>CM022179.2:1934688-4594751 GCA_011420285.2 Erysimum cheiranthoides | reverse complement strand
AGGCATTGCAGCCACAACAAATCTCAAAACACTAAACGCTGCAGGATCCATGATTTTTTCAACCTCTTTAACCACTGCAATATTACTAGCTACAAGTCTACAACAGAAGATGTCACCAGATAAAGCGCTTATAAACTTCCACATTCAAGAAACCGTTTCTAAGCAAATTGTAGAGCTTAAGGCGTAAAAAATCAGACCCAAGTTCCTAAATATCTTCGATCAACCCAAAATTCGAGACAAAATTTGTCTCTGTGTTTAAAGCGCAACGACAAAACATATATCAAAAATCGAAACTTTAAAACTATGCATCGATTCCAAACACCTACGCACACACATAAAGTAAAGAAAACGTAGCAGAAAACATAATCATAGCTAACCATAAACGGTTTTGCAATGACATTGAGAAGAAGAATGCTTCGAAATTTCGTAGAAGCAAACAAGATCTTCCGCCACAGAGCTTATTTACCGTTGCAAATTAGGGGTAGTTTCTTCTGAGGGTCAATCTCGTTAACGAAGACGGGATCAAAGAAACATGCTTTTCCTCGTAATTGACACGATTAGACGGACCCGGACCCATTAGTTTCCAAATTACCCGGTCCTTTTGAAGCATTCGTGGTTCGAGACGAGGAAGATGAGGGAGCAGAGTTATTCTTATTGAGAGAGAAAGGTTCGTGACGACTTCTTTTGACAGTGTCACATGTTTAGTTTTACTGTCCACGTGTTATTATTTTATTCGCTTTCCAATCCAAAGCTTTTGACCTACGCATGCTTTTTAGTAGTCAAAACAATTATTTTTCCAGTAGAACTGTTCTGGTGGAGAAATTAATTCGTATAATTTTGAATTAATTTATTGAGCTTTTTCAAATAACAAAATAAAAATTATGAGCCTCACTTGAACGGTTGGTATCAGTGTTCAAAAAATCGTTAGGCGTTCTCTAGACGCTCGGTAACCGCCTAGCATCTAAACGGGGATTAATCGTTTGCCAATCGGTTCTAATCGGTTTTAATCGGTGACTAATATTTGAGACAATTATGATATGTATGTATTATGTTCTTAAATTTGTATTTAGTTCAGATGGAAAAGTTATATATTTAAAGTTTTTTCAACCGAAACTCCTTCCTCTCTCCTATATTATTTTTTTAATATTTTGTTGACTTATAGCTGTCAACCACCAATATTTATTATTTTTTATTAAATAATTTCTCTCTCCCCTTTTAGTTCTTCTCCTTCCCGACCTTCTTCTCTCAGTTTTCTGCAACTTTTTTTCTTTCTCTCTAGTTCTTCGTTACCCAGCCGACTTTAATCCGATTTTACTTAAATCGCTTCGGCTAACATCATTTTAGCGTTTAATCGGCGATTAATC
Organism: Erysimum cheiranthoides; assembly: GCA_011420285.2. Taxonomy (NCBI): domain Eukaryota; kingdom Viridiplantae; phylum Streptophyta; class Magnoliopsida; order Brassicales; family Brassicaceae; genus Erysimum; species Erysimum cheiranthoides. The sequence goes on along the minus strand of CM022179.2, from coordinate 4,593,387 downwards.
TCCGATTTGGCCGAGTTTTAGAACATTGGTTGGTATAGTAGTATGTGGTCCAATTGCTATTCACAAAACATATCTAAGACCATGTGCAATAGAGTCTCATTTTTGAGTCCCATTTTTAAGTTTTTTTATTATTATTTTTTTGTTTAGTTAGATTAAAAAAAACAAAAAAACAAAAACAAAAAGATAATCAATCGCAGGCCGCCACGTATCAGTGGGGCCCGCGAATAGTGAAGAAATGAGTGAGAGGGACGTCCCGTTTAAGGAACGTCGCTCATTTGGAGCAATTGTCGCATGGGTTTTGGAGTGGGCCCGGGCCTGGGACTTTGTCAAAGAACGCCTATTGCATATGCTCTAAGAAAATAGATGAAGTTTAATGAATGATGCGGATGGAGCGAATTAAATCATTTTATTTTAAAAGTGAATAATAATCTATCGTTTACTAAGTTCGTTTCTATGTAAAGATGGCTTTTATCTTAGTCTGCCTGAACTTTTTTTCTTTTATGTCCATATATATCATTACAAATTATGAATGATAAATTAAAAGCAGTCTAATTCATAAATTGTTTTATCTACCTTATATGCCGCAATGCAGAAATATAATACTACTTGTATTACTATCCGAATTTATACATAGCATAATGTATAGTATTGACAAAACAAGTTATATGCTTTTATTATCAATCAAAGTAGAGGATACATACATAATAAACCTACTACTACACGTCGGTTCAATTTAATAAGTTCAAACATAACTCGACTGTAGTAGTATGTATACACGCTCGACACACCAACAAATATCTCTTACACAAAGTCGGACAAGGCTCATTATTTTTGCAGTTTAAAAGACTTAATTAAGCAACGTGCTTAAGATGTCACACACACACACATGATGAGTCTTCCTCTATTCCTCGGATAAGAGATGTTCATCCATCTCTTTAGAGACTTCAACAGCTAACTGGAGAAGAGTTTCAGGATGAGCCACCTCCTCGTTAATTTTCTCGTACTCAAAGTGCCAATGTGCAATACTTCCAGGTTCTTCTTCCTTAGGGGTCACTTGGAAGGTGACCACGAAACTCGTGTACTCTTTCATTAAATCACCCTCTATAATCCTGTACGTGACCCGATTGATCTCCGGCTCCATTGACTCGATCCTCTTTTTCAACACTTTTGCCTCCCCATCTGCATCAAATTTAAATTTAACATTCACATATATTTATGGCTTTCCAAAATAAGCGAGGATTGAAAGTATATACAGTATATATATGCATCAATCCACTAGTTCCAGTTTTGATTTAGAATCTAATGAATCTTGATATAGATTTATTATATATATAAACAAAGAAATATAAAGTTGACTTGCCATGAACGTAATTCCAGAAGGTGACGGCGCCAACTTGGCCCATTTCGCCTTCGTGCAGCTCAGCGCTCTGAATGTTGGATGGAGATGCGTTCGAGATATGGTGTGGTCTCCCGACAAGCAAGTCATGGAACTGCTCCACTGAAGATTTTAGCTCCACAGTTGTCTCAAGGATCCCGACCAAACTAGATGTCTCTTCCGCCATTCTTTTTACCGCTGATTTGTAATTAATGTCTCTTAGGGTTTTCGAGTTTTGAGAGTGAATGGGTTCCCTTCTGAGCTATTTTGCCCCTTTTAATAGAGGAGTGTGTTAAACCGAGAATAAGACTGAATTTTATTTAATTGTATTATTAAATGATATTTTGATTTGTTCTTTCTCCTATGTGATCACGTTCATCCACCTGCAGCTAACTGATAAGCCTGAATTATTTGATATAACAATTTTTAAATGTAAAAACGAAGGCTATATAAAATATAGTTAGTAGCTCATGTCAAACAAAAGAATTTGAGGAAGTAGCATTAGAGGGAAAGCAGTAAGAAGATAATTGATATCAAATTATGTGGTAGGGTTTCGAAACAAGAACCAATGAGTTCATTAAAAAATTTATGATTGGTTTTAAATGTTAGTAACTAGCAACCGCAATTGTCTGTAATAGTATTTAGAGGTGGTAGCGGAATAACCAACTCCTATATATGTATGCCTTCGCTATTTTTAGATAGAATGATACGAGTTTTGAAGAATAGTTTAAAGATGAACCTTTAATTCGTAGCTTGGATGTGATTGAATCCATATTAAACAAATGATAAGTTTTAAATATTCAAATATTCCATTACACGAGTCATTTCATTCTTTCGAATAGTTGTTTTTTTTGTTGTTGTTGATAAGCTTCTTGAAAAGTTCTTATTTTGTTGAATATAATATCATATCCTGTTTTGTATTATTTGGTGTTTTACATTTCTAAGTAATACCTAAATATCATATCCTTTTTTGTCAACCCTAGCAGATCATATCTTTTGTAACGGAATACACGTTATTTCATAATTTTAATTGATAAAGAAACAATATATAGTATGATGTGTAGCTTGGTTGGAAACTTGGAAAATATCGTTTATCTGAATGGGTCTCTTACGAAAGGGAAGGTTCCAAGTTCAATGACAAGGAGGTTATGTATGGATTTAGAATTTTAGATTATCTAAATTTCTTGGTTTACATAAAATAAATAGAATGGAAACAAAATTTGAAAATGTCATCCCATTCTCTTTCAATTTGAAATTCGGATCAGAAATGGGGTGGTATATACAAGATGGACACTAGATTATATGCTTTTATTTATTATCAACGCATCTATAGTAGCATACATAAACTTGAAGTAGCCTTATAGTTATACTACCACTATACGTCGCTTCAAATTAAAAACTTCAAACATATAAAACTCGACCGTAGTAATATGCACACACGCATGACAGGCACCAACAATTAAACTTGGACACGGAATCAATATTCATAACAGTTTCAAAGTACACTCCTTAAGAAAGCACGCACATACACACACACAGACCATCGAGGAGTAATCCTCTATTCTTCGGTCAAGAGATGTTCATCAATCTCCTTGGACATTTCGACGGTAAACTGGAGGAGAGCCTCAGGATGAGCCACCTCCTCATTTATCTTCTCATACTCGAAGTGCCAATGCACCACACTTCCTGACCCTCCATGCTTAGGGGTCACTTGGATTGTGACCACGAAGCTCTTGTACTCACTCATTAGATCACCTTCTATAACCCTGAAAATGATCAAGTTCTTCTCAGGCTCCACTGCTTCGATCCTATCCTTCGCTACTTTTGTCTTTCCATCTGCACCAATTGTTAAACATTTTACTTCCCTAGCTTTGGTTTTACAAACCAACGTGAATGTTATTTCAAAAACATATGGTTATGCATATAGCGTAATCATAGTACAGTAAAACCTTTATAAATTAATAATGTTGGGACCGTAAAATTTTATTAATTTATAGAGATATTAATTTATCCATAAATTAATAATTATCAATTTATAGAGAGATTTACTTTATTTAGTATTTTTAAAAAAAATATAAATTTAAAAATATAAGTTTTTTTCGTTATAATCAATACTATTATAGAATCAATTACAAATAAAAAAAAATTCTCATTATAAACAGATAACACTAGAAATTTTCGATCCAGTGAAAATACTATCAATAAATTCTAACCAAAATTAATGCAAATTCAAGAAAAAACAAATAACACAAGAGTAATATTTCGTTAAATATTTTCATATATAAAATATATTTTGATATATTTATAATAAAATTATTAATTTATAGTATTGATGAGACCATATATTTATATAGGATTTCTAAAAAAATTATTATCTTATTATTTTATCGAATTATGTCAAAATTAACACTGGTCCCAACTCGGGACCAAAAAAATTTATTAATTTATAGAGGTTATTAATATATCGAGTATTAATTTATAGAGGTTTTAATGTAGTAGTCTTCGTCTTGTTAGTCAAGATTTGAGATCCATTTCTCTTGCACACTATAAAAATATTTATGGCAACTACGGGGCTGATTGGTAACGACTGTTATTTGTGGCTGTCGAGACTTTGGTTTTAAAAATTAGGGCTGTAAAGATTTTGACTGTCGAGACTTTTGACTTTGGAAACTGTAAAAGCTGGGACTGTTAAAAAATGATTGAAAACAAAAAGCTGTAGAAACAGTTACTGTTATTTTATTATATATTTTTTATAAATATAAATTATGTTAAAAATTAATCTATGTGGCTTATAATAATCATTGATGTAAAAAAAATTATGAAAAATGGATATAAAAAAATGAGAATAAAAATATTATAATTAATCAATCAAAATTTTATTATAATAAATTACATATAAATTGGCAAAGAGTTTTCAATTATTGAAGGAAAGAAGAAAAATAAAAACAAAATATTTTCTTTTATTTGTTTATTTTCTAAAGCCAAAAAAGCCTCTCATTTGTGACTTTTAAAATTGAACGTAAGAAATGTAAAGTGGGCAGTTGCACTTTAAAAACTTTAGAAAAAAAAAAGTTTTAAAAGTGTGATTGGTAAATTTTTGGCTTTTAAAACTTTAAATTAAATTTAAAGTCCTCAAAGCCTCCTCCAATCACCCCCTATGTCTATTAGAAATCACTCAATTAGTATGAATTTTGGTTTAGAATCAATTAGTATTTTCTTCTTTTACTTTTTGATACTTTAGAATCCATTAGTTATGAAATGAAAAATATTTATAAATATCAAGTTTGACTTGCCCTGAACGTAGTTCCAGATGACGATGGTGCCGACTTTCCCCCAGACGCCTTCGTGCAGATCACAGCTCTGAATGTAGCCTGGAGTTGCTTTGGAGACATGGTGTGGTCTCTCGACGAACATGTGATGGAACTTTCCAGCAGAAGCTTTGATCTCCACTTCTGTCTCAAGCTTTCCCACCAAACTAGACGCTTCTGCCATGATTTTAGCTTATCTCAAGAAAATATAAGGTAAGGATATTAGGAGAGGAGTTTCTCTTGTTGAATTATGTAGTCCCTATTTGTAGAGGAATGAGTGAGCAAGTATTGAAGAATAGAAAGAAGAAGAAAAAAGTGTTCCTTAAAATAATATGATGATTAGTTTTGTCACCATGTCATCGCGGTCCCTTCACAATAATTCACCTAACCAATACTTAATTTGAGTTTTAACCTGCCAAGCGTTGCTTACACGTACGGTGATGTATATATTGATATTATTGATCGATCACACAATTCATGTCATTTATTTCGCTATCAAGTTTCTCTTCAGGGCCCCAAATCGATTAAAAAAATAATAGTTATATAAAAATAGCCGTAATGTATGATAGATACGATATAGCGATTAAAGAAAAAATGTCCAAACAAAATAGCATGTAAAATTAGAAATAAAAAAAAATGTTTCAAAAAAATTAAATAGTCAGTTAACTTTTAATAAAACGTTTTAAATGAAAGAATAAATTAACTATTTATACTATTACAGTGTCTCAAAATAATGACAATACAAAACTTTGTATCGCCTTTTTTTATAGTTTGTATCATCTGGATTCGTACTGTTGTTATTCAGGGGTAAGCGAATCTCTTGGTAAAACACCTGAATCGAAGCCCAGATGTAAAATGGCCAGACAAACAGTGATTGCACACAATGGAAAATCGAACTTAAAACCATGAAGGATTTAGTCTCTTTCCCTAATCTAATCTTGCGCCATTATGAGTGACATATTATGTACATATATTTCTTGTGGGTGTACTAAGAAAGTTACTATTAATTTTGCATGTGGGGCTCTTAAATGTTATATGGACAATTCACATTCCTATCCAAAAAAAAATGTTATATGGACTCTGACATTAAAATCAAAATTAGTAATAAATAAAAGACGAAAATGAGTATAATTTAAAAATTGTGATACACACATGGTTCCGATATTTTTTTTGTATGTGGCTTCGGTTATTTCAGGATCGCGCCCGGCATATATATAGTTTGATTAATTAGTCTTTTTTTTTTTTTTTTTTGGTCAACAGTTTGATTAATTTAGTCTTAATATGGTGATTTCGTCATAGTTCATTTGTATTCTCTTGATGGGCCTTCTTGTTATCTTCGTTTTATCCGTTGCATAAAGGCCGAGATTAATTTTCAAAACATAAAATATTATAACGTTTTTTATTAACCCACATAGAGGATCGTAGCATACATAAGCCTTCAGATTAATAACATCAAAGATTTAAACATAACTCAACGATAAGGCATGACAAACACCAACATATATTATCTCTTACATAACCTCGCACACGGCTCATTCTTTATTGCAATTTCAAAGACTTAACTTAAGTGACGTGCTTAAGACACACACACACGAGGATTAAATTTCTATTCCTCGGACAAGAGATTTTCGTCAAGCTCTTTGGAGATTTCGACACATAACTGGAGGAGAGATTCAGGATGAGCCACCTCCTCGCTAATTTTCTCATAATCCAGGTGCCAGTGCACAATACTCCCTTGCCCTCCTTCCTTAGGGGTCACTTGGATTGTGAATGCAAAGCTCTTGTACTCTTTCATAAGATCTCCTTCTATAACCTTGAACGTGATAAGGTTCTTCTCTGGATCCACCGCCTCAATTATATCCTTCGCTACTGTTACCTTTCCATCTGCACCAATTGTTCAACATGTTACTTCCCTAGGTTTGATTTTACGAATCAACAGAATCCATTAGTTATGCGGGGAAAAAAGAAAGAGATAGGATTTACTTGCCATGAACGTATTTCCAGATGACGATAGAGCCGACTTTGCCCCAGTCACCTTCGTGCAGCTCACATCCATGAACTTTATCTGGAGTTGCTTTGGAGACATGGTGTGGTTTCTCAGCTAACATGTGATGGAACTTTTCAGCCGAAGCTTTGATCTCCACTTCTGTCTCAAGTTTCCCCACCAAACTAGACGCTTCTGCCATATTTTTTCTTATCTTTTTTTTTTTTCTTATCTTAAGAAAATACAAGGTATGAAATTTAGGAAAGGAGTGTGTTTTCTTCTTGAATTATTTAGCCTCTATTTGTAGAGGAATGAGTGAGCAACTATTAAAGGATAGAACCATTTTTGATCGTTAAAATAATATCATGAATAGTTTCGTTACCCCATCATAATAACTCATCTTCTCAACCGTTTGCGTCTTATATTGATATTATTGATCGATCATTCGATCTCATTATTCACATGGTTCATTTGGCGGAGGCGCTATCAAGTTTTTTTCCTCAGCTTACCAAAATTTTATTTTGTCGTTTTATGGGAATGAGAATTGTTTTCATAAAATGTTTTGGAATAAAAATAAAAACGGAGCTAGAGTTACCAATGTTTTTCAATTAGTAATAACCCATAAGTTGAATAAAATTAAACCCAAGATGATAGTTTTAGCCCAATAGATTGAAGCCCATTGAGGTGAAGGCACGATTGTCGTGGAAACGAGAACTTATATAGTATCTGTAGTCTGTATAGACTGTACAAACTTTTTATATGACTCAACGAAAAATGAGTATAGTTTTAAGATTGACCGTGATGCTGGTGAACAAATGATTTTGGAATCTGAGTTTGTCATCTATGAATAATTCATGCCACGCCAAAAATAATGATGTTGTCAGTTAATATAAAAGACATGGATTCAGATATTGCAGCACATATTTTTATCTTTTTTTTTCTGGTCAAGTATTTTTTCCTTTTTTGACATCAATTTTTTCTTGGTCAAGTCAAGACATCACTTATTGTATCATTTTGAAACTGAATACAGTAATAGTAATACTATGGATATACTCAGGAGTTCTCAGACATTCTTTACGCCTTATCCGATTCGGGTTTTAGTGGCACACATCTCTTTCTATTGAGGTATGTCTTCCAAATCTCTATACACAATATTTGGAGAGAAAGAAATTGAAGAAGACATGGCAAAATTCCAGTCCAGCCATCGATAGCATTGTTTGAAATCACCTCTGGTCGCTACAGGATCTGCACCCAACTCAACCAAACGATGGCCTAAATATTTGGTTTGCAACAAGAAGTTGATTTTGGCCACTGCTCTGTTTTACCTTGCTTTAATGCTCTGTTTTATTAAATTTATTTATTAATTTGAAACAAAAACTGCATTTTATTTAAACCATGTTTTTTGATGATTATATTTTTACATTCATAAAAAAATATAGTAATACTAATATATAACCGTAGGATTAAATGGTTTTCACGCAAAATATAAAAATAAAATAAAAAAGACTAGAACCAGTGTTTTGAGACCCGGACCGGACCGCCTGGTCGGCTCGGTTCAACCGCGACCCAGATGTTCTTCTGGTTCGGGTTTAGTGCTAAAATTCGGCAATCATAAAACCAGAAAAATCCCGAAAAACCCGCCAACCACCCGTGACCCGGTGACCCGGTGAACCGGTTCAACCATCGGATAATGGTTCAATAATTTTTTTTTGATTTTAAGAATAAAATATAGAGTTTTAATGAATTTCAGTTGTTTTTAGAATCAATTCAACTTTTCTTAATCTTTTAATGAAGACACAAATGCTGAAAACTCTAATGGTATTTTACTATTTTTTAATCTTTTGATTATACTTTTATAATTTTCTTCTAGTTATCTAAAATATATTTGACTAAACTATGTCATTTTTGATTTTTTCAGTTTTATTTAGATTTAAAGTTTTTATTACTTTATTATTCTTGTTAGCCTTCGTATTTTGTTAAACATAGTATGGTTATTTTTATTTTTATAATTACATCTATACATATAATATCTATAAATATATATAAATATATTAAAATAAAAAAATCGGTTGACCCGCGGTCGAACCCGGTTGACCCGATGACCCGTTGACCCAGAAGGTAATCCGGTTCACTGTCCGGGTCGGGTATCAAAACATTGACTAGAACGTCTCAATCTCATCTACTTTGACCGCAATAACCGATAAAAAAGAGTAGGGTGCTAAATTAAATTTTATTTTAAGCACAGTGAGCTGTCTAAAACCCACAAAGTCAATGCCTCAAAAGAACATTGGCCAATGTGTTACTGTTACAACATAAGATATACAATCACACAACTCATCGTCATTACCAAGAAAAACCCTAAACACAATTATTAGTACGTCAAAATTCATAATTAGTAAAATAATTAGTAATGTATTCGCGAAAAAGAAAATACAAAAGTGAAGACAATAATAGTAAAGAGGAAGAGAGTGCTTTAGAAGACGCTTCCCTCGAATAAACACAAAGAGGTGACAGCCGTTATTAATACCGCCTGCCGTACTTTCTTCTACAGACCACACACACTCTTTGCTTACGACTTCCGAGACAAAGAGAGAGAGAGAGAGAAAAAAGAATTCTTGTAAAGCTTTTGCCTTTTAGAGGAAAGAACAGTGCCAGATCTTAGAAGGATCCGAAGACCCATCACGTAAAAAAGCATACTTTTAAACAAGTCAAAAATCTTATTTTTACCCACAAGACAACAAATTTGAATTCCAAACACTCTTTCCTTCTTCTTCTTTCTTCTCCTTCTCTCTTTGTTTTTTTGCTTTGAAATAGTCTCTTAAGCTTTGACTTGCGGTTTCTTGTCTTCATGTTCGTCTATTTCTTGTTACTCCGGAACTGAGATGACTCACGTGTTGGTACGAAGGAAGAGACAAGGAAAGAACAGAAGATGGGACATGAATATGATCATGTGTTTCTTCTTCTTCTTCTTCGCCTTCTTTGTCACTTTTCAGATAGGCTTGTCTTCGTCGGCTTCTGTTGACTATTCTCGTCGTCACTTCGTCGCGTCGCCGCCGAGAAAGGCTCTGATATACAGTACGGCGCCGTTTCGTGGGCCATTGAGCAGAGATGACATTTATGGAGACGACAAGAGAGTAGTTCACACGGGTCCCAATCCTCTCCACAACTAATTTTTACGCGTTGCTATTATTATCACTTACCCTTTCACCCACCTACTAGGTCTACAAGCAAAACGCAAGACGCAAACGTGGAACGCTGATCGCGATCCAAAGGTACCTTAGTGTAAAATCGAGTTTGTCATTGATTTTGTAAGTTGGAATCCTTTTTTTTTTGTTTTTCATGGAGCATAGAAACAATTATATTTTAGCTTTTAGGGTAGGATTTGGTTCGGCTATATTGAACTCTTTTAATGTTAGTATTAAGAATTTAAAGATTATACACCACTTCTGCCTAAAAACTAAAGTTAGATTAAATTATCTTAATACTTCATATAACTAAAAGAGAAATTTGTGAATTGGTTAAGTGTTGCAACGGTTACAATGTTGTTGTGTCTAATATCACATAAAGATTGTGTTGTGTCTCTTGTTTGGTGTGTAATGTTTCAAGAAATAGGATAGTATGATTATGGTGTTTGGAGTTTGTTCAGAAGACTAGTACAGAAGAAGCTATGAATCATCTCATTTGGAGTGTGATGTTTCAAGAAATGAGATGGAATGGTCATATAGCTAGTATTAATGTTTGGAATTTGAAAAGGCGTGTGCAGAAGAAGCTCTGAATAATACTATTAAGTTTCCTTCTTCAGCACCTGCCCTCATAAATCCGTTCTTTTATCTTCGCTATCAACATATACCTACCCCTACTAATTGAGTAAGTGCGAATAGTTCTCTTTCATATTACTATTACTATTACCATCTTTTCATATAATTATTTTGAGTACCCAATTACCCATTGAGTACCCCAAAAGTAGAGATTACATCAACTGCTCTGTGACAAAAAATAAAAAGGATAAATTTACTGCTCACAAGTCACAACGATCCATCGACACATCTGCAAAGCGTACACAACAGCGTCCATCTCAAACAAATCAAACTCAAATTTTAAATTTCATAGCAACCATTTATAACTAGTATAAACTGTGGTTTCGTGGGGATATGCCACCAGATGTTAATATGGAAGACAATAGACATCTTCGGATTCAAACACTATCCACTTGTTATTAAGAAAAAAAAACTGTATTAATTAAGAGAAAAAAGGTAATGCAAATGGATTGAATTCATTATTATTTTAAAACCCACTAAAATTTAAAAGATGAAAAAAAAAAAAAAGTATAACCACTTCCAAAAATGTTCTAGCCTTCTAGGGCTGTGCGAAGTGAATGGAAAAAAAGGTTTGCACATAATCAAAGTATGACTGTCTTTATATCATCCATATTTTTTACACTAGATATATTTGACTCATTTTAAAATTTTGTAATCATCGTTCATGTTTAACATTTAAAATTAGTGAATGAAGGAAATAACGGGATTGAGTGACCGCAGTTAATGTTATTTGTTACATAAAGGACAGAGAAATGGTCAGGCCAGGGCTGTGTGAGTCTGTGACACTGTCCATTCTCTTTATTGCTCCCATCTGCCTCTCTTCTTTACCTTTTTCCTCTTTATATATAATCCTCACTTTTCTCCATCTTCTTAACTATACGCAGTCACGTCAATAAATGTCTATAATCTCAATTAATGTCTACAAGCTCGAACAAGCTCCGTTGGTATGACGTTTCTCGCAAATTCATTACAGGTAAAAACATCTAGGCCGAAGTCTAGATGACCAAGTAATCTATGTGCAGTGTGTTGCACACAATGAAATCGAACATAGTGCTATAGCGGCTTTACGCCCTTGGTCGTAGAACCGATACCACATGGGTTATCATGTCTTGTTATGGCGTGTGTTTTTTGTTGAAAATGAATTAGTGACGTTTTATGTATAGATGAAATGCATGCAATATAATGGCCAAGTCTTCGGCTTGTATTGTATACAAATACTACCAGCGATAATTTAGACTTAAACTAATAGAGAACTAATTCAAAGATTGTCTCAAGAATATGGCAAGACATAGTCAACCGACAAAATAAAGATGAAAAACGTAGCGGAAACTTGCATATTTAGTCTTTGTTTTATCAACCAAGGGAGACCCAACCACATCAGACATGCCTTGGGAATAGTGTAACTAGATTATAAATGTATTACCACGGCACATAACGGTCTTAATTATGATGCAACTTTTTTAGCACTCCCAAAGATTCTCTAGCTACAAGTATCGGTCGAAAATATTCATTAATGCACTATTTGTTTTACCTAAGTTTAAATTCATTTCATAAGAATGTGTGTTCTTATTAATTTTGGCACACCGGTCAATCATCAGTGCTTTTCTTCTTTGGGCATAGCATTTAGGCTTTTTGTATATAAAGAAACTATGCCCCATAGTAGTTTATATAGAAACGGTGTCTGATCATTAATGATTTAGCAATAATAACTTGTATATAAAAAAATAAAAAAAAAATGTATTCTAATGTTTTTGTTTTATCTTTATTTTTTTTATCAACAATGTATTTTTTTATCTAGAGCATTTTTTATGTATACTTGTATTATAATTTGTATTCCATACTTGTATTCTATTTTGTTTTTTTCTCACACTCCTGTGTGGACATTGTTGTATTAATCTGTAATTAAATTTAATTTTAGTTGCTTTTGTTAGCATTCTCGGTAAATTTAGACATTTTTCTTTGTTTATGTATATTATTTGAATATCATAATTTTTAATTCTTTGTTTTCCTTATATAAAAGGAAAATGATATACTCCCTGTGTATTTGAAATCTTGTCTTTCTAGGCTTTTTTTTTGTTTTTAATTAGTTGTCATTTTGATGTAATAATATAATTTTTGCATAAGATTTCCTAAATTACCCTCAATTAAATGATCGCAATTTGTTTGCATAAGATTTAGTTGTTTTTCATGAGGTTAATGTAGTAATTATACTAATTTTCTTAATTTGTCCAAATACAGTTAAAACAACAAGATTTCAAATACAGAGAGAGTACATGTTTTAGCTAGTAAGCATACCAATTAAATGACTAAGATATATAGACACATGAACATAGAGATAGAACAAAACATATCCTAATGATTTGTGCTAGTATTGTTACTGTATTACTAAACCTGATAACATATATGATGGTTCAGTCTAAAGGATAAAAGGAGCTAATCAAACGATTTATACCACCAATTATTTTTCATGATCACATCTAGAATAATGGTTAGAGACTTATATATTTAGAATATCAAAGTTCTCTGTCACTTTAAAATGTTATTTAATACTTATCATTATTTTGAATAATAAACGTGATGGGAGACACTTGAATCCGACCACAATTATCCCCTATATATTAATAGAGAAGCATTTTTGCCAAGAATGATGATGTGTCGTCGCTAGAGAACTCGGCATTAATTATAAAAATAAAACCCTAGCATGCTCACACTCTCCTCTCACCTATTGAATTTATTTAAGAAAATATTAAATTTTCTCTTTCCTCTAATTTTGTTAACAAAGTTATTTCCCTTTAATTTAGAAATAATTCAAAAATTTTATTAAAAACTTATCTCTCATCTTTTTATGATCATATTTTTTAAAAAAATTGAATCAATACATAGTATATATAATAAATAAAATCTAGATTTTATTTTTCATATATGTTGTGATTTAAAATTTTAAAAACGGACATAATTTACTTAATTAGTAAAAAAAAGAGTGAATTTTAATATTTTAATATTTGATTTAACACACATCCAAAAAATATTTAATATTTTGAATAAAAAGTAAAGAAACTTTGACAAAAATAAAAATAAAGAACAAAACTATTCAATCAAAAACAATAAATAATCACTTAAAAATGTGAAAAATTGCATTGTATCATAAAGATCAGCGGGTTACTGAAATTTGAAATCGGAATATATAAACAAGCTTTTGTATCATAAAGATCAACGGGTCACTATGTCTTTGATTCGTTTAATATCTTTTATAGATCAATTAGAGTTTTATATTTACGTTACAAGAAAACTTTCAAATCATGAATTTTAAAATTTATAAATTTAACGTTTGTCCCGCGGTGTACCGCGGGTTAAGACCTAGTTATTATTATTTGGTGCCAAAAACAAGACTAATTACCAAAAAAAAAAAAAAAGACTAGTTTTTGCTAGTCCCGTATATCCCGTAGAGAAGCAACATTGGGCTCAACCCATATTCGGCCCATATCCTAAACTAGAAACCGAACCGGAATAAACCGGGATTCGGTACGAGAAACGGCCGACTGTTGTAGAAACTAGAAGGAATATGCCATAAGAGTCAAAGCAAGTAGATTCGTGACTCATCTCTGTCGCTGTTTGCTTTCCTTCTTCTACTTGTCTTTTATCTCTGTTACTTCCATTATTATTATTTCTCGAGCTTTTTTCTTTTTTATCTTCGATCTCTCTGTGTAGCTACTACCATCACAAGGTTCGTTCTCTACTCAAAATCTCGCATATTCCTTGTGCCATCGTTCCTCTCACTGAGCTAAATCTGTTCTGTATTTTTGATTCAATAGTGTGCTTTGTCTCTTTTTTCTTCGGTAAAGCTAATTCGTTTCAAACGTAACGATTAGATTGAATTTGAATCTATGCATGCTTGCGAGATCAATTTTTGGATAAATTGAAATCCAGAATTTACGAAATTCTTGGAACTGTTAGCTCTTAGGTTGTGTTAACCCTATGAATTTCATATGAAACTGAACAATTATGGTTGTTTTACAGTGAAGCAATCTAATTTTAGGTTACAGAATCTTCAAACGACTTGTACCTAATTTTCTCTCTGGCAAAACTTAATTTTAAGATTTGTAGATAAACAAATTATTGGTTAATTGATTAATGTTTTGTTTTCTATGAATGCAATTTATTTTCAATGTTCCTTTATGATGAATGTTTTTGTTTTCTTGTGGTGATTAGAGAAGCAGCTGAACAATTTAGTAACAAGCCAGGCTAGACCAGCAAGTAATTGCTGGCTAGCAAAGATTTTTGTCTGGTGGTCATTCTTTGAAATAGAATCCACATGAGCCCTCAAAGCGTATCGAAGACGAGCAAATCCCTTGAGGGTGTCCATGGGGTTCATGTTGTGTCTCATTCTCCTTTCGGATTTGAGAGTGTTAGCCAAGTATCAAGCTTTGAATCCTCAGATGGTGGAACTAAGCAGAGACTATTCATTGAGTAAGTTTGATTGGTATTTTCAAATAGCCTGTTGATAGGCTGATTAGTTACGAGTAACATTCTCAGTAGTTATGTTTAAGGCAATGTCTGTTCAAAGATATTGTTGACTGTGTCTGGAGGTTAGGTGTTTGATTCAGGGCTCCTTTTATCTTATGTGTAGACGTGTCTGGCAACAAAGACCTCCATGCCTTAGACCCATCCATTGCAGCATCCATGGTATTATAAGATATACTACTTAGTGCCTTCCATCTTGTTTTCATGTCAGTGTGTTGTATCGATCCTTTTGGTATTCAATCGCTATGCTACTTTATTGACAGGCGATCGGAGTATCTTAGAAACAGCTGCTAATGTGATCACATCAATCCCTTTCATTTTCCTGGGTATGCAAACACCGAGGTAATCATCCTTTCTTGTCTATCTGAATTTATATATGCAGTTTTATGTTCTTTGAAACGATAATTGAATATGGAAGATATATGCGACTATAGGAAAAACCTGAACATGAAGGTGTATGCAAACTCCTTAATCGGAGTTGGAATCGCTTCGAGTTTGTATCATTCTTCAAGAGGGAAATTGAGGAAGTATCTTAGATGGGCTGATTACACTATGATAGCTACAGCGACAGTAGTAAGTCTTTAATTTTTGCCCATCCCAAAACTGGTCCACATTGAAGATACAAAGATAAACTACAGCTTGCAAGTCTATAACCATTAATAGTACCTCAAATCTCTGGGATGTTTCTAGTCTACTTACTATCCGTTGTATATATGACAGTGTCTAACGAGGGCTCTTAGAGAAGAGAACCCAAAGTTCTTGATGGCTGCATCAGCTTTGGCTCTACCGTTCCAGCCTCTCGTGGTATCAGCTGTTCACACCGGAATGATGGAGGTGCTAAGAGATCTCAACTTTATATTCCATGTAACAAAATCTCAATCGGTGCATATCTAACAAATATCTCAACTTTGACTCAGGTAGCATTTGCGAAACGAGCCTTAAAGGATCCAGATTTGAAAATGACTCATGATGTACACAAGATGTCTTCGTTGTTGGGAGGAGCATTGTTCATAGCTGATGATCTTTTCCCTGAAACACCATTCATTCACGCTGGTTGGCATCTCGCCGCAGCCATTTGCGTTGGAACGTGCAATAAGCTTCTTCTGTAGTCCACAGTAGCAAATATATTGAGTGATTGTGGAACTACCACATTCTTGGCTTAGAGAGACCACTAGTACGTGTGGTTTCACTAAGCTCGTTAATCAGCCGACATAACTAGTATATATTGTAGTCATCTCTATCTTTAATCAATGTTAGGAACCGAAACAAGTCACCTATTGTAATATGAGCACAAACAACTTTTCTTTTTCCCTCTCTCGTCTCTCTATATTCTCTCCTTTCGACTTTGAACAAACATAACAAAATTGCCGAATTGCTCAAAAGCTTTGGCCAGTCTCTTTTCATCAATGTTCCAAAACCATATTATTTGGTACTTAAAAGGGTAGAAACAGAGTTTGTGTAAGATAGAAACATTAGATAACTTGTACCGAAACATATATATCACTTGATTTTTAATGGATGTTTATGGGAGAAGATTCCTACCCAAGTTTACAGTTTTTGCATACTAACCTAAATATCAAAGCACATTCGATAATAACCTTCACATTGTGTGTTCAAACTTATGTGTACAAATCCGAGATTGTGTTATCAAAATCAACAAAGTTATGTGTATAAACTTGTGAGGAATTTCGTTCAACTCGAAAGAACAAAGTTATTCATCAGAACCGGAGGACAGGCAACATACAGTAAACCGGATCAAGGTCGGCTAGATAAAACAAAAGCAGGTCGTGGGGGCCAGAACCACTCCACTTAGGATACAAAAGCCGAAAGGCATGGATGTATTGGAGGAGGTGACCGGTAAATATTAGACATTTGGAAAATTTGGGTCATGCATGTCCATCCTAACCAATTATAACGAGTTCATTATTTATCGCACGATGCGTGGAGAGTATGTGTATGTCATTCAAAAGTGCCTCAGAAAAACAAAATATTCGATAAAAATCAATACCAATTCTTTTTTTTTAAATATTAATTTATAAAATATCATGGTTTCAACATAATTAGTTTGTAGAAGTTTTACAGCATTATTAAAAATAAATAAATTATTAAAAAAGTTTAATTTTTTTTATCTGTATAATGCTATATTATTTAATTTGTCTGACCTATATATTTTTTGAAATTATTGATTTTTTTTTCTTATTTAGATTAATAGATGGCACATGGTTTACGGTATTAATCCATACACGGCTTTAGCATTTATAATAGATCCTTTTTTTTTTTGGCATCATAATAGATCCATTAAGTTTAGACAATTCTCATTGTTCTGAGATTATTGCATTTGTAACGCTCAAGTCTCAACGCATAACAAGACTTTGACTACCCGTTATTGTCCCACACACGGCCAGAATGAAATTACTAAACCCAAAAAATACAAATTGGGTAAAACAGTAATACATTTGGATTATACGAATCTGATTTGACTTAACGACACTAGTCAACCCCCTTCTTCAAATCCACCAATCACACTTACACACACCTCTTCAATTAATTCTATTCTTTTTATTATTATTATGCGATCAACTTCCCACTGGCCATTTTGTTTCTCCCTTAATTTTTGTTCCTTCATTTGACCTGCTTGCAACTTTTTCTTGAAAAAAATACTTTGTCGTGTTTCAGACTCTATTTTTATATTTCAATAATTCCATCAAACTTAATTCCATATTCCACGCTTATCACAAAATCTTCCTCTGTCTCGCTTTTTTCTTTTGTTCTTTCACATGTGTATATACACAGACACACACACTCACATTTCTATTATCATATAAAACTTCAACTTTACTTTTTCTCTTCCGAAAAAAACACTATCTTCTTCATCAAATTCTAGTTTTCCTCATCCTCCTCCATGGCCATCTCACCTAATTCAAGCTCTTTAGAATTAACAATATCAATTCCAAGTTTCTCTCCATCTCCTTCACCTGGTAAGATCATATATATCCAAAGATTAATTAAATCATATATATTATATAGTTTTAATAGTGCGTCTTTGAAAAATATCCAATTAAAATAATTTGGTAGGTGATCATCACGGGATGAGAGATTTTGACATAAACCAAACTCCAAAGACGGAAGAAGATCGTATGATCGGTGCATCACCACACGTAAACGAAGAGGATAACAGCTCCGGCGGCCGGCGGCGCAAAAAGCTCCGTCTAACCAAAGAGCAATCACATCTTCTTGAAGAGAGTTTCATACAAAACCATACCTTAACTCCTGTAAGTATATATTATACAATTACTGGTTCCGTATATGTTTTGCTTACGTTGAATAAAGAAAGAAGAAAGAGAAAAGAGTTCATTTGCTGATGATCATGTCGGCTGATTATGTTTTGGGTGTGGCTGATTATGATACCACAGAAGCAAAAAAAAGATTTGGCCACCTTTTTGAAGCTTAGTCAAAGGCAAGTTGAGGTGTGGTTTCAAAACAGAAGAGCTCGGTACGTATTTCAATCTACCTCTTCATATATTACATCATTCATTTATAATACGTACAAATCGAGGAAAATAAGAATATTCGTATAGAATTGTGTTTTCATATATACGGTAAGGCATGTTATGTATAGGGTTTTTGGAAAATATATTTTTAGTGGTTGAGAATATATTAATTAATGAGAAGAGTGCGTTGACAGAATATTTATATAAAGAGATCGTGTGCGATCGTAACATAGATTCTCAACATAATTCACAATATATACAATAATAGTTTAGAAGAATGTAGTAAAGTGGAAGTGATCCTTTTATATCCAAGTGTTTCACGTTGATTCCCACATATATAGTTATCACCCAATTTATGCGACACATGAAATCCCGTACTCTTATTTTATGTGTCTACGTGTCTATATATAAATGTCCATGTGATTCAAAATCAAAATATAGAATGTAATAAATGCATCAACAAGAAAAAAGCGATCGGGAACATGAGGGACAAAGTTAGAGACAATAAATGATGTGTTTATTTTTTTCAGCTCATCTTTGGCCAGTCCACAATTATGATGTTTGTCCTATATAGTATACATATAACTTTAGTGAAACTTAAACACACACATACACTTGTTGTGAATGTTTTCCCTATATTAATTGTCTATATATTCACATATACATCACTTATAAAGGTGTACATATACGTACATTTGTGCATGTATAGATACATGTTGGTTGTCAGTTCATGAAGTCCATAAAGATTGAATTACTTGCATTACAATCCTTATTATAACTTGATGAATGAAGAGCCTATATAATTTTCAATATATATTTCTAGGTTTCACAAAAGTATCAGTTCTATAGTTAATTTTTCAATTTCATAAAAAGATATCATTTACGGTTTCAAATAACTTTCACTACAGCTTTTTTTTATATAGGAATGTGTAACTTATCATTTACTCATAACTAATTGTAATTTAATTATTAGGTTTAATAGTATAATTAAAAATTTATGAACTATATGTGAGAAATATCAGAATGATGTTATTTTTACTGTATTGGTTGTATTAGAATTAGAAGTCTCGAACAATATTATGATATATGTCAAGGCGATCTTATTCGTACGTATTGACCAGGTCAATTAAGCAATCGGTTATATAGTATCTATCACATGTGAACACGTAGTACACACACATTTATAAACGTATAGTTATATGCAAAGGTCGGTAGAATAGTCTTACAAAAGTAGAAATTTCTCAAACACCAACCTCGTTAAATATATCATTAAAAGTCGGCCAATGGATAATATATGGTTGGTATAAGACAAAAAAATAGAAATTACAAATGATGTAAGCATAATTAATAGTACGCATGGCCTCATTGACTGATATCATGGTTACACAAAATTTCGTGTATAGGAGTAAGCTAAAGCATACGGAGATGGAATGTGAGTATCTAAAGAGATGGTTCGGGTCGTTGAAGGAGCAAAATCGACGGCTACAAACAGAAGTTGAAGAACTACGAGCTCTAAAGCCACTATCGACCTCGGGTGTAACCATGTGTCCTCGGTGTGAACGTGTGATTGATGCAGCAGATAATGACTCTAATGCCGTTCAGGAAGGGGTAGCTCTGAGCAGCCGGTCACGGATGACAATTTCCTCTTCCTCTTCCCTCTGTTGACTGGTTTGGTCGAAGTCATAAGTCAAAAGATTGAAGCGCCTGTTAAAAGCAAAGATTTGATGATGATTAGGAAGATTTTGTGCATAGTTCTTTAATTATTTATTACACCAAATGAGAGAAAAAAAATAGTATAATCCTTGTTTTATAGCTTTTTCATGTTTTTAATTCGTAACTTTGTTTTTTTTCGTGTTTAACAAAAAAAATAGTATTATTTATCGTGTCCGTTCGGATTGAGTAATATGCTTGACTTGAAAATTGAGATGTTTTATTCTTTGTAAGACGATGAAAGTATAATACTCAACGGGGAAGATTTAGATATATTAGTCACCAAATGATAAATAGAGAGGATAAAGTTTCTGAAAAACCTAACAGATAGATAGATAGTAGTAGCAACCAACAAATAATAATTAAAGTCTTTTGAATTGGGCAAGGACATATTGTTAAACCAATTAGCGTCATTGTTATTTGACTCCACAAGTCTCAAATAAGGCTGCTTTGTATTCATTGACGTAAATAGTTTACAAGCTTTTTAAAAGTGAATTCCGGTAGAGATATTCACCTAATTCACCTGATGATGTCCCATTCCAAATATTTTTTTTTTTTTTTTTTTTGATAAACCCTATCGGCTGATCCGGTCGGTCCCGGTAGGAACGCACCGAAGTGCTACAGAGTGGACTTCTTCCCGAAGAACCACCACACTGCCTGTTCCGGGTTTGGAATGTCTTCCGACTAATGTCAGGGGGTAGTCAGGCCGCCTGCATTTCTGACTACCATGTAAACCAATTGGGCCAAGGCCCAATTGACAGACTTCCCACACAACCATGATTTTTGTTTCTAGGAGGAATTGAACCTGGGTTAGTTCCTTCCAACCTTTCTCCAATTCTCAACCGCCACTAGACCACGGATGTGTGGGCCATTCCAAATAATTGTTGTTTTTTTTTTGTTAATTCTTTTCCATCTGTTATATATATTTTTTCTCTTCTTCTCCTATTGGTAATGGGTCCTTATTTTTCATATATGTAAATATATTCCCGTGATGTTAAAATGTGAAGCATATAGATTTTTATCTTACATTTTTTTTTTTTGGTGGTCAAGAGCCTTTTATCTTACATTAAATATTTTTTTTTTTGAAAAAAAAATCCATTACCAAATTTGTATGATTAAAATGTATGGAGAAAAAAAAGAAGTAAGACCAATATGTCTCCCTTCTTTAATAACGCGATTTACTCGGATTTGGATATTGTCGCCCAACTCATAATTTAATATATTGAAAGTAAGCCCAATGGGCTTAATAAGCTCTATTGATGAAAAGCTAGTCATTTTTAGCAAACTTGATTTTTTTTTTTTTTTAATTAAATAAAGTGGAACTGAAAATTTCACATTCGAATCCTTATTAACAGGAGTCAGGAATATTTATCCTTTCTTTTTTATTCTCACTGCCAATGTATATTTAATTACCTACAGTTTTTGGCTGCAAAAATTAAATAGTCAAACGCTGCCACGCTGGGATCGTATAGGCAATAATATGATATATTAGTGGTTGCTCTTTCATTTGTTTTAGAAAATATATTAAATTCGAATATTACTTGGTATGTTTCTTGATTCATATCTTTAATATAGAGAAAATTTTAGAAAAAGAATTTATATGGTAAAGTGGAAGTTTATTTCGAAGACAACTCAGACAGAGTAACAGAGGAATGTGTGTGTGTTCGAAATACTGAATCAGGAAGATGAATGGATTATGCGACTCTGGCATGCCCATGTGCTTCTCACGTGCTTTCATTATGGACATGACGCGTGCATGTCAAGTGTCCCGCGCGTTTTTACCTTTTTCTGACAATGTCCATGTGGACTTACTTCATTGGCCAGAGATTCACTATTATCCTTGCTGTATTATCAAAAATAAATAGCTGTGTTTACAGTAAGTAAAAGAATATACCTCATTTTAGTGATATATAACTGCATTACATAAATTATAATCATCAAACAGGTCTGTGAAGTGATCTTGGTCTAGTGGCAAATGATAAGTCCACAGAAGACAGACACCATCATACCAGGGATCGAGTCCCCGACTCTACAATTTAATTGTAGAAATTAGGCTAATGGGCCGGCCAGTTGTGGCCCAAATGTTGACAAAAAAAAAAAATCATCAAACAGGTCTCTTAACTAAAACATACAATTGGCTTGAACCAGGGAGAAACATATTGAATGTTCTTGAATTGTATTTATAATAATGGTTTTTTAAACAAAAAAATTAATGGTATGTTTGAAGGGAAAAAAAATCAAAATCAAAAGTTTACTTTATATTTGATTTTGAATCTTGTATTTGTAGAAACAAGAAAAAAATAAATATGAAAATTCATGAACTAGTGGTTTTTACAAAAGGATATTGTGTTACCGTCATTTCAAATTCATTATTTTTGCAATCTACGGAAAATCTTTAATCACATCAACAAGATGATTACAAAGATGATACAATCGTGTACGTTTTAACATGTCGAATTCACGTTCACAACTCTCACCCATCTGTCATTCTCTTCTTTGGACTTGCTAGTGAACTTTTAGTCTTTGTCCCAGATTATTAATCAATAATTGACGATCGAAACTTTTAACTATTCATTCTTTAAGAGTAAATTAAAAAAGTTGAAGGAAATTTTAGCGTCTTTAGTCACGTGTTTAAGTCACCCGTAGCCATCATTGTTCACTTTCAAACTTGTCCAAATCCCTTCTACGTACCGCTTCTTCTAAAGAATCAATATTGATCGATCAGAAGTTTTAAAAAGAGAACAACACTAAAATGAACCACACACTTGATTTGTATCAATAAATGTCAAACTCTCAATTGTGTTTACTCATATACAAATAAATCGTGTATTTATATTTTTGTATACTCTTTCCATTTCAAATAAATATCGTTGAAGTTTTTACACAAATTGTCATAAGAACTTTAAATATATGTTTTACTCTTTATTACTACAGTACAAGATTGTTTTTAGTATGAAACGAAAGGAATAATCTATATAGCACATAGTACAATATTCTAAACACAACTTGACTCCAAAGTAGTCTAAATAAGCAGTTGAACACCAGTAGAAAAAAACTAAATACATTGGATTGTCCAACATTTAGGTTGTCAAAGTCCACCATTTATAGTCTCTGTTAAAGAAAATAAAGGACCACCATCTAGTCAATATTCAAAACAATCATCAAATATATATATTTAATATGATCGCTATGTTACACCAACACCAACATCGTTCTTCGTCTTTTTTTTTCCTAGTGATGTGGTTGTTTGTGAGAATGTCCTTTTTATTCGGTAGCGGTTGATAAGTATATATCTCAGAGACACTTATTTGTAAGCATCAATCTTATCATTTCCTACAATTCCGTATATCCCAAGGTGAAAACTATGTTCAAGTTTGACTTGGATTTGATTATTTCGAGCACACACATAATGTTATTATGCATATATACTGTATTTATATTAGAAGATACAGTATTTTAGTTCCTTTTTTTTTATATCAAACTTCTTTTTCTTTATAATAAGTTTACTAGATTGGATATATGAATATGACTATCTATCCACATATATGTGGATAATTAAACGCCTTCAAGAGACTATGACGAACGATCGCTAGAGTTTCAGAAAAACTTGAACTTGTGAATTGCAATAATCTACATATTTTGGAACTTGAACTTTGAATCTGGAGTGTAAAGTAACCTCTAATCTTTTGTAAAATTAATTCGAGCGAAACACTTTTATACGTCATAAATTTACTTATAACGCATTAAATTTAGTTAAACGTAAATTTGATGATTTAGTCGTGGATTTTACTTTATGCTCTAATATAAGTTTATGTAAGGCCATGTTTATCGCCGAGAAAAAACTTGTCCTTAGCTTAGGTGGAAATTAAAATTAAATCAGAAATTGGGTTTTTCTCAAAAACAGTGGAGGAATGTCCTTATATTGGGACAAATTTAACTCGTCCTTAGTGCCAACGTGGCAAGATTCCTATGATTCATTGGCTTATCAGTTTCAACCTCATCTCTCTCCTCATCACCTCTATATACACCTTTACATACATATCTACAAATATTAATAGAATATGTTAAGGACAATTGATATTGGGAAACTGATAAATATGCTCTAAGCTTTGTTTAGATGACAATAGTTTTAACCATTTAAATGAATTGAAAGTCAATAATATGCATATGTTTATAAGGAACTTTTGATTAAGTGTTAAACGATTTATTTTAAATCAGAAGTATCCGTTTTAAAAAATCAAATTTGATGGATAAACTCGAAAGTGAGTATTTCAATCACTAGAGAGAAATAAAATTATGCTTTTTGGTGACCGAAAATTGGTTTTCAGATACGATGTCGTGAGATTATTCTGTAAAGAGATGCTTGTAACGTAGTCTGAGCTGCAAGATGAATGTCTTAGCCTTCTTGTAGGTCGCTGTCAAACAAAAAAAAAAAAAAAAAAAAAAAAACTCTCAGAAAACATGATACAAGAAGCGGGATAGCTGTGTCATTAAACGAGCACGAGTCCTAATTCATAAACCACATCTTATTAACAAATTTCTAAGGGCACATTCAACAAATGTTTTTAGCTCACTTGGTTAATTTTATGTTTAGGTGTTTTCACTACGTACAAGTTTGATCTTTATCATCACTATCACTTCTCTTTTTTTGTCATCTTTTATTATTTTATTGATCCAAAGAAAACTGTACAGAATTCTTCAGTCTATTAAATTTAAATTTAACCTAAATTTTAGATGATATTTTATTAGTTAAATTTTTTTTAAACAATAAAAAGAGATTACATTTTTAAACTTAGTTATAAATTTTTTGAGTCATAGGCACGGCATGGTGTGTAGTGTTAGTTTTTTTAAAAAACATACTGTATATATTTGGGTACTACCTTCTTCCGTAAATCTTTGTGTACTAGCTAGAATTATTAATTACGGCATACCTCATAAATTGTTTTTTGAAAATTACCTCATAAATTTTAGAGATATGGAATATATTTGTAATTAATTAAAATAGTTACGATGACATATGAAGTGCTTCCAAAAGTTCCCTAAAACTTGTGCCCATATTTAGGATTATTTATTTAGATAATTGAATGTCAACTGAATGAAGAAAATATTAATATATAATAGGTTGATTGGATTATGATAAATAGTTGAATAAAGTGTATAATTTGGTTTTGCAAGGACGGCAGATTATCTAGCTTATATCGCAATTAATCATTCGTGTTTGGACTTATTCGAGGAAGTTATGTCCAGTGATATTTTATGCAATCAGAAAGATACAGCCACACTAAGTCACAAGAAGGTCACGACATTCTCTGTCTCAACCATTTATTCATATGGAACTTTGGTTGTGTACTAAAAAGGTAGTTTTACCCATATCGGGGAAAAAGTATATAAGAAACCAAAAAAAAAAAAAAAAATACATTTTTCTTCATAAAGTAATTTAAATGATATATTAACTACATTTATACATATCATATTATGTTTAACTTTTTACAACTCAAAAGTATAAGTGATTTAAATGATATACCAATTATATTAATATGTACTACTAAATTACGATGTTTAGATTGTAAAAGTCAAATATATAACGAATAAATGTCTAATATCAAATCCATTGATAATTCATTTTTGAGTTTTTTTGCTATATCAACCCATTTACAAATATGTTTTATTTACAAATATGTTTTATTGCAAGGTATTTGATAAACAAAACTCTAGTATTTTTTAAAAAATTATTGATTAGAGTGTATAAAATCATTAAAAATCTATCGAAAACATGAAAAGAAGAGTCGTTCTTCTTTCATCTATTAAAATCTGCTTTCATATTCCCTGACTTTCAAAATTATATTTGGTTCCAATGTTGCCGTTCATTCGTTGTTCTTTGATTCATGTATATTCTGATTTGCGATCATCTTTATACATAGATCAGATTTGAGTTTATCTGAACAAATAATTGATAAACGACCTATAAACTAATATCATGAAACGGAATTAGACAGTAGCTTAATGATGAGAATATAGGTGAAATTTATGTCGTCTAAGGAGTAATTGAGTGTTGCCTACTTCCCGGGACAAATGAGTAAACCTAACAATAACTTATAGACACACTCGACGCCATCAGCCAAATTCCATATGAGCCATCCAATCCTTAGTGGATCTTCTTTGTCTCCAGCCCATATTGTCTCCTTATTATTTTAATGATTACTTTTGGTTAAAAAGTGTTTTGTTAAACATCGCCAAATAATAAAGGGATTTTCCAAATTTCAATTTTTTTTTTATTGGTTGGGGAACGAAGATATTAGATTTTAAATAGTATTGCTGATATGTATATATATATATATATATTGATATTGATTCATTCATATTACGGAAATGGATTAGTTATAGAATGTGAAAGAAAGGTAAAGTAAATATGAAAAGCAAAGAGGAGGGGACAGAAGAGAAAAGGTATGTCTCTGCAATGCCCATCCCCAAAAGGTGAGTGCCACATGTAGACCTTCTTCTTAAGATCTAACTCAGATGCTATTTGTACAAGTAAAACTGTAGCAGACTCTGTTTCTATTTCCTATTTTACATTTTATCTTCATCATAAATACATTTGCATAAAAATAAAAAATCAATCGCATGAGTATAATACATATTAACTAGAAATTATAATTAAAACGAAAAATGAAAATTATGATTCAAATAATATTCTTATTTATCCATTATTTAAATTATTTCAATAGTTGAGGTAATTTTTTTTTATTTCAATAGTTACAGTATTTTCTTATCTACAATGTCACGTTTCTACCAACCTAACCAAAATTATTAGATTTTAGTTATGTAGTATAAAAATATATAATGTTAAAAAATAGTTAACTATATGGAATATATAAATAATGCATTCAAAATTTTATGTTATTATATGAAAAAAATCGATTAGAAATATAACATATAAAAGAATAAAATAAAAATAAAGAGGAACGTAGGTCGTCAAGTATTTGCTGTATAAAGAGGTGTAAAGTGGGCATCCCTCCTTAAATTATATCCTCAAACCAAAACTTGCTCACTCCTTCACACACACACACACACTGCTCCCAAGTTCTCTCACTTCTTCTTCCCTCCACACCGTTGCTTAACGGTTTTCCTTTTTATCCTCTCTTGTTTCCAATTTTACCCCTTCAAGATGATCTCATGGCACGACCTCTACACGGTTCTCACGGCCGTGATCCCTCTATACGTAGCCATGATTCTCGCCTACGGCTCTGTCCGGTGGTGGAAGATTTTCTCTCCCGACCAATGCTCCGGAATCAACCGCTTCGTTGCCATCTTCGCCGTCCCTCTCCTCTCCTTCCACTTCATCTCCACCAACGATCCTTACGCCATGAATCTCCGTTTCATCGCTGCCGACACTCTCCAAAAAGTCATCATGCTCAGCCTTTTAGTCCTCTGGGCTAATTTCACCCGCTCCGGTAGCCTCGAGTGGAGCATCACCATCTTCTCTCTTTCCACTCTCCCCAACACTCTTGTCATGGGGATTCCTCTCTTGATCGCCATGTACGGCGAATACTCCGGCTCTCTCATGGTCCAAATCGTCGTCCTCCAGTGTATCATCTGGTACACGCTTCTCCTTTTCCTCTTCGAGTTTCGTGGCGCCAAGATGCTTATCATGGAGCAGTTCCCTGAGACGGCTGCCTCCATCGTCTCATTCAAAGTCGAATCCGACGTCGTTTCTCTCGACGGCCACGATTTTCTTGAGACCGACGCTGAGATCGGAGACGACGGGAAGCTTCACGTTACCGTGAGAAAATCCAACGCTTCCCGTCGCTCCTTCTGCGGTCCGAACATGACTCCACGCCCGTCGAATCTTACCGGAGCTGAGATTTACAGTCTCAGCACCACTCCTAGAGGCTCTAATTTCAACCACTCTGATTTTTACTCGATGATGGGTTTCCCCGGTGGCCGTCTCTCTAATTTCGGTCCGGCCGATATGTACTCCGTCCAATCTTCGAGAGGCCCCACTCCTCGGCCTTCAAACTTCGAGGAGAATTGCGCTATGGCATCTTCCCCGAGATTCGGGTATTACCCAGGAGGAGGAGCCGGGTCTTATCCGGCTCCGAATCCTGAGTTTTCCTCAACCACTACATCTACCGCCAATAAAGCCGTCAATAAAAACTCGAAAGACGTCAATACGAATCACCAGACAACTCTTTCATCCGGTGGCAAGTCCAACAGCCATGACGCTAAGGAGCTACACATGTTCGTCTGGAGCTCCAACGGGTCACCCGTTTCAGACCGGGCGGGTCTTAGCGCTTTTGGCGGAGCGGCAGATAACGAACAAGGCGGAAGATCCGATCAAGGTGCCAAAGAGATCCGTATGTTAGTCCCCGATCAGTCTCACAACGGCGAGAGTAAAGGTTAGTACTTTCAATTACTTTCTTGATAAGGAATTCCAAATTTCTCAATTTGGTTTTGTGTGGTGACTATATAGCTGTAGCTCGTCCGGGGAGTGGAGATTTCGGAGGGGAACAACAATTTAGTTTCGCCGGAAAAGAAGAAGAAGGAGAGAGAGCAAAAGACGCCGAGAATGGTCTAAACAAACTCGCTCCAAATTCCACGGCGGCGCTACAATCAAAGACAGGTCTCGGAGCCGCCGCTGGAGGCGAAAGTCAACGAAAAAACATGCCACCGGCGAGTGTGATGACAAGGCTGATACTGATAATGGTGTGGAGGAAACTCATCAGAAACCCAAACACTTACTCTAGTCTCATTGGCCTTATTTGGGCTCTCGTCGCTTTCCGGTTAGTAAATCAAAATTAATTATTTTCTTGAGTCGAACCGATCGGTTATCGGGAAATTTAAATTCGGTATTCAATGTGAAGGTGGCACGTGGCAATGCCAAAAATCATTCAGCAATCTATCTCCATTCTTTCTGATGCTGGTCTTGGAATGGCTATGTTCAGTTTGGGTAAGTTATTCTTCGTACTCTGTTTTTATTCCTTCTGATTTTTTTTTTTAGTTTTTAAGCCATTTAAATGAATAAAAGTATAAAACTGATTCATACCAAACGTGTTATTTATTACGGGAAATTTCTAAATTTTGCATATTTTCGTTGACATATTAACCCGTTTACATAATAATGGAATTAAATTAGGTAGTCCATAAATTTATTTGCTGTTTTGTTATTTTGACAAAACTTTTAGCAAGTGTAGATTTAATTAAATTAAGAAAATAAAATTGGGGATGGACCATCCGACAGGTGGGGCTGTGTTGTGAGTGTCTTATTAGATAAATTGTAATGGTGGACGACATGGTCTCGTGTTGTTGATAGTCGTCATGGTCCCCATTTTTATGGCACTTGATTGGATTTTTTCTAAATATATAAAATTTATATATGATTGCCTGATTTTGAAATTAAACTTTGTGTGAAAAATCGTGAAGGGTTGTTCATGGCGTTGCAACCCAAATTAATCGCTTGTGGGAACTCCGTGGCAACGTTTGCCATGGCAGTTAGGTTCCTCACGGGCCCGGCCGTGATGGCGGTTGCTGCCATAGCCATTGGATTGCGTGGTGATTTACTGCGTGTCGCTATAGTTCAGGTAATTTCTTTTTTTACCACTAATTTCAGCGTTAATAATTAACACATTAAAAATGTGAATTGTTGCTAAATATTTTGGTATGATTTTTTAGGCCGCATTACCTCAAGGAATTGTGCCCTTTGTGTTTGCAAAGGAGTACAATGTTCATCCTGCTATTTTAAGTACAGGGTAAGTCGGGAATTTTATGGTTATTAATCCATTAGACGACATATTACTAGTGTTATCCTTTTAACATGTAACATTGTAAACCAAATGATTTTGCAGGGTTATATTCGGAATGCTTATTGCTCTTCCGATCACGCTGGTTTACTACATTCTACTCGGGTTATAAGCTTTTGAATACGAAAACCCCGAAAAAGGATCAATTGTAGAGGGAGAAGGAAGAAAGGGAAACAAGAGATTGTCTCATGGAACAAACTAAAAGCTTAGAGTATATAAGTAAAACTAGGGAGTAGCATGATTTAAGGAATGATGATGCCTACATTACAAGCCAAGAAACCCTTTCTTCTCCTTATTTTATATATAGAATATTGGGAGATGATTTGAGTGAGACAATGGGACGCAGATAAGGAGGAGCAAAACATGGGGCAACGAGACAAAGAAAAGATAAATAAAAGATTGGAGGATGAAGACAACTTATTATTTTTGAAACTTTTTTTTTTACACAAGTCACTTTTGGTTTTAATGTGTTCTTTGATTAGGTTTGGGGTAACTATTAGTAGTTGATTATTGTGTAGATTTTCTCTTTAGCGAAGAAAAGTGTGGTTTTGATTTTGAATCTTTCACTATCGGTCCAGTTTCACATGAGCAAATAATGCTTTAAAAGTAAAGAGTTTTCTAGTAAAAACTTTCAAGAATATATGTTATTCTTCTTATATTGCTGATATTTAGTAAAAATCTGTAATCAAATTTGGTGGATTTACTGATTCTTTTCTGCAGTGGAAAAATGATGAGAGTGGTAGTGGGAGAAATGGGTTAGGCGCTTTGGCACTGAAAGCATTTCGGGTTATCATTAGTTTAAGCTGGTAGTGATGTAATTAATAGTCCATGTACTGTGTAGGGATGATGAACAATTATTAAACAAAAAAGATAAAGAAAAGGCAGAAAGGTAACTAAAAGTCAAAAGCTTATATTAAAGTTTAATAAAAGCTGCCTTTTCATTTCTTTATTTGTTTTCTCTCATTTCTTTCGATTTTTTTTTTAATAAAGTAGACTATGTTTTCTTTTTGTCAACAAAGTAGAAAATGGATATAAACATAAATTGAAAACGATCACCGGTTTGAGTTCTTATTAATTACTAATAGAGAGTTCGGCCATTTTTCTCGTTTTCCGGACCAATTTTTCTTCCTAATATTTAAAGTTAACTATATAGTTGGACATGCGTTTGGTGGATATAAAGTATGTATAAGATCATCTCCAATGGTTTTCCCTATTTTTACCTCTAAAATAGAGAAACTCTATAATAGAGGTGACTTTTGCTCCAATGGATACCTCTATTTTTTCCTCTAAAAAAGAATATTCTGTAGAGATTTCTTTTTTATTTTACTATTAATACTTTTTACTTATAAAAGTTGCAAACTAACCCATTTATTTTTAATTTTGTGAAACTTTCATAAAATTATGATATATTCTTTTTTAACATTCATAAATATTATTTAAAAATAATATTATGGTAAAAATGAAAAATAAAATATATAATTTATTTATATTTAATAAAATTTTATATAAATTTTCTTTTGCAAACAATAGTCTCAAATTTTAGAATACTTTTTATACGAAAACATTTAAAATCAATTCAAAATATTATAATTGGTCAAAATTAACTTTATAATCAATTATCCTATCAATATAAAAAATTATTAAAATATTAAATTCGTTTTTATTTTTTACCCTAAGGGCATCTCCAACCCACCTCTATATTTGCTTTTGAACTCTATTTTAGAGTAAAATCACTCCAACCCACCTCTATTTTCATCTCTAAAATAGAGATCTCTATTTTTGTCTCTATATATAGAGGAACTCTATTTTTTCCTCTATAATAGAGTTGAACTTTTTTATTTGTAAAATAGTCCTTTAACTTTTAATTCTTTTATATTTGTGATCAAAATAAAAAAAATATATAATAATTTAATAATAAAAACGAATTTAATATTTTAATGATTTTTTATATTGATAGGATAATTGATTATAAAGTTAATTTTGACCAATTATAATATTTTGAATTGATTTTAAATGTTTTCGTATAAAAAGTATTCTAAAATTTGAGACTATTGTTTGCAAAAGAAAATTTATATAAAATTTTATTAAATATAAATAAATTATATATTTTATTTTTCATTTATACCATAATATTATTTTTAAATAATATTTATGAATGTTAAAAAAGAATATATCATAATTTTATGAAAGTTTCACAAATATTAAAAATAAATGGGTTAGTTTGCAACTTTTATAAGTAAAATGTATTAATAGTAAAATAAAAAGGAAATCTCTACAGAATATTCTTTTTTAGAGGAAAAAATAGAGGTATCCATTGAAGCAAAAGTCACCTCTATTATAGAGTTTCTCTATTTTAGAGGTAAAAATAGTGAAAACCATTGGAGATGGTCTAACAACTAATTGTTTTTGTATTTCGGACGATTGAAGCATGATTTTCGATCATATTAAATTGAATTACTAATAAAATTCGAACAAAAATCTATATTGACGTTTTCCACATCTTATTGATAGATTAATATCTCATCTAAAACACTCCATCTTTGATTATAAAACAATACAAAAGTACTAACTTGTAATACTTCTGAATGGTTGAACACTTAATTATAGTAGTAATATTGTAAGAGTTGTCATGCATATAATAAAAAAAATTCGTTTCTCTGATTTGCAAAAATGATAGAAAACGCTATTGGTTGATTTATTATGTGTTTTAAAATAGAACAGAATTTTACACGTGTTTTTTTTAATAATTATCATGTTAAATTATTCAGTAACAGACTAACAGCTGTTTTATTAAATTTGATGCTATTTGTTTAAATCACATGCTAAAAACGCATCATTTATTTACGATTTGTTATCACTTTTTAACAAATTTGGGAAAAAAATTGATTATCTTACCTATAAGTCATATTACAAAGTATATGGTTTGAAATAATATTTTCGTGTTTGGATTCCCCACAAAAAACGTTTTTTTTTTTTGCATGTAATATTAGGAAATATAATAATTTCCAACTTACATATCATTTTATACCTTACTTTTCTGTTTGATGTATATTGTGTCATTTTTAAAAGAATTTCACTCTGATGTTAAAAAAAAAAAAAAAAAAATTTCACTATATATATATATATATATATTATTTTTTTTTTTTAATAACTGTTTTTCTAATTACATTTAGTTTCTTGATAATTATATACGGAGGGAGTATTATAGTGTTTCGAAACCTATAGTTTATACACTGGATCACCTAATTCAGACGTAAAACTATAAGAGAAGGCACTAATCAGGGATTAAGTTAGTAATTAGTGGGAAAAACGTTGATTGGGCTCCGAGTACCAATTGAATGTGTTGTCGCATTGGATGGGAACATATAGGGACGCACATCGAAAGAAGTCTGTAAACAGTTAATCTACCGTCACGACTTAAAACTGGTCGGCTAATTTATAATTAAATTGATTAGCAAGATTAGCAAGTGTCTCTATTTAAGAGGTCTAATTGGACCAACATGCGTCGCACAAAAGCTATAATGGGCTCCGTGCACCTCCATTTGAATCAGTTATATAGTAAGTATATAATAATAAATCTCTTTGTTTTTAGCATGTGGTATTTTTGTTATTATCGAAAATTCGTCACGGAATCAGAAACATTTTTCGGTAACATCGTCGTGTATTTTGGACTCTGGATAGAAGGGGTTTGTCTCGATGATAATAGATTACTATAACAAATATCCATGCATGATTAATTGAACCTCCTATAAAATTGTGCTAAACTTTTTTTGCTTGAGCTAGGGAGAGCGAGGTACATGTATATTTATGGATATTACGTGTAGTTATGGACTATATGTATTCGTGATGTGCTAACTGCTAAGCAAAATAACTTGAATAATTTTTTTAGAAATAAATATGTATAATGCAAATAGAATCACTATCAGTCTTCACATATCACAATCAAAATATGGTGTCACTCGACTATAAAATGACATATAACAAATATGAAGAAAAAAACAGCACATGATGTTGAAGAACTATAAACTTTTGATGTGGAAAGGAAAAGTTGTCATGTTCGAGCAAGAAACATACATGGACCAAGGTCCGTTATAGTACGTGCGAGATGTGTATTTGAGGAGCAAGTTCCCAAAGATCTGTTTTGTTAAAAAGTTAATTCCGAAAGATCTGTTTTGTTAAAAAGTTTCGAAAGATCTTACTCCCTCTGTTTTTGAAAAGTTGTCGTTTTAACCGTATTTGGACAAATTAAGAAAATGTATACAATGACTATATTAACCTTATAAAAATGACAAGTAATTATTTACAAATAATTTGTGTTTAATAAAATGAGGGTAATTTGGGTAGTGATTGGCATAAGTTACATTATTACATTAAAACGACAACTAATTTAAAACAAAAAAAAAACTCTAAAACGACAACTATTCGAAAACGGAGGAAGTATGCGCTAAGGGTTTTTGAATATTTTTTTTGGTTCCTTTAATGTGCGCTATAAAATAATACCATATAGTTGAGCGTGTAAGAAAATTAAGAGTTAACAAAACAGTCTCGTAATGATGTACACTTTATAAAAAAAAAATTATAATGATTACACTTATTGCAGGTTGGAGTAATTTGACACTCTCAGATTAAGACGAATCCAAACACGACACATCCGTCAATCAGTTAAGTTTAACGAGTATATTTCGATCAATGCATTTCGAAACTCAACCCGTTTATAATCCGTTTCTCTTGCTTATCTCTTTTGAGTTTTGACTTAAACATTGGAATAACTCGGAAAAACACCATATACATACTAGTTTTCGAAAAATCTTTGTCTGTCCTCATTTGATCTTTGTAGATCATTCTAATCTTCAAGATTGCCTGACATCTTGAAGAAATTTGTAACTAAACATAACACATATACCTACAACCTAATTATTTTTTATGTATTAGATCAAAATTTAAATTAAAAATATTTGTGTTCATGTAATCAACTATTTTAATTTGAATTTTTTTATTTTAATATATTTTGTTCATTTACAAAATTAATCTTTTATATATATATATATACTATAATTTTAATAAATATTATTTTTTTAAAAATAAAACTAATATTATCTCTTTCATAAGCTGGATAATTACCTTTTATAGTGCGCTTAACATACGATTACTATTATTATCGAGCCGGCGCTAATATCCACATGTGCATACTCTAAGTAATAATTATAGCTAGTGTACATATTAGCAAAAAAGTGAATAATTTTCAAAACATGAATGCTTCTTGCTTTTGCCAAAAAAAAAAAAAAAAAGAATGCTTCTTGCTTGTTTGCTTCTCCTCAACTCGCGCGGGATGTCACTATATTATTTATTTATTATTATCTCTATGCCCACTCCTCTCATGTGCTCACAAATTCCCTTAACTGGCACCTTCTGCTAACGTTTATCTCCATTGGATTTTTCCCGTTATAACATTGCTTTCATTGTGATTTGATCAAATTGGGCCATGCATGTAAACGGCTTTGGCAAAAACCGGAACGTCCACCCTACAACACGATGGGCAAAGCGTAGGGTAGGGACGTCGTAAACACGAATGCACAATCCGTTCATTGAACGAACAAACCTTTGAAGATGATTAATGAAACTAGAATGAAAAAATAGACGTGGAATAGATAAGAGCTGTGTATTATCCAATTGAATGCAAAGACATTGAATTGAAGTAACAAAAGAATGGACCCTATCGAAGAAGGAAAAGAACAACTGTGACTTTGTTGTCCCATATATGTTGAAGGCAATGGATCGCGAGTCACATTATACCTGTCGAAGAAAAAGAAAAAGAAATATGTGGTTCACATTTTGCGAACGCAGATCCAAATAGTCTCTCTGTCCCTACACTTTTGAAACTAATCATCCCAACCCCCTTACCATAAATGTGCATTTTTCACTTGTTATAAAATGTGCATATTATCTATAGTGAATTATGTAAATGACAAAAAATGAAGATTTAATAAGGTGAATAACAAATTTTAAAGTTGCTTTTCTTCTAAAAATAGCAAAAAAAAATTTCAAAAAAATTTATTTGATATTCTTAAAACTAGATATACTAATATTTAGTGCATTAAATAATAATATAGAGCCCTAAATAATAGATCACATGCCTATAGATCAATTTGATAAAGTAGATTTTTACATAGAAAAATAGCATAATATGAAGAAAAAAACAACATATTTGGCAACACTTAGATAAAGTAAAACCTTATAAAATCTTCATTTGATAAATAAGATGTTTACGTAAAAAGTAGTATGTTTTTTAAAAAATTATTGTCGAAATAGTCAAATGAAAAAAAAAGAAGTGAAATCGTCCAAAATTATCAAAATTCACTATTATCCGATGTGTAATAAAACAATCTCGTTGTTTTCTTAAATAATGATTTTTTATTGTCATAGAGTGCCAAATACTCTATTATGAATATGAGATTTATATATAGTGGTGGAAAGATAATTATATTAGGGGTAATTCTACAAGCATATTTCATTATGATTACCAAGTTTTAACATATATAGATTCTAAGACTAACTATCAATTCTACAAGGGTTTTTTGCGAAAATTAAGGCAAATGCGGAATTGAAAGAAAGATGATTGAGAAAAGTTATGAGAGGATATGGTGGTGTCCTCGTGTGCGTGGCTGCATTCTCGTGGCATACCTCACCATACTAATAATTGAAATCCAATATATAAAATCCGTTAATCAACAAAAGCAAAATTAAAGAGAAAAGGAAACGTGAATAGATTGAGAGAGAGATGGACAGGTGAAGGTGGGTGTCGGCCGAACC
This sequence comes from Erysimum cheiranthoides, assembly GCA_011420285.2. Taxonomy (NCBI): domain Eukaryota; kingdom Viridiplantae; phylum Streptophyta; class Magnoliopsida; order Brassicales; family Brassicaceae; genus Erysimum; species Erysimum cheiranthoides. The sequence goes on along the minus strand of CM022179.2, from coordinate 4,556,573 downwards.
ACGGACACCGGTCGGAGTCTCAAGACAAAGGAAGCTTTGCGTCTGGGGACCATTCACACTTCCTCAATACACCCATGCCAACTCCAAATCCATTCATCTTTTTATTTTCAGTAACCACAAATAAATCGATTAGAACTATTTAATGGAATTAATTTAGCTTAAGTTTCTTCTGTCACTAGTGATTTATTTTCTTATCGTTTGTTTGGGTGATTCTGGACACACTTTCGAAAATATATGGACAATACATGTTGTCATTCTCTTGTCACACCAAAAAGATAGATTTTATATATTTTATGGTTATGGTGTGGTTTAGTCTAATTTTTTTTTTTTTTGGTATTTAAAAAGTGAATTATAAAGGAAAGAGAAAGAAGTGTATAGTTTAAAAGGAAACAAACAAAGGAATGTAAATGCAAATACAAGTGTATCCCGGCATTAGTTTGGTTTTGCGTACTTCTTGTTGTGCTTCATGTTCTTTGGCTACTTTTCATCACGTTATCTTTGGTTCCCTTCACTTCTTTTTTCAATATACTCATCCATTTGTTATCTTGTTGGAGTGATTTAAACGAATCACAAATCGAATGTGGACGACTCGTCGGCTAAAAAGCTCCCCGATGAACATCGAACAAATGCCAACCTCCCCGATGAGCCTAAGATGACACACTTTCGGGGGAGAACATTCTCACACCTCCTAGTAGCAACTTTGTTTTTTAACCATTGATTCTAGATGCACTATAAATCTACTGTAAATAAAGTTCACACGACACACTTTAAATGTCATATCATGCACACAATCAATTACGTTTGCATAGGCTCACAAGCTCGACCAGGTCAGACACACTAAAATCAAAGTCTACTAGCTCTATGCCTTGCAGTAGGCGAATAGATCCAATCCAAAAAAAAACAGTATCCCAGTATCTTATCATGTAAGCTCTATAACAACCTTCATAGATGAGATAACATATATTTGACTAGAAAACAGATTATCGAAGTCTCGTCCAACTTTACCCGCATTCGCAGTATATCCATAAACATTACCCCCATTCTGATCTTGGAAATTAGTATTTTGATCACTTTCACTCAATCATTGATACATCCTTTTATGTTAATTTAACTCTCTCCATAAATGATACAGTTCTATGGAGTCAAAATTTGGCATTAACGTCCCTAATTTGATACTTTCTTTCAGTACCTCTAGTCGAACATGAGCACTTCAGAAATTTCCCTTTTGGAGAAAATGCCCTGCATACTATCGTTTACTTGATTTAGATGCTTATATCAGAATGTAGTGTGCTACTTGCAGTGTTGCTTCAGGGAAAGTAACACTTACATTTTTCAACAACTAGGGACCATGAGAGTGCTCAAAAAAGAAAAAATTTGAGATGAAATATACAAGAATTCAGAAACTCGTCTCGAGTTCTCAGTATAATCTCTACGACCACAAGTAAAATAGGTAAGATAATTTAGAGCCCAATGGAGCAGAGGATGTGAGAGGTCAGAATCTCTATGCAGAATCTTTGTATTATTTTCTAATTAAAAAGAGTAGTTTGATCCATAAAATATGGTTGAATCATTTGATAATTGGAATAGTAGCTTTCTCCAAACGATGAAGAGAATCACGTGAGAGAACACGTGCCATTTTTTTTTTAGCAATCTCATTTAATAAAGCCCAAGACAGTTTTGCTTTTGATCCAAGCCCAATTTAAAACTCTTATATGGCCTAACCTTTTGTTTTCAAGAACATCTTCCTCTATATAATTCGGTTAGTTTACATGATACAATTGGTTTTGCTGTGTTAAAAAAAAAAAAAAAAAAATTCGGTTAGTAGTAATTTTCCCAGCACATTGAACGATATGAATTTTCTGACGTTAATATTTGTGGGCTCGAGAAAAATTCTGATTGTCATCTCATTATTAATATTTTCGTTGTGGAGTAATAAGCCTCCATAAAAGTTGAGTGGGCCTCTCAGTCCATTATGACGTGGCATAACCCTGCCACTTCGTTCGATCCACATCTGCCGTCAAAACAGTAAACCGCCGTCTAACTTTATAAGCGAAGAATCTGGACCGTTGATAACCCTGAATAAACGGGCGTGATAACGGAGAACGTGAGCATCCTCTGACAAGAAGAAGACAAAAAAAGAAGCAGAAGAAAAGCACATGACATGATTCTTTCACCCTTTCGTCTCCCACTCTCAATCTAGATTCGCTTCTCTTCTCTATAATTTTCTATTTCAAGCTTACCACTTCTTCAAACCAGATCAATTATGGCTGGCGAGATTAGTCAAGAGCCCTTTAGCCTTAGTTTTCAGGTAACTTCTTCTACTACAATGTCTCACTTTTACTTGTTTCTTCAACTACTCTGTTCATGTTCATGGTTGTTCTTATCGAATCTTAGTAACTTATGTATCTTCCTTTTAAGATCAATCACGATGGACTTGAATTCTACTGTTTTTAGATTTCGGAATTTGCTAAGTAGCATGTATACAGAGTAGTGCTTCATGTCTTGGAAAAAAAGTCAATAGCTTTAACCAAAATTAGTCACATTTTTGTTCAAAATTGGATTTATATATTTAGTTTTAAATTATGTGTTAGTAAGAGAAATGTATCATGTATGATATTAAAACTCTTATTGTCTTAAGAAAGGGTTGAATGTTTTTAAAAAAAAAAAAAAAAAAGAGAGGTTGAATGGTTTAACTACTATCATATTTTATATGTCTTAGGATTGTTCTTATTGGTTTATGAAATCCGAATTGCAGGGAAGTTCTATCCACTCTGGATCGATATCGTTTGGAAGATTTGAGAAAGAGGGTTTATCATGGGAGAAGAGATCATCGTTTTCTCACAATAGGTATCTTGAAGAAGTTGACAAGTGCTCTAAACCTGGCTCTGTTACTGAGATGAAAGCACATTTTGAGGCTCATTTTAAGAAGAAAGGAATCCGATTTCCAGCTTCTCTTGAATCTCAGACTTGGGGAGTACGTCAAACAGGTAGTGACCCGGATAATGCGACTGAAAGTTTCGAGGATTATCAGTCTGATGGGAGTTTCTCGGAGAACACAAGTCAATCAAACAGTGTTTGTAACTACAGCCATGAACTAGAGAAATGTGGTCAAGAAAAGAACCAATGTGAGTATGATGAGGGAAGTGATCATTGTGTGAGGAGCTATGATGAGATTCTGGTGAATTCGGATGAAGTGATTGAGCTCGATGAAGAAGAAGGCGGTGGAGACCACGGGACTCTTGCTATTCCGGTTGAGTGTGTGGATCTTGGACCTCCTGAGATGTCACAAGAGATTGAGATTCAAGACATACAAGATTCTGCTTCAGTTGAAGAGACAGGATCAAAACTCGATGAACTTGTTCCAATAAAGGTGAGAGTATACAACCTTGTTGGTTTTTGCATTGTGACACATTCAGAGATCTAAACTTAATGTGTTTCTTGGTCTATTCATAGCCATCTGATGCTATTAAAAGCCCCTCCTCCTCTTCCTCTGCATCTGGATCAAAGTCTCTGGAAAACGTAAAACCTGTTATTCCTCATGCTATGAGTGTGACCAAAGCTTCTACGAAGAGACATGATGTAACGCCAAAAGCTGCTTCCATGAAGACAAAGGGTTCTTCTTTAAATTCTAATTCTAAAACCAATGTAGAGGCCAAGAGGTACTCTACTTTCCTTTCCTTCCATATAGAATTGTTGCAACTTTGTTTCATCTTTCTCTTTGCTCAAGAGTTAAGACCTGTTGGTTTTTTTAAAGCCAAAAGCAATTAAGACCGAAGAAAATGATTGAGTCTCAACCTCAAACATCGAAGAAAAGTGATACTCGAACTCCTATTGCTACAAACAGGTTCAATACTAAGACAACTCTAGTTTTTTTCGACTTAATCGACTACAACAATCTAATGGTTTCACCTTGCAGGTGCAAGACTGGTAACTACTCTACTAAGCTTGAGATGAGTACAGGTGCTTCAGGTTTCCATTTCAAAAGTAGCGAACGAGCTGAGAAGAGAAAAGAGGTCTTCTTTCTCTTCAAAATAATAGCATTTTATACCTTTTTTGTTTTTGAGGATCTTATGAATTTTTGTTTTCAATTCAGTTCTATATGAAACTGGAGGAGAAAATACATGCTAAGAAAACAGAAACAAACCAAGTTCAGGCCAAAACACAGGTATCATAATCACCTCCATGTCTCTTTGAAAATGAAAACATTTCTTGTCTTTAAAGAGCTAATTGGACTGGATCAACATTTCGGATGCAGCAAAAGGCAGAAGCTGAGATGAAACAGTTTAGGAAAAGCCTCAACTTTAAGGCAACACCAATGCCTTCATTCTACAACACAGTAACTAGACCTGCTTCTCATAACAAGGTATATTTCTACAGTTGCAACCTCTGTCTGAACAAAAATAAGGAATCTCTCAAGTATCCATCAACTAGTCTACTTGTAGTTAGACCCAGTTGGTCACAAGTATTATAATTATATCTTCTAACCACCAAGTAGCAGCCATCAACTTAATACTCTAATCTTGCTTTCTCTAAATATTTTCAGACTGAGCCATCTAAAGTAGCACCATCAAGATCACGACCCGCGACCTCAGCCTCAATTACAAACCGGGCGGTGACAAGAGTTTCTTATAAACATGGTTTTGAGGAAGCAAAAATGGTAAAGGTAATGGTCAGTAACAGAAAACAAACTGCGGCTAAAGATTCGGATTTGCAAAAGGGTAATCTTATGGCGGTTGAAATAAAACGAAAGATTGGTGCTCCAAGGACCGGAAACTAAATGTTTTGAATTCTACGGTTGGCTTCATCGCTTTCTATTACGATCAATCAGGCATCATCCTCTGCTTTTGTTTAGCGTTCTCTTAAAATGAAATGTGTGACTCTCCTGAGTACTTAAACCCAATAAGAAAATTCTGAATACAACAAAGTATACTTAATAATTACATTACATCATTTTATTTCAGTTTTAAATCCCAACATAAGCCAAACAATCCTCAACGAGTTACCGGGTAAAAAATAAATAAATTTTTTTAAGAGAAGTGGCATGTAATTTTGTTTGAAACCTCCCTTAGTCCCTTTCAACAATTGTGTACAAAGGATTAAAGTGAAACTGAAAACCATCAAAAAGTTAAAACGTGATGAAATCTAGATGTGTACGATGAAAGAAAACCTTTCAAGTCACGCTTGGCACCAAATCTCTCGGCTAAATCTAGTCATCAAAATTAGTACGTTTTGACGTGTGACACCTTTTATTTTTCTTGCACTTTTTTAAGTTAACTTGATTATCAATATTTCATTTTGACGTGTGCTTCAGTTGTATTCGAAGAATTAAACTATTAATAGAACGTGTACATGAAAGAGAATCTGTCCCTTTCATGCATGGTATCAATTGGCCAATAATTTTAGTACGTTTTTAACGTACATTTCTCCTTTTTGTTTTTAGATGTAACGCATGAAATTAAATTAAAGATGACGCGTTTTACGACTCAAGAAGTGATCACCCACTCGAAACGTTAGTAACAAACTCTGAGATTCTCTATAAATATCTCCTGTGTGTGTGTTTTAGTCTCTATCTCAAACACAATATCATTACAGAAGAAGGAAAAAATGGAGAATTCAAGTTTCGAAAAACTTGCTGAAGATCTACAAATGGAGATTCTGTCACGGTTGCCTCTGAAATCCTTGGGGAAATTCATCCTCGTCTCAAAGAAATGGGCATCTTTAATTCGGTCGAAAGAACTCAGAAAGCGTTACTTGCGCCAATCGATGACAAGGCCTCGCGTGTTGTTCCTCAGCAATTCATTCGAACATAATAGGTTGTTTCACTTTGTTTATCCAGAGAAGGTACTAGTGGTGTCGTCTGGTCAACAACAGATACGTTTTTCTGTAGATACACGACGTGAGATTTCTCAACCCATCCGAGGTTTGATCTGTATGCGAGAAGCAACTAAGGTTGTGATTTATAATCCGGGTACGAAAAAGTTTCGGAATCTACCGGAGATCCAAGCGCATAAAGAAGCGCGTATAAGAAGTTTTTTCGGATACGATGAAGCTGAAGATGTATTTAAGGTGTTATGTATGACGGAAACGGAGTCTGATGGACCATCAAAAGGAGCTAAGGAACATCAACTTTTTACGATGGGACTGAGTGAAAAATCTTGGAGACTAATCACATGTAAGCATGATCATTCACCAGTTACTGAAGGACTATGTAAAGGAGGAGTTTTGTACTATGGAGCTCGATCGAGTTGTGAAAAATCTGTGCTAATGAGCTTCAACGTAAGTTCTGAAGATTTCACAGTCATTGAATTGCCTGAGGAAGTCAAAATTTATGATAGTTGGAGATTGGTGAATTACAAGGGGGACATTGCTTTAGTGGATGAGTTTGACTTTCACTTTGAAATTGTGGATGAATCGAATGGCAATAAAGTTTTTAACTTGTGGGTTAGGAATAAAATTACAGGAAATTGGTCGAAAAATAGCATTGGGATTCCTCATTGGGAAGAAGTTGTTGAAGATAGGGAGTTTTATTTCGAAGGTACCACTGGAACATGACAACTTGTTTTTTCAGAAGACTCTGTGACTGAGGGACAATTCTTCGTGTTGTATTACGATACATGCACAACAAATCTCAAAAGAGTTGAGATTGAAGAAATGGCTGGTGACTATCGTTATGTTCCAACCTTCTTGGATCATGTTGATAGTACTTGGCTTATTGATGAATAAGAGTTGGTCCACTGATTATGAGAAACTGGTTGGTTGTTCAGGTCTTATTGGGATTGTTCGTTTTCATTTCTATTGCCGTTGATCTTTATTTATGCTAAATAATAATTAACAATGTTTTATTCAGTTCAAATATATACTCCATCTGTTTCAAATTGTAAGATGTTCTAGCTTTTTCACACATATTAAGAAACCATATTTAAAATGTATTATTTTTTGTAATTTACAATTTCCAACAACTCTAAACCAATAGTATTTAGTTATTTTTCTTGAATTCAATAATTTGTCATTAATTATACATAGAAAATAGAGAACATCTTACATTTAGAAATAAATTTTTTTTCTAAAACATTTTACGTACATTTAGAAACAGAGGGAGTATCTAATAACGTTTATGTACTCTGTTTCTCAACGTTGTGAGAGCCTTTCATGAAAGTATGAAACAGTTATTCAACTTTTGGGTTAGCTTCCTCAACCAAAGAGTTGTGTTTTTTTTTTATTCATTTAATCCAACTTTGCTTTCACTAAAGACTATACACTTGAGACATAGAAATGACTCAACTATATATTTGTTACGTTATTCTAATAGAAATATTTAAAAAAAAAAAAAAAAAAAAAAAAAAAAAAAAACTGAACAAATGTTTCAAAGTTAATTCCTCTTTTTGGAAAATGCATAGCCACAATTACACAAACTGGAGCATATGCTCTTAGGGGGTGTTATTGGTTTGTGATTTAAATAGAGTTTTAATGACTTTAATTGTTGTGTAGAATCTGTTGTTATTCAATCAAGATTTTGTTAAACTCTCTTAATGTTTGGTGTTATTAGTTTGTGATTTGTAAAAAGTCATTTAAAATCTTAATGAATATTGTGTTATTGGATTAAGAGTTTTATAAAGTCATTAAAAGTTTTGTGTTATTCAACTAAAACAAAACAATCTATGACAATCTATGATTGTTAATGAATTCAATTATTGTGTTATTGGTTTATGATTTTAAACACTTTTCTTTACAAAATAAAGTCATGAAAAGTATGCTGAAATATTGAGATTGTCTGCGAGATTCTACAAGATTATAGAAAAACTAATCAACAAGATTATAGAAAACTCTCTAACAATTCTTCTAAATCATTCACTTATTCACTTTCTATGATTTTATTAAAGTCATCAAAACTCTATTTAAATCACAAACCAATAACACCCCCTTATATTATATCTAACATAAAAGTTTCAACTATAGAAATTTACAATTTACACATAAACAAAACGTTATCAAGCAAAAAACATAAGTACCGCAAGAAAATTTGCCACTGTTACGATCTTCACCGCTGATTTCACAGAAGATGATGACTGATCTGTCTGATGTGGAGGTTTTCTGAAGTAGAACGGGAAGTAAGGCAAGATAGGATCCGGTGGTGGAGGACTGTAATATCCGCCGCCGGAATTACCCCCATAATGCGGCGGAGAAGGGTAATTCGGTATATTACCAGACGATGGGGGAGGATAATAACCGGTCGGTTGAGGATAATAACCAGCAGATTGAGTGGAGCCAGTACCGGCTATTGGTGGCGGGTAACAAGGGTACGGACATGGGGTCTCGGATATGGTTATGAAGGGAAAGTTAACAAGAGAAAACACGAACAATAGACTTACGAGGTGGGCGTAACGTTTACTCATGGCCATTCTTTATAAAAGATTTGTTTAACGGTAAACGAAAAAAAATGTTTTTGTAAGAGAAAGAGAAGTTGGAGACTTTCTTGCTTCTCGAGTCTGAGTGGAAATCATTAAGTGAGTGGCTTTTAATAAGAAGTTGTTTAGATTGTCTTATTATGAATTGATTCATGTGGATTAAGACAAAAGACTAGTGAAGAGAATTTTGAATAATGACGACTAACAAGGTCAATGAGAATTGAACGTGTCTTGTGGCTACGATACACTTGTTGTCTTGTAAATTATGATACTTGGCTGTATAGTTTTGTCCTTTAAGGAAATAGGCCACCGCTTGATATATATAATGGAACTTTTCAGGTTTGGGTCCGAAACCAGAATTACTCAACCATTGAATTATCTAAATATCTATGTTTGTAAAATGTAAAATTGCACGTTACTTGGTTGAATGATATAAAATTCAAGTTAGCTTCTTACTACAACCAGATACTGAAAGTCTCAAAGCACTGGAAGGAGTAAAAGTATAGACTAATTTCTCCTTTTCAACAAATGAAAATGAATTTTATTTTTCATTAAAAAGTAGTTTACAATTTAGCACGATGAAACTCTAGTTAAATCTTTCATGGAAAGAAACCATTAAATTGCTGGTTTTGTGTTCAAAAAAAAAAAAAAAAAATTGCTGGTTTTGTTGATGGTACAATTCGGTAAGCTAATCGTTGTGCCGTTCTCCCCATATGGATATGTCCATGTTAAATGATGTTTAACAAATACTAATAGAGAAATTTCTTTATAATATAATTGTTAATGTATTGATTTTTTCGAAAATTGATTTATGGGTTTGATAACAGAATAATTACTACGAAGCTACCAACTTCTTCTTTGTTGTCATCTTATCTTCTTTTTTGTCACCTACTAAGCTACTATCATGTAAGAAATATTTGATATTTGTCAACACACTTTATAGCAATCTTTTTCTTTTGACGTTCGCTTTATTATCTGGGAGAGTTACCAAATGCTTATCCTTTTTTTCTTTAAATTCCAAATGCTTATCCTTGTTGTGAGTTGTGTGAGTCACTGAGTTGTGACTTGTGACTCCCAATTATAAAAACCTGAAGAAAACAAGGGAATATTTTTACAGACGGCGAGAAAGAAAAAAAAGGCACGTCATATATCATATCGATATGTGCATAGAGAAGGGAGCTTCTGCCTTCCATGCAATCACTAGCTAGATGATAAAACTTGTAACTAGGCCCAGGCTGTGATTTGCTCTATTATTTCCCCACTTTATCAAATTATACAAAATGGAAAGCCTTCCGAAGCTGTAGAAAAGAAAAAGGAGACTAATTTGTTGATTCTTGTTTTTTTTTTTCCATCCCTTTTTAAGAAGTTATAAAAACAAAAAAAAAAGTAAAGGAGAGATGGGGGGTAGGTAATTTGGCGAAAAAAAAAAAAATTAGGTAATTTGGATATCTTGAATCAAATACGTGTATAATAATAATATGTGGGTGATTAATTCTTTTTTTTGACAACAAAGGCAGTTTACAAACCTGTGAAATTATGTAGATCATAAACATGCAGAATAATGGTTTTTCTCTCTAATCAAAACATGCATTTCGTAAAGTTATTATAGATAATATTAACGGTTAACTCCAAAATTCTGAACGACTCTATACAAAAGAACCTGAAAACTACAAGATATAACGAACAATTAGCATAATGCCAAAAGTTAAATAAAAGAATACAATTAGCGTTGCAATTAAGGAATTAAACTTACAAATGTCACGTCTTAGGTCGGTTATTTGGACCTACGTTTTGGTGAAAGGTAGCTTTCTCTCTTTCATAGGTCTCCTCTCCCGTCTCTAACTTGAACCCCCTCTTATTTCCATTAAGTACTCAGCTTTTAGTTTAGTATTTTGACGTTGACCCAAACAAATTTCTTTTTTGGACCTTTTCTTGAACTCTTTCTCAATGTAAATACTTTTTTACCACTTTTTATCTGAAATTTCCGACCTAATTAACTTTACTTTGCTCATAGCCAGAATTTTGTATAACTATTGCAGTTCTAAATTTTATTTACAGAAAATTGGTTTCAAGTTAAAGGAGGGTGAACATACAATTCCTATATATAATTGCTGCTTCTGCAAACTCTAAAATAATTTAATAGTCATTATATGATTAAAATTCATTATAAATTTTGGTACAGACCGATAAAACATAATTGATCCTAATTTTTTTTAAAAATGCACAAATGATAATTTATCGGATGTATAATAATTAATTAAGATTTATCTGAACAACATATACCCATCCGTTAAGGTAAACGAAGCTATGAAACGATAAACAACAAAACATAATCAATTCATGTTCATCAACAAACCCATAACTCCAAACGCAATCAGCCCTGAGATGATCACCACCGTGAAGCTTTTTCCAGCAGCCGCTCCAAACTGCTGATCAACGGGATACAACTCTCCTGGTGGACCCGTCATGTATATGTAAGTGGACGGAGGCGGCGGGCAATAAGACTTCTTCGGCGGCGAAGGAGGCGGTGGTGGTGGAGGACAAGCTGGAGACGGCGGTGGAGGTGATGGTGGTGGTGGTGACGGAGGAGGAATGTTCTGGAGACAAGGTGTGCATTTTATTGGATCCTCTTCGAGTTTTCTATTGATTGAAGAATCTGAGGCGTTAATGATCGTTGGAAACGTAAGAAACACCATCGCCGTGAGGATAGTGGTCGCGAGAGCCTTTGTACGGCGAATTTTCTCCGGCATGTTGAGAGGTTCTTTTTTTATCGCAGAAGAATCGAATAAAGAGAGTTTTGGGAGATTCAGTGGTTAGATGAGAAAAAGAGTTGAAAATTTGATGAAGGTGGTCTTGTTTGGTAAGAGGGTGCATGGGACTGATATACTTCTTCAAGACAATATATTTCCGCTCTAAATTTGTGGGTTTTTTAATTATATTGATAAGATACAAAAATACTTTACAAAATGCAAAGAATAAAAAATAAGAAAAGAATACACTCTTGTGAAATCGGCTTTTACATGTGAGTTGGAGCTTGAATTTAGGGGTCCCACATGGACCATATACATATAATCGCGTTACTCGAAATATATTTTTAAATATAACTATAGTGGAATTATTAGCCTTTAATCCACCGTCGTCCACCCAAAAATAAAATATACAGAGTTTATACAGAATTAAAAGCTTCCAATTATTAGTTACCAATAATAAGAACGTTTGATGACACAATGATTGATCGTAATCTGGTTTAAAAGTTAAAAGCGTATATGTATGACTGTGTAGTGTATAAACATCGTTGCTGAAGCGTACATTGATCGCTTTTTCAAATAAAATCATGAAAAGTAGGCGAAATGCTGCGATTAAAAAGATAACTTAGTGTTGGTCGAAGAAATACACCTGGTTCCTCTCATAAATCCACAGGACGGAGCCAATACCGATTTCCAAAAACAAAACAAAAAATCATACCAGTACTGTATAGATTATTTAAGATTCAAGCAATGAGATTCCTTAGACCATGTGCAACGGCGTCTTCTTCTCCCGTCCCCTGTATTATTTTTGCGAAATTTAAATAAAAAAAAAACATAAACGGAGGACGTTCGACGTCCTTTGTGCGTTCACTCGCGCCACGTGTCTGTCATTGGGTCTTGATTTTTTGTTCGACTTCTCCCATTCTCTCTATGTGAATCAATCGATCGTTCTCCTTTCTTCAGTATCAAATTTGGGTTGCTGCAAAATCCACTTTTTGACATGAACAATGCCGATTTCTTTCTGTTCTTGGGTTGAGTCAAGGTAATTGGGTCTGTTTTTTTTTTTCTGAGATAGAACATGAAGTAGTTTATGACATTTGATAGTTGGAGAAGAACAAGTTGCTGGTTTAGATGATAGGATTGAACTTGTGAAGCTAGAGGGCGGTTTTTTGTATGATATGGATAAGTTTTGGGATGCAAATTTATGTAGTTTCATGGCAAATACAAGGTTTTGGCTGAAGGCACATAAGGTGTTCGATAAAATGCCAAAGAGAAAAACAGATTGTTTAGATGCAAATTACTGAATGTGAGACCATATTAGTTCGAGGTACCGAGTAGTTTCATTGTTTCTGATTGACTTATTAAGTTGAAAAAAGAGTTCTTTTTTTAGAGATAAGTTTGATTGTTTTGTTGATTTATATGGTAGTGAAGAAGAGAAAGTGAGGCATCAATGAAGAAGCACAAGTGGATTCACATTGACGATTGTTTGTTTTGCTTGTTTCTGGCATCAATGGTGTTCATACTTTAGGTGTTGGAGATAAGGTATTTTGTCTTGCTTCTTTCTCTTCGTTTTGTTTTCCTAAATGTTGGAATGAGAATGTGATGTTTGTGGACTTAAGTGTTATGTTTCTGTATTCGGATTGATTGCTTCACTTAATTCATTAAGGCATTAATTGTATACTTCAATCAAATCACAGCAATTGGGCAAGTTTTTTGTTATCTTGTAGGCTCTTTAGTTTCGTAAACTCATGTATGATTAGTTGAATTAGTCTCAAAGTAATGATACTGGTAAGTTAAGGTCATGTTTGATTTTTTACTTGGTGATTTCTCTCACTATATGATTTGCAAGTTAAGAATTCAGATTTGGTGTTCTTGTCTAGTTTAAAATGGAGAAAAACTAAATAATTTCACACCTCCAACAAACTATAATGAATGCTGAATCTTGTATCATTATTATCTGTCGTGATTCCTAGTGAAGCTGTTGGAGCTTATTGGAGTTTGGAGTTAAAGAACAACCTTGAAACTTCAAACCTCTCTGCATTGTTTCCCACTCATTTTTTTTGAATTTTCAGGTTTCAGAGAAGAAGGCTCGAGCTTTGTGTGCTTCAAAAAGAAACATGCATTTTTAATGTCTTAATTGTAAGTTTTTGGTTTTTTTTTTCATTTTGGTAACTTTGTAATTTTATTATGTTTTCAATGTTAATGTTATATTTTAATTAAAACTTTAATATGTTTTTACTTATTAGTTTAAATAATTATTTTTTTAACTATCAAAATATTATTATTTTATTTAGGGGACCAAATGTGAGGGACACTAATGCTCATACTAAAAATAAGAAACTCTCAAAATTTTAATATTAAATGTGGGGGACCAAAAACCATGGGACACCAATGCCCATGGTCTTAGTCCTTACACATTTTTGTTTATTTTGAATCAGAAAAATTTTCAAACGTAAAGGCTAGGCATAATTGGGGAGTAATTTGGGAAAGGCGATAGAACAGCGTCTTTAGACTGTATCCCATAACTTGTTTCTTTTGGTTGCCATTGCACATGCATTGAGACTTTGAGAGTAAACGAATAAGTTGACTAATATTAAAATAAATGTTATCGTCGTATGCTTGCGGCCACCGACTAACGCAACGCAAATTGGTCCAAGGATTTGTTACTGATATAAATTCTAATAATTGCACGAATTTTAATGCTCTTATTTATGTAAAGAAAAAATAATAAAGTTAGAATATATTCCAAAGCTGGAAAAGATGATACCATTACCATCGACCAACTCAATGGGCCGGAATAAGAACTTGAGCCCATATCAAACTTACTCAACTTGGACCTGAGTACGATGATTTGGGGCCTTCGGGCTATACGTATGCCATTGCTGCTCCTTTTTCTTCTTCTTTTTTTAGGTTAAAGATTTTCCAAAAGCCATTGTTCTGGTTTATAGAAAAAAAGGTTGTTACAGTACAGAAGCATTAGGAAAACACAATTTACTGATCTATGCTTCTTAAGCGAACATTGTTCCCCTAGCAAATTTTCCAGGCCTCTATCCAAGAAAACAAAACGTGAAAACCCTAGAGAATATTCTGTTTCTTGTACATTCTGTTTCTTGTACTACAAGTCACATAAGTGTGAGATTACAAAGCCAAATTTGTCGGCTGAAAAAAAAGCCCGGGATAGTGTTTCATCACCAGTCACGGATCCGAGAGATGCAAATCAAAATATGCGAGATTCAGATGTTGAGTACTTCTTCCCCAAATCGATTTAGCTCAGTAGCTGCTCTGAGGATAGAAGTCAAAACTTGAAAGCGGTAGAGACATCTGTGAAGGCCAATCTACCGGTTGGTTCAGGTCAAAATTCATTTCCATTGACTGGTTATGGAATAATGGTTCCGATTGGAAATCATAAACCATGTCATCGACCATTGTCTGTAGCTCTTCCAAGCTGTATTGCTTTTCCTGCACGAAACCATCATCACACCGTTAACGTGCGTGGCAAAAATCAAAGACGGTAGTTGCAAGAAAATGAGCTTTACCTCTCTTCTAGTCTGAGCCATGAGTGAAACCATCTCTTGAACAAAATCAAAGTATCCCTTTTACAGAAAACACAAAAGCAAAATCAGCTTTTTGTGATGACACAAAACAATTTGAAAAATGTCTTCAATTAACGATTGAAGTATCCATATACCTCATCTTCTCCAGAATCATAGAGTCCAACATCATACAGACTTCGTTTCCTCTGATCCGACAACACTAAAACATCACAAAAATGTTCCCAAACAACAATGTCAGTTCAGACAACAACAAACTAAAGAAAAAACCTCAAAACAGAATCCGACACAGATTCGTACCTGAATAAGCTTCTTGAATCTGCTGGAATCTTCGTTTAGCTTCCCCTGATTTAAAAGGATCTTTCGTCCATCGGTCAGGATGCCATCTCATAGCAAGCTTGTGATAAGCCCGCCGTATCTGCTCCGCCGAAGAATCAACGGCGACGCCGAGAATCTCATAATACGACGGGGACGTTTGCTTAATGCCACTTTCCATTGGCTATATAATCTTAAAGCATTACACTTGCAAGATATGATTAATTGTAAGTTTCTTGGGGCTTATATAAAACAGGAGTTGAGTTCCAATGGCGGTTATATGGAAGAAGATTCTAACAAAAGAATTTCTAGAAGTTTTCGAGTCACCAAAAATATCTCGTCTCAAGAACGTTCCGGAATATGGTTACAAAGCATATATTATCCACACAATCTTTAGATATTTTTGCATTGGGCGGCTGCGATTGAATGGACGGTCACGTCATGATCTTAATATGACGCGTGGATTGGGAGATTTTTATGGTTTTTACTTTACTTGTGCATGCAGACAAGTAACGCTTCAGCGCACAAAAAACACGGTGAACAGCACAGATATTTTTTCTTATTTCACCTTCAATCAAATCATCTTTTCGCTAGTTATCTAAAAACTTACATAAACAAAACATATTTTAACCATTGATTAGGTGTTGGTGTTCAAAAAAAAAAAAAAAAAAAAAAAAAACCATTGATTAGGTGAACAAAAAAAAAACATTGATTAAAAAAGTGGTTCTCAAATTTGTTTTGTTTATAGTGCTTCTAATTTTTCTTTTCTGAATGAATGTAAAAAAATAAAATAAGTAGTTTAGCACTGTGCTAATAATTACAAAAATATATGGTCTATAGCGCTAATGATTTTTTTTTTTTGTTAACATTGTTCAAAAAACAAAATGATATATTACGAAATCTTTGAATTATAACTGTATAGCTTAACATTATGAAAATAGTTACTCAAAAAATTGTCTATTACAGTTTCAATGAAAAAGTGGCATCTCACTATATCAAATGTTAGCTATACAGTTATCATTTAAATATTTAGTCGATTTGGCATATATGGGTTTTGCATAATCTTATAAATCGTAAAGCAAAAATTACCCTGCGGTGAAACCGCGGGTCACTATCTAGTTTTTTCTTATTTCACTTTCAAACAAATCATCTTTTCGCTGGAGTAGTTATCTAAAAACTTACATAAACAAAACATATTTTAACCATTGATTAGGTGAACAGAAAAAAAACATTGATTAAAAAGTGGTTCTTAAATTTGTTTTTGTTTATAGTGCTTCTAATTTTTCTTTTCTGAATGAATATAAAAAAATAAAATAAGTAGTTTAGCACTGTGCTAATAATTACAAAAATGGTCTATAGCGCTAATGATTTTTTTTTTTGTTTACATTGTTCAAAAAACAAAATGATATATTACGAAATGTTTGAATTATAACTGTATAGCTTAACATTATGAAAATAGTTACTCAAAAAATTGTCTATTACAGTTTCAATGAAAAAGTGGCATCTCACTATATCAAATGTTAGCTATACAGTTATCATTTAAACATTTATACAGTTATCATTTAAACATTTAGTTATTTACGATAACAAAATAAATGATAGTATATAATGGCATAAAATATGCGAAAATGTATTAGATAGGACATTAAAAATCAGCAGAAATGAAGTGTTAATGCATAAGTATTAGCAATAAGTATCATCAAAAGTGTATATTATAGTTGGGTTATTGGGCCGCGACAGGCGCAGTCTACCTAACTTAATATATCAAAGAAGACCATTTGAGAAGTGGCATTGTTAGTTGAAGTTGAAACTTTGAAACCGACGGCAAAACACATTGGTAGCTGAATTCTACAGTATAACACCATGTTAGTTTATCTGTTATTCTTACCCTTTTTTTTTTTTTTTTCTTTTCGTATTATAAATCGCTTTTTACTTCACTTACGGAAAGCATTCTAATATAAAGAATGTTGAGACATATAATATGCATGCGTTAGAATCATGTTTACAAGCACGAAGCATAATGTCTTCAATCAGAAAATAGTTTCAGATTGATAAAACTTATGCAAAATAGTTAAATACATAACAATAGCATAGAGAAAAGTAAAAATTTAAAATTGCCGTAATATTCAAATCCCAATGACAACTTTTTCCTACCACATAAGATCACGACGGACAATTCTGCTTGAACATTCTGGAAATTCCGGTAACGCTTGCATTTTGTACAATCTATAAGAAAATGCACTTTTGTATAAATCGAATCTAAAATCTGATGTAGAATTTTTTTATCACTGGTTTAAAGGATTTCACATAATTTTTTTCCACCTTCACTGTATATATTATTCAAGTATTTTCACTATATTTAATGCTCGAAAAAGATATTTTACTATATTTATTACTTGAATGAGATAGTTCAATCTCTTATTCAAATATTAAATATTAACAAGTTAAAACAATGTTTCATTATCACTAATCGCAAAACAGTATTCACTTCTATTGTTTTTGTAGCTCAGTGACTCAGTTAATAAATTGGCATTACCATTCATGATTTTTATGTTAAAAATCGAAACCTTTTTGTCTAGTAATTTAGAATTATCGCTAAGTGTTTCATGTTTACCCTATATATGAAACTTTTCCGTTATTAATACTTTTCTCTACTTTTTATAGTGACGACGAGTTTCTTATAAGACGCATGTGAAATGTTAAACATAGGAAACTTGGTTTCAGCTTTCTTGGCATAGGCACATATTTGGAGATACCTTAAGATGTTCCATCTCGACCGGTAATGTTTATTTTTGCTAGTCAACGATAATATCCTATATATATATATATTATTTTTTTTTGGCCGTTAACTACTACTTACTGCTTTGCATTCATGAAAAGGGTGAAAAATGTAGTAGATAGAAGATAAAATAAAAACGTCTAAAAATATACTATATTGGGGAAAATACAAAACTCAGTTTTATATGTATTACACGCAATGTTTTATTCAATTATTCCCTTCTTTTTTTTGTATCGTTTTGTTGAATTGTTCAAGAATTCAATCGATTCATGATAGATTATAGGATTGGTTCAAATTATATCACTTGACGTAATATATATTCGGAAGAATTTTCGTAAAAATGCTGTTTTATTTGAATCATTAGATCATCTGCATGCATACAATCTTCCCAATGACAAGGTGGGTAATTCTTGAACCTAGCGCGTCAAGATTCGTTACAAAAATATAAGCAAATCGAGCTAATTAAAATATAAAAGAAAAGGGGAAAACTAAATTTAAAAAAAGATATTAAAAATTAATGTAAATTACAGGAACGGTGGGAAGACATGAATCACGCGTCGAAGACACACCTACCCGAAGGTTTTAGAGAGTAGCTAGATAGAGAGACAACAACGAGATGTGGGTTTGGTTTGGTTTTTGGGTATTTGGGGGTTGGTAGTGT
Organism: Erysimum cheiranthoides; assembly: GCA_011420285.2. Classification (NCBI taxonomy): domain Eukaryota; kingdom Viridiplantae; phylum Streptophyta; class Magnoliopsida; order Brassicales; family Brassicaceae; genus Erysimum; species Erysimum cheiranthoides. Next base: position 4,538,115 of record CM022179.2, on the reverse strand, counting down.
TTGAGGTCCATATGCCTCGATCTTCCGATCCTCTTCTTTTATTTTATTTTTCTTTATTACAAAATTTATCTTGAGTATTCCATTCCATCGAACCACGCACATATATAATTATATGTGTAAACTAAGCCCAGCAGCAAAGGTGTTGAATTCAGTGCAAAACACTTGTCAAAGGAGCAGTCCCGATCTGGTTCCATCTTATCTTCGTTGTCTGCTCGACCTTGGCTTTGGCTTAACCATCAACTTTTTTTTTTTTAATTTCTTTAAAACACATACAAGCTCTAGAGACAAAATAAACACCAAATGCAAACTTTCACTCCTTAGGAAGTTACGACTCTAAATATGCTGTACTTTAATTTGTTCTGTGTAGAAGATTTGAGAAATCCCCATCTTCAGATAAATCATAAACAATTAATATTAACATGTTTAGTTAAAGTTGAATAATATAAAATATGGCTACCTTTTTCATGTCATTATGATACGTACAATATGTATATCCATTCAATATTAAAACAATCATGCATACATACATATTATATATATATATATATGTATATGCTCATGGTCTTGCGTATGTTCAGATTCAATAAGCATGCGCGCCTAGCTATATGGAACTCTCACGTCAATCTGTATATTAATATGTTCTATATACTTATATATATATAAGCATATGTTCATGTATTTATATTACATTCAATAGGAAAACATTTCCCCTCAAACCAAATCAACCAAATACTTTAATTAACAACATGAATGTTTCTATATGTCTTTAGGTCTTTTATGTCATTAATTCCATATACAATTGCTTTTTCACATCAGAAATCTGCATGCTTGTAAAAATCTAAAGTTTGATGAAAAAAAAAAAAAAATCCGTAAGTATACGAATATAAAGACTTCAGCATGTATACCTTCAATCAAAAATTGTGTGAGTATCTGTATGTTTATACTATATATAGATAGTGTTCAAACTATAAACAAAAAAAATCCTCAGAAAGTGAAAATTTCATCGTTTTCTGGATGACCAAATCAATGGATACCATGTACCTTATAGTTTATGATGATCATAAGAATGATGGATGAATGAAATAAAAGATAATTAAGAATTGAGAAATTGTAGAATTAGGGTTTTGAGGGGAGATCGAGGCCAAGGTCGAACAGACAACGAAACAAAGATGAGAACACATAAGATTGCTCACTTTGACAAGCCTAACATCGAATCCAATAACTTCATCTCCATCTTCATGATATCCACCGTATATAACCCATCCCAATATTATTATTCTATTAGTTACCAAAAAAAAAATTGGATATTTTTCTGAAGGAGGAACCCTAGCTACTTATAGAAGATGATGTAAAATATTGGAGGAGGATAATCCACGCAGCTAACGATGAGTTAATAGAAGAAGGATTACGACAAAACTTGATGAAACATCTGGAGTAGAGAACCTCGCACGTGTCACCCAATCACTTGAACTCTTTGGTTTATTGACTCACGGGTGACTCGAACGTGTGGGTTTATATATACACGCACACACACTTTCTACATATAAACACACTGTACCGTACCTACCAACGTCTCTCACTTATGTAAAAAGTAAAGATTCGGCACCCCCATGTGCGTAGTTATAACTAGATTTCCTATGTTGAGTTGACAGTTCATATTATATTAGTCTGAAAATTCCAAATCACACATACGAAATTCGAAATAACCAATTATGTTTTACCAAAGAATATTGATATATAACTTTTACTGATGTAACAAAACTATGTAAGAACCTTATCATAGTTTTATGAAATTAACAGATTTGGTTTATGTGCGTACCTGATTTTTTTTTCACGTGTGTGGTAGACTTTTATTTCGTTTTGAGAATCAGTGTACCATATTTTAGCTTTTTTTGGAATGTTACTGTTGTGCCGTTAGTGATAGTACAATGATGAACTTCAATAATTCTGAGATGCGTTAAATTCATGTGGTTCCGTAACCCTTTTTCTTCGGTATGTTGTCTGTGTTTGTTTGCTTTACGTGTGCGTGTGTGTGTTTATTTTTAATTTATTCGATAGAATGTGTTAGTAACGAAAAACACAATTTCCTATACGAAAAGAGAAGAAGCTAGCTGATCACAGGTTCGGTAAGTATTACTCATGCTGACTCAGATTACTTTTTCAACTATATATTCATTTTTTTTTATAAATGACTAATCTCATCGGCAGTTGTTGTTGTGGCAGGGTTGGTGTTTGTTGTTGTGAATTCGTTTCTCGTTTTGGTCTTGCTCTTTCTTTTGTCAGTTTGTTGCTGATAAAGATCTCAGATTAGTTCTCCCTTCGAGTTCTCCGGTCTAATGAAAGTTATGTTGGTTTGTTTCTCCTCGAAGCTCCTGTCCTTTGATTCAGCTCCAACGTCTACTGTTCCTTTGATTTGTTGCTCTTATATGCTATATTCTTCGGTTTAGCATGTCTATTAGTTTCTCTTTCTTTAGAGTTTTGCTTCTAAAAGACGAGTTTGATTTTGTGTATGAAAACCGTATTTTATTTATGTATTCTTCTTCCGTAGTTTAATGAAATTAACTCTTCAAATAAAATAAAAAAAATCTCATCCGCAGTTTCCACCAAACCTTGTTGGTGAAAAAGACTCCAAGTTTTCCCCACCTACCACCAATTGCTTCCATAAATTTTCCACGTCATAAATAAAAACACCCAGCCTTTCTCCTTCTCATTGTGCATAACTATATTAATTAAATCTAACTAAACTTTGTTCTTATTAAAATTTTATATTCATTGAATTTTATCTTTTCAACATCTACTATCTATCACATTTATTACAATGGAAAGTAATTTTTAAATTCATATTTATGTTAATGGTGTACATCTTCTGGTATATAACCGGTTTAATTATCATCACGGGTCAAGAGTACTCAAGACACAGTATCATTAACAATGCAATTTTTATCTTCAGTTAAAAAAATATATATTTTTTTAAAAAGAGGCTAGATTGAAAGCATACTGAAAAGATAATTTTATACATCATCATGTCCTGTATGTTAAAAACTATCATATGAAAAGTATATATTTTTTATTACCAAAAAATATAGATATACATATATATTTTTTTTTCCAATTAGATTTTAATATATTTAGACTACCATTTTTTTTGCCCAAAAACAAAAAATACTACAATTTATGGTTGGTTTTCATATTCTTCCAGATCCATAGTACACCAAAAGAAGCTGAATTGGGCCTACAAAAGTAATGTTAATAACTATTGGGCCTCAAAGCTAATGCCCAAACTAAACCCAATACCACCAATAGCAAAGTACCATTCATTCATTATATACATCATTTTATATTTCGATTCCGGATTTATGCCATCAATAGCAAAGTACACTATACATTACTCTTTAATGTTTTCCTTGGTTCGGGAATATGAACAAATAATCAAATAAGAGAGTAGGTAAAAAACCTTAGTGAAACCATTAAATTTTAACAGCTTTTAGGCCACTCGATAGATCAAAGAATTAATGTGCTGCTCGTTCTGACTTCAGAGTTAAAATTGAAAATGAAGTGTTGGGTCAAATTATCGACTCGTCGTAATGGACGGTCTGGTTTTTTTTGTATGCGAATATAACAGCTTTAATTGACATGAGAATAAATATTGAGTGCCATAGAAGAAAACTACATATCAGTTGCTTAGAAAATTGTCCCATTTTCATTTCATTTTCCGTTTATAATAAATGATATGTGTGTGCAACACGCATTTTATTTATTTCGTAACCACATAGTCTTTTCTCAAAAATAAATTAAATAAAATTTCAACATTTGGATTATATGGATTACAGGATTAGGCGCTGGGCCTATTAGCTACGTACTGTTTTGTCAATCAATGTATTTCCCAAGAAATGACTTTTTTCCTCCTTTCTCGTTTGGTCAATTCCAATTTCAATTCTGTTTGTTCTATCTTTCTGCCGTTCCTTTTTCATACAAATCAAAGCCAAATATTCAATTTCACCAATTATTTTGTGGTTTCATTCTCTTTGATTTTACTTTTAAAAAAAAAACTTATAAAATGTTCAAATTATAAAACTTCATTAATCTGAGAGAGTAGATAATTTAAATATAATTATACGTACGCATATAGATATACAAAAAGCATGCACCGGGTGAAATTTGGTGTGAACTTATAATTATCCCATTCTTTACATTCACGTCTGTTAAAATGCGTGACACGATCCAATGCCATACCATTTTGTTCCTATCCTTTTCGTTTATATAATTCTTTTCTATTCAGATTTCAAAAAAATATTTTTGTTCTTTGTCAACATTCATTTTGCATTTATCGGAACGGACGAAGATGGGAATTATATCAGAGCAATTTGGAATATATTATGGTTAGAGTTACTACATACTATTAAATAATACCATGTATGATGTAACATATCTATCCATATTAACTTAGATTAAATTAGAATGGATGTCAACAAAGTGACGAGATTCCACGTAGAGCTTGTCGATTTGTCAATCTTATTATTTTAGAAATTATCCGTGTATATATATAAGAATCTCTTGTAGTTTATGACCGTTCGAATTTATTTTATTTTCTTTATAAAGTTTCCTCACTGGTATTTTTTTGTTCTTATGTATTTGATGAATACTATATGGATTTCATAATTAGCGCACATGAAAAAAAAGAGAAGAATCTCCCATTTAAAGAAAATCAAGGAAAAAGTGAAATGCACGGTCTACATGAATCATTGTTAAATGGACTAAAATAAGCACATAAGTTGTGTGGGCAATGGCATTAAACTATACATATTCAACAAATGTGCGAGTTCATGATTAATAGGAAGGAAATTAGGTATAAATGACTACAAAGTTTTCTCGTCCAAACTGAACATAAATATATTTTGTTATATTGTAAATTTAAATATACTCAAAGATAATTAACCTTAGATGTACATTGTACTTGGAGTAATAGATTTTGTCCGACCGATTCTCCTCTCGTGCACAATGCATCTAGTGGAATGTAACATCACATGAGATCACGCCTCATTCTTTTTTTTCTATAACCATGTTGCCAATAAATTATAATAGTGCTAAGAAAAGGAATGGTTCTCATTAGGAAATATCACAATGGCAGCCCATTAAAACTGCAATTTTTCTCCTCCTTTTTTTTTTCTTTTAATAAAGGACATATCTTTGAAATTTTTTGAACTTCTCCATTCTGTTTGCATTTTACATAAACGGTTTACACTCCACTAAAGATTTAAATCTGATTTTCAGTTTTTAAAATATCCCAATTAGGCTTTTCGATTAGTCGTAGAATGTAAACATAATATTAATTGCCCTTTCAGAATGTAATAAGAGTCACCACCTCCCACAGACCAAATGAAATAAACCATATTATTAATTGTAACATACGCATCACCTTTTGCATGTAAGCAATTTGGTGTATACATGATGATGCACGGTTTGTAAATAAATACTACATAGTACGTACAAAATTATAGGAAATAATTTTTTTTTTGATCAAAATGAAATAATTAAATACACTTATTAGTCCATAGAGAATCGGAGATAATTGGATGAAGGGAGAGTTGGAGAGGTAACCACAAGGTGGGTCCCTTTGCACCCTGAATTTGACGCAGACTTTATCAAATACCACGAATATCTATCAATTTTAGAGGTCCATTTCAGACATTAACTTCGAAACTACGGTCAAACCGAAAGTGTTAAACTAATAATACTTTTGTTTTGCAACAATTTAGATAGAAATTTTAAAATGAAAATATACTAGAATTAGCTCTTTTTTTTCCTGGAGACAGAATGTGATTTTACCCATATTCACTGTTTAGGTTTTTGTAGAATCACATCCAAACATTTGTTGAACAGATGCAAATGACTAAAAATTAAGCTAAAAACTAATGCTAAATGATTCATTTAAATTAAAATATCAGTAACGCTACAAAATTTGTTTAAACTAAATTATAATTTATGATAAGTTATTCACCGATTTTTAACAATAATATTCATCTCAAAATTAAACAATATTATATCCACAAATTTACGATCCAATTTCAGCTGTCTATTTATAAAAGAAAAAAATTGTCCTAAAATTATGTGAACTCGCAACATACTGTACATGGTAATAGTACAAGGATAAGACCAGTGCCAAAATCTCAACCGTCTCAGCGATTATTAAGCTAATGACCTTATCTCGTCGATCGTATAAAGTTCAAGCTAGTAAATAATAATCATTCTTATATAAAGTATAGAAAAGTTTTTGAAAAAGAAACAAAAAAAAGATCCGAAAACCAAAACGAGATGGTGTCTTCTCACCCACCTTTTAAAATATCTTCTGATAAACAACTTATCATTTTGTCAAAACAGTATTGCTCTAGTGTTTAATAAGAAATTATATAGAATTTTATATCAAGTTGGTAGATTTAAAATCTAATGTATAATTTGGTATTTAAATTTAATAAATTTTAATATATCTTGTTTCCTTTCTTTCTTGTCAACATCCAATATATCTGTGATTATTAGCTAGATCCATTATGTTCCAATGATGTAAAATTTATAAAAAAAGCCTTTTGCTTATGTTTTAAATAGTTTTAATTTTCCCATTTTTATAAAATATATGAATATAACTGTATCAAGTAAATATTAATGTTCCCTAGCAAAATGTTAATAGTATTTAAAATTATCTACAAGATATAATCCTGATCGACATAAGATAATATACGAAAACAATGATGAACATGGTATATTTGTCGACAAATCATGTTCCAATCCAAATAAGGTGTGTTCTTAATACTTTTCCAGATATTGTACAGTTTGTACTTACTAATCACATATACTATATAAAATTTTTATTAATCACATAAACTATTAACATTTTGCTAGGAAACATCAATAAAAAAATATACACTACACATTCAATTTTCTAGAAATATATAAAAATTTCTCTTGATAGTATAAATAGTTTTTCATTTTTTGGGATTATCGAATTTAAAATTTATTTATCATAATTTACGAATTTGTTTTGAAATTTACATGTTTCATCATTAGCTCATTGAAAAAATAAAGATGTTGCAATCACAATAGATATTCTTTTGGAATTTTTTTTTCTTGTACATATATTTAAAAAATAGTTGCGTCTCTTGATCGATTTATATATATGAATAGGAAAAAAGGATGAAATTTAAATTAGGTTAATAAGACTTCAAAGGAGGCCTAATAAAGTGATAAACGGATGAGTTAGAGAAAGAGCTTGACCCACCCAAAAACTGAAAAAAGCTACACAAACGGATGGTTCTACTTTACTCGTATTGCCTTTTTGTCAACGGCGCGTGTTTTATACGTCTACGACACAAGCGCGTGTGATAGTGAAATATAAATCTTCATAGAAATTATTTTCATTTCTTACATACTACTATATTACAATTATATTACGACACAAGCGCGTGTGATAGGGCCGGCTACGGCCGGCGGAGTGGTGAGGGACGGAGAGGGTAACTGGTGCACTAAACATTGGAGTTTGCTCGGCACCTTTGGCTGAACTTTGGGGTGTTTACTATGACTTATACATCGCGTGGGAGAGAGGGATTACGCGACTTGAGCTAGAGATCGATTCAGCGATAGTAGTTGGGTTTCTTCAGACAGGTATTAAAGATTCACACCCACTATCTTTCCTAGTACATCTGTGCTATGGCTTTTTATCGAAGGACTGGGTTGTCCGAATCTCACATGTGTATAGGGAGGCTAATCGTCTTGCAGATGGATTAGCGAACTATGCGTTTTCACTGCCTTTAGGTTTTCATTTGTCTTCTTCTTGTCCGGAGGAAACTCGTTTAATTTTGTTTGAGGACGCCAATGGTGCTGCGCATCCACGACATGTCCGATTGTAATTTTTACACTTTTATTTAATTTTGGGGATTTATCCCCTTTTTCCGACCAAAAAAAAAAAATATTATTTTTTTTGTCAATATTTGGGCCACAACTGGCCGGCCCATTAGCTTAATTCCTACAAATTATAGGATCGGGGAGTCGATCCCTGATGTGATGGTGTCTGTTTTCTGTGAACTTGCCACTAGACCAAGATCACTTCACTATTACAATTATATTAATTTAATGGATATCTAAATACACACTCCATTTTAAGAAAAGCATACACCTTCCCGTATTAACCCCCACCACTAACGGACAACTGTTTTAAGTTGTTAACTAGTTAGATATTTTTTTTTATAATAAAATTGTTAACTAAGTAATTAGTTAAGTTAATTAATTATTCACATAAATATTCAGACGCTGCTAATTAACCTATGTTACCTATCAATGGAGTCTTTTAACAAAGAACCTACTCAAAGTAAGTAAGTATACAAATGATTCTAATTACATTTACATTTTCCTATACAAGCAATTATAATTAGAACAATTATATAATTAGATCATCGTTATCTTCTCATTCTCCAATTATATGTGATCTTTGCTGAAAAGCGTCCTGTAAACTATAATCATAACTGTTTACTCGATTTTCATAATTTCAATATTTTTCATTTACAGTACATAACTTTGTTATCATTTCATTTGTACTATTATGTCGAAATTTGACTAATTTAAAGGTTTTTCCATTCAAGATCAGATTCACATGTTTGTTGTGGATTTAAGTTTTAGGAATAATAATACGAGAGATCTTCTGTATTTAATATTCTCATTAAAAAAACCTTAAATAGGTGATATCTGGTGTTGGAAAAATGTGTATCAAAACATAAGAAATTGGCGTGCAGGAGAATAAAGAAATAAAAGAAACGTGAATATTTGTGTTTAAAAGTGATTTAATTTATTAAAAAAAGTTCACCAAAAAGCCTTTTTCAATACTATAAAAAAACTAAAAAAAGACAAAAGAAAAGAAAAACGCCGTTGATGAATGGTGACCAATTGAAAACGGAAGCTTGAAGACGGAGTCACTGTCCTGTCAATTTAAAAGAAAAAAATACGACTTTGAAGTCTTTGTCATGTTTTTTATATTTTCTCATAAAAAAAATTAAGGAAAACAAAATATCAAACTGGATTTAAATTTAAAATCAGAAAATTAAAAAAAAAAACCCTAGTTGAATTAAAAAAAAAAAAGAAAAGGCAAGGGAAGGGAACAGAAGAGAGAGAAAAAGGTGTGAACAGTTAATGGCGGAGCAGTATAAGGAATCGCTTCTCTCTAGAAATCTAGCCATAGCTGGATGATCTCTGTGTTTATGTAATAATAATAAACCACCAAAAAGAAAAATTATACTCCCTCCAGAAGAAGAAGATGAAGCAATAAAAGTGTTTTTAATAAAAATTATAGTGAGAGAAGCTCTCTCTCAAAGTGTTATCGAGATGCGAGCTAAGTCCGGTAGTAAAGGAACCTTCTCTGTACTTCTTCTCTTTCTCCTTTTGATTCTCATTTTGCCCAGTCTTTAATTTTTCTCCCTTTTCTTTCTTCCAGTTTCACTTTCCTTTCTTGTTCTTCAATTTCACTTCTTGCTGGGTTTTTCTCTTTCTTTCTTTTTTCTCCGGGGATTTTAAAGAGAAAGTCAAGAATCGTGTCTAAGTCTTCTTTTTTAATATTCTGATAAAGTTTTCTTGAGTTATTGGTATCGGATCTGTTTCTTGGTCCGTTTAAAGATTTGGCTAATAGTTGAATTTGGGGGGTTTTGATTTAGGGTTTCTCTTTTTTTTTTCAGACATTTGGGATTGATGTAAGACTTTGTTTTTAGGTTCTTAAGAAAAAAAAAAGAAAAGAAAAAGAATCTGTTCCTCATCCAAATCTACCCACCATTTTTGTTGTGGGAGGTTTTTTTTTTTTTTTCATAAAAAATATACTCCTTTACAAAAATTAAAGTCACAGATTGAGTTTGTTTTTATTTCAATTCAAAATCTGGGGAAGAAACAAAAAAAAAAATAATATAGAGAAGGAGGAGAGAGTAGAAGAGAGATTTGTAAAAGTAAATATTTTGATTGTTTATGGGAATACCTGATGGTTCGTTGCTAGATCTAATTGGTAAGGTTAGGTCTTGGATAACTTTGGATTCAAGCGATTCTTTGTGCTTGTCATCATCTAAACAAGACTTTGAAATTATGCCTATCCTTTCCAAAATGTGTCATCACTGTGGAACCAAGCTTGACCAAGGATACTCTTGTCTTAGCTGTGGTCTTTGTTGGTGCAAGACTTGCTCTGAGTCTTTTGATGCAGAGGAGAGCAAGAAGAAGCTCTGTAGAGAATGTAATGGAGAGGTCCGTGAGCTGAGGGGTAAGAGCTATGATAAGGTTCATCCCCGGGATAGCCCTGATCCGCCTTCTTCTCTCGCAGCAACCGAAAGCGAGAGTCTTGCTTCCAGTCTTGAAATCCGTGATTGCAAGAATATGGCCTCTATTCGTTGCTATCCTAGCAGGTAAAGTTTCGATTTTTACATTCAATTATGAGTCTCTGAACATGTTGGAGTAAGTTTTTGATGTGTGTGTGTTTGCAGGGGAGAGGAAGAAGAGGGAAGATATTGTGGTAAACAGTTCTTAAGCCCTTCGAGTGAATACTATCAGGAAAGTTCAGATATAGAGTCGGGTAGTGTTAGTGCTAGACATGAGCTTTTTAGTTGTAAATCTTCTGCTGGGTCCAGTCCTCACGACAGTCCATTAAGGAACAATTTTAGTCCTCTTGGGCGCTTTGTACAGCACGCGAAAGACCTAAGCCCTACTGTTGGTTCTTTTGATCACCATCAAGAACAACAACTCATGGCTGGTGATTTAGTTAAGCCAGGTCAAGGGGCATTGGATCCGGAAGATCGCGAGGAGGAGGAGGATAAGTTGCAACAGCCGTTGGATTTTGAGAACAACGGGCGCATCTGGTACCCTCCACCACCGGAAGATGAGAATGATGATGCTGAGACTAATTACTTTCAGTATGATGATGAAGACGATGATTTAGGGGACTCTGCTACCGAGTTTTCATTGAGTAGTAGCTTTTCTAGCCATATTCCTACAAGAGAGAAACTGGGAGAAAATAGCAATGAACCTCTCCGAACGGTGGTGCATGACCACTTCCGAGCTCTTGTTGCTGAGTTATTACGTGGGGAGGAGCTTAGTCCATCTGAAGATGGCAGTGCTGCAGACTGGCTGGATATTGTCACTGCTTTAGCGTGGCAGGCTGCAAATTTTGTGAAGCCGGATACTCGTGAAGGAGGCAGTATGGATCCTGGGAATTATGTGAAAATTAAATGTGTAGCATCGGGAAATCAAAATGAGAGGTATGGTTATCTGTTGGAACCTTTTCTTTTCCAACTCTTGCAACTATCAGATTCATTAGTATTGTCCTCTGGTTGATGATTACTAATTAAATACCTTGTTTCTGCAGCATTCTCATCAGGGGAATAGTGTGTAGCAAGAACATTACGCACAAGCGAATGACGTCGCAGTACAAAAATCCGAGGGTGCTGCTTTTAGCTGGGTCTCTTGAGTATCAGAGAGTTGCAGGCCAATTAGCATCCTTTAACACGTTACTTCAACAGGTTGGTGTTTCTTTATGATGGCTGCATAAGATCTTCTGATTAACAAGCTGAACAAAAACTGGTTTTTGTGTGTTGGACAGGAAAATGAACATATGAAGGCGATAATAGCAAAAATAGAGTCCCTTCGTCCTAATGTTCTGCTGGTAGAAAAAAGTGCATCTTCATATGCCCAGCAATACCTTCTAGAGAAGGAAATTTCATTGGTGCTCAATGTGAAAAGGTCATTGTTGGACCGTATAGCCCGCTGCACCGGTGCTGTTCTTTGCCCCTCACTAGATAGCATTGGTACTGCTCGGTTGGGTCACTGTGAGCTGTTCCGGACTGAGAGAGTGTTGGAGCAACATGAAGCTGGCAATCAGTCAAACAGAAAACCATCAAGGACATTGATGTACTTTGAAGGGTGTCCTAGGCGCCTAGGTTGCACGGTATGTTCATTTATTGGTTTCACGGTTTGTTTATTTTGGTAAAGCTTGAACAGTTTTAGTTAAGAAGTCTGCTACCTTTCTTGAGTGTATTTGTTATTTGTATAAATTGTTCAGCAGTTATTCATTCTCAACTTGATTAGACTTTTCTGAAACTTGTGTAGGTTGTTCTTAGGGGAAGTTGTCGCGAGGAGCTAAAGAAGATTAAGCACGTTATTCAGTACGCTGTATTTGCAGCTTATCACTTATCATTAGAGACTTCATTCCTTGCGGATGAAGGTGCTTCTCTGCCTAAACTTAGACTGAAGCAACCCGGGATGGTGCGGACAGCATCACAAAGGAGAATAATTGATGAAGGCATTTCCCTAATATCTCAATCTCCTACAGAAACAGATGGTCAAGCTTTGATTGATACAGCTGCACACGAAGATGAAAATAAAGCCCCAATGCCAGAGCAAGAGATTTGCGAATCATTGTGTGAGGATTTTGATCCTAGTCAGATATTTCCATCATCTTCTGACATGATATCTTGTGAAGTTGAGACAGAACAATCTGATGCCCTGAATGGAGATTTTGCCAATAATTTGGTAACAAGATCATATTCGTCGAGTCCGTTAAATGATTTGCATGAATCCACTTTGTGCTTAAGTAGTGAAATCCCTGATTCGCCGACTCAACTGCCGAGAGGTGAAGAAGAGAACAGCAGAGGTGAAGAAGAAAACCAATTAGTGAACACCCAAGATTTGTCACAACATGAGAGATTCGATGAAGATGATGTTTCCAGCGAATATTTCTCTGCCGCAGACTCTCATCAGAGCATATTGGTCTCATTTTCAAGCCGTTGTGTTTTGAAAGAATCAGTATGTGAACGATCACGACTCTTGCGGATTAAGTTCTATGGATCATTTGATAAACCTCTTGGAAGATATTTGAAAGATGACCTTTTCGATAAGGTAGCTCTTTTCCTCTAAAATGTTAATCCACCTTTTTCGTCTTTCTTAAATTCCATGACATTAGCAGTCTAAAGTTTCTACTCTTCTGTTTCGTATCTCTTGACAGAATTCAAGTTGTAGATCCTGCAAGGAGCTGGTTGATGCGCATGTCCTCTGCTATTCTCATCAGAATGGAAACCTTACTATCAATGTTAGACGTCTCCCGTCCATGAAGCTTCCTGGTGAACAAGATGGGAAGATATGGATGTGGCATCGTTGCTTAAGATGTGCACATGAAGATGGAGTCCCACCTGCTACTCGTAGAGTAGTTATGTCTGATGCTGCATGGGGACTGTCTTTTGGAAAGTTTCTGGAACTTAGCTTTTCAAATCACGCAACTGCGAATCGTGTTGCATCTTGTGGTCATTCGCTTCAGAGAGACTGCCTTCGATTCTATGGGTAAAGGCTGTTTAATCTCATTCTCTAGATAGAGTTTATCTCAATGCTGTTAAAGCACTAATTGTAATATGGTTTTATCTGTTTTGCAGATTTGGGAACATGGTTGCGTTCTTTAGATATTCTCCCATCAATATACTTACTGTCCTCCTACCCCCGTCAATGCTTGAATTCAACAGCCATCCTCAACAGGAGTGGATACGGACAGAGGCGGCAGAGGTAGATTTTAAGAAATTTAAAGCTCTTGTGCTTCAGGTTTTGGATATGCAAATGCTAAAGCTCATATATTTTTTTTGTTTGTGCATTCTACAGCTTGCTGGTAAAATGCGGACCATGTATGCGGAGATATCTGGTATGCTCAACCGCATGGAAGAAAAAAGCAGTTTACTTGATCCTGAACAGTCTGAAGCCTCTGATCTGCAAAGTCGCATATTCGGATTAAAAGATCAACTCGTGAAGGAAAAAGATGAATACGATGTGAGCATCTGATTCTTTTGCTTCTGCTTCTCCTATTTCCTTTTTTTGTAGACTGTTTGTGCTTCTGAAATCTTGATGATGCTTGTTGAATTTTCATTTGATGGAATCTTTCCTCATCATGAACAGGATGTGCTGCAACCTATCTTTGTGGAGAATCTGCAAATTCAGGGGAGTTTGGATATTCTAGAGCTGAATCGATTGAGACGGGTACTCATGATTGGTGCTCATGCTTGGGATCATCAGCTTTACTTATTAAACTCTCAACTCAAGAAAGCATCTGTCTGTAAAACTGGTGATGACAATGCTTCTCGGAATCCAGAGATGCAGGATCTTCCAAAGGTTGACCGTAGACAGCAGGAAGATCCAGATGCAGGGGAAGAAAAAACCCATTCTGATTCAGAAGCTAATGGTGATAACAAAGATCCGGAAAACATGCTTTCACCTGGCACTTCTTTGTCTGAGAGAATAGATTCAGCGTGGTTGGGCTCATTTCAAAATCTAGAGAAAGCCGAGACAATTGCCGAGACAGAAGGCTTTTCAGCTGCTAATTCTCCTCTCCGGAGGCTTGCCAGGCCTATTCGAGTCCAGTCTTTTGATTCAGCGATACGATTTCAAGAACGGATCCAAAAAGGTTGGCCACCATCTTCTTTGTATCTTTCGACCCTTAGATCTTTCCACGCTTCTGGCGAGTACAGGAACATGGTGAGGGACCCTGTTTCAAATGTGATGAGGACTTACTCACAAATGTTGCCACTGGAAGTACAGAAGTTGGATCTGATTGTTGGTTCTACGCCTACATACATCTCTTCGGCATCTCAAATGGCTGATGGGGCTCGGATGCTGATTCCTCAACGGGGCCTCAACGATATTGTGGTTCCTGTATACGATGATGATCCCGCGAGTGTTGTATCGTATGCTATCAATTCCAAGGAATATAAGGAATGGATCGCTAACAAAGGTATCACTACTAGTAGTAGTAGCAGCAACTTGAATGAACCTTCCACCTTCTCCACTTGGCGTTCCTTGTCGATGGATGTTGATTACATTCAGCACGCTGTGTATGGGTCTTCTCAAGACGATAAAAAGTCTCCGCATTTGACAATTTCTTTCAGCGACCGCGCTTCTTCATCCTCTACTGCAACTGAAGGTAAGGTGAAGTTCTCTGTGACGTGTTATTTTGCAACGCAGTTTGACACTCTGAGAAAGACGTGCTGTCCGAGCGAAGTGGACTTTGTGAGATCCTTGAGCCGGTGCCAGAGATGGTCTGCACAGGGAGGGAAAAGCAATGTTTACTTTGCTAAGTCATTGGACGAGAGGTTCATCATAAAACAAGTTGTCAAAACCGAGCTGGATTCTTTTGAGGATTTTGCACCTGACTACTTCAAATATTTGAAGGAGTCTCTCAGTTCCGGGAGCCCCACTTGTCTTGCTAAGATTCTCGGTATCTACCAGGTTAGTTACGATATAGGGAATGTAAACTGTGAGACTTTGAAATGGAATAGATAAGCATGTGAATGATTGATTGTGGAATATGGTTTTACAGGTCTCAATTAAACACCCGAAAGGTGGAAAAGAGACTAAGATGGATTTGATGGTGATGGAGAATCTCTTTTACAACAGAAGAATATCTAGGATCTATGATCTCAAGGGATCTGCACGGTCAAGGTACAATCCAAACACATCAGGCACAGACAAAGTTTTGCTGGACATGAATCTGCTTGAGACACTGCGCACCGAACCAATATTCTTAGGAAGCAAGGCCAAGAGAAGCCTGGAAAGAGCCATATGGAACGACACAAACTTTTTGGCTGTAAGTGTTTTCATTACCCCCAAGTCATATTATGTACTTAATGTTTTTGATTAAACTGGTTGCTCATTATTATCCTCTTCTGGTTAGTCTGTGGATGTAATGGACTATTCATTGCTGGTTGGGTTCGACGAAGAGCGTAAGGAACTGGTTCTTGGGATAATCGACTTCATGAGACAGTACACATGGGACAAGCACCTTGAGACTTGGGTCAAAGCCTCAGGCATTTTGGGTGGACCAAAGAATGCTTCTCCAACCATAGTATCACCAAAACAGTACAAGAGGAGGTTCCGAAAGGCCATGACCACTTATTTTCTGACTGTTCCTGAGCCATGGACCTCTTGAGTGAAAAAAAAGAAACCATTTTTCATCATTCTTTTGTTTACTGATCTCAATTTGTTCCTTCTTCAATAAAAGGGAAATTGGTTAACAGACAGAGATATATACAGGTTCGGACCTGACTGATTGACTTATCTTTTTATTTTATTTTTTGTGGTGTGTTGGTTTCTCTGAGGAGAATTGTATATTGTAATTATTGGCCAAACTAAAGCCCCCCCAACTTAAAGAAAAAAAAAATACTAATGGTTTGCCTTTTTTATATTTCTCTTCTCTTATACTAATGTCTTGCAGAGTCATGCAACACAAACAAAGATACATTAGAAGCTCAGTATATATCTCTCTTAAGAACTGTGTTTTGTATTTACAGCAATACCCTTGGTCTCAGGCTTGCTCCAATCATCTTCAGTTCTTCACTAGTTGAAACTATATAATAATAGAGGAAAACAAATAGAAATCACAGGTCTTCTGGTTTGCCCCTTTCAAGAAATCTAACCCTTTTCTGCAACCAAAAGATCAACGATGATTTTTTTGAAATAATTCAAATACTATTATTTGAAAGACGCAACTTATTCTTCAACTTGTTGTTAGTTTTTATACTTTTTTATAAGATAAAAATTTAGAATAGACTAGAAGAAGTTGTAACAGAAGTCTTTATCTAAAACAAGAAAGAAAAAAGTTGTAACACAAGTTGGGGCACATTTGTTTCCTAGTGGCAATTTTCGTAATTAAAGAAGCAAGAAACGTGGCTTGAGAAACGGATCGATGTTTCAACAAAAATAAAATAAGATCAAAAGCCCTAAAGAGAATTGATCACCTCATGTGATTTGACAACTTCTTCTCCAATCCCAAAGCTTCTTCCTCCATTACTAAGCAAATGTTGTCTTTGAATGTTGAGGAGACAAAGTGCTGTGATCTTGTTGGAGAAATCAGAGCCACTCTCACTCTCTTTCCTAAGTTTCTCCACTTCCCACTTTGGTAACTTCAACTTCACGCTACTCACTTGTCTCTCTTCATCATCAACCGCCTCTTTCTTCTTCATTACCGAGAGATCAGACGATGATCTACGAGACAGCTTCAGATTCTCTAGTCTCTCCTTGGCACTCATCTGAATTCCCGACCGAACCCTTCTTGGGGTTCTCTCTTTCCATGTTCTGCCACGTGTGTTTTGAATGATTACTCGAAAAAGATTCCAACTTTGTGTATCTAAAACCAAAATTGAGGAATATAATACCTTGGAAACTCCACCATGAAGTAAAGCCTTTTGGATTCCAAGTTTTGGTGAGGCTCTAAGGGCTTTGCTCTGATTCCGAAATGCTTCACGGCTTCGGATTCCAAGAGAACGTATCCCGGAAAATCTTTAACCACCGTACCAGCTTTCACAGGCGTTTTCAGCTTGAAACTCTCGCCATTGATGTTCATGATTTTCGCTGTTTTCTTGCTTCCCAAGCTATTACCCATTGGGGAATGATTTGGTGTAAAATGTTATCTCTCAAGTCACACAAAAGAGATGAAAAACACTTTGTGGGTGGGTGTGCATTAAGAGCTCAGTAGTTCAAGGTGGGTGCTGTGTTAGATCAGATCATTATAGATTTTGGATTGATTTATGGTTGGTTGCTGATGATAGTGAACCATTTTTTGGTCAACAAGATGCCAAATCTTGGAAAATTATTAAAACAATGCCAAGACAAAGTTACGTCGTATTTCGCTATCAATCTTGAAAAAACCTATAACAACCCAAAACTTATGTTTTAAATTTCTTTCTAAAATCATATAATTAATTGAAATCGAAATTGCCTACTGTTCTTCACTTTAGAGTTTAGACCATAGTTTATGTAAAAGAGGGTTTTGTGATTAGAAAGGTTTGTCACCTTATGTTTCCTGGAAAATGACTCTTGCGTTAATCACTCCGATTAATCTGGAAAGTTACGTTGGCGAAACATTTCTTCTTAAAGGCACGTGAAGACATTGACTTTTAACAAATTGATAAAACAAAATCTAACTTGATTTCTCTTTCCAGGAACAGTAACTAACTAATGCACGTGAACCAATCCCGTGAAGCTAAGAAAGCTACCTTATTAATCATATGAAATGTTTAAATTTCACGATTTGTAACAAAATTAACAAATCAATACAAGGTTGAGTTCGATTCTCGTTAACTCTTTTGACTCCACCTTCTCAAATGGAAATTAAATTGTCTTCCAAAAACTTAAAAGAACATAAGAATAGACAGATCAATAAAAAACAGCTTGCAACATTAAGGGCATGTTCGTTTTTGTATTTATATACAGCATTTAGATATAGCGTTTGAATATGTATCTGGATGCTGTATCCAAATATTGTTCGTTTTTGATTCTGATATTTACATCTAGATATAGTATTTGGATGTTATTTTGTTCGTTTTTGATTTTATAATAATATCCAAATGCTGTTTACTAAAAAACATATTTTTTATAGAATCATGTGGATTTGCGGTTTTGACGAAAAAACTTTGATTTGCGGTTTTAGCGGAAAACTGCTGATTTGCGGATTTGCAGTTTTGACGGAAAAATTCGGATTTGCGGTTTTGACGGAGAATTTTGGATTTGCGGTTTTGGCGGGAATTTCGGATTTGCAGTTTTGGCGAGAAATCTCGGATTTGCAGTTTTGGCAGGAAAATTCGGATTTGCGGTTTTGGCGGGAAAATTCAGATTTGCGGTTTTGGTGGGAAAACTCGGATTTGCGGTTTTGGCGAGAATATTCGGATTTACGGTTTTGGCGGGAAAACTCGGATTTGCGGTTTTGGCGGGAAAACTCGGATTTGCGGTTTTGGCGGGAATATTCGGATTTACGGTTTTGGCGGGAAAAATCGGATTTGCGGTTTTGGCGGAAAAACTCGGATTTGCGGTTTTGACGGGAAAATTCGCATTTACGATTTTGGCGGAAAAAAACTCGGATGTGCGGTTTTGGCGGAAAACTTGTGAAACCGTGTTTTTGGCGGGAAAATTTTTAATTTTGAATTTTGTAAACTTTTTATGTTTTTCTTTTTAATTGATTAATATTTTTTATTTTTAAATTTTTTCGTTTAGGTTTTTTTTTTTTTTTTCAAAAAAAAAAAGAAAAGAAAAAAAAGATCAGATGCAAATGCAGCATCTGAATCCTTCATTTTCCAGCATCCAAAATATCCAGATTTTTGAGATTTTTTGGAATTTGCATCCAGATGCTGCATTCAAATGCAAATTGTAATTTAGAAAAACGAACAGTATTTAGATGCCTGCAACCAGATACAGCATCTAGCTGCAAAAACGAATATGCCCTAAATTAAAATTTTGTTAAGGGCTAATTAGAGTGATCCTAATTTTTGGGATGATTTACGAAGCTCAAGCAAAGAATTAGCTTTTCCCTTAGCCATCTCTGTGCCGTCTTTTGATAGTTCCATCAATGGAACAACCGTCTACCAAGGGAGACAGCAGTATCGCAGCTGCGTTTTCTCGGTTTCTCGGTTGATCCTTCTGGAGACAATCTATCAAAGGCGGTATCACGTTGGCTGAACTCAAAATCGCAGCTTTCGCGTCTTGGTTACTAGCTAGAACTGAGAGTTTGTATGGTGAAGGCTTCATCCATCAGCCATCCTGTGGCTCGAGTCAGTCAGCATTTTCACCAATGGAGTTTACAATACCAGCTCTAACCGCTCTGCTTTTGTTTTCCTTGATAAATACACAAGTTGAACAGAGCTTGTAGCAGCATCTTTCTTCCCTCTGGCGCTTCCGTTCTCAAGTAGCTTTACTAAGGCCAGTATTGCACCAGATGCGCCTATTATGATCTTGTTCTCATCAGCTAATGAAAGGCTGAAGAGAGTAGCTGCAGCGTTATCTCTAGCTTCCATGGTTCCAGCCCGGAGGACTTGCACTATAGATGTGACTGCTCTTCTTAACTGTGATCTTGGTAGTTCCACCTGATTACAAGCAAGAACCTTAGAAACACCTCCAGGGACAGGAAAAACAAACATTCATACACCCTGCATACTTATGAACCAACTTTACCTGTTCGCGGACTTGGTCAGAGATATCATATCGATCATATGGCAAATTACCTAATGCTTTCTCCAGCTTCCATGTAACACATTGTAACTGGAATGAGATTCTCTTGGCTGCCCCATCCTTGAATCAAGATTACACATCAAAGTTTAGAGTTTAGACGGTTACTCACTCATGTATATATCATATCAATAAATGCTTGTCACTACACAAATGTCAACTACAATAGCTTTCAATCTAAAATACTCAACATATATCATCACATAACAAAATACGTTCCTGCCATGGTGAGACAAATGAATGGATGGATCTATAGAATATTCATTTCTAATAGTGAAATTGCAAAGCTCCTTGAATTCAATTCCATTTTCAATCGTTTGAGAATTGTTAGAATACTTAGAGAGGACTCACAAGCTTGAAGTCCCACTACAAGATCAGATCACCAATCACATTCACAAGAATATCAAAGAAGACGAAGCATCAGATTCAGGCGGCGGAGGAGAATCCCTAATCTTCTCAACGAAATGCGTCATTAGACCAATCCTTCTTAAACACCCCTGAATTCACCGGAATCTCAACGATTTCGCTCATGTTCCTTCTGCGACCAAAACGCAGCGACCAGCGACCGGGAATTTTAAACCGCTAGATTTTAAACCGTGATGTGAATTAAAGACCTTGTTCTTCTCTTCCTCTTCACTTCTCTTCTCTTTTCCGATACCCAGCAACAGTGAGAGGAGAACCACGAGCATCGTCGTCGTCGAAGCATCATGTGAATCCTCAAAAATCTTTAAATTTGATGGTCTCCTCATGGTTTTGATCTTGTTAAGCACCTCTATTTTCCGGTTGCTTTTGCTTACTGTTTGGGTTTGAAAGGGAATCAGGCTAAATGAACATATGATGCTTGGTCTTGTCATATTCATTTGAGGAAACAGAACAGTACTGGCAAGTTAGATGTGAAGGAAATTGGGAATTATTATACTCTTCTGTCTTAGCTTGTTCTAGTTAGAAATAAGGTTCCTTTCAAGATCCATGTAGCAGCCTTTTGATATCATTTTGGTCTTTGGTGTTTTGCAGGCAAACACAGTGAAGTAAAATATAAGTGTTCCTGAGGAGTAAAAGAGGAATAAGGATAATGAGAATAGTCGGGCTAACGGGAGGCATATCGTCTGGGAAGAGTACAGTGTCCAATCTCTTCAAGGCTAGTGGCATTCCCGTTGTTGACGCTGATGTTGTTGCTCGAGTAAGTAATGTTTCTCTTTTCTATTTACAGCTGGAACTCTTTTGAAACTATTATTGTGCCAGTATTTTGAAGAGAAAGAGAGGCCTCCTAGATGCAATATAGCTCAAGAGAAGTTTAGTAAAAGGATAATGAGAAATGTGTTTTTTTTTTGTTATATAGAATGTATTGAAGAAAGGAACCGGTGGATGGAAAAGAGTAGTTGCAGCTTTTGGGGAGGAGATTCTGCTTCCTAGTAGAGAAGTGGATCGGCCAAAACTCGGTCAGATGGTGTTCTCGTCTGATTCCAAGCGCCAACTCCTAAACAAGTAAGGAATTGAGAATTCTTGTTTTTGTTTATTCGATGAGATCCTGAGATCAGGAGTTGTGTCTTTCACTCTATAGACTCATGGCTCCGTACATATCGACTGGTATCTTTTGGGAAATCCTGAAACAATGGGCGAGTGGAGCTAAAGTGATAGTTGTCGATATCCCTTTGTTGTTTGAAGTAAAAATGGATAAATGGACAAAACCCATTGTAGTTGTGTGGGTCAGTGAAGAAACACAACTTAAGAGACTGATGGAGAGAGATGGATTGAGTGAGGAAGATGCAAGAAACAGAGTAATGGCTCAGATGTCGTTAGATTTGAGAAGAAGCAAAGCTGATGTTGTGATCGATAACAATGGCTCTCTCGACGACCTCCACCAACAGTTGGACAAGGTTTTGTCTGAAATTAGAAGACCCTTGACGTGGATCGAGTTTTGGCGTTCAAGACAAGGAGTCTTCTCGGTCCTTGCTTCGGTGATTTTAGGAGTCTTTGTTTCTAAACAGCTCAAAATTGGCTCTTAGCATTTTGAAATTTTCTGATTTTTTTCTGATATTAGTTTCATACTCGTAGCCCCTCTAAATCTCTTGTTTTGATGTAATACTTCGCTTTCAATTCAAAATCTCAATTCTCAATGTCACATTCATTGTACAAACAGATTTTTTTGGTGAATAAATTTTACATTCATACAAAATAAAACATTATAATACTTCACAGTTTCCTTTCTCATGAAGTTGCGGCTATTTTTTTCTATCTTTTTGAAGTGGATAAACTATTTGGCAAAGACATCTTTATCTACATGCATGAAATTGCTCATTCTGTTGTAGATTCTATTTACCAAGAAAAGTTTATTAATTTTCAATATTTTGTAACAAAAAAATATATAAATTGATGGCTAATATTTTTTTTTTTTTTTTTTTTTTTGCATACCAGGAGATTTTGAGCCGAAACCCGTAATCCCTCAGACCCGAAACCACAGCATGTAATATTAGTTTTGTCCAAAGCGTCACTCGTGTTTGGACTAATATGTTTACACCAAAGTCAAATCTCAAACAAACAAAGCATAACAAATATTATTGTTATCGTGTTTGGACTAGTTGATGAGCTGATATTTGACTTATATATAGGCTCCATGCTTAATATATCCTCAAGTATACATATTTCTTTTAGTTTGGAATTGTATATTAATTTGATTCGTTTATATCTTGAATTAAGTAATTTTCGTATTGATAGATTCCTTTTTGCGAAAAGAGAGTTTTAAATTGCTTTTGCATAAACAGTAAAGTGTAGTTTGGTAGAAGATGAACATACTTGTCCATTTTAAGATAGTTAATTAATGCTTCCCCGTCAATGTGCACCGCATATTCATTGCTCTATTATCTAATTTCTTACAGCTTGATTGATCCCATTCAGCGGTTATATACATATCTTCGTTTATTAACGGTTTACTACTACTAGTTTATTACTTATGCTTTCTCACCGAAAACGAAACTGGACATTGAAGAGAATAGTTGTTCAACGAACGGCCGGTCCAATTCAGGATTAACATGTTTCCCAACATCGTTATATCATCTCTATAGTGAATATTATAATATATGCTTTTCTAGTATAACATTATTTAGCAAGATGTGTACAAAGAAACACACCATTTTTCACCGGAATAGAAGAAGCGTTTCTTGACCTGTTGAACCATAGTTAGAGGATTCACTAGAGTCCTGAAGGCAACAAGCTGGCAAAGAAGTAACGGTGGGGATGAGACCGATGTTGAGGTCAGGCAAAGAACTTCTTCCGGTACTAGTACTAACCTCCAAGCAATTGGTACTTGAAATTGGTAAAACTGTCATATCACATGATTCTGATACCGAAGAAGATTGATCACTGGTAATTTTGGTTTCATATTCCTTATGCGAAGAATTGAGGTAACGTCTAGGAATGTAGTTGGTGAGATGGTGGAGACGATGATTGGTTGGGTCGATTCCCATTTTCATTAGCTTCTTCTTCAAGTAAGTTTCCCAATGGATCCTCACTTCGTTGTCGGTTCGTCCAGGCAATCTTCCCGCTATTAATGACCATCTGAAAAACAACGTACCATGTCATATACCATTTACATTACGTTCAATATTGAATTAAAAAAAAAGAAGAAGGAGAAGAAAGAGTACCTATTGCCAAGAAGGGCATGAAGCTTGAGAATGAGGTCGTCTTCGTCCTTTGAGAAGTAGCTTTGTTTAACTTCTGGCCTTACGTAGTTTCTCCCTCTCAATCGACATCTCTTACCACGGTGTTGCAATCCTAAAATATATTGTGGATCAACTATAACAAGTTAAAACGATTTCTTGTCACAATCCCGCATGCACATGTACAATCTATGAGTTCTACATCGACCTCTTAATTAAGTTATGAATTATTTGGTCATATGAACAGCAAAGAAGACGAAAAAAGTATCAATAGAAAAAAGTTACCAGAAGACGGAGAGAGAGCACGGAGACGGATCTTGTTCATGTCTTATTCAAAAGGAGATTGGTTGGGTTATGTTGTTATAACTGTTGATTGATTGTGAGGTTGTTTGTGAGAAGCAGCTAATATATATAGGATAAGGGGATGGATAGAGTATAGAGGTTTGACTTGGACTGGTGGGTTGAGAGAAGCGTGCATGCTCAATTAATATTAATGAACGAGGAAGAACAAGAAGAACACATCAACCTTGTTGATTGGTCCCACGTTTAGAAGTTGAAACAGATGAAAATTGGTCCCATATTTGTTCAAATCCAAAACGGGATGTTTTCATATAGTCTGTAGAATCATAAATGTGGATTGTGGAACCATGTGGCATTTAATTTGCCTTACCAATGGTCCAATACCAATCTAAATCTCACTCTTATCCACATTTTAAACTGTAGAAATACAGTTTTGTAAATGTCTCCGATTGATACCTTTCTGAAATATCAAAGTGTGTGGTATCAATAATAGATTCATTATAATGATTTGATATTTTTTTTTTTTATAACCCAGTTTCCAGACCGCCACTGGCTGTCTGACTATCCGACAGGGACCTTTTAGTCGAGAGCGGATTCGGGCGTTTATAGCCTTATCTCCTCCTAACCCCGAAGGGATGCTCAACTCTATGGTCCATGGCGGTCTGGGGGGCGCGAGAAAGCCCAGGTTAAGCCTCGCGTGGCCGGGGACTCGAACTCGGGTGGCGGGCACCTCAGCCGAGGTTTCTTTACCACCAGACCACGAGGGCCCGGTTATGATTTGATATTTTAGAAGAGAAGAAGATATTTTACAAGTGGCTCAAAATCAATTGGATGTATTGAAATCCTGATAAAGATCTGAAGTTTCCGAATAATATAAAAATAAAGAAATTAAGAGGAAACGGGAAGCCATAAATTTAAAAGAAGGGGACAGATCGAAGAAGGTGGTACGGGAACAGAAAAGGGAGAAATATGAACATTCATTTGAATTTTTGACTGGTGGTTAGAGTACGAGGATTCTTCCATTTCACTCACCTCATCCCTCTCTCTCACTTACCACCTAACCCAAAATCAAACTTTATACAAGAAGCAAAATAAATTTTATTTATGGCCCGTTAAAAGCCCGTAATTGTTAGCCCAAAAGCCCATTGACAAGCTGCCCCTAAAATGTCTAGGCCGAGTGAAACACAATGATAGAAACAGACCATCTTCAACACAATAAGTTTTTTTCTGTATAAGATATATCTCCAATTTATGTAGTCTCAATCTATGTTCTACACATGATCGCATTCGTAATTTTAAGTTGTTTTCTTTAGAATTATAAAACCATTTAACATCTTATCTCAATAGTCTCATCACTTGACCATCGCAAAGGGCCTCATCATCATATTGTCTTCGTGGTCCAATATCTGCAATTCAATAATATTTTTAGTTCCCCCAAAAAATACTCATTAAGGCAATTAATATTTTGATTAGTTTTGAACTAACTTACGTGGCAATGGTACACGTAGCCTGGCTCTTGAGTGGCGTCGAAGGAGTAAGATTCGTTTGAATGAATGTAAGAAAATCTGACGAGAATCTTGGTTACATGTCCAGGCATCATCTTGAATACATTTTTCCATCCCCGCTCGTGTACAGTCACCGCCGTCTTGTTCCCACGTGCGTACTTGCTGATCTGGCATTTAACGGCGTCGTTTCTTTTAGTCATGCAGTCCGTGAACTCCTCACTCTCATCCACTAACGCCGTTTGCTCCAATACTTTAAACAATCCCAAGTGAATATGCAACGGATGGTTATCTTCCGTTAAATTGATAACTTCCCACACCTTCAATTACATAAATTTAAAGAATAAAATATTTGAACTAGACCGTTATAAATAGTTGGAAGTTGTATATAATATTAATACCTCGCTGGTGCCGATTTTTGGAGTTTCTGTTACGGGAGCAGTGTACGGCAAACCGTTGATGTATAGATGTGTTGGCTCGCCGGAGCTCGAAGCATACTCGAACATGGCGATGTAACGTGTACGGACGGAGGTTGATACGTGAGCAGGCGGGTATTCGATTAGCTTCTTGGGAATGGTCGATGTGTCAACTTCTGATTTGTTCTTGATTATAAACTTCATGACTTTGCTGTTTTCGTCCGTGACGTTATCTCCGGAGGGGTATGGATAAGGTGCGTTATTGGCTAGGATTGCTGTTTTCGACGTTGACTTCGAAAAGTCAACGACGACGTCAACGATCTCCGATGGAGCCAGGAGAACAGACTTGGTCGATACTGGTTTCGATAGATATGCTGAATCGGAACCGATGACGATGAAGTCGAGACCGTTGGAGAAGAAGAAGCGGAAAAACCTGGCGTTGCTAGCGTTTATGATTCGGAATCTGTATTTCCGGCGGCGGACGGTTAATCGCGGCCAAGCTTTTCCGTTTACGATGATGGCGTCACCGAAGTACTCTGGCTGCCATTGCGGATGAATTGACGGGTTGTTCCCTGTGGCGTTCATGTAAATCGAACCGTCTCTACGGAAACTTCGGTCAAATACGACCAATGGACGGTCGAACTCGCGGCCGGTTGGTAACCGAAGCGGCGATTCAACTGCGCTATGGCGGAGAATGTATGCACCTAACAAACCGGCGAGGAGGTTGACTCTGGTCAAACCCGCCGCGTGGTCATGGTACCACATGTTTCCAGGTTGTTGCTTGTTGAGGTAATGTGTGGTTCTTTTAGTCCATTTGGATCCGGTCTCTTTGAAAGCGGCGGTGAACCAAGAATCGGCGTTTCCGTCGCTTGTTGGTTCGTGGATGCCGCCGTGTAAGTGGACCACTGTTGGAATGCCGCCGTGTTTGGGGATTGCGGGGGAGATTGTTGGGTCCCAAGGGAGTATGTGAGATGAAGGGAGGTGATTTCGCCAGGTGACGTAGGTATCCACACCATAAAGAGCTTCGATTGTAGGTCCAGGAACTGTTGCCGTACGCCTCGATGCACCATATGCGAACACTGGCGTGGCAGGCAAGTCTCTGTGGAATTTCTGTACTTTACAATTATTTAACTCATAGTATCAGTGTGTGTGTGACTCAGTGTTTGAGAGTTTATCAAAATTCAAATCATTCGATTAATTAGCAGAGTAATAAATAATTTAAAGAAACAGATCGAGCACAATTAGGTAGACTAAAGTGGTAGAAAAGCAATCATAATTATATGGTTAGTGGGTACTAACTTTCTATCAAATAATCATAAATTCTGACTATAATTTATCAAAACAAAATGGTAAAGAGTTTATAAAGAATAAGGAAAATTCAACATGGCGAGGGATAAAAGAATGAGCATTGTTTCGTCGGTACAATAGTATTATTATTATACTTTTCTCTCAAGACGACAAATACTTGAGGGGACAAGAGTGTGAACACGAGACGAATCTATTCTAATCACTTTACAACCAAAGAGCCGTAGCCAAGTAAAAAGCGATTAGCTTCACTAATCTATACGATTTCCAATAATAATGTTAATGTTTTTCATTACTGAGTTCAGTTTCAACATTAATTGATCTTTTTTATTTGGTCAACAAAATTAATCAATATTTTTTTTTCTGCATGTAATACAGGTGTATATCACTAAGTGGTAGTTATATGCATTTCTATCTAAATATTTTGGCCATTTATAGCCTCTGGACAGAAAAGTAAGATGATGTGTCTTCACGATCGACTGTAAATTAAATTTAATAACATACCAAAAATATCTCCAAGAAAACAGAGCAAAGAAGGAAAGAAAAAACCGAGAAATAGGAGAGAGTCCACTAATACACTAAAAATTTAATTTACCAAAATTAACTTCAAGAAACCAGTGGGAAAAAATGAGAAAAATGAAATAATCGAAATGAGAATCAGGTAAGAATTAAATACCCATTTTTTAAAGAACATGCCGATGTGAAGAGATTTGGGTTTGAGTACGCCATTGACGAAGTGAAAGCCATGAAGAGTGGGCATATGAGGAAGCTTATCAACGAACATCTCGAGCTTCTCAAGATTGAACAGTCTCTCTTCTTGCTTTATGTCTCCGGCGTCTCCGGTTACGAGCCATGTCATCGTTACGATTAGGAGCAACATGCCTCTGGTTATTATCCTCCGACAAGGCATGAACTCCATGTCTTTGTCCTTCACGAGCTGTTGAATTATGCTTGTGAAGAAAAGTCAAGTGTGTGTGTGTGTGTCTGTATGACTGTATGTGTAGAAAACTCAAAAGAGAAGTTGAAGAAGTTCTTTGGGTTTTTGCGTATTTATACATATGAGTGTGTGGTGTGAAATAACTTTCTTATTCTTTGCTTTCATTCTCTTGACTATCGAGTCACTCCTTTCTAACAATTTTGTTTCTTTGTTTTTTGTTTTCCAATGGGTTTTAGACGTTTAGTGGGCTAAGCGAGATTTGTATTGTTGACTAATTAATGTAGTCAAGTATCAGAAATAAAACTAGGTGATAGAAATTATGTACTAATTTAGCAAAATATTTTTTTTTTCTTTTTGGTAGGAATTTAG
Organism: Erysimum cheiranthoides; assembly: GCA_011420285.2. Taxonomy (NCBI): domain Eukaryota; kingdom Viridiplantae; phylum Streptophyta; class Magnoliopsida; order Brassicales; family Brassicaceae; genus Erysimum; species Erysimum cheiranthoides. Next base: position 4,509,596 of record CM022179.2, on the reverse strand, counting down.
CAAAATATTCTATATTTATAGCTAACTAAAATAAAAATATAATTTTATACAATATGTACTTGACAAAATAATAATTGTTTTTTTTTTCTTTTGATAACATTTTTCTTCATTAATTTTAGAAGTACCAAAAGTAACGCAATCAGTTTATATTTTATAATATGTAGACCCACCCATAGAAAAGATAGTTAAGCTCAAAATGAATCTAACTTGAACCAAAAATTCCCCAAAAGAGAGAGAGCCCAAAAACCCATAAATCAGAGAAGCCCAAATGGCTAATGAAGGTCAACTTCGTTGTGATCGACAATGGTAATAAGCGATATATCAATTCCAAGAGAACCAGGTTTGATAAGAATAAGATTAGAGGCTATGGTAAAATTGTAATAATTGGATACTTGATGATTCTCGTTTTGCAAATTTCTCTTTATATTATCAATAGTATTTTACATATCACATACAATTTGCATTTGTGAATGAAGAGTCAAATTCTTTACTTGTTACATATTTGGATACAGTTTGATCATTAGACAAATTTTTATATTGAATAATTTCAATTGAACTCAAATTTTGTGCAACAACAATTATTCAATTTATCAATCTGTTTCTACAAAAATTCAGTTTTGCAACGTTTTTGGTTTCCTAGAAACAACTGTTTTGATAATTGCCATTGTATTGGCTTTTGAGTTTCGAGCCTGTCTATGTTTTGGTGTTCCTAGTCAAAATGACTTAGAGACGTCGATGTCTCAGGTACATCTCCCACCTGGCTACAAATGCGGTTGTCACCATCAAACGACGATTACCCTAAGTCCCACTTCGATGTGTTAGAACGCGGCGCGTTTTGCGTTTGCGCCTCGTGTTCCATTTCTCGATCGACGCTCAATTTGTTTTGTTTGTGTCCTTTTCACAAGTTCAAATCTAACGTATCCTTCTTTTTTTTCAAGTTGTGTTAAGTCATAATTTAATAATCAGTCATTTCACTTAGTCCAAACAGTTGATTGAGATCTCCAGCGAGATACTTAAATGTCATCTCATCCTAAGCACCATAATGTTAAAAGAATTTAAATTCTAATCTTCTTGGGATTTAATTTAAAGATCGTTCATTTAAGGAGTAAAAGTTAACAGGTGTTTCTTTTTTTTTTTTAACACCAATAAGTTCTTCATTCAATCGATAATCAAACCAATTACAAAGTAGAAGGCCATAAAAGCCCAGTTCCGAAAAGCAGCAATACAACAATCATAAGATAAAGATAGCGACACAAACTTCATAAGGTTTGATAAATCGTCAGGAGAGTTGTAGATACAACCTAACACGCATAAACCCGTGATAGAAACAGTCTTTAAACTATTTTCTTCAACTGACATAAGGTTGGTCAACTTAACAAGTGACTTTGAAGACATCTCCGACATGAAAATCGAAGGAAGTGTACCTCGCTTGGGGAGGGATGGTGGTGATAAGGTTTCCTGTGCACGCACAAAACCTAATCTAACGTCCTGCAGTAAGTCGCAGGGCAGACCAGGTGTGGTGGGAGCTAAGCTCCAGACTGTTGATAGAGCTCCAATTTGCTGCTTTGCACGCACAAACCCTGATCTAACATCCTGCAGTAAGTCGCAGGGCAGACCATGTGTGGTGGGAGTAGCCGAGATTATCTCTTGGAGAGCGATTTGATGAGAGGCCGAGGATACCTCTTGGGGAGCGAGAAGGTGAGGGGCGAGGCTGATGGAGGCGGAGGGTGACGGCTTCTGGCTTGAACAGCAACGACTTAAGAAATTGGGCATATTGGGTTGTGGAGAAATAAACACATGTTTTTGATCCATTAGACCCAGCAGGCCCATTACCAAAACACGGCCCATAATCTGCAAAATCCAGAATTGGCCCAGAACTTTCAACCCTAGGGTTTGTTCGGCGGAAAGAGGGTGGAGCGAGAGGCGGCCGCTGGGCAACACGGCAGAGGCGACGGGAGATGGCAGATGGTGGGGTGCGGATCTGTGAGCGCCGGAGAAGCAAGATGGAGATGAGACAGCTCTTCTACTAAGCATCGAAGGGCCTCGAACAACAAGAGACATGAGACTCGCAGAGGTGAGATCTGAGATCCAGATCTGAGAAGCTCGAGGAACTCTTGCTATCAACTCCAAGCTTTCCTTGTTCGATGCGAGATCGGAAGGCTCAAAGGAGGAGCGCACAAAGGCGGTTGGAGGAAGGGAACAAGTTCTTGAAGGTTCTGCATCAGAGGCAAACAAGGAGACACCGAAAGAAGACTCGGTGAACCGTCTCCGACCGCTCTGTGCGAAATTTGAAAAAGTACAGGAGGTTCTTTCCTGAAAACAAACAACAACTGACGAGAGAGAAGCGGAGAAGCAATAACAAGAAGAAGAGGTCCGACGCCGGCGAGCCATAGCTTCACCGGCGTCGGAAATCGACAATGTTTTTGGTGCCTCGGGAATGGCGCCTGAGAGAGTTTGCCTCAAATTCTTATCATCGTACCAAGCAAATAACATAACATGAAAATGTTATGCTCTAACAGGTGTTTCTTCATCGTGAGATGTTTATATAAAATTGGATATGTGCATGGTGTGCCACAATTTTATTCGAAGAATAATATTATTACATTTCTGATCATCCATGTATATGTAACAAACAGACTCAAAATAATTATAAAGAAAGAAACATAAGCAGACAAAATTGTGCAGTAAAGTAATAATATCGTAAGAAACACAATTTCTAATTTCATTTACAAGAGACTTGTCTCCTTACTGGTGGTCGGAAAGATTTGTTACGGCTACACTCCACGATTACGATTATTTTTGATTAATTACACGTCATTTTTGTATCATAAGTCATTTTCCTAACAAAGCTATGGGAGTACAAATATGTTGTATTAGTTTAATACAAAATATCGAGTTACCCGACTGCATCGTCAGCAACATATCTACTTCGATTGAGGAAGAATTATATTTAACAGTTCCGAAGAAATCTAGTTAATCGCTGTGGATCTTCGACGTGTCAGAAATACGTAACGGAAGATAAAAATAGAGTTTTAAAAGTTGGATATTTTATTCTATGATGATGTATGGATTAATGTCACTTGGCAGGGATTAGCACAAAACCAAATCACAACACACTTTTCTGACCAATTTGCTTAATTTCTTCACATCTTCCCTCGAATCTCTGTCGCTGATGGATAAAACAATGATGAGAAGCCTTGAAAGCTTTGTTACTTTTGTCTAATTATGGTGTAATTAAAGATATTCTTACACATCAGAATTTTGGGTTTTTTATTTTGCAGTTTGATTTGTGTGTTTGTAATGATGGATTGTAAGAGAGGGTGTTGTATGTCTTTCTATGGTTCTATGACACTACTAAGCTTTTTTTTTTTAACTTTTCTCAATGTGTGTAAAAAGATTAATCTAAATGTTAAGACATGATCTGAAACAAAAACCAAATGATAAAATCTCTGTCTCTCTTTTTCCCCACCAACTTCATCACCTATCTTTCTATACAAACCTGAATCCAATAGCTTTTGAGTTCCTAGTCGAGTAGAAGTTTCTCAGGTCTTAGCCTCAATCTCCAAAAGAGTTATTCTTCTTCTTTTTTATCTTCGGCACATCAAAATAACTTGAGACAGTAGACTACACTAGCCTCTTCAGTGCCTCCACCACATTTGACACGGGAGGCCGCAGGCCAGGCTCCGTCTGAAATATAATGACAATCCACTGTCACAAACCTTAAACTTAAAATGTCGAAAGAACATGCTAACACAATAGAGACAATGAGCGTACCATTACGCAGATTGAAACTATATCCGCAAATGTTGATACAGATTCTGGAGGGTAGAGTCCACACAACGCGGGATCCACCATCTCCACCAGAGTATCCATGTCTTTAAGCTGCGGCTTTGCCCAACGAACTAGAGATTGTTCTAAAATACTTTGATATAAAACACATCGATTACACATATTTCACTAGATATTTTTATGAATTTTGAAATTTTTACACAAGTTACTAGTTGGGTCTCCCCTATACATACACTGATACACATAATATACCTAAGAAAGAAAACAGCCAAATTGCTTGAGACAACGTTACGTGCGGTGGATAATACTATAATTAGTATATAATTTATTATTACATAACGCTGCAAGCGTTGGGATTCTCGTCACTAAAAAGAGAAATGAAGTTGTCGTCAGGAGCTCCCGGCAACGGCTGCAACTGCGACTGCTCAGATTTCCTAACAAACCCGGCCGGAGCTTTTTTGTCGTAAGTTCCGACTGCGTATGGATATGCGACCATGTTGTAGGGAACGTACGGCCATATCTCAGCCTTTTTCCCGGTCCTTTCGACTCTCTTCAACACCTTCTTCGGTTCCACGTATCCACTCACCGTTACTTTGTGTATCTTTCTGTTCACCTCCACCGATTTCACCCCTGCAAGATTATTTGGTTGGTTTTAATTAAGGCCGTATATAGAAATGGGTTTGGTTTTTACGTGAAAGTAGTGATGTTTAATTTTGTGGAAATTAAATTAAGAAATTAAAAAGGATAAATTAAAGAAACAATTCACGACATCAGTAGACGCTAGACTACTAGATGGAGATTCAAACCTTTCATGGAGGAAACCGCGTTCTTGACTCGGCGTTCGCAGCCGTCGCAGTCCATCTTCACCTTTATATTCACCGTCTGCAGCCAAACAGAAAAGATGAAGTTCATGAATGGATGAAAATATAATTTGAGAGATTTCTTTGGCTTTTTAGTTTTTGGTTTTCTGGAAACATGTTTTTATATTGTTTTACTTAAGAAAAAAAAGCTATATTTCTAGTTTTTAGGAAAGCAATTTCTCTAAGAAACTTGATTGAAAGTTTTGACGCTAAAACCAAAACCTACAAGAAAAACCACTGCAAAACACCTTAACTAAAAAGCAGTTTGAGTAATAAAACGACATCGTTGTAAATCTAAAGACCTGCATGACTTTACGCTTCCTCCTTCTTTTGGAGACCTGGAAGTAGTCGGAGATATAATCGGAGAGAGAATCAAGAGCTCCCATGTTTACTATTCTCACCAAGACCAAGTCGTAGATACGCATATATTATGGACTCGACTCGACCATATTTATAGCAAGTATTTGGTGACTTAATGAACAAGTGTTATGCCGAGGATTAATTAACTACAATTATATGTGTTTAATATTCATAAAGTTTAATTAGGGAGGTGTATATGTGGCCCTCTAATGATGCCTGCCTCCAAATCTCACACGGAGGACAACGATGCCAATTTTTGGGCTATTTCACACGACTCGACCAATTTCTTTGTTACAAAAGTCTAATATCCGTTTTATATTAAAAAGCTAAATATATAATGGACCTCCAGAGGCGATGTATAGTTAAAAATCTGTAATTAAAGTGATAATTTCTTCTTTTCTTAACAATGTCCTCGATCAATCGGTTGCTCTACTTGAATAATACTATAAAACTGTCACGGGATTAGAGGTTTATCATCCACATCACCTGATTCACCTCACAATTCACATGCGTCAAAGTTAATGCGTTGGGGATGGCAATTATGGTTGTGTCGATTCTTCTTTTACCATCTAAACTTTTCTTTTGGTTTGTGTTTTAAAAAGGATCTATGATAGATATTACAATTTTGTTTATGAATTTTAAATTTCGTAGACCTATAGCTGATGTCGATCGGTATGTATATATAAGTTTATGGCATAATTGTAATCGTGTATTGAAAACGACACGACCCTTCTAATTAATTTAACCGTTTTGTTACTTTGGATAGGTACACGATCGGATGAATGATAATAGGGTTTATAGATAAACTACACAATCACACATTCAATTATTCAATTTAGGTAAGAAACAGTAAAAGGGAATAGTAATTTACAAATAGAAACGAATGTAGCAATTTAAAGGGCAATGATTCGATGAGAAAAATAGGGTGTGGGGGTCCGATATTATGAAGTAGACAACTCAATCAAACTATTTATGTAGTCTATAGTTTGAATGATAGATAAGTTATAAAGCCCCTCCACATCTTTTGTTATATTTGTATTAATATTTTTTTTTGGTCTTCATACTTTCCACCCTATTAAACTTCGTTGGCATTTTCTTCTCTTACACCCCAATTATCATATTCTTAGACCTTTTTATTTTCCTTTCACAAAGTTTTATTTTTTAATATTTCTTTTCTAAGCTACTCATATAGCTTCCGGTAAGAGATACTTTGTTTCATCCCAAAAAGTATATCACAAATATATATCTACTAAGCTAAAATGGGAATGGTTTACCATTTTAATGTTATTATTCTTTTTATATATGTATATAAATATTATTTAACTATTTTTTAATAGCAAGGCAATACTATTAAAGATCATAATTAATAGTAATGTTATGACGTACTTAATAAGATTATAAGAGCAAAGTTCTTTCACAGAGATAAACAATTATGCATCACCCTGATTCACCATGATTAATCAAAAGTTATATTGGGGTAGATAAAGTATCCGGCAAGTAATTTTTCAAAAAATAAGAAATATGCCAAATCAGCTAATTAGTTGTAAGAATAACATAAATAAAATTAGTATACCTGTTAGCGAGTAAGGCTTATCTATGGAAAACATCGTCAAATTCATTTCATTTTATGTCTTTGTTTCATTATATGACACATATATTGCTTATGTAATAATTTTACTTTCAGAAATTTTTGTTTAGTAACTTTGTAATCTAGATTTGATATCAATGAATTCAGCAGAAAAAAAAAAATTAGTACACCCATTATCCAAGAGAAAAAAACGATAAAAAAACTTTTTTTTTTTTGTTATATTGAAATCGCACAATGGCGGAACAAAATTATACACGCAAACAATAAGCCCACTAATATTAGGAAAGGTCCGTTTAAAAATAAAAGCCCATAACTGGAATTTCACTCTTCAATGGCCACCTCCAAGTTATTCATTCCGACGCTTATCTAATTTTGGGGATGTTATAGGATTCTAATTTATAAAAAAATTTGTTGACTTTAATAAAATCATAGAAAGTGAATAAGTGAAAAATTTAGAAGAATTGTTAGAGAGTTTTCTATAATCTTGATGATTAGTTTTTCTATAATATTGTAAAGTCTTCCAAACAATTTAAATATTTCAATCATAATTTGCATGACTTTATTTTGTAAAGAAAAATGTATAAAATCATAAACCAATAACACAATAATTGAATTCATTTGTTTTAATTGAATAACACAAAACTTTTAATGACTTTATAAAACTCTTAATTCAATAATTCCATATTCATTAAGATTTTAAATGATTTTTAACAAGTCACAAACTAATAACCCCAAACTTTAAGAGAGTTTAACAAAATCTTGATTGAATAACAACATATTCTACATAACAATTAAAGTCACTAAAACTCTATTTAAATCACAAACCAATAACACTCCCTTATTATCCAATACGATTATCGACTCTACGTCGTATGATTATTTCTCTCCTTCGTGTTTATTGTTTCTATTTTTTAATGCTTATTTTCGATTTCCTTAAATTTGTGTAGTTAGATATCTTTCTTCTCGCGTCGTTTTACAAAATTAGGGACAGTTGGTGAATGCCAATTTTTATCCCAAAGGACCCAAAACATTAAGACAACGCTTACCTGATTACAAACACTTTTGGATGTTCCTTTTTATTTTTTAAAGTTTAAGTAAACTAGATTAGATATTGGGAAGAAAGATCAGAATATTGTTGACCTCGAGAATAGCTTAATAGTTTATTGAATATTGGTGAAATCCGAAAAAATTATTGGGTCAATGAGTTTAATGAAACAGTTAAATACTAAACGGTTTTATTATTTCATCAATGTGAATTATTCGGAATTATTTGATCACATCTTGAAAACACCATCAATAATATTATATACACATGTCAACGAACAACGTATTGTTTCGTCGGACTTTTTGTAAACTACCTTATCTTGACAACGTTTATTACATTTCTTACATATGTATCGCGTTAGACTATAATTGGGAAGAATGTTAAAAACTGCACCATATGTAATTGTTTTACTTGGTAATATATATACGTCTTTTCCAAGTAAGCATTCAATATGAAGTATGATGCCACAATCATTGCACATATAAATTCTACTTTTCAAATATATTTCTTCTTCACAGATTTCACACCAATGTTGATTACTCACGTCTTGTTCGAGTGATAATATTAGAGGATGTTCGTCATGCTTGTACCTTAACATCACAGGTAGAGTGGCGCAAGAAAAACAAAAAACAAATTCACATTCTTCACAATCTAAATGAAGATATATGTGTGTTTGGCAAATCGAACATTTATTTACATATCCAGGTATAGATGGTAGAAACAAAGGATGTGGATGGAAGAGATGATTAAGTGGCACAGATACGGTTGCACAATTCACGTCTAAAGCAAAGCCACATTTAGCCATTTGACACACGTAGCTGAAACAATTAGCACTACGATAGCAAGCTGAACAAGTAAATATGTTATGTAGGATGCCCTCTTGTAAGACGAGGGGATGACGATGCATCGAATGTTGTATTTTCAATGGAAGATATGCACATACTTTGTGAAAAATAAAATCACATTCCATACAATTGAAAACATCACCATCAAAAATAGGAAGTGCGCAGACTTGACAACGTTTGTTATCTTCAATAGTTTTATCAATCTTTTTGTGGAGTCGCATATGATGTTTATGACTAAAATGTTGTATAATCCCATCAGATATCTCTTTAAGTGGTTGACTATCTTCATATAATTCTTCTGGTTCTCCCTCGAGTTCTTTCCCATCCCATACATCTTTATGAGTAGCACACTTAGAATGCGCAACAAAATAACAACTTTTCATACAAGAATATCCTCCATAATTTTCATCAATTTTTTTGCGACAAACTCCACAAAACCACTCTCCATGACTAAAGGAAGAAGTAAATGAGAGGCGGTGCTTATGACGAGATATTTTTATGATGTATGGTGAAAAGACACATTCTTTATGGACTACAAAATCTAACTGGGGACAAACATAGAGAAAATACCTTCGCTCATCCAAAGCACAAACATCACAAGTCATGGATGCTTCTCTTGGAAAGTAAGAGAGTGTATGTTGATGTCTTTTTTGGTGGTCTATTGTAAGGAGTAGTGGTTTTTTCACACAATCACGACAAATACTAAAATTGCAAATAGAGCAATAGTGAAGGAAACTCTGATACTGATAACAACAATAACATACTTTGTTTGACGTCACATTCATAAATACTAGAATTTGGAGTGAATGTTTGAGATGATAGGGATTATTTGTTATCGGTTCCATACACTCTCTATGAAAATAAAGATCGTATATTATAGAGTGACCGAAGTCTTCGCGTATTAAAAAAAAGTCGGTGGTGTTGCCTAACAGATTAGAACAAAACACACACTTTTCGTAGCTCGCATCTTCTCTTTTTTCGTTGTTGAACAAGACGAGGGGATGAATATTATCTGGATATGGATGCCCATTATCGTCTTCTTCAATGGAATTACCTAATACCACAATTGGTGAATCTCTAAATTTTACTGAACGAAAGTCTTCGTAATTTTCAAACCATGGACGAAAACAAATGATAAGAGTAGAAACACTTTGATTTTTCATAGAATCCATAACTAATACGAGATAGTAGTTATGAAGTTTTGATGGATCGATTATTATTTGAGAGTGTACGTAGTTAGGATCAAAAGCCTATACATAACATACTATATATATTAAGGTTTGGGAATGCAAACGATTCTTTAATTGTTGTAATATATTTTCTCGAAACTACTCATGTGAAGTATTGATTCTATATATAGTTATATACCTTTTCTCCTCTTTTGATTTATTTTGTGAATTCTCTAATGTTATTTTCCCTAGAGGTTAGGAAAACAATTTCTTTTAGATTAAGAAAACATATATTCTTTGTTAAGTAGTCAAATATTTTTTTTCCTTTAAACGAACTGAAGCAACCAATTTTGCATTCTCACGAAAAGTAGATTCCAAGTTGCCAACAAAACGTATCTTAAGATGATTCATATACCAATTAGACCAATAAAAACCTTGTCATTTTCATATACAAGTTTTTAATATTTTTATTTAAAATTTTAATTTTACTAGATATTTCGATTTATATAGCACTAATATTATGGTCCCTACAAAAATTATTAATTATATATCATATATTCAAAGATAATTTTTAAATAAAATTTGATATCTTATTATATAAAGTTGGGTTTTCGAAATTACTAACTCGCTAGATCGCGACACGTGTCATATCTATCGGTTATAGATTTTGACGCGTGTCAAAAAAATATTTGTTTTTAATAATTTTAAATATGTAAAAAGATAATTATGAGAAAATATTAAAATTTAAATAAATTTGAAAATAAAAAGATAATGTTAAGGAAATTATAAATAAAATAATTTTAAAAATTTAAGAAGATAATGGCCCTGTTCGTTTACCTGTCGCTGGCGACTGTCGCTAATTGCTGTCGCTGGTCGCTGTCGCCAGCGACAACGTCTGATGTTCGTTTTGCAGTCGCCAGCGACTGTAGCTAGCGATTGTCGCTATGTTGTTTGTTTACATGTCGTTGCGACCAGTTGCTATATTTCTATATATAATTTTCACATAAATATTTTTTAAAATTTTTAAAAATATGTACATATGAGAATTTGTATTTGACAAAAAAAAAAAAGAGAATTTGTATTTTCAAATAAAAATGTAAATTATTTGTATACTAAACATATTATATATTTTTAAATTTTTGAAAAAATAATTTATATTAATATATATACTACTATTATTAATATAATTATATATTTATTTTAAATTAAATTATATTTTATTCAGTTAGATTTAATTTTATTAATTACTTTTAATGTAATTTAATTTTAGTTTAATTTAGTTTAATATTATTTAATTTAGTTTTAGTTTAAATTAATCAAAATCAATTTTATTTTATTTATTATTATTTTTTATTTTTTATTTTGTAGTCGCTGTGTTGTTCGTTTGACAGTCGCTGGACCCAGCGACTGTCAAACGAACAGTCGCTAGTCGCTGTCGCTGATCGCTGTCGCCAGCGACTGCCAAACGAACATGGCCAATGTTAAGAAAACTCATAGGGATGAATTTTCCCTACTTCATTAAAAGTGATTTTTTAAAAAAAAACGTTGTCGATAATTACGGGTAAATATATGTATATATTTTTAAAAAAATATATCGTCGAATTAATAAAAAAAACTAAAATTTTCACCCCTACTTCATGAAAAGTGAATTTTTTAAAAAAAAAACTATGTCGATAATTACGGGTAAATATATGTATTGTTTAAATATATCGTCAAATTAGTTAAAAAAAAAAATTTAAAATTTTCACCGCCTCTTAGTTTCCTATATACCTTGATAGGTTTTCATAGCAGCTCATATGGATTTATTGCGTTTTATAACTGTTACTATAATTTTATAGAAATTATAATAATATTTTTTATTATGGTTGTAAATTTGGAGGATGTGGAACAAAATATATGTATCGATGCATGAAGATTTCAATTATGTTTCAACTGATTGGTTTTGAAGCTATCATCGTATGATAAGGTAAGTTTTGATCAAAACCTATTTTTTGTGTTGATTTATATGTTTCAATAATTGGTGTCGAACTATTTTGTTAATGATGATTAGTAGATGGATACCCTATAATTTATTTTATTGGATGAATAGGTGAATTTCTTTCTAATGTATAATATGTTTTACTTTTGATGTGATTATTTAGGGTTAATGTACTAATGTTTTTGTGGATACGAGGATTTAAAGACGTTTGATATGACTATTGTGTTATAATAGAGGTTTTGATCTAAATGTGATATTTTCGTATGCTTCTACACGTTTTTATAAGTTACAAATTCTTTTGTCAACGTTTAGGAGGTTGATGTGTAAAGATTGATTTCACCGTATGAAAATATAAAATTTTGAAACATCATTGATAAAAAAATATATATATAATTAAAAATATATTAAAATAATTAATAAACAAAGAGAAAAATTAAATTAAGTAATTTATAAATATTTTATAGAATATCTAATTTTGTTTTTTATACGGGTTATAAAATTTTAATTATAAACCAGTGTACGCTGGTCCTAATTTTCGTATACGCGGATCCTAATCTAGTGATATATAAACGAAGCCAACAATTTATTTTTTAGATTTACACCTAGTTTTATGTTAATATACTAATAAAAAAAACTGTTTTGGGAATATAAATGCTAAAGTATAAGTGATTACAAATATTAACTCACACGACAATTAATCAAAGCTATGATGATAAGTTATCATTGATAACATTGATAAGTAGTAGCATTGGAAGATGCACTTCACAACCTTAACTAAAGAGAGGTAGCTTTTAACCAAAGGTTGATGTTTCTTTACCATTCTTCGTTTGCAATCTGCTGCTATTATCATTGTCCGAAGTTGAATTTGAGGTTCTCTAAACACCAATATAAATGTCATCTTAACTTCAAGATTATGAACAACCAACAATCACCTAATCACTGTTTCTACCACTGTCCGTGTAGTTTTGCTCGGGGAGAACACAGTCTCTAACTGCTCAGATCTCTGGAATCTTGGATAGATCATAAATCATAAGAATTCAATAGTCCAAAAAAGATAAAACAAAATGTAGTTGAAGAGATGAACAAGAAGAGAAACCGAGCCGTGAAAACACGTTTCAGCCAACAAGTTGGGTTTTCCTCAGCCTATCCATTTTCACAGCCAATTCTACGACTTTATCTTTCCGGCCTTCATCGAGAAGCGTTTGTTTAAGACGACTAAACATTTGCCCCGGTGGCCTAATACCCACATCCAACATCTCATTGAAATACTCACAAGCTTCGTCTAATTTGTTCTCATAGCACAGAGCTGTGATCAAACTTGAGAACATGTGCATTCCCGGAAGAACACCTTTACCTTTCATCTCACCCCAAATTTTGATTGCCATATCCAATCTCTCTTTGTTGCAGAACATCCTCACCATGATCTCATATGTACTCACCGTCGGTTCACAACTCATCTTCTGATAAACTTCATAAGCTTCTTTCGTCCTCTGCATCCGGATCAGATGATGAAGAATTATGTCATACGTTCTAGCATTTGGACCAATCCCTTTCGATCTCATCTCTTCCACGACTTTGAATGCGTCTTCCACTCGCTGTGACCAGCAATAAGCTCCTACTAGAGCATTGTAAGTTGGAGCTTCAAGAGGAAACCCCGAACTCTTTGATCTCTCAAAGAAGTCAAGAGCATCATTCAGTTTCTTCTCAGAGCCAAGTCCATTAATCAGACTACAGTAAATATGAGGACTTGGCTTACAATTCCTCTGTTCCATCTCATTAAAGAACCTGATAGCTTCATCATACTTTTTCGCCTTGCAATGCGCATTGATAATGATACCGTAAGTGACAACATCCGGCTCAAAACCTTCATCTTTCATCTCTCCATAAACCTCATTAACTCTCAAAAGATTCAACTCCTGACCCCAACCTTCAAGTAAAATAGTATACGACTTAATATCAGGCTCAAACCTTTTCTTTTTCATTTTATCGAACACCTTCTGTGCATCCCCAACATTTCTAGATTTGCTTAAAGTATCAAGCATTCGATTAAAATCAGTTGATTCCATCTTAAATCCATACTCTTCCATCTTATGAAACGCAGATATAGCTTCTTTAACCTTCCTAGCTCTAGCGTAGCGTCTAGAGATAAGCGCGAACGTGTCTTTGCTCAGAAGCTTCTTTTGTTTCATGTCATCAACAAGACTCCAAATGAGTTTGAATTGCTTAATCTTACCTAATGATTCGATCAATGCGTTGTAGCTTGAAGTAGTGTGCTTGAAACCCTTTTGATTCTCTGCCCATTTGAATACAGACAAAGCTAAAACCCCAGCGTTGCTCAGCTTCTTCACTACTTCTTCGATCAGTGCCGGCGAAAGTTCAACAGAAGCTTCGTTCAGCAAAGTTTCAACATTTGAATCTGTGAATTTGGTCAGAATCTTGCAGATTTTATCGGCGTCTTGCGAAACATCACCAGCAGAAACTTGGGTTTCAACAGAAGAAGCGTGAAACGATCCGTAAACTGTAAAATTTGAAGCTTTATGAATCCCTGGAATCGATTCGAGACCGAAGCTCGGTGAAGAAGAAGAGATTCTTAAGTAGACACGGCGAGAGAGATTCACTCCGGCGAAGCTGAAGAATCGAGAGAAGACCATTGGAGGAAAATGTTGAGATTTTTACTTTCAATTAACTAAGAAATAATGATCGAATTTGGCAGAGAATACCCCAATATAAAGATTACAACACTTGCGAACAAAAGTTTCTTAGTGGCTTTAACAAAGGGATTACAAAATCTCTCCTTTCTCTTCTCTTCTCTTCTCTTCTCCTCGTATAAATACAGTAGCCACTGTGTTGTTGTTGCCAAAAGAATAAACCTTACAGAGACTGAAAAACAATGTAATCTCGTGTCGTGTTGTATAAAATGATCTAAACCCCATTTTCCTCTTCACTTGCATTGATTCGATTGTGAATTCAAATCATCAAGAAAGTTTGTTATTGTCTCGTCTAGCTTCTTAGCTTGAGGTCCAGCTTTGACTATGTTTACTTCATCCCATTCCGAACAAGGATCTGTCCACCAGCTACCATGGCTCGAGCACCAAGCGCCAGGAGTGACTCTGTAACGTCCACGTTTCAGGATCTCTCTATCGACCATGTCGAGCACTGGATCATCTTTCTTGAACTGCCTGGCAAAAGCTGCTCCGCTTTGAGCCATTTGGTCGAAATCTGAGACGGTAAGGAAATGTGGCTCCATCTTTGGTGGACTGTCCCATATCATGTATCGTAAGTCACCGTTTACTGTCGTGTTACTGAACTCGGGCGCGTTGCAGATCACCGTGTGGAAGTAGCATTCTTCAGAGAGGATGACGTTGTTAAAATACATGAGGAGGATTCTTGGTAAATTGTCCCAACCAAAGATGCAGTATTCTAAGAAAGATCTGCTCAGTACAATCCAAGGCGAGCCTGCAGTAATATCACAAACCAGCAAACACATGACAATTTCGTTAGAATGAAATCATGTATGCATACTTAGGAATGTAGCTTGCATAAAGTATTATTAGCTAGCAAATCTTTTGCCTGTAAAGACTTTGAAAGCATCTGGTGTTGGTCGTTTCTCGGTAGCAGTGAATAGCTGAGTTCTTCTAGCTAAGTAAAGCGCTGGATCAACAACAATAGGCTTGATTCTCTGAGATCTACAAAAAAAGATCCATTATCATCATAATCCCCACCAAATGTCCAAGGGACAGGTTTAATAAAACACTGCAAGAGACTAGCAAAAAAGTCTTTACTTACTCTTTCCAAGCAAGGTCACTAGTATGATCAATAAAATTGACGCTTCTGTTAACCGAGGCAAACACATGAGATAGGTCTGAGAGTGGAAAGAAATGTTCATTAGAAATCCAGGTCAGATGAAGACAAAAATAGAAGCAATGGAGCAATAAAAGTTCTAAAGGATATATATGTGCCATAAAGAGATGAGTGTCAATATCAATGACAGTGATTACACTTCCACTTTCTTTCCAGAAAAAAGAGTAGATTGATTCTAGAGTAAAACTAGAAGCATTAGCCATTAGGGACCAAACATAACAAGCTCAAAGGTAGGTAAAAAACAAAGATCTAGAGTGCAAATGAAGGAATCACAATCACAAGCAAACCTACTCCAACTAAAGCTATTTTCTTCCTTACTCTAAGATTAAAATAGAAAGAAATCAAAATTTGACTTACCATCTTGAGTAATTAGTGGATAATCCAAAGCACTAAGCTCAATGAACCAATTCCAAGTACGATCAAGCTTAAGAAGAATAGAGACAGCGTGAAGAGTAGCAGCAGTCTTAGAAGCACCATTCTCAGACAAACGATCAACTTTCCCCAAAACATCAACATTCCCAAAAGCATTCACAGCAGGCACAGATTTCAAATCAGAGAGAAGAGCTAGCCTCTCAGCATCAGTAGCTTCAGCACCCAGATGGAGAAGATACCGATTCCTGGGATGATAAACCGCGAGCAATAACCGAAAGATCCGGTCATTATCTCCACGACCACCGGTTATGTAATAAGCGAAAGCAGGTGGGTAATGAGGGCCATGACGGATTGAAGAAGGGAAAGGTTTAGAAGTGAAAGCAGAGATTGAGTAGAGTAAGAGAAGAAAGACTGAGAGGAATACTACAGAGAAGAGAGTGAAAAGCCATTTCTTTTCAGCTCCCATTGTTTGTTACTTCCTCCTTCCTTTTGTCACCTTCGATTTGTTTGAATCTGGCTCCGATTGAGCATATGCGGGCACAGATTAAATCTGTAGTTTATAGCTCATATGTGGATCTTTTGAAATAAGGAAGATGAGATCTCGGTGTAAGCGAGTCTGAGAGAGTGAGATCGAGCATAGATTGGGATCAGACTTGACGAGATCTCAAGAAGAGCCCAATGATAACTAAAGCAGAGAGAGAGAGAGAGGGAGTGTGGAAGAGAGAGAGTGAGAATAAAGTTTAGGGTTTGAGAGACGCAACCAAAAGATTTGGACTTTTGAAGGCTCTGGAGAAGACAACGAGATTCTCAGGTACAAACTTCGATCTCCGGACTCGGTCGGTTGGGAAATAACTTTGGGAAACTTTTAACTCCATTGTTAACAGTAATTGCCACTTTCCTCCACCACTCGAACATTCAGCGCGTGTCTTCCACGCTCCTTAATAAAAAGACAAAGACAATACATGAGGACACGAGTGATTTTCACGCGTTGACTACAGAGAGTAACAATAAAAATGATGGGAGGTTTGATCTGGTGGTTAACCGGCCGAGGAGAGAGATTTACTTTACTAATTAATTAATTAAAGAGTGGACAAGGACAGCTTTTTAAAACACAAGATTCTGAAATATTAATAGGGAAAATTGCAACTCCTGAAATAGTAACTGGACCGTATATCATTTATATTTGCTGAAACTTTACCTTTTTGATCTTCAAAGCAATTATTCAGACACAGACTCTTAATTATGGAAATATTGTTTGATACAAAGTTGTTGGAACTGTTCTTCTTCTTGTTACACGGAGTTGACTTCATCTTCATCGTCACTCCCTCCGCTTCCACGGCTACTGCTTCCGCTGCTACTTTGGCCGCCACTACCGCTTCCACTGCTTACGCTTTTGCTTCGACCATCGCTGTCACTTCCGCTGCTGCTTCCACTGCTACTACTTGAGCTTGAGCTTTGACTCTTTTGCACCTCTGCGTTCACTTGTGCTCTTAGTGCTTCTGCTGCGTTAAGACCCTTTTCTCCTTCACCGCCGCTATCATCATCCACATCTGCAATCTCTTCTTCCGTGATGCTAAGCTGCTTGTTTAGGTTCTCGACGTATTCTCCACCATCGGCATTCTCTTTCTCTGCATTCTCATTCTCTGGTGTAAATGAGCCAAATATTTCAACCATATCGATCTCGTGATGTTCATCTCCATCATCATTCTTGTCCTCAACTGGTGAGATTGCAGCAGATACATTTCCAGCAATGGCAGGTTCAGCTGCAACCACTTTTTTTGTTAGATTTTAAAACTGCTAAAATAGTTCTTAAAACAAAGACCAGAGATAGCAAATACATGCTTAGAAAAGCTAGAGTGGATGCAGAAACTTGAATCAGCAGTTTGATATTCATGCCTAGTCTCCATTGACTATACAATCAATACAGTACCAGACAGTCAGAGCGGAAATGAGAACCCATGACCAGGAACGAGATAAGAATCCGACTAATAAAAATTACTTTAAAAGGCGTCTTTCAGGGAGAGAGCTTTAGTTTCTTTAGATACAAGACGTCTATTACTAGCAACCAAACTCAACCAACCATATGTATATGCCAAACTGCAGCTTATGGAGAAAGAGACAAAGTAGTGGGAAGAATGAATGTCAAGTTTGGCTTGTTTTGAAATTAGGTTTTGTTCCTTTTATGCAGTATAACCTATAATCCAAAGAATCAAAGATTGATTCTTCAAAAATATATAGCAATAATATAGGAATAATAATGCTAAATCATATGAGTATCGCTGCAACAAACTGCTAACCTGAGTTCTCTGGCTTCCCAATTTCGATTTTTTCCACCTCAACCTGCAGGCGTTACAACAGAAAATGAAAAATTAAATTAGTAGCAGCAGTACCATATACCATCAATCAACCAACAAAATCCAAAACATGAACACCATCAAATTTGCATTCCGGGGCCATCAACTAGCCTTAAGTTGGATCATGGGAAGTACCAACATTTGAAGAAAAAAAGAGACCAGACAAAAGACATGGCCGGGGAAACTCACAGGCATTTCTGGAATCAAACTTCTATTCACTTGTGGAGATTTGGCAGCACGACCCACAGGAGATAACCGATGCTCCACAGGCACTGCAGCCTGAGAAGCCGCAGCTGATTCACCGGGCCTAAGATGTCGTAGCTGCTTCACAGCCCGATGCAACCTCTCCAAACGGAATTTCTCCCCATCAAAAAACAACACGGCATCGTTTTCTTTGTAATCCTCGCTGCTACCTTCAAATGTCACCTTAGGTCTACCAGGTTGATTATTATGAAACTCAACTGCAACTCTGTTATCCTTCTTCTTGTGCAGTGTTCCTGACCTGTTCTTGTCAATAGAAGCGGGCTTGAATTCATCTGCAAGTACAAAAATGTCAGTCACGTTCAATGCTTTCCTGTCAAAAAATCATTCTGATAACTAATCTAACTTTGTTATACAGAATATTAGTAGCCAGACTCGTCTAAAATTATCTAAATCAAATCATTCTCAGATATCTAATTTATAGTATCTCAATTTGATTGAATATTATAACCCACAATCGTAACTCATAAGAGAATTAGAAATTCATCTGGAATCAAATTTACAGAAGGTCACATAATCGAAAATTAGAACTCACATCGCAAAGTGCAGAACTTATGGGAGGAATCATCCTTGGCAGAGGAACCCAAGACAAGATCATACCATTGATCTGTCTTCGGGGCAGTACTGGGCTCATCTCTGGATGGATTCGACATCTTCGGAGCACGATCAACGATTGATCAAGGTCAATCCATCGATGAAGAAGACGAAGATCGAATCACGCGGCAAAACTCTCGACGCGAAACCCGAGGTTCTCCAGTTCTCAGAGAAGACCCAGAACTGGCGCTGCTCGCGTAGGGTTTTTCTTTAGGTCAGAGACGAATCGAATCCGGGATCAGAATTTTGGATCCGATACCCGCCGATTCATGAGCTTTTTTATCTCCTTAACCAATTATATACGGACGCGTGTCAGTAATTCTGCTTCTGGTTCAACGTGGACCTGTTTGGTTTGCGGCAGCTATTTTATTCCCACGTGGGTTTACCGATCCAGCCAAGACTTCCCTTTTTTTCCGCGTTTTAAGTACCGCAGTACGATTATACGGTCCAGATTCCATATTAAACCGGAAATGACCGGTCATTAACGGCCAGGATTCGGTTTGTGATTTTATCGATTAACGCATTAATGGGCCAAGAACACTGGGCTTCATTTTAATTCTTGTGTTGTCGCTATAGCCCACTGACTGAGTTATCGTTCAACCACAGATTAACTTCACTTCTTCCGACGTGATGATAAATATAAAATTTTCAAATCAAGAAGAGAACCTTGAAGAAACAAATTATTGCAATCCATAGATTTGAAGTGAATGGTAACATCTGTCCTCTCAATCTTGTCGTCTTCCTCAATCACAAGTTCCATTTGAGCTCCAGGTGATCTTCTCTCATCGGCTTCGACCCTTCCCCACCATCTTCTTGATTGTGGTCTAATCAATTTTTGGAGTTCTTGTATTGTCTGATTCAGATTCGTCACTGCTGTGTATAGTTCTTCTCATCAAATTGCTTGGGTTTTAAGCTTAATTCCAAATTTGGTAATCCTCTTGTGTTTTTCTATCGTTGACTTGGGGATTTGCTCAGTGAGATCAAGATGTCAGGTTTCTCCAATGAAGTTTCCGGTGGAAATGTTAGTTCTAGGGTTGGGGATATTCTCAGTGGAATTGTGCCTTTGTTGAAGCTTATCTGTTTAACCGTGATTGGTCTGCTTCTTGCTCACCCTAAGACTCAATTAGTCCCAAGAGCCACGTTTAGGCTCTTAAGCAAGCTTGTGTTTGCTTTGTTCTTACCTTGCCTGATCTTTACTGAGCTTGGAGAAAGCATTACCTTAGAGAACATTGTTACTTGGTGGTTTATACCGGTCAATGTGTTGCTCAGTGCGGTTATAGGGTCCTTTATAGGATACTTGGTTGTTCTCATATGCCGACCTCCTCCAGAGTTTACTAGATTCACTATTGTCATGACTGCTTTTGGTAACACTGGGAATCTCTTGCTAGCTATTGTTAGCTCTGTGTGTCACACGAAGACCAACCCTTTTGGGCCGGGTTGCCACTCGAGAGGCGTTTCGTATGTATCGTTTGCACAATGGGTCGCTGTGATTCTTGTGTATACTGTTGTGTATCACATGATGGAGCCGCCTTTGGAGTACTATGAGGTTGTTGAGGAAGAAGGGGTTGAGATAGAGGAGATCAATGTGGATAATCATGATGTTAGTAGGCCTCTTCTAGTGGAAGCTGAATGGCCAGGAATTGAGGAGAAAGAGACAGAACATTGCAAGACCCCTTTCATTGCCAGGGTCTTCAACAGCATATCGAGCGTCTCCCAGGCTTCTTTGCCTGACGTCGATCTTGGGGGAGAAACCAGAGGAGAGAGTTCCAGCCCTAGGTCTCTTCAGTGCTTGGCTGAGCCGAGAGTAATGAGGAGAATAAGAGTCGTGGCTGAACAGACTCCTGTCAGACACATACTCCAACCTCCAACAATCGCATCTCTATTAGCGATCATTATTGGATCAGTGCCTCAGCTGAAAAGTGTTGTCTTTGGGTACGATGCTCCACTTTCTTTCATCACAGATAGTTTGAATATAATGGGAAGCGCGATGGTTCCCTCTGTAATGCTTGTCCTTGGTGGTATGCTCTCTGAGGGACCAAATGAATCAACTCTTGGGTTACGTACTACGATCGGGATAACTGTTGCAAGACTCTTGGTGCTTCCTTTAGTGGGAATAGGGATTGTGATGTCAGCTGATAAACTTGGTCTCATTTCCTCAGCAGATCCAATGTTCAAGTTTGTGCTTCTTTTACAGTATTCAACTCCGAGTGCCATTTTACTTGGAGCCATCGCAAGTCTAAGAGGTTATGCGGTTAGAGAGGCCTCAGCCCTTCTGTTTTGGCAGCACATATTTGCTCTGTTGTCTCTTACGTTCTACATTGTCATCTTCTTCAAACTCACCGTTGATAATGTCCAAGGTACTCCATAAATCTAAATAAAATAAAATAAAAAAAGAAACAACCTTGCTTGTAAAGAATGTGATGATGTATCAATACATTGAATTTTAACTGTGTGTGTTTTGGTGGAAAATAGACCCACTTGCAAACTCTTTTTTTATATTATTGTATGCTCAATTCAACGTTTAAGGAAATTTGTACCATAAATGGCGTGAACCGTGCGCTTACATGATCTAAATTCCTGGCGTAAATCATCTTTTAAATAGAGTATCATCGTATTCACATGGTTTAGATGAGATGAGTATGCACGGAACAGTGACCTTTATTATAGAATTTTCAATTTTAACAAAAAGAAACCAAAGATACGGACCGTCATGATATCCAATGGTGGAGAAAGGCTGCTTTCAGAGATCATGGTGGGATCGGAATATGCGTGGAACCTATAGGAAAACGTGTTATTTCTTGAAATGTGAATCTTATACTATTATTTTATTTTAGAAAGAAGATAAATCATTTTACCTCCGTCTTGAAGTAGAACTATACATGGATTGTAAGTTTTTGCAAGATAAAAGACCTTGCCTCTCTTCTCTACCATTCAATTTTCTCCAAGTGGCACATGGTCTCTGATTGGGTAACACCAAAATCATGGTACTAATGGAGAGTTAAGGATGGTAAAAGAATTAGGAATAGTTTATTTGCTAAATTAACATGTGTAAAATTCAAATTCAAATTCAAATACTTTTGATATCTTTTACAGAATTCAGAATTTTCCATATCTTAGCCTAGCCTTATAAAATAGTCCTCTAAAAAGAACCGTCAAATACGAATACGATTCTAAGTTTTTTAGTCTTTATAAGTCTCTCACAGATTTGTGCATTCAAATCACAAAGCAAGTGACGTACAAATGGGTTCTGCATTCAATCCCCTTGTAACGGCCTCCGAGGAGCCAGCCGTCGTAAACTCGCCGCCTCTCTCTAACCTATCACAAGACGAACTCAAGAAAATCGCCGCCTATAAGGCCGTCGAGTTCGTCAAATCTGGAATGGTCGTCGGTCTCGGCACTGGCTCAACCGCTAAACACGCCGTGGCTCGTATCAGCGAGCTTCTCCGAGAAGGCAAACTCAAGGATATAATCGGAATCCCTACTTCAACCACAACGCACGAGCAAGCGGTTTCACTGGGAATACCGTTATCCGATCTAGATTCGCACCCAATCGTGGATCTATCGATCGATGGCGCCGACGAAGTCGATCCGGCTCTCAATCTGGTGAAAGGACGCGGCGGATCGTTATTGAGGGAGAAGATGATTGAAGGAGCATCTAAAAAATTCGTTGTGATTGTTGATGAATCGAAGCTCGTGAAGTATATTGGAGGAAGCGGACTCGCTGTACCGGTGGAGGTTGTTCCGTTCTGCTGCGATTTCACACGGGGGAAATTGGAAGAGCTTTTCAGAGAAGCGGGATGTAAGGCGAAGCTTAGGATGAAGATCGGATCTAACGGCGGCGATGCGGCGCCGGCTGTGACGGATAATGGGAATTACGTGGTGGATTTGTATTTGGAGAGAGATATGGGAGATTTAGAGGCGGCGAGTAAGGCCATATTGAGGTTTCCCGGAGTAGTGGAGCACGGTATGTTCCTGGGAATGGCGACTACCTTGATCGTCGCCGGAAAATTCGGTGTAACCGTCAAGGATAGGTTTGGCTAAAAGAGTCATTTGAAAAATTAGGGTTTATGGTTTGATTTTGGTTTGTCTCATCTTTGGTTCTGTAAACCCTTTTCTCCTATTGGCTATAAACTTTGACTTATTTTTTCATAATTTGTAGAACTTTGACTTTCTGCTGACTGTTTTTTACTACCAAATTGCCTCGGAACTTTCTCATTTTACAAAAAGCCAAGAACTTTTACGATTTTCTAAAATGTTCCGGAACTCCTGCTATATACTAAATTGCCCCAAAACTTATGATATTTAAGAAGAAATACACGAAATTTTTACTATTTTTCCACAATTCCCCGGCATTTCCTCTATTTATAAATGTTCCGAAACTTTTAATATTTACCGAGTCTGTCCCAAAATGTTCGAATCTGTGTCGACTTCTAATTGCAATAAAGAGGATAATTGTGGAGGCTCTAAATTGCCGTCGAATGCATCACAGTTGAGAAGTTGTGATGTAGTTTCGTCGAAGGAAATGAAGAAGTTACAAAAACAAATGGGCCTTCTTTCATTTGTTTTTTTTTTTACAACAAAGGGCCTTCTTTCATAGACGAATGGGCTTTTGGTTATAAAATCATTTTCAAGTTGCTCCGAGTGCAATTTGACATCAATCAACATGTCGGCAGCCTAATCTCGTCAACATGGGCATATTTTGCTAAGTTTTTTATATAGTGGATTTCGTTTTTTTTTTTTTTTGGTGAGAATATAGTGGATTTCGTTTCTAGTCTCAGATTTTAATTTCTCTAGAGACATTTAACATTTACAGACTAAATACTGAAAAACATTTTAGAAAGCCAGTTCATATGTCACTGTGGAACAATGTAGTGAAAATAATTTATCAGTAATCCTTTCATTTTGTTGTACTAGTCAAGTCTAGAGATAAATTCTTTTCTAATATTCACATTTGATCATTTAATAATCCGTCTAATCGCGGCATATATCGCCTTCGCATAGATCTTCATATATTAGTCTTTATGAAATCTGAATTCTGGTAGACTAGATAGCGAAAGAAATTGAAAAAATAGACACTTTTCAAATATTAATGGAAGAATAAATATCATGTTATGGGTTTATTTTGTCACAGAGCAAGAAAGTTGCATCCATAATAAATAAAGATCTCACACATTTTGGGTCACATGATCCTCTCACATGCTTCCTCACGCATTTGAACCATCTTGACTCTACCAAATGACCCACTCCAATGGCATGTTAATATGAATCACAACCAAACAAACATCGAATTAAAAAACAAATCAGGATTTTACTTCAATATAAATAAGGCAAATACTATTTAAAAAAAGGATAACTTTTCAAGTAAGATATACACTTCTTTTCTTTTTTGATAAATGTTAAAAGTCGAGACGTACTTCAAATACCAAACCCACGTACCCACACACATTAAAGTGATTTCAGTATAAAAATTGTTATCAGCTTTTTTGTAATATAGCTCTTTGTTAGTTCTAAAATATCCTAAAATAGTTTCATAAAAATGAAGGCATTGGAGTGGACACTTTAATAGTTTAATGCCGACGTCAAAAGAAAAGAAAAGTTTAATTTCCGTCGTTGTCTAGAAAATTTTTGCCGTCACTAGGAAGAGTCTAAAAAGTCTTGAGATCCCATACCTCTAACCGCAAGTTATGGTAAAATTCAAAGTCGTAAAGGCAGATCCAAAAGCAAATATTATTTAACAATACAATACATCAACAATAGTTTTTTGTTATCCTGCAAATTACTAAGAAAAAATTATGTATGAAAATTATCTCTCACGTAACTCTTGTACACAACCTACACTACTCATGTGACATAGAAACGCAACCCATGTGATATATTATATATCCTGAACCTAAAAGTTTTAATTTATCAATAATTGATTTGATCTAAACTTTTTAGAAATAATTGTTAATTTTTTTCAAACATCCATACGTTAGCGGTTAGCTCAATCGATATACAAATTAGGTAGCCACATATTTTTGTTTGTAAAATCTTAAATTCGAAGAGCGACAACAAAGAGATTAGTTAATCTGTTTTGTTTCTAGTTGGAAATGAGTATACGGAACGTCCCAACAATACAAAGCGGGACACATTAATTTTAAGAAACCAAATTGGCGACTAAAATTAGATATTGATAGATGATTTGTATGGACACAAAACAGTGCATGATTGTGTAATTAATAAAAGTGATACCAAATCTCTGGCGAAAAATACAGACAGACCCAATACACAGAGTCAAAAACAAAACACATGAGTCTTGAATTAATGGTCCAATCAATGTAGCTACCGATCTCAGGTCCACGTGGCTAGAGAACAAAGCTCCACTAGAGACACCGAGACGGAGGGACGCCACCACCACGTTACGTTTTAGATCTCATGGAGTCAAGTCACATACTCACATATGAGTGATGGGACCCACACATGCACAAATTAATTAATCCAATCTTAATTTTTAAACAAACCATGCTCTAACAGAATAATAACGAAATCATTAATTGCTGAAAAAATCATATTCTTAATTTTACAATTAATTACTCCCCTTGTATGATTTCTACATTTGATTGATCAAATCACCTATATAAAACCAAAAGATGCTTACCAGTTTAATACCTAACAACTCCTCTTATAAGCCAAGTTGTTATACAACTAAATCCATCACCTTGACCAACTCAATTTGTTTAATTATCTCTACAATTGAATAGTGTGCGTGTGAAAAGCGTATAAAAAATTACATAAGTGTGAAAACAAAAAAGTGGTAAAGGACAAAAGAAAGGAAAATAAGTGAAGGTGCCTAATAAAGCACTCTTCTCCTTTCTCTTTTCCACTTTCCTCATTAAAGGCAAATAAAATCAGCTCAAGGTGTGTGAGCGTAAGCGCGGGGATAAATCTCTCCTCACCCGCGTTTTTTCTCCGAGCTTCTTCAACAATGGCGACCTTTCCGATCTGATCAAATTCTGTTTCTCTCTCTAATGCCTCGAACTCGTATAGTCGACGTTGCAACCCAGTGAGTGAGGAAGAAGATGAACTTCTTTGTCTTCTACGTCGCCGTTTTTGTAGCTATTGGTTTATTCTCTCTTCCGCATTCCGTCGATTCATCTGCTAGTGCCTCACAGGATCCTCTCAAGCTCATATTAGGTTTCTTCTTCTCCTCTCTTTTCTGTGATTTTTTTTTTTGTTGTTGCACGCTGATGCGATTCTCCATTGTTTCTTCGTGTCTTCCTTGTTGATTTCTGCTGTTTCAATTCATCGGTGCTCTAGGTTTTTTCAATCCCGAACGATGTTATTTGAAGTTACTTGGATTTGTAGTATAGTCTTGGTTCCAGAATGATAACCAATCTGTGAATGCTTATGTTAACGATCCGCTAAATCCGAAATTATTCGCTTCTTATTGTTCCTGGTAGTATGGAAAAAAGCTTATACAATTGTGATGAGTTTTTGTATTGTTTGTTGTGGAATTCTGATTATGTAATTTGATTTTGCTGAATTCAGGTTCACCTAATTTTGGATCATCATGGAAAGGTGGAATCTCATTAGCACCAGGACCTTCAGCTGATGATGTCTCTGATTACCTCGTCTTAGCAGCTCACAGAACCAAGAGACCTGACATTCTTAGAGCTTTTAAGCCTTACCGTGGTGGCTGGAATATCACCAATAATCACTATTGGGCTGTAAGTCTCTTGTTCTTTGTGATCTCCAATTGTTTCAATTTTTCCAGAATGATTTTCTTTTGTTCTAGGATCTGTTAGTAATGGCATATCTCTATTTGCAGTCTGTTGGATTTACAGGTGCTCCTGGTTTCATTCTAGCTGTAATCTGGCTCTTGTCTTTTGGCTCTCTTCTTGTTGTATACCATTGCTTCAAATGGAGAGTATGTGACAAAGCCAAGGGATCATCATACGATTCACGAAGAATCTGTTTTATCTTGTTGATAGTGTTTACGTGTGCTGCAGCGTAATAATCTCAACTCACGCTCTTATTATGGTTCTCTGTCGTTTGTTTTGTTGTTCCTAAAATTGAACTTGTCTTTTTTCAGGGTGGGATGCATTCTTTTATCTGTTGGACAGGATAAGTTTCATACTGAAGCTTTGCATACTCTTAAGTATGTGGTAAACCAGTCAGACTACACTGTGGAGATCCTCCAGAACGTGACTCAATATCTGTCCCTCGCAAAAACGATTAATGTGACACAGTTTTCCATTCCGTCGGATGTATTGGTAGAAATTGACAAGTTAAATGTCAATCTGGACGCTGCAGCAAAAACACTAGAAGAGAAAACAACGGATAATGCTGCTAAGATCAAGAGAGTTTTCTATGCTGTGTATGTCCCCGGAACCTTGTATTATGAGCTGAATGGTACCAACTTATGATTAACAGGGGAAAAAAGTGTTAATACTAACTCTGTATATGTACATTTTCAGGCGATCTGCTTTGATCACGGTAGCTATTGTGATGCTCATCCTTTCTTTTCTTGGTCTATGTAAGTCCAGTTGATGTTTATAAGTTCTTTGGTATTCCTTTTTCATTTAGCTATGACACCCACTTGACTTTAACTTTTTATATGTGCTTTGCATGTTACAGTGCTTTCTGTCCTCCGCCACCAACACGTTGTTCATATGTGAGCCCTTTTGAACTTCAACATCTTCATTTTCCTTTTTCCAGTGGAATGAATGTAAACCTGACTCATGGTTATATATGATAATAGATTCGTCGTGAGCGGGTGGATACTGGTGGCTGTGACATTTATTCTCTGCGGAGTCTTTCTGATCCTAAACAAGTAAGATTTTGCTGCTCGAGTGTTTGTTTTCCAATGTCTTTTTAAGTAGACTCGCAAATGTAATTAACTAAATGTCATTGTTTTGTTGTCCAGTGCAATTTCAGATACGTGTGTAGCCATGAAGGAATGGGTTGATCATCCTCACGCAGAAACAGCTCTCAGCAGCATCCTACCATGTGTTGATCAGCAAACAACAAACCAGACTCTTGCACAGAGCAAAGTTGTCATCAACAGCATCGTGACCGTAGTAAACACCTTTGTCTATGCCGTTGCCAATACAAACCCATCTCCAGGTCAAGACCGCTATTACAATCAGTCTGGACCTCCGATGCCTCCTTTGTGCAGCCCATTTGATGCAAACATGGAAGATCGCCAGTGCGGGACTTGGGAATTGTCAATCGCAAATGCATCATCGGTATGTTACCCAGCTCACCTATCTTTGCATGTTGTGAACAAAATACCACCAGGTCTAAGGCATATCTTAACGAACTTGTTGTGCATACATAATTTTTTCCAGGTCTGGGAGAATTACATATGCGAGGTTTCACCATCCGGAGTCTGCACAACCGTGGGGAGAGTAACGCCAGAGACCTTTGCACAGTTGGTAGCAGCTGTGAATGAGAGCTACGCTCTCGAGCATTACACGCCTCCATTGCTTAGTTTCCGAGATTGCAACTTTGTTAGGGAAACATTTGTGAGTATAACCTCAGATTACTGTCCACCATTGGAGCGTAATCTGAAGATTGTGAACGCAGGACTTGGCCTGATATCCGTGGGAGTGTTACTATGTCTGGTGCTGTGGATATTCTATGCGAACCGCCCCCAAAGGGAGGAAGTGTTTGCGGATTCACACCCTCAAATAAAAGACAGTAGCTTTGGTAACGGCTTGGATAATCATCACCTAGATGACGAAACTAAGGTTTCTGTAGAATGCGTATAGTATACAGGTGTAGATAGATAGAATCAGATATTGTATTTCATAAAGATATGAAAGAGAACAATAAATATATTTTTGTAGCGTTCATAGTACATTAGAAGAAGAGGAAGAGACTAGAGGTGAAGCGAAGTTTCACTTTCTGGCTTTTGTTTTCACAATGATTTGGAGTCTTTAATTCAGACTCATGAGGAATGATCCATTACAAATTACAAGCAGCAAAGAAGTTTTAAAATGTAATGTTGTTGGTGGCAAGAGCCATGAGATTAAACGGTCTGATCTGGTTTTCGTCTCCATCCCACAAAGCTTTTGACATGAGATGGTAAGTGCGTTCTGTGGGATGATAAAAATCCCAAAACAAAAACTCGTTTGGGTTATTGCAAATCTTGTATCCTTCTCTTCCACACTGCATTAATCCTCCCAGTGTCCCGTTCCCGCAACACGCGTTAGACACATCGGAAAACCCTTTACCAAAAACATGATTCAGCTTTCTGACTGAAAAAGCTCTGAAAGATTTTTTTTTTTTTTTGAGCAAATAGCTCTGAAAGATAGAAGTTAATTAATCAACTATATTGTTTACCGTAACGAGCAGGGAAGGTTTGGAATCTGTGAGTGATACCATACACAGCTCCAAACACAGCGATAGCTCCCGGGTACTTAGTGGGGATAATGTTCACTATATCTTCAAGTCTTGCATTATACATCTTGGCCATAACATTCATCTTACCGAAGCATTTATTGGTTGGGGCATTAGGAAGCAGCGCTCTTGCAGGGACACAGCCTACAGGACCTAAGGAGAAGAAAGCGATGCGGCGTGCGCCTAGTTTGTAGATCTGATCAATCGTTTTGTTCACTTGGTCTAACATTGCGTTAACATAGGCATCTGGAGAAAGTGAAGGAGTTTCGAATGGAAGGAAGTAGTTGAAGATGTCGTTGGAACCAGACTCCAACAGGAATAGGGATTCTTGGAATATAGATTTATGGATAAGCTTTTGTTCTACAAGTGTCTGAAATTGCTGTAGCTGGGTTTGGATCGGTGTCACGCCCTACATTTCATTTGTGTAATTAACGAGTGATTCACAAGAAACAAACACTGTATTTGGCAAAACAGAGATATTTACCATGTATTTGTTGGTATCAAACAAGAGACCACTACCGGCACTAGCAAAGTTAATGCCATTTGAAGGAAATCTTCTTGAAGTTCTGTTCAAGATTTGAATCTGCAATTCCAAGAATGGTTTCTGTAATGGAAGGCCAACAAATTCCGCTGCAATTAATGGGTCAAGACAAGAAAAATGATTAGGTGCCTTGCGGAAGAAGAAATCTCTAAAAAGGTTGGGATGATTTGTTACAGATGAAGTCAGCGACGGTTCTTCCGTTGGTGAACCTCCCAGTAGGATGGTGGAAGAAGGAAGAACCGTACGGAGGAAAATCAGCCTGAGCGGTGCAGTTTTTGTTGAAATGGTTGTTTCCAGCGTCGAAGATGGAGTCGCCGAAGGTGAAGATGGCAGGAACGGTGGAAGAAGACTTGGCCAGAGCCACTGGAGAGGCTACAAGGAGTAGAACGAGGAGGGAGATGAGTAAGTCCATTGAAGAAGAAAACATGTGACAAATTAAAAACTGTACAGATTAATTAGATATATAGAGAGATTAAGGCATATAAAATTGAAATGGGAGGCAAGAGCATTGTTCATGTTTCTGTACTTTCTCTTCAGTGTGATTAAAGTTTCAACTTGTTCCTAATTTTATGCTTCATATTACACCGTTCAGTTTTATTCAAAGAATATCAGGAAAGAAAGAGTAAAAGCGTTTTAAAATTACAATAATAACTAGATAGGATTAAAAGCTTCCAGTCATGTGACACACTGCTAAGATTTTCGTGTTCTACAAATGATGATTTATAAACTGTTAGGTGGATTTTTTTTTGGCTCTGTAAAATTTTTGCATAATTATTTTTACTAGGAATACTAGATATTTCGAGTATCCTGTACAAAGCTCAAAGCTGATGATAACATCATGTATCCTAACTAGACGCTGGGTTATAGGTCCATACGGCCCATTTAAATGGCTATACGCCTATAGTTATTGTGTCTTTTTTTCAAAAAAATTTTAAGTATCTTGATAATTCTTGATTTAATTATAACTCATATCAAATTTAGGACATAATTCTTGATTTTTTTTTTGGGTCTAACTTATTAGCAATTTAATATAGATGAATACAAAGGATTATGTTTTTTAAAAATATATATTTTTAAAATGTAAAAAATGGAGGTATCAGAAAAAAGAGATTCTGAAGGAATAAAAACATATTCTGTGGGAATAATTTCTCAAATTCCCAAAGAGGAGAAGAGAGCCTTCTTCTCTCTCCCAAATGCCTTCCCTTTTTAGGGGAGACGAAGCCCAAACCCTAAATCCCCCAAATTCACTACATCTGAGATTATGAAGCGTATTGTCAGAATCTCATTCACCGACGCTGAAGCCACCGATTCTTCAAGCGACGAAGAAGAGGCGGAGAAGCCTGGAGGAACATCATCCCAATCCCAAACCCAAACTCGCCGCCGTGGGAAGCGTCTCGTCAAGGAGATCGTAATCGACCCCTCAGATCCGGCCGATGTCTGCAAAACACGGTTCAAAATCAGGATTCCGGCGGAATTTCTCAAGGCGGCGACGGAGAGTGGGAGGAAGAAGTTCCGCGGAGTGAGGCAGAGGCCGTGGGGGAAATGGGTGGCGGAGATCAGATGTGGTGGTCGAGGAGCTTGTAAAGGAAGACGTGATCGTCTTTGGCTGGGTACTTTCAACACTGCTGAGGAAGCTGCTCTTGCTTATGATAACGCTGCGATTCAGCTGATTGGACCTCACGCGCCAACCAATTTCGGTGTCCCGGAGGAGAATCAAGAGGCTAAGACGGTGGTCGGAGTATCTGACGTTGCTCGAGGCGCGTGAAGCGAGCTGTTAATTTTAAGTTTGGTAGCAAGAAGAAGGTCTCTCGTATGACTATGGCTTGTTTAGTTTTAGCTTCGTCTTTGTAAATTTCATCATCATCATCTTCTTCTGATGTTTGTAATCTGAGTTACTTCGTCTCTGTATGTAAATATTTGTCACTCTGTGGACGAATTTGAAACTCTGAAAAATCCCTCTTTCTAGTGAGATTGATGGTGATTTTCAAAATTGATGATGGTTTGATTTTTGAATTAACCGAACCAAACATACCAATTTTTTTCGGTTAGAATTAAATTAAAGTTTAACTTGAACCAAGTTAGCTGGAGCGAATTCGAACATGTCAAAATCAAGTGACAATGAAAAATGTTCTGTTGGATACAACATTCATTTATGATGTGTGACATTCTAACAAATAGAATCGAATCGAATCAGATATTCCGAGTAATATGTATGGTCCATAGATAAAACATTGTATTGATGTACTAGTGGCTTCACTACATTAAGGAACTTTTAGATTCTTTGTTCCTTTGTATGTGTCAAGGATACATTTTATACTTTGGAAGTCCAATGAAAAATACAGAAAAACGGTCATTAGTGGCTGATTTTTCCTCTAATATGCGATTAGAGCCTATGAAAATTTCAGGCGGTTGATTGGAAAGAAAGGCTTTTTCTGTAGGAGTAGAGAAACATGATACGGCACGACGCTAAATTCCAAAGAAACAAATATTTTTTAGTGATGGAGGGAACGAAAAGATTAAAAGAACAAACACGAGTGGAAGCAAAAGAGTAAACAAATAGTATTTTTTTTTATTTGATTATGAAACTGAAACTTTTTGGTTTGACGATAAATTTGATTAGTTCACAACTGTACTTCACATGATAAACGGGAACAATTTTTTTATATTTAATGCCTTGTAGAGAAAGAAACAACCATTAATTTTGACCTTAGCTAAATAAGGCTCTTTAGATTTTAATTTAAAACATTGTATAGTAGTTTGGTAATGTCATATCAATTTATAAACAATTACCTTTTTAATTTTCTTGATTTGCCATCATGTGCCATTTTAGATATAAATCAGAGAAAAATTGATGGCGGCTGAATGAGAGAGGACAACGCTTGTGTCTGGAGGTGTAGAATCAATATACGACATCCCACTAAATTCCACAGAAAAAAAAAAAAAAAATTTAGTATAAAAGACGATATATTCGGAGAAAGAGGTTAAGATTCCGATTGAAACAAATCTCGAGATCTCAGGGGAACAAGAAGCAGCAGAAAGAATGGATTCGGCGGAGAAGGGCTTGCTCGTGGCGAGCCACGGAGAAGAAGTAAACAAGAAAGATGGGTTTTTGCAGGAGATGAAGAGGCTTAGTTACATCGCCGGTCCTATGATTGCGGTGAACTCGTCTATGTACTTTCTTCAGGTGATATCGATCATGATGGTTGGTCATCTCGGTGAGCTTTATCTCTCAAGCACTGCCATTGCTGTTTCTTTCTGCAGTGTCACCGGTTTCAGCCTCGTCGTATGTCTCCTTCTTTCTTTTGATTAGTTATATGATTAGCTTTAAGATTCTAAATTGTGATTGTGGTGTTAATCACACAGTTTGGATTGGCTACTGCATTGGAGACTTTGTGTGGTCAAGCTAATGGAGCTAAACAATTCGAAAAGCTTGGAGTTCATACTTACACAGGGATCGTCGCTTTGTTCATTGTGTGTATACCTTTGTCTGTGCTATGGAGTTACATGGGTGATATACTCTCTCATATTGGACAAGATCCTCTGGTTTCTCAAGAAGCAGGAAAGTTTGCAACTTGGCTCATACCAGCTCTCTTTGCTTACGCTACTTTGCAGCCGCTTGTTCGGTTTTTCCAAGCGCAGAGTCTGATTTTGCCGTTGATTATGAGCTCAACCTCTGCTCTCTGTGTCCATATTGTCCTCTGCTGGAGCTTGGTCTTTAAGTTTGGGCTTGGGAGCCTAGGTGCAGCTATAGCTATCGGCGTTTCTTACTGGTTAAACGTAATTGTGCTTGGATTATACATGACGTTTTCTTCCAGCTGTAGCAAGAGTCGTGCAACTATCTCCATGAGTGTGTTTAAAGGAATGGGAGAGTTTTTCCGGTTTGGAGTCCCATCTGCATCTATGATTTGGTATGTAAACTCCTCTTACCTGTTCTTGTTGGTTTGGTCACAGAGTTCTTGACTGTTGAGACTCTTTGTTTTCTTTTGGTGTTGGCCTAGCCTCGAGTGGTGGTCATTCGAGTTTCTAGTCATGCTCTCTGGAATTTTACCGAATCCAAAGCTAGAAACCTCTGTTCTCTCAGTCTGGTATGTTTTTATCACATCTAAAGAAACTCCTTTTGGAATGGACTATTTTCATATACAACTCAGTTGCTTTCTTGCCTCTTTAACAGTCTATCAACAATCTCCTCCTTGTACCAAATACCAGAGAGTCTCGGCGCAGCAGCAAGGTTACTTGCTTGATATCCTGTCTTTTAATTAATTTTCAAAATGGGAGCTGTCTAGCTAAACTATATATAAAACCCATCTCTCTGCTTTTTGTTGCAGTACAAGAGTTGCAAACGAATTAGGAGCTGGAAACCCGAAACAAGCCCGAATGGCGGTTTACACAGTAATGGTCATTACAGGTGTAGAATCAGTAATGGTGAGTGCAGTAGTTTTTGGTGCAAGAAACGTATTTGGTTACCTATTCAGCTCTGAAACCGAAGTTGTGGATTATGTAAGATCAATGGCTCCACTGGTTGCTTTATCGGTCATATTCGATGCCCTCCACGCGGTTCTTTCGGGTTAGATTCTCCTTCTATAATGTTAAAAGTCACTAATGAAGTTAAAGATTACTAACGTGTTAACTGGGGGACTGAAACAGGTGTGGCTAGAGGAGCAGGGAGGCAAAATATTGGGGCATATGTAAACCTAGCTGCCTACTATCTCTGTGGAATACCAACTGCTATTATATTAGCTTTTAGGTTTAAAATGGGAGGAAGAGGGCTGTGGATAGGGATCACAGTTGGGTCCTTTGTACAATCTGTTTTGCTCGGTCTTATCGTCATCCTCACCAACTGGAAACAACAGGTTAGTAAAGTGAAATTGATGTCATTTAATATGTTGATTTTATGGTTCAGATCGAGAATCGTTTAAGTAGGTTTGGGAAAGTGAAAGTGGAAGCGATGTTTATTGATATGTATGAATGATATGGGCAGGCGAGAAAGGCGAGAGAAAGAGTGCTGGGTGATGAGTTTGAAGATAAAGAAAGTGAAGTGCATGAAGAGATCAGCTAAATCAAGAGTTCCAATGTCCCACCACCATTAATCCATTAAATGTTCTCTTGTTATTAGTTCGATTTTTAATGTTGTTGTTTTCAAGTATAGTACTAGGAATTGAATGTACACACATGTACGTGGACATGAGGTTTCGGCTTCTAGTTTTTTTTCCACACACATGCATGACATGAAAGGTCTATAATCTTTGTTCGAAAAAAAAAAAAAAAAAAAAGAAAGGTCTATAATCATTGGTCATTTGACATTGTGCGAAGTTAAAATCATTATTGAATCATTGCTCCAAGTTTAAAATGATGGAGGGAAAAAAAAAAAGTTAAAAAAGAGCAAACGAGATCTTTGAAAAACGAGAAAAAGGATTGAGGAAACACGAAGAGTGGGTTAAAAAAAGCAAACAAGATCTTCTTTGATGCTTATGAAGTTGAAAATTGGGATTGAAGATAAATTAGCTAGAATTGTTCCCAACTTCACATGATAAACCTGACGAATTTTTCTATACACTTTAATGCCTTGAAGTAACAAATCATATGTTAGCAAATATATAATCAACATTGAAGTGCATTATTGAGGAGTCAGGGTACGTCACGCGGAACATAAAAATGATAGTACAAAGTAGGTAAGATTCAGAGAAGAGGATAAATTTATTCCTAAACAAATCTTAGTGAAAAAACAGAAAGAAGAAGAGGAATGGATTCCGCAGAGAAGGTTTTGCTTGTGGTGAGCGACGGAGAAGAAGTCAACAAGAAAGATGGTTTTTTCCGGGAGATGAGGAGGCTTAGTTACATTGCTGCTCCAATGGTTGCAGTAAATTTGTCTATGGATTTCCTTCAAGTGATATCTATAGTGATGGTTGGTCATCTCGGTCAGCTTTCCCTCTCTAGCACGGCACTTGCTGTTTCTTTCTGCAGTGCCACCGGTTTCAGCCTTGTCGTATGTCTATCTCTCTCTTTCTATGGGTATGTTCGTTTGGCAGTTGCCGACCAGCCGCTGCGACATGTTTTGTTGTTTGTTTGGAAGTCGCAGCCACCAACTACTGCAACTTGTCGTCATATTTTTAAACGCAAAGCTGAAAAAATCAAGTTTGGATCGCTGGTCGCAACTGCCAAGCGAACAACCCCTATCTCTTTTCTTATTCTTGATTATGCGATTAGCTTTAAGCTTCTCAATTGTGGTTGTGATTATCATTTACAGTTTGGATTGGCTAGTGCATTGGAGACTTTATGTGGTCAAGCTCATGGAGCTAAACAATTTGAGAAGCTCGGAGATCATATGTACACAACAATTCTTTCTTTGTACATCGTGTGTATTCCTTTGTCTGTTCTCTGGAGTTACATGGGTGATATACTCTCACTCATTGGACAAGATCCTCTGGTTTCTCAAGAAGCTGGAAAGTTTGCAACTTGCCTCATACCCGCGCTCTTTGCTTACGCCACTTTGGAGCCGCTTGTTCAGTTTTTCCAAGCGCAGAGTCTGATTTTGCCATTGATTATAAGCTCAACAGCTGCTCTCTGTTGCCACGTTTTTCTCTGCTGGAGCTTGGTCTTTAAGTTTGGTCTTGGGAGCCTCGGTGCAGCTATTACCATCAGTGTTTCTTACTGGTTAAACGTGGCTGTTCTTGCATTATACATGACGTTTTCTTCCAGCTGTAGCAAGAGCCGTACAACTATCTCCATGAGTGTGTTTAAGGGAATGGGAGAGTTTTTCCGATTAGGCATCCCATCTGCATCCATGATTTGGTATAAACTCCTCTTGCCTCTTTTGGTTGGTTTGGTTACAGATTTCTTGACATTTGACTTGACTTAATAAATCTTTGGTGTTGAACTTGTTGAAAGTTAAACTTGATTTTGGATCAAGTATAATTATTGGGCTTAACCCAATAATTAAGTATTCAAGTTCTAGAAATTCTCTAGAATCATCTTCCACCTCCTTAACCATAAAAAATCTAGAGATCTTTATAGAATTTTCTAGATAATTAAAATAAAATAATCTAGATATTATGTAAGAATAATCTAGATTTAGGATTAAAATATTTTAGATATTTTGTAGTTTGGAGACTATAAATACCTCCTTCCTCCATCATTTGTAACTAAGTTATGAAGTTGTCTTCCTTCTTGAATCAAAGTAATAAAAGTTCTATTTTCTAAAAATCTCTTTCAAACACTTTATCCATCATCAATAAAAGAGTTTTCCTTCCAACAAAGTGGTATCAGAGCTTGACGATCCTAAAGATGGCAAGTAGTGGTGTTCCCCTCCAAGTCCCGATGCTCACAAAGAGCAACTACGACAATTGGAGTTTACGAATGATGGCTCTCCTAGGAGCACATGACGTGTGGGAGATAGTCCAGAAAGGTTTCGTTGAACCGGAGAATGAAGGTAGTCTATCTCAAACTCAAAAGGATGGTTTGAGAGACTCAAGAAAGAGAGACAAGAAAGCTCTCTGTCTAATCTATCAAGGATTAGATGAAGATACGTTCGAGAAGATCGTCGGAGCTACGTCAGCTAAGGAAGCATGGGAGAAGCTTCGAACTTCTTACAAGGGTGCCGATCAAGTCAAGAAGGTGCGTCTTCAAACTCTAAGAGGAGAATTTGAAGCGTTGCAAATGAAGGAAGGTGAACTTGTCTCTGATTATTTTTCGAGAGTTTTGACGGTTACTAATAACCTCAAAAGAAACGGTGAGAAGCTAGATGATGTGAGAATCATGGAGAAGGTTCTTAGATCGTTGGATCCAAAATTTGAGCATATCGTCACCGTCATCGAAGAAACAAAAAATTTGGAAGATATGACAATGGAGCAACTTCTAGGGTCATTACAAGCTTATGAAGAAAAGAAAAAGAAGAAAGAAGATGTTGCCGAACAAGTCCTCAAGATGCGGATTACCAAAGAAGAAAATGGCCAAAGTTATCAAAGACGAGGTGGTGGTCAAGTACGAGGACGAGGTCGTGGATATGGAAATGGACGAGGTTGGAGATCACATAAAGACAACACCAACCAAAGAGGAGAAAACTCATCAAGAGGCCGTGGGAGAGGAAACCCAAAACCAAGGTACGATAAATCAAGTGTCAAATGCTACAATTGTGGAAAGTTTGGACATTATGCTTCCGAATGTAAAGCTCCTAACAACAAAAGAGTAGAAGAGAAGGCGAACTATGTTGAGGAAAAAGATCAAGAAGAAGACATGTTATTGATGGCTTACAAGAAAGATGAACGAGAAGAGAATCATAAGTGGTACCTCGATAGTGGTGCAAGTAATCACATGTGTGGGAAAAAAGCATGTTCGTGGAGCTTGATGAATCGGTGAAAGGAAACGTGGCTTTAGGAGATGAATCGAAGATGGAGGTGAAAGGTAAAGGAAAAATTCTCATTCGATTGAAAAATGGAGATCATCAATTTATTTCCAACGTTTACTATATTCCAAGTATGACGACAAACATCTTGAGCCTTGGACAACTCTTAGAGAAAGGTTATGATATTCGATTAAAAGATAATAGCCTTTCGATAAGAGACCAAGCAAGCAATCTCATTACCAAGGTGCCGATGTCGAAAAATAGAATGTTTGTCCTTAACATTCAAAATGACATCGCACAATGTCTCAAGATGTGCTACAAGGAGGAGTCTTGGTTATGGCATCTTCGATTCGGACATTTAAATTTTGGAGGATTGGAGTTGCTTTCAAAGAAAGAAATGGTGAGAGGATTACCTTGCATCAAGCATCCAAATCAAGTGTGTGAAGGATGTCTACTTGGAAAACAATTCAAAATGAGTTTTCCAAAGGAGTCAAATACGAGAGCCCAAAAGCCGTTGGAGTTAATACATACGGATGTATGTGGTCCGATCAAGCCAAAATCACTCGGTAAAAGTAACTACTTCCTTCTCTTTATTGATGATTTTTCAAGAAAAACATGGGTTTACTTTTTGAAGGAAAAATCAGAAGTATTTGAGAACTTTAAAAAGTTTAAAGCCCATGTTGAGAAGGAGAGTGGCCTTGTGATCAAAGCCATGAGATCCGACCGTGGAGGAGAGTTTACATCCAAGGAGTTTCACAAATATTGTGAAGATAACGGCATTCGAAGACAACTAACGGTGCCAAGATCCCCTCAACAAAATGGAGTAGCGGAAAGAAAGAATAGAACAATTCTTGAGATGGCGAGGAGCATGCTTAAAAGTAAGAGATTACCAAAGGAGTTGTGGGCGGAAGCAGTCGCGTGTGCGGTTTATCTATCAAATCGATCTCCAACAAGTAGTATTTCTGGAAAGACACCACAAGAAGCATGGAGCGAAAGGAAGCCCGGTGTCTCACATTTAAGAGTCTTTGGAAGTATTGCTCATGTTCATGTACCGGATGAGAAGCGGAGCAAACTAGACGACAAAAGTGAGAAGTATATCTTCATTGGTTATGACACCAATTCCAAAGGATACAAGCTCTACAATCCCGACACGAGGAAGACTATCGTTAGTCGAAATGTCGTGTTTGATGAAGAAGAAGAATGGGATTGGAGATCAAATGATGAAGATTATAACTTCTTTCCACATTT
The DNA here is from genome assembly GCA_011420285.2 of Erysimum cheiranthoides. NCBI lineage: Eukaryota > Viridiplantae > Streptophyta > Magnoliopsida > Brassicales > Brassicaceae > Erysimum > Erysimum cheiranthoides. The sequence continues at coordinate 4,470,010 of CM022179.2, read as the reverse complement.
TGATGAAGATGACCCGGAGCCACCAAGAGATGAGCCTACTACACCACCGACTTCACCAACGAGCTCTCAAGGAGAAGAAAGTTCGAGTGAAAGGACCCCACGTTTTAGAAGCTTACAAGAGCTTTATGAGGTAACCGAAAATCAAGAAAACCTTACTTTATTTTGTCTATTTGCGGAATGCGTGCCCATGAACTTTCAAGAAGCTATTGAAAAGAAGACTTGGAGAAATGCAATGGATGAAGAAATCAAGTCAATACAAAAGAATGATACATGGGAGCTAGCTTCACTTCCAAATGGGCATAAGGCAATCGGTGTGAAGTGGGTGTACAAAGCAAAGAAAAACTCTAAAGGAGAAGTAGAAAGATACAAGGCAAGATTGGTGGCGAAAGGATATAGTCAAAGAGCCGGCATCGACTATGATGAGGTATTCGCTCCTGTTGCTCGTCTAGAAACGGTTAGACTAATCATTTCATTGGCGGCTCAAAACAAGTGGAAGATACATCAAATGGATGTCAAATCAGCCTTCTTAAATGGAGATCTTGAAGAAGAAGTTTACATTGAGCAACCACAAGGCTACATAGTCAAAGGAGAAGAAGATAAAGTCTTGAGGTTAAAGAAGGCACTTTATGGGCTAAAACAAGCCCCAAGAGCTTGGAATACTCGAATTGACAAATATTTCAAGGAGAAAGACTTCATCAAGTGTCCATATGAGCATGCACTCTATATCAAATTTCAAAAGGATGAAATATTAATCGCATGCTTGTATGTAGATGACTTGATATTCACGGGTAACAATCCAAGCATGTTCAAGGAGTTCAAGGAAGAAATGACAAAGGAGTTCGAGATGACGGATATCGGGTTGATGTCTTACTACCTCGGAATTGAAGTGAAACAAGAAGATAATAGAATCTTCATTACTCAAGAAGGTTACGCCAAAGAGGTACTTAAGAAGTTCAAGATGGATGACTCAAATCCAGTTAGCACACCAATGGAATGTGGAATCAAGTTATCAAAGAACGAAGAAGGAGAATGAGTGGATCCAACAATCTTTAAAAGCTTGGTTGGAAGTTTGCGATACTTAACATGCACAAGACCCGATATCTTATATGCCGTTGGAGTTATTAGTCGTTTTATGGAGCATCCAACAACAACTCATTTCAAGGCGGCAAAGAGGATTCTTCGTTATATCAAAGGTACTATAAACTTTGGTTTACACTATTCTACTTCTAATGATTACAAGCTTGTTGGATATAGCGATAGCGATTGGGGTGGAGACGTAGATGACCGAAAGAGCACAAGTGGTTTCGTATTCTACATTGGAGATACGGCTTTCACATGGATGTCGAAGAAACAATCAATTGTCACTCTTTCCACTTGTGAAGCGGAGTATGTAGCGGCTACTTCATGTGTGTGTCATGCTATTTGGTTAAGAAACCTTCTAAAGGAGTTAAGCTTGCCACAAGAGGAACCAACGAAGATCTTTGTGGATAATAAGTCAGCAATAGCTTTGGCGAAGAACCCAGTCTTCCATGATCGAAGTAAACATATTGACACACGCTATCACTACATTAGAGAGTGTGTTAACAAGAAGGATGTGCAATTGGAGTATGTGAAGACAAATGATCAAGTAGCCGATATTTTCACCAAGCCTCTCAAGCGCGAAGACTTTATCAAGATGAGGAATTTGCTTGGAGTAGCAAAATCAAGTTTAAGAGGGGGTGTTGAAAGTTAAACTTGATTTTGGATCAAGTATAATTATTGGGCTTAACCCAATAATTAAGTATTCAAGTTCTAGAAATTCTCTAGAATCATCTTCCACCTCCTTAACCATAAAAAATCTAGAGATCTTTATAGAATTTTCTAGATAATTAAAATAAAATAATCTAGATATTATGTAAGAATAATCTAGATTTAGGATTAAAATATTTTAGATATTTTGTAGTTTGGAGACTATAAATACCTCCTTCCTCCATCATTTGTAACTAAGTTATGAAGTTGTCTTCCTTCTTGAATCAAAGTAATAAAAGTTCTATTTTCTAAAAATCTCTTTCAAACACTTTCTCCATCATCAATAAAAGAGTTTTCCTTCCAACAGAACTAGCCTTGAGTGGTGGTCATTCGAATTTGTGGTCATACTCTCTGGAATGTTACCAAATCCAACTCTAGAAACCTCTGTTCTCACAGTGTGGTATGCTTCTTTTTTTAATATTTTAAAGACATCGTTTCGGAATGTAATAGTATCATATACAACTCAGTTTCCCTCTTCCTTCTTTAAAGTCTATCAACAATCTCCTTAGTGTATCAAATACCAGAGAGTCTAGGTGCAGCAGCAAGGTTTTTCTTGCTCAATTTCGTGTCCTTTTTTTTTATTTGCAAAATGGGAGCTATCTATTTAAAACCTAAAACCCTTCTCTTTGTTGTGGCTGTTGCAGTACAAGAGTTGCAAACGAATTAGGAGCTGGAAACCCGAAACAAGCTCGAATGGCGGTTTACACAGTGATGGTTATGACATGTGTAGAAGCAATATTAGTGAGTGCAATAGTTTTTGGTGCAAGAAACGTATTTGGTTACATATTCAGCTCTGAAACCGAAGTTGTGGATTATGTAAGATCAATGGCTCCGCTGGTTTCTTTATCAGTCATACTCGACGCCCTTCACACAGTTCTTTCGGGTTAGATTCTCTTCCTTCTATAATGTCGAAGTCATGAATGAAGTTAATAATGTGTTATTGGTGGATTGAAAACAGGTGTGGCTAGAGGATCAGGGAGGCAAGATATTGGGGCATATGTAAACCTAGCTGCCTACTATCTCTGCGGAATACCAACTGCTATTATACTAGCTTTTATGTTCAAAATGAGAGGAAGAGGACTCTGGATTGGGATCACAGTTGGAACCTTTGTTCAAGCTGTTTTGCTCGGTCTTATCGTCATCCTTACCAACTGGAAACAACAGGTTAGTAATTAAAGTGAAAGTGATGTTCTTCAATATGTTAATTTTGAGAGAAACATTGATTAGTGGGTTTTTGGAAGTGAAATTGATGTCTACGAATGATATGGTCAGGCGAGAAAGGCGAGAGAAAGAGTGATGGGTGAAGAGTTTGAAGATAAAGAAAGTGAAGAACATGAAGAGATCAGTTATATCCATTTCCTCATTTAATGTTGTGCTGTTTTTTTTTTTTTTTTTTTTTAAATAAATGTTGTGCTGTTATCAGTGCCATTGTTGGTGTTGTTGTTTCCTATCATAATAAGAGCTCTTATGATAATGAGAAGTTGAATGTGTACATGTATGTGTGAAATAAAATGTTGTGCTGTTAACATGATCTTCTCTTTTCTTTTTTGTTTTCCCCTTGGAAAAGATTAATAATCATATGATATTGTGCAAAGTTCTAAAAGGTATTGAGAATATCTTAAGGATTGGTCATAAGAAACATGACAAGTACACAATTAGGTTTTGTCAGAATGGTCTCTAGCAGTTGTGTGATCTCTATAGCTCCTCTTTGTCCACTAACCATCATCTGGTCTCAGTCCAGACTCCAGAGAGTTTATGGGTATTTGGAACTTTTTTGTTACAAAAAGAAAAGAAAATTGATGACAATTGTATGTAATAATTATGGTTTTTTTTTTTTTTGTCAACATTTGTGCCACAACTGATCGGCCCATTAGCCTAATTCCTACAAATTGTAGGGTCGGGGACTCGATCCCTGGTGTGATGGTGTCTGTTTTCTGTGGATTTGCCACTAGACCAAGATCACTTCACAATTATGGTTTTATTAGTTTAGGAGTTTTCCAATCCTTTTTTTTTTGGACAAATGGAGTTTTCCAATCAAACTTCATGAGTTTGTTATATAAATTCATAAAAAAAAAAAAAAAAAAAAATCATGAAGTTGAATTTTAAACTGGAGGCAAATATATGAAGGGGGAAGATCAGAAGAAAGGGCTCCTTAATATAAAACGTAGCCGTTTTTGGAAAAGGGAAAAAACGGTGTCGTTTGTGAAATTATAGAAAAGCGCACACAGTGCAAAAAAACCCCTAACGTAGTAGAGAGTTAAGGACGTACGATTAGTGGCGTTGAGAGGTGAAGGAAGACGGAGATGGCGAAACCAAAGAGAGACGAACTGAATCAAATCCTTATTGGTTATCACAACACCATCAATGATACTCTCCAAGTATTTTTTTCCTTTTTTTTTTTGCTTTGTGTTTCTATGCGTGTTCATGATGGAATTGGAATTCTGATTACTGATTTGGTGAATTTTGCAAGTTATTCGAGCAAACTCCACCTCCGACACAAGACAAATTGAGTTGGAACGATGTCCTTCAGATTTCTGATCATCTCTCCAAACAAGCCACCATAGGTTATCTTCTCTTTAATGTTTTCCTATTACCAATTGCTGTCTTTCCGTAACCAATTTGGTGTTTTTTTTTTATATTTTTATTCTTAAATTGTGTGTTTTTTTTTTGGGTGAAATCCATTAGTGGGAATGCTATGGATTGGAGAACCTCCACAAGCTGAAGCTTTGAAGGAGACTATGGAGGCATACTTCAACGCGCTTCAAGGATTTTTGCTACATTGCCATGGAAGCATGGCTGGTGCTGGGCCTACACTTTCTTCATCCATACATGCCTCTGTGAAACAAATTGTTGATTCCAGCTTCAGATTGTTGCAGGGTTCTGTTTCCCTATACGGTAACAAATCTCTAGTTCTTCTGCTTTTTTACTAAGATTATTCAATTGAAAATCATTTAAAATTGATGTTTTGGTGGTTTCTGTAACTTGGAAACAGAGGGATCATATGAGAAAGGGAAGAAGCCGTCAATTCCGCAGCTCGCAGGAGCAGTGTGGGAGGCATGCTCCAATTTAAAGAAGGTTCCTGCAACAAACATCAAAGCGATTGGAAGGGCGATGGCACATGTCGCTGTTTCTGTGAAGGATGTTCTTAGGGAGATGAAAGAGCTGAAGCTAGCTTGTTCTTCACCCGAGCATGATGATGCTTATGAAAATCCTGAAAGCGAGACTCCAAATTCAGATGAAGATGATGATGACGATTTAGGCGATGACTTGTCTCCTGAAGAATTTGAAGTTGCTAAAACGGTAGCTGATATTGTGTCTTAGACGCTCGTGGTTATAAAAGAGCTTATCCGTGCTATCACAAGCATGATCAAGCTGGAGAATCCAAAGGATAACAGTGAGTTTGTGGACTGGCTTGAGAAGTTACTGAAGTTATGTCAAGGAACGGGTGTACAGATGGACGAGCTTGGAGCCTGCGTTTATCCTCCACAGGAGTTGAGTCTCATGAAAGAAACATTGGAGAGAATAAAGGCAGATATTGGTGAGATTGAGGCTGACGTTAAGGGTTTTAAGAATTCTTCATCAGAAGTTTTATTGGGATCATGCAGAAGGCTGCAGAGTTTGATTGAACATATGAAAGCTGAACTGGACACAAGAATTGAAGCTGAAGTAGTTTCCAAAATGCAGAATGTTATTCTTTAGCACTTAGAAAAGTTTGGATTTAAGGCAATGCCTGACTTGTTTTTAGTGCTTAATTGGCAATTATAGGAAGTAAAACAGTTGCATATACTAAATCTTGTGAAGGGTAAATACTAAATCCTATTTCAGATTGCAATAACAAAACATTTCAGAGAGGAGAGATCTAAAAGAAACAGCTCTTGAAGAATCTGAGAATGTGGAAGTTTTTCTTACAATGCATGAATCAGCTTAAGAGCAAAACAGAGTGAATACGAAGGAATGGATAAACTATTCTACGGAGCAGCGAATAATGTCAAGAAAGGAGCTCTGTCGTCGATGCACTTGAAGCATCTCCACAGACCGGATACAAATGGATTCGATCAGACCATGCGTTCCTATCTCTTGAATCGATTTCGGAAATGCATTTCCAGACAGCACTGTTAGCCTTAAAGCCACTTCCAAACCCGATCTGCCATACTTTATCTCCCTTTTTCATTCTACCTTTTGCTTCCAGGTATTGCAGTTCATACCACAGCGAAGACGAAGATGTGTTCCCATAACGGTACAGAGTTGACCTTGAAGCTTCTACGTCTTCTCTGTCCAGCTTCAGATGCTTCTCCACACCCTCGATTATCGCCCTTCCTCCGGCATGTATACAGAAATGCTCAAAAGCTTTCTTGAAGTTGGGTGTGTATAACTCCTTGTGCATTCCCCATTTTCTTTGGATGAATGAGATTATGTATTTGAGTTGCTCTGAATAAGGTAGCACCCGAGGGCCTAACTCCACCACGTTGATCTTTAAGGCCTTTGATGCTACCCTCACAAGCTGCTTGGACAATGCTACTCCCACTTTTCCTTCTTCATCAACCTGCTGCATTACACTCTCATAGGATTCATTGTCTGATCCAACGTGAGTTCTGATAAGATGCTGGAGTTTGTATTTCGCCTTTTGCGAATCTTGCTTCCTGTTGGAGAGAAGAAGCGCGACTCCACCCATTCTGAAGATAGTGTTAGCAATGAGCATTGACTTACACTTCCCTCTGTAACCATTCGGACTCACTGCTTCCATACTCAACACTAAAGCCAATGAATCACCATGAATCTTCATAAGATCTTTTACAAGATTAGCCGAAAGAAGCCCAGCACTGCAGCCCATTCCGCTCAAGCTGAAGCTCTTGATGTTGCTCCTCATGCCAAACCTATTGATGATCATGGAGGTTATGGATGGAGAAGGACAGAATAGGCTGCAGTTAGACACAAGGATGTCAATACTCTTTGGGTCTATCTTATGCTTTGAGAAAAGGTCTTCGACAATAGTGAAGAGGATCTCATGGGTTTCTTCTCTAGCTGCAGAGAGAGAAGCGTTTGGTGGAATCTCATGAACCGTCGCAGGCACACTCGCGTCATCACTAATCCCTGATCGCTCTAGAATCTTACTCTGGAGATCAAGGCTTTCTTGATCAAAAACACCTGATATCGTCAGATGCTCAATGAAATTGGAGACCGGAGCTCGCAAAAAGTCTGGAGGTTGATAACATGAGAAGTCAATGAGGTAAACAATACATCTTGGTTTGAAGAAATAGTAACCAAAGACGGCAATGAGAACGCAGGCTGATGCTGCCAGGAAATGATGAAAAGTCATAAACGTCCGAGTGATAAGGAGAGCTTGATTGATGAAGGGAAAGCTAGATTCCATATTCTCGAACCCAAACTGGGAAAAGAGAGAAGCTGAGAGAGTCAAGAAAGAGAATTAAATGTTTGGTGGGGAATGTTGATTGTAGTGTTTACCATAAAGGAAATGAAAAAACTAACAAGTTTGTTGCATCACAGGGTAAGCATGTGAAAGGTGTCCAAAACAAGGATGAAATTCAGGTCTCGTGACCTATATGAGTTTTGCATGATTTCATGGGAAATGAACATTACGTGTCTGTTGAGTGACTTTGGTCTCTGTTTCTAAGATCAACCTCTGTCTCTTTCTCTCAAGTCTCAGCAACTCCATGTGTTAACTCAGCAGATCAAACTCAAAAGTAATGGGAAGATTGTTTCATCTTTCAAGCATAAAGGCTTGACAAGTGAGAACCTTGACTTTGTAATTGGTAGCCGAAGACCAGATTAATAAGATATGTGAATAAAATAACTAAAATCCAGAAAAAAAACAAAACCAAAAATTGAGCTCAATAAATCAGGAGTGAGTGAAGTCAGTAGGGCTTACATTTTTTTCCCGATCGTCGCCGTCGTCTCTCATAAACTCTTCCTTCGTTCTTCGAACACGCAGAAATGGAGACTCCATATCCAAAACTCATCGATCCTTCAAAGACGAGAATCGGATGGATTGGTATCGGGATAATGGGATCAGCCATGGTCTCTCATATCCTCGCCGCAGGCTATTCAGTCACCGTCTACGCTCGTGACCACCGGAAATCAAAGGATCTGCAAACCAAAGGAGCTCGCACCGCTAATTGTCCCAAAGAGCTTGCGGAGATGAGCGACGTTGTGTTCACCATGGTTGGAAACTCCAACGATGTTAGATCGTTGCTTTTCGGTGACGATGGTGTACTCTCGGGTCTCAAACCAGGTGGAGTAACCGTGGACATGACTAGTAGCAAGCCAGGACTGGCGCGTGAAATACACGCGGAGGCAAGGCGGAGAGATTGTTGGGCTGTGGATGCGCCGGTATCGGGTGGAGATGCTGGAGCACGTGAGGGGACGTTAGGTATATTCGCCGGCGGAGATTCTGAGATCGTGGAGTGGTTATCTCCGGTGATGAAGAATATGGGATTAGTAAAGTATATGGGAGGAGCAGGGAGTGGACAGAGCTGTAAGATTGGGAATCAGATTTGTGCAGGAAGCAACCTGGTGGGACTTGCTGAAGGGATTGTCTTTGCTGAGAAGGCTGGTTTAGATCCAGTGAAATGGCTTGAGGCGGTTAAAGACGGTGCGGCTGGATCGGCGGTTATGCGGCTTTTCGGGGAGATGATGGTGAAGAGGGATTATAAGGCGACGGGGTTTGCGGAGTACATAGTGAAAGATTTGGGAATGGCGGCGGAGGCCCAGGCAGCCATGCCTGGGGCTGCTTTGAGTAAGCAGTTGTTCTCTGGAATGGTGGCTAATGGAGATGGCAAGTCAGGAATTCAAGGCGTCGTCTCTGTTATTAGAAGACTTAACGGCATATCTTGATAACACACTTTTGTGTTTTAATAAAATGTTCCAATGGTTTCATGGTCAACTAGGCAAACTTGTCTTTGATTTGGTTCTACACGATCAGTGAGGTGTTCTTGAGCCAAACTTGATAATAAGAACATCGAGTCTCACCAATCTGGACAACTGTAGTTACAAGAGATAACATCAAAGAAGACGATTTGAAACAAAAGGGCACTATGAAGGGTAGAGTATCATTTGATAAAATTACAGCTCATGACTACTAACGAACAGGGTGTAACATTAGTTTCCAATTGGATTATCAATTTACTTCCTATAAGTAATTCTATTAGCCAGTGATCTTAAACACAACTATCAAAAGTAAAAGATTATCTCAAAAGAGACGCCAACATGGATAACCTTTACGAGTCGTTGACTGCAACTTGGGAATAGCTGCAACTCTCGCGCCTCTCTTCCTCGGATCCCTTCTCTCTACTATATGCCCATGATATCTTCCATGTCTTATACAAGCTAATCCTGTATTTAACAAATTGTGGTAAAGCATGAGTAAAGAATATGGGTCTGCAATGTTGAGTCATTTCATATATATACGAGATTGTACCTCTCTGTTTGAACGGTTCTTTTTGCAAGCATGAGGGTAAGAAAGACGGGGACCATAGCTGCGCACAAATGCTTCAAAGAATGCCCACTAATAATATGTTGAGTCCAGCTATATATAGGCTTATCTGCAGCTTCTTCCACCTTGGCTAAGAGATAGAATCCTGCAATTTCAGCCAATTGGATCTAGAATAAGAACCAGAAGTAACAAAGCGTCAAGTGCAAAAGCAAATTAAAGATACTACACTGAGGACTACTAACCTGCAGCCCAGAGCCAATACGTAGAATGAGTATACATTGGAGGCAATAGAATAGCCATCAACGGAATGACAATGCAAGGAACAAACTGGACTAAAGCATATGGTCTAAGGTCATCGAAAAACCTGTGATTACAGCCTCATGTCAGGTTACTCTATCTGAACATTGTATCATTAAAACCACTTGAAAGTTTAAGGATTGACTTACCTCCAATACAAAATGCTAACAAGGCCAGCGAGAAGCAAAGGTAAAATGGAGTAAGTACCCTTGTGTTCATCAATCCTTTCGATTACAAATATAGCCATGATCGATGTGAAGGCAATAGTCATCTAAATCAAGAAAAAGCAATCAAAACCAGTGATCAAAACCAAGACAAAGCAAACAAAAGCAGTCTCAGAGAGTGAAAGAGAAAGAGAAAGAGCGTACGGGAAGACGATCCCAGAGGAGAGTTGCATCGTTTGGGTGAAGATGATAGTAAGAAGATCCAAAAGCAACAGCAGCCACACCAACGTAAAAGCAAGTCCATCCTATTTTCTCACCTCGCAAACTGTTTCAATACACATAGATTTTAACTTAATTGAAACTTTCATTGACAAATAAGAAGATGAAGATGGATAGTTACGCGCCTAAATCTGAAGTAATCTTGTGGGTAATAGCAGAGGATAAGACCAATAAGGCCGATGATGAGGAAAGGGAAGTTTGAAACGACGTTCAGAGCATTCGGAATCCCTGAGATGAATTTAGGATTGTGAAATTGAAAACCCTAGAATCAAAGGGGATTAAGAAGACGATGATGAGAGATTTAAGTGTGTGAATTATACCGAAGAAGGAGCGTTGATCGGCGAAATCGTGGTAAGCCTGAGACTGAGGGATCGTGGGAGTGACGATCATCAGAACTATGAAGATTACAATCGCGCTTCCCCATGCGTACATCGTCCGCTTCTTCATCTTCTTCTTCTTGCTTGTGAGAGAGAATCTCAGGTTTGACTCTTCTTTGTTTCTTTTTTTCAGTGATTTTTTTGGGGTCGATGTCATAAAAAGTGTTTTGAGGAAATTGGATTTGTTGAAATTACAACAAGAAGGGCAAATGGGTAAATGCCAACTACGAACCGATTCTCCGTACGCATTTGTAATTTTTTCCCGGTTTGTTTTTACCAGCAGTTTTTGTTTCCGGTTATCATTAAGTAATTGAGTCAGTGTTCTTTTCGTCCGACCATAATGATACGATGAAATCACATTACATGAAGAGATCTTCACTAAAGCCATTGTTTGTTGACGTACGAATATAGATCGAGATAATTAGTGAAATAAATTTGGCTTTTGGATTTCGTTATGAGAATGTACAAATCAGAGTAAATGTTTTATTACATTTATTTCATAGTAATTGAAATAGTAATATTAAGGTAGTTTGTTGTGGAGAACTCTATCCATTGAATCATGTGTCTCTCTCTAGCCCAATAGTCAACCTATTTATAGCAAAGGCTGGCCTCGACAAACCGCATATTATTTCGGAGCCAGGTGTTGTCATATTTGAATTTATTGTTCTCTTTCTTCGCGGCTCGTGAAACATAGATAGGCTTATTCGGAAAGTTGAGGTTGTAATCCATAAAAGAGCGGTCTCACTATTGAACTAGAAGATCATACTGATATTCCTCGAACTGGATGTATTGGCTCAAGCTCGAATTTAGTGCTAACAGTGAGAATGAACCTGCAGAGTGGGACTGATCTCAAGTAAAGTCTTGCTCGAAGCCTAAAACCAACATTGCTTAAACCGAGTTCAAAATAGTACATATAGATATTGACCAAAACATTACAGAAACTCTCACGAATTTGATTCGACATCTTAACAACTTGTTTTGGATTTCTAGTATCACAAAGAAATTTCTTTTTGGATGACAAGAAGTTATGGGCCTTCGGTACATAATCCTCTCGGATCCGGGACCAGAGCATGTAAATTAGTCTCATTGACTCGAACTCGTGATCTTGAGGCATACTAAGATGGTTTTTAGCATAGAGATATAAACATAACTTCTACATCTAAATATGATTTATGCGATTTCAAACACCAAAACCAAACATGATCTAAGCAAGAAAGAGGAATGACAATTGTGATATGCATCATCAGAGATATTCCGTTGATTCTATACCTCACTATACTTCATTTGCATTTTGTGTTGTCACGAAGCGAAGATATGATGTTGTTCTTTAACACGGTAATGTAGTCATCACCTTCACATGGCTTCTCATCCATCTACACTTTCCCATATACATTTCGCCATTATTAGTTCTCTCAAATAAAAGCACAATTAAAGTTGTCAGAGACTTAGTAGACTCGTTAACGCCATACTATCATTACCCATTAGTTCATGAAATTAATTTTTAACCATCAATTAGTCCTATATATATACATTGCTTTTTTAACGGTATAGAAACTTAACACAATTCTCCCAATGCTTAGCTAAAGTTATAACACAATCCTCCAAGATGGACCCTAAACATGTATTTTTTTGAGAAGAAAAGTTACATCATTATTCATATTCATGTCTAAAACTTATGTACCCAAGATTTATGACTCCATATTTACTAGCACATTGTCTATATTCTATAAAACATAAAATCAAAGAGAAATGAAGAAGATAAAGAGTAGACACACCTTGACATGGAAGTTGTAGCAAACCACCCTTTGATCTCGACAAACTTGAGAAGTAGAAGCACTTAAAATACTCAATCCTTGCACCTCCATTACATGAAGGAGGTTCGAGAACTCGTCTTCGTTTTCCTTCTTCAAGCATATCTGTACAACAGCTTCATAACCTGATTCTCCCAATTCAAGAACCGAGATTGCTCTAATCGAAGGACCTCGTCTCTCTAACTCAATAAGCTTCTCCTTTCTTAGAGTTAGCTCTCCTACTTCATTTTGTAGCTTGGGAATGTAAGTGATTACATTATCGATTATAGATGGTGCAGACCATTTCTTCTGTCAATAGCAAGAAAATTTAAAGTTATAGCTCAACAACAACCAGAAGATACCTAAGCTGTAATCACAGTGACTATAATATCATGAAAAACCTTGGAAGAAGAAGAATGATCAGGAAGAAGCGTGCCGAGAGTGAGGTAAGAGGCATGAAGTCTCATCCTCCTAAGACGCTCCTTGGCGTTATGGTCTTGTTTCTTTGCTGCACCACTTGAGCCATCACCTTCATGTAATACTGGTTCCTTCCTTTTTCTTTGTGATTGACAAGTGTCCTTCTCTGCGGATTCCTTCTCAATGATTGTTTCTGCAGGGATATGCAAGCGATCATGGAGTAAACTGGATATTGAAGTCTGATGATTCGGTTGAGAAGACATATATACGACGGCAAGAGAGACAATAAAGAGACGTTTGCTCTTCTCTTGCACCGATGGTTCTAGTAAAATCTCAGAATTTGACAAATTAATCTCTAAACCCTAATTAAGTTAACAAGATGATCATGACAATGATATGTATGTAAGTAGGTGTATATTTATAGAGGAAGGAGCTCAAAGTCAACCCCAGACGCAGTATTAAACAATACAATGAAGCTGCACAAACTTAAAGTTTTAAATATTAAAATGATTCAAGATAAAAATTAGTACATTTTAAAAGAATTAAATAACAGAGGTTCAGGGAATCACAGGTCACAGCAAGTTAATAGAAGAGAAAAGGTCGTATAATATCAGCGACTCTGCAGTACAGACGGATTGGGAAATGATAAACCCAGAGCGAACGAGAGAAAAGAAAACAAAACTCTTTTTTCTTTTTCTTTTTTTTTTTGGTTTAAGAAGAAGAAGCATCTTAATACAGTATTAGAGCTCTTTACCTGATTCATCTTCTCCGATGTTCTTCTTCTTTGTAAGAATGCAGAGGTCGTCATAGACAAAAAAAAGTCACAGTTTTTCTAATGTAACTGGTGTTGTGTATGTATGTATGTACGTACGTGTGTCTTAATGCAGTACAAATGGCGTTAAACTGTAGTACACAGTACACACATTTTTTTAGTTTGTTTAATGAGTAGATTGAGATTAGTATATCGGGAATCTCTTTTTTTCTATTAAGTCTATTAATTTTATTAACAAATTATTGTATGGAGTCGATTCAATCTTCGTAACAATGGTATTATTTAAAATATATACAAAAATATGTTAACTAGTAAACAAATGTAATACAAACACAAATATTCGATACCAAGGTGGGTGAGCACCATAAATCTTCCATTAACAACAAATGAAGAATATGACAAAACTGTTGAAATCTTTCTCTCGTGTGTTGTGTGTTTCTAGGAAAGACTACAAACAATTGTGTACATAATTGGAGAAAGCTGACACATCCATCTTTACTAAAAAAAAATTCTCTTAAAAGACCATCGACCTTTTGCAATCCAGAGACAAGAAGGCTCCTGCAAGTTATAACGTCCAGCATAATGCCACGAGGCAATCCAATTCTCATCACCCCTTGTCGATGATTATATCCCAAAACAGATATTGAATCCAAATCAATTGAAGGATTCTTCCCTTATTCTCTATGCAACAATTCTGACCTCTCCCTGACATACGTTTCATCATTCAAGTTGCCTCTGTCTGCTATTCAAAACATTCCTCCCTACGTTTGACCGTGAAATCCATCCCTCTAGTATGCGGTCAGCCCGTTCAAGGATCCTGTCAGTCCGCTCATTAGGCTCATACCCTCTCCGAGCTATTCTTTCTACCATCTCATATGCATCTTCCGCCTGGTTCATTACCACCATTTTCAACAGCATATTGTACGTGTACATATCAAGAGGATAGCATTTCTCTATGACTTCATCTAACCGCTTCAGTTCTATTTCCATATCAATTCGTCCCGAGAATACTCCTATCAACTCACCAAGAGACTTCATCTCAGGGATCTTTTCTTCTACATCTCTCATTCGGGTCCATGCTTCATACACCCCTTTGCTCTTCATTGCGTTATGCAAAAGGACATTACCGATGAAAGCTGTAATACGGCGCCCGCTTTTTCTAAATTCATTGACTAATCCAACTGCCTCCTCATACTTCCCTTCGTTGCACAATTTTTGTATGTTTACTTCGTAACATTCGATACTAGGCCGTAGTCCATCGCCCTTCATTTCTTCCAAGAAATGCATAGCATCATCCAATCTATTTGCTTTACAGAGGCCAACAATCATAGCATGATAAAGTCTTTTTTTGGTCTCACCTTTTTCGCGCAGGTCATGGAAAAAGTGAAGAGCATCGGCGATTTTCTCATTTTTAAGATAACTCTGAAGCATGAGAATGTTTGAATTTAGTGTTGGCGTGATCCCATCTCTATCCATCATATCATACACTAATCTTGCAAGTTTTGGTTTTCCTGCAAATCCAGCTCCTTCGATGAATAAGTTGTAGGCCTCAACTCTGTGTTCCCAAAGAGACAACTGAAACTTTAGCAAAGTAGTAAAAAAGTTTTTTTCACCACTTTCCATCTCACAAACACATCGAATAACATTTCGATATAGACTACGGGTCGGGGTGTAGCCCTTTTCCTGCATCCTGATGATAAGTTTAGCAGCTATGTCTCCCCTCATTAGTGCGATTGAGCTGTATATCAAGCTGGTGAACATTTTGAAGGAGGTGTCTACGCCACTTTTATTGAATAGCTCATTAATCATAAGAGCGTCCTCCACTTTCCCAACATTACAAAGAGCTGATATAATATTGCAACCAGCTATACGTTTAGGTAATATGTCCCGTTCTGTGGCAGCAATTACCAGCTCCATCGCCATGTCAGGCTTCCCCTTCCAGCACAAGGCATTAGTAAGTGTACTAAAAGTGTTTGCACCAAGAAAAAGCCCTCGGTCCATCGCCCCCTTCAAGACATCATAAGCTTGTTCGACATTTTCATTGGCGCAAAGGGTATGAATTAGATAGTTGTAAGACGTGGCGGTAGGAGCAAAGCCAATTTCTGACCTCGACCGGTATAACTCAAGGGCTTCATCTACAAATCCAGCTTTGCAAAAGAAGCATAAAGCTGCATTCATCGTTTTCTTATTAGGCGAAACTCCACGCACCATCATCTCCGTCAGGATATCATACACACCATCAAGATTGTTCTCCTTCAAAAAATGAAAGACTAAAGAATTATACCTGAAAACTTCGAGTTCACAACCTTCTAAAGGACTAATCTTCTGCAAAAAATCCGCAGTGTTATTCAAGAATCCAGCTCCAATAAGAGCCCTAATCCAAGTGTTATAAGCACGGTCCATATTCACTGTTCCAACCACTTTGATATCGTCTAACAACTTAGTAGCTTCCTGAAATTTTTGTTTGGAACATAGAGCATCGACCAAAATGCCTAAACCAGAACCGCATCCAGCAGGATCATTGGGGAGCAAGGCTCGGAGATAAGATTCAGCCTCATCAAGCTTTTCTTGCTTACACAATTTCTTCACCAAAATGGAATGCGTGACAGCGCAGAGGAAGCCACGCGCAGAGATCTGGTCGAAGATGACATCAACCGTATCAAAACACTTCTCCTCAACAAGTGCATTCAGGAGTACATGATATCCAAAAGAATCCAAATCCAAACCTCTAAATCTCATGTAACCAAAGTGCTGAAGAGCTATATCAGTGCGACCAGCTACAGCATATCCCACAACGAGAGCATCACAGAGACGGAGAGAATGACGGTAACCTTCAAAACCCACACTTCGATCCAAGAAGTCAATCATAAGAGTCACAAGCTTAGCACCACGAAGGATCTTGAAAATGGCATGGAAAGTGGCACGCGTGTGATGAAATCCAGGCTGACGAGCAGCCCAATCGAAGAACTTGAGACACGAGAGGATATCGTAACGAGTGTGGGAAAGCACATCGAGGACGAATTTCTCAGTGAGACGAAGTCGGAGATTGGAGAGGTGGAGATAAAAACCTCGATCATCTCCATCGTTAGAAGGAGCTCGAAGGATGTCGAAGATTCGATCGATTAACTGGTGACTCTGCTTCACATCTCGTCGCTTAAACCAGTCTTTCCATTCGCGGACGAGGAAATCGCCGGGAGCAATTGAAGTAGAAGGCTTCGTGAGGGTAGAGAAAGGAGATGGAGAAGAGATAGCATCGCCGGAAGTTCCGGAATTGCAGTTTCTGAACGACGACGCAGAGAGCGATAGTATCCTCCGCCTGAGGAGCATTCCTTTCTTCTTCGCATGATGTCGACGGTGACCTCACCGAAGCCCCCAAAAACTCGAAAAACCCTAACTTTTTTTAACCAATCAATTTCCTCCACGTCACACTTGATGCCGTGGCTTTTGCAGGTTATTACGGAAATACCCTTTTTTGAGTTAGTAAGAATATTTCCCGGCTCGTTTTGGTTTCTCTTCTCTGTCGTGGAAATGGGGACCAATCTGAGATCTTGGCTCTGTTTCATTCTTCTCTTCTTCGTCGTCGTCGGCGTCAACGCTCAAAATCGGAGACCTAAGAATGTTCAGGTGGCGGTTAGGGCGAAGTGGCAGGGTACTCCTCTTCTCCTTGAGGCTGGGTAATGCTTTGTTAACTAACATTTCTTACTTTTGTCGAACACCATTGCTACTGCTCTTGCACTGAATCTGAGTGTTTTTTTGTTGTGATAGTGAGTTGATTTCCAAAGAATCGAAGCAATTGTTTTGGGAGTTCACTGATGCTTGGCTTGGTTCCGATGGAGATACTGGTGATTCCGATTGTAAATCCGCCAGAGATTGTCTTCTTAAGATATCTAAACAGGCTTCGAGTCTATTAGCTCAACCAGTGGCTTCTCTTTTCCATTTCTCACTTACTTTGAGATCGGCTTCGCCTAGGCTTGTGCTTTATCGCCAATTGGCTGATGAGTCTCTCTCTTCTTTCCCTCACGGCGATGATCCGTCTGCGACTGACTGCTGTTGGGTTGATACTGGATCCTCTCTCTTTTACGACGTTGCAGATCTCCAATCCTGGCTCGCCTCTGCTCCTGCGTATGCACTGACACTCCCTCTCTCTGTTTTTTGTTTCTTTCGGTTAAGATCACAATTTGTTCTTTCTAACCTGCATTTCGTTGGATGCTAGTGCTGGAAACGCGGTTCAGGGGCCTGAGCTTTTCGACTTTGATCACGTTCATTTTGATTCAAGAGCTGGAAGCCCAGTTGCTGTTCTCTATGGGGCTGTTGGGACTCATTGCTTTAGGAAATTTCACCTCTCGCTTGCTAAAGCAGCTACGGAGGTAACTGTTTTTCTTAGGCAACTAGTCCTTAATTGTTGAAAATACGTATTTTGTTTCTGGGGTAGAAAAGGAAGGCTTTACCTCGATCACGAGTTTGAGAAGTAATTAGGTTCCATTTTTTCTTATATTACTGTATACCGTATTGATAAAACAAGTTTACGCTCCATTGCCCAGGGGTTCCATTTCTTAGGTTCTTTTTACTTTTGTTGTGTGCATTCTACTGAAGCCCCGGTTTCCTACAGGGAAAAGTTACATATGTTGTTAGACCAGTATTACCTTCAGGATGTGAAAGCAAAACTAGACCCTGTGGTGCCATTGGGGCAAGGGAGAATGTTAGCTTAGCTGGTTATGGTGTGGAGCTTGCTTTGAAGAACATGGAGTACAAGGCAATGGATGATAGTGCTATAAAGAAAGGTTAGAGTTAAACACTCATTTATTCATTTCGCTACCCGAAGGTTGAAAGTAAAAGCTTATTTATTGTGTTATTATACCTTATCTTCTTTCTATCAGCTGTGAATTTGCTACCCTTTAAGTGTTTCTGCTATGAGTTCAGGTATCACTCTTGAAGATCCAAGGACTGAAGATCTTAGTCAAGAAGTTAGGGGCTTTATATTCTCAAAAATCCTGGTATGTTTAATTTGAATAATAACCAGAATAAAAGAAGAGAGATCACTTCATTTGATTTGCACGAATGCATGAATGCTTGCAAATGAATATGTGTTTGTTAATGGATGTGAGTTGGACGAAGAAAAGAGAGGAATGATGGAGAAAATTATTGTAGCAGTTTTTTCATTTTCTGTAAGGTGATCATTAAGGTCAGTGCTCCTTTTTTTTTGCAGGACAGGAAACCCGAGCTAAGATCAGAAGTCATGGCTTTTAGGGATTATCTCCTATCATCAACAGTATCAGACACACTTGATGTTTGGGAGCTCAAGGGTAGCTGCATCCTGCATGTTTGGCTACGTTATAATAGAAATTGATAAAGTGTTTCCTAATTTACCTTTGTTCCACAGATTTAGGACACCAAACAGCACAGAGAATAGTCCATGCCTCTGATCCTTTGCAGTCTATGCAAGAAATTAATCAAAACTTTCCTAGTGTAGTCTCTTCATTATCTCGCATGAAGGTATGTCCTTGTCTTTTGATGCTGTGTTTACACTGGTTGTTGAATTGTTTGCTTGTGATTTCTTTGATTTTAGATATGTCTGGTTAATCTTGCAGCTCAATGAATCAATCAAAGACGAGATACTTTCAAACCAGAGAATGGTTCCCCCTGGCAAGGCTTTGTTGGCTCTGAATGGTGCCCTGTTGAACATCGAAGATATGGATCTGTACATGTAATACCTTTTTGCACATTGTGTTACTTTTTCCTTGGTCTAGGCATATTTTAGTGCAATCCATTGTCCTTTTATTTTCGTGGGGAATTTTTAATGGTTTGGGAAGCTGAAATTCTGATATTTTTTCCTCGCTTGGTACTCTTCCCTAAGCGTATTTTAGCTTGAGTATGGCCAGACCTAGTTACCCGTGTATCTTTTCACTTACATTTTGATATTAGTTTGCGTTGTATTGCTTTTCATTTGGATTTCCATTTTACTCCTTTCAAAGCTAACATGCTTACATTGTTGGTTATAGTCCGTCTTTCATGATCATCTGATCCTTCTGTTATTAGGTTGATGGATTTGGCTCATCAGGAATTGTCCCTGGCCAACCAATTTTCGAAGCTTAAGGTACTCTTCTAATAATGGTGTTAAATTTTATAATTTAGTGTTTTCTTTAATGTTTTACTGAAGATCTAGGACATCTGCCCCACTTCTCGTGAAATAAAAAGTAAAGTGGTAGTTTATATTAGATGGAGGAAAAACCTGAACTATACAAATTGATGATTGTTTTTTTTTTTCCGTCTATTCAGGACACTAAACTATGATTAGTCTTGAACACATGGATTTGCTAACATGTTTATGAAACTATCAGATACCTGATGGAGCCATACGGAAACTTCTACTAACTACCCCTCTCCCTGAGCCGGATTCATATCGGATTGATTTCCGTTCCGTGCATGTTAACTATCTCAACAATCTGGAAGAGGATGATATGTACAAGCGTTGGCGGAGTAATCTTAACGAGGTAACTAGTGCAGCTGACATCTTCTTGATAACTGCCATTTGGAAAATAAAATCTCTAATGGGCTGTGTTTCTCTCACCTTGTAATTAGATTTTGATGCCTGCCTTCCCTGGGCAACTACGTTACATCCGAAAGAACCTATTCCATGCAGTTTACGTCATTGATCCAGCGACTGCCTGCGGTCTTGAGGTAAGTCTTATATCTGGCCTTTCCCAGCATTGCTGGCCCTTCTTCCGTTATTCATTAGTACAGAGATTTCGAGCTGATTATTGTTGGATCTTTACAGTCAATTGACACTCTCAGATCTTTATATGAAAATCAACTCCCTGTGAGATTTGGGGTGATATTATATTCCACTCAATTAATCAAGACAATCGAGGAGAATGGTGGTCAAATCCCATCTTCTGATGCAAAGACTAGTGCCCAAGTTAAAGAGGACATATCCACTATGGTATCCACCGTTCAGAATATAGATTTTTACTGTTTTCATTTTCCCAATTTTGAACTTTTTTCCCCTGCAATAAGAAACCTTTTCTTATTGTGTTCATTTTTATTATTTTCCTTGGGGGTTAAAGTTAAACTAATACTGGATTTCTTTTCTGATGAAAACTCTCTTTGCAGATCATACGTCTTTTTCTGTACATCAAGGAGCAACATGGGATTCAAACAGCTTTTCAGTTCCTGGGCAATGTAATAGACATTAACACTTAACTCATAGTTAGAAGTGTCTTGATTATTTCTCGTTGATTATATGTCATTTTCTGCTGTAACTTCAAGTATCCCAAAAATTAGTTGCTAACATCTTCAGGTTGGTTAATAGGTAAACACACTAAGGACTGAGTCTGCTGATTCTTCCGAAGAGGACATTGAACAGGAGCACGTCGATGGAGCTTTTGTTGAGACAATTTTGTAAGTGCCATGAATATTTAGAGTCATTATCCTACAATCGCCGATCTATTTTATTTTCTATCTTCATAGAAAATTTGGATTGTTTCCTTAGCACTCCTAATGTTGGGTCTTTTCTATTCCAGACCAAAGGTTAAATCACCCCCTCAGGATATATTGCTGAAACTGCAACAAGAGCACACTTTGAAGGAAGCATCTGAAGCAAGCTCCATGTTTGTATTTAAGCTAGGTCTGGCGAAACTGAAGTGTTCCTTTTTGATGAATGGCCTTGTCTTTGATTCTGTTGAGGTACTTCTGTGCATCTTTCTAACATGTTGAGCTTTTCATATTTTGGTAGCTTATTGCAAACATGCGTCTAATTCATCATTTTTGTTGTACATGCAAACCATTTTGTTACTTTAATCTGCATCAATTTTTACGTCTGCATAGTAAGAGAGCTTTTAATATTCTACCGCTGTGATTTTCTTAAGTCTATTGAAAATTGGTTCATGAAGCTAGCTCTTGTGTCTCCAGGAAGAAACTCTTTTAAATGCCATGAATGATGAGCTTCCCAAGATACAAGAACAAGTGTATTACGGCCAGATAGAATCCCGTACTAATGTTTTGGACAAATTGCTTTCGGAAAGTGGTCTTAGTCGTTATAATCCACAGGTAGGGAATTTCACGCATTTTTGGTAATTTGATTACGTGTTTGTGCATTACTACTTACAAGAAGTGTCTGCCTCTCGTAATTGTATTGTTTGTAGATTATTAGTGGAGGAAAAAACAAACCAAGGTTTGTTTCGCTGGCTTCATCTACCAGGAAGGGGGAATCTATGCTGAATGATGTTAACTACTTGCATTCTCCTGAAAGTAACTAACATGCATTTATATAGTCAACAGCTTCTTGTCCATATCCCAAATGTGTTATCTTCTTATGAATATCTCCTTGTATGACAATTCCAGCCTCAGATGATGTGAAGTATGTGACTCATCTCCTTGCTGTTGATGTCGCAACGAAGAAAGGAATGAAGTTATTACATGAAGGAGTTCGTTACCTGGTTAGTTGATGTATTGATGGCTTCCTGTCACGTTCTTTACACTCTTTTGCTTGACCCTGAGTTGGATCCACACATGTTATTAATGTTCTTGCATTTTCATTCAGATTGGAGGTTCCAAAAGTGCTCGTCTTGGAGTCTTATTTAGTAGCAGCCAGAATGCTGACCCATATAGCCTTCTGTTTATAAAGTTTTTTGAAAAAACTGCTTCATCATTTAGGTATGTAAATTTTATTTCACATGTGATAGGTAATGTGTTCTTGAAGATACATTTATTTGTGTCATTTCCCTTACCTTCATCTCTGCTTGTTATGTTTGTTATCTAATTGTTTGCAGTCATAAGGAAAAGGTGCTATACTTCTTGGATAAACTATGCTTGTTTTACGAGCGTGAGTATCTGTTAAAAACATCAGTGGAATCAGCTAGCTCTCAATTGTTTATTGATAAAGTCCTTGCGCTTGCTGAGGAGTATGGGTTGTCTTCTAAGGCATACCGATCTTGTCTCCTTGAATCGTTGGATGAGGAATTACTTAAGCGTTTGACAAAGGTATGCTGCTTTAAAAAATCTCCAATCATGCCTGAAAAAACATCGATACGAGAATCTTCAGTTTTCCTCTGAATAATCAATGGTGTAAACAATGGTTTTGTTTACAATTGTCAATGCAGGTTGCCCAATTCTTGTCTTGGGAACTTGGGCTTGAATCTGATGCAAACGCAATTATTTCAAATGGAAGGGTGTGTAAACCAATTTTTATCCTTTTCTGTAATTATATAGATCGTTTAATGCTATTTACGTACTCTTAGTGTTAGTTCCAATTGTATATTTATGAACCTTCATCATATTCAATTATATATTTGGTAGGTGATATTTCCTGTGGATGAGAGGACATTCTTGGGCCAAGATTTACATCTTCTTGAGTCAATGGAGTTCAATCAAAGAGTAAAGCCTGTTCAAGAAATTATTGAAGGGATTGAATGGCAGGATGTGGATCCCGATCTGCTGACAAGGTCTCTCGTTTCATGCGTTAACTGTTTCTCCTTGTCTGCCAACCAAAAGTTTAAACAGAAATTTTGTAGTCGTTATGTTTTTTCTTGTCAATTTCTTTTCCTCCTAGTTCTTCGCGAGCAAAGCTTCTTTAGCTGCACAATTCATTGGTCATTGAAAATTGACTTGATGATAACCTCCCCGTGCATCTGATCTATTCCTGGATCATATCCTTTTTCTTTTCCTTCTAGATTTGGCTCTTGCTGCTTATTTTTTTATAGGCTTTATTCACTCTCTAGGCTGATATTTCCTCTCGTATTTTCTTCTTCAAGGAGGGATGATCCCATGTATGTTTTGACAATAGCTGGTAGGACATGGTTTGAAAAATAGCTGATAGAATATTGTTTTTTTGCTTTTGTCACACTTGCAGTAAATATTTTAGTGATGTCTTCATGTTTGTGTCATCTGCAATGGCAACACGGGATCGTAGTTCTGAAAGTGCACGTTTTGAGGTGTTGAGCTCGGAATACAGGTAAGTAGATTGGCAATGTTGGTAGTTACTTTTCTTTTCGATGTTCTTGAGAATTTAAGACTCTGCAACTAAGATGTCCATACGTTGTGTAGTGCGGTTTTGCTGGGAAATGAAAATGCAACTATACACATTGATGCTGTTATCGATCCTTTAAGCCCCACTGGTCAAAAACTAGCATCACTTCTTCAGGTTCTACAAAAACATGTTCAGACGAGCATGAGGATTGTTCTGAATCCTATGGTGAGTAAAACATATACAGCGCACCTTATTATTTAGAAATCATGCGTATGTCAAACCTAATGTTCTAAGCCACCTAGATGTTCAAAGGTTACAGCTGTTACTCTTGTTAAGATCAATATTTTTGTGATGTTACAGCGGCCTTACTGATGTGGTTAATTATGAGTATTTTTTACGTGTATTCTGTTTCAAGGGTAATTATTTCTTATTGGAAAAAAGGAAATACATATTATTCATGTGTCTGACCTAGAGTTCTTAATTCTTATTGGTAGAGTTCCCTTGTGGACATTCCTCTGAAGAATTACTACAGATATGTCTTACCCAATACGGTATGTTATTTAAAAAGATCTTAATAAAATTATATGACGGTCTGGTATTGTCCATATTCTCTGATCAAATATTGATTCTGCTATTTATCCTTTTTTTCAGGATGATTACAGCAGTACAGGCTTTGATGTAGATGGGTCTAAGGCATTTTTCGCAAATATGCCATTGTCTAAGACACTTACCATGAATCTTGATGTTCCAGAGCCATGGCTTGTTGAACCAGTAATTGCCATGTATGGTATTTTTTCCTTAAAAAGAAAATGGGACTATGCTGCTCTTTTTGGTTCGAAATGTTTGTTAAGGCATTTGCTTGTTTAGTTCACTTATTTTTGCTTATGCCTGACCTTCTACTTTTTTTTTTTCCTCTCTCTCTCTCTTCTGGATTTGTCCTTGTCCAGTCATGATCTTGATAATATTTTGCTTGAGAACCTGGGAGATACCACAACACTGCAGGCAGTTTTTGAGGTTGAATCTCTTGTTCTTACAGGTCAGCTTTTCTAAACTTATTCTTCAACGTTGGTTGGATTTGTTCATGTTAATACTAACATAACCCTTGCACAGGTCATTGCGCGGAAAAAGATCATGAGGCTCCTCGTGGCCTTCAGCTGATTCTGGGAACCAAAAATAGACCGCATTTGGTTGATACCCTTGTAATGGCCAATTTAGGTTATTGGCAGATGAAAGTATCCCCAGGGGTTTGGTATTTGCAACTTGCTCCGGGTAGAAGTTCTGAGCTGTACGTTTTGAAAGGAGGAAATGATGGGAGTCAAGATCAATCCTCGCTGAAACGTATTACCATCGATGATCTGCGTGGTAAAGTTGTTCATTTAGAAGTAGTTAAGAGAAAGGGTAAGGAGCATGAAAAGTTGCTAGTTCCTTCAGACGGTGATGATGGTGTGCAGCAAAACAACGAAGTAAGTACAACTTTACTCGAATAGAAGATTTACATAAAAACTATTTGTCCTTGAAAATGCTGGTTATTTATTCTCTGATGACGCTCTTTTGTTTTAGCGGGGAAGCTGGAACTCAAATTTCTTGAAATGGGCGTCTGGTTTCGTTGGTGGTCGTCAACAATCAATGAAGGGAGGTTCCAAAAAGGTGAGTAGCTTTTGTAATCAGGACTAACTTTTACGATTGTTTTAAACGTGCTGCATCTCAATTCTCCGATTTCTAACATGTCGTTATCTTTTCAGGAGCATGAGAAGGGTGGACGACATGGGAAAACGATAAATATATTCTCCATCGCTTCAGGCCATTTGTAAGTGCAAGCAGTTTTCTTAACTGCTTGACCACATGCATTGACTTAATAAAATCACGTATATTGAACCTTTATGCTAGGCAGGGGAAAAACATTCATCAGCTATGTGCAATTTAGATAATCTGAAATACTTTAAGTGCATCACACATATGATAATCTGAATTACTTTTAAAAGTGCATCACGCGTATGAAAAAAGAAAATCATGTATGGTATTTCGACGTCTATATGTGGATATTTGTGTGCAGTAAGAGTTTTAAGTATATTATGTGAACAAAAAAGTTACAATATATGCGTTTCTGGGATCACTTCCTTCTGATACCGAGGGACTTCTTGTGACAGATACGAGCGTTTCCTTAAGATCATGATTCTCAGTGTCCTGAAGAACACCAATCGTCCTGTAAAATTCTGGTTTATAAAGAATTATCTTTCTCCTCAATTCAAGGTTGGTTCTTTTTTTCTTTGCATACTTAGGGTCTTGCATTTGTGTCTATTCTTGTTTTCTTATCTCTAGAAGTGTATTTATCACTAGTTTTTTTTTTAACCACATAAACTTGATATGTATGAGTGTATCGCATTCTACTATTGCAGGATGTGATTCCACATATGGCACAAGAATACAACTTTGAGTATGAGCTGATTACGTACAAATGGCCTTCCTGGTTGCATAAACAAAAAGAAAAGCAACGAATTATTTGGGCCTACAAAATTCTTTTCCTTGACGTTATATTTCCTCTCTCATTGGAAAAGGTACAGATGATCATATCACATCTTCATTTCTTTCTTGCGAATTTGATGCTTGGAAGATGCCACTATAAGGCATTCTACATGTATTCTGTAGGTTATATTTGTCGACGCAGATCAAATTATAAGGACAGACATGGGAGAGCTGTATGATATGGATATTAAAGGAAGACCTCTCGCATATACTCCTTTTTGTGACAACAACAAGGAAATGGATGGCTATCGATTTTGGAGACAGGTTAACATGAATCTAATTTTATTTTGTAGAGGTAATTGGTTTCCTGACTCTTACATTCTTAATTGCTTGGAACAGGGTTTCTGGAAAGAACATTTACGTGGTAGGCCATACCATATCAGGTAAACAAACTAACTTCACTTGAACCTCAGTAACTTGGTACTTTTCCCATTCTTGATATGGCTTGTTCTATCTGTAGTGCTCTATATGTAGTTGACTTGGTTAAATTCCGAGAGACGGCGGCAGGAGATAATCTAAGGGTATTCTATGAGACACTTAGCAAGGATCCAAACAGTTTGTCCAACCTAGATCAGGCAAGTTGCACAATATTGTTTTCTATTGTTAGGGCTGTAACCTTTCATTGATGGTCACACTATCGTTTTCCTTTATTTGAAAGCCTTTGCATTTTGACCCTTATCATCACACTATGCTCTGAATCTTTAGAAGATTCTACTACTGGTTTGACTTATCTTCTCAAGTTCTAGGTTCAAACTTGTTGATGGCATGGTATTATCTTGTTTCAGGATCTTCCTAATTATGCTCAGCATACTGTTCCTATATTTTCACTTCCCCAAGAGTGGCTGTGGTGTGAATCCTGGTGTGGAAACGCCACAAAAGCCAAGGCCAGAACAATCGATCTTTGCAATAATCCCATGACAAAGGAACCAAAACTTCAGGTAAAAGATGGCTTCCCAAAGCTGAAAATGATTTTTCTTATCTACAACAATGATAAAGCAATTGATAAATGTGGTGTGTTCTTCTGCAGGGTGCCAGAAGAATCGTAACTGAATGGCCGGATCTCGATCTCGAGGCACGGAAATTCACATCAAAAATCTTGGGTGAAGATGTGGAACTCAACGAGTCAGTAGCTGCTGCTACAGACAAGCCTAATCCTCCTCCATCAAGTGACATCCCTAAAGATTCAGAAGAAGACCTGGAATCCAAAGCAGAACTGTAAATGCAGGAAGTTTCAAAAGAAGAGAAGCAAACATCAATCTTGGTTATCTTCAATTGGTAGAAAAGGTTTCTTGTTTTGTAGTTGCAGTCTCGTAGACATCTCTCAGCAAAACTAGACAGAAGATAAAGTCAACCATATGCAGGAGAATAATACCAGTGATAATATGATTTTAAATCAAGAACAAAACTCATCCATTTGTAAAACATAGAGATACCTTTAATACGTATTTAGTATCACTTGGACGCTAGTAGTAAACTCTTTTGGTTTATCGGATTTATGTACGTTACTTACTCCCAAGATCGAAGACTGGTCCAAAATCTGAAATTGGTTAACCAAACCCAAACCAACAAGTAACCGAACCGAAGTTCGAATTCACATGTGTCAGTGTGTGTATAAAAAGCAACACGTGTTCTCTCGGAGCAAAGAAACCTTTGACACAGTTCTCAATTCTCAGCTGTGGTATCGATCACACTCCATCTACATCACTCAATTGATTCTTTAAATTCTTGAACTTTCCATCAATTTCGTGAAAATTAGTATGAAGCCCTAGATTTCTGCAATTGATTCCTTTTGAAAATTTCAGTAAGATCGTTCAGTTGAGAGAGTGAAAAAATGGAAGGTTCGTCGACGATCGCAAGGAAGACATGGGAACTCGAGAACAACATTCTAACAGTAGACTCACCTGATTCAACCTCCGATAGCATCTTCTACTACGACGACACTTCACAGACTAAGTTCCAGCAGGAGAAACCATGGGCTAACGATCCTCACTACTTCAAGCAAGTCAAGATCTCAGCGCTCGCTCTTCTTAAGATGGTGGTCCACGCTCGCTCTGGTGGCACAATTGAAATCATGGGTCTTATGCAAGGTAAGACCGATGGTGATGCTATCATTGTTATGGATGCTTTTGCTTTGCCAGTGGAAGGAACTGAGACAAGGGTTAATGCTCAGGCTGATGCTTATGAGTATATGGTCGAGTATTCACAGACCAACAAGCTCGTAAGTCCGTTTAGATACTCCATTTACTAGTTACTTTGATACTAGATAGTTGCTTGGAGGATTCAATCTGTGGATTTATGCAATTCAAAATTCATTTTCGTTGTAGTTGAATGGTCTAGGGATTTAATCTGTTCGTATGGGAGTCTTCTGGTGTGACAATGAGTTTTAAGAAGCTTCAAAGTTTTGATTTTTTTGGTTAGCGTATAAGTTTCTACTAGTCAGAACAGTTTGATTGATTATTACTACGACTTGATCTTTAAGGCTGGGCGGTTGGAGAATGTTGTTGGATGGTATCACTCCCACCCTGGATATGGATGCTGGCTCTCGGGTATTGATGTGTCTACGCAGAGGCTTAACCAACAGTATCAGGAGCCCTTTTTAGCTGTTGTTATTGATCCCACGAGGACTGTTTCAGCTGGTAAGGTTGAGATTGGAGCATTCAGAACGTATTCTGAAGGATATAAGCCTCCAGATGAACCTGTTTCTGAGTATCAGACGATTCCTCTAAATAAGATCGAGGACTTTGGTGTTCACTGCAAACAGGTATATATCCTTGTGTCATCATTTTCTTGATTTTTCTCATTGGAAGCTCCCAACACGATTCTTATGTTTGACTTTTGGTTCTGGCAGTACTATTCATTGGATATCACTTATTTCAAGTCATCTCTTGATAGTCACCTTCTGGATCTACTATGGAACAAGTACTGGGTGAACACTCTTTCGTCTTCCCCACTGCTGGGCAATGGAGACTACGTTGCCGGACAAATATCCGATTTGGGTAAACTCTTTTGATATGACCCAGGAGTAAAAAATTTACTCTTTTTATCTCTAATCATAGTCTGCGTAATAATAAGTAATGTGTTCTAATCGTTTTCATAATTTTACGAATGAAGCTGAGAAGCTTGAGCACGCCGAGAATCATCTGACTCATTCTCGCTTTGGAGGAATTGTGCCATCATCCCTTCATAGGAAAAAAGAGGTACAGTATGTTGCCAAGTGGTTGAGAGAATTTTAATTGCTCTGCCTTTCAAACCGCACTTCTCTATGCTTTCTCCTATCTAGAACTTCTACATCTGGTTACTTAAGTAGTACCGTAAACATGTAGCTACTAAGATGATAGTTCTTCAACTTTTCGGGTTATTGGGTGTGTTTTGTGTTAGTTGGAAGGAGAAAGAGTTGTTGAAAATTAGAGAGATATATAACATTGGGGTGTTCTGTATAGTCAAAAAGGATAAATTCACGCATCTATGTCTTGCTTGTAAAAGATCTCACTTAACGTGTGTTCTGAATCACTTCAGGATGAGTCTCAACTAACCAAGATAACTCGGGATAGCGCAAAGATAACTGTGGAACAGGTCCATGGACTAATGTCGCAGGTGAGTGTAATAATCTTGAAACGTAATGGTGGTATATTTTCCCTTAAGATGGAGTCACTAAAATACATCAATGTTGTTACTTGTTAGGTCATCAAAGATGTATTATTCAACTCAGTGCGTCAGTCCAATAAATCTCCCACTGACTCGTCGGATCCAGAGCCTATGGTTACATCTTGAAGTTACTGTTCTTTTGGTTTCTAGTTTCTATTTTCGTTCCTAGTGTTTTTGCGCAAGGACTTTGATTTTGTTTTTGTTGTGTCAGAGTTTAAGGCAAATGAGAATAAATTAAATTGAATAATAATACATTTATACAGGTCGGTCAAGAAAGAAAAGAATAATACAGAGTACAGACGAATGTAGAATTGGCCACATAGTTTGATACTATTATTGAAAATAGAAAGAAAGCAATAATTTAAGAATTCAGACCAAACGGAAAAAACAAAAAAGCAACAATTTTGCTATCGTACGCCTCTCTCTCGAAGCTTTTTCAGCTACGGAAATGGCGCAGAGAGTCGGAGGTGTGAGAAGAGTGAAACTTTCTCCTACAAGTCCAGATTTTCCTATTGCTTTTCGTTGCGATGGAGTACGCGTTCATCGACGTTACTCTTTCCCGAGAAATTGTTCTTCAAATCGAAAGCCAAGACTCCGAATTGTGGCTCAGAAATGGAAATTGAACGACATCGACAAAAGTAAGACCTTTTTCTTCTTCTTATTCTTCTTCTATGGCTTCTGGAGCTCTGTACGAGCCTCTCTGTACAAAACTCCGAAACGTTAATTAGCTGTAGCTGTTAGGAGTTTAATTGGTTTTGGTTTTTCTTCTCCGACAGATGTAGTGCAAGAACGATTCAGTCGGTGGGTGTCTAAATCCCAGAAAATTCTGAGTGATGTAACCTCTCCGCTGACAAAAAAGGGTCAGAGTCTAAAGGTCGATCTTGAGGATCAACATGATTTTGAAGACTTGGAGGAATTTCTTACAGTTGAACAAACAGTTCGAAGTGATACACCAAAAGGATCTCTTTCTTTTGATGCTATTATCTCCATCGAGCAGTTTAGCAGGTGACAAACCTATTAGATATTGAATCATCCTCACTTGTGGTTGCTGTAAATTAAGTGTTTGTATCTCTCTAAAGTTTTCTTTTTTCTTTGACCCTTACGCAGGATGAATGGACTAACTGGGAAGCAAATGCAAGATATATTTGAAACTCTTATTCCTCCAGCTTCATCTACCAATGCCCGATACCTTGTGGAATATTGCCTCTTTCGGTTTTTATCGAGGGATAGCTCGGAATTTCATCCGTCTCTCAAGGTATCTGGAAACTGGAATGCTTCACACTGACTCTAATAGAGTTTTTAGTTTTGGAAATAAAGTGTCTTTAAACCCAATAAGAAAGAAAACAAAAGAAGTCTTCAAAAAAGACGTTCTTTACATTGGTTATTGCTTTCTGAACCATTGAAACTTATCTCTTCGTAGGAACCTGCATTCCAGAGGCTAATTTTCATCACAATGCTCGCCTGGGCGAATCCGTACTGTAAAGAAAGAAAGGAACGCAGTAAAACCTCAGAGAAACCTTCTTTTCAGGTATTTCTTAGTTTTTTCATTTCTTTTCGCTTATATAATGACAAAAGTTCTGTACCCTCAGATTGAATCACATAGTTTCTCTGAAGGTTGGTAGTGGTATTAGTATAAACAAACAAAGTTTATGAAGTCAAATAGTTTTCTAATGAAAGGTTATCGGTGTTGAAGGGACGGGTTGTAGGGGAAGAGGCATTTGTTCGTATTGCTCCAGCAATTTCAGGCTTGGCTGATAGGGCTACAGTACATAACCTTTTCAAGGCTCTAGCTGTTGCGACTGATCAAAAAGGCATTTCATTGAAGATTTGGCTAGCTTACATTCAGGAACTTGTCAAGTGAGTATGACATTTGGGTTGTTTTCCACTACTGGTTCCGACTTCAAATAGTGAACTGTAAACCTTTTGATTACCGTGCATCTGATATCTCTATACCTTGGTAATTCTCATTAGTTTGACTAGCGAGCATCTGACATCTTCGTGCATTCAGTGATATACACTTATGAGTTTAAATCTATGACGTTCCTTTTAACTTAGCTGTCTGTTTAAATATTTATGGACTCAATATTGCTTTTCAAGCTGAATATTTATCTTTCTGAAACATGAACCCAACAGTTTTTTCCTAGCTGAGTATCTTTCCATTGTCAGAACAGAATACATGAAGGCCGGAAGTCACACCAGACTACAGAGTTTCCGCAGTTGTCATCGGAGAGACTTTTATGCATGGCATCTAATAGGAAAGGACCTGTTTTGAAGTGGGAGAATAACGTTGCATGGCCTGGAAAACTGACTTTAACTGATAAAGCTCTCTATTTTCAGGTATCTATAGTTCTTCATTTTCTAAGTCTCTCAGGAAGGAGCGTGTCAACACTATTTTCTATTGGACTTTAGAAATGAATTCGCGATTTTGTAGCTTTTTTCTCCAGTTTTACATATTCCCTGCATAGATATGCAACGTTAGCTTGATTTCTCAGTTGTTTAATTTTACACTTTGTGAACCCATCTCTTATTGGAATGTTCTTTTGGTGTAGAATTGAGAACCTTTCTCATGGAAATGCTCTTTTGGTTTCAAAAAGTCTTAATTGTTTTCATATTCAGCCAGTTGACTTAAAGGGAAGCAAAGGGGTCTTAAGACTTGATCTCTCAGGGGAGAAGTCCACCGTGGAGAAAGCAAAAGTGGGGCCTCTGGGGTTTTCTCTCTTTGATTCTGCAGTTTCTGTTTCGTCCGGCCCCGGGTGAGTTCATATGTTCATGTAACTGATGTGGTTCTGATGCCTCTCTTATGGCTCTAACCTGTAAAATGGTTCATTTAGGTTGGCCACTTGGGTTCTGGAGTTCGTTGACCTAGGAGGTGAACTGAGACGAGATGTTTGGCATGCAATAATTAGTGAGGTTATAGCGTTGCACACATTTCTACGAGAATTTGAGCCAGAAGCGGATGACGAATCGCTGTATCATGTGTTTGGTGCAAAGAAGGGTAAGGAAAAGGCAATTGCAAGTGCATCTAACTGTATTGCAAGACTCCAAGCTCTTCAATATATGAGGAGTTTGCCAGATGATCCTATCAAACTAGTTCAGTTCTCTTTTCTTCGACAAGTAGCCTATGGTGACATCGTCTGTCAAACATTAGCTGTAAATTTTTGGGGTGGACCATTACTGACCAAAGTTGCAAACACGATCTCCAAACAAGGTAGATTGGCCAGGAATTCTGGAGAGTCCTATGACAGCTTTGATAATGTCACTGATCTAGATGGAAGTGTCTACCTGAAAAAGTGGATGAGATCTCCGTCCTGGGGTTCAAGTGCATCCATTAACTTCTGGAATAATTATTCTCTAAGACAAGGTTTAGTTCTGAGCAAACACCTTGCAGTGGCTGATCTCACACTTGTAGAGAGAGCAGCAGAAACATGCAGACAAAAATATAAAGTGGTAGAGAAAACTCAAGCCACTATTGATGCTGCAACCATCAAAGGAATACCTAGTAATATTGATCTCTTTAAGGTAACGCTTTTTCTCCATTAATATTTTGTGCTACAACCTGTTTTGGAGGGTTTCCTTATTCTTCATGTTTAGACAACTTTCAACTCCAGTGTGCAATGCACTCAGTATTTGTGGTATTATTTCATTACCTTGCAAATTATTTTACAAAATTTAAAATTAGTCAAGACCGTAGTAACTCAATGTTGTCCTTCTACTTTTATCTTTCACTCCCAGGAACTCATTCTACCACTGAGTATAACTGCCACAAAGTTTGAGAAACTCAGATGTTGGGAGGAGCCTTACATGACGGTCTCTTTTCTAGCATTTGCATCAACGATAATTTTCAGGTTGGTTTACACCCGGACATGTGATAAATGTGATATCATGTATCTCATGCACGTTGCATTCAGAATGATCCTCACATTTAACACTTGTAGTCAAGTCATATTATCAACGGATGTACCTTAATTTTGATATTGTTGTATCTCCTCTGCTGCGTAGTAATGATCTGACACCACTGATGATACTTTTCTGCGCCTCAGGAACCTTTTGCAGTACGTTTTTCCTGTGTCATTGATATTTTTGGCAACTGGGATGCTTACCTTGAAGGGACTCAGACGACAAGGCCGTCTAGGAAGATTGTTTGGAATAGTTACCATTCGAGATCAGCCATCTTCAAATACTATTCAAAAGATTATTGCTGTCAAAGACGCCATGCAAGATATGGAGAGCTATTGCCAAAAGGTGAATGTTGTGCTTCTAAAACTACGGACAATTATACTATCTGGTCATCCTCAGGTATGTTCTATTCACTGGATTAGGTTTTAAAGCTCTTTAGTGCCAAACTTTCTTCTCTCTGTTATCTAGTAATTTAGGGAATTGGGGAAGAACTCATGTGATCTTTTTACCATTGATAGTGGCTGTGATAGGTAACTATTGTTTGCTACTATATAACCTAGTTGCACGATTTGAATCTCTTGTCAGATAACTACAGAAGTAGCACTAGTTCTGCTATCTATTGCAACGGTTCTAGTCATTGTCCCTTTCAAGTACGTTCTAGCATTTGTTCTCTACGATCAATTTACTCGGGAGCTCGAGTTCCGGAAAGAAATGGTCAAGAAATTTAATGCTTTCTTACGAGAACGTTGGGAGATGGTACCAGCAGCTCCTGTCATTGTTTTACCGTTTGTAAATGAAGAAGAGTCGACAACAGGTACTGAGGAAAACAAGCAGCTCAAAAAACAAACACAGAGAGGTGATTCATAGATAAAAAGTGCCAAATTTGTATAACTTAGTGGCATGTGCATGTTTTAATACACTAGTTTCCTAAGAAGCCAAATCCTAGGAGGGACAAATATTAAATGTAATTGACAATGAATCTCTGGTTACTAAATGTATATGATAAGTACAGAGCCCTATAGATGTTAGTTCATCAATGTTTCTTATCTCATTAAAAAACTAATCACCAGTATCAACAGTTAAAATACTTACTTTACTCACATTTCTTGCTCTTGATCTCCAAAATTTGTCAGCCTTAAGAGATTCACTATGATTCGTGTGGCAACTCTATCCGTTATACCCTCGGATAATCTTGTGCTTAATAGTTTCTTGATCTTTATCCGAAGAGGGTGAGAAACATCCGTCATGGTCGTGTCTCCTTGCGTATGCATTTTTAGTCTCTTCTTATGATAATTCAAGCATGATGCAAGCTTATTGACTTGCTGACATGCAAGCAGGTGAAATGTGAGAGAGAGCCGTTACAAATTCAATCAGAAATTCCGGAAGATAACTCCTCTGTGTCACATGTAGCATGTTTTTCCTAGAGCCTTTATATAACAATCTTCCCAAATTCACAAGCTAACTGAAAATGAACACAAACGGAAAGAAGATGAAAGTCCATATTGAAGGATATGTGTTGATACTTGCCGTGACGGCGTCTGTTATATTACAGCAGCCTGAGTTGGTTACCGGACAAGCTAGAGTTCCGGCTATGTTTGTACTCGGAGACTCATTGGTCGAGGCTGGGAACAACAACTTTCTACAAACCGTAGCTCGAGCCAATTACCTCCCTTATGGCATCGACTTGAACTTCCGTCCAACTGGCAGATTTAGCAACGGCTTAACTTTCATTGATCTGCTAGGTAAAATTTCGGAAATTTGAACGAAGTTCACTTGGTCAAGATTCATCAATTTGTTTTAGAATTATCTTATCTTTACTGAAAAACACAACCTGTTCTGTAAAAACAGCTCAGTTGTTAGGAATTCCATCGCCTCCTGCTTTTGCGGATCCAACCACATCAGGGAATAGAATCCTCCAAGGAGTTAATCATGCGTCTGCAGCTGCTGGCATCCTCGATGAATCAGGCTACAACTACGTATTTTTCTTTAGTTTTGTGTCGTCACTTTTAGTTAAAAGATATGATAAGTGTAAATGGATAAAGGAATGATGGTGTGGTGTGCAGGGGGCAAGATTCAGCCTGAGCCAGCAAATGGTGAACCTAGAGACGACACTGAGCCAGTTGAGAACAATGATGAGTCCCCAAAACTTTACGGATTACTTGGCAAGATC
The DNA here is from genome assembly GCA_011420285.2 of Erysimum cheiranthoides. Taxonomy (NCBI): domain Eukaryota; kingdom Viridiplantae; phylum Streptophyta; class Magnoliopsida; order Brassicales; family Brassicaceae; genus Erysimum; species Erysimum cheiranthoides. The sequence goes on along the minus strand of CM022179.2, from coordinate 4,434,477 downwards.
GCTTGTGGTTCTCGTTTTTGGAAGCAATGACTATATCAACAACTACCTTATGCCTAATCTCTACTCCTCCAGCATCAGATACAGACCACCTGAGTTCGCCAATCTACTTCTCAATCAATACGCTCGCCAACTTCTTGTAAGTTACATCAATCTTCATATGGTATTATTATCTTTTAATCTATCGTATGATAATCTTTTGAATCAATGTGTAGACTCTGTACAGACTAGGTCTAAGAAAAATATTTATACCTGGAGTAGCACCACTAGGCTGCATACCGAACCAACGAGCCACCGGTGTTGGACCACCTGAGAGATGTGTTGATAGTGTGAACCAGATTCTAGGCACATTTAACCAAGGGCTGAGGTCACTTGTTGACCAGCTGAACCAGCGTTTACCTGGAGCCATCTTTGTATATGGGAACACATATAGTGCAATTGGTGACATCTTAAACAACCCAGCTGCTTACGGTAAACCTGCTTGTGAATTATATGGCTGTTAAAGGGAGTTTCTTCTATGCTTTTCACTCAGATCAAACAGGGTTTATATGGTACAGGATTCACCGTAGTCGACAGGGCTTGTTGCGGGATTGGGAGGAACCAAGGACAAATCACATGTCTGCCAATGCAGAATCCTTGTCCTAACAGGAATCAGTATGTCTTTTGGGATGCATTCCATCCTACTCAGACTGCTAACTCCATTCTGGCTAGACGAGCTTTCTATGGCCCTCCTTCTGACGCATATCCTGTCAATGTCCAACAGATGACTCTCCTTCGCTAGTTTTTTTTCTTCATGTTTCTCAGTCTTGAAGTTGTAAATTATGATGCTTGAACCTGTCTATCAAGCTGAAACCAAAATGCGGTAAATGCTTTTACTGCATAATAACATATGTGCATGAAAACGGGCAGAAGCCCCATGATTAAAAGTCTTAGAGAGGACATGTTATTTTCAAAAACAGAACGTGCCGAGTTTTGTGTGCACCATATTCCAGAAAAAAGAACACATCCATTGCCAATTTACTCTGTTCATACTACTCCCTCAGTTCATTTATCCCACTCCAGCTCTAACTGCTGTGGATCAGTCTTTAGATGTGAAGTAATCCTCTGTGCTTCAGTACCAACTTGACCCGTCTGCGCTTCAGTACCAACTTGACCTGTTAACCGATCCCAACCCATGATGTGTGGAAGGGCAAACTGCACAAAATAGAAAATCTGGTAAAAGATAATCACAGATATCCATTCCTTCAAGAATATTTACTTGATCCAGATTCATGTGCTAAAAGTATAAAACTGACAGAATAGCAATGCTCTTTGTTTTTTCAAATCATTGTTTTCGGTTCTCAAACTGATATAATAGTAATAGAATAGAGAGAAAGCAGGATTAAAATCTTATCTTACACTAAAAGCCGTCTTCATCACTGCAAATTCAGCTGTTGTGACAGGAACCACAAAGCGGTCATTGGTTTTGAGGATGCTATTGTTAACGCCTGCAACAAAACCGCAGAAGGTAAGTGTTTAGACGACATTCCTATTATTATAAGGAAAGCTATTTCGTGGAAAAACTCTTATCGCCTTAATACAAAACTAATACAAGTGCAAGCTTCTAAATTAAGTTATCAGAGTTCCCATAACTAACTATTCCAGTAGGATTCAGACTGATGATCCATCACTAGTTATATTAATTTGAGAGAAGCCTTACTCAATGAGATGAAGTAGCCGCTACCATCTGGTCGGGGCGTAATTGACAATGACTTCCTGACTTGACCAGAATTACTGAGGAGTCGAAGACGTGTATGTCAGAAAATGAAACAGCTGAGTTAAAAAAAGCAAATATCTGCAACAAATGAGCAGTAAAATCATGTATTGAAGGAAAAAAAAACAAACATTGATTTCATGGAAGGGTCATGGAAAAACTCAGAGGTGTCTTTGGAACCCATGCTGATCAAAGATCCAACTTCCGTAGCTGACAAAGCAAACATCTGCAACAATGTAGGAAACAAAATCATTTATCCGAACGAGAAAGAACACGAGTAAAGGTAGAAGAAAGAGAAGATAATAAACCTGTTTCTTTCCCCAATCGTACTTACGCTCACCAATAGCAGGCATAAATGTCATCATCAAGGATCCACGACGCCCTATCACACGATTTCCAGACTAACAATTGTACACAGCAAGTAAGTAAACTAAAAGCCTTAAGAATATATATACACACAAAATTAGAGAAATGAGGGTTATGGTATACATCAATTCTGGTGAAACTGGGGAGAACAGGTTCAACAGAGAGAGCAGCTTTTCCCTTGAAAATAGCATAAGGTGCGAACACTCGACCACTAGGCTTTGCGGCATCTTTTTCAATCAAGCAAAACAAATTAGGGCAACACTTTAAACAGAGACAAACGAAAGCAGACCAAGTACTAACCTTTCCCAGAGAAACCACTTCTGGGTGTAGAAGACTCTGACCAGGTTGCAAAACCACGCAACGCCGAAGCTCTAACTTTCTCTTCGAAGACTGACTTACTTTGGTCGCAAAGGCTCCTGCTTTGTTAAAAACAAACAAACCCAGAGAAGCCATCTGAGAGAAATGCGTTTCTAAATCTGAATTTCGAGAGGGAAACGAAGAATTAGACTAACCTGGAGAGCAAAGTGCGAGCTTGCTTCATCATCTTCTACACAATTCCGAGAGAAACGAGAGTACAAAGCGTCACTTGAGGTTTTTCTGAGGTTTTTTGATTTTATCAAAACGGGTTTTACCCATCTAAAAAACAGGTGACCCATATTTTAACCCGTTTCTCATATTATTAGGCCCAGTGGGCTTTTTTTGTTGAATGGGGAAATCAAAATCAGATTAGAGAAGACGAATCTGGGAAAGCTGAAGCTGAAGAAGACTCTCAATTGTAATGGCAGACTCTTAACTGATTTCAGACTCAGAAGGTAGATCTTAATCTCCTAGCACTGCAAATTTTTAGGATAGGTTGAGAGATCGAGCATTCTTGCTTCCATCAGCAAGATGTCCATTGACACAATGGTAAGCTTGCACTTCTTTTTCGCCTTGGTGATCTTCTAGCCTTATTCCTGGATCCTGTATGATTGTTTCACCTCTTTTGCGGGTTTAGTCTCTTATCGAAGTTTTCTATCTAAAATCACAGGGCGACTTTAGTAATCCTGAGAAACTTGGATTTGATTTGGGAGCATTTGTTGGAGACTTGGCTTTCGAAGAGGATTCAGGCAGGTAACGTTCTCATGTTTTTCTGTTTCATCTTAATTCGATCACCAACTATGCTTCTGCTTCTCTTTATTGTTCTGATTAGAATGCTCTCTTTTGATTTTATCGCACTTGCATGATCAAATCGACATTGCAGTGAGGATATATCGTTGGAAGGGCTTCAGCAAGAACTAGAAGAATGTCAAAGCGATGAGGTAATACGGAACTGTAATCAGACTTTTAAAGCTGAAAATGAAGTACTTTGGTTGTTTTCTTCTTCCAGTATGTGGGTTAGTCTCATACACTGTTGGATTCATGGATATGATGTCCTCTCTATCGTGTTTGTGTGTCAGCTCAGGTTGTTTCCAATATACTATCCAGTGGTGCCAAACTTAGAGACTATGCAAAAGGGGTTGAAAACAATCTACGGAAGGTTGAATTGGATTCAATTGAGGTTGCTATTCTCTTACCTGTGATACATTATGGCACTTGTTAGTTTCTACTTGTCATAACATATATTTTCAGTCTAAAAGTTTGGGAATTTCTTTGGTCTTGTAAGTAGCTCACTTGGATGCTTTACCTTCTATGAATACCCAGGATTACATAAAAGAAAGTGATAACCTAGTCTCACTTCACGATCAGATTCGTGACTGTGACAGCATTCTGTCACAAATGGAAACTCTCCTCAGTGGATTTCAGGTATTTGAAAATTAGACATTTATATAATTTTTTGTGTGTATGTGTGTATGGGCTTCTTTCTCCTTATTCTGACCTTTGCTTAATGGGAGGAATTTGTTTACTTTGAAATGCATATCTATATTTTCCTTGTAATCTAAATGCGCACTTTGCTTCTTTTCTTGCAGGAAGAGATTGGTTCTATAAGTTCAGACATAAAAATTCTTCAAGAAAAGTCAATGGACATGGGTTTGAGATTGAAAAACCGCAGGGTATAGCCAATCAGAAACCACTATTAGTATTATCTCATGCTGCTTCCACCCGTGACTCATCCAAATGAGCTCTTTTATTTGAACAGGTGGCTGAATCAAAGCTAGCAAAGTTTGTCGAAGACATTATAGTGCAACCAAAGATGATAGATGTAATTGTTGATGGAGAGGTATTTTTCAGATTCCCCTTTTTATGTAGCTTTCGTACGGTTGGAGATTTGTAAGATCTCTTCATGTTGTGTAAGTATCTATTTCTTTTTGTTTCTGGTGCTGTAAGAATTACTGATTTGGTGCATATACTGTACTATGACAAACGTAGGAAAAATATAAAAACAACATTTACTGGTTAAGCTTAGTAATATGCTGCCACTATGTGCAATACTAGTAGAACAAACTTTATTGAATTAACTTCATTTAGTTTTCTTACATCATATAGTCCTTCTATCTGTATTTCCCCTGAGTACTGTGTTTTTTAAAACTGTAGGGGTGCATTTAGGCCAACATTGGATTGCTGAGGGTATTTTTATTTCCAATCTGATAGTCGTGCTATTTTCCTTATTCAGGTGAATGAAGAGTATATGAAAACGCTTGAAGTTCTGAGTAAGAAGCTGAAATTTGTAGAAGCAGATCAAGCAGTTAAAAGTTCCAAAGCGTTAAAAGATGTAGAGCCTGAGCTCGAAAAGCTCCGGCAAAAAGCTATTTCCAAGGTTTATGATTTTATTGTCCAGAAGCTTATAGCCCTGAGGAAGCCCAAAACAAACATTCAGATTCTTCAACAGAGTGTGTTATTAAAATACAAGTGAGTAATGCTCTCCAAGCCCCTTGATTTGGTTCTACGTAGTGAAACAAATATTGGACAACATTTCCTGTCTTTCATGTATGTTTCTGTTAACTATTTTATGCATAGTTGTGTATGTGGTCATCACCTTACGAATGATTTGGTTAGTTATCTTGCTTCGGATTTTACCTGGGTGATTTTGGCGGAGTTGTTTGATTTTACATGTTACTGATACCCAAATTGATATTATATTGCTTCTACAGTAGATTTATACAGACTTCATTCACCAATTACATTTTGATGATAGGTATATTATCTCTTTCCTCAAAGAACATGGAAAAGAAGTGTTTATGGATGTCCGTGCTGCATACATTGATACCATGAACAAGGTGATATTCTTATCTTGTGTGATCTCTTGCACCATGCTGCAACTCCTGTATATAGTCTTAGTTGGATGAGGAAGGATAAACAGATAGATTTGTCTTTGGTTAATCTCTGCAAATGTAAGGTAGTGAGTACAACATTCAAATGCACGTTACATGCAAGTAGTTCTTCTAGTCTTGTATTCTCACTAGAGTTGGACAAAACTAGTTTTTTTCTTTGTTGATTGAGCTGTGATTATTAAAGGTTGTATGCAGGTTAGATAAAAATGTTGTTTGTTTGCTCTTAGGCTTTCACTTGTTGTTACACCTAATCTATTGTATGATCTGGTTTCAGGTGTTAAGTGCACATTTTCGTGCTTATATTCAAGCACTTGAGAAACTACAGTTAGATATAGCCACAGCATACGACTTGATTGGGGTGGAGACCAGAACCACCGGCCTCTTCTCAAGAGCTAGGGAGCCACTAAAGAACCGTTCTGCCGTTTTTGCTTTGGGTGAGAGGATAAAAATTATAAAGGTATTCATTATTCATCATTCAGCGATTAGCATTGCTAATTGTTTTTTCCACCATTCTACATGCTCTGGCGAATTCTTTATATAAAATGAGTTGCTTTTCTGACTCTTAATACAAAAGAAGGTACTAGGTATGTGTCTTTACAAATAAATTTGAAGTTGTATTAACCTATGTACACCATTGGTTTTCTTGAGGAGTACCCACTTTGATTTTTGGTTCAGATATTTTGGTTTTAGGTTCTGAATTATAGGTATCAAATCTCTTGGTTCATTTCAATTTTGGTTTTGAACAATATGTATCCTTAATTAAAAGCTCCTCAGATAGATCTAAGTTCCCATTTGTTTTTCTTATTTTCAATTTGGATTAATGTGGTTCAGTATTGATTTGTTTTATCTGGTATAGAAGAAGTAAATCCAAAGTTTGTTTGGTTTAACCGTACTAGTTACCCCTATTATATTCTTAAAGTTTGTTAAAAGGCTTAAGGTTCAGTATGTCCGCTGTAGGAAATTGATCAACCTGCTTTGATCCCGCACATAGCCGAAGCCAGCTCTCTCAAATATCCTTATGAAGTGCTCTTCAGGAGCTTGCACAAGCTACTTATGGATACAGCTACTTCTGAGTTCTGTTGATTTTTCCCCTTTTATATTTGTGTTATTGTCGCTCATCTCTCAACCCCCTGGTTAACGTCATTTGTTTTCATTTAACAGGTATATATTTTGTGATGATTTCTTTGGTGAAGAGTCCATATTCTATGAAATTTTTGCGGGTAATTTATAATATGTCTCCCTTTTGCTATACCAAACTAGTATGTGGATATTGTTAGCTGTTGAATAGGACATCAGTTTATCTTGTAGAAATCCTTGCAACATAGTTAAGATAAATGTCACAAATTTGATATGGTGTTGAGCAGCGTATACAAAATTAATCTTGTCTTCTTCCGGATAGAATGCTGAACCCCTTCCACTTTACAATTGATATGATAATAGTAGCACTTGTTTTGGATAAATTCTGAATTTTCCGTGATACAGGTCCATTTTCTGTCATTGATGAGCACTTCAATCCCGTTCTTTCAAACTGCTTTGATGCCATTGGCCTGATGCTTATGATTCGCATAATACACCACCACCAGGTATTAATGATGACCCGATTACTAGTTTATCTGTGTTTTGGTGAATCTCTTGGAATCAGGTAATCTAGTTAGCTCCCCTTTTGTACTTTTTTAGTCGCACACGTATGTGAGAAAGCATTTAAAGTTGGTGGTCCAGTGAAGTATGGTTAGATATTTATCAACTCAGCATTAGAAGGAGGAGTCTTAATGTCTTGCAAACTAAATATTCAGATATACTGGTCTTTTAGGAAAGATGTTTCTACTTTCTAGATTACATACCTTCAGCTGGTCCACATAAGTGTTCCAAAACCGGTCTATATTTTGCCTCAATAGTATGATAATCTAGTATAGCTTATATTTTACTTATTTTCATGATTCCAGCCTTTTGCAAGGGTCATGATGGTTTATATGTCCACTAAGTGTTAAGCAATGCTCAATTCCCACCTTTTTTACAGCTTATCATGTCTCGCCGGAGGATTCCATGCCTGGATTCATATCTGGACAAGGTTTATAACTCTCTATCTATTTTATTCTGTTTGATCTACTTATAAATATATATGTTGCAGTTTAAGCAACAAAAAGAGTTCATTATTATTGTGCTCATTTGCAGCTGTTTTTATTTGGTCCTTATATGTTTTCTTTTTGGTATAACTTTGAAGGTCTTGTATAGATTTTAGATATAAGCTTATAGATGTGGCTGAGGTATTTTTCCTTAGGTTCCATTGTCCTCTCTCAATGAATCTTTTATTTTGCAAATTGTGAGCAGGTTAATATTTCCTTGTGGCCTCGTTTCAAGATGGTGTTCGACTCACACCTCAGCAGTCTGCGAGATGCAAACATAAAGACATTATGGGAAGATGACGTTCATCCCCACTATGTCATGAGGCGTTATGCTGAATTCACGGCTTCCTTTATTCACCTGAACGTTGAATATGGAGATGGGCAGGTTTGCTATAAGCATTGCCTCTGTCTCTAATGATATGTATTACCTGAGCTCGTCACTCAGTCGCTTGACTTTATCTATGAACCTCTGCAGCTTGATATAAATCTGGAGCGGTTAAGAATGGCAGTAGATGGCTTGATTCTCAAGCTTGCAAAGTTGTTCCCAAGGCCAAAGCAGCAAATTGTGTTTCTCATAAACAACTATGATATGACAATCGCTGTGCTGAAGGTGAGTTGAACACTTGGCCATCTCATGTTAAGTGCACCCATGTAGACCCTTGATTTAAAATGCCTTTTCTGAATCAGTCAGCATATCCGAACTTTTTATGAATCATTATTTATATCTATTGAATCTAACCTACCAGAATAATCTTTTTAAATCACCTTCCGGTATTTTAGGAAGCTGGACCAGAAGGTGGGAAAATTCAAATGCATTTTGAGGAATTGCTAAAGAGCAACACTTCGTTATTTGTGGTAAGGGACAATGTTGCAGTTTGATTTCCTCAAGCTTTTCGAAGTCATGTTGCCTTTATAGTTTGCGTCATGGTTTTAACACAAGCATGGCTTTGTAGTAGCCTACCCTTACATTTTATGTAAACTCTGCCTCATTCAAGTTTCAATAATGGTGATTTTTGTTAGGTCAAGACAATCAAAGACCATAGAAAAATGCTAACATTTTTATATATTATGATTTATTATTTTGTTCATTAAAAAAAAAAAAACATCTTGCAGGAAGAATTGCTGGTGGAGCATTTCAGTGATTTAATCAAGTTTGTGAAAAGTCGAGCCTGTAAGCAACTTCTTTCTTTCTCGCACTTGCACTCATCATTTTCAGTCAAATAACCATTAAACTGTAATATATGTAGCAGCTGAGGATTCAAGCTCAAATCCAGAGAGGTCCATCACAGTTGCTGAAGTAGAGCCACTGGTGAAGGACTTCGGAAGCAGATGGAAGACAGCGATTGAGTTGATGGACAAAGATATCATAACTTCCTTCAGTAACTTCTTGTGTGGTATGGATATTTTGAGAGCTGCATTGACACAACTTTTGCTCTATTACACAAGACTCACAGACTGCATCAAGAAGATAGATGGTGGATCTGCTCTGAACAGGGATCTTGTATCCATTCAATCTATCATGTACGAGATCAGGAAATACTCCAAGACTTTCTGAAAGATAACATATGTGGCTGCTTATGAAGAGTATGTAAGGTAAGACAAATCTTTCAAAGTGAATCTAAAGCCAGGTTATGATGTATCTTGAAAACAATAAGAGTTCCTCTAATGTCTTTTGAGTTTTGATACTGTTATCCCATTGAAGTCTCGGTTTTTTTCTCATCCTGAGTGTATTGGATACTTTCATGGGAATCTCCACCCACATTTCTCTATTGTTAAAGATTTGAGATGTAACGAGGATGGGGAAATTGAGAAAGGAGAGAACAAAGAGTGCAGTAGCCATTGCCGCAAACTGAAACTTTTACAGTTGCCACCTTAAGTTATGTGTCTTCTTAGGCTTAATACTGCGCAGTGAACACCAAAAAATGCCATTGCTTCAGCCTTTTGCACAACATCGCCGATTCGCCGTAATGTGCTCACGAATGCATGCAAGAAAGCAAACCACCAGCATTTTATTACTAACAAAAACAAAATATAGGATGACTAAAGCAACACTACAAAAATATAGCTCACATTTTAACTAAATTCACTTTCAATATATATATAATACATTGATATTATATTGCTCATAAAAAGTATTTGTCTATTTTTCCAAATCTTTTTTTTTTTTTTCATGGAAATTCTCTTTCTCATAGATCAAATAGTTGTATTCATATGGAAAGTCATATGAAAAAACAACTATTGAGTAAGTTACAAGGTTTCATTAATATATTACAACCAAACTTGTTCTTAAACTATTTTTCCAAATCTAATATATTTTTAAGTTTTTAATATAAATTTTGAGAAAAGGATTGTTTATTATTGAATATTTGTTGTCTTTAATATTCTGATAAATTTAATATTAATTTAACTAAATATCTATTATTTAAATTATTTCTGATATCTAAATATTAAAATTAAGGAAGAACTTAATAATAATATGCCAAGTTTTATAGCAAAACATTTAAGGCCAAAATCTTAAATATTTAAAACTAATATTTTTATTTAATCAAATGACTAGAAAGTAGAAAGTCCATATAAAATTTTTGACCAAGAAAAAACATATTACTGTAGTTTAATTTTTATAAGGTTTATCATCTATTTGTGACAAGTGTTATCATCTTTGGTGGTTTCTCCAGAGTTGGTAAACATATTTTGAATCGTTATCTCCTACAAATGTTTGCACTGCAAATTGTTTAGATAGGTTGAGGGATCGAACGTTTGATTTGTGTATAATTTTCTTTGGTCTTCTATCTAAAATCACAGGGACAAGCTATGGGGGACTTGAGTAATCATGAGAAACATGGATTTGATTTTGGAGCATTTGTCGGAGACTTGGCTTTTCAAGAGGATTCAGACAGGTAACGTTCTCATGTTTTTTTTTCTTTGCCTTTAATATAAGTATGACATATATGGTTCTGTTTCTCTTTACTCTGATTAGAGTGCTCTCTGATCAAATCGACATTACTCTTTTTGATTTGTTGGGCAGTGAGGATATATCACTTGAAGGGCTTCAACAAGAATTAGAAGAATGTGAAAGTGATGAGGTAAGCTATTGTCAGAACTGAGATCAAACTTTCAAAGATAAACATGGATTAATCGTAGAATTTTAGATCCAATGATATAATGCCCTCTCTATCTTGTTTGTGTGTCAGCTTAGGTTGTTGCCAATATACTATCCAATGGTGTCAAACTTAGAGAATATGCAAAAGGGATAGAAAACAATCTATGGAAGGTCGAATCGGAATCAATTCAGGTTGCTATTCTTACCTATTATTTTCTACTTGTCCATCAACAAGTTTGGGAATTTCTTCAGTCTTGTTAGTATCTTACTGAAATGCTTTACACTCCATGAATACTCAGGATTACATAAAAGAAAGTAATAATCTAGTCTCACTTCACGATCAGATTCGTGACTGTGACAGCAACCTGTCACAAATGGAAAATCTCCTCAGTGGATTTCAGGTAATTGAAAATTAACCATTTATTATTTTGTGTGTATTTGTTTCTTTCTCCATAATCTGAATTTTGGTTAATGGGAAGAATTTGTTTATCTTGGAATACATATCTATATTTTCCTTGTAATCTAGATGTGTTCTTTGCATCTTCTTTTCTTTCAGGGAGAGATTGGTTCTATAAGTTCAGACATCAAAATTCTTCAAGGAAAATCTATGGACATGGGTTTGAGACTGAAAAATCGCAGGGTATAGCCAATCAGAAACCACTATTAGTTGTTATCTCTTACTGCTTCCACCCCTGACTCATCCAAATAAGCTTAAGTTCTATTTGAACAGGTAGCTGAATCAAAGCTAGCAAAATTTGTTGAAGACATTATAGTGCCACCAAAGATGATAGATGTAATTGTTGATGGAGAGGTATTTTGAAAATTCCCGCTTTATATGTGGCCTTGGTAGGGTTGGAGATTTGCAAGTTCTCTTCATGTGGTGTACGCTGACAAACGTAGGATTAGTAGAAAAACAATATTTCCTGGTTAAGTTGGGTATATATGCTTCCACTATGTGCAATAGTAGAAATTGGAATTACTTGTATTACCCTGTATTTGTATGTCCCCTGAGTACTTGTTTTGTAAAGCTGTAGGGGTACATTTAGGCCTATGTTGGATTGCTGAGGAATATTTTTATTTTCCTTATTCAGGTGAATGAAGAGTATATGAAAATGCTTGAAATTCTGAGTAAGAAGCTGAAATTTGTTGAAGCAGATCAAGTAGTTAAAAGTTCCAAAGCATTAAAAGATGTAGAGCCTGAACTCGAAAAGCTCCGGCAAAAAGCTGTTTCCAAGGTTATTGATAAACTTTCTCTGTTACCTGATGCTGAACAATTATATATTTCTATGTTATAGTTTTGACTACTCTAATGTCGCTGAAGGGATTATGATAGGAACAAACAGTAACATATTTGCTGACTCAAAACAGACATTTGATACATGTAGGTTTATTTCATTTTGCAGGTGTATGATTTTATTGTCCAGAAGCTTATAGCCCTGAGGAAACCCAAAACAAACATTCAGATTCTTCAACAGAGTGTGTTATTAAAATGCAAGTGAGTTATGCTCTCCAAGCCCCTTTATTTGGTTCTACGTAGTGAAAATAATATTGGACAACATTTCCTGTCTTGCCTGTATGTTTCTGTTAACTTTTTTTTATGCATAGTTGTGTATGTGGTCATCACCTTACGAATGATTTAGTTAGTTATCTTGCTTTGGATTTTACCTGGGTGATGTTGGCGGAGTTGTTTGATTTTTCATGTTACTGATTCTTAACTTGATATTATATTGCTTCTACAGTAGATTTATACATACTTCATTCATCAATTGCATTTTAATGATAGGTATATTATCTCCTTTCTCAAAGAACATGGAAAAGAAGTGTTTATGGATGTCCGTGCTGCATACATCGATACCATGAACAAGGTGATATCCTTATCTTGTTTGATTTCTTGCACTATGCTGCAACTCCTTTATATAGTCTTAGTTGGATGAGGAAGGATAAACAGATAGATTTGTCTTTGGTTAATCTCTGCAAATGTAAGGTAGTGAGTACAACATCCAACTGCACGTTAAATGCAAGTAGTTCTTCTCTTCTTGTATTCTCACTTGAGTTAGACAAAGCTTTCCTTGTTGATTGAGCTGTGATAGGTTAGATAAAAATGTTGTTTGTTTGCTTAGGCTTTCACTTGTTGTTACACCTAATGTATTGTATGATCTGGTTTCAGGTGTTAAGTGCACATTTTCGTGCTTATATTCAATCACTTGAGAAACTACAGTTAGATATAGCCACAGAAAATGACTTGATTGGAGTGGAGACCAGAAGCACCGGCCTCTTCTCAATAGCTAGGGAGCCACTAAAGAACCGTTCTACTGTTTTTGCTTTGGGTGAGAGGATAAAAATTATAAAGGTATTCATAATTTAGTGATTAGCATTCCTGATTGATATGTTCAACCATTGTACATGCTCTGGCGAATTCATTATCTGAAATGAGTTGCTTTTCTGATACTTAAAGATGATACTAGTTGCTTCACTTGACCTTTTAAATGGAGGTAATATATTCTAAAATTTGGTTAAAAGACTTAATTTTCAGTATTTGCACTGTAGGAAATTGATCAACCTGCATTGATCCCGCACATAGCCGAAGCCAGCTCTCTCAAATATCCTTTGGAAGTGCTCTTCAGGAGCTTGCACAAGCTACTTATGGATACAGCTACTTCTGAGTTCTGTTGATTTATCCCCTTTTCTATCTGTGAATGTTTCTCATCGCTCACCCTCCTTGTTAATGTCATTTTGTTTTTCATTTTAACAGGTATATATTTTGTGCTGATTTCTTTGGTGAAGAGTCCATATTTTACGAAATTTTTGCAGGTAATTTTTAACCTTTCTCCCTTTTTTACTATTTCAAACTTTGTAAATTGCTAGCTGTGTAATTTCTAATATGTCATCTATATATCTTGTACAACTCCTCCTAAAATAGTTACAATAGTTGTTACAAATTTGATCTATGTTATATCTTGTCTGCTTGATAGTAGCACTTGTTTGGGTGAATTCTGAATGCTCTATGATACAGGTCCATTTTCTGTCATCGATGAGCACTTCAATCCCGTTCTTTCAAGTTGTTTTGATGCTATCGGCCTGATGCTTATGATTCGCATTATACAGCACCACCAGGTATATTACCTATGACCCAGTTACTAGTTTGTGTGTTTTGGTGTATCTCTTGGAATCAGGCAATTTAGTCAGCTTCTCTTTTGCATTTTTTCACTCACATTCGTATTTGAGAATGCATTAGATAGCTGTCCAGTGAAGTATTGTTAGATAATTATCTCTCAGGATTGGAAAGAGAAGCCTTAATGTCTTGCAAACTAAAGATTCAGATATAGTAGTCTTTTAGGAAAGATGTTTCTGGATTACATACATTCAACTGGTCCACATAAACGTTTCACAACCAATCTATATATTTTGCCTCAACAGTATAGCTTATATATTACTTAATTTTATGATCCAGCCTTTAACAAGGGGTCATGATGGTTTAGTGTCCACTATGTGTTTTAAGCAATGCTCAGTTTCTCACCTTTTTTACAGCTTCTCATGTCTCGCCAGAGGATTCCATGCCTGGATTCATATCTGGACAAGGTTCATAACTCTCTGTCTCTTTTATTCTGTTTGATGAACTCTTAAATATATACTATGTTGCAGTTTAATATATATATATATATAGGCTCCATTGTTCTCTCTCAATGAATCTTTTACATTTTGCAAATTTTGAGCAGGTTAATATTTCTTTGTGGCCTCGTTTCAAGATGGTGTTCGACTCACACATCAGCAGTCTGCGAGATGCAAACATTATGACATTATGGGAAGATGATGTTCATCCTCACTATGTCATGAGGCGTTATGCTGAACTCACGGCTTCCTTTATTCACCTGAACGTTGAATATGGAGATGGGCAGGTTCGTTATAAGCATGCCCACCTGTCTCTACTGATATGTGTTACCTGAAGCTCATCACTCAAAGCGCTTGACATTGTCTATGAAACTCTGCAGCTTGATATAATTTTGGAGCGGTTAAGAATGGCTGTAGATGACTTGATTCTCAAGCTTGCAAAGTTGTTCCCAAGGCCAAAGCAACAAATTGTGTTTCTTATAAACAACTACGATATGACAATTTCTGTGCTGAAGGTGAGTTGAATCCTTGGACCTTGGCTGTCTCATGCTAAGTGCACTCATTTAGACAGTCTTTATTTGGTTTGAAATACCTTTTCGAATCAGTCAGCTTATCTGAATTCTCTACGAATCTCAACACATATCTAGTGAATCTAACCTACCAGAAGAATCTTTTTAAATCATCTTTCGGTATTTTAGGAAGCTGAACCAGGTGGTGGGAAAATTCAAATGCATTTTGAGGAATTGCTAAAGAGCAACACTTCGTTATTCCTGGTAAGAGGGCCAATGTTGCAATGCATTTATTATGTTTCCATTTATTATTTTGTTCATTTTTATAATCTCGCAGGAAGAATTGCTGGTGGAGCATTTTAGTGATTTAATCCAATTTGTGAAAAGTCGAGCGTGTAAGCAACTTCTCTCTTTCCTATCCTCGCACTCATCATTTAAGTAACCACTAAACTGTAATATATGTAGCAGCTGAGGATTCAAGTTCAAATCCGGAGAGGTCCATCACAGTTGCTGAAGTAGAGCCACTGGTGAAGGACTTTGGAGACAGATGGAAGACAGCGATCGAACTGATGTACAAAGATATCATAACTTCCTTCAGTAACTTCTTGTGTGGTATGGATATTCTGAGAGCTGCATTGGTACAACTTTTGCTCTATTACGCTAGACTCACAGACTGCATCGACAAGATAGATGGTGGATCTGCTCTCAACAAGGATATTGTCATCATTAATGCTATCACGTTCGAGATCAAGAAATATATTAAGACTTTCTGAAAAATAACATGTTGTTGCTTATGAATAGTATGTAAGATAAGTCAATTCTTTCAAAGCGAATCTAAACTCGCTATTATGGGTTATGGTGTATCATTGAAACCAGTAAGAGTTCCTCTAATGTTATCCCATTTTAGTATCGACGTGAGTGTATTGAATACTTTCATGGGAATCTCCATCCACAGTTCTCTGTTGTGAAAGATTTCAGATGTAAAAGGATAGGATGATTTTAAAAAGGAGAGAGAGAGAGTGCAATTGGCGATTGCTGCAAACTGATAGAATTACTGGTTAGTGGTTAAAGTTGCGACCTTAAGTTAAGATACAGAGATGCAACAAAGAGTCTTCTGACGCTCACTTCATTAACCGATTTCAAATTCTAAAGCGATCAATATCAGTAGATACAGATCTTAGATACCAAAAACTTAAGCCTCCCTGAATTGACTACTACTAGGCAGTGGGAACACCAAAAAATATACTTTCCCATAGTAAAAAAGATGACTGTTTACAAAGCATCCTCGTGATAAAGATGAAGCCCTAATCCAAATCTTGCACAAGCACGGCGAAATGCCATTGCTTCCGCCTTTTGCACAGCATCTCCATAGCCTTTGTCATCTACCGAAGTGGTGCCTGTTGACTCCCGAAATATCTTCACAAAACAAAACAAAATGATGAGTTAGCAAATGATTTCAGCTTACAAGTAAAACAATGAACACATAATATGCTCACGAAAGTATGCAAGAAAGCAAATGACCAAAGAAAACAGGTGAATCTTCCCTATTCACAAGTGCTATTATCTCTAACGTTTATAAGTACTGATCACACAATCTATAACCCGGAGTTGGTATTTCTCCAGAGTCGGTAAACATACACACACTCTAAGCTGTATTGTCTTGACAGGTTTCATCTCATTGATTGGAGAAGTCAAAATGTACACAAACAAAAAGAACAACAACTAGGTTTCTAGCTTTTCAGCTTCTGAGGCAATAAGGCAAAGAAGTCTACCAGAGACCACAAATTTAAACAAGAGGGAGGAAAGACCTCAGCATCAGTGCCGTAGAGAGTCACACGATAAGCAACAGTAACAGTTTTAGCATCAGGGGAGTAAGTGACACTTCGAACTTCTCCTGACCATTCTGAAAACAGAGAATCATACACAAAAATGTCAAAACCAAAACCCAACTTGAAACCAAAACAAAGACATGATCAGATCGAGAGATTTAGCAGACCTGGAGCATGCATATTCATGATCCGATTAACAATGTGCCTGAGAATCAACACAAGAAAGTATAAGTATTGACCCCAAAAGACACAAATACAGTATCTCAAAACCCCAATCAAGAACCCTACACTCTACCAAGAGTCAAGAGAAAGAGAGATTACCAGGGAATGTATTTCATGGAGAACCCATCTTCAACTCGAGTTCGGATGACGGAATCTGGAACCTTTTTGTTAAGTTCCTTGAGAATCTCAGAGAGAGGTCTACTGATTCCTGAAGTTGGAACGTCGTTCTCTGGTTCAGAAGAGAATCGACGAACACCCTTCCCCATTTCCCACGACGGACCCCTCGATACAGTAGCTGCTCCACTCCTCAACGCCCATTTCGCCGTCTTCAAACGTAACCCTAAACCCGCCATTTCTTTCGCCGTACAAAAGTCTTAAAGTTGGCGTTTTTTTCTTTTTGTTATCTTTTTGGGGCTCTGTTGTAGTGTTTAGTTGTCGTCCCGCTCTGAGGAAACAAATAAAAAAATACACCTAACCGAAAGAAAACCAGAGAGAGATTTATAAACAAAAATAGAGATTTATAAAAGAAGCGCGAGCTAAAAAGGCGATGTTGAGTGCGATTTAGGGTTTGGGTGGTCTATGGTCTGACTTCGCCGGGATCTGTTTTTCCGGTGGTTTTATGAGGGGTTTTTGGTTCTTTTGGTTCGTCTGAGGTCGGATTTGTGCAGATCCGGAGGTTTTTCTCACTTTTTCGGGGGAAATCAAGTTGGTGGAGATTGGGATAAAGGCTTGAGCGGTCAGATTCTTCAGATCTGCCGTTTCTGGCTCAACTATTTCGAGATCTTGGTGAAGAGTTCTCGCAGATCTGTAAGATTGTTGATTCAAATCGGGAAGGATTTGGGAATCAATAAAATATCGTCCATGTTAAATTGGGTTCTACGGGATGTTTATTTCGGATCTCAGTTCTTCCTGCAAGGATTGGAAAGTTGGTTTTGTCAATCCTTGTTTTGGTGCAGTTTGATTGGGGCTTTGCAGGAATATTTTTGTAGAATCACAGGGAATCTCAGAGGTCTGCGCAGATCTCAGCTTTGCAAGCAGAATCGGGCAAGCAGAGGGTTTCATGAGGGTTTTTCGGTTTATTTAGGTTGTCCGAAATCAGATCTGGGGATTTTCGGTGGCATCTGTCATATTGTAGAGGAGACTCACTTTCGCTGTGATTGGTCTAATGGTTTAAATGGGAGGGGATCATGGATACTCTGGACTTGGCTCAGATTCATCTGGGTTTTCTCGGAGCATTTTTACAGGATCGGAGGGGATATCGCTTTGTCAAGCGAATTAAAATTGACCAGATCTCAGTCAATCCGGAAAGCAAAGGAAAGTAGAGGATTTTGGGAGGTATCGCGATTACAGAGTGTTATGTTATTGGGTCAAATATTCTCTGTGATGATTTTGGAAACATCAAACGGGTTGAGGGGTCTGTGGAAACTTCACAAGCCATGGTTCTTATGCTTTTCCCTCTTTAATCGTTTGGTTTTGTGTTGCGTGCAATTTCATTTGCAAGTTGGTTCCACCTGTGTAGCCATGATATACTTCTTTGGATGTAATGGTGGATTGGTGTTCTTTTTTAATAATAATTTTGATGTTAAGCCTCTCTTGGTGTTTCTCTGGCTTGTTGTTACGACATTTGGTTTCAACTTTGTAACACTGCTTTACTTTCCTGGATGTAATGGTGTTTTGTCTTTCTTTAATCATTTGGTTCTGGAATCCATTTCGGTAGTCAAGTTTTACTTCCGAGGCTGTAATGGTGGATTGGTGCTATATTTTGTTAATAATCTTGAGTTTAAATCCCTCTTGGTGTTTCTCTGGTTTGTGGTTACGACACTGGATTTAAGGTTTCTCGGTTTCTCCTATATGTTTAATCGATTGCAAAGCCTAACCACTTGGTTCTGGTTATTTATCGAAGCAGTTGTGATCTGGACACTTGTCTTATTTGGGCATGTTGGTTTATACTTGGAAAAGTTCCAATATTCGTTTGTATATGGGAACAACATAGGCAAATTAAACAATCCATCTCGGGATGTTTGGGAAAGAAACACTGAAGGTCCAATAACAAGGGGTTTGTCTTTTAGGTATCTACTAGTACTCAAAGAAATTTGGGTTACAAAAAGGATTATTCCAAGGGATACAATTATAAAAATTTTATGCTTCGTGTTTTCAGGAAATTTTTCCTTATGGATTTCCACCCTATTATTTTTGGGGTATCATGATCCAAGGAAAGATGGTTTTGCGATAAGGGATCAACGTAAACACATATCTTATAAGGGTCAAAATATTTTAAAAATTAAGACTAATCTGTCAACTCTAAGGATGGAGACGGCGGATTTGGGGTGCGAGCAACCACTCCTGTCAATGGTTTTTTTATGAAAATTTTAAGTTGGAATTGTAGAGGTCTCGGTAATAAGGAAACAATTGGGTATCTTCGAGATTTATGGGGGAAGCACCGCCCAGATTTTCTGTTTCTATCTGAAATAAAACAATTACGACCTTTTTTGGAACAATTTGTTGGTCACTTTGGATACACAAATTTGACTACGGTTGACCCAATTGGTTTTAGTGGTGGTTTGGCATTATTCTATAATAATAATTTTTACCCGGTTACAATCTTGTTTCAATCAAACAGGATAATTGATATAGAAACGGTCCATAAAGGAAAAACTATTCATTTAACCTTTGTGTATGGGGACCCTGTTCCAAAAAAAAGGGAGCAAGTTTGGGAGCGGTTAACGAGAATAAGTCTTAGTAGGAACACATCTTATTTCACAGTTGGAGATTTTAATGAATTAACCGGGAATCACGAAAAAAAGGGAGGAACCTTGAGACACGCCTCATCTTTTGTGAATTTTAATCTTATGATTCAAAATTGTGGCTTTTTAAGTTTTCCATATCTCGGGAATTACTTATCCTGGCGAGGATGGAAAAACAAAAAACCTATCCGATGTCGGTTGGATAGGGCAATGGGTAATGAGGATTGGCATGAACTGTTTCCGGATACAGTGGTGGAGTATCTTCCTATGGTCGCATCTGATCATAAGCCGCTTATCATTTCCACAGCGGAGAAGTCTCCCCGCGGTCGAAGGGCTTTCATGTTTGATAAGCGCTGGATTGAAAAAGAGGGCCTCTCAGACGCTATTGCTAAGGGATGGGAGTTGACTACTGATAGAGGTGTTACGAATTTTATGGATAAAATCATTTCGTGCCGTCGGGAAATCTCAAAGTGGCGCGCCTCGCATCTGCCTTATGGGCGCGACACAATAGAGAAACTAAAAGCGGAATTAGAGAAGGCTCAGGCTGATGACTCGACCAGTGCAGAGGTTATAGCAGATTTGACCACTCGGCTACGTGCGGCTTATCTCGATGAGGAAAGTTACTGGCATACAAAAAGTAGGAATCAATGGATGAGATGTGGAGATAAGAACTCCAAGTTCTTCCACGCACAAACTAAACAACGGAGGGCTCGCAATCGGATTACTGGTCTTTATGATAACCAGAACAAATGGTCTATGGAGGAGAAGGATATTCAAAATATAGCGGTATCTTACTTTAACGAACTGTTTTCCACTTCTGAGCCACAAGGCTTTGATGAGGCATTGGCGGAGATCAAGATGGTGATAACGGGGGAGGTAAATGCCTATCTTACGGCCCCAGTAACGGAACAGGAGGTTAAAGCAGCTTTGTTCATGATGCATCCGGATAAAGCACCTGGGCCGGATGGAATGACAGCTTTGTTTTACCAGAAGGCATGGAATGTTATAAAAAAGGATCTATTAACGTTGGTTAATTCCTTTTTTGACAATGGAGACTTTGATCCTCGATTAAATTTGACAAACATTTGTCTTATACCGAAAGTGGAGAAGCCGACACGAATGACAGAACTAAGACCTATTAGTCTGTGTAATGTTGGCTATAAATTAATCTCAAAGGTTATATGTCAGAGACTAAAAACGGTTTTACCATCGGTAATCTCAGAAACTCAGTCTGCCTTCGTGCAGGGGCGATTGATATCGGATAACATTCTAATCGCTCAAGAGATGTTTCATGGCCTACGCACTAACCCGTCTTGCAAGTCAAAGTTTTTGGCTATCAAGACGGATATGAGCAAAGCGTATGACAGGGTAGAATGGGTCTTCATTGATAAGTTATTAAGAAAAATGGGATTTTGTGATAAATGGATTTCTTGGATTATGCGCTGTGTCTCGTCCGTGCAGTATCAAGTATTATTAAATGGCCAACCGAGGGGATCAATAGCACCGGAACGGGGACTTCGCCAGGGTGACCCCCTGTCACCCTACCTTTTCATTCTCTGCACTGAAGTACTAATAGCCAATATTCGAAAGGCAGAGCGCGAAAAGTTGATTACTGGAATTAAAGTGGCAAACAAGTGTCCACCAATCTCTCATCTTTTATTTGCGGATGATAGTTTATTCTTTTGCAAAGCAAATACGGACCAATGCGGTGTTATTATGGGAATCCTTAAACAATATGAGGAAGTTTCAGGACAGCAAATAAATTTTGTGAAATCCTCACTACAGTTTGGTCATAAAGTTGAGGATTCAACAAAAAGGACGATTCAGGGGGTTCTAGGAATAACAAAGCTGGGAGGAATGGGTTCTTACTTAGGGTTACCGGAAAGTATGGGGGGCCCCAAGACACAGCTTTTCTCTTTTGTACGCGATAGGCTACAAAGTAGAATTAATAGTTGGTCGGCCAAATTCCTCTCCAAAGAGGGAAAAGAGATTATGATAAAATCGGTAGCTTCGGCACTTCCCACATATGTCATGTCTTGCTTCCGACTACCGAAATCAGTCACCTCCAAGCTTACTAGCGCGGTGGCTGATTTCTGGTGGCACACAGGAGGCGAATCAAAAGGCATGCATTGGAAAGCGTGGGAGAAATTATGCAGCAGCAAACAGATGGGAGGTCTCGGTTTTCGTAATGTTAATGATTTCAACACGGCTCTCTTGACGAAACAGCTATGGAGATTGATGGATGTGCCTGATTCATTATTTGCAAGGGTTTTTAAAGGTCGGTATTATCGAAATTCGGATCCTATGGAAGATATAAAATCATATTCACCATCCTATGGATGGCGAAGTATGGTCTCAGCTCGCTCTCTGGTAAAAAAAGGACTAATTAAACGAGTTGGTTCTGGAGCTTCCATTTCGGTATGGAATGACCCCTGGATACCCTCTCAATTCCCGAGACCAGCTACAAGTAATGGGTCCCTCATGGACCCCTCTCTACAAATTCACCACTTGATTGATCATCAGACAAGATCATGGGATCTTGACAGGTTGAAGACTATCCTTGACCCTGTAGATGTTGAGTTAGTCTCTGCGATTCCCTTAGGTTATAGTAACATTCCAGATTCCTTTGGTTGGCACTTTACAAAAAATGGAAAATACACGGTCAAATCAGGATATCATACAGCACGTCTTCCGGATCCAGCTACGGTACCTGCCCAAGTATATGGGCCCAATTGCATACCGTTACAAGCTCATGTCTGGACAATTAAGTGCCCACCGAAACTGCAACATTTCATGTGGCAGGCTCTTACTGGGTGTATCTCGGTCTTTGCAAATCTTAGGAGTCGCGGAATTAACTGTGATTTGGTCTGTGCTAGATGTGGTCACTTCGAAGAAACGATTAATCATGTTTTATTCGAGTGTCCACCTGCCCGTCAGGTATGGGCGCTATCACAAGTCCCTTCAGGTTCACAGTCGTTTCCTTCGGCATCTTTGTTTACAAATCTGGACTACCTTTTTTGGCGGCAACCAAATCAGACCCAAAGTGATTCTTATCCTTGGGTTCTATGGTACAATTGGAAGGCTAGAAATGCCAAAATCTTTGAAAATATAGATGAGGACCCCCTTGAGGTGGCAAGATTGGCAGACACGGAATCTCGGACCTGGCAGCAGGCACAGGTGGAGGAGGATGGTACAATGACGCCTATTTTGGGACAACGAAACCCCCCTCTCCCACGCTCAAACCCTCTACCGATCTCCTTCAATGGTTATCGATGCTACGTGGATGGTTCATGGAAAGCGACAGACAACTTTGCAGGTTATGGATGGTTTTGCACTTCAGACAGCATGGTGACAACGATGGGGGCTACCAATCGACGACGAAGTCTATCTGCCCTGCATGCGGAGATGGAGGCCCTGGTGTGGGCAATGAGATGTATGATTGGAGCTGACAATCTACATGTGGCGTTTTTGACAGACTGCTCTGACCTGGTGAAGATGGTGTCTTCCCCAACAGATTGGCCGGCATTCGCAGTATACTTAGAGGACATTGCTTCTGATAGGGAAGAATTCTCATCCTTCTCTTTATCTCTTATTCCTCGCAGCGAGAATGTAAAAGCGGACCGTTTGGCACGAAATGTTCGTACCACGCCGCACTTTGTTACCTATGTAAACAACATTCCGCAAAATTGGCTCTTTTGAGCTATTCAATATATTTAGTTGACAAAAAAAAAAAAAAATAGAGATTTATAAATTATGACTCTAATAAATCTCTTTGAACGGTCTTGGACCGACTGAGTATCAGCTTTTGATCTTTTGCGACTGCCGCAGTCTCCGCCGCGAATCAACCGTCTGCCGTCGTCGATTACACAGCGTAGGTACCTGTGTTGTAGATTATAATCGTTGCAAAGCCGATGTTATGCCTTAACTAGATATGTAGCCATCTATCGTGAATCTCCAATTCAATTTTAGGGTCTTAAAAGCTTTGTTTTTTACTGGGTTTCTCAATTAGATTACAAAGATTCGTACTTGATTTGTATTTAATCATTGTGATAAATCGTAGAAGAAGGAAAAAACCCAGAGATTCTTTTATGTTTTACACAATGATTTTAGTAAATTCATTCACAGTCTATTTGCTACTTTTGAATCCTATTGTTGATGTTAGAAGAGAATCAAGAAAGTTCATACTTTCTCTCTTAAATTTTTGAGCTTTGTAAAATTTGGATTTATAGAGATTCAGTTTTTTGTCAGAGCTCTTGGCTTTTCATTAAATTGGGAATTTTTGTAAGTCTTCTAGTTCAATCTCATCAAGAGAAAGCTCGAGTTTTTCCTCTCTTTTTCTCTCCCCAATTCTTATAATTTGTGCTATGAGCTATTTGCAAATCAGGCTCAAGTAAGGAAAAAAGTTATGGATTCAGATGCATGGAAAATCATTCATATACCTGAAAAGCCTGCATTGTCACCTGATCATCAGCCAACTGGTATGATTCAATCTCAAAGGCCTCTCGTTTTCGATTTTTAGTCTATCAAAGCTTCTTTTTTAAAACTTCTTCTTGTGTCTCTATTGTTGTTCACAGTGAAGGTATATGCGAGTGTAATCAAACCCAAATTTGCCAATACAATAGTGAGGTCTGTCTTGTTGTTTCGACTCTGATTCATTGATTGAAATTTGCAGCTGCTCTGCAGAGCTGTAATCTCATGGTCATTTTCTTCCAACTCTGCACTGAAAATGAGTGAATTTTGACTTTGCTATGGTAGGCATTTATGTAAGATTGCTCCTCTAGAAGATCTTCGTCATGTTAAAAGGGTGAAGAAGAAGATTCTTCCAGACCACGGTATCCCGTTATTAGTGTTGTTGACGCGGTGATGCACCAAATATCAAATTATGAGGTCTTGATTGCTAGCTTATTGGACAGGTGAAACTCAGCTGACTGTCATCTTATGTCTAGCACCTGAGCACCACGATCATTTGAATGATATGCCACCTGATGTACAGAAACTCGTTGATCCCTATGAGTTGAGTCCTTTTATTACACAAGTGGGTTTCTTTTTCTTTCTTCTCACAACAATTTTCTTCAAGGCTTTTGTGCATTTAGATTCCAAGTCAAAGATTTCTACTCATTCATTTATCGTTTCAGTTGAAGCTCATATTTCTGCTATAACTTATATAGGTATGCAAATATGCTGCGGTATCAAAAGAAGAGTGGGAAGAACAGAGTAAGATATGGCCAACTTCATTTCATCCCCCAACCTAGTAAGCTCCATGTCTTTTATAAGTTTTATTAGATTTTGGTTTCTTGAATCTTTTTTGTAACTAAAGGAGTCTACATTATCTTCCTCATCTTCTTATTATCTAAGCTTTAGTCGTTCTAGAATAATCCTACTCCTTGATGATTTATATTGGTGCCCTTACCTGCATTGTGATAGCAATATATTTGTTTATAGTGCAGCATTCAATGACTTTTTACTTTTGCATTTGGCAATAACAGCAATATAGACGGCATTGGTGGTTTCAGCGAGGAGGACACGCAATCAATCTGCAAGTTCATGAGAGTTGTTATTGGTATGGCAGTATCAGGTGATAAACCAGTAAGTATCTTTCCCTTGATCTACATGACGTCAATATGAAGTTTTAGACAACAGACCAGGCTCTCCTATTCATCTGTTTTCATTTTTCACATACCATTCGCATTTTTTAGCGCCTCAGTCCTTTTTTCTCTTGGTATTAAGATTTACCATGGTTTCGTTACATAAAAAAAGATCTTCGTTTACCCAATTGCTAATGTACTTTTCAGCTTGTAAATGCTGCAGTGATAGTTGATCCTTCAGTTAGGCGAATAATATCTAGTGAAACTGATCAAGTATATGCATCGTCTGCACCTCGCGACATGACTAGCGCAGAGACCATGCCATTCAAGGAAACAAGGGAAATATCCTTAAAAGGCATATTTGAAAAACAGAATGATTCATCGTCTGCAGTTGCTTGTCTGAATCCCTGGCAATGGAGTTTGCAACCATTTGACACTGGAAAGTGTAGTCAATGGCACCCTCTAAGACATGCTTCCATAGTTGCCATTGAATCTTCTTCTGCTAGAGATAGACATCTGTTTCCCAATTCATCCGATAGTTTTGGTCTAAATCATTCTCAGCCCTCAAATGCTGATTCTCCAGCTAAAAAGCAGAAAATAAGCAGTCACAGTCCGGATGTAAGTTCGTTCCAAACAAGACTTTTATACTTCCCCCAAGTGCTTTGACTAGTAAAGCATTCTCTCTAACATTTTTGAGTTACCAATAGGTCCAAACTGACAGCAGAGAAGAGGCTCTTAAAGTGGAAAGGCCCTACCTCTGCACTGGTTATGACATTTTCCTCCTTTGGGAGCCTTGTACAATGTGAGTTTCTTCATACATTACCCTTCTCACATCAGCAAGTTAGTGTATCTGATAAAATTGTGATATGTTCGTAAGGTGTGCTATGGCGCTTGTGCATCAAAGGATAAAACGGATTTTCTATGCTTTTCCAAACCCCACAGCAGGCGGTTTGGGGAGTGTTCATAGACTTCAAGGAGAAAAGAGTTTAAACCACCATTATGCAGTGTTCAGAGTTTTTCTGCCTGATAATGCCCTTAAGCACCTGACCAGAGTCTAATATACTGTTATAGTCGAGTGATAATTGTATTACAGTCTCTGGCTAAGAGAGCATGATTCCTTCTTCTTGTACTTTCCAAGAATCTGGAATCTTATTGAGTTATTATACAGACCAAGATTTGACTGTCTTACTGTGTATCAAGGGATCAGTAGAGTGTAGTTTGTCAGAAACTTGTGGTTCAGCAAAACAACAAAAAGAAAGATCTTTGTCGAAACATCTGAGTTGATATTACAATCTTTAAGAATGCTCGGTGAATGTGTACTAAAACTGCTAAGTTGATCTCACACTGGACTACTGTGTCTTAACATGGAACTAATTTCAGTTCTCGAACAAGAAATTTTCATGTCCGTATGGAAAAGCCTTCTTCAAGACACTCAGTTCTAAGATCTTCCATGAGACCCTGAAACATAGATGGATCGCTCGTAACAACTGCATCCACACCAAAGTGAAGCATCCTTTTCATTGGATCAGCATCATCCACAGTCCATGCGTACACCGCTTTGTTTCTCCTGTTGATCATATCGAGCAAGGTTGTAAACACATGGAATATGATGGGTGGGTGTGTTTTAAGTTGAAAACATTGTTATCTATTATTTACCGACGCACAACTCTAACCAATGTTTCATCGATCAAGGGATGATAGACTCCCACAACCCTAGCTCCCTTCATTCTCAGTAGGTTGTTTCTCACTCCAGTCGAAGGATCCACCATCACAATGTATCCCACCTGCCCAAAAAGTGCAGTCTCAAAGAATGAGCAAGAAACTGGACCCCAACTTCTCTATCTGATCCTCACATGAAATTTATCCATTTTCTACTTACTGTAGTTTCTGGTGCTCGCCTAATTATGTCCCTAGCCAAAGTGTCGCTTTTGGCCCATACAATGCAATTCTTGCACTGCACTCTCTCAATCTAACAACAGAGGATTGACGATTCAGGCATAGCCAAAAATTCCACCATTAAAGTACAGGCAAAGCATCAATAAATATCCATACTCTGTTTTTCAAGTCTTAATACAAGCAGTTTTTAGCTCTGTGTGTATACAAGGAGAAAGATGATTAAGCAAGCTCTTACTGACGCAGCCCTTCATATGGGGAAAACTAAATCTCGTGCACTTGTAGGTACAAAGAGCTAATAAGTGATAACTTAGTACTTACAACGGAAAGAATGTCGTGTGCGAGCCCCTTTTCATACATTGGCGGTCCGACTTTCGCATCAAGAATCACTTGCTGGACTGAATTTGATATCAACTAGATGATTCAAGATGAAGGATTAGGTTCACCACTAGTTTCTGAGCAGCAATTACAAAGCAAATCACGAGAAGATAGTGATAACAAGAATTGCAACGTTGATGCATTACCGCTAAAGCATCTTCAAGGGTAGGAATCCTACGATTTCCTAAGGTTCCTTTAACAATCTCTGAGACATCTAGTTCCTTGATCTGCATAAAGATCATCAAAGGTTCTAAGGAAAATGGATGCAAACGAGGTCTAAAGCCTATCCCAAAAGATGGTAAAGAGAGAGAGGTGAGACCTGTTTCATACTCAGATCTCCAACTTGAACAGAAGAGTTACGAGCAATACGCTGCAGATCCCTGACTGTGCGTGTGATCAGAACATGAGTAACAACTCCGATGAGAATCCAAATACAGAGAAACCAAAACCAAAGAAGAGTATACAAGGATCAGAGAATGTAACCTGTTGTGGAGAGCGAATAAAACACCATCGGAGGATCGAGAAACATCGACTTCGATGCAATCAACTCGAGAACGTATAGCGTAATTGTAAGCATCCATCTACGATAGAGAGAGAGAGAGAGACTAGAGGAGTAAGGTTTAAGAAGAGTAGTAAGAGTGTGAAGAAGAAGAGATCGAGTGTGTACGTACAGTGTTTGGGAAAGCAAGAGAGGAATCGCCGCCGTGAGCACAGACAAGTGGAGGATGGTGAAGCCAATCGCACTTTTGCGCAACAATCTGACGAATTCGTCGGAGCTTGAAATGGAAGTAGAGAGGAGGGAAGATAGCTAAGAAGGCTACAGCGAAGAGAAACATTCTCTTGACATTTCTCGAATACAGTGGCCTGAAGAAAAGACGGCGACGAGTTTTTCCGCCGTCGAGAGGCCGTCTTCTCTGCCGCCATTCGAAAATCGCCATTAGCTGAAAGACAAAGAGGTTGTTAACGAGCTAATGACCAAGTTTAATGCGATTGAGAAAACAAGTTCACCAAACTTGCATCAAACTTTGTTATTATTTGGAAATAATTTAATGAACATCTTTTTTTTTTTTTTAATGATTTTCTTTTCACATTTCCTATTATTTTCACAAAAGAATAGTTTGCATTAATGAAGTAAAAACCCCATTTATTCTCATTTGTTCAATATCTCTAATACCAGAAATTAAATATAGAAGTATAAAACACAAAATGAAAAAAAAAAAAAAAAAAAAAATCATTTCCTAGTCTTATCAAGAACTTCAATGTATCTCTTTGGAACTCCATAGTGTTCCACCATATATCTCCCAAGATTATCAATCACACCTCCCTGAATCAGAACTTCGTACCCTTTCTTACCTGCAAACAACACAAACACATTCTCTCAAATAGTTTATTCACTTGCACAGAATAAAGAAGCAAAAAGGAAAAATGTTAAACGTACCTGGAAGTTCTCCAACTGAAGTACTGCAAGCAAACTTCTTCTGCAGTTCTGATCCAAACGAGTCTGGGTCTATCAAGAATGTCTCCATCCCTGAGACCTTGGTCACCTTTTTGTTACCCTGTCTTCGTTCCGTCATTATCTGAACCGGCTTTACACCTCCTTTACGAACCACAGGTTCACCGCCTCTTATGACTACATGATTAGGCTGCATCCTCCCTATAAACGTCGATGCAACATCCTTTTTGTGAATCTCTGACGGATATGCCGATCCCTTTTTGATAGCTCCTTTGAACAATGCATCGCATAATATGGGATCCAACACCACCATTGACTTGTTTGTTGGCTTTACTAGATTTTCCTTCTCAATGTATCTGAACACAACATCAGAGGCTTCTGCAGCTGTGTAAAGATTTCCTTTGTCTTCCCCAACTGATGCAAATATTGCACTATTGTGAATGCTTGGTTTATAGACCTCTATGATTTCAAGCATTTTCTCTGACTGAGCTTGTGCTGTGGAGCGGTCTCCAGAAGACTCAGAGATTTCCGCTTTCTTTTTCTCTGGCTTGAAGGATTTGTAATCTGGGTGGCTACGGTTCACTGAAACCAATACAATCTCCTTCTTATGCTTGTCTTCTTTCACAGCTATCTGTACATATGGTTAAAACGATCAGAGAGAAGGTGTATACCAACAAAGCAGATCTACTTGCAATTATGAGGTACTAGGGCATCAGGTACTGTGGTTCTCACATGACAGAATGCAGGGTGCATATAAAGTACCAATGAGAGTCACTAACTCTTTATGAGATACAGCTACCAACATTTGATTATACTAGTTGCCTAAACTGATAAGCCAGTCAGTTTTTGCAGTGAAACATCTACGCACACTCCTGTTTTGTAATATCAAGCAAAATAAAATAACAAACAAGGGTAAGGAGCAAGAAAACTGACCATTCCAGCAGACGCTTTAGATTGCAGCCACTTAGACAGCTTTTTATGGGAAGACTTCTTAATGTCAAGTGTGAGACCAGAAGGCCTACAAGGTAAGACATGATTTGCCCTGCACCACTCACAGAAAAATAAATGTAAGCCAAACTTTGACAGGAGAAGGAAAATGGTTTAAGGTTTTTGCTTGTAATCTACAGAGTCAAGAGTAACATAAATACAATAACATAGCTTCAGAGTGTAATAAAGCAACCAAGTAATATTCAAAGCCAACAAGGTAAAGCGGGTTTGCATACCTCAGGAGGTAAGACACCAACCAAATTACCAGAATATAGTTGGCTTTCAAATTAACTCAAGTATCAGAACCGCGTTCTTACCATAGAGTGCTTCCTGGGATGGGAAGGTCCTTCTCCTTCAGTGTTGTATGCAATGCTTGCAAAAGGCATTGGTCAAGAAGGGCATCTACCTCCTCAGGGGAGAGAGCATTCTGCTTGTCGGTATTTGCTTCATTCGCAGAAACTTCATCTGCTAAGTTCAGCTCATTCATGCTCCCAACCACATGTTCTTCAGTATCATTCTTAGCATCCATAGCAGAGGTTGAAGCTGTTTCCAGAGCAGATTCTTCTTCATTCCCTGTGTTTGTCTGAGGACCAGCTGAAGCGTCTGAAATTTCTTCACCTGAACCAGAAGCAAGGTATGATGGGTCCTCCATGACAACATCCTCCATAAAACCAGCATTTGGAACATAGTGCCCCCCCGCTGATTCCCTGTGAAACACACCATTGGCATGTAAGAGACTGGGTTTCTTAACCACTTTGGAAAAAAAAAAAAAAACTTTCGCCAGCATCTCATGTACCAGAGGAAGTCACGGTAATAATGAGTTATCCGTAAAGCCTTCCCACGCAAACCTGCTTTCAGGGCATCTTCACTACTCATTGTGGTACACCCAACCTTCATAAACATGCATAAACATCATATAACTCAAGAAGCAAACTTCACGGTGGTTAAGAAGGTTCATTGGTTAGCAAATATAAAGAGAAATACCGCTATAGGTGCCGGATTTCCAGGAACTTTGACAGCCCATATTTCTCCAGCTGAGAAAGAAGGAAAGCCTTGGGCAGGGATCAAAATACCTGGGAACATCAAATCTGCACCGCCTAAAACATACCGTGAAACCTCACCTCCTTTCAACATGAAGGAAGGTAACATTTCAGGAGCTTCCCAGAGAGCAAAAACTGCAGCAGGGTAAAAACAAATAAACAGCGAATCAGAGTGGATTACTCTTGATCAAAATCATCCCACATTCCCACGCAATCATCCCACAAAATCTACAAACCTGTGGGGAATATCTCAGTCCCTCTTCCATCGATATCAAAAAACATGGGACATCCACCTTCAATACTATAGACATGAACCCGATTCTGAAACTTGGAAAGAGTTATCTCGACCTAGACAAAACAATCAATGACAAATAGTAAGCAAGAGTGTACCGAATCACAAACTCGATGCACTCCAATCGAGAATCTATCAGATGACAGAATAAGAACGGCCTAGTAATCATCAATCCAGACAACAACGATCCCAGAAATTGAGGGGAAAAAAAAACACGAGAGAAAGCAAACCTTGGGAGGAAGGATAGCGTCGAGGAGTTCATCGGTTAGAAGGGGAAGCCTATTTCGGACGGTGCGGCGGAGTTTCTTCCGGTCAGCGCCGGAGAGACGCTGGTGAGACTTAGCTTCCACCGCCTTCTTGAACATTGTGTTCGCCTGTAGTGGATCGCTTTACCACCGCGGGACTCAAACCAAACCAGACCAGTGTTGTCTCTCTTAAACCCTTTTTATTTCCTCGGTTTCCTTAGAAGCCTGCCACGTGTCTCTTGCGTTGTAATTTCATCTAACCGGTCCAAATAGAGTATGTATAATTCAAATGGAGATATTTTAACAAAACCAAAAAAATCTGTAAACCGTTAGGTACGATCGGTAACAAAACCGAACTGATCTTTTCTCTACAAGGTTACGGGAAAACTTGGGAGAGAAAAGATCAGTTCGGAGACAACAATTTCTGATCTTCCATTGAATCGGGATAAAACTCTTGTATTGAATGAAACCTCATAGGCACAGAATAACTAATCTTCTATCGTTTTATTGGGTATAATAAAGACTCAACTAACTCTACAGTAAAAAAAAAACAGACAAAACTGGGAACTCTTCTCATCAAAGAGACAAAATGAACATAACGAATGTCGAGCTTATCAATAACAGAAGCCACGCCAAGCCGCCTGGCTTCTCTGCTCGACCTATCCCCTTCCCGAGAACCACGGCTACAACCGCGATAGCCCCAAACCCGACACAGATGGTGAACACAACCACACCTTTCTTCTCCATCCACTCCATTCTTTCCAACACTTGCTCTAACCTCTCCTTCACTTTCTCTTTTTCATTTTCAGCCTTTTCAAGCTCTGTCTCCACTCTCTTCCGCCACTCCCCCATCTCTATCGCCTCCTTCTTCGTATTCTCTTCCCTCTCCTTCATTCCCTCTACCTCCAGTCTCATAGTCGCCACCTCCTTCTCTCTCTTGATCGCCTCTTGATCCATCTCCTTGAATATCTTCCCGTATTTCGAGCTCCTTTCCTCCAAGTAACTCTCAAGCACTGATAAGCTCACGTCCAGCGACCGTATCTTCTGCATCAGTATCTTCAGGACTGTATCCCCTGGCATTCTGCTTCCTGGTTGATGTTTTATCTCTTCCACCGGATCTGGCAGCTTTTTTCTCTCAGTTGATACTTCAGATTTCACAACCGCAATCACTGGTGAGGCTTCTTGTTCATTCTCATTCTGCTTACTCCCGTTTTCATCACTTTCAGAGGACTCTGTCGCGTGTACTGGCTTCTTCTCTTTCTGTTCAGTGTCTCCTTGGGGTTTCAATATGTTTTTGTCTTGGATGGATATCAAATCCTCCAGCATTCGTTCCACAGCATCCACTCCATAGACTTCTAGTAAACTCAATGTGCAGTAGAATTCTGAACCATAATGGCTTAGGAAATTGAGCTTTAAATATCTCACCCATTTGGGATCTGCGAGTGTAAAGTTCTGCTCGTGCTTCATGTTTAAAGCCGTGATGTTCCCAAGATGAACCCATGTATCAGTCGGATAAACCAAGGTGCCCAGAATCTCAAAATCCTTCAGATTGGAAGAGTAATGCTCGAAATTTGCAATCTTGATTGTGTTCACCAACGTTTCTTCTGAAAGTTCTATGACAACGAATTTCCCTTCAGTAGAACACGGGTTTCGGAGATACTTGTCTTTGTCCCGGCTTATGATGCTTGAAGCTCCTTTTGCTTCCTTGTTAGAAGCTAAGACCTTAGCGCCTTTCGAAGCAGCTGCATAATTGTACTCTTTCCCACCAGGCTCCATCCTGTGAATCACGCCACTTACTTGGCCTGACAAAGATTTTTCTATAGAATTGGACGCTCTGCTCTTGAACTCATCAAGACCAAGCGGAACAGCACGAGATAGCTGATCAAACTTTGAGGCACTGGTCTCTGTATCATTTTCTGGACAAGTGTTATTCGTAATCTCACTTGGCTTCACAAACTCATTGTCTTTGGTTTCAGAAACATTTCCTGCGACTGTGTTATCGACTTCTATTTGCTTCGATATGATTTTCGAGCCTTTGATTTCTTCGGCTACAGCTAAATCAACATTCCAACTCAAACTAGGAGTAGAATGAACAGAGGCAGACTCAAGTGATGATGCATCAACAGACTCAGCTGTCTCATCTGCCCTAACATCATCTGAATCTCCTTTTTCTTCCGAATCGACTAAAGACTTACCTGCAAATTCCCAAGAGTAAGCTTTAAATACAATTCAAATAAGTGGGAAAAAAAGTAGTATATACATCTTCATGATTGTCATTTATCTGAAAGCAGATGTTACTATCAAGGTTTGATGATCCTTAAAGCTTAGTTTTATAACGTTTTAACTTATATATGTTTTGCATTCCATCCAAATTAGGAACTTAAAGGTTACCTTTGTCACCATCTACATGACTGATCCACAATGTAGATAAGAAGACAAGCCCCCATATGAGAAAAACCAGAGACAATGAAACTTTGTAGAAGCGATTCCTTCCATTAGAAGCATTCTCAGAAACTCTTCTTCTAGCCAGAAGAGCTTTCCGTGATCTTTGCATTTCACATCCAACCAAGATCAGATCACCAAACAATTGTACTAAATGGACTGTTCACACCTGTTCATAACGATGCACATCAGATTCACAAGTAAAGCTAGTTCTATAACTAAACAAGATAAACAAAGATATTATATATACAAGCAAAGACAATAAAATCACTTTGATTCAAAAAAACTTGTCCTTTAAGGTGAAGGCATACCTAAATAAAGAGAACAACCCAGCATATGAATACACACGAATTATCGATTTCCAGATCCAATTACGGATACGAAATTGAAGAAGAAGATGGAGACGATAAAAAAAAAAATTGACGAGCAAAGTAGTCGGAGTAAGATATTACCTGAGGAAGCGAATCGGAGATAGAAGAAGACAAACCGAAGGAAGCTTCTTCGTCCTAAACCCTTTTTAACGCCGCCGTCTCCGATGGGTTTCCGATCTAATAAATCCCGGTGGATGAAATTCTGACGATCTACCTCGTCCCTGCATCACAATCGATGAAACGCACCTTAATCTCTCTCACTTTTTTCACGGAATTTATAGAAGTGGGAGACAATTACACAAAGATTTTTTTAACCGTTGGGGTGTAAAAGGAAAAAGGAGAAGAGTCAACAGAAAAAAAAAAAAAAAAAACTTTCAAATTGGAAAACCGCGGAATCTGTAGAGTCTGACAGAACTGATCCGCGAAAGACAATGGGACAGAGATGGGTGTGTGGCAAGAGCGTTTCGAGCAAATATTTGCTTAATAAGATGTGATTGTACCGGTCCACGTATTTTGAAATTGTTTCCTTTTTTTTTTTGGTCAAATAATTTGTTTCTTTTTCTTTTAATTTTTTTTTTCCTTAATATAGTTACCTTACCTTCTAATCAAATTATGTGCTTAGCTGTAAAGAGGATAATTTGAAAATAATAATATCGTTGTTGCCCTTATCTTTACGTTTTGACTCTAGATATTATTAGATTTTATATGTTCTTTTTTTTTTTTTAACACCAAATCATAACTTTATTAATATGACCCAAAGATTGTAATGATAATCATAAGGAAATAGATACAATCAAATCTTTACCCATGCATGAACAATTTTTGAAAATTTTTGATTTGATTTGCTCCAATCATGTGGATTGCTTTTTTTTCTATTTTATCCACTCAGGTGTGAGTGAATTACCAATTACTATGGGGAGATTGCCAACTCATT
This sequence comes from Erysimum cheiranthoides, assembly GCA_011420285.2. Classification (NCBI taxonomy): domain Eukaryota; kingdom Viridiplantae; phylum Streptophyta; class Magnoliopsida; order Brassicales; family Brassicaceae; genus Erysimum; species Erysimum cheiranthoides. Next base: position 4,399,357 of record CM022179.2, on the reverse strand, counting down.
TTTCTGGGGCTAATGAGTAATGAACACGGATGTAGTTATAGCCACTACACTATTGGCCATATATACAACTTATGTTGTCGAATTTAAATTATTATCCCTCGAAAAAGCAAAATTACTATATCCCAGTTTTTCTCATTCACTTCACTTTCTTTCTACGAAGAAAAGTGTGATCATTGCCTTGCAAAACCTTTTCCAAATTCTTTAACAAAAAAATATATACTTTAAAGTTTAAACCATTTAATCATAGGACTCTTAACTTTTTGTTTTAAAAGTTTTGGTTCAATGGCTCTTTGTCCAATCAAAGAGGGTTTTTTTTTTTTTTTTTTTTTTTGGTAAAACCAATCAAAGAGGTTTTTTAAAAGAGAAGTCATATTAAAATTTATCTTCACACTAATACTATTTTTGGACTCGCATTTTTTCCGTCAGCCAACAGCTACACAAAACACATTCACGACTCACGAGGCAAATAGGCGAGTACATTTGTTTGCCAAGTATGACATCTCGCTAACGTCTCTTCCCACGAAAGAATTACAGTTAAACGGCTCTGAACAATATGAGGAAGAAGTTCTGTTAATTTTTTAGTGGTTAAATAACTTCTATATTGGATAATATAAGATAATCTTTTAGTTTTATTTGTATTTTATAAATTAGATAATGTTAAACAGAACATATGCGACTTTGAGAATTTTGTCAAAGTTGGATGGAATTACCAAATTGTATTATAGCTTTAAAAATATGTTGTAGCTTAAAAAAAAATAAAGTCATATTTTATTCATCTTAAAAATAAAATGAGAAATTTGAAGGGTGAGAAATTTTAAAAACATTTTTAAAATTCTAGAGTGTTAAAAGATAAATTGGATACATTACTGTACTTTTAAGACTTTACAAATATGTAAAAATCTTAAAATTAATCAGCTCCTTAATCACTAAACATTGTGTTTTGGTTTATGATGCTGCTAATTGTCCAAATCATTAATTTAATTATCAGAGTGTTTTTTTCTCCCAAAAAACACCATACCAATATTTACTTAACGTTTAAGACTTTAAGTTATACTTTCAATAATTTGTTTATCTTCTGGAAAATTAGTTTGTTTTCCAATTTCAAATCAACGAGCAATGAGTTACCTTTCAATAATACTATAATAATAGTGTTATCGACTTATCGTATATACAGACAAACGTAGCAGGTTTTAAAAAGTTGAAATAGTCAAATAGTACTATTTTTGTCTCCTGAAATAGTTCTTACTTCATATACACATAAAATGCTTGGTACAATAAAATTTTAAACTAGTGAACGGTGGAGAAGGAGAATGACGGTCGGGATTAAGGCGGTGGGTCCCACGATGTTGACAAAATGACGTGGCGTAAAGAGAGTGCCAGCTTCGATTGCTCCCCTCTCCTCACACAACTGGCCATTTCCTCCGCGTCGACCTCGCCTTGGCCGACCTCTTACATTTTTACTCTTTTTTTTTTTTTTGTCAACGAACATTTTTACTCTTTATTTTCTTTTTAACTATAATTTAATTGGAGGTACACACGAAATTATTTTCAATTTTTCAAAAAATTAACATACTTATATTTTAATTATTTAATCATAAATTATATATATATTTGTGTGAAACAAAAACTATAATACATCAATCTTATATGGGATAATGAAAGCTATCCCTTTTCACTTTTTTATTAGGGATTATACGTATTTTTATTTAAATTTTTTGGAGAGACATAACAAAACGCCACAAAAATAATATCCACTTGGTCATTTTTTGTTTATCTTTTATTTATTTTAATATTCTAGTTTTATTAAGAAACACATTAAGTTGATGACATCATTGACATGTTAATATTATAGTCAGTGGCGGACCCATAATATATTTTTACTGGGGTCAAAACATAACTAAAACAAAAATTCGTTTTCTAATATAAATATGAAAAAAAAAATTATTGGATATATTAGCATAAGTTTTAAATTAGATTAGAGTTGTTGTATTATTGAAATAAATATTAGGTTTTTTTTTAACTAAAAACATATAAAAAATAGATTTTCTTAAGATGAATGACCATAATATTGAAAGAAAATGGAATAATTTATGAGTTTTAGGGTAAAAAAACTATTTTCTATGGGTTCATTATAACAAATTGGGTTAATAAAACTAATAAATTTGCACTATACAATTTTTGTTTTTAAAATTAACGGGGTGTCAACTGACCCCATAATCTTCTACATGGGTCCGCCCATTTATAGTGTAGTGTTCTTTTATGCTATAACCAAAGCTAATTCCATGCAGCTTAGCTATTTACGGCCTGGTTTAAATATTCAAACGCATAAAGATGGATCTTTAAGGTAAGACCATTAGTAATATTTCTATTGGGTCCATTAATATTGGGTCTTAGCCCATTAAGAGTTTACATTTTAAATTAATTTGTCCCTTACTGATTTTCACGTTAGGCTTGGGCCAACGGATCTTAACTAACCATTTTCCAAAACAGGAAAACAAATAAGCTACACATCGGAGAAAGTACACGGCGGTGGCGGTTTCAATTTCAAGCCGATCGACCGGCGGCGAAGTACGCCAAAGGTCCGACGAATGCGGCGTTGATGTAAGTCGCCGGTTCCGAGTGACTGTAATCGTCTCTCTGATCTGGATAGCCATCGTTTTCATTTGGACCTCCTACAATTGCTCCTGTGAGAATGTTAGGGTTAGGGTTTTGAGTGTAGAATGATTGGAATCCGCCACTACATCCTAAGGGTTGGGAATGAAGAGCATGGGAAGGAAGCGAAGATGCTCTGTGGTGGATTCTCTTGGGGAAATTGGATCCGAATCCAACCATGTACGACATTTTGATTGGGTTTTCTCCGAGTATGTAATCCACTTGTCGCTTCGATAGGCTAATCAAGGCGTTGGGGACGATAACGGAGCTTCCGCAGTCGAATGTGTGTTTTGTGGATTTCATGTATTTGGCGTAAGTCGTGAGCAAGAACGTTATTGAGGTTACGTATTGCAGATTGCTTTGTTGTAACTTGTAAATTAATCCTCCTGTAATTGGTGAACATGTGATTAGTAAAGATGGAGAGGTTGTTGTTATCGATTTGCATTCTATATTGTGAATTAGGTTACCTTGAGTGTATTTGGTAGATGAGGAAGAAGAACCTGGAAGGATTTTGCACATGAAATTCTCAGCTGCTTGCTTGTATGGTTCAAAGTTGCTGTCTTTGTTTAGTAATGCTCGCTGCCAAAAGTAACAGATTTTGTTTGTGAATTAGTAAGTCAAATAGTGAGATGCTAAGCTATGTGCTCTATGTGTTTTTGTTTTTAGCAGCGAGACACACCCGTGACAGAAGAACATAGGCACCAGCATATTTATTGTCCCAGCTGAAGATGTCAGGCTGATCTCCACCTCCTAAAGATTTTAGGAAATTTGCGTAATACGGGTTATTAGTTGCTCTCAGCAGCCACGCGGCACCCCACATCAGCTCATCCTGTCATCATAAATTCACATTTTAAAATGAGGAGCCGATGTAGTGGTAAGAGTAGTTTAGTTGCAATGATTCATTGAAAGCAGACCTTGTAACCAGAGTAGGAGCAGTAGAAAGGACAGACGGATGAAGAAAGGGAATCACTATAAGCTCCCCTGTACTGAATGGCAAACTGCATCACATTCTTAGCTGTTGCCAGCAGCAAACGCGAATACTTAGAATCAACTTTTCTGAAAACCATAGAAGCTGCAGCTAGAGCTGCTGCTGTTTCAGCTGCGACATCAGAACCAGGGTTAGAAGGGGATACAGAGTAAACTGTACGAGGTGTGTCCATGTCCTCAGGCCGTTCCCAGCATTTATGATCAACATTAGGATCTCCTACCCCGACATAGAGCTTCCCTGGAGTGGCTCTAGCACATTTCAGCAGATAATCTGTGGCCCAACGGATGTTCACATGTGCGTTCTGCAACTCAGGACCCATCCGCTTACCATACTCAAGTGCACTCCATGAGAGCATCGTGGTGGTAAATGCCATTGGGAAGTTGAACTTGACATTGTCTCCTGCGTCATAGTACCCACCGGTTAAGTCCACCTGCAGTTCATATAATTCTCCTACTTAATTAGTTATCAAGGTTACCAGAAAGATACTGTCTATAGCAGGTTTAATGGTTTAGGGTGTATACATGAGCAGAGGAGCCATCGGAAAGGCCAGAGCTAGCCCTCCAGGAGATTTGTTGTCCTCTAGGAAGGGGACCAGATCGCTGACCTTGGAAGAAGAGCAATGACTTGGAGAGAGCTTCTCTGTAATTTGGGTTGGCATCAACATTGCAAGTGAGAAGAGACGAGAAAAGGAAAACAAAGAAGAAAGGAGAAGTCATTTTCCAAAGACAGAGAACTTAATTGCTTTTGAGGTTTGAGGTACGAATCAATTACAAGAAGGTCCACATATTTATACAGAAAGGGAGATAGAGAGACAGATGCAGCAGAGATAAGAGATAGGAGAGAGAATGATCCGGCGCTGATGGAAGCGATAAATATGGCTTTTTTGATAATCAACGTGCCTGCTCCTAAACAAAGTAACCTTAATTTCTCCAATCTAAATCCTCTTTTCTTATTATTTTATGGTTAGTTCCTTACCTTAATTTTGCCTAATTAAATCCTCTTTTTCTCTTTTCTTTCTATTGTTAAACTTTTTTAGTCTTTACCTTTGTTTATCCATTCAAATTCTTCTTGATCGTTTCTTTTCTATCAATTGTTTAAATCTTTTCTTAAAGTGTTGAAAAATGAATTAAACTAGGTTTTGCCATTAGTGGGCATCGGGAAGCAAGAAAGTCTTAATAGTTTCATTAGTGTAAAAGCAGCGGGCACATGAATGAATGAAATATAAACGCACGTAATGACTTTTCGTCTGCTTGAAAATATACTGTTATGATCAAGACCAAATGCAAAAGCGGGACTTTTTATAAAAGTTGAGGAGATTTGTGATATAGTAAAAGCATTCATAAATTGCTTGATATCTATGTATTTGCATTTTGTTACCCTTTTTATATTTACAAGTTACTATATAGTTACGACTGCTTCAAATTTTTTGAAATGGTTAGTTTCGAATTTAAATTGGATATATAGTAAGATAATGTGTTCATATATGGATATCGTTAGGTAGTTTATAGTTAAATTAGGTTATGGTTTAAGGAATTGAATTTAAAAAGAGGAGACAAAAGATAAGAGGGAAGCGTGAATGGCGCCAAGATAACGGCGCCGAGTCTTGGGACTTAATCAAAAGTGTGTTTAGTGTAATGGAGACGAAATTGATGCCTTAATCCACTTTACAATTTGTCCCTCTTTTTATGCATGTTATTAGTATTAAATTACTCTTCGATTATTCTACCTCCCTCTTTATTTGCTTTTTTCCTGGGACATTCTTTCTAGTTTGTGTAATGTAACAAAAGCGAATAAATAGGGGACAACGTGTCTGATCGATGTCATTGATCTTCTGACAACATATGAATTAACAGAATGATTATTATCATGGGGATAATATGTTTACCACGGTTTAAGCAGACGCGTGATGAATGCTTTAGGTATTACTTATTAGTTATTGTAATCATTCGATGTCACTAGTAGACTGTAGTTGTAATAGGACTCAAATAATAGAATAATGGTTTGCATGAGAATAATAGAAGAAGAGATTTCAAATTTAAGCAACAGTTTTTTCTTTTGCTTTCTCCTCAAACATGAAACATGCTTACTGTTTTACTCCTATGGCCCTGCCCACTGATACTACTCGAAGAATTTTCATTGGTTTTGGCAAATGATTGTTTATCCTTTGCCAAAAAGGTTTTTCTTTACCTTCTTGCCAATATTTTCTATTCTTTCATGTTTCTACTTCTGAGGCTTTCACATTTGGTTGAGGACGACAACCACTAGATTGCTTCCACGACTATATATGCTCTATTAATTAAAACATTGTTTTTCACAGAAAAACATATGGGGAAAAATGTCAAACAAACCATGAACTTTCAAATTTAAGCCATTTTAACCATGTACTATCATATAAGCCAAATAAACCATGAACTTTCAAATTTAAGTCAAATAAACCATGAACTTCTGTTGACTTTCTGTTTGGCCCATAAACTTTCGGTTGACTAATCCGTTTTAACCGTCCCGTTAAATCCACTACCTAAGTCATTAACAGACGTTAATTGTCGTCGTTTTGGGCAGTAACAGAGAAGAGTTAACGACAATTAACGTCTGTTAATAGCTTAGTTAGTAGATTTAACGGGACGGTTAAAACGGCTTATTCAACCGAAAGTTCATGGGCCAAACAGAAAGTCAACAGAAATTCATGGTTTATTTGGCTTAAATGATAGTTCATGGTTAAAATGGCTTAAATTTGAAAGTTCATGTTTTTTTTGACATTTTTCCCTCAAAGGACTAATTTTGATGCAAGATCGTAGAATTAGAATAATGAAAAAATAATATTTTGTTAAGATAATCTTTTATGCTTTTAACTTTTTAAGTAATTCGTGATTTTTGATTATGTTGTTTGGACATAAAGTGTATATATTCAGTTTTTTTTATTGATTAATAGTAAAATGTTTTAGTCTATTTTTCTTCTTGTTTTGGGTATATTATTGTAATTGAAGTCTTAATGAATTTAAAAATGTTTGGTTCTATTTGAAACTTTTCAAACTACATCAATAACTTAGTGATTTGTGATTTATCATAATTTTAGGATAATTTTATAAGTAACGGATCACTAAACTATCCTAAAATCGTTTCCGCTACATCAATTAATTTTTGCCCGAAGATTTGGGAGGAATCATATGAATTCATGAGCGTGCAACAATGGAGGATGATAGATTAAAGTCAGATTTTGATCTTCTACTATATTGATAGATTAAATAAGTTGGATTATTATGGTTTTAAATATTAACCATTTGACTCTTTCTTTTTAATAAACCAAAATATATGTAGGTGTATGATATAGATGCATGAATATGTATTAGAAATTTAAATGAGCACATATATGTAGGCCATTCGTAGTAATGGGCCTTCACAGGCAATCAATTTGGAAACCAACCACACAAGTCACAAGGTCTAGTTTTTGAGTCAATTACGATACAACGACGGTTATCTAATTAATCCGACAGCTTGTTGATGCAGAAATCAGTGTATATCAAATCAATATTTCAGATGGACATAGTCTAGCCATCTAGAAATCTGTGAAGAACGATGCTATATATTTCGTTTAGGAATACAAATTGGCTAAGTTTATGGTAAAGATTGATGGTTTGATGATGAATGCGAAGTCGGAAAGTTTGTGATTCTTTATTTATTTGACTTTTAATTGGTGCTGCATTTGTTGAGCTTCTTTGAAAGGGTTACATGGATACAAGCTCTTTGTTAATATGCCTAAAAAAAAATTAAGCATGACTTACTATGCTAACAAAAAATAATTGTATGGTGACTGACATTTACAAACAAAAGACAACAATGTCGCAAACAACAATTATTTTAAGTAAGGCGTAATAGTTTCAAATCAAGACTATTGTTGTTTGCGATATTTTTGTCTCTTTTGTTTGTGAAGATCCGTCACCATATCTTGATTCTAGGTTTCGAATCTAGATTTTAGGGATTTAAATCTACATTTTCTCAATAATTTATAATATCCAAATTAACGATTTTAAACAAAAACCATCACGGCTTTAAGCAAAAATCTTGGCTAATTATATATACATATATACAACCTTTACGAGATGCTAGTATTTTTCTTTATCAAAAAGAACTTGACCAGATATTTTGAAGAAGATTGAATGAGTCAAGGATTTACGTGGAAACATTTCGAGACACGTGACACAGTTCTTTGATGATGAAGCGAGTTGAAGAACTTTGACAAAATCAACCGAAATCCACACTAGAGTTTGTTCTTCTTAAAGAGAGCCAATGAAGCATACATAACCCATTAATTACTTGCAACACAAACCAAAAAAAACAGAGAGATATGATGATTCTAAGCCATTGTTATTACATTTCTGTTATTATTACCATCTATTTCTCCCTCCTAATCCACACCCTTGCTTCTCCTACACTTCACTTTTGCCGCCACGACCAAAGGGATGCTCTGTTGGAATTCAGAGACGAGTTTCCGATCGATGGATTGAACCCAAGTCCGTGGAATAAGAGCAGTGATTGCTGTTTCTGGAAGGGTGTCACGTGCGATGATAAATCTGGCCAGGTGATATCACTCGACCTTTACACCTCTCTCAACAGCTCTTTGAAAACTAATAGTAGCCTTTTTAGACTCCAACAGCTTCGTCACCTAAACCTTAGTAATTGCTTTCTACAAGGAGAGATTCCTTCTTCACTAGGAAATCTTTCTCGTCTCACATTTGTTGACCTTTCTTGGAATAAATTGGTAGGTGAGATTCCATCTTCAATAGGCAATCTAAACAATCTAAGAAACCTCAGTCTTGGGTATAACGATCTCGTTGGAGAGATTCCTTCTTCATTAGGAAACCTTTCTCGTCTCATAAGTCTTGAACTTTTGAATAATCATTTGGTAGGTGAAGTTCCGGCTTCCCTCGGAAACCTGAACGAGCTAAGAGTTATGTCACTTGACTTGAACAGTTTAAGTGGCAAAATTCCTATTTCCTTTGCCAATTTAACGAAGCTTTCCTATTTAAACCTAGCTTATAATAACTTCTCATCCACACTTCCATTTGACATGAGTGGATTCTACAATTTGAGGTACTTTGACGTTGGTTCAAACTCATTTCACGGGCCTTTTCCTAAATATTTGTTCTTAATTCCTTCGTTACGAACAGTTATATTGAAAGAAAACCAATTCATGGGACCTATAGAGTTTTTGAATGCATCTTCATTTTCTAAGCTTTGGGCTCTAAACCTTGATAGTAACAAATTCGATGGCCCAATCCCCGAGTCCATATCTAAGTTTCTCAACCTCGCACTGTTACATCTTAGCCACAATAATTTCACTGGGCCAATCCCTAAATCTCTATCAAAGTTAGTCAACCTCGATTTTCTTCGTCTTTCCAACAACAAGTTGGAAGGTGAAGTACCAAGTTGGGTATGGAGACTAACGGGAGTGACGCTTTCTCACAATTCTTTCAGCAGTTTTGAAGACTCTTCACAAGAAACATTGATCAAAGGGTTGGATTTGAGTTCGAATTCATTTCGAGGACAGTTCCCTTTTTGGATATGCAAGCTTAAATTGTTACGTCTTTTAGATTTGTCCGACAATTTCTTCAGTGGCACGATTCCTCTCTGTTTATGGAATCTCACTGTTTCTCTTACGGAGCTAAATCTGCGGAACAACAACTTCAATGGGACTTTTCCAGATATATTTGCCAACGCTACCAAGTTACAATTATTGGACCTTAGTGGCAACCAGCTAGAGGGAAATTTTCCAAAGTCATTGATCAATTGCAAAGCTCTACAATTTGTGAATGTGGAAAGCAACAAAATCAAAGATAAATTTCCATCATGGTTGGGATCTCTACCATCACTAAATGTTATCATCCTCAGATCAAACGACTTCTATGGGCCGTTGTATCATCGCCAAATGTCCATTGGGTTTCGTAATTTAAGAGTCATCGACCTATCACATAATGGCTTCACTGGAACTCTCCCACCTCACTATTTTTCCAACTGGCATGAAATGACCACACTAACCGAAGGAGATGGCCAGTACATGGCAAGTCTTCCGGCTTTTTCTCTTATCTATCAGTCAATGGAAATAGTGAATAAAGGAGTAGAAATGAGCTTTGAGCGGATCAGACAAGACTTCAGAGCCATTGATTTGTCTGGAAATAAAATGTATGGTCAAATCCCTCAATCTATCGGTGTTTTGAAGGAACTGCGTCTTCTCAACTTATCAGGTAACGCATTTACAAGCGATATCCCACGAATCCTGGCGAATTTGACTAATCTGGAGGCATTAGACCTATCTTGTAACAAGTTGTCAGGTCAAATCCCTCAAGATCTTGATAAACTCTCCTTTCTGTCATACATGAACTTCTCTCATAACTTTCTTCAAGGTCCAGTGCCACGAGGCACACAGTTTCAAAGACAGAAATGTTCTTCATTCTTGGACAACCCTAGACTCTATGGTCTTGAAGAAATCTGTGGAGAAACCCTTGTCCCGAATCCTACTTCACAGCAAACCGAGGAGTTGTCAGAGGAGGAGGAAAAAACGTTCAACTGGGTAGCAGCTGCAATAGCTTATGGACCTGGTGTATTTTGTGGATTGGTGATCGGACATATCTTAACTTCACACAATCATGAGTGGATCACAGAAAAGTTTGGTCGAAAAAGAAAACTCAGAGCCACCACAAATGTTCGCTAAACCCATATTTTGTAGTCTCTCTAGCTAATTAGGCTTTTGTGAAGCATTGTATAACGTCTTGTTCATGTTTGTTTGAATTTTCCAGGTGTATCCTCCAAAGGACTCGTTTGTGTTATAATTTTCTATTTTATGGTTCTGTTTGTAATAAACGTATACGGTGGTATTTAATAGAGAATATCTTGGCTTTAAAATTTGTACGTTGTGTTTTGCAATTTTCACTAGTGTGCTATAAAATATAGAGCCTCTGATTCTTAAAGGAGTTTACAAAACAATTGTTAACCATTTGATCCCTCATTTTATTACTGAACCAAAGTAAATGTGTGTGTATGCATGAACTTTTAGAATGGGTTTTTGACTTCATAAAATCATGTAAATTTTAAATTAACAAATGAGCTTATATATGGGCTATTCGTAGTAATGGGCCTTCACAGTTCCTAGAGTATCAATTTGGAGTCAACATTATGAGTAAATTAATGGTTTATGTGGAAAATGTCAAGACAAGTAACAATTCATTGACAACAGAGGGAGTGGAAGACATTGGGTAAAATCAACCGTTGACGCAAGACTTGTTAAGTTACAGCTCCACTAAAGAGTTTCTTCTTCTTAAAGAGAAAAAATTTTGATTAACCAGGTGTGTTCTCCAAAAAACTCGTTTGTGTTTGTTTGTAATTGGTGGTATTTAATATACCTGTACTGGCGTGAAAATGTGTAAGCTGTGTTTTGCAGCACCGCCAACTTACCAACATAAGTTTCCTCCTGCGATTTCTAAAAGACAAATGGAGAGATTCTGACATTTAAAAGATAACTCAAACTTCATATTTTATGAAAGAATCCAGCAACTGCCAAGAAAAAAACGTATAACATGAAAATAGTGTAGCCAGCCGTTAAAGAATATAATATGTATGACGAATAAAGCAATGGTGAGAGCAAGAAAGAAAACAAAACAAAATTTACACAATTTGAGAAAGACAAAAACAACCTGATGCTGTAGTTTTTATATTGGTGGAAGAAGCGACTTCCAGAAGATGTTAACATAACATCTACATTTTTGTGGAAAATTTTCTCTGCATCACAAAGCACAGAGCACAATCTCGGTGCGTATATGCTTCTCTTCACTACAAGACCAAACACCAACACCAACACCGAGAACTTTGGTCATAATAGATCCAACAGAGATGGTTGTGAACCATTGGGCTTTGAGGTAGACGTGCCAGTGCCACCTCTACCTCTCCCCCTTCCTCTTCCCATTGCTATTGAAGGTGGTGGTGCGAGTTTCATCGCGGACTGCTCGGTTTTGCTTGAACCGAATATAGAACTGATGTCTGCTGGCTTCTGGTTATTGTATGAACCACTGGGGAAAGATGGCATTCCTTGGCTCTGTCTTGGTACACCGAAAGAGTTTATTGGATCCTGATTACTTGCAGAGATACCTGAATTCCCTTTCTGGGGTGGTTTTAGTGAAGACAAAGAGGCATTGCTGAATGCCCAGTTATCATTGTTAGCTGCCTGAAAATGGGTGCCGCCTGGTAAATTGTTGCTAAAATTGGATGCAATGCCATTGTTGAGACCGGTGGAAGCAATAGAAGCGCCGTTGTTGGGACGTGGAGGCCAATCAGCGAACGGATCTAATTCATCGAAACTCGGAGTAGATGATGTTCCTGTGTTTAGTTGTGTCTGATTATCAGTTGCTGGAGCAGTGAGGCTTGAAGATTGCCTTGGAGGCCACTCGATGTCCACTGCAGGGCATGTGGTTGGCGCTGATGCCTTGTTGGGCAGATTAGACATGATCGATGGCTGTGACTGATCTGTGGATTTGTTAAACTGAAGGTTTGTGTTATGACGAGAAGAAGCAGGATTCCCCACCGCAGAATCTTTGCTCGGGGAACCCCAATCTTCATCCCATGCAGGACTGCTCTTGGCTGCAGAAGCAACCTTCTCAGGTGTTTGGGTCGATGATTGAAACTGGAGTCCATTGGTAACAGAATGCGGTTTCACCTCTGGGACTCCGGAATCGTTCACTGTAACTCCTCTTTTTTCCTCTATTTTCCTGTTACAAGAGATGAATACAGATCACAATAAAGACAACAGCAGTATGTTGTGGAAAGAACGTGAAAACACTATCCAGAAGTACTGGCTGAGAACAGCAGGCACACCTGAGAATATCCTTGACAAATAGCATATATTTGGCAAACTGCTGAACGTTCAGTTGTTGGGCAGTGAGAAGCGGCATCATCAGGGTGAGCACATGTTCGGCTGTGAATTCAACTCCATACTAGAGAACAATGATGGAGAATGCAGATTATGAGATGTGATGCTACCACAGATAGAAAAAAGGAAAAGTTGAGACATTCAAAGTTCAAAGATTAAGGAGAAATTGACCTGTATCCTACCTGTTTGAGGATTGCGTTTGCGACAGCAAGGGTACACATTAGGGTAGGTGCAGACCGATCAACGGCAGTACACCGTTGAATCGTTTGCAGAATTTCAATAGCGGCAGGCTTGTCAAGCGTTTGCACCAACTCTGCTAAGCAGAGCAAAGCATTTACTCTGACCTACACAACAAGTACACTCCAATCAATTTTATATAAGAAGATGTAATCAGTTAATTCAGCTTTCTCTTTCTTTGTCAGAAAATCGAGCTGAGATCATCAAACACAGCATAACATACCGCAGCAACTGTAGTTTTGAGAGCCAAGCCATGAACACGAGGCAAAATTGCTTGCCTCACAACCTGCAATAACAAGATAGAAAATGAAAAAATATATACATAACTAAAAGAACTCATCCAACAACCACAGAGCCATGCATCGAAATTGAATTCAACCTTCAGAGAAAAAAAATCCAATAAAACATTTTTTTTTAAAAGCATTGAGCATCACCTGACCATCGAGTTGCTTAGCAACAGATGTGGATCTTTTAAGAACTTCCTCCTGTATGCGGACATCATTATCATTGTAAGCTCGCAGAAGCAAAGGGAGGACGTGCGATACAAGATGCTCGCTATCTGTCTGAAAAGTTTGACAAAAACGTAAGCCGAGTAATGATCTCACCCTGTATGCAATATAAAACAAGGGATAGTGATTTCAATGCATATTTACAACTGGATCCAGAAACAAACATCAGTCAGTCAAACTTCAACATGGAAGCTTTTAACTATATTACCCTACATGACAACTTAGAAATCGATGTCAAAAGATATGCGTCTGACTAGATCTGTATGTATCACTTTATGGCAGCACAGAAGACTACTATCTCATAAATCCTGTCAGAGGGAACCATATTTTACTCATAAATCCTTTATCTCATCCTACTGTGTCCAATCAAAAGAACTTAAGCAGAAACAAACATGTGCAGGGCAACAAAAACATGATTTAATAATGTATACACGTAGATCAACTTTACCTTGTTAGTAATAAGCTCTGCATGCTTTACAAGCAGCAGTAATGTATCTCCTGAAGCAGTACTCAGAACAGGAACAAGAGCCGGAAGTGTTATAAGCTCAAAGTCAGTCCTATCCTGAAAATGTAATTAAATGTTTCAACTTTCAAGCATTCAATCAGTGGTTTTTAGATAAAACTGGTTTTCCTTATCACTTAAAAATTACCTGAGACTGTGCTATAGTTAGAACCATTGGCAAGATCATTGGTTGCAAAACCAAATTCCTAAGTTCAGCACAAAGAGGTGGAAGTACCTGCATGATAAAACATGGTTTGCTTAGTTGTTGTAAGACATATCATCTGAGAATCAAATCTTTTTCTATCAAGACACCGGATGAGTCAGTAAAGTGACTACCTTATACCGTAATACACGGGAATCAAAATCTTTCCACATATCTGATAATGCTTTTAAGAACTCGGACTTCTGCATGTTATCTCTTTCCTGAAATAAAGAGAAAAATGTTCCGAAAAGGTTATCAGATGTGGAGATACATTTTCCATCGTCTAAGTGTATTCTGTCTGAAACAATGATTGAAAGCATATACACATACAAGCATATGATCAAGGAAGCGGAGAGCACGTAACCTAGCATCACTTCGGAAGAAATTCGATCCTACAGAGTGAGAGTTCAAGGCAACGAAGTAACTAACAAGCAAAAGAGGAATATTGTCACAAGAAATAAGGAAACCTTATCAAGATTATTTCCACTTACCTGTGAAATCTAATGCTGTTGGTCTAAAGGACTCGTTTGTTGATAGCATCCTTTGCAAATCAGATACCAAGTCCGAGGGTATAGATGAGAAGGATTCATTTGTTATATAGTTCAAGGTGTTCATGTACTGCAAGAAAATTCAAGACAACCATCACCAACCATGGGAAATCCAAAGACTATATTATTAATCTTCTTAATAATCAAAAATACCCCTAAGACATAAAGCACCTAATGTATCAGACAGCATATATATGAATATCAAAACCTATATTTCAAATCTAACGAGCACGGGTTTCAGAGTTACCATCTTGACATTGTTGTTACAGTCTAACAACGGTTTCCGAGCAACTAAATGATAGGCAAGGCATCCAAAACTAAAAATGTCCGACGAAGCTCCAGCTGAAGGACTTTTGCTGCGCACCAGTTCAGGTGCAGTGTAATTTAGGGATGGCTGGACTGGCAGTATTGAATCCTCGACGTCATATTCCTGCACGTTCATATGTAAGAAATCATCTCGCTTGTAGAGTTGAATGCATCAGATATACAACAGTCAAGCAATATTCGAGTTTAAACTCACAGAATAATGGAAGGACTGCATGTTATCTAAATTCCCAGCCTGTGTTGTCGTAATAGCAAACCCAAACCCGGCAAGCTTCCAAGAACCAGATGAAGTAATAAGAACATTCTGCAGGGAAGTTACAACTTAACAATTAAATAAAACATACAACCACAAGTTTTTAAGAAGACAAGTATGACTACGAATTTTGGAAAATTAACCTCTGGAGATATGGCTCGATGGATGAGATTTGCATTGTTGTGTAGAAAGTTCAGTGTCTCGGAAATCTGGAGCAGACCGTGCTTCACCTCCAACAAGCTCATCTCCTGATCAAATTGTAAACAATCAATTTAAGTGAATCCAAATTGAAACTCCAATTGAATTGAATCACAACAAATCAACATGATAGAACAGATATATGACGCTAAGAGATAACATAAATCATACCATTGACTTCAGATCTTTCGGCACATTAACCACATTCTCCACATTCCCAAGCGCATTAGCCACAGAAGCAAAGAGCGGTTCCGTAACTAAAGCCATAGCATTCTTGTTCTCATCAAGTGCTTGCACCACATGGACCACACCAGGATGCCTCAACCTCACAAGCTTCCCCGCATCAGCTCGAACCAGATCAAGAAACGCATCTTCAGCAGCCTTAGACAACCCCGCTCGAACACGAGCCTCCGACAAAGCACGCTTATCAAGCATCCAAACGCAGACCGTCGGGTACTGCTGTGACCGCGTTGAGTCACGCGCCTTAGCTGCGTATAGCTTCCAAGCGAGGCCAGGACCGGCTGAACCGATCTGATCGAGTAGCTCGTAATCCTGAAGAGCCTTCGGTCCCGTAACTTCCTGAACTGTGGTATGAACCGTCTTCTCAATTACAGCAGCCGTTCTAGCTAGAGCTTGAGTAAACGTTTTCATGTTTATCGACATTTCTACTGGATCGGAAAAATTGCTCCTAAATGTTGTCGGCGATGGCGTGAAAACCGGTGATCCGACGAGAGATCTACAACCAAAGCAGAGAGGAGAATTCGTAATTCAACGAGATCGAGGAGGAAGAGAAGCACAAATCTGGATCGAAGATCGTCTTCTTCCTCCACCTCTCTCACCTCTCCAGAGCAACTTGTCTGTTTTTTCTTTCTTTTTTTTTTTCTTAATTTACAACACAACAGTCTTTCACCTTTTATTTTCTTATTCGTTTTTCTTTGGTTTATAATTTTATTTATTTGCCAAATCAGTCCTTGTCTTTGACTTGAGATGAAAGTAACATAGAATGTAACATAGCTCCTTGGCCTCATCGTCGGCGATTACCAGTAGTCATTACAGGAGCAGAAGGAATCTTTGAAATGGTGAAACCGATTCGAGTCTCTCACAAGAATCTCTTTTCCCAAAAGCTTAGAGGCCAATTTCATGAAGTTATGGCAATCAATACAGATCCTTATGTTCTTTATCTGTATCAAATTTACACCACAATCACCTGATTTTCGTCCCTCCATCACCGCAAAAGCTAACGCCAGTTTCTCACTGTGATGCAATAAATGTTCTTCCTTCTGTTCCTCCTCTTCTATATCTTGTGAAGCTGACCTCATCTCTGGAACATAACCCATCTCTTTTAACCGACTAATCAGTCTCTCTAGTTCCCTGCATATGGCTTCCCTGTCTGAACGGCGTCTTCCTCCCGAAGCGAATTCGTGAACCTTGTTTCCTATCTCGGTCCAGCTCAAGCCTGGTTCTTTCCTTACTCTCCATGTTTCCATCTCCGTTATGCTTTTACTGGCTTCGTTAAAGCTACCTTCTGCATTGTATATGTTTGACATCTGGATGTAACTTAATGAGTTTGTGGATTCTAGCTTTTTGAGTTTATCTGTCGCTAGCTTACCCAACCGGGTGTTACCATGCTTCCTGCATGATCCCAATAATGCACTCCAAACTACAGCATCTGGGTCCATTGGCATCTGCTTGATAACCTCTTCTGCCTCAGCAAAACGCTCTGCTCGACCTAGCATGTCAATCACACAAGCGTAGTGATTTAGCTGAGGAAGAGTTTCAGGCTTCTCAAACATGGATATAAATATTCTAAATCCTTCTTCTACTCGTCCAGCGTGGCTGCAAGCCGAGAGAAGGGCTATAAAGGTTGCTGAATCGGGCTTTATGTCCATTTGCTGAAAGACTGGTAGAATTGAGTCTATTTGGCCATGCAATGAGTAAGCCTTGAGCATCGAGTTCCAGGACACCACATCCCGCGAATCCATATTATCAAATACACGCCTACACAAGTCAAGAGAGCCGCATTTGGCATAAGCATGGATTAACGAGTTGTTCAGCACTGTGTCAGCCGCAAAACCACCCTTGATCACTTGAGCGTGTATAGACAAAGCATGGCGAGCAGTGACAAGTCCCGCACAAGCTTTTAGCACACTTGAGAAAGTATACCAGTCAGGACTTAGTTTCTCGTGACGTAACTGACCAAAGAGATGAATTGCCCTCTCTGGATCATACACTGCAAACGCTGTTATAATCCCATTCCAAGCAACAATGTCCCTGCAG
This sequence comes from Erysimum cheiranthoides, assembly GCA_011420285.2. Lineage (NCBI taxonomy): Eukaryota > Viridiplantae > Streptophyta > Magnoliopsida > Brassicales > Brassicaceae > Erysimum > Erysimum cheiranthoides. Next base: position 4,381,753 of record CM022179.2, on the reverse strand, counting down.
TGTCTCATTTCCATAAAAAGTTTGTAGCAGTCAGTAAATTCTCCTAAAATTTCTGAATACACTTTAACCAATGCAGTAGCCACTTCAGTCTGAGTTACCAACCCGGATTTTACAGTCAGAGAATGCAGTTGAAGACAACACTTTGAAGCCTCGTCAGTAACTAAGTCAGAGCTTTTGTACAAGGAAGAACATATATTAAGCAACGTGGCACGATCAAGTCCCACTCCATCACTGTGCATCCGCATAAAAAGACCAATGGCCTGTTTCCCGAGATTGCAGCATTGGAATGCTGCAATCATTGAGTTCCAAGTAACCAAATTCTTAAACTCCATGGCCTCAAACACAGTCCAAGCTTCATATGCGCCGGTACCATCATGACAGCTACTGTACATAGAGATAAGCGCATTTGCCACATAAATCGAATGATGCAAACCCAGTTTCAAAGCAAGTCCGTGTACCTGCTTGCCAGACTCATACCGGCATGAAGTTAACACACTCGACAACGAAAACTCGTTAGGGCAGCAGTGAGCTAACATAGCAGAGAAAAGACTGAACCCCTCTTGCTCAATCCCTGCCTGCGCATAGCCTGTGATCAATGCAGTCCACGAAACTACATTCCTCTCAGTCATTTTATCAAACACCTGACGTGCGTATAAGATATTCCCACATTTTGCATACATGGTAATGAGGAAATTAGCAAGGAAAACGTTCTGGGAATAACAATGGGGATGTGACAGCATGTGGTGGTGTAAGTTGATTCCATGGCGGAGATTGCGTTGCTCTGCACATGCTTGGAACAGAGCCGCGTAAGCCTGTTGGGACTGAAGCTCGATCGGCGCACAATAGAACAAGGAAAAGGCTCGACGGAGATCACCAGACCTCACTAACGTACGCAATCCTTCAACAAGATCGTGTTTCAGTGCAGAAGGTAGAGTAGAAGAGCTAAAGCGCCTCAAGGTCCCAAAAGAGATATGGGATAAGCTTGTAATCATCGACAATCCAAATTCATTACCTTGTTTATGAAGACAAATTAAGTAACCACTGTTTCTTCTGAGAGAAACAGCTTTCGTAGTAATGAGAGTAACTAACTAATCGAGTTGTGTCTGTTTTATTGTCTCTAAATCCTCTGTTTTTTCGTGACCCTCAGACAACTTTTAGGGACAATAATACATCTAAGATAACCGTTAGTTTAGCCCAAAAAACAAAAAAAAAAAGATAACCGTTAGAAATCAAATAAACCGGGTGTTGCTGCTTGACCAAGATAGATATTATGCTATCGGTTTAATAAGCGGAAAAGAGAAAAAAGATCGACTCTCCGGCTACAATCGCACCTACGGGTTCGACCAAATAATACCAGACCCGTCAAAGTTACCAATTTGACTTGTACAATTTCCATTTATGTGATAATTAACCGTATCATTTAATAAAATTATAAATACATAATGTGAAAAGTATAAATTGAATGTCAGGAACATCTTCGACTACCGAAACCCTAAAGCGATAGCCGCGAGTTCACAGGCGACCTAAGCTCCACCGACGCGAGCTCTTTTCTAGGCCAAATCTCACAGTTCTCTTCTTCTCCAGAGTTTGGACATTCTCGTATATCACCAGAGCAAAATCATGGAAGGAAAATCAACCAGCAAAGATCTTCTGAAATTGGAGCTCAAGAATCCATCTTCTTCCTCTGCTATGGAATCGGCACTTTTGGTCTGTACGGAGAAGAATAAGAAGAAGAAGAGGGAAGAGGCTCCTCCATCGAAGCCAACGATTGCTCCAGTTCCCAAAAGCCAACTTCTTGGCAAACTAGAAGGCTTCTTGGGAATCATGGCGGAAGCTAACAAAAGATTAGAGCAAGAAGCAGAGGGAAACTCTGAAGCTTTTGATATCGAAGCATTAACAGGAGACGAATCTCAAGTTATCGAAATGGACTTGATGCTCGGTGTAGCTGATCTCAACACACCTGAAGCAGTCAATGCGGCTGAAGCAGCTATTTCCGGCGTTGGTCCGGCCGCTGAAAGTGGAGATTCGAGCAGCGATGATGAGAGTGATAGCGACAGCGATGGAGAGGATAAGAAGAGTGAAGAATGTAGCAGAAAACGAACCAAGATCATTGAGCTCTCTTAAAAACATGTTCTCTCTTCTTAATATCAATATTTTACTTTATATGAAACTTTTGCCTTATGTTATATCGTTGAGAATATAATGCATCTGGTTTGAAAAATAACAATTTTGGACCGTCAATTCAAGTGTTTTCTCTAAGTTTCTTAATTCTCTTCGTCAACAAGAAGTGTGGAGCCATCGCAGATTCCAACGTCCAGTAATGTTGATGTCTCATCATTGAGAGCTGTAGGAAAAGGTGAGCCCTGCCAAGAAAATATAGAATTGTCCTGTTAATATGATGAACATAGAGATACAAAGACTCATATAGTCAAAAACGTTCCTTTCAAGTTAGTTATAATTAAAATTGATCAAGATACCTCCTCTTGAAGAAATAGTATTGGCTTGATGGACTTGAGCTTGAAGAAGTTCTCACATAAAATCTTCAGCTTCCCAATCTGTCGCAAAAACAATGCGAAAGGTTCAACAACGATGGTACTCATTTTCCCAGGTTAGACTTCAGATTCTCAATACAAAAGAAGAAGTAACAACCGTGATACTGCCTGGTAACTTCTTTGTCAACTGAGGCTTTTCACCCATCGATGGACCAACGCATTTGAGGGTAATGGCTGCACATGTCATACAGATATAAAAGCAGCTTCTATACAATCAATGAACCATACATAAAAATACGCTAAAAGAGTCATACAGATAAATCCAGATGCCATGTTCTTAGGCCCGCTGTTCTCAGCCGATGCTCTTTCATCCTCAATTCCATGAAGTTTCTTTAATTCATAAAATCTGCATTATCACGGGCAGAGATAACGTTTCCTAATTTTCTCATATCAATTTCTTTTGGCAGAAACTTGCATTAAAAGAAGAAAACAGGGTTTGGAGACCAAAATAGTATCCTTTACTATATTGTTTGCGAAATTTACATTGAAGATATATAGCTTTGCAAAATGTACCTAGGATGGAGCAGCTCAATCTCCTCAGACTTGTCATTTAACTTTGACATCACCATTCGGACATACCTGCGATCACTCAAATAAAACTAAGCATAGGACTGAGGCTGAAATCAAACAACAATGTTGACCAAGAAGAGGGGATTGACGATTTACCGGATCTCAGAATCCTTCTTCTCACGAGCTCTAACCTGACAAAAAAGGGAAAAAAAAAGACACCCAATAGATTCAGATATTAAAAGAGCAATGGAAGGTAACAATATGTTGAACATTTTTTCAGTCACTTGTTCTACCTCACTCCCGTTCAGCATTTGTACTTTCGTCAACCTTGCAATGAGAACAAATCTCGGGACACCGCCTCTTACAGGATCAGTTATTGGGTTATCTGAAAGCCTGATGTCCTATTACTTGAAGAGGGAAGTTCAGTTAAAGTACATGATCTTTAAAGGTTTACCAAGCTTTCATAATGAACATCTAAGAATTGCAGGAAACGTCGAGAATGGCAGTGGGTAATGAATGCTTATGCCTCTATAGCAAGTATCATTACTGATCTATTAGAGTATCACAGAACAAAAGATCTATACCACCAACTTAGGAAACACATTCAGTGCGTCTATCGAGGCCAGATCACCAATGTTGTTAGCTCCTGAAAAATACAATGGCTGGAATAAATGCCAAACTTCAAGAAAGGGGACACTACACTTGAAGAGATTACCTAGAAGAAGACAATGCAGACTTGGAAATGGGTCACTGCTTCTCTTTGATGATTCATTGCCATTTACAGAGTGAAAGATGCGTGTCAGCTTATTCTTGTTCAGGTAAAGCTGCTCCAAGCTGAGAAACAACATTTAGATGATCATTTTTAACAAGTATTAACAGTGCAATGTATATTTACAGGTCCATCAACTATGAGTAGAAGGCAAAATATTTATTACTAACCATGGAAGTTGAGATAGCTTTAATACTTCACTCCAATCGGAGATACAATTATCATCCAAGTTCAGTAGCCGCAGAGAGTTAAATGCTTGATCATCTGATGAAGATGTAGACTGCAAGAACCAACCAGGGGGTTAAAATGGGGACTGGAAAAATGGAGTTCACAATCTACAAGCTAAATCCCCAAGTTTTCAAAGCAAAAAAGTATTGGAATGAGTGTAATTCAAGTATCGTCTTCAAAGAGACCAAACCGTTTTCCAAGCATGTTCAGACTATATCCTACTTAAAGCAACTGAGCAAGCATTGGAATTACAAAATAAAACATTACTGTTACGGTAGATATCATGTTCCCCATCAGATGCAGCTCCTCAATTCCAGGTAACGAGCGCCTAAGATTTTCAACCTACTCCATGATGGTAAGAGCCATAAAAGTCAAAAACTGCGATGGTGCTCAATTAGTTCATGAGAAAAAGTAATGGGTCAGGTAAAGAGTCACATATCACCTGAGTCCAGCTCAGACCAGTATTATTCAGAACCAAAACACGGATATTTTTTAACAGTGGCAGAGAGGTGAGATCACTTGACAAAGAATTGCAAGACAAATTAAGAGTGGTAAGGGCTGGTAACTGTTCACAAAGAGCACCAATTTCCTGGAAACCAAAAACAAATGAACAATCATAAACTCTTAAACTAACAATATCTTTTTCGGTGATGTTTGATAAATTCTATGCTGCATATGTTACTAGCAATGTTATAGAACAGCCAAGCAGTAATGACTGATACCTCCCAGTCAGAAATTAAGTTTCCAGTTAAGTCCAGCAACTTCAAATCTAAAACAGAGGAAGCAAATGATGTTAAAATATGTTCATTTGAGCAAGGAGAGTCATACGAGTGTTTTGAAAGTAGGCAGGAGTGAATCTTACTTGGTAAAATTGAACCCAAGTCAGATGAAACTCCAAGAGAGCTAACACCAAGATAAGAAAGGGAAACACTCGTGAGCTCCTCAAACCGACTTAACTTATCCTGGATCTTGTCCCCTCCTAAAAGCTGAATCGAAACACGTTTGTTCCCAGCAGAGAGAACATACATTTCATCTTAACAAAAACAAACAAGGAGATACATTATTTCAAATTCCAAAACCAAACCATAATCATCTCCACCAAATCCCTAATTGCATAACTGAAACTAATGCAGACCTTCTTCGTCCTTAGTTGAAGTTGTTCGGTATCTGAGCTCCAAGGCTTCAAGCAATGTGATACCGCGACTAAGATTCTGGGAACGAACAAAGGAAGCGGAAGTCTGAGAACGGCCGTTGAAGTAGAAAACGCCATTGACGGAACCGTTATGCTTTCCGTCGCTGTCTTGATCCCAATCAACGCCGATCCAGGTTCCGGAGTATCCTTCCACACCCCCGACGTACTTCACGGTACCCACCCGACGCGGATCGTTGAGTGAGTGTACTCGCTGCCCGATTTTAAAAGACTCGTTGCTTGACTCGGCCTTCATCTCGTAAATGTGTATGAAACCTCCGATGAAACAAACTTGTCGATTTGGGAAATCTCGCCGGGAAAATCAAGCTGACGTCGATCAACGAGTTGTACGGACGTAAGAATTGGGCCGATAGTTAATGGCCTTATAAAATTCCTCAATAACAGCGAAGTGATTCAAATGGGCCAATTTAAGCCCATGTGATAAAGAAGTCAAACTACCCTCACGCCGACAGTGGTCAAAGGATCTAAAAGTGGGCAACTTTTGGCTTTGTTCGGACGAAAGGAGTGTACTTATGTTTTGGATTAAACTAATAATTAAGACTTTTTTTGTTATTGATAATAAGACTCTTAAGTCCTCAAAATAGGAATCCAGCTGCAACTCACCATTAGTACTAAATCACTCTAATTAGGAATCCAGCTTGCAATTCACCACTAATTTCACATTCACGCACACACATCTCTTTCTCTCAATGTTCATCTTTAAGGAAGCCCAATGAACATCTTCCATTGTTGAGAAGTGAGAACCACACTTCTTTAAAGAAATGCTTTTAAGATTTATTACATAAAAGTTTCAAAACTCCAATCTTTTAAAGAGAAGGTTTCGGTTCTCCAAAACATTTTGAGTACATAATATAATTTTTGATGGGATAAAATGATAAATTTTTCAAAAACCACTTTGTAGTTCTCGACAAAAAACAATGTACGGACTACGTATAAATAAAATAAAGTATTTAAAGTATACATTTTTATATTGAATGAAAATCAAATCATACATCAATGAATCTTTCCTAGGAGGAGGGTTTTGGGGTTCGATTCATTGTTTTCCTCAACGCGTAAGACCCATTTTTTAGTGCTTACTGAGGGAAAACAAACAACAAAAGAAAAAGAAGAAGAATCCATCAAATTTACAAGTACGAATTCTACACTAGATCTTTCATCAGATCACAAATATAAGACAAAAGAAGTCGGTGGTCTAAAGAAACTTTTGTTTTCTTCTGCTTCTAACTTTCTAAACTCACAATCAGTGACACATGTTTTAACAACATTAGTTCCTTTTTTCTTGTTATTCAAATTCCTCTGTTTCTGTCTCCTTTCAAGTTAACTTTACATCTGCTGTCTTTTCCGACCGAGAAAACAAAACGTTAATCCTTTTCAAACCAAGACTCTTCCCTCCTACACTCTTGTAAAGCAGATAGATATGTGTGACTTTTTCATACACGTTCGCTCTACTACTCAAACATATAAAATTTGTCTAAACCTTTATACTTAAAAGACCATGATACAAAGAATGTAATATATGTTTTAGAGCATAGGGTAATAAATCCCAAATGGTTGCAACAATTGGTGAAGAAATCGCTAGGCATTAGCAAACAACGACCCAATGCGACGCATAATTAGGATGTAAACAATATTAATTATTAAGTTGTCTAAGCATTTTAAGATGAAACAATATATATTAGATACATACCTCACCAAAAAAATATATATATTAGATACATAAGATAACAACTGAAATATCATCACTCATAGATAAGAAAATTCAGATACTCTTAAAATTTAAAACAGATTCAAAGCTCAATCTACATATAAATTGTTTTTAAGAAAATCATAAATATCAAAACTATATGTTTAAGAAAAATATCATAAACAATAATTCGACAAAACATTATATTTGAAAAATTAAGAATATTAAGTTTTAGTAGGAAAGAAACTCAAAAATAATTTATCCAAATACAATTAAAAAAATTTCAAATTATTGATCACATTAGAACCCAACATAAAGGTAACTATAAGATTTAAGTCTCAATTTCGATATAAGATTTATGAGTTAAATACAACATTATTACCAATGTTTTTAATTATTTTTAAATTGAATTGACTCAGGAAAAGGAAGAGTATTATGACCCAATGAGCTTTGACATTTGTTTTAGGATAAAATGATAAATCCCACTTTTTGCACCAACTCTTAGCATCACAAAGTTATGGAATGGATCATAAAGGGTCCCATAGATGATGCAAGAAAACCGCGTCTACTATTAGCAAAATCCAATTTCATCCACTCTGCTTCTCCTCTAGTCATCACTCATCACTATACATTTAAAACAAAAATTAAAAACCTTTAGGTTCTGCCTCCTTCCTAAAAGATTCTCATTATATTAATCACATTACTATTTAAGTGAATCCACAGTGCCGTTGATTTTAAATAGATAACACTTGTTAAACTCACAAACCACTTGTGAAGTTTCCTGGAAGCTAACTTCGTACCGTTGATATTATAAAACGTGTACAGGAGTTTATCTGCTGTTAAGATACTAATCCACACCTATAAATAAGTGCAGCCAATTACAAAACATTCCAACATCATAATCCAAGCAGACAAAAATACACATAAGAACAAACAATCTGAGTAAAAACTTGCTTTTGTGTGTGTGTGTTCATGGCTGGGCATAGTAATACCAGTAACAGCGACAAAGCGCAAAACGATGGTCAAGCTGGTATCCCATCTGCCTACAGAGGAGTCCGGAAGAGAAAATGGGGGAAATGGGTATCTGAAATCCGTGAACCGGGGACAAAGAACCGCATCTGGCTTGGCAGTTTCGAGACTCCTGAAATGGCTGCAACCGCCTATGACGTGGCAGCATTTCATTTCAGGGGACGAGAAGCTCGTCTCAACTTCCCTGAGCTCGCCAGCAGCCTTCCGCGTCCTGCAGACTCTAGCTCAGACAGCATTCGCATGGCAGCTCATGAGGCAGCACTCTGCCTCAGAGCCGAAGAATCAGAGTCAGCCATGCAAGTTGACACCTCAAGCTCCTCCACAGTAAGTCCAATGATGGTCAGACTCTCCCCTAGAGAAATTCAAGCGATCAATGAGTCGACTTTGGGATCTCCTACCACATTTATGCCTTCAACGTACGACCCTATGGGGTTTGCTAATGATGTGGAGATGATGAATATGTGGGATACATACCAGAGTGACTCTCTTTGGGACCCTTAATTTAAAAATCCAACTCATGAAGAGTTTCTACAGCTCAATATTTCAATACTGGGTCCATAGCAGCTTATGTTACTGGCCTAGAATGCTTTATTATCAGGTTTTAGTTTCCAGAGTCTAGCACAAGGGTGGTTGATATCTGACGTTATCGCAAAGAATAAAGCTCATCCGAGTTTTGGAGGGAAGGGCACAGATGAGCTTGATGGGTCCCCAAAATGGACCTTTTCACAAATATATTTAAATTTTTTTTTTTGTTAGTAGTAGACACACAGCTTCTATTTTATAAGCTGTGTTAGAGATTGTGAGGTGTGACTTATTAATATTTTTTTACAATTGTTTGTTACCCCATAGCTTATTGTATTTGATTTGATATATGTTGTATTCCTGAAACTATAAGATATTTTTATTCTAACTAGACATGTGTTTTTTTTTTTCTGGACTTTCTTCCCTTAACGCAGCATTCACTAATCTTAAGAACTACATTTGATACTGCAAGATTCTTACAAGTTAATCAAGTTCAATTTTGTTCTTCCAATTTCTGGAATTAAATTTCGTATATACAAATGCAAGTTCCTGCCAACCAGAGAATAGAATATACTTTTCAGAAATCTTCGAGCAACTTACTTGATGCTTTTGAGAAAAGCTAAGAAGATATCTGAATCTGCAGTCAGGTTTGTCAGGATGACGAGGAACTCATGACTTCAAGTCTTTGCGCCTCTTCAACACGACCAAACCGATTGAGAAGTTCAATGACAATTGAATAATGATCTTCTGATGGCTGCAAATTGTACATCCGGAGCATCAAGTTGAAGAAGTGATAAGCTTCATCAGCAAATCCAGCTTGACTGCAAATAGATAAAACTGCTGTAAATGTGAAGGCGTTGGGAGTAAACCCTCTTGATATCATTTGCTCAAAACAGTTTACTGCATCCCTGAAGCGTCCATTGCATCCATAAGCCTCTATAAGGGCGGTCCATGTCAGAGAGCCCTTGACAACAACAGTCTCAAAAGAGGAATTAGCACTTCTGATATCTCCACATTGTCCATACATCTTGATGATTCTTGCAGAAACAAATGGGATACACTCAAATTCCTTTTTCAGAATGTGTCCATGAAGCTCTTTCCCCAGCTTTAATGTTTTAAGCTCACTGCAAACAGTCAAAACCCTACCCATCGTTACAGAATCCGGTCTGTGTTTTGATAACAGCATTGATCTGAATACCTCGATCCCTGCTCTTAAATCACCGTTTTCCACATAGCAGTCAATCATGGCGGTCCATGCTTTCACATTCCTTTGCTCCAACCTGTCAAACAGTCTGATAGGGTACTCTGGAACACCGCACTTTGAGTACATCACCATCAAGGAAGTGACTAGGGATACATTTGGCAAGAAGAGATTTTTTAAAGCATAACAATGAATCTCTTTTCCTTGCTTTATAGCCCTTAGCTCTGCACAAACAGGAAGAACGGTAGCAATTGTCACGAGATCTGGCCTAAAGCCTTCCTGCTGCATCCAAACAATCGACCTCAAAGCTTGATCAAATCTTCCATTGGCTGCGTATCCAGACATCAATGCAGTCCAAGAAATGGCATTCCTCTGTTTGGAGCCATAGAACACCTGTCTGCCAGAAACCATATCCCCACACTTGCAATATAAATCAATCAAACCAGAGTGAACAAACGGCTGTTCCAAGTAATTCTTCGATTTCAATACATGGGCATGGACCTCCTTTCCCAGTTTCAATGCCTTAACATCCCCAAGCACTGGAAGAATCGTTGTAAGTATAACTGAGTTTGGATAAATTCCTTCTTCACTTATCATGGTCCTAAACAATCCTAATGCTTCCCATTGCCTTTTATTGTGAGCCAATCCAGCAATCATTGCCCCCCACACGACTATATCTCTCTCTACAATCTCATCAAAGACTCGACGTGCAAGCCCTACTTTGCCACATTTGAAATACATATCAACAAGAGAAGTCTTGAGAAAGATACTGTTAAACAAACCGTTCTTGATAGCAAGAGCATGCGTCTTCAATCCCTGTCTCAAAGCAGATGCACCAGCAAAGCTCTTGAACACATTAGAGAAACTATAAACATTCAAATCAACACCAAGCTCTCTCATTTCTGTAAAAGTAGAAAGAACATCTTGATACCGTCTCTTCCCTGATATCACAGTCCCTCTAAGCAAAGCATTCCAAGAGTAAACATTTGAGCTAGTACTTTCGTCGAACACCTTCTGTGCATCCTTAACCGAACCACAAGCAGTGTACATATGAACGAGCTTAGTCCGAATAAACTCATTACTCTCCAACCCATTGATGCGGATATGAACATGGACTTGCTTGCCGTGAAATAACGACTTCCGGCGAACACAAGCGGCTAAAAGAGCGGAGAAAGTTGTCGCATTTACAGGAATTCCCCTCTGTTCGAGATAATCAAGAATCGTGAGAGCGTCTTCGAGGTTGTTCTGCCTCGCAAACCTTTGAATGTCTCTGTGGATACTGTGGGGGTTTTTGGAGTGAAGCGGAAGAGAAGAAGGGAAAGCATCTCTCTCCCTAAAAGGTTTGGGCTTTTTGGCGGGAGAAGTGGAAGGTCGTCTAATTCTACTGGGTCTAGCCGGAGATTTCGCCGGAGCTCCGTCTTTGTAAGAGCGATTAGGACGGTGGTTGAGGCTCGTCGTGACAGGAAGTGACGGGAGGTCTCGGAATCCGAGAGACGACACTACTTCCATGGTGAGACTCACCAATTGGTTAAGTCAAGGTTGTATTTATACCATTCACTATTTAATTAGTAGTTAAAAATCATAATTAGTATCTGAAATTACTCTCTTTTTAATAAAGTAACATTGAGAATGTTATAAGAAAATATTTTTGTCGTCAAAATAAAACCATGAGGTTTGAATATGAATCCGGTCAAAGTTGAAGGGATTATTCATTTAATTACTGTATCTGGAATAAGGTAACGAAACATTTTCTACGTAACTCTTTTCCCCTGCCTATGAATTAAATTCAAACTTGTCATAAGAAAATTCGACAATTCTCTCTACTTTAAGCCGTCTCATATTGATTTGTAGTTTTATAAAAGTTGAAAAATACAGTGAATTATGTATATTACTGGTTTATATATAGAGTACCCTTATAGAGAATCCAAAACCAAACCCAAATTAAAGTTGCCAAATAAAAACGAAGACATCATCAAGAAACAACAATGAGTTTCACTGTTTCTCTCGTTTCTTCTTTCACGTCTCCCTCTCTCGTCCCGCACCATGATCTTCCTCCTTCCTCCTTTATCGGAGCCACACTCGTCAAGCCAACAAGCGTCACTCGTCCACGGCCGCGATTGTCCGCATCTTGTGGTCCAGCTGCTAAAGCTGCGTCGCCGGCACCAGCCAATGAGGTTGTTCCCGAAACGATTCCTACATCAGCGTTTGAGATCGTCTCCCGCTTCTACGCTGCCATTAACGGCAATGATTTATCATCCGCTAGTGACCTCATCGCTCAGGACTGTGTCTACGAGGATCTCATCTTCTCATCTCCCTTCGTTGGCCGAACGGTGACTCAACCTCTCTTCTTTTCAACCTTTTTGTTTAGGAAACGTTACTATACGCTAATCTCGATATATAGTTAAAACCTTGACAGGCGATTCTAGATTTCTTTGGAAAGTTTATGGATTCAACAAGTACGGATATGCAATTCGTGATAGATGACATTTCAATGGAGGATTCATCAGCTGTTGGAGTTTCATGGCATTTAGGTTAGCTTTCGATATCCAAATCCTGCCCTCTATCTAAAAGTATACTTTCTTCGCTATTGATTAGTACTTCATGTGATCCAAGATTACAAGTGCTGTGTAAATTAAAAAATTAACATTAAAACCAAATTAAAAGAAAACAAAATGGAAATGAATTTACTCGTAAATGGACTCTTTGTGATTAAATTAATGCCCATGTTGTTCTTAAACTGGAAACTTGGTACAGAATGGAAGGGGAAATTTTTCCCATTTAGCAAAAGTTGCAGCTTTTATCGGTTAGAGGTTATCGATGGCAAGAGACAGATTGTGTAAGCACACACTCTTTTTCGAGACAACTAATTTTTGTCTTGCCGGGAAATAACGTTTTTCTCGGTTTTGTTTACAGATATGTAAGGGATTGCGTCGAGCCTGCAATCAAACCTGGAGAAACAGTTATGGTAACATGAGCTTCTATTTAATCTCGATTGAAGAATGTGTAGATACACATTAAGCTAATTTTAGCAACAAAACAGAAAAATCATAATAACATCTTTTGTATTTGTGTTCAGGCTGCTATAAAGGGAGTTGCCTGGTTGCTCAAGAGATTTCCTCACCTTACCGATCGATTCTGATGGAATTAAAATGCTCTTGGTTGATGATTTCTGATTAAAAAATATTTTAAAAACCAAGATAATTCTGTTTGATCTTCATTTATCAGTGTCTTTTATATATACTAGAAAATATATATATGCTGGTAGTTGCTCCATTTATATTTAGAAAAAAAATGATATAATATTGATGACTAGCTTAATACAAAATTTTACTAGTATGAAAATTGTATCTTAATATATATTTAGTTGTGGTTTAAAAAAAAAAATAAAAAAAAAATAATATATATATATATATATATATATAGTTGATTGGTGATACAAAGCAGTAAAAAAAACCAAATAATAATTTGTATTTTAGCCCCTTAAAATTGGTATTAATACAAAATGCTTTCAAATATGTGTTGTATTCATAGTTTCATACAGTTGAATTCTAGCCTTTGCATCTTTAAAGAACTTTTTATTGTTCTTATAAAACATTTCAAACTATAGCAAAAAAAATCGAGATATGTTGTTAGTAGCATCACAAGTTTAAATCAATTTTTTTTTAAAATATCGAATTTAAAAAAAAAAATAATCAATAGCGAGGAAAGGGAAAGAAAATGTATACTTTACTTTATATTTTAGTTTTTATAAAGTATATTATAGCAAATATATGTACTTGATTATTATTTTTGGTCAAGACTTGGTTATTATTTATGTTGCAGTTGTCAGTAGATAGTAGATAGTTTACAGACTTACAGTTACAGTACCTGCGATTAAGTACCAATTTGTGTCCACAAACTAAAAGGAAATTTAAATTTGAGGTCATTGCTCTCTTAATCACAAACCTAAAATGAGCCACAAAAACGAAGACATCAAGAAACGACGATGAGCTTCACTGCTTCTCTCATCTCTTCTTGCACGTCTCCCTCACTCGTCTCGCTCCGCGATCTTCCTCCTTCCTTCTTACTCCGAACCACACTCGTCAATCCAACAAGCCTAACTCATTCACTGTCTCATCGATTATCCGCATCCTGTGGTCCAGCTGCAAAAGCTGTGTCGCCAGCCACAGCCAACGACGTTGTTCCAGAAACAGCTCCGACATCAGCGTCTGAGGTCGTCTCCAGCTTCTACTCCGCCATTAACAACCATGATTTAACCTCCGTCACAGACCTCATCTCTCAAGATTGCGTCTACGAGGATCTCGTCTTCTCATCCCCTTTCGTTGGCCGAAAGGTAAAACCGATTATTCCGATGAGCCATCTCTCTTCTTTGTTTCTCAGCGCCTAATTTGGATGAAACCATGACAGGCAATTCTAGATTTCTTCGGAAAGTTCATTGAATCAACAAGTACGGATCTGCAATTCATAATAGATGACATTTCAACAGAGGACTCTTCAGCTGTTGGTGTTTCATGGCATTTAGGTTAGTTTCCAAAATCTCTAAACAGACCTAACTTCTAACTTGAGGCATTTTACCCTTTAAAACGGACTCTTTATGATAAGTTGTAAACTGGAGATTTTGACAGAATGGAAGGGAAAACATTTCCCATTTAGCAAAGGTTGCAGCTTTTACCGGCTAGAGGTGATTGATGGCAAGAGGCAGATTGTGTAAGCACACTCTTCTCTCTACACAACTTTGCTGCTACTACTGTTGATGAAATGCCAATTTGTCTTACCGGGCGAAACATTTCTTCTCGGTTTTTGTCTGCAGATATGGAAGGGACTGTGTCGAGCCTGCAATCAAACCTGGAGAAACAGTTCTGGTAACATGAGCTATTTTTAAGTTCGATTGTGTGGATGCGTTTGAAATTGCAGAGGTAATGCAGATTCAACATCTTTTGCATTTGTGTTCAGGCTGCTATAAAGGGAGTTACCTGGCTGCTGCAGAAATTTCCTCAACTGGCCGACCAATTCTGATGGAATTATAAAGCTCTTGCTTGATGAAGTGATCAGCTCAGAAATTCAAGTTTTCTCTGTGGTATATAGTACAAACACTTCCGCAGCAAGCCCCACCATTGTCCAATCTGTGTAATGGCAGGAAAGATATACTAGCTAGTAGAATATGTATTCAGGCGTATATAGAATATGTGTATACAACTAGAAGTCCTCATGTGTATCCAACTTTTTGCAGTCTGATGATATGCAGGCGTATATAGAATTTGTGCTATTAACTTAAATAAAGCCCCTGTTGATCATCCTTAGATCCGATAAAGCAGATGATAAGATCCACGAGGGTCAAATCCATCCTATTTCTTGAAGAAGTTCTTCATCTGAACTTTGCTCCTCATTGATGGCATAACCATCAGTGTCTTTCATCAGCTGATTCATTCCATCTAACAGAGAATAGGTGTCACAAGATTGAGGGCTTGATGTGTCCCCCTGTTGATCATCCTTAGATCCGATAAAGCAGATGATAAGATCCACGAGGGTCAAATCCATCCTATTTCTTGAAGAAGTTCTTCATCTGAACTTTGCTCCTCATTGATGGCATAACCATCAGTGTCTTTCATCAGCTGATTCATTCCATCTAACAGAGAATAGGTGTCACAAGATTGAGGGCTTGATGTGTCCCCCACCGAAAACATAGAAAATCCAGAATCTGTATCAATCCAAGCACACCCAGGAGCTTTTTTCACACCCAAGTCCCTCATGAGGGTCCTCACTTCAGCAAGCTTGCTCCAAGAATTAGCAGCTGCGTACATATTTGCAATTAACACGTAGTATCCCGGATTCTGTGGCTTCATCTTCAGCAGCTTTTCTGCCGCCCATTCACCAATCTCCGTGTTCCCGTGGATGTGACAAGCGTTCAGTAGAGTAGCCCATGTTTCACCGGATGGCTCGTATGGCATTCTATGAATTATGTCTATGGCTTTTGCTAGGAAGCCTGCTCTGCCATAGAGATCAACCATACAAGAAATGTGCTGAAGACAAGGACGTATACCATACTCATACTGCATCTTCATAAACAGGCTTTCGCCTTCATGGACTAATTTGGAATGACCGCAGGCCGATAGAACTGCAACCATGGTTACATGGTCTGGTTTAATACCGGATCTGATCATCTCCTTGAACAGGGCCAAGGCAACTCGCCCTTCACCCTGATTTCCGTATCCATCTATTAAGGAAGTGTATGTTACTTCGTCTCTTTTGCTCATCATATTAGAAACTCGCTTTGCAGCTACAATTTTACCTGATTTTGCATAAACATCGACAAGGGAGTTCCACAGCATTGTATAGTCCTTGAAGAACTTGCGCCTCAGGATGTAGCAATGAAACTCTTTCCCATGTTGCAAGTTTGCAACCCGAGCACAAAGAGGGAGAATGCTTGCAAGTGTAATGGAATTCGGATGAAAGCCAGCAAGCAACATCTCCCTCAGCAGGTGAGAGGCTTCTTCTGATTTGTTCACTTGCGCATAACCGGAAATGATAGAGTTCCACGTACACAAACTATTTTCTTCAATCTGTTGAAACACTATATAGGCGTGTCTAAGGTCATCGCATTTCGAATACATTGTGATCAACGTGTTTCGAACATTGTCAATCCCAACGTAAGAACTCCGAATTGCAAGACCGTGGATCTCTTTCCCCAGTCGTATTGCTCCTACAAGTGAGCAAGCCTTCAAACCAATAATCACAGCCACAGGATCTAAGCTCGTGTGGAAATTTCTCATCCGAGAGACCAAACCCAAAGCTCCTGCATAGTTTCCTGTATGCAAAAGACCTCCAGAAATAATATTCCAAGTTATGACACTGACTTCTACACCTGAAAACCACATTTTATCGAAAAGCTCAAAAGCTTCATCCCACATGTCTTCCGACGCATAACAGCTGATTACTGCATTCCATGAGACAGCATCCCTTTCAGACATTCTATCAAATAACCTCCGAGCAATACCCACGTTTCCAAAGCTTTTATACATAGAGATCAATGCGTTGCAGACATACAAGCTGCACTTGTAAGAGCTAACCTCGATGGATCCATGAACCACCCTTCCAGAGGCAAAGTCAAGTGTTTCACCACATGCCTTGAGAACAGACGGATAAGTGAAGGCATCGGGTTGAATTCCCTTGCTCACCATTCTCTTGTACGCAGCAATAGCCTCCTCAAAAAGCTTGTTCTTGGCATACGAAGTGATGAGCACATTCCAAGGCAAGGGATGGAAAATGTCAGAGTTCTCATTAATCAATTGAGCTTCACTGTAGAGATTGAAAGCAGAGTAAAAAGTAACCAGCTTTGGGACTAAAGCAGAGTGATATTCGACACCCAACGAAATACAGTGAGCATGAACTTGCAGCCCTGGCAGAAATGCACGAACATCAACGCAGGCAGATAAAAGAGAAGCCGCGGAGTGCAAAACGAAATCACCTGAAGCTGCCGAAGAAGAAGATTGAAGACGAAGAAGAGAAAAGGTTTTGAAGGCGTCGTGCAAATGACCATGGCTGGCCAAATGTCTAAGAGATTTGAAAAGAATCTCAATCAGCATTGATTCAATGTGGGTGTCAGAAGTTCTTGGGACAGGACTGGGTAGATTTTTCCATGATTTGGGTATAAACTTGACAATGTCGTATATGGTGAGACCTCCAGGAATATACGGCATCTGTTGTGTCTAACAACATCATTCGAGCACCAGAAGAGCTAGTTGGATTCAACCAACTTGCAGAATCAAAGAATTGACTTCTCTTCCTGAAATCAAAATTGACTTCTCTTCCTGAAATCAAAGGGGAAGAATTAGGCTACAAGGTGAGAATTTTTCATTGAGGCATAACATCGAACACGTGATGAGCTGAACATACCATATACTTTACACACTTAAACCTGAGACAAAGAGTATATCCATAGCAGAATCCTACTAATTAACTGAGAATTACCGAAACAAGAGATCAGGGAGAGTGATTGGAAACAGATAAAGCAAAGTGGAAGAAGGCGCGCGAAAACCGCAACGAGACTCTGAAGAAGAGAGACTCCATGGCAAACTTGCTTGTCCGCTACTCATCAAAAGCATATTGGGTCAAACTTCTCGGACTGAAAGTTATGGGCCCTTAGCCCAGAATCTAATAAGGCCCATTGAGGCTAGATTCAAAAATATCTGAACAAGTGAGGCGTGTTGGCGAAATAGAGGCCCATATAAAAAAAGTGTGGCTATCATTATCCTTCGTCTTCCTTCGTTATCCACTTGTCTCTCTCCTTTGTGTGGTCAAATGCATTTCCCTCCATTCTCTGACGCTCTCTCTCACTCTCGTCCATGGCGACCACCGCATCTTCATCTCTCCCCCGTAATTACTCCTTCACAACTCCTCGACCTTCATCTTTCATCCGCGGACCGCCGTTAGCTGGATCACTGCCACTCTATCTCCGCCGTAACCGTCGATTAGCTCTTACTTACCGACTGGACCAGAATTCAAAGCAGAGGAGTGGTGTTGCAAACATCAGATGCGAGGCGACGGAGGTATCTTCTTCTTCTTCGTCAGTAACAACACCTGGAAGGAATTGGGTGCCGGTTGTGCCGTTATCGGCGCTTCCTAAAGGTGAACGGCGAGTGGTTATTCAAGACGATGAGACGATCTTGTTGCTTTGGTACAAGAATGATGTGTTTGCGATTGAGAATCGTTCTCCTGCTGAAGGAGCTTATAGCGAAGGACTTCTCAACGCTAGGCTCACTCAGGTTTCTCCGTCTTTTATAATTTGAGGTGTTTAAAATTGTTTCCGCCATTTGAGGTTTCTGCGAGCATATAAGGTGTTTGTGAAAATGCTTGACTGAGTAGTATGACAGCTTTAGGAAACGAAGTTTATGAGATTAGACATCTTTAGCTCCTTAATCAACGCATGGCTTGAGTTTAGTTCATATGGACCATATTAATCAACAGTTGCACATCACATTCTTTGAATCACATGTTCACTGTATATTTGGTTATTGTTTTTGATCTGTTGCTATAATGTATCAGAGTCTTAGTTTAATAGTACTACATTTGCTCAAAATTCTATCGGTTTGTCTAACATTGAGCAATCCATTTTTGGCATTTACAACAGGATGGTTGCATTGTGTGCCCATCAACGGATAGTACATTTGATCTTAGAACTGGAGAGATCCGGGAATGGTATCCAAAAAACCCGGTTCTCAGAGTCTTGACACCTGCACTGAGAAAACTATTTGTATACCCTGTCAAATATGATGAAGAAAACATCTACATCAGCATTAGAGACAGCGGAAAAACCGAGGCAGCTACTGAGATAGTCTTCAGTGGAAAAGCTCAGCCTGGGCTTACAGCAACTAATGTTAATGTCGACGAGGTAAAACAAAAAACATTCAAATATAAACCTTTTTTCATCTGGGGAGAAAAACTGAAAGAGTGATATGATCAATTTGTGAATCAGGTGAGAATGGTGGTGGACGAGGGTTCAGAAGGATTTGGATTCACGAAGAAGAACGAAGTGATAAACGGAAAGGCGGCAGTGATAGGATTCTTGCTGCTGTTAGATTTTGAGCTATTGACAGGTAAAGGTCTATTGAAGGGGACAGGGTTCTTGGACTTCCTTTACTCTGCTTCAGATGCTTTCAAGTAGAGATAATATGCATTGTTGGTCTGGTTTTGCTTGCCTCCTCTGTGCAATTTGCCGAGAAAACAAAAAATACTTCAGTAACGACTCACACCATGTCTTAGTATATAGAGATGGCTCTGCTCTGTCTTTGTTTGTGTTTTACCTCTTATACCAGATATTCTTTCTTCTCCGTGAATTCACAAATTATAATCTTCGAGCTTTCCACTATCTGTGACACAACACTTCAAATTTTATTGGATGGAAGAAATTACAGAAAAATTATACATACTGTAGTGTCCCTTAATATTTGCTAGGTTCCTCTTTTTCAATAAAAGTGCATTTATTTCATTTTTGCATACTTTTTTTTGTTAAAAAAAAAAAGTAACTATAATGATTTGAAAAAATACTAACTTAAAGAGGTAGTAAATGTTAAATTTAAAACTCACATATAGTTTTTCTTTGAATTAAAAATAGTTTATGATTGACCTGTTGTTTACCATAATTCAGAATAATTTCTTGTGTATCAAAAGAAGAAAGGAAGGTTTTTGTAGATAAGATAGTGAAGGAGAGTTCATTGCATTCAAATTGGTTTGCTCCACAGTGAGTGATTCCGTGCGGAATCTTAGTTTTGTGTACCAACCACAAATCCCATACCCCTTTTTCATTTTCAGTGTGCTAAACGAGACAAGACAAAAGAGACCTTTTCTGTCTTTTAGTCAAGAATGGCCTCCGTTTAAAAGACTATCTGATGACGTCATGCCTGATGAAAAGTAGCACAAATTAACCAAACAAAAGAAGAGAGAGAGGCAAGTCTCACGTTTTCTTTTCAAGTCTCAGCACGTGATGTCGTGATGAAACTGTTGTTACTTGTGTGTGTCTTTTATTTTTGTTTTTTTTTTTCCCATCATACTTTGAATCAAGTCGTATTGATGTAGCTCATCATATGATATGATGACTCTCATTACAGGCTACATCTAGCTTTATTTATTACGAATTATTTTTTTTTTATTTTGATATCCAAATGGGTATTTAGTTGATGTAAACCTCGACAAGTTGAAAACTTGAAAATTCGAATCATCCAAAGAACCCAAAAACTAAAACTAAAATAGAAAACGTCAACCAGTGCGAGCCACATGTCTATATCACATATTTGATATTCCCCTGGTCATACTTTGACCATTAAAGTACTATTCCCATCCGATTCTACGAATTGCTTTAACGTATTTATATTCAACACTTTCTCTTACAAGATTATAATCTCATCTTCATATCCACCCAAAATATGGATTCGAGAGACGCTGGAGAAACGAATCAGGGCAAGTACAAAGGTATCCGTCGCCGGAAATGGGGAAAATGGGTATCAGAGATTCGTGTTCCGGGAACTCGTCAACGTCTCTGGTTAGGCTCTTTCTCCACCGCCGAAGGCGCCGCCGTAGCCCACGACGTCGCTTTTTACTGCTTGCATCGACCATCTTCCCTTGATGACGAAGCTTTTAACTTCCCTCACTTGCTCCCAACTTCTCTTGCCTCCAACATATCTCCTAAGTCCATCCAAAAAGCTGCTTCCGATGCAGGCATGGCCGTCGACGCCGGATTCAACCTAAACAACGAAGGGGCTGCGTCTGGGAGTAGTGGCTGTGAAGATAGATCTTCGATGGCGAACATGGAGGAGGACAACGAACTGAGCATCTCCGTTTACGATTATTTGGAAGACGATCTCGTTTGATGTATACGAGAATTTTTTTAACAGTTAATATAGGTTGTGCATAAGTTTAGGGTCTTTTTTTTTTTTGTTCTTTTTCTGTTACACTTCTGATTCTTTTTCCACGTGAGCTCTCATTTCTCAGGCTTCTTTTCTTACAATGTAGTTTCATTAAGAAAAAAAAAAAAATTAAATCAGTTGGAAATTTTGTTGTAGTATTGTCATATATCCGTGTTTGAGTTGATTGTTTTTTTTTTCTTTTTCTTGTTTGAGTTGATTGTTCTGTTCGGATAGGGATGATTTACATTTTGTAGAGGCATTTTCAAAAGCTAATGCGGTTAAAAACTACCCAAAGTACTCGTACACAAATATTAGAACAAATGGTGATAAAATCATGATTATGGAATTCTGAAAGTGTAATGGATGGGGCGGATATTATATTGTACACTTCATCGTACTCATGTTGTTATGTTGACACCAAAGAAAAGGCTGTAGGGCTTTACAAATAACAAGAGGCCCATTTGAAAAAATCAATGAAACCCAATTGTGACCGGAAGAAAAAAGATGGAACAGTTGAAGGTCGTTGACCCATTCATTTATCGCCTCCTGATCATTTGAATCTATAGATTCTAGAAGAAAAAAGGGACACTGAGTGGCACGCACGTTCCACTTTTCTATCAGAACAAACTCACAAAAACGTGAGAGAGACAACAAAAATGAGAGTTTTTGGTCGCCGACCATATCACCAAACCAGAGTAGAGAGATAGATAGATAAAGCACATCGGCAAAACTAAGTTTCTTTTTTAATCCATTAAGTAGGAGTTTGAGTGGTCGTTTGTTTGTAATGGGTTGTATTTGCGCCACCGCGCGTTCTCCAAGCGCCGCCGTCACCGATAAAGAGCTGTTAGATTCCAGCAAATCCATCCTTCAACTCATTCCTCATCCTCCGTCGTCGTCTTCTTCTTCGTCCAAAAATAAAGGATCTTTCACACGTACGACTTCTGCAGCTTCCATAACCATTGTGACTAATGGTTATCCTGTGGCGCGCCGTCCCTCCACGTCATCTGATCAAAACAGCACCAAGCCGATGGTTCTTGTGGGAGCTCCCACCAAGAACCCCACCAGAAGAACCACGGCTATACCGGTTGCGCAGCAGACACAGCAGCAGCCAGCACGTGCGATCAGAAATAAAACGGAACTCCCCAGCGCAGAATGGCCCTCTTGGTTGGCTTCTGTTGCCGGAGAAGCCATTAAAGGATGGGTTCCTCGCTGTGCAGAGTCCTTTGAGAAGTTGGATAAAGTTAGTTGATCTTCTCTGTTTACTTTTTTTTTTTTTTTGATAAACCTTCTCTGTTTTCTTTCATTTGAAAAAAAAAAACATCTTTCAGTTGCGATTTTAAAAAAATCATGATCTGTGATCCTCCACAACATGCTTGAAATAACAATTTATGTTGTGTATATTGTTATAGATTGGACAGGGGACTTACAGCAGCGTGTACAAAGCTAGAGACCTGGAAACAGGAAAGATTGTGGCGATGAAGAAAGTTCGGTTTGTGAACATGGATCCAGAGAGTGTTCGGTTTATGGCCAGGGAGATTCTCATTCTTCGTAAACTTGACCACCCTAATGTTATGAAGCTTGAAGGGCTAGTCACCTCTAGACTCTCTGGTAGTCTCTACCTTGTCTTTGAGTACATGGAACATGATCTCGCAGGTCTAGCCGCAACTCCTGGAATCAAATTCTCTGAACCTCAGGTATTACATATTCTGTTTTACTACAGACTTAAAAGTTTGAAAAAATATTCTAAGTGAGAAGAGAGTCTTTACTTCGTTTTCAGATCAAATGCTATATGCAACAACTGTTCCGTGGGCTTGAACATTGCCACAGACGAGGAATTCTTCACCGTGATATTAAAGGATCAAATCTCTTGATCAATAATGAAGGTGTCTTGAAGATTGGTGATTTCGGATTGGCGAATTTTTACCGGGGTGATCAAGATCTGCAGCTGACCAGTCGTGTTGTAACCTTATGGTACAGAGCACCTGAGCTGTTGCTCGGTGCCACTGAGTATGGACCAGCCATAGACCTGTGGAGCGCTGGCTGCATTCTCACTGAGCTCTTCGCCGGAAAGCCTATTATGCCAGGACGCACAGAAGTAATGGAACTCTCTTACCTTATTAGTTTCTTCTAAACAATTTTTTTTAGCATCTATTCAGATTCTAATTATCCATTTTTGGTTCTCAGGTGGAGCAGATGCACAAAATCTTTAAGCTTTGTGGTTCACCCTCAGAAGATTACTGGATAAGAGCCACACTGCCACTAGCAACAAGCTTTAAACCGAGTCATCCTTACAAGCCTGCTCTTGCTGAAACCTTTAAGCATTTCCCTCCATCAGCTCTAATGCTCATCAATAGGCTTCTGGCAATAGAACCTGAGAGACGTGGATCAGCTGCTTCTTCCTTGAGGAGCGAAGTAATATATGGATACTAAACCCAAAATCCATATTTCTTAAACAAGTTACAAACTTTCTCATGATCAGTAACAAAAATTCTTCTCTGCAGTTCTTCACCACAGAGCCACTCCCTGCTAATCCATCAAACTTACCTAGATACCCACCAAGCAAGGAACTCGACGCTAAGCTTCGCAACGAAGAAGCAAGAAAGTATAGCTACATACATCTTCATTCTCTGGTCCTTCTCTTGGGGGTCTTCTAATGATAATTTTGGTTGCAGGTTAAGGGCAGAGGATAACAAGAGAAAAGGGGGAGAAACTGTGACAAGAGGACGGCCAAAAGATCTCAAAACTGCCCAGACACCTGAGTTTATGGCCGCGGGGCAGTCCAAGGTCACATGCATAAGCCATAAGTTCAAAACAGACGAGGAAGGTGGCACCGGGTTTAGGATTGAACCACCCAGAAGAGGGATCCAGCAGAATGGTCACGCTCACGCTTCTTCAATGGTTCACCCAATTGTTGCTGATACAGAATGGAACAGAGGTGGGAGCATCAAAAGGCAAACTAATGCAGAGCAGAAGTGTAGGATATCTCAAACAGGAGACTTGTCTGGTGGTTCTTATAGGAGAGATTCCAACAGAGATTTCTCAACCGTAAGCCTCTTTTTTTTTCCTTTCTATTTTTTGTGCAACTTAACCTTTGGTATGTAATTTTGAACTTGTTTTGGGGCGTGTCAGGGAAATGCACCAAGGAAAAACAGAATCCATTACTCAGGACCATTGATGCCTCCTGGTGGAAATCTTGAAGATTTGCTCAAAGAGCACGAGAAGCAGATCCAACAAGCTGTCCGCAAAGCCCGTGTGGAAAAGTCTGCATCAAGGAAAACACAAGCTTTAACAGGGCAGCAGCAGCAGCGTTACGCAGAAAGAAATGCTCGATAGCTAAAAGAGAAAGGATCAAGAAAACAGCATAGCCACCTGTTTTGAAGCCATAGAACTCATAAGCGTTTTTTGGTCTGCATTTTCTGTGCGTGAAGCCAGGGATTGATGAAATGTATAGTTGTTTTGTTTCTTAGGCCAACAAGATTGCCCATACTATAATGTCAAACTTCCTTATTGTACATACACAATGTCTCTCTATTGAGTTGAGTCAAGCAAACATGTCTTTGCAAGAGAAGCAAAATAACTCCAAATTTGCTAATAACTGGAAATAGTCTTTCCAAGTGCTAAACAAGATCATTAAGTTTGATATTGTATTGACAAGAAGAAAATCACAACACAATAATTTGTGTATAGATTTAAAGATCTTATAATTTGTGTACTTTATTAAATTTGGTAATAAGCTATGTAACTTTATAAATTTTTCTCATTTTTTACAATTTGTTATAGGATTGGTGGACTGTTTTTTTTTCCCCTTCAAAAAAAGCATTATTGAAATGTGGGAACGCTGGAACATCGGGACGAATAAGGCTAGAAATGTGGGTAATAAATAAAAGAAGAAGAAAAGATCTGAAACCCAAATAAATAGGAAGAGACCAGAGTCGTTGGATTTGCGAGTGACTTTTTAAGTTTTGGGATTCACCGCAGACTCGTTCAAATGACCATCCTCACTTTCCTATGATCCAAGTAATCAAATTTTACATTTCACCTTAATCACCTCTCTATTTAAACACATCACTTTTTTTTGTATTCCCTACCATTAACCAGTAATTACTCTTCTCTTCTTTTCTTCTTTTTCCTTTTTTTTTTCTTTTTGTTTTCTTCTCTATACATATTGTATCTAAAAGAAAAAATACATTTTCCTGTATTTTATTTTTTTTCTGTGTATAAAAGAAAACACAAGACAAGAATGACATACAACGTACCTCCACAGGTAACTAGGCTTTGTTTGCCCTACAGATATCTTTCTTCTTTTTTTCTTGTCTTTTCTTTTGGTCCTAACTTGTCTTTTATCTTTATATATATCACATGAATAATGTTAGTTTCATCAATGAGACTCTTAACAATTTATCTGTGAAACAAAATGTGAATGTTAAGAGTTTTAAGTGTTTGTAAAGCCATTCTTCAACATTTTCTTTTGAAAATGTTTTTATAACATCCTATATTAACCATGCCAAAAATCTTGATCAGGATGATGAGGAGAACAAAGGAAGATCAGGGGATAATAATCACCGTGAAATGGATTACAACGATTGGTTACCGATCACAGCGTCTAGAGAGGCCAAATGGTATTACGCCGCCTTCCACAATGTTACGGCCATGGTCGGGGCCGGAGTTCTCGGTCTCCCTTTCGCCATGTCACAACTTGGCTGGTAAATTTTTTAAAGAAATGTTTTGTCTTCTTCACAAAATAAAATAGTAATTAATGTTAAATCTGTTATATATCAACAGGGCACCTGGACTTATTGCGATAATAATGTCATGGGCTTTAACGTTCTACTCGTTGTGGCAAATGGTGAACTTGCACGAATCCGTACCCGGGAAACGGTTTGACCGTTACCCCGAGCTAGGCCAAGAAGCGTTCGGACCGAAGCTAGGTTACTGGATCATCTTGCCACAACAGCTTCTGGTCCAGATCGCTTCCGACATAGTCTACAACGTGACTGGAGGCAAATCGCTTAAGAAATGCATCGAGCTTCTCTTTCCTAATCTCGAGCATATCCGTCAGACTTATTACATCCTCGGATTCGCCGCGCTCCAGCTAGTCCTTTCTCAATCTCCTGATTTCAACTCTATCAAAGTTGTCTCTCTCCTCGCCGCCCTCATGTCTTTCTTGTATTGTCACCAAACCCAACCCAAAACAAAATTAAACAAATCTGTCTTTTGTTATATAATCTATTTCTAAGGAAACTTAAATGTTGCAGATACTCATTCATAGCATCCATAGCGTCAATAGTGAAAGGAACACATCACCGTCCGTCAAGTTACGGAGTCAGAGGAGACACGATGGCCTCAATGGTATTTGATGCATTTAACGGCATTGGAACCATAGCGTTTGCGTTTGCAGGACACAGTGTGGTTCTTGAGATCCAAGCCACTATTCCTTCCACACCCGAAATCCCTTCCAAGAAACCAATGTGGAAAGGATGTGTGGTTGCTTACCTAATCGTCATCGTTTGTTACCTTCTTGTGGCTATCTCCGGTTACTGGGCTTTTGGTGATCTTGTTGAGGATGATGTTCTCATTTCCTTAGAGAGACCAGCTTGGCTTATAGCTGCTGCTAATTTCATGGTCTTTATCCATGTCATTGGAAGTTATCAGGTCTAGTTTTTTCCTCTCTTTTGTTCCCTTAGGAAAAAAATTTCTCCAACTTTGATTACAATGATCATCTTGACAGGTTTTTGCCATGACGGTGTTTGACACTATCGAGTCGTGTCTTGTTAAAACACTTAAATTCACTCCTTCGACAACACTGCGTCTAGTCGCACGTAGCACATACGTTGGTTAGTTCTCATTTAGCTTTCATTTCACTTTTCCTGGAGAAATGGAAATTGAGATTCTTCTTGGTTTGTGCAGCATTGGTTTGTCTTGTAGCAGTTTGTATCCCCTTCTTCGGAGGTCTTTTAGGGTTCTTC
The DNA here is from genome assembly GCA_011420285.2 of Erysimum cheiranthoides. Classification (NCBI taxonomy): domain Eukaryota; kingdom Viridiplantae; phylum Streptophyta; class Magnoliopsida; order Brassicales; family Brassicaceae; genus Erysimum; species Erysimum cheiranthoides. The sequence continues at coordinate 4,354,683 of CM022179.2, read as the reverse complement.
GGTGGCCTCGTCTTCTCATCAACCTCGTACTTCGTAAGTTACTATACAAAAAGAATGAACCTGTCTCTAGTTCTCTGCAAACATTACATTATAAAGTGGATAACGATACCTCTTAAATTCGCAGTTGCCTTGTATTATATGGATGATTATGAAGCGACCAAAACGATTTAGCGTCCATTGGTTTTGCTCTGTGGTTAGTCTTTCTTTCTTGATTAAACCAAGACTCAGTCACAAAGCTAAGTAACCGAATAACTCTTTAATCCGTTTGTTTAAAACAACAGGTAGCAATATTCATTGGAATTTCGATAGCAATTCTTGCGCCGATTGGAGGAATGAGACACATTATTCTTTCAGCAAGAACCTACAAGCTCTTCTCATAGGCTTTAAATAAAGCCCAGCAACCACAATTACAACAGACTTATATAAAAGTTATTACCTTTTAACTTAAATTAGCCGTCTAGTTGGGAATATTTAGTTAGATATTTGATTCTTTGGCTTCTCGTTTCTTTTTATTACCCTTCCATCAAGAACTGCCTTCCGAATTGCGGTTAAGGCTCTACGCGCTTGGCCTGAGGCTGTGACGGATGATGTTATGTCAAACCCATCATGTAAAATCACCTAAAAAGGAATACCATACAATATGTGGTCAAGCTCAGGATCTGAACTTGCAGGCTTTTGGTTTTTAGCATATCTTGTTTTAAGTCTATAGATTTTCTACTTCAGGTAACTAAAAAGCCTAAACGGCTGTATCAGAACTTTTTGGTTTTGGATTGTAATAAAACATCTGAATAAAGATATTGGCTTTTCCATTTTCCGCAGTTGAGTTTGTTTTAAAGCATATCGACAAACCCGAAAAAAGTAGCAAAACAGAGATATACATGTAAAACAGAGATGTACAACAGAGATGTAAAACAGAGAAGTAAAACAGAGAAGCAAATTAGATAAAATACCTGAAAGATATGATTTTGCAATGGTAAAGAACCAACTTTGGCCATAGGCTTCAGCCAAACTCTCAAATAGTAAAAACAGAGATATACATGTAGAACAGAGACGTAAAACAGAGAAGTAAAACAGAGAAGCAAATTAGATAAAAAAATATCTGAAAGATATGATTTTGCAATGGTAAAGAACCAACTTTTTTTTTTTTGGTGGAATGGTAAAGAACCAACTTTGGCCATAGGCTTCAGCCAAATTCTCAAATAGTATATAAAGTATTTTCCAATAAATAAAAAACATAGATTATTGACAAGTCACTTGCATAGTAACTTGTAATGGAGTAAAATAATAGTATTGTAATTTGTAACTGCTATATTACTCTATAACCTTTTAAATTGGGTCCTATAAGCTGATAACACCCCAGCCTTAATTAATTAGAAAATTACTATTGTTAGTATCGACTAATCAATTTGAGACACACCAATATCAAACCACCACATGGACAAAGCTCAAAAGAAAAAATTAAAATCTTTTGTCTCTTTGTCCCCTCAACAACACAAAAACCCATCTTCTCCAGTAAAAACTGTAACGTCTCACACTTGAAGCAACAAGAGTTGGCACAATCTCTCTCCATCCCAATGACGACTAATCTCCCATTTTCGATTACTCTGAAACACATACTCTCTAGCCTCGCTTCTCTCGTCGTTATCACTCTCTTCTTCATCACAAGAACGGGTTTCTCACCGTCTTCTTCAATCCAGCCACCGAGCCACACTCTCCGGATCTCAAATTCCTCCACCGAAACTGAATTACGGAGCCCAAAATCCAGAACTTGCGGTAAGATCCCTCCTTCGCTTGCCGACGCTCTTGTCCACTACGCTGCCTCCAATGTCACTCCTCAGCAAACAATTTCCGAAATCTCCGTCACCAAGAAGGTAACAAACACTACTTTAGCTTTAAAAAATACACTATTTACATGCAATTGAAATTGTACACTTCAGATTGTTAATTGATCGAAGTCAAGAACTCAATTGGTCAATTAAATTCTTGAAATATCAATATGATTAGCAAATTAAATCAGTTAAATGAATCTAGTCTAATCTTTTGTACTAATGATGCTACCTTATCATAATTTTCAAATCTAGTAGTCTGGCAGTGTATAATTAATGTGATTTATATAGACGTCATAAAACTGAGGAAACGACCGTGATTAAATCTTTTTGTAGTTGTTGCCGTGTTATAAGATAGTGTAAATGTGACACTATAAAAAGATCATATTAAATTTCATCAGGTCTTAGAGAAGAAATCGCCGTGCAATTTTCTAGTATTTGGTTTGGGCCACGACAGCTTGATGTGGGCGACGTTAAATTACGGAGGAAGAACCATCTTCTTAGACGAAGACGAGTCATGGATCAACCAAATCGCTGAGAAGTTTCCGTCTCTAGAATCGTACCACGTCCGGTACAAAACCAAGGTAAGAGATGCGGCGACTCTGATGAAAGCGGCGAGAGATAGAGAAGAATGTCGTCGTGTGTCGACGGATCTTAGAGTTTCCACGTGCGAGCTTGCGCTGAAGGGCTTACCGGAGGTGGTTTACGAGACAGAGTGGGATTTAATCATGGTTGATGCTCCGACGGGGTTCAACGAAGAAGCTCCGGGGCGGATGACGGCGATTTACACGGCGGGGATGATTGCGAGGAGAAGGAAGGATAAAGGTGAGACGACGGCTGTGTTTGTGCACGATGTGGATAGGAAGGTGGAGGATGAGTTCTCAATGACGTTTCTATGTAGAGATTACATGACGGAGCAAGAGGGACGGCTCCGCCATTTCACGGTGCCTAGTCACCGGAACTATGATGTCTCCGGTGGTAAATTCTGTCCGTAAACGGTTGGTAGATGCTTAAATTGGTAAGAATATCCGGAGCTCCATAGGCTTCAGAGATTAGTGTGAGCTTTGAGCACTGTTATATTAAAAACAATTTTATGGTTGTTTTATAATTTCATAATTGATATATATATATATAAAAAAAGGCAGCAACGAGTAGATTGATTTGGACCGTTTGGTGACACAGTAGACGTTTTCAAAACATCTCAAAATGAAAACAGATTTGACTCAAAACATTACAAGAACAAGTTACAAAGCCGTACAACACCAACTTGTTGATTGTCTTCATAGTTGGATTGTCTCTAATTGAGACTAGCCAATTCCTGAATGTTGATTGGATACGCGACAGTGCGGTCACCAGCAAAGGCTTTCTTTGCCATTATGAGATTAACTTTCTCCGTAGGATGAAAAGCGTCCCAAAACACATACTCATCTCTGTTAGAACAAGGAGTCTCAAAAGGAAGACAAGTGATTTGTCCTCTGTTCTTTCCTATTCCACAACATCCTTTGTCCATAGTAGTAAACCCTATACAACAACACACCATTATTAGCCATCGATATTAATTAGAGTTGGTTTAGCTAGCTTCACGTTTTGTTAATTACGTACCATAAGCTGCTTGGTTAGCAATGATATCTTCAAACATATGAGCGATATCGAGGTAAATGAATTTAGCGTCTGGGAGATTCTGGTTGAGATTAGAGATCATTGTTTTGACGTTTGCGTTGAAAGGAAGAACAAGTAGGTTCACTTCTTCCGAGCATTTACCATCGGTTCCTTGAGCTAGAATGCTTGGAATGCATCCCATTCTTCCAAGACCGGCCACTACAAATTTCCTACCACCGAGATTATACAGTCTCTGCATCAACAACAAAAAAAAAACACTTAGATTATATTTAGCTTCTTGCGTGATTAGTACTATCTAATAAGATTAGAGATAGTTGTTTCTGTTTTGTTTTGGATGTATTACGGTAAGCTGATTGGTGTAATGTTGAACCAAGAGATCGCTGTATTGTTGGGAGTTGAATTGGTTACGGGTAGGGAAATTGGGCATTAAGTAATTGTTGAGATAGTCGTTGCTTCCCATTCCAATGAAGAACAAGCTTCGAGCCACCGAGTCTGCAATGGCCACTGCACCTCCGGACTTGCTTGCCACCTGATCTAACGTTGTCTCGAAGTTATGAATCTGCTGGTCGAAAGGTATGCGCCCCACCTGCTCACCAGATCATTAAACACATCGTTACATAATTAATCCTTGCATTTAGGCGAGGCATGCATAAACATTTTTCTGGGGACAATATGTAACACAATGTTGATCATGAACATATGACCACCACTGAAAGTTCTTGATTTGATTTATATTTTGTCATAACAAAAAATATCCTCATGATTAGAACAATTAGTTCATTAATGATATAAATATTAATTAAACTTGGTGTTATACAAAAACAATTTTTCAAATGCAGGTTACAGTGTTTACATAAGTCATTCAAGATATCAAAACACACAAAGAATAAAAATTTGAGGTAGACTCTTGTTTATTTAAAAGTCCATAATTGAAAATTATATATACTTCAAAATCATGTAAATATATATGTATTCTTTTCTTAAATGTATAACCCAATAATCATCTTTAGATATTGGATTGTTGGAGTCATTTTTATTTCTCAATTAGAAGATACAAAATATATTTATACTATTCGGATAACTTATACATTTACTTCTTACAACAAACAATAAAAAAAAAAAAAACAATAATAATAAGAATAGGTTTATAACATGCAACTTTTTTGTTAAGAATAAAGATGCAACTTACAAAGTTTCCTCCGGTGTCAGGAAGAATCCCGGCGGCTGCGGAAGCGTAGTTGACACCACGAAGCACTTGATCTCCGGTAGCTTCAGAGTACGCCGGAATCAATGGCAGCCCCAAGAGTTGAGCTATATGATCAGTACATGCATGCATGCATCATATATAACACTCATATATCAGCTTCATCCAAATCACATTCATTTTTCTTAATACTATCCAGTTTAGGAGGAAATACATGTTTTAAAGAGAAAGAAACAAGATTTCAGAACAACATATTTATGTAGACATGCAGTAAAAACGTACCAATCCCGTCTACCATTGTTAAGCCATTGCAGAACCGCCCGGTCGGACCACCATTGAAATCGATGCCATAAGGGAAATAATTGGCTTTAGCAAAGGAAGGAATGTTATTGTTATTCCCATTGTCTATGAGAGAGTCACCGAAGACAAACATCGCCGGGACAATGCCATCACCACCGTTTAGGTCGACCAATGGAGGCGGAGGAGCAGAACTAGGTTCCTCAACCACAACTAGTTGGGCCGAGACGCCATGAAGGAGGTGGAGAACCACCGCGAGAAGAGCTTGTAAGCCGCACAGTCGCCGGAAGTGGAAAGCCATTGGTAAGTTGTTTGTGTTTGAAAGATGTAACTTTTGATTATGTAGGGTTAATTTTTGAGACGAAGAGAAAAATAGAATTTGACAGATTTATAGACAGGGAGAGAGGGGTTTGGTGAAGAGTATTAAATGCATGCGTCTATCCGTCTTCTACTACACAGTAATAACAGCCACTAATGACAACCACAGTATGTGAGTTAATGAGTTATACATAGTTTGTTTCTTCTTTGTCCAAAAAAAAAGTTTGTTTCTTCATGCATGTCTACATTGCTACATTAGTAAATACAGTACGATTTTAAAAGAGGTTTATACGAAATATATGTTTCGAAGTAAATGATTTACATATATGTAGGTCTTCCAATATCTGCGCGAATTTTGTTTTGTATGTAATAAATTTTTCAGTAAACCGATGTAATAATTATTTTAGATGTTAAATGTATATATATATGGTTTTAGAATCATTTTTTGCCTTCCGAGTAAATTCCGATGCATGTATCCATATTTTTTTATTCGTGGACTATTCTGGTTAATTCCACCAATTTTTTTGTTATCGACTTTTCTTAGTAGGTGTAAGGGGTAGAACTCTGAAAAAAACATTTGAAAAATGTAGTAGATATGAAATAATTGAAAAAATTGGCTATTGGAAGATAAAGTATTTTGAAAGTAAATTAAAATAATATATAATTAAGATGAAAAAATGTATGCACCAATATATGATGTGTTTAGGTGCCACCAAAAGGAGCATTCATTCATTTATGTATATAGGATGAATTTTAGATGAATGGAGATGTATAAGTTGAAAAGTATGATCAGAATGACTGAAAAGTTTGTTAGGCACCCCCAACTAAACAAAATCTCATTTACAACAATCGATTTCATTAAGCTCATTATATGTAATTCTCGTAAATATCAGTTGGTTGAAAGAGGCAAGTAAACCAGGAGGAAGCTTTTAAAATTTAAATTTAAATCATAACTTTCAATTAAAAACAAAAAAAAAAAACAATAACTAAAAAAGAAAAGAAGAAGAAGAAAAACGTTGCATTTAAATCGTCGTTATTATCAATGCCGTTTAATAAGTTTTCACGGTCAAATTCGTGAAGACCAATTATGTCGAAGAAGAGAGCAGAAAAGCATACATCAAATGATGGTGGTAGGTTTTAGAATCTTGATCTATTAATTTTAGGGTTGACTTTTATTGTTAATTTTGACTTCTTTATTTGTGTAATAAGTAAAAGTTATGAAAGTGGGACCCAAAACATGGTAGTCCAATCGCATGTTAAGATATCACATCTGTAGATTTGTTTCAAAATTCATGACATGATCAATTTTGGAATCGAATCAAAAAAACTTTAGATTTTGTGTCGAATTTCTATTTTCCATAAATTATTTGTCGACATTAGGTTTTTCATCATGGATAACAAATGTAAATAAACTGAAAAAGAAGCTAGCTAGCTATTGTCAAATAAACCCAAAACCAAATATATAATCCATAAATTCAAAACATAGATAGAAACTAGAAAGAGTTTAAGTACACACCACACTTGTAGTCATTTCATGTCACACCAACAAATGAAAAACAAGAGGAAAAAACATACAGATAGACTTCAACTGCCTAGCAAAGTTCCACAGGCTTTATTATAATTATGTGTGATTTAACAACACTATATCATACTTACCAAGGTTATTTAAATTCGTAAGACATAGTCTTCAAATACCCTATGGTCTAGAACTGAAATATTTCACTTGGCATGGTTAGCGGATAAGAATAGTTAGTCTCCACTGTTGCGAAGTTAGCATCTAATATGCTATTGTTGTTCTCCTCTATCTGCAGTCATTCACCAACACAAAACAACAAAACAAAATCATTAAACTTTTCAGCAAAGTAGTCTAAAAGATCAATCGGAATAGTGCGACTAGCAAGAGATACATTTGGATATAACTTTGCTATATATGGTGAAAATGTTATACTAGTGATTTTTTTTACCTTTTCGAGGAGAAACTTGTTGGTGTTTTTGAGGACTCCTTCCTATACACAAAAATTAAACCCGTTAACCAACGTTACATTCATTTAACTTTCTGTATTCGGTTCTTATAAACCAAACTATTGACTCATATTAATTGTTAATATAAAGCTGAATATATAATGAATTTATGTTACCTTGTTCCTCAATGACTGAATTTCTTGAAGCATAACATCCATCTGCAAATTTTACATATAGATCTAGTCAATATTTTTTATATTTTCTCCCTAACATATGTATAATATATATATATATATATATATGTGTGTGTGTGTGTGTGTGTGTGTGTGTGTGTGTGTGTGTGTGTGTGTGTGTGTGTGTGCGCATTAATGCAATGTATACCTTAGCAGTGCGAATCTGAGAAATCCAATACTCAAGATGCTTCTCAAGCAAAAGAAGTTCTTCAAGATTCATCGCTCCCTCTCCTCCTCCAAACATATACCTGAATCCATGTTGTTATATTTACATATATGTGTACGTGCCCACTTAAATTTAAACACCATGCATATAGACATGCACCTTAGTAAGGAGTCGATAATATGTAAATAATCAAAATATATACCTTATCCCTTTCTGAAGCATCTCAATCTCTTGCTTAAGCACGTTGATCTCATCTTTCGGATCCTAGAGAAATAACTTTTCTTTCAATATTTCTGTACATTATTTATAAGTTATATTTAAAAGCGGATGAAATTTTTTTTAAGATGTTGAATTCCAATTAGTGAACATGTTCGTACACACACATATATACTCAATGAACATGAAATACGTATATGCATCGATAAAATAATGGTTAAGCGTGTCAATAGCGATTGTTTAGGGCAACCTTTATAAAGTGGTCAGAGCAACTTTTATCAAAAAGGTTGTGCTGATTATAAGCCAATAGTAAACTTCCAGTATTAACCAAAGATTAAAAATATATATAACAAAAAAATATATAAATATTTTAACGTGTAATATGGGTCTATAGTTGTCTCTAAGCATCTTTTACTTTAACAGTAATTAATTTGACTTGTTTTGTTTCTACTTTATTACTAGTACAACGTGATCCACAATATGTCAGTTCTTTACACTAGTCGACGAATTTAAAATTCGAAGAATGGGAGAGCTAGGTGCATTGAATGTTGTATTTCAATAACTATTTCATGTAGAATCGGAATCAGGTGCCCTACCTAACTTCCTAAGTATTTTAATTTCAAATCAATTGACAACGTCCAACAGAGTTTCGCAGTGCATGTCAACACGTGTTATCATTTTACATACTAAAAGAATAGTATTATTTTTGGCACAAGTTAAAGAAAAAAAACAACTAAATATATACTCCAAAAGAACGAAAATGGAAAGAAGTGATTAAAATTCCATACAGAGAAACCAAACACATTCGACAATCAATCCCAAAAATCAAAGAAATTTTTTCGATTAAAGTAAATAATAATTAATGAGCAGGAAAAAAGAAAATAGACGTACAAGATTTGGGGGTTGAAGTTGTTCTTGAGCAGTAAAAGTAGCAGAAGAAGAACCACGACCACCACCAGTGCACTTCATGTACTTATCAATCATTCCCTCCATTGTTCTGATGTTTAATCAAATTCCCATATATAAATTAAGATTTAATCACATATACGAATATGCACACTATGAGATATAGTTATTACCCTTTAGTAGCGAGCTCAAAGAGTTTGCCCTGAGGAGAGAAGATCACAACACCGATCTCGGCATCACATAGCACAGAGAGCTCCTTAGCCTTCTTGAGAAGACCGGTTCTTCTCTTGCAAAACGTCACTTGCCTGTGAACCGGGTTCTCAATCCTCTTCAGCTGAATCTTTCCACGAGCCATCTCTCTATCAGAATCTTTTCTTATATCTGATGATTTAACGATTGGGTTTGTGTTTAAATTTGGATTTGGATTTATGAACTTATAACGTGAAACAACCTCCCACTAGTTTGAACTAGCTTCGAGGTTCCCCACTTAACTCTTTGGTTTCTCTGTTTCTTCGGAGAAAACTGTGAAGCTATAACTAAAACTCATGCCACCTTCTTCTCTTTTATATATAATCTCCATTATCATATTCTCCCACTCACTTCTCTGTTTCTTAAAGCACCTTTTTTTCCACATCAGCCTCCTTTTCTCTTGTATATCTAATATGTATGTGCTCATATATGTTATATGTTAAGTATGCATTCATACAAAGTATATAGCTTTACATACGAAAGCTCCGTCAAAAAGCATTGTTTGTTATTTTAAGGGGTTTGTATTATACTAGCCCTTCCTCCTCTAGCTTGTAGTATAATTTATTTCATAGGTTATATTTGATTGATTGATCTTACATCCGATGTGACATATGACCTGACATGCACTAATGTTACAAAATCCAAATCTATTTAACAATCTAATCTGGTACATTTTAATAAGGTATTTTAAAGTTTGGTTAAGAAGGGAAATTGGAAAATAAGAAAAACAATACTCGTGAAAAAATTTGAGTTCCCAAATGGCATGCCATTCCCTTTTTTAAAAAACAATTGTCCATTAACTGATTGTGTATTTTTTTTTCAGATGAGGTCAACAATATGAATATAATGACCAATCCTCATTGTCAATTTGTACTACATTTGAATAAATAAGGGGTATCTATCAAGTATCAACCGATAGTTTCCTTATATAAACAAATGACATGATAGTAATTTTGCAACAGGGTGACACCCAAACATCGTGTATTCAAATAAATAATATGATATTCCATTTAACTAATAACATATCATGAATTGGTGTTTCATCTTCTTTTTTTTTGTAAACAACACGTTACTGAATAAACGTTTTTGAGTCTGTATAAGAGTTCAAGAAAAACAAAATAATTTTGTTCTTAGTTATACATCTCATGTATCTTTATTCATATATTTTATATATTATTTACTTTTTTCCAATATTTAGTTACAAAATATGACATTATATGACTAAATCAAATAAATAGTTATAAAATATGTCATTATGAATTATATCAAATAAATTATGTCATCGTTTTGATTAAAATAAAATTAAAAAATTTCTTATATCATTTCGTCAAATAGTGTTCTACCTATCCTCTGTATGTTGGATTTTTCTAAAGATCTACTCCTAAACCATTTAGCATTCTACATATCCCCGGCCCCAAAAATATTTTCTGATTTAGAATAAATTTAGTTAATTATTCCTAAATTTTTTTTATTTATATTATCAAGCTAAGCTAAATTTATCTGTATAGTTTTTATAATTTTAATTAATTTTTGTTCCTTTCACAAAACATGAGTCAACATTTAGTATTTTAGTTGGTCTCTTATATTTATCAATGTATGATTCTTAATACCTCTCAAAGATCAAGACTCTCATAGCTTATTTATTTTGACTGAATGCCAATCTAAGATCGAATACATTAATTTCGGGTTAATGTGAATTACTAAAAATACATAAAACTTTATCTCATAACCAATTGATAGTGAAATAGTATGTAAAAACTCTTCATCATGTTTTCATGTTACAAAGTTAAATTCGCTCGTTGTAATCAATAACAAATCATTTATAATGGAGTAACAAATTAAAAAAAACAAAATTATAAGGATGATATTACCGACAGAAAAAAGTAGTTGATGATTTTAATATCAGTGAATAGATTGGTTAGAATCCTTTAATTTATTTCTTCTATAGTCAGTTATACGTTTCTCACATTTTATCGACGTGTAAATCTTAACCCATTTTAAGCACTAAAGAAAAATTAAGTGATGGTCATTAAGCATAATTAGCCAATATTTAAAGAGGGTATCATGTGCATCTCTTCGTGGTGGAGAACCAATGACCTGCCCATGTTAGGTGACAATGAAGCTTTTCTTTTATTATGTGTATTTTATTTATTGATTTAACACTTATTTAATTTTTTGTTCATTGATTAAGTTAGTTGTTTTTCCCTTTCTAAATGATTTTGGCCATCTTGCTTTGCCCTTTGTCTACGAAACAAACTCCTGAATCTTATTCTTCTTCAACAGTACTTACGTGGTTTTCAACTCACTTTTTCTCCTTGGAATATGGGATTATTTTTCTTATATCTGAATAGAAATTGCACTTAAAACTTCGAAGGTTTGCAACTAATATTCCAAAGATACACCAAGACATTAGACGTTTGAATATATTGATCTTAATTTACACATTATATATATCAGTATAATTTGAATAATGGAACTTTTGGTTAAGGTTATTAAATTTTCAGACCAATGTTGTAAACATCCTTTTTTTTGGTCTCTTAACTCATATATATACACACAGTATATAGAGATACAAGAATAAACATGGCCAGTCAAAAGAATTTGGTAGCTCCAAGCATAACCAATTTTGTGATCCATTAACTAATAATTTTTTTTAATAAAAAGAATGTTTGAATTTCCCACCTCAATTTTTATAGTTTAGGTGGGCAACCAACTTACTAATGAAATTTCAAAATTAAACATCTCCATGAAATTATCATATATATATTACCAATTAACCTCGGTTTGGACTCAAGCCAGAAGATGTTCCATAATTTTCTTAACCGAATGTTTTTTTACGCTGGTATATTTTTTCCAGCGTGGATTATATACCATCAAATTTATAATTCCACCATGGAGAAAGTAATGTTTAATCAATCTGGAATGCATAAACGTCTTCTATGGACTAAAATGCCTTTATACTTAATCTCATATTTTTTATTTGGCTAATGTAAGCGTATATTCCCTTTGATTAATGTAATTCATCTTTACAGAATCCAAAACTAAAAATATGGTAATTTAGTGGTGAATGTATTCAATAAGATATCTTTTTTAATAAGTCAAGGTTGGTATTCAAAATAGTATCAAAATGAGGGTCCTTATATATAATTTACATTTGCCATTACAACATAAAATGGAGTGCACACAAATTTCAATAATCAATACTTCCTGATGAAAAGAAACTTTAACCTTAGATTTTTAATGAGATGATTGGTCTTTTTTAAAAACACTTTAAACAATATACTTTTTAAGAAAGAGGGAGAGAGATGGGTCAGGTTAAGTAAGTAAGAAGGAAGTAATTAAAGAATCTTTGTCAAATCAAAATGCATCAAACATGCAAAACCCAGAAAGTGTGTGATCGATCTGTTGCTTCTTTTTCCTCGCATCTTTGTGCTCATTGGCTCTCAAGATCGTATCTATGATTGACACATGTGGTTTGTTTTTCATGTCTTCTAGGGTCATAAAGCTTCTATAGATTCTCCACTCCCTAAAATTTATTGATTGATTTGTATATTATTTATCCTAATGCATGCTTTTAATTAAGTATGAGCTTTATGTACATTGCGATATGCGAAAGTGGGTTTCGTTAGATAACTTTAATATATGCATTAATTGATATAAGATGGAAAAATCTAATTAGTATTATTAGACATTCGAACCAATTATTTCTTCGAATATATGGATCTTAGAATAAGGAACCAATTCAAAACTTTCATATGAAAATCGATCCAAACTGTCTGAACGCATAGCATATGGTCTAACATGGTAATTGTATATGTGGTAAAACGTAAATTCGATTTTCCTCGAATTTGACTTTCTATAGCAACAAAATCGTATGCGTATATATAACATGGTTTTAGATGATCTATTTTACCGACTGGCTATATTGTTTGATCCTTATAAAACAAATTGAACCATATATTTTTAGTTTGGTTTCACAACCTAGTTGTATACAGTAGCCAAAATTTTTTATGGGATTAGCTTATTTTTAGGATTAATTCAGTGCCTAAAATCGAATGTTATAGATCTTTTTTAAACCTAAATCCCTAATTTGATGTTCACCCGGATAACCCGAAATTAATACTACAACGTAACTACCACTATACAAACTTTAGTATAAACAATTTTTGGAAAAAAAAAAAAAAAAAAAACCAATTTTTGGTTTAGACGAGCATAAATCAATGATACTCTTAACATGTTCAAAATTTAGTTTTCTGTTAATCTGTTATAATGGAAGATTGGCATGCATATTCGTTAGCCACTCAATAAAATCAATCAGTATACATTTGAGTCAATGGCATCATAATTTAACATAATACAATTTTTTTGTGCAAATATCTAAAACATAATACACATGTTGCAATCTTTTTGGGAAACGGTTGAAATCGATCATGAAGAAAGCATGGTTCTGAATGTCGATGTCTCATATTCGTGGTTATTGCCAAAACGTACTACAATCTTTTTGGTCATAGGGATCATATGAACCAAAGTATAGAATCCTAAGCCTTCAGCCACATGTGGTGCAATTGAACCATCTCCAGTTGTCTTGCTTGATAATTCTCAACCTCTTCACCAACTGAGATTTCTCCAGCTAGTAACAACCTCTATAGTCGGCCATCCCGGACCCTTCGTTCAAATCTAACTTGTAAGTATCTCCATTATGTTTTCATTTCGCCTTCTTACAATTGGACATGGCTACGGCTGTCACTCTTAACCATGCCTTCTTTCTCAATGCACGAGATTCGGTGAGCGAGAAATCAAAAACTCTACCAACAAAAGAGCTTACTAGCCTTTCTCCTAAATGTGGATATAAAATATTTCGCAATAAAGCCTCCTCTTTGAAGAAATGACATGAATCTCTCCAGCTGACTACTATAAAAAAATCGACTACAGATTCAAAATTTAATTTACTTCTATTTTAGTGAGTTATTTAGTGGTTATCCATGGAAATTTGTTGTTACGTTGTTTTTTGGTTAAATTAATAAAAATATATATAAATGATGGATATCTGTGAAAAGAAAAAAAAAACACAAGAAGAGAAAACACAACTTAGATATTAAAAATATCTAATCTACAAGAAGCACTAAACTTATGGTCCCATCGACATTGAATCTTTAAAAGACAGGACAAGATGCCTTCGGATAATTAAGGTTGCCCTTTATACTCTTATCAATTTTTAATTAATTATGATTATGCACTATTTCTTAAAATAAAATTATTTTGGAGGAATCATTGTAGTATTGATTTAAATGTATATTTAATTTTTAATTTTTACTCTGATGTATGTATCTAGATAATATCGATTTAAATTTAATATAAGTTATTTTTTTACAAATAAAAAGACAAATATATAAATGTTAAATCTCGATGCTACCTCAAATATTGAAGCTGGATACAACTACCAGATACACAGACGACGAAGCCTAGTTCCCTCACAAACTTTTATTGGTCTCCAATAAACATACAGGAATAAAATATATACACATAGAGTTTAAAGACAATACCCAAAGTTTTATTCTTGATAAGAGAATTTTGAGTTTTTGACCATAACATAGCGATATCTTGGTCAGCCATTGGGGTTTCAAGTAGTGTTTATTAGTGTTTTTTTTTTAAGAATAATAAGTTTTGAGAACTAAATTCATTTTAATTTTTATATCGCTCATATATATATATATATATATAGAGGTTTAATTTTAAGTTGAAACTCTTAATCATCCGGACCGGAGATAACAGCTAATTTTAATCCCCTCCCAAAAAAAATCGAATCGTGGTTTGTTTCTTCTCTCTTTAGAACCATTAGTAGCTTAACCTCTTTTTAGTATCTTTGAAGAATGAAACTTCGTAAACAAAGCTTGTAAACTACCATCGTTCAATAGCTAGGACGTTTTAGCATCTAGTGAACAATGTCAAATACGTTAAAATGAACAGAGAAGTTGGAATATTTTTTTTTTAGGATGAAAATTGAGATTAAGGTTAAAAAATTAATTTTTCTCTAAAAACTTCTAACAAGACCAGGTCAGTGATACTGGTATGAATGATCAAAATAAATCTCTTAATAATTAATATATAATTTTATTTTTTCTATGTCGTAATTGTTGGTAATGATGCGAAATGGGACGGAGTGGAGCATCCAGCCATCTCCAATATGGTTTCACAGCTTAAAGAATCATCCGTACACCAAGTGGATATAATAAACTCCAAGTTGATTTAGTTATATGAGATGTACGCACACATTTAATTGTTTAATCCGTTCTATTTTATTTAACAATGTTTTATGATTCCAACGCAATTATTTTGGGACATATGCCGTATTTGGGACTTTGCCCAAAAAAAAAAATGCCGTATTTGGGAAAAACGATAATTGAAACAAAAAATCTATTATTTTTCTTTTCCCCCAAAAATCATGACATTTACTTTATGCAAATTGTTGGATTGTACAAATAACACAGCATTACATGTATGCACATTTCATATTATCTGTGAACATTTTGGCGTTAACTAATATACACGTACGTGACAGACTACCTTCCCTAACAACATATATAATCGTCACAATTAGTTTCTCTTTCTTATTTTTGCACACGAGATCCACACTTTCTCATCATTTCCCCAATTTCAGAAACTTGGCTTATTGACTAAATCACGCTACGTTTATTCTTGGGTAATCTATATATATAATTAGAGAGTTCACTCTCTTCTTAGGGTGTCCACATCAGCGACACATCAGCATACACATCATCATTAATTTTTAATAGGTGCAAAATGTTACTTAAAAGATTCGAACTCATTACCTTATACATTTAGTGAGTGCATTTCAAACCAACTTACCATTTAAATCATTTTGGTTGATATCAAAATTTAATCTATATATGTTACTTTATATAAGTTCCACACAATTTATTTATTAAAACAAGAAACATTAAAAAAAATTTATTCACATACTTTTACATCATCATGTTTTAATAAAAGAAAATATTTGTTCACAAGCAACAACATGGTTTAATATAAATAAAAATTAATATAATACAACACACAAAAATATATGATAAAAAAACGATAAATATACAAGTAGATAGTTCAATTTTACTCAAAATAAGAAATGATTTACTTCTCAAGAAAAATGAATATTTAAAAATTTTAAAATAGTGTTAAAGTAGAAATTTCTACATCATCAAATAGAATTAAAACTAAAATTAATGACTTTATTAATTCATATATTTTAATATTAGTTATCTTTCACTAAATTATAATTTACAAGATGAACTTAAATTATAAGTTAATGAAATAATAAAATACATCACAAATAAGATAAAAATATAAATAGAAATTAGATGCATATAAAATTAGATAATTTTTAAACACATATAATTTATATATGAAAAAAAGAAAACACAAAAAAGTTATCACACTTAAAAGATATTAGTTTTTCAAGAGTTATAAAATATTTAGAGTAAAAAAAAGTTTATATGATAAAAATTATAGAATTTAGATTATACGAAATAAGAATATCTATTTTTCAAGAAAAAATATGTATCAAAAATCAAGATAAAATTTAATATGTTTAAGAAAAGAATTGTGGTCTAAAAATGGAAATAGATACAAGATTTTTTCAAGCGGTAAGAATAGAGTCCAATGTTTGGAATAGAAAGAGTTCAAAGATAATATTTAATATGTAAGAAAAGAACATTTTATAATAAACAACCAAAAATATATAAAAATAAAAAAGATAAAGGAAAAATAATTATAATATAAGTTAACAATTAATCAACAATCTAATCAATTATTTTAACAAAAATAACGTGAAAAAAAATAAAATATCGCGAGGTAGACGAGTGCATCTTAGAATATGACGAAAAAAAGTGACAGTGAAATAATTTCAAAAGAAATTGACTAAACTTGAAAAGATGTATGAACATGACTTTGTCGTTGAGATTGTTTTCTATTTTCCTGAGGTTTTTCAACTAATTTTTTATTACCACGTGTTACCTAAGATTTCGATGTTTTTTTCAAGAGAAACATTATCTCGACAAAATTTAAAAACGAGATAGCGTTAAACCCGCGCAACGCGTGTGGTCCTTTTCTAGTAATTATTATTGAACATCAAGTCTTGGTTAGCGATTTGTATTCATTGGGAACGGTCTTACTAAAAGAAATCCCTAGCTAGCACAGTCTTGATTTTATTAAACTAAAATCTCTAGTCAGAATCTTACAAAGACATGTTCGAAGAAAGTATAAGCCACCACGTGTTGTCTTTCGCCCGATTCAATTAGATAATACCACAAAGGCTTATAGTCAATCATGTGATTCTCCCCGGCTAATGTCCGATTATAAGAACAATTTAAATCGATTCAAACTAAAATATAGTTAGGCACTAATTAAAAGATATTCGGTGTCCTATTTTTCTTTGTAGTAATGTAAAATTAATTGAAAAAACAGAAAATATATTTGATCAAAACGTGTAATATAGTAGTTTGTGTTAGTATTGTACATGCATTACTATTTAGATCTAAGCCGTATAATACATGCTATTCTTTTCTTTTCTTTTTGAACAAAAATAATAAGTATTATTCATAAAAACAGAAACAAAAGATATTTTCCAACATAGTAATTAAATGCAAGTTTGATTAGAAGAGTTTTAAGTACTCTTGTAAAAACTACTTTCGATAGCATAATTAGGAGAAAAGGGAATTTTTGAAAACGAGAACAAGAGTGAGAGAGCTAGTAGAACACAAACCAAACACAGAGGGTGTTAGAATATTGATCATTATAACCAACATCAGTCGTCCATTTCAGGTGACTCTTGCGGATAGTTTCTCAATGCGTCAAGAGGCAGCCATGCGGGAAGATAACAATAATTTAGAATAGAAATCTGAATAGTTTAATTAGTGGCAGACATGACATAATTAAATCATAATTAATTATAGGTAGAAGATACTTAAGAAAATTGATTCGTATCCCAAAAAAAAAGTTTACCTATAGATTTGTTAAGAAACGTCTTGTCTTTGGTACGACATGATTATTATCTGATATATTGATTACAGTATATAAAACGAATAACTGAAATCATTTGTAAACTGATACATAAATGTATAAAACAAACTCGTTAACAATCAAATTATTTGACAACTTCTGTCAGCAATTTATAGGACTAACTCGTTAATTAACAATTTAAATCGGCTGCTACTATTATGCAATGCCGTGCATGCAAAATCACAAATTAAAGCATATATGTTCGTGTATTAATTTATAAAATGAGTTAGTAACATAGTTTCTCTGATTCCCCTTACTACCACATTCGTTTTTTTTCAGGTTTTATATTTGGTAGGATTCGAGGGAAATATAGCCCTAATAATAAAAGGCTACTGAGGCAAAGCCCAAGTACAATTAATTGGGCCCAAGTGGTCGTGGCTTTGCGGGGACTAAAGTTCTTTGTTTAGTTATTTGTTTTTTAGTTTTGGTTGTTTTCTTTTTCTTTTTACTTTTGGTATTGTTGGGACTTCTTAAATTTTGCTTTTTTCGTCCAACAATTAAATTAGTTTACACTTTTCATGTATCTCTTTTTTAGTTTATCTTTATCTTTCTTTAGGTTTTATCAAGTCTTTTTTTATCAACACTTTCGTCTTCTTTTTTTTTTAATATAGTCTTTTCATTGCATTACTTAATTTTTTACCTTTTGGAATTTGGCTCGTGGGCTGCTAATTTCAACCATTTGCAATTTTTTAGAAAAATTAGTGAGGGGTTCTTTTGCATAATTATAGAATTTGCTTTCGGCTCTTTTTCGTTGGAGAATAGAGTAGGAATCAATGTCTAATAAAGGTAATATATATTTCTGACAGCTTTACTGTATAATTTGATGTGCAGGCAGCATGTTATATAATATGATCAAAGACGATGATGGTTCGTTTTAAGTTTTAACATAAAGGTATCTTTAACATTTTGCATGCCTGGAGCCATTATTTTTTATCATTACTTCGCACCAAAACCTTCGGAGAAAACCCATACAAATAAAACGATACAAAAACTGAAAATTCTGAAATTCCGTCTTCACTTTTCTACTTTCCACGAAACTCTTAACAGTTTTTTTTTTCTTTCCCTGTATTTTAATCGCTCAATATATGTTTTCATAAACATATACAATAACGAGGTGATGCCAGTTTTACGAAACCACCCCCAACTCTCTCGTACACTTTGATCTGCCCACCCTAGTTGTTGTAAATCATAATGAGTTTAGTTTAGTCGTATGTTTAAAGTAATCCTGGAATGTCATGTGGAAGTAAATAAATGCTAACCCAAATAATAAATTATTTCAAACCCAAACCCAAATAAAAGAGGGGAAATATCTTATGACTTGAAACTTTCATCAAAAGTCTTGTTCTAAAAAGTTGCATGATGTTCCCACCTACCATACCTTTTAAGATGATGTATTTAATTACTCTATTTCCTGTATTATTTCTAAGAAATACAATTATAATGCTAACTAAATAAGAAAATATCAAGTTTTTAAAGGATATAAAACACAAACAATAGTGATATACTCACTTTTTGGTTGACCAAAAGCTATCCTTGAAACTTAGTGATGATAATTAGTTTCTAAAATATAGAACAGTATTACAAATTTAATTTTGAATTCTACTGATTATTACAATTAAAATAGAATATTGGATGTAGAATAGAAATGAGCACGTATAGTGATAATCCAAATGGATTAGGTGAGAGAATTAATAATCAAAGACATTTACTTATGTTCAAGCCAACTACTCCCTCCAATGTACTTATTACTTGGCACAAATTAAGCAGACAAGAGATTACCCATTTACCATGCTTTTCGAATATATCTTTTACTTGTTAATGTGTTATGGAGTGACGGAGACATTTTGGTCATGAATGGCTATGAATTTTTAAATAGTTTTTAGATTATAGATTTTAGTTTTAAATTTTTAATTTTTGATTTTTGATTTTTAGTTTTTATATAGATTTTTCACAAGAGTGCATATATAAATATATAGAGCTAGCTCCATAAAAGCGCTAGCTGTGCTAATTTTTTCTAAGTATAAGCAAAATTAATGTCGAAATTTCTGGATGTAACGTATATCTAATTAATAGTAAGAAAGAGAGAGAAGAGGAACGTGGCGAACACAAACTAAAAGAGTCTCTATAGCATATACAGATGTTAGCTTCTATGAACCACACTTGTTTGGTCATTGTGGTGTCTACAATCACGTGCTCACTTTACGATCTTTCAAAATTCAAAGTCTTTTATCGTTTTTGGTTATTTCAAAATGCCCCACCACTTATTTGTCCAAAAAAAAAAAAAAAAATGCCCCACCATTTCTGCAAAGTCGCGATCTTCATAAACCATTTACGACGACCCACTGACTCAACGAATATGCCAACACAAGCGCGCGTGATTGTCTTGAAATTCATTCTTCCACGGTCATTCGAGTTTCCTCAAACAAATCCACATCGATCGACGCGCTTTCTTTCTTTTTCAAAATGGATCAAATCCGGTTTTTTTTGTTTTGGCCTAAGCTAAGAAAATTTTACGGTAAAACTAGTAAATAATGCTATTTGACCCCAAAAAAAAAAAAAGACTAACACAATTTAGTTTGTACAAGTGGAATGTGTTTATCATGCATTAAAAACTAAAATGACTGATATTATTTGAAGGTGATTTTTTTTTTTTTTTAAAGGTGATATTTCTTCCTATTAGATTCTACACAAGGCCTTTGTTGCGCTGCGGCACGTAGTTTCTCGGTCATTATTTTCTGCGGTACTCCCGCGTTCATAACAATCCAAAATCGCATGCATGCGACTAATATCGATCTCGTATAGTACTCCAAGACTACATCTTCATTGTCAAACTAACACAACATATGCGTATATGTATCTGTAAAAATATTATTGTGTTTTCCATAGACAGAAAATTCCGGGCATTTATTTCAAAATCTTTTTAGATGCAGAACTAGTCCCCCTTGATAATACTTATCAAACGACCGTAAAGAATCCTCTCTAAACATAGAACATGGAATTTGAATTCGGGCTCAGTAACACTAAAACAACTCTTTTAACCGGTAAGTATTTGAAAATTGTGCACACGAAACAATTAACATTTTCATATTACTCTAGTTAGTAGTAGTACTATTTATATCCATCATCAATATTCAAGTTGATATTATAGCTAGGTGGGCCAATATTGCGAACTTGAATGCCAATGAAAAAATATACATACTCGCACGTATTTATCTGCTTTAATCTTTGATCAGAAAACTGTAAAACCTATAATTTGTTTGGTCATATAAAAAAAAGGATTTTGTATTTTATTAAACAATTGCAACGTTAATTATGCGGGAACGATATCCCCGTTCCTACGTACCAAACACCAAACTTTCTTTTAGGGGGTGTTATTGGTTTGTGATTTAAATAGAGTTTTAATGACTTTAATTGTTGTGTAGAATCTGTTGTTATTCAATCAAGATTTTGTTAAACTCTCTTAAAGTTTGGTGTTATTAGTTTGTGATTTGTAAAAAGTCATTTAAAATCTTAATGAATATTGTGTTATTGGATTAAGAGTTTTATAAAGTCATTAAAAGTTTTGTGTTATTCAATTAAAACAAAACAATCTATGACAATCTATGATTGTTAATGAATTCAATTATTGTGTTATTGGTTTATGATTTTAAACACTTTTCTTTACAAAATAAAGTCATGGAAAGTATGTTAAAATACTGCAGTTGTTTGAAAGACTCTACAAGATTATAGAAAAACTAATCAACAAGACTATAGAAAACTCTCTAACAATTCTTCTAAATCATTCACTTATTCACTTTCTATGATTTTATTAAAGTCATCAAAACTCTATTTAAATCACAAACCAATAACACCCCCTTAATTTTTTTTCTTTTTGAATAAATAATAATACTCTCCTTTAAACAAAAAACATATATAAGGAAAAGGCTCTAGTAATCCTTTTAACCAAATGAAGATATGTACTATTAAAAATAAAATAAAAAACAAGGACCACATTTGCCTATAAAAACAAAGTCCATCTATTTCCCAAGAACAAGAAAAATCAGAGGAGAGGCTTGGATTAAAACACCCAAAAAATGGCAAAGGGTTTTTCAACACGTGTCCTCACGTTTCTAATGTTGATCTCGCTGATGGTGGTGACACTGAACCTTGTGTCTACGGCAGAGGCAAAGAAGCGGAGGAGAGATGTTCCTATAGTGAAAGGTCTCTCATGGAGCTTCTACCAGAAAGCATGTCCTAAAGTAGAAAACATTATCAGAAAAGAGCTCAAGAAAGTGTTCAAGAGAGATATTGGTTTAGCCGCAGCTATCCTTCGTATACATTTTCATGACTGCTTTGTTCAGGTTCTATCTTCTTCTTCCGTTTCTTTTGTTTTATTTTTGGTATTAAAATTTAAGAAAATTTTTTTTTAGCCTACTCTAAATTATAAACGGTTAACATATTTTTCATTAATAAAAAAAATATTCCTTTTTAATATAAGAAACCATATCCACTCATTTCTCATCTCATCATACCCACACAAAAAAAAAAAAAGGAATTGAATCGCTTTGTCCGAAAATGGTTGAAAATGAAACTCGAAAAATCAATAAACAGGTTTGACTTTTATTTAAGAATTCCTACCAAATAACCTTAAAGAAAAACACAACTTCGCCTCGAAATTCTGACGAACAAGATTTAAGGGTTGTCCGCTTCTTACTCTCACTTCTTTTCAAAACAAAGGGTTTTCTTACTAAACAGTAAATAAATGACCAAGATATTATCGAATAGTATTGTTTAATACAAACTACTACATGCAATAGGATAGACTTGAATATAGAGGGAGTGAGGGACATGTCGCATTAATAGTATTCACCGGCTTTACGTAGGTTGGTTGGATCTCAGCATGGAACGTAAATATCTTAAATACTACTAGTAAATAATTTAATATCCAACCAAAAATAATAAATAGTAGGATATGATAGCATACATACCACAGTATATGTATGTAAATTATATATTCGGATATAATATTTGATCTATCCAAATATCTGATATTCCTCTAGCTGAATACTAATTAACAAAATTTCTTTTGCACTTTTGCTGCAATACTAATCAGTTATTTATAATGTTACATGCAAGTTGCAATTATTAATACTTATGAAATGTCAAATGTGGCATATATAATTCGATCAGATAAATAATTTCGGGGGAAACTTCTGAATGTACTTTTTATTTATAATTTATGTTATGTTTACCAAAATAATGTTTTTTTTTTAAAAAAAAAAGGGATGTGAAGCATCAGTGCTGCTAGCTGGATCCGCAAGTGGACCAGGAGAACAATCATCGATCCCGAACCTGACACTCCGTCAACAAGCCTTTGTCGTCATCGACAACCTTCGTGCCCTCGTCCAGAAAAAGTGCGGTCAAGTCGTCTCTTGCTCTGACATCCTCGCTCTCGCTGCTCGCGACTCTGTCGTCCTTGTAACTAACTCTATCTCTTTTCACTCTATTACTCAATCGCGTTAGTTTAAACCTAGATTATGACTCGGCAGTACTCACACTAATATAATAATTATTCTAGTGATAATAATTTTTTTGTTCGTCAATGTAGTCAGGAGGGCCAGACTATTCTGTGCCACTTGGCAGACGCGACTCACTAGCGTTCGCAAGCCAGGAAACGACGTTGAATAACTTACCACCACCGTTCGCCAACGCGAGCCAGCTCATCACCGACTTCGCCAACAGGAACCTCAACATCACCGACTTAGTTGCACTTTCCGGTGGTCACACCATCGGAATTGCGCATTGTCCATCGTTCACAGACCGACTCTACCCGAACCAAGACCCAACCATGAACAAGTTCTTCGCCAACAGCCTCAAACGCACTTGTCCCACCGCGAACTCGAGCAACACGCAAGTGAATGACATAAGGAGTCCTGACGTGTTCGACAACAAATACTATGTTGATCTCATGAACCGACAAGGGCTGTTCACTTCCGACCAAGATCTTTTCGTAGACAAGAGGACACGTGGCATTGTGGAGAGCTTTGCGATCGACCAGAGCCTGTTTTTTGATCATTTTACGGTGGCGATGATCAAGATGGGCCAGATGAGTGTCTTGACGGGAACACAAGGAGAGATTCGTTCCAACTGTTCAGCCAGAAACACCCCAAGTTTCATGTCCGTTTTGGAAGAAGGCATTGAGGAAGCTATTTCCATGATCTAAATAACCATAAATCTCGACCTTCCTTTCTTAAATCTGTTTTTATTTAGTTCACGCACTTTGTGGTTTGTCGAATGCTTAAAACTATCTGATAAATAAGAGCGTTGCTTCCTCTTAACTTATATTTACTTCACGCACTTATGGTTTGTCGAATGTCTGAGATTATCTGATTGTTAAAAGAGCTTTGCTCCATCCATCCTATCATATTATCTTCTCTGTCTCAACATCGGTATGAGCGAATCTTTTTTTTTTTATTGTCACCAGGCCATGAGCGAATCTCTTAAAAATCCCAAATAAAATTAGACCTTGTTGATGTTATAAAAAAAAAATTAGACCTTGTTAAACAACCAGAGACATTAAAATTTTAACGGGCTAAAAGAGTCAATTTAAATTAGGCCCATTACGATCTAATAGCCCAAACATCAATATATGTAAGGGTGTAAAGCCCAAGTTCTGGCAGTCTTTGCTTCAGGCTTCAGCGTCAACGGTCTCTAATGTCCCTCCCACAGTACTGTTTTTGCCTCACCCAGGAATGGTGGAACTCCGAAACCCAGGCACTGCTTTATAGAATCAATCGACAAGGAAGTGAGAGGGAGAAAGAGAGATCTGCGTTTTTCTAGATATGAGCAAGCTCAGACTCTTCCACTGTCTCCTAGTTTTGACGGCGATATACATTTTCCTCCCGTCGATCGCCGCTAGAGGCGGCCATTCCGATTATATCCACCTAGGTCCGCCGCCGATTTTTTATATCTTCAGTATCTAATTATATTCCCAACCGCAAAAATCTATAGTTTCGATGTCGCTGATTGATTACTTCCGTCATTAATTGCGCTTGATTTGGTATAAGTTTAGCTTTTAATCTCTTTGAAGACACATTTACGGTTCACATACTAGTTGAGGTTTATGCATAACTGTATACTTTTTTCTAATTTGGTTAATTTGGAATTTGTTTTATTTTTTAGGTGATGGAAATTCTAGTTTTCATGGTACTGAGAGGCACTTATTTGCCCAAGAAGAGCCTCGACCGAGGTAAATGTCGTTTTGGAATTCTAAGCTGTTACTTGGATGTTATTGCTGTGTGTCTGTGTAATGATAATTGTGTTTTCATTGTTTAAAGTTTGGAATTAACTCGAGGATATATGACAAATGATGATCTTGAGAAAGCTATGAAAGATTTCACCAAGAGATGCAACAAGATTTCGAGGTTATACAGGTAATTACTTGGCTGACACTTGTCTGAAGAAATATTGATGTTCCCAGTACAAACAATTGTAGTAGTTGTATATTTTTTCAGAGTCACGTTCAGTATTAGTTCTTATGGTGTTGTTGATTTTGTTCTTTATTTCTCTCTTTGAGGGTTTTATGGAACGTGCTTTCAGCATCGGAAAGAGTGTCAATGGATTTCCTTTGGTAATGCACTCTTAGCTATCACAAGAGAATCTTCTTGTTCTATAATGTGCGTCTCTTAAGATCACTATTGATGATGACTTGTTGTGTTTTTTTCTTGCTTTGCCTTTTTAGTGGGTCATAGAGATTTCAGACAGGCCTGGAGAGATAGAGGCTGAACCTGCATTTAAGGTTAAAAATCTGCTCAATTATCTATGCCTATGCATGCACTCATTTTAGATGTTTGATATTCAAATATAATTTGACTATATTCCTTTCTGATAACTGGTTGGTAGTGCTTTTATTTGCTTGGAATCTAAATAGTTAAACAACTGGTCATGCAGTACATTGGGAATGTACATGGAGATGAGCCTGTAGGGCGTGAGCTCTTATTACGCCTTGCAAACTGGATTTGTGATAACTATAAGAAGCATCCATTGGTAAGTGATTTTTGCTTTTTTATTCCACCATGCCTTGGCCGTGAAAATTTAACACTCATCTTTAATAAAACTGCCAAAGAATAAAGGTTCTGGGCATATACTGATATTATCCATTTTGATATGCAGGCTCAGATGATTGTAGAAAACGTCCACCTTCATATATTGCCATCATTGAATCCAGATGGCTTTTCAATCAGGAAACGTAATAATGCAAACAATATTGATCTGAATCGAGACTTCCCTGACCAGGTGATTGTGTGATGGTTCCACACTCATAAGTAGTATTTTCATTGATTCTGTGATTTGCTTAACTCATACCTAATTATGCAGTTCTTTCCCTTAAATGAGGACTTGAGTTTGAGGCAACCTGAAACTAGGGCAATCATGACTTGGCTGAGAGATATACGATTCACAGCGTCGGCAACTCTGCACGGGGTAATTTTCTTGACATTTTTCCGTAGCAGACTTGTGCATACTATCCCGTCTTAACTATGTCCAACTTGAAAGTTTACTTTCGCGAGGGTTTTAATTTGACATCAAGTGAAATCGCGATTCAATGTGAATAAAATATTTGCTAAACCAAGTTTTGTTTCAGGGTGCGCTGGTCGCAAATTTTCCATGGGATGGTACGGAGGATAAGAGGTGTTTACTTCTATTCAAAATGATTCTGTACATAATGCAAAGCTTTTTGCTTGGTTCTTTATGCAATGCATAAATCACTATTCTTGCAGGAAATACTATTATGCATGTCCTGATGATGAGACATTCCGGTTCTTGGCACGTATATATAGCAAATCTCACCGTAATATGTCATTGAGCAAAGAATTTGAGGAAGGAATCACAAATGGAGCATCTTGGTATCACATCCGTTCCACTTCCTCTGTCTTCTCCAACAAATGAATTTTTTGGTTAATGCTTTATTAAGCAAAACGCTCTACAGGTACCCAATATATGGTGGTATGCAAGACTGGAATTACATACATGGAGGATGCTTTGAATTGACTCTGGAAATAAGCGACAACAAGTGGCCTAGAGCCTCAGAGGTCAAATCTTATATACCTGTGTGATCACTGTTTCTCCTTTGCATGGTAATTAGCTGATAGAGTTTGCATATCTTATACAGCTACCCACCATTTGGGAGTACAATAGAATGAGCATGCTGAATCTTGTTGCAAGCCTAGTAAAGGTATTATTTATCTTTGTTTTCAGAAGTCAACATTCTGATCTTGTTGTATCGTTTTAGATTGATCCGCTAGAGATTAGTTACATTTAATGGAAGATGCGTTCAGTGTGACTTTTGTTTACATCCTTTTATATCTTTTTTTTTTTTTTTTTTGCCTAAAATCAAGTTCCCCCTCATCTCTTTACCTTAGACAGGAGTTCATGGGAGGATCTTTTCATTAGACCAGGGAAAGCCACTGCCTGGGCTTGTTGTGGTCAAGGGAATTAACTATACGGTATTCTTATACTAACCTTGTTTTCTTAACTTACCTTATTCCAAAATCTGAAACATCTTGTAAGTTCTTCGTACTCATTATAATCTTTATACTCTCCAGGTTAAAGCTCATCAAGCGTACGCAGACTACCATCGGTTGCTTGCACCTGGACAGAAATATGAAGGTCTGATGTTCTTTCCTCACATTCAGCTCAAAATACGTATGAACATGTTCTTATCAGTATGATATTGGAGTTGTCCACTATCATAAGCTGATGATTATCATTAGCCTAATTATCATTATACGAGCTCATTTTAGTTATTTATCGTTAAGACCAATGCGGATTACATATGCACTATGTATATGATATCTCCTTCATAACAGTGCACAGACCATTGCCCCACTGTTCTAAGCTGACGCTAACAATACGATATCTTCTTTTCATCTCCTTGTTATTGTTGATTACCGATCTCATTTTGATTTTCCTTTAATGATTCGCAGTCACAGCATCATCCCCAGGGTACAAACCAAAGACAACAACTGTTTGGTTAGGGGAAGACGCTGTTACCGCTGATTTCATTCTCATCCCAGACGCAAGTTCCCGAGGCAGTCTACTGAGAAGCAACTGTGATTGTAGCTGTAACAGCTGCGGTCAGCCGCTTCTAGCGTACTTCTTCACGGAAACAAATAACGGAATCACGCTTATGCTTATCGTGGTTGTAGCGTTCCTGTGTTTTTTGTTGCAAAGAAGGGTGAGATTTAACCTCTGGAAGCAAAGACAATCATCTAGAAGATCAGTAACAGTATGATTTATTTATAAGTATAATGACACGAGTAAACTCTTTACTCTTTTTTTTTTTTTTTTTTTTTTTCACAAGAGTGTCAACTTTTATATCATAAGCCAGTACAAACAAGCCATAAAGAGCCGGATAAACCGGAGCCAAAGGAAAATTCAAACAAAGCCTTGAACATGCTTTGAATACCAAAAGTTTAGAAAAAGATCTACTACTAAACGAAGGAACATGAAGGCCACAGTCATAATCAACGGAAAGTGCAGAAAGAGCATCAGTCGCGGAACTACACATCTCACAAGTTGTCGCCAAGGCAGAGGGAAACCGCGACGAAAGGACCCAAATACGACGATTAACAAGAACAAAGAACCACAATCGAGAATCTAAAGTCCTAACCACCTAATCTTCATCCTAAAGAGTCTAAATCTAGAACTTTGCATCCCCACAAAAGGTTAGCCTTACAAGAACAGACCAAGGAAGACCACAGGAGAAAACTACTTATTCAACTAAACTAAAAGGCGGTGGAAGGACCCTGTTTACGGATTCATCGAAATAAAAAGATGCTAATCGAAGATTAACAAAACCAGACAAGCGACTACGCACACACAATCCAAAGAATAGCGAAAGCAACCCAAACTCCTAATCAGCGGTAGATTACAACTACTAGACAAACAACCAACAAAACCTAATGAAACAAACACAAAACCATGAGATAGGACACGCCTTTAGGGCTGGCCAGAACACCCAAAAGATGACGGAGGAGAAGAATTGAGATCGAGAGAGCAGAGACCATAGATACCGAAGCTTCTGCACATGACCGGCGAAGAAAAGGAGAAGTAAACCTAGGAATTGATTTTACTCTCTTTTGCTCAAAAAAAAAAAAAAAACTCTTTACTCTAATAAGCAAAACCAAAAATCCGAAGACTTTATCCCATTCCTCGTGTATTTGTTTATAGTTTTTATACCATAGAACATTTTCTTTGAATCATTCTTGGTAACAAAAGTTATATTTTATGTGTTTGGTGGATCTTATCTTCTTACAAGTCTTGTACTACGTCACGAGTGCAACATTGTCGCCAAAATTATGTCATCAAGGGACATTAAAGTACTGTATACGGAAGAAAAGGTCATGCTGATTATGTGTTTAAAGAAATTTGTTAGGAAAATAAAAATGCGTTCACATCTGAAATTTCGTAGTCAAACTCCAAATAGGAGAAACAAACATTATATAAAGTAGAAATCTATTTTTGCTGTTATCCATAGCTTTCATTTAGATTTCTTTTAAGACTTTTATGGACATGGAATATTTTTATCTCATCTGTGACAGTGAGTGTACTTTATTTAGAAAGTAGAATTCTGTTTTATTATAAATTACCCTTTCTTTTTAAAGTTTAATCATTTCTATAATAGTGATTAATGATACATCGAATCTATGAATTTATGATACTATGATAGTATAAGACCACTATATATAGAAATAGTGTTATTTTCGATAATTGCTCTTTTACTACTGATTTGTTTTTTTTACATCTCCAATAATTTCGGAATATTCACTGCGAGACAACGGTTAAACCTGTCACAACAACTGTAAAAA
Organism: Erysimum cheiranthoides; assembly: GCA_011420285.2. Lineage (NCBI taxonomy): Eukaryota > Viridiplantae > Streptophyta > Magnoliopsida > Brassicales > Brassicaceae > Erysimum > Erysimum cheiranthoides. Next base: position 4,324,771 of record CM022179.2, on the reverse strand, counting down.
TCTCACTGCTGTCTCGCAGCAAACAAAAAAAGGAAGACTATTTGCATTCGTTGACTTTGACTTTAACAATGACCGCCTCGTTACGCCGTTGACTTACCCCGCCATAAATATCCACGTGTTCATATCTCAATGGCTGCGACAAAAGCGTCGGTCACGATAACCGTTTTAAAACACCGTCCGTCAGTCGAAAAAAGCCAATCGAATCACACACGGGGCCAACGACGAACAGCGAGAAATTACGCGTTCTTATCCCTCCATCTTTCTGGGTTTTTAATTATTTATATACTATTCTATATAAATCAGTTACCCAGAAACGTAATTTCGTCGAGTTCAAAAATTCAATTCCCAGAATAATTTCTTTCCATAAAAGATTCCAAAGATTTTTGTGGATAATTTTCTCTCTCAAAGAATCTCTCTTTTTTACTCCCTCGAATCTTCTTCTTCACCTTTTTCCTGCGTTTTTATTTCCCTGCAAAGAGAGAATCTCAAACTTCATACCCAATCTCTCTTTCTCCAGAATCCAATCTCTCACCAAGAAAATGGCGATCAAGACGAAGCATAGTCTGATTCCGAGTTGTTCATCACCTGAGGATCTAAAACGCGTTCTGGAGACACTAGGTTCGAGCTGGGGAGACGTAGTCGAAGATCTGGAGCGTCTTGAGGTTGTTCCGTTGAAAGGAGCCATGACGAACGAGGTTTATCAGATTAATTGGCCTACTTTAAACGGTGAAGATGTTCACCGGAAAGTACTTGTTCGGATCTATGGTGACGGCGTTGACCTTTTCTTTAACAGAGATGACGAAATCAAAACTTTTGAGTGTATGTCTCACCATGGTTATGGTCCTAAGCTTCTTGGTCGCTTCTCTGATGGTCGTCTTGAAGAATTCATTCACGCCAGAGTACGTTTTCTTCTTTTTTTCCAATTTTAAAGGTTTGATTTTTATTCTTGGCTCTAGGAAGAACAGAGGAGATAGGTTTAGTTAGTGGTATAAGAGAGTCTTTAGGATTTATATTGTTTGCGTTTCAAGGAATCAAGAAATCTCGTGATCCGGAAAAATTTTAGAGAGAGAGAGATTGATTGTGTATGATTGGTTTGGTCCGTTTACCAGACTCTTTCTGCAGATGATCTCCGTATAGTAGAAACATCTGATTTCATCGCTGCGAAACTAAGAGAGTTTCACAAGCTTGATATGCCTGGTCCGAAGAACATTCTCCTCTGGGAAAGACTCAGGTAAATAAGAAAACAAATTTCATTTCTTTATGTATAAGCATCAACGTTTCCTTTCTAAATTCTTTGTCAATTTTCCAGGACTTGGCTTAAGGAGGCTAAGAACTTGGCTTCACCAATAGAGATGGATGTGTTTCGTTTGGAAGCTATGGAAGATGAAATCAACTTGTTGGAAGAGAGACTGACTCGGGATGATCAAGAGATTGGTTTCTGTCACAACGATCTTCAGTACGGTAACATCATGATTGATGAAGTGACAAGCGCCATTACCATCATAGTAAGCTTTTTGAACCGAAGGTTTTCCCTTTTTCATCAAGAAAGTGCTCTGTTTTTTAATCAATTTTTGATTGCAGGACTATGAGTATTCAAGTTTCAACCCAATTGCTTATGACATTGCAAACCACTTCTGTGAAATGGCTGCCAATTACCATTCAGACACTCCTCATGTTTTGGACTACACTCGATATCCAGGTCCATATCCGTATTTGTAAACATCTACTTAATACGTTACTCAGGGTATTTCAGAATCTGATTTTGTGTGGATGTGTGTGTGGAAATGATAAACAAACAGGAATAGAAGAACGGAGAAGGTTCATTAGCACATACCTTGGCTCTACAGGTTTTTGTCCTTTGAAGCATTAGTTATATACTTCTTCACACCTCAAGAAAAAATTATTTTCTCAAACAAAACATTTTCCTCTTTTTGTTAATTTCAGGGAATACAACGAGTGAGGAAGAAGTGGAGAGGTTATTGACTGATACAGAGAGTTACACTTTAGCAAACCACATCTTCTGGGGCTTATGGGGAATCATCTCGGTTCGTTCTCTCTCTCTTTCTTTCCCTCTGAAGCTCTAATGTTGGAAACTGGTAGTAATCTCTAGTGTCGTTGATGCAAAGCAGGGACATGTGAACAAGATTGAGTTCGATTACATGGAATATGCAAGGCAGAGATTTGAACAATACTGGCTTAGAAAGCCCTTGCTTCTGGATTTACCTTGAAGGATGAAGAAGATTCGCATTGAAGCCTATATACAAATTGAATTTCTAGAATATTGTACAATTAGATAAAAATAAAAGTTAGGTGACTATATGCTTGCTATTGTTACTTTCATCATCAGTTCATGTGTTTTCTTCCATTGTATATACTATAGAGGTTTGTAAACTCTCAAAGCAGTATGGAGTAAAACTTGTTTTAAGTTAATTATTATACAATGTAATCAACAAGCACCAGTGGTCTAGTGGTAGAATAGTACCCTGCCACGGTACAGACCCGGGTTCGATTCCCGGCTGGTGCATATCTCTTTTTTTTTCCAATTAGCCTTGTCCAGAAAGAGAAAAAGACTGGGCGCTTTTTGCATTTCGCTTTGTTTTTTTTTTTTTTTTTTTTTTTTTTTGGATAACCCAGGTATCCCAAGCCCAATGGGCCCAGACTAGCCCACTGCGTGCGTCCCGAAGGCGGCAAGAGTAGTTCCTGGAGGCCGCATAACCCGATTTTAAATTGTCTTTTTTTGATAACAAAAGAACAATAATCATGGATGGAAAAGTGTTCTTGATTTCATTATTTATATATCAACTAAATTTACAACCGTAAACCAACACACAAATTAAAGAAGAAGATAAAACTATAAGAATGTGAACGTTTTCCGAGTGTGATGCATCAGTAACGACATGAGAATCAAAAAACGTATGCGTAGAAAGAGAATGTCTCTTTCGCCAATACTTCATATGCAAGATCGAACAAACAAGAGCACCAAATCTCAAATCTCTTCTTTTAAACGAGGACGGCCACAAGTCCCTCGTCTTCAATCTCTGCATCCGTAAATGTCAACGCTCGCTGAAGCTTCCTAGCAGAAAACACCTCGACTTCAGCCATGTATATTGCTGTAACCGGGCGATGATCTGAGAACTTCTGTTCGGTTCTCCGGTAATGAATTAACCTCATTCCTTTCCCGTAGGATAGTACTCTGTCACACCAAGCTGGTGTTCTCTTCGGTGCCTTTCCATCGTTCCCAGTGTACTCATCGGAATTCGCTTGGTACTTATAGGTGGGTGGAAAATGTAGAGTTCCTTCTGACCATCCGTCAAATGCTCGACCTTTCCTGTATTCCTTTACCAGCTGCAAAACATATATACGAAAAATAACATAATGTTTCAGAATATAACTCGAGGAAACTCTATTATAGCTATGATGGATAATTGTTGCACTGTGGAGCTTAATCTTTTAGTTACGACAGGTCAGATTTGAGATCGTGTGTACATCTTATTTTTCTTTGCTTTTAGTCGTTTTGAAAAGATCATATATGAGATCCAAATCCTAAATGTAACAACGGTTATTATTATTACCTGGTCATATTCAAGTAGCTTGGACCATTCTTTCTTGGAAATGAGGTCTCTGGTTTTTTCATACGATAAATTAAGCCGATAGTTGAGATCTCCTAACCAGATTATTCTTCTGCAAAAATGCACAAGTAACGTTAGACAAACAGTATTCAAAACGGATTTTCCGATTTTAAAAAATTAGCAGAAGAGAGAAAAAAGACCGACTCGTGATCAAAGATAAGCTTGGGAAGTCCAAGAGCTGAGACAGAGTGAAAGACTGTTCTTTTATGTATCTCGTGAACATCGGCATTCCTCTTGATCTGATCAACCTCTCTTTCGCCTGCCGTCAAATGCGTGTTTATGAAACAGAAGAACGTTTGGTTTATCGACATGCTCACAGACACAGCTCCCTGAAAAGCACAAATCACTTTAGATTTATGAAAATATTGTAACATAAATTAGATGGAAATATGTAAGCTTTATATACCTTGTTACCAATATATCCCATGACGCCAACTCCAACCGTAGAGACTCGTACGTTTTGAATGTGTTTTCGCAGGCTTCGTTTAACCCAAATGGTCAAAAGAATCCCAACCATTTGTTTACTCACTAGCCTCACATAAGCTGGTCTCCGTTTCCTCTCCATTAGCAACTGCAGGTCCATTTCCGCTAGAGCCAATACCTCCGGCGGGATCCCGTTATTGCTTCCGGCTACAGACTTAAACGAACTATAAGCCTTAAAAGACTTTGCTGTTTTTAAAGACTTCACTGTCTTTATCGAAGGCTGTCTATCGAGAGCGCAAGACGGCCCTAACATGTTCAACGGCGGCTCAGGCCAGCTCAAACCGATCCGTTCTTTCCCACTTAACATCCGGTTTAACGTTTTCATACCCGTTTGAGTAGTATCCTCTTCGGCCGTCCCCTTAAAGCTATCAACGCGTAAACAAACTTGTCTATCTAGTTTCTTAGGAACCGAGAATTGTCTCTTAATCTCAACAACCGGCAAACCATTATTCGGATCAACAAGAGTGTTGACTTCGCCGATGACTCCACCGTCATGTTTTAGCTGCCAGAGCCTATCGGTTTCTTCTTCGTCCTCCTCGTCAATAGGATGAATCTCAACACCAGCATCGCTATCACTCTCGAAAGCTACTTCTTCCTCTATAATATCATGTGTTTCCTCAAAAGGTTTAAATCTTCCCGGAGATGGTGGATCACTGTAACTCTTAAACCCCGAGAGTTTTGGTCTAACTCTGTTCAGTGCTTCTCTGATCACTTCTTCCCATTTCGCAACTGGACGGTTATCTTCAGCTCCAAGAATGTTCCCAGCATTTAACGGTACAATCTCTTGTAAACTTCATACCCAACAAAAAAAAAAAAAAAAAAACAACAAAAAAACATGAACAATTCTCTAACAAGAACATATTGAACAGAGTTAGTTTTGTCCATGTCGTCGACAAGAAAAGTCAAAGAAATTTTAGTTTACCCAAGAACGTAGATATCAGCAGGTTGATTAATTTCGATCCAGTCATCGATGTCAAGATCAGAAGGTGGTGAGATTCCTCCAACATTCCACGTACCAACACAAACTCTGCACAAATTTGTTAATGTACAATTCCGACATGTTAGGGTCTCCTTTTACCCAACAAAAGTTACATGTGAATGAAAAAGAGAAGACCATAACCTCCGAATCTATATAGTACTAGTATAAAAAAAATATATAAAAAATTGTACCTTATTTCTTTGCTGTTAATGTACTGTGCTCTTAATGTTTCTGAATTCCTTCTTCTTAACTTCATTGGAGCATCTGATCCAACCAACAAACAAAAAATATTAAAAGATTCACAAATTTTTTTTTTTTTTTTTTTTTTGGTCATCTCAAAAAACTTTGTTTTTCAGTCCAATAATATGTTAAAAGATTGAAATTCAGCAAAGGGATCTTAAAATAGATATAAAACCCAGAAGCACCCCACAGTGAATCTCATAACTACCTATTCAATTCCGCATTACCGTTGCTTATAAACTCTGCTGCTGCTGCGGCTGCGTCTACGGCGTCGGAAGCGGCGGCGATGGCATCCTCCGCGTTCTGATAAACTCTCGATTCTCTTCCTCGCGAGCTAGATCCTCCACCATCTGTAATAAACCGGTTTAACAGTTTATATAACCGGAAAATAAAGAATAACCGGTATTTTGGGAGAGAGAGAAAGACCTTCTTCATCGGAGCTAGAATCTTCATTTTCCTCACGAACATCTTCGTTTTCGGATTCGTCTTCAGTATCAGCACCATACTCAGGATCTCTACCACTTATGTTCAACCACTTTCTCATCACTAGCTTCGCCCATAATCTCTGTAAAACAATCCACACAGTACTCAACATCAGACCTAATCCGGCCAATCAGCTTTTTCAGACAAGAAAATCTTAAGTACACAAAAAGTGTATTTACCTGAGATTTCTGACGATGCGTTTTCTTCATCATTCCGGCGGGTTCAACTGGAGACATCAAATTCGTAATTTGACAAAGAGAAGTATATTTTAATAAAAGGAAAGTTGTATAACTTTTATATAATCTGGGAGAATTTTTCTTTTTATTTTTTGCCAGACCATAAATCCAAAATTACTTGAGAGAGAACGCGTGAGTCAGTCCTCGTCTTTCTTTTCATCATTTTATGTGAGAAAAAACCTTTATATTTTTAATTCTTTTCTTTTTAATAATGGCGTAACAATAATGCTTTTTTCATCTTATTATGGTCAATTATTTTTATTTTAAAACAAAATCGAGAATTCCAAACGAATGTTTAGACTGATTTTGGAAACTTGCGGGAAAACGGGATATTTTATATCATTTAATATTATCTAATTATGATTATTATACTATAGAGAGATAGGATCATTCTCTAAAAACTTATACGATGATGACGAGCATAGTTTGTTACGTTATGGTGAGTGATGTCTTTTGATTGACAAGATAAAGTAATTTATTGACCAATAAAATTAGTTTACACATATAAAGTTACTAAAGAAATGTAAAATATGCACACTAGGTACATATTGGACTTGGTATAACAACTCCCACGGGAGCTACTTTTTTTTAATCTGAGTCTTTACATAAACTATGGGTCTCAGCCATTTGGATTTTAACTTTTGGACCGCAAAATTCAACTGCTTCTATAAATATTAAAATGAGTTATGTGTTAGATGTTCTTTGACTGTTAACGAGGTAATAAAGTTATAATTCAGGTGTTCAATTAACAAATTAAAAGTTAATAACTTAATCGGAAAAGTAAAGGAAAATCAGAAGTGGTGGCCAGGCAGGTGTATTGGTGGCGTGGCTCGTATGCATAGTGGATAGCCGAGCGAGAAAGGAACAATAGATTCAAACGTGAATATACGCGAATCGCCCTTTTTTTATTGTTTTAAGTTTTTTTAAAAGGGAACTAGGATAAGATAAAATAAACAAATATCATCTTTATAATAACTAATTATGTATTTGTTGATGGTATATTTGAATTTAGTAGTCAATTTACATATTTCTGTTGTATTTTGGATATATCAACTTTTGTTTTGACTGATTTCATATTAATGATTGAATTATAGGTTTAAAAAGCAAAAACAGAATAAAAACTTTTCATCTTTTCTCCAAAAAAAAAAACATAGACCAAAATAACATATATTTATATAAAAAAGCATGAAAACCTTTTTATTTTGTGCTAAGAAAAAAAGCATGAAAACCTAAAATCTCTTTAATATATGCATGATTAATTTAGGATAAACAAAAATAGTTATTTCTATTTAAAAAAAAAAGAAGCAAGTACAAGGGGCCGCCGCCAAATTGGTAGATAAGGTGTAAAAGAAAATTTCTAAGAGATCCGGTCCGGAAGTCCGGTTAGAGTCCGGTTTATGGATAAATGTGTTCGGTCGGTGTGGTGGGGTGCGGGACCCACGAAAGACACGGACCACGGAAGAAGGCTACGAAGGAGTTTGGACTCTATTGGGTCCACTCACTTTTAACTAGACTTGGATCTATGACGAGTTGTACCCAACCTATTTGTTTCATAGCTTCCAATTCTCACCTAAAATCCAAATCAGTTAAATCAACGAATTAATTTTTATTCATATTTTACTTTTATTGTATACTTTACGATTCATTTTAAACATACAACAAATGTGCATCCAGTCAGATGCTTATATACATTACGTCTAGAAAGATATTTTATTTTCATATTAAAAATTAACCCTACGTCTATATACTCGGACCAAATAATACAACAAATGTGCATCCAAATTAAGTATTTATATACATAATACATCACTTGTAGCAAGATATTATGAATGTGACTGGATAACTATTTTATAATATTATTTTTTTACTTTGTATTATTTTCTGTTCAGCCGAATAATGACCAGTCAAGAATAAACAAAAAAAATATATATATTTCAGCCATTTTACTCACTTTAAAGGAAAAAAATGTAAAACATTTATCTTTTGTTTTGGGTGGCATAAAATATTTTAAGCTGCTTTATGCTTTTCTTATTTTACTACTATTTTATTTAACCTTTTTCTTCAACTTACTCTCATTTTTTACCCGAACCTATATTTTTAAATGTCTCTTTAATTTAACATAATTCTTGGAGCAAAAAAATCCAGAATACTTTTTTTAATACAAATTTTATTTGGAAATAGAATGAGTTTATAAGTGAACTGCTTTATTAGTTTGTCACAATTGTTACAGTTCACTAATTCAATGTTAAATTTTAAATACCGTGATCGTGTAATGAGCATTTTATATTATGAGAATAAACATGTATAAGAGCATTGTCTTTAACTGAGTAAATAGGAAGGAGAGGGACTGACCTTTTAGCATTTAGTATTCTGATTGTATCACCTGAAATAATATGACGAAGAGAAAAATTATTATTGATAATTGAATGCATAAAATTGCAAGAATATCCTCTTTATACCAACAGAAAAGGGGTTATGACTATATAAATTTAATTCGTCGAAATCAGGAAGAAAATGTAGACGTTAAAAAAACATCACACGCCTAAATGTGTTGGAGAATTAAAGTGCAAGTTACATGAAATACTTCATTAGTCATCATCGATTATGTTTTTTGTAAATAAAAGAAGAAAAGGAAAAGGCAAAAAAAAAAAAAAAAAAAAAGAAAAGTAAATTATTATTGAGTTTTTTCGCCAGTGATGTACGAGACTCTATTCTATTAATTTTTTTATAAACCTTCCAAACAACAAAAATATTGCTACGGAAACATGTTTTTTTTTTCTTTGGAAGTTAGCAAGAAGATGGCATAATATATCCCAAGAAGTATCAAATGCTTATGCTAGCCCCCCTTTTAGCCAGTATACATATAAACAAGTAGAGAGGATATTTTTTTAACTAGATGTATTGAAAAGGAAAAATTATGGACGAGGATGGGTCAGTGACCAAAGAACAAGGAATTAAGAGAGCGAGAAAACAAAGAAAACAAAATAAGAGAGAATAGAGATAAAGAGATCATAAGGAAAAGAAAACATGTTTGGTCCCTTTTGGGATCACATCAATCTTGACCACAATCCACAGTATAGGCAATGGTCGACACCCAAAATTTTTAGCCAGTCATATATATTATTTATATTTGACAGGATATTCAAAGATAAGATGGCATTTCAACTTAATAAAATTACCTAAAACGTAGTCTCACCAATTTTAAATCAATTATTTCAGCCGAATTAAATATATATAAAAAAAACTGAAAAGCTCATACTTTTAATTAAATATATTTTCTTTTCTTCTAAATGTAAATTGGAAGTACCATTTAATTATATTTACATTAACTAAAATATTTATTCGAAATACTGAATCGGCAAAAACTGAATAAAAATACAGAAGCGTATAATATATATTTATTGACTACAAAAATGAATATATATATTTACTTAGTATTGGGTCATCTTTTACACGATGAAGCATAAATTTATTCCATCACAAGTGAATTTATAACATTGTTACAAATCTACCCAAATTATAAGAGTATATCACGCCAAAACTGAGATATACTTATTTACATGTTTGGTAGTGACGTTAACTTAGGTCATTTTGCAAATTATCCAAAATTTTACTGAAATTTCTGTCTTTTTTTATCCTAGTGGTACATATATGCCACTTTAAACTCAACTTTATGTGAGTGAATTCGAACTCAGTCATGTTGAAAATGACATGAAAGATTAAACATATTTGTCCAATCAACTACTGTCTTCAGATTGACATTTACATTTTAGCTGAACATAAACTTTTAACTCCATATTTGCTTAAGGAAAATGACTAAAATATAAATTTGCCTAAGCATGTAATGCCATGTCAGAGAATTTTCGTTTTTAAGAAAATTAAACAATAGTGGAGAAAGAAAGAAAAAAACAAAAATCACATAATAGCAAGCTATGATACGCAAGTTTTATCTACCAATAACGAAAAAGTACAATACAAGTGACTAAATATACCTTTATTTAGGAATATATGGTCCCAAATAACACAGTAACTCACTGTTGTTCTCTGTTTTAATTGTTTTATTCCTTGTTTTTAGACTCTATATCATGTTCACACAAATATTCCATATCCATTGTTGACAAAAAATTATCATATCCATTTCTAAGTAATAAATACCATTTTTTTTTTTTTGTTACATAGAAGTAATGAAAAAAATAACCAAAGTGGTAATGTTTATTGGATACGGAGACGAAAGTGTTCACAATTTGGAACATTTCTCGTCACCAGATGGTTCTGATTAAAATAATAATTTTATTTTTGGTATGCTCAATCTACAGTCACATATTTGATCGACGACAAATTTCATTAGAACTTAGATTTCATGGTCAGAATATCCAAACGAGAACCAAGTTTAAAAAGTAAAAAAAGTAAAAGAAATTAAAAATCTGAAGTAGAATAATGAGATGAGATGAAAGTACCTGTGTGACTGTGAAGGGTGACGACTTGAAGAAGAAGAAGAGAAGAAGACGACGAAAACAGAAAAACGAAAGAGCGAAGGCAATTAATGCTTCTTTGGGTGTTTTGTAAGTGTGAATGTGAGCTTTTTTTTTTGGAATTAAGGTCGAAAGAACAACTCTCTTTCTTCCTCTGGCCCTTTTGCTTCTCCATTTATATTTGTGTCTACATTCACATGTAATATCATGTATGTATACATTTTATTTGTATTATATAGCATCCATTTCTTTCAATGTACACGTTCTTGCCACGTGTTCTTCTAAGAAAGCTTTATTTTTCCATTCTTTCTCAAAAGTAGAGTTTTTCTTGACCTCGAAAATTACTAATTCAACGATTCGTCTTTCTATACAGACTATACAGTCCTAGCCTTTCATAAGATGATAATCGTATTGCATTATTGTTTGGCTCTAATTATTCTTTTGGGGGACATGTTTTTTTTTGTATTGTTGGAGCAGAAGACAAATTTTTAAAATATCGAAAACGATTTTTTTTTTCTTTTTTTTTTCGGCAAAAATATCGAAAACGATATATGATGGAAATGGTTAGGAATATCATCTTCTATTTTTGTATTATTTAACAAATTAACATCACCGAAAATACTAGTATTTTTCTTTCTAATTCAGGTACATTTTAGGTAAAATTTGGGACAATAAGTCAAAATTTGGTTTCCCATTTAGTCTAGATCTAACCAACAAGAAATATGGGGTTCAACAACTTCAACTATTACAATGAGGGAATCAGTTTTAAATAAAATGTATAAAATGTAAATTATATACTTTTGAAAAAACTACATTCCATAAAGAGAACAAAACAATTCTCATAACTTGGTAAAAAAAAAATTCACCTTTTTTTATGCTGAAATTTTTTTTTTTGGATGGTCTAATTGATGATATAAACCGGTTTAAGTTGAAAAAAAATTGGTAAACGATAATAAAATAATTAAGAAATTAAAAAGTAATAGTAAAATTAGTTTTACACAAACAGATTGGTAATATCGCTTATTTTTATCACTTTGTTGATGATAACCAATTAACCATACTAAAAAGATTACCAACTACACCTTTAATCTTCTTCTTGTTTCTAGCGTCAGAAAAGTTGGAACATAACTTTTTCTCGTGAGTGACAACTGGTAAAACAGAAATTTAAAAAGGTAAATAGTGCTCTATCTGATTTTTATCTATCTAAATGTCACCCCATTCACAGCTCTTGTTTAACCGGCGAGGAAACGAAAAACCCGACGTAAACCGGTGGTAAATCGAGTCATTTTCGCCGACTGGACATCAGGTTTTTGTAACCACAACTTTATGGTACATCTTACCACATGCCCCAAAAATAAGTCCAAATATTGATTCGTTGTTAAATGTTGACGTCATGACGTGTCGAATGTTTAGTTGATCTGTGATTAGTATAAACTAAAACCCTTAATTGACTACGTTATTTTATAATTTATATTATTACTGGAAGAAGAAGGATCGGATTTAAAGATGAGACTTGTCTTACTTCATACTCCATTTTATAACTTATCTGTACAGCGATGATTACGCCCTCATGCATTATTACACACCTATCACACAATGATGAAACTAATATCAAAGTTTAGCGGAAACATATATACTAACTATATACACTTATTTTGGTATTTTCTTAGTAAGAGACTAAGATAGTGGTAACATTTTGGAAACGATCAAACAAATGTAACTATACTTTTACGTCGATTATAATGTTTATATATGATCTCGATCGCCCATCGTAAATAAAATTGCATCACCGATAAGTCGAATTTGAGCCGGACATTATATTACGTTTGAAAATAAACTTTACAAAAGGTTATGAAAGATTGTTATCCGAATACAGTCTAAATACTGCCTAGGTTTTATAACTTCTAATCTCAATCTAGGAATCTATTGTACTATGTGGGATAAATATTAAATTCTGATGCTAATCAGCGAACACTAAATTATTGGATTAGTGGTCTTTGACGAATAACCGGCATTTTTAAAGGTGATTTTTAAATACGATTGACAATGACTCACTGATTAATTAAACATTCAGTGCATAGTTAAATTATTTAATTTCTGATAGGATTAGGTGGCATAATTTGGCTAAGCGGCGATTAATCACAATAACCGATCGGCGAGTTTTCATTTGTATAGCTTTCATGATAGTCACAATTATGTAAATTAAATTGAGCTATTATTTTGCGTGCTGATGGGTTGTCGTCAGGTTAGTACTTGATCATCATAAACAAGTATGAAGCATCATCTCATCTCCATAATTTTAATAATTTACGATTTGAAATTATGCAGTTTGTCTAATCGCTGTCTAGTGGAGTATTACTTTCACTATAATCCAAATCCAAAGTTACATATGAACAAAACCTCTCTTTCATTTATTTTAGAAAAACTTTCAGAATTTTCTTTTTTATTGAAATTGAATACGAATATACTATTGTTTTTTATTGGCCGACGCAAACGATGTGTAAGCCATGCCGTAATTTGCTCGTTCGGTATAAGTTTATTTATTTTACAGGATTTACCATTAGGTGTTTTTCGGTTGAGAATATTAAATAGGAAAACTAAGAGGCTATTAGTTCTCATTTTGTGAAGGAATATATGTGAAAACTAAGAGGCTATTAGTGATTAATTCTTTTCAAGTATAAAATGATCTAATTACTCTCATTAAACAGTTAAAATGATCTAATATTTTAGATCTATTAGAAAACTGAGTTGGATAGTAAAATACGGATCATTTTCTGATTATACTTATTTTAGGAAGATTAATTGGATAGCTCTAATTATAAAAAAGTAAAAAGATTAAAGATGTTTGGTTAAGTTTTAAGAGTTTAAAGATTTTTTGTTTTATAAATATTAGTATCAAAAATAAAAGTTATTATATTATGGATGGTTGGTACAATGGTTGGTACGATTTTACTTTTCATAGAAATTCCGGGTTTAGATCGGTTTTTCACAGTTTGGTTCGTATTCGGATTTGACCTTTTGGATCAAAAAAAGTAATTTTGTTTTAAACTATGTTAAAATATTGTTCAACTTTTAGATAATTATTTGGGTTTAGTTCGGATTGAATCAAATCGAAAGCTCCCCTAACCATAGAGTAACGAAAGTTCGAATGGAAACCAAGAATGTTGATCTAAAGGCTAGAGCATTAAATTGAATCGCCGACGACATTATTTAAACGTTGTTAATAACATGAGTTTAATAAATGCGACGGTCCATTTGGAATGACGGGTCCATTATTATTTGACACATAACCACATTATTTATTAGGTCCATTATGAATGTTGGGCCTATTGTTGGCTGGCGTCATCAGAATTAGCTGATTGTTCTTATTTCTTAATTTGAGAAGAATGGGTTTGATTGTTACATTTGAAAGTTCATATCCGAATAGATAAAATTATGAAAGAGTAAGGGCATAATTAAGAAAAGTAGCGAAAAGAAAAGGATAAAAAGAACCGTTTGAAGAAAATTATCTTCGCGGCGGATAAGAGAAAAAGATGCAAACGCTTCTCAGTCATCCATGTAAGTCTCTTCCTATATTCACTGCTTCTTCGTCGTCGATTCGTATCCGGTGATGCGCGAGATTGTATCTACTTTAAAGCATCGGAGAAAGTCTCGCTGTTTCAATTTCATGGAACCCTAAGCCCTTTTCGGTTTCGTAGTTTCGCTATTTGTCGCGATTGTGCTGTTCGTGGAGCACGAGACGATGTTTCCGATGTTCAAAATGGAGGAATCGTGGCGGAGAAGGAGGAGGAGGAGGAGGAGGAAGAGCTTGAGCTATTGAACAAGCCTAATCCTGTACCGAAATCAGAAGATGAGAAGGAGAGTGGAAAAGCAGACGATGACGAGATTCTTGAGCCGTTTTTGAAATTCTTCAAACCGGAAGGAGAAGGAGAAGGAGAAGGAATCGAATCGGAAGTTTCTGAGGAGACGGATAGAGTCAGTGTAGAGTATTACGATCCTAAACCAGGTGATTTTGTGGTTGGTGTTGTGGTTTCGGGTAATGAGAATAAGCTCGATGTGAGTATTGGTGCGGATATGTTGGGAACTATGTTGACGAAAGAGATTCTTCCTCTGTATGATAAAGAGTTGGATTATCTACTGTGTGATTTGAAGTATGATGCTGAAGAGTTTTTAGTTAATGGTAAAATGGGGATTGTTAAGGATGATGACGAAGGTGTTCAGATTGTGGAATTTGCTCGGCAAGGTAGGCCGGTGGTGGAGGTTGGGACCGTGGTTTTCGCGGAGGTTTTAGGGAGGACGTTGAGTGGAAGACCTTTGCTTTCTTCTAGACGCTACTTTCGGAGAATCGCTTGGCACCGAGTGAGGCAGGTTCTTTTCTTGTGCCTTGATTTTATTCATTCTCTGGATTAAAAAAACTGTTATTGGTTTTGAAGTATTTGCATCATTTGGATGCCGAAGTATTTATAAGCATCTTATAAAGAATGAACTGTTCTGTGGCAGATCAAGCAGCTTAATGAGCCTATTGAAGTTAAGATAACAGAGTGGAATACAGGAGGGCTTCTTTCTAGAATAGAGGTACCCGAATTTTCGTCTTTCATTTGTGTTTAGGCTCCATAACTAAAGTGGATAATCCATAGCTCTTTGTTGGCTTAATTTTAGGGGTTGAGAGCTTTTATTCCGAAGCAGGAACTTGTGAAGAAAGTGAACAGTTTCACCGAGTTGAAGGAAAACGTAAAGCAAGAGTTCCTTTTTCCACTGTAACAATTTTGTTTTAAGCTGAATCGCAGTCGGCTTTTGGCTTCTCTGTTATATGTTTTCTCAGGCTTTTTCTGTGTCGCAGGTGGGTCGTAGACTCCTTGTGCAGATTACACGATTGAACGAAGACAAAAACGACTTGATACTGAGTGAAAAAGTAGCCTGGGTTAGTTTCCCTTTTGTCTTGATTGTATTGTCTTGCCAGTATAATCAAACGATGGGACTAATGATATATTGCAAAATGTCTCAGGAGAAGATGTACCTTCGAGAAGGAACACTCTTAGAAGGAACAGTTGCCAAAATCTTACCATATGGAGCTCAAGTCAAACTCGGGGATAGTACCAGAAGGTTTGTTCAGTCTGTTTGTTATTTCACATTCATTCACTAAGTAATTTTGTATTCATTTTGTTTGCCGATAAATGTTTCCACAGCGGGCTGCTACACATTTCAAACATAACTCGCAGAAGAATTGGATCAGTGAGCGATGTGCTTAAGGTGGATGAAAATGTAAAGGTTCTGGTTGTGAAATCTCTATTCCCTGACAAGATCTCTCTTAGGTAAAAACCTTAAATAGAAACACAAATTCCAAAACTCATTACCACCTCAGTAGTCAGTAACAACTCTCTTTCTTTAACAGCATTGCTGATCTAGAAAGTGAACCGGGTTTGTTCATCTCAAAGAAAGAGGTACAGCTTGCAGATCTTTAATATATGGACCTAACATGTTCTCTTATAACCCGATACGAAAGCTTCATTCATGTCCCTACTCTAAAAGTTATACCGATGCAGAAAGTGTTTGCGGAAGCTGAAGAGATGGCTAAGAAGTATATAGAAAAGATGCCTCCGGTGGCTACAACAATGATTTCTGATCGTCCTCCGATCACAAGCAGTTTCCCTCAGGGCAAGGATGAAGAAATTTATGCTAACTGGGACTGGTTCAAATTTGAGAGTCAGTGACAAATTCACAAATTCTGTTAACATGTACAATGACCCTGTATTTGAAATTTTGGGACTATATGTATTATTATGAGTACATGTTTTAAGTTCTTTCTTCCTCCTGATAAAGCTTGTTCCTTTACAGAAGATGTATATCTATGTAAAGATCAAAACACACAACGAAGTTCACTGAAATAGAAACTTATAATAAATTGTTTCAAGTTTTCTTTTCCTCTAATCAAAAGAGTACAGTCACAGAAAGAACAATAGAGGCTTGAGCATTGCAGGCTTCACTCAATGTTCTGAATTTGACCTAAATGCAGTAAATTTATTGAGGCACACACAGATGATAATCACCTAAGAACAATGGCTCGATAACCAAATCGTATTCGGTGAAGAAGAGGAAGTTTTCAGCTAACCTCTTTGTTCTCCAAAGAATCAACATCATCATCCATCGATCATTCGTTCAACTGCTTAAGCTCGGCTTTTAGCTGTTCGATCTTGAGTCCCATGGATCGCTGCAGAGACGCTTTCTCTTTCTCTGTTACCTTTCCAAGCAAACCTTCGAACATCTCCAAAACCTCCGCCACTGCGGCTCTCGCGCACTCTGCTTCCTCGTTGAAGTAAACCGTCTCCTTCGCATCCATCGCCATTTCAATCTCCTCACGCGCCTCAGCGAACTTGAGATTGATCTCGTCCACTACCTTGTTCACATCTGGCGGTGAGCCACCACCGCCGTTAGACTCGGTGCCGTATCTCCTCTGATTCTGGTGAAAAAGCGAGGATGAAGCGTTTGGGATCCGGAAAATTAGTGAGCTAGATGATGTTGCTTCTGAGAGACTGGATTTCGAGTAGTGCGACGAAGGTTTGATATGACCGGAGACATCTCCAACCGACGGAGAATAAGTAATGCTTAGATTCTGAGGGATTCGGAGAGACCTTCTGGTGAACAAATTTCGGAGAGTAATTGCTGAATGAAGACGCATGGTTCCCACCGGTAAGGTTTCTCCGAGATTCTGTAGGTCGGCGGCGCAGAGAATTGGGCAAATGAGAAATTGAACAAAAACTTCAGATGGCATACAAGAGGAAGAGTTCTATTTATCTTTTTCTGTGAATTTCTTGTTTTCTTAATTTTTCGATGTAGTGGTATTTGTGATTTTTCGATTTGGTTATGTTGTAATTGACAATTCAAAAACAATTAGAAGAGAAAACTTAATAAAATTACGTGTAGTTATTATGTTTTAAAATGAAACGTTTTGTTGTTTATTGTTGTTGAATGTGTCCCGTTTTTAATGTGTGACATCGATATATGTGACTAATATTTTACTGATTCTTTGTTACAGAATCACTTATTATTATTTTTATTTTTCATTTTTGCATTTATAGTTACATTTTCTATTTTCTTCTTCAATTTTTCTTTCTATATAGTATTTTTCTATTTATTTTAATATTTTAATATTATAATATGTTATGTAGTTATAGTTTATTTATTTTTGTCTTTGTTTTCTTTTTGTTCTTCTTTTTATCTTCACTTCATAGAGTTTATTTTATTTTATTTAATATCTGATTAATTATGTACTTTTTTTTCTGATCGGTTTTAAATATTCAATCTTGATTTTTAATATTTTCTGTCATTTTCTAAATGTGAGTTTGTTTTTGGTCCATGTTAATTTTCGTTTTTTTTAGTTTTTAATTTGATTACCTTTCGATCGTTATCGAAATTATGTAAATAGTGATGTGGGCTCTACCCACGCGTACAATTTTGATTTTGAGACGATGTGTTTTGTTGATTCTTGTGCATCATTTCTTGACTTTTACAACAATGAGAGCTTTTATATTTCCGGGCTGAAAACACAATTTCAAGCTGAACCGACATAAAATTCAGTTGGGAATTGGAATTTTTTTTGGAAACCGTAAATGTTTAAAAATCGAGGATCCAAAACCGAATGTCCTAAAGATAAACTAAACAAATACTCCACTAGCTTATGAGAAACCGAAAGTAACGCAAAAAGATGGAAACAAAAAGTTGCACCGTAGAATAACATATCTTACTTAACTTAACAAGTCAACAATTCAACGTCTAGTTTGAATTGGGTGGCAAAATATAACTTCCGTGTAATACAACACACATCACGTGTCTCAATCAAACCAAGCACCAATAGACTATAAACGAAGACACACACACATACCATTACTCGGCTTGGTTTGTTCGGAACTCATCGTTTGCGTTCTTGAGCAGTTCTTCTAGCTGACGTTTCTGCATCCGTAACTCGTTAGCTTCCGTCATGGCTTTCATAGCCAGTATCTCATTTGATGAAAACATTGAATCCATCTGCTCAAAGAGCCTCTTGAATCATAAGGAGACTTATCTTCATATCGGTGAAGTTTGATACAGACCAGTAGTTTTTTGATTTATAAAGGAGAAATCTTATGCTCAGACCCCAATAACCAACACAAAATAAAATATTCATGTGCTTCTAAAGAAATTCAAATGAAGTACATTATTATTATTACAATAAAGTGAGAGGGTTTAGGGTGATTGAAGTTGGTTCTGATTACAAAACATTATTAGGTAGACAGAAAACAAGAAAAGCAAGTTCAAGACACAAGCATGATGAGAAAATAAAGTTGCCCATTACTTCAAAGGCTCCATAACAGCGACTCCACCAACAGCTTGGAGCTTGGCAATGATTTCGTCAGCTTCTTCCTTTGAGACACCTTGTTTAATCACGGAAGGGGTGCCACATACAATTTTTTTCAATGGTTCCAGAACCAAGTCGGTCATTGACTTCACTTCTTCTGTCGATTTGATCCATGCAACTACTCCAAGCAATTTCCAGATTTTATCTTCGTCGATTTTGAGCAACTTGACAGCAAACTTCTCCCCGGTTTCTTCGGTTTTAGTTTCGGGAGGTTTAGGAAGCCCCAGCTGTTCACTGAATTCATAACGAAATCTTTCCATTTCGCTTGATTCCAGCCGCCTACCAAACGGATCATTCAAATCGTACGGATGTACCCTCTCGACTGGAGGCCAAGATTCAGGTTGACGGTGGAACGGATATTCCCTCTCGACTGGAGGCCAAGATTCAGGTTGACGGTGGAACGGATATTCACTCTCGACTGGAGGCCAAGATTCAGGTTGATAGTGGAGCCATTGGGGACGGGGAGTTGACCGATAATGCATGCTTCTGACCAGGGATGTAAGCAAACGGCGCCCTTGCACAAACCTCATCATGACTATAAAATTTCTATTCAAGAAAAAAAAAAAACCAATTTGTTACAAACAAACTCGAATCAGAAAGACTAATTTCCCAAGCACAAAGACGAACCCCTGATTTGATTTACCAGGAATGATTGATTTACAAATCTTTGTGAGAAATACAAACCCTAAGCTATCACAGCCCCCCAAAAATCAATCAACAGGATCCATAAATCACAGACAGGTGATGTGAAAAGAGACATCTAAAACCGGAGAATCATATGAGAAGAGAATAAAGGGTATTGCTTACCTCCGGCGGCAGAGAGGGATCAACGAGAGGGGTCTAGGGTTAATTGATGAATAAAGCGACGATACATGTATTTTAAAGGGGTTAGACCGTACGCAATGGCGTAATCGGCCACCGGTTGTATGTATATAAAATTATTAAAATACACACTCTCTCTTCCTTTTACTCAACTTTATACCTTTTCTTTCATCCTTTTACTCAACTTTTATTAATTTTATATTTAAACACACCCACTATCTTCTAAAAACTCTCTCCAAAAACTTCTCAAATAAAAACCCCTCTCTCCAATCATAACAACAATCTCCTCTTTTTACTCAAACTTTATTAATTTTATATTCAAAAACACTCATATTTTTACTCAAAAAACACTCTCTTTCCTCATATTCCTCAAGTTTAATAATTATATATTTGAACAACACCCTAGGAGTTGCACCTTTGCGGATGCTCTTACAAACAGTGCCAAACCTGGGCCATCCAAATAAAGCAGCGGCCTTGGGCCTAAAATAATTTTGTTTTTTTTTTTTTAAATCTGTTATAAACTGATAATTATCCAATGGTATTATTAAAATTCATTTTTAATTATTCAAAAATAATTTTTTTATAACCTGTATTTTAAAATTTTGAGAAACCATTAAACAATGAATATTCTGAAATTCAGCTCCAATAGAGAATTATGCACAAAACCTTCAATAGTATTTTTCTATATTTAAATAAAATTTAATAATTTGTTAGATAATATTAAAATATCAAATAATAAAAGTTATAAAAAATTGAAGAAAATAGATTTAAATATTTGCATTTTCATCAAGTAGGAAAAAATTTTGTCTCTATAACCTCGTTACTTTTTTTTTCTAAATTTCTTACTTCCCACTTCTGAAAAAGACAAACTACCGTACGATTATAATGAAATTTTTTATTTTAATAACTGATCTAATATTAAATAGTTTGCTAGATTCATTGTTTCTTTGATGAGATATTTTACCTGAAAAAAATTGGAATTATTCAAATTACACTACGATCAAACAAATCGTATTAAAAAAGTACGATTGATATATGATTGATTGATATTTCCAAAAAAAAAAAAAAAAATTCCAAGAAAAAAATATTAGACAGATTGTTCCTTTCAAGTTATTACCATATAAGTTTCGAATATTCATATTGAAAAAGTTTTACTTTCACGTTATAGATATTCGAATTAAAAAACATATCTATTATTTTTTTAGATTGTCTTCTTGTGTTTGATGTAAAATTATGAAATAGTAGATACCTTTATATAAGGTGATTGTTTCTAGTTTTTAGGGGTTTATGATTTCTAAAAAAAAGGAAAAATACTTCAATCTTTTTTGGTTTATGAGTGTTTTTCAAAAAAAAATTTTTTTTTGAAAAAAACCTTTAATCCTTTTCTATTTATGATTTTTCTTGGTTGTTATTAAATGATATTATTTTCTAAATTTTTAATTTTATAGTTTTTCTTTTTGTTAATAATTTTAAGAATTTAACCAATAAAATATATTTTCACACATGATAATATTTTAAATCATCAAATTTTTTTTTTTTTTTTAAATATTAATTAATATTAAAAATCCCACAAATGTGGGCTTTGGCCCTGGGCCCGTTTAGAAAAGCCCAACCGGTTACAAAAGTGGGCTAAAATCGAAACCCTAGATGCCTTAGCCGGAAAAATACAGATCGGAGCTTGGTGTTCACCGGACGCGGCGGCGCCTAGTGGTTGTGCCGGCGAATACAAGGCCGGCGGCTTTGTGGCCGGATGTTCGGAGATGACCCATCGCCGGAAGTATTCGGTTCCCGGTTCTGGTGCCTTTCCGACCATCCACCAACCTGCTACATGCCTCCCGGGCAACTTACGCCGCCGATGTACGGTTCTCCGGTAACAGAGCCTAGCTGGAGCGCTCTGCCCACTCAGATCTGATCTTCTCCGGATCCGGCGGTTTCTGATTGTCCCGAGCATCCTCTCCTTGATTCGGTCCGGCGGAAGCACCGAGGCTGCAGTCGCGAGAGTGGTGGCTCAGATCCAACCCGTCGCTTCCGATTCCGCTGAACTGAACAACCCTAGCCATCGCCGCCGTGACTTCCGTCGCTGCAGACGCTTCCTCCTTGGCGGCCGAGCCGAGGGTTCCGTTGAAGGCTCGCCGGCGTCTTCAAACCGTGGCACAGTCAACAGATCCACTCACCGCCAGATGGAAGAGCCGCCACAACATCACTGGAGGTGAGGCTTTGCTGTCGGTGAGGGAAAGGAGCTCACTCCCGATTTGGCTTTTGTAGAACCCAAGAACCGGCGGTGAAGCTCGTAAAAGAAAGCAGAAGAGTGGCGGAGGGCTATCTCACGGCTCCGGCGGTTACGCCATTGCCGGAGATAGCCTCCGAGGAGAGACGGCGGCCGCTTAACCTAGATCTAAAAAGGGGAGAGAGAAGAGAGAAGCGCGTCGGGGAAACGCGCTAGAGAACTTATCAAACTTCCATTTGTCATGTTCTTGTTAGTTACTAACTTTAAGGGATCATATTTTACAAAGAAGATATTAGGTGAATATCCGCATATACGCAAAGATTTCTATCCATAATTTAAAATATCACATTTGTTGTAAATCACTTGATGGATGGACTCCATAACCGTGACCCATGTCCTAGAAGGTTGGCCCGTCAGCCCATTGGTGTAACGGCCCGTCGGCCAGTCGGCCCATCAATGTCTCAGCCCGCCGGTCCAGTCGGTCATCGGCCCGTCGGTCTGTCGGCCCGGCCCGTCGGCCCGGTCCATGAAGACACAACCATAGGCGGCTACCAATGGCGGTTTGACCTAGGCTTAGTGGGCTTTGTAGGCTTAGCCCATTAGACATGTAACCTCCTCTTGTACTAGTATATATATGTGATGTAAACCTCATTATTCATCAATAGAAACGAGTTAATCCTTCACATGTTATCAGCACGAGCTTGCTCTTAACGAAACCCTAGCAGCTGCCGCTGAAACCCTAGCAGCCGCCGCTCAACCCTAGCTCATCCGTCGTCAGCCGTCAGCCGTCAGCCGTCCGTCGACCAACCATCGTCTACCGTCATCCGTCCGTCGACCACCGTCGTCCGATCGTTGTTCATCCGACGACCGTCACTGTCCGCTGACTGCCCATCCGCCGTCCGACGATTGTTCCCTACCACCGTCAGACACCGAACGACCGATCCGCCGTTCCATCGTTCCGTCGTTCCGCCGATCCGCCGTTCTGCTGTCCGTCTGTCGATCGCTCGCTGTCCGTCGCTCCATCCGTCGACCGTTCCCCATCGTCTGTCGCTCCGTCTGTCGCTCCGTCTGTCAACCGACGATACAACCGTCGACCGCCGACTGTCAACCAGCGACCACCGTACGCCGATCGTCGGATCCGCCGATTACAACCGCCGGACATCGTCGGGAAGCTTGTTAACCGAGGTCTTTAGCTCCCGGTTCCAGTCCGTTCAACCCCTAAGGAGAAAGGTAACCTACTAAACCCTAAAGCTAAAGAACCCTAATCGAACTTGAATATAACCAACGGCCAAAACCCTAAAACGGATGATTGATTAGTGTTTGCGATTGTATTTGTTTGTTGGATCCGATTGTTTGTTTTGTTTAGGATGCTAGAATGTTTTGTTATTGCTTATCCTAAACCCTAATCTCGAAAACATATTAACCTAAAATCCGAAACCCTAAAAGACATAAACCCTAAATCGAAAAACACTCTAATCGGATCAAAACCCTAAATCTCGATTGCTTGTGTTGTCTAGGATGTTTTAGCTTGATTGATTTCGTGGTTGCATACATGAATTATTAAAGTGATGAAATCCCTCATGTTGCATAAACCCTAAAACCAAAACCCTAGTCGAAATAGAAAAATCGCTAAAGGAAAATTTACCCTAAGACCGAAAAGGAAACTCTCCCAAGAGGAAAAGGGAAATCGATAAACCCTAAAGAGAAAAGAGGAAATTGTCCTAAAAGGAAATTGTCCTAAGGAAAAGAGAAAAAGAGAAAGTCATATCTTTGAGTAAATAGGAAAATCATTCGATTTGTCCATTACATGATATTGACTCAAAGCTTCTTCATTGTAGATGTCGAAACTCACAAATCTCCTGTACGCTGCACTCTTGGCATCTGGTGACAATTACCTTCAATGGGCATTAGACACCAAGATTGAGCTGAAGTCTAAAGGACTCGCTGAGTGCATTGTGGAAGGCAATGATGCCACGGAGAGGTCAAAGTATAGGGCGATATCGATCATACGCCATCACATAGCAGAGAGCTTGAAAAATCAGTACCTTACGGTCGAGGATCCACTTGAGCTTTGGCTTGAGTTGAAGAATCTATACGACCACCAAAAGACCGTACAACTACCCAAAGCCCAACACGATTGGCTTAACCTCAGGATCCAGGATTACAAATCCGTGGAGGAGTATAACTCCGAGCTTTTTAAGATTGTCTCTATCCTGAGGCTGTGTGGTGAGAAGGTGACTGAGAAGGATATGCTTGAGAAAACGTTCTCGACCTTTCACGCGAACAACGTACTGCTTCAGCAACAGTACCGTGCGAAAGGGTTTACGACTTACACAAGTCTAGCCTCCTGCTTGCTTCTTGCTGAGAAGAACAATGAGCTGTTACTCATGAACAGCGCATTGAGACCTCCCGGATCCACAGCGGTGCCCGAAGCCAATAGAGCCGAAACGGCTAAAGTGCCTAATGAACCTCAGGCGACCAAGGAATCCTACTACGTCCATAGGGGTAACTCTCACGGCCGTGGCCGTGGCAGAGGACGTGGTGGAAGAGGTCGTGGCAATTTCTACGGCCAAGGATACCACTATGGTGGTAGAGGTCGTGGAAACTATGGCCGAGGTAGAGGTAGAGGCCGCGGTATTAACAAACCGCATGGAAAGGCTAAGTCCGTGTGCTATCGATGCGGCATGGACGACCATTGGGCTAAAACGTGCAGGACCTCTAAGCACATCGTTGAGGCATATCATGAGATGTTAAAGCAAACAAAACCCGAAGCCAATTTGGTTCATCTTGATGGTGAAGATGATTTCGACCACGAGAATGATGATCAAATGGATTATGAGAATTCGGACATCTTGGGAGAATAGGCTTCTAGTTTTAAATTCGCTTTGTTCGCTTTGCTTTGTAGTTTGAATTCTATTGCTTGATGTCTTGGATTTATTTACTTTAATGGAATTGCTTTTGCTTCATTATTGTTTGCGTTATCGTCTAAGACATAGTTCTTGTCCACATTTAGAAATGGCCGAGGACAAGGACATACTCATAGTGGACAGTGGTTCAAGCCACACGATATTAAGAGACAAAAGATATTTCATAAATCTAACATTGAGAAATGCCAATATTAGCACTATATCGGGTATAGCGAGTCTCATTGAGGGCTATGGCCAAGCCCATGTTCTCTTACCAAACGGCACACATCTTGAAATAAGTGATGCCTTGTATTCACCCAGCTCAAAGAGGAGCTTATTAAGTTTCAAAGACATACGTCTTAATGGTTTCCACGTTGAAACGAAGGGTGAAGGGAACAAAGAATTCCTACATGTAACAGAGATTACCCAAGGACATAAGAGAGTCCTAGAGACTATACCCGCATTGTCCACTGGTCTTTACCATACTAAGATCAATATGATTGAGGCTAATTTGGCAATGAACAAAGAGTTCATAGAGGAGTTCACTTTGTGGCATGACCGGCTTGGCCATCCGGGTCATAACATGATGCGAAAGTTAATGATAAGTTCAAAGGGGCACACCCTGAAAGAAAAGAGAGTTATCCCAAAGAAGCTCACGTGTGCTGCATGTGCACAAGGGAAACTCATAGTAAGGCCATCACCGGCAAAGGTTAATAAAGAGACTATAAACTTTCTGGAAAGGATACAAGGGGACATATGTGGACCAATACACCCACCATGTGGGACGTTCCGATACTTCATGGTCCTCATTGACGCATCGACAATATGGTCGCATGTTTGTCTATTGTCCTCTAGAAACCAAGCATTTGCTAGGTTATTGGCTCAGATCATAAGACTGAGAGCCCACTTTCCAGATTTTCCGCTTAAGACTATACGTCTAGATAATGCCGGTGAATTCACGTCCCAAGCGTTTAATGACTACTGTATGTCCATGGGGGTAAGTGTGGAACATCCCGTGGCACATGTACATACACAGAACAGATTAGCGGAATCCTTCATTAAACGAATCCAATTGATAGCTCGACCATTACTGATGAGGTCGAGGCTTCCAGTAGACGCTTGGGGACATGCAATTTTACATGCATCAGAACTTATTCGCATCAGGCCATCTAGTGAACACAAATATTCACCATCCCAATTGTTAACGGGTCATGAGCCAGACATATCCCATCTAAGGACATTCGGGTGTGCCGTATATGTACCAATTGCTCCACCAGAGAGAACAAAGATGGGACCTCAGAGGAGGATGGGAATATATGTTGGATTTGATTCTCCCACCATTATAAGGTATCTAGAGCCAATTACGGGTGATCTATTTAAGGCTAGATACGCGGATTGTCACTTCAGTGAATCCGAGTTCCCTAAGTTAGGTGGAGAGACGAACAAGCTGGGTAAAGAAATGAAAGAGATAGAATGGAATCAAACATCCTTGAATTGGCAAGATCCTCGGACTCTGATGTGCGATTCAGAGGTCCATAAAATTATACATTTGCAAAAGCTAGCTAATGAGTTGCCAGATTCCTTTGCTGACCCAAAGAGAGTTGTAAAATCGCACATACCAGCTTGTAATGCACCAGTGCGTATTGATGTCCAGAAGGGAATCAATGTAATTGCTACCGAGTCTAACCCACAGAAGAAACGTGGTAGACCAGTAGGTTCCAAAGATAAAAATCCTCGAAAGTCTAGGAAAGGTGCAATGGGAACTGAGGTGGAAACCATAGACATGGCCGCGGCAAATCCTGAGGATGAGATTCGGGACGCCGAAACTCAAGGTCCTGAAGGAATTGATAATGATGAGATCTCAATAAATTATATCATGTCTGGAATAAAATGGAACCGAAAAGAGGTCGACGTCGACGAGAAATTTGCATATGAGGTAGCATATGAGATAAATGAGGATCATGAACCCACGTCTATAATAGAGTGCACTCAAAGATCAGATTGGCTTAAGTGGAAAGAAGCAATCAACGTGAAGTTAGGTTCATTAAAGAGAAGGGATGTGTTTGGTCCAATATTGAGGACACCATCCAATATAAAGCCAGTAGGACACAAGTGGGTCTTTGTGAGCAAGAGAAATGAGAAAAACAAAATCGTGAGGCACAAAGCACGGCTTGTAGCACAAGGATTCTCACAAAGACCGGGAGTAGATTATGAAGAGACATACTCCCCTGTGGTGGATGCAACGACTTTTAGATATCTAATAAGTCTGGCAGTAAGAGAGAACCTTGACTTGCGGTTAATGGATGTTGTAACTGCATATCTATATGGTCCACTGGATAATGAGATATATATGAGATTACCAGAGGGTATTGAGCTCAAAGGAAAAGATAAGAATGGGTCTCGAGACCAATACTGCATAAGGCTGAACAAATCGCTTTATGGACTGAAACAAAGTGGGCGCGTGTGGTACAATAGACTGAGTGAATACTTAGTCAAAGAGGGATATAGAAATGACCCCATCAGTCCATGCATCTTCATCAAGAAGTTTGCTAGCAAAGGATTTGTGATAATAGCAGTATATGTGGATGATTTGAACATCCTGGGAACCTCTGGGGAAATCGCCCAAACAGTCGAATATCTAAAGAGAGAATTCGAAATGAAAGACCTAGGCAAGACGAAATTCTGTTTGGGATTGCAGCTTGAGTACGTAGATAAAGGAATCCTTGTGCATCAAAAGGCATATACAGAAACAGTACTCAAGAGATTTAATATGGACAAGGCCCACCCATTGACCAGCCCAATGCAGGTGAGGAGCCTAGGATTGGATAGTGATCCATTCGGTCCAAAGAAGGACGATGAAGAAATTCTCGGTCCTGAAATGCCATACCTCAGTGCCATAGGAGCGTTAATGTACCTGGCTAGCCACACTAGACCGGACATATGTTTTGCCGTGAACCTCCTCTCTAGATTTAGTTCTTGTCCAACCAAGAGGCACTGGGACGGAATCAAGCATTTGCTTCGATACTTACAAGGGACAATTGATTTTGGATTATATTACACTAACTATAACAAAGAAGGTTTAGTTGGTTTTGCTGACGCAGGTTATCTCACAGATCCGCACAATGGAAAGTCACAAACTGGTTATGTGTTTACACATGATGGGACAGCGATATTCTGGAGATCAATGAAGCAGACCATCGCGGCCACATCATCTAACCACGCAGAGATCTTGGCGATGCATAAGGCCAGCCGTGAGTGTGTGTGGTTAAGGTCAATGACTCAACACATACGAGCCGATTGTGGGATGATCGAAGACAAGGAGTCGACCATCATGTACGAGGATAACGTGGCGTGCATAGCTCAGCTCAAGGAACTACATCAAGGGAGATCGAACGAAGCACATTCTGCCCAAGTTCTTCTTCACACATGATCTACAGAAGAATGGAGAAGTTAAGGTGGTGCAAGTACGTTCGAGTGACAATTCAGCTGATCTATTCACTAAGGCATTACCAGCATCTACATTGAGGAAGCTCGCGCATCAGATTGGGATGCGGAGGCTTAAGGACTTACAGGGATGACCAAATCAGGGGGAGTAATGCGTGCTGTACTCTTTTTCCTCGCTATGGTTTTGTCCCAATTGGGTTTTCCTTGTGAGATTTTAATGAGGCAGCATCCCCCTAGCGCATTACCGGGATCCCGTTGGCATCAGCACGGTTATGTCATCCAAGGGGGAGTGTTGTAAATCACTTGATGGATGGACTCCATAACCGTGGCCCATGTCCTAGAAGGTTGGCCCGTCAGCCCATTGGTGTAACGGCCCGTCGGCCAGTCGGCCCATCGATGTCTCAGCCCGCCGGTCCAGTCGGTCATCGGCCCGTCGGTCTGTCGGCCCGGCCCGTCGGCCCGGTCCATGGAGACACAACCATAGGCGGCTACCAATGGCGGTTTGACCTAGGCTTAGTGGGCTTTGTAGGCTTAACCCATTAGACATGTAACCTCCTCTTGTACTAGTATATATATGTGATGTAAACCTCATTATTCATCAATAGAAACGAGTTAATCCTTCACA
This sequence comes from Erysimum cheiranthoides, assembly GCA_011420285.2. Classification (NCBI taxonomy): domain Eukaryota; kingdom Viridiplantae; phylum Streptophyta; class Magnoliopsida; order Brassicales; family Brassicaceae; genus Erysimum; species Erysimum cheiranthoides. Next base: position 4,295,833 of record CM022179.2, on the reverse strand, counting down.
ACATTAATCTTTTAACCTCTTGAAAATATTATGGTTTTATTATATATTTTCAAAACTTATTAGAAAGGTAATTCTCCAATAGAAAATTTTATTCACTTCACAGATATATGATAACTAAAATTTATATGCTCCATGATACTATGAGGACAGTTCTACTTACACCATAAGATTTCACGAAACTTCACATTAGGTATTCCTTATTTTTGTTATCACTTATAATCTATACTATATAAAAGTTGAGGCTATATGCTTCTAAGGCCGTCCACATGAGATTTTAAATGGTCAATCGCATAGCACCATATCACCGTTTCTTTAAAGGTCATCCATATAAGATTTTAGATGACCAATCGCATAGCGCCATGTCACTGTTTCGTAAAAAAGGAAAAAATTGTTTCTACAAAAAGTTGAGGCTATATGATTCTAAGGCCGTCCACATGGGATTTTAAACGGCCAATCGCATAGCGCCATGTCACCGTTTCTTTAAAGGTCATCCATATAAGATTTTAGACGACCAATCGCATAGCGCCATGTCACTGTTTCGTAAAAAAAGAAAAAATTGTTTCTACAAAAAAAAGGAAAATATTTTAAATCGGAAAAAAGGAAAAAATTGTTTCTACAAAAAAAGGAAAAAATGTCATGTCACCGTTTCGTAAAAAGAAAAAATTGTCTATACAAAAAAAAGGAAAATATTTTAAATCGGAAAAAGAAAAAAATTGTTTCTACAAAAAAAAAAAAGAATAATATTTTAAATCAGAAAAATGAAAAAATTATTACTACAAAACAAAATAAAAAATGTCATGTCACCGTTTCGTAAAAAAAGAAAATTTGTTTCTACAAAAAAAGAAAATATTTTAAATCGGAAAAAGGAAAAGATTGTCTCTACAAAAAAAAGGAAAATATTTTAAATCGGAAAAAGGAAAAAATTGTTTCTACAAAAAAAAAGGAAAAAAATTTGTTTCTACAAAAAAAGGAAAATTTGTTAGTGTCAATTTGAAAAAAATGTTATCTTTAGTTTTCTAATAAATAAAAAGGAAAATTTGTTAAATCGTAAAAAAGAAAAAAAAACGTTTCTAGAAAAATTCCAAAATGCAAAAAAAAAAAGAAGTTAATTTTAGTTTTCTAATAAAGTTTGTTTAAGTTTCCTTATAAAAATGAAAATTTTTCAAAATGTTAAATCGTAAAACGGAAAATTAAACTAGCAGCAAAAATAAAAAGAAAAAATTCTAAATTTTTAAGTAGTGACTTTAAAATTAATTAAAGGAAATGTTCTTTAAAATTAACATAAATAGCTAATAGAATGAAGATTCTCAAGGCATTGCATCAGAGAAGGGTTTGTGCGAAAGAGAACAAGTATAAGGAAAGAGTTTGTGCTTCGATTAATCAGAAACGTACGTGTAGCTGCTGAGAAGAAACGTCTCGGGTTGCTTGAAGCTGAGAAGAAGAAATCACGTGCTCGTGTCCAACAAGGCAACAAGTACGTCACGTTGCCAACTCTGTTTCTAATCAGCGTGAGATGGAGAGAGGTAAATTGAGGGACAAACTTGAAGACAAATTGCAATGAGTAAGCTTTGGTTTTTGTGTTTCTTTAATCTGTTATGTTTCTTAATCTTACGTTTTTTGGTGTTTGATAATTCAGGCAAAGAGACATAGATTGGAGTTTCTTCGTCAGAGAAGAAGACATCGTGATTCTATTAGTCTCTATTGCGATATGATGCAGGAAGATGTTGTTCTTCTCTCTAGAAAGTTGTCAAGGTAATAAAGCGTTACGCAATTCTCTTATATTCTTTCTTTAATAGCTTTTTGATAGTATGGATTTCTTTGGGTTGTTTATAGGTGTTGGAGGTGCTTTGTGAGGCAGAAGAGGATAACCTTGGACTTGGCGAAAGCTTATGATGGTTTGAAGATTAACGAGTCACTACCGTTTGAGCAGCTTGCGGTGCTAATTGAGTCGCATGTTACTCTTAGATTCGCCTGTTACTACCTCTGTTTTCAAAACATGGTGGCAATCTCATTCCGAATGGCCTTACACTACCGTGTGTTCTCTCTCTTTCTCTTTCACTTATCTGAAATCTCTTTTTTAACTTCTTCCATTTACTCAGGTAGCATATCAAATTATTGATTTTGCAGGTTGAAGATATATAAGGAGAGATTGGTGCAGGAGACAGGTTTGCAGCTAAAGCAGATAAACAATTGGTTCATTAATCATAGAAAGAGGAATTGGCATATCAATCCATCTTCTTCCACTGTCTTTAAGAACAAACGCAAAAGGTATTATATACTTTTCTAGGTTCGGACCAGAAACTAAATTGCCAAAGCTGCGGAGAAAAGAGAGAATCTTCCAAACAAATGTCAATAAGAAGACTTCCTCTGCTTCTTTGCTTGCACGTAAAGCATTTCGAACATTCTCTTACCCGTAAAACCTCGAGAAAAATCGATAGCTACTCGTTGTATCCGTTCCGCCTAAACATGTCTCCTTACCTTTCTTCCTCCATCATCGGAAAGCGGTTTGGGAACAGAATATTTGCCTTTAATGGAGAAGTATGATAGTTTATCATCATCATCTCCATCAGCAGAATTTGAGATATTTGCGGTTGTAACTCACTCGGGGATGTTGGAATCAGGTCACTATGTGACGTATCTGAGGCTTAAAGGGTTGTGGTACAGATGTGATGACGCATGGATCAATGAGGTTGAAGAAGAAGTGGTGAGAGGATGTGAGTGTTATATGTTGTTCTATGCACAAGAGAGAGTGACTCAAAAGGCTCAAAAGGAGTTGAGTTATCAAATTATCTCCATGGCTGATGCATTTCCCTTTGCTGATTGTTGACTCTTCCTTGGCCAAAGATTTTGACGCATTTTCCCTTAATAACTTCTAAAAATGTATGGTTTCCTCACTCTCCTCCTAAAAGAAAAGAAGAAAAGAAAAGGGATGTGGTAAACAAAGAAGTGGGCTGAGGGATGCATGGTTACCCCCTTGCATACTTCTGACTCATGAAAACCAACCCCGGGAAAAAGAAAAAGAAGGAAGAAGAGATCGATAAAAAAAATAGAGTGATACCCTAAAGAAGGGAAAAATCGATCTCAAGAGAAAAGGGGAGAGGAGAAAAAAGAACCATAAGAAGAATGTCTTGGAGCTAGAGGAAGGTAAGCGTCTACGCGATCTTTGATCGATACTCCCTCGTTGAGACCGCATGCTTGTAAAGAACGAATGTAGGGAGTCAACAATGGAGATTTTGGAGCTTCCTTGAGATCGCGGGACACTAGTACAGAGAGTTGCTAAGCCATGGTTAATACATGTTGTAACCTCAATCTTTTGAGTGATGGATTCGCGGAAGAAGTACGGAGATTCTCGAGAAGTTGTAAGTTCATGTTTTCAAACCTTTCTCTTTATGATTTGTCTTTTTGATTGTTCTTTCTTGAGGACAAGCAAGGATTCAAGTCTGGGGGAATTGATGAGTCCCAAAATTACCGTTTTCTATATAGGATTTAAGTTTGTATATTGAATCAACTAACTTATATTAGATAGAATATAATTCTATATGCTTTCCTTAGTGTATTACAGGTCTGAGAAGCAAATATTGGAAAAGGAAGAGATTTGAATGATTTTAGATGCAAATATACATTGATAGATGCAGAGTCCAGCAGACCCGTCAGAAGTAGGGCCTCAGACGAAGACCTTTCCACCGTTGGATCTTTCTAAGATTGTGACACAAGATAGCTAATTGAGTTAGCTTTCATCTCCAAGTGGTTTGAAGGATATATAACGGTGCGATCAAGAGTTATGGCCGATTTACTGAAGACAGGTCAATCTGCTGACGAAGCTCAAGCCCATGAAGATGGGGATCGACCGGTCCACACTTGGGATCGATCGATCCACCGCCTCTTTTGCCTCCTCTCCAAGACTTTCCATTTCTTTTGTTTCCTTTTGTTGCTCTCCCCTTTTCCTATATAAGGAGGGCTCGCCCATTGTATTTCACACACCTCAGAGAGCATTAGCTCTCACCTTTAGAGAGAAATAACTCTTCCCTAGTTTTGTAAATATTTTAGTTTCCTTTTATATTTATAGCTTTCTTTTTAGGTTTAGATTCTTTAATAAAGATGTTTCCTTTTGTATTCATCTTTCTTCTGGTTTCTATGCTCGATTAGTTAGCTTATTAGGTTTAGGATTTCGGAAAGGATGTGAGTAATTCGTTAGGTTGTTAGTTTGAGAATTTATCTTTATGGTTCTTCATCTATTGTTATACATAATGCTAGAATTAGATTGATCACCTCGTTCTAGATCCTAGGTTGAGTAATTAAGCAATGACCAATGCGGTTAATCGCCTGACCTACCTAGATGAGCAAGGTGATCCATGGCCTATGACCAATTGAAGTCGTGGCACCTTGTCAACATATTAATCTCGTTTGTTAATGCTAGTTTTACTTTAATAGGCGAACCAATGGTTTAGGATCTATTTTAGTATTGCTAAGTTAGGCATTGTAGTGACACGCAACCTGCCTTTATAATCGTGAATTGAGTTCAAGAACGGTTCTTAAATATTCCCATTCAATTACTTTGTCACATCTTGGAAGAATACCCTATGTCTAATGTTTTTATCTTATTATTTATCTATCTTTTATTTCTTGAAAAACCCAATATCTAATTCTGTCTTAGCTTAACTTTAATCCCATAAATTATTAGTGTAACTTATCGGTCCCTGTGGATTCGACCCTAAAGTGCTACAATTGATTACCGTATTTGATCCGGTAGTTTGCATATTTAGGTTTATTATTTGATCTACGATCATATAACAGAAGAAACGTGCAGCTGAAGATATTATTGGAGAAGATCTCATTGAAGATATATTCCTTTTATTTAGAAGAGGATATTCCTTTTTGTAACTAGGTTAAATCTAGGGTGACATCTTATAGATATATGGTATATATACAAGGAAGGTGTATGCTGCTAGGGTTAGCCGAAAAGAAAAAGAGAAAAACGTTTGTATTGTTTCGGTCTCACCCAGCGAGCCGCGCGGCTTGCTGGAACATAGGTCTGGATGTTCTAGACTGTGTATGGTTGGTGTCGAACTAAGAAAAAACTTAGTGTCGTATAATTCCAGACCTTGTGTAGCTAGGTTGTGTTTGGTCTCGAACTAAGGGGTGTCTTAGTGTCGAGTAAATCCAATTAGGCAAGGTCTTATTGTAAGATTGTCTAAATACATCTAGTGCATGTTTGGAGGACGTAGGCATGTTGCCGAACCTCGTTAATTCTTGTGTGTGCTCATGTTTACTGCTTTTACAAAATCTTCCATAGATTGAGAGGTTGTGGATACAACCCCTCTTCCTTGAAGCAGCACAAAAATATTGTGAATCCACAAACTTAGGCTTGATGCCATATAAATGGCTATTATCGATGTTGGTAACATTTTCCTTTATGTTTCTTAACAATAAAATTTTGGGACGATGATCTATTTCCCCACGAGAAGTATCGTATCGCACCAGATGCGGCCCATAACTTTGCCTCGTTCCAGATCTCCCCGAATTCAAAGTTCGAAATCTACTTCCCCTTTTATTAGACCATCTCCAACCCATCACTCTATTTTTTACTCTAAAATAGAGTAACTCTAAAATAGAGTAGAGTTTCTCTCCAACCCTACTCTATTTTTAGAGTAACTCTATTTTTTTCCTCTATTCTAGTGTAAAATTATAGAGTAGAAAATAGAGTTACTCTATATATGCCCTAACTAATAATTCAAAGCTATAATACCCATAAAATTGGTTGTAAGATGGTTTACTGTTTCAAAATAATTAGTAACCGATTAATGAAAATAATAAACCGGATTAAAACCAATTTGGACCCGATTACCCAACTTTAATCCGTTTGAAAGATTTAACCGGATTCCATTAAACTTTCCCCCACGACCACGATATATCTCATCCCCAATTCTAAGGGGGTGTATTGAACTGAGAATTTTAAGAGATTTTGGGATATTCTTAAATCCCTTGTTATTCAATTGATGATTTTTAAAAATCATCTGAAATCCTATGTTATTGAATGTGAAATTTATAAAAATCATTTAAAATCTCTTGTTATTCAATCAATAATTTATAAATCTCACTTCAAATCTATTGTTATTCAAAAAATCACAAATTTTTTAAAAATCTCTATTGATTGTGATTCTAGGAGACTTTTCTAACATTTTTAGTTTAAAATGATGTCTTACAAAATCACACCTTATAAGGTGATATTTTATAAAAATATTTGTTTAATAAAAATCTCTCTCTCGTTCTCTCTTCCTCGCCTTTCATCGGCCTTCCTCGCCTTTCATCGGCCTTCTGCGTTGTTCTTTTCTTCTTCCGCTTGAGTGAACAGTAGAAGAGAATATTTCCTCTCCGCCTGGAAAATCTTGGAGCTCCCCGTTCAATAGATTCGTCCTTCTTGAAATTGGATCTGAATTTCACTCAAGATTCCCTCAAAGGTTCGTCATTGATTCTAACGCCATTTATTGCGTTAGAGCTCGTTCCCTTCTTCAAAACCCAAATTTGATTTTTTGGAATTCATGTCTCTGAATTTGGAGTTTAATTTCCGATTTATGTGAATTTGCGTTTAGGTTTCATCAGTAATGAAGCATTCAAAGGATCCGTTTGAAGCAGCAATTGAGGAGGAGCAAGAAGAATCGCCGCCGGAATCACCCGTTGGCGGAGGCGGAGGCGGTGATGGTAGTGAAGAGGGACGAACTGAAATAGACCAGACTCCTGAAGAAGATGAGAGAGCTGTAGATGTTCGCCGTCCAGTGAAGAAGGCTAAAACCTCCGTTGTTGTTGCTGAAGCTAAGAAAAAAGATGAAGAAGAAGAAGAATAAGAAGAGGAAGAGAATATGGAAGCTGAGCTCACCAAATACCCAACCAGTGCTGATCCTGCTAAGATGGCCAAAATGCAGTGAGTCTTTTAAATTTTGATTATTCTTCATGTTTCTTGATTTGATTATAAAAGCTTTTAGTATGTGATTGTTTTTTAAAAAGCAGAACCATTTTTATCGCAATTCACTGAGGATCAGATGAGCAGATATGAATCTTTCAGGAGATCTGCACTTCAAAGACCACAAATGAAGAAGGTATATTATATGATGTGTGGTTATGTACAATCTTTATTGTGTGTCATTCCAAATATGAACCATTTAGCTTTGTGTTGATGCAGTTATTGATAGGTGTCACTGGGAGTCAGAAGATTAGTATGCCAATGATTATTGTTGCGTGTGGAACACTTGAGGTACTTCCAATTTTTAGATTAATCTTTGGAATGTGCATTGTCTTTATTGGATAATTACCAATAAGAACCTCCTGTTCTTATTGGTCATTCTTTTGGAGGACTAAACAAACAGTCGTTTGAAACACCTCAGTATTCACCGTCACGGCTTGAAGATGATGAAGACGACGACGATAACAATTGCTGGTAAGAACTTGAGACATTCTTTCCATAATTTTACAAGTAGTTTTTTAGTGGGCTGCTCTTTTTGGATCAAAGAATTCTAATATATGGGCTTTTCCCATTCTTTTCATATCAGCTAGGGTTAGTTTATTGGTGTATATATACTCACGATCAGCAGCTTTCTTCTCCCCTACAAGTTCCCGATCAGCAGCTTTTTTCTCTATCAAAGTGAGTATTTTCTATTACTTTTTACTTTTCTTTATTTCCACGTTTTGTATCATGAACATCTTATAAGAGATACATGTTGATAGTTAGTTAATATATACCAACAAAAGCAATTTCTTAAGTTGGAAACGAATTGACTTGTTTGAGATCTGTGGGATATATCATAACTCATGAATTGTTTTTTCTTTGGTATTGAATGCCTAGTTACGGTACACACTGCAATGGGAGATTTACAGGCTGTGAAAGCTAAAGGTCAATATAACCAATGGTTAGAACATGAAAGCAAGATGTTAGTGCAGTTGCTAGTGGATGCAATCAATCAGGGTTTTCGTGATGGTAATGGAAAATTCAGCAAATTAACCATCGAAACAAGAGTATTACCAACTCTAAACCAAAATCTTGGAATCAACAAAACCTATAATGAGTATAAAAATAGGTTAAAGATCTTGAAGGGTAAGTACCTAGGGTTGGCAGATCTTCTTCGTTTTAGTTCTGGTTTTGGATGGGACCCTGAAACGAAGAAATTCACTGCTCCAGATGAAGTATGGACTGACTATTTCAAGGTAAGCAAAACTATAACATATAATTTGTGAACATAGTAGTGTTGCTTATATGTATCAAGATTACTAAAACGTTTTTATGTTTAAATAGGCTCATCCAAATAAAACACAACTACGTGATGACTCATTTGAAGATTTTGGAGATCTACGAATGATTTTTGAATCAAATACTGCTACTGGGAGGAATGCTGTGGGATTAAGCGATGCCATTGATACAAATACTTATCACGTTGGAGAGAAGAAGGGACAAATAATTCAAGTCGTGACCAGGTAATGGAAAATGAGGAAATAATGTACGAAGAGACATCTGTTCAAGAAGTTTTCGCTGCATTAGAGACAAGAAGGGGGGGCAAGCTACCTCCAAGAAAGAAGGCTAGAACTGATGCGACTAACTCGAATAAGGTTGTTGATGAAATGAATACAGTGCAAGATTTTGGCCAGCAGATGTTTGACATGATACAAAAAAGATGGGAAAAGGAAAACGAAGAAAAATAAGCTGAGGACAAAGCTAATAACGTGTGGGAAGCTATCAAAGAAATTCCTGATTTGGATGAAGGTTTGTGTTATGAGGCCATGACTTTGGTTCACAGCTTAGGTATGAAATATGGATTCGTTCATATGTCCATAGCAGATCGCAAGGGATGGATCATACGAAATCTTCGTAAACCATAAGAATGAAGTTCAATACATCAACAAAGATTGAAGACGTTTTTTTATATTAATAGTTTACCTTTTTCAATTTAGCAATACTTTATGAGCTTTCTTTTTTATTTTACTTTTGATTTGAGACATTTCTTCCTTTTAAAAATAACCATCTCTTTTTATATTTTTTTGATTTGAGACATTTCTTCCTTTTAAAAATAACCATGCACCTCTTTTTATTGTTTTTAAAAATAATTCTTGAACCAGAGATATTTCACAAAAACAAAATGAAAAAATGCATATAATTATGTAACTAACATAAAATAAAATAAAATGTGTATCTTGCATTTTCCTGTGGCGGGTAAAATATGATTCTTGGCGGGTAACTAAAGGCCAAATTAGGGCAAATAATATATCATTTGTTGCTTTCCCTCATTTGTTCTCCACGCCGCCGTTGCCTCAACGTTCGTGAGTACTCTTTTTTCAATGATTATTATGGTTTCTTTTCTTTATACAATACACGTGTTCCTTGTGGTTTGATATATCTATGTTTTAACTTTCTCTATATGATGATGTGTCTCTGTGTAATACACGTTTTGTTTACGAGGTGATTCTCGTTTTGTTTATGAGGTGATTCTCGGTTGGTTTATGAGGTGAATCTTTGTGGTTTTATAGCTATGTTTTTGTGTAGGGTTTTATAATGGATCGCATTGTTCATGAAAGTGAAGAGATACAAGCTAGAAGAAAAAGAAAACGGATGAGAAATTTCAAGACAGATATTGATATTATGATGATGGTCTTGTCAATCATTGCGAAGGTTCAATATTCCGTATGGCAGATACCACGCCAGATAAGAAAACCAGCTACAAGATTTGGACATGAATACATACAAAGAGCATTGGTTGGTGAGGAGCGTGACACTTTTCGACGTTTGTATCGCATGGACCCAGAAGCATTTCTGAATTTATGCTCTATTTTTAGAAAGGAGATAGGTTTAAAAGACACAAGATATGTTTCAGTTGAAGAAATGCTTGCCATTTTTTTGTTCATCGTTGGGCAAAATTCAAGATATGTTTCGGTTGAAGATAGATTCCAGAGATCAAGATTCTCAATAAGTACAAGCTTTAACACAATTCTGAAGGTGCTAAAAGCACTTGCTCCAAAGTATATGTCACACCATATATTATTTTATTACTTTTTTTACTCTAAGCACACCATTGAGTGTGCTCCCATTAAGGATGACATGAGTTTAATAAATGCGACGGTCCATTTGAAATAACGGGTCCATTATTAGGTCCATTATGAATGTTGGGCCTATTGTGCGCTGTCGTCAGCAGAATTGGCTGGTTGTTCTAATTCAGTAATTTGAGAAGAATGGGTTTGATTGTTACATTTGAAACTTCATATCTGAATAGATAAAATTATGAAAGAGTAAGGGCATAATTAAGAAAAGTAGCGAAAAGAAAAGGATAAAAAGAACCGTTTGAAGAAATTATCTGCGCGGTGGATAAGAGAAAAAAAAGATGCAAACGCTTCTCAGTCAGCCATGTAAGTCTCTTCCTATATTCACTGCTTCTTTGTCGTCGATTCGCAGCTCCGGTAATGCGCGGGATTGTATCTACTTTAAAGCATCGGAGAAAGTCTCGCAGTTTCAATTTCATGGAACCCTAAGCCCTTTTCGGTTTCGTAGTTTCGCTGTTTGTCGCGATTTTGCTGTTCGTGGAGCACGAGACGATGTTGCCGATGTTCAAAATGGAGGAATCGTGGCGAAGAAGGAGGAGGAGGAGGAGGAGGAAGAGCTTGAGCTATTGAACAAGCCTAATCCTGTACCGAAATCAGAAGATGAGAAGGAGAGTGGAAAAGCAGACGATGACGAGATTCTTGAGCCGTTTTTGAAATTCTTCAAACCGGAAGGAGAAGGAGAAGGAGAAGGAATCGAATCGGAAGTTTCTGAGGAGACGGATAGAGTCAGTGTAGAGTATTACGATCCTAAACCAGGTGATTTTGTGGTTGGTGTTGTGGTTTCGGGTAATGAGAATAAGCTCGATGTGAGTATTGGTGCGGATATGTTGGGAACTATGTTGACGAAAGAGATTCTTCCTCTGTATGATAAAGAGTTGGATTATCTACTGTGTGATTTGAAGTATGATGCTGAAGAGTTTTTAGTTAATGGTAAAATGGGGATTGTTAAGGATGATGACGAAGGTGTTCAGATTGTGGAATTTGCTCGGCAAGGTAGGCCGGTGGTGGAGGTTGGGACCGTGGTTTTCGCGGAGGTTTTAGGGAGGACGTTGAGTGGAAGACCTTTGCTTTCTTCTAGACGCTACTTTCGGAGAATCGCTTGGCACCGAGTGAGGCAGGTTCTTTTCTTGTGCCTTGATTTTATTCATTCTCTGGATTAAAAAAACTGTTATTGGTTTTGAAGTATTTGCATCATTTGGATGCCGAAGTATTTATAAGCATCTTATAAAGAATGAACTGTTCTGTGGCAGATCAAGCAGCTTAATGAGCCTATTGAAGTTAAGATAACAGAGTGGAATACAGGAGGGCTTCTTTCTAGAATAGAGGTACCCGAATTTTCGTCTTTCATTTGTGTTTAGGCTCCATAACTAAAGTGGATAATCCATAGCTCTTTGTTGGCTTAATTTTAGGGGTTGAGAGCTTTTATTCCGAAGCAGGAACTTGTGAAGAAAGTGAACAGTTTCACCGAGTTGAAGGAAAACGTAAAGCAAGAGTTCCTTTTTCCACTGTAACAATTTTGTTTTAAGCTGAATCGCAGTCGGCTTTTGGCTTCTCTGTTATATGTTTTCTCAGGCTTTTTCTGTGTCGCAGGTGGGTCGTAGACTCCTTGTGCAGATTACACGATTGAACGAAGACAAAAACGACTTGATACTGAGTGAAAAAGTAGCCTGGGTTAGTTTCCCTTTTGTCTTGATTGTATTGTCTTGCCAGTATAATCAAACGATGGGACTAATGATATATTGCAAAATGTCTCAGGAGAAGATGTACCTTCGAGAAGGAACACTCTTAGAAGGAACAGTTGCCAAAATCTTACCATATGGAGCTCAAGTCAAACTCGGGGATAGTACCAGAAGGTTTGTTCAGTCTGTTTGTTATTTCACATTCATTCACTAAGTAATTTTGTATTCATTTTGTTTGCCGATAAATGTTTCCACAGCGGGCTGCTACACATTTCAAACATAACTCGCAGAAGAATTGGATCAGTGAGCGATGTGCTTAAGGTGGATGAAAATGTAAAGGTTCTGGTTGTGAAATCTCTATTCCCTGACAAGATCTCTCTTAGGTAAAAACCTTAAATAGAAACACAAATTCCAAAACTCATTACCACCTCAGTAGTCAGTAACAACTCTCTTTCTTTAACAGCATTGCTGATCTAGAAAGTGAACCGGGTTTGTTCATCTCAAAGAAAGAGGTACAGCTTGCAGATCTTTAATATATGGACCTAACATGTTCTCTTATAACCCGATACGAAAGCTTCATTCATGTCCCTACTCTAAAAGTTATACCGATGCAGAAAGTGTTTGCGGAAGCTGAAGAGATGGCTAAGAAGTATATAGAAAAGATGCCTCCGGTGGCTACAACAATGATTTCTGATCGTCCTCCGATCACAAGCAGTTTCCCTCAGGGCAAGGATGAAGAAATTTATGCTAACTGGGACTGGTTCAAATTTGAGAGTCAGTGACAAATTCACAAATTCTGTTAACATGTACAATGACCCTGTATTTGAAATTTTGGGACTATATGTATTATTATGAGTACATGTTTTAAGTTCTTTCTTCCTCCTGATAAAGCTTGTTCCTTTACAGAAGATGTATATCTATGTAAAGATCAAAACACACAACGAAGTTCACTGAAATAGAAACTTATAATAAATTGTTTCAAGTTTTCTTTTCCTCTAATCAAAAGAGTACAGTCACAGAAAGAACAATAGAGGCTTGAGCATTGCAGGCTTCACTCAATGTTCTGAATTTGACCTAAATGCAGTAAATTTATTGAGGCACACACAGATGATAATCACCTAAGAACAATGGCTCGATAACCAAATCGTATTCGGTGAAGAAGAGGAAGTTTTCAGCTAACCTCTTTGTTCTCCAAAGAATCAACATCATCATCCATCGATCATTCGTTCAACTGCTTAAGCTCGGCTTTTAGCTGTTCGATCTTGAGTCCCATGGATCGCTGCAGAGACGCTTTCTCTTTCTCTGTTACCTTTCCAAGCAAACCTTCGAACATCTCCAAAACCTCCGCCACTGCGGCTCTCGCGCACTCTGCTTCCTCGTTGAAGTAAACCGTCTCCTTCGCATCCATCGCCATTTCAATCTCCTCACGCGCCTCAGCGAACTTGAGATTGATCTCGTCCACTACCTTGTTCACATCTGGCGGTGAGCCACCACCGCCGTTAGACTCGGTGCCGTATCTCCTCTGATTCTGGTGAAAAAGCGAGGATGAAGCGTTTGGGATCCGGAAAATTAGTGAGCTAGATGATGTTGCTTCTGAGAGACTGGATTTCGAGTAGTGCGACGAAGGTTTGATATGACCGGAGACATCTCCAACCGACGGAGAATAAGTAATGCTTAGATTCTGAGGGATTCGGAGAGACCTTCTGGTGAACAAATTTCGGAGAGTAATTGCTGAATGAAGACGCATGGTTCCCGCCGGTCAGGTTTCTCCGAGATTCTGTAGGTCGGCGGCGCAGAGAATTGGGAAAATGAGAAATTGAACAAAAACTTCAGATGGCATAAAAGAGGGAGAGTAAGAAGAGATATTTTGAGCTTAATGGGCCTCATATTCTCATAATTAGGCCCACGATGAGGTCCGCGGAAAATCACGTTTCCATTGGTTGGATAAAAGTCAAAAGAAGACTGGTGAAGGTCAAACTAACAACCAAACCACTGAAGCACCTGAACCATAAACCAAGAGCTTCTCACTGACCACTCCAATGGCGAACCACTCCATTTCCATGGACTTTGACGCAAAACAAACTCCTACATAAACCCCTGAGCTCAAAGAAACTAAGAAAGCATCGATCCACGAACCCTCAAGCCACAACACCAACACTGTTGCTTTTTAGACTTATATACCCAATGGCTGAAACAGTTCCACTATCTGGAACGAAGCCGCTTACAGTTTTCAAGATGGCTTTAGCCTCCGCAAGCGTCCATTTGGTTAGCCTTACTTCTCATTCGAAGAGGAAACTACGTCGTTGGACTGCCTGTTATGGCTCTAGAGATCATGAACCTGTTATACAACTCCAAAACGACATGACGATGATGATGATGAACAATGGTGGTGTTTATGAGCCATACAACGGTGAACAGAGCATGTTGCTGAGTGGGGATCAAAGACGTGGTCCGTTGTGGCAGAAGAACATTCTCATGGGAGGGAAATGCCAGCTTCCAGATTTCTCCGGTGTTATATTGTATGATGCTGATGGGCAAGTTGTTCCTCCGGCCAAGAACTCTCTTCCTTTGCTCACCTGGAAGTAAAATGAAAGAAGATAGATCCCTAAGAAAAGCTGAAGCTCCTTATTATCATCCGGAATGCCATTTGTTTGTTTGTATCTATTTCTTGGAATATAATGTATGGTACTGTTCTATGATTTCTATAACTAAAAGATTTACTAAATCTGAACTGTATGAGGCTCTTGCTCAAGACATTCATAGTACAACATATTATACACCAACTTGCATTAAATTTTGCATTAAATCAAATCAGAGTAGTCTAACTTTGGTGTTACTGCTATAAACAATAATATAAGGGCAAGTCATAAAATACATCATGATTGCCCAGTAAATTATTAAGAGTCTGATCAGTTTCTTTTGAGACGAACAGACTTTCAGTTCATGTAATATTGACTCACATGTAACATTCAGGTTTCAATACGCCAATGTAAGATAGGTTGCGGAATTGCTCCGCAAAGTCCATGCCGTAGCCCACGACAAATTCATCTGGACACTGCGCATAATTCAGAAGGTACAGCACATGTTCAACACAATGCCAAAAAATACATACTGTATATTCTTAAGTCAGGCTAGTCTCTATCACAAAAAGAAAAAACACGTGTTTACTATGGTCTCGACAAGCACAGGCATAACATTGCAACAACTAAACAAAAAGAAGGAAAATATCATGCTCCTATTCTCTAAATAGCTGGATACTCTGGTTAAGGTGTCTTAAGCATTGAAGGTTAAGAAAGTCTCAAATATATCAAAATTTGCTGAAAGTAAAGGTACAAAAATTCCATGGCCCTTAGACAGAGATATATTGATATACATATTTGAATGGAGAGAGTAAAGAAGAAGCTTACTTCAAAACCACTGTAGAATTTCCCATTTCCAACCAGCTTAAAAAAAACCTTTCTTCTCGATGGCTTGTCGAGGAGAGTGCAAACTGAAACAGATGACGCCTTTTTCAATTTAAGGTGCTCGATAAGACAGTTGAGTGTATTGCCAGTATCCACAATGTCCTCCACCTTTAAGAAAACACATAGCGAGGCAGTGAAAATTTCCAAGATTAGCAAAGACATCAGCAATTAAGAAATGTGAAAACAACATAGTGGTCTCCTTTCTAATATCTTCATCAAAATACATTTTTTGCTAATCTTAAACGCATGGAAAATGAAACCGGAAACAGAACAGATATAACCCAACACAGATAAAGATATATCAGATTGAAGCGGACGGAAATTACCAAGACGACGTGCTTGTTCGTGATGTCAAGCTTTAAGTCAAACGATATTCTGGGAGTTCCACTAGAGACTGTACCAGAGCCGTAAGACTCAGCTCTGATGAAATCAATAGCTATGGGCAAGTCGATTCGCCTGACGAGATCGGCCAAGAAGAGACAAGCACCGGTGGCTACGCCGACGAAAACAGGCGATTCCGAGTCACCGGAGAAATCAGAAGTTATCTCGGATCCAAGTTGACCAACCCGCTCCGCAATCACTTGATCGCTGAAAAGGACCTTCTCTATGTGCTTCTCTAGCGACATCTTCCTCGTACCTCGAACACGAATCTTTTGGATTTGGGTTTTTAACTGATTTAGGGTTTAATTCTAATCGCTACAGTAAAAAAGACGCGGGAGCTAAATCGAAATTAACCGAAGCTAATTACAGTTGAGTCTCCTATAAACCAAATCCGGTACAACATCCCAATCTAGAAAATTGCCAAAAACATTTGGTAATACACAAATTGGCGCTAGAACGAAATTGAAAATTCATTGTTAGCATAACACACAAAAACATCGAAAGCCCTAGAGAGCAGAAGAAGAAGAAAAATGGCGACTACTCTCTTCATCGCTCTCCAATGTTTCGAATGTTCAACTATGCAGGTTTAATCTCTTTTGCTCTTTCTTCTTCTCCTTCTGTCAATTTCTCTGTATGGTTCGGTTTTTTTGTTATATTTAGGGATTTTTTTGTTTGGGGATCTCATTCGCAGGTGAAGCAGAAGAAGAAAAGCAGCAACAAGTGGGTTTGTGTGATTTGTAATCAGAAGCAATCGGTGAAAAAGGTGTTTGCACAAGGTTATAAGGCTAAGGAGCTTCGTTTCTTCGTCCAGTCCTTTAATATGTCTCGCAAAGTTGCCGATGAGGAGGCACAAGCCTTTGCAGATTCGTTTTCGGATGTTGATGTTGAAGGAGAAATTGATGAGGAGGTTTCAGATGTTCGCGGAAAGAAGAAGCGATCTGATTGGAGTGAGTATCTCGATTTCGATTCACCGAATGATGGTCGGAGATTAACTGTAGAGGAAGAAGGTGAGTCTAAATCGAGAGATTCAATCGTTATTACTTGAAATTTTTCATTTGAGACCAAATTTTCAATTTTGTTGCAGATGTGAAGATTGTGACTGAGATACCGAACGATATCTTCAAAAGGCCAAAGCTGAATAAATATTCTAATGATGGAGGATCATCATCAGTGGTAGGAGGTGGGAAGAAAGATAGTAATGAGCTCTCCAAGGCTTCCTTCTCCAGGCGCAGCATCAAAAAGAGTGATTTACGTTCTGGTAAGAGTAATTCTGCTACCTATAGTCTCACTGTTTCAGAATCTAGTTCGAGTAGAGCTGCTGGGAATATTTTTTCTTGACATTCACAGACACTGGACTGGTTGAAGGACTGAATGTTTTTTTTACTAAGATGAAATTTCGTTAGTAATTACTTAGTATATAGTACACTTCGGCTGTGTTGCAGAAGGAGTTATGACGAGGAAGAAGGATACAGAAGAGAGAAATCTAGAGTCCGAAAGAGTTACTAAGCCAGCTTCAAAATGGGACGCTTACTTGATTGACGATGAAGGAGCACACCAAACACCCCCACGATTTGATGGAAGACAAGCATTGAAGGATGACGGTGTTGGCAGAGCAATTATGGAGATGAGTTCCGAAGACCAGATAGTAGATGATGAGATACATCCAGATTTCATGTGATGAAAGATATTATGTTTAACCAGTTACCAGATTAATTAGATGAGTGCTAAGAGTAAATATTCTGAAACAAAACTAGAGAAGATGCAAAAGAGTTAACTCAGAGTAAAAGTCTCAATGCTAAGAGTAAAATTCAAGACAAACTATCAAAGAGAAGAGTAGCAAAGGAGAGAAAGAAAAACTAGTTAAAAGAGATCCTAAATGTTTTAAAGAAACTGTCTAAGAAAGCCATAAGAAATTTTTTGTCTCCAGTAAAAGTGAGTTCACTCGGTTGAGGAGACAGCGAACTGGTCATCAACAGAAGACACGGCTGGTGGATTAGCAGAGAGTCTGAGAACATCCAAAGCCTCAGAAACTTTAGCCTTTAGAGCTTCAGGTGACTCAAGAAGGTGCAAAATCTCGGCCTGGTCCATCTCCAACAGCATACCAGTTACCTTGGCCGCATGAACTGGTTCATGCTGCTCCACAAGTGGGTAAAGATTCTCCCCAAGCATCTGTCATCAATTCACAACGCAAGAAATGTTTAACAAATCTTGGTCTAATGCAAGTTTTAGATGAGATAAAGAGAAGAAACGAACAAGACAAACCTCTGGGTGATTGGCAGGATTAGCCAGAGCTAAGGCAGAAGTGAGATTAGAGATGGGGAGGAGTGGAGGCTTATGTGGGCGTTGAGAAGCATTGTGAGAGTTTGCAGATGCATCCAATGGCAAAGGGATGCCTTGTGGAGCAGATGCTTCAATTCCATTCCTTATGTTGCATGTGCCTCCCATGTATCTCATTCCTGAGTGTGCATTTTGCTGCAGCATCTGGTAGTTCCAAGATAAACAAACCCCAACAAATTCAAATTCGTATGATTGTGTTGTAAGATAACAAAATTTGCTAAAAGACAATATAACAACTAATGAAAAAATTACTTGTTGTTGCTGGAAATGTTGCTGCATGTTAGTAGCACCACGCCTAAACCCAACACGGGGACCGGGATGGGTTTGCCTCTGAAGAGGGTAAGGCATCATGAAGTTGGCTGGACCTGCACCTGGGCGCACCCCGGGCATGAACTGAAGTTGGTATCCATACCCCATAGGCTGTGAAGGTACCAGACCTTGACCATTCTGGCCTATGTACATTGGATGGTGTGGTCCCGACATTGGCCCTCCTGGTGGGTGATGATGGAACCCAGGCATTGGTGATGGAATTGGCGACATTGTCCCAGGTGATCTGATATGAGTAAATAGACTCTGGAACACGTGAAAACATAAGAGAGAATTTAAGAAGTCTGTTACTAGTCACGTATAAGTGAAAATACACAATTTGAAGTCCAATTAAGAGAGAGAGAGAGAGAGAGGGCTAAGGAACCTGAAGGTGTGCCCGTCTTTCTTCCTTGCGTTGAGCCAAAGCAATGTAAAGAGGTTTCCTTCCTATCATCTTCCCATTCATTTCATTCAACTGCATATAATGATCATCCCCAGTGCACAATTCAGTACCAAACTACCAATATATATAAACATTAATGTATATGTAAATAGATTATAAATTCAGTTGAAACTTACAGCTCTTAAAGCTTCTTCAGGACAGGAGTAAGCAACAAAACCAAACCCTTTGCTCAAACCTTGTGAATTCATCATAACCTAAATATGACCACAAAAGAAAAACAATTTAGTTCAATGTATGTAGTTGTACTATAAAGCGTAAACTAATGTATATAGTTAGAAGATGTGTTATAGAATCAAGAACAAAACGTAACCTTGCAAGAGGTCACATTCCCATACTCAGAGAACATCTCCTTGAGCTTCTCATCATTCACACTGTCATCAAGGTTTTTCAAATACAGATTCGATCCTTGCAATTTCTCGAACCGGCTAAGCCTCTCTTGCTCAAACTTCCTCCTCAATTCCTCTTCCCTCTCGGACTTCTTCTGCGCCCTCCCAACGTACAACACATCTTCCCCGAGGCTAATACCATTCATCTTCTCAACAGCAACCGCAGCCGCCTCAGGGCTCTCAAAGTTCACAAACCCGAAACATCTCGAGTTCCCACTCTGATCCTTCATCACAACCGCACTAGAGATATCTCCATATTTCCCAAACGTCTTCTTAAGCTCATCATCAGTGATCTCTTTAGGGAGATTCTTGACATAGACGTTAGTGAAACGCGGGACCGTACCGCTCTCACTACGGGACCTGTCCTGACGGCGGACAAAGTGGCCAACAAAGACTTGCTTGTCATTGAGCAGCATGCCATTAAGCTTGTCAATAGCGGCCTGAGCGGTTTCCTCTTTCTCAAACTGGACAAAGCCATATCCTTTCGAGCGTCCCACCGCGTCCATCGCAACCTTGCAAGAGAGAATAGTCCCAAACTTCGAGAAAGTATCATAAAGGGCTTTGTTATCAATCGATGCATCAAGGTTTTTGATGAACACGTTGCCTTTTCCACTCAACCGAGTGCTCGGATCACGGTTAGACAGCATGATCCTTATAGGCCTGTCTCTGATCGGAGTGTAGTTGAGACTATCCATCGCTCGACTCGCTGATCCAATTAAAAAAACACAAATTATTAATTACAAAACAGCAAACGGAACAAAACCTTGAAAGCAAAAGCAAGACATGAAACACTTTTTTAATCCTCGTGTCGTAATCCATAATAATAATATTAAATTCCTCAAGACAATGAATGATAAATTGGAATAAAAATAAAGAGGATTTATGTATGTACATACCATCATCAGGGTTAGCGAAATTGACGTAAGCGTAACCAAGAGAGCGACGAGTCAAATCACGACAAACCCTAACTGTCTGAACTGGAGCAACTTGGTTGAAGAGATCCAAAAGATGTGCCTCATTGACACTCGGATCCAAATCTCCGACGTAGAGAGACGAGTTAGGATGCGTTTGTAACGCCTCGGCCGCCGCAGCAGCAGCCGCCGCAACCTGACTCACAACAGGGAAGGCGGTGGAAGGAGGAGCTGCAGCAACCGTCGGTTGGTTAGGGACTTGATCAACCATAGCCGTCGTCGGGGCAATTCCAGATGCAACCGCCGCCGCCATAACGCTGATTTCTAGGTTTTTTTTTTGCAAAGACAGAGAGATTCTGTTTGTGGTTTTCCAAAATTTTTAGGGGAGAATTTTTTATTTTATTTAGATATTTGATTTTTTTTCCTTTTTTGGTTACTCCGGTGAATAAGAGGAGTAAAGAGACTCGAGAGGTGTGAAGAATGTGTGTTGGTATTTATACATTCGCTAACGAACCGGTCCCTACGGATCCAAGTTCGATTTGACGTGGCTTTTGAGTTTTTTTCAGTTTGACCGAGTTATATTGTGGGCCCATGGGCTTTTCTGTACCAGCCAATATATGAACGCCACATGGATATTCATGTTGTTTTTCCAAGTTTATGTGGTTGTTTTTGTGTTTTTTTTTTTTTGTTTAGAAGTTTGTAATAACATGGAAATTCGTTTAACCTATTCAATTCGTAACCTTTTTTTTCGTGGCTTATGACTTGACCAGTTTTTTCTTTTTTTGCATTATTTGTTACCTCTTTATATTAATCATCGGCTAAACACTTGCAATAAATACTCAATTTATATACTCAATGTATTTTATAAATACATTACCAACATATGCTTATACGGTCAGTTCAAAAATTGTGGTCAAAGAAAATAAATTACCAACATATGCTTATACGGTCAAATAAATAATTAAAATAAAATTGTTGCTGTTTTTTTTTTAATGTGGATGAATTCATTAGCCCAGCTATGTATTTTATTTATGTGTGGATGAAATTAAAAAAGCATAGCTTTTGGAGTTTTTTTTTTTTTTTAATTATTATTATTATTATTTTTTTTTAACTTCAGCATATCTTATTAATGAAAGGAAAAGTGGTCTCCATGGAGTTTATTTTGCTTTTAATTGTGTGCATCTTTTGAGAATTGTTAATAACGTGAAAATTCATTCAACTTAAATCAAGTTATCTTATTTTTGCGTTGCTTACTTTCCATTTGATCACTTTGGATGGCACGTTTCCAATTTTTAATTTTATGGATTGAATCATACTGTACGTAGATTCATGTTTTTTTCCTTTTGGTGGCCTATTTGTTTGTTTGTTTTTTTTTTTTAACGCTGAAGTTCATTGATAGTTTGATACTGTTACGAGTGAAAACTCGGAAAGAAATGTAACAAACAAAATGGAAGAACACAAAGACTCTCCAAGAACAAACAGAGAGAATAAGGAAACCACAAAAGAGTATAACAAACAAAGACTCTCCTATTTGTTTTGTTTTGCATTACTAGAAAACTGGGAATAAGGTAAAAATTCCTTTAGCCTATTCAAATTATATCCTATTCTTAGCACACAAAAAAAAATAAAAAAAAATTATACCCAATTTTTCGTTGCTTATGATTTGACCATTATTATCAAGAGAATTAAACCCAATTAGAGATACAAATATCCCACACAAAAAAAGTCTTTTAAGATCGATAATATGCAAAGAAAAATCATGTATTTGACTCATAACTCTTCTAAAACAATAGTGATGATAAAGGGTATAACAGCCGCTCTTCCCTATCAGGAATAGTAGAAAGATTATATGAAAAGGCTTGTAGCTTTACCAAACTTTTGGTTTTTAGAAAATAAGTACAGTATCAGCATTATCCATCAGAATGGTAAAAGTAAAACCACATCGCACATCGCATATTACACATAGAAATGCAAAACTTATAAATTTCAAGAAGATGCAAATGAAGAAAATGCTTGCTCTCTCTTAGTTCTGAGAGCAAGCAATTTGGCGCCTCAAGGCTTATCAAAGACAAGAAGAGTGTTATCAAAGAAAGGAACTTGTTGGGTTAAGACAAGAGAACCTCTATAGATATGGTCGATGAAAGACTACAAATTCGACCACATTTCAAACGAGACTTGTGTTAGGATATGTGAAACTACCAGCCATACTTCCTGAAGAAGTCTCTGGTTCTCTTCCTAGCTCGAGTGAATACTATTACTATGCACGCAAGCACCCACGGAGGAAAGTTCCCAATGGAGATGTTGTTCTTGATCCACGCTGGAGGGTCTTTCAATAAAAATGTTATTAAGAGCGTAACAATCACGACTCCAAGAATGATTCTTGTGATGGGTTTGATCAGGGAATCCTGCAAACAAAAAGTGTTCAAAGAAATAGTCTCATCAGGATGATTGGATGAGTTACCCAATTAACGCTGCATGTTTAACGTTTTTTTCTTTTCTTATAACCATAGTATCCATTATCCAAAGACTTTTTTTACTCCAACGAATTCAGAGTACTATGTCATCCATTCTAGTTTCTACACGTGTTTTGTAAATCTATGATCCAGAGGTGTGATTCCAACAAATTGTCTACTTACAGCAAGAATATAATCTTTTCGCTAAACCTAAGGTTCTATCTTCTATGAGACATTGAATGGTCCGAATCCACGAGAATTGAAATTCCAGGGCAAAGGAAGAGTAAAGAATCCTAGAAAGTTCTAGACTATTGATGACATATATGAGGTTTCATGGGCACAAGCAAAAGAAAATCATAAACTTACATGAATGCAGAAAGCTAATGTTGAGTAATTCTACTATCTAAGAGCATGAAGAACAGGTAAAGAAGGCAAGGAACAGAAAATGTTCCATTCCTCAATGAAGGTTGCAATGCAACACTAGAAGCATTGCACTTGCAACACTCTTTATTTTGACTTCTTAGGTTTTGTTCAACATATGTAATCTTCATCACTATGTACATATAACGCAATTCACCAGAATTTCAAAATACTTCATTCAAACGAGATCGTTTCTCTTTCTTTATTCCTCTTGCTTAATTCAAAATTCAAAAATCAAAATCAAAACAATCACAAGTTTCAAGAGAAGGAAAAGAGATTACCTGAGGTTCACCGTCGATGTAAATAACGGCACCATCTCTATAAGGCAACACAGACCGACCATTCCTAGGGTGAAATCGGATCGGGACAGCACGACCTTTCTCGACGTTGAAAGCAAAGATGGATTTCAAACCATATTTCTCAAGAATAGATCGAACCTCGAGCTGATCCTGCTCATAACCGCCGAGATTCGACTTAAACACATCGATCGGACCTTTTCCACTCTTATACAGATGGATCTCAACCTCAGGAACCTTGACCGTCGCGGTCTTCGATCTCAATTCACCTTCGGGTTGAGAATCGTCGAGCAACGGAGTCGTCTCTTCAATCTCTTGCTGTGGATCTCTCTCCTCCTTCTCCGTCATCGATGACATTACTCACAATTCATCGGTCCGATCAAAAATATAAATTTATTATCCCAAGAAAGCAAAAATAAATATTCCGTCTAGTACGACACCGTTTTGAGTTAGTAAAATGGGCTGGTTAAGTTTGGGCCTTATTATAGGCTTAAAGGGTATAATGGACAATTAGAGAGACTGGTTTATACGGTTTATCATCAGTTTGTCTTCTCGGAGGAGAAACTTTTTTCTCCGGCGAGATTGAAAAAAATGGAGGCAGCTTTAGGACTTCTCCGAAGAATGCCGCCGAAGCAGTCGGAGACGGCTCTCTCTGCTCTTCTAAGCCTCATTCCTCAACATTCTTCTGATCTCCTCTCTCAAGTCGATCTCCCTCTCCAGGTATTTCTGTTTCTCGAGATTTGAAATGTGATTGTTTATCTTCCAATGAGACCTTGGTGATGTAATATCTGCTAGGAGGATGATCTGATGGGTTTAGCTCCGATGATTATAATAAGCATTTGAGTAAAATTACCTCTTCTGGGTCTAATTGAATTTTGTTAGTTGGTATGATGATTTAGTAGATTTTCATTGGTAGAGAGAAATGTAAGTTCTCTGTATAACCTGTGATCACGGAGAATGAGTATCCATGTATTGCTACAGGTGTTACGTGATACTGAAAGTGGAAAAGATTTCATCTTGTGTGAGTACAATAGAGATGCAGATTCCTACAGGTAATTATATGCTCTGTTTCATTGTGTAGAGTGAAAATTTAATTGTTGGATGGCTTTGGTTTGTTGCTCGGAATCAAATAATAGCTAAGTTGCTATTTGTTGTTCTTGTGATCATTACGTTTGCAGGTCACCTTGGTCAAATAAATACCTTCCGCCGCTAGAGGATGCTCTTTACCCATCGTCAGAATTAAGAAAGCTCGAAGTTGAAGCCAATGTCATCTTTGCAATCTATCGTGACCAGTGAGGTTCTTCACCTACCTCGTTTAACTTGAAAACCATGTAGTGAAAACTAATTTGATAAGCGATTGCGTTATCTAAAACGGAGACATAGTTAGCATCTGATTTACAAAAGGCTTGCCTACTCATGAGATTTATCTCATGGTTTAAATATATATGATATGTGGTGTTTCATGCTTCTAATGTCTACACGGCTCCTGAGGTCCGTCTCCATTGATGTAGAAAAAGTATCCATGAGATCGGTGACTGAAAAAACTTGCATAGTTACCAAAAAAAAAACACCTGTTTTGATAATTTTTCTTTTCCAGGTATTACGAAGGTGGTATATCTTCAGTCTACATGTGGGAGGATGATAATGAAGGCTTTGTTGCATGTTTCCTTATTAAGAAGGGTATTTTCTTTCTGTAGAGTTCAATAACACCGAAGCTCAGGCAAAAAAAAATATTTATCTGAGCTGTTCTGGTTTTTATTTCTCGAAGATGGGTCGAAGTCAGGTCATGGTCGGAGGGGATGCCTGGAGGAAGGAGCCTGGGATGCCATACATGTTATACAGGTGACTCTCTTAACATAGTTATACATTCCATGACCAAGCGTGCCTTATATGTTAAGCCCATTTTGTAACACACACCATCCACAACTGCAACTTTATCATTTTTTGCTAAGCAGATCTTTCATGAGATGTCATATTTTGCTTCTAACGCTTGAGGTTCTCAACCTAGGTTGGTCCAGAGGAGGAGGAATTGGCACAGTATTGCTTAACAAGTACCATTATGCTCTCTCTGACCACTGATGATGAGTCCTCAGGCAAATTCGGCTTATCTGGATCAATTAGAAGACAAGTAAGTATAGGCTTCTATATAATCCATACCTTAATAGATACATCATTCCTGGTTGGAATAGTGAGAGGAATACCAATTATCTCTAAAGTAATAGCATTGTTTTTTCTACTGTTGAAATTAGATGAAAATGGAGCTAGCAGTAGCTGAGGGACATCTGTGCAATATGGGGAGAATGATTGAAGAATTGGAAGGCAAACTAAGAAACTCACTTGATCAGGTTCTACCTTCATTCCCTGCACCAATTCCCGCATTTCGTTTGTTTAGTTAATCTCATAAGTCAATCTAGTGTGTTGGTCCAAAGTTTGAGAGTTGTTTGGTGAAACCGCAGGTTTACTTTGGGAAGACGAGAGAAATGGTTTGCACATTGCGTCCACCAGCTGAGATTGTACAGATGAGATTACCTGACTCCTGATGCTCATCCCATCACACTTTTATGTAAGAACGCTTTGTAGCTCCTCGATTTTTTTTTTTATTCATCTGATTTCGAACGCTTCTCCGAGTGATTTGTGTGTATGCCTCTTAATTGGCCATGTGTTTTCTCTGACTTCATCATCATGTGACCATCTTTTTTCCATAGTTATGCAACGGAATGATGCGGTTTGTTAATGTCCCCATTGCCTCGTCACTCACGTACCCTTCCCATAATACCACCTCTAAAAAAAAAAAAAAAATTGAACTAAATCACTTAAATTATATTAAAATACTATTTTACATTTTATATTACTTATTTATACATGATTCAGATATTAATAATGTAATATCAAAATGTTCTAAAGATAGAAATTGATAATTTTCATATAGAAAGCTAATCTCTATCTGCACAATTTGTTATATGTGATTGTTTTGCAGAAGCTATTTTTTATCTATCTAAACACATGAATTTATCAAAAACATTACAACCTTTTCGTTTATTTGATAAAAAACTTTTTATTTTTGGCATGACTTCAAGAAACTTTTTTTTTTCTTGATTAACATTTTATCAATCAATATTTGATGTGTTTCACGAGAATTTGATATATATATATATATATATATATATATATAATAATAATACGTTGATAATAAATCAGATTACAACAGTGGACGCCATAAGCCCATAATACAACTCTAGCCTAACCAATACCACTGAATAAATTTCAAGTTGATGTAAAAAAAGAGAGATTAAAAAAAAAAAAGAAAAAAAAAGAGAGATTAAAATTTCATTTAGTTTCTTTACAAAAGAATAACAATAAGGGTTTACATTGGCTTGCTTGGGATAAGATAAGTATTCCACAATCGGAAGGGGGTCTCGGCTTTCGTGATCTTCACAACTTCAACATCGCGCTCCTTGCGAAACAACTTTGGCGGGTACTTCGATTTCCCAACTCATTGCTAAGCCGAGTTTTGAAAGGAAGATACTCTAGGTATTCTAACCCACTGGACACAAAAGCGGCAAATGCACCGTCATATGGCTGGCGTAGTATGATGGCGGCAAAGGAACTCCTACAAGAAGGTCTCCGGAAGAACATAAAATCTGGTTTTAGTACCAAGGTATGGAGTGACAATTGGATCCCAACAATCCCGGCACGTCCGGCGAAAGACAATGGAGTCTATCGAGATCATTTTTTGTATGTGAATCACCTCTTGGATTTTGATACGAAAGAATGGAAAATTGATTTGATACAAGAGCTTATAGATCCTGCAGACATTCCGCTGATTTTAGGGTTAAAACCGAGTAGGCGATTTCAGGTGGACGATTATATATGGATCCATGACAAATCGGGTCGGTACACGGTAAAATCGGGCTACATCATCGCAACCCAACGGGTATGGAAACCTCCAGAAGTTTTAGAACCGAGTACAACAAAGGTGAAGAAACAAGTGTGGAAGACCAAGACTTCAAGGAAGATAAAGCATTTTCTATGGCAAGCTCTCTCGGGTTGCATCGCTACCTGTAGTCGTCTCACGGATCGCCATTGCGGCTCGGACCGTAGTTGTCCACGCTGTGGAGCAGCAGAGGAAACAATTAATCACGTTCTATTTGAATGCCCACCCGCTTTACAGGTTTGGGCCCTCTCTAATATACCCACAACTCCGGGATTCTTCCCGTGTACAGCAATCTTCACCAATTTCGACTTCTTGCTCTGGCGTGCAAAGGAAATGGGGTTTACAAACTCACATCTAGAAGCTTTTCCATGGATTCTCTGGTTCATATGGAAAGCAAGAATGAAAAAGTGTTTAGCAACAAAGACGTCCCCCCCCCCCCCGGAAACCCTAGGAAAAGCTTTGACAGAAGCATCTACTT
Organism: Erysimum cheiranthoides; assembly: GCA_011420285.2. NCBI lineage: Eukaryota > Viridiplantae > Streptophyta > Magnoliopsida > Brassicales > Brassicaceae > Erysimum > Erysimum cheiranthoides. The sequence goes on along the minus strand of CM022179.2, from coordinate 4,268,248 downwards.
GGAAGGTTGCGCAAATCATTGAAGAAGAGGTGGAGGAAGATGAGCCAGCTGAGCTCTTAACTATTCCTGCACAAGAGCCACAGGACCTACACAACCAGACGGAGTTTCCAATTTGCCAAATTGACGCATCCTGGTCTCAGGAATGTTCTATGGCTGGACTTGGTTTCGTTATGAGTGGACCATTTTTGCCGTCCCTGGGCGCGTGTGGTATCCTCAGGCCTCTGTCCCCACTCCATGCAGAGTTAGCGGCGCTTCAATGGGCAATGGAATGGTCACTACAGCAAGGTATAAAAGAGGTTAATTTTCAGACCGACTGTTCCACGATCCTTAATCTTATTGATGAGCCAGACGAATGGCCAGCTTTTGCCACAGAGTTAGATCTCTTTAAGAGTTGTAGAGAGGGATTCTCTATTTTTTCGATTTCATTTATCTCTAGGAATAAGAACATCCGTGCTGATTGTTTAGCTAAACATGCTAGGTCACGAGTTTTGGTTTTCTCCCATGTAAGCTCTCATGTTCCCTCTTGGATGGCTCACGAGGCCACCCTCTTTGAACAAGCTTAATAATAATGGAAGTTTTTGCTGTCAAAAAAAAAAAAAAAAGTCTATGTAAGTTGTGGTTGTGTCGGATTTCGAATTCAAACCCAAAAATGTGTATGTAAGTTAGTAAGTTGAAGACTATATGAAAAACAAATTGAAACCTATTGAGTTATTGAACATTCGTTTACATGAATGCAAAAAAGTAATTTTATATTACACTTACCTAAATTCAGCAAAATACTTGTTTTGTAAAGTTAAATCATAATTTCACTTAATCATATTTTTTATTGTAATTACTTAAAAAAATACTACTACAATTGTACTATTTTCTAGTTACCACTAACTGATAATAACAGAAAACACTAAGCAGTCCAAAGCGGATATGTCCTAAAGTATCTTCCTTTCAAAACTCGGCTTAGCAATGAGTTGGAAAATCGAAGTATCCGCCAAAGTTGTTTCGCAAGGAGCGCGATGTTGAAGTTGTGAAGATCACGAAAGCCGAGACCCCCTTCCGATTGTGGAATACTTATCTTATCCCAAGCAAGCCAATGTAAACCCTTATTGTTAACAAAAAAACAGAAAAACAAACATAGACTTTTATACTTGAAAAGATAATCAATCATGTATTGTTCTCTCAGTATTTTTTCTTGTTGTCACAAAATAGTAAAATAGTAAAATTTCCATTTTCTGATTTCCTTTTTTCCTTTTTATTGTAGAGAGAGAAGTAAACCCCATAATTATTGCAATATCGTCGACGGTACTATTCGCTTCGCTAATAATTTCATTCTTCTTAAATTCTTCTTATAATCAAAACGCCAAAAAACAATAAGGCAAGTCCTATCGACGAATACGAAAGTCGAAAGATCTCTGAAGATTTTCACGAAACTCGCTGATTCGAATTCGATTGAAACTCATTCCCGTTTCTTTGAGGAAGAAGATGAAGTCGTGCTTCACCTTCTTCTTCGTCATCTTATATTGATTCAATGGCTTCATCATCCCAACGACGCTGTGTTTTTGGTAACTCACTCTTCTTCTTCTTCTTCCCCTTATCACACTGCAATTATCTTCGATTTTGGATTGAATTGGCTTTAATTTTTCGATTTTCTTCGTTTGTTATAGTTGGGAACATTCCATACGACGCAACCGAGGAACAACTCAGAGAAATTTGTGGAGAGGTTGGACCTGTTGTCTCGTTTAGGTCAGTTTATTGTTCAATTCGGTTCCAATTGTTTTAGGGTTTGATAAAGGAAACACCTTTATACAATTATAAAGAGAATCCTAAAACTTTGGGGATTTTCCGTACAATGAATTTTCTTGTGATTGTTTTCTTGTTACAGATTAGTTACAGATAGAGAAACTGGTAAACCAAAAGGTTACGGATTTTGTGAGTATAAGGACGAAGAAACGGCATTGAGTGCTCGTCGTAATCTTCAGAGTTATGAAATCAATGGCCGTCAGTTAAGAGTTGATTTTGCTGAGAATGACAAAGGAACTGACAAATCCCGTGATCAGGTTACTCCTCTCTTACTTCTTCTCCCACTGTTTTTTGATATTTAGGGACTTAAACTACTGAACCTTTCATTGTCATTACGTTGTAACTAAAGATGGTAACTTTGGTTTTCAGGGTCAAGGAGGACCTAGTTTGCCTGCTACTACTGGTATGTTTTTTTTTTCAATTTCTGAAAACTTTACAGACCACAAGTGTCTTTAGACAAACAAAACTTATGATTGTTTTTCTGTTTTTTTTTTTTTTTCCGGCTATTCTCAATGATAGAATCTCAAAAGCAAACTGGAGGGCCTATAGATTCAAATATGCATCAGCCGGTCGGTCTCCACCTTGCTATGACAGCTGCATCTGTTATGGCGGGTGCGCTAGGTGGTCCCCAGGTCGGTTCGCAGTTTACACAAGGTACTCTGCAGGTTCCAGCTAGTGATCCCCTGACGCTTCATCTTGCCAAGATGTCTAGAAGTCAGCTCACTGAAATTATATCGTCTGTTAAGGTGTGAATCTCGACATTGGTTGTTTCCTTTTCCTTTTTTTTTGTTTGACGCATTGTTAAACTATTGGAAGAGGGTGGTGTGATGTGCTTTTGTTCTCTTAATTTCAGTTAATGGCTACTCAGAATAAGGAACAAGCTCAACAGTTGTTGGTTTCAAGACCTCAGTTGCTAAAAGCTGTTTTTCTGGTACTTACTCATCCCCCGATTCTTTAAATCGTTTGACTCTCATGCACTTTTGCTGATATTCTTACACGTTAGTTGTTGGTGTTCATGGGAACTAGGAGGAAACAAATCTGTTTTAGTTTCTCTGTAGAAAGTGTGCTCTTGAAAGATATATAAACTATATATTTTTTTACATTAACCATTTTCTGATCTTAATTTTCCCTCAACTAGTTGAGAAATTGTCTCTTTTAGGGTGTTTTATGGTTTTATGATCTTTCATTTTTCATTGTTGACAAATAATTCTGATGAAACTATGTGATATTTACACCATTTTTTGAACCTATACTGTGTATTGTTGCAGGCACAGATAATGCTTGGGATTGTGAGTCCACAAGTTGTAAGTTTGTCATCTTATTGAACAGTTTTGTGCTTCTTCCTGCTCTGTCTATCTGTGATTTCTTAAGAGGACTTTTTTTCCATTCTTGAATTGTGCAGTTGCAGACGCCAAATATTGCTCAGGCCCCAAGTCATATGACAGGGTCTTCAATTCAAGACACGCAACTATCTGGCCAAGTATCTAGTCAAAACCTTTTACCGCCACTGGCACAAAGGTCGCAGCAGCTAAATCGCCCTCCCCATAGTCAGTTTTCAGTTCAACAGCCTTCTAAACAACCTTATAGTCAGATTCCACAACTAGTAACACAACCAGGTCCATCTTCTGTGAATCCTCCTAGATCCCAAGTTAAAGGTCTCAGCGAAACCGCTTCATTCCAACGCCAAAAACAAGTGGTTCCAGCTTCCACCAACATAGGTTATAGTAGTCAGACTTCAGTTCCGAATAATGCTATTCAGTCATCTCAAGTACCTCGTCCAGCATTAACAAATTCTGTTATGCAGGTGAGTTTTCACAATATCTTCTTTTAGCACCGTAGCATTTAAACTGTTAACATTCAGTGTTATTAGTACACAAACACACACCAACGGACTGTTCTGTTTTAGTTATCATCTTTTACGGGGAGAGCTTATTCGTAGTTGAACATCAAAGGGTGTTTAGTGGACTAAATGACTCTTTTAATCAGTTTCTTTCTCTTATTTTTTTATATTTTTTTGGATTTTCTCTGAAGATAACTTGTCGTCTGTTTTTATTTACATTACAGCAAGGTGGGCAACCGGTATCATTAAATTATGGCAAAAGAATAAACGAGGGTCCTCATCCATCAATGAACAGATCGTCAAAGATGATGAAAGTGGATGATAGGAGAACCACTTCACTCCTTGGAGGTCATGCGTCTAATTCAATGCTTCCGAATCAAGTACAAGCTCCCCAGGTATTATCAATCACATCCTTTCGAATTTCTCAGAAATACCCCTAATAAATCTATTAATCTGCAATCCTTGCTCTGTGATTGATTCTCTTTCTCCAGACGCATCTCTCCCCCGATGTTCAGTCAACATTACTCCAGCAAGTAATGAACCTTACGCCGGAACAGCTGAGATTGCTGACTCCAGAGCAACAGCAAGAGGTCTTAAAGCTACAAGCAGCGCTCAAGCAAGACCACATGATGCAGCCTTCATAGCCATTGAGGTAGAAAGAAGAAGGCTCTCTCACCTGAATTGAGGCGAGTGATTGTACTATTAGTGTAGCATTCATTTGTGCTGAGTTTGTCTTATAGAAGAACCATTCAGCCATATCAAAATATAAAAGGAAAAGAGAAAGTTATACGATCAATGTCTCAAGAGTATCTGTGTTCGTCTCTTTTTTTTCTTTATTTGTTACCGTCTTATTTTTCCTGCTTTGACACAACTCTCTTTCGTTCGTTTAAATCCTGTGCCCACTGGTGAAGATTTTACTTCGTTAATAAACATTTTATTTCTTCATTACACAAATTTTACGAATAAGCTTACAAAAAGGCCGATTAAAAAGATGATAAAATTTCTTCAACATTGACAAAAAAAACAGAGATTATTTTTTTTTGACGAAAGAAGTTGATGCTTTTCTTTTATAATCTGTTCAAAGTTTGGGTCAAAACGGCGGATTTTTTTTTTTTTTTTTCCTGATTCTCAGATTTAATGTAAGAAATTAAATAACAGAATTCATGCAGCAATGAAGATAATCGACTATTACAGTATTGCGCATGATGAATAAATCACAGATGTATATATGTATAAGTCTTTAAATCTGCAAGCTTCTTTGTAATCGGACATCAAAGAAACATCCTACGAATGGTTCTAGCGAAAGCCCGAGACACCAATCTTCCGACCAAGTCACCTGGCAACTGAAGCAATCTCTGTTGCGACTCCTGTGGAAGCTGCCAAATTCATTCGAACCCCCGAAAAAGAAGTCCGGACAGTTAGTCTCGAATCATAAATACAAATAAAAATGTAGGGAGTAGTAAATTCGAGTACTAATTTGCAACGTTTGAAAGTGTTGGAATCTATGGTTTATAGATGTTTGTTACCTCAGGTAAGATGGAGAGAATCGGAAGCATTTCTTGTGCAGATGGAAGCTGATACATGATGAGTGATGCTTCGTCTAAAGGCGTGAGCGCCTCACCATATTTACTAACCGCTTTTACTTGCTGCAAGTTTGATGAGCAAATTTTAAAAGATGAAAATAGCAAAACAACAGTTTATCTACTTATGATTAAGCAGAAGAAGAGAGGAATTTCTTACCGTGCTTACGCTTTCAGCTTTTTGCAAACCTGAGAACAATGAGATGAGTCGATAGAAAGTTCGAAGGTTTGTCATGTCTTCTTCTGTCAATGAAGTGAAAGCCCTTGAACCAGAAAATGTGAAGGACTCCAAAGTTGCCAATCCAAATGCATCAAGACCCTGTTGAAAGATATATCAATCCTTTTGATGAACAAAGAATGACACTTTTCATGCAAGTAGTGCAACAAATTCTGATATATACTAGTCAAGCCAGTCAGTTTATTGGACAACCCTTCAATTGAACTGTATTTATTTTATTGAACAGCTGATAATACATATTAACTGCTCACCTTAGCGAATTCTCGAAGAAGGATTTCTCTTACAAAGGAACCCTGTTCAATGTTTCCAGATTTTAAGTGGTTGTAACATTAGTTTTATAATCCAATAATACAAAGACTACCGCTTAAATATACCTGTTCCGTGAAAGTAAAAGCAAGCATTTGCTTTATGGCGATATTAGAGTCGGTGCCCACCACTGGTTTCTGAACTAATGCCGTCTCTGTCCTAAGGGACTGAAGAAAGTAGATGCGGATAAGAGACCAAATGCTGTTCTTTGTTATTTAAACAGAAAAATCTTATAACACCCAAGCTATTCATTTCCCAAATCATCATGCAGATTTTACAATCTTTCCTTGGCTCTTAGGCCGTCTGGTTGTAAGTTGTAACATTATGCATGGTGTTTACTGACTAATTTATCATTGAACACCACATAGCCCATTAACCCAAAGACACACGTTCAGAACCCTGATAACAAACAAGGAAACTGACACGCTAATGTACAACAAACATCAGCACGTAAAATGGATAACAAACAAAAGACTCCAGTGCATTTCAGTCTCACCTCAGAAAGCAAAGATTCAAGGCGGTCAATTCGGAAAACACCTTCCTGGCAGAGACACACATATAAACGATAGCACGTTCAGGAAGAAACATGATACGATGAGGGTGACCAATCTGATTAGACAAGATAGTTTGGTACCTCATACAACAGATTTTGCAGAGAGCTTTTCAGCTGTGGAGAGCTGTCAGTTAGAATCTTTCTAGCAATCCAAGGGTATGTACTGCCTAAAACCTTGTAGTTTGGGCGTACACTGATGGCAATGCCCTCCAAAACAGCAAGGCTGGGGAATCAAAGATGAGAAGCCAAAAAAAGTTACGTGGATGTTGCCTCAGTAGACAGAAAATGGCTAATCACATATAAGCCGTGATTGAGAGAGTACATGTTGAATAATTGAATACACCAGTTGGATCTACAATCTTGTGCAAAAGCTCTGAGCATTTGTCTATGTATATTTAAACAATACTATATCTAGATGACTAAAAATTTTGAGAAATCTAAACAGCTCAAAAAAAGAATGTTCATCATATCAGCAACACGGCTAATAGAGCCAAAAAAGATTAAGTACCTGCGGATAACTAGAGAAAAATAGGGAGGTATTCTGAATTTGAATCGGTACCTGAAAGTTTGACAAATGAATATCAGCATCTAATAAGTAAGCACGAATTATAAGTAGAGTTCTTTCGAATGTCCCTCTCTCAGCCATATATTATAATAAAATCGTAATAGCATATATCAGTTGAAGTGATACTACATTGTTTTTCCTAAGTCGCCAAGCAGGTCACCGAAGCTTATATTGCGAACTCCTCTAGAAACTGCATCTTGAAATACACCTGTAGAAAAAAAAGTGGAGGCATTTTTTTGAGAACAACACAACTAAAACTTTCAATACAGACAAGTACTTGCATAATAACACTGTTTTCTACACCAAAAGCAAAAACGAACCGGTCAAAGCCTTTGTCACAGCGCTCTTTTCTGCTGTTGGCGGAAGAAGCCTATAGAAGTTTTGCAGATAAGATTAGGATATGTCGACAATTGAAAGTTTAGATTTAGCTAGACACCAATGACCAGAGTACCCTAGAGTTACAAAGTCTTTAGCCAGCGCTTTGAAGTCACGATTTACGAGATGAAGACATGCTTCCATGAATCCATCACGTAATTCTGGCCTAAAGTCCCCCATCATACCAAAATCTGGAAGCAAAAAAAACTAAAAGTTCGATAAGTTATGAACAAAAGATACTTCATGGGACAGTAAAATATGTCTTTAGTTTGTAGACATCAAACCCAAGTATATATACAGAAAAGAAGATATATCACGAGCTGGAACAGTGATTGATTATCACTAGTGTGTACCACGAATCATCGAAAAAATCATTGGGCAGAAAAGTACATAGGTGTTCACGTTTCTGGTTAATTCACTGTATGGATCAGATAGATTAGGTAGAACTGAACTCTAACCAAAGCATCAGTGACCAGGCTTTATTCTTTGAACGGAAAACCCGTATACAAAACATTATCTGGAATTCTGGACCATGGAGTGCAGCATGTTAACACAAACGTTTATATCAAGATCGACGAATACCTAAGTATGCAAGTTGCCCATCATACGTGCGAAGAAAATTCCCAGGGTGGGGATCGGCATGGTAAAATCCATACTCCAGAAGTTGATTAAACGAACAGTAAACACCAACCTCAACTAAATAAAGATCATTAACTTCATTAAGCTTCTGACCCTGCAATGATATAAAAAGTAGAATACAGAAAATTTTAGTGTGCTTAAGAAACATAAAAATTCCTTCTACTGAAGAAACATATACAACTCTTCGACGCAAATCAGAAAAATGATTCTTTAATTGCGAACTTTTGACTCCATACCTCCACCCACTCCATTACAAGAACTTTGCTGGTACTGTACTCAGTGTACATCTTTGGAACCAAGACATCTTTGATGCTACCATACAACTTCCTATTCAAGCATACGGAATGTTACTTTAGGGAATCCCTTATAAAAGATTTAGCTATAAGATAAGCTGATGATGTTGTAGACAAAAGTATCATGTTGTCCAAGTACAATACCAATCATAAGCAAAAACCACATGAGCTATAGCTCAGATCAATTATTTATAATGGAACTACAATGTTAGTCAAAGCCATAACATATATAAAAGATAAAACAAGGGCGGACAAGACTCAAACCTTAGCAGGATTTACCTAAATTTTATTCCGTTTTGGGCTTCATTCAAGTAATCCATCTCCTGCATTCAATGTGATTTACCTGTATTCAATATAAAGCTCTAAGATATTCCTCGAACAAGAATTAAACGCAACAACTACTCAACCAGTCCATCTAAACGATCTTTCAAGACATTTAAGAAATCGTTAGCATATATCCATTTTTCACACGATAGCTATAAATGGAATTTATCCTTTTCCAGCATCACCTTAAACAGTAGAAAAATTTTCTACGCAACAGAAAAGTAGGATTGTATACTGATTTAAGAGAAAACAGTCTGGCACTCTCTTTTGTCAATAACTGAGAAGAGAAGCATCAAGAACTTACCAACTTTATTAAGCAAAATCTACACTATGAATCAAAATGAAAATCTACGCAAAACATGAAAACCTACTTGTGATAAGAGTGATTCAATATTCTTTTACCTTAAACAAACTCGTTGCCCATTCATCAACAACTGCCTGCAAATAGAATTTCAGTTTTTAGCATTGAAACGGGTTTACAGTAGACTTTGATTAACTTAGCTTCCCTTTTTCTCTCAGACAGAGAGTGAGAATCAGAGTTATTTAAAAAAATTCTACTAGAACCCTCTGAAATGGATTCTAGAGTAAGTTTCAACACATTTTAAATGTTCTTCTGCATAGCTAAGTAAGTTTCAAAAGTTTAAGTGATGTTGACATTTTTTTAATCAGTTCAAAGGAAGGCACCAGTTTACACAAGTTTCACGTCACCTGGAGATCTGAGTTAAATCTTCCAGCCTTTTTAATCAAACCCGCTATATATCGCAGAATTAGTGTGTCCAAAGCAATAGCAGCTCGTACACCAGGCCGCTGCACTTTGACAGCAACAACCTTTCCACTTCTACGGAGCCTAGCTTGATATACCTGAAACATGGACCAGGGTATGATCCACATAATAGGAGAAGCTCTCATATATAGATTGAGAAATTAGAAACTAGCATTAGGATAAGCTTTTGATCATCAAGAATATGCTTCCCGCGTACCTGTCCAAGGGACGCTGCAGCTACAGGCTCAGGAGAAATCTCAGAGAAAAGCTCATCTATAGGAAGGCCAAGTTCATCTTCTATCATATTGAAAGCAACTTCGGTTGAAAATGGAGTTATTTGATCTTGTAGCAGAGAGAGTTCATCCAAGTATACAGGGGGTATCAAATCCTAATGATAATAAAAACTAGTTCAAAAATCATATCTTAACAGCAAATAACAATCACAAAGCTCCAGAAAATGAGAATGAAAAATGGTACGAAAGCCTGAAGAATACAGAACGGTAAGCTTACCGGACGAGATGAAACAGCTTGAGCGATTTTGACGTACGCCTAAAACAAGTTCAAGACATGAAAAGACCATTACATTTGAACACGAAAAGAGAGAAGAACACTCACATTGAGCAATTTGATGAAAGTGATGATGAAACCTCAAAGAAAGAAAGAGAGAAACCATACCGGACCAAGTTCCACTAGTAATTTCCTAAGCTCCGCAGCTCGTACCTAATTATACCAATTCGTAAAAATCGAAAACGAAGCATGAGAACAAAATTTCATCGCCTAAGCATTATTGAAGAGCAAATCACGAAATTGGAGAAAAACCTTGAACATCTGCTCAGACCGGTCGAGAGCCTCATCAGCTAAACGAAGCCCAAACCAGTAACCAAACGTAGTCCCGATCTGAGCCAATCTACGAAGCAGAATCAGAGGCTTCTTCTTATACAACTCATCTATCCTTGCAAAATTATACTCCGACAAAGAATCAGCCTCATCGGCGCTGAGACTGAACAAATAACCGGATTTACTCGTGAAGCTATCTACATCTCTAGACGCAGCGGAAACGACGGCGGAGTTCCCTCTACGCGACGGCCAAGACGGTAGTGGTGAAACAAGCAGATTGGGATTGGCGGGAAACGAAACGATTGGTAGAGAAGAAGGAAGCAGAATCATCCTCTTCCAAAAACTAGAGACAGATTTATCTTTTGCTTTTTCTTGGCCGATCGTTGAGTGGTTTTTGAATATATCAATGCCAGGATTCCTCCAAAAATGGCTAATATGGTTCTCTTACTCTTTTTTCTTTTATCTCTTTTTTTCCGCTCACATTCTTTTTACTTCCTCTCTTGAACATATTTGCTGGGATTTTTCGGGTTTTCTGTGTCACACAAATGGCACCAATCTAACCAAAAAATAATTATCTTAACAAACAAAAATAAGAGACAACATTGTTTTTGTCCAATCGTATATTTTTTAAAAAGTTGGAAATAGCCAAATACGTTTGTATTCAAATACTGTTACCAATAAATTTGCTAAGAAAAATTTCCACAACTATCAGTCATCACAAACATAAGAAATAAAAATTTGATTTAAAATGATTTATAACGGCAATTGCCATTTCATTTTTTTGGTTAATATAAAAAAGAATGCAACTGTAATCGCCTGTAAATATCTCATTTGTGGATTGTTTCGAATAAACCAATTACAGTAAGTTTCAACCCTACATTTAAAAGTGTAAATTGATCATTTTGGAATATTTCAAAAAAATTGTTAACTTTTTATAGTATAGTATAGTATAGTATTATTCCAAAAACAAAATACAAATTTCAAAGAAACTTTTTTTTTTTTTTGACCGCAAATTTTATATGAAAATATGAAACAAATTTTATAGAACGACCGGAGAATGGTCTTGGACTTGGTACATGCGTTTTGTTTACCGGATTAGCGTTAGCGTTTGCGGAAAAAAAAAATCCACAACAGCTGGCAAAAAAAAAAAAAAAAAAATCAAAATCGGCGAGGCGAAGGATTTTAAGCGTGTCAGAACTTTCCATTAGAGAGAGCCGCGAGACGAGACGAGACTAGTTCCGGAGGTTTGTTTATCTTCCAGCTGATCTGCCTTCAATACCATTGTTAGATCTTCGGAACCAGCTTAGGAGGATAGACAACGACGAAGTAATTGAAGTTGGAGAATCGCACATTTGGCTATTGATATTGCTCAATGACTTCTTCGGTTGCGTCTATTTGGCCTTTTACGTTTCTTGTTTCAGATCTCTTGATTCTCCTCTGCGTTATAGTGATTGTTTCGGAGTCCTCAATGAATTTTCTTCTTTGTTTTTGCAGACACGGGGTTCAATTTAGGATCGGAGTTCGTTAATAAGGTGATCTAGCGAAGATGATGGTCGAGGATCTTGGTGTGGAAGCGAAGGAAGCGGCTGTGCGGGAGGTGGCGAAGCTCTTACCCTTACCTGAACTTTTGCAGTCTATTTCTTCAATCAAGGCTGATTACATCGCTCGTCAACAGGTTTGCCGTTCTTGCTTTCAATTGCAATCGGAACTGAATTGGCTTTCGAAATATCGCTTGCACTGAGTATCAGTTATTTCTGAGCGATGCTAAGTTTGAATTGTTGGGTTTTGATTATGCTATCATTATCTTTTATTTTCAATTTTGCCGGAAATGTAATGACCTTTCTGGTAAAATTTGTTATGAACTTACTGGTGATGCTTGTTTGTTTCAATCAGGCGAATGATGCACAGCTCAGTACCATGGTTGCTGAGCAGGTAAAGTTTTGATCTAGTCTTTTTTGGATTCTAACTTTTTTGGGTTAATAATAGCTGTTGATAAACTGCAGGTTGAACAAGCTCAAGCTGGGTTAGAGTCGCTTTCGTCATCTGAGAAAACCATTTATCAACTGCGGGATAATTTCATTTCTATTGACAAGTATGTTTTTCCTTGGCCAGAGATTCTTGAAGCTGAGTGACCAACTTTAGTTTTTTTTTCCTTCTAACTTCACTGCTTGTGCCACAGGCTTTGTCAGGAATGTCAAACTTTGATTGACAATCATGACCAAATAAAGCTGCTGAGTAATGCCAGGAATAATCTAAACAAAACTCTTAAGGTAGATACGCCAACGGGCACTGATTCTATTGCTCAAACAGTTTTTTGGTTCAGTATTGTCCTTTTAACTTAATCTGGAACTCGGAAACTTATAGCCCTGCATGGTCTTCTCAGCTGTTTAAATGCTTCCAAGTTTATATCAACTAATTACATACCACATTGTCATTTTTTCTAGGATGTAGAAGGTATGATGTCAATTTCTGTAGAAGCTGCGGCAGCTCGGGAGTCTCTTAGTGACGATAAAGAAATCGTTAACACTTACGAGGTAGCATAAGTTCTTCTTCCTATGGATTCCAGGCATTTATGACTGCATCGCTTTTTGAGAAAGTGAACGTCTGGTGTAAGACATAACGTTCTTTGTGTTCTTCCATAGAGACTAACAGCACTTGATGGGAAACGGAGATTTGCCTTAGCAGCTGCTGGAGAGGAGGTTGGGAGGCTAAGGTTTGTATTTGTTCCACTATTTTCCTTACTTTGCTTTTCATACTTAAGTTAGCCTGAAGGCTTTTAATTCAAGAGTTACTGGACTGCTAAATGATTACGAGCTGGAAATGTAGGAAACTAGGTCTCTATGCTTAAGTAAATGAGCAGTACATGGAGCTGTTGTTCTTTTGATAGTGCCTATGATGATTTGATCCCGCCTCTGGACTGTCTTATCTTTTTACGTGATCATGCACACCAATTTCTGAAAGAGTTGTTTTGACTTTTGATGGGTTCAGGGAGTATTTTGAAGATGTTGATAGAACGTGGGAAACATTCGAGAAGACACTATGGGGTCATGTTTCCAACTATTACAAACTTTCTAAAGAAAGGTATTTTGAGTAAATATATGGTTATGCTCGACCTCTCTGTCTAATTCCAATTTTGTTAACCTCTACTGCCTTATTTTAGTATTATGACTAGAAAACTAAGTTAGATCAGGGAAGAAAGCAATGTCAAGGGATGAGAGTGGCATAATTGGACTGTACCAGTTATTCGGTAGATAGATATGAGCGTTTGTATATGACAAGACATAGGTTATGTAATTCTCTGGTATCTGTTTGATGCTGTTAGGCAGGCAGATTGTAGGGCTTAAGGACACCTTTGGAGTTTGCTCCATGTTGAAATAAGCTATTAATTGTTGTTTAGCTCTTAATTCTGCTAAGATATCAAATGTTACATATCTTTTGGTTTATCTCAAAATTACTGATAAACAACTTTTACTCTGTTACTAATGTATCTCTTTGTTCTGCAGTCCACAAACGCTGGTTCGTGCTTTAAGGTATGATTTTCCTGCCAAAGACATCCTTCACCTTTATCTATTGCATATATTACCAATATTTTTACTTTTCAGTATTTGTTGCATGTCTATTTTAATAAGCAAGGAAGATTGTGTATTCATATACATTCTGGTGATAGTATCAAGACCAGTTCAAATTGGTAAAGTAGGATAAAGAAGTTATTGTGTTACCGTGACAACCATTTTTGGACAAGCAAATTGTCTCTTTCTACTTTCATGCAACATACATTGCAATATCATGGATTTTAATGTTGGCATTTGAAGTTCCCTAAACACGGGATGATGTCTCCTATTCAGTAGACTTCTTTTCAGGTGACCTGGTTAACTTATCTGGTACTAACTTACAATGGTCTCTTCTGTCAAAGGGTTGTTGAGATGCAAGAAATTCTTGATCAACAACTTGCTGAAGAAGCAGCAGAGGCTGAGGGAGAAGGTGCGATGGCATCTGTTGCAAATCCTCGAAGGCCTGGCAAGTGAGTATGATGTTTTTTGTTTATATTCTTCTTGATCTGTTTCTCAGCTGTTATTGAAGATCTCTTTCATTTTTTCACTGTGGGTTTAACTAAGATATTTTATGCACTGAACTAGTCTCCTGAAAAGCAATGGTATTTTATTGAAGTCCCCATAGTCACTTGTGACATGTCTTATGTTTGTTGTGCTGAATCCAGGAAATCTACTACAACGTCAGCTTCGTCAAAGGGTCTTGCACAACAGAAGTTAAAAGTACAAGGGAAAGGCTACAAGGATAAATGCTATGAGCAAATTCGAAAGTCAGTTGAAGATAGATTCAACAGGCTTTTGACGGTGGGACTTTCTTTTTGAAAATTTCCTTTGGTGAAATAGCTTGAAGTAATGTGTTTTTTGTGAGGTCATCCTAACACTGAATTATTGACCAGCTTGTATTTGAAGATCTAAAAGCAGCTTTGGAGGAAGCTAGAACGGTTTGTGCGACTGATTCCCTTGCTTGCATGCACTTCTTCTTCATTGTCTACAACTTGTTACTCAACTATTATATAGATTTTTTTTTCTACTAGACGTTTCAGTAGATCTTCTTTAGCTGACTGAATTAGTTAAGCTTTTCTTTGGTTCTTAATGAATATTGCTGATGATCTAGTATGTTACTGTTCTGCTGCAAACGTTCCTAATTGACCTGACCATCTTATATTGCTGTTCCTGACGTTAATCCCCAATGTTAACTCTTCTATTTTCCACGGTTATAACGATTGATATCAACCTCGTTTCTTCTGTTATCCTTCACAAATATTTTTTAATTAACTGGGTTTTTCACACTCTTGCTATTTTGTTTGACAACTAGATTGGAGAGGAACTTGGAGATATTTATGACTATGTGGCTCCTTGTTTTCCTCCGAGGTTTTTTCCCATATCAACTTTCTCTTTCTTTTTTTCTTTTTTCTGGTCGAACAAGAAAATCTTTTTTCGTAAGGAGAAATGATCATCTTAACAATCTTCCATGTTGGCAGATACGAGATATTTCAGCTTATGGTGAACCTGTATACCGAGAGATTCATACAAATGCTCAGATTGCTCAGTGACAGGGCAAACGATCTGACAAATATAGAGATTTTAAAGGTGTGTAAAGTTTGATTCTTAGGGCAATTTTGCTTTTGGTGCTATGGCTCTGTTTTTTCTAGCCGACTATGAAGGACTTTTTTAATGCATGATATTCAAGCAAATGTCAATCTAGTGCGAGTTATTTGACAGGGAAGAATATGGAAAATTTAAAAGGGAATAGAACTTTGTGGCTGCCATAAGTATTGTCAACTATGTCCTCACAATATGCCTCATTCGTTTTCCCTTGTCTTTGTGCATCAGACATCCTATAGTGATTGATATATCTTCTCTCTTTTGGATCTTGGTAGGTGACTGGTTGGGTGGTAGAGTACCAAGAAAACTTGATTGCACTTGGTGTTGATGATTCACTAGCTCAAGTGTGTTCTGAGAGTGGTTCGATGGATCCTCTAATGAATGCATATGTTGAAAGAATGCAAGCCACAACGAAGGTAATGACATGCATACCTTCTCTGCTGCTTTTTGAGGTTTAATGATTCTTTTTGCATAGATTTAAGGTGCCAATCCTCTTTGGTTGCAGAAATGGTACATGAATATCCTTGAGGCGGATAAGGTCCAACCACCTAAGAAAACAGAGGAAGGAAAATTATACACACCGGCTGCCGTAGATCTATTCAGAATACTTGGAGAGCAAGTGCAAATTGTCAGAGATAATAGCACCGATGTTATGCTGTACAGGATTGCTTTGGCTATTATTCAGGTAAGTCAAAGAGGTTGCAAAGTCATTTTTTGGTCTCCCCCAGTTTTTTTGTTTGGCTATGAACTGAAATGGTTTATAATTGGAGATATTTCATTTCCCTACTCCGTCTTTTTATTGACTATATACTCAGAAACTTCGATTCGTTCTCGCTTTCTTCTAGGAAACATGTGAAAGTTAATGTTGGAGACTTACCAGTTCCCAGATTTTATCCGTATTCCACCCTAATGTCAATTCCATTTACCCCGTTGGCTCTCTCTCTCTTTTCTACTATTTTTTTTCTCTTCATTGTGTTTTAAGCTGATTGTAAAATTCCTGCAAAAATCTGTCCTTTGTTTGTTGTCTAACTCTTATTCCTTTGAAATTTCGAAGGTTTTGTAGCATAGGGCATGAGCTTGTTCTATGTTTTGATTCATATTATTGATTACTTCAGGTTATGATCGATTTCCAAGCAGCTGAAAAGAAGAGAGTTGAAGAACCTGCTTCTGATATTGGTCTGGAACCTCTCTGCGCTATGGTATGTCAAAACATGTCTCTTTTAATGGCGCTATTGTCATTATCCCATGTTTCAACGAATATTTACTTTTGTTAATACTTCCTACAGATAAACAACAACCTTCGCTGCTATGATCTTGCCATGGAGTTGAGTAATAGCACTTTAGAAGCTCTTCCACAGAACTATGCGGAGCAGGTAATCCAGCTGCCATTTTCTGATCTCAATTTCCCTGCAATTAATTCTTTTGATCGGAAGTGTCAAATCCAATGCATCATGCCACTCTCAGTCCCTCTATACTTCACATCTAAATCTGCCTGCACCCTTGTTTGCATACTAAGAAAATGCTTTCTTCTGTGATGTTTCTGTCAGGTGAATTTTGAAGACACTTGCAAAGGTTTCTTGGAGGTGGCTAAGGTTCGTCAAAGTTCCTGTTTCTCTCCCATCTTCAATCTGAATGTGGTTCTTGCCGCTATGTTTATGGCCTTTTAGCTGCTCAGATGGCTGTTGAGATGAAAAATTTAACTTGATCTTCCAATCTTTACACAAGTCCCATCTGATCCTTTAATTGCAGGAAGCAGTGCATCAAACAGTTCGTGTTATCTTTGAGGATCCAGGAGTTCAGGAATTACTTGTCAAGCTTTACCAGAAAGGTAACTACCATTGTGAAGGACTAATTTATTAGCTTTGTTAATGTGTGAATAGAGACAGTCGAGGCTTTGTCATCTCCTTGTTGCTTGTGCCACTGGTTTCCATTGATTTTTAATAGATTCTCATCCGCATTGATTTTCGACATGTTATTTTAATGTTAATAGTTCTGTTCTTTATGACACATTCATTTAAGAATCAAGATTTATCCATTTTGGGCATCTTATTTCTCAGTGAGATGACATATTTACTTGGTATGCGTTCCTGGTTTGTTCCTCCTATGATTTTGTACTTAACCTAGCTATTTCCTTTATAGAATGGTGTGAGGGACAGGTTACAGAGTACCTCGTGGCAACTTTTGGTGATTATTTCACAGATGTGAAAATGTAAGTTTCCTCCTCGCCTTTTGTGTAACAGAACTTGTATCACCACAACTCTATTGAGGTCTTGGTGGTGAATGGTGATGCAGGTATGTCGAAGAAAGATCATTTAGAAGATTTGTTGAAGCTTGCCTGGAAGAAACAGTCGTTGTTTATGTTGATCATCTCCTAACACAGGTTTCCCCATTTAACTTTCCTAATTCATCTGTATAATACATACGCACTGGACCTTTGGTTGACGCGTGTAATTACAGAAAAACTACATCAAGGAAGAAACTATTGAACGGATGAGGCTGGACGAGGAGGTTCTCATGGATTTCTTTAGGGAGTATATAAGTGCATCGGTAAGTTGGTTTTAGCCTGACTCATTTTAACCTGAATAATTTTATATTTCATATAAGTACTGATTAATATATCCATTGATATTGTGTTGCAGAAAGTGGAGAGCAGAATCAGAATAATGAGCGATCTGAGAGAACTTGCATCCGCAGAGAGTCTAGATGCATTTACACTTGTGTACTCGAACATTCTTGAGCACCAGCCTGACTGCCCGGTAAATAATATAAAATAAAAAAATAACGCCTGCTCTTGGATTACAAGATCACTTTTCCTCAATACACATAACCTTTAATATATGATACGCAGGCCGAGGTCGTGGAGAAGCTTGTTGGACTACGTGAAGGCATACCACGAAAGGACACAAAAGAGGTAATTACCAAACTCTATCTTTAGGAACTAATTTTGTTTAGGACAACGCAGGTTTAGTTTGGTAGTCACATGGATTCTTGTAGTATGGTTCTGAGACTTGAATTGGTACGAAACACTAAGAGTTTGACTGAAAAAGAAGAATTCTTAATCGTGAAATGGTTGATGGTGATGAAAACAGGTGGTACAAGAGTGCAGAGAAATATATGAGAACACTCTGGTAGATGGTAACCCACCAAAGACAGGCTTTGTATTCCCGAGAGTCAAGTGCTTAGCTGCTTCCAAAGGATCTCTCTGGCGAAAACTCACTTAATTGGTAAAACAGCCTTCAGCGTTTGCATCCGCCACTGCTTTTTTTTTTTTTCATTTAGGATGTTTTCTCCAGATTATGGCGTTTGCGTCCGTGTCTTCGTTTTTTTTTTTTGCATTGGTAATCTTTCCTCTCTGTAAATTTGTGTTCTCTCTTATATTGTTTGGTATACCTTTATTCCTGGATTGAAAGTTGAAACGTTCGGTGGCCATTTGCACTAGAATATCATTCCGTTGTATTTAGGAGGCATATTTTTGTCGAAAATTTTAATATATATATTTTTTTGTTTCTAGATTTTATTTATAATAGTTGATAAAATCTTCTTCAACTGTGTTTCTTTTGATGACAAGGGAGATCTCTTATTGTTTTTAGACTTTCAAATATCTTCCGAGTATTATTATGAATATGAAAAATGTGGGGGATTTTAAAAGAGTTTGTAAATTCACTCATTGCATAACAGCTGATTTTTCCCAAAACCACACAAATAAATAATTGTAAACATTATCTTTAATTTGTTTTCTAGAACCTTTCATCATAATGAAAATAAAAGAGTCCACCACATGGGGTAAGCATATAATGTGTGATATTTACAGGGTAACAAATGTATTTGCTTTTTTTATTTTGCTTTATACACTACTCAATGTGTCCAGAGCAAATATCGGAAGAAAACTTTTCTATTTGATTAAAAGACAAGTTTCTGTTAAAATTGTATTGTGAAACAGTAGTAAAGTCATATCGAGCACGCCATGCTACTCCACAGTGGAACTTGGCCAAATTTTGTCTTTGCCGTCTCTACAGTTTCTTCCACCAAAATTTTGACAAAACTCAATTAAAAAGGCTTCTTTCAATTTCAGCTCTGCGAAATACGTTGTGAAAAAAAAAAAAAAACAGCAAAGACTAATACAGTAACCTAATTTTGGTATTCAATTGTATAACGATTATTGAATCTAATCGTTGACACAGAGCGCAAAAAAACTTTTGTCAAGAAACAGATTGGTAAGAAATAACGAAATAATTAGAATAGATTAAAATTAGCTGGAAAAGATAAATGGTGATACTACTTTCTATACAACTAATATTTTTTTGTTTTTGATAATCTTCTGGCAGCAGGGTTTACAAATCACAACCATTGTAAAAGCTAAAGTTATTTCATATTTATGGTGTGATATTCATATTCCCCACATATAATTGTACTTTTTTAATTTTTAACTTCTTTTTCATAAATGGGGTTTCCGAATCTTAGTTGCATTAATAAGGTTATTAAAAATAGTAAGAAAAAAGAGCCCCCACAAACACAAAGGTTTGACCAGGAGAGAAACTGGTGCGGAGAGCCTTTAATAATACTCCCTCCGTTTATGATTAAATGACGTTTTAACCGTAATCTCTTAGATTAAGGAAATAAGGAAAATTACAATTCTATCCCTTTCCCTAATCTCTTTCTTCTCCGACAAAAAAAACCTTTCGATCAATCAACGCAACCAAAGCAAACTAGCCGTCGTCTTCAGTCGCAGATCCACAAGGATGAGATCCGCCAGAAGTCCCACAGAGAGCTCGGCTCTCCGTCTTCAAGCAAGCCGGTGTCTCAGGGGTGAGACTCCGTTGACCAGAAGCTTCAGGCACGCCTCACCGCCACCGCTGCTGCACGCTCTAGAAGAGAACTCACGCCGAAAAAGCTGATGAACCTAACACCTTCTCCCCGAAAATCATGCAAGAAACCCTCAATTGACTTTAGATCCGGCCAACAGAAAATAAAGGGAACCCTCTCCGGTCAATGGCGAGGAGCACCGATTGATTTTTGGGATTGTCTCTCTCTCTTTCGCTTTTGCATTTCGTGTTTGGTTTCAATCTGTACGGTGAAAGAGAAGATGGTGGAATTGCAGCTTCCGATTCTATCAAGGATTTTCTCAAGTTCTTAATCAAAGCAATTAGAGTTGTTGTTTTGATTAAGGGTATTTTGAGGATAATAAAGCAAATGTTAGTTAAAAAATCCCAAACGACATCTAATTAGAAACTAAATGACTTGACTAAAACGAAATCTATTGAAATACAGAGGGAGTAAGAGCTTTCAACTACATTGCCCCAATTCCAAGTGACGTCGCTTTCACTTTCAACGATCTCCCGCGAACCTGTTTTTTTTTTTTTTTTGACTGCCAAAACACGGTCACAACGGGCAGCACCGTTCCGGTCAGCTTATATTCCTCGTCTTCTCCACACACACACTGCATGCCCCATAAATAAAGCCTGTTGAGATCTTTAAATTTAAAATATACTCAAAATTTAACTATTAACAATTTATTTATTAAAAAAATACTAACTCTATATTTAAAGGAAAAGGAAAGAAAGAAAAAGAGAGGAGGAACAACACTAATCATAGTTTCTCTGGCAGGCTTGTTGTTGCGGCTTAATAAGAATTTGCTAATAAAGCTCTTTGTTATTATTACTTCACGTAGATTTTCCCAAAAAGCACCCTTTTTTTTTTTTTTTGAACTATTAAAAACTTTTGTTTCGCAGTGAGAAGAGAGAGAGTGTGTGTGTTGTCTGATTGAGAAAAGACGACGAGAACGCCGGAGAATTAGGATTTTTGAGTTTTTTACTCTCACTGTTTCTTTGTTTACTGCTAAATGGGTTTTAATGGGTTTCGATGAATTAGAGATTCTGATTAGAGGTGTGTCTCTGTAAAGGGTTAATGGTGAGGATTTCGGAGGTTAGGGTTTCTCGGATCTGAAGAGATAAAATTTTGAGGATTTGAAGTTAGCATTGTTGTTCGAAATGGAGATGACTTATGTGGCGTTTGTTTTACTTTCACTGATCTTACTTCCGAATCATTCACTGTGGCTTGCTTCTGCTAATTTGGAAGGTTTGTGGCTACTCTATCCTCAGCTTCACTCGTTTCTCAATTACTTTCTAAATTCTTTCTCGATTCACAGGGTCTTGCATTTTTAATTTTGAAAAATGGTTTCGAAAATTGTGTTTTGTATGTTGTGAAATTTTGTGTTCTTTGCTTTCTATTATGAGAAGATGTCGTTGTTCTTTGTATGTTTTAGGTTTAGTGGCCATTACTGTGAATCCACTGTTTTTGCTTTTCTTGTTCAGATCACTATACCAAGTTTCTTCTTTTCCTATCGCCTTTGTAAATTGAAAAGGCTGTCCCTTGTGCTGAAAAGCTGAGTGAAAACTAAAAAAAAAACTCTCTTCTAGTGATTTCTTGATCGTGTCTGTAACATCTTGAAGCTTAAATTGTTTGTGGTGCGTCTTCATACTATGTACAGCTTAAGATTGATGTTGTTCATCCAAAGATTCCCTGAAAGACTTCATTTGTTTATCATTAGTCTTCAATCTCAGAGAGACCTATTTGGTTAGTTTTTTATGAATCATATATCAATTTTTTTGATGATTAATCTTCAATCTCAGAGAGAACTGTTTGGTTAGTTCTCTTGAAATTAGACTTTTTTGTCAGTCCTAACATCGTGATGCTAATCTTGTAGATTTGTGGTTCTTATTACAGGTGATGCCTTGCATACTTTAAGGGTCACTCTAGTTGATCCGAACAATGTCTTGCAGAGTTGGGATCCCACGCTTGTGAATCCTTGCACATGGTTCCACGTCACTTGCAACAACGAGAACAGCGTCATAAGAGTGTAAAGCTTTCTACTAATCCCTCTCGTATAACTTTGAAACTCAATGTGGTTTTCGACCTTTTTTTATCTTCTTTTTTCCACTACAGTGATTTGGGAAATGCGGAGTTGTCTGGCCATTTAGTTCCGGAGCTTGGTGTGCTCAAGAATTTGCAGTATTTGTAAGTTGCACTTATGCATCATGTTTTAACAAAACAAATCCACGACTGATAT
This sequence comes from Erysimum cheiranthoides, assembly GCA_011420285.2. Taxonomy (NCBI): domain Eukaryota; kingdom Viridiplantae; phylum Streptophyta; class Magnoliopsida; order Brassicales; family Brassicaceae; genus Erysimum; species Erysimum cheiranthoides. The sequence continues at coordinate 4,245,922 of CM022179.2, read as the reverse complement.
AAGATGCACTGGAGATACCTTTAGTAATTGACCTCATTAATCTTTTTTTTTTCTTATATTTTTACAGGGAGCTTTACAGTAACAACATAACTGGCCCAATTCCTAGTAATCTTGGAAATCTGACAAACTTAGTGAGCTTGGATCTTTACTTAAACAACTTCACTGGTCCCATCCCCGAATCATTGGGAAAGCTTTCAAAGCTGAGGTTTCTGTGAGTATATTTTCTTTACCGCCTCAGTTACAGTCTTGTGTCATCTTCGGCGTGGTCCTAATTTCTAACTCTTTGCTGAAAATTTTACATGCAAGAATAGCCGGCTTAACAACAACAGTCTAACAGGGTCAATTCCCATGTCACTGACCAATATCACTACCCTTCAAGTGTTGTGAGTTCTCTCATCAACTTTCATTTATGTCTGCTTCATTCTCCCTCAGTTGGTTTGTTTGAGTTAATTAACTTAACCAACACAGAGATCTATCAAATAACCGACTCTCTGGTTCAGTTCCTGATAATGGCTCCTTCTCACTTTTCACACCCATCAGGTTATATTATTTATCTTTTTCAGTCATTTCAGTTCTTGTGACAGTGTCTGAACTTATACTGAAATTGTCATTTCCTTGTGCAGTTTTGCTAATAACTTAGACCTATGTGGGCCTGTTACAAGTCACCCATGTCCTGGATCTCCCCCGTTTTCTCCTCCGCCACCTTTTATCCCACCTCCACCAGTTTCCACCCCGAGTAAGCGGCCTCTTTTCAGTTTACATTAGAGGAAACAGAAGATAAAAGTCTTCTCATATAACCATCTTGTCAATAAACAAAATTGATATTGTTTTGTGTTTAATTTGATTTCAGGTGGGTATGGTATAACTGGAGCAATAGCTGGTGGAGTTGCTGCAGGTGCTGCTTTGCTGTTTGCTGCTCCTGCAATAGCCTTTGCTTGGTGGCGACGAAGAAAGCCACTAGATATTTTCTTTGATGTGCCTGGTGAGTTTATTATTCGCACTAGTTTCTGTTCGCATATTCGATTTGAACAATTTGTAGCCAACAAGCTGCTTTAGCGTAAGGTATTGGAACAACTGTTAATGAAAATCAATAGAGAAGCTATTAGAGATAACAATCTAAATACTCTCATATGCTCATTAATTAGTGTAATGTGAGTTACATCTCTCCTTATATACAAGTATAGCTATACAGTTGTATGTATGTATGTATAGAATATGTATATACACTCTATTAGAAGCCATTGTCGTTTAGTTACAAACTCTTTTTGATTAAAATTTCAACTGCAAAATCTCTATGCAGCCGAAGAAGATCCAGAGGTTCATCTGGGACAGCTCAAGAGGTTTTCGTTGCGGGAGCTACAAGTGGCGAGCGATGGGTTTAGTAACAAGAACATTTTGGGCAGAGGCGGTTTCGGGAAAGTCTACAAGGGACGTTTGGCAGACGGAACTCTTGTTGCCGTCAAGAGACTGAAGGAAGAGCGAACTCCAGGTGGAGAGCTCCAGTTTCAGACAGAAGTAGAGATGATAAGTATGGCAGTTCATCGAAACCTCTTGAGATTACGAGGTTTCTGTATGACACCGACCGAGAGATTGCTCGTGTATCCTTACATGGCCAACGGAAGCGTTGCTTCGTGTCTTAGAGGTAAAAAATAAACATTTTTGTGCTCTCTATTAATTGGTTATCTTTAAAGAGAAGCATTTTCATGTTTTTCTTTAGGATATTCATAATTTTGGTTAAAAATGACACAGAGAGGCCACCGTCACAGCCTCCGCTTGATTGGCCAACTCGGAAGAGAATTGCGTTAGGCTCAGCTCGTGGTTTGTCTTACCTACACGATCACTGCGATCCGAAAATCATTCATCGTGATGTAAAAGCAGCAAACATCCTCTTAGACGAGGAATTTGAAGCGGTTGTTGGAGATTTCGGGCTGGCGAAGCTAATGGACTACAAAGACACTCACGTGACAACAGCAGTCCGTGGCACCATCGGTCACATCGCTCCCGAATATCTCTCTACCGGAAAATCTTCAGAGAAAACCGACGTTTTCGGATACGGAATCATGCTTCTGGAACTGATCACAGGACAAAGAGCTTTCGATCTGGCTCGACTGGCAAACGATGACGATGTCATGTTGCTTGACTGGGTAAAAACATAAACAAACATCCATTTGATCCCAACAAAACCATTGAAATGAAATCTAATATCTCTGACTAATAATAATACTTGTTTGTTGGTTTAGGTGAAAGGATTGTTGAAGGAGAAGAAGCTAGAGATGTTGGTGGATCCAGATCTTCAAACAAATTACGAGGAGAGAGAACTGGAACAGGTAATACAAGTGGCGTTGCTTTGCACGCAAGGATCTCCAATGGAAAGACCAAAGATGTCTGAAGTTGTAAGGATGCTTGAAGGAGATGGGCTTGCGGAGAGATGGGACGAATGGCAAAAAGTTGAAATTTTGAGGGAAGAGATTGATTTGACTCCTAATCCTAACTCTGATTGGATCCTTGACTCTACTTACAATTTGCACGCCGTTGAGTTGTCTGGTCCAAGGTAAAACAAACTAAACAATTATTGAAACAATAAAAATTTATAAGGTAGGTAGTTTTTTTCACCCCTAAGTTTTCGTTTTTTTAATTTTATAATGAAAAAGTGAATCAAAGATTTATGATTTTGTGCAAGTTTGTACTACGGTTCGAGAAAAATAAAAATTGTAATCTTTAAAGATTAGTGTAAAATTATTGCCTAATGTAAGAAGAATGTATTACAGGGCCGTCCTTGAGCAAAGCCGGTGGTTGAAACATTCGCTTAGGGTCTCCAAATTTTTTTAAATTTTTAGTATATAGAATAGGCCCCTAATTATTGAAAAAATAAAAATAGATCTCTAATTTTATATGTTTTTGCTAATAGAGCCCCTAATTTTAAAAGTTGTTTTTAAACCCTTTAATTTGCTTGGCCCCAAAATCTCAGATGCATCCAAAATCATGAAATCAATTTATTTAACAAACGACGTCGTTTTATTCTAGCCTTACAACGACGTCGTTTCATAATAATGCTGACAACGTCGTCGTTTCATTATAATGCTGACAACGACGTCGTTTTGTAGAAAAAATAGAAGGGTTTTTGTTGGAAAAAAAAAAAGAGAAGAAGGGTTTTTGTAATTTGTATCTTCGCGTTCCATCGTCGTGACACGTCACACCTCCAGGCTCCATCTCCGCCGTCTTCTTCATTCTCTTCGTTGATTCTTCGTGGTGGCTGTAAAAAATCTGTACTCTGTAGTGAGAGAGAAGAAAAAGAAGAAGAAGATGAGTAATAATAGAGAGATGAATAATCAAGAGGTTGAAGAAGACGATGAAGGAGAGGTTTTTCTTGGTGAATCCGATGTCCTCCGTGAAATCGATGTCGACGAAGAAGGTTTTTTTTTTTAATATTCTTCAATCGTGATCTTTTATTGTATGTATCTATATATGTATGTATGACTCTTGTATTACGGATTCAGATCTTCCTGAGGCAGATGATGATGATATGGACGAAGATGGTGAAGAATTTGGTAAAAAGATTCATCACCTCTTTGTGTTTCCTCAATATTTCATATGAAACGTTTCGGTTCTTAATTCAACCAAAATCTTAACTTCAGATGAAAACGATGACTCTGTTCACACATTCACTGGTCACAAAGGTAACGTTTTTTTTATCATTCTATTTATCACTCAAAATGTTTTGTAATTTTCATGGAACTAAGAAGGTTTTTTTTTTCTTTTACAGGTGAGCTTTATGCATTGGCTTGTAGCCCAACAGATGCTACGCTTGTTGCAACTGGAGGTGGAGATGATAAAGCCTTTCTCTGGAAAATTGGTAATGGTGATTGGGCTGCTGAGCTTCCAGGTCATAAAGACTCTGTGTCTTCTTTAGCTTTTAGCTATGATGGACAGTTACTTGCATCTGGAGGATTGGATGGTGTTGTTCAGATCTTTGATGCTTCATCAGGGACTTTGAAATGTGTTTTGGATGGTCCAGGTGGTGGAATCGAGGTATAAAATACTTGTGCTTGATACAATAATATGTTTGTATCAAATTGTACTTACTGTATGGTTTTGTCAGTGGGTGAGATGGCATCCGAGAGGACACGTTGTGTTGGCTGGATCAGAAGATTGTTCTCTATGGATGTGGAATGCTGATAGAGGAGCTTATCTTAATATGTTTTCTGGACATAATCTAAATGTTACTTGCGGTGACTTCACCCCTGACGGTATCAAACTTAAAGCTTCTATCGTATTTGCTTTATGGATTGTCTAATTGAGAGTCTACCTGTTTTCATTATGTTGTTTTCCTCTGTGTGTGGATACTGTAGGTAAACTAATTTGTACTGGCTCTGATGATGCAAGTTTGATTGTATGGAACCCAAAAACTTGTGAAAGCATTCATGTCGTTAAAGGCAAGCGGAACTCAATCCCTGTTTTGGTTTACATGTTACTAATGTACAAGTACACTAAATATATTTTTCCCTTTAAGACTGGTGTAAAAAGCTAACCTCCGGTTTTGTGTAGGTCATCCATATCATACGGAAGGGTTGACGTGCTTAGACATTAACTCAAACTCAAGTCTCGCGATCAGTGGCTCAAAAGACGGTTCTGTTCACATTGTGAATATAGTCACTGGAAAGGTATGTAATTTACTTTACCAATGTTACCAAGGTTTTCGCAGTATTGGTTTATTGTCTATATCTTCTCAATTAGCAAGTGTTACTGTTTATTTCGATTTCAAACCTGCAATATGAACTTGTTATATCTTGAAAAGTTTCTGTTGACTTTGTCTTTGATCTACCATTTTGTTGGACGAAGATGGTGCTTCTCATACATATTCGACATATTAACTAACTTGTGCATTATCTCACCAACAGGTTGTGAGCTCTTTGACGTCTCATACAGATTCAATTGAATGTGTGAAGTTTTCACCAAGCTCCGCAACCATCCCTTTGGCTGCAACAGGTGGCATGGACAAGAAGCTTATAATCTGGGATCTGCAGCATTCCACTCCCAGGTTCATCTGCGACCACGCGGTATAACCCTTGTAGGTTCTTTGAGATAGAATAAAAACAGAGATTGAAACTAAAACAACTCCTCACTTTTTTTTCGATTACAGGAAGGTGTAACATCCCTGACTTGGATAGGAACCTCCAAGTACTTGGCCACTGGCTGCGCCGATGGTACAGTGAGCGTTTGGGACAGCTTATTAGGCAACTGCATCCATACCTACCATGGTCACCAAGATGCGGTCCAGGCTATCTCAGTCTCTACCAACACGGACTTCATTGTTTCGGTCTCTGTCGATAACACTGCTCGAGTCTATGAGACATCTGAGTTCAGAAACAAAGTGGCATAAGTAAGTGAGAACACTTGCACACACCGTTCAGTTCCTGATTAATGGTGATATCTGTGTTTTTGTTGTGTTTTTACTTGTTAATTAAATGCTTTTTGAAGGTAGTTTTTTTCTCGGAAAAAGAAGTTATTAATGTCTATGAAATACGATACGTACAAGGCGTAGTTGATTCAAGAATGTAATCTTTTATTTGTCCGTTTCGTTTACAATTCTTGAGTTTTCTCAATCGAAGTTTTTCTTTACCAACACTGTTTCAGACTTTCAGTCTTTGTTCCGTAAAAACGTTGTTTTAGAACTTGTAAGTTGATTTTAACCAACAGTAGGATTCAATTTTTTTCACGTAATCTTAATTAAATCAATTTGATTTGACTCAGCAACTCGTTATGGGAGGAAACAATCACACAAAGAAAACTGTTTTGAGTTTTTGTTATTATTTTTAAGATCTATACTAAACTGAATTTAAAACGAATATGTTTATCTTTTATCTATACGATTTTTTAATCCGTATGAAAAATGTTAAAACGAGTATGTTTATTAAAGAATTGGGACTTCATTAAAAGCAAGGTCTCAAAGGATCACGCTTGACGGCAGGTAGGACTTGATGATGACGAGTCATCTGAGATTTTTTTGCTCCATATTTTAAATGTACCTTTCGATAATGCACATACGTATAAATGTGTACGCACGCCAATCTATTGCCAAAATATGAAAAGCAATAAAACCAAATAGTAAGAAGATGATTCAAATTAATGAAAAAGGATCAAATAATGTGATAGCCTTTGAAAAGCGAGAGATGTATCATGTGAATCCAACACTGTTTCATTTAAAATCCCTTCCAATCTTTTACTCTCACTCTCCTATATATCTTATCTTAATTCATTATTTACGTACCTCTTCACCACATTTTCTTCCCAATTCCAAAATACTTTCTATATATGAGAACCTAAAATATTACTCAAAATACCTTCAAATTTTTTTCGAATGAAATCCGTTTCTTTATTGGCGATTCTTCTTCTCTATCTCTTTGTTAGTAGTAATAGTTTCCAATTGAATATGTTCCACTGTGAGTATTGTTTGGCTATTATTACACGTTTCATAATTAGAGACAATGAAGGTATTGGTTGGTTCTTTTTATTTAATTGTTATTTGTTATGTTGCGAGGTTGTAGATGTGGCGAGCGGTTCAAGCATACCTGACTGTTCGAACGCGTGTGGGCCATGTAAACCATGCCAGCTCGTTGTTGTCAGTTCCACATGTTCCGCCTCCGAGGCTTGCCCTGTGGTCTACAAGTGCTTGTGCAAAGGCAAATACTATCACGTGCCTTCTCTCGCCTGACCCTTCCTCACCTCACGTGACCACTTCTTCCTTTACATTTTCAGAGATCTTCTTGTTGTTTTTTTCCCAGAGTTATTGACTCTCACTTTAGCGTGTGGTTGATTTGTAATACCAAAAATTAAATAAACGGCCCGGAAATATTAAATTATTGGTATGTAAAGCACTCTAACCCCAATAAAAACTTTGAACATGATAGAAAAAAGCTTAGTTGATGAACAAACTAATACTATTCCTAAGAGAAGAGTCAGATTTGATTTAAAGCTCTGTCTCGATTTCGTTGAAGTTCCAGTCTCTGACAATGTCTCTTCTCACTGCACGGCTTCGTACTAATCGTGGTGAGGCTCCTTCACCTGCCTGGAAACTGGGTTGTGGGGTTACCTTTGAGGACGATGCAGGGAAAGCGCTCGATCTTGCAGCCTGAATGAGTGATTTCCTTGTGAGGCAGCTAGCAATCACGGAGCATCTTCCTTCATTGTCTGAACTAGAAACGGAGTAGCTTCTAAATGAGTGGGATGGACTCTCTACACTATGGCACACGAGGCACGCAAAGCTCATTTTCTTTTGCCTCAGTGAGTATCTTGTATGCGGCTTTTGAGTCACAAGAACACTTGCTCTTTAGGACTCCTGCATTTTGACAAAAGCCAAAGGTTTTCAGCATAATGTGAAAGGCCCCTTCACAGAGAAAAAAGAACAAAAACTAAGCCAACCATTCACCAAAGTCAGCAAAGCAAATTTCTTAACTCACAAAGTCGACCCATAACGAGCTTATATACAAGCAAAATCTGACTCGTTTGAGACAGCACTCTTGGCTCACACAGCATCAATAAGATGATGGCAATTTCTGCTTGAGGATAATTTTCACTAACCACTATATATAAGTAGATAAAGGAAACAAGACAAATACTGCCCTGAACATTCTTGACTTGTAAAGCTACTAAGAGAGCTGGCAGCTCTCAAAACATCAACCAGAACTGTACATAACCACAGACTTATGTGTCCAACACTTTATAGACTAAGACTCCATTTCAGCAGCAAAAAGAGACCAAATTGAGGCATAATGAAATTGGAAATATTGCAGAAATCAGAGAATTCATTCGAATGACCACTGAGAGAAGAATTCAAGCGAACACACTGATGAAACCCCACAAAAGCCCCATGTCTAGCTTATGCCTAAATCAAGCTCTATGCCAATCTTAGTCATCATCACTGCTAGGGCTCAGAGTCTTAAAGCGTATTAGTAGTATCCTCATCTACAAATTCAAACTTAGATACACAACATTCCGCTAAAATGCATCAAATCGGTGAAGAAATTTGTGCGATAAAAGGAAAGATCCACAAGAATTCAATTCAAATTGCCCATTATTAGAGAGAGAGAGACGAAGAAAGAGAGAGCGTTGAGATCTGAGGAAGTAAACTTACCCTTAGGGTTCGATGATTCTCGAATTGAATATAGTATCACAACTCAGAAGAAGAAAACGATGAATGCTTACTTTATAATTTCACGATCCTCAAAACACACCACGAGGATCCACAACCCAAAGGCGAAACACTCGTGGCCCGATTTTTGGGGTTTATAGCTAATTTTACTGCGCGTGCTAACACGCGCCGCCACAAGCGAGAGATTTCCCGCGTGCGAGGGATGACTCGGCAATGTTTTTTTACGCCAATTTTTAACTTCTTCCAGTTTTTTTTTTTTTATTACTTACCGGTTAAGTCATAACCGTTTACACCTTCTTCAGATTATTTTTACAATTCCAACCAAATCAAACTGGATCATAGGCTCTTAACAGTATAGTACTTGCATTAGCAAATTCAATTGATTCCTTAAATCAGCATTTCCACAACAAAAGTAAAAAGAGAAAGCTATCACATCTGGAAATTTACAGACATTGAAAAGCATTAAAGACTTGTTTTTAGAGGAAACTTTAGAAGAAAATGACACACTTGCGGTTGAAGCCTTTTTCCTCTTTCCTCCTTCTAAGCAGAAAGACCAATCAGCTGGATCAAAAGATAGACAAGAGATCAGATTTATAGATTATAACAGGTTTGGCTCAATCAGATTAGCTTGTTGAAATTGCGTACCTTTGGGAACTCGTTCCAGCGTTTGTCCCCCCTGTTAGATCTTCTAACTCATCAACAATTGCGTTGTAGCAAAAAGAGTATTGAGCCTTCAAGGAAGAGAAATAAGAGTTGAACAAGTTAGAAACAAGAATAACGTGGGTGAGATACCAAAGATGTACAAATTTGTCCCAAGAAATTAAAAGACTTTACAAGGGTTTGAACCATGCCAACACGTTGGCTGCGGAATATCGCCACAGTTTTAGCAAGATCCAATGCAGACATATCGCCAACAAGAATTCTCTGAATTGTGTTATGTATCGCACAGTATGTTCCAGTTCTTCCTATACCTGCACTGCAAAATACAAACAATCCTCTCAGGAGAGGATGAACAACACTTGCATATAGACACACACATTGTCATGCATCGTACCTGCAGTGCACAATGATTGGACCGAGATTAGGCGGCACTTGATATAGTCTTTTTAGAATGTCACGGACAGCCACAGTATCCCCGGGAACTCCATGATCAGGCCATTCTGGATACTGAATATGCAAAACGGACATGGGCTGATCCTCTGTCTGAAACACAATATCATACAGTTCTCACTTTAGGTGAAACATGCCGGCCCCTTAAACAGTAGTAAACTGATATAAGATTCTTACCTCCTTGTAGTTAACCTCAAGATTCCGCAACATTAATGAAGTGTCAGTAGTGCTTATCCACTTTGTCATAATAGATATGTTGCCAAATTCTCTAGGTCCATCTTCGGTTTGATAATAGTCCCCACATTTAACAGTCTGTAACAAGAAGCCAGATGAGTTATTATGAAAAGACAAAAGCAGGTAAGTTCATTATCAACATCAGTGAGATAGTTGTCTATCGTCATCACTGTTTTTGAAACATTCAAAACTTGCTAACAAATAATAAACTAATGTTTGATTAAATAAGAGGGAATGACGGGTGAGTAGCACATCAGAACCAAATGCTCACAACAACTCCACCAATATACCTTCCCTTCTACTTGGATGTTTGCAAAAGATCATATTAATATGATAGTCTTAATCAAATATAGGACTAACAGATGCCTTGATAATCAGCTCATATCTAAGTGTGGATTCTCTTTATTACTATATGAGAGTTGGTGAGACTCTAGTAATAAGATAGGTCTATATCAATTTAGCCTCAAACCTAAAATTACTACAGACAGGGAAAGTAAACAGCAATAAGCGATCATGGAGAAGATAACATTGGTGATATATCATGTTTCACTAAAAACCTCCTTACAAGCTAACTTTTAAGAATTAGTTCATCAGTAGTCAAACAAACAGATAATGATATTCCTATTGTGTCAAGCACCAGAACACTAAAGACAAAGACTCGTTCACAAGCAAGACAAACAAGTTTGAAAACCTTGTAGTTAATGCAACCAAATACCTTATAATTGTCGACCAATCGAGTAAGCATCACTATGACTGGGCAATGCTGTTGAATTAACATCTCCCAGAAGTCCTCAATCGTGCTTGGGAGAGGACCTTGCGTAGCTATGAACTGAGAAATACTCTCAGAATCCGACGTCTATATAACATAAGCCATTGTAAAGAAAACCTTCAAAAATCAATCACCATTGAAAGTTTCAGAAAAATACAAGGAAATAGACTAGATGAGAAAGTGTACCTTAATTAAGCTTGCATTCACATATCCTTTTGCAGATGATCGATCGTCTTTACATGGATTCAGAACAATCCTGTTCTTGTCATCTAAATACAAAGCAGAATCAAAATTGATATGAATCCAATTAGAACTATACAGTCACTGAGAAAATCGGCACAAAAAAAAAAGGAAGGGAAATTACATGGCACTACATCTCTGTATCTGTTTTTCTCAAAATTGACACTGTTCAAACCAACTGTAAAGCTTAGCTGCATCTCCGATGGCCTAACCCAATTAGCCTGCGTTCGAGGAGAGTTTATTATAAACACTAAGGAAGATGAATGAAATTCTCAATTCTTTCAGCAGTCGAACAGGGAAACAAAAAAAAGAAGAGACTGAGATGGATCTATAACCTGCAAATTGTCAAACTCACGAAAGATCGAGTCAGGATCTAAGATCTTTGCTCTGAAAACCTCGAGAGCTTGGTGGCAGTGGTTGAGCTGATCAGGCGAGAGCGAGAGTTTTGAAGGAGGCGAATCAGCGGATGAGAAATCGAAAGGCCTCGAGCCGGTGAAAAGATTAGCGGCGGAAGGTGTCTTGCCGGAGTTTGTAGTCGCCATAACCGATTGCCGGTGAGATCTAACGCGACGGCAGGAACTGAAATTGCCCGTCGTGTGAGGTTGAGAGAATCGGAGCTTTGTGGGTTAATTGAAAAGTTTTTGATTGGCTCTCTCTTTCTTCTCTCCGCCAATAAAAAGGGTTTCGAGATTTACTAACTTGCCTTTGATTGGTGAATTTTGTTTGACTGCGAAATTTCTTTTTTTTTGACAGTAGATATATGCCATTTTTTTTAGCATCCAATTATGAAAATTGATTACCATAATATAAAGTTACCATATTGAGCGATATATGAGATTGACCATATCTTACATGAAGATTTAGAAGAATCTAGGATAACATGATATTTAACAATATCATAGTTTAGAATTATTTACATTTATCTATAAAAGTATTATTTATATTTATCTGTATTTTAATTTAGGAAATTAGATTTACTCTTTTTTTTTTGTCAAAAAAAAAAAAAAAGATTTACTCTTATTCCCATATATATTGATGTATCTTGTAACATTATTTTCATGAGTCTAATATACTTTTTTCCTTTAACACATTTGTATTCTTACTCTCATCAAAATTATCATACTAATTTAATGGTTTCTTATTAATTATGAATTTATATATAGTTTTGAGTTTTGACAAGCTTTTAAGCAAAGGAACACTGGCCTTTTATGTTTTTGCCAGAATAGTTGTCCGGGTCGACTCATTATTAGGTACAAACATTTTCAGATTTTCTAAACAAACAAAATTTCTAGTTTATTTTCTAAAGTTACAATAAATAATATTCTTTTGTAAAAGGGTTAAAAGTTACAATAAATATTCTCTTAAAATTTTTAAAAAATCTGAAAAAAAATTGAAAGTTTTTGAAATCAAAACCACAAGACAAACACTACAACACAAACAATATTATAAAAAAACACTTTTAATATATATACTATGTTATCCTTTCGATTTTAGATATCGATATGTCATCCTAATAGGCTAATATACAGAATTTATCTATCTTTTTTTTAACAAATGATGTGTTTAACCTCTATATATATAATATCCTCTCTTTCAGTGAAAAAATAATATAACTCTTATCTACCTTATATGAGTTTGTAATTTGTATATGTATCGCACTATCGCTATCGCTCATGGAGTCATGGGTTTAATATAATTATATCCAAAAGAGTTAAAAAAATTAAAGAAAAATAGAAAGCCGTTTGACAAAAAAAAAATAGAAAGCCAAAAAACCCTCTTAAACCCTTCATCAGTTTCCCCCTTTCTAGTAATCCCTAAACGAACGTGGCCGCTTCTTAGATGAAATCCATTTTCCGTACCATTTCTAGCCGCCGTCACACCGGCCGCCGAACATTCGCCGATACGGCGGAAGATGCCTACAAATTCGTAAGAGACAGAGGCCTCGACCACGCGGTGGAGAGAGAGAAGAATCTCAGACCTCTTCTCAGCATCAAAGACCTCATCAGATCGGAGCCTGCCAAATCAGTTCCGATCTCGGTTATCACCACTCAGAAAGATTCCCTGCGAGTTCCCCTCCGTCCGATTGAGTTCATCCGAAGCTTCCCTTCCGTTTTCCAGGAATTTCTCCCCGGAGGAATTGGTATCCATCCTCACATCAGTCTCACTCCGGAGATTCTCAACCTCGACGCCGATGAGCAATTGGTTTACGGAAGTGAGTCTTACAAGCAGGGATTAGCTGATAGGCTCTTGAAATTGTTAATGATTAATAGGATTAACAAAATTCCTTTGGAGATTCTCGATTTGTTGAAATGGGATTTAGGTTTGCCTCAGGATTATGTTGAAACTATGGTACCTGAGTTTCCTGATTATTTTAGAGTAATCAAATCGAAGTCACGAGGTTGTAGTGGCGAACTAGAACTTGTTTGTTGGAGCAATGAGCATGCTGTATCTGTGTTGGAGAAGAAAGCTAAAACAATAGGAAAAGGAGAGTATTCGAAAGGTTCGCCGATTGCTTTTCCGATGAAGTTTTCAAATGGTTTTGTGGTGGATAAGAAGATGAAGAAATGGATCGATGACTGGCAAAAGCTGCCGTATATTTCACCTTACGAGAACGCACTTCATTTGTCGGCTACAAGCGATGAGTCTGACAAGTGGGCGGCTTCTGTGTTGCACGAAATCATGAACCTTTTTGTGTCGAAGAAGGCCGAGAAAGATGCTATCTTGCATCTCGGTGAGTTTATGGGCTTGAGGTCGAGGTTTAAGAGGGTCCTCCATAACCATCCTGGTATCTTTTACTTGTCGAGTAAGCTTAGAACTCACACTGTGGTTCTTAGAGATGCTTACAAGAGAGGAATGTTGATAGAGAGCAATCAATTGGTGACGAGCAGAAACCGTTACATGAAACTCATGAATACTGTTAAGAAAGATAACAAGGCAGTTTCTAGCAGCAAGAGAAAAGATAAGGAGAAGGTTGAAGGAGAAGTTTGTGACACTGATGCAAAGGCTAAGAATGATGACATTTCTGGTTCTGATGTCGAAGATATGCGTGGAAAAGATTTTATTGATGACGATGAGGACGATGTTGATGATGATGATGATCAAGTGGATCAAAACCAGAGTCTGAACCGTGGTCGTAGAAATCCAAGTCCAAGAGCTGGTAGGAGGACCTTTGGGAACTCAGGTTCAAGGGAGAAGCCACAATCGAGGCGGAACAAGGTCAAATTAACGACTGAGAAGAGGAGTCGGATGTATTAAAGACTTAATCAATCTTTGCTAGTGACTGCATTTTCAGCGGGTCCGTTCCTTCTCCTTTGTAGTATCTCACTTTAGCTTATCTTTTTTCGTTCTTACTTCTCAGGGAAGAAAATCCAAATGTTGTTAAAGAGTGTGATAATTCCATGGTTATACTCAGACCTTAAATCTGACTTTTTCCAAGGAGAATTGGCAGACTCATGATATCAAGTTGTTGAATTGCTAGTGTGGAATATTAGAAGTTCTGAATCTTTTTTTTGGTAAAATCAAAGTAATGAGAAACCTCTTGCAGGGCTTCTTTTAGCTCTGTCCTGAATGAGATGTCTTGGAGAATTTGGTTGGCGACATGGACAAGTTAAGAAGAGTTATGACGAGAGGAACCTGCATCAAATGAAGATTGGACAGCATATCACAATGTCAGAACTCAGAAGCAATATTTTGTGTTAAAGTAACACTGGATAGATAGGGGCAATCAACAGATAAAACTTTTTTTCTCTCTCTATCCACTAACATTTTAGTGGTATTGGCCTACGCAATGTACCTTCTCTGCCAAATTTCCAGCTTCTAATTGAGACTTGACAGATGTGTTTCATCTTTTCTGCATGTACAAGTTGTACCTCATCCATTCCCAATAAGATCTCATTTTATTGGGAGTTTCATAACATGAAATAAAAGATGTCGCAATCTTTAAATTCTACTGTTCTTGTCACCATGTTATTCATCTGGTTCCAAGGTTGATCTTAGCTTCTTTTTTTAAGCTCATGACACTTGGTTTACAATGATTGGATATCTAAACCGGTTGTTATTGATAAGGTATGATGAATCGGATTGGTGTGACACGATTCTTCTAATTCCAAAGTCAAGACTTGAAGTGCCCGACAAAAAGGAGTCCTTTGTATGGGATACTATTAGCAATGGCATGTCCCAAAGTTTTTAGGGAAACATCTGTGCCTGTGTCGGGCTTTGAATCATTGCGATTTAGAAAGACATTAAATCTATTGTACCCTTTCCTCATCATCGTTTTCTGACCCATCTTAAACGTTAGTATTACACAAGTACAATTTTCAAAATAAATATTTTCATAAAAACCACAATAAAAAGGGAATAAAGGACCATATAGGGCCATGGGCATGCGCTCAATGGTGTTTGGCTTAATATGGCCAAAAAAGGTTTCTTGCAAGCTTTTACTATATTCCCCTTTCTCACCATTTCTGGCAAAAAGCCATATCCTATATTCGTTTTTATATTCTTTAAGAAATAGTACTAATAATTATACATTCAACGTCTAAAATGATTTAGCTTCCAAGATTTCTTTTTTTTTTTAACACAGCTTCCAAGATTTCAATAAGCAAATTCACTAGAAAAAACGAAACAGCACAAAACAAAACATTAGCAAACGAGTCAACCACTCTTCACTAAACAAAATACCCAAATTACCCTCCCCCACATAACAACAATAAGTCGTCTCCTCTCAGCTTTTTGAGTTCCAAATGAATTACAAAACACCACCCAACTTCTCATCATTCCCGTTACGATCATCCAACAACAACAACGACGACTCTTCATCTTGCCCAACTTTCCTCATCTCCAAACTCGTCAGTCGCATCGCTCTTACGGCTTCCCCTTCCCAATCCGTCTTCGCCAAAACCGCGTACAATACTGATACCACGCAAGCCGCTTGAGCCGAAAGCAACCCAAACCACAACCCACTAAACCCAATTTTCAACCAAAACGCTAGTCCAACCGCAACAGGCGTCCCCACAAAATAAAACGACCCGAGATTCACGTGTGCCCCAACCGCAGGCCTACCTGTCCCTCTAAGAATCCCGCAACCCGTGGTTTGTGGACAATTTCCTAGCTCGCATAGCCCAACAATCGGCATCACAGAAGCAACCAACACCTTGAGTGGCTGGTAGCCAGTGAATAGTCCAGCCCAACGCTCTTTTAGGACCACAGTCCAAGCTACATTCAGTGCTCCTACTACAAACGCACAAGCTAGAGCCACGTTCGCAGCTAGCCTCGCCTTGTACGGTCTACCTGCACCCAGCTCGTTCCCAACCTGAGAAAATTAATGAAACCAAATCTAAGAAAAAGTTATTGAAGCCAAACTTTTGTCACATGCAAAGGAAACAGAAAACGACAAGTGGTTCGATGAGGTTGAAGCGTGTCATGAGATTGGCAACAATAGAATAGACCACACTTGACTAGTTTCTTTTCAACCACTTTTTTTATTTATTTTATTTTTAGGTGTGTTAACGTCCAATCACATTCCACGGGGTGACCTATTAATGGAAGTTGATGCAGTATTTTCCCATTACATTGCACGTTTTTTATCCCCTCTTTTTCTTTCTTTTTCGAAAAAGCTTTTAAGAAAGTAAAAACAAAAAAAACAACAACTACGAAACAGAGAGCCTCCTAAGTCCTATGAACTTAGATATTATAATTGTAACCAATTTACAAGAACAATTCAAATCTTTCTTGAAAAAAAAACAATAGGAAAAAAATTAAAAAACTTCTGAACCAATAATAAGGTCCTCGAAGAACCCATAACTTTTAAAAAGACTTATGTCAAGACAAAGTCACCAAATCTTTTTTAAGTTCCAAGACTTTTGTCTGTTTAGTCCTAGCTCTCTCTCATTTCAATCAAATCCACGACAGAAAAAAAAAAAAGCAGAGACTGGTGTTGACTTAAAACGTTTCATCTACAAAGCCACAAGTTTGGACTCAGATTGACCACTTAATCAAATAAGTCAACAGTGTTTTACTAAAACCTTGACCACTTAATCAACAGTTTTTTGACTAAATTTTTTAGCATTAGTATAGTCAGAAATTCAGAATAGCGAGAGTAAAGACACGTACCCGAGCAGAGACGCAACCAGCTAAAGCCATAGGGACAGTATACATAAGACTCGTAGTCTGAATCAAAATCCCAGTCGCAGCTACGGCAAGCTTAGGATTCTCCAAGTAACCACCCATCACAGTCACAATCTCATACCACCACCATTCCAAGCATATCCCCAAACAACTCGGAACCGCCACTCTCATCAACGGTCCTAATCCTCCAACCAACTCCACCACAGACGATGACTGAGCCACTGTGACCGTAGAGCCACCACCACCACTCACTCTCTTCTGCAACCTCCCACTCACCCAAACATACCCAACCAAAAGCCCAACCATGATCAAATTCGTCACAACAGACGCAGTCGCCACACCAGGAACTCCCCATCGCTTTACCATCACAAGCCAATAATTTAAAGGCACGTGAAACGCCACAGCTGCTAACGTACACCACATCATGGGTTTCGTCACACGCTGCGACCTTAGATAAACCCGTAACGGCTGGAGCAGAGTGTTGGTCAAAAGGTCAGGGAGCGCATAGAGACAGTACTCAGCGGCTGTAGCGGTTATCTCCGGGTCTTGACCCATGAAAAGCATGATGGGTCCAAGGTTGATCCAGAGGAGGCTGATGGGCACAGAAGCAATTAAGAGAATCACCACCATACGGTGTAGAGAGAGTGTGAGGAGATCCCAGTTTTTGGTTCCGTAGGCTTGGCTACACACTGGCTCGAGACCCGAGGCGAGTCCTACAAGAACAGAGTAGCCTGTGATGTTGGTGAAACCGATTGAGAGAGCTCCTCCCGCGAGTTCGAGACTACCGAGACGGCCGAGAAAGAGAACGGACACGACGGCGCGTACGTAAACTAGACAATTCATTGCTGTGATTGGTAGAACCATAGCCCATAGCTCTTTTAGCTCCTCTATGACTTGAGGAAGAGTTGGGTGTTTATGGGAAGTAAAATCATCAGATTGGGTTTTGTCAGCCATTGAAAGCGGTGCTTGTTTGTGTTTTTTTTCGATTTACAGGTGAAACAGAGGAGAGGAGAGGAGGAAGACGTGAAAGAGAGGAGGTAGAAATGAAAGTAAAAGAAAGAAAAATATGAAAATAAAATCTCAAAAAATAAAGATCTGTTGGTTTGTCTCCTGAAAGTGAAAGGAGAAAAGCTGCAATAAATAGAGGAGAAAGAGTTACGAAGAAAAAGAAAAACAAATGAGAGATATTTTAGCATTATTTTATGTCACTAATCACACTCTATATTTGTTTTTTATAATTGTGTAGAATTGTTGGATAAAACCTCAATTTGGATACGAAAACTTAATTAAAAATATTTTTATTTTAAATATGTAAGATCATATCTATTTTACTATTTAATGACAGAATTGAAATTGTATCTCTTAAGAGTTAAGATGTAAATTTTGTCTTACGTATATCTAGTTATGAATGGAACGATTAAGAAAAATAGTAACTTTTAATTTTATTTTTTATGGTTTAACACTTTAAGTTTCGACTTCTTGGCTTCTTGCCTTCTTTTCCGATATTCATTCAGTAATGGGGATAAATATATCATTAAAGTCTCTCTCAACCACAAAAATCACAACCTCTAGACATTTTGCTCGGTATCATAAGTTCTTTTAATTTCTTGTCTTTTCTTTTGGAATCTATTAAGCAATGAGGATACATATATCTATTTCTCACAACAGCAAAAGACAATATCCCTAGACATTTTGTCATGAATGGAAATTATCAAATATTTTTTTTTTAAAATCAATAATTTCAGAAGTTTCACTTTCTTACCTTTTCTCTCATACATCCATTCGGTAAAGAGGAAACATATGTTTATATCTCACAACGACAAAAATCATAATCTCTGCCAAAAGAAAAAAGAAAGACATGTCGTATTCGATGGAACTATATAGATATCCAGATGTTTTGTTTGAGAGTTGATAGCAAAGGACCAGGTCTGTGTATTTTGTGTTCCTTCAACCTCACAACACAGGGATATTTTCATTAAATCCTACCGTCTTGGTCATTGGTAACGAATCGACTTAACTTGAGGTTCATAATGTTAGAGAGTGATAAGATTTTACATTTGTTTTCTAATATTCTTAATTGTTATCAAATATTCTTGAAATAAATCAATAATTTTCATATAAGTATTGCTTTATTTTATATAATAAATTTTATCTTTGATTTCAATCTAAATTAAAGATTACAGATTATCAGTTATACAACTACTTAAAAAAAAAAATTGTGTCGATGAAAATTAATCATTTAGTTCTATTAATAGAATAAATATAGATAACTTTCATCACTCCTTGTATATAGGTAATTTGTTTTTCTTCTTCTGTAATTCACGTTTTGTGAAACTAAAAGCAAGTCAATACTATAATGTTGAAAGATGAATGACCATGTTGGGAAAGTATTAAAAATATTTAAAGGGTGTGATTGGTAACATGAGTTACCATGTGGTATCATTGAGTTATGAAGATAAATCAAAAATGTTACCAATCATGATTTGTTTTAAAAAACTTGATTTTGAGATTGATGTTTGTTGAGTTATGGTTGATGTACAAATTTGAGTTATCTCCTTTGTAAAATTGACTTAACTCAAAATCATGGAAATTTTCATGAGTTAACGATGTTGTAAGTTGAGTTATAATTTTTATTTATTAAAAAAAACGAAAATTAGTGTTTTTTAATTAGAAAAATATATTTCTTTGTCTTAATTCAATTTGAATAATGAGAAAAATTGTTATTATTACTTAAATTTCATGCAATAACATAAAATCTAGTTATTTAAATTTCTTAAAAATATGCATTGAAACTACAAAACAACACTATTTATGAAATGAAAAAAAATTCATTAAACGACACTTTTGTGAAAGAGAGGGAGTGTACCTATTTAAATGCAACAAACACATTTACCACAATCGATGTCCTTGGATTATTAGAAAGAATTACAAATAATTAATATAACTGAAAACAGACAGGATGTGGAAGAAGAGAGATGTTGCATGTGTGCAGCCGCCTGACAAAATAAATGAGGTTCAGGTTCTGTACAGAAAAGTTGACATTAAATCAGGTATTAGGGATAGATCATACTCAGTATTAATGTTTTACAAGTTGTGGGATACATAAAAAAGGAATGGATCGCGCGAGACATTTTTAATTTCTTTTTACAAAATGTTGGTTTTCAAGACAAAATTTATTATTTTAGTCATGACAGAAAGAGTTTTTTGTCAAATTAAAAAAAAAAGATTCTACAAGCTTCGATTTTTTAATTTTATTTTTTGTTTTCTATAAGCTTTTATATGTCCAAAACTCAGCATGTGGACGTGGCTAAAACCTATATGGAGTGGGAAGAGAAGTGCATAATATTATTGATTCTCCTAAACAAATCTTTTAATGATTAGGCTGAATGTAAATGATTGAATTTGAGACATTCACTTGTGGAATCCTCTGTCCAAGTGTTTGCCGATAAAATTCATTCATATGATCTTCAATAGTCTCCAGGGCCAGTTCTACAAATATAATCAAAAGATTATAGATCATGTTCAATATATTTATGGAACTCGATTACTAGCTTATATATGTTGGGCATTACTAGAGTAGTATTTCGTACTAGATCATTGTTAGTGGCTGTTAAAAAAATAAACTCGCGAATCTTTTATATTCAAGTATTCTTGTTTTTGTACTAGACTACTTGAGTTTTTACATAACAATTGTATGTATTCCTTGACTAATTCATTTATTTATTTGGTTTAAAATACCATGATATAAAAACTTGATCGTAAGTTCAATACTTGCATGCATAGCTATTTTAAAAGAGTGCAATTGGTATATTCGCACATTTGTTTTCAGTTCTAAAATTATTTAAAATATATTAGTTGAGTATAACCATCAAATTTATTTTGTTTAAAATTTGAACAAAACCTTTAAACAATGCGATACGACGCTCAAAACATGCCTCATAAGTCATAAGTCATCACAAGTCACCACCAACTAAATTTGAAGTTAATCCATTAAAAAGTTTCTTTGGATTAATAAAAGGCAAATAATGCACGTACGGCTACCCATAACCCCAGTAGAAGATAGTGACTGGTCCAATAATACGACACAATCAATCTATTTCTAAAAACATCACTAAGACATAATTAATATATATGTTATTTTTCTGGCTTTTATAGGCATTTGTATATTTCCGCTTGTCGATATTTAAAAAATTGACCAAAGCATGTGTCTTCCGAATCAACATAAATTATATCGTTAGTGTCTCGGACGTCATAACCAAAGAGGTTGTTGTTGCCTCGTGGCCAATTCCAAGGGGCTAAAGTTCCACAATTTTACTGACACTCGTGTCAATATTATAATCCTTCTATCGATCAAGGAAATTTTATAAGTGTTCTTGGCCTCCTATTATCATATAGGAGTAGATGTTTTCACCAAAATTTTAATTAAATTAAATAATGTAGGTCTAAGAAATAATAATTGACTTTGTGTAGGGAAGAATATTGGATAGGGAGAAGGAAAACTGAGTGTGAGTGTAATGTAGATTGTATTACATAATCACATAAAGTTTCTACAAGGATATAATATATACTAGTTTTTTTTTTTTTTTTTTTTTTTTTTGGGTCATGGGATATAATATATAGTTTATGTGTGGTTAATATGCGATAACGAGTATTCCTTAAGACGGGCATATATTTAATTTAACTAAATGGCAGACAACACATTCCTTTTGTTTAAAGCTATGCGTTTTATGAAAGTAGATTCCTACATTTTGTACAACCTTATTCTTCTAATCTCTAATATTCCTCATTTCTGATAGATTAACTAAACTATTTATCTGTGACAAAAAAAATAATGATTTTTGCCATAAATCTCCTTTTAATTATGCCTTTTATTATATAGCTCTAAAGCAATGACGAATTAGTGTAGGAAACGTATATATAGCCACCATAATGAATTCTATTCCCGTCTGAAATTCCATGGACAGTATTACGCGAGACGCATATACAAGATAAATAAATAATAAGTAATTCATATAGTTATAACGTGAATCAAAAACATAAAAATTCTGGGATTCCAGTGATTTCAAATGTAAATAGCTTGACTCTGATATTCAACAAAACGAAAAGAATACGCATAGAAATTGAATGTTACTTTGTGCGAGATGTTTATATTCATTCAATAGAGTGATTGGAACTACACATGTGTAAGCCACTAGGCAGCTAAGTGAAGAATTTGGAAAAAGTTTGATTTATTTCTTTTCAACCTAAACATTTAAGACTTAAATCCTCTAATTTTAAGAATATTATGAATTTATGATATACAGTTCTCTTCTAAACAGTTCATATATATCTAGAGTTTGAACATAGGTGGTATCTCTAATGTGTTTTTTTTTTTTTTTTTTTTTTGCCAACCGCAAATTATAGTAAAAAAAACTCCTTGTACGCTAAACAGTTTAGGACATATGTAAATTTTTAGTATGAACAGAAAAATTTAATTTACTAAGACATAAAGGGGAGCGAAATTAAGCTGCATGACCAAGTATATCAGTGGTATAGTTAAAAACATTTAAATATACTTTGGTACCAGGAGAATATCGATCATATATATGAATTACTAAAAATTTCCAAGAAATAGTAAAATAATGGGACCCTAAAAATAATATAAAAATTGAACGATCGCATTCAGCTCCATTATGAAAAAGGTAAATGCTAAGCTAGTTAGGTAAGGAATAGAATATATATGGGATTATTGGCACACTTTAAAGAGTTAATATCGAGCATCGCACATAAATTAGATTAAAGAAAACGACAAACTTCGTACTCGTCGACACTCGACACATCCCTATTTAAAATTGGCTTATAGTTTTAAACTTATAGTCAAACGAGTCAGACAAAAAAAAAAAAAAAGTTTCAAACGAGTCATAAGGCTAACTCCTTGGAATTTAGTACTATATATCCGTAATTAATTAAATTTTAAATGTGATCATACAATTTGACAGACTATTAGTATTTTCCAAAGCAATTCGACTCAAACAATACTATAACTATTATCGAATTTAGTAATTTACATCGAAATTCATTTTAGTGATAAATCATGTTGACAAACAAAAAAATAATGTTTTAAATCTTATTTTACAGTGTTTTTCTTTAACATTCTTTCCCTCGATTTACCTATTAAATGAGAAGACGAAGTTGGACCGAGTCCAAACAACGCACAGAAGAAGCATAAATATGTGCTATGTGATGTGTAGAGGCCAGAGGGTTTATACGTAACCCTTTTATTATGATAGTGGGCTTTAATTGTTTCCATTAAGTAGTACAGGCCCATTAAATAGTTTTATCTTTCAACTCTCCATTTCTTTCTGTAATCTCTTTTTCCTTCTCGCACTTAGAAAAAGCCCAAAATTTTCCAGAGTAGTTGTTTACCTTTGTATTTGATAGAAAACACAAAGTAACAACAATATGAACATACAACTAATTTCAGCTTCTTCTTTTTTTTCTATCGAATTATTAGACGTAAATTGAATGGTAAAGTAGGAAAAAGATAATCGTGGGAGGTAACTTGAGGAAAGATATTTGAAAAGTGATATGTCTACTGAAAATATATTTCTTTTTAGAATTTCAGTTTCTTTCTGGCTTGAATAATACGGTCGAAAGACTCACAAGAATGCAATATGTCTGCGAAGGATTAAAATGGAAAATATCAATTTTGTTAGGGCTAATTTGGAGAATGATGAGGAGCTTTCAATTTCAACATAGAGTAGACAAATATTTTAGGGATTTTTGGTGAATGGCCTAAGAGAACAGCCACAAGACATGTTCACATTAATGTCTTATTTGGGTTTGGGTCTCTTTGGAGAATCTGATGGGCAGTTAGGTAACTTTGACTACGACATTTTCTTCTCTTTTTGACATGAACAAAATTAAAATGGGAGCCAATAATTGTATCCATTGCCGTATTGTGTTTACTGATTTCTTTGGAACTTTTCGAATCCACATTTTTTTTACTTTTTAAATATTAAAATTCACTAGTCAGTTTCTTATAAAGTGTTTTTCTGCATCTCCATTTTTTTCTTGATTAGGTAGTTGTTCTGAGTCTTCTGACATATTCCCAAAGAAAAACAATTCTTACACTTTTTTTTGATTATATACCAGATTTGTTATCTCAAACTTTCCAATTTGAACCTCTTTGATAACTTTCATATAAATGTTGTAAAGATCACATAATTATGTTGGTAACGTGTTTGATAGCTTCATTTACATTGGCATCATTGAAAATTTTATTTTCAGACATGGAAAGAGACCATATATAGGAAAAAGAAGAGAAGAATGCAAATACGTATTAAGTTGTCAAGTAGGGTTTCGGGTTGTGACATTACATATAATTCATAACTATGGTTCTTCAACATGTGCGGAGACTTTTAGTATTTTATTTCATTTTAAGAAAGGTTTATTTCATTTAGTATTTTATTTCATTTACAGTTTAGTGGTGTCTTGGTCACGCATGCGGCTGCTCAAAACAGCCACAAGACTATTGGATTCTTTGAATACATATTTTATTTTATTTTAAATGAAAAAGAATTGGCGAAAAAAAAAAGAATTATAAATTTTTGGTTTGTTCATATTTTCAATTTAATAGAGATAATAATGTATTTATGGTTTCATAAGACGACGTTGAAAATAATTTTTCACGTTATTCATGACAAATTAGCCATTAAGTATTATAGATATGTTGCTGAATTTGTTTGTTGTAGTTAAGCCATTAATTATTCAATTCTTATTCTACTATGTTTCATTCGTTGTTTAAGCTATAGTAACTACGTACATTTATCGTTATACGATACATTACACACAGGGGACAGGGTACAAGCAAGGGTATTTTACCGACTGCTCCAATTCCGGCACAAACGAGGAAAATGGTCCACACGTGATCTTCACTTTGGAAACTGTACAATTTAGTTCATAGTTTCGAACTGAACTTTTGATGTCTGGTATCATAAACAGGAAATGTTCGTTCCCATTATTATCTATATAAATTTTCGTAGTAGTGGAGAAACGAAACAAACAGTGAATCATAAATTTTTAACTTATCCATTTGCACGTAGATATGACTCATAACTCACAATGACTATTCGTTGTAATATCTGCAACTTTAATATCACTTGAAATCAGTGCCTTTATCACATTTATTTCTCCTCGTTTCTGAGTATCGTTTCGGGATTCGTCGTAGAAAGGTCGACGACTTTATTTTCATTAAGTAGGTCAATAACTTTCTTAATCTTGATAAGGTTTTGGATAAGTTTTTCAACTTTTATTGACTATTTGCATATCCTTATTAACCACATAATCCAATGTTTTTCCACATTCTTTAATCATTGTTTTAACTGATTCTATCCTATTTTCCCTTCTACTCCCCATCTAAATGACATTTTATCTATTTTACAGAAAATATTACTAGTAACTTTTTTCAACGTATATTCAAAAATATCAATTATTTTACCATAAAACTATCAAGTAAGACTTTCCAAGTTTTTCTCTATGTAATAAAATTATGATACTATTTTTTTTGCTAACCATAAAATTATCAAGTAAGACTTTTCAAGTTTTTCTCTATGTAATAAAATTATGATACTATTTTTTTTGCTAACATATTAGAATAAGTTTAGAACTTGCATCAAATCTATAGGAAAACGACATATTTGTCAAACTAATACAAATATATATAGTCACAGACTAAACTTATCTTCAACAAAAAAGAATATTAATTGGTATATTAAATGTAAATACTGTAGAACGAGTTTGACTATGCATCGTTTGGAGGTCGACCAAATATCAAGATATGTATCATCCAATATTTTTTCGTTTTCAAAATATGAGTTTGACATGTACTTAGCATTCGTTATGTTCATTATGTTTAATTTTGAAAAATAATTGTACTATGGTATCATGATATCAGCGAATTACTTGTACATATATCTAGCATTCGTAAAGTTCATCATGTTTAAGACAACTAGCTGACGTTGGTTATATAAAGAATCATTTTTTTTTTCATTTTGAGCAATATTACATTCTAGCATTTTTTTTTTTTTACAGAAAATGACACCCAACATATAATTTTTTCTCTCACTCATTTGATTTTCAATACATCAATAGTGAGCTTAAACTGTGTGGGTGTACAGACAGAAAATGACACTGAAATCCACAATTATTATCCACCAATTGGCTGAAAATAAAATCTGTCAATGGCTGTAAAAATGTAGTTGTATGCATGTCATTCTTATGACTTGTGTACAAAAATATACGGTAGAAAGAACAGAAGTAAAAAAAAATTAAGAAAGCTAAGTGTCATTTGGGCGGCAATAACAGAAGCGCCAAAATATTAAAGAAAATAACTCAAATGGAAGTAACTTAAACAATGTCATTCTTCAATGGAATAAAAGTTAGCAGAATTTGATTATTTCCGCCAAAAAATATCATCCCCAAAAAGTTATTTTTAATTATTAATATATTGTTTTGAGTTTATAGTTTTATTATGTTAATTTTTATTAATAATATGTATTATATACATGACTTCAGATAATGATGTAGCGATAATATTAATATTAATACAAACCATTATATTGTAAATCATTATCGACTTTTTTATTGTGCTTGTGGGAGTGGATTCGAATCAAAACATGGCATCACCTATATCGACCCTATAGATGTTTCCATGCTCTTTGAAACTATATCATGCCATTGGCCCTACCTTATTGTCACCACCTACTATACTATATAAGTATGCATGTGGCAAAATTATATCTACACATCCACCCATATTCCTCGTAAGTGGAAAATTACGATAATTGTATATGACGTCGGTTCTAAATTATTTTACTGATAGAAGCTTTTTGACAAAAGAATTTAGACTAATTCAGAAATCGGCAATTATTTTTAGAAACCAGAAAAAATGCATAGTGTATATTGAGTACCGTACATAAACATTTTTATCCGATTTTATTTCTTCACTGTATTATAACCAGAAAAAATGCACATGCATAATATTATATACGAGACGATTGTTGTAACTCCAATGGCCAAATTCTTCACGCACGGCATCTTGTGTTGCGAAGTCGGATACGTACTTAAACACCCACATGCAGAACCAAGATGTAGTTGTGTAGCGGTAAATTATCTTGTTGATCTACGCCCAAGATCCATTTATGTTAGATTCTGAAAAAAAATGTGATCCGAAGGTATTTCGGCTGTAAAGTAAGTCAAGTGTTTTGGTACGTACTAAGCAATATTTAATTTACATAGGTTACCAAAGATAAATGTTGATTACATTGACCACTAATTCGATCTAAAATACTAGGTTACATTATTTTGGGTCATGTCTGCTGTGTTACATTTTTTTTTTTTTTTTTTTTTGCTGTGTTACATTTTCTATAGAGCAGATCTACTTCTAATTTATAGTGAACTTTCATCTTCACAAACTTTTGCGAATATATGTGTGTGTATATATATAATTGATTTTAGTATCCAAATTATAATAAAATAAAGGGCAATTCTCTAAAATACCATGGTTTTTGTTTTTAGGACAAAAATACCACAAAACTAAAATTTAAATTTATAATTTTGAAACTCTAAAACTCTAAATTCCAAACACTAAACTATACCCCCTAAATACTAAAATGATAGCCACTTTTAAAAAGATGCAAATAGTAGCACCACACGGGTTAATTGGACTTAATTAGAAATAAGTCACTCTAACAAGTGTCATAATAGTTTAAATCCAGATTCTAAAAAGCTGATTCGACCAATTCCTAGAAGTGGCAAAGCAAGTGTTTGAACAAAATTCTAAGTAATTATTATAGTGGGTACATAAAGTGACTCCTTTGTGTAATATAATGGATTACATTTGATGCAAATAAAATGCCCCCAAGCCCCCAAAGCAAACTAGTAATTATATATCTCATCCAGTAATTATGGTTTCCTCGTGTAATTATCTCTAGTCTAAATTTTGTTCATGCATTGATATTGATGATATAATTTTGTAATCGGGAAACGATGATGAGCTGAGCTTGAATAATACAAGTACGTTTGTTTGTCATTTTTGTTTTGTTTTTAACGGCCGGTGCTAACGTTGACCCGTATTATCAATTTACCAAGTAGTGGGAGATCGCAGTCCCACTTGGCGTCTTGGCCCATGAAGGCATGAACCAGTGGGTAAATCGAATATACCCTTTTTATTAAACCGAAATAATTTTTCTTATATATTTTGTTATATTAGTTTTTCCAATACTAATTTTCTTGTACATACGTTTTTTTAAGAGTAAAAAATAATAATTCTGGTTTTATAGTTTGCACAGAAAAAAAGGATTCTGGTTTTATTCTCTCTGATTAAGGAATAATTGGTATGTTATTTTAGTTTGTCTACCAAAAAAAGTTTGGAATATATGATATTTCTAAACAGCAGAACAAAAATAAAATAAAATAGAGAAGCATATTGAAAGAGACAAGACCTTAGTAACACACATGACTTGAAGTTGATGTTGATAACTATACTTATGGAGCGAGTTTACTTGTATTCGGAAAATGGTAAGTTATTGCAGAAAAAAATCTGTAATAGTTTGACACTCGCATCAGATATATACATTGTATTGTCCAGTTTAAGTTTTCCAGACACGTTTCTCTACGAATTCTTTTCATTTTATTTTTTTTGGTCAACGAATTATATTTTTTTATATATCATATAATGATTTGTTTTGGCCAGATAAAGGATTTATGAGTGTACAAGAAAAGAAATTATATTTCTATCCGAGCAAAAATAAGTTATCAACCATAAAGCACTACAAATTCAACCTTTTTATACTACTTTTGTTATAATACTATATTTAGTTCAGGCTGCTCAGCTTTTATAATGGAACAGTATTAAATCTTACCTGTAAACTTTTCACTATTCAATTAATTTCTGTGACCACAATAAAACCGTGTTTCCGAGTTTCTGACGTGTAAGTGAGTCATTTAAATAATTAATGGGTAAAAGTGGATTTCTTTCGGAAAAAAGGAAAAAGTGTGGGTAGGTGATTTACATCTGATGAGCTGACCCCATGACGCTACGAAAAGGTATGCGCATGCGTCAACGTCATACAAATAAAATCTTCCAATCACAAAACAGACCAATTGGGCTTGAATTGCAATTTTAGTTATTGCGTGCCAAATCTGTTAACTTATAGAGTTTTGGAACCAAATATGTTTTTTTTTCCATGTGAAACCCTCACTTACGCAGTTATACGAATGATAGGCACATGATAATTATTCATACTCTATTCTTTTGCCTTTTAAAAACGTAAATGTTTACGATGATTCGTGGATAATTAGTTATTTTAACCAACATCACCATAGTATATAGTTCATTTTTCCTTCCAAAAAAAGACAACTATGCATACAACCATAATACATTATATTGTCACATTGTTTTGTTATTGTATGATAATAAATTATAAATTTTAAGCGGTTATCGATAGAAAACCTATGGTATGAGATGTAAAACAATATTTAAAATTGCAAGATTTTAGACGGTAGCTTCTAGTGAAAATAAAAAATTTAATGGAATGGTTGAGATTCTAGAGAATTCGATTGATTTCGCTAAAACCATATCCAATGGTTTTCCCTATATTTACTTCTAAAATAGAAGAACTTTATAATAGAGGTGAGTTTTACTACAACCCACTCTATTCTTACCTCTAAAATAGAGAATTCTATTTTTTCCTCTATTTTTTCCATCTCATTTCTAATATTTGCCTCTATTTATAGAGGCAAATATATCAATCTCTATTTTAGAGGCAAATATAGAGGTGGGTTGGAGCATATTTGCCTCTAAGATAGAGATTGTTATATTTGCTTTTATTTATAGAGGCAAATATTAGAAATGGGATGGAGATGCCCTAAGGTATTATTTGTGACAAATGTTTTGTACTGTATTCAAAGTTCGAACTCCATTAGTAATATCTTTTTTTGGGAAGGAATCTTTTTATCTTAAACAAATTCTAGCTTATCTGTGATTTTGTCTCGGGAGCTACAAACCTCCAAACTTGGTTTATCATGTTAAATCTTTAAATCATTAATGGTCTTTTTTTTTCTTTTGTAGAACCACGTGAATCGTGATCCAACCAATTGTATTTTTATTTGTCTATACTTGAAATAAGTTAGAATGTTTTATGCCTGGGTGTCACAAAAAAAAAAAAAAAAAAAGTTAGAATGTTTTGGTTTCTAGTATCATAAGTAATTCTTTCTGGTTATTATGTGAGTTAGTTAATAGAATAAAAATAGAATTACCGCATCACCTGTTCAAAAATATAGCTTTATTTATAAACTTATATATATCACCTACGAAAATCTTCGTATTATTCTCCTCTATAATTTTTTTTTTTTTTGTTGCAAAAACTCTAAAATATACTCCTACTAGATTAGGACCCGCGTATACGCGGGTTTAAAATAAAAAAATTTATAAATCTGTATAAGAAAAAAAATTTAAAGCCCGCATACGTGGGTTTATAACTAAAAATATTTGTATAACCCGTATAAAAACTAAAATTAGATATTCTGTAAAATATTTATAAATTACTTAATTAATTTTTTTTCTTTGTTTAATATATTTTTAAATATATAGATTTATAATCAATCACATGTTTTAAAATTTTATATCTTCATCCAGTGAAATCAATCTTTACGCATCAACCTTTCTAAACATTGACTAAAGAATTTGTAACTTATCAAAACATGTAAAAACATACGAAAATATCACATTTATAGCAAAACTTATATTATAACACAATAGTCATATCAAAAGTCTCTAAATCCTCGCATCCACGAAAACATTAATACACTAATCCTAAATAATCACATCAAAAGTAAAACCTATTATACATTAGAAAGAAATTCACATATTCATCCAACGAAATAAATCATAGGATATCCACCTACTAAACTTAACAAAATAGTTTAACATCAATTATTGAAACATATAAACCAATACCAAAATAATTAGGTTTTGATCAAAACTCCCCGTATCATACGATAATAGCTTCTAGATCAATCAGTTGAAACATCATAGAAATCTTCGTACATCGATACATATGGTTTGTTTCACATCTTCCACAACCATAATTAAAAACATAATTAAAAAATTTCTATAAAATTATAGTAATAGTTATAAAACGCAATAAATCCATATGAGATGATACGAACACTTATCAAGGTATTATATATATATATATATATATATATATATATATACGAAAGATTATCAATGTATATATATAAGAAACTGAGAGGCGGTGAAAATTTTAAGTTTTTTTTTTCATTAATTCGATGATATATTTAAAAGTTATATCTATATTTACCCATAATTATCGACGGAATTTTTAAAAAAAAACAATTTTCACTTTTCATGAAGTATAATTTTCTTGACATTATCTTTTGATATTTTTAAATTTTAATATTTTCTCATAATTATCTTTATACATATTTAAAATTATTAAAAACAAATATTTTTTGACGGGTGTCAAAATCTATAACCATGAAATATGACACGTGTCGCAATCTCTTGAGTAGCTAATTTATTTTTAAAATTATTGAAATTTTTATAACCTTCTTATAATTATCTAGAAAATTCTAATTCTTTTTATTTAATAATTAATAATAGACACGTGTCAAAATCTCGAATCGTTGCAATTAACACGTATTATGATCCAGCGAGTTGCTAACTTCGAAAACCCAACTTTATATAATAAGATAACACATTTTTTGTTGACGAAATTTTACTAATAACATGCAAACCTAAACCCTTTCATAAAATCTGTAATTCTGTATCCCAAGTCTTTACGGTATAAAGGCATACGTATTTCTTTTATTGTTTTGTTACGGAAATAAATAGTACTACGAAACAACTGTGATTATATTAGTCAAGTGTGGTGTGCAAATCTACCAGTGTGGAACCCATTTGTACTTTTGCAATTTAGTTTGTTACTAGAGAAGGTCATACTGAGATGAAATGAATCTTTAATAATTGCCCGACATGTACATCGTTGCATATAAATGCACCTTTGAAATTTAAAACGTGGCTACTTAAAGGGATCCATAACATTCTATTTCTGCTACCTATATAGTAGTATGTGTTT
Organism: Erysimum cheiranthoides; assembly: GCA_011420285.2. Classification (NCBI taxonomy): domain Eukaryota; kingdom Viridiplantae; phylum Streptophyta; class Magnoliopsida; order Brassicales; family Brassicaceae; genus Erysimum; species Erysimum cheiranthoides. Next base: position 4,214,151 of record CM022179.2, on the reverse strand, counting down.
AGGTGACACTGAAATTGCTACTTTACCAAAAAAAAAAAAAAAGGCACTGAAATTGCTTACAGCTTAGAAAAATAAAGATATTTCGAGATTTGTTTTGGTCCGAAGAGATATTCTTATATTCTTGATTAGATATATACTGTTATTACGTATTTTTATCATTTCTTACAATGTTAATATTATTAGTTAAAAATGTTAATAATACTTTGCTGTTCAAATTTTACATGATAATATTTCATTGTTACTCCTAAGTCCTAACATTTTATGATTAAATTTTTATTTTTAGCAAAATAATAGGAATTTATTGTTGATAGCTAAAGAAAATTAGAAATTTAATCTGCAAGATTTAATAGATGATGTGTGACTTAACCCGTAATAATTAGAATCTTAGGATGTTTGAATTATGGTCCACACCAATTTGTATACTCTATAATTTAAAAAAAAAAAAATTGAATCTCATACCTAACTCAAAAAAGTTCTGAGCAAACTAATCTCTTTATTTAAAAAAAAAAGAAACAAGAAACAAACTAGTGAGCTGTGAATTTTCTTCAAGACCAAATAAACATGGTCCATCTTTAAAAAATTAAATCGTTTGGAAACTTGCGAACATACCCCAGCCCAGCCTTAATACTCTTTGTTTTGTTGTTGCTGATAATATTAATTATTTTTTTGTCTCTTTTGGGAATTTATTACTTTTGTCTTTCTAATTATCGTACCATCGTATTCTCGAATCAGTCAATTTGATACGTCATATTTTGAAACACTAAATATATCGATATCCTTGATTTATTTGTAAGAGATTCATTTAAACCAAAACACACAATGTCTCTAAAGTTTTGTTTTTCTCATCCACTATGCTTCTTACTCTTTGTTAAAAATTTAACTACCCAAGTTAGTGCGAAAAAGACAACAAAAATAACTTACGAAATACAATAATTCGATTTAAATTATTTTATATAAAAAGAAAATTTCTTTTATGCAAACTCGTCAATAATTTTAAGAGGACAAGCTATATATTTATAAGATCTATATAAAACCCGTGAAGGGTATGGAGAGAAGACGAAAGAGGCTAGCTAAGATGCTCACACTAATATAACAATTATTGAATGATTCAACTTGGTTTTGTGATGGTTTCGATGAATCTAAAACTAATGCTCACTCTAATATAAGAGATTAAAAGAATACTAGGCAGCTTTGGTTTACACTTTCTAAACAAATTGGTTGGCACTTGGCACCAATATAATTAATAGTTGCAGTTAACAGACCGGTATTGTTTCTTTCGGTAGTTATAGCAGATCATAAGTTTATTTTACGATTTCACGTATTCTAACGTGTTATACTGTTCCATATTATTACTAGATTAATTTTTAAGTTAGTTATAATTGAGAATTTAGATTTACTAAATTTTGTTGATGTTGTTGTTCACTAAATGATTTTAGATTTTATGAATGAAAATTTATAAACTACACTGATAGAGTTACCAAATAACACAAAGAAAGCCATAGCAAACAGACAGTTCAATCTGCAACATGTTTGAGTTTCTAAAAAAAATTGCATCATATAAAAGTTGGACTGAGATCTTAATCTAGATGCACTATGTAGTCTCTTAATGAACATATACAATTGTATCTTATTACAATCAAAGATTTATCGTTGCGTATCATAAATTGATTTGAGGGTAAGAGCATCATTAAAAGGATATTCTCAAGGATATAGCTTTAGCTGAGAGAAATTATAAAAATAATCAAGTGTGTATATTAATGATCATACATGCTTATCAAATGGAACCAATCAAATTGTGCCACGTCACCCTTATAACCTCGTCAAAACGAGTCTTGCGGAAGACCCGAGATACATATCTCTGATCACTGTTTTAATTTCTTTCTATTATTTTAATGCTCTAAGACCCGTTGAAATACATCGTTAAAGATGCTCTAAGTAGGTCATATATCCGTCATGCTAGAACAACCAAGGACAATAATAGAATCGAAAAAATATCTTGACTATTTTTCATACAAAAATGGGTAGATTTTTTGTTTTAAAACTTTCATATCTCTAAATATTATGTGATTTTATAAAAGCGAAATGAGATAGGGGAAGAAAAGTCAGAGATGAGGAAGGAAGGGATGGGAAAATCCGGCGGAATAATGAGGTCGAATCCATAGAACAAGTTGGCTAAATACAGATTCAATTCAGACACAACACTTCTTCTCATAGACATTGATAGAGTGATGGAGAGGGGCTTTGTTTTGTCTGTTTTGTTGTCCTTTTAAAAGTCAACCAAGTCTCTGCTTGGTCCCACATTTCTTGTTGTTTTGGCCATTTTGGAAACTAAAAAAAAAGGAGGACAAATTAATTTATTTTATATTATAACCCATATCATTCAAAACTAAAATATATGAATTCAAAATATTTATAGAAATTGAGTATTACAAGTGATAATTGTTTGAATATATTGATAACTTGATTTTTTTTTTTGTATCTAATAATTTTCTTAGAAGAAAATATAAGGCAATATTAATAAAAAGTAAAAAAAAAAAACCAGACCAATTTATATCTTTACAGTAGGGTAGGCTACTAGGCTATTACCTACCGTGTTCCTTCATTTTTACTCATCTTTCATCTCAAATTGCAAGTTGCCTCTAATAAGAGAATGTGTGACGTTGTTTCCTTTTTTTTTTTTTGGAAAAAAAAAACTTTTTTGTTGCCTGCCGGCCAGAGTTTGTGTTTTATCTCCAGTTATAATTATCAAGTTTATTTTTTGGTTTACCATATATAAATGACCATTCAAACACAAAATTATTTACTAAATTAATTATATCTGCAAACAATCCAATAATATGCTACATCTAACAAATTTAGCAATTCACAAAAAAAAAAAAAAAAAATTTAACAATTCTCCCAATTTGAAATGCTATATAGATACATATTTAAAGAATAACAAATTGATTTTTTTATGTGCCTCTATATAAACCCATGCATGAACGGTCTCACCTATTTGCCTTTGATTTTCACCTACATTATCATTGATGTTTTTTTGAATAATATATACAGATAATAATGATATTATATTGATGATAACATCAAAAGACAGAAGATATGGGAATCTGAGACCAAGAGTTGAAATTAGAGTAAAGAACAACAGGAAAACAACAGAAGATACAACTCAAGTCCATGCGATATTTCAAACTGTCAACTTAGAAGTGAGCACATCAAATATTAAACGCATATCAATACAAATTCAACTCCAATTATTCTGGCGATAGTTTAAACTGCTAGATATAATAATCAGATAGGTATTTTTGGAACTAATCGTACGCTACAAGTCTTCCTTCCCACATTTAGTTTTTCTATTACTTTTATTATTTGTATTTTTCTAGTCTTGTAAGAAGTTTATATATGCGGTGTTTATATTATGTTGGCTATAGCCCTGGGACTTATTATCCGGGATCCGGGATCCGATCCGGGATCCGGCCTGATCCGCTCCGAAAAACAGGATATCCGGGTGGGGCGGATCCGGATCCGGATCCGTATACCCTCAAAAACTACAACCGGATATCCGGATCCGGTTTAAATATTTTATTATTATATTTTTAATAATATTTTAATAATATATATATAAATATTATTTTTTTTTTCGAATTTTATTTATTAATATTATTTTTAATAATATTTAATTATTTATTTTATTTTTTATAATTTTGTTTTAGTTTTTCATTTAAATTTTTTAATAATAATAATTTTTTAAAAAAAAAAAAGACGGATCCGGATATCCGCCGGATATCCGGCTATTTTAACGGATATCCGAGTCCCGGATATCCAGAGTAAACGGATCCGGATCCGGATATCAATATGACGGATCCGGCCGGATCCGGATCCAGATCCGGATACCCTCAAAAATGCCGGATATCCGGATCCGTCCCAGGCCTAGTTGGCTATACCAGTTTAAAACTGTTGTAGCAAGATTCGAGAATTCAACCTTTTTTTACTCTTTCTTAACTCAAACAATCACGTTGATGGAAACGATTATCTTATACATTATAGTCCAGACTATATTTATTTAAAGCCACAAAAATAGACTTTGTTAGTAACTCTGACCATAAAAATTGTTTTTGTTTTCCATATCAATATTTGGTGTTAGTTTTTCTCATCGTAAATGATCTTTTTTTGTTAAAGTTATAATATTATAAAAGATTATTGTTCTGTCTAAAATGAGATATTATTGTCTTGTGTGAGATGTAACTAGAGACTATCTAATAGAATAAAATTTGAACTGGGAAAAAAAGAAGATAAGTGTTAATCAATAGATAAATTAGATACATGAAATAAAAATAATTGAAAGATGGAGTGTGAACAATTGTAGTTGGACTTATAAGACCAAACGCAATGGCACAACTTTTGAAGGGTTGTGACTAATAAAAAATTAAAAAGTAATCAAACAGTGTAAAAATCAGGAGAGAGGGGTTGTAGGTTTACAACCGGTTGTAGAGATTATTTTAATCTGTTCTCTCTCTCTCCTTCCTTTTCTCTCTCTTTTCTCTTTCTTATTAAATTTTAATAATAAAAAAATATTTCACACCCATTCCACCTATTTTACCATTGCCCATGCTCTAAGTGTAATTAGAGAGGTCAATGAGTCAACAACTTCCATCGTTACCTTTTTGACAATTATGCGCGCTCTCTCTCTCTCTAACCCAACGATGATGTCCAATCCCGACATCCTAATTACGCCACGCTATATGTCATATTTTATTATAATTTAATAACTATATTTGGCTGGCCTTAGACCAAGTGCAATGGTAAAATAGGGAGAGTGTGAGGGAGAGGTTGTGAGGAATAAAAAATTAAAAAGTAATGAAACAGTGTAAAAAACAGGAGAGAGGGGTTGTAGGTTTACAACCGGTTGCAAGAGATTATTTTAATCTCTATCTCTCTCTCTCTCTTTCCTTCTCTCTCTTTTTTCTTTCTCATTAAATTTTAATAATAAAAAAATATTACACACCCACTCCATCTATTTTACTATTGCCCATGCTCTTAGTGTTCGTTGAGAATAAGTAAGCCTTTTATAAGAAAACTTTTGTGTTGTGCTGGTTTTGGAAGTTGTCTAAACTGATTTTGTAATTCCATTTAAGAGTAGACAAATTTTCTACCACAGTTCTATAACGTCTTTTTTTTTTCCCGATTGTTAAGATGTGTTCGTTGATTTCAGTTGAAGCAGATTCAAAAACTAAAAATGATTTAATAGAAAACATTAAACATTTATGTGAAGCTAAGCAAAACATAGACTTATTCAACGAGATCCTAGCTAGGATGGTGCAGAATGAAATATTCAATAGTTGTGCGACGATGACAGTTTTGAAATATTGTGATCTATCTCTTGAGTCGTGTATTTTATTTCGTTGATGATGTAAAGATTAGTTTTTTAGGTATTTATTTATTTTTGAGCGCTAATAAATTTTTTTTGGAGAGAAAAAGTGAAAAATGTAAATTATTTTAAAATTGTCAGAATATATTGTTAGCTAGCATTCTCATCGTTCTGTTTATCCTTTTATATTATTTTTATTGACCTCTTTTACATTTTGTAGTGTTCTGAATTATTAATATTGGATCCTCCAGTGATTAATATGTTGACTAATCTCGTAGAATAATATAGTGAATACACTGAATAGTTGAACTTTAAAAGAAAATTAAGCAAAAAATACTCATTGCCTAGTCATATTCAACTACGAGTGCATAATGACGGGGCGAACCACAAACTATAAGCTCCTTTTGGGGTCCCGATCCCCGACCCTATAATTTCGGGGGAAAAAATTATAAATTTCATTTTTACAAACCTTTTGAAATTAATGTGGTTATTTAATTCATATTACTTATACAGTACTATTGTCATGCCCCTGATACTAGAAGCAAATGAATTGCATTGATCTAGTGTCCACTTTGTTTTGTGGGAGACATGATTCTATTTCGTTTAGTGGATGTAATTTTTCTGTTACTTATGAGTCATGAGTAAACTAAATCAAAAAACAAAAAATTATAAGGTGATGCAAATGTTTTGAACCTTTGGTAATGTTCAATGCCGTATATTTGGCTAACATAAGGTCATATAACATAAGACTTGGTGATGTTTAATGATTTATATTGGGGTCTCATACTCCCTAAATTTTTTATCTTTCCAAATTAAAATACTACTGTTATACGAGTGCCACTTCCTTGAATCGGAAGTTATATCCTCTCTCATATATCTGCCTATTTTCTGACTGTTATTTTCTCCATCCAAATATATCTATCAACATTGTATCCTGCCTTATTTTATCGATATTATTATTTAAGATATACAGTTATTTTCATCCGAAAAACATAGCTTAACCAATTTGGTTATTTCAGTTATGGTAGTTAAATATGACAATATACATAGAAAGGAATGATATGCGATTTGTTGTTAATTCGAAATCAGCAGTTGACAACTTAAGAAAACTGCAAATCTGTTGTTCTTTTTGATTTGGATTGGTATTTTAAAGTTTGCGGTTCACATCCAATATGTTGTATATATATATTACCAATCAGATAGACGGTAATATAAATTGTTAATATAGTTGAAATAGGCAAATGGAGAAAATAGTTGAAACAACGTACGGTTTAAATTAACAACAAATGTAATACAGTACAAGTCAACGTAGTTAAGACTTGAGGGGTAGAAAGACAGCGTAAGGAGTTGACAATCATGTCATCCAGTCTACAACATAAGAGCCATATGCATGAGACTAGTTCGCAGACAACTAAAATCCAAGATAATGTTTGGTTATTTAATATTTTTTGCAAGTCGTCTGTCCGGTTGAAAACTGGAAAAAAATGTATATGGAGGAGTTATATCGGTTCTCACAAGAAAATGAAGAAAATGAAAAAATTGAAAAGTAAACATAATCAAATCATTTAATGGGTCGGATAACCAATCCAAAATAAATGAGAAGTTGGGATATTAGGATCAGATTTGCGATCATATCTTGCATTACAAGAACTAATATATATGTTAGCTTAGATTTAATAACCTGGGGTTCAAGATAATTTAACAACTAATTAGTGGCGAACTAAAAGTCATTACTAATTCTTTAATTTTTTGAATATAATTGACTTCTTCTATTTGTTATATTGTCATCTGTTTTTGTAGTACTGTTTGTGATCAATCCAAAGATGATAAAATTATTATAATGTTTAGAAAACGGAAATCAAACGTTTGGTCTAGAGACTTGGACGTCAAGGATAACGTTTGGTCTTAAGTCTTGGACGTTAAGGATAGCATACCTTCTTTGGTGCTATTCGGATAAGATTGTGTGCATCAGTTTTGGAAAGTGTTTGGCCAGTCAGATCTTTGTGAGATACTCCCTCAACTATGAACATGGCGTAATCATAATAACATGATTCAGAGGTGTGATCAAGGAATATTTGGCAATGCTTGATCAGTTAATCCATGACCGAGATTTGGAGCCGGATATGTTAGGACTTGATCCACAACCATTATTACGTTAATTGTAGATGATGTGAATATATCTTGACGATCCAAAAAAGAAAAGCGTATGTTGCCTTCAAGTCGTGATTTCAAGTCTAGAGTTGGCATTTATGACCTTTTTCTCGTAATTAATTCAAAGACATTTTTTTTTTTTAGTTTTTGTTTAGATAGTTCAGTCTTTTATATGTTTGTGAATCATCTAAATAACTAGGACGATTTACAATCATATATTTGTTTGCCAAACAAAATATAAATTTTTATTTTCCTACTTTTATATTTTCACTTCTAAAAATAGCTAAATGGGACTTAATTTTATAGTATATAAAAATCTGTTTTTCAGCAATTTTAATAACTATTTAAGTGGTCTGTAACTTATATAACAAAATTTTAAATGTAGTTGAAAAAAAATTACAGCTATTAAAACACACAAAAAATATGTTGTAAAAATCATAAGAGATACACTAAAAACTAAAAAAAAAAAACTGTTTTGAACTATAAGTTTTTTTAAAAGAGATAATATTTGTTTGGTTTGATAATAAGATTTAACTCTTTTTTTTTGCAAGCCAACCAATCAAGGCATCAAGAATTTAAACAGAGAAAACTAAATTGTGAGAGAGAAACTGAATCAACGTCCAAGTCACTTGACGCAACAAAAAAGCGAAACCAATTAAATCCCGTAAAAACAGAAAACAAAAAACAAGAGTTAATGTCCTAACTGACACGTGTCCCTACATTGCAATACACTCACACAATTAAAATTTCCAACTGCGTCTCTTATCCGAAAAATAATCATCTCCAAGTGTAATAAAAAAAATTAAAAAAAAACTCATTTCTTCTTCTTTCTCGCCTATAAATACAACTCCATCCTCTCATCTCTTACATCACAAAACAAAAACTTCACTAGAAAAAAAAAAAAAAAAAAACAGAGAGAAAGACAGAAAAACCAAAAAAAAAAGAAAAAGGAAAATAAACAAATTTTCTTTTCTTTTTTTTCCCTAAAGTTTCTATTTTGTCTATTCGTGTGTTTTTTTTTTCCTGATAATGGGAGTCCTCGAAACAGAAAAAGCCACTAAAGATGCGGCGGCTCTAGAGACACAGTCGCCGGAAGATTTTGATCAACCATCTCCGCTGCGTAAAATCATCTCCGTCGCTTCCATCGCCGCCGGTGTACAGTTCGGGTGGGCCTTACAGCTCTCTCTTCTGACTCCTTACGTTCAACTCCTTGGAATCCCTCACAAATGGTCATCTCTCATTTGGCTCTGTGGTCCAGTCTCCGGCATGATTGTTCAGCCAATCGTCGGTTTCCACAGTGACCGGTGCACCTCAAGATTCGGTCGCCGTCGTCCTTTCATCGCTTCCGGAGCCGCACTCGTCGCCGTCGCCGTTTTCCTCATCGGTTACGCGGCGGATATCGGTAATAAAATGGGAGATAAACTCGATGACAAGGTAAAGGTCAGAGCCATAGGGATCTTCGCTCTCGGGTTTTGGATCCTTGACGTGGCTAACAACACCTTACAAGGACCTTGCCGTGCTTTCTTAGCCGATTTATCCGCCGGTGACGCTAAAAGAACGCGAGTCGCAAACGCGTTTTTCTCGTTTTTTATGGCGGTTGGAAACGTTTTAGGATACGCGGCTGGATCTTACACTAACCTCCACAAAATGTTTCCGTTCACAATGACTAAAGCTTGTGATATCTATTGCGCGAATCTCAAGACTTGTTTCTTCTTATCCATCACTCTCCTCCTCATCGTCACAGTCACGTCTCTTTGGTACGTAAAAGACAAACAATGGTCTCCGCCGGCACGAAACCCCGACGACGGCGACGAGAAATCAAGCGTCCCTTTGTTCACCGAAATCTTCGGAGCTTTCAAAGTCATGAAACGTCCCATGTGGATGCTTCTAATCGTCACGGCCTTGAACTGGATCGCTTGGTTCCCTTTCCTTTTGTTCGATACTGATTGGATGGGTCGTGAAGTGTACGGTGGAGATTCAGATGGAAATGAACGATCGAAGAAACTATACAGCCTAGGAGTCCAATCTGGTGCAATGGGACTGATGTTTAATTCAATAGTTCTTGGTTTCATGTCACTTGGTGTTGAATGGATTGGTCGGAAACTGGGAGGAGCTAAACGGCTTTGGGGAATTGTGAATTTCATCCTCGCCGCTGGTTTGGCCATGACGGTTCTCGTTACGAAATTGGCCGAGGATCACCGGGAAACCGCCGGTGCTTTAGCCGGACCGAGCAGTGGTATTAAAGCTGGAGCTTTAAGTCTCTTTGCTGTTCTTGGTATTCCATTAGCTGTAAGTACACTTTAATTTTCTTAGTCCTTATTTTTTTATTCTTTTAGTTTCTTTGTTTTGTTTTGGTTAAGTTAACATTAAGTTATTAACCGATTCTTTTATTTTACTATTACAGATTACTTTCAGTATTCCATTTGCACTAGCGTCCATATTTTCAAGCAGCACCGGTGCCGGCCAAGGTAAATTATTTTATTCTTTAAAATTTAGTTACATATGTACGTACTGATCTGATTCTGATACCGTGGGGTCTTAATCGTTAAATTATACTACATCTTTATATAATCCATTCACATAAATCTATTTACCATAATTGTTTTAAACAAAAAACAATTTCCATTAGTATGAGTATAAGTATTTAAATTGTTTTTTTATTGTTTTGTTTTACAGGACTTTCTTTAGGAGTTTTAAATTTGGCAATTGTGATACCACAAATGATAGTATCACTTGGAGGTGGACCTTTTGACGCCCTCTTCGGCGGTGGAAATTTACCGGCGTTTATACTCGGAGCAGTTGCAGCGGCGCTTAGTGGAGTATTAGCGTTAACCGTTTTACCTTCACCGCCACCGGACGCACCTGCCTTGAAGACAGGAGCCATGGGATTCCACTAGTTTACTATGTTTTTTTTTTTTTTATGAAACTCATCAAATACAGTATTACTGTGCAAAACTGCAAAACCCAAAAAAAGAAAGAAGAGAATGGATAATGTGATAAACTCTAATAAACCTTGGGTCATCTGTATTTCACCCTTCCTTTAGTTTTTTACTTTGGTACTGATTTTAATTTTATATAGAATTTGTTTTTCTTTTGTTTGGTCGGCAATAAGTACTGTGTAGTGTGTATGTGATTACGGTTTTTACTGTTAAAAGAAATATCCAACTAGAGATTCCAGACAAAAAAAACTAATAATAATTCATGGCATTATGGCAACTCTTTTATACATGGGAAAAAGTTGAATGATTTTTCTAATCTAGAATGATTTAGGTAAATAAATTACGTTATTCTTGGTGGCAAAAACAACCATTTAGTAATATTAGTTAAATTAATTTGATTGAAATTTTTTAAAAACACTTCTTATTAAGATATTAGAACTATTTTCATGTAAATACATCAACAATTAATCTACAAGACATTAAAATATGTAATATTAAAAAAACCTTAAATATTCTTTTTTTTTGCCAAACCTAAATATATTCTTCTTATAAACAACAAAACTAATCAACAAGACATTTTGTATTTTATAAGCACATTTTATTGTAATATAAAATATATGTCTCTTAGCATAGAAGGATACTTAAAAACATGATAATATATTACAGGCTACCCATGTTTTTGAAGATCATACATTATCATATACAGTTACATTATTTGTATGATATTATTAGATATAATATTTTTTGTCGACAACATGAATTATGTAATTTTGAACCCTGGTGATGATTCAACGTTTCTACGTATTTGTATTTATAATTTTTTTCTTTTTTTAAATTTCATTTTTTAATTTCTTACATTTGCCTAAAATGTAAGAAATGTTCATGCATGCTGCTTAATGATGATTGATGAGGGTCTAGGTGCTGAAGGATCGGATTGCTCGCTTTGAAGTTTTTAAGTGGATCCAAGATATACAGACATGAAGTTTGGTCCTCTCTGCATCTCTAATGTTTTGTATGTAGATTACCTTGTATCTGGTTTTATATAATGGATAGGCCTAATAATGGAAGTTACGAGTTAAAAAAACAAAAAAATTGATGTTTGGTGAGTAAGAACAGTTTTTTTTTTTTTTTTTTTCTAAGTGTGAGTAAGAACAGTTAGTCCATATTTTACACAATTCGGACTCTTGTCGTCTCTTGTCACGACTTCGTCAATTGACAAGTAGATTTCAGGACACATCAAAATAACATGTACAGTTTGAGTTTGTTGTGCAGATGATAAGAACAAGACTGGGCGCAACACAAACGAAGGCCTTTGGGCCAAATAAATATTTTGGATACATTAAAATAATCAGTTTTCAATTATTAAACAAGTTTGATGCCTTCTAGAGTTGGGCCTGGATCATAACTCTTCTTAAGGATTTAGGCATATAAGACCATGATTATAGGGAGTTCTATTGAGTTTTTGATGGGTCTCTGATCAATATAAATAATAGAAAAAAATGATTGTAGTCTCTTTAAGTTGGGAGATTGTCTCTGAATTGAGAGACTTTGGCACTCTGTAGAGACTGTCTCTTTAAGTTGAGAGACTGTCTATAATATAATATTATTAAAGAGACCATTAAGAGTTTCTACCAATAATCATGCTCTAAGCCCAGTCTTCTAATCATCACTAAATAATCCAACTTTTAAATCACTCATTTAGAAAAAAATCTTATCTTGTTTACTTTCTAAGAAACGAAATAAATAAGCTCTGACTCACTTACCAAATTCGTCTTTCAAGAGACGAAAAAATTACTTTCTTACTGTGATTCTTATTGAGTCAAAGAAAAACAAAAACTGTGTTTCTTATCTTAAACTAATATCTCCATGAGAAATTAAAAAAAAAAAAAAAGCATATAGTTTTTCTTCCTCCTCATCGCCTATAAATACAACTCCATTCTCTGACATCTTTATACATCACAAAACAAAATCTCAGTTCCAAAAAAAAAAATATAAAAACTAAAAAGCAAAAGAGAAAGAAAATAAACAAATTTTCTTTTCTTTTTCTTCGTGATAATGGGAGCTTCTGATGATATTGTGGCGTTAGAGACACAGTTGTCGCCGGAAGAGTTCGATCAACCATCCCCGCTGCGTAAAATCATCTCAGTCGCTTCCATCGCCGCCGGTGTACAGTTCGGGTGGGCCTTACAGCTTTCTCTTCTGACTCCTTACGTACAACTCCTCGGAATCCCTCACAAATGGGCTGCTTACATCTGGTTCTGTGGTCCCATCTCCGGCATGCTTGTTCAACCGATCGTCGGTTACCACAGTGACCGATGCACCTCAAGATTCGGTCGCCGTCGTCCTTTCATCGCTGCCGGAGCTGTACTCGTCGCCGTCGCGGTTTTCCTTATAGGATACGCGGCGGATATGGGACATAGCATGGGAGATAAACTCGATCAGAAGATAAAGGTTCGAGCCATTTCGATCTTCGGCGTCGGGTTTTGGATCCTTGACGTGGCTAACAACACCTTACAAGGACCATGCCGTGCTTTCTTAGCCGATTTAGCCGCCGGAGACGCTAAGAAAACGCGAATCGCAAACGCCTGCTTCTCTTTTTTTATGGCGGTTGGAAACGTTTTGGGTTACGCGGCTGGATCTTACTCTGACCTTCACAAAATGTTTCCTTTCACAATGACTAAAGCTTGTGATATCTATTGCGCCAATCTCAAGACTTGTTTCTTCTTATCCATCACTCTCCTCCTTATCGTCACCTTCTCGTCTCTATGCTACGTTAAAGACAAACAATGGTCTCAGCCACAGGGAGGAATCTCTGAAGACGGGAAAACGTCAAGTGTGTTTTTCTTTGGAGAAATCTTTGGAGCTTTCAAAGTCATGAAACGTCCAATGTGGATGCTTCTAATCGTCACGGTTTTTAATTGGATCGCTTGGTTCCCTTTTCTTTTGTACGATACCGATTGGATGGGTCGTGAAGTGTACGGTGGAAATTCAGATGGAAATGATCAATCGAAGAAACTTTTTAGCCAAGGAGTTCAATCTGGTGCAATGGGATTGATGTTCAATTCAATAGTTCTTGGTTTCGTGTCACTTGGTGGTGAATGGATTGGTCAGAAATTAGGAGGAGCTAAACGGCTTTGGGGATTGGTTAATTTCATACTCGCCATTGGTTTGGCCATGGCGGTTCTCGTTACGAAATCGGCTGAGCATCACCGGAAAACCGCCGGTCCTTTAGCCGGACCGAGCAGTGGTATTAAAGCAGGAGCATTAAGTCTCTTTACTGTTCTTGGTATTCCATTGGCCGTAAGTACACTTTTGTTTTGTCTTTTCGTTTTGTTTTGTTTAGAATTTTAAGTTTTTAACAGATTCTTCTTTTTTAATCTTATTATTATTATAGATTACTTACAGTGTTCCGTTTGCATTAGCGTCCATTTTTTCAAGAAGCTCCGGTGCCGGCCAAGGTAGATTTTGTTCTTTTCTTTTTTGTAATTAAGTTACAAATCTAATGGTCAGATTTTGATAATGTGGGACCGAAAATGTTATATTAGCATTTAATGAGTTCAAAAACGTTTGGTTTGAATAATTAACTGAGAGATTCTGTTTCCAATTTTATGCACTATCTATTCAAAAGTAAATCTTTCCTTTGTTGCATAGAAAATACAAAAGGGAGTAAATATTTCCTTTGTAACTTTTTTTCAAAATCTTTTCAACGCATGTGGATAATATCTACAAGTTTATCTATGGCATTTAATAGGGTTGGATTTATTAACTTAACTATATTAATTGAGAGTTTTTATGTAATCTGTTCTTATCTTTCAATTATCCATGGGTTTCATGCACCTAATGCAATTTACCATCAAATGTTTGAAACATATACAGTTTGTTTTATAACGTAATTAATTATATAAATATGAGATTAACGAAAACGTATTTCTTTTTACAGGACTTTCTTTAGGTGTTTTAAATATAGCGATTTGTGTACCACAAATGATAGTATCATTTGGAAGTGGACAAATCGACGCCTTATTTGGCGGTGGAAATCTACCTTCGTTTGTGGTCGGAGCAGTTGCGGCGGCGATTAGTGGAGTATTAGCGTTAACCGTTCTACCTTCACCGCCTCCGGACGCACCAGCCATGCAGTCAGGGGCTATGGGATTCCATTAATTTACTGTTTTTTTAAGAAATTACATTGAAGACAATATTGTTGTGCAAAACTGATGAACCTAAAAAAAAAAAAGAATGGATAGAGTGAGAAAATCTTATGAACCCGTCCTCTAGGTTTGTACTTTTGTTAATGATTTTAATCTGAAATAGTAGAATTTGTTTTATCTTTTGTTTGGCCGTCAATAAATACTGTGTTTGACTACTATTTTTATTGTTTTGCTTGGTGAAAGAAAGGTCCAACTAGAGAAAATGATCTATGATCCCATCAAATACTCCTACCGTACTCCACTACGGCACTACTCCTACTTATTTGAAAACATGAGCCCTTTGCTATGAAATAAATTCAAAACATGAACCCTATCCTATGAAACTTTCCGTTTTGTTATGTAATTTTATTTCTTAAAGAGACATGGCCCATGGGCTATTGCACTCTTGTCCTATCCATTTGAGTTGGGCTTGGATCATAACATTTTTTAGGATTAAGGAATATGTGCCCAGTTCTTCTATTATAAACTTGGAAAGGTAATTTATCAACTTTAAGCTTGGCTCACTTACCAAATTATCCTTTCAAAAAAACACAAAATTATAAAGATTTCATAGTCTGTAACATGCATATATATGATGCATTCGTTGGCTATTACAAGTTTAAAAGCACATATGGCCTAATGCTTGGAAAAATTGCATACATCAATCATGGATAGCGTCATAGCGACCGACATAAGTATGTGACATATTCGAACCGAATCCGAAAATATTCGAACCGAATCCGATCTAAATGGTCATAAAAATCCGAACGGATAATGAATTATCCTCTCCGGATTATCCGAATCCGAAAAAACCCGATCTGAATCCGATCCGAAAAATCATAAAATCCTAACGGATATTAAATTCTCCTATCCGAAAAATCTGAAATCCAAAATATCCGATCCGATCCGATCCGAAAATCCGAACGCCCAGGGCTAAGTATGTCTGTGATCCCTGCGAGAAGTTTATGATTATTGCATGATTTAATACTGTAGTAGTTAGGCTTAATTAAAAGATTATACATACATGAAAACCCCAATATATATTTCACAGCGTATTTATGTGATTGTTTAGATAAATCTTAAAAAGAAACCAAATACTTATTATTACTTTTTTTTTTTTTAATTAATTTAGTAAAAAGAAAAGAATGGTGGCGCCGGAAAGTGACCGTAGGGTCAGTCATTTACTCTCTCAGCGTTTCTCTTTTTGGTCCTCAAATCTTCACCTACCTAGCTTCAAGATCTTCTTCCCTCAATCTCCCATTTCAAATCTCGTTTCTTCGTACAAGCAACTTCTGAATTCGGAGTGGAGAAAGCAGGAGATTAGTAGGGCGGAGAAGCGATTTCTGCTTTCTTCTGCGATTCGATCTCAAGTTCCGATCTGGCGGATTTAGGGTTTTTCTCATCTGGGTTGAAGTTAAATAGGATAAAGATTTCGAATTTGGCGTGAGAATGGGGGAATCAGGTGGAAGCTGGCGAGATTCATATAAAGGGATGTCTTCTGATAACATCAAGGGTTTGGTTTTAGCCTTGTCTTCGAGTTTATTCATTGGAGCTAGTTTCATTGTTAAGAAGAAAGGGCTTAAGAGAGCTGCGAGCACTGGCACTAGGGCAGGTATATATCTCTACTTTGAAATCGAAAATAGCTTCTGCAATGTGGTTAGTTTCTAAGGTTTCAATTTTGGTGCTGGAATTGTGGATTTTGAATGTGCAGTCATATGTTCAACTCACCAAGCAGCTAATCTCTCTGATAGATTTGGGATCTGTAGTTATATTGAACGAACTTATCAGGATCCAGTTAGCTATTCTGAGGTTGTGAGCATATGGGAGATTTGTTTGTAGTTAGTAGCCACTCACATTGTTTCAAGACTTGTATTTTCCGTGATTACATTGTGGCGTGTAAATGCTGTTCCTTTAGGTTTCCTTTCATAGTATAATTCAATCTGATATTTGTAGGTGTTGGTGGGTATTCTTATCTTTACGAGCCTCTTTGGTGGATCGGCATGACAACAAGTGAGTTCTTGTTCCTTGGCATTGAAATTTTCATCTTCTTCTTAGCGATTACTCTATTGTTGGTTTATTTATTGCTCACTTGTTTCTGCTACTTCCAGTGTTACTTGGTGAAATTGCTAATTTTGCTGCTTATGCATTTGCGCCGGCTATACTTGTCACTCCTCTAGGTGCTGTCAGTATCATTATCAGGTAAGAGAGTACTCATGTCTCTGACTCTTCTATCAGGTTTTCTATATGCGATTAAATCGGTGATTTTTCTTTCTTTCTCATACATTTTGTTATTTGGATCTCAGTGCTGTCTTAGCTCATATTATATTACGGGAGAAACTACACATCTTTGGAATTCTTGGCTGTGCCTTATGTGTTGTGGGTTCCACGACAATTGTCCTACATGCTCCTCAAGAACGTGAAATTGAGTCTGTGATTGAAGTTTGGAATCTTGCAACAGAACCAGGTGCGTTGCTTGATGGGACTGTGATACTCTACTGTATTGGAGATAGTGATTTGAACCATCTCACGATTCTTTCTCGCCTTTCATTCAGTTTTCTAACTTTGTCTAGTTTGTTGCAGCATTCATGTTCTATGCGAGTCTGGTTATTGGGGCTGCTGTGTTTCTCATTATCCGTTTTGTGCCCCAATATGGGCAAACAAACGTAATGGTTTATATTGGTATTTGTTCGCTTGTGGGATCATTATCGGTATGTAGTTTTTGGTATTTTCAGTTTGTAATCCTATTTGTCCTTATAAAAGAATCTTGATTCACTTTTCCAAAAATCCTATTGTCAAACATGTGAACAGGTAATGAGTGTAAAAGCACTTGGAATAGCTCTAAAGCTGACATTTTCGGGAACAAATCAGTTATTTTATCCTCAAACATGGATATTCACCTTGGTTGTACTTACCTGTGTAATAACCCAACTGAACTACTTAAACAAGGTAATTGTTTAAGTGATTTTCAATATAATCGATTTGTAGAGTTCTAGTTAGATGTCTACCTTTGTGACTAAAAGAATTGCATTTTGTATTGCTTTTCACTTGCAGGCTCTTGATACATTCAATACAGCTATAGTATCTCCTATATACTACGTGATGTTCACATCTCTAACTATTTTGGCCAGTGTCATCATGTTTAAGGTAGCCTCTTGTCCCACAAAATATATATATGGTTGTATGAGCCTATGAGGGTTTTGCTTCGGTACATGAATTAAAATCACCGGTTTTATGAACAGGACTGGGATCGGCAAAACGGTACTCAAATAGTCACAGAAATGTGTGGATTTGTTACAATACTTTCAGGCACTTTTCTTCTCCACAGAACAAAGGACATGGTCGAGGGTGCGTTCCTTAATTTCATTTATGGCACTTCTTATGCATCTTTGCTCTTATTTTTTCCCATCTTGGAACTCACTTTTTTCTGACGGGTAAGAGCTTGAGTGTCTCTGCATTCGACGAGGAAAAAATCGTATGCGGATATAATAAGAAATCTCAAATGATTCTACACTCTTTCTCAGCATGAGTAAGAAGAATATACATATTATATGTATATAGATCAATGTATACACTCCTAGCTAGAATTTCATTAACATAGCTATTAATGATTGACAAAAGAATTGTCATCTGTTGTATCCATACAAACTTAACACGAAGTGTCTGTATCGCCCTGGAGTTTCTGAGAGTTTGCAACTGACTGTGATTCACTATGTTATTGCAGGTTCATCGGTAATATTACCGTTGCGTCTAAGCAAGCATGTAAATGAGGAAGAAGGCATTCCACTTAGACGCCAAGAATCTCTCCGGTCACCTTAAAAGCTCTTTCGCTTTGTTTTCTGATCCACTGCCATATCTGCAAGCCAGAGCATCAACCTTTTTTCATTAGCTCGACCTACTATGAACATGGACCATGGTTTTCTATCTAACAATTACAGATGGTTCAAGAAGATCGAGGAAGGAAAGAGGAGCAACCGAGGACGAGATCTGAGATCAGATCATCATCTTCTCCAATATTGGTAAATATGCTGTGAGTTCAAAAGCACACGCCATTAGCACACACCCACGCTTAAACCCTTTTGTGATGACCTTTAAAAAACAATTATGAACAAGAGATGGGTTTTGCTTAACTGGTCTTACGAGCATATATGACTAAAGGTTTCGATCCAAGATTTGCATATTTTTTATATAATCTGACATTTTCTTTCGTTGGTTGGTTTAAAGTTTAAACCCTTTGAAAAAAGAAGAGAAAAGAAGACTTTATAAGTCGAAACACATATTGTATTAGTCAATTGTTGAAGAAATAGTTAAGTTAGTCGATGAGGTGGAGTTATATAACATTGATGATAATAGATAGAGACAACGTTTTTTTTTTTTTTTTTTTATGTTCATCTTTCCTCAATCAATCACTCACCCGGTGGATGAGATGTCAAATTGAAACTGCGTTCTGTCACTCTCCTATCTCTTTTTTTACATTTCGTATAGCTTAATCCAAACCAATTTATTTTAAAGTATAGCATACTTAGAAATTCCAACTTTCACATACATAATAACTGCCGTTCTCTGTACAAGCCAAGGAATCATGCTAACATGGTAAAAATTGATCAAGTTAATCTGATGTTGCATTACAAATAGAAGGAATCCGTGTATACGTGTATATCTGGCTATAAACTATAAATTACCTAAAAAAGAAGACTACAGTGACTAATTGAGAAATAAAATCGCCTATAAAGATCGCAACTTAAGGAAAAAAGATCCCACAAGAGACAAAAAAAATTAATCTGTTTCCAAACTAAATAGAAAATTAAACACTTCTAACCATAACTAAAGATTTCTTTCGAATAAACCAAAATCTTCCTGCAACTCCTAAATTCCTCAGAGACAAAAAAAGAGAACTTATTGTAGCAGTTGAAGCATAAAAGAGAAAAAAAAAACAGAGTAACGAATCCAACATCACCAACAAAACACAAACTGTGTGTCTCTTTGGTCCTCTCTTCTTCTTTCTTCTCTTTAATACTTGGTTTTTGGATTTCTTGATCTCAGAGAAATGGCTCTGAATAAAACAAAAGTCTAACAAAAAAAGAAAAAAAAGAAAAAAGAACATATCAGATGCACTTAACCTTAATCCAATAACCAATTATTTTCAACTTTTCCATAAAGCATCAGTAGAAACCAAAACACGCAGTTTCATTGAAGTAGTCCACACTTGTGAATTCTGATCAAGTCTTGACCAAAACAACACAGAGACTAGTAACAGAGAACCAAGAAAAGGCTTTGGTAAAACTGGAGTTAACAAGAGATAGAAAGAGAAAAGCGGAGAAGATGATGGCTGAAGAGAATTGTTCGTTGCAGAAGTTAGAAAAAAAGTTGAAGAAGGCGACGAATAAATACCAACAATTTACAGCAGCTATGGCAGACTCTTAGGACAGATGAAGAAGATATAAGACATAAAAGGAAAAACAGTTTAGGTGCTTTAAGGGTTGGTTAATTTTAGTTCTGAAACTTTCATCTTGTTTCTTGTTTCGGTTAGGGGTGTTTTTGTTATGAATTATGATCTACATTGCTTTCTTGGTTCACTCTACATTCTCACATTTTGGCTTGTAGATAAATAATATTTATCTTTTGGGAAAAGTGTCAAAACAATCGCCAACTTTCAAATTTGGGACGATTAAATCACCAACTTTCGAAATGTCATTTTAATCACAAAGTTTTCTTTGACTTTTTGATAAAATAGCTAAGTTTCGTTGACTTGGCCATTTAAGTCTTTCCGTTGTGCTATTAACAATTTAAATTGAATATGTTAATGTATCAGTTTTGTTTTCACTAAATGCAGGTTCGATACTCGATTTACACAAATCTTTTAATTTTTTTCTTAAAAATAAAACATCAGACTGGACTCGAACTCTTGACGCCAGCTTCGTAGTAAGTAACTGGGCTATACTTTGTAGTTTGGTATTACGGCGACGTTGTTTTATATATCTCCAATATTTGAGTTCTTATTTGATTTCTTCGTGATGATTGAGACGAAACTATGAGATATATAAGTATATGCGTTTCTCTTTATGCAATTAAGCCTTCATAGCTCAGTTGGTTACAGGTTGAACAACATCTCGTTAGAGTCACGAGTTCGATACTTGTCCTATGCGCTTTATTGTTTTTTCTTTTGATTTTTTTTAAGGAAAACAAAAAAAATAATGCGTCGACGGAGTATAGAAGCCACGTCCAACGAGATCTGATCACATGTCACGCTTTGCCATCATCTTGTTTCGGTTAGGGGTGTTTTTGTTATGAATTAAGATCTACATTGCTTTCTTGGTTCACTCTACATTCTCACATTTTGGCTTGTAGATGAGTAATATTTATCTTTTTAGTGCATGATTTTATCAACATTTACTACCATTTGTCTCTGATTCTATCAAAACAGATGCAGAACACCTAAAATGATGGTTAAAATTGAGGAGTAATTTGATATAAATACAAAAGGATCTTGGTATTTTGGCAAATATCAAAAGTTATGTATCTCTCTATAATATTAAATGGCTAAGAGACTTTTAAAAAATACTCAAAAAAATCCTCATATTTACAAGAGATGCCATTAGGATTGTGTGGCAAGAGGTTTACTTTTGAATAAACTAAAAAATTTTGGATAAATATTATTAATCATTTATTCTCCATACAAAAAAGTTTAAAAAAAAAAAAAAACAGAATTTTTCATAATCTACTTGTTATGGTTACTAAAACAACCTCCACTAATTTTTTGCGACAGTTGGTGAGTAAAAAACTATTAAATATCCACTAATTTATTTCGGTCACCAGTGCCGATCTTGGTGGTTCCGCTGCAAAGCCGTGAACTTTGTATTTGCCGGCGGTAATGCTATGGTTCTCTGCTCGCCGGTCATTCGGCAGGGTCCGATCTGCTCTTTCCGGCGACGTAAAAAAAGTTTTCGTTTTGTTTTGTTTTTTTTTTTTTGTAATTGTTGCTAAAATGCAACTGGGCCAAGGCGTTTCCTTATTTTGAGGGAGGCCCATTTCCGTTTTTTTAATATAAGCCCATTAAAAAACAAAAGGCAATCTCTGTAATTATAATAACCTTTTTAGACATTTCTGAAAAATGTAAAGATATATATAGAACCCTCCCAAGCAACCCTAACTATTCCCGATTCTTATCTTATCAAAACCCTAAAAAGCGGCTATGGCAGAGTTGATGATGGGAGACCACGACATCGATCGCGAGATCAAACTCCAAATCGCTCGATTCGAGAAAGAGTTCGGACCTGCACCACATATTCCGGTGAGTATCATATGCATTCATTCTAGTTTTGTCTGAGAAATTAATAAGAAATCTTACCCTCGATTCGATTTCAGTACAGGGGTGATGAACGTTTTGAACATCATCGCCGACCACCTGAGAATCAGTCAAATGATCGCGAGAGCGCGTACGATATCGAAGTCGAACTCGAAGAAGATCGCGAGATCAACCTCCAAATCGATCGCGAGATCAAACTCCAAATCGCTCGATTCGAGAAAGAGTTCGGACCTGCACCACATATTCCGGTGAGTATCATATGCATTCATTCTAGTTTTGTCTGAGAAATTAATAATAAATCTTACCCTCGATTCGATTTCAGTACAGGGGTGATGAACGTTTTGAACATCATCGCCGACCACCCGAGATCAACCTCCAAATCGATCGATTCGAGAGACGTTTTCAAATGTTTTTTAATCGTCCCCGTGAAAATCCAAGACCGATTACAATTCCAACTCCAACAATTCCGGTGAGTTTGATATCAGATTCCATTGTATGTATCATACTAGTTTTGGTCTGAGAGATAGTAATAAAAAAATTTCACCCCAGAGTGTGGATCAAGAGTCTATTAATGGACCGGAGGAAACTCACAAATTGTCTATCACTATCATGGATTGGAGTCGTGTCTCGGCGAAAGACTTGTTGTTGTTTTTGAATCCGTTTCTGTCGGAAGGTGGACGCATTTTATCTGTGGCGATCTATCCAGGAGATGATGTCGAGTAAAAACCTGCCCTTTTAAGTCTAAATTAATTTGGTCTCTGTTATTATTATTAATTTACTGAGAGTACTGATCCATTGCTCTCTTTTTATGTTTCAATTTCAGGGGTTGTCATGCAGTTGTTATGTGTGATTCGAGTGCTACTGCAGATTACTTGTACAGATCTCGTCCTGGAATTGAGTCCGAGTTTGAGAGATGCTCAAACAAGCTCCTCGACTTTAAGTTTATTCCAGATTCCGTGGAATTCATTCAACCTCCTCGTGATTTTGCAACATGGTCCGAAAGCAGCAAAATCGATTCCCGACGGCGACGAACAAATTAAGCAGAGATCAGCCATGTTAATTCGATTCAAGGCGAGCGGCGATGGAGAGGACGAGATAATGGATTTTTAGGGTTTTACTTTTTAGTTGTTTTTGTTTACTACTGTGGTACCCTTTAAATCTCCCCAATTCCAATTGCTTCTACTAATTTTTGGATTTTTCAAATTACCCCCCCCCCCCACCCCCCCACCGATTTCTCGTTATCTTGATCTGAAACAAAAATATCAAAGTTCGTCCCCCAACCTTAACCGGACTAGACAAAGTGCTTTTAATCTAGAAAACCAATTAATGTCGGTCTATTGAAAACATATAACTTAATACTATATAATAAACTAGATAAGGACCCGCGTATACGCGGGTTAATAATTAAAATTTTTATAACCCGTATAGAAAACAAAATTAGAGATTATGTAAAATATTTAAAAATTACTTAATTTAAATTTTCTATTTATTAACGTATTACGATATAGATCTTGTGTCATCTTTTTCAATTTAGCAAAATCCTCATTATTTCAGAATCAAAATTTTTTCGGAGGTATTTTGCAAAATTGTTGATCCACATTTGCAATTGTTGTTCTCTCTGTTAATATCATCTGAAATTTATGATCGGAGACTTTGTAGTGGTTATTGCAATCTTACACATTAAAGTTGCAAATTTCGATAAAACTTCCTTCACATAATCGATCTCCAAACTTTTCAATAAGAGAATGATGCACAGAGCCTTGAATAGTATTATCCTATTTTAAAAATATATTAAAATTTAGATAAATAATGTAATAATAAACAGGAGAATATTTTAGTTTATGGGAAAAAAAAATTACCTTCTCATCAAGTAGGAGAAAATTCATTCCTATAAGCTCATTATTTTTTTCAAATTTCTTGCTGCCCACTTTCTTTTAAGACGTACTATCGTTCAACGATAAGAATGTTTTTTGTTTAGTTGATCTAGTGTTATATATTCTTTGTTGTTGTTTTGAACTTGTGTGTTCATCTTGTGTTTGATGATATATATTCTGAAAAATTAAAGAAACAAAAAAAATTAGTAATAAATTTAACAAAAAAATTGATGTATCGATGTTTTGAACACACGGCTTTGCACCCCTACGTGTATATTTTGAGGTCATGGTTTGGCTTGGCGTCGTATTGAACACATCTACATGTACTTATACGTACCTCCAACTATAATAAAATCAGATTTAGTTATGCGACAAAATACGACACCGACATACCTACCTCATGTTTTCAAAGATAGCTCAAAGACAAAACTTTTCAATATGACAAAATTTTGGTGTTTTGAAAGAAATTATTTTGTTTGGTAAGGAAATATGAGACCATCTACTCTCATTATATAGAGGTGAGTATTTACAATTCCTTTTTCTTTTAGTAATATTATTATTTTTAAAAATATTACAATTTACAATACATAATTATCTTTTTATATTTTATAACTTTCTTATAATTATCTCTAAAATTATAATTGTATCTAATTGTTTTTATTTTATAATTAGTAATAGACACGTGTCAAAATCTTTGATAGTTGAAATCGACACGTGTGACGATCCCGCTTTTTAAAATTATTTAAATTTTTAGAATTTCTTATAATTATCGAATTGCTAACTTATTTAAAATTTCCTTATAATTATCTTTTTATATTTTAAAAATTATTTAAATTTTTAGAACTTTCTTAGAATTATCTATAAATTATAATTGTTTTTATTTTATAATTTTTTATTTTTAATTTAATTTTTAATCTTCTGTCATAATTATCTTTCTATATATTTAAAATTATTAGAAACAAATATTTGTTTTTTAAATTTCTTTAACTTTTAATCTTCCCTCATAATTATCTTTTTATATATTTAACATTATTAAAAACAAATATTTGTTTGACATGTGTCAAAATTTCTAACCGTTGAAATCGACACGTGTCACGATCCAGCGAGTTGCTAACTTCGAAAACCCAACTTTATATAATAAGATATTAATTGATATAGGCTTAGTTCCGTTGTTCGGATATTTGAGTCTAAATGCAAATCCACTTCGTTTGGCAACGACTAATTGGTATTTATAGTCGGATGTATAACCAATATATTTTAGATGCAAAAATAAACAGAATATAGATTTTGAATCAAAATTTAATAAATCACACATTTATCCTCACAAAATTGATTAAAGTATTATTAGTAGACCATATGTTACGTAATTACGTTACACATTCTACTCTTTTTTGGTGCTCTAATGAAAAACATGCAGATCTTGGAGCAATGGACTCGTGAAAAACGATCCTCAGAGGAAATTGGCGATGGATAACCCTTACATATACCCAATGGAGATCCTGTACCGGGTTTCATAGGCTACACCGTGAACATGATCGAGTTGGAGCCAGCGGAGCAGTTTATACAAACAAACTCGGGTCATGGGCTTAGAGAGATTCTTTTCTATGGATTTTTTTTTTTAGATTTACAGGTACACGAGACCGGAGAGCATCTTCTGAAACTACGCCAATCACGCAAATGTCCGAGCTTTATTGTTCGGAATCGGTGTTTCTTCTTCGGATCGCTACTGTGTAGTTTTCGTTTATGCTATCCTTGTTTTATTTGTAGTTTTAGTTGTAGATTTCCGTCTTTCTGTTTTCTTTATTGTCTCTGTATTCTGTCGCAAATCAAAAATAGTATAAAATTTAACTTTTTACCACCAAAAAAAAAAAAAAACTTGAAATTTAAAACTTGTTCGGTGAGTACAAAATATAGCTTGAAATGTTTGGGTTATTGGAACTATCAATCCGAGTATCTGCGTGTAGTTGAACTTCGTTAACTCACCTTTTGAGCCCATGGACTATACCTTAGCTAGGCCCATTCTTGTATAATTTCGAATCTTGCGAATATACGTAGTTGGTACAGTTTGAGATCAATATTCACTATGATAATTGGATAAATCTATACTAATAAAAAGTTGAGGCTAAATGCTTCTAATGCCGTCCACATAGGATTTTAGACGACCAATCGCATAGCGCTATGTCAACGTTTTTAAAAGACCGTCCACATAAGATTTTAGATGACCAATCGCACAGCGCCATGTCACCATTTCTTTAAATTTAATTAATTTAAATTTCTTAAATCGTAAAAAGAAAAAAATTGTTTCTACAAAAAAAAGGAAAATATGTTAAATCGGAAAAATAAAAAAATTGTTTCTACAAAAAAAGGAAAATTTATTAGTGTTACTCTGAATAATTTCTTATATCCAAATACTTACAAAATAAGAAGAAAATAAGAAGAAAATAAATTTAGAAATAAAAAAATATATAATTTAAGAAGAAAATAAATTTAGAAATAAAAAAATATATAATTTTTTTTAAAAATATTATGTAGTAATATTATGTAATAGAGAAATGTAAGCTTTCTAAAATATTACGTAGTATTAAAAACGTTACTTGAAGAAAGTAATATGGAAATAAGAGAAATATAAACTTCCTAAAATATTACGTAATAGAGAAATGTAAACTTCCTAAAATATTAGATATTAGACAAATAATAAAAGTTAGTTTTAGTTTTGCAAAAAAAGTTAGTTTTGCAAAAATACACATAAGAAACGTTGAAAATTAAGGGAAATATTCTTTGAAATTAACATGGATAAAAATAAATAATAGTGGTTTTCTAATAATTAACTGTTATGATAACGGGTAATTTCTTATAATATATCAATTTTCCTTTTTGTTTAGTAGATATCGTCAAACAAAAGGAAAATCTAATTTTACACCGCCTCTTAATTTTATATAAATACATTGCTTGATCTTAACTTTCACATCATAACTAACCCCTACATTTTTTTTGCTTTGATATTACATTTAATTATGGCATGAAATTTTTATTGACATATTAATGGTGTGTAGTTTTATGTAAATTTGCAGGATGAGTTTGTAGAAACGAAGACGTGAATCAATCTAAAATTTTGGATTGTTTCAATTGATCAACATGTCCTAATATATATTGTAAGTATAATATTTTTTTATTTTTTTCTATATGAATCTATGAGTTTTTAACTGTTCTAATTTTTATGTTGATAATCTATTAAAAATATCAAAAAGTTTAGTTTGATCTTTTAATGTATAAGTTCTCATCAAATCTTGGTATTAATTTTTACTAATAATCAACAGGTCCATCAATAATTAGCAAAGAGTCGAGTTTATATTGTGAACGTTTGATAGTTAGTATTGACGCTTTCAAACTATGAATAAGGTACTATCGATGTCTATTTTTTTGGTTATTTGCTGTGTTTAAATTATTTATTTGTGGTTTTTAGCAACCACCGACTAATAATTTCTCCTCATATTCAATTAATTTTATGTGTTGAAACTACCAATTTTTTTTCTTCTTTATTTTCACTTTTTAAAAAAATATTATTAAACATAAAGAAAATTTATAGTTTTTTTTTTTACTAATTATCCCGCACGTAGCCCGGTTTAAAAACCTAGTCTATACTAAGTAAAGGGGGTTCTCTAGGCTTCCTAGAGTGTCCACCTCAGCTTCTATAAAAATCATCTAAGAAATTGCCACGTGGCACTTAACAAAAAAAATTATAAAAAATAAAACCTTTAAAACTAAATCCAGTCCAATAAACAAGGTTTATCGATTCAGCCCAATTAATTCTTTAGCCAACGTTACACACCTCTTCAGTTCAAGCTTTCTTCATGGTTATATCAATACAAATCGATTCGTTTTACCCTATCGTTACCGCTTCCTGTTGTTCTTAATTGCCCACTTCTTTTTATTCTTCTCAATTCAATGAACACTAACATTACTGCTTTGGAGAAACCTCAATACCCAGTTGTTGATTGGAATCCTGCCTCATTTTTTAAAAACCAAATCAGATCATCATTTTTCTTCCCGCACAAGACATGGTTAGTGTTTTCTTTCTCGATCGTCTCTTAGTTCTTCGGCTTTCAAATACAAAAACAGTTAAGGTTCTTCTGATTACTCTGTTTATTGGTTCTGTAACTTATGTTGTTGTTTTTTTTCAACTTTCGGCAGGTGAATTACATGTCCGAAGCAGCACAGCTCAGAAGAGGTCTAAGGCCTAAATGGAAGACTTATGGGTTGACCAATCAGAAGAGACGAGAGATCAGAGAAATCTTTGATCTTTTCGACATAGACGGTTCAGGTTACTATTAAACTGATTCTTTATCTGATTTACACCGGTTTAAATCAGAATCACATAATTTTGTTCATCGTTTCATATGTAGGTAGCATCGATGCTCGCGAGCTCAACGTTGCTATGAGGTCAGTGGCAAATTTTCTTTCTTTTTACGTTAATTTCTCCACGTTATAGTTTATTATTAGCACTAAAAAGATTACCATCTAATTACAGGTCTCTCGGATTTGAGATGAATAATGAGGTTTGTTCTTCATGAAATTATAGTCTTCCTTCTTTTTAGTTCGTTTTTATTGTGGGGGTGACAATCTTTTTCCATTTTCATTACTTTGTATGATTATTTCCCATGCTCTATCTTCTTCAGATGACTTAGCTTAAAGTCATTAGATTTCTTTCTTTTCCATCTGTCAATTTTCTTAGAAAATGTTCAATTCAGTTAATCTAAATAAGTCTATAGAGTGAGATCAAGTCCATTTATTCAATTTATCTGATTGAATCCAGCATTACTTACTTTAGTACTAGCCTTAGTGTCAATTGTTGTGTTGTTGTACTTATAAATCTTTCTTGATTTGCAGAGATGTTCAGGGTATCTGGAATAATGTCTAACCAAGAATTTGGTGATTTTGATAAACTCCAACACAGAAGTCTCAGTCCTATGGCTTCTTCTAATCTTATGTCTAGCGGAAGCAGCAGAATTGGTTACTCAGTTATGGGAGGATAAGATCAACGCAAGAGTATCTTGTGAACAAAAGGAAAACAAAGCATTTTGATCGTTCTAAGGAATCAGGGATTCCTTGGATGGTGATGGTAGGCGAAAAGGAACTCAGTGGAGGTGTTGTGACATTGAAGAAGGTGTTCCAAATTTGGAAGTGAAGAGGAAATTGAGAACGTTTCTAGAGATAGTTTCGTTGAAGAATTGTTGAAACGACTCTGAGTTGTTGAAAAGAGATGAAAGGTACACCACACCACACACTCACTCGCTGGTTCGATTCCCAAAAGAAGGAATTACACTGTGTTGCATTCTTTTTTTTGTTTGTTCGATATTGTTGTCTTGAATCTGATGGAAAAAAACATGACTTATGAAGTTATGAATGGTCTTAATGGAGATAAGAATAGAGAGATTTTGATGGTACTGATGACTTGGTAGTTTACTATTTAGAGTGAGAAAAATAATTGATCTAGAGATGTGATTGATTAGTTGATAACCGACCCGGTTAGACCCGCCAATTGATCTCAATGAATGGATTGGTTTTTCGATTGATTGGTTAATTTGTCAATTGTATGCTTGGGTTAGGAATTTATAGTTGATTTAGTGGTTAATTATCCTAAGAATGTTGATCTACAATTTACTTTATAAATGAAAAAATGTAATATCATAATTATAAGATTGTGCTATTCACGAAACAATGGATAACTAGACTGACTGATTTTTTTTTTTTGTGTGACTAATTTGTTTGTTTGGCATTTGAGTCTACTTTGTTTGTTTTTTTTCTCAAAAAGAAGAAGACATCTTCAATTTGAAAATGTGAATTTATTTTTTATATGTAAACGTAAACGCAAATATGAAAACTTATGTTTCTTTCGAAAATCCTTATCCTGATTCTTCTGATCAAAGGGAGGACCCAACTAAAGTATTCGTTCCAACTGAAGTAGTCGTTCCATTTAACTTATCTTTGATTGAGATAAGGTGGAATGAAGAAGATAACAGTCATAATACCCATAGAGAAATGATATTGGGTTTCATGAGAGACTGACTCCAAGACAAAGAAAACACAACATGTTGTCTCCAAAAACAAAAATATGATCTGCAGATCTCTGCTTGCATTTGCATGAGAAGAAAATGATACCTGTTGTTCCTGCGCCCTCCACATGTAATTCTAAATTCTTCTTTGACATGAGATGTGAATGCAGAAATTTGTGATGTTTAGTTACGTAATGCCACATATTTGCATGACAAGAAAATGACTTATAAAGCACTTTTGTATACTTGTGTTCTCTAATTCCACATGTGCAATTCAAAAATCAAATAATCTTACAAGGAAAATTTACTTTCAAAATGGTCGGCTCGAATCAAATTTCCAACAAAGAATTAAACATTTAGAGTCAAGGTTACAGCAGAAAAAAGAAAATAAGGAAAACATTAATTACATTACTCAACTTGTGAGTTGCTCCTAATATGCATTATTGGTGGAGTCTATGGTGATGTCAAGGTCGATAAGTTTCTCCTAATTTGATAAGTTATGTATACATGATTGGTTAAATGTTAACGTTAAATTATTTTAAGTAGCATATCTTCTAAATAGTGAAAAAAATCAATATTTAATCATAGAATTTTTGTTGGTCAATAATCCACAACATTCTACAAATCATTCAATATAATTTTTAAAAATATTGTGAGAAACATTTTAAGGACCTATAATATATTAAGAATTTTTAAAACATTTTTTTAAAATACAATTTTAAAAGTTCATTGTATAAAATTCTATTTAAATTCTTAACATTACCTAAAATATTTTTAAAAATATTAATATATAATTAAAAAACAGACCGCGCGTAGCGCGGTTATTTCCCTAGTAACATGCATATAACATAAAATAAAGTGACGTCAAGAGATATACAATAAAACAAAATATCTGCAAGCCAGAGCATCAACCTTTTTTCATTAGCTCGACCTACTATGAACATGGACCATGGTTTTCTATCTAACAATTACAGATGGTTCAAGAAGATCGAGGAAGGAAAGAGGAGCAACCGAGGACGAGATCTGAGATCAGATCATCATCTTCTCCAATATTGGTAAATATGCTGTGAGTTCAAAAGCACACGCCATTAGCACACACCCACGCTTAAACCCTTTTGTGATGACCTTTAAAAAACAATTATGAACAAGAGATGGGTTTTGCTTAACTGGTCTTACGAGCATATATGACTAAAGGTTTCGATCCAAGATTTGCATATTTTTTATATAATCTGACATTTTCTTTCGTTGGTTGGTTTAAAGTTTAAACCCTTTGAAAAAAGAAGAGAAAAGAAGACTTTATAAGTCGAAACACATATTGTATTAGTCAATTGTTGAAGAAATAGTTAAGTTAGTCGATGAGGTGGAGTTATATAACATTGATGATAATAGATAGAGACAACGTTTTTTTTTTTTTTTTTTTATGTTCATCTTTCCTCAATCAATCACTCACCCGGTGGATGAGATGTCAAATTGAAACTGCGTTCTGTCCTCTCCTATCTCTTTTTTTACATTTCGTATAGCTTAATCCAAACCAATTTATTTTAAAGTATAGCATACTTAGAAATTCCAACTTTCACATACATAATGGCCAGGGGCCCACTTTCTTAACCACCGTTTGGAAAACTCAATGTTTGCTTTCACCAAATAGTCACCCCTTTTATTTCGGACATCTTTGCCCCTCGCGCAAAAGAAAGGGAACAAATGATACTGTGTACGTTTAGTTACGATGTACTGTACATGGTTAGCATTCAGTTCCTACAGTTAAAAAAGAGGATAAAAATAATATAAAAAAAATGAGAAAATATCTCCTTCCTCCGCCGTTCTTCTCCTTCGCCGTTTATTCTTCTTCATCGTTCTCTTCCTTCTCCTCCGCTGTTCTCTTTCTTCTCCTTCTCCTCCGTTCTCTTCCTCCTCCTCCGCCGCCGTTCTCTTCCTCCTCCTCCTCTGCCGTTTCTTCTTCATCTTCAACCGTTTTGCCCTGAAGCTTCCTTCTCCTCCGTTGTATCCAGATCTAAAAAGGTAAACTCTTTTCTCTCTCAATTTTTAGGCTTAAATATTAAAATCCTAGGCTTAAATCGAGTTCATCTTTTTCAATCGAGTGTATCAATCTAAGAAAATTAGGGTTTCTTTCTCTTTGATTTTTTCTAAACATTTATGCAACTGTTTGTGTTTGTATCTTCTCTGGTTTGTGTTTGTATATTCTTAATTTTAAAAACCTAATTTTTCTTATTTATGTCAATGCTAAAACTCTGAATTTTGTGTTGATTGTGGATCTAAGATGATTACAGTTAGCAAGATAGGCTCCGTGTGCCATTGGCTTTTGTGAGGAAAGGAATCAGATATGGTCGTGTGGCAAGAAGAAGCGACAGAGTGAAGAATGCCCAAGTGGTTGAGAGACTATTAGAAAGAGAGGGTTTTATTTACATTATGTGCTCTCTTTTTAAGAGATGTATGTGTGTGTATTAAAAGGGTCCCGAGAAATTAGTTTTCTCTTATCAAACAACAATACTAAATTCAATAATCATCTCTTCTTTTATTTCTATTTTCATTATTTTTATGTTTGATTTTTATTTTTGATTTAGAGTTTATTTTATTTGTTACAAATAATATTTTTAATAATTGTAAAAATTAAAATTATGCTACGGATTTGCGATCGATAACAATATAGCAAAAATTGCTATTAAATTGCGAGTAGTGTTTTATGATACTATTTATATATTGCAACAGACAAAAAAAATGTCGCAAAAGTCTAGCAAAGTTGCGAGGGATTTACAATGATGCATATTGCAACATATCTGCGAGGAAAATATCCGTCGCAAAATTTGCTTGAAATGTACGACGTTTTCCAATTTGCGAGACGCGTTTTGCGAGGAATTGACGTCTCTCGCAAATCCCTTACTATTTTCATTTTGCGAGGGCCTAGCGAGGAATCCTTCCATCGCAATAGGCGTGTTTTCTTGTAGTGTTATAATATTAAATTTATTTGTTAGTGGGTCTAAGATATGACTAATGAGCTACCGTAATTAATGAAAATCATCATCATGCTTTGTATATGTGGTGTTGTAGTATACGTACATATTATAAGGTTGTGAGAAAAAAAATCACAACGAAGGAGATGATGGAGAGTTCGTGAAGAGTGCTATTTTGTGGTTACCAAATCATATAATCTAAGCAAAGAAAGGTTTGATCCATAAGATATTATAAGAAGTATATCAATTTTGTTTTTATTATATGTACACAAGAAGTAATCATTTTTTAAAAACAAAAATCAAGTAATTTTCCATTGCAAAGTTTTTTACTTTCTTTGATACTAATTACTAGTTTTTGCAGTCACATTTAATGTCTTTTGTTTGTGATGAATTTATGATGCAGATATATAATGGAGATACATGTACTTATTGTTGTTGGAGAGTGGTTGTGCATAGATAAAGAAGAATGAGAATTTGTTGTTGAGAAAAGAAAGTTTGGTAGGTGTGTACGTGTTAAAGAAAATATGACGTACACGGAACTTACGTGTACGTTATGTGAGGTGTTCAGCTTAAAGTTTACAGAGTTTATTCCAAACATTAGTTATTGGATGCCTGGAAAAATGTCGATGATAATTGAACGTAAACGCCCTTCAGTGTTCATTGACAATCAAGTGAGCTTGGACACATTTTTTTCTATTTGTAGTGGTGATCCAAGCGTCAACATGTTTGTGTTATTTTCTCCAATCGTTAATCATGCATCGGTTGAAGTAGCTAAGGAGAACGTGGAGGAGGAAGACCAAGACCAAGAAATGGTGGATGAGGAAGAAAAGTCAGTTGAGAAAGAAGGGGATGACGTCGATGAAGAGGAGGATGGTGAGGATGTCGAGGACGATGAAACGTTGATAATGATGACACCGATGGATCAAGCGGTTCGAGTGGCATTGAACTGACCGTAGACGGTAGTGAAGGAGATGACGAGGATTATGATTACAATAAGTGGAGTGATTTTATAGTCAGTGAATATGGGATAGGCCATGACCGTGACGTTGGTGATGTGCAACCACCTCTGCTTCCAAGAGACGAATTCAGTCAACTTTTACAAACATGTACGTACACGGATAGTCATGTACGTGGTGGGTCAAACACATCTGCTTTAAATGAAATTGGTGATAATCAACCATCTACGAAAATTACGTACACCGGTAACTGTGTACCAAAAAAAGATAAAGATGTGGAAGACTCGTCGTACACCGATACAGATGATGCTGAAGGGGATGCTGAAGGGAATGCTGAAGGGGATGATAGTGGTGACGTGAATGTCACAAACAATCCTGCATGAGGATCTACAGTAGTGATTTTGGAAGAATCTACCGATGGTGTTGTCACATTGGAAGAGTCTTATGATGTCTATACTTCTTTCCCTTCAATGTTAAGTGTTAAGGTCAATATACTAGATAATGATGCTCCTCTAATATTCGATAATTTAGCATACGTTTTAATCACATGTACATTTTTCCATATGAAACTAACTATTTAAATCGTTTATGACAGATAAGGAAAAGGAAAAAATGCGCTATTGCTAACAGGTGTACCAGATGTAGAACCGAAGGACATAACAAGAAAACCTGCAAAAATCCTATTTAGATTAAAGATAAACTAACCCTATCACTCTGGTTCTGTATGGTTCTAGTTGTTTTTTTATGTATGTATACTGATTTTGAATCCACGGATATTCGTTCTACGGTGTACATTTTGGTTTTAATTAATATATGCATGTTATTTACAAGAGGTGTACACTTATCATAGGCAATTCGTGTACGTACGCATTTCATATATAACCACTAAATACATCGTTACGAACGAAGAGTTTAAATTTCGATACATCATACAAAAAAGTTGTTACATATATAGAGACATCTTAGGTTCTTAATTCGAAATTACCATCACACAAAAACATCAAAACCTCAAATCATCCATTCGCATATCCATACCATTGAAACTACAAAAACCGCGAGTACGCAAACGGTGTTAGTACTCAATTTTTTCCTACTCTCTCTTTCAATGAGTTCATTTATTTTCTTGTTCATCTTTTCTTCCACATTAGTCATCATCTTCTTATGTACTTCCATAGTAATATAAAAGACAAATAAGATAGAATCGAAAGAGATTACGACAGATAGAATTAGGCCTGGGCAAAATATCCAAACCCGAAAATCCGATCCGAACCTGATCCAAAAATACCCGAACCGAACCCGAACCCGATCCTATAGAAAACCCGATCGGGTTCTGTATCATTAAACCCAGAAAACCGAACCCGAACCTGAACCTGAATGGGTACCCAAAATACTCGAAATATAATTATATATACAAGTTATTGGTTATTTTTATAAGTGATATAGTCCAATTATTTAATATTATAATTAAAAATAAAAAATATCAACTAAATTTAGATATAAATAACTAAAATATTCAAAATATCTGAAAATTGTTGGTTATATTTATCAAATTTTAATTAATTTTTTTCAAAATTAACCATTTTTCAGAATTTTTTTATATTTTGGGTATCCGAACACGAACTGAAATAACCCGAACCGAACCCGAACCCGACCCGATCCTATATTCTTAAGCCCGAAATCCAAAAAACCCGAACACCCAAACTCGAACCCGATCGGGTACCCGAATACCCAGGATTAGATAGAATCGGGGGAAAAAGTTGATTCGAAGTTGTCCAGATTTAGAAATTGAAAATACAATCGGCGCAGCCTATGAGCAGGCATGGTGAACCCTAATTTATTAGGAATACCCAAAACCAATTTCGCTTTGATCGGTTTTTGTGTATGATTTAAACCGGATCCAAAAGAATTCAAAACTTCCACAACACGCTGGTCAAACGAGTTGATATTTATTTGGTTAATTATACAAGTGTCAAATTACCGACTTTATCTTTCCCTTTCAATATTCATATACATTCTATGTACGTACACATACATCCCATACGTACACTATAAAGTACTTATAACATATAAACGGCTCATATATATGTATTTTTCAGTTTTACATGCCCGTTAATGTACACAAAAACTTTAGAACTATGGTGTACGTATATAGAAACCGTTGCAATCGACTCTCATAATACATTGGGTGCGAGATATAAAAAACATATATATACATATACAACTTCATCAACCTGATAGCTTGCCATTTAATCTTTAATATAAATGCGTGACCAAACTCTTATGAACCCTTCTTTAGTTTTAATCCTTCTTTTTGGGAAACTTGCCACATTCCAGTCCTGGTACACTACAAAAAAAAGGATAGATAACATCACTTATTTTGAATATTTACATCATTTATAAATGATGTTAACGCATTTTACATCATTTAAATAAGTGACTTACTTTTTGTTGATGCAAATATTTTACATCGGTTTATTAACAAATGATGTAAATATTAAAAAACATTTATATCAGTTATTGTAATTGATGTTAGTATTTATATCAGTTAATATAAATGATGTTAGTATTTGCATCAATTTATTAAAATGATGTTAATATTTACAACGATTATAATAAGTGATGTTAAGTGTTTATATCAATTTTAAATAATCGATGTTAAAATTAATAAAATAATTTAATTTTAAAGAAACAAATATTATTTACTTTTATTAATTAATATGAAATCAAACAATTAAATTTATTTAAATAATTGTTTATTAAACTTCATAATTTTTGACCCCATCAAAAACCTAATGTCTCTATATATAGGGAACTTAGTAAGTCCCTTTTTTCTGTGGGAGCGATGTGGGACGTTGGTACATTAAACTATCAATTACATCACTTTTTACAAGTGATGCTTAATCATTCATTAGCATCGCTTGTTATTGATTCAAATTTTATATCATTTTATAAATGATGTAAATTCATATATTTATATCAATATTGTGAAAGTGATACAAATAGAATTAAATTTTCATCAATTTTATTGAACTGATGCAAAATTAGTTAATAATAACATCACTTATTATAATTGATGTTATATCATTAATATTTGAATCATTTGTAAATAAGTAATGTAAAATAGTATCACTTAGTTTTGTGATACTATTTAAATGATGTAATCTACCCTTTTTTTTGTAGTGGTAGTATAGCGAATTCTCGTAAACCAAACCTTATAGGATGACCAGCAAACACAATCCACATCTCGTGCTTTTGTTTTGTCACCAATTGACGGGACAACAATCGAAGGACTAGCTTCCCAGAAAAAGAACATTTGTTTGGACGTATTGTAAATAGCTTCCCAAAAAGATAAGCTAAGAGCTATTTCATCTGCTCAGTTTTTTCAAGAACAATAGCTATTGTAGCAAGCCACTCCGGTTTTGAATACGCATTGATCTTCGTGAGTGTGGGGTAATGATCGAAGACAAACAACTGAGAGGGTAAATCTTCATCAATAACATCATCCATGCTTGAAATCCCTGCAAAATAGGTTGTGCAAAACATTATCAAATACACCACAAATCAATCAAAATAAAAATTTACACGATATAACCTTTTTTTTTTTTTGGCTAAAACACGATGTAACCTATGTACGTACACGAAAAGTGAATTTATTTTTCGTACACCTAACACAATCAATAACACTATGTACACAATTAGAGTTTTCCAATTTCTTTTACCCAGCCGCAATTCGCATACGTACACAGACAGTTTCTATTTGTATATTCAGTTTGAATTTTGGCAGATAATCGGTTCACAACTATAGAAATTGAAACTCTACGAAATATTCACCCAGATTTTTCCCCAATTTTAAATGAAATCGTCAACAAAATAAGCTAGAGTCATTATTTGTGAATCAGATTAAGGTAAAGTTATAGTACCTTCAGAAATCTCGTCGGAGGCACCGATGTGAAGGCCAAAGTTGTTTTCCGGCGATTTCCCTTTGCTTCAACTCGAAATTTTGACGATTTGCTCGAAATTGTAGAGTAATTCGACACCCAAGAACAACCCACCGCCGACTTATCTATTTGTAACACAAATCTGGACAAGTTGCGCGAATTTTGTGTCTGAAATCTCTCCGAAACTCAAAATCTCTTCACACAACCCGAAACTAGATATCTCTTCACACAACCGGAAACCAACAATGGGTTCTTTCTCCCCAAGTTCGATTTTAGATTTACGAAGAAGATTTGAAGTTCAATTTCAAAATTTCGACCAACAAATTGTTCTCTCTCCCTATGGTTTTCTCCATTTCTCTGAAATTTCTCTTTTGAAGAGAAAGTGCACAGTTACTTTTTTTTTCTTTTTATTATGTTTATATGTCAAATACTTTCACCCATAAACTTTTTGTCCAAAAGTAACCGAACGAACACAGTAGCTCATTAAGGGCATTATTGTCCTAAAACCTCTGTGTGGCTATTTCATGAGAGTGAAAGTTGAGTTTGCCAAAGGGTGAAAGATTGGTCAACAAAAATGACATTCCTGAAAATTTCTTTACATAATAACTGCCGTTCTCTGTACAAGCCAAAGAATCATGCTAACATGGTAAAAATTGATCAAGTTAATCTGATGTTGCATTACAAATAGAAGGAATCCGTGTATACGTGTATATCTGGCTATAAACTATAAATTACCTAAAAAAGAAGACTACAGTGACTAATTGAGAAATAAAATCGCCTATAAAGATCGCAACTTAAGGAAAAAAGATCCCACAAGAGACAAAAAAAATTAATCTGTTTCCAAACTAAATAGAAAATTAAACACTTCTAACCATAACTAAAGATTTCTTTCGAATAAACCAAAATCTTCCTGCAACTCCTAAATTCCTCAGAGACAAAAAAGAGAACTTATTGTAGCAGTTGAAGCATAAAAGAGAAAAAAAAAAAACAGAGTAACGAATCCAACATCACCAACAAAACACAAACTGTGTGTCTCTTTGGTCCTCTCTTCTTCTTTCTTCTTTTTAATACTTGGTTTTTGGATTTCTTGATCTCAGAGAAATGGCTCTGAATAGTGTCTCGTCGGAAGAATTCAGCTTCCCATCGCTTGCTTCTCATGATTCTTCTCACCATTCCGGTCTCGATTCACCTCCACTATGGAAACACTCACCGGGGAATTCCCGCCGGGAAGATTACAATAGAGGTCTCTCGAGATTACTCAGCGGAAAGTACGATGATCACGATCAGGCGAAGAGCTTCTCGTACGTGGAGATGAGAAGTCGTTGGAACGATGACAAAGAAGAGGATAAAATGGATATGTTGTGGGAAGATCTCAACGAAGAATTGCCTCCGAGAAGCCAGAGTTTGAGAATTGAACCCGGAAGCGACGGTGGAGAGAAGAAACCGTCTTTGTTTTCCGGTGAGAGCTCTGCCGTGGCCGTGGGGTGCGGGATGAAGTTGTCAAAGAAGAAGAAGAATCTGAACGTGTTGGTGTTGATGAGGGTTTTGAAGAAGCTTCTTATTTTGCGAAGTTCGTCTCAGAGATCGCCGGTGAAAACTCATCCACGGTGATAATTGTGAGAATTGGGGTATTTTTTGTAGAATTCATAAGTTACGGGGCGTTTTGTGGAAAACTGTAATTGTTTGAAAATGATTTATTTGTAGTTTTGGGTAGTTCACAACAATTAATTTTAGGGTCCTGAATTCAAAATAAGACATCTATAGTCTTTTGGTTCCTACTTCCTCGTCTTGCCTGCTGCGTGGGGTTTGATTTGAATATATATGAATTTATAAGGTGAACATTGAAAGAGTGTCAGAAAAATAGGGTGAAATAGTTATGCCGGATGTTTTTTAAGAAAGGAAAGTAGAAATTATCATTTTACCGCCACAAACCATTTAAGTTATAGTTTGAAACATTCCAATATTCCATTTGTTTATTTGATATCACTTTTTTAGTAGATATGATTTCACTTTTTAAATGTGTGATCGGAAAGATTTTGTACCCTCTAAAATCAAGTGCGGTCGAATGAATACAAAAGTTGTGTAGAATGTTAAAAAAAAAAAAAAAAAAACTAGCATTTAATCATACTAAAATAAAGTTAAAAGGGGTATTTTATACCACCAATTAATATAGATTTTGGGCTAGTTACTCAAAAATTGTAGTCTTTTACACTTACTCACTTGGTTCATGCCAACCGCCCTGCCTAAAATACTTTCACAATTGGGGTTCTCCTAAATTAATTTACAATTGTTGGGTTCTGATTTGGTTTTGATCATAGAGCTTAATGTTTGAACTAAAGGAAAACATATTTATATTATGAATTCACTACAACTATGATTCTATCGAAGTAGGTATAGATTGAGACATTTCAATGGATCAAAAGCTCGATGACCGATCAAAAGCTCGATGTCCAATTTCATCATAGTCGAGCCATTTTTAAAGTATATATGCAAATAAACTATATAAAAAGTAAAAACATTTAAAAACCTCTATTTATACATATGAAGATCACAACGAATGTCAACAATAAAAATGAAGATCACCAACCAAGGATCATCTTCAAGATGCAAAATAATGTATATTTTGGTTTTCTCCGGAATTATTGGCAGATTGGAAGAGAATTAGGTGACGTTCATACGCAAAAAAAGTAGACTTTTATTTAATACTCTACTTAGAAGACTTGCAAACTTTTCAATAGGTCAAGAAGTCTAACGGCATGACTCTTACCTACTCTCACTATTGACCCGAATCTTCAGAGCCGGGTTACGGATTCAATTTCGGATAACCCCTAAATGGTACTACTTGAATTCTCAGTCACTCAGCCAAAATCCCATTAGACTCAGAATTAAAAAAAATCCCAACTTTGTCCACGAATCGCAAGTGGGTCATAGAAAAATCGTAGCTTTTGTCTGATCTCAGTCTCTTTAGTCTCTGCCAAGTGCCAACGCCTCTTTCTCGTCTACTTAGGGTTTTTTCCATTGAAGCCATTTAGCTCCTCTTCCTAACAACTTTCAGGTATGTACCTCAAATTCCATCTTCACTTGCTAATTCTGTGTAATCGAATGTGCAATTGACTAGATTGAACTGATTACATTTTTACCTGCGCAGACTGATGGGTGTGATCAATGTTCAGGGCTCTCCATCGTTCTCTATTCATTCTTCAGAAGCAAATCTTCGAAAGTCTCGAGCTTTGAGGAAACCCTTCTGCTCAATCCGGAATAGGGTCTATTGTGTTCAGGCGTCAGTAGACGAAACCAAGAACATAACCATGGGAGACTCTTTTATCCGTCCACATTTGAGACAGTTGGCTGCTTATCAGCCAATTTTACCCTTTGAGGTGATGATTTGATTGGAACTATCTATTGCCCTGAGGGTTGACTTTTTCAGATGATTGGATTGGATTTATCTTCTAAAACGTGCATTGTTTGTTTTTCAATCAGGTTTTGTCTGCTCAATTAGGAAGAAAGCCTGAGGATATTGTCAAGTTAGATGCAAATGAGAACCCATATGGTCCTCCTCCAGAGGCAAGTTTATATCTTTCTTTCACTCACAGATATGTTGATGATTGGAAAAAGGATAATTTGTTAGTTAGTTGTCCTCTCTAACTTC
This sequence comes from Erysimum cheiranthoides, assembly GCA_011420285.2. Lineage (NCBI taxonomy): Eukaryota > Viridiplantae > Streptophyta > Magnoliopsida > Brassicales > Brassicaceae > Erysimum > Erysimum cheiranthoides. The sequence continues at coordinate 4,172,770 of CM022179.2, read as the reverse complement.
AGGTTTCAGAAGCTCTGTGTAGGTTTTTGAAGCACTAGGCAATATGAAATTCCCTTACGTCTATCCTGATCCACAAAGTCGTAGACTTCGTGATGCCCTCGCTCTAGACTCTGGTCTTGAGTCAGAATACATACTTGTAGGCTGTGGTGCTGACGAGCTAATCGATTTGATCATGAGGTCTGGTTTTGAGGATTTGTGTTTTCCAGTAAATTGAGCTTCTTTCCACCAAATCCGCATTTCTTGACTAAACTCTGTTTTGCAGATGCGTGCTGGATCCTGGGGAGAAGATCATAGACTGTCCTCCGACTTTCTCAATGTATGTGTTTGATGCGGCTGTGAATGGAGCTGGTGTCATTAAAGGTGAAATTTTTTATGATTTCACATCTTTCACTCTCTTCGATTTTTCTTCTCACTCTCTGCATATGTAGTCTTAGAGACATGTTGGTCTTTTTGTGCTTCACAGTTCCAAGGAACCCTGATTTCAGCTTGAACGTAGACCGCATCGCTGAAGCTGTAGAACTAGAAAAACCCAAATGCATATTCCTAACTTCTCCCAACAATCCAGATGGGAGGTAATACACCACTCTAAACAGAAAGGAAAATATTGTTTTTAGTCCTTCATGATTAATCCGAGTTTGGTTTTGTTACAGTGTCATCAGAGAGGAGGATCTGTTAAAGATTTTAGAGATGCCAATACTTGTTGTTCTGGATGAGGCTTACATCGAATTCTCAGGACTTGAATCAAGGATGAAATGGGTGAAGAAGTATGAAAACTTAATCGTTCTCCGCACATTTAGCAAACGAGCTGGTAAAGTTTTGTATCACAGTATAATATAAACGATACATATACGAAAACTGCGTCTAACAGCTCTTGTGACATTTCAGGTTTAGCTGGTCTTCGAGTTGGATATGGCGCGTTCCCATTGAGCATAATCGAATACTTGTGGAGAGCGAAGCAGCCATACAATGTCTCTGTTGCAGGAGAAGTAGCTGCATTAGCAGCACTTTCAAACGGAAAATACTTAGAAGATGTGAGAGATGCGTTGGTACGGGAAAGAGAGAGACTTTTCGGGCTTTTAAAAGAAGTCCCTTTCTTGAATCCTTATCCGAGCCACTCGAATTTCATTCTCTGTGAGGTTACATCTGGAATGGACGCAAAGAAGCTGAAAGAGGATTTAGCGAAAATGGGTGTGATGGTTCGTCATTACAACAGTCAAGAGCTTAAAGGTTATGTCCGAGTTTCTGCTGGCAAACCTGAACACACTGATGTTCTCATGGATTGTCTTAAGCAATTTTATTGACTTCCCCATTTGTTTGGAAATTCTTAAAACAAAACAATTTAGGTTTTTTTTCCTCTCTTTTTGTTTGCTTTCACTTGTTGGATTCACTGTTTCAGTTAATAAGGGAAACTTTTCTTGTATTACGGTTTGAGAATGGGCCTAAGCCCGTCTGTTAAACTTCTTGATGGACCTCATTAAAACTGAAACGTGACTAATTCGGGTCGGGTCGGACTCTAATAAAACTGAGGAGTTGTCTCAAATCTGTGTTGATATAGTTAATTCGATGATTCGTAAGAAATTTGAAAGGTGAAATGAAGACGATGGTTGGTTCAATTTTCAATTGTTTCTTATACAAATCAAAATTTAAATTTCGTCTCTAAATCTCAAAAGTGTTTCAATCCTTATATGTATTAAACCGAATTTTAGACATGATTCAATTTTAAATCTGTCTAAACAAATTAGTAAAAGTGAACTTTTTTTAAATATTTTTAGTTAAAGTGATTAAAGAAAACACTAGGTCTTAACCCGCGGTACACCGCAGGACAAATGTTAAATTTATAAATTTTAAAATTTATGATTTGAAACTTTGTTTGTCATGTAAATATAAAACTCTAATTGATCTATAAAAAATATTAAACGAATCAAAGACATAGTGACTCGTTGATCTTTATGATACAAAAGCTTGTTTATATATTCCGATTTCAAATTTCAGTAACCCGCTGATCTTTATGATACAATGCAATTTTTTCACATTTTAAGTGATTATTTATTGTTTTTGATTGAATAGTTTTGTTCTTTACTTTTTTTTTGTCAAAGTTTTTTTACTTTTTATTCAAAAATATTAAATATTCTTTGGATGCGTGTTAAATCAAATATTAAAATATTAAAATTCACTCTCTTTTTTACTAATCAAGTAAATTATATCTATTTTTTAAAATTCTTATCACAGCATATTTGAAAAAAAATCTAGATTTTATTTACTATATAGACTATGTATTGATTTAATTTTTTTTTAAAATATGATCATAAAAAGATGAGAGATAAGTTTTTAATAAAATTTTTGAAATATTTCTAAATTAAAGGGAAATAACTTTATTAACAAAATTAGAGGGAAGAGAAAATTCAATATTTCCTTAAATAAATCAATTAATTAAAACAAATTGATTTTAATTTCAAATATTTTTAAAATCAACATTGAGCTCTCTAATGATGACACATCATCAAAATGCTTCTCTATTAATATATAGGGGATCTTAAATCTAGTACAAATTATCTATGTATAATTTTTATAAGCGTTTGCTGATGCATAGTGCAGGTTAGTAAAGCACCTAATAAGAAAAATGTTTTCTTTGAAAAAATGTTGTCTTCTTATGTCCATTCCATAAATATAATAGCTACTGCCTTATATTAGTTATAAATTTTTTTTGTAAAATAAAAGAAAATTTTGTCCCTTGTCCAAGAAGAGCCATCAAAGTATTTTCTTTTAAATAAGTAAAAGCTAATTAATTTTTAAAAATTTTAATTTTAAATAATTAAGCTGTAAAGGAACCTAAAAGAAAGACAAAAAGAAAACTAAAATTAAATGTAAGAAAAGAAGAATAAGTATGAGGGAAGCAATAGGATCAAAGAGACAACTTGGGGGGTGTGGGCCGACATACCATCATCAGCCTCTCTGTTCCATTCAATATACCTCTAGAAGTTTTTGCTTCTCTCATCATTACATTTTTTTGTTTCTCATTTTTGTTAAATCCATTTTGCGATTTCTGGATAACTGTTGAATTCCACTTATCAATCTATTAAAAGATTCAAAATATATGTTTTGGGGTCCCAAAATATATGATTTTAAATCAAAATTGGAGGTATATATCACACACTAGGCATTATATTGGATAGGTCTTTTGATTGACGTAAATTTGTCGTGTCCCAAACTATATGTTAACTATTAATTAAGCTTTATAAGACCATAACCTAGCTAATTATACAACATAGTAAAAAAAAAAGTAATTTTTACCACTAAATATAGTTTTCGTGTAGTTAAACAGATGGTTAAGACTTTATATATAATTAAATTAAAATTCTGGTTATAGTAAATAACCACATTATAAAACTATTTATTCGATTAAGCTACTCTCAAAATTAATATACATTAAAAACAAAAATTAATCCAGGACTTGTACGGTACACGCAGAAATGATACAAGGGGATATAAAAAGAGAAAAAGGAGGATTGGAAGGTCTTACTCGGTTTTATGTTGTCGTTGATTTTACTCATCAACATGATACAAAAACAAATGATAAAAAAAATAATGAGAAAAGGTTAAAATTTCTAAAAGTAGAATATATAATTTAAATAATTAAAGTCATTTAATAATTATTATAATAGTATTGAACTATTACATGGTATATTGTGATAGAGACGCAATGTCGCCAAATTAAGATGAAATCCCAAGATTTTAATGAGCAGTCCCACTAAAACGCCCCAAAACAAAATATTGATATGCCTCCATGCTTTCTCTTCACTTCAGATTTCTCTAAACACCATAGGTGAAAATTGATTTGTAGATATTAATGTGTTTTGACGTACTAAATATCTACATAAAACAACTTTGATAGTGAATAATAATCAAAATTGAAAATGAGAGGCTAATGGGAGATCTTGACTTAATGGTTACCAAATAGGATGTGGAATAGGGAGACAAGTAGAGGAGGTTGTAGGGGTCACTTGGAGAATTAGTGGTCGATCTTCAACCACCGTCCGTTCATCATTAATTGCGGCTAAGTATATTAATTTTCGTTAAATCATTATGTACGCAAATCCTTTAATTTTCTCATTCAATCTTAACAGTTAACATATACTTAATACTAGGAAGTTAAAACACTTAATGCTAGGAAGTTCCAGATTTTTAACTTATACTAATAGATATCTTGGTATATGACCAACCTTTATTAATATACATATACAATATATTTGTTAAGTAAATCTTCCATTTCTTGCGGAAACTCGAATTTGGTACCAAACCAAAGACTCGAACTTTTCTTAAAAAATAAAGAGAAATTTGGAATCAATGCCTATAAGATTATTAAAAAATCAATAATGATTAGTATTTATATAGGTTATGAGTATCACTTATAATGACTTACTATTTCTTAATAATTATTAAGTCACCAATATCAGCTGGTAATAATTCATTGGTGGATATGATATCTTTCAGGGTTCAGATCTGTTTCTGTGAGATTATTGGAGAAAAGCATAAAAAAAGTATTTTGAGAGAATTATATGTATACACAATGATCCATAAGCAAAAATGGTTACAAGTCACAAGTGGTGAAAACCTTTTATTTTTTATAATGTTCAATAGAATATATATATATATATATAGCTCCGAGCTCTGGACCTCTGGTTGCACGCACTTACACATGAAGTGTATATCTGAATCTTATATTATGGATAGACAAAATCGTATATGATAGATATTAGATACATTCATGTAAATATGTAAAAAAAAAAAGCAATTTTATATGTTTGCAATAACAGTGATCAATCACACAAAACTGCGAAACATGCATGGAAACAAATTAAAGATGAATTAGTAGCAATCACCAAAATAAAGCCAGAAATTGCAGTATGCATGCATAATCCTGACTTTTACCCAGACACACAATTGCTGAGCTTGCGGAAAACTTTTTGTCAAAATTTTAGTTTCAGAACGCGAATATCTGATGCTAAGTCTTAAAAAAAAAAAAAAAAAAAAAGTCATGTTTCTTTTTCTAGATTATAAAATTGATAAATAAAAGAAACACATTGGCGGTTGTTTCTAGATACAGGTCGTTGTCAAAGTTCAGTTAGGATAGAATCTAAGACAAGATCCTAAGCTAACTCTTTCAGCCAAAGCAAATCTATTACTTTCTTTTTCGGGAAACTTTCTTTTCTCATTTAATTCATATATCTTATCACCTAGGAATATCTATTTTGTCCTTTCAATCTATCTCTTAAACACTGCTATTTGCTGGAGATGGTATACTACAAACTCCCGAACATTAGTAGATATTTTTAGGCATCGTTACATAGTTAGATTCAGGTACTTTGATAACCATTTTTTTCCTCAATAACCAATTCTTTGTATACTTAAATAAATGATGTGAGTCGATAACGTGATCCATTTACAGTCTTGGTGATTTCCTCAAGTATAATATTATATTATGTGACTACGTACTGAGTACTGACTAATCTTCGAAGTGATTAATGGAAAGAAGGTGTGTGCGGCCATAATTTTATACTAGTACAGTATATATATTATATGTTGGCGGTTTGATGAGCAGTCCAATACAAATGGACTACAATAAAAAGAAAATAATAAGGAAAGTGAAAGGTCGGTAGATCACATCAGATTGTAATGATTTTATCAGATTAAGTTCATGATCAATGAGTATGGACCCATTTAAACGAACATTTCTCCATAATTTTCTAAATTAACAAATTAGATTTGGTATACTAACAAATCTCATACAAAATTCGAATTATTACAATAAACATGACAGACTTATTATTAGTTTGTAGATCGTTCTATTTTTTCTTGTGGATAATAATTGTTTACGAGCCAGGGGTTTCTTTTCATCACTCAACTGAACTGAGATATTTTTGCTATATTGTTAAAATTAATACATGGAATTAATATGTCTAGGGGTCATAGGTTTCCTCAAATTCTTCAACAGATAAAAAGGATAGACCTTGGAGTCTTTGGACCAATGTATCATATTTTCAAGATATTGGCATGAGTAATATTGACAACCTTTTAATTCGTGGACGGTAAAGTGACAGCCTCCAAAAAAAACCCGTGCGTCTAATGTGTCTATTACTTTTGTTCTCGTGCCTTAAGCATTTCACTTGTTAATCTAATTATTAGATCTCGTAAAAGTTTAAGTTGAAATAAATAAATAAATATCACAGGTATTGAACCGGCCAGCCAATAGTTAAGATGGAATCAAGTCATCAACGACTAATTTACAGTGGCGTCACTATCAGCTTCTACAATTTTTTCAGTGGATAAAAAAAGTTCAGATAAGAATTTCAATTAGGTTCAGTAGCACGTTGACCTCTGCTGGGTGAAAAAGGTCAAAAAGTAATATCGGTAATTATTTGATTTAAGTAATTTTAAGTTACTAAACCCACTAATTACTGTTAGCGCTACTTATAATTAGTGAAGAGTGGCAACTACACACGCACTATGATTCTGACCATCCATCCATCCATATATATATATAGTTCAATATTGCACCATATCACAGGTATTGAACCGGCCAGCCAATATTGCACCATTATTTTATATATGTAGTTCAATGCATAATATTTAGTGAGAGTAAAACTGATAAAAGTATATATAATTCAAAAAGCTTTGATAATTTTGTAAATATGAAAAGAAAAAAAAAACATTAACTCGTGACACGAGCTAACTATCGTAATATCAATCTATACGTAACATTATTAAATCAATTTCCGGAAAAACAGAGGCCATGCTTATATATGGTTTGGTACTACTTCCAGATATATCCAAAATTAGCAACAACTGAAACCAAAGTGGAAAGAAACAAAAAGGAGAATTCATTATACATGGGGAACCCGTATATGCCATACACAAAAGACTTCGTCAATATGATTTAAATGGAAAAGAATAGGGCTATCAATTTATATACATTTATATTTATATTGAGAGTTAGAGACATTATGATGACAATTAGGGATCGAGGGACATTTATCATCAGAAAAAGTGAATGGTGTGAAAGGGTTTTAGGGATAGATGGTCTTGGGATTTGAACAAAAGGCTCTCTCTCCCTCGCGCAGTAGACAAATAGGCATGCATGTGAATCTGACTCCAAATCGAGTGCTCTTTGCCTTTTTCATTTTGGTACCAATATTGGTTATAATTTCGATTATTCTTTTTTATATATCCATTCCCTCGAGTTTCGTGTTTACCTTGTCATATGTTAAAGTATTTTGGATTTTTCTTTGGACTAGGGTCAATGAGTTACTGAGATGACATCACCTTAAGCCGAAAGGTGAGGTAAAAAAAACGACAGCCAACGGCTTTGGGTGGACCCGTACAAGCGGATATATCAGATGAGGAACAAATGATTAGTTATGTGATAGAAACAGTTCTGATTCTTACGTGTCTTATACTTATAATGACACGTGTTGAGGACGGCGCCACCAAACCAGACAATGGGAGCTGGATTGCTGGAGAAAGACTTAAGAACATATGAATCATATTCCTCTGTCTTACTCTTCACCTCCTCCTTTTTGTTTTAATATAATGTTCATATATACACGATTCCTGATGTTTTAATGGCCGATGTTCGTTCCTTTAGGTCTACTATATATAAATTATTTTAATCATTTAATCAAAAACATATTTGAGATTGTGGTTTCGAGTGGATCTAGCTAGACTCACATTATAAAATTAGATGCGGTGGTATATTGAGTGAGATTTACGTAGTAATATATAAATGTACATGCGTGTAAATCCTTTCGACGTTGATATGTTATATACTTAATAGTAATATCTTAACAACGTTGATATATTACGTGTCTTATCTATGGGTTAATGGGACATATTAAAACTAAGACACATTTCAGTCGCCAGATCCAGCATATACAGTATATATCTTCTAAAAATAGAAAGAATATATTTCTATGGTTCATCTTTGGATTTACAAATTCAGTCCTTTTTAATTCTTGAATTGTGAACTTCCGACCAGCCACTCACAGTCAACTATATATATAATTTTTCACCGGGTTTTTATTAATGAAAATATCTTACATGGTATAAGAAAAAGTTCATATTTTTTTAAAGTTACTCAAAAGCATAACAAGAACATTACAAAAGAAGTAATTTATATTTATTTGGTATATAAAACTCTCAACTATAAGCATTACATATATATATATAGATATATATATATATAGATAGATATATATATATATATATAGATATATATATATATATATATATATATATATCTATATATATAGATATATATATATATATATATAGATATATAATTAATTACCTGAGGTATATAGCATGTGCAATTTGTGCATTCATATAAGAACCCAATTTTTTTTATTAATGCCTTTAAATATATATATATATCAACAGCACCCCTAATGTTTTACAAAGAAAATAAGATATCATATCTCCCTATAAAAGTTTGATAAAAAACACATGGCTTTTATATAATTTGAGACGGCTTTGCAGATGGTAATTATGAAATTAAGAAATTATGGCGAGTAACTGAACATTGTGATTTTTTTGAAAATAGATCAATTAACTCTCACCAAAGTTCAAAACGTAATTATGCAATAGATTAAACACTGAATATACGGAATCGTCTTAGTATATATTATCCAATCAAATTAATTTCAGTTTTTTAGAATATCGAATGTCGTCGAAACATTTTACTAGGTGCCCTAATGCCACATATAAGAACCGTTTACCATATATAATAGATAAAGGATTTTATCTGGTGTGATGTATAATAACTAATAAGCAATAGACAAATAAAAAAGGGTTTGGGTTGTGCAATAACTGCCGGTAAAGTGGAGAAGATTGGAAAAACTTTAAACAAAAAATTGCGGTGAGAGAGAGAGAGAGACGCCGACCAAAAACAAGCCGTAGATGTCTATCCCACGCGCAATCAAACCCTTCATTCATCTCCTTCTCCTTCTTCTTCTCCTTCTTCCTTATATAATCATTTTGCACCCACATGTCACACACTTACCATTTATATATAAATAAGCAAACTCACATAAATGCACATAAACCTATATATACAGTCTAAGATTCCTAGCTGGTCCATATGCATGTGATCTAATCAAAAGCCAAGCTCTCCTTGTCTTGCTATATTAACAATCATTTAGTCCACACCGGAGATTTCAATCTTTCTCTCCTTCTTCCTTTTGCTACTCTTCTTTTTCGATCGTCCTTGTGAAAATCGCTTGCAAATAACGTATTATTTCCGACAAGCCTTTCGCCCAATCTATATTAGCTCGTAAGTGTCACCCCATGATTGTTCCTTTTAAAGTTTTTTCTTTACACATTACATGCATGAACCATGTTGATGCATCGATCGGTGTTTCTGTTTTGCATTTTTCATCATATATACATATAGTATGCGATCATCGTTTCGTATATGGGTTGGCCGTATAAAATTTTATATCTTTAATAGTATACATATGTGTGTGTGGTCCTGCAAACATTGACCCACAAATGTTAACCGGGAATTGAAATGAATGGTAGGGATTTCGGAAATCTATCTGTTTCTACGAAATTATTGTTTCTTGGAAATTAATTGCTGTTGCACCATTATAATTTATAATATTATAGAATAGTATAGGAATATAACTCAAGACAAGAGTGTGTAATACACTCAAAGGAACATCCACCTCAGTGATTTCCACCCGTCAAGCTTTTCGGCCATATACCCTTTATATATCTTACATATTACAAATAGATATATACAGTGCTTATATATTTTTAGTCTTATAATACCACCTTATGTTATATTATATAAACTTATAATTTTTTCGTTTATAAGCATCGTTCGGTATGTAGAAGGCGAATCAAACCCTTAAACCTAATGTTTTTCTGAAATAAAAAAATCCAAAACTTTAACTATCAAGCTTTTGTTATTCATTTTATCTTGTAAAATAGTAAGAGCTCCTCCATTGTTGGGTGGTCCCCTGGAAATACATCATAACCATCATCAGCGCGCAACATATAATAGCGATAGCCTTAAGCTTAAAGATCCAAGCTTTTGGATATAATATCTAGCTACATGTGAAATCATATATGTGTGTTTGTATATTTATAGGTATATAATATATTATCGTGTGTGTCCGTGTGTAACATCACTATCATTACCCAACACACAGCTTTTGGAATTTCATTGGACCCAAGAGCCATCCGATCCCTTTCTTATAATTAAATATAACGAAGCTTGTAATAGGCTTTGGTTTTGGTCCCAAAAACAAAACTTTAAGGTTGTGCCTTGTTTGTCTAAGGTTTTCGCAATACCTTCCAAAAAGACAGGCTTATGTTTTTATTTACAATACATTTCCTTCATATCATTCTCTTCTCTTCCATTTCTCCATTTCGTTTCTTACTCTTTTCTCTAACAATTTTTTCCAAATTAAATACGTTTATAGGATTATCGTGGATGGATAATATAATGCAATCGTCAATGCCACCGGGATTCCGATTTCATCCGACAGAGGAAGAGCTTGTAGGTTATTACCTGGATAGGAAGATCAATTCAATGAAGAGTGCTTTAGATGTCATTGTAGAGATTGATCTCTACAAGATGGAGCCATGGGATATACAAGGTAATCAACGTGGATTTTCTTTGTATATAATGATTATCATTAATTAATCTTTTGCATGGAATGGCAGTAAATTGTCTACTTATGATATGATTTTCGAAAACCAATAACATGCGATGAACTTGGCATGCGAAGTGAATGAGAGAGCCTACTTTCTTTGACTTGTAAGATTCATAAACGGAGTGTGAAAAGAATATTGCAAGAAAATTAAGAGATGTATAGTGCAATCATAAATCATAATACCTTTTTTGAAATTAAGCCAGTTGATTTTTTGTGTTGAAAATGGGAGAGTATAATCATATCATACTATCCCAAATAACAATTCACCACATAAGTTTCTCAATCTTTTCTTTTTCACTTTTAACTTAATTTCCTAATATTTTGTGATGTAAGAGAATTATGACATTAATATTTGGTGTTACATTATATTGCAGCGAGGTGCAAACTAGGGTATGAAGAGCAAAACGAGTGGTACTTTTTTAGCCACAAGGATAGGAAGTATCCGACCGGGACTAGGACCAATAGAGCCACAGCGGCCGGGTTCTGGAAAGCCACCGGTAGAGACAAGGCGGTGCTTTCAAAGAACAGTGTCATAGGAATGCGGAAGACACTTGTCTACTACAAGGGTCGAGCTCCTAATGGAAGAAAATCTGATTGGATCATGCACGAATACCGCCTCCAAAATTCCGAGCTTGCCCCGGTTCAGGTACACATTTAAAGACTCTTGTTGACCTGATCATCCACAAAGTACTAATAAACAGTACAATTACGATTGCATATAAACCTAACTCTAATACTATAATGAAATCGAAGAAGATGTCACAATGTTCAACAATCGATCCAATAATGTTAAACGACCAAACTTAACCAGACTAAAACAATTACTTGTTATCTTATTAATAACTTTATATGTCTGTAAACTATAGGAGGAAGGCTGGGTGGTGTGTCGAGCATTCAGGAAGCCGATTCCAAACCAGAGGCCATTAGGATATGAGCCATGGCAGAACCAGCTCTACCACGTCGATAATAGTAACAACTACTCATCTTCAGTGACAATGAACACGAGTCATCATATCGGTGCATCTTCGTCGAGCCAAAACCTTAATCAAATGCTCATGAGCAATAACCACTACAATCCTAATCATGTATCCTCATCGATGCATCAATATGGCAACATCGAGCTCCCGCAGCTGGACAGCCCGAGCTTGTCGCCAAGTCTAGGGACAAATAAAGATCAGAACGAGAGTTTCGAGCAAGAAGAAGAGAAGAGCTTCAACTGTGTGGATTGGAGAACATTAGATAGTTTGCTTGAGACACAAGTCACACATCCACAAAACCCTAATGTTCTTATGTCTTCGTTCGGAACGCAGTCGTATAATCCGGCGCCAAGCTTCCCTTCCATGCATCAAAACTATAATGAGGTCGAGGCTAATATTCATCATTCTCTTGAATGCTTCCCTGACTCGTAATTAAAATATAATCTCCTATATTGATTTGTATTCTATGATTTAATTGTTCCATCTGGAAAATAACATTTATAACTGTCAATTTGTAAAAGAATGTTGTGTTTATTACGTAGAAATGTGTTGCTGAATTTCACAAAGGTGGAATTTTTTTTAATTAGCCCTTGGAGCTTTCTATTCATTTTTTATTTTGTTTTCCGAATTTGTATCTCATCCATTCTACCCCCATTAATTAAAAAAATTACTCCTAATTATACCACAATGCACAACAGATCTATGGTGGCCTTGTGTTCTATTTTACTAGAGTCCTACAATTTATGTATGCACAAATTATAGCACAGTGCACGATTAATTTGAACGCAAGCCATACACTCGTCATGTAAATAATTAGTGTATAACTAATTTTTTTTTTTTAATTAAAAAGTTTTGAACCGAAGTCCATACATTTTCATAGATTCAAATCAGTTTTTACTAATTTATAATTCGTATCAGCTGTCATTCAATCATGTGATTTTTAGAATATTCCAAAAAACTTTAGCAGTCGAAATATGTACCTCTGGTTAATTACAAATGTATTGGTTTGGCAACAATTACAGATGTTATTTACATGTGAAGAGAAGCTAGGGGACAAGATGGTGTGCCGTATTAAAGCCCAAACTATAACTTTGTGGAGTTTAGCCCAACCAAAAAAAATTAATGAAAACTGGTCGACAGACACCTCTCACAGAGTCAGAGGTTTCGATGTTGGAAGTCTGAGTCAAACCCTCTAGTCGGTATAGAAGTTTCAAAAGCCACCGTCAACTTCCTCCAACTCCCATAGTGAAGAGGGAAAAAGCTAATGACAACACGTTTTCCGTTAAAATATTTATTTTGGCTTTTTTTCTTCTTCTTTGTACGTTAATCTGAAGAAGGAACCAATAACGTGAATCGATTTCGTTTGGTATTTAGGGTTCATCACTGTGAAATTGAAATGCCATTGAATCTCTGCAAAATTAGCGAAATCTCTTAGATCTAATATTCTAATTCCCTCTGATTCGTTTTCGGAGATCGAATTTCAGATCGGTGTTGTTGCATTTTGGTGATGGCTCCAACACGGATTCTAACCAGAGACGAAGAGCTTGGTGCGATATCTGACGATGATGATTCGCCATCGGGAAAGCGATCTAAACTCGATCGTTTCCCTCTTAGCCGGTGGGAACTCGCCGTTTCTCTCGGCGTCTTCCTCGTCTTCTCCTCTGGTCTCTGTTGCATCTATATGACCATGCCTGCTGCTGAATTTGGAAAGCTCAAACTTCCAAGAAGCATCGCTGATCTCCGTTTGCTCAAGTATAAAATTCTTATCTACGATTCAATTTGTGTAGCGTAATTGGAGAGTTTACTGATTAGGATGCAGAATTTGTTGGATAATTGAATTTGATCCAATTTTGAGCTTCATGTATAATAGATGAAAGTGTTCATATCATAATTTGGAATTAACAAATCTGTGATCTTGTTTGTTGTTGCAGAGATAATCTAGCAAACTATGCGAATGAGTACCCGACGCAGTTCGTTTTAGGGTATTGTGCGACCTACATTTTTATGCAGACCTTCATGATTCCAGGGACCATCTTCATGTCATTATTAGCTGGAGCTCTCTTTGGGGTATTTAAAGGTGTTTTCTTAGTTGTTTTCAATGCAACAGCAGGAGCTACTTCGTGTTTCTTTTTGTCGAAATTGATCGGTCGGCCATTGATTACTTGGCTATGGCCTGACAAATTAAGATTCTTTCAGGCAGAGGTGAACTTCTCTCATGTTCTCCCTTTGTTCTCGTTGTGGCAATGAATGATCTTAGGAGAATTCTTTACTTGGTACTGATTAAGTTGTGGTTTTATATTTCAGATTACTAAGCGTAGGGACAAGCTTCTGAACTATATGTTGTTTCTGAGGATAACACCAACTCTGCCAAATCTTTTTATCAATTTGGCTTCTCCAATTGTCGATGTACCTTTCCATGTCTTCTTTTTGGCGACATTGATTGGTCTCATCCCTGCAGCTTATATAACCGTCAGAGTAAGCCCTTTTGCTCCTTCTCCATCTTTCCTTTTAATTTTGATATGCTATATCATTCAAGATTATACTGTTTCATTTCTTTTTGGCATCTACTTATCGTGTGTGAACAAAGCTTAATTCTGGTTCTTTTGTATTGCAGGCTGGCCTTGCTATTGGAGATCTCAAATCGGTGAAAGATCTGTATGATTTCAAGACATTGTCAGTGCTTTTCCTCATCGGGTTTATCTCCATTCTTCCAACGATACTGAAAAGAAAGAAGATATACGAATAGCCAAGGAAAGTATCTTTACAATACACAGGCTTAACCTTCACTGCCATACCGAGGACAAGAATACACTTAACTTGTTAGAGAACACAACAGTACAAAAATGTTGATTCGTTTACTTGGCACTTTTCGTAACGATTCGTTAATAGTTTTTTTTATAATTTTTTTGTCGTATTTGTTTCTATATGAGAGTAGAAGTTGAGGAGAGATTACAGAAGCAATACAATTTTTTGTTACCTCGATTTCACATGACTAGAGACCATCAAATGTTTTGGTTCCGGATTGTTGTTATTATATATCTTTTCAGAATTAAATAAGAAATAGGAAGTAGAAGAAACTTTTTCTTAGAATAATATATTGAAGAAACTCAAGTCTCAACTACACAGAACAACTCGATGCGAAGCAACTTCATGACATTATTTTAGTTAGATACTAGTTCCCAAGTCACAACATTACAACAACAGACTAGTTTCTGTAAAGCAACAGGTTTTAGTTCAGAAGTTGAACGCACAAAGTCAAGTTAGGTCAACTTGAAACCACCACCACCAACAGGTTTGTGCAACTGATAAGTCTGGCTTGGCACAACTTGAATCACACCTGGTTGTTCTGCAACATCCAAATCCCCAAAAGCAAATGAGAAAAACGGAACAAGACAAAAAAAAAAAAGCACTAATCAAGTTAAGACCATCTTATTTTTCCTAAGCCTACATACTCAAACCGTGCATTCACGACTAATACGACTCTTTTTTGACAGGTTTGAAATCTCATCCGCCTATCTTAACCTGATGGAAACATTGAAATATCACAATTTAAGCAGATGGTATCAGGAAACATTTTGTGAACTTAGGCAAAAAAAGGATATCACATATTACAACTGGATCCACCTACGTAATTACACATTGTATCAGTCGTCTCGATGATCACAAGTTCACAACCAGATAAATACGTAAACCAACTAACATTGTATTTTCACAATTCAAATCAAACAAAGAGGCTACTAGTTTCTTCTGCATTCATCAGGTTCAAATGCTTTCAAAGTTTTTTTTGGAAAAAAATGCTTTCAAAGTTACAAGTAAGTGCAGGATCAAACGAGAATCTAATGAAACAAAAAAAACGTACTGGATATTTCAGCGACTTGCTCAGGTGTGAGCTTAGCAGAAAAGCCAGAAGCAGCTTCCTTGTAACTGTAAATCAGAGCATCGTTTGCAGCTTCCTCACTGTAATCAAAACAGCATAAGAACAAACACACAATTCATTATCATTTCTTACGCATCTACATATAATCAATATTGAAACAATCGAAACGATAAACATAAAGAGACAACAATCATAATCAAACAACAAAATATCCTCTTTAAAGCAAGTTAAGCTTCTAACGAAAAATTCCCCATTTCAGAGAAACAAAAACCCTAAATCAAAGAGATCACATCCGCTTTATCCAAAATTGATCTCTTTCTCATGGAAATTGAGAGTGAATTTGATTACAGACCTGCCCAGAGCAGAGGAAAGGGTACGGAGATGATAGGTCTTGGGTTCCTCATCGGTGGGTTTCTCGGTGTAGATGATGTGAACCTTCGCTTCGGACGATGCCGTTGCTTCTCCAGTAGATTCAGCCATGACGATCGAAGCGAGGAGCAATGAGACGAAGACGAAGACGACGAGGCTCAGGTTCAGGTAGACTCTTCTTCCACCAGCAAATGTTTGCATTTCTTTTTTTTTTATGGAATTTGGAATTTTAAAGACAAAAAGGTTTCAATACGCGTGATGTGACAATTTCCATTTTTTGCAACACTTTAAACCGCCTCAAAACGGACGGTCTGAAATGATTAATCCACAATCTGACGGCTGAATGTTGTCGGCATGTAAATAGTAGTAGTAGTTTTTATTTTCTCTATAATTCCACAAATTTCCTAATTACCCTGTCTACCAAGTGCCAAGTGGCAATTTAGCTTTTAAAGAAATCATGAATCATTCAATTATCTTTTTTGTTTTATTGATTATCACTGATTTTCTGAAATATATATAGGTAATTGCCAGCCTTTTTTGTGAACATATATTTTTTATTAAAAAATTTTATAAAAGAAAATCAAATTTATGGTAGTTCATATATTTATTGTTTTTTTCTAATTGTTAGCTTTCAATTAGCTTTTTTATACAAATGTTAGACCTCATACATGTTTTTCCAATCAAGAATTATATATAAAATATATTTAGTGTGACCATTTTCTACTTATGTTATTCATTGTTCTCTAATAATTTCTTTTGAAAATAAATTTTAATTGATTGAAAAGAAAAGTTGTAAATGTACCTCGCTTTTTGGTAATTGGAAATTAAATTTCTATATAAGAATTACAAAACATAAATAAATTGATAAAAAGCTAATAACTTTGAATAGGGTCTTGGATGTCTTTTTGAAAATTAGCCAAATTCCAGACAAGAGTTGGGTTCACCACACTACAGATTATAAACAGTAAAAAAACAATAAGGCGTAAACAAGCCCATGGGCCATAAACATGACTCAACTCGTCCATCGGCCCAGTCAAATGGTTTTTTTTTTTTTTAACCACACGTCTAGCTAAAAAAAAATGTGATAAGTGAAATATACATTTTATTATAAATCAACTAAAGATACTTGTCATTTTCATTTTTCACATGTTAAAAACTGAACCATCGAACAAATTGAACCCCCTAACCCGTCGCCACAACTAACTTAATATTCCGAATTAAAGCCTAAAAATTAAATTTACCCACTCATTATTTATTTTAATTTTCTTCCCTCTCACTTTATTAATGTTTAATACGCCTCAAGGCTAGATACGCCAATACTCTATACCCAACAAACATCAAAAACAAAACGCCAACGCTAGTCCACAGGCCAATCTCTCCGATCACTTCCTCCTCCACAAACCGGCATCCAGCTCTTGTCGCTGCAGACGCTCTTTGCGTACCCTTCGAATCGCATCCTAACATCCTCAATATCTCTTTCGCATTTCCGTACTGGATCGCGACTAAAAGACGGTAGCAATAAAACGTCGTGGAAATGTATTTCATCCACACCATTCCGGATGGCACTTTGTTGACGTAGTAACCGCCAGTTAAGACAAACGCTAGCATTGTCACGGTCACTATTGTAGACGCTTTTTTAGCGTCCATTATCACTGCACCGAGGGCAAGTCCGAGTCCTTGGGACGCTAAAACGTATAGTAAGAGCACGGACAGGGTGAGAAGGAACGGGACTATCCCCGGACGTAGATCGACCATCCAGTAAGTTAGTGTCAAGAACGCTGCTGGAAGAACGAGCTCCATAGAGAGCGATCCGAGCACATGGGCCATGAAGTAAGAAGAGAGTGTGTACATACCAGATGCTCGTTCTCTAGTGAAAATCGCGCGTTCTTGCGGAAATGTGAAGACCGCATTAGATGATGGAATTACTCCCCAGAAGATGGACATGAAGAAGAGTAATCCTAATCGGTCCTGTAACAACATTGTTATTAGGAAAATTGCCAAATTAAAAAAAAAATTATTTTTCCTTAATATGTCATTAACAATGGTTTGTTACTTACATGAACGTCACGATAATCAGAGTGCCACCACATGAGGCTACAGAGCAACGAAGCCGCTATAACTTGGAAAACGCGAAGTGCGTCGAAGGATTCGTGACGCCGTTCTTTTAGAAGTCTGTGGAGCAGAATGCAGAGTTGGCTGAACCATGTTGTGATACCAGCCGTTATTCTACCGGCGTTTACTCGCGTTTTCACAAAACGCGCGTTCTCTTGAGGAAAATGTGACGTGTCGATGAAAGTTTTGACTTGCGGGGCCAACAATGTATCATAAGCCGTAGCCAGCGTTTGTCTCACGTTTGGCTTTTCCCGTTCCGTAACACCGTCAGTCTGACAAACTCCTGCATTATTAAAAAATCAATCAGCTTAGAGATAAGTTTAGCGCGCAAAATTTTCTTTAAACAACAGAAAATATTCATGCTTTTGCTAACCACTCGTGACATTAACATATTTTATGACTCGCCACTCGAATAATAAATTAATTATCCAAAATATCCTATCGATCGGTTAATTAAATAATCTACGAATCAGACTATACTTAGTATCTTTAATTAGACTATATACTATAATGAGAAAGAACCACTCAGGTTATCATACAAAGAGGAGAAAGTTAATTGGCCAATTAAATAATTATCTAATTATCCTAGTTATAAAAAGAAAAAGACAATTTCAAAGTGGCATTGAACCGAACAGAGGTAAGAGCGAATCAGCCAATCGTGTTCTTTGAACCGACCAAACAACTATATTTAAACAGGTTTTGACACTACATTGGACCCATTTTTTTAATTAATCAAACAAAAGTAAACATCTTTAAACTAATAAATTAGCTAATTAATAAGTAATGGAGATCTGATTTGCAGTAAAGCAGACCAATCAAGGTGGAGTGGCGAGAGAGTCCACCCAGGAAAGCATAAGGTCGCCACTACGATTCTTAATTTAGCTTCTTCATCGATTCCAAAAAAAAATTAAATGGAAAAAGCTTGAGCATCAAATAATCTATTCGAATTAACTTTTCCTAAGATAAGCTTATGCAAAATAAGGTGAATATTTATTATTTCTTAACACGTGTTAAGCTTTTCTTACGAGGATTAGCAACAGGATTAAAACTGAATTTTGTGGGAACAAAAGTTAGAGAAAGTCACTAAATAAATGAACAATACATAGTCAAATACTCGACAAGTGTAATCATCAAATGTCATAAGCCAGCTTTTGAAAAAGCAATAATTTTGGAATAGAAAATTTAATTCTGTTGTTCTTTTCTTTCAAATTGATCAATAAGTTAGGGCAAGTGGAGTTTACTGTAGTAATTTGACGTTGAAAGCAATATTTGACATTTCCTGATGAAAAATAGCAAAAATGTATTTTTTTTTAAATGATTTTTTTTCTTTTTCAGTAACGAAATAATTAGTCAAAGAAGATTCTTGCTTAGTAGATCATGTGATTGTCAACTTTCCACCCACGGAACATCACATAAATGCACACACATAATATCAAAATATATATTGTTATATATTCATGAAATAGATCGAATGGTCATGTGGAAGGTTGGTTCAATAAAATGAGATTTTTCTTTTCTCAAAGATAATAATACAAAGAAAGATGGAATGTGAAGCATATGGTTCGTGGAGACAAAGAACTTAATACCCACCAAATTATTAAATTAAATCTAATAGTACTGTATATATGCCATCGTGCGCAACAAACAATTTTTATGTGCCATTTTTATTCCCCCATCCTATTAATGCCTTCTTACTCTACCTATGGCGTCACCAAAATATACAAACCATGTGCGTCCATATACGTTGTGAGAAGATTTGCCCTAATTAATATACGCCTAACAGAAAAGAATAGTCAACGACGAAGACATGAGATTTGTTTGGTCTTGGGTAACTCTATTAACAATCCCCAAAAAAACATTAAGTCATGCAAGTGTATGTGTGTGTGATGCATGTCCCTAGCTAGCTATATATATGGACCATGAATGAATGAATATTATCATCAGTGCACCAATTACTGAATGGCCAAACGAACATAAGTTTGGTCCACATTTTTAAATCATGTATGTGCCTAAAACGTCAAAACACTCGTAGTCTCGTACCATTATTTGGTACTTACTTCCTTGTTTAGGAATAATCAAGGACGAATTGGAATAAATTAACGTGACTTAAGTATATGTCTCTTCAATCAGATTTAAGATCGTAAATTTCCCAGAAGTCCTTTTATATTTCCTATGTGAAATAATGTTTGTTGTTTATCAATAGAAAAGTAGTTGACTATTAAGTAATGCAAATACCCATGAAGATTTTCTTGTAATCACAGTGAGACTCAAAAAACATTGAAACTGGGTTAAAGACTGACGAGTGTATGAATATTCCAATTCCCAAAGCATAGAAGTTATTGCTTCGATGAGGATTGAGAGAAGGAGAGTAAACACCACGCGCTAAATGCGTGAGTGTAATTAGGTTCCCTTAGGCGGTTACCCAGTAAAGTGAAAAGTTTCCCGAATCAAGGATGCGTGGAAATACGGAAGTGCAGACAATCAAAATCACGCGCCTCAGTGGACGCGTGGAGATCAAATGCCACACTAATAAAAACTAAAAGAAAGAGTGTGAGAAGACTGCTTTGATAATAACAGCGTAAAAGGAGGTTGTTTTTAAAAGTTGGCTGAAAAAAGAGAATAAGAATTATTGGAAAAACAGAAAAAGATAAAGAGATAAAATAAAAAAAGTTTGGATAGTGCAAAAGAAAGAAGAACTAATTTTGAAAAAGTTGGATAAAGAGGAAACAGAAAACACAATGGCCATGGCTAAAACCATACGTCATCTTCTAATTTGTCAGACACGTGGTGTTTTACCATAAACCCGTTTTTAAAAACGAAATAAAGATCATTTTCTTCTGTTTTATTATCTCCAAAAAAATAAAATAAAAAGCATGGTTTAATAGTGTAAATGTGCAATGCGATAAGGTTTTATATAAAAGCAGGGAATAACATTTATTCAGATGATATAATATGCCAAAATTTAGACCCAAAAATCTGTGGCATACATATCATACTCGAAAAGAGAGAAAGAAAGACATAACACGTATTCATATTGCCCATAATTATTAACATCGAAAAGCCACCCTCAATTATCAGCTTTTTTTTATAATTGTAAAAACTTTAGAATAAACAATTTTTGGAAAAAACGGTGAGAAAAAAGGATGCTATATTAGTGCCTTTACCATAAAAAATGTATACATATCTATATTAATATAATGCTAGAACCGTACTAATGTAATAATTAAAGATTAGCGCTTGTTTAACTTAGCTATAAACAAGTTGTTAAATTTACAGCCACCGCGACGACCAGCGTCAACGAGGGACACATCAAAGCTTGGACTTGTATAGTTCTCATCGTACGTCGGCGATAACGATCATAAATATGCATTTATTACTCTCTTTTTCTGGGGTTGAGTTGTTATTTTCATAGTATTTTTCTAATACAATATCTACCCTCCCCACATGATCGTATTATGCATGGTTACAGTTTCAAAGATCCATATTATACGTACACATATACATTTAAAGATGCTTTTATTTTTACGTTAAAAAAAGGATGAGCTCATTTTTCTAAGTTTTTTTTTTATCATATCATCAGTCAATTCATGTTACGCAAATTAAAAATAAAATAAAGCCATTGATATAAAACTGGAATCGTAGGTCTAATCATCTAGTAAGATACTCCAGTATCTGTTTTTTCAATCACACAATGATTATCTATTCTAATTAGTTAGTTAATAATCGTGTGTTTTTTTTTTTTTTGTTAAAGGAATAATAATTGTGTTAGTACACTACTACATGTATGGTTTATTTGTCATAAAAACATGAAATAATTTTAAAATTAGATTTGAAATGGTAACATACCGTTAGCAAGATCAAGAAGAAAGTCAGCCGGATTCATTGGAAACGCCGGCGAGAATCCGACGGATTCAAAGTAAGCCATGGCGTCTCTTCCTTTTCCGACGAACAAACACTTCCCTTCACTCAAAAGAAGCACAGTATCAAACATCTGAAACACTCGGCTCGAAGGTTGATGAATGGACGTAACCACCGTCTTTCCTTTCCCATGAGCCAATCCAGCAAGAGTCTGAACAAGCCTTAGAGCCGCCGTAGCATCAAGCCCCGAGGTTGGCTCATCAAGAACCAAAAGACTCGGATTAATAAGCAATTCATGAGCGATACTCACTCGTTTCCTTTCTCCACCAGAGATCCCTCTAATGAAAGTGTTTCCAACGACTGTGTTCTCGCATTTCGCTAAACCAAGCTCCGTTATAACCGATTCAGCGGCTCTTATTTTATCGTCTCTGGTTAGACTCTGAGGGAGACGAAGCAAGGCGACGAAAACTAAGGTCTCACGTACGGTTAAGTGAGGGTAGAGAAGATCGTCTTGCGCGACGAATCCGGTGCGTTTTAATGTCTGTTTTGTTATTTTACCATCGTTTACGAGTATTTTTCCGGTGAGGTTTGATCCATGGAGTCTCCCTGAAACCGCGTTTAGTAACGTCGATTTGCCACTTCCCGATGGTCCAAGAACGGCCATAAACTCGCCGGGTGATATCATTCCGGTGACTCCACTAAGTATCGTCCTCTCCTCCGTCGATCTTGTCTCATCGGACGGTTTGTGTTTTAGTCCCAATATTCTCTTGATATTACAAGAATCGCTGCTCATGCCATGGATCTTGACTCGGTAACACACATCGACGAACTAATTCAAGAAACAGTAAAAAAAGAGTCAAGAACAGAGTCAAATCGAGTCAACAATGATTTTTTTAATATATAGTGACAAAATTCTAGCGGTTTAAATTCAAAAAATTCGAATTAAAAGGTAAAAATCTGGGTTACCTTGAGGGTGATTGGGAAACAAGGAGAAGACGATGATAATAATGAGCGAGGATCACGAGGATCTTGAGAGAGACGAGGTGATGAATCTGGACCGTTCATTTGATTTTCAACGCCGTCAAAACCTGACATTTAGTCTTCCTTTATAAAATTCAGACGGAAAAATTAAACGGAGTTAAACAGAGAGAGAGAGAGAGGGGTGAAAATGGAGAAGGCTGAAGATCGGGGGGTGAGATGGTGAGAGCTGTATTTAAGGAGAAGAAGTGGAACGTAAAGCAAGTGGGTGCCACGTCAGCTGACTAATGGTCATTGAGAAAATAACACGTGGCAAAACGCATAATGCCAGCTGGCTATTGCTGAAAGGAATAAAAGTGTTTTTAATTTTTTCTTCCTTTCTTTCTTTTTCTGCTTTCTAGTGTTAATTTCCCACTTTAATTTCTCTTTCTTTCCAGCCTTTTTTTTTTCCCAGCCTTTCTTTTTCGGATTGTTATTTTTTCTTTTTGTTTGTCTAATTTTCTTTTCAATTAATGTTTTCCACTCTAATTGAGAAGAGAATCCACCTGATATTTTCTTTTTTTTAAAAAAGGAAAGACATATTTAGAAGGTGATTGATTATCACAATGGTGCAGATACTTTTTTTTTTTTTTTTGGTGGGAATGGTGCAGATACTTTATTTTGTGTTAGCTGTTTATTTCCTTTTTCTTTTTAGTTACTAATTACTCACACAATGTTTGTTACTTTTAAAATAACAAACATTTAATTTAAAATATTTATATTAACTTTAAACATTTAAATGATATATAATGTAAAAAAATCTAAATATTTTATGTTCTAATAATTATAAAGTGAAAAACTATCAAAACCATTACTTTTTAGTGTAAGTGTGTAACCCCAACAAATGTCTCTGCCTAAAATATTTTGTCACTTAAACTCTGTACTCTTTAGTATATAAAATCTCAATTATGTAAAAGTAAATCATGTGTATCAATATAATTTAAAACTACCTAAATATATATTATATAATTTTCTAGTTTCTCTTTTCATATTAAGTGTTGTTTCGGACATAAATATTTTTTTCAAAATTAGTGTCATTTTATTTTTTCAATGTAGATATTTGGTAAAATTTTCAGTTTTATTCATATTACTTTAATAGATTGACCAATGAAAAAAAATTGCTTAATACATTAATTGGTAATACTAAAAAATTTAGTTATATTTTTAATATGTATGAAAAAATCTTAAAATGCAAAACTCTCAAACCATTGATTCTTTTTGTAACCCCAACAAATTTCTCTCTTTACTATTCCCTCAATTCATATTAAGTGTTGTTTTAAATTAAAAATTATTATTTAAAAAGGGAGGAAGTAATAATTATAAAATGCGAAACTCTCAAACCATTAATTCTTTATGTAACCCAACAAATGTCCCTCTTTATTACTTTTTATGTTTCATACTATTAAATAAAGTTAATTTCTATTAATTTTACATTTTAATAAAATATATTAAAGACTTTAGATAGCAAAATATATGTCTTGGAGGAAAATATTGGATAACTTTCTCCCTCGTCACTTCTCTTTTCATTAATTATATAGATGCATATATATATATATGTGCTGGCTTTTTTTTGTCCAGACAATTTCTCAAACATGATGTCTTCTTATTAGAATTTTGAATCGAATCCCACTTTTTTATATATGCGATATTTGTTTGGACTTACTAAGCTATGTTACCATGCATTTTTGTATATATAATTCATAAACAGTGTTAATATTGGAGATGTTTCAAATTACATAAGTGTTTTTTTTTTTGCTATTCGGTTATATTGTTGGTGACTACTAAACGTAAAATGAGAATTTCAAAACTACTTTTAAGATTTTTTTTGCCTTGAAAACAGAATGTTGCGGTGTTGATTTGTGCGGCTGCTGCAATTTTAACTTTTTATTTACACAGTTGATTATTTCTAAAATGGAAAATAAAAACTTTATAAAACGTGTTACAGTGAAACGAAAATTTCGAATATGACAACCACAAATTTACACGTCAGACTTAACTCAACATTTACAAATCGTGACTCAGACGAAGGAAAGAAACTTATCGATCGCTTAGAACCGAATGTTGCTTATATAGACGGATCAATTCAAATATGGTCCGTACGAACATATAGCACGATCAGGATAAAGATATGCACACACAAAAATAAATGTAGCTGTGTTGCGTGGTTCAATATGACGAAACATGTGTAGTAGCTGTCTTGCGAATATTTTATAACCAGCCTCCTTTTTTTTGTTAATTTTGTGATAAGCTAAAACGTATCCGCATCTTGTGCATGGTCATTCTAATCGGTTAAATAAACTCACATTCGTTGTTATGTTGATGTTTATATTTTTGTACAACAATATTCACCTAACAAAAATGTATTTAATTTGCTGTAAGTTCTATATTCGTGTAAACATTGTATCTAGGGAAGGGAAGAAGACGTGCGTTTACGGGGATGTACGGTGGTGCGTTTCAGAGCCGTCACGACATCGTTTTGAAGACCGTTCTCATATTCTTTTGCTATGGAAAATATCCCCGATTGAGTCTGAGCGTTGACCGTGACGTGACTGTAATTGTACTAATAATCATAACTCAAACTATCTCTAAAGTCAAAGAGTGTATGTACGTATGAAGATAAAACGAAAACCAGATTTCTCGGGATCATAATAATAGTAGTCCTTCGTCAGAGAAACAATCTCATAAAACACACAAACAATGAATGGCTTAGATCAGTTTGAGAGGTTGCTTCATAGTTTCAACGGTGGGTCCTACCCTAAATTAAGTCCTACCCTAAAGTGACGACGGTGACGCGTGTCACACGCACGTGATGACCCACTCAACACTGTCCTTTCGTTTCTCTCAACTCAGATCCAATTTTTTGTGTCATTCATGATTCATCACTCTCTGTGTGTATGACTGTGCTGCTTAGATTTCCTTTCTTCGAATATGGGTATTCTTTTAAGACCACGTTCGACGACGGCGCGTGGATATAACGCGCTTTGTTGATAAAAAAAGGGGTGTAAGAAATAGAATTGGATGATTTAATATTTAGTGTACAGAGAATTTGGACCACATGATCCACTTATATGGCCATGACGAACGACCGAGCATCCCCTTCTCCCATTTTTCTTTTTGAACACACTTTATCATATGATGACAATTACGTCACGGCAATATAAATTAAAATTTTTGATTCTTTTTTTTTCAATACGGTTTCTCTGTTAGTCTGTTTTTAGGCTCTTTCCTAAATATAGGACTCTATATTTTAAGTATTTGTTGAAAGAAAAAGGTCTCCTCTCCTCTACGGTCTACCCCTCTCCATTTTCTCTTCACTACAATTAAATGTTTTTCTATTTATATAAGTAAAAAGTTAAGATGCAATAGCTACTAGCAATGAAACTTTTTGAAATTAAAATAGTTGTCAATTTGATTTTGTAAAAGTCCGGTAATTTATTTCTTAAAAATTTGTTGGACTATAATTATAAATTGACATCCACAACAAAAAAGTATATAAAATGTACAATGAATCTGGTGACCAAAAAAAAAAAATGTACAATGAATCTCGACCGAAAACTGTATAAGTAACGAACCCACTGAAAAAATTCAGATTAGAAAGATAATGGGCTTTGTAACAGAAAATAAGAAGATAATGGGGTACAAAGATACTAGCTCTATTTGAGCCCAGCTGTGATTTCCAATAGACCAATTGAGCCCAAAATGATTCATCTCGATAATGATACTAACCTTATATTATGCCTAGTATTCATATTACATCTTTGAGAAAGTATACTATTAAATAATTTCGTAATTATCTTGTGGGTTTGCGCATTTGATGTTGCACATATAAAAGCTTCAATAAAAACAAAACTTTGTTTTTGCGGATCCTACAAACAAACATACAACGGACAAAAGTTACAATGATGGGACAGAAAACTTTTAAAAACAAATAACTCACATAACAAACAACTCATCGAGACCAATTTGACGATCCAAATTTCATGAGGCCCAGAAGTTAGGGCCCATTAAATGGAGTATATGTTACGTGCCGTTAGCAAACAAATCTCCTCTTTTGCACGTGACCAGACCAGGGACCTGATCATACTAGTTGTTTTTTCTTTTTCGATAATTTTCTTTTGTAATTGTTTTTCTTCTTCAATGGAGAATAATCTTACGAGTTGTTGTTGTCGTCAGAGTCAGAGGCGGCTCAAAATTGGTATGGGTTCTATTTAAAATTTTAATTTTATATATACTGCATATCATATTTGTATGTAAATTAAGATTCTTTTTTAAAAAAATTAGATCCCATTTTTAAAATATAGACAAGTTTTTGTTCTTGACCAAAAAAAAGACAAGTTTTTGTTAATTTTATACGGTTATATGCACATGTGAACACTTTCAGCTTGTAAATTAGGACTACCCAACCACTAAGATAGCAAATTATTGGCAACAAAGCTCATATAACTTACGTTTGAGACTTATCAAATTCAAACATTTTCTTTAAGAAAAAGAAAAAAAAATCAAACATTTTTTTTTGCTATAAATGTTAATATCATATAAAATGAAGGTTAAAGGTATACAAGAAATGTATCCTAAAGAAATTGTAATCTAGGCCAAAAAAAAGAATAAAAAACCAGATTACAATAGATTTGGATATAATTTGGGAATCATTCAATTCAAAGAAGCATTAGATTTAATTTCTCCAACGCTTACGACGTCGACGTGCCATAACTGTGTTTTGCACATCAAATTCAAGCATATATACGTTAGCTGATCATACTAATAAAGATGTGATAAAAGCACTATAATCACAATCCGTCTTCAGGTCATATCATTAACACAAACCATGTTAGATAATTTGTTATGTTTGTTATGCATTAATCATGCCATATGCAAGTTTGTAATAAGTTGCAACTAACCATTGTCTTGTTCGACTGTGCTCTTACATTGTTCTTTGTGATGAATTACTCACATGTAGATTTGCCAAATCAATCTATAACAATTTTGTTTTTGTTTTTATTGACTCATATACTCCACATAATTTTTCAAAAATAATAGTATCCTATTTATGGAACTTAAAAGTTCATGTCCTTAGTGTCTATGTCGTTTTCATCTCTAACGTCTAAGCCCATCAATCCCATGGGGTCGCCACTCTCACTCTTAATTCATCTTTACTTGCATTCTCAGAACCTTCAACAAATAAAACGAGCCGTTTCTCCGTATTCACTAATACAAATTTTATCTACCAAAATCTAAATCCTCTGTTTAAGTTTCCGACTTTCCGTGCGTATTGTTTTCCCGTACCTAAAATTTCTTAATCCACATTTAAATAAATAAAAGTTTCAATTGCAAGCGTATAAATAAATCGTTACGAAATAGTTATAGTCTTATAGATGGCTAGAAACAAAATAAGAATACTTAGATGTGATAATTATGTTTTGCCTTTTTTGTCATTATCATTATAGTAAGTATAATTAGTTGGAAAAATAAAATTTAATTGGACAATTCTGTCCTTATTTCCCACCAGTTTAAAAAGGAATCTCTCATAGAACAACAAACTAAAAGGCAAAAAAATAAACAGAGTTTCTCTCTGGATCACATTATCTTCTCTCTTTGTTTTCATTTCTTCTTCCTCATGGATTCTTCAAGAACCCGAAATGTATCCAAAATATCCGATCCGGCGAAGACATCCAGTTCGTCCCGGAGATCTTTATCTTCTTCCTCTTCGTTCTCATCTTTCTCCTCCTGCTCCTCTAGCTCCCTCGTGTTTCCCGGTGACTCTCCCCTAAATTCTCCGGCGACTCCTCTTCGTCTCCTCGGTGTCCCTTTCTCATGGGAACAGCTTCCCGGAAAACCAAAAGACTACTCTCATAGACTCAATAACCACCGTCGAAACAACGAAGCTTCGAATCTATTACCCCTACCTCCTCACCGGAATATTATCTTTCCGGCCACCGGGAAAAAACCTAAATCTAACGTTTCCAGTAAGAAGAACAGCTTCCCAGTGACCGTGAGAGATCCCTTCGCGGCTGCGTTGTTTGAATGTTCCAAAGACGAAGGAAACAGTGACGACGAAGACGATGTCGATGGTGGTGAAGATGTAGATCGGAGGTTTCGAGGAAATTCCGGTGGATCAAGTAAGACTTTGTCAAAGAGCAGCATTGGAGACAGGTTCGGGTTAGTGAATCTCTACGGTTCTTGTCGGAGAACTTGTGCAGTTTCAGAGTCCATTGTTTATCTGCCGAGATCGAGAAAAGCTGCTTCGTACGATCATCTGCTTCTTCCACGCCGTCGGCGTTGATTTGTTCGTATTCGGTGATTTACTGTATTTTTGTTTTCTTGGTTTTTGACTTTTTGTTAAATTCTGTATAATATTCTCTGAATGTGACATATTATGGGTTATGAGTTTGTGTTTTTTTTTTTTTTCTTTAGATCGTATCACGGAATGCAAAATTACTATAATTTATTTACTTGTAAGTTGTAACCATAGTCCATAAATCCATATATAAGAATATTCACTTACATATCTATGTGTGATAATTTCTTATAAACTGTAATTGTATTATATTCGTATTCAATTATTTGAATTTGGTGGAACCAAGTTTGAAGGTTCTGTTCTGTGATCTCTAGCTAGTTTCCAATCCCATCCCATGTGAGAGCAAGCTAAACTATATGTGCAATAGATAGAAAATAACATTGATTAACTTGTTATAGCTAGGATTTTAAACAAGGACATGAATTTCTAGTACTGACATTTGATTTTGTAGTTTTTTACCATTTAGAAAAATGATGTTATTTTAGGATGCATAGAATATGATTTTATTTTAGCATGCCTAGGGACTTGAGTTTTGGAAGTCTCTAAAGAAATGGATCTTTCATAGCTGTTGATAGCACAAGGCAATAAAAATAATAAAGTTGTTGAGCCACCATGCATGTTTTTGCACCAAGTAATTTATACGTTTCAAATCAAATATAAACAAAATTTTTTTGATTAAATTAGATGGAGTTTTCGGGGGAAAAAATTAGATGGAGTTTCTATCTTTATTTATTGTTTATAAAGACACTGTCTCGTCTTGTTTAGGGGAAAAATTGACCCCACTTTCCTATATATGTGATATCAAAATGACTTCTCTGGAAAAACCATATCCCATTCGTACCAAACTACGTACCAATCAATTATTTGATTTTAATTTTCAATACTTTGGAAAAGTGGATCGAATATTCACAAAATTTAAGTAATATACAATAATATTCAAATAAATGATAAATTTTAATATACAATCATGCATATTAAATATGTATAATTACAAGATGAAACTTTGAACGATGTAGTGACAATGATATCCGGTTCTTCACATGTCCCGGCCGGCGGCGTATAGTGTAAACTTTGGTTTAAAATCAAACTATTAAAGGTGGGCAGACTATCGCATTAATTAGATTAATAAAAATAGCTCTGTTCAAATTAATTAAGTAATCTTTTATTTCTTAGATATAATCATAGGCTTAAAATTTGAATGAAATGTAGTAAAACATTAAGTTCATTTTTCTTAGAATTATCTACGTTTCTTTTGACACATGTGTGAATTTGGGCTTCTGATCTTAACTTTATTTTGTGTGGTTATAAGGTAATGTAATTAACTTTTAGGGACCCCTTAGAAATAAATAATATGTAGTACAAATTGTAATTTACTAATATCTGCATTATTTAGTAATTGAAGTCGATAGTCAAATATCAATGACAATTCATAATTTCGTACTCAAATACTGTTTCAATATCTGAATGCTACGCAACTCACATGATGTGCAATATTGTTGAATAGTTGTTCACATTTATGTCCCACGCTGTAGTTAACATGTCTTGATCATGCTTAAGATAGATTATGAACATTTTATATCAAGTTGTTTGGTTTAGCGTACAAATTAATAATATAATATATTTGTTTGGTTTAAATATAAGACCAATGTGTCACGTAATTCAAACATGTCAAAACTTCAGGCATGGGTACTTATTCTCGGAGGTTTGTACCTGTTGTTGTCTTGGTTTACTTAAAGATTTGTGTTACTAGTTCGTAATATATTACAACACATCTTAATAATATAATATTCGCCACAAGATTGTTCCATTTTATCTTCTTTGTATTTAATCCGTATTTTTTATCAATGTTCAATCATAGTGCTCTGTATTGCAGTAAGGTCCGTAGTCAACTCTCAAACACTCCACCTTGCAATTGCTAAATATCGATTATCTTTCAATTATTATTATTACTATTTTTTTATAATTATCTTTCAATTATTTTAATAAGTCTCAGATTCCTTTTTTTTTGCAATGGAAACAAGTACATATATTACATCAAAAACTAAAAACTATATACGATGACATTATCGCATTCTGGCGCTATAAAAATGAGTGACTATGAATGTCTATGAAAATATTAATAGTAAGATAAATGCTCGAATACAACAAAGATAGTTTCTGTTTTCGTTAGAACTAAGTAAGTTTGGAGTTGGAGCACCGAGAGGAATTAGTGGGGAGCCAAAGAACCTCAAAAACGTGGAATATTAATGATGACCAATTTCTATTAACATTGTTAGACATAATTTATTTCAGCATTACTTTTCATCATTGTCTGCTTTGTATTCGCGTGTGTGCTTTTACATTATTGACTTATGTCTAATATTTAACGCCAAATAGTTTAAACAATAGACCTCTACATAATATATCATCAACACATTTGGCATCCATAAAAATTGATGAAAAACATCACAGATAAACTATCTCGGTTTATTTGTATCCTATCAGATTTGAAGTGTAGTTGAAATAAGTAGTGATTATTTTTATGGAAAAAATATATAACTTAAACATATGTAAATATTCAGGACTCGCATATGTGTGGGCGTGGACATGTGCATAATTATACATAATAAATGAAAATTGGATGAGACAAGATGGACCGCTATGAGTGATTGGATGTAGCTAGCTTGCGACTAAAGACACCATTATCATTATCTACCATCATGTCCTCTTTAGCACATGGAAAACAATATACTATATAAATTATATATAAATGCAATATGGATCAA
This sequence comes from Erysimum cheiranthoides, assembly GCA_011420285.2. Lineage (NCBI taxonomy): Eukaryota > Viridiplantae > Streptophyta > Magnoliopsida > Brassicales > Brassicaceae > Erysimum > Erysimum cheiranthoides. The sequence continues at coordinate 4,140,785 of CM022179.2, read as the reverse complement.
GCTAGCATACGAATCAGAGTCCATTTATATGTGAAGACATCAAATCCGAAAAATGCAGTTTAAATCAGGATTCTTGAGCGACAAACAAGCTGATATTATTCTTTCGCTTGGAGTATTTTCTACAAAACATAAGCCGGTGGTTATAAAAATAATTTTAGTAAATCTTGCATACATTTACGAGGGTGTGTCTGGAACTCTGGATATATAGTGAATAGTAATCATAACGAAGCTATGTCGGTTCGTTTCATCAAACTAGATGTTTTACAGAAAAAATTATGTTACATGTATACACGGTTTTGAATCCTCCATGTACAAATTGAGATGCAGGATAAATGGAGATATTAAATGCTTTGTCTTTTTTTCTTTCTTCTTTTGAACCTTATGTGTCACAAACGTAAACATCAAGATTTAATACCATAATAATATAAAAGATCGTCCATGTGAATGTGATCAATCCCCAAGATAAGCTATATAAGTAATAACGAAACAAATAACACAGTTACACATGTCAGACATATACAAACATATGTATTTAGAGTGTATAACCCCACCCCAAGAGTGTCGAACCAAAAGATATAGAACCTCTGGCGTGATCTGATCGGTATAAATCTTTAAAACTCTTCTTATCTTGTACTGTGTTTTGTTGTCGCAAATTCCAGTTAATTTGAAACACGAATTAAAGGGTCAATTAAGAAAAAGTTAAAGAGTTTTTTTTTGTTTCTTCCTAAATGGGCCATGGGGCCTGGGGGTTTAATATGCTTGTATGGGTTACGCAATTAATGGTTCAAATATTCAATGTAGTTTAATGGGCTTAGTTTAAGGCTGATATTAAGAAATAGGGAATGTTGCTAATAATGCCCTGTGATAATGTTTTTGTTTCATGAAATACCCTTTTTAAATTGGGCTTTTGAGAAATGCCCATATAGCCAAAAAAGGTATGTCAGAATGACCAAATTGCCCCTGTGTTGAGCAAATGACCAAATTCCACTCTCTCCTTCCCTTGATTGCAGCAGAAAATCTTCGATGCAATTCTCCAGATCTATATCCGTTTTTGCAGATTTCGCACTCATTTGCAGATCGTCAGCATGGCGGTGGAACATGACGAGATTCGAATTCCTCCGTTGCCCGATTCCTAAATCGTACTCAGATGCGGTGGACGTTGTATCATCTTGTCCATACATCTCTAACTTGTCCACCGATGTTGTATTCCGGTGGACATTGATTCATATTGTCCACAAATCTATAACTTGTCCACTGATCTTAAATTGATGTTCTTTACACAATTTCGTCCACAACCCATCCAATAAATAAAGCTAATCGATTGTTGTTTTTCCTAATAAGAACGAGAACAAATATCAAATTGGTATGTGATAGAAGTTTTCTTTTCAATTTGAATTCGTAGACATCTTATTTAAAATAAACTGGTGGACAATTTAGCAAATAATATTCATTGACAAGTCCACAATCTATTCAATAATTGGTCCATCAAATCTCGTCCACGACTTTAACATCACATCACTCGCTTCAGGTCAGTGAAGAGTCAGATAATAGAAAGGGCAAAAGTGTCATTTGACAAAACAAAAAGGGCATTGGGCAAAAGGAATTTTCTAAAGGGCATTTTAAAAAAGAAAATGTTGAAATGGGGTATATTAGTTAAAAATCTCTAAGAAATACCGAAGCTAAGAAAAGGGGCTCATTCTACTGACATCAACGCTTGCGGCTAATTTCGTATAACCGAAAATACTGTAGTTTTTTTAGCTGTTTTCACTAAGAGCATACGCAGTAGGGGATTTGAGCTCTGGGGGTGTAAGTATTAAAGAAAAAGAAAAAAATGCAAAAGTTTTGTTGGAGAAAAGAGAGAGAGATAAGAGAGAGATAGAGAGAATAATTTTTTTTCCATTTTAATATTGTCTCACACTCAAGTGTATGTCTACACTCATTTTCTTTCTCTTTCATCACTATTCGATTACTTTTGTTTTTTTTAATCGATAGATCCGAACAAAAGTTACTCCACTGCGCATGGTCTAAGTATGCTCTCTATTCTTGATTTTTTTTTTTTTTTTGGATAACCCAGGTATCCCAAACCCAATGGGCCTAGACTAGCCCACTGCGTGCGTCCCGAAGGCGGCAAGAGTAGTTCCTGGAGACCGCATAACCCGATTTTAAATTGTCTGCGGTGGCCACTTAAGGTGTTTGCAGCCGTGGGGATTCGAACCCGGGATTATTGGGAATTTCACCCTCAGCCCAAAATCCTTCCTACCACTGGCCCACCTATGAGTGGTTCTCTATTCTTGATTTTAAACCTCTCTTCTTCCTAAGTAGCAAATACACTTATTTTTTTATTTTTTTGTAATTGATCTATAAGGTACTTATGTTGTTTTGTCATAAATAAGATAGCCATAACGAATCTTACAAGTTTTAAGAAACAAAAGTGAATTAATATTCATTTTTAATTGAATGGTTCACACTATAGTTAAACTCGTAATAAAATGGTTAATACTATCAAAACCAGGAGTAACAGCTAATTATGTGTGTATTATGGTTTTGGATAACAATTTATTCAAACTAATAATGGTTTTTTGATTGAATGGGGACCATCATGTTCCGTTGTCTCCAAGAGTTTACGAACAGATACAAGTTATCTGGAGAATTAGTTCAAGCTTATAAATTATTTTCTAATACAACTTTCCACATCTTTGGTTGACTGTTTATTCGAGAAGAAACAAGATAACACCTAGCACCGAGTAGGTATATGTTAACAAATGATTATAATTTAACTTGTGGGTGTGGTGGTTTTATTAGTATAAACTTTTGTATGATCAAACTTAAACTGGTAAAAAAATCAAAATATAAAACAAATATTTGTTTACTAACTCACTTAAGTTTAAAAGTTCCATATCTAGACCAAATATTTTCTTAGAAAAATCCTATATTGATTATCATCTTTGGTTTTTAAACGAAACTACCATAATTATGAACAAATTATTAGGTTTTGAATTTATATAATTAGAAGAGACACTGCTTCCTTTTTTTTTTTTTTTTTTTTTTTTTTTTTTGAGACACTGCTTTCAGGTTTATATATTTTTTATAATTGACCTGTAAAAAATGCTTAAAATTGTTTTTGCAAATGTATCTTTAGAATATAGAGGTAGTAGAAAAATTGTTAAATTTTCGGTTAATCATAGATAAACTTTTAACTTTTGGACTTTTAAACAAATTGCACAAATGTTGCATAACAATGAGTGGTAATGGTAAAGCAAACCAACGAATCAACCAATGATCCACAAAGCAAAACGCCAAAACCATGAGCTCATATGACTCACCTGATATCCACTTACTACGTGTATCTCTCTGTCTTTTACAAAAACAATAATGATTATTGTATTAGTACTATTTAAAAGTTTCATCATTTATCCGATAATCAGATATAGGTGCGAATAAATAATGAAAATGCTGCCAAATAACCAAACAAAGCTCGAATCGGAAAATTCCAGATAATATTACTTGAGAGACATTTTTAGTAATTAGCTTCCAAATCTCATCTCTTTTCTTCTCTCTCTCCCTGGCGGCTCAAGAACCCTAAACTCTCCAAGAAAAAGATCCCAAATTTCAACTCCCCATTTTCCTATTCGACGATCGGAGCCTCTCGGGTTTGATTTTGTTTCCTGATATGGTTTAGTATTTGTGATCTAAATGGAAGCTGACGTGTCAATTTTCTGAAAACCCCTTATCGCAAAGTTTCCAGAAACCAAAAAAAATTTGAAACTTTTACGTTTTTGTTCGATTTGTTGAAGGACTGTAGGGACGATGAATCGTGCTCTGGTCCTACTTTTATATGTTTTTACTGTTTCTTGTTTAGCCTCAGCCAAAGTTATATTGATGAGGAACAACATCACTCTCTCTTTTGATGACATCGAAGCTAATTTCGGTGAGTTTCTTAAAAAATCTCTCCTTTTTGCTCTGTTTTCATAAGCGTCGTTTCAGATTTTGGACGGATTAGAGGGTTTTTTGAATCCGTAGTTCGGTCAACGCAGAAAAAGAAGAGATTTTAATCTGTTTATTAAAAATTGGTGAATTTTGCAGCTCCGTCAGTGAAGGGTACAGGTGAAATTGGAGTAGTGTATGTGGCTGAGCCTCTTGATGCTTGTCAAAATCTGAGGAATGAACCAAAACAGAGCTCTAATGAAACTTCCCCTTTTGTGTTGATCGTAAGAGGAGGCTGTAGTTTTGAGGATAAAGTGAGAAAAGCACAGAGAGCTGGTTTCAAAGCTGCTATTATCTATGACAATGAAGACCGTGGAACCTTGATAGCAAGTATGAACCATTCTGACTATGATTGTAATGTCTGCTGGTCTTGATTGCATCTACATTTGCTGAACATTTTGTGATTTGGCAGTGGCAGGTAACTCGGGAGGTATAAAGATTCATGCGCTTTTCGTTACGAAAGAAACGGGAGAAGTGTTGAAGGAGTATGCGGGTTATCCCGATACGAAAGTTTGGTTGATTCCAAGTTTTGAGAATTCGGCGTGGTCGATCATGGCGGTTTCTTTCATCTCGTTGCTAGCAATGTCAGCTGTTCTTGCTACTTGTTTCTTTGTCCGTAGACATCGTATAAGAAGGCGGACAACATCTCGGTCCTCTCGAGTCCGTGAGTTTCACGGTATGAGCCGCCGCCTGGTGAAAGCAATGCCGAGTCTTATATTCTCTTCGTTTCATGAAGACAACACTACTGCATTCACTTGTGCTATTTGCCTCGAAGACTACACTGTTGGAGACAAGCTCAGGCTCCTACCGTGCTGTCATAGTGAGTATATATATACAAAATCCAGTAACTCGGCACATTTTGTTAGAACTAACTAACAATTCCGTGATTCCGGTTTTGTGTGTGTGTGTGTTTCAGAGTTTCATGCTGCGTGTGTTGACTCGTGGTTGACCTCTTGGAGAACGTTCTGTCCTGTGTGTAAACGAGATGCAAGAACGAGCACAGGCGACCCTCCGGCTTCAGAGAGCACTCCATTGCTCTCATCCGCTGCATCGTCTTTTAACTCTTCCTCTTTACACTCTTCCGTCAGATCATCCGCCCTGTTTATCGGTCCTTCCATTGGCTCATTACCATCGACAATCTCTTTCTCTCCCGCACACGCAAGCTCGTCCTATATCAGACAATCGTTCCGGTCTTCCTCTATCCCACGATCTCCTCCAATAAGCGTAAGTCGAAGCTCAGTGGATCTCAGGCAACAAGAAACTTCTCCATCACCATCACAGAGATCATACATTTCCCGTATGGCTTCTCCACATTCACTGGGTTACCCTACTATATCGCCTCTACATGCGAGGTACATGTCACCGTACAGGCCTAGCCCGAGCAATGCATCACCTGCATTGCCCGGATCATCGAATTATCCGTTCCATCCGCTCCGTTACAGTGAATCAGCCGGAACCTTCTCTCCATACGCCTCTGCAAACTCGCTTCCAGACTGCTAAAAGTCCATGGAACCAACCGGTCTGATTCAGGTCATATAAGATTATTTTCTTTTGCATTTGAGTTTTTTACTACGAAACGTACGTGTGGTGTTTGTGTGTGTGTGTGTGTAACGATGCTTTTATAGTCTTTTGGTTGAGATAAACATCTTTCGGGTTTTAGGTTAGAGATTTTAGTACTTCCGCAATACACAAACTCGGTTCCTTTGCAGAAATATGAGCTTATATATATATATACGTTTCTCTTCTTGTTGCTGTTTTCTAGGCATACGCATTTGGGGTTGTCTTAAAAATGATCTAATCTATGCTTTTCTAGTTACTAAGCAAAAAAAAAAAAAAAAAAATAAAGGCTTATGGGTTTGGCTTAGAACATGGATCCAATTCATAGACTTTACCTTGGAGCTTAAGTCTTTGATAAGACTCTGATATGAAAAGGTCTAAATAGGTCCTGATTCTTGTCTTTTCACCATAAAAACTCGAGCTGTTTCTACACGTTCACCAACAAACATCTTTGCGATACCACATACAACGATAATCATAGTGTCGTCGATCTACTGATATCTATTCATTTGTGATTTGTTCCTTTGTTGGTCAGCATTTTGTGGCTATCTTAATCACAGGACTAGCACCAATAAAGTGGGCTTCATGTAAATAGTATTACATAGGTCCAATAGAGGGTCCAGTTTCTAATTACAAGCCCAATTAACATACTCTTCTTAAACGATATCGTTTTGGAGATTTTGTAATTTGGTAACTGGGACCAAGTAGAGAAACTGTTTACGCTAAAAGTGAATGAAGAAGAAGCCGTTTCACCGCTTGGCCGGACTTTCTCCTCCTCCGGCGACGAGGATCTCCGGTGATTTGAAGAATCATCAATCTCACCATGCCAATGAGGCACCTCAACGCTATGGCCGCTTTACTCATGATGTTCTTTACTCTCCTAATTCTCTCTTTCACAGGCATTTTAGAATTCCCATCTGCTTCAACTTCGATCGAGCATTCAATAGACCCGGAACCGAAACTACCTGATTCAACATCGGATCCATTCAGCGATGTCCTTGTGGCTTATAAAAAATGGGACTTCCAAGTGGGTTGTGCTCGGTTTAAGGAGAATCACAAGGATTCGATCCGTGGCAATGTTAGTTCGGGTTCTTTACAAGAATACGGTGGCGGGTTGGGTTGTGGTAAGCTGAAGATGGAGCATGTTAAGGTTTTGGTTAAAGGGTGGACTTGGATTCCGGATAATTTGGAAAATTTGTATTCTTGTCGATGTGGGATGACTTGTTTGTGGACTAAATCATCGGTTTTGGCTGATTCACCTGATGCTTTCTTGTTTGAGACGACTACTCCTCCGCTACAGGTAGTTATGTTCTCTGTTTTTTAGTTAAAGTTTTCGTCTTGAGAACTTGTTTGATGCTAATTTTGTTAAAGCATGCGTTTTTGGAAGATTAGATCATAAGCGCTTATTTTTGCACCAAATTGGATGTAATCTTCTGATTTCTGCTTTACTCTAGCTCTTACGTGGTGTGTGTTAAGTTGTTAATTCTTGGAATAATGAGGTTAGAGCTTTGGATTAGTCTCCAGGACTGTATTTCAGTGGATCTGATTGTGGTCTCATATCTTAGTTTAAAGCTTTCGAGTGTTTATGGTGTTTGTGGTCTCATATCTGATTGTGGTCTCATTACTACTTGATGTGTGATCCTTCAGTGTCCTATAGTGATCTTTCAGTTATTGGATCCTAGTGATGCTGAGTTTGTTGCTTTTTCCTTAGAGAAGTATTGGAGATCCGCTGCGTGTGTACATGGAGCTAGAGGCCGGAAGAAAACGCTCAGGCCGTGAAGATATATTCATCAGCTACCATGCCAAAGACGATGTCCAAACAACTTATGCGGGTGCGCTCTTTCATAATAACAGAAACTATCACATCTCACCACGTAAAAACAATGTAAGTAAACCTGTTTAACTCAGCTCCCATACGTTTCTTCTTTGATTTCAGGTTTTTAATTCAATTGATAAACATTGCACAGGATGTTCTGGTGTATTGGTCTTCCTCAAGATGCCTCCCTCACAGAGACCGTCTCGCAAAGAGTCTACTCGATCTGATTCCCCACCATTCCTTTGGTAAGTGTCTAAACAATGTCGGTGGCTTGGACTCAGCTCTCTCTATGTATCCAGAATGTGTTGCCGAGTCCAACGCTGAGCCAAAATGGTACGATCACCTTCACTGCGCTATGTCACACTACAAATTCGTCCTTGCAATCGAAAACACAGCCACTGAGTCATACGTGACCGAGAAGCTCTTCTATGCGCTTGACTCTGGTTCCGTTCCAATCTATTTCGGAGCCTCTAACGTGCAAGACTTTGTCCCTCCGCATTCCGTGATTGACGGTAGCAAATTCGGTTCGATGCTGGAATTGGCAGCGTACGTGAAGCGGCTCGGTGATGATCCGGTGGCTTACTCGGAGTACCACGCGTGGAGGCGGTGTGGACTTTCAGGGAACTATGGGAAAACCCGTGCAGTGAGTCTCGATACGTTGCCGTGTCGGTTGTGCGAAGAGATTAGCAGAAGAGGCGGGAAGAACGCTGGAGTTTGACGAGCCACCAGTGGTTTTACAGTTGTGGGATTGTAACAACTTTTATGTAAATGTTATCGCATGATCTGTTTCTGTTATAACTTATATAACAACTTTTTTGTGTCCTTAATCTCACATCATAAAGTAAATTCAATCAAATCATGTGTTTAAATAGATTATATTTCGTGTGTGCTTAGTTAAAAATACAAAAATCATAACCCCACTTACCTATGTTTCAGTTACAATAATCAGAATCATCTAGAACTTTAAAATTGTAATCATAATTAAAATTTTCCTTTGTTTCAAACTTAAATATTTACATCTGATGACAAAAATACATCAAAATTCAGAATATTGTCACTTTTTTATCACTTTAAAATCTTAGAAAAAAAAGAAGGAAAGAAATTTAGTGTTAGTAAAATATAGTACTTTTGTGAATTATAAGTTACTTATTGTAAATGTTGCAAATGGGAAAAAATCAAATGACATACACAAACGTGTAGGTCATAAAATCATTTGGTACATCAAATTACATACATGTGTCTTCTAGTATTATCTATTAACAGTTTTAAAAAAATAAATGAGATCAGATTTTTAAGATAATTAAACTAAATTTTCAATAAAACCACCATAAGACATAACAAATATGCACAAGTAGTACAAGCAAAGAAAGAAAGAATATAGAAATGCAAAAAAAACTAGATAATGGTGAGATATATTATTATCTTGAAAATGTTTCTATCCGCAAGAAGCCTACGCTCCAATCAACACTTTTTACCAGCTTTTATCTCCTCTATATATATTTCGGTTCCTTCTCTTAACGTCATTTTTTCTTCTCAACTTAGATGTTATATATATTTCGTGTAGAGCATTGCAATATATCAGCATGGACCGACCAAAGAAACGGGACGTACTACGAGCGGTGAATTCGATGAGCTCGCTATCCGTGAACGTAGAAACAAAGGGAGCAGAAGGAATTCGAGCAGTGAACTCGGTTTGCTCGATATCCGAACTGACCGATGAAGACCTTCTGGCTCTGCTGCTTGACCGGCCAAGACTTAAACTCGAACGGAAAAAATCACACGATGAGAAGTCTTTAAGCCTTTACGACAGTGCACACTCACGAGACAGTAGGTCTGGTTGGGATACTGTTTTCTCCAGGAAAGACTCGATGGACCGTCACCCAATGGTCACAGAAGCTTGGGAGGCTCTGTACCGGTCTCAGGTATTCTTCCGGGGAAACCCCGTAGGAACCATCGCCGCCTACGACCATGCTTCCGAGGAGGTCTTGAACTATGATCAGGTATATATGGTTATTTGTCTTTTGTTCCAAATCCTGTGTATTCGGTAATTTATAATCCAAAATAAATGTTCTCTGCCTCACTACAATCTTACTTGTCTATTGTAAGGTATTTGTACGAGATTTTGTACCCAGCGCTCTAGCATTTCTGATGAATGGAGAGCCCGACATTGTGAAGAACTTTCTCCTGAAGACGCTTCATATCCAGGGACAAGAAAAAAGGATCGACAGGTTCAAGCTTGGTGATGGCGCAATGCCAGCGAGTTTCAAAGTTCTCCATAACCCTATCAAAAAGACGGATACGATCATCGCTGACTTTGGAGAGACTGCCATCGGGAGGGTGGCTCCTGTCGACTCTGGCTTCTGGTGGATCATTCTCCTCCGAGCTTACACTAAGTCTACAGGAGACCTTTCTCTAGCTGAGAGACCCGAGTGCCAAAAGGGAATGAGGCTCATTCTCTCTTTGTGTCTTTCTGAGGGTTTTGATACTTTTCCGACTTTGCTTTGCGCAGATGGTTGCTCCATGATCGACCGGCGAATGGTAATCTCTCTCTCCCTCTTATCCTCTTGCCTATGTAATTCCACTAAACCAATACTTTGACTTTTTAGTACGTATGGCTGTTTCAAACAAAATAGGCCCCAATTCATATATAGATATATACTATTTATGCAAATGTACCACTTTTTGAATGTAAATATTTCATTCAAAATGAAAAACGTTTTAAGTGAACAATTGTTGGATTATACACCTAAAAAGATATGTCCCATGTCAAATGTACCATAAATTAATGGTCCTCATTTTGAAATGTATTGTGCAGGGCGTTTACGGATACCCTATCGAAATTCAAGCCCTCTTTTTCATGGCGCTTCGATCTGCACTCTCAATGCTGAAACACGACGCCGAGGGAAAAGAGTTCATGGACAAGATAGTGAAGCGGCTGCACGCACTGAGCTTCCACATGCGAAGCTACTTTTGGCTCGATTTTCAGCAGCTCAATGACATTTACCGTTACAAGACGGAGGAGTACTCACACACGGCCGTCAACAAATTCAACGTTATCCCCGACTCTGTCCCGGATTGGATCTTCGACTTCATGCCTCTCCGAGGTGGCTACTTCGTTGGAAACGTCAGTCCTGCCCACATGGATTTCAGGTGGTTTGCGTTGGGGAACTGTATAGCAGTTCTTTCCTCCTTGGCCACGCCAGAGCAGTCCATGGCGATCATGGACCTGATTGAGGCCCGGTGGGAGGAACTGGTCGGAGAGATGCCGTTGAAGATATGTTATCCGGCGATGGAGAGTCACGAGTGGCGGATTGTCACTGGCTGCGACCCTAAGAATACAAGGTGGAGCTACCACAACGGAGGTTCTTGGCCAGGTGATGAGTTACCTTCTTTTACAAGTCATTGATATAGTTAATGAGATATATCGTTTTACGACGAAACTTATTACAAAACGGAAAACTGGAAGTAGTATATTTTATTTAAAATTTGACAAACATAAATCACAGAGGAAATATTATGTCTTTTGACAAAAAAATGTAGTTTTATGTCATCAACTCTCAGAGACTTGCATAGTAAACATGTGATGTCATCAACTTTCAAAGACTTGCATAGTAAACATGTGAAAAAATAAACTAATGATAATGAATAAGATATAGTCATATAGACTCAAAACATGATAGAAGAATATTGTCCATCTTCTGAATATATAGTACAATATTTTTTGTTTTTTTATTTTTTGTTTTTATATCTGGGGAATCCGATGCTGAAATAATTCTTGATATAATGGAAAAGAAAATCTAAAATAGTAGAATAATATTTGGCTGTTATTTAAATCTGTTTAATATTTCTTTGTTTTTTTTCATAATTTTCTTTGTGAACGGTGAAACTAGAACAAGATCCTTGTGGATAGTTTCATTCCGCCCAATTTTATTCTTATTATAACACACATTCGATTATTTTTGTTTTTGGTTTGGATAATCATTCAATTAATATTGTTGTCTCATGTGGCTAATGCAAAATGTAGTGCTTCTATGGTTGCTAACAGCGGCCAGCATAAAGACCGGACGGCCACAAATAGCAAAACGGGCAATAGACTTGGCAGAAGCACGGCTGTTGAAGGACGGATGGCCGGAGTACTATGACGGAAAGTCGGGAAGGTTCATCGGAAAACAGGCCAGGAAATTTCAGACATGGTCGATCGCTGGCTATTTGGTGGCCAAGATGATGATGGATGATCCAACGCATGTGGGAATGATCTCAATGGAAGAAGAGAAACATATGAAACCTGTTCTTAAGAGATCTTCTTCTTGGACTTAATTTAAATGATTTATTTTTGTGCGTTTTTTTTTTTTGTAATTTTTTATTTTATTGTAGCGCCTTTTTATAAATTTTCAGTGACATCTTTACTATTGTAGCGCCTTATATTTACCATTAACAGAAAAATATTATTTTTAAATTATTTGGAAAAATCAAGAATGGTTGTTTTGGGATAACTGTGGTACCAAGCTAGGTCAATAGTCTACTACGTACCACCGGCAAGGCGAGAAATAAGCCAAAGAGAGTAGAAGGAGCCATTTGACTATTGACTATTGACCATTGACTAATCAAAGTCTTAACTACATTAACTACAAGACACAATCCGACAGAAACAAATTAGAAAAAGAAGAAAAAAACGGAGTCCGACTCCGACCTTTCGATTAATGTCATGTACTTATGTAACCCCACACTTCCTGTAATTTTTGGTATCTTTATTCTTTACCAAGTCAAACGCAATATAATCACATCTCACTAGATAATTTATAATTGGGTTATCGAAATTTTTCGAAATACTATGTCTATTTCGAAATATTAATAGTAGGATCAAATCAATTATTTTTATTAGTTTTCAATATAATTTTTCTTATAACATTTAAGTATTTAACTGCATAGTGTATAACACTAGTAGAAAAACAGTGAAACTCTACGAACCTACATACATATTTAGTGAGATACAAAATGGGCAAACCCTTATATATCCTAAAGGTTTAGGTTCTCTAATCGTAAATTTTCTGCTAAATCCCTTAAGAAAAATTGTGTAAAAGAATCCTAAATAAATCATATGTTCTCTGAAATTCATGATCCAACATCATAGTTCTAAAATTTTACTAATTGAGTATTGTATCGCACTTTGTTTACTTTACCCTTGACGGGGTCAACAAGTTGCTTTTATATCCTTGTTATATTCCAGATTTTCGGGCATTAACTTTTTCTTTATTTTTTTTGGAAGGAAGAACATTTTTTCACTGAAGACATTAATATCTGTTTTGTATACTGCCGTTCATTTTAACTGAAACCAATTACTATATACGTATTTTTATGTTGTCATATACAATCATCATGGACATATGAAAGTTAAAAACCCAAAAATGAATCTTTTCCTTCCTAAAAAAAAAAAAAAAAAAATCTTTTCCTTCTTACCCACTGATCATAAGACCACCACCACGCACAGAGATCAGTAGAGGTGGTATATATAAGCAATTTTCCCAAAAAATGGCTTAAACTTTTATAGTGATATCATGAGTCTTTCTTGGATATACCTTATAAAAATAAAGATTTGAGCATTGTTTAATATATAGATTTTTCTTTCGTTTCGTGCGTGGTTTTGAACCTATTGGTTTGTATGAAAAAAGTGTCGAGTACTAATCGAAATCTAACTGTTGCCAACAAAAGAAAAAGAAGGATAATGAATATATATCATGTGGGAATAGGAATATTAAAAAGAAGGCAAACGAGTTGTTGAGGAGAGTGATTAACATGAATCACCGCTCACCAGTAACGTCTTTATCGACAAAAATAACAATTTAAAATGGTGAGTGGATTAGTATTAGCAACCACCAAACAGAATTAATCATATCTGATCTTTTTTTCTGTCACTAAGATAATTGATCTCATCCAGCGTTATATAATTTCGTTACTATTTAACCGTGATTAGTCTCACCAGGCTTTTTATATCTAATTTATCATAATTACGATTCTAATTTTCAAGTATGAACCAAACAACTCTCACATTGGATCTCTTCTTCGCTTTTACACAAAAAAAACAAAACAGTACACATCATGTAAAATTTAAAGAGTTACTTAGGTGAATGATCAAATATTAAACCTTAATTGGAAAAATTAACTTTCTCACATTCTTAGTAAATAATTCAAACTGATTATGGTTCTTAGATGATGGTAAAAAAATGTTAACTTTTTCAATCAGAGATATTAGTGTAAAGTACCCAAAATTAACAATGTTTTCATTTTTGTCACAAGTGTCATGTTTAATTTTTAAGACCCTTTTTTTTTTAATTAAACATGGCAAAGCAAAATGGAGGAGGAAGAAAAGAGAAGAAACAAGAACAGTGTAAGAAACAAATAAGTCAATAAAGGTTGAATAGATTTTAGATAGATAGTTTCCTCCTGCAATTACACCATATCCACTTGTTTTTATCCCTCTCAATCATTCTCTCTCTCTCTCTTCTCAAACGCCATTATAGTAAACCACAGCTCCGCTTAGATCTCCTTCCACAGTCACTGCTCTTTCTCTTCTTCCTCTGCTTTTGATTTCTTCAATCGATTGCTTCAGATTTTCACCTGATTTTGTAGAATTCGATGTCTAGAGACGAAATTCGCAAGGGGTTTGTATAAAAATCATTTCTTTTTAGGGATTTGAGGAGTAAAAGAGATGGAAATTCGCACCAATCAGAATTCAGCTGTTGCGACGGCGACGGAGGCCACGCTTAAGCTTAATTCCGGTGATAAATCGTCTCCGGGATCAATTCCTTTTGTCGGAGCTATCTCAGCAACGACCTCGACATCGAATTCCACAAGCACAAGCTCAGGTAGTGCCCTCGCCGTAGTTAAATCCGCCGTTAAAAAGCCGTCTAAAGATCGACACACGAAAGTCGATGGCCGTGGACGGCGAATCCGTATGCCGGCGATGTGCGCCGCTAGAGTTTTTCAGCTTACTAGAGAGTTAGGTCATAAATCCGATGGAGAAACCATCGAGTGGCTTCTCCAACAAGCTGAGCCAGCTATCATCGCTTCTACAGGCACCGGTACGATTCCGGCGAATTTCTCAACACTCAACGCTTCTTTACGCAGTGGTGGCTCAACCATCTTTGCTCAGCCGTCCAAGTCTTCTTCTTCTCCGCTTTCGTTTCATAGTACCGGAATGTCTCTCTACGACGACAATAACGGTAGTAACGGATCATCGGCAGATCCTTCTAGGAAGCTGTTGAATTCCGCAGCAGCAGCCGCGCAGAACGCGGCTGTTTTCGGTTTTCACCATCAGATGTATCCGCCAATAATGTCGACGGAGAGAACTCCGAGTAATTTAGTGAAACCTTATAGAGAAGATTACTTCAAGGAGCCAAGTTCTGGAGCGGAACCAAGTGGGAGTTCTCAGAAAGCGGGTCAGTTTCAGGATCAAGAGTTGGGTCCTGGTCCGGGTCGTGGGACGGCAAATGTGGTGCCTCAACCTATGTGGGCGGTTGCGCCTGGGACTACGAATGGAGGAAGCGCATTCTGGATGCTTCCGATGAGCGGTTCGGGTGGGCGGGAGCAGATGCAGCAGCAGCCGGCTCATCAAATGTGGGCATTCAATCCGGGGAATTATCCGGTTGGGTCAGGACGAGTTGTAACTGCACCAATGGGGTCAATGATGTTGGGAGGTCAACAGCTAGGATTAGGAGTGGCAGAGAGCAGCAACATAGCGGCTGCAATGCGTGGAAGTAGAGGCGACGGTTTGGCAATGACGCTAGACCAACATCAACATCAGCATCACCAGCAACATCAAGAGCCAAACCAAACTCAAGCTAGTGAAAATGGTGGTGATGACAAAAAGTGATTAAACCATCTCATGATCTTCTAATGACCACACTCGCGTTTAAAGATTCGTGATCTGCGGTTAGGAGGATACCACTGGCGATATTAGCAACTCCAATTGTAAAACATGTTTTGGCAGTTGAATAATGCTGCCATGCTTGAATGACAAATATGGTGAAACAGATGTGGTCTTAAGCTTTTGGAACAGATTTGTCACATCACTTGTGGGTTTCTTTTTGTGTGTTTCCTGGATTTCATTTTTCTTCTGATTGTGCTTTTGATTAATAGATATGTGAATATGTTGATCTTTCTTGGCTTTTGGGATATCTTTCTACGATTCATTCATATGGATCACATAGGTTTGCTTGAAATGAAGAATATTCAAACAATACATTCAATTTTCAATCAAATTACAAAAAATAAGGCCGTCCATGTCGGTTTATCATTATTGCAGCATCAGACAGCCAGCGAAGGAGGAAAAAAACAGGGGAAAACAAAACACTTTACCATAAGGATAATAATACGTACTTGTCGTAGCTAAGAAGATCCACTCTCTTGCAAAAGCAGAGTTTGAGTATTCATACAAATTATTCAAGCTGCGAACAACAGCGTCATGAAGGACTCAACCAGATGATGTCTTCCACTGCTGGAAGATAACTGCAAAGACAGGAACCCCAACACTGATGCTGAAAGCTGTGAAGACCCCTAGAGACTATACGATAAGAAGAAGCAGAGTATTGGGAAGTTGCTGATCATACGGCTTCAGAGCTTTGTTGAGTGGACTCACTTCTCAATAACTCAGTTACTCAACCAGTCTTGCGATAATGTTCGCGCCAGCGTTGGACTATCACTTCATACGTGAGCTGGTATAGTCTGGATTTCTTCGATGATCAATTGTCTCGTCAAAAGATCAGTTCGCTGATGGCCTTATGGAAGCCAGTTTCCATCGTTACTTGAAGCACACTCTTCCAAGATTAGACTTTCATCTTGTGGGGGCTTATGGAGATAATAACGTATCTTAATAACTTATCTTATAGTCAGAGAATCTTCTGTTATTATTCTGTATAGATCTCTTAGTAACTGCCCTATATATATCGATGTATATTGGACCTCTCAATTAAGGAAATAATACAATTATTTTCCTCTAGAGACATCTTGAGGCCTTGGTATGCGAGATTGGTGTAGGCTTGTCTCACTAGTCTGTCTTGGAATGTTGAAGTCAAGTACTTTCTAAAAGTTACAAATTAACCCTAGAATATGTTTTATAGGCTATGGACGTCCTCCCCCGTCTCTCCTTTGCCGGAACCCCAAATTCCAATCACCGATCCGGCGACTTCAAGATCAAATCATCATCGGGAAGAACTTAAGGACGAGATGATGAAGAAGAAGATAAAGCCATCGACTTTGGAAAAGAGAAAGCTTAAGGCAAATAAGAAAGAGATAATGAACAACGACGAAGCTTCTTCCTCAAGTTCTTCTTCATCTACTACCTTAAACCCTAATTCTACTCGAAGGGTTTCACGAGTGGCGTATAGAATGCGAAACCCTCCAGTGAGGTTAGGTATGGCTCGACGAAGCGTTGGGGAACGACAAGCAGAAGCCTTGGCACTTCCTCTGGGAATGTCCTTTGCTGCTTTTGCCAATCTGGTTCGATCAATTTCCAAACTTTTATCTCTCTTTTATCACATGGCTCTGTTTATGCTCTCTTTTGGTACAAAATTAGCGTTAAGTTGAATTGTCTCGTCACTCGTTTGCCATAAAGCTTGAGCCTTTCGACATGAATGTTTAGCTCTGATTATGATTTCACCAAACTGCAACTTGAATCATTGCTGTTTAGTTAGCTACCAAAAGTCATTGACTTGCATTGCTCTGTTTGTTTTTTTCATTGTGCTCTAGGTTCTTGAGAGAGCGAGTGCCGTGGGTCAGAATGTTCATGTCGATGATCTTGCAGTAGTAAGTACTCTGTATTTTCCATATGGTTTCTGTTCAATCTCTCTTATGCCATAGTTTGTTTTTTGGTAGTGACACACAATTTCCACTGATTATGCTCTGCAGTTTTCTGCTTCTGCTGTCAAAGAATCTTTAGCCAATGTAAGCCAAACCGATTTTTTCAATGTCTTCAATTTCTAGACTATTTTTTTTTTCTTTAACTATAAAGATGTGATCTACAGGT
This sequence comes from Erysimum cheiranthoides, assembly GCA_011420285.2. NCBI lineage: Eukaryota > Viridiplantae > Streptophyta > Magnoliopsida > Brassicales > Brassicaceae > Erysimum > Erysimum cheiranthoides. The sequence goes on along the minus strand of CM022179.2, from coordinate 4,123,407 downwards.
CTATGGTGATAAGCTTGGTTCCTTTGAGACCAACTTTGAGAGATCATTTAAGAGTACTCTAAGGATCCTTAAATTGATCAATGAATACACCTCTCCGCAACAGTTGAACGATCATAATGTTGCGAGTTTTGATTTAGACTGTTCTACTATAGAGGGATGCTCAGACGACACCGCGGAGCTATCCGCAGAAGAAACTTCATCTGCTATGTCTGCTAATTATGAAGCAATTCAAGGCAGTGCAAGAACAACCTGTTCAATGAATGAGATTGTCTTGCACGAAGAGAATCGACAACTCGTTGCTGTCCCTAGAAGCTCAGCAATGTCCTTGACAACAATCGGACGGTCTTTTTTAGAAGAGCAAGCACGAGCAAACTACCTAAAAAGCAAGGAGAATGATCTTACAGAGGAAAAGCTAAGGTTGAAAGAGATAGAGCTAGCAGTAACCTGCGAATCAAACAACCTGAAGAAATGCAAGCTAGAGATGGCTGTTTCGGAAGCTGAGCGCAAAGCCGAGAAATTTGAAACAGAATTAGAAGATAAAAGGAAAGCCGAGATGGTCGCAACAATCATGGATTGGCTCGTCGTAAGTGTCTTCATCATGCTGGCTTGTATGTCATCTGGCGCTTACGTCTTCTCACAAAAGAGAATCATGGACGATACCTCAATATGCAAGCCATCCGAGGACAAAAGTTCTTCTTGGTGGTTTCCTAAACAAGTCTCGTGGATCAACACAGCGCTTAACATCTTGATTTGCCGTTTTCAAGTTTGGGTTCAGAGTTTCTTGGCTGTCTTAATGATCTTCGTCTTCACTTATCTCCTATTCCGACACTCATCAGGTACGAAGCCGGTTTCTTTCATCGTTCTTTTCCTCGGTGTTGTTTGCGGTTTAACGGGCAAGCTTTGCGTGGACGCATTTGGCGGCAACGGTAAACTCTGGCTATTTCTTTGGGAAATGTTTTGCTTTTTGCAATTGGTTGCAAATGTCTTCACGTTGCGTCTGTCTCGTTTTATCTATGGTCCAATAAGCATGACTCATGGGGATAATCCGAGACGTCGTAGCACTTGGTTTCCGTATTGGCTACGGAAAAGTTTATTCTTTGGGGTGATTTGGTTGGTGCTTCCTCTGATTACCGGTCTTTTGCCATTTGCGACATTTGGTGAATGGACAGATCATGTTGGTGAATGGAGAGATCATGTTGGTGTATTTTCTTTGTGGTGGGATTTTGAAGCTTGAGATGAATCTCTCTTTGTATTATTATTTATTGTTACATCTTTTTTTGCATTTGGATTCTATGGCCCGATTCTTAACATAATTTACAAACCAAAAAAATGTTACTGCTCACGATCAAGCTTTTGTTAGTTTATTTTAAACAAATTGGAAGATCTTTCTTGTTGTTTACGAGATCTTTTTACGATTCATATGGATCAATTTTATGTTGGTTGGAAGTGAAACATATTCAAATAAAACTTGCAGTTCCAATCAAAGAACAAAAAGTATCCAATTCGTAGTTATCATTATTGCAGTATCAAACACCCTTTAGAGGAAAAATAAGGAGGAAAAAAAATAACACTTTACCATAATGATAAAACTTGTGGCTAAGATCCAAAGGGAGAAAGAAACTCTCTTGCAAAAGCAGAGTTTGAGAATTCATACAAATTATTCAAGCTGCGAACAAGAGCGTCCTATAGGACTCAACCAGATGCAGTCTTCTTCTGCTGGAAGACGACTGCAAAGATAGGAACCCCAACACCGATGCTGAAAGCGGTGAAGACAGCGAGAGACATCTTGAGGCCTTGGTACTTCATACGGTCCAAATTGTACATGTGCTTTGCGTGGAGGTAGTATGGCTCATCGTGGCCATGTCCTCCGCTCATCTTCTTAACTCCAGTCGAGTGGAAGCTTCTGCTCACTATTGATGATGATAACAAAGAAATCTTCAGCAAGTTATGAAATGTACCAATCAGGCACCTTATAAATCCTCGTATATCTCATTAAATTTCAAGACATCCATCAAAACAAGCTGATCATAGTACTAGAGAGTTACTGCTAAGATACATATCATGTCTATACATATTGGGGTTTGAACAACAGAAGCAAAATAGACGGTCATAAACAATCTGTTTGAAAACACCAATATAGACATTTCCAAGTTCTTGATACCTTTTCTCAGCTTATTATAAACAATCAATCTGTTTCAAATCACGCTTAAGGATTGTATCCAAATTCCAAAAGTGAACACTTGATAAGATAAACATAGAGAAATCAACGAAGAATCGCATCGGAAACATTCCACTGCTAATCAGAAACATCGAAAACTCAATCCTAACAAAAAGCTAGCCGAATCCGTTTCGAAGCAATAAGAGAATCAAGGAACGGAGTATTCGATTGCTAGGCAATCAAACAAAACCCTAGACTACAAAAGGGGAAAAACGAAGAAATGCAAAACCAATCCATCAGATTTTTGTTGTTGTTTGTTACTGACCAGATCCGGAGACTGATGATTCGGAGGAGGCAATGATCTTTGAGACAGATCTAAGGCTGGTGCGCAACGCCATGATCAGAACTAATCGAGAAACTGCAAAAAAAAAAGATGAACGACTTCTCTGGAAGTTTTACGGCGACTCTGTTCGAGCAATGCTGAGAATGGAATGATATCCCCACAGCCCACAGGTGCAAGCAATATCTTATTTTGGGCCTGGCCCAGTTTCTCTACCCAGGCCTTTTCTTGAGTAACTTGTTATATAGTGAACAATGCCGAAGAGCGATATAATATTCAAATTGTAACATTTAAATTAAAAATGGTTACAATATAATGTGACAAGAACACTTTGGAATTTTCTTTGGAATCGTTAGAAATCAAAATAAAAATTTATGTCACTTTCTATAAATTTATACTGAATACGAAGTATAATATCAGCTAAAATTTTCTTGACAAGCTCTTTTAGATGTTCCGTGTAGGGCCATAGTATCTCCACATGGTTCTGGACGGTCCTGAGCTAGCAACGATTTCTAACCACAAAAACAGACGAAGATGGAAGCAAAAAGCAGTATCTTATCTCTACATTTAATCATATAAACGCACCAAAATTAAAGAATATTAACCTTTTTTGAAAAAAAATGCTAGAAAAATAATATGGCTCACTTGCTACAGAGCCTCTACTCCGCCGCTAGACCAGAGTTTTCATATCTGGGAAGGTCTGGTCAGGGAACAACACATCGACAGAAGCTGACGTGGAACCGCTTTCCGGTGATCGTACGGTGTGCATCGACCGAGTCTTTAACGAGTTTGACTGAGAATGCGGCGGAGGTAGAGTTAAAGTATCTGGTGAGTCAGCACGGGTGGGACGTGAGGAGATTGAATAGAGACGACGAGGATGAGATCAGGAGAGTGTCTCTGGTTCAAGCCGAGGCTTTCCACATCCCTCTCGCTCTTTTTAATGATTTTTTCTTTATGTTTTTCCAGGTTTGTTTACTTTTATTCTAATATATATTCATAGCAAAATTCTCTGATCTATAGAAAAACTTCATATGATATAGAATTATTTGTATTGATATAGATGAAGATTTTGCTAATTATATTGCAGGCAGAAGTTCTATCAGCGCTTCTCTACAAACTAAAGAATTCACCACCTGACAGGTAAAACAAATGACAAAAACCTTGTCTCAATATTGTAGTTTTAAAATGTGATTTGATTATTATAAAAATTTGGCAGATATGCATGTCTAGTGGCGGAGCAAACGAGTGAAGCTGAAACTTGTTCGAGCTCAAGTGTTGTTGGAGTAGTTGACATTACAGCTCAAACTGAAAGTTCAGTGCTTTGCCATTTTCCCGGCGTCGAAGAATATCTTTATGTCTCGGGATTAGCCGTCTCCAAAGCTCAACGGAGAAAGAAGATGGGAAGTACATTGTTAAAGGCATGTGATGTTCTGTGTTACTTGTGGGGTTTCAAGCTTCTTGCTCTAAGAGCTTATGAAGACGATGCAGCCGCTAGAAATCTCTACTCAAACGCTGGTTATGAAGTGGTCGCTACTGACCCACTGTGGATCTCTACTTGGATTGGCAGAAAACGCCGCGTTCTTATGACCAAACGCTTTTCTTAGAGCGTTTTCTTGATTTACATTTTGGTTAGCTTTGCAAATTGCAATAACATTAAACACACTACCATCAAATTGGATATAATATAAGAAGGCAAACCAATTCAGTGACAGTAACTGAGAATTTCAATTCCAGACGACATCAAGATTTCAAGAAACAAAACACCTAACAAATTATCCAGACATCATTCTTTTCTACAAAAGGGTTAAACTAAACGGCATGACCCAATGTTTCGTTTCTACATCTAAGATGGACAAAAGCGGCAGATAAACGTTTTCTTCCTAAACAAACGAAATAAAAGCCGATCAAACCTATTGACATTCGATAATCTGACATGCTCCTTAGAGCGAACAAAAACAGAGTCAGAGAATGGACAATCATGCGGTCGGTCTGGAGTAGAGCGACATCGCCTTTTTGAGCTCTAGAGGCGGGAGTTCTAATCCCGGGACATGATTGCCTTCTGGTCCCATCCAGAGACCTCCATTGTGATGCGGCAGCAGTACCGGCGACTGACTGTTGCTCTTCTCTGTAGATGTTTCTTGCTTCTTCTTCACAAATTCAAAGAACTCAGCAACCTGGCGTGCGTACCTTTTAACACCATCAATCAAGAAAAACATCTGTTAGATTTAGGATTTCAAATAAGTTATGGTGACATTACAGTAGTGAACTTACTGTTTCTTTGCGTCAGTATCCTGGCTGAAGTCGATATTGGGTTCACAGTCCAAAACCAGAGCAGGTACCTGTTAAAATCAGTGAACCAGTATAAGCAAAACCCATCTTTAGACAATTAGCACCAAAACCCAAAAATGGAATAGCTTTACCTTCTGGATACTAGAATGCATATGATTTCCTTCCAAGTAAAAGACGCGGTCTTTTATATCAGGATGCAGAGAGTTGTCCATGTGTAAAGACGGTTTACTAACAGATAATACACCATGGTTTCCACTCTCAAACGGGAGGAGCCAGCTTTCGTGTTTCTCGTGCAGATCTTGGAGGTATTTCAGCGAGACTCCGCCTTCTTCCGCTCGTTTCCTGAGCATCATTCGCTTGTGGCAAGTGTCAGGACTCGCCCTCAAGTATATAAACCCATCAGGCACAAGTCCAGGTAAACTAGAGACGACCGGATCAAACCAAGAGTCATAGATGCTGATCTCCATCTCACTCATCCATTTCGCTTCATGAACCGCACGCACAAACACCTGAATGCCAATTTCCCCAACATAGTAAGTTTTGCAATCACACATTTCAAAACGATAGATTCTTAAAAACCTGTGCTTTTAAATTACCATCCTGTCACTGAAGACACTCCTTTCCATCAACCTGAGAGGCTTAATCCCAGAAGCAGACTCTTTCTCCTGCATCAGCCGAGTGACGAACACATAGTTCTGGAAAGTATAAGCATACCTCTGAGGCTCAGAGTAGAAAGCATCCAATATATTGAAATGGTCAGGTCCAATATCTTGCCACTTATCAACTGGCTCAGGAACAATCTCAACAAGGTCTCGTAACTCAACCGTCTCATTCGCTATCCTCTGAAGAAAAGTTGATTTACCAACACTAATGTTCCCTTCAACACAAAACGTCAAACGTTTCTTTGTATTTAGATTAGGTTCAGAGCCAGAATCCTTAAGCTCATCATCCACACTCTCTTTAATAAACGTTGTTATACTCTCCGCATGGTTTCTATGTACAATCCCAACAGAGCTCCTAAGATAATCAACCATCTTCTCACTTGCCTTCCAGAACTGAGATTACAAAATCAATCAACCACAAAAAAATGAATCTTTCAATTTATTATCTCAAAACCCACAAAGTTAAAAATTGAAGATTCAAAAATACCTTATCTTTATAGAGCTTCTTGAGCTCTGCAACATCTCCAATCCCATTATCAACAAGCTTTCTCTGATTCCTTAAACCAACTCCAGGAATCTTCAGCAAATCTGGATTACCGATAAACTCACCATTAGAGCTCCGACTTCTACGGCTCATCCTCACTGGCTTTTCATCCTTATCCGTAGAATCTTTCTCTTTCTCTTCTTCATCTTCTCCGTCAGAGTCTCCCTCGCTCTCAACGACTGCTCCAACAGCAGCATTAACCGTGCTTAAACCACCATTGGCCTCTGAGCAGAACAACGCACGCCACGTCCCGGTTCGACCGAGCCAAGCCCGGTTCGTACTACGGATTCTACCGTCGATTGAGCACCGGCAAGTCCGGTAACCAGCTGTTGAGAACCGTACCGAAGTGGCCACTCTCTGAACAGGGCTCTTCTGTAAATAAGCAGAGAAAGTAGCACCGCCTGTAGAAATCGAAGCCGTTCTCGTCGGCATAGCTGAAGTAGAGAAGAAAGAGGTAGAGGGAGTGGAACAAGGAGTGAGATTTTTGACGGGGGTCTTAAACCCTAGAGAGATAAAACCGGCGGCGAAAGAGTTCACCGGAGTAGAGAGAACAGGGGTTGAACAAGTAGTACTTTTGCACAGAATCTTCTGCATCGTTTCCTTAACGGAGCATTTCACATCACTCAGAGGAGAAGTAGAAACCCTAGTTTCAGAGAGAAGAAGATAACAAAAGGGTAAAAGAAAAGAGAGGGCTTTTGTGTGGGTTTTGGTTTGGCGCAAAGACAGAGGAAGAAGAAGAGAGAAAGTTGCGTTTTAGGGTTTTTAATTTTATTGATTAAAATTCATTAATTTCTCCATTGTGTGGTGTGCTTAATTATTTAATTAGAAGATATGATTATGGGACTAATACGTTTTTTTAATAATCGTTATCAATTTATGGGGGAAATACGTTAAAAATGGTGATGTGTCTCAGTGTCTGTGAGGTGTTATTTGTCATCGTTCCGAATTGTGTAGCACGTGTGACACGTGCTGATAACAAATAAGTAAATAATCTTTTTTTTTTCTTTTTAAAAATCCTTCTGGTTTCATATTGGACTGGTCTTTTATTTGGGCCTAGCCTTTTGTTAAACCTATGGACCTACTCGAGCTTTTCATCTGTAATTTTTAAAAAATGTTACAGTTGTAGTAGGACCATTACAATTAGGGCGTGTTCGTTTCCTCATCCAGCTGATCCATCTGGATGAAGATGACGGATGATGTTCGTTTGGGACAATTTAGCGGATCATCGAGATGAAGCAGTTGAATGACTTTCTTAAAACTCAACCGAAAAACACGGAATCATCCGGCTGAGTCTTGATGGTGCATTTGGCTGGAGCTGATTCAGCCAAAAATTTAAATTGTCTAAAATACCCTTGACTTTTTTTTAAAGAATTACACCAAACCATTATCCCTTCTTCTCTTCTTCTCGACAAAGCAAAACCAAATCTAGGGTTTCAGAGTCTCCACTCCTCTTTCTTCGTTTTCTTCCTGTCGGATCTCTCGCCGGAGCAGTTGGTACTCGTTCTCGCCGGGTCTCTCGCCGGATTAGTTGAAATTTGGCCTCCACGGAGCAGTTGGTACTCGATCTCGCCCAGGCCCGACTCAGTGGGGGTGGGCAGAGGGGCGACGGCCCAAGGGCCCGTGAAGAAAAAAAAAATTAAGGGAGAAAAGGGGCCCAATTTTTTTTTTTTTTTTTTAGTGTTAAAGTGCCCAAAATTTATTGTTTTCCTATGTACAAAGGCCCATTTTTAGTAAAAAAAATAGAGAAAAACTCATTTGTTAAGAAAAAAATAGAAAAAGGGCCCAATTTTTTAGGATTTTACTAGGTTTTGAACCCGCGCTACGCGCGGGGTATTTTTAACTAATATTTTTTATAATTAATAATATGTTTTTAAAAAAATTTGAAATCTAAAGAAAAAAAGAAATTGGTTGTTTCAGCACATAAAATCAATAGAATAGGAGGAAAAATTATTAGTCGGTTATTGATAAAAACCACAAAAAAAATTTTAAAACACAACAAATAACCAAAAAATAGATATTGATAGTACCTTATTCATAGTTTGAAAGCGTCAATATTAACTATCAAACGTTTATAATATAAAGTCGACTCTTTACTAATTATTGATGGACCTGTTGATCATTAGTAAAAATTAATATCAAGATTTAATGAGAACTTATACACTAAAAAATCAAACTAAACTTTTTAATATTTTTAATAGATTATCGATGTAACAATTAGAACACTAAAAAAAACTCATTGATTCATAAAGGAAAAAACGAAAAAATATTATACTTACAATATATATTAAGACAATATGATCAACTGAAAAAATCCAAAATTTTAGATCGATTCACGGTTTTCTTTTCACAAATCCAACCTGCAAATTTACATAAAACTAAACACCATTAATATTTCAATAAAACTTTCATGTCATAATTAAATGTAATATCAAAGTAAAAAAATGTAGGGGTTAGTTATGATGTGAAAGTGAAGATCAAGCAATGTATTTATATAAAATTAAGAGGAGGTGTAAAATTAGAGTTTCCTTTTGTTTGACGATATCTACTAAACAAAAAGGAAAATTTATATATTATAATTAGAAAATTTACATTTCTTTTATTTTCCAAATTATTTTTTTCATTTAAAATATATACTATATAAAACTAACTTTTCTTATTTGTCTACTACGTAATATTTTAGGAAGTTTCTATTTATCTTATTTTCATATTATTTTCTTCAACCAACTTTTTACATTTGTCTACTACGTAATATTTTAGGAAGCTTACATTTCTCTATTACATAATAATTTAAAAAATTTACATTTTACATTTCTCTACTACGTAATATTTTAGAAAATTTACATTTCTTTTATTTCCAAATTATTTTCTTCATTTAAAATCAATACTATATAAAACTAACTTTTCTTATTTGTCTACTACGTAATATTTTAGGAAATTTCTATTTATCTTATTTCAATATTATTTTCTTCAACCAACTTTTTACATTTGTCTACTACGTAATATTTTAGGAAGCTTACATTTCTCTATTACATAATATTTTAGAAAATTTACATTTCTTCTATTTCCAAATTATTTTTTTATTTAAAATGTTAATTAGTGAGGTGTCTAATCGTGATTGGTCGTCTAAAATCCTATGTGTACGGTCTTAGAAGCATTTAGCCTCAACTTTTATATATTTTAGTAAGTTTCTATTTATCTTATTTCCATATTATTTTCTTCAACTAACTTTTTACATTTGTCTACGTAATATTTTAAGAAACTTACATTTCTTTATTACATAATATTTTAGAAAATTTACATTTTACATTTCTCTACTACGTAATATTTTAGAAAATTTACATTTATTATATTTCAAAATTATTTTTTTTCATTTAAAATGTTAATTAGTGAGGTGGCTAATCGTGATTGGCCGTCTAAAATCCTACGTGGACGGCAAGCATTTAGCCTCAACTTTTATATAGTATAGATGTTAGTAAGGCAAAAAAAAAAAATTTTATTTAAGTGGCCCAAAAAAAAAAAATTTTGCCCTAGGGCCCTTGTTTTTGTTGAGCCGGGGCTGATCTCGCCGGATCTTTCTCAAGCTTTCCAAGGTTTTTCTCTCATTTGGGTTGTCGTTTTTCAAACTTCTGGGTCTGAGTAGTTTTGTTAATTGATTTGATTGTAATGGTTTCGAGAACAAAGACTTTGATTTCTTTTCTCTTCTTCTTCGGTTTTGAACAAAGACTTGTTTTTCTGTTTTTGTTGTTCTGTTTTTTTCACACAAGTTTTGATCACTGTGTTTGATTCGTGTTTGAAAATTGAAGCTATTCGTGTTTAGACAGCAGAACCCATCTAAAACGTTCCTAAGTCACTGTTAGTAAGCTTTAGCTTAGCAAAGACTTTAGCTTAGCACCTGCATCCGTAAGATGTTCTATGATGGCCTAGTTCTTAGGTTGTAAACTCTTGTATGTTCTTCCACATGTAATACGTATTTTAGGGATTGGATCTGGTGGTGATTTTGAACTAGATTGTATGCTTCTTTGAGGTTCTCTTAGACACTGGTGTTGTAGCTATTGTGTCTGCGCTTTCTTCTTTCTTAAATATCCATTATTGGTATATCTTGTAACCCAGTTTGTATTACACTTGTTTTAAGTTTGATTTGATAAGAAGAGTTCATACTATTGATTTTCTTTGAGGTTCTCTTAGACACTGGAGAAGCATGAGAGTTACTTCTATGTTCGATTTTGGATCCAAATCTTAATCTTTGTTTGTTCCTTCTTGTTTAATACTTCATAATCTCTGTCTCTTGCCTATCTCTTTTTTTTTTGCCTATCTTGATTACAATTAATGGACCGATTGTGACATCTTTTTCTGTCATTTGGGGATTTCACATTTCTTTCAAAATTGGATTAATGTTTTTCCTATTTTTTGCTTCGCAACGGTACAAAATTTGCTATTTAGTATAAAAGTTTATTGTTCGGTATAAAATTTGCTATTTAGATGTTAATAAACAAAAATTGTATTATTGCTGTGAAATAAAAGTAAAGTTCGATGATAATTATGTAAATGGATGGTTAACTTTATATTTGCTTGGAAAAGATTAACAACCCAATAAACAACTCTAAATTTAAATTTAGGCATGGAGTTAGAAAATAGTGTCATTTTGTTGTTCTCTCTAATTTAAAAATTTAGATGGGCTTCCAGGCCCACTTTATATTCAAAAGCCCAAGTTTTCTAGGTTAGATTTCTCATTCCCGGAAAAAAGAAGATAAGTATATAAAAACGCCATTGCTTTGTAGATAATAGATCTTGTTGTCTCAGCTACTACAGTGCGGCGTCTGATGAAGGAGATAAACCCTAGTTCTTGTGTTGACAATCAGAGAGATATGGCGGAGGAAGCTAACGTCGATGTGAAGTCATCGACGAAGAAGGATATACGAAATTATCTCTGTCAGTATTGCGGAATAAGCAGATCTAAAAAGTATCTTATCACTTCACACATCCAATCTCATCATCAGGTTTTAGATCTTTCTCCAATTTGATTCCAAAATCTCATCTGTTTGCTTCGTGGTTCGTTGTAGAATTTGAGCTTCTGTGTTTGGTGAAGACTTCGATTCAATAATTACAAATTGGTGATGGTTTTGAGAGTTGTCTGATTCGTTTGTTTAGATGGAACTTGAAGAGGAAAGAGCTGATGAAGCTGGTGAGGTTGAGGAAGAGTCTTCAAGTAAACATACTTGCCAAGAATGTGGTGCTGAGTTTAAGAAACCTGCTCATTTGAAGCAGCATATGCAGAGCCATTCGCTCGAGGTAGATTTATGCGTCCTCTTCAATTCCTGTCATGAGAGGTCGACTTGTTCTCATTCTGTATGTTGCAGCTACACTGCAAATCTAATAGAGATGGAGATACATAGAGATGCTCGTAAAAATTTGCTTAGTTTTGAGTTTTGTTCTTATTGTGAACTAAATATTTATGCATTTGCAGGAAATAAATGGTCTTGTTTAATACAAAATTCCTTTGTTATATAATTGCGTGAGGCATTGGATCCCAAAGAGAGAACTCCAAAATGCGAGGCTACATGTTATGGACTAGTATCAGGTTGGGAGACCTCCTGAGAAGCTCCAGCAAGTAAGCCTCGATCACGCAAAAAGTTTGAGGTCTGATGTTCTTTAGCTTGTTTTCTTTCAGAATGGTTTGGGTTTTGTTTCATCAGTGAGCTATGTTACTGATTGTTTTCAATTTTCCTGTGTGTAGAGACCTTTTGCGTGCTATGTGGACGATTGTGCTGCTAGCTATAGGAGAAAGGATCATCTCAATAGGCATCTTCTTACCCATAAAGGAAAGCTCTTTAAGTGTCCAATGGAGAATTGCAAGAGTGAATTCTCAGTACAGGGCAATGTTAGTAGGCATGTTAAGAAATATCATAGTGCTGACAACACTGATAAGGACAAGACTAGTAATGGCGATAGTGATAAGGAAAAATCTGGTAAGGACAATACTGGTAATGGCGATTCTCAACCCTCGGATTGTTCAACTGGTAAGAAGCAGCATGTCTGCAAAGAAGTTGGCTGTGGGAAAGCCTTTAAGTATCCTTCACAGCTGCAAAAGCATCAGGATTCTCATGGTATGTGCACATTCCTACTTGTATTTTCCCTCTAGTTTAGTATCTTGGGCATATGAAGATTACTTGCATCATTCTGACACCTCTAGTCTGAGAATCACTCTTGTGAAGTGTATTTGCTTGAGCACCTAAATTAGTTCAGAGATTTTTCACGTTTTCTTTCTTTATGTTTTGTTAGAATTCAAAGACGGTTGTTTCTTAAAGCGTTCTAGATTTTCAATCTCTAAAGGTTTTGGATTTTCATATGCAGTGAAAGTGGACTCTGTGGAGGCGTTTTGTTCCGAGCCTGGGTGTATGAAGTACTTTACAAATGAAGAATGCCTCAAGGCACATATAAGATCCTGCCATCAGCATATCAACTGTGAGATATGTGGTTCTAAGCATTTGAAAAAGAACATCAAGAGACATCTGCGGACTCATGACGAAGACTCCACACCAGGAGAATTCAAGTGTGAAGTTGAGGGTTGCTCTTTGACATTCTCAAAGGTAAAGAAACATCCAGAGCTACGTGTACTTTTAGCCCAAAACAAGTACCGTTTTCCAGATTATTCATCATCACTAATGACATGACCATGATTTCTCAGGCTTCTAATCTTCAGAAACACGTGAAAGCAGTGCACGAGGATATCCGTCCGTTTGTCTGCGGGTTTCCTGGTTGTGGCATGAGATTTGCTTACAAACATGTCAGAAATAACCATGAGAATTCTGGGAGCCATATATACACCTGCGTAAGTTCATCCCATTACCTATTATTGTTACAAAGCTTAAAAAGAGTAGAATCTTACATTAAGTTGAATGGTGGTTTCAGGGTGATTTTGTTGAAACTGATGAAGATTTCACTTCAAGACCGAGAGGTGGACTAAAGAGGAAGCAAGTTACAGCGGAAATGCTGATACGGAAGAGGGTCATGCCTCCTCGGTTTGATTCAGAAGAACACGAGACTTGCTAGTAGCTAACAAGCCTTAATTATAATTTTTGTCTTTTTAAGATAATAGAAGGTAGTACTCGGCCTGTTGTGTAAAGTTTTTTTGTTTGTGTGTCGGTAATGACGCGAGAATAGTAATTATGTAATGTAAAATTGCTTGGAAATCTAATTCAAGTTTCACCTTTTGTAGTATTATTGTTTTGAATCCTCCAACATGTAGAGATAGCTTTTTTGGGATAAGAGAAAGCCCAGTCTTCAAATCTCTTATCGTCCCATATTCAAAAATTGCAATGAACCTTTAGTTGTTTGGTCAAAGTAAACAAGACTTTGACTGTTCAACCTATTCAAAGTCAACGGTCGGAGAAAATAATTCATATTTTGCAGTAAACCTAGTTTGAGTTATTAGTAGCTTCTTCTAACGTCTATATAAGTCGGGGGATGCAGGAATACACCAATAAAGAATGGCTACTTACAAGATTTGGGTGATATCTCTCATAATAGCAGGTTCGGCTTTTCTAAAAGAAAGATACAAATTTCTATCATCAATTTAGTTAAGACACTTAAACAATCAGAACTTTGATCATATTTATTGTTTCATTGTTTCAAACAAAAAAAATCATTAGGAGCGATTCTAGGAGGAGTAATTCCTGGAGTTACTACAACAAAGACAGCGATCGCATGTCCTCTCTATTGCTTGCAAGTAGAGTACATGACATGCCCATCCTCAGGCGATGACAAACTTCCTCCGAGATGCAATTGTTGTCTTGCTCCCAAAAACTGTACCCTCCATCTCTCTGATTCTACTTCTATCCACTGTAAGAAATGATTATATCTAGTAAGAAATGTGAACGCCTGATGGAATCCCTCCTTCGAATCCCATCCACTCCTCCCACTCGTCGATTTCACCCATTTCTGTAATCTCTTCTTCTTCTTCTTCTTCTCTCTCAAACTTTTGCATCAAACACTGAAAATGTGGTTAATATAAGAAACGGTTTGGATGTTATAATCAAGATGTTAAAACCTAATCATTTCTAATAGTCAAACATCACATAATAATATTGATATATCAAACAGATCAAGAAGTAATAAAGAAAGAACTAAAATCACAGAAGAAAAAAAAAACACGGATACTTTGAAGATAGATTAAATATCCAAAAGAATCAAGAAAGGAAAAAAAACAAACTAAAAGTTACCTCGTAAGCGGATTTGATCTCTTTGAAATCCTTCTCCTGTCCCTTGTGCACATCTGGATGATACTGCAATAACTCGTTTTGTCTAGTAGTTATAATCTTTTTTTTCTTGATTTAATTCAGCAAATATTATGGAATTTGGAACTTTCTTCACCCAAAAAAAACAAAAAATGGGAAAATTAATTAACCTTAAGAGCGAGACGTTTGAAGGCCCGTTTGACTTCGGTTTGGGAAGCGAGAGGGGTCAAGCCAAGAATCGTGTAATGGCTGAGATATGGCGACGTGCATCTTGTCGGAAACCGGATTAACCGGCGGCTATCGGTTTGAATGCTGGAACCAGGGTGATTCGTCGGAGCTCTGAACCGGAAATTTCGTATCATCGTTCTTCACCAACCAAATATTTTAGGTTTATTACAAATCTTTCTTTTATTTTCCTTTTTGGGAATTTGTGATGGACTTTTTATCTTGTACCCGACGGTATGGTCATATCGATTATCCGATTCACATTCCGATGTCATGTCGGTGATATGTAATTTAATATTTATGTGTAAAAAGCGACGAACAAATAATTCTTTTGTATTTTCTCATCTTTCTCACAAATCACAAAAGGTAATAACTGTAAAGTAAATTTGTCTATAAAATATTTAATACATATGTAGAAGGTAAATTATGCCAACATGAGATCCTTATATAGTTATATAGAAGTCAAGTTTTTTTTTTTTTTTTTTTGGTAAAATGGAAGTCAAGTTTACAGACATAATCCGACATAGTTATTCTAAATAATTTACATGTTTACTTACTCCCATAGATTGTTGACGCTCCACCCGTTTTTGAAAATATTTATTTGTATACACCTTACATGTTTCGTCGAACAACTTTAAATTCACATAAGTGGACAGTATTTCAATTTTTCAGATAGGGATAATTTATTTGCTTGCTATTTTTTGGAGAAAAGAAATTTAGGTGAACCGGAATTCTCAAAGTCTCAAACTTATCTTAATTAACAACTTGAGAGTAAATATTTGGGCTATAGTTAGCTATAGATCTATCGGGTCATTGTAATTGAATATGAACTCGACCCGACCCAGGCCCATTAAGTCTCACTGTGACTGCTTCGTTGCGAAAAGAGAAACCCCACACTCCATTGTCACTCGTTAACGCGCCGCCGTGAAGAGAGAAAAGAGAATGGAGGATATCGAGGATTTGTTGGCCGGAGGAAACGGTGGTGCACCACCGGGATTTCGATTACCGTTGAATGCGGTTGGGATAAATCCGAAGACGAATAAGAGCAAACGTGGTAGCTCGAAACAGGATCAAATTACTGCTTCCAATCGTGACTCGCTTGCTCCACCGTCGTTGAAGATTCCAGGAACTCAGGTCATTCTCCTCCAAGCTCTCTCTCGATTACATTCTCGAATTGCTTCGGTTTTCTATATCTGTCAACGTTTTTGCCTGCACTTACATTTCGTCTCGATGATTTTCGCAGACGATATACATCAAGACGTTTGGATGTTCCCATAACCAGGCAAGTCAGATTATGAATCTTCAGTGTTTGTTTTCTGATTTTGGACTTCTTAGTGTTCTGGTGTTGATAGATTTTTGATTGCCTTGCCTCATCAGAATACACTTCCCATGTTTGTTACTCTAGTGACTGAGATGAAATCTCTTAGCTAGAATACGTTAAGCTAATTATATCTGGTCCTTTCTCGTGTTTTGGTATTGTACAGAGTGATAGTGAGTATATGGCTGGTCAGCTCACTGCATTCGGCTATGCATTGACTGAAGTCCCGGAGGATGCTGATTTATGGCTCATTAACACGTAAGCTTCAGTACCGGGGTTCTGTTTACCCGATGCAATGGCTAAGTTTTGTTGTGCTGTTGAGATATTCATGAGTAGTGTGAAATGTTAGCAAATATACTTCACTTGGTCACTGTCTAATATTGTAACTTTATAGTTTATGGCGCAGCAATTTGCTCAATATAGCTTTACTTTGTGTTTGTAATGTATCTTATACGTGTGGTTGATGCAGCTGTACTGTGAAGTCTCCAAGTCAGTCTGCGATGTCTACTTTGATAACGAGGGGTCGAAGTGGGAAAAAGCCTCTTGTGATAGCGGGATGTGTTCCCCAGGGAAGTCGTGATCTTAAAGAACTAGAAGGTGTCAGTGTAGTTGGAGTCCAACAAATTGATCGTGTTGTTGAAATTGTTGAAGAAACTCTGAAGGGTCATGAAGTGCGGCTTCTGACCCGAAAGACTTTGCCTGCGCTTGATCTCCCCAAGGTTGGTAAAAGTTTTAATATCTGATTGTTTTCGACTTTAATGTTTAGTATGACTATTCCTGGCACTGAATAAGTAGAAGCCAAAAACCTGATTTCAGTACAGTTCTTTGTTCGCATAAAATTTTGCTTGGGCTTTAATTACACGATTTCTTGTTCGAATTTATTTGGGTTCTATTAGTGGGAATTGATAAGTCATTTTCCACTTCAGGTGCGGAGGAACAATTTTATCGAAATTCTCCCCATTAATGTTGGTTGTTTGGGTGCCTGTACTTACTGCAAGACAAAGCACGCCCGTGGTCACTTAGGAAGCTATACAGTCGATAGCCTTGTAAGTAGATTCAGCTTCACATAAAAGAGTTTTGATTTGTATTCAGCTTTCTCCCATTTTCTGTTTTCCTCCTTATTGAGATTCCTGAATTTCAGGTGGAGCGGGTGAGAACTGTAATATCTGAAGGAGTCAAGGAGATTTGGTTAAGCAGCGAGGACACTGGAGCATATGGTTGTTTTTCAAACTTCATTTATTTTAGCTTGTTTTCAGTAATTAAGACATAATTTTGTATTTCCTTTCTATTGGTAGCTAATTCCCTTTATGTTACAGGTCGTGACATAGGAGTCAATCTTCCAATACTGCTTAATGCTATTGTTAAGGAGCTTCCCTCTGATCAAAGCACAATGCTGAGGATTGGGATGACTAATCCTCCCTTTATTCTAGAGCATTTGAAAGAAATAGCAGCTGTTTTACGTCACCCATGTGTCTACACCTTTCTTCATGTCCCTGTGCAATCTGGCAGTGATTCTGTGTTGACGGTGAGTCCAGAGTTGTGTAAGCCTGCCAAAATATTGTTCTAGTCGTACCTGAATATTTTCTGTTGCAGGCCATGAACAGGGAATATACAGCAAGTGAGTTCAGGACAGTGGTAGACACCTTAACAGAACTTGTGCCAGGAATGCAAATTGCTACTGATATAATATGTGGCTTTCCTGGTTAGTGTTGGATAAACCTTGAAGTCTGTATTTGTTCATTTATTTTTTCGAATTGCAAATTCCTCTTCACCTACGTTTTGAGATATAAAAACATCACACCAGCATGCATTAGTTGGATGTGGAGAGTTGGATGGTCATACGACTTAAGCATGTTTGTATTATTGTGGTGTCTTGAAGATACGTTTGTCACTTTTCCCAATTTCAGGTGAAACCGATGAAGATTTTTCTCAAACAGTTGGTCTTATCAAGGATTACAAGTTTCCTCAAGTTCATATTTCTCAGTTTTACCCCAGACCAGGTAAGCTCAAGGATTTTGGTATGTATGTAATCTGGAATTTGGGAGTGTTTCATTGTGACTAAACATTTTTTTGTATGTGTCATTTACGATATAGGGACCCCAGCAGCAAAGATGAAGAAGGTACTAAGTAAAACAGTGAAGCAACGAAGCCGTGAATTGACTTCCGTCTTTGAGGCTTTTGCACCGTACACCGGAATGGAGGGCAGAGAAGAGAGAATATGGTTAACTGAAGTAGCGTCCGATGGAATTCATTTGGTAAGCCCATCCTGAGCCAAAGACTTTGTTACTTTTCGCCCCAAACTTCATAGCAAATAAAACTGAAAGCAACTCTAATTTGTTTCCATCTTTGACTTCAACTCACTGTTTCATTGAAAAATTCTTACTTGAATATGTAGGTCGGACATACGAAGGGATATATACAGGTCTTAGTTACTGGACCAGAAAGTATGCTTGGGACTTCAGCTATGGCGAGGATAACATCTGTGGGGAGATGGTCAGTGTTTGGGGAAGTGATTGAGACATTTAGCTCTGCAAATAGAGAAACACAATCCCGAGAGGAAACAAAGCCGCCTGGTTCGTCGAACGTTAGCACTTGTGAGACTTGTAATTGCTCTTCTGAGAGCTGTGGAGAAGAGAAATCTGGAGAGGCGTGTAACATTTCTGGAAATATCTCAAGACAAGATAATCAGAAGCGAAAGTCAAAGGAAGAAGCGAAGGAGATGCAGGAGGTCGTCATACCGAGAAGCAGCGTAGCAAATTGGGGTTACATTGATAAGGCACTTGTCTGTGGAGTGTTCGTAAGCTCTCTTACCATTCTTGTTTTGTTGATTAGCATTGCATCTAAAGTTTTGCTACGTCAATGAATCTCTGTCATATTAATAGTTGTAATAGGACCATTATTCTAGTTTTTGACTCTTTTTTTTTTCCTCCCAGTATGCATTTCTGAGTTTGGGCCTGTCTGTCTGTGTATCTGGATGCATATATGATTGCAATTCATGTTGAATACAAAAATAATTCGATAATTTGTATGCAATTAACAGTAGCGTCGAAATGTATAATTGCATCCTAAACACCAAAAAATCTAAAAATGTTCTCGTCTAAGCTTAACTTACACAATTGTATCTTGGGCCTTACTGTACCAAAATCGGCCCATTACTAAATCAATATACGAGTCATATAATGTACGACCGTTTCGGTTGCTGTGCAAAACCATCGTCGAGCATTCTGTAAGTAACTTTTCTCGTAGAGGTGACACGTACAAACACGCGGAGACACGTGTCATTCAGAAGCTAAAAGAAAAAGAAAAAAAAAGGTTTTTGTACGGTTCCATATCCCTCCCAAAGAGTTTATTATGGCTTAGTGGTGGTAAGGTAGTTAAGATTTGGAGAGAAGAAGAACAACCAATTACTAATGACGAATCTATTGGCTTTGAGTCTTGTCTTGAGTACTTTATTTGCGGCGGAGGTATGGTCTCCGAGCCCAGCAATGACCACCCACCGCACGGCGGCGTCGGAGGGCGACGTCATCGTCAAAGATGGCCACCACGTGGTGGTGGTTGAGTACGATCGTGACGGGAAAACCAATACTAGAGTCTCGATCTCGGCAGATCAAGGAGAAGCAAAAGAAGCGAAGGAAACTTCTTTGTTTGGAAATGCGAAAGAGAAAGTGAAAGAAACGGCGTCGCATCTTCAAAACGTCGGCCAAGGAATCTCACAGCCGGTGATGACGAGCAAGGAAGAAACAGAGGAGGCGCGTGTTCACCACGCGACGGCTGGGGAAGTCATATGTGACGCGTTCGGTAAGTGCAGGCAGAAGATTGCGAGTGTTGTCGGTCGGGCTAAAGACCGAACCGCCGATACAGTCGATGACACTGCTTCCGGTGCCAAAGACGCCGCAGCGGGTAAGGCTCACGATGTGAAACAGACGGTTGCACGTACCGCACATGACGTGGAAGACACGGTGGCTGATAAAGCCCAATATGCTAAAGAGAAGGTGACAGAAAAGGCCCATGATGTGAGAGAGAGTATGGCCCATAAAGCTCAAGATGCTAGAGAAAAGGTAACAGACAAAGCTTATGATGTGAAGGAGAGTGTAGCCCATAAAGCTCAAGATGCTAAAGAGAAGGTAACAGCCAAAGCTCACGATGTGAAGGAGAATGTGGCGGCCCATGAATCGAAGGAGAGGGCAAAGGATAGAGTGAGGGAAAAGGCACACGAATTGAAGGAAACGGTGGCTCACAAGTCTCAGAACGTCTGGGAGAGAGTTAAGAATGAGGCGCGTGAGTTGGGATCAGCGACGGCGGCGATGCTAAGTCCGATGAAGGTAGCGAGCGTGGTGGGAATTACGGCGATTGCGGCTGCGTTTGGGACTTGCGTGTGGGTGACGTTTGTGTCGAGCTACGTGTTGGCTTCTGTGTTGGGGAGGCAGCAGTTTGGGGTTGTGCAGAGTAAGCTGTATCCTGTTTACTTCAAGGCGACCTCTGTAGGAATCCTTGTGGGTTTGTTTGGTCATATACTTAGCCGACGCCGGAAACTGCTCACCGACGCGACGGAGATGTGGCAAGGGGTTAACCTCCTGTCCTCTTTCTTTATGATTGAGGCTAATAAGTCATTTGTTGAGCCACGTGCCACGAAGGTTAATTTACATTTCCTTGGCTATTATTTTAATTTTGGTTCTATAGACCATGGATGGATTTTTGTTGGACAGGCTATTACATGGAAATGATGGATTAGTAAAATTAATGATCATTCTAGTAGATGTATAGGAGAGAATCATTGGGTAGTTTAGAAGTGATGGTATGCATTGTTCATCATTATCTGTTTTATTTTTTTGGGTTCATGAACCGTCTTTTTGGTCATTATATATTGCATGAATTCTGATGTCTATACATGAATGTCTAATTAATCTGAGTTTTGGACCTGGATCTTCTAGTGAAAGTAACATTGGGTTATCTTGTTGTGAACAGGCGATGTTTGAGCGGATGAAGGCGGAGAAGGAAGAAGGAAGAGGAGGAGAGAGGACGAGTGAACAAGAGCTAAGGCGAAAACTGGAGAAGCTGAGCGAGAGGCTGAGCAAGCTCAACACGTACTCCTCGTGGTTAAACATATTGACGCTCATGTCTCTAACTTGGCACTTTGTTTATCTCGGCCAGAGACTTGGCGCCGCTTGTTGATCCCTACTTTTGTTGTCTGAAACCCTAACCTTTTTGTTGTTCTTCTTCTTGTTGTTGTTTTCTGACGCATACTACTCTTCACGGTATCCGGGTTGTGTGTTTTGTTGTCGAATTTCATATGTAAATATATCTTGTAATTAGGTTATGCCTTCGCTTTTAATTTGGGTTAGAGGTTTTTATATTTATAGCTAGTTTAAATCGACAAGATGCACTTCTAGAACATTAAATAGCAAAAAAAAAAAAAAGAAGTATATATATATATTAAATAGCTGGCCCTTCAATTATAAATTCCCGGCATTTGTCAGGCCTGATGAGGTAAATTGATGCAACACGCGTTCGTACAAACATTTACCGACACACAATAATATATAGTCTAGTACTTCTAAAGATAATAAACTCAGGATGAGATGTAGGTAGAGAAAATATTGAAAATACTAAAAATAGTACATGAAATGATTAATTGAATAACGGACCGTTTAAACCTTCGAGGCATGGAAAATCGTTTTTGGAGCAGCAGAGTTCATCATGCGGAGAGCTTCGATGATGAGATCACAAAGGTGATGAGGGTCTGGAATCACGTCTACATCGACTCCAATGTTGATTATAACCTTGTTCGCATAGCTTTGAATACCGATAATGAGTGCCTTGTTAAATGAAGAAAAACATCGAAATTAGTTTTCTTCAATTAAGGTTTCACGAGATGATGTCTAGTCCCGCACTATCCGCAAATAAATTATAAAAATGATAGATTATTTTTTGTCCATTTATATGGTTTAGTTTTTTTTTTTTTTCTAAAGGGCGTAAAGAATCATATGAGCTTCCAACTAATGGATGAACAGAGTGGAGAAGCTAATACTCGTTATAATATATTAATGTTGAATCATTTCCGATCTGAGATATCTTAACACATCTTTTGAGGCGATTGCTCTTTTTTGTTCATTCACCTCGAACCGAATATCAATTTTTTTTTTATTCGTTATATATTGAATTCTGATATTTTGGTGTGTTTAATCATCTCCACTTATGATGTGAGATATTCTAACATAGAGGTCACCATTAATAGCCTAGTGGTTGTGCTAGAAATTAAATAAATGTAATTTTGAAAATGGTTTAAAGGATGGGTTAGTGTAAAAGAGTACCTGTGGGACACCAAAGGTACTTGCAGCAATGTAAGATATTTGATGGCCGAAAAAGCTAATTTCTTCGGCTGGACCAACTATATTTGAGAATATCATTGTTGTGCTACCAAAAATCTTCTTTGCCAGAATTTTGACTGCCTGTTTCCACCCACACACATCCATATATGTCGATCAGATGCACAAAACTCATATATATTATATTTGATATCAAGATAATGGTGATTTAGTATCTTACCCTAAATCCGAAAACCACCATAGTAAACTTGAGCAACCCATAGGAAAATAGAGGTTCGAGGGAGAGTTTTTTACGATCCATCATAGTTTTGGCTTGACGAACATATTCAAGTATATCATCCTCTGGCTTCATCCACAAAGGAACCAGAACATAGCCTATTGAGTTTCCCCATCTACACTTTGAACCTTTCGCCATCATATTAGCTAACTCCTGTATATAGATTTGTACATTAGATTCGTACTATTTTAAAAATGATGATGAAGAAAAAAAAAGCGAAGATTGTTCGGGTATGTTAATCAGCACCTCAATATTTCTATTTGGCCTTAGGTTGAAAAAAACAATACCATGAAGACCTAGTTTGTCTAGAGTTTTTTTTGACTCTGAAGTTTTTTCAACACCTGTCCAAAAATTCAAGAAAAAAATGTAAGAATGTTCACCAAAAAAAATAAATATGTAAGAATATGTTAACAAATGTTATTTTATGACAAGAGTACTGAGTACATGATTTACCATATCTTTGATTCCAATATCGTGAAAGACCAGCTTGTACCATCCCAAAAATAACATCATTCATAGTCTAATAGAAAAGCGAATTAGAAAAACATAGAAATTCATCTTTTAAAAACAAAGAAGGAAAATTATTCAAACGTACCATATTCATGGCGTTCTTCACCATTTTAACATCATCCAAACTAATGATTTGATGAATAAACTTATTAACGCCACGTGTAGCCCCTGGTTTACCCATTAGATGAGTTGCGGTGTCCCTAGCGAAACATATAAAAACAATAGACTTGATAACTTCAACACAAGTGTGGAACATTCGTCTAACTATGAACCATAACCAAGCAAATAACGACCAACAAACGTTCGTAGCTTTGCTTTTCTTCGAAGCCACAAAAGTAGGCAATGCCTCGGGATCACTTATTTTTCGAGTACAAGCGAGTAAAAGAGACATAAGAGACATCCCATCGCCCAAAGCATGATGGAACCTAGCCACAGCCACGCACTCCGCATGTGATGTTTTAAGTATCAATAGATGAAACTCCCATAAAGGTTTGGACATGTCCATTGGAGAAAGAGCCATGTTTGACGTATAAGCCTCTAGAAATTCATCAGGATTATCAATGTTGGGATCGATTTCCGGAACAATTACATGCTCTTCCACTTTTACAGTCGTTGGAATCCATTTAGCTTTTCCTTTGTGCTCATCATGACCAGTCACCTAAATGGATCATAAGGTGTTACGAATTCTACATATGAAATATATAAGATGAGTCTTAAATACACAGTTTATTTGAATTGGAAAGCCATAAAACTTAACATATAAGCGATAAAAATATGTGTATGTGTTCATACAAGTCTATATATGTGTTTGTTATTTACCGACCAGTATGCTAGAGAACCGTGGATGGTTCACCAATGTATTTTTTAAGCCTTCAATAATGGTTAATGGATTGCCCTCGTTTTTGCATCCAATGGTTACAATGTTGAAGGTGTCTAGACCCGGCATGCTGAACAACTGTGCAAATGGACTTACTGGTTCCTCTCCTTCCGTCACTTGCCTTTCTATTGCCATCTCTCTTTTTATTTCCGGTTAGTGTGATTATTCTACAAAGTACATATGGGAATGGTACTTATATATATTCCGGTGTTATGTATATACATTGTTGTAATTAATTGAGGGTTGTTGAGAAGCTAGCTACCACACTATATGTACGGGGCCAGTGGCGGATTGAGAAGTTATTTCTACATGGGGCACAATACTTGTAAATTTAGAGAACTTTGTTAATTTTAAAAAGTATATTATAAAACTTAAGTGAAAATTACATGATTTAAGAAAATGAGTATGGGGCACATGTCTCACCCCTCATAAGCCTATACGTTCTCCCCTGGTACGGCGGTCCAAGATATGGTGGCAACTCAAATATAGTACTTACAACTCGATAATAGTAATTACTCAATTGTTTGATACTTTCTTTGATACACATATTAAAAAGCAATTTTTATGAAGAGCCTTGTGAATATGATTAAGGAATAAATAGCATTTTTGTTTGTTTTCTAATTTACTTTCCAAATGTATGTCTTTTTTTTTTAATTTGATTATTGGTAACAGATTAAATTTAAAAATTGATTTTATGGCAAATAGCATACCGTTTTTATATTCTCTACCTCATCAGTAACAGATTAAATTTCAAAATTGCATACCATGTCTAATTTTTGCCACAGATCTAAAACTAACCAAGACATGAACTCTACTGGTTTGTGTTAGTAACATAACTGTATCACTACCCATATTTAAATTCACATAATTTTATGCTGACAAAAAAAAATTAACACGTTTCTATTATTTTTCTATGCAACTATAGAAATGAAGGATTTATCGGGGAAAAAAAACTATAGGAATGATGTTAATTAAATCACAGCTTAAATATAAAAATATTATTTTTAAAAATCAAAATTGATCTGAAAATATTTAAAAGATTCATAGGAGGTTTATGCGTTCATTCTATATATCTCTTTTAGTTATAAGTAGATTCTTTTTTTTTTTTTTTTGGGCAAAGTTATAAGTAGATTCATGAGATAGTTTTTTTCTACTGAATTTTTTAAGAGAGACGTTAATATATTACTCCTCGTGAAAGCATAAGCCATGATAAAAGGCGTATTAGTGTGTGTTGGGAAATTTTGAATTATCTACTTATTTCAAATTAATCGATGTAACGTTTCTGTTTTTATGGCAAGAAATAGCATACCGTTTTTTATATTGTCAAACACATTTGTAACGTTAGAATTAGAACATCACATAATTTCGAAAATGTAAATGATTCTAACATTAATATATAAATGATATAATTACTATTAATTGATTTTGAATAGGAAATCCATGATTACTAGCTCACACATATGGATGGTAGGTGAAATGTAAATGAGATATTCTAACTCAAAACGACAAACACAAGACAAGTGTGGAACATAAGCCTTACTACTAATTACTATGGTCGACTAAAGGTAGTTGGTTGCTGCGCTACCTTGATAACTCAAATAATGTACAGTCTTAAATAATGACAGTGATTTGTAGGTTCACTAGACCAAAACAACAGTGAGTTGTCTAAACAAGTTGTCAACCCGTAGTTTTGGTTCGTTTTGACACCATCAAACATGTGGTGCTACGATTACAAAGAGACTTACGAAAACAAAAAAGAAATTTCATTATATGTTTTTAATTCCTCACTAAAATTTATAACTAAAAGACAACACAAATAGTATAATTTTAACATGAAATTAACTTTTTTGAAAATTTTGTATAATTATTTTAATATATTGTTTCGTTATTAATTTTGTTATATTGTTTGAAAAAAAATATTTGATATATTTTAGTTAATTAAATCATTTTAAATAAGAAGATACATATATGATATTAGTTCGTTCTAAATTCTTTTTTTTTGTCAACATTTGGGCCACAACTGGCCGGCCCATTAGCCTAATTCCTACAAATTATAGGGTCAGAGACTCGATCCCTGGTGTGATGGTGTCTGTCTTCTGTGGACTTGCCACTAGACCAAGATCACTTCACCTTCTAAATTCATTGATATCAAAACAATATTACAAACTCAGTATTCTACAAAAAAAAAAAAAATTACAAATTCAATATTCATTTATATTAATAAATATGAATGAATCATATTTATTAAAAATATTTCTTGTGAGCTGATAAATAATGAACGAAAGAAACAAATCTTTCTTTTCTTCTTTTTTCTTTAGTAGATAAGATAGATATATAATCACAATTACTATTTGCTCCACTAATCCCAATCTTGCTTACGTCTTTCCATATTTGTAGAGTTTAGTAAAAGTAGAAAAACTTAACATACGGGAATAACAGATTTATTTTATTTTTCTTTTGTCAATAAAAACTAAAATTTACTGTATATTACTCAAATTTGAAGTAATGTGGCAAACGGCAAACCACAAACCACAGTTTACAAAAATATTATAATACCTAGCAAGTCCAGCCAAGTGATCAGCTTTATATGTTGATGCGTGAACTCTGCTAGCTCTCTGGAGAAAACTTGGACCGATGTTAAAACATTTTTGTTTCAATTTTTGACGGCAAAATAAAATCATCTATTAAACTAAATAGGGGAGGTTTTACTCATATCTTTTTGGCCAAGAATATCTGCACGGACATTATGACAACGTGGAATAAAAATCAAAGAAAATGAACAGAAAAAAAAAGTTGTAAACTCAGATGTCAAAACATTTATGTGTGAAATATACAATGTTTTCAAATTAGACCAATAAATCTCTAGTGTGATCAATAATCCGGTCTGTATGTTTTATTCAAAAAAAAAAAAAAAAACCTTATTAAGCATTAGTGTAAAGGCTGTTTGTTATTTCACTATCCACAAAGAGTAACAAGAAATTCAAATTCAAACGTCACCAAACCAAGTCTCTCTCTCTTTCGTTGGAGAGAGACAAATGGCGACTTCTCAAGAAATCACTCTTGTAGAAGAAGACGTCACCGACGCCGTTGACCACCGTGGATTTTCCGCCGGAAGATCCAATACCGGTAGATGGAGAGCCGCCTGGTTCATAATCGGTAACAAAAAAAAACAAAGATCCAATGCGACTGAGATTGCGAGCGACTCTGTTTCACAACTTTTGAATCTCTGAGGAGCTTTTGCAGGTGTGGAGGTGGCGGAGAGATTCGCTTACTATGGGATCGGATCAAACCTAATAAGCTACTTGACTGGACCACTTGGTCAATCTACGGCGGTCGCCGCCGCTAATGTCAACGCATGGTCGGGAATTTCATCTCTTCTTCCTGTTCTCGGAGCTTTCGTCGCCGACGCTTTCTTAGGTCGGTACCGAACAATTATCATCGCTTCTCTTATCTACGTACTGGTTAGTCTCCTTCTCCTTCCAATTTCGATCTCAATTTTAAATTAGGCGAAGGAATAGTAGAAATCGATAATTGTAGAAATTGACTTGAGCAGAATTTTGAATTTTGATGTCAG
This sequence comes from Erysimum cheiranthoides, assembly GCA_011420285.2. Lineage (NCBI taxonomy): Eukaryota > Viridiplantae > Streptophyta > Magnoliopsida > Brassicales > Brassicaceae > Erysimum > Erysimum cheiranthoides. The sequence continues at coordinate 4,096,073 of CM022179.2, read as the reverse complement.
GGATTGGCATTTTTGACTTTGTCTGCGTTTCTTGTTCCAGTCACTAGCGAGAATACTCAAGTGACCTCTTCTTCTTTACTCAATGCTCTCTTCTTCTTTTCTTTGTATCTTGTGGGTATTGGACAAAGTGGACACAAGCCTTGTGTTCAGGCTTTTGGTGCTGACCAGTTTGATGAAAACGATCCGCAAGAGAATATTGATAGAAGCTCCTTCTTTAACTGGTGGTACCTTAGTATGTCTGCAGGGATCTGCTTGGCGATTATAGTGGTTGTGTACATTCAGGAAGATGTTAGCTGGGCACTTGGGTTTGGAATCCCATGTGTGTTCATGGTGATCTCTCTTGTTCTTTTCGTATTAGGGAGAAGGAGTTATAGGTACAGTAAGAGAAGAGACGAAGAGCAAATCAACCCGTTTACAAGGATAGGTAGAGTCTTCTTTGTAGCATTCAAGAACCAAAGATTGAGTTCATCGCAATTGTGCGAAGACGAGCTGGAGGCAAATCCATCTCAAGGATCTCCGGAGAAGCTGAGGTATGTTAAACATATAGCAATCCTAGTTGTGGTTTGAAGCCTTTTTGCATGATGTTATGAGATAAATCCACTTTCTTGTGACAGGTTTCTCAACAAAGCCTTGCTTGTACCCAATGATTCTGCTGAAGGAGAAAAGGCATGTAAGTCTAGTGATGTCGAAGATGCCACAGCTCTTATCAGGCTTCTCCCAGTATGGCTTACAACTTTGGCTTACGCCATACCTTACGCGCAGTACATGACTTTCTTCACAAAGCAAGGCGTCACAATGGAAAGAACAATATTTCCTGGTGTAAAGATCCCATCTGCTTCTCTTCAGGTCTTTATCGGCATATCAATTGTCCTCTTTGTCCCTATATACGACCGTGTTTTCGTCCCAATCGCCAGGTCAATAACCAAAGACCCTTGTGGCATCACAACGCTCAGAAGAATTGGAACTGGAATGGTACTGTCGACTATCACTATGGCAGTTGCAGCTTTGGTTGAGTCAAAGCGGCTCGAGACTGCAAAAGAACATGGGCTTATAGACCAACCGAAAGCAACTGTTCCAATGTCGATATGGTGGTTAATCCCTCAGTATTTGCTGCTGGGATTGGCTGACGTATTCACTTTAGTGGGAATGCAAGAGTTCTTCTACAGCCAAGTTCCCACTGAGCTGAGAAGTATCGGTCTTTCGCTTTACTTAAGTGCTTTGGGTGTGGGAAGCTTATTGAGCAGCTTACTCATCTCTCTGATTGACTTGGCCACTGGAGGAGATGCTGGAGACAGCTGGTTCAACAGTAATCTGAACAAAGCCCATCTCGATTGCTTCTATTGGTTACTTGCGGTTCTTAGCGCCGTTGGTTTCCTTACGTTCTGGTTCATTTCCAGGTCGTATATCTATCGCCGGGTGGACGAAATGTAGCTTATAAATAAAAAATTGGAGAAAGTGAGTAAAGAAACTTTGACATGTTATTTAGGGTTTCAGACTCTGATCTTATGATAAAAGATAAAAAGTACGTAGAACGGTCTTTAGTGTGAACAGAAAAACACTAGAAACAGAGCAAACGGGGAAAGAAATATACAGAATTTGAACATTTTAGCGTGAAATTTCAGATTCCAACACAAAGTTACAAACAAAATGGAAAACGTTTTTGCATTATAAGCATCCCTTAATCAAAGTTAATTTAAATAAAAAAAATTTAAACTGAGCAAAAGACTTCTAACTTTTTGATCCAAGCCGTCTTCTAGAAAAATATAATGATTAACAAGAAACATATTTTGAGTAACAAAACATATTTACATGCCATTTAACTTCCTTGGATCAAAGGATACTAATTAACTGATATATGGTTCATAAAAATAAAGCGACAACATATTAAAGATAGCTGATGTTGATTAATAGCGTAAGACTATTCATCAAATATTTCGTTTAAACGTTCAAGTCGGCAGACTGGCCTTTTTCTTCGGCAGTGGATTTCATAATATGAAGAGCTTCGACTATGAGATCACAAAGGTGATGAGGGTCTGGAATCACGTCGAGATCAACTCCAAGATTAATAATAGCTTTGTTTACATAGCTTTCTATGTGGATAATGAGTGCCTTGTCCAACAAACAATATATTGTTAGTTTCGTCGAGTAAGGTTTTATTCATTTAAGTGAGAACTGAGAAGTTATTGGGTAATACCTGTGGAATACCAGATATACTTGCGGCAACATAAGATATTGGATGGCTAAAAAGGCTTATTTCTTCGGATGGACCGACAACATTTGACAATATGATTGTTGAGCGACCGAAAATTCTCATCGCAAGATTTCTGAGTGCCTACTTTCCTCCCCCACACGGCCAAATGAATCCATTAGATTCATCATTCATATATATAATATAATGTATCTAAAATTATCAAAAGAAAATTGATTTTACTATCTCACCTTCAATCCGAAAACTTCCACGGTCATTTTGAGCAACACATAAGAGAATAGAGGTTCGAGAGAGAGTTTTTTCCGATCCATAATAGTTTTGGCTCGTCGGATGTATTCAAATATATCAACTTCAGGCTTCATCCATAGCGGAATCAGAACAAAACCAATTGAGTTTCCCCATCTTGACGTTGAACCTTTTGCCATCATTTTAGCAAGATCCTATATTTTATATATGTCAAAAATATCAGGGCGTTGAGATTCCAATTTAATTTGTATATTAAAAAAAAAAAAAATAAAGACCGCTTGGTGTATGTTTGTTTGCACCTCGATGTTTTTATTTGATCTTAGGTTAAAAAATACAACACCACGAGGACATATCTTTTCTAGAGATTTTCTTGACTTCGGATTTGTTTCAGAATCTGTTTGCAAAAGCCAAAAGCTAGAAAATTGTAAGAAATGATAGCAAATGTAATTTCATGATAGTAATAAATAATACTACAAGATTTACCATATTTTTCACTCAGATATCGTGAAAGACCAGCTTGCACCATCCCAGTAATAACATCGTTCACAGTCTAATCAAGAAAGGACAAGAAAAAATGAAGCACATCACATTTGCTCAACTATTAATTAATTAAACACGACAGAAACAAAAAGAAAACCATACATTAACATACCATATTCATTGCATTCTTCACGAATTTCACATCATCCAGACTAATGATTCTATGAATAAACTTATTAGGGCAAAGTGTAGCACTTGGTTTACCCATAAGAGGAGCTGCACCGTCGCGAACGGAGCATAAAATGAGCAAAAACTTGAAAACTTCAACAATAGTGTGGAACACTAGTCTTACTATGAACCATAAACGAGCAACCAATGACCAACAAACGTTGGTTACGTTGCTTTTCTTTGGAGCCAACAAAGTGGGTAATGCCTCCGGATCACTCGTTTTTCGACTACAAGCGAGCATAAGAGACATAAGGGACATCCCATCACCCAAAGAATGATGAAATCTCGCCACGGCTAGAGATTCTGCATCTGATGTTTTCAGCTTCAATATATGTATCTCCCATAATGGTTTAGACATATCTATTGGTGAGAAAACCATATTTGATGTATAATCCTCAAGAAACTGATCAGGATTTTCAATTGTGGGATCTATATCTGGAACAACTACATGGTCTTCAACTTTTACTTTTGTGGGAATCCATTTTGCTTTGTGTTCATCAGGACCTGTCTCCTATAAAGTATTACATAAACAAATCGTTTCAAACTCAGCACACAAATTAAATATTGGTGCAGTAATATTCATATAAACTTGTGTGTGTTAATTACTAGTATGCATTTAACAAAAAAAAAATTACTAGTATGCTAGAGAAGCGTGGATGGTTAATCAATGTGTTCTTCAAGCCTTCAACAAATGCGGATGGATTGGCTTCATTTTTGAATCCGATGGTTATGATGTTGAAACAATCGAAACCCGGCAAGCTGAACAGCCGTGAAAACGGGCTGACAGGCACCTCTCCGGCAGTCACTTGTTTCTCCATTGCCATATCTTCCTTTTGGTTGTTTCTATGAATGATTTCACCAAAGAGCATGGTTGGTTTATATACACGTTCTCAGCCTCATATAGCTATGAATATTATTGTATCTAGAAGTGGGTGTGAAAAATATTATTCTATCTATAAGCTTTATAAAAACGTTTTTCATGAGTTGAAAAAAACGATCTTATATGGGAAAAAACTAAAATTATCAATGTCGTAATTAAGACCTTTTTTTCAACAAATAAGGTCCCTACTCTTCAAAACTTCACATTCCACTGTTTACAATTATGGTGAATGTGATTTCGTGGCGGTGCAATAATCATAATAGTAATGGTAAAACGATTTCATAATGATGTGATTCATTATTTTCCTGCAGCATGCAAATCGCATTTGCAAACCATGATTAAGGATTGTAAAATCTGTAACCTTAATATTTACAGATTATATCACTTATCCTAAAGAATTGTAATAGTAAAATTATTACAATTCTTCGGTCGAATCTCAATTTTACAACGGAATGGCGTGAACATGATTTTGCAAACATAATCATAATCTTGTTGACAACACACCAATCACAGTGTTGTTGTATGGGATCAAGATTTTTCAAAGAAGTCACGGAATGATCACTACTTTGTATTGTAATAACAAGTCGTTATATATTTTCCATTGTAAATCACAGAACTATGAAATATTTATTTGGCGAAAGAATCATAATTTCATATCAGAATGACATAATTATGATTATGCAATAAAATAGTTACTGGATATAGACATCTTGCTCTCCAGTAGAATTTCAACTTCATATATCAAATAAAAGCTAATTTGTGACGAAGAAAATCATAATTTACCACGAAATAAAAGAATCTCTATTTTTCATTACAATCATGAAATTTTGATTACATTGTAATCATAATATTATGTCAAGATCATGATTTAACGTTGGAATGCACTCGATCGTTCACTTATCTTTTTCATTTTGAAGACACAAATAAATTGACCCGAATTAAATTCGTGATACTTTTCTTCTGCCAAGATTAAAGAAAGAAGCACGACTGAAACTCTTAACAAATCAGACACAACTTAAATGTGTGTTAATTAACACTTGTGTGTGAGTGTGTGTTCAGGAACGATCTACGTGTAAGTAGTGTTTTATATGTAGTACTTTCTAAAATTAATTTAGCAGCCTCATTATGGGGAGTTGGGGACTGTAGAATTACCAGCAAAATAGGGAAGGAGTTATTGCCAATAAGTGTGCACATTTACACAGGTACGAGTTTTATACAAATCAAGGTGCGATACCGCGCGCCACCAGTCGTACGAACGACTTTCGTTTCATGTGCAATAATCAAGAAAATTACGACATATATAGGTCAAGTTTATAAAGGAAAAAGCATTTAAATATGTAAAATGAAAACTTACTTTTAATTAATGACATCATATTTTTGAATGATAGTTGGGTTATTTGTATTTTTTGGTCATTTCTTATTAACTCGTATCTTTGAGTGGATTGAGTACAGTCTTACACTTTTTCTTGGACTCATAACCGGATATCTGAATTTTCAAAATTCCAACTATTTTTCGGATTGGATCAAATTGAATTTCAGATATTTAATAGTAAAAAAAAAGAGTTCATGTGCACTGACGTGGTTAGAGATTTAATTGATCTCAATAGATATTCGTTCTTGAGCGTATATATATATTGATGATTATGAAACAGCCGGCGTTTGGAATATATGGGCTCATAGTTTAAACCCATTTCGTCTCTTTTTCTTCGGAATTTTATTTTATTTTTTATAATTTTTTTCTAAGGTTCAAATAGAAATATGTCTCCCTAATAAAAAAAAGTAATGCACCACGAGGATAAAGAAGTGCACATGAATTTTTAACTGGAATCGAATAACAATGACCAGACACCTACTTGAGGCTTGAGCCACTTTCTAATATTTAAAATCAATAAAACAACACACCTATGCTGTCGAGTTAACAACTCAATTATTATCTTCTTGTTCATTAAGACAAGAAGCAACTTTTAAAAAATTTAAAGACAAAAGCCAATGACGATCGCCAGCGATGAGCTCGAAAGTACCCTTCCTACGGTCACCACTGAAGGTTCCATGGACAAGCCAGCTGACAGAATATCCTCTGGAGGATGGAAATCGGCGAGGCTTATCATCGGTTAGTAAGTCCTCCGATCATCACTCTCACCAAGTTAGCTTCGTTAACTCCTAGAGATTACACTTTGTTTGAAGGTGTCGAAATGGCGGAGCTGTTCGCCTTTTTGGAATTTCTTCGAACCTGATAACGTACTTGACGGGACCATTGGGAGAGTCAACAGCTGCAGCTGCGGCGAATGTCAACGCCTGGAATGGAACTTTGTCGTTTCTGCCCCTTCTCTGGGGCTTCATTGCTGACTCGTTTCTCGGCCGTTACCGTACCATCTTAGTCGCATTTTCTCTCTATATTTTGGTATATATAACAGTTTCCTCTCAAACATCTCTACTAAAATCTGTCGCTATTGTTTCTTAAGATGATTTGGTGAAACAAACAGGGACTTGGGCTGCTGTCTTTTTCAGCCATGACTCCTTCTCATTCCAAAGATACAAATCAACTTCAAGTGATTATATTCTCTTCTTCTGCTCTATGTATCTTATAGCAATAGGACAAGGCGGTTACAAACCGTGTATCATGGTATTTGGAGCTGATCAATTCCATGGAAATGATCTAAAAGATGCAAAAGCCAAGAGTTCTTTCTTCAACTGGTTGTATTTTGGAAACTCTATTAGCATATTGACCACTCGTTTGGTCTCTAGCTACATCCAAGAGAACGTAAGCTGGTCATTACTCATTAGGGTTTGGTATTCCAAGTCTTTCAATGCTATTTGCTCTGTTTTTGTTCCTCCTTGGAACTACCTCTTATCACTTTAGCACTGAGAGAGTTGGAACGCAAAACCCTTTTGCCAGAATCAGTCGTGTTTTCGTGGAGGCAGTAAAGAACAGAAGACACCCAGATTTAAATATAGCTAACACGAAGGAGACCCTCCTCCTAACTCGCCATAGTTCTAAACAATTCAGGTAATAACATAATCTTTTTTTATTAGGGTCAAAAGTATATATGTACAAAAAAATAACATTAAAAATATATATTATAAACAAAACTTTTATATGATTATAAGTCCAACTTTTTAAAAGTTTACCTGTCCAAAATTATTAATATAGATTTGAGCTTAATTCTAAGGGATCAAATGTATTTTTAGTTGGAGAATCTGGATTTGAGTATTTTTTTTAAATAGAATGTGTATTTAGATTAAATTTATTGGGGTCAATCTAAAATTTTAAATGTGGTCAATATTATAATTGTTTAAAAAATACAAAGGATAATTAAATTTTGTGGGGTCAACTGACCCATTACTTCTCACCTGCCTCTGCCCCTGAACATAATTAACATATACAGTATGTTGTTTCTTTAGTATCTCTGAGGCCACATTGTGCTCATACCATCTAGATTTCTATCAGTAATTCCACGTCGATAGATGAAAAGAAATGTAATAATCTTATTTGTTACAGAAGAAACATTTGTTATTTTATCTCAACGGATATCATTTAGCTTTGAGATGAAAGTCTATGAACTTTTGACAATTCCTATTGCATGCTATTCAGATTTCTAGATAGAGCATCAATTTCATGTGAATTGGGGGAAATTGAAGAAGCAAAAAAGGTGCTTAGGCTTGTTCCCATATGGATGACTTGTTTAGTCTATGCCATTGTATGCGCACAGTCCCCTACTTTCTTCACAAAGCAAGGAGCCACAATGGATAGATCAATCTCACCAGGATTCTTAGTCCCTGCAGCTACACTCCAAAGTTTCATAAGCCTAACAATGGTCGTCTTCATCCCAATCTACGACCGTCTACTCGTCCCAGTAGCAAGATCCTTCACTCAAAATCCATCAGGAATCACAATGCTTCAAAGGATTGGCACAGGTGTTTTCCTCTCCACTCTTGCTATGGTAGTAGCTGCTTTGGTTGAGACCAACAGGCTCCAAACCGCTCGGAATGACCAATGACGTCACAATACTTATGAGCATGTGGTGGTTGGTTCCGCAGTACGTTCTTTATGGAGTCTCCTGCGTGTTCACAGAAGTGGGTTTGCAAGAGTTCTTCTACGACCAAGTCCCTAATGAGCTTAAGAGCGTTGGTATGGCTCTCAACCTAAGCATATACGGGGCGGAAACTTCCTAAGCAGCTTCATGATATCAGTCATTGCTAAAGTCACGAGCCAGTCTGGTCAAACGAGCTGGTTTGATAACGACTTGAACCAAGCTCATCTAGATTACTTCTATTGGCTACTGGCTTGTCTCAGCTTCATTGGTTTTGCCTCATACTTGTGGTTAGCCAAATCTTATGTCTACAACAGACCAAACACCTTCTAAAGCATTGTCTTCTCTGTTCAGCCAACTAATTTGGGCTTTTTCTATTTCTGAAATGGACTTCACAGTCAACCAAATCAGCATTTTACATACTAGCATTTATGACTTGAAAATTTTTCTTTTAGATTATTTTTTTTTTCCGATAAAAACTTTTGTCTTTAGATTATTATTATACGTAACATTTATTTCTTATTATAGTATTTTAGAAATCGTTGAAATTTAATGATTTTTACAAAAAAAAAAAAAAATATATATATATATATATACGCATATCATTAAAAATTAAGATTTAACCATTTTTCAAACTTATAAACACAAATTATTAAAAATTAAGATTTAATACTAATTTCTTTATTGATTTCTTTTTATTATTTGGCTAAACATTTAGATAGAAACTATTATATGTTCAAGGGTACATATGTCCTAATTTCTGGGAACACCTGTAATTAGTAATTGTGAGAGACTGATGAGAGTACATGTGTTCAGCGACATGTTATATTAAAATTATACATTTAAAAATATTTTAATGTTGATTTATTTCCCGAATCACATATTTTAATAAGTTATATCAACTGAGATCAATTTAAATCTCTAAACCACGTCAGTGCACATGAACTCTTGCTTTTTTGGTTAAAGAAGTGCACGTGAACTTTTTTAACTGAAATCGAATAACAATGACCAGTGCACCTACTCCAGGCTCGAGCCACCTTCTAATATTTAAATTAATAAAACAAAAGTTAACAGCCACTTTCTAATATTTAAACTAATAAAACAAAAGTTATACTACTCAATTAGTATTATTTTTTTTGGTAAAAACTACTCAATTATTATCTTCTTGTTCATAAACACAAGAAGCATTTTTAAAAAAATTTAAAGACAAAAGCCAATGGCGATCGCCTGCGATGAACTAGAAAGTACTCTTCCTACAGTCACCACTGAAGATTCCATGGACAAGCCAGCTGACAGATTATCCTCTGGAGGATGGAAATCGGCGAGGCTTATCATCGGTTAGTAAGTCCGATCATCACTCTCACCAAGTTAGCTTCGTTAACTCATAGAGATTCCGCTTTGTTTGTAGGTGTCGTAATGGCGGAGCAGTTCGCCTTTTACGGGATTTCGTCGAACCTGATAACTTACTTGACGGGACCATTGGGAGAGCCAACAGCTGCAGCTGCGGCGAATGTCAACGCTTGGAGTGGAACGGTGTCGTTTCTTCCCCTTCTCTGGGGCTTTATCGCTGACTCGTTTCTCGGCCGCTACCGTACCATCCTAGTCGCATCTTCTATCTACATTTTGGTATATGTAACAGTTTCCTCTCAAACATCTCTACTAATTAAAACCTATCATAGTTGTTTCTTAAGATGATTTGGTGAAACAAACAGGGACTTGGGCTGCTGTCTTTTTCAGCCATGACTCCTTCTCATTCCAAAGATACCAATCAACTCCAAGTGATTCTCTTCTTCTGCTCTATGTATCTTATAGCAATAGGTCAAGGCGGTTTCAAACCGTGTATTAAGGTATTTGGAGCTGATCAATTCGATGGAAGTGATCTAAAAGAGGCAAAATCCAAGAGTTCTTACTTTAACTGGTTGATGTTTGGAACTTGTGTTAGCATATTGACCACTCGTTTGGTCTCTAGCTACATTCAAGAGTACCTAAGTTGGTCCTTAGGATTTGGTATTCCAAGTGTTTCCATGCTACTTGCTCTGTTTCTCTTCCTCCTTGGAACTAAGACTTACCGGTTTAGCACTGCAAGAGGTGGAAAGAAAAACCCTTTTGCTAGAATCTGTCGTGTTTTCATGGAGGCTTTTAAGAACAAAACAAAACCAGATTTAGATATATATAACCCGAATGAGACGCTCCTTCTCCTCACTGACAGGAGTTCAAAACAATTCAGGTAACAAATTAACAGAGATTTTTACTTCTTTTTTTTTTAATCTTTGAGGCCTTAACTGTGCTTATACCATCTTATTTCCTCTATATATGTATTATGGCAGATTCCTTGACAAGGCAGCGATTTCGTGTAGTTTGGCTGAAATTGAAGAAGCAAAAGCGGTGCTTAAGCTTGTTCCCATATGGATGACTTGCTTAGTCTACGCGATTGTATGTGCACAATCTCATACTTTCTTCACAAAGCAAGGAGCAACAATGGACAGGTTGATGTTACCAGGACTCTTACCAGGACTCTTAGTCCCTGCAGCTACACTCCAATGTTTCATAAGCCTAACAATTGTCGTCTTCATCCCTATCTACGACCGTCTACTTGTCCCAATCGCAAGATCCTTCACTCAAAACCCATCAGGAATCACAATGCTTCAAAGGATTGGCACAGCGATTTTCCTCTCCGTTGTTGCTATGGTAGTAGCCGCCTTGGTTGAGACCAAAAGGCTACGAACCGCTCATGATGATGTCACAATTCTGATGAGCGTGTGGTGGTTGGTTCCGCAGTATGTTATCTATGGAGTCTCGGACGTCTTCATGGTGGGTATGCAAGAGTTCTTTTACGACCAAGTCCCTAGTGAGCTTAGGAGCGTTGGTATGGCTCTGGATCTAAGCATATATGGGGTTGGCAACTTTCTAAGCAGCTTCTTGATATCAGTCATTGACAAAGTCACGAGCCAGTCTGGTCAAACGAGCTGGTTCGATAACGACTTAAACCAGGCTCATCTAGATTACTTCTACTGGCTACTGGCTTTTCTCAGCTCCATTGGTTTAGCCTCCTACTTGTGGTTTGCCAAGTCGTATGTCTACAACAGACCAAACACCACCTAAAAACATTGTGTAGTCAATCTTCTTAACTGAATTGGGCTTTTCCATTTCTAATATGGGCTTCAAGACCAACCAACTCGGCATATACTCTGGTGTTTACAAAACCGGACCAACTCTAGAAAATATTGTTTAAAATTAATGGGGGAATTAGATTCAAACTATAAAATAATTGGGGTAGATTTAATTTACTAAACAGTTGATAGACAATTCGTTGAAAATAAGAGAACAACCCCACTATATAAGCCTATCAAGTGATTACATGGCATAAGCTGAACACATCATATTTAACATTAAATATAATATAAGGAAATTTTAAAATAAGATGTCTCCAAAAGAAAGGTTTGCCCAATCAATGTTTGTCTCATACAAATCTCCACCATGCAAGGTTTTAGGTTCTCCACGTGAACCCTAAATCCACTGCTATATATCCAGCTTATACTCTGTTTAACAGAGTCTGTTACCTCCAAGTCGGTGACAGTCATGACATCGTAATCAACCACACGTGGCATGACGAGCTGTCTCCACCTCCATCCTATGAAACAGTCGAGTTCTTTTGCTGGAAGTCACGAGCAACTTGGAAACCCACTGCATCACCATCCCCCGTCGACATCAATTTCAAATTTATTAAAAAGTTTATATTATTTTATAGTAAAAAAGGTTTTAAACGGTACTTGAAAAACATTATTAACCTTGTTAAAAAGTTTATATTACTTTATCCTCAGGAAAGGTAAAAAAAATTTATCCAAATGATTGAATCCAACGAATGTTAACAAAAAAAAAAAAAAAAAAAAAAAAAGAATTCAACGAATAATTAGTCTAACGGCTACAAATTCAAAACAAGATTATTTGCCAGTACTCACTACTCACTTACTCAGTAGCGAAAAATATATATACAAGGTTCAGTACGTTTACAATGCCTGAAGCCAAATAATTTTTTAGTTTCAAATTTCTAACGCGAAGTTGACAATCATCTAAATGAGTATTGAATAACTCCTTTGGACCAGACTTTTATTGTGTCCACACATGCATATATGTGATGTCAAGGCTGGAGATTTTCCGTATCATCTTAATTGAAATATAAGATGCCATTTGTATTAATTTTAGTAACCACCCGAGAATGACAGATGCCATTCGTTCCCAACCACTTCTATACCTGTTACCGAAGACCTTCTAGTTTTAGCGTCGCATTGATCTTATGGACCAATGGTGTTAATTTCTGTCGTGACTCACGTGTTACATACAGTAGAAGAATTTAAAAAACGAGCCTAGACTAGATTTCGGTCATTATGATATATATATATATATATATTTGGTACATCATAATGACGGAAATATATATATATTGTTCAAGTGACTCTGAAACAATATCATAAGAGGCAATGTCGATCTCCAAGTCCGTTGACGAAGCCGCAACTACACTTTCAAACGGTATCGTCGAGTGCTCCGTAGATTTTCGAGGCAAACCATCCATCAGATCCGCCTCCGGTGGATGGATATCCTCTGCCTTCACCATTAGTAAGTCTTGATCTTTTTTTCCCCACTTACTCAAATTTTCACGCCAAATTCTCAAAGAAAAAGAAAGAATATTTTGGCAGGTGCGGAAGTGGCTGAGAAATTCGCCTACTTCGGGGTGGCCTCAAATCTGATAACCTACTTCACGGGGCCACTGGAACAGTCAACGGCGGTTGCAGCCTCAAACGTCAACCTCTGGCTTGGAACAGCAGCCTTTTTGCCTCTTATATGGGGTTCTATCGCCGACTCCTTTCTCGGCCGTTTTCGTACAATCCTCTTAACCTCCTCTTTCTATATCTTGGTAATAATCAAGCTCAAACTTTCCTCTTTTGTTACACTAGGCTAGCGTCATGATTACTCATGCGCGCAGTTATTACCAATTGGTTTTGAGGTGGAATCTCATAATTCTTAGAAATCTCTAATATATCTAAACTTATGTGATCTTGACATTTAGGGACTTGGGCTGCTTACGTTTTCAGCGACGATTCCTACTCTCTCTCAGGTCAAAGTAACAGTCTTCTTTTGTGCTCTTTATCTAATTGCTTTGGGCGAAGGAGGCTTCAAGGTATGTCTTAGAGCTTTTGGAGCAGACCAGTTTGATGAACAAGACCCTGAAGAGTCCAAAGCCAAGAGCTCTTACTTTAACTGGTTGTATTTTGCGATATCCACCGGCATATTGACCACTCGGTTGATCGTCAATTATGTCCAAGAGAATCTGAGCTGGGCTTTAGGATATGCGATTCCATGTCTTTCCATGATGCTTGCTCTGTTCTTGTTCTTTCTTGGAATTAACACTTACCGCTTCAGTACTGTGGGAGAGGGGACACAAGGAAAAACGCATAGTAACCCTTTTGTTAGAATCGGCTGTGTTTTGGTGGCTGCAGTCAAAAACCGGCGACAAAGTCCTTCCGAGACCTTACTTCTTCTGCCAGACGAAAGTTCGAAGAAATTCAGGTAATACAAAATGTTTTGTTTGTTTGGTGTTTGTTTTTTTTAAATCTTTGTGGTTTTGTTTTAAAACAAAATCATTCTTTGAAATCAAGTTTCTTATCTAAACTTAGGTAATTGCATGTATACTTAACTTTTTAATATTCTTTCTATTATTAAAATTTCATAAATTCAAAAATGAATAGACAAATTAAATTAATTTCACTAAAAACAAAATTGGAACATTTTTTAATCTATAAATTTAAAGCATGTGTTAGATTCAATAATTTACATGTGGTCATGTGATAAATTATTATTTTATCTTTTTTGTCAACGTCATGTGATAAATTATTTTGTTTGATATAAAATATGTTCGACAGTATATAAAACTTATGCATACAAATTATATGTGAAGATGATTAAATATTTCTTATAATTGTTTATAGATATTATCTGATTTTGTTATATAATCTAATTTGAAACATGTACTATAAAAGATATATATTTTCAATAAAACCATTTGATTTATCATTTTTTCTTAGATTTCTTAATCTGTTAGTAAATATTTTTAACATACATTTTTGTTTAACTTTCTCTCTTTTCAATTATGTTTTCATTATATAGATTGTAAACATATATTTTTTTTTTTTGGGGCTAAAATAGATTGTAAACATATATATAACCAAATGCCCACAAAAATATGTGTTTACAAAACTTAGCAATTAGCATTTAGAGTTGACATTTACATTTTACAAAAGAAAAAAAAATTATGAGAAATAAAATAAAGCTTTAAACTGTATATCTTCTAAAAGTCTCACAAATAACGAGTATTTTTATTTGAAAGAAATGTGACTTGTTTGCCTCACAAGTGTAAAAAGCAAAAAAATGCATGTAACATCTTTGGCAACTGCAGATTCCTGGACAGAGCGTCGATTTCGTGCGATTCATCTGAAGTTGAGGAAGCAAAAGCTGTGTTGAGTCTCGTTCCAATTTGGATGTGTAGTTTAGTGTTTGGCATTGTGTATTCTCAATCTCCCACTTTCTTCACAAAGCAAGGATCCACTATGGACAGAGCAATCTCATCAACACTCCTAGTCCCTGCAGCTACACTCCAATGCTTCATAAGTCTAGCAATTCTCGTCTTCATCCCAATGTACGACCGTTTATTCGTCCCAATCGCACGATCAATCACTCACAAGCCAGCAGGAATCACAACGCTTCAAAGAATTTCTACCGGCATTTTTCTCTCAATTATTTCAATGGTAATAGCTGCTTTGGTCGAGATGAAAAGACTCAAGACCGCTCGAGATCACGGACTAGTTGATTCCCCTAACGCCACGGTCCCAATGAGCATTTGCTGGCTGATTCCACAATATGTTCTCTTTGGAGTCTCTGACGTTTTCACTATGGTTGGTTTACAAGAGTTTTTCTACGGACAAGTCCCGGTCGAGCTTAGGAGCGTGGGACTGGCTCTATACCTAAGCATAATTGGCATAGGAAACTTCTTGAGTAGCTTCATGGTATCGGCCATCGAGAAAGCCACGAGCCACTCTGGTCAAGTGAGCTGGTTCTCTAATAACCTGAACCAGGCACATCTTGATTACTTCTACTGGCTACTTGCTTCTCTCAGCTCCATCGCTTTTGTTATTATTGTCTATTTCGCCAAGTCGTATGTCTACAAAAGCCCAAAGTAACCCTCTAACGATCTTGAGGAATAATATTGAGTGAAATTAAATAAATTGAATGGAAAATAGTGAGATACAGATGCGACAAATAAATTTGTAATAGTGAGATACAGATGCGACTAACAGAAATATAGAGTGGTCGGTTCGAATCACTTTGGTCACCTAGCCGCGGTTTAAATTTGAAATATTTCCGAACGCGTATCCGGATGCAAGGCCTTGTGGGATTAGTCTTTGGCCTATAAAACCTTTGGGATGTCCACGGTTAATTCAAAAAAAAAAAAATTCTAATATAATAATATGGATGGTATGGTATAGTTTTGGTTAGATTCTTTTTTTTTATATATTTTTTGGTTAGATTCGAATTATGATTCCATTTTGGGATAGAGAAAATGGAAAAAAAAAATGGATGCATTTAAACCATATTAAACTATGGTTCTGTTTTCGGATCAATAATTTTGATTCAATGCCTGATCAGATTGATTCGGTTTGTAACTAACCATTGTCTCGCATCCACCAAAGTATGTGACGTGACGTGACGTGACGTAGATTATTTAATTAAAACAATTGGGCTGAATTCGGCTTTGTTATTTCCATAGTGAGCTTGGGCATATAACTGGGCCTAGTACCCAACTAATCCATATTAGACCAAAAGCAACCCATGTAATTTGGCAGGGGAAAAAAAAAGACAACCGATGTGATTTCCTGTGTCTTCTTCTCATCTGTTGATGCAAGTTCACTATGGAAAAAAAAAATATATATATATATATAACGTACACAATTTTATAAAAATTTATATTATATTTGTGTAGTGGTTAAAAGCAACCTCTAAATTTTAGTCGTTGCATAAAATTTTGTGTTAATTTTTTGTTTTTGAAATTAATTTCGTATTGATTTGAAGCCGAATATTAACTAACTGAATCAGTTTACATATTTTTCCGGAGGTAACGTTAATTCGCTTTATTTTATTTTGTCGTTCTCGATAAGAGAAACAGGCAAGCTGTCTCATCATGTGATGTAAAAACGGCAAGTGTTCGTTTTTTTCGTTTCTCATTTTTTTTTTTTTTTGTAACAGCAAACGTTCACAAACACGTTAGACAGAGAAGCGTTCGTCCTTTCCGGAATATTTTTGTCCAAAACATTACAAAGCTAGCTAGTTTACTTAACGTATATTTGTCGGATGCCATTCCCTCCCCAAAAAATATTATGGTTTTAGGATATTTGCATTTTTGCCCTCTAAAAATCCATTTTTTGAGCGTCTCCATGATTGCTTACACAATAGCATACTGCTTCCTAATAAAATTCATATATACCATATAGTATGCCCAATATGTGTAGATAAAATAAGAAAAGTCAGATACGATGATCTTAGCATCTAAAATAAACTAATAGTGTCAAACTATTTTTATTATTAGCTCCCACCTTAATAAATATAATAAAATTGTTAATTAGGGTACTGCATACTACGATCAATTATCTGTTAAAAATGTATATAAAATAAGTAAGTGGGTTATGAAAGAAAAAAAAAAAAAAGAGAGAGAGAGATAACAGCTAAATACAATGTAAGAAACTAAGAATGTATAATTAATAAGATGGCACCAGCGATGATGAACAAAACCAACCAAACAGCTTTCTTTCTTCTTTTTCTTTTGACAAAAGCAACCGATGAAGGGATTTTTAACGGATCACTCCCGGGTCCCGCGCCATTGTACCAACTTTACTTTTTCAAAAATATTTAGTTAAATACGATTATTTTTTTTAACAAATATAATTATAGTACTTAATTTGGCTGATTTTTTTCTATTAAATTAAAAGTTGTAAATCCTATATTGCTATATTACTACTACTTAAAAGTTGACACATGAAATGTGGAAATTTATATGAATTTTCGGGAGATAATATACCAAAATATATATGTGGATACATATTTACACAATTATATTAAAAAATATGGTCTTTAGAACGTAAGTTGAGTTCATATTAGGTGGCAAAAAAACGTCTGATGACCAGTAGTAGAAAATAGACAAAATATGACATGAATGGAATATGAGTACTGTCTTTTTTTTTTTTTTGGTAAAAATATGAGTACTGTCTTATATGCCTGTATTTGGTTTAATGCGACCGTAGGGTTGACAGTTCTAGTCTACTGCAATTTTTTACCCATGATATCCGATTTTGCAATCAGTTTAATCAATAATACATAAGGTTTCAACAAAGCATCGACAACGGTTCCGAATTCCGATACCAATAGTTTATTTTTAAAAACCTCAAAACAAATAATTTTTTGATATATATATTTATGATTCCTTTTGGATCGTAGAAAAATATCTGAGGACTTCGTTTTCACAATTAAACTTAGGTATATTAAAACATAGGTAAGACAAGTTCCAACGTTTCATACGTCAACAACTTGAAAAAAGGGGTAAGAATGACATGCAGAAAAGATTCGTTTTGTTTTTGTCTTGATAAATATTTCAAACAAATTGGATTGTGTACTAAATTCATGGTATATGCTACTATACTGGTATCCAAAGTTTTATAAGATTTATCTATATCCAGGATATTTAGATTACATGAAAAAATTGTCATCTGTTTCTAACTTGACTTCTGTAATTCTTTACTCCCTCCGTATTTTATTAATTGTCGTTTTAGAATTTTTATTTCTTTGAATTATATGTCGTTTTCAAATTTCTATGCAAAATTAATAAAATACGGAGGGAGTATTTATTATTACGGTTTAAAAAAAAAAAGAGAGAGAGTTTTTATAAAACTTTTACTGATTTAGATTAATACTATACATTTAGATTATTTTCTGAATAATATCATTTTAATAGGACAGAAAAATTATACTAGTATATTTTAGTGGTGATGAAGCAAAAAAAAAAATTACTACTAATGTGATGATATAACATGGTGTCATGATTTGAAACACACTTTACTTTAAAATAAAAAATTATTAAAAACATGACTAGCATGCTACTGCTTTTTCTTTCCGTTTGGCAAATGATTCCACCTTTTTCCTCATCACAAACATTGTATTCTCTAATCTAGTTTGAAAAATATTCTCTTTAATTAGGCACATAGAAAGAATCTTGACGACTACGGGAGAAAAGCGGTAGAATGGATATTTTCAAATCATTAAGATATGTTATAAATAAATATCAAATCACAAGATTTTATGGAATATCCAATCATATTATTCATAAAAGTGTCGATTATGGGATGTATATAGATATAGAAACTAATATAATGTTAATTATGGAGAAACCACGTAAAATGAGGAAAGGTAAAAACTTTTTATTTTGGCAAGTGGTTAAAAAAGGAAGTTAAAATAAAATAGAAACAAATTGGTGAAGCGAAAGACGGCCGTTGGGAGAAAAGAAATGGGACCCAGTGAGGGCGTTCGAATGAGCTGTCAAAACAGCTCCGACCAGTCTGTGTTCCCTTTAGCCTTCCATTACCAAATTCCTCTGTTTTTTATAAAAACCTCTCCTTCCTTCTCTTCTCTCTCCTCACAAACTTAATTCTCTCTTTCACTTCTTTCCAATTCTCTCTCTCTCTCTTTCTTGAATTTCGGAATATGGCTCAAGAGGAGGCACAGAAATCAGCTGATGTCCCCGTGTCCACGGAGAAACCTATGACCGATAAGGAGGTGACTGTTCCTGAGAAAGAGGTGGCTGCTCCTGTTTCCGTTGCTTCGGAGGAGAAGGCGGTGCCGGAGAAGGAAGAGAAGGTGGTCTCGGAGAAAGAGACTCCGGTGGCGGAAGCGGAGAAATCTGCTCCGGTTAAGGAGGAAGAGACTGTTGCTGTAGCGGAGAAGGTGGTTGTTCTGTCTGCTGAGGAAGTTCAGAAGAAGGCACTTGAGGAGTTTAAGGAGCTTGTGAGGGAGGCTCTGAACAAACGGGAATTCACTGCTCCGGTCACGCCTGTGAAGGAAGATAAACCCGAGGAGAAGAAAGCAGAGGAGGAAACTAAAGGAGAAGAGAAAACAGAGGAAAAGAAAGAAGAGACACCAACTGAGGTGAAGATTGAAGAAGAGAAACCAGCCGAGGAGGAGAAATCATCGGATGCGGCTCCAGCTCCAGTAGAGACCAAATCGGAGGAGAAACCTGAAGAGAAAGCAGCCACTGAAACCACCGAGAAAGCCTCGGCTGCTGAAGAAGACGGAACCAAGACTGTTGAAGCAATCGAAGAATCGATCGTCTCTGTTTCACCACCTGAATCAGCCGTTGCACCGGTAGTGGTAGAGACCGTCGCTGAGGCGGAGCCAGTGGAGCCGGAAGAAGTTTCGATCTGGGGAGTTCCACTCCTCCAGGACGAGAGATCCGACGTGATCCTCACAAAATTCCTCCGCGCAAGAGACTTCAAGGTCAAAGAAGCTTTAACTATGCTTAAAAACACCGTACAGTGGCGTAAGGAAAACAAAATCGACGAGATCGTCGAATCCGAAGCCGGAGAAGAAGCAAGCGAGTTCGAGAAGATGGTGTTCGCTCACGGTGTCGACAAAGAAGGCCATGTCGTGATCTACAGCTCTTACGGTGAGTTCCAGAACAAGGAGCTTTTCTCAGACAAGGAGAAGCTTAACAAATTCCTCAACTGGAGGATTCAGCTTCAGGAGAAGTGTGTGAGAGCTATTGATTTCAGCAACCCTGAAGCGAAATCTTCGTTCGTGTTCGTCAGTGACTTCAGGAACGCTCCTGGACTTGGGAAGAGAGCGTTGTGGCAATTCATCAGACGCGCCGTTAAACAATTCGAAGACAATTATCCCGAATTTGCCGCTAGAGAGGTATATTTTTTTGTTTTTTTTTTTTTTTTTTCACAACATATAGTATGATGATTTGAACCGGATGATGACAATAGCATTAAAATTTAGAAAATAATTAGGATTACAATTAAAGATGATATAATATAAACTAGTCACGCCGAAATTGCTGCACAAAAAGATTATTTATTTCTTTAATTGCACATTTCATTTTCTATATAGGTTTTTAATTCTTCTTTAATTGCCCTATTAATTAATAAATGTTTTTTTTTTTTTTTTTTTTTTGCAGTTGTTCATCAATGTCCCATGGTGGTACATTCCTTACTACAAAACATTCGGATCTATCATCACATCGCCAAGGACTAGGAGCAAGATGGTCCTTGCTGGTCCATCCAAATCTGCCGATACAATTTTCAAGTAATTAACCAATAATTCACTTATAACATTTCTTGATAATTCAAATATTTGTTCAAATATTCAAATAAGGCTTATATGTTGGTTGAAACTTGAAACAGATACATAGCTCCTGAACAAGTCCCAGTTAAATACGGAGGACTAAGCAAAACTCCTTTGACCACTGAAGAAACCGTAACCGAAGCCATTGTTAAACCGGCAGCCAACTACACCATTGAATTGCCTGCTTCTGAGGTATTTACATTCAGAATTCGATTACTAATAAGGTTATGTTGTAAAAATGTTATCGATTAAGAAGGTTAATGTGGAATGTGTTGGTTTGTGGCAGGCTTGCACGCTTTCATGGGATCTTAGGGTTTTGGGTGCTGACGTGAGCTACGGAGCTCAGTTTGAGCCAACCACCGAGGGAAGCTATGCTGTGATCGTCTCTAAAACCCGGAAGATTGGGTCAACTGATGAACCGGTGATAACCGATTCTTTTAAGGTGGGTGAACCAGGAAAGATTGTGATCACAATCGATAACCAGACTTCCAAGAAGAAGAAAGTGCTCTACAGGTTCAAAACTCAACCAAGGTCTGATCTTTGAAATTAAAATTCCGAGACCATATCTTACGTGCCGCAATCTGAAATCGAATGAAGAAGCCAAAAATGTTATTTTGTTATTTGGAGGAACAAATTTTCATTAATTTAATTTAGTTTGTTATTTAATATAATGTTTTGCTGGGGAGTTTGCTTTGTTTTGCTATTGGGGGTTGTTTTGTGTGTGGAGATTATGTGATTAAAAGTTAAAAGCAAAAGAAGAACACTTTATTTCATTATTTTACCTTTTACTTTTTTTGTTCTTTACTTTTTATTGTACAATTTGTGTAAATCTTAATGTACTCAATATTTATATTTGTCTTTCTCTAACTTTTATCTTTACTTCTTGTTCATGAAATTGATTCTGAAGTTTGAACAAAAAAAAAAAAAAAAAAAAAAAGAAATTGATTCTGAAACAAATACTTTTCTTGGTAAAACATTCGGAAAATTGTCTATACCAAATCTTTAAATAGTTAAAAATAGAATTGAGAGTTACATGTGTTTAATTCTAATCTATTATCTTCAAGATATATAGATATATTATCTATATAAATATAATGTTCAGTGGATATTTTAGTTTAAGAAAGATAAGAAGGGGAGACGTGTCAAGCCTGATTGTACACTTGTTGTTATATCAACATTGATAGAGAGATATGAATATAAATATGAAAAAGGTCCCTCTGTGTATAATTATAATACATGGAATTGGATAACACTGAATGAGACATTAAGGATGAGATATAAGAGCATGTTTATCGGTTAAGGACAAACCAAAATGCTTAATATTTTATATTATTACTTTTTGTCTCAGAGTTGGTGGTTCCCAACTCGACAAACCCAACCCAAAAGCTTGTAGTCTATCACACGATGCCATGTCACCAAAGACAAGTAAACAATGTCGCTATATAAGGACGTCTCAGAGTGTATTACAATTTTTGATTTAAATTAAATGCTTTTATTACTAAGGACACCACTTTTCACCACCGATAAATATGGTCTAATGAGAATGGACCCTATTTGTTGAAAATTTGAAATATGGCCTTATAAGTCGTGGATAAGCGACGGATCACGGAATCAAAGCACATATTTATATTTGACATCAAGCAAAGAAAAGATATTTCTTTGTTTTTTTTTCGACAGAGGAAAAAGATATTTAACCGTAAACTCTATATTAGTTGTATTATTATTTGGCGAATCTAAATCTCTTGGTAGTGCGGAGACCAAAGACAATGGAGTGTTGATTGAATTTTTTTCTTTCTGATTTATCATTATAAAGACGGATTAGAACGAATAATAATATTTACTCTGTTCGGAAAATTGACCTCTAGATTGACTTCTAGTACATGTTATTTTTTTTTTTTTGGCAAACAACTTCTAACATGTTATTAGGGCATCGAAACAAAAAGAAAAAAAAAACATTGACAAGCAAACCGATATTAACAAGTAGCTTATAACGTGGAATATTACCAAAACATAAGAAAATACACAAATAATAAAAAGAAACAGCCGGGACAGGTGAGAATGTTGACAAATGCAACTAATAATGGCTAATTGGCTATGGCCTACTAATAAATGATAAATCCAATAAGTCTAAAGTTAACATCAAGTCTAATCCGCATGTTTATCAAAGTAATGGTAAATCCTATAATATAACTACGGCCCTTACCATGATGATCACAACAAGTCTTTTCATCTTAAATTATAAACTAACTGTATACATGTCATTGTCCTTAAGTTTTTTCTTCATCAACTTACGTCATTCATCTTGAAAATGATAGTAATATACTTATATTTGAAAATCAGGTGAGGTGAGAATGTGCAAATGAGATGGACATACTAAAATTGACCACTTTATAATCGAACCATTCTTAATCGAATTTCATACTAACTAATTTCGAAACTTTAATTTCCATGCAGAATTTTATAAAAGCTAAAAAGAAAGTGTTTCTAACAAAAATAAGATTGTTCCTTCACCATAAAATTCCAACATTGTGTGGAATTTTTAACAAGATCCACCAAGAATATTGAAAGTAGAAGGAATACAGAGTGTCAACCTGAAAACAGCTAAAGTTGAGTGTTTTTTTTTTATAGAAAAAAGCATGAATTTTTATTAATGGTCACATAAATGAATCATATGTAAAAATAAAATATGATGTAAAAGAATGGAAGTGATCATAATGTCTGGTCCGAAGACAGTTCGGAGTTCATATGAAAAATGCATAAATAATCAACAATAGGAAAGGGAGGGACATGCGTGGACCGACACAACACAAACAGCCATGAATGCAATTTGAACATATTCACTACTGCCCTAGTCTTCGCATGTGCTTCTTCATCAATTCCTCATTCACTTTCTATTTGCTTTTCCTTATATAATTTTTAAAGAAAATAATAAAATATCACTTTCACACAATTGAATTACACAATAATTGTTGTTGGTTGATCATTTCAGTTCCATAAATAGAGAGGTATGTGTTTAAATGTATGTTGTGTGAGTGTGAAAAAGGGTTTGTAATATTACATACGCTTATAGATTTGTTTCGTTTGACCAATTTAGTTTTAGGCTGTTAGCAACGAGCGACTATATAAACCGCTGAAAACATGACAATGTTTAAATTTTTTTTTTTTGTCATTTTTTAAAAAAACACACAAAACAATAATCATATATATTAATTGGCTGTCTTAAAACAAAATCATTGACTTTTTTCGTTGACCGAATTTTTGATCGATTTAGCTAAAATCAAGTCCGAGTATGAACTAAGTTGAGTATTACATTTCTTGACTCCTCTAAATAAATAAAAATGTTGGACATGGATTATAAAATATAAATAAGCTATGAATAATTTGTCACTACCAGTCTTTCATTTTTGCTAAGACTTTTTATTCGTAAAGAAATGAAAAATACAATATTAGAAAATTATCACAGCCAACATTCAACGAGTTTTTATCTGAGATACTCCTCAGATTCAAAATTTATTCTCAAATACTCCTCAATTGTAAAAAGACAAAAATATCCTTAATGAGGGTTGATTCCGAGTGATAAGGGTTAAATATAATTAAATGGGTAAGTGTTCAACGAAAAACACAGTAGTTTAGTAGTTGCGAGCTTCATGCGCGCACGCGCGCGTGCCATACAAGTAGATTAATTCTTTGGCTCTGAGGAGTAATTGAACCACATTCAACTCAGAAAATATTTTAACTCTAACAAACTGAAAAGAATCGGTTTATTCATAAATAAAACTTTTTGCAATTTTGAAATAATTGTCATTTTGAATAAATTTCTTTAATCTTTTTTTTTTCCTTTAATCTATAATTGGCATTTGAACGATACAATAGCCAACAGATTTAGGGTAAACAAGACACGAATTGAACCTCTTCCACCCACTCCAGTCTTGAGACAACAACATTATGTCAGTGTCGAGAAGTTGTTCCAACGTGTAAATCAATCAACAGCCTTACGAATCTTTTTCATTTATTTGAATTGAATATAATATACTTGGGATTTATACTTGATGTTGCACGACACCTAATAAGCCGTATACAGTTGATTTCATAAAACAGACACAATCAATAAACGTTAAACGGTTGAGATTTAAAGATCTTTATAATGAAATTTATTTCAGAAAGTTATGTAATATTCTCCCCAAATGATTACAAGAGCAAAATTCCTCCTGCCGGGGCCAGAGAGAGATCGTTTTCCCCATCCTCCTTTTCGAAGGAGAGATCTGTTCCATCATTATCCTCGTCTTCATGGTTCGTTGTGCTTGTGTTGCACGATCAGACCGCAAATTGGAAAGAGACGCTTCAGAGACATTGCTCTCTGATATCTTCAAAGGCTCTGCAAATTGGTGCTTTGTCACCTCTGCTAAGGTAGCCCATATTATGATTGTTATATCTGTCTTAGTTACAGTTTCAATCGCAAAAAGCAGATCACTTCTTGTGCTATTTGCTTCCCAAGGCCTCGTCTCACTTACTAGTTTTAAGATTGTCAAGGTTCGAAGACTCCATGACATCTATGGCTTAAGTGTTAAGATTGTCTGTATCTATCCTTTTATCTTTTATGCTTGTGTATTCCGCTTGCTTTTTGAAGCAGCGATGACAGTGTTGTCTTCTGTTGTAACCAATTCCTCCTTCTATGGAGAGGTTTAATCTATAAAAAGCTTGGTGTTCAAAAAAAAAAAAAAAAAAAAAGATTACAAGAGCAAAAGATGTAGAAGCTCTATCGTATAAACCACACATAATGATAAAGCAAACATTCTCACATATACAACCACACATAAAGACATATATCATCACTTCTGTTTAAAGAAAAACAAAAGTCTAGAAACCACATTTTTGTAAATAAAAAAAAGTTTGGAAAGATTTTCATTTGGTTTTAAACTTAGAGAGGTTTGACATTGAACCTGTAAACGAGCTTCTTCTTCTTAGAGGTTGGGTTGTCTACTGTGAGTAAAACCTTGCCAAGCTCGTTCACTTTGAAGCTATGGGTTAAAACCGGTTCATCGGATGGTCTCATCTTCCTTGGTTTCTGTATAACCACCGTGTAAGCATCTTTTTCCTCTGGCACAAATTCGGCCTTGTAGCTCACTTCCCATCCAATTACCCTTATCTCCCACACAAGTTCACATTTCTGCGGCAACAAAAACTTGAAATCAGACTTCAAAGGGTATTAATAAGCATCATGACTTAGTGACCTTCGTGTCATCTTTCAATTGTTTATGTTTTTGAGGATCGGATACTGCGGTAATGACAGAATTAAACATATAAATGCCTAACCTCATAGATTATGATCTCAACAGTTTGTTTTGTTCCGGGCTTAACAATGATCTCTGAGGCTGAATCTTCCAATGAAAAGTCTGGATTGCAATCACAAGGATCTACACTCAATCCTCCATATTGCACTGGAACTTGCTCGGGTGATATGTATCTATAGTTCACAATTAAACAGAGTTAAAAGACTAAACAAAAAAGGTCTATAAAACGGATTAAGAAACAAAACAACCGTAATCAATGAAAATTTTTCTAAAGTTACTTGAAAAGAGTTTCAGCTGATCGTGAAGGACCAGCAAACACCAGCTTGCTCTTTGATCGTGGTGTCATGAACGGACCAATCACAGTGTAGAACACAAGGTACCACCAAGGAACATTGATAAAGGCCTGAAAAATTGATCAACAAAACATTCAACCAGAATTTTCGATCATCATGTCTTAATCTGGACTATGGAACAGAGTCAAAAGACAACATGCTCACATACAAAAGACAGACAATAAAAAACTGTGTTCTGCTCCAGTTTTGAACAAGTTTCTTAAGTAAATCATCAGATTCACAACCGTAAAAACTAAAGATCTATGAGAAGATCTTGATGGATCAATATGATGTACCTGTTTGAAGACAAACTCAGGGTAATTGTCCTGAAGCAACTCAACAGCTTGCTTAGTGGCTGATCTAAGCTCTTTCTTCCCCAATCCAGGAGAATTCTTCATATCATTAACCTGAAAAATAGTAGAAACACCACCAGAGCTAAAATCTAGCTTCCTAATACTCCTCTCCAAGAACTGAATCCTAGTCCTCAAGAAATGTTTCCTCTTTTCCTCATCAGAGAAGGTCTTGTTATAAAGCTCCTTGTTCTGGAACTCACCATAGACATTGTAACACACAGGATGACCTTCTCGGTCATGTCCATGCATAAACACAACCTTATCCAAATCATCCACAAGATCTTCTTCAACCAGTTCATCGATCTTGAACTCTCTTCTCCACTTGATTGTGTTCTTGAGCATAGCCAACGAATCTTTGACCTTGAAATCCCTAGCTCTTAGGAACTTCAGCAAAACGACGTCGCTTCTATCGTCTTTGAGCAATGGGATTCCCCAAATCGTGACTTCTTCAGGTGTGTTGTTGGTGTCTTCCGGTTTAGGGATTGAACCGAATTGGTGATTGTCCAAAGCATCTCGCACAAGATTCTTGAGTTCATCAAGTGATTTCTTCTCGGAATCTGATAGATCGGAAAGTTTGCTGCTTTCTTCTTTGAACGAACCAAGATTCTGTGGAATTATACTCTTTTTCTCTTCAGCAGCTTCCTTCTGTGACGACGCCTCGTCTTCAACCTCTTTTTTCTCCGTTGACGCCGTTTCTGTTTCCGTCACTGTCGGTGGATGATGCTCTGACGGCGTTACCTCCGGCTGAGCCGTCACGGTTTCTTTTTCCAGCTCCGGAGGATTCTCAGTCTCAGTTGCTTTCTCCGGAGTTTCCTTTAGGACTTCTTGAGTAGACTCTGATACTTCCGGAGGAGTCAGGCTCGGCGATGGTTGCTTTTCCGGCGTAACGAGAGTGGTAATTGATTCCTCAGCCATTTTTTCTGTGATTTTTTCTTCCTAAATTGGGAATATTAAGTTTTTAGAAATGTGGAGACAAAAGTGTGTTGAGGAGTCAAAGTACGAAAGGGTATATCGGTCACGCCGATCGAACCGGTTTTTTTGTTGTCGTCACTCGTCAGCATGCGATATTTACAGTATATGCTCCCAAATCTTCCAAAGACAAAAAACGATGGTTGGAGTTATTAATTAATTGTCTCTGTTAAAACATCAATCCCAAATTAAATATATCGAAATTGGTGTCACAAAGAAAAACCAGTCTTGTAAGAATCCAATGACATTTGCTATACCTTTCATCTTTCTTTCTTTTTTTTGACGTCATCAATACCTTTCATCTTTCAATTTCAAGAAAAAAGAAAAAAAAAATAGAACCGATCCACGTGAAAGATATTAATGGACTCGGCCTTACTAAAAGACACTGTCTAATCAATTGGGCCCAATTATAAGCCCACGTTTCTTGTGTGCACAAAACCTTTTAGATCGTGCAAAGACCAGAAAGGTAAATCACCAACAACGGAAGAACAAAACTCTGAGCGATCGGAAGGAAGAAATCGATTTCGAAAAATGGCAGAGAAAAAGGAGAGAGTGCCACCGGACTACGATGTGAATGCTAAGTGGGACGCATGTCTCGATCTCACGGTCCGCCGCTTCGTTTACTCTTCTCTCGGTGGCGCATTCGCCGGTCTTCTGTTCTTCAGTTCGGTGTTTCGATATCCCCACTCTCGATTCTCGTTTTCTGATCACTTTTAGTTGCTTGAGGATAGATACTGATTAGGTTCTTAGAATGAATTGATAATACACGATGAAATAGGGTTTTAGAGTGTTTGATTTCCCCAATTTGGATCATATTTTGTACCAA
The DNA here is from genome assembly GCA_011420285.2 of Erysimum cheiranthoides. Lineage (NCBI taxonomy): Eukaryota > Viridiplantae > Streptophyta > Magnoliopsida > Brassicales > Brassicaceae > Erysimum > Erysimum cheiranthoides. The sequence goes on along the minus strand of CM022179.2, from coordinate 4,067,790 downwards.
TTATTTTTAAAGATTGGATTTTTATGATAATCTAGTTTCTGATTTTGTATAGGGAGTCCTGTTACAAGATGGGCATCGATTGCTTTGGGTGCTGGAATTGGTATTGGCTCTGCGTACACAGATTGCTCTCGTGCTTTTGATGCACCTTCTTCATCTTCAGCCAATTTAGCAGCTTCCAAGAGTGCAGAGACTTCTGTATCTCAGGTTAGTTGGAATCTCTTTCATCAAATGCTTTTGTTTTGGGAATCAGTATTATTAGTCTGGTAAAAAAATTGATACTTGGGGAGCAAATGTTAGAGAGATTGTCGAGATTAGAAAGGTTCGAGTTTAGCTGATGGATATTAGAACCAACATCTTTGCTTAGCTGATGGAGATAAGAACCAACATCTTTGCCTATGGTTAAAGTAAATTGAGAAGATTGAGCAGAGCTCGCTGAACTTAATAATTTGGTATCAGTTATCTTTCCATTCTTACATGCTTCCTTACTCGTCTTAGAGCTGTGGTTTGCCAACTCGAAAAACAAGTACATGCTTGTTCGTGTGGTAGTTATTACTATTGAACTACGAATCGGTAAATAACTATATATAGAGTACTAGATATCTATCCCCTTTGATAGGGTAGTTCCCTCTTGCAGCTTCCATTGTTTGTAACGTGTGATTAAGTAGAGTAACACAGCAAAAAAAAAGCAGGAAAAAGTTTTAATTGCAAATGGGGGTGGTGGCTAGTGCAGACCTCCTAATGAATGATCATTATCTATGAGTATAGATATATATTGTTTGCCTGGTTTACCTCTCAAGAATCGATCCTCTTAAAATTATGAGAAAGTAGAACAACATAAGGTTGAAAAACTTTGTTTTTGTTCTTATTGTTGCAGGTTGCAGACGAGTAGAGAATGTCTGATAAAGCGGAAGTTAGTAACGCATGCAAAGATGGAAGTATTCGGAAATAGAGCTATTCACGCAATGATTGGTGAATTGTTTCCTTAAACCTGCAAGGACAAGTCTTTTAAGATATTGTCAAATGTAAAAACTTATTTTGATTTGTTCTATCTCTCTCACAGTGGTTTTGCACAACTGAAATTAAAATGTTACTTCAATCATTCATTCTATTCTGGTTCCTCAACCTCTCAAGTAGGTTTCTCTAATATCTTCGTAATCCACATGTCAAACGGTGTCGTTTTTTGGCGTGATGAAAATTTGTAAACCGGAAATAACCGAGCGGGTCCCACATGTGAGAAGACGCGCTAATTAAAAATAAAGACCAAACCAAACCAAGTTCCGATCAACCGCCATAGTCACCGACTAAAAGCCTGCGAGCACGTATTCTTTTGACGACGACGAGGAGAAGAATTATCGGAAGAAACTCAGAGATGAATTGTCCACCGGAGAACGATCTTTGTTCGATATGTCATTCCCACTTCACCGCTCCTTGTCAAGCCAATTGTTCCCATTGGTTCTGCGGTTACCTCTCTTTCTCTCTGAGTCAATCCTCGTTTCAGTTCTTTAGATTTTTTTGCATCTTTGATTCGGTTTCTATTTTATCTTCACTAAGTCTTGTATTAGATCGGACAATTTTTGCCTGAATCTGTGCCAGTTTATTACCCTTTTTGTCATTAATAGACCGTTATTGCCTACGAGCTCTCACGATCGTTTGCATTTAGAATCAACTTTATAGTTCGGAATGAAATATGATTAAATGTGAGATTTTTCCTCAAATTCTTAAATTTCCAAACTTGAACAACTTTGTTTACCCTCTGCTTTCACAGCCGATTACAGATTCTTGTATTTTTTGGTTGACTTGGTGGTTTCATACTTGTTTTACTAGTAACAGTGGAATTAAGAGTCACTGACCTTTTTCTTCTTGCTTAATGTCTCTAACAACTATCTACCCTATTGAAGTTTGTATATTGAATAGCCGTTACTTTGTGTCTTGTATTCAGTGAGCTTCTATATACTTAGAACATATAGATTCTCGGGCTTACTAGTTTCTTCAAGTTCACAGGTCTTCAAGTTCATTGCAACGAATGATACTGCTTTTCATGTGATCTGTCTCTCTAACTCTTCTTTAATTTTTTTTTAGGGAATTGCATTATGCTTGTGTGGAGGCATGGATCTACATTACAGCCATGTAAATGCCCCTTGTGTCGTCGTCCAATTAGTTTGCTGGTTCCTTCAGAGGATACTATCAGAGACCGTAATGACTCTACTGTTGCGGAGGTTCTTGGTAATCTTGAAACGTACAACCGACTATTTGGTGGGCGTTCAACTAGTTTAGTTCAGGTATGTGTTCTATCTTTTGTATTTTAAGTTTCTTGTTTGGTCTTTGTGGAATAAGAAAATGTGTTTTAGTTGTTGAGATGTAATGTCAAATTTCTCATAAGGAAATTATTTCTTTCCTGTCAGAGGATGCAAGACCTTCCCTTCTTGCTACGGAGGTTGTTGCGGGAAATGATGGATCCACAAAGAACGCTTCCTCTTGTCATTAGGGCTCGGGTTTATATCGCAGTTAAGTTCGACCACATCTTGATCTCTCTGTTTACAAAGATTTGTCATGTTTTTGGTCGTTACTGTTCCATTTGGAATTAAAAATTGCTGGGGCTGATGCAGTTTCTTTGTATTGGATGCAGATGATTCTCAGTGCTATTTACATAGTCAGTCCAATAGATATCATTCCAGAAGGTGATTCGTCTTTGTTCTTTTTTAAAATCCTATCAACCTTATCATCTTCTCACAAATCCTTTTTGGACTAATTTCTCTTAGGAGTTCTGGGCGTAGTTGGTTTGCTTGATGATCTACTCATAGCCCTGATTTGTTTCCTCCATGTTGCTGCCCTGTACCGCTCGGTTCTCTATTTCCGTCATGCCGGTTCTTGAATCAATGAATGGTTTTGACATTATACGTCTCACCAGTTGAAAAACTAAGTGATGTTCTTAGTGCTTACCCTTTTTTGTTTTTGATCCTTTCCCTTTGCAAATGCACAAATGTTATGTTTGGCTAATGAAAACTGAAACGGGTGATGATAGTTTCATCAGCACAAAAAGCTTTGAACCACATATTAATCTCTTTCTACATACATGCTCATTCCTGAAACCTACAGGTAGTCTTTTTGACCCTTCCACTCTAAAATTTGTCAATTATGGTTTGATCGTTTTGACTGAAGAAGAAACTCTGAACTGGGTGATGGTGATGGTGATGGGATCATACGATTAGAACAGAAACTTTATCTCAGTCTCAATTCTCAGCCACAGATCAATTATTGGGTGGTCCTCTTCTAGAAACCTTGATGGGTTTTACCTCTAGTCGTTGAAAAGTCTTCACGGGTTTTTACAATCGTCGTTTCTGGTAGAATTCCATATTCTTTGTTGGCTAAAATCCTAACACTGATGATGTTTATTCGAGGATTGTCAAACTAAACCAATAACCTTGCTATTACCATAATTTGTCGGTATTTCAAGAATCAACTAATTACTTGTTTATTTCTATAAGTTTTCGATACGTTAAAAGTTTGGTTATTTGACTTATTTCAAACGGTCTTTTTGGTGAATTTGCCTAAAACTAAAAGAGGATTTTCCCATTAGTAGTCTCTAAGTGTTGAAAAGTTGAAACACATTTTCCAATCATAGAGACACAACACAATGTGTCACATAGATGAATGGACCACAAGAGTAGAGCCACAATTTTTTTGTCTCAACATGGTCACACGTGCATAGACACAGCTCGTGGATTATATTCACATGTAAAGCACTCAAAACACATACGCGTGAAAGACTCATCTTTTTCATGTACATGTACCGAAAGTGACGTTGTTCCACTGAACTCACCGCCTAAAATCCATCTCCAAAACGTGTCTCCTTCCCTCTGGCCTTCAATATAAATGCATTGGTTACCAAATTCTCTATATTTTCTCTTCATGATTCAGCTTCATTGGTATCCCTTGTCACTTAAGGCATTTAAAAAAAAAAGTTAATGGAGTTGAATTTGGTAATACTTAGAATTCATATATAGATAGTAACATTGTGAATTGCCAATGAAGTTGCATAATCTTGTCTTGTTAACAAATGTATATTAATGACGTGATGTTGTGTTATTACAGGTATGGAGACAGATATGCTCTTCTGATCAGCTTTCTCGTCCGATCAATATTATTATCATTATTGGACGGTCCTACTCGACAAGTTATAGACGCCCACGTTTATATTATTAGCTAACCTCGGCCCTACTGTCACTGTTAGCTAGCCTAGCTATATTTTTCTTTCAAGCTGAAACCTCATCTATTCAATGTTCCATTTGATAGAATATCAACAAATATTTTGGTAAAAGAATGCCTTAAGAGAAATACCTTTACTTAATTCTTGATTCATTATGTTTTTGCAATTCTTGATACATTGTATGTATGTAGAATCTTTTTATCAAAAAAAATAAAAAATAAAAAAAAATCTAGTAAAGTCTATTAAGGATCACTGATATAGTAACTTCATTATGTTTCGTGAATTTTTTTTTCTGCTAAGATTCGTGAACTTTTTTGTAAAGTATCAATTTTTTAGTAAACTTAAACGAATATCTGATACATAAATCATATTTAGTCCAAGATGAATGAGTATAATAATATAGCGTTTGTATCTAGCGACATTAACTTTAAATTCTCTAATGTCTCTACCAATAGAAATTTTTTTTGATATACAGTATGTATAAATTTTATAATGCAACAATATGGAAAGCGACCGGAAAAGAAAGGAGCCAAATGAGAAACGGAAGGGATACAGCTGGGGAAGTCAGCATCCAATCCAAGATCTTTCTTTGATTCTCACTCACATAATTTATTAAGCTGTATCTCTTCCCAATTACCGACACTTTTATTAGGTTATATCATGGTTAATACTTAATTATTCACTAGAAAGTATTAGTATTAAACAACTTACAGCTAAGCCTTATACGTTTTTAGAAAAAAACTGTAATAGATGTATTATGTAGTATATAACAAACAAAAAACTGACAAATTATCTAAGGTTTCCTACATTAAACTTCTAAATTTAACGCAACGTTGTATAGTGTTGTACGTATATACATTATAAATCATTTGCGTAAAAATAAATTTTTTATTTGGAATAATTAATTTCCGTTTTTTAATATTTAAAAAAGAAGTATACTAGTAGTATTATTGATTTTGGCCAAATAGTATGGGGATGAATTTTTTTAGTGTTTCTCCTAGAATTATTGTTTTGTTATTTTAGATTGTCTCAGACTTCTTTCTCGTGTATTGTCCCTGTTTTAAAATAATTATCCTATATCTTTCTTGATAAAATAAAGAACTGCCATATCGTTGTAACACGTATAAATAAATAAATATCACATGTAGGATAATAACCCATAAGGATCTGATTCGCAAACACTTGAATAGTTACCAAAGTACTTGCCATCTATTTATATAGTTTTGTCGAAATATTGCTTATTACTATTTCACCATCTCTAACCGTTTCTAAATCTTTTACTGTTTTTATATTACAAATTGGATCCATCAATTTGTGTTGTAACTTTTAGTGCCTAAACAATGCCATAGGTCCATAATCCTTTGATATCAATCAGAAAGATAACAACCAGTTGTTAGTTTTAATTATAAATGTGTGATATAATATTGGAGATAAATCAGAATTGGATTCGGATCATAAGGAGATAACATTAGAGAGACGGATATAGAAAGAAAAGGACATTGTGGAGGTTAGACGATTCTTATCAAACTTCACTTAAAAGGGTAATCGACGCAACAGCATTTTAATTTCCCTTTATTTCTTATGTTCGTATAAATTTATTTGCCAGACTATAAGGGAATAATAACAGTACACAAGAAACCAAATGGTTCTTTTTGTTTGCCTTACTCTTTGGGATCAAATTGATTGTTGTTCATTATAACTCTCTATTTCTCCAAGTTTAAAACTAGCGCCATAGTTTATTGTTACTCGTGACGTTAGAGTTTATTACAATGAATCTCCACTTAAATCCAGTAGATACGCATTTATTAATTATATAATATAATATATGTTCACTAGTTATATACTAGTACTATTTGTTTTCAAAATGTTTATTACAATGAATCTCCACTTATCCATCTAGAAACATTAACCGAAAGATGAATGTTTTTACATCGATGAAACTATTTTTTATTAGGGAAAGGTCAATGTCTGTTGTTTGATCTTTTTTAATATTAAACTATATAAGCACCGTTGGATTTTCTTTTATATTAACCTGAAAGCGACGCTAACTATAGGAATCGGACAAATAAGAAAGATCATCAGAAACATATGTCAAAATCAGTATAGTTACATGATTTTTATTAACTTTTTAAAGTTTTTTATAACTTTCACGAACATGAATTGTATGGTGAGAGATCGAGCATAGTCGATTTAGATATATGATGAACCCTTTTTGGCTCCAAGTCTCTACGACAACTTTCTCTTGTCCCCTTCTCACTTCTCTCTCTTCTCTCTATCTTCAAAATCTCTCTTCTCTCTCTCTCGTATTTCTTGGAGACATCTTTCTCTGTAACTGTTCTTCATCGAATTCTATCTTTTGAGAGAAACTAAATCAGCTGATAATCGAAGCACTCCCTCGAAATTATAACTTCTTCTGCTTTTTGTTGTTACCTAGAGATCTTTTCCTAGAAAGTGGCCCAAGAAAATCACACAAAAGGTCTCCTCCTTTTTCTTAACCACAAATCAGAATCCTTTCATTACTCTGTTCTTGATTATGTTTATCTGAAAACTCTGAATTTCAACAGATTTAAGAAGGGATCGTTCACCAGCCTGAGAGAGTCTGGATTGTTTTCATCTATTTCAGGTACAATTCTTCATTAATTATCTTTTGTTTAACTTGTTGCCTTTCTTGGCTTTCGTTTTGAATAACCTCACACTCATTTTTTATAACTCAATCTAAGTTTAATTATTACCAAAGATTTAAAGGATAGATTCTATGAAAAAGTTTCTATGGATTTTAAATTTTCAAATGTGTAGGTTACTAGGTGTACTAACAACATAATTACTTTATCCACTAATTACAATCTGTGTGACAGATTTTAAACTTGATTGTACCTTTTAATCATTAATCCTTAATAAATACTCAATTCTCAATGCTTGGTTCTTTTTTTTTTCCTTAAAAGTTCAATGCTTTTTGAATTTTTATTCACAGATTTAGGAGGAGAGAATGAAAGATAGATCATTAGCTTTACTTTCAAACCAAATAATTAAACTAGTCATTTAGCAGAAGTAAAATAAACTTTCTGCACTGTAATGAGTACCCTTTAAGCTCACTAATGGGGTCTGTGTATGTTTAGTACATAAGCAAGCTTAATGTGTCAATTTATATAATATTTTGGTCATTAACTTTATATTTTTTTTGTATAATCAATCAGTTCTTGGTATATAAATGATTGGTTCTACCTGATGTATAAATATATTACAACTTTTTAGGTTATTAAAAATATAAAATTAGGGAAGAATCACATGAGGCAATTCTTTTTACAAAATCTTTACTATGATTGAATAATTTCTTAAAAAAAAAATGGAAACACAATTGGCAAATCATAATTACATTACCATCCACATAGACATTGATATATTTTCAAGTAAATTGTCTTTATCTCAATGCTATAATATTGTTTAATCTATTTTGAAAGTGGGTCTCTGAGTGGATGATTAATTGTGAATAGTTTTATGATCTTCCATTTTGTATACACAATTTTCATATCAAGAAAGTATGTAGTGGTTGGTTTGTTGATTTCATACAATTTTCTATGTAGGTGAATTACAGTTCAATCGACCATGATAAAGATCTAAGCTAGAAATTAACCGTTTCACCTTTATATAAAATGTCGAGAAGACCGGACCTCCAACACGGCATGCTCGCCACTGTGGTCGCCACGATTCTCCTTCTCTCAGTTTTCCCGCCAAATGTGGAATCGACCGTTGAGAAACAAGCTCTGTTTCGCTTCAAGAACCGCCTCGACGACCCTCACAACATTCTACAATCTTGGAAACCCTCCGATTCACCCTGCGTGTTCCGTGGCGTCACATGCGATCCGTTCTCCGGCGAAGTCATCGGTATTTCTCTAGGAAACGCAAATCTCTCGGGCACCATTTCACCAGCAATCTCAGCTCTCAGAAAGCTCTCTACATTATCACTTCCATCTAACTTCATCTCCGGAAGAATCCCGCCAGAGATAGTCAACTGCACAAACCTTAAAGTCCTCAATCTCACCTCCAATAGACTCTCTGGAACAGTCCCAAACCTTTCTCCTCTCAAATCCTTAGAAACTCTTGACATCTCCGTGAACTTCCTTACCGGAGAGTTTCCAAGCTGGATTGGGAATATGACTCAGCTGGTTTCTCTCGGTCTCGGCAACAATCACTACGACGAAGGTACGATTCCAGAGAGTCTTGGGCGTTTGAAGAAATTGACATGGCTGTTCTTAGCTCGATCCAACTTGACCGGGAAGATTCCAAACTCGATCTTTGATCTGCATGCTCTCGACACTTTCGACATTGCAAGCAACGCAATATCTGGTGATTTCCCAGTATTGATCACAAGATTGGTGAATCTCACCAAGATCGAGTTGTACGACAACAGATTCACCGGTATAATCCCTCCGGGGATAAGAAACTTGACTCGTTTACGCGAACTCGATGTTTCTTCGAATCAGTTGAGTGGTGTTTTACCTGAAGAACTCGGAGTCTTGAAAGAGCTCAGAGTTTTTCACTGCCGTGAAAACAACTTTACCGGCGAGTTTCCTCCTGGTTTCGGCGACCTACGTCACCTAACTTCTCTCTCGATTTACAGAAACAACTTCTCCGGTGAATTTCCGGTTAACGTTGGCCGGTTCTCGCCGCTTGACACGGTTGATATATCTGAGAACTTGTTCACAGGTCCGTTTCCAAGATTCTTGTGCCAAAACAACAAACTACGGTTCTTGCTCGCCTTGCAGAATGAATTTTCCGGCGAGATTCCGAGATCCTACGGTGATTGTAAATCTCTCTTGAGGCTAAGGATTAACAAGAACCGTCTAAGTGGCCATGTTGCTGAAGAATTTTGGGCTTTGCCGCTTGCTAAGATGATTGATCTCAGTGATAACGAACTCACCGGAGAGATTTCTCCTCAGATCGGACTTTCAACGGAATTGAGTCAGCTAATTTTACAGAACAACAGATTTTCCGGCAAGATTCCTCGTGAACTCGGAAGACTGACAATTATAGAGAGGATTTATCTGAGCAACAACGAATTTTCCGGCGAAATTCCGACGGAAGTGGGAGATTTGAAAGAGTTATCGTCTCTGCATCTTGAAAACAACTCTTTAACAGGATTTATCCCTCTTGGATTGACAAATTGCGTCAAACTTGTTGATCTGAATCTCGCCAGGAACTTCTTGACCGGAGAAATCCCGAATAGTTTATCTCAGATTGCTTCTTTAAACTCGTTGGACTTCTCAGGGAACAAGCTAACGGGAGAGATTCCGGCGAGTCTTGTGAAGTTGAAGCTGAGTTTTATTGATTTTTCTGAAAACCAACTTTCAGGAAGAATACCACCGGATCTTTTAGCTGTGGGAGGTTCCACTGCGTTCTCACGTAACGAGAAGCTCTGTGTCGATAACCAGAGCGCTAAAACAAGCCAGAACTTGGGGCTGAGCATCTGCAGTGGCTACCAACACGTGCAGAGGAATGGCTCACTCGATGGAACACTCTTGTTCTTGGCTATTGCAATTATTGTGGTAGTGCTTGTCACTGGTCTGTTTGCGTTGCGGTATAGAGTGGTGAAGATACGCGAGCTTGACTCGGAAAATGGAGATATTAACAAGGCGGATAAGAAATGGAAAATTGCGTCTTTCCATCAAATGGAGCTTGATGCTGAGGAGATTTGTAGGTTGGATGAAGATCATGTGATTGGAGCTGGAAGCGCGGGAAAAGTGTACCGTGTTGATTTGAAAAAGGGTGGCGGGACTGTGGCGGTGAAGTGGTTGAGGAGAGGAGGAGAAGAAGAAGTTGATGGAGCAGAGGTCTCTGTTGCGGAGATGGAGATTCTTGGGAAGATCAGACATAGAAACGTGTTGAAGCTCTACGCTTGTTTGGTCGGAAGAGGTTCTAGCTATTTGGTGTTTGAGTTCATGGAGAATGGCAACTTGTATCAGGCTCTTCGCCAGAATATTAAAGGCGGTTTACCGGAATTGGACTGGCACAAAAGGTATTGTTTGTTCTTTACTTTCTATTCCATATGAAACCAATTCAAATGGTTAGTATGGATCCAAGATTACAAGATAGAAAAGTGATTATTTTGTACCTTTCTATCAACAACAGATATAAAATTGCGGTGGGAGCGGCCAAAGGAATCGCATATTTGCATCATGATTGTTGTCCTCCTATCATTCACAGAGATATAAAGTCTAGCAACATTTTGCTTGATGGAGATTATGAGTCGAAAATTGCAGACTTTGGAGTTGCCAAAGTTGCAGACAAGGGATATGAATGGAGCTGTGTTGCTGGGACTCATGGCTATATGGCTCCTGGTGAGTTTTGTCATTTTCAACTTAACCATCAATTTGGATTTAAACCAGTCACAGATTCAACTTGGGCTCACATGATGAAAACTTTAAGCTGATTTTTTCTTGCTGTGGTTGTGATGTGATGATTGCAGAGCTGGCTTACTCCTTCAAGGCCACGGAGAAGAGTGACGTGTACAGCTTTGGTGTGGTTCTTCTAGAGTTAGTTACGGGTCTTCGGCCGATGGAAGACGAGTTCGGAGAGGGCAAAGACATTGTTGACTATGTCTACTCTCAGATTCAACAAGATCGGAGGAACCTTCGAAACGTCTTGGACAAGCAAGTTTTGTCTTCTTATGTAGAAGAAAGCATGATTAGAGTTCTGAAGATGGGTCTTCTCTGCACCACGAAACTCCCAAATCTCAGACCAAGCATGAGAGAGGTCGTGAGAAAGCTTGACGACGCTGAGCCCTGCGTCTCCAATTCTCTAGACAGAACCGGAAAGATTACGGTATAGGTTAGTGAGTCAATAAACGGGTTATATAAGTTGGTCACCCGTTTTGGTTAAGAGTTCCCAAAAGTATCGGTTTGTTCAAAACTCGAGTAAAATACGAGAGACTAGTTTATTCATATATCTATAAAATTTGCAGTGAAAAGTCAAGATTATGATAAAGAGCTTGGATTAATTTCTCCAGTAAACATTAGTAAATACTAATAGATTCACATTATGACGTACTAGTTGTTCTTGCCACGATATTACATGAAAATGCAATCTCATCAATTGACGATTTCGATTCCAGTGAGAGGAAGTCCTTCATGCAACTGAAGCGCGAGGTTTCCGACAATCTACATTTTACAAAAGTAAGAGTTTAGAATCCATTTCCAACCAAAATGCAAAAAGAGTGGGATCTTCCTCGGATAGTTTACCTTGGCCATGGACCTATATGAACGTTCGGTAACTCCAGCGACATGAGGGGTTATAATAACGTTTTTGAACTTCAAAATCGGATCATCTGGATCAAACGGCTCAGACCACGCCACGTCAACCCCGAGGCCTCCTAGATGACCGGACTCTAGATTCTGGTAAGCTGATTCATAGTTAATCAGACCGCCTCGGGCAATATTTACAAGAAGAGCACCCTGAGACAACAAAAAATATATCAACAGTCATCAGTCATCACAATCTAATCCAACTCTGTTTTTTTTTTTTCATATATGAATAGCCTCGGGTAATCACCTTTTTCATTGAACATATGAACTTCTTGTTCACGATTTCGGCCTGAAAGTTATAAGATCATCATGTATATAGCCAAAACATCTAATAATTTGCAGATGGGTTTTCACCACCAAGCACAACTCATGCATATATCTTCATGTGCTTGACCAGTTTATGTGAAGGAGAAGTGGAAACAGTACCGTTTCTTTGTTCAGCCTCAAGCAAACAACGACTATATCAGCTTTGCCAGCGAATGTGTAAATGTCTTCATGGCTACCTTTCTCATCAACTAGACTGGCTGAAGATATAACTTAACAAATTACTAGACCTCAGGATGGGTTTGTCAAGCAAACAGAGGAGTTAACAGAGAGCCCATACAGTCTGAGTCGTTGATAGAAGCAGGCCAGCTTCTTTTCGTGGCTATTACTCTCGATCCAAATGGCTGCAACCGTTTAGCCAGCTCTATTCCAATGTTTCCATATCCCAAGATAAATACCTGTATAATAGAAAGAAAGAGAGAAAAAACTTTTTAAAGGGATAGAAACCAAAGATATAGACTGTAGATATCACATTAAAGACTCACAGTTTTACCAAGAAGTGTGTCACCGGTTGGTTCTCCAAGTAGTCTGCTTCTCAAAGATATTTGCATTTCGTTCTGCAATGAAATAGCATTTTGTACGAATTAACTTCAGATAAGAAATCAAGATCAGAACTAGCAATTTACTTGGGAGGTAAAGAGAGATACTAATGGAACGATACAGTCAAATAGATAAGCCACCTGTTTCTTAAGAAGGCCCAACATTAGATATATAGCCATTTCAGAGCAAGATGCAGCATTTCCAGTACCCTCACTGGGAATTCTAGCGACCTTAATCCCATGTTTAGTTGCAGCATCAATGTCAACACCTGCAGAAGTAAATTACATGAAAAAAGGTAAAAAAAACTATAGCTTTCTTTAGTCCATCTATGAGGTACACTTATGCTTTATCGTGTATTGAAAACTGAGACAGATACCATCGAGACCAACACCATACTGCATAATAAGCTTCATCTTGCTCGCACGAGATATAACATTTGAATCCATTCGCATCGTCATTGCCACACATATATGATAGTTCTTTATAACCTCAGGGACATCATGGTAATGGACAACATCAACCTATATGAACCAAACAATAAAAAAATAAACAATAGCCATCTCAAAATAAGAACTTTTACTACTAGTAACACCACCACATAATACACAAAAACTTGGTCTAAAGAAATTTGGAAAAAGGAGCTTGATTTACACAGTTTATTTACTTTAAAGCCAAATCTCAAAACACTAGCACCTACACAACAATTAAACTAATCTAAGAGAGTAAAGTTGAAAACTTTATTAATTGGGTAGAAGAAATCAATTAGTTTACCTGAATAAAAGGATAAGGTTGCAAATATTCTCTGGTGAAATTGTAGGAATCAGGAAAGTGAGGACCGCAAAATAGAACACGAGTTACAGGCATCTCATTTGTCACAACCATTCTCTCAGGCTTAACCACCTTACTTTGCCTAACCAACATCACAAAAAAAAAATCCAATTGAATTTTGACTCAGACACTCGACTTGGTACAAAACATAGGCTCCGAGGAAATAGATCTACAAATTCGTCGATCGAAACTCATATTTCAGCCGTAAAGAATCTAGAACAGAGGATCACCTGGAGATAGAGCGAGCTTGGAGAGAGTATAAGAGCGAAGCGACACTTGAGTTTCTGTTTCGTAACGTAGCCTTGGAGATTTTGTACATTATCGTCATCACTCAACTCACATTTGCAACCGTTGAATCGTTGATGCGTTTGTTTTTCACTTTTTTTACGATTTAAGACTTTACATAATTTCATACGTTCCCGTATAAATAGTTTTATTACAATTTAGCCCCAAGATTTCATTAATATCCTGTTAGACCCTAATTCTGATGCCTGAATCCTGACGAATCGGAAACTTTAATTAAAAAAAAACAAAAAAACAAAGACTGGACCTCGTATCACGTATGTTCGATTGTTTTGTAACATTAAATTGAGAATGAAGAATGCAGAAAGAAATGAAAATTATGTACAGAGAACCACATTACACAGTATTTGACGGAGTAGTATCGCCGGAACGAAGGTGATCCGACGAACGCTCACCGATATTGTTGTTCTTTCCAAGAAACAACCGATCGAACGGTGATCTCATCGCTAGTAGCAAACTTTTGGGTGAACTAGCACGCACCTGATCACCACCACTACCACCTGGAGACGCGTTGACTGAACCTGTCCGGTACGGAGGAGTTATGGAGAATGGTCTACGGTCTAACCGACCATCTTGGTCGAACCGTTCATAGTAGAAATAATTTCTCTCAGTCCCTAAGCTACCGGTTCTGTAACCTCTTGTCGAACTCACCACCTGAGGTAACGCCACGTGGCCTTTTGAATTGTCGGGGTTCACGAGCTTATTGTGAATGTCTTGCGGTAACTTAAGCGTGAACCGGTCCAGATTCTCTGAATGTTGACTGGTCCAATCAGAATTGGTGAAAATCCCGGCTAAATTCCACCCGGTAGACATAGACCTACGTGGCATACTCTGGTTACAACTCAACGCCACCGAGTCAATCAATCGCGCGTCCGGAGAACCCAAAACTCTAATCCGATCACCGGTCGGATCAGAACCGGGAGGATCAACGGGTAAACCTGGTATCTGGATGACGGATTCGCCCGGTATAGGGACGAGATCAGCGCGGCAGAGAGGACACGTGGCGTGAGAGCGGAGCCAAGCGTCAATGCAACCAGGATGGAACACGTGGCAGCATTTAGGGATTAAACGCAGCGTTTCATCGTCCTCGAATTCGTTTAAGCAAACAGGACACTCAAGCGCCTCTTTGCCGATCCTGAGCGTCTTCACGGTTGAGTATCGGAAAGTAGGAAACGTTTCGATGACCGACGCGTCGAGGCCACGCGCCGGCTGTCGGTTCGAGGTAAGCCAGTTCCCTGTGTCGGCGGAGTGTCCGTAGTCCATCCCCATGACTCGCTCGAGACATCTTCGGATATAAACTGAGAAGAACCCGAGAAAGAAGAAGATGCTGACGAGGACGATCATGAGTATTGCCATGGTTGGGTCAAACCGAGAGCTATCTCCAGGAACGTCTGAACCGCCGTGAGTGGCTTGACCCGCGGCGAGTTGAAATCCACCGTGGTTGGATAAAAGGAGTAGAAAGAGGAGTAGCTGTAAGATCGAACCATGATCATGACCACCAACGATTGAACGGTTGAGATTAATTCTACCTTTGGGGTTCATGAGGACCAAACTTTCGCCGGTTTGGCTCTCCGGTCCATGCAACAGTCCTATGAATTTGATGAAAAATAATAACCTCGTCTACGTTTTTTGAATTTTCTGATGAAAAAAGAAAATAAAATTTGGTGTGAAGATCAACGGAGATGATAATGAATGATCAAAACTTGAGGAACATTAAGAGACACTACGATTTGAGGTTGCTCAATGGTTACAAAAGTTTTGTGGTTGGTAGGTTGACTTTGAAGTTTGAACCATGGCACTATTTAAAGGATGTTGCATCTTAACTAATGCATATGTTTGTTTTTGTTTTTTTTTTCTGACAGCATAACTAATGAATATTTTAGATAATATTCTTGTATAAGATAATATGATATGAGTGTTACGTCAAGAAGTTGGGGTGTATTTATCAATGAAGCAACCGGCTAGTGCAATTTTCGACACGATTTGTTTAATGTTCTGGTCCTAGAATTGTTCAGTTTTTTCGAAATTGTGCAAATCCTTTCTATTTTCCAGAGTATTTCATGCTTATCCCACTTCAGTTTCCCATTTAAAATTTTAAAACGAACAATATGAGTTATTTATGTCAATAGTCCGTCAACTTCGATATATCGAATTTAAAATGATAAGTATTATTTTCTTAAAAAGATTTTGATGTATCATAGAACCATTATGGTAACCTCTAGAAAAATCAGTGGGGTGTGTGAGATGGTGGCTATTTGGTCAAATAAGATTTAAAAGTTGTATGTCTAGCAGAGTATTTTGCATTTTCCACTATGGGTTTATTACGCAATTACGCATGAAAGTTTCACGTTGACTAGCAAAATAAATTATAAATAAGTGAAAGTGATCACTAATTTGTCTTTGCATCGTGCTTCATCCCATGTCGTCATCACGTCGTTTTCCAATTATAGGTTATGTTCTTATATACGGAATAAGTCCATAAGTTGCATCCATGCTCTTGTTTGATTATCTTTAAAATAATAAGGTTTTTAGAGCCTCTATCAGATCATTTCCCTATGAGATAATGATTGGATACGAGATGTTAGTGACTTTGACGACGGGCTGAAATTATATTATATACATGTATACATATTATTTTTTTTTAAAAAATTGAACATAGTTTGATGACCAAAAAGATGAATGTATATTTTAAAATGTTCTTATCGGATCACTTAATTAACTATAAACTACCGTCCGCAAGTTCTTTTTCCTATATGTTCTTAACAAAATTGTATGACTAATTTAATACAAATATTACATTTTGTTTGCGTTAAAAATAAGAAAATAAATATCTTATGTTCATATATTATTATTTATTTTATCATTTTTTTTTGTCATCGAAATTGAATCCGAATAATGACACAATAACAACAATTATACAAACTACTATACTTTGTTCAGATTCATACAAAATTTATTTTTTAGTTAGATTAACGATAGTGTCCAAAATAATTTTAACTAGTTGACAACAAATAAGAATAGGGAAATACGGAATTAGAGTCTTGTGCATGTTGTTGAATATGGATCATCAGTGTCCCATTCGTTATACCCTTAAGTAATATTCCAGATTGTATAACAAAAAAAAGAAAAAAAAAGTGATGATGGCCTGATGAGTAGAGGAGAGAACAAATGTAAGACCCATCTGAGTAACATGAAAGGCCCGTTTACTTGTAAGTTCACGTATTATTGTGGGCCCATTACTTAACCGTGAGCCTCAATTAGCGTCTAGCAGTTAGTGGATTGATGTCTGATGTATTTGTTATCAATTTATCAATGAGATCGTCAGTTTCTTTTTTTGTTGAACCTCTCCGTCTCTCATTTAAAATTGAAATATTTTTCTCTAATAAAAATAGGAAAGTTCGTGAAAAGTAAAATGGAGAAAGTTTGGACAACATATATTTTCATGGTAATTCCCACCATTTGATTTACTCTGTTCTTTTGAGAGATAAAAGCCGAAAATGGAGATTTAGTAGCAAAAGAAAATGTCAGTTTTTGTCATATGGTTTTACTTACCGATATATATATATATATATATATATTCTTTTATAATATATATGACTACTATATGTAAAGAACTACAAAACTTGAACACTCACAATAGTCAATTCTTATTATATATACAAATAAAAGAGGATAGATAAGTGTAAAGAAAATCCAGTTATTTGGCTTACGAATTTTCTAAAGATATTATTGTAATACAAAACCTCCTCCTTTCTTTTTTCACCGTAGCATTCAAATCCAGCAGAATTAGTTAAGATAACTTGGGTTATATGCAGATCGATAAGTCTTTATATGCACAAGAGAAAGTACTTCATAACATCACTCTTTAATCAAGTCTTTATAATCAATTTTAATTTGCACTGAATAAAACATAAATAGAAAGTTTAGTTTAGTTCCATTGAATCATAATCTTCCCACGATCATGCGATCCATCATATTCATTAAAGTGCTCAGAAAATTTTAAATTGATGGTTTTCACTTCCATGGAACTGATATGTTTTTTGCTTTTACTATCGATAAAATTCTTGTCCTTGTTGTTTTCCTTTTGTTTTTGAGCTTAATAGGGATACGTTGTGGAATTGTGAATGAAATATTGCTGAATCTTAAATCACAAAACAAAACACCAAGTCTAGAAAAATTAGAGTGTGGCGGTTTTCTAAAATCTAGAAATCAAAAACAAACACTAAATTATTACCAGCCATTATACGTATGGGCCACAGGAAACTAGAATTTTTTTCCCGACGATGCATATCTATCGCAATCTAGGCTTGAGACAAAAAAAATAAAAATAATAATAATTAAGTTTAGAATATTATGAACACATGCTTCGAACAAGTACAGTCCTCGAGTTAGAATTTCAGGTAGCGGGGTTTCCGCTTAAACCACATGCTAATCTCAGCGATTTGTTTAAAAATGTAGATTAGGGTGTTTGTTGCAAGGATGCTTAGTTGTAAAGCTATTTCGTTTTTTAATTTATCACCGCAACATATCGTTTAAATATAAAAATGGATGCTCCGACATTAATAATAGCAAATTCCAAGTTCAAGCATTTTCGTGCATATGACGTGGCCAGTGTTCTCTTGCTAATAGAGGGATAGATAACAAAACTTTGACTTGATATGCCGGTCTACATTAGCAATCATATTTTGTATATACATAAGTGTAGCACAGAACGTTTCCATAGAGTTAATAATTGTCTTTCTTTGTAAAAAATAGTTAAATGTTATTTGGATTAATTCAACATATTATATTAGTTAATCAGTTATTTTGCTTATAGACTAAGACGAGGAAAAAATATGATGAAAACACTATAGGCTTCTTGCTGCAACATTCATATCTCGTTTTTAAGATTCTAATATTATTTCCGGCATTTTTACTTTGTTGGAGACTTTTTTGAATAAGTGCAGGATTGTAACTATTTTGTTTTTGTAAGGAAATTTTAATACAGTAGATAAGGAATAAGTTTATATATTTAGTTGTTCGGATTATTTTATCGACCTTTTTTTTTCCCTCACTATATATTTACTTTAAATTATCTCCATTTTTTCAAGTTTTAAACCCAAATCTTGACTGGAGTTGATAAGCAAGTGGTCTATTCTTCCTAGTTCAGTGTTTCACCAAGGCTTACAGTATAGATACGAACTTCCATGTATGAAGTTTTTAAAAATGGTCTTTAGTCTAAAGGTATCAGATTAGCGCAAACTTAATTAACTCTAGTAACAGATTATTTTACTTTTCACAAAATGCGCAAAACCGTCAAATATATTTTTAGAAAAGGTATAATCAGACAGATAAACCATCAATAAGTAATAATATAATATATGCGTGCCATAATCCGACGAAGATATGGCCAGGGAATCAAGAATCATGTACGAAATGTATTAAAATATATAATTACGTTGTTAATTTAATTCTTATATATAAAAACATATAAGTAATAAGGACATGAGAAATGTAGAAGAGCGTGCATCTAACTACATACGACAAAGGAAAACTTGCGACGTGTTATTTGAGTATGTCCCTGAATAAATTAAGAATTACAAGATCGCTGTTACCCTAGATTAGTTTTGGTTAAATCATAATTTTTATCAAGTTGGACAGGAATCTGATAAATTTGCATAAATAAAATAGTCTCCATATAGAGAAATATTACATTCTCCAAGGAAAAACCTCTTCGTTCTCGGTAAAAAAAAGTGCATGGAAATTGTATATAAACCCTCAGAAACCAAAAAACCGTATGGAATGTCTTGCTGGAAATTAGAGTCATTATCGAACATTTCAATTTTATTGAACCGATAGAAAACGATATACGGAGTATTCAATATGTGTAATATATTCACGCTGTCGGGTGACGATTTACTGAGTAAACTGGTTTTCGTACTAATACTATGATAACTTGTATGTATTCTGGTTTTGCCGTATAGTATATTTTAAGAATTATTCCAGTAGAGTTATAGTATAAAAGAATTGTAAAAGTTTTCTTTCATGCTTTTACTTCACACGTACTATTTTTATATTTTAGTATATGTGAACATCATAAACAACTTATAAGAGGGATAATCTTCATAAACCAATAATAACTAAAACCATTTAACAAAAAACAAAAACCATTTGCCAAAAAAACATTTACTTTTAACAGAATCGATAGTAACTGATCAATATTTGATCTAAGTATAATGAATCAAAGGATGAGATAAAAGGTAAATGGGAAACAAAGACATTGGAAATGGTACTGCTGCAGAAAGCTACTCAACTTTTTGATCGGAAATAGAGAGAGAGCTTTGGATTGTGTTATTGGGAAGTCCTCTCGGGAAAAGAGAGAAGCCAATGTTTGAGATCATTAGAGAGAGAGAGAGAGAGAGAGAGAGGAGTGTTGTGAGGTCAGATGGCTCTCTCTGCTCTCATCTTGTCTCAACAATTTACTCCTTTGCCCTCACCGCCAATTTCTTCTTTACAGAAGCTAGATGTTTTAATGCATCAGTTTATGTTTAAAGCAAGTCGATATACTTCTGAATACTTTTTTTTTTTTTTTGTATATTGAATCACATGATATTGTAATTATTTTGGAAGTTTTGGTAATAATTATCGAAAATTGGTCAAATATGTCTACTCTTAATATTTTTAATTTTAAATTAAGTGTCGTTTTTGTTTTTGTTTCAAAAGATATTTTGTTTACACTCTCAAAGAAGTTTTCAATGTTGACCGATAGAGCTTTCAACACCATGTTTAAATTTTTGGTGTTATTTTTATAAAATATAATTTATCATCATGTATAATAGTTATTATTAACTTTTAATTTCTAAAATATCTAAAATGACACTTAATTTAAAATTGATTGTGACACAATGAAACACAAACGATATGTCTTGAAATTAATAATACTTGTACCTTGTTAACTTCATCTCAAATTAAATTCTGAAAATAGAAATTAAAAATACCATCACAATTTACAATATAAATTAATAAAAATATTCAATGCATGGAGAAGACAAATACCTCATGATATGTAAACAATTAAATATAGTATAATTTTAGGTTCTTTGCAAGTTCACTTATGCTACGGGTTTATTTGTAACATTGTGTGTCATGATTTTGCATAGGGCCCTTTTAGATCTTATATGTTGGATCGTTTACGTGGCTAACTCTGTGCATCTGTTGTTAACAGTAAATCGTTTATGAATATATATAATATGTCGGGAGTGATCATTATAATAGATGACTAAAAGTTGATAAAAAATCGAATTGTTACAAAAACAATTTAAAGAGTAGTTCATATTTTTAAAATGTATATACTTACGGGTTAATGGTAATAATGACTTTGATGGGAATATTTTTTTGAGGAATTTCTTAAAACACCACCATTTTAGTTTTCTTTCCAAAAATACCACTAATATCAAATTATTGTTCATAGGTATGAAATTTTAAATCTTTGGTTTGGGTTGATTATTTTGCAATTTAGGGTTTAATATTTATGGGATAGGATTGGGGTAGGGTTTAGTGTTTAGAATTTAGAATTTAAAATTTAAAAATTAAAAAAATTATTTTATTTTGGTGGTATTTTTGTCCTAAAAACAAAAATGGTGGTATTTTAGAGAATTGCCTTATTTTTTTTATCAATTGTTTTGATATAAAAGTACTCATATATTGACCAAAATATGTGGTGTAGTGTGTTGTACTAGTGCCATTATTAAGTGTACCAAAGTTCTCAAATTTGCCTAATGCATATCACTCATATATTACACATATCAAATAGAGTATTTTCGACCAAATTGGTATCTTGACTAAACCATTGCAAGTACTTGTTTAATTTTAAAAAAATATTTAAAACAAATTAACTGTTACATCAACCAAAAATATTTGCATGTCTATTCAAAATTTTAAGATATGATTTAAAATTTAGATTCTGAATATATCTGCATGACAATTGAATATTTAATCATTTAGAAAAGTAAGATGAAAGTATGTGAGTGTTACATGTTTTTGTTATACTTTTTTCTTACAACATTTTCTTAGTAATATTAAAGAAGACAATTTTACAATACATATGTTATTGTTTTCGAAACATAGGACTGATATAATCAATTTTTCTTAGTAGGAGATCCAATTACGTGAAAAAGTTAATGTAAGAATTTTTAATTATAGTTGTATAAGTTATATCATTGAAGTTCTTTAACGTTGCACTAACTATTGTAAATTCTCTATGTTAGATCAATTAGAATTTTGACGATCCTTTAAGTATCTAAATTATTTTGCTGGACATTCAATCGAGGGACTATTTTCCTATAATAGTACTACTTGGATGGTTTTGAAATTATGGTATCTTTTTATGTAGAAAAAAAAAAAGAAATCTATAGGTACACGGACTTAAAGGAGACAAGAGTATCATAGACTTAGATTTATTTTCCACCGTGTTTGTAAATAGGATTCTATCGCTCAAATCATCTTTCTCTGAGATTTGGATCACATTTAAGTTGTTGTTTCTCTCTATTGGTTCAAGCGACCAACCAACTTTGTTACAAAGCAACCCTGAGTCGTATCATAGCCATCCAATTATCACATCTTCTCGTCCGGATAAAAAAGTTGGATAATTATTAATGAATGATACAGTGCTTAAATCAGACTAATTGAAAGATGCCACCTAGTTAATATACAAATTAAGTTGGGCTCTCATCTCTTAGTTCTTACATATGTCAACATCAAGAATACTTTGTTTAAACATGACATGATTACATTAATAAAAGCATATACCCCACACGCCGAAATGTTATTCTTATTTTTTATCCGTGATTTTTCCTATGATTTTATTTGACCGTGTAGTGAATGCAAATGTGATTGTTTAACCCTTGTCAATTTTGGAAGTTCAGGGCCTTCAGGCTTTTAATTTGGATACGGATTGCTATCATCATTTACGGAGCATTCAAAACTTAGATAGTCAATAAATTTGAAGTAAAAAAATCTCATGATGTTTTTGAAACAATTTGAAAATCTCCAAATCAACTTGGCTTTTGAAGCAATAATAATATTAAAAGAAAAGAAAAAAAAAAACCCAAATGTATGAGGCGGCCAGAAAAAGGGAGTCGAAAACGGTGAAAGCGTTAGTTTTATTTCTTACTTTTTGCTCTTAATTAATATGTATGCAAGTAGGTTGTATCAAAGTGGGTAAATGATTTTAGAGTTGATTTCAGTTTGATCAGAATTTGTTGTTTAGCTGATATTTTTGTTATTAGGAACGTAATTTTAAAGGTTTTATAATCTTTGTATGTGGCCTTAAAACTGGCGTTAGTAAAAGTTGGTACAATCAGTGTTTTAAAATATGGTATACACGGTCACATATATGGTTTATATATGTTGTACAGTGAGATACTGTATACTTTGATGCTATATAGTGTATTTATACAGAGAAAAACAAACAAAATAGTTACGTATATATGAGTCCAATGTATAGTGTTGCCGCGTATACTACGAATCTACGATAATATCATTTTTCGTTTGAATGTCCAAATTAATATTTTTGAAAAAATAAACCGAAAAACTAATAAGTGACTATGTGATCATTCTTTCGATATTATTTGAGGTTATTTTCTATTTTCGGTGTCCATATGACCATATCTGTTAAATTTTCTGGTATTCATTATTATATTGTTTTTTCTATCATTTTAACTATAATTTTATGGTTATATAAGTCTATATATATAATTTTATTTTCACCACCCAACTAACGTGTATATAATGTTTTTTTGTAATTCACGATAAACAAGTCAAAGTATTTACTTTTTCGCAAAATAAAATTATTTTTGTAGCAAATTCATTAATAGTTAAATGCCATTTCTTTTAAAATATATTTTTTGTTATTTTTTATGTAAAAATGTAAATTAAAGATAGACTGTACGATTAATTAAGCACATCTACTGATTTAAAAATTAAACTTCCACTCTATAAATCGTTAGATCCAAGAGTTGTATCTATATAAAGGCAATATGCTTTCGGACCCATGTATGGTTTTGATGTTTTTTACGGTTATTCCATTACGGGTAGGGTTATGTGATCAACGATATGATTTCATAAAAAGAATAAATCAGCGGTCATTGTCTCCGCATGGTTCGGGGAAAAATACTCGTATAAATAAGCCTTTAGTTTCAAATTTATAAAGCTTTGAGGTCGGCTGATACATAGAAACAAAAAAACAAAAAAAAAACTTTGACGTTCTCTCTCTTTCTGTCTATCAATACGTATTACACACGCACCATAGAAGCAAAATATTATTTGAACTCCTAAAAGGTGATATACTACCATATAAGTATCATCCCAAACACCTGCAAATTTTGCGATTAAACTGGTAATTTAGCTTTCATTCGATTACATTGACTCACATGATATACGGCAAAAAAAAATTAAATACATGGCAACGTATAAAGTTGAGACTTCAACATGATATATTTTCTCTCTCCTCGAACATGAGTGTAACAAGACGAACCCCAAAGCCTGCAAAAACACACAGAATCTTTTCTTTGGTTTTGTGGACCGGTCTACAATCTCACGTGCAAAACAAAACATACGCGATCTCTCTCTATCTCTCTCTCTATATCTCTACTTTTTCTGAACTCAGTTGTCTTCGATTTTCTTCGGAGCTTCTATTGTTAAAAAAAAATATCAGCTTTATAACCTCACAAGTTTCTCGTCTCTTCCATGCATAGATCAAACCACAACTTTGTTTGACCCTTTTTGAGTTTTTCTATTCCCTTTCTTCTTGGATTTTCTAGTTATTTGAGAAATTTTTTCTATTAATCTCTTTTTTTTTTTTTATCTTGAGGTATAATTACAAGTTTAATTTCCCTAGTGTGTCTTTACCTTTTGCCTTGTCTCCCTCTCGAGACAAAAAGAGAAAGACAAACACTTTCTGTCTTCTTTTTTTCCTCTCTCTCTCGCTCGGACCCTTTTCATATTCAAGTGTGTATTTTTTTAATTTCAATAATTTTTTCTAGCTAATTATGGCCTTGGAGGCTGTTGTTTACCCGCAAGATCCATTCTCCTACATCTCTTGCAAAGATTTTCCGTTTCACGACTTATACTTTCAAGAAGAAGATCAAGATCCACAAGACATTAAGAACAACATTAAGCTAGGGCAAGGACAAGAACATGGGTTTGCGAGTACTAATTACAACGGTAAAAGCAACAGTGATGATTATAATTACAACGAAGAGAATCTTCAATGGCCACGAGACCTTCCTAATGGATCTGCCGTCGACATCGAAAACCAGCCTCCGCCGTCGGATGTGGCGCCGGGAGGAGGTAGGAGGAAGAGGAGAAGGACGAGGAGTAGCAAGAACAAGGAAGAGATCGAGAACCAGAGGATGACTCACATCGCCGTCGAGAGAAATCGCCGCAAACAGATGAACGAGTACCTCGCCGTTCTCCGTTCTCTCATGCCGCCTTCTTATGCTCAAAGGGTTAGTCTCTACATACAGCAATTATATCTATATAGGTGTGTGTTGTGAGCGCGTGAAATCTTCAGTGTTTTAATTTGGCTGTATTTTCTTGACGCGTGAAAGAAAAAGAAAAGGAAAAAAAAGAAGGTTAAAGCCTATGTTCTAGACTTCTAGCTCATTAGGACATATAGGCTATACATATAGATATGCATGTATGTTTATATACTTTAAAACATAAATTTGAGAATGATGATGGATGAATGAAAGCCGTTATATATGTTGACAAAAAATAAAAATGAAATCGAAAGTCGTTATCTCTTTTACATAATACTCTATCATGCCGTCGTCTCTAAATGCAAATTTCGGTAGTGGAATTGTGGGAGCATAAATAAAGTCTTGAACATCATTGCACCCAAAAAGGACTATACATATTATAGATGTATGATGAAATGGTGACATAATATTTAAATATAATAAATAAGGTACGAAATATAGAAATGTTTGATTGTTTTCGCAAAACCTTTTGCAATTTCTATGGGCTTAACATATGGTTGGTGGTGGTTAAAGGGAGATCAAGCGTCGATAGTAGGCGGAGCCATTAACTACTTAAAGGAGCTTGAGCATCATTTACAATCAATGGAGCCTAGGGTAAAGACCGCCACAGAAGACGCCGGACCCGACCACGACCAAACCAACACAAACGCTGCTAGCTCATCGGGTCCATTTTCAGAGTTCTTTGCATTTCCTCAGTACTCGAGCCGGCCTACGTCAGCGACGGCGGCTGAAGGGATGGCAGAGATAGAGGTGACGATGGTGGAGAGCCATGCGAGTCTGAAGATACTTGCGAAGAAACGACCGAGACAGCTTCTTAAACTGGTCGCGTCAATACAGAGCCTAAGGCTCACTCTTCTTCATCTCAACGTCACCACTCAAGATGACTCCGTCCTCTATTCCATCAGCGTCAAGGTACATTTTTTTTTCTCTTTTTTTCACCATCGTTTCTTTTTTGCTAACTAACGAGATTAGGGTGATATATAAGACCGTTTTTAGGGTTAGTGGGTTGCAAATAAAGTGGTTTTAATGGGTGCCTAATCAATCATTGTTCTCATTTTTAGTTTTGGGTCAATGATTTACTGATTATTTTTTCTATCATAAATGTATTGGTCATTTAATGTGTCTCTTATTCGTACATATATTGTGATATATTTGTCTGGTCCAAAAAAAGGTTTTCGAAGAACAATAATAAAAATCGTTTCTTTTTCCTCGTTTTTTTTACTTGGTTAGGGCTGGCCTCAATTATTGGGGGGGTCAAAATCATCATTTCATATTTATTTTTGAAAAATTAAAATTTTGAGTACTATCATAATATTGATTCTTACAAGAATCAGGGACCAAAAAGATGACATATGCCAATACATGTGTGAATGTGTGTATATATGTGTACTGTGGAAGTTTGGTGGTCACAGAACTGTGGATGCACTGTGCACGGCAGAACGAAATGACGCCACTTGTTCCAGGACACATTCATAAGCTTCTTCCTCGAAATATAAACATTTTCTTTTGTTATTTTTTACTTTTTCAATTACTATATCAACCTATTTTATGTAACTTATATCTTTTAACTAATATTAAAAAATATTGAGTTGATTCAGGTCGAAGAAGGGAGCCAATTAAATACAGTGGAGGATATTGCAGCAGCTGTGAATCAAATCCTAAGGAGGATCGAAGAAGAGTCATCCTTTAGCTAATATACTTGAAATCTTAGTTACGACACATTTAGAGGAACTCTAATTTTTCATGTGTGATCTTTTACTCTTTTTCTATATTAAAATAATAAAAAAATAAATAAATTTCCATTTTGCTAGGTTTTTCTTGTGTGTTTGTCCTTTAGACTTTATTACAAAAGAGGAACTAGCTTATTCGTAATTCTACACGAAAACAGAAAAAAAAAAAAAAAAAAAAAAAAAAAAGCTTGAGCAATTGATTAGTTGTGTGATAGCTGAAAATTTCTGACCCAAACCGTGAGGTAAGAGTTTTGTTAAGGAGCCAGGGATCGGGAGTAATCTGCTTCGCATGGTTTGTTTAATATCTCGAAAAATGATGAGGGTTGCCGTGATTCCTTTGTGTGAAGTTTTTTTCTTCGAAATGATCATAAAACAGAAGCTTGAAATGTGAGTTTCATGATGCGGTTAATCATGGTGGACGATGAAAGAATTTTGATCCAAACTAGACAAGAAGTAGGACCAAATCTCATTACCATAATAGCTAGTGATTTTATCAAAAAATAATAATAATCCACTGCGCTATGCTGTGGGGGAGTCCCTTTCCAAATGTACTTATTGAAAATCCTGTCTACCTTATTCATAATTTCCAAAACCTAGTTGCTATTAGGATATAATGTCTCATATTTGAAGTTGGAAGGGATTCTAATTAATATATAAAGAATATAAGCCTCTTCACTCATTGTCAATTGGTTTTGAGTTGGAAACATATATATTCTAACAGTTGCATTATGGCATCACATGAAAGTTGTCCAAGATTCTTAAATATTATTCAGTTTCGTTATTCGTGGATCAAATAAGAAAAATCTGAATTTAACAAATTAAATCACCCACTAAATATTTCTCCGTCCATGCCACACACCAAATTCTTCTCTAGTCAATGCTCATGTGCTTAATTTAAGTATACCATGTTGCAAGCTCTATTCCATCATTCGTAATTTTGTCCCACCAACATTTTCTTCCTTTTTAGTTTAGCTCACTGCAACATCTAACCTACTATACTGCATACGTATAAGACTGGCACTTTCAGAACTACAAAGTACAAAATATTATAATATGATATATGATGATGATAATTCTTAGGTAATTCGGTTACCTACATTATCGATAATTTACCAAAACAATTAAAATATTATCTGTACGTAACTCTGTAGTATGTATAGTGTAATAGTACCAGTAGATCAAAATTATAAAATTTTTAATTTATATTTATATAGAGATAATTTTTTGAGAAAGGTAGGTTCTTTAAGTTTTCCCCTACAATAATTTGAACACCAGAGCCAGAAAAGAAAATAGGTTTAAATAAATAAAAAAAGAGACTCTATATATATATATATATATAACACAGTTTTCGTAACATATCTCAGGGAGAATGATGTCTCTGTAAGAAAATATAATTCCTGTAAAGAATAATGAGTATGATTTGCTCCAATGACTTCAAGCTTTCTCATGATTGTTTACTGAATCAACGGTTTGCATTCGCTTTAACGATAATTCTATTTTGACATTTCCTGCCTAGTTGTTTGTTCGAACTGAAATAATTCGAAAAAATGTATTTTACGAAATAAACAAATTTAAAAGAGTTATATATATATATATTGGTATACCAACCGTGTCAGTTCCACATCCTCGCGAGTACTTGCTTGTATGAGTTCCATGCACTCATGCAGCCTGTTTTGCCAATCAATTGAAATTTGGGTTTAGCAATTTTAATTTCACCAAGGAGACGAAATTTTTTTCTTAGAGATTAAAATAATACAATTAGTCAGCAATGTTTTCATATTATATTGTTTCGCATCAACATATGAAAACATCACCAAGTGTCAAAAAAAAAAATATTACCTATGGGATTACAGAAACCCAGCAAGGATTTACAAACAAATTAGGAGACAGAAGAAGTTAAGAAAATGATGGAATAAAAAGGTCGAGAAACTTACGATCATGAACCATGATGATGATAATGATATTCATGACTCTTTTTTTTTTATTTCCTTGAATTAATCTTTAAACTTTTTTCTTAAAAACTTGGAGGCACAGAATCAGCAGTACCTGGGATTCATGCAAGAAGACGATGATGATTGTCGTATCATGAAGACATATCAAAGATCTTTCGAATCTCTGTTTTTTCACTTTTAGAGTTAAAAAGAAAAAGCCAGAAAAAGTAAAAAGTAAAGCCTACCGATGTGATTACACCAAAATCAAAATAATATTCCCTCTATTTTATGAATAAGAAAGGACCTCTATTAATTGATGGCAAAAAAAAGAAAAAAAAAGAAAGGACCTCTATTATATAGCGGACTGTTCGATTTTAGCATCTTTTACATGATTGAGATTTAGAAATCACCAAACTTTTTCCTTAACTTTGCCTTAAGTAAATAATGTTCAGATGTGATTGATGGATATATTTCCGCATTGCTAATTTATATGATGTTAATGGAAAAAAGAATAATCAATTTATTTAACATGAAAAACAAGTTTGAACACCATAACCTTTTCTCATGTGATAATACTTTCTCAATAACCGAAAGGCGATAGTGTGGCAGGCTTTTTTAACCCCATAAATAAACGACGGCGTTTCTTATATCTGATTGGGCTAAAGTGAGCAGTGGTAGGCCATTTATGAACTTGGGCTTTTATTGTATTGAAAGTTATGGGCCCCTTACATTCTCCTCTGTTGCTTTATAATACATTCCAAAACCTTTTTGTTTTTTGGTTTAACTTTATACAATGCCACATTTTTCTACTCAATAATATATGTGAATTTTTCACCAAACTGAATCTTGTGCGAATTATTATCTGCTTGTATAAAGTATTTAGATATACCATTGCAAAAATCATATGATATGATATTAAATTCGATAATACAACCAACACATGGTGGTCTAATTTGCACGTAGTGGCAGTGGCACAATGATTTTTACTTATAATTTATGGCTAAAAATTTAAATTCGCTACAACCTCAAATTCGATTAAATGTGTGTGAATTTTTGCCCATAGATCATTTCTTTATTGTAAACAACATTCCGCTACATTGGCTTTAAATAACTAATTTATATCTGTTGAAAAAAAAAATCATTTCTTTATTATGGAACGTGTGTTGAAATTAACGATTATTTCGGCAAGTTTTGAATACATTTTGCTAAATCTTAAAGAAATGCTTTCAATTTGGGATTAGAAGTCAAAGTTTAGAATCTTTCAGTTGCAATTTTAACTATGAGATTAGTATGAATGTCAATCCGAGATAAAATATAATATAAATGAACACACCTGAGGAAACACACATTGGCTTTACCTATTGGGAGTTACATACACTTTTAACCCTTTGTGCTTTGTTTTTTTTTTTTTTTTTTTTTTTTGATCAAACACTTTGTGCTTTGTTATTTACTCAAAAAAATGGTTTGGTGGAGACTTACTGTAGCGGAAAAATCGAACTCTTGTTTTTGTTGAAGCATGAGACCGAGGAGCTTCCCGTTGTCTTTTGACTTCTCCCTGTATCTTCGGTTGCTTCGCCGTTCAATTCATTAGAATCAGAACTTGTCCGTAATTCAACATTGTGACCAGTGTTTCCTTCGGAGCAGCTTGCTTCGTCTCCGATGGGTCTGGTGAAGTTCTGACTCTTATTCTCGCATGATTTTCCCGAAAAATCGACACTTTCTGTATGGATTTTTGTCTGTGAGAGAGAATCAATGGAATCTCCTTCATTTGGATCCATACACTCCCCTAAAACCCTAACTTTTTCTTTCGTCTCTGTTTCAGATCCATCACCGTCGGTTTCCTCAGAATTCCGGTTAATCTCGTTACCAAATCCAGAAATTTCAATCCTTTCATCTGAATTCGGATCTGTAATGTCTGGATCATCCCTTTCTTTATAATCCGATTCATCCCTCTCTCTCCCTAATTCAGCTCTGTTCTCAATCTGGCCATGATCTTGACCTTCTTCACCAACTCCATTGTTCTCCAATTGTGATCCTGATCCTCCGGGTCTTACATCGACCGGACCAGAGCACCGTGGAGTGGCGACACTGATCATCGCAATACCAGCACGACACAGAGGACAATTGGTGTGAGACCTAAGCCAAGTGTCAATACAAGAGATGTGAAAAGCATGGTTACATTTAGGCAATAACCTAAGACTCTCTTCTTCTTCAAACTCACTTAAACAAACAGGACAATCTGTTCTCTCGATTAGACCATCTCCTCTCTTGTAATTACAGATCGTAATCGAGTTTATGATCGATTGTTGTAGACCTGTTGTTCTGATTAACCAGATTGGGTGATCCACTTGCTCCCTATCTTGAAACTCTTCATCAATTACCGTGTCGTTGTCGTCGTTATCGGACTGATATCTTCCGTGGTTGACACGGTTTACGCTGTCTGAAACGAATTTAGCTACAAGAAAGAATCCGGTTAAAAGGATGGCTAAGGCCGCACCGGTTATGGTGAGGATGGTTATGGCGTCTAAGGAAGATGATGAGTTTTGAGATGGTTGATAAACGGCTGAGATTGATGGAGATGGAGATGGAGCTTTGATTGGGTGTGGTGATGACCATGGAGGTAGCTTTGGGGATATGGCGTAGTAATCAGGTTCTGGATAGCAATTGTAAGGGCAAATCGGGTCGCAGACTCCTATCGAGCAATCTAACGTTTTGTTTGTCTCTGATGCTAACGTAGGGAAGAGCTTTCGATGCCTCTTCTTCGCCATTCAAGAACACTCAAGAAAGAGTACTGTTCCTTGGAGTACAAGAAACTAAGATCAGGAGAAATTCTTTGAACTGTGGTTTTGTTTAGGTTTTGATAATGTAGAAGAAGATTGATATTATTATCTTTTGGGTTTCTTTCACATTGAGGAGAAAGATGAAAATTTCTTCTCATCTTTGGTATTGACTTCTTCTGTGATAAGTTGAAGCGTCTTCTAATTGTTTAATTGGTGGAGAGTCGTAGTCATGAAAGCCATATTTTACCTTTGAGCTTTTTGACTCTTTGGCTTTCGAAGTTTTAAGTAAAGTATAAATTTTTGTTGGCCTTAGCCATCGGGCTTCGGCAGATTATAATACTTGATAAAATTATTATAGTAATATTTTGAGACTGCAGGAACAAAGAAATACATTACCTATATCTGTTAGATATTTAGTAAATTACCAAGATTTGGTATGCTGTCAAAGTTAACTATTAGTATTTCATTGAAGATGGATTTCAACTGTACACTTTATTTTGTCCTCAATCTCATTTGTGTAATTTTTTTTTTCAGTAAGGTTCTTTATTTTCTTAGCATTGTCCATATCAATTCTCTTGGACAAATTTTAAAGAAGAATGGGCTGCTTATGTCCAAAACTAAATAACCATTTTTGCTAGGCCTATAGTCTCACTAAAAACATTAAAACTATTTTGAGATGTCTATATATTTCTTGCAAATGCCGACGACAAATCATGAATAAATGGTCAACATCAACATAATTTAATAATATGTATTGTTTTGATGTGGGCAGTCTGATGACCAGTAGAATTAGTTGCAGCGTCTCTATCATATCATGTGCATGCTTTGTTTTGCACCTTTCGGCTTTCGGTGTGATAAATTTTTTTTTTCAAACTAATTACTCAACTATCACCTTTTTAGTAACTTAGATTCTAAATTTAGTATGACTGAAGCATTATTGTACAATTTAAGAAAAGTATATGTTTTGCATTAAATTGATTTTGAAAGGATAAACATTCTTTGTTTTTTTTCATAATGAATATTAGTTACAATGTTAAAGCCAATATATATAAGTTACATGCAATGTTATTAGGAATCGGCTCTTCATTTAGTAGAAAAAGCGGTCTAATTAGATCGAGGTCTAGTACTATAGGACATGCATGATGACATGGCTGGTCACATATCCACTTACATTTGTTAGTGTTAAAAATTAATTAAACAAAATTAATTTACGTCACATACTCGATTTCAGCTGTTGCAAACCCGCAGTGATTGCTCGTAAGAAAAGTTTTGTTCATCTGCTTTTGGTTTGGTCCATTATATTGAATCATTAAGCGAACTTTGATGATACATCTTGACTACTTTGGTCTGCATCATCATTTATCTTTTTACAAAGGGTTATTGAGTGTGACTTTATGATGTGTCACCAAAACATCATGACCCATTTTCTTGAGCTGTAGCAATGTTTCCTTTGTTGAGTATGTTTAAAGATAGAGCAGAGGAGGGAGGAACAAGTCCTTATCCTTAAATATGATTTTTTTTTCAAAACTTAAATGATGAGAGAGCTTTAGTTGGAGGGCAAGTGGACCTAACTCTACTAACCCCAATATACTCTTTTGGTTCCAATCTCTCTATATAATTGCTCACAACGCACAAGGAATTTCCTTAGTCACACCATTTTAAATTAAATATACTGTTACACTCCATACTCAAAAATGGCAAACTTGAGTACACTTGTTGGTTTCCTTGTCATCATCTTTTTCAATGTGTTCGCACCTGCCTCTTCCGCCAGTCACCCCGTTGAATGGTCACTCGGGAAGGACTACAGCTCGTTGGCTTCCGGAAAGCCCTTTGCCATTGGCGATACCATTGGTATGTATATATGTCTAGATCTCTCTTATATATAGGTGCAATAGTTTCAACCACTAATATACGTGCATTTGCATTTACATGTGAAAATTTTTACATTTTAAGAAAATTAAACATTTTTTTAAGTTCTTTGATAATATAGTTTTGTAAAGTATTATCCGTTTGTGTTGATTAACAAAATGTTTTTGTTGAAATTACTTAAGTTGTGGTTTCATTTGGAAACAAACATCAGTGTATACTTTGCAAACGCAACCAAAAATACATAAACAATTCGAAGTCATAGTTGTAATATCTTGTTTACATGTAATGTGTACATTGTGTTGCATATAGTGTTCAATTACGGTGCGAGTCACACGGTGGACGAAGTGAGCGAAAGTGACTACAAGAGTTGCACATTGGGGAACGCTATTTCTTCTGACAGTAGCGGAACCACAAGCATAGCTCTCAAGACATCTGGTCCTCACTACTTCATCTGCGGTATCCCCGGCCACTGCACCGGCGGCATGAAGCTCTCTGTCACCGTTGCGGCAGCCTCATCAGGCGGTGGTGGAGACGGTACCACCGACAAAACTACACCCGTACAAGGTGGAAAGAGTACACCACCCGTGGATGGCGGAAAGGCTAGTCCTTCTGCTTCAGCCACGGCCGTGTTGAAGCCGTTGGATGCTTTGGTTGTGACTTGTGTAGTTGCATTGCTGTACGCTTTGGTGCTCTCTTAATTAGTAGGTTTCTGATTCTGAGTGTTTTGGTGTGGTTTGACTCGTTTGAAGGACCAGGCTAGAGGCAGTGCTATTATTTTCTTTTTATTATTAATTATCTCTCATGATGTTTCCTCTGTTTTTTTTTTGTCGTCTGGATTTATTAATTATTACAGATTATGAGAACTATTACATAGACGATTCTACCATGGGCAATTCCTTCCGACCCTATTAGATTCACAATAGACCACACACTTCCTTCTTCATGCTGAATCACGGCGAACGGCTCCCAATTGCGCATCACTGGAGATCTCCCGGTAATCTTGCCTCCATTAATCTGCATAATTATTAATAAATCGCAATATCTGAGACTCGAACCCTAGACCTCTTGATGTTTCCTCTGTTTTGTTTAGTATTTTCATTTCTGCTTCACGATTATATTTTTTAATTGTTACAAGCCTTTAGAAAAAAGTAAATTAAAACACTAAAATATAAAAATACAATTAGCACCTAGCAATTTAGATAATAAAAAGACAACTCTATCCTTCTAGGATTTATATCTCTTTCAATTTTTTTTTTTTTACATCATTTAAATAGATAATCTCTTATATATCAATCTTTATTATGTCACTTGGTGGAATCGAACTCCAATGAAAAAATTGGGAAATTGTTCCGCTTAAGTAAATGTATTTTCCCTTCTTTTTCAAAGTTTCTAATTCACATTGTCATTCGAAGTTTTGTGTGAACGATTTATAATGTAAGATAATGAATTTGATCGTGTCTTATTAAATTTGCTAACTATATAACTTATGAAACAACTGGTTTTATAGAAATTTTTAAGTGTGTGGAATTTTGAATACTGAATAACACTAAAAAAAGTTATATACATGGCTTTTTTTTTGTTTTTTGGTCAAGTTATATATGTACATGGCTTTGATCATGAAAGTCTAAAAGAAAAAGCATTGACAAGTGTAATGAGCAACTGCCAGTTGGGCATTGACCTCGTCGGACATTTGAGTATAAAGGCCCAATACCACCGGCCCACCGACTTACCTAATTAGGTGGACCCTCTGGAGATCTCAATACATCTAAGCCGTCCATTTTATGATTTTAATATATAACACACTGTAACCACTCCAGATCTCATAACTAAAACCAACACAACAAACAACAAAAAGTTTGGTATAAATTAATAATGTTTGCATCTACTCCTCTACCAACCTTTTCATTCACACATCACAAAATGTCTACCTATCTTAGCGAATTGATAAATTAGTAAGAATGATGCTGAACAGGGTTAATATCAAATAATCTCACGAGCTACACTAATCACAAACGAACAAATGTTAATTAAATCCGATAAAAAAAAACATTTTAAAAACAAATTAATAGTAAACAGTGGGCCCATTCCACATTGATTTCACCAAAACGTCTCTCTCTCTCTCTTTTACCAAGTCCTTTTAAATATGAAGAAAAATACGAATATGAGAGAAGGACCTCGGAAACATCATGGAAATTCAAAACCAGCTTTGCATTATACACGGAGCACTTATAAAAGTTATAAATACAAAACACGAGACGGCCAAAAAAAGCAAGACAAATACAATTCAACACCAGAGCTCACGACAGACTCTTCATCAATGGCGAATTTTCTCATCAACAGAAGGACAATGAAGTCAAAGAAGGATGACGGGAAGAGATCAGATTCCAATTCCAATTCCAATTCAGACAATAACTTCTCATGCAAGAAGCACACGAAACACAGACAGTCTCCTGGAGTTTGTTCCCTCTGTCTCACCCAGAGGCTCGCTAAGCTATCTCTGGAGTATTACGACTACACTAAGAAGGCAGCTGAAACGTCGACGTATTGCTGCTCATCAGCATCTTCTTCCTCGTCGGTTTCGTCTTGTTACTCTTCTTCTTCGGTCTCTTCTTGTTCGTCTCCTTTGCAATATCGGTATAGAGAGAAGAAGAAGGATTCCAAGAAACAAAGCTTTTTGTTCAGATTATTGCTCGGATCCATCGTTGATTAGTTCTTTTATTTCCATAGTCTTTATTCATTATTCTTCGATATATTTTTTTCACTCGGGAGATGCAGAGAATCAGAAACAATGCAATAAGATCTTTATAGTACTGTACCTACAAATTTGTATTTTAATCTTGTTAATTTGTGGCCAAATAAAAGAAGATAAAATTCATTTTTCATACATCAAAAGTCTCTGATTGTATATCATATGATCATGGTGCATTTGTTTTTGTAAATACGACACATATAACTTAAATAATTAAAAAAAAATTAAATAATTTACCCAAAAAACATTAGTTTTGAAGAGGTTAATAAAACTTTTTTTTTTCTCAGTATTGTCATTGTCAAATATAAATTCAAATACGGTATTACAACTAGAAACATTACTGTATATGATAAAATATTTGATATGGTTTTCGGGTCCAAAATTTGTGTGGACATTTTCGATTTTGAAATTAGATATGCGTGGACTAAAATACCACTTATATTTGTTCTTAAATGCGTAATAATACCACCGCCTTTTAGTGTATTTAAATTTAAAGATGCAGCAACTTAGTGTAACATATTTCTATGCCATGCTAGGACCGACACTTAGTTAAATGTTAGGACTTAGGACAATTTGATATTGCAGCAACAGTTGAAAACCAAACAATTCTTTTGACGTTTCATTTTTTAAATGTACAGTATAGTTTATACAATTAATCCGGGCGTATGATATTCATAATTGCGTGAATAAATAAAATAATTCTAAATTAATTAATTGGAAGCATGAATAATTAAATAGAAGTGGAGACATATATTTAAAACCTAATAATTAATAACAAATGAATTGCAAGACCTGTAAGGCTGTAACTGTTTAGAAATATAGAATTATGTGTACATTTTTATTTAGAACAAAGGAAAAATTTGTACAGTTTTGATCTTAACACCATATGAGCGGAAAAAAAAATCTTGGCTTAACAAATAATATATTTGATTAAAAAAAAAAAAAAAAAAAAAAGAGAATGCACAATGCCACACTAAATAAGGGGCTAAGGGCCATGACACGATAGGCTGGCACATGACTTTTACATGTTGCCAGAGGCCCAGAATGAATGTACGGTATGAGGACAAAGACGTGTTGTACTTTCATATTATAAGATTCACTTCATATTCACATACAGCTGGTCCGATTTTATATTAAGCCGTACCACTAATGTTTGATACATCCAGTCAGATAAATGCATGTGTTGCGCGTCTTGGAACTTCGAAGATACTATATGATCATCGATGAATAGTCCCAAGAAACTTCTTTGATTTTTGTTTTTAATTTATCTGCAATCATTGATGAATTAATTTTAGCTATGTTCAACTTAAGAACTATTATTTCCCAATTAAACTATAGATTCAATGATAAGCATTAACAATCAAGTGTACAAACCAAATTGAGCCAGCCAAATACGTTTTCTAGAATATGATACTATAGTAACTTAAACCAAATACCATACGGAATGTAGCTTTCTCTTGTGACAAATGATGCAAATAAAGACGGTTACAAAGACTAACCATTTTCATGGCGTGAGTGATTACGTACATACAGTTTTAGATACATAAAATTTCCATTACTGATAGAAACGTGCACACATCTTGTTTTTAGATCGTTAGATTCTGAGATTTTTGAATTGAAAATTACTTTTTATTTTCTTAAAATTGAAACTTTGTCCATTTTGTTCTCTATATTTACGATCTAGTTTACGCGCGCTAACTTTTTTTTTGTTATGTGTTTAACTCATTTTAGATTTAAATTTCACTTGAATATATCTAAAATGTTATATAACTTGACGGATTATGTTTACCATTGTCATAAAATGCATACAAATGGTTCAGTGAACACTTGACGATGATTTTTGATTAACAATGTTTAAGCAAAATGTAGGAAGAGCTAGGCAGCTAGCCTTTGATATTTTATTGCAAAGCTTGCTGGGCTAAGATTAGTTTTTGTCTCTAAATAGTTTGGTACATTGTCTCATATATTGTATAACAAAAGTTTATTTCCTCAAAGACTCTCCCAATAAAATATAGCCAAAGAAAAATTGAAATGAGAATCGTATTATCTTTTTATATGACCTTTAGCCTAGATGGAATCTTTGACATATGAATATTTCAATTATATAGAAACTGTTTCTTCAACAAACCAACCGAATACCTTTTATCAAAAAAAACAAAAAACAAAAACATTTCAACCGTATTGCAGAATATTGAAATTTCAATTTGCACTGTAATTAGATGCTTTTCATAAAAACCATTAGACTAATAATATCTGCGTTCTGACTCTTACGTACTCTTTAGTAAGTACTAATAAATATCATTTGATTCGGTTATATCCAATTGGATTCGGTTATAATGCCACGTATCAGTAACATTGCCTACCCGTAGAAAGAGGTCAATCATTGCCCGGCTGCCCGGGAAATCAATTTCAAATTTCAAAGGTAGTAAAAAGGATCCAACGGTCGTCTCATAACGTTAAAATAACCGCAACGGAAAAAGAGAATCCGATTATTACCTTAACCACAAATATTCTCTCTTCTTCTTCTCTTCCCCAAATTTGAATTCATCTTCGCTCATCATACTCTGTTTCTCTCTATTCTTCTCCGATTTTTTTCTGAAATTTGTTGAATATTTTGTTGATTTGATTTTTTGATGGAGGATTGTTGTGATCCACTTCGCGCAACTGATGCTTCTTCGCGACATGAAAGCTTCTCTCGCTGTGAGATTTTCGATTTGATCTTTTTGTTTTTGATTTCAACAAAGTTTTCTCACTTTTTTTTTTGCGATTGTTTCTTTTCATCAGCAGCTGAGAAAGCTATCGTATCGAGCTCAAAGACTATCACAATGGTAGATCTGGATTCAAATTACGAATCCAGTCACGGTAAGTTATCTGAAATTTTTTAAGAAGAGTTCTGATTTCTCTCTTGGTTTACTGATTCTGGATTTGAATTTAGATGTTGATATGGAACAATCAAGCCCAGGATTGATGAATGTTGAACAATCTAGTGATTCCGTAGAGTTAGATGGTACTGAATCTTTCTTTTTTTTTTTTTTTTTCTTTTGTGAAATCAATCGCCTCAGTCACTCTAGAGATTCATCGGCTCGATTATGTTTGTTTCAGGAAAACTCGTGTTAGGGTTTTCTCTAGCATCTCCCGATCTAGTAAACTGTGGCGCTTCACCTGATTTACCGAGAGGTAGCTATGTAGATTCCCCAGAATTTTCTCAGAAAAGAAGATTTTCTACTGAGCTTTCGCTAGAGAATGGAATTGATGGTCCTCGTACAAGAGAAGGCCGTAAAAGCCAAGTAGTGAAGTTTTCAGCAATTTGTCAAACATTCGGCTTTGAGTTGTCTCCTCAGTCTTCTTTTGAGTTACCTTCTCCACCTGGAAACTTTAGGGAGAGTACAACTCCTGTTATAAGTATTAACTCTGGTTCTACTAGCATGGATGTGACTGTGGCTGATGTAACTTTCTTGAAGGATGAGTTTTTCAGTGGAGGTGAAATTGTAACAACTGATGCTGTTGTTGGCGATGAAGACGAGGTTTTGTTGTATCAAACAGCTCGACTTGGTAATTTTGCTTACAAGTTTCAGTCATTGGAGCCTGGGGACTACTTCATCGACTTACATTTTGCTGAAATCGAGTTCACTGAAGGTCCACCGGGAGTTAGAGTTTTTGATATATTCATTCAAGGAGCAAAGGCAAGGCAATCGCTGCATTTGAGCTTTTCTTGTGTTCTTATTCATCACATATCATTTATAATTTGACTGAAAAACTATTGCAGTTCATATCCGGCCTAGATTTGTTTTCGCAAGTAGGAGCAAACACACCTCTTGTGATAGCTGATTTAAGGATGCTCGTTGGTCCGGAAGGGGAGTTATCTATACGATTAGAAGGAGTGACAGGAACCGCAATTCTATG
Source organism: Erysimum cheiranthoides (assembly GCA_011420285.2). Taxonomy (NCBI): domain Eukaryota; kingdom Viridiplantae; phylum Streptophyta; class Magnoliopsida; order Brassicales; family Brassicaceae; genus Erysimum; species Erysimum cheiranthoides. The sequence continues at coordinate 4,027,809 of CM022179.2, read as the reverse complement.
TGGCATTTCTATTAGAAAAGATGCCACGGCTACTTGTATGTGCTTTCTAACCTTCCTGTGTCTTGTGTTTATTTTTCTTTTTCTCGTCCATGTGAGATATTTGAAAGTCATGGAACTATTTTACTTGGTAAATCAAACTTCAATTTCGAGGACTTTTGCACAACTCTGATCACAGTTTTCTTTCTTTAGATGTTGAAGAAACTGGAATGCTAGCGGTTAAAGGAACAACTGACACTGTCCTTTCCCAGCCAACTCAAGTGAGAGATCTTCCACAAGCTTGATATTCCTTGTTTAGTTTGGGGTGGTTACTCAAGTTGCAAATAGTTAAACTGTCATACTGTTTTTAGGAAAATGTTGACTGTCGGACAGAAGAAGAGACCGAAGGGATGAGAACTGACTGTGAGCAGCAGAGGAAAGAGATGGAGGATATGAAGAGAATGGTTGACGAACTTAAACAGGAGAATCAGCAAAAGAGTAGGGAATGCGAAGAAGCAATGAATTCTCTTCGTGAGATTCAAAATGAGCTAATGCGCAAGTCGATGCATGTTGGCTCTTTGGGTATGTACATCTCTCTCTATTATATTTCGTCCTCCTTGAAAGCGTGAAAGTTGACATATCGGTACTTGTTCATATCTAGCGTTTGCTGTCGAGGGACAAGTCAAAGAGAAGAGCAGATGGTTCTCTTCCTTAAGAGATTTGACAAGAAAATTGAAGGTACGCCGAAGAAAACTTAAAATACAATCATCAACCGCAAACTCTTATGCCTCATTTTAACGAATTTGGATTCATAGATCATGAAAATGGAGCAAATTAAGCTGTTGGAGGAGGCATCAACATACAAATTGCTAGTCCAAGATATCAACGAATTCAGTTCTCACATCCAGTCCAGAGGTGAGTCTTTGTCTTCCTGTCATTTGCGCATACAACTATCACTTCAAATATATATTTAAACTGTGTATCTTTGAATTTTGATCCGTTGGCATCTGTTTTCACAGTAAAGCAGGACGCAGAATTGCATGAAAATCTCAAAGTCAAATTTGTAGCGGGCGAAAAAGAGAGGAAGGAACTATATAACAAGATACTAGAGCTAAAAGGTTGGTGTCTATATCCAATATATATAACTCCCAGAGGGACCTCCTTGACTAAACATTGGCAGCCTAACAACTTCTCATTCTTTCCTACAGGTAACATCAGGGTCTTTTGCAGGTGTCGACCTCTAAACTTTGAAGAAATTGAAGCAGGAGTATCAATGGGAATTGATGTTGAGTCAACCAAAAATGGGGAGGTCATAGTCATGTCAAATGGGTTTCCCAAAAAAAGCTTCAAGTTTGATTCGGTTTTTGGTCCTAACGCTTCCCAAGGTGATCTTTGGCATCAAATAATCACCCTTTTGCTACTTGCCTTGTATGAAATCTCATCTCACCAATCAACATGTTGTTTCATATACTTTTCCAGCTGATGTTTTTGAAGATACAGCTCCTTTTGCTACCTCGGTCATTGATGGATACAACGTTTGCATCTTCGCCTATGGCCAGACTGGTACTGGCAAAACTTTTACTATGGAGGGAACTCAACGTGATCGTGGTGTAAATTATAGAACACTAGAAAATCTGTTTCAAATAGTTAAAGAACGAGAAAACCGCTACAGTTATGAGATCTCAGTCAGTGTCTTGGAAGTTTACAATGAACAGATAAGAGATTTGTTGGTTCCAGCTTCACAAAGTGCATCTGCGCCGAAAAGGTACTACATAAGTTTTGTATGCCTTCCTCCTTGGTGTGCTCTTTTATGAAGTTAACCATGCAAGGTCCATGGTTATTTAGTCTCGTTCTTTATAGCTTAGAATTTCAGTAAGGACTATAAAGTAACTTCATGCTGCTTTTGAACTAAAATTCGGCTAATGGTTTCTGCAGATTTGAGATAAGGCAAGTGAGTGAAGGAAACCACCACGTACCAGGATTGGTTGAAGCACCTGTGAAAAGCTTAGATGAGGTCTGGGATGTGTTGAAAACAGGAAGTAATGCAAGGGCTGTTGGGAAAACGACGGCTAATGAGCACAGCAGCCGATCTCACTGGTTGGCTTACCTGATTCGTAGTAGTCTCCTTTTCTCAAAAAATGATCAGCTATCTGAATGTATTTTCTCTTCTTTTTCTTTGCACAGCCTTCACTGCGTGATGGTAAAAGGGGAGAATTTGTTGAATGGAGAATGCACAAAGAGCAAACTATGGTTAGTGGATTTGGCAGGAAGCGAACGGGTTGCAAAGACAGAAGTGCAAGGAGAACGGCTCAAGGAGACTCAAAACATCAACAAATCATTATCTGCTCTTGGTGATGTCATATTCGCTCTTGCCAACAAAAGCTCTCACATTCCTTTCAGGTCAATATGATACATTCTATTTTTACTGAAGAAGGTTACAGTCACCATTATTCATCCAACTTGACGTTTGGTTTGCATTTACCTTTGCAGAAATTCAAAACTCACGCACTTGCTTCAGGATTCTCTAGGTATAACTTTCTTCTTGAAGCTGCGACCACTTTCTTTGCTTACATATGCTTCACTTTACTATTTTTTTTTTATCTGTTATGGAGCTTACAATGAAAAATGACTGATATGTGACAGGAGGAGATTCGAAGACCCTCATGTTTGTACAAATCAGTCCTAATGAGAATGATCTAAGCGAGACACTATGCTCACTGAATTTTGCTAGCAGAGTGAGAGGGATAGAGTTGGGGCCTGCAAAGAAGCAGCTTGACAATACTGAACTCTTGAAATACAAACAAATGGTAAGCTACTACATGTCCACATGTGTGTTTATAGAATCATTCATGTATTTTTCTGAGTTGTGTGAATTCTTTATCAGGTTGAGAAATGGAAGCAAGATATGAAAGGAAAAGACGAACAGATTAGGAAAATGGAGGAAACAATGTACGGTTTAGAAGCAAAGATTAAGGAACGAGACACTAAGAACAAAACCCTTCAAGACAAGGTAAACAATACTCACCATATCCACAAGGATTATACATTTTCAGTTTGCTGAAATCATCACATATCACCTTCTTTGTTAGGTTAAAGAGCTTGAATCGCAACTGCTGGTAGAGAGGAAGCTTGCTCGTCAACATGTAGACACCAAGATTGCTGAACAGCAAACAAAACAGCAGACCGAAGATGATAACAACACATCAAAGAGGCCACCACTGACAAACATACTGTTGGGATCAGCTTCGAAAGAAATTGTGAATCTAACCCGACCACCACTCTCAGAGAGCACCACCAGTTATGATCTAGCTCCTTTACCTAATGGTGGCCTCAATTACAATGACCTCTCTGAGAAGGAGAACAATCCAGAGATGGCCGATCAAGTGCATATACCTAATAAAACAGGAAGATTTTCTATCTGTGCAAAACGTATTCCATCAGCTCCAGCTCCAAGAAGGAGTTCTCTTGCCCCAACCACATCAACTTCGAGAGAAATGGTGAATCTAATCCGACCACCACTCTCAGAGAGCACCACCAGCTATGATCTACCTCCTTTACCCAATGGTGGCCTCAAGTACAGTGACCTCATTGAGAAGGTGAACAATGCAGAAATGGCTGAGCAAGTGCAAATACCTAAGAGAACAGGAAGATCCTCTATCTGCGCAAAACGTATTCCACAAGCTCCAAGAAGGAAGACTCTTGCCCCAATTCCTTTCATTCCAATAACATCAACATCAAATTTGTCATTATTGCCACCATGCCAAGCTATTACAAACTCGCCTGATGAAAAGAGTGGTGCTAACCAAGTGCTCTGCACCAGCCCCAAGCTACATAAAAGTAATGGGAAGACGTTGACGAGCATACTGAGACGAAGCATGCAAAAAAGAATGCAAATGAAATCTTCCCCGAGGCAGCAACCGTTGAGAAGGGGTGGCATTAATGTCGGGATGGAGAGAGTTAGGCTGTCTATAGGAAGCAGAGGAAGGTTAGCTCACAGAGTTCTGCTTACCAATGCTCGTAAGGCAGGTCTGAAGGAGACACCGCAGAAACAAGAGCGATGGATATGAACCTATTAACTGACCTGATATGACTTGACTTCTCATTCAATTTGATTTCTTGGAGGATGATTGATATTTTATCATCCTCCGTATGCGTTTGTGGATTTGGTTTGACCTACTGTATAGATGGCTTTGGCTTTTGTAAACTCGTTCTGTTTCTTTGTGCGGCAACAACAAAAGTGTTAGCTCCTAAATCATTCTTGATTTCACCCGATTCACCTACGCGGATCTTGCATCCACAGCCACCCATATCGGTGGGCATTTCCGAATAATCCATATAATAGCTTGGAATTTTCTTTAACAAGAATTTGAGATTACATATCGTCAGTCTTAACACTGTACTGCTAAGTCACATCTGTTATGATATGAGCTGCAAGTTTAATAAAGACACGTTATTTTTATTTAAATGATAGGAAAATGGAGGAAACGATGGAACATTATATAGTTCCTCTTCTAAGCCGTAAACTGCATATCGAAACAGATGTACACCAAAAAAAACAGCAGAATCCACAATTTACAGGATGAGGCTAAACCAAAGAACGCTTGTTGCAACTTTCAATTCATCTTAGTGAACTCACGCGGCTCAGGTTCTCAGCAATAGCATCTCTGATCCTCCTAGACCCATTATATGCTTCTCCTTCAGACCTCCTAGTCTCCTCCTCCTCATCTTTTCTCGTCTCACCATTATCACCAGCAGCACAAGCATTCACACATTCCTCCAGTGAATCATCATCACCTCCAGAATTCACAAGAAAATTATGCAGCAAGCAACCCGTAGTTATGACAAAAGGCAGAAACTCGACTGTCTCTGGTTTCCATTTCTTATCAAGAATCCGCCACCGAGCTCGAACCTTAGCAAATGCAATCTCAACACTATTCAACGCAGTGTGTACCACATTGTTGAATTCTCTACAACTCTCCTCTTCCTCCTCGTTTGAAGTCAAATTATAAGGTGTCATAAGCCATGGCAATAAAGGAAGACAAGAATCTCCCAAAATGTAACGAGGAACCAATACTCCATTTCCAAGTTTGGTCGGAGCTCCATTGAGGACTTGCTCTGCAATCGAGAAAAGCTTACTCTGTCTGAAAATAGCTTCTGGTTTCATCGTGCTTGGCCAACCAGCTGAGATATCAGCAAATCTACCATTGGAATCAACCAATGCTTGAACCAAAATTGAACCTTTTGCACCAAGAAGCTTTCCTTCTACTTCGAATCTCCCGAATCCAAGAACACCGCAGCAATTCGGAAGCAGACGAGATGAAAAATCAGGTTTTGGATCATCAAGCTGTTGCCCTAATTTATCATTAATGAGCTTGCAGTTGGTGAAGAAGGAGCGGGAAGCTTGGGAAGTGGAATCGAACCCGAATCTGTGAACGAGAGACTCGTAGGAAGCGCCGTGAGCGAGACGGAAGATTGTGGCAGCGAAGGAAGGAAGCGAAGAAGGGGAAAGGATTGAGAAGAGATTGAAGAAGGTGGATTTTGACATTCGGAAACAAAGATACCAACGAGGATCATCGTCGTCTTCTGTGGCGGAGGTTAAGAAGCGGTTGAACCACGTGGCGGTGACAACGGAGGATGGGGAAGGGGAAGGCGAGATTGGGAGTGATGAGATTAGGGATTCAAGACGGAGAGACTGGGAGGGTGAGAGGAAGAGATCGTTGGCTTGGAGAAAGGAGTGGGTGATGGCGGCGGCGGAAGAGAGACGCCGCACCAGTGGGTCCTTTAGACCAAGTTTGTCGGATACATTTGTTGTGTTTCTGTCGGATTTTCGCTTTCCGGCGACCATAGCTTTTCCAACCAGTAAGACCGGACCAATTAGTTTGAGTGAACTGTGTTTTCAGATATTCATTGCAAATAGCTTTTATTGGATTTTACAATTTTATTTTTAATTACCTTTCGACATGCTTCTGTATCACTATAGATTAGTAATCATCTCTATTTCTTTTATCTTTTTAACCAAAATCTTTTGTATAAGTTCTCTATAATGATGTTTTTCCTTAATTCATTACAACGATGACTATCCATCCTAGGCTTGTATTGATTCATCAATGCCTAAAGCCTGGACAGTTAGTTGTGTAATTCACCACAAGGAGAGAGCTAAATCCCATATTCTTCTCAATCTTCCAGGTTTAGCTGATATCTTATTTAACTGATCCTCCATTAGCCGCTCCACGTCTGGACCCATATGGTGGACCATTTTAACCGATTCAGAGAGACGGTTGAGTAAATTCAACAATGCAATCACCTCGTTCCGTTGCAGTTGCAGCTGGGAGAAAAAGATAGAAATGTTTTATGATCTACGATGTGCCTAAATACAAAGCGATGCATATAGATGTTTGATAAACTCACTGTGTGATGGTCACCACTGTCTTGATTCCCAACAGAGAAGAGAATTTTCAAAGCTGTACCAAGACCCTGAACTTGAAGTTTCCCCCAAAGCCGGCATTTTTCACAACCTACGCAATCCATCAGTGCACTGCAAGACATACACATATTAAGCTGTATTATTACTATTACCGCTCTCTCTACATTTGCCAATGGGACAATTTTAAGAAAAAAAATGAGATGAACCTTATATTTCTGAATTGTTTCTGGATCTGCTGTTTCAATTCCGGTCCACTTTGACCTTGCCACAGCTTAGCTTCATCAAACGGAACGGGACATGCTGTTTGGAGTTTCGGACTATACAATAACTGTTTAATCAAGGACTGTGTTTTTAGATCTTCAGCATGGTTTCCTGTATTATACTCTGCCTGCTCCAAGTATGCTGTTGCCTGATTACAACATTGTAAGAGTCAGTCCTTAAGACTAGTAGATATTATTCAGAGAGACATGTCAAGATTCCAAAAAGATGGACTTGCAGAGAAGTTGCTCACTTTTGTAACAGCACGTAGCACAAAGAGATATGTGAAGTACATATTCCTGACACGATCCGGATGTCTCAGGATACGATCATACATCAGCTCGATATTCTGTCCCCACTATATTTCAAAGAAATTAACATGTCAGTCAGGACCATAGTATATTCATGTTGAGACACTTGTCTATCTTTTACTCAGAAACACAAACCTGGTTGCTTGACTCATCAAGAAGATAATCAGCAGCTATGTGCATAGAGATCGAAGAATGAAGACCGGATATTAATTTGTACAAAACCTTTTTCTCTGGACATGTCTCCCCAGATGAATCTGCAAAATCATATACATTTCAAAATCCATTATAATCCAAGCCTTTGTCTACAATATGGTAGAGAAGGAAAAACTTACATTTTGGACAGTTCTCTGAATATATGGAGTCCCAAATCCTTCTAGCCGAAGGTCCAGTATAACCAGTATACCTTTCAGGGTTTAATTGAAGATTGACATAAGTCATCTCACCTGTACATAAGTCCATTCAAATCATCAAGTTTTATAAGCATTCACTGTAGCATACATCCAAAGAAGGCGTTCCTAGAGCATTTTTTTGGTAACTATACATACCGCTATCTGTGTCATCGTCATGCGTCCATGGATTCTTGGTTTCGACCCAACCTCTAAATGCTCTGTTATCTATAGTACGGTCAACAGCTGCCTGAGGTTTTCCCTCTTGACACATGAGATCATCAGAAGGAAGACCTGGGACAAATGGCCTTTTAAACGGTTCTGGAAACTCATTCTCTGGACATTCACAGACACTACAATCACGCAAACGACACATTCCATCGTCTGGCCAGAATGGGCAGTCACACCACAGTTTAACCTACCCCACATTTAGAAAACAGCCAAACAAAAGTCACTAACTACACCACTGAACAATGGCAACAGTTAGAATCCGATTGTATTGCTGTTAGCCATACAGACCGAACTACACCACTGAAGACAATTTCATAGTTGTTCGACATAATCGGATTGAAAGCGTCACTGACCTTAAAGTACCGGAAAAATGGAGTAGTGACGAGATCTTGAAGCAAAGGATTCAAAACCTCACTATTAAGATTGTCCACTGTTTCATAATCACAACAACAGTCCTCAACCATTCCTTTGTATTTACCAGTTCCCTGCATTCAGATTGAAAATGGGAAAAACGAAATCAAATCCTGATCAACAATATGAGTCTACTAAGTGATTGCATCTTACAACATCATTGATCAGCCATCACACATCTTGCATTTAAAAATCATTGGGACATTTCAAGGAAACGATTCAAAGCTTTAGCTCAACAACGTCATCAACAGATTCAATTTTTATCACCATGAATCCATTGCCTAAACAATGTGATCAAAAGATTCAATTTTTATAACCATTGGCTAAATACTGTGACCAAAAGATTCAATCTTTATTAGCCTGAATCCATCACATCGCAAATATATCCACAATTTTCTCAATACCCAACAAAGTTCATCCAGAGATACAAACAAAACACGAAAAATGTACTTGAGACCGTTAAGTCAAACTCCTTCATCTACGATCAAAATTCAAAGCAGAAGATGGAGAATCTAAGAGAGTAATTCAAAACCTGAAGTGAACAGCTACAAGAATTTCGATCGCTGAAGAAGAAACTGATATTAGAATTCGTCCTAGAGCTCACAGCAACTGCCAAAAACACGACAACCAAAGTCGCTAAAGGCCATCGCCAAGTTTTTCTCTTCCTTTCGCTCTCTTCTTCTTTGATCGCGCCTCTTCCCATTATGACGAATTATAGAAAAACCAAAAAGAAATCAAATGGGACTAATAATAAATCCTTTGACAATAAATGAAAAACACGTTTTTTTTGCGTCTTCCGGAAATTCTCAAAACCCCATTGTTGTGTTGTGTCTGAAGATCGCTATGTTAAGCAAGCAAAGTCATGAAATGCGTTAGCTTCAATGCGACATTTTTATTTTGACATTTCAGCGCGACGTGTGATTTGAATAACACGCGCCTTTGTCTAGTTGGCGCGTGTTGAAGCCATTTGTTTCATCTCGTGACGTGCTTTAACCAATAGGATCCATTTGTTCTCGTAATTAACATCTTTCCTTTTCAACGCTTCCCAGTCAACGACAATTCGTTGACTAAAACGCTTCTCCTCTCTACGCTGTCGTTTTTTATCAATTTAATTCTAATTCTATTTATTTGATTGGGCTTGATTATAAGTCCGTCTAATTTGGGTCGGATTGAGATGGGCCGATTGTTTCTTTATGAGTTATCCCCACATCTGATCATTTTATGTTCCATTTTGGTTCTTGTTTTTCACTACAATGTGGCTAGAAACAGAGATGTTGAAAATCATATCTTGCGTTGGCTCAGTAAACTCTCTATCTCTCTGCTTTGAAACATCCTATTCCTCCCATCTATTGATCGTCCTGTCGTTCTCATTCATTATTTGATCGATTTCCATAGATCCTAAATCTTGTCTCGTCCCATTTATTGATTATCCGTTTACGAATAAACACTCTCAAGTGATTGCATGTTGAGAAGCAAATATTGGCTAGAAAACAGAGATGTTGAGGAGGATGGTTAACTTAACTCATACCTATCTCTCTTCTTTTTTTTTTTTTTGGACAATCTCTCTCTTCTTTAAAACCTTGTCTTTCTCCCATTTATTGATCGCCGTTTTTTTATGCTTCATATGTTAGTTAACATGGACCATTGTGCATGCTCCTCGTGTTGAAAATCGAAGTCTGCATCCATTACCATAGAGTCTGATCCCCTCTTATCTTATCTACCAGAAACGTCCAACCCATCAGGAGAATGATAGAAAATGCCAAGAAATTTTTTTGTACTGATAAACTTACAAAATTGAGAGATTAATATCTTTCTTTTTACTGTCATGCACTGTTTTAACCGCAGAGGATTTCTATATATAAATACGGATACAAGATATGTTTGCTCTCCACAACTCAACTCAAAAAAAAAAAAAAAAAAAAAAAACAAATTACAATCATGTCATCATTTTCCAAAGTCTCCTTTCTGATCATCACTCTCTTGTTGGCTGCAGATGTCTGCATCCAAGGACAAGTAACGGTGAAAGACACCAATGGTAATCCAGTCGAAGTCGGTAAAAAATACTACATCCAGTCGCTTAGTGACTACGGCGGTAGTCTTATCCCATACCCCCTTAACCCAATCTTCCTTTCCTTTTGTCCACTGCGCATCACCCTAAAACCTGAGATTTTTGGTGGCCCACCGGTTAGCTTCGCATTTATTCTGCCAGGGACCACTAAGACCATCGTGGATACATATTCCGATGTAACCATCGAGTTCAAGCCAGGTTTCTGGCTGTTCTGCCGCGACTTTTCCAAGTTCTGGGAATACGACGAATCTTTAACGGAGCCTAAGATTCTCGTCGGTGGTAATCCGAAGAGAACAAATACATGGTTTAAGATTAAGGAAGCCGGAGCAAACATTTACGAGTTCACCACCTCTACCGGAACCGTTGGCGTCGACCCCAGGGGTTGGTTTAGTTTGTCCGAACTAGTTCTCACCAATGTTACGTCGAAGATCGTACGCGTCAAATTTCATGATGCTACTACTGTCTCTACTTCTACTTCTCGGGTTGAAAAGTTAGGTCTAAGATTGGCCATGGAATAAAATAACTCGTCCATTGTAAAAAATAATGGGTTTCTCAATGTAAAGCCTGAGACTCGTCTCTATGGCCCCCACAGTTGGGATTAAATAAAAAAACGAATTAGTAACTATTTTTTTCTTATTTTATGTTACATATAATTGTTTATTACAAAATGGATCGCGTTTTATGGTTAAATTACTTATGATCATCTCCCTTAGTAAGTAACCATGTTTTATGACATCTATTATATATACGGACTTCAATCCGAATGGTGGGTTCTGGTACTGCCAACATTTTCTCATCTATAATTTACCTGGAAGTGAATTACTTCTTCCGTATAGCTCTCTAACAAGTTTTACGTACTTAAACCATTTTTCCTCTTCTTTTGATTCTTCCCGCTTTATGTTCACTTGTCTTATAAAACAGAATTATTATAGGGAATAAGAATCACTCATTTGTGTTCACAAAAATAATATAATAGTTATATTTATCCTATAAAAAAACTATGTTATTAATTTTTTTAATGTTACATGTATTTATAACGGATTAATGATTTATTTAATAGAGTATTATATTATTTAATTGTTAATTTATAAATTGTCAGGCCAATCTGAGTTAATTTGTTGCCTATCATCCTATCTATTTTCTCAACTAAATAGAGAACAAAAAAAAAATTAAGGACAAAATAGTCTAAATTTGTTGAACATGCAGTATGCAATAAAATAGAGAACTAATTTTTCAATATTCTGTGATTATTAAGTGCTATTACTCTAAACAAACTTTATTATTATTGAGATTTCGAATTTTTGTGTCAATCATTTGTTGTCTTTTTCAGCCAAAAAAAAAAAAAAAAATCATTTGTTGTCTTTCAAAACGTGGTGGGGTTTCATTTTTGGTTATTGTTTTTCGTAAAAGTTCTTTATTAATAATAGAGTAAAACACCTTTTGGCGAAAAAAAATAAAAATAATAAAGAAAACAAATTGTTGCTAAAAAAAGAGATGTTGAGAGTTGAGACTCATGACATTTCGTACGTTGTTTCACTTAAACCCTATCCCTCTGCTTTTGACACCTTGTCTTCATCCCATTTATTGATTTGTGTGTTACCATGGACTATTGTGTACAGTGAACCCAATAATTATTTGTATAATTTATTGCATATATGGAAAATAGATAGAAAATTTTCAAAATTTATAGTTTTTCAACAAAAGAATGGATATACACATATTTTACTAAGCCATCAAAATATATTGTAATTTTTAAGAAAGTAAGAAAAAAAATATACTTATATACATATATAGAAAACATAAAATTCACATCATGGGCCAAATGGAGGAAAGCTAACTTGGCTTACGAGGTCTGATCATCACCTCGAAAATTACCAAATACTGTATGTTGTTGCAATTTTTAAGTATTACATGCACTAAAACATACTACTAGTTAGTTGTTTATATTAGCGGCGGGGGGTTAGTTAAACATTGGGTCGTTCCATTGTGCATGTTCCTCGTGTTGAAATTAGAAGTCTGAATCGACTACCATAGAGTCTAACCACCTCTTATCTACTTTTATCTCTCTCTACTAGAAACGAACCAATCACAGGACAGGAATGACAGACTGCAAAGTGACGAAAAAGCCAACAAAGATTTGATATTGATAAGTTTACAAAATCGAGAGATTATTTTTTTTCGTTTTTTAGTGTCACATGTGGTTTTAACTTTTAAATTCATCAATCTCAGAGACTTTTTTTTTTTTTTTTTTTTAATCGCAGAGACTTCCTTTTAAATACGCATGCAATATGGTTGCTCTCTACAACAAACTCATTCAAACAAAAGAAAAAAAAGAAAAAAAAAAAAAAAAAAACCAGACCCAAAAATCACAAAAAATATCACAGTTATGTCATCATTTCCATTGGTTTCCTTTCTCATCACTCTCCTGTTAGCTGCAGCTGTCTGCATCCAAGGACAAGCTGTAACGGTGAAGGACACCGACGGGAATCCAGTTGAAATCAGTAAACAATACTTCATCCAGCCTGTTAAGACCAGCGGTGCTCTTGTCCCAGCCCCCCATTCACTATTTTCCTTTTGTCCATTTGGCATCGCCCAAATACCCCTTCCGTTCATATGGGGCCCACCGGCTAGCTTCGCAAATATATTGTCCGGGTCCAAGAAAACCATCGTTGATACATATACCGATGTAACCATCGAGTTCCATTCCAACCCCTGGCCGGTCTGCAACGAGTTTTCCAAGTTCTTGAAAGTCAATGAATCGGGTTCTGCGATTCTCATCGGTGGTAATCCGAAGAGAACAAATAGCTGGTTTCAGATTAAGGAAGCCGGAGCAAACACTTACGAGTTGACCAACCCTTCCGGAACCGTTGGAACCATCCCAGGGCCTTGGTTTGGTGCACCACAACTAGTTCTCACCAATGATCCGGCTAAGAACTTATTCGTCAAATTCAGAAAGCTTGGTGATGCTACTACTTCTACTCCTCGGGCTGAGGAGGTAGGTCTAAGGATGTTCCCGTTCTAGTCAACTAGTCAAGATCATCCAAAGTAAAGCCTCAAACTAGTCCATTGCCAAAATAATGAGTTGATGATATTGTACCAGCTGCATGCTTGTTCTTATCTTCCAGAAAATAAAATGATGTCTTCTAATTCTAACTCTTTATTATGACATTGAATGACCTTGTTACTGATCATGCTATCAAAATTGAAATGAAGGAAAAAGAAAAAGAGTATCGCAACTTAATTAACATTGAAACAAGTATTAAAATTACAAAATTTATAAAATCTTTTCTCTTCTCCTCTCATAAATTTTTGGAGTACTGTTTGAGATGAAAAAATTGGAGAGAGTACTGAATGGAATAAATTGTTAATGGTATCCTTATATATATGATAACAGTATTTTTTTTAGAACTAAATAGAATATTTGATAAATCGTTTAAATGAAAGATAGTATTAATTATTATTTCAACTTTTACATTTATTTTTTTTTGAATTTGGTTTATATATTTCATGTAGATATTTTATTTGTTAATATTCACTCAAAAATATATATCGTAGTAATTTGAATGTTTTTATTTTAAATTTGTGAACAGTTCTGCATCTTCATTTGTCCTTATGTATGATTTCACGGAAGCAGATTTTACTCTTACTCTTACACCAATAATCCACTGTTACTTTAAGAATCGAATTACTCCAATCGTCGGCGGTGAGCACGAGTTTCGTAATTGCAGGGTACGATTCTTTTCATCTCTCAGCATTGGGCTTCTATCACTTTTCTTCTTAGTAATGGGCTCATTGAAAATACTGGGCCATAAGGCACCCTTGTAATTTTCTTTCTCATGCTTTTAAACCCTTTTTCAAAAAAAAAAAGAAGAAGATTTTTACTCTTCCTTTTCTTTGTTACTAGCCGCGTTCTGTTCTAAGATAGAAACATATGGAGACGTGTTATATATTTTCAATCTAAATGTTGTCGGTCAATTTTTTCTCTTCTTTTATGGTATTGAAAAACAGAGCATCTCTGCTTGGAAATTGTCATTGTTCGCCTTCTTCCAAAGAAGTTTTAGTCATATGTACTTTCTTCTTTCCTCTTTAGCGTAGCATGCATCAGTTTACACTGAAATTAGTTATGATCTCCTTAATTAGTAAATAACCCAATTTTGTTCTCGCTGATCTTATGCTTCTTCGTATACTCCCAAGTTCCAATTAATAACAATAGAGAGAGAACTAATTGGTTTCTTTACATACAAGCTACAGCTTAGGGTGATGAGTTTGGTAATAATGATCAATAATTCAATATCATCGGATTGAGACTTTTATTTCTTTTCAATCCTCCAAGTTACATATATGCTGATAATTACAGTCACCGTTTGATATATCGAAAAGCAAACCCTAGAAAAAGGTAATCGGTGCAGCCAAGAAAAGCTAATCTTATGATATGATTTAAACACCGGAAATAATCATCCATTTACAAATAAAGTCTCAGGTGGTTGCTTGTTTCTTTGTGATTGTCACTCGACCTATGAATCTTTATGCCGTATGTGTTTATTAGGGTTTTAATTTCCAGACAAAATAAGATATGATTCATTCATTCTATAGCTTATGCAAGAAACACGAGACTCCATTATATATTTTTTTTTTGATAAGTATGTGAATTTCATTAAAATGAAAAGATTGTAGAAGCTACAATAGTCTTTACACAGGAGATCGTTCTTTGCCAAAAAAAGTTAAAAACAAAGAAGGACATTTTAATAGAGTTTTATGAGTAGACAGAACCTATTCATACTTTAGCCACGTTTGCATCAGATTTCTGAAATCCTTGCGTTTTTGCTTCGCGAGGATTGCATCTCTAATCATTCTGTCCATAGCCTTGAACAAGGCGCATGTCTCCGTGGACCTGCTGTTGTGGAGCCTATCATTTCTCTCTCGCCAAATAGAGTAGATGATTACCTGAGCAACGAGTCTCCGAAGAGGTCGAGGTGAGGTGTTGTCCTTGAGATTCAACCAAGCTGAAAACGCATCCCATGTATGAAAAACAAAAGCGTTGTATCCCAATCTTCTTGTTGCTTGAGCCCAGATGTCTTGAGATATATATGTCTTTTATATATGTACCTGAAATATAAAAAGAGTAAAAATCATGAATACAGTAATATATTAGGGTTTTTATTCTCATGATGTCGCTTCTAATCTGTGCTGACTCTGCATCCTCATCTCTCTCAAAACCAAACTCACGAGTCACGCCTCTTGACCTCCTCTACGGCTTTACCTTCTTCCACTTGATAAGCCAGATTTTAAAAATGAGTTGATCATTGATAATTAATTAGCTTATTTTGTCGTTTTTCGTAGACCAAACTAAAATTTTTAGTTGAAACTTATGCATGACTTTCTTTCTATCTTTAATTTATATATAGATATTTTTTTTATATATATATATTCTTCGTATCTACACCATACTCATAAATAAAAGTTTTTTTTTTTCGGTTTTCTGACCCTATTTTATCCTCGGTTTTGGTTCTCTACTCTACTCTGCATTTTCCTCTCTTGTCTGTCTAATTCATTGAGACAAGTTTTACTCACCCATTTCTTCCATTTCTTCCTTTCTTGTCTTGATATAGAGAATTTGAATTGTGTTCACTTATTTGTTATCTTGCAAAACGTGGTGAAATCATTTGGGTTCATTTTTGGTTTTTGTCTCTAGTAAGTTCTTTAAAATTAGTAAATAAACAAAAACAAATGTTGCCAGAAACAGAGATGTAGAGAATCATTTCGTGCTTTTTGAAACCTGGTCATCCTCTCATTTATTGACCGTCCTTTTCAGATTTATGAACCATATTGCATGCGAAGTCTGAGTTGATCAGAGTCTCTCTCCATCACGGGAATGATAGAAATGTGTAACCTGAGGACATGGCAGATAAATGAGGCCACATGCAACATCCAAAATGGGGCTCTATTTTGTAATATAAAACCATAATAAACTTCTGTTTTTTGGTTTTTTAAAACAGAAGTTTTTTCAAAAAAGCTTTTTATAAATAAATGAGAAAATACCAAAAATAACTATTTATAATTATATATATATATAAAATACATAAATATGTTTTAAAAAACTATTATAAAATTACTTAATAAAATGGATTTTGATTTATATATTATTTTGTTAATAACAGATATTATACGGACTTCTATCCGAATGGTGACATAATGATTACAAATTTACAATAATCCAAACCATTAAGATACTTATCATAGTCGATCTATAATTTTTTATTTTCTTCAATTTTTTATCATTACATTCCCGTGAATTTGAGCTAATGCCAACATTTTACCATCTATAATTCACCTGCTAGTGAATTACTTCTTTTGTATAGTTCACTAACAAGTTTTACTCAGCCCATTTATTTCTCTTCTTTTGATTCTTGCCGCTTTATGGTTACTCTTGTCTCTCTCTTTTTTTTGCCAACATGTTACTCTTGTCTTACAAAACTGAATTATTATATTATCATAGGGAATTTGAATTTGTTGTCACTCATTTGTGTTCTCTCAAAACGTGGTGGAAATCACTTCGTTTCATTTTTGGTTCTTGTGTTGAGTAAGTTCTTAAAGTTTTTTAAAAAATAATATAAAAAAAAAGAAACAAATTTTGGCCAGAAATAGAGAATTAGAGAATCTTTTCGTACGTTGGTTCACTCGTCCCTATCTTTGCATGGAAATTTTATCTTCCTCCTATTTATTGATAGTCCCTTTTTCAGCTTTCATGTTAGTTAACATGGACCATATATTTTGAATTGATTACCATATAGTCTATAGTACCCCCTCTTTTCTGAAAGCATGATATATATTTTTTCATTTTCAACCTCCCACTGTAGTAGAAAGTTGGAAACCAAGGAACAGACTGTGTGACCTGAGGAAAAAGCCAATAACCATTAATAAGTGATAATTCTAGAGTTTTACAGTTTTACTAAATGGGAGTCTTTTTTTTTTCTTCTCTTTTTACTGTCATAACGGTTTTAACCGCAGGGGATTTCTTTAAATATCGATACAAAATATGTTTGCTCTCAACAACTCAAAAAGTCTTAAAAAGGGAAAAAAAAAAAACACTAATTACAATCATGTTATCATTTCCAAAGTTCTCATTTCTCATCACTCTCTTGTTGGCTTCAGGTGTCTGCATCCAAGGACAAGTAACGGTGAAAGACACCAACCGTAATCCAGTCGAAGTCGGTAAAAAATACTTCATCCAGTCGCTTAGTGGCTACGGCGGTAGTCTTATCCCATACCCCCTTGACCCAACTTTCTTTTCCTTTTGTCCACTGCGCATCACCCTAAAACCTCAGTTTCTAGGTGGCCCACCGGTTAGCTTCGCATTTATATGGTCCGGGACTACTAAGTCCATCGTAGATACATATTCCGATGTAACCATCGAGTTCAAGCCAGATTTCTGGCTGTTCTGCCGCGGCCTTTCCAAGTTCTGGGAATACGACGAATCTTTAACGGAGCCTAAGATTCTCGTCGGTGGTAAACCGAAGAGAACAAATAGCTGGTTTCAGATTAAGGAAGCCGGAGCAAACAGTTACGTGTTGACCACCTCTACCGGAACCGTTGGCGTCAACCCCGGGGATTATTTTGGTTTGTCAGAATTAATTCTCACGAATGATACGTCTAAGATCGTACGCGTTAGATTCCGTGATGCTGCTACTGTCTCTACTTCTACTTCTCGGGTCGAAAACTTAGGTCTAAGATTGGCCATGGAATAAGACGACTCGTCCATGGTCAAAAATAATGGGTTGAGATAATACCCTAGCTAGTCAAAGTTATGTAATGTAAAGCCTGAGACGAGTCGTCTCTATGGCCCCTACGCTTGGGATTAAATAAAAAAACGAATAAGTAACTATTCTTTTCGTATTTAATTTTACATATAATTAATTGTTTGTTACAAATGCATCGCGTTTTACAGTTAAATTACTTATGATCTCCTTAGTAAGTAACCATGTTTTGTGCTCTCTAATCTGAGGCTTAGGGTTCTTTGTGAACTCCCAAAATCAAATTTTTGTTGAGAGAGGGGGATATTTAATAACTTCACGAACTGGCTTCTTTCGCATACAAGATACGATGATGAATCTGATGAACATGGACAGTATGATGAGACTGGAGTTTTTGACGTTTCAAGATTATTTCTTTTCAGTCCTCCAGTTCGATTACAAAAGGAATTCTTGTTTTTATTTATTTACGTCATCTTTTATATTTATGTACAATCAACACGAGGACGAACATGCAGAATGGTCCATTTTAACTAACATACAAAGCAGAAAAAAACGACGATTGATAAATGGGAGGAAGAGAAGGTTTCTGGCCATAATACTAATCAAAGTTCTATAGAGAGACAAAGTGATATACCTTCACTAATTGGTTTCTTTACATACAAGCTACAGTGATGTGTTAGATAACAGTGAACAAGGAGTTGTTGTATTGTTACTTACAATGATTGTTGAAACGAAAACATTAGAAAAAGGGTAACGTTACAGCCAAGAAAAGCTAATCTTATGATATGATGTAAACAATGGGAATATTCATCAATCGGTTCTTGACTTGGTTATTTGTCCTGAATAGATTCCCCACGAAGGTCTCCCTATCTTTCCCCAATGTGTACTCTGCAACAATGGTTTGGAATCTCGATCGCACTTATTCTTCCAATGTCCGTTCTCCTGGTTCATCTGGTCAGAATTAGGAAGGCGAGTCAATTAAAGGGTAACCAGGGACTGGTCTACAAACCTAGATCTCCTCAAGCACTGGAAGAGCAGTAAAACAGAAGACCATCTTCTTAGGCTGATAGACGCAACGATACGGAACAGAGTCTAAAGCTATCATCTCCGAACTAAAATGTATCGCCATAATTGAAAGCTACTAGCCTAAGTCTCTCAAAACTATCGATATCTTCTCTCTCCAATTCGGTGAAGACAAACGGTTCGTACGGCGCTTATTGGTGACACGGTGACACCCTATTTCCCTTAATTACTGGGCTACTTGGGCTGATAAAATATTATGTTTCTCATTTATGTGTGTTTTGGGCTTAAAACTCAGAAACTGGGCCAATGGGCACCTTTGTAAGTTTTATTTCTCCTACATTTTTAAATAGAAAATCATTATAAAAAAAAAAAACAAGAAAAAGGTGTTAAGTTTTGCATCTTCCGCTCTTCTTCTGTATCACCGAGTCAAGTTTTTTACTCATCCCATTTCTTCCTCTTCTTGATTCTTGTTCGCTTTATTTTTACTGGTATTAGAAAACTGGTTTCTTATATGGATTATGAATTGTTGCCACTCATTTGTTATATATATCTTGCAAAATGTGGTAGAAATTAATCATTTGTTTTTTTTTCCTTCTTGTAAGTATACAATAAACTATTTTAAATTATAGGAAAAAACAAACAAAAGAAACAGGGATGTTGAGAATTGTTTCGTACGTTGATTCACTCATCCATCGCTATCTTTCTACTTTTAAATCCTGGTCTTCCTCCCATTTTTCAGTAAAAATTAGAAGAACCTCCAGAAAAATGATTTACAAAAGTCACGTATTTTTATCATGATTACTTTTTTGCTGTAACTTTATCAGAGATATTTGTTTGGTTTTTTTTCATTTCTAAGTACTGTTTAATTATTAAAAAAAAACTCTTTATTACAATATGCTGATCTCATTACGGTCCTTAAGGCCATCCTTAACGGTGAAACTATATGTGTGGTCTTAGGAATTTAAAAATAAAAAATAATGGGAATAGTTCTTGAGATGTGCTGGAACGATCTTGCGCAAGAACGTTCTTGAGACAGTTCTTCGGTCCACGTAGCAATGAGTTTGACCAACCATTTTTCTTCTATTACATGAGCTTATCATCTTCTAGCCCAATAAAATGATTATTTTAATAATTATTTTCCTTAAGATCTATCTTAAGTGATGTGCCATTATGCATGCCCTAATTAGCGAACCCCCAAAATCAATATTTTGTTGAGAGAGAGAGAGAATGAACTTCACTTATTTTTCATTTCTAAGTACTGTTTATTACAACAACAAAAAAAAACTCTTTATTACAAAATGCTGATCTCATTATGGTCCTTAATCAGCGAACTCCCAAAATCAATATTTTGTTGAGAGAGAGAGAGAGAGAGAATGAACTTCACTAATTGGCTTTTTTGCGTACAAGATACGGTGACGATCGAATCTGATAACACCCTCGATAATATGAATATATGATAGATTGGGACCCTTTTTGTTGGAAGGTTACGTTATTACTTTTTAATCCTACAATTCGATTACAAATGGAGTTGTTGTCTTGTTAATTACAGTCATGTAGAAAACCCTTGAAAATATTCAATTGTAACAGCCAAGTAAAGCACATCTTATAATTTAAATTAACAATGGGAATAATTAAGAGTCCATCTTAGGAATAAAACGGTCAAATGGTTAGTCACGTGTTTCTTTGTGAATGTCACTGGAGCAAAATCATACACAGTAGGGGAAATGTATCTTGATGTCGTATTGATTAGGATATGGTTAACTACTTGCAGATGATGCAGAGTGTTCTGCATGCATTTTCCTCTGTTCTTCTGTACGCCAAGATTTTACCCTCTTCTTTTCACTTCTTGATTCTTGTATGTCGCTTTCTGGTAAAAAAAAATGGATTACTAATTTTTGAGATTTTTTATTTATTTCGAATATTGCCGTCGGTACGTCATACGTTTTCTTGTAATAACGTGGTGGAAATCATATCTGTTCTTGTTTTCAGTACATTGTTTTAAATGAATAAGAAATAAAAATATGGACAGATACAGAGATGTTGAAAATCATGCATACGTTAATTCACGCATCCCTATCTCTCTGTTTGAAGTCTTATCTTTTTTCCAATAAATTATTTTACCTATTTTCATAAAGACTAAACCCTCGTTTCTTCATATTTTTAGTTAACTGGGACCATTATGTATGTTCCTCGTGCTGAAAATCCAAGCTTGAGTCGATAAACCCTCACCATAGTAGAAAGTTAGTTAACCAAATGTGACGTGAGAAGAAAAAGCCAATAAACATTTAGAAAGCTGATATTTATCAAAAAAACATTTAGAAAGCTGATGACTTTAGGGTTTTATTTAACAATAAACACAATCTCTCTCACAGTCGGTTCGTTACTTCCAGAATATTTAAAAATTTGTTTACCATCCAAACAAATCACTACGTGATTTTTCTCCATGTTTTGTCTTCGCTCACATGGTACTACAAATCACTTCTCGGTAGGTCATCTATCCTGAAATTCTTCCATGTCCAGGACGATTAACTATAGAATTTTCTCATGATACTTGAGCGAAAAATAAGTCCATTTAGTGATATAATGACCAATTCAATTCTCTTGATGTACCACTATATTTATGAAATCAGATTATAACAATTGAACTTCTTCGCATACAATACAATATTTATCTTACAACTATAGCCAATATGATAAGATTGGGAAATTGCTTTTGTTTGATTGGAAGGTTAATTATTTATTTTCTATACTCCAATCGATTACAAAAGGAACTGTTGAGTTGTTATAGTCATCGTTTATATTTACGTAGAAAGACCTTGGAAAGAGTTGCTTAATATATCGTTACAACAAAGTAAAGCATATATATCTTCCACACTTCCTATATATGACAAGTTTTACTATGCCTTTTTTTTCTTTTTTTTTTCTTTTTTTTCATTCTTCTCAGCCTTCTAGTTGTACAAAAACTGAATTGCCATTTTAGGGAGTTTCTTTAGGTATTTAAGTATAGGCTCTGAGTGTTGACGACATTGTTAACACTAAGAAAATGCTATATCGCTAAGAATATGTTACCTTAAAGGGGAAACAAGTTATATTAGTGGATCATGCATGCATGAAAATCTATTTTGTTATACATATAACAGATGTCCACATAATGACATAAATATATACATCCAATGGAAGATCTATATAATGGTATAACTATAATATGATATAGGATATAGGTCTAATTGATAACATGATTTGTTAATAGATAGTGAATGGGGGCCACTGGTATGCTATTCTATATCTGGCTATGGAAGTCTATTGTATTTAATTTTGCTTATCGCTAATTATTATTATTCTCATCAGAAAGTGGTTGTAAATTGTAATTATATAATTTCAAAGAAAAACGTGGGCAGAAACAAAGGTTTATTCGTACGTTGATTCACGCATCCCTATCTCTCTGTTTGAAGTCTTGTCGATCTTTTCCCAATAAATTATTTTACCTATTTTCATAAAGACTAAACCCTCGTTTAATTTTCATATTTTTAGTTAACTGGGACCATTATGTATGTTCCTCGTGCTGAAAATCCAAGCTTGAGTCGATTACCATAGAGTCTAAACCCCTCTTTTATACCCTCACCGTAGTAGAAAGTTAGTTATAAGTTAATTCAAAGGATCAGAATGTGACGTGAGGAACAAGCCAATAAACATTGAGAAAGCTGATGACTTTAATTAGGGTTTTATTTAACAAAAAAAAAGAGATATTTATCTTTCTACTACTACATGCAGTTATATAGTTTTAACCACACAGGCTTCCTATAAATACCGATACAAAATGTATTCGCTCTCCACAACACAACCCCCCCCCCCCCCCCCCCCCCCCCCCCCCAAAAAAAAATTAAAGGAATCACCAAACCTTTAAAACAATAAAAGTAATCACATTAATGAAAGGTACTTCAGTGGTCTCTTTTCTCATCACTCTTTTGTTGGCCGGAGCTGTATGCATCCAAGGACAAGAACCGGTGAAGGACACGAACGGAGATCCAGTTCAAATAGGTAAAGAATACTACATGCGGCCGGTGAATACCACCGATGGTAACTACGAGGATGGTCTTGTTCCAGTCCCCGTCACATTAGATCCCTTTTGTCCATTTGGCATCTCCCAAGGACTCTTTCCCAAAAATCTGGGCCTACCAGTTAGCTTTGCATTTCCGTACTCCGATCCACAGAAACCATCGTTAAGACATATCACGATGTAACCATCGAGTTCAAGTCTAACTGCACAGAGTTTTCCAAGTTCTGGGAAGTCGTTGAAAACTCAACGTCTCCCACAGAGTCCAAGGTTATCGTCGGTCGAAACCCGAAGAGAAAAAATAGCTGGTTTCAGATTAAGATTAAGGAAAACGGAGAAGGAGAAGGAACAAACACTTACAAGTTGACCACTTGTACTGCTGGAACCGTTAGATCCATCCCAGGGCCTTGGTCATCAAGTGCATCTGTACTAGTTCTTACCAATAATGATCATGATGTGAATAAGACCTTACTCGTCAAGTTCCAAAAGGTTGATGATCCTACTACAGCTACCACTTCTACTGCTGAGGTTTAGAAGTTAGTTTTAAGGATGTTCCAGATGTAATACTAGTCAACTAGCTAGTCAGGATTATGTAATAAAATGCCTGAGACTCGTCCATGGCAAAAATAATGGGTTGAGATAATACCCACACCATATAATGTAATAGTTGAGGCTCGTCCGTAGCCAAAAATTATGGGTTGTTATAATACCTGAAGCATGTTCTTCTTAACTTTCAAAAATAAATTAAAATTATGTTTTCTAACGCTTTAGTATACATGAGAACATGACAATGGCGGGGCTTGTCAATGAGCCTGCTAACAAATCATAAGTATTAGGACAACAAAATAATACAACTTCAAAAAATTAAGATATAAAATCAAGAATGAATATCTATCAACATGTACGTATCACACCGATGACAATGTTCGTTTGCTTCGGTTCAACATCTTTCGTAATTTGACAAACATATATTTCATAATTTTTTTCTCTCCATATCTCTGACGTCTTACCTTCCATAAATAAAATAAAATTATGTTCCATATCTAGCCATATTAGCTCGTTTGGTCTCTCAATCTGTATCATGTTCTTTGAGTCTATTTTTATCACTTTTTGGTTGATTTTTATTTAAAAATATGGAAGAGTGTGTCTTGTAACCAAGAAGCCCACAAAATCAAATGATAGTTTTGGTTTTAGTCTTCTGGGTTACAATGAATAAATTAGCAAAATTGAGACACTTTTTGAAATGTAAAAGAAGTTATGTCCTTATATATAAAAAGAAAGAATACTTGTAATTCGGTAAATGGTAGAAAAAACAGAAGCATACGTAACGTAACAAAAGTATCTTTTTCCAATAACACCAAAAACGACAGCGTTTTATTTTCAGACATCCCCAATGAAAGTCCAAAATCAACAACAGTCAACAGCTTCATTTGACAAAAGAAATTCATAACTTTTTGCAAATTTATTTTTATTTTTCTCTCGATCTCTCTGCCTCTGAATCCTCCATTGATGTTTAGGTCTGTCTTCAATTTCTCAGATTCTAATGCTTCGTCTTTCTTCGCTCGCTGGTCATGCTACTCTTATCTTTTCTTTTCTTGCTTTTTGTCTATTATCCTCAATGTCTCTTCGATAAGTATGCACACGAAATGTTCGATCAAATGCCGCTTACAGACCCCCACTTCAATTTCATAGTCATATTCTCATATCGTCGCAGATTTTTGTGTTCTTTGACCTTGAAATTTATGTGATTCATGATTTCTAATCACACCCTTATATAAAAATCTGATTTTTTGATCATATGGAAGCTTTAGGGGTTTCACGTAGCTAGAGCTACCACAAAGCTGCATAATATTTCCTCATCTTTTACATCATCAAAGCTTTCTATTACCATCAAAATTTAATTTACATGGAAATGATGGTTAACATTTGCAATTGACATGAAAAATTATATATAAGTGTGTATATTTACTTATGCAGGTATGTGATGAAAGTAAGGAAGGCACACACAGTTACGTCTCTTCTTCGGTTTCTTCGTCTTTGTTACTTTGGTTTGTTTTCTCCGCTTCTATATTCTTAAGCCAGTCTACAACTTGTTGTATGTTTGGCCTTTTCATTGGATTCTGGTTCACACACATGCAGGCTATGTCAAGCACACGAAGCATCTCTTCTTCGTAACCACTTTCTCTCAGCAATGGATCAAACACTTCCTCTGGTTTGCCTTCTCTTCTCATTTGATTCACCCATGCGACCAATTCTCTTGACATCTTTGGCCTGAAAACTTCCATTGGTCTTTTCCCTGTGAGAAGCTCGAGCATGACCACTCCGAAACTGTACACGTCACCTCTCAAAGTGGCTACCCAAGCTTGTCCATACTCTGGTGGAATGTAACCTAAGGTGCCCACTAGCTCGGTTGTAACATGGGTTCGATATGGAAGGATCAATCTTGACAACCCGAAATCTGCCACATAGGCCTTGAAATTTCCATCCAAAAGGATGTTGCTGGACTTGATGTCTCGGTGTACTATGTGTGGTTCACATATCTGGTGCATGTATGCTAGTCCACAACTTGCTCCTCTCACAATGTTGAGTCTTTTTGGCCAATCCAGCTGGGCTGGACCCTCAGGGTTTTCATGCAGCCAATAATCAAGACTACCATTCTCCATGAACGAGTATATTAGTATCCGGGCACTATCATGGACGCAATAACCTTGTAGAGCGACCAGGTTTTCATGTTTGGCTCTGGAAAGAACTTCAACCTCTGCCTTGAATTCTTTTTCCATCATACCACAGTCTCCTGTGAGTTTCTTAACCGCCAGTTTCGTTCCATTGTCCAAGGTGGCCTTATAGACAAGGCCAAACCCGCCGCAACCAATTATATTAGCTTGACTGAAGTTGTTGGTAGCTTTCAAGAGCTCAAATATGGTCAGGTCTTTTACTTCATATCTACTGTTTCCAAACAACAGTACGAGGCTTATGTCTTTCTCCGAACCTGGTGGGACTTCAGAATACGAGCCATTGGAATTTATCTCCAGTTCAGCATTCTCAGAGTCTCCTGGATTTACCCTCCTCTTGGACATCACCCACAGAGCAAGCATCACCAAAATCAAACTGACGCCAAAAAAGAGCCCAATGACAAGCCCCAAAACAAGCGTTCTGTTGACCTTTCCTTTATCCATCTTTGTGGAAGAGGGCTGGGTTGGAGGCGTGCAGGAGGTTAGCAGTACACCACCACATAACAAGGGGTTTCCGTCAAAATATGCTTTTGGGAAGGTATCAAACTGACTCCCTGTGGGTACCGGCCCACTGAGAGTGTTGTTTGCAACATTGAAATAAGACATAAAATGGAGTCCAGTGAGCGACCAAGGAATTCTACCAGATAGTTTGTTGTTGGACAGGTCCAACCTCTCTAAGTTTGTGAGGTTTGACAATTCATCTGGGATGCTGCCAGAAAAATTATTACTTAGAAGCTCCAGGACATGGAGAACCTTTAGCTGTCCAACCTCGACTGGTATACTCCCGGTCAAGTTATTCCTCCTGATGTATAGCGCAGGTGGGAGGCTGGAAAGCTGATTGTATTGCTGATTGGTGGTGACATTATTGGGATTGACAAAAACCGGCAGCTCTAGATATTTCCGCTCTGTTGCATCGTATGCCTTTTGGGACATCAGAGCCCTCAGCTGAAACAGTTCCTTTGGAAGCTCTCCTGTAAGAAGATTATCGGAAAGATCCAAATAGAAAAGGTTTGGAAAAGTTCCTAGCCAACCAGGAATTGACCCCACGAGTCGGTTCAGTGACAGGTCCAGAACCTCTACTCTCTTGAGATTGATCAGCCAAGCTGGTATTTCACCTTTCAATCTGCATCCACCTATACCTAAGATTTGGAGGCTTGGAAATCCATCTGACACAAGAAAGTCTGCGTTGCTTGGTACTGTTTCGTTGTAAAAATTCTTTGCCATGATGAGAGTAGACAGCTTCCTGCAGCCTTGGAGAATGCTTAAAGCACCTGTAATGTTCGTCATCTTATTGTCTGAAAAAGTAAAGAACGACAAGGATTCCAATTCCAGTACTTGAGGAGATATCTGTCCTGTTAACTTGTTGCCTGCAAACCTCATTGCTGTCATCATTTTGCAGGAGTAAACCGTGGAGGGGAAATCACCAGTGAAGCTATTGTTTCCGAGGTCCAGAATGCTGAGGCTCTGAAACCGGGAAAAGTTTAGCGCTAAGGTTCCTCCCAGCCGATTAACCCGTAAATTCAACTTTGTGAGATTTGTGCAATTGGCGAGAGAAACCGGGACAGAACCCGTGAGGTTATTGATATGGAGCTGGAGGCTACGCAGGTTGAAAAGCTTACCTATACCCATCGGTATTTCTCCTTCGAGATGATTGAAGTAAAGCTCAAGCAATGTCAGTTTGGTGAGACGAGTAATCCCATCATCAATCTTACCAGAAAGATGGTTGACTGGTAAATACAGTTGCTCAAGCTCCGGAAGATTGTAGATTTCTGTAGGGATTTCACCAGAGAGATTGTTGAAGCCTGCTCGAAAAGCACTTAGCCTCAAGCATCTGCCTAATCCTGGAGAGATAACACCGCTGAAATCGTTATAGGAGAAATCCAGTTTGGTGAGCTGCGGCGAAGTTGTGCACATGAAGGAAGGAATAGGACCCGTGAAGCTGTTGTTGCTGACATTGAAACTTGTTAGATTGAAAGCACCCTGAAGAAAAACAGAACTGCCGAGGATTTCGCCTTGAAGAAGATTGCTGGAAAGATCAACTGTCTGAATTGGGAAGATTCGGTTACTTCCATTGCCAAATGATTGTTCAAGTGGCAGTTCACCATTTAAACTGTTGTAACTAAGATCAAGAACCAAGAGCTGGTCAAGAGCAGAGAGGAAACCTTGTGGGAGAGGACCAGAGAGATGGTTATGAGAAAGGTCGAGGCGAGAGAGACGGCGGAGATCCAAAACAGACGACGGGAGATTGCCAGAGAGTCCTCTAGAGGGCAAAAGAATCGAAGTGACGCGGTTTTCAGGAGAATCATCACATGAGATTCCTTCCCAGGAGCAACAATCAATGGACGAATTCCAATGCAAAGGAGAGACTAGGGATGATACGTTGCCAGAGAACCAAAGGAGAGAATCTCGATCCTGAAGATTACAGACAGCCTCTGATACTGTAAAAAAGAAAACAGAGAGGGAAAGAACATAGACAAGGACAAAGAGAACCATGTGAGGACTCAAAGGTTTTACTGGTCTCACAGGAGGACCAATGGATTTAGATCTCATCTTCTCGTCAATCATGGCGAGAACAAGAGAAGAAGAAGCTGAGAAAGATTGAGAAAGCTTGAAGAAGAAAAAAAAGAAGAAGAAGAAGGAGAGGGAAAAGAAACAAAAGACATGATTATCCAATCTGGGTTTCTATGTCGAAGCTTGTAAATGGCTCTCAATACTATCGTTGACCAAAGGGAATAGTCAGACCAAACAGAAAACTTCTTGTCACACCCAAAGTTACTTTTTTTCCATTTTTATTTTATTTTATTTTATCATGTTATCTTTTTGCCCTGAATCTGATTGTGGTTGTGGCTATTGTTTTTTTTGTTAAATATAAATATATAGATAAAGTTATCTTTTCCTAATTATTATTCCTTTTGTTATAAAAGCTTAAGTACAACCCTATAAATACCTATGTTAATGTAATTATTAAAGTCAGCGCTATATACCCCTTATATGAACCAACGAAAAATAATTTAGTTATCTCATTTGTCTGGTTTTGTCGTTTATATAAATGGTTAGAAAAATAAGATTTCCTCAATGTGTTTCAATCTTGATGTGATTTATTTTTAGAGAAAAAAAAAGGAGGAAATTGGGTCATTTTTCATCTTTAAAGGTGCGTGCGTGCGTGCTATGATGTTGATCATGAAATTGAATTTGATGATAAAATAATAATAATGATGGGCACAAACATTATTATGATACGAAATTTCAAAAAATAAATGAAAAAAGGAATAAAAAAAGGTGAAGAATAGTATGATGATTATTTTTTTTTATGAGAGAGGCGTTTACCTTTTGGGGCGGCTGGTTAGTAAGTGGCTCGTAGTGGTGGTGGTGTTACACACCTTTTCTTATATCCTCTAAAATTATAGAAAAAGAAAAATCATCTTTTTAAAAAACTTTCTTTTACTTTGCCTTATGGAGGATCTTTTTATATTTTGATTATTGCCAAGTGGAAGCCACATTTAACATTAGATAGTGGTCATAAAGAACGAAAGGTAGATAAAGAAGATCATATGATACTATTTATATTTTTGAAAGTATACTATTTATTTTGTTTGACTTTATGATTTTTTGGGGTTATAAAAATCCTTCAAGCTGTTCATGTGTTTTTTTCGTAATTTACTAATGAGCAAATGGCGTAAATGATAGTAGCTGACAAGTTACTTTAAACAATACTATGGTATTGAATTTATTAAGGGTCTTCGACTTTTCGGATATTGTACTTATTAAACGGCAACATAAAAAAAATAATATAGACACTTATATATATGTCATCCTTTATGTGAAATTTTACTATTAATAGTTCTTGTTAAGGTTCATATTTGAAATAACTCAAAAAAAAAATTCATTAAAATTGTTATGTTTTAAACCGAAATTGTATGTGTGTTTTGTTGGCAAACAATCGAAATTGTGTTTGTGTGAGTTGTAAATGACAAAAAAAATGTATTAAGTCTAAATTAAAAAGAAGCAATCATGATTAACACATTTCATGTTTTAATTGGTGTTTAGTAACAGTAAGTAATGATGGTGTGAATTTTCTTGTATCAAATATTAACATGATAGAGTTTGAAAGAAATCCTAAAAATAGTTCTCTCTTTAATGGAACCGAATATAAAGATTTGACATTAAATAATACCGAATTTTTTTTGGAATTATGCTGGACCTCCTTTTTGTATGCTTTATTAATCTCTATCATCTAAAATAGAAAATGGAATTTAGAACCCTGAGGCTCAGATTTTAACCCAAAAAAAAAATCATGAGGCTCAGATTGAGAATAAACTGTTCTTGTGACTTTACAAAACGATAATATATTTATTACTTACTGGCCTTTCGGTATAAGCCGATCATATCTTTCATGTAAATAATTCATCTTAGTTATTGTTTTTTTCCACTGAATTTTTTTTTTATTTAAATCAAATTTAGAGAATCTCTAATAATTTATTCTCAACCCGATCTATTTGTTCTATTTATTTATTTATGTACCTCAAATCCAGGTTTAATCAAATTTGTCGTTTTCTCAGCTCACGATGGAATGAGATATTGTATTTTTAGTTTACTTATAACTTTTTTGTTAATAGATTTCACCCATCTCAGAACACAGCACATCGGCTTATCTGTTTATCTATCTTGAAAAGAACTCGTCTTAATTTGTTTTTTGTCTGACAACTTCTTCTTATTATTCTCTTAACTAATTTGTAATTCTTTATTTTTAATTGGATCGGATTAGGATATTCTATTTTTCATTTATACAATTCCACTGAAAGATAACATGTATCATGAATTCATGATCCTGGTTTATTTTGCATTTGGCATTTTTCTATACTGAATTTCTATAAGATATTTCTTGTCCTTTTATAAACCGGCTATTTTTCTCTTTTTTCTTTTCCACCTCCAGATACAGCTATTTAGTATTAGAAATTTAGAATACAACTTCATAATTTTCAGAATTTTTCGTACCAATTGCAAATATTTAAGAACTCCTAGTTGGATTTTTAAATAATCGACAGAAAAAAACAGTTAAGTGATAGTTACATAAACAAATTTGTGTACTATACAGGTGTGAATTGAATAAGCATAATATGTATTATACATACATTTTCTGACGACCCGAAATCTATGCTCTCCTCGTGAATTTTCATAAATTAAGGGAGAGCATACGTTTGACTTTATAAGAAAAAATAGTATTTAATTCAATACATCTATTATATAATACATATAGGCTTTGTTGGTAACCATGTATATGTACACAAATTTGGAGATAGCTTATCTTCTATATATTGATCGTCAAAAGGACATAAGATATATATGCTTTGAGTTGGACCGGTAAGATCATGCAAAAAGAACAATATCTAACCACTTGGCCTTAATATCTGTGTGTGAGTTAAGTTATGACTTTGAAAAGCTGATATCTTTTACATGTGTTTTTGGTTTTTGTTTTCCAATAACTCATTTAATCATTCAATCAAGTTTCTAAGAAATTAATCGTGGAAGAAGAACCAGGGAAACAAATTTTCTTTGTTTTTACCTTTTTATTATGCAAAAAAAATATCCATAATATTTTGGTTTTGAAATTAATCCTACATCAAAAATCAAAAACCTTTCAATCTCCCGACAAAACATAACACCGAAATCCCACCTAAACACTAAAATGTTCAATATATATGTAACCAAATTGGTTTTATGTATAAATGTAATCAACTTGTTTTTAATAAAGATTCTGTTTGCAAGATTCCATATGCTTGGCAACTAATTGGTATACCCAAAACAAATCTTTGACAAAAAAAAAAACAAATACTATAACCAAAACAAATCATGAGATGTTTGAGTAAAGTCAAAGCAAAAATTAGCCTTTTATAGTGATATTCCCGAAAGAGCCAAAAATGAGACACAACCGGTCCGACCCTTTTGAGTGCAAATTGACCCCCGAAACATAAACGGGTCAGTGAGAGATCCGACCCATTTCATCCCGTTATAACTTATTTGGACCATAACTTGATACGGCTCATACACGGCCCGACCCGTTTCCTCTTCTCTTTTCCTATCTTCTGTTAGCAGACTCTGATGTCAACAGGAATTGATCAGCCATGGTACATTTAATAAAGCCTGTGAATGTTCGTTCTAAAGCCCACCAAAAAAAATCCAGGTAGTATGGGATGCATCAACGGTACTGGTGGTTACATGTCTATTTTATTTTATTTATGAAAAGTTCTTTGTAACCAAAAATTGTTTTTTCTCAATGTCTGAATAAATTGTATTAACTATATTATAAGAAGCTGTTAACCATAGGAATCTATGGATAATGATATAAAGATTAAAGAGGAAAATATGTTATTAAAGGGAGGGTGAAGGAGATCATCATTCAACTCTCATCATTTTGCCTAGTAACCATATTTTCTACAGATTTAACTTTTAAGACACAAACAAAAGTTACAGATTTCTTGCGGGTAATGAGCAATTGCGCAATAAGGGCTTAAAAAACTTTTTCAAATACTATTTTTTTTTTGTTTTTTGAAAACAAAAAGTTTTGAATCTTCCGGTCCATAGTTCCTTCAAAATAGGCTATTTCTTTTTTCTTGGTGGTACAACTCAAAGTTGGTCTGACTTTCCACAAAGATTGACTTTTTATTCAATTGTTGCCGAGTGCGGATTATACTAAGTTAATAATGTGAACTGAAGTATTTTGAATTTGACTAGAATTCTATTTAAACGTAGGCTGATTAGATTTCTCTGTTGCTGTTTTTAATATCATACACCTTTTAAAACTTTTTCCGATAGTTTGTCTGTAAATTTATGAGTGCCTTTGAATTGCAAATATAGTTAAGGTTCCACTTCATGAAAAGACAAGATCCCTTTTGCCCAAAAAAAAAAGAAAAGACAAGATCCTTAAACCTTGGCCTCGACCAGGAGGATTCTTTTTCACATCCTTTGATCTCGAAAGAATAAAAAGCTCTTCATTTGCTCAATATAGTACATATAATATTAAAATATAATTTTTGATTATATCATCTAATTATTTCAAATTAGTGCATGACATATTGTCATCCATAACCATTGACTAAAACTTTTACTTTCCTTGTTTATTCAAATTTTTAAGAGGGTAGAAAACAAAAATGTAAAAAGTGGAGAGTTACCGATATCTTGGAAAGACTAAAAAATCTTAAAAGATGTGTAAGTCAGTGCATACCATCATTTTAGACTATAATGTATACTCCATATTCTTAGAAACTGTTTTGCATTAAGATAACTTTATTAACATTCATGTTTGTTTAAGTAACAATTTGAATCAGATATTCTATAACCTGCAATTGCAGTACTATTATTGTTAAAACACCAAAAGCCGTTTCCTAGAACACTATGAAACAACAAATCGTATGTTCTAAGAACTTACATTACATAACATAAACAGAATAAGCCTCTCAAAAGAAAAGCATGCAGTGACTGGTATGAGAACAAAGTCAACAAACATTACATGTGTGAAATGAAAACAATGGTTTTAGACTTTAGAGTACATAACTTGGGAATTGGTCATAATAGTGAAATTGTTAGGCGACTCTACAAGTTTATATCATTCCGGTGTTATTATCCTACAACTAATAAAAAAACAAACAGTTGCATTTTCATAATTTGCTTAAGAATTTTATCATTATATTTTCCATCCATTTTTCATAATGATACGGCATAATGTCAATGAGAAATACATTACAATTGTCACCAAGTTATTATTATTTTTTTAATCTAAAACGGTTATTCATCGAATTTATAAATAATAGTTACTAAAGTAATTAATGAGACAAAACAAAAAAAGAATGGAGTTAGTATTTTTGTAATGGAGAGAAGAAGCATTACCAGAAAAACTGAGTAATGGAGAAGGATGACGACGAATTAGCGCATTAAGAAAGAAAAGTTGTCGAGTCGAGTAAATAAAGAGAGAGTAGAGTAGATTTGTAGGAGAAGAGAAGAGTAGCTCCCCAACCCCAATTTCAATACCACTGGGCTCCACTCTCATCTCCCTCAATTCTTGCTTCTTCTTATCACTTGCCTTGCCTTCTTCTTCCATGGCCGAGACACATTGAACCTACACAGACCCCTTCACACCTCTCTTCTTGTTTTGCCTCTGTCTCATCTCTCTTTAGCTGCTTCCTCATTCTAAAAACCCTAAACATTTTATACCAAGTAAACCCCTCAGCTCCCTCAGTAACACACCTCTCGATTTGGAGCTCTGTTTTTTCAGAAAATCCCAGCTTTTTTGCAAAACATTTCTGGGTTTTTGTTTAGTTTGATTTGCTTCCAATTGGGTAACTAGAAAAAGAGTAAAGTTTCTAGCTTTGTGGTGCTTGCTTTCTTCCACCATAAAACCCTAATTTCATATCCCCATCCAATTCAATGTTTTGCTCTGCTCAACTCGAAGGTTCTGCTTATTGATTATTATCGATTTCCTTTCATATAATCAAGCCGATTGTGTTGAATCATCTGGGCACACTCATTGTTTTTTCTCAAAGTAAAAAGCTTTGAGAAATAACAGAAAAGTTCTGATCTTGTCCCCTTGGTACATCAATGGACGATAATGGATCTGCTCATAGCTCATTGTTCGGAGACTTATCAACCGAAGAAGTCACAAGTAAGATCATTCTCACCGCAATCGTTGTTCTATTCATGGCCGTTCTTTTCGTCCTTATCCTCCATCTCTATGCCAAACTCTACTGGTGGCGAATAGATCAGCTTCAACAACAGCAGCAACAACAGCAACAAGAACAAGAGCAAGAAGAAGATCAATCATCCACTGCTCCGCCTGTAATCACTCGCCGCCAACGACGCCGTTTCATCTTTGTCCCAGGGCAAGACGCTCTATCCAACACTGGACTTACTGCTTTTGAACTTAGTTCCTTACCGATTGTCTTTTTCAGACAAGATAGTTGTAAAGATGGTTTGGAATGCTCTATTTGCTTGTCTGAGCTTGTTAAAGGAGATAAAGCAAGGCTGCTTCCAAAGTGTAACCACAGCTTCCATGTTGAGTGTATTGACATGTGGTTTCAGTCTCACTCTACTTGTCCAATTTGCAGAAACACGGTTCTTGGTCCTGAGAAAGCTAGCTCAAAGAGAATTGAACAAGTTCAGGACAATGCAGATCATGCTGGTGGTACCAATAACAACCATGATGCTTTGTCCCAGATTTCAACTTCTTCTCCGGAATTCCCCACCAATGTCTTGGTATGGGGTCGCCAGAATCAAGTTAGTACTGGAAACACCAATGCCGGGCCTCAAGAAGACGGTGCTGGTAATGCTGCTTCTCAGAGTCAAGAAGCTGTTGTTCTGGATATCAATGATTCTTCCAGTAGAAGTCCGAATGTATCATCGTCGTCCTCATCATCGATGAGGTATATTGTTGAGGAGGAAGAGGCAAAATCTCCTATGACAACGAGGTTGAGGTCCTTAAGGAGGTTTCTGAGCAGAGACAAGAGAGTGGCTTGTAGCAGTAGTAGTAGCAGCAGTAGCTCCAATGCTGTTGCTTCTGTTGATCCTTGAAGAGTGTGATTAGATTAGCTGAGTGAGATTGCCTGAAGATGTCAAACTGTTTATTGGTCTCGGCTCTTATTGGCTGTGTTTGAGAGCTTTCTTTGTCATCCAAGTAAATCGTTATCTATTCCACGGAAACTGATATTTAAAGCTTTTGTTTACTCAAATCAACACAATAGTCCTATATTGTTCTATAATCAACTTCAGAGTTTTATCTGTCAAATGTTTGTAGAAAGCTCCACTATGTTTACTTTACACTAACAAGAGATGCTATGACGTTAAACCCAGCAGATCTCAGGAAACAAGGGACAAGGCATGAACTGAGATGTTTTCCAAGATATGGGACTACAAATGAGCTTTACTTATAAACGACCAAATGAGACCAGAGACCTAGCAAGCCGGTGGTTTAGAGGAACCTGAAGAAACCAATTTAGAAAACACATTTGGTCTGTTGTACTGTAAAGTTAACAGACCAGTTCGGTATTTCTAATTCACAAGGAAACCCCTTGCCCTTAGTACTGTTTTTCTTTCCTCTCTCCAATGTTTGCAATTAAAAAGAAGGGTAAGAACAAAGTTGGTGATTGTCATTGTCGCATTAGCTGTTAACCTGCAACATTTCTTCTCATGAAGTTGGAGGAAACTAATACTATAAGAAACAGCATCAGTAACCACGTGCCCTATCACATGATCCTCATCTTAATCACAAATATTTTCATGTGTGTACACATATGTGAGGTCTTATCATCAGTGAATGATCTCGAAATCATTAGAATTATGATAAATATCCTCACCATCTGAAACTCAATTGGGAAAAAAATAAAGAAATTATTGGCACAGCAGTCAAACTAGATCACGTGGTTAGATCCCAAAAGGTCTCTTGGAACTATAATATATTCTACAAAGCAACAACATTTCAACCTCTCTTTCTCTTTTAACTAGCAGCAACCCAAAAGTTTTCTCAGTTGGTAATCTCAGGCACAGAACAACCTAAGAGTTTCAAGAAAAGAACAGATCAAAAAGAGAATACACAATGAAGAGATTCCATACATCGGCAACGATCTCAGCAGCTCTGATTCTGTTACTTCTAGCTTTGTTTAGCAGCAAGAATAATGTAGAGGGTCGTCAGATGGTGCCAGCTTCCATGGATTTAGCTTCTAATAAAGCTGTGAGGGATTTGCAGATAACCAAGAAGATGAAGGAAGAGTCTCTAAGAGGTGAAAAAGGTAGCTTCCGAAGAATCCCAAGGAGTGGCTCCAGCCCTATACAGAACAAGTAAAGACAAACCACACCAGTCAATTTTCAATCTTTTACGCATCCCAAATGGTTTTCGCATATTTCTCTGTAAGTGTATGATTAACACCAACAGTGTGTATTTTTGTACCAGGATCGGGCCCCTAACAGATGTAAGAGGAAGTAGTAAACAGCATATCACAGCAAGAGAACCATAGATTCCATTTTCTTTTTCTTGATCAATTTTTCTTTTTTGAGGTAGTTTAGCGTATTTACTCTTATTTTTGGATGCTGTAACGTAAGTGAAAGTTTGGAACATCAGAAAGCGTCTTATAAGCTTACTACTGTTAACAGTTCCTAGTGTGGGCTTAGACCTCTATAGGTTTGTTTGGAATGTAATATGAAAATACTGTTTTTATTAGTATTTGTGTAAGGGTAGATCTAGCCAGAAAGGCTTCAAATAGGCTGTTATCTTCATTAAAAATTAGAGAAAAAAAGAACTGTTGCAGAGAGATGAGATAAATGCATTTGTGTAAGGGTAGATCTAGCCAGAAAGGCTTCAACTATGCTGTTATCTTCATTAAAAATTAGAGAAAAAACGAACTGTTGCAGAGAGATGAGATAAATGCATCTTGACTAGATATGATAGAGTAAGGAGGCTAACCTTCAAATTCTCAGTTTATTTGAATGCCGATTCTTTCCAGTCATCTCACCAGAAAGGAAAGGTCTTTTGCTGCCAGCTAGTTTTGGTTTATCTGTTGCTTCACTAGTTTTATGCTTCTTCTGTTTCGCTCTTTTTTCACCTGCAAAAGGTTCATCCTTATCCCTTGCATGTTCTTCTCGGTGACGCTTATACCCTGAAGTAGGATGATGATCAATTTCTTTCCTTGTGTTCTTCACTTCTATTTCCTGAGATGCATCCTCAGATGCGTCAGAGACAAAGGTGTTCTTTGGAAATTTTGATTTGTTGGACCCAAATGCAGAACAAAATTCGTTATATGTCGATTGCTTAGCTTCTTGTCTTGATTTCCACTGTTCAGGTCTGCTGGCGTATCTGCAACAAAGAAATGATTCTGTATCATATCATAATAATGAATGGGGTAAAAGATGCAAAAGAATTCAACTTTTACTTCTTCGTTTTTTCCATCTGAAGTGAAAATTCTTATGTCAGTGATACCAGTTATCCTGATGTGTTACAACTTCCGTCAAACAAAGCAAGGTAAGTTCTGTGAATAAGATCTTACCCATCGATATCAAGTTTCCTAAGCAGATAAGGCCCTTGTTTTGTTTTTGAGAGATCAACTTTCACCTCCAACAGTTCACTCGCTATGGCTTCCCTTAGTGTCAAGTTACATGCATCGAAACACTTCTCAACAGTAAATGAACCCGATGTATGTAATGAGAGCTCACCAAAATGTCCACGTAACCTGTGAGGAAATCATAGGTGAAAATAAACAACATCAAAATAAAGAACAATTACTTGGAAAAACACTGACACGTAGCCCAAGAGACTGAATGAAGAAAAAACACAGAAGCAAAGAAAGAACAAGCTATGCTTCAGTTTTGGGTATTGTAATATTATAAACAAGCTACACTGTGGAATCTACCAGTCCTGAAATAAACATATCCCCCATATAACATCAACAAGCAAAGCATACTTTATAATTAGTCTGCGTTTCTGTTTTGTAGCAGCATTTGAGGCAAGAAAGGCCTCAATGACACGTGCTCCGCTGGAATCTTTAGCTGTTTCAATGATATACTCAGCCTTCATAGAAGTTAAGCTGGTTATGTATGGCTGTATAAGATCCTGTAAAAGTGAGCAAAAGTTGGAATACTGCAAACGCGCATGAACAGCCAGACTTAGTAGTTAAAACCAACGAAACTATTTTTGAGAAAAGGAAACATACACTAGAAAGCTTGAAAATTCCCTGAAGGATCAAAGAACCCATGACATGCATCTTCGTACCAGTTGCCCACTCCCATGTAGACTTATCTTGACAACCAAAGTAGTTTTCAAGAAACAACAACCGTGGAACAATGGAGATACGGGATTCATTCGTGGGGCATACCGCACCAACAAGGGCCTCACAACACTATCAAATCAACAAGAATTATCTGTATAAGAAAATATTTTTGAAACTAGAGAAGATATAAATTTTCAGCCGAATGTGGAGAACATAAAAACCTTATTTTCATGACTTTGAAGCCTTTGGCTAACTGCTATCAGAGAAGCCACAACACCTGACTTCCCTTGTTCAAGAAGATCCTTGAATCTCGGAGCTAATTCTTCCCATATCAAACCCATCTTGCAAATACAAGCAATTGAACATAAGTTTACCAGCTTAAAGGAAATTGCACAAATACGTTCACTAAGTATGCCTGGAATGAAATTTTACTGACACAGAAAAACAATGATGAAGTGTCAGTAGGATAAGGATACCTGCTCTTGGCCTCTTGCATGGGAGATTAGTGCTTGAATAACAAAATTGGCACACCGATCAACTGAAAGCTCAAATAAAGAACTCTTGAAAACTTTGTTGAACATTTCGTTATACAAACTATCAGGGGCCACTTCCAAAATCACCTGAAAATGACATGAAAATGTATTTAAAAAGACAATTACGAAAATTAACACTCCATTTACAGCATTGAACCCAACAGATAACTGATGATCATTCTAGAAAATGTTTTGCATGGTCTAAAGCAGGCAGCATGTCCATAATAAATTGTTATTTGCAAGGTACCAGTATTTTGGTATAAACAACTTAGTCAGTGGTTAAACTCAGTTACCTCCACCAGATGACTGAATGAATTATCCTTCATTGAGTCTAAAATTTCTTTGGCAACATCAGTCTCTATATGAAACCCTTCTACTTTTTCATTAGTAGAGTTGCAACACAGAATAAGAGGAATGATTTCAAGCAACTCTTCATCTTGTTTCAGCATTAGTCTGAGGGCCGTCTGTCAAGAGAAAATTAGTTAGCATCACCTTGAACCAGAGAGAGAGAGAGAGAGAGAGAGTAAAATAACAGTCAATACTAACGAAGTTGCTTGAAAATAACAAATCAATTAGACAGGGACATAAAACCTACCTGTAAGACCAAACTGCTATACTGATCGACTTGAAGATACTTCATGTCCTCTCTGCTACAATTTAATAGACCAGATAAAAGGTACTTGAGCACATCTGGAAACCCATGATGAGGGAATTCTAGATTATTCTCATCTAACTGAGACATCTTTACATTCAAACGTTTCGCCAGAGCTTTTGATGATTTTGCGCCATGAAGCTCAGGGGAGTCTAAGGAGACTCCTTTGCAAAGACAAAGAAGCCTTCGAAGAACATGAGAACCATAGCAGTTGCACAACATATCGAGAGGATTATCCACAATAACCTGACCAAGAGAAATTATTACCATCATAATCGAGGTCAATTACAAGTTTCATATATAGAAGCAAATATTTTGGATACATCATTATGATTGTCAAAGCCAGGAAAAATTGTACAAGTACCTTGCATATAGAATTCAAAGCCTCCTCAATAACAGAATAGGAATCTGGATTTTCGAGATGTGTGGCCAAGGATTTGAGAGCAGACTCCGCAACATGAGAACCAGATCTATCCATTGCAATGGCTGGGAAGACCGATGCAGAATTTCGTAGGAAACTGCAAAGTTGGTCAAGTTCACATCCCTCAAGTAGAGTTTGCAAGACATGACTTATGATATAGTCTGTTGCAATTTCATACTCCCTCCCTCTTGTTTCTTCAAGGGCATTTCCGCATATTACTGAACGTTCTTCATATTCAACTTCATTACTATCAAAGAGATTGGCAATCTCAGAGAAATACTTTGAAGTTTCTGGATCAATCTCTTTCCTGCAAAAGACTAGGCCGGTTCAGTAGCACTTCTTATGATAAAAAAAAATTCCACTACAAATTAGAGCAAAGGCGTAGGTTAAGCACACAGTTCAAAGTCTCCCTTACCTAACAAATTGATTCTGATGTTCAAATTCAGATTGTTTCTTTGATACTGGCTTTACATTGGAGGCACCACCGGACTGGTTCCTCTTGTTACTATCTCCATCAAATCCACGGCTACCTTTCTGAGCCTTCCTACACATTCCATTTTTCCTTTCACGGTGATTGTTCCTAGACTTTTCCCGTTCACCCATCAAGCTATCTTCCTCAATGGTCCTGTGTCTCCTAGATGGTAATGATTTAGAACCAACTGAAACCATGTAATTCCAAGCCAACTACTGTATGCTAAACCCTACAATAATTACCCAGGAAACACAAAAATATAATATCAAACAAAGAAGACCATAACACTCAAAGTAATCAGCTTTCAAGAACTATATATGTCCCTAATTACACAACTATACAATCCTAACAAAAAAAAAAAAGTTCAATTTTTTCTAATGATATAAATCAATCATGCTCATAAAGTTAGAACATAAGAACCAGTCTCCAAAAATTAGGGTTCTACTTCAATTTGAGGTAACTTTTTCATAACTGGGTTCCGTTACCTAATACATACCAATAAATTCCGATTCCCAATTTAAAACTTTACACTAATCTATGTGTAGCCTTGTACATAAGGTTTATCACAAACCTGAGGATGCAAAAGCACAGTTTGGTGTAAGAGGAAAAGCGAAGAAGCCTGTGCTTCACAGAGAGAAGCGGCGCAGAGAGATGAAGAAGAATCACAATCACAAGTAAGAAACGAAAACGTTGTCGTTTCTTCAAGTCCTAGTATACGTTGGATCAAAATCTTCGATGTTTGAAGTTATGCAAATATTTTAATTTCTAGGGTTTTATTTCCTTCCTACTCAATACGGCGCCGTTTTTCTGTGTTCAGTAACGAGAAATAACAGGTAATGGGTTTGATTACCGGGCCTTTTTGGGCCTAATCGAGTAAGTCTGAGCCCGTCTCTGGTATTCACCAAAAGAATGTTCTCACCAAAAGGTTGCAACATTAGATAATCTTCCGTTTGTTTTTGGCATATACACATTTGAAATTTGCAACAAATATTATATAAACTGAAAATATGATTTTATATTTTAAAAATGTGATAAAAAGAAAAATCTATATATAAAAACGCACGCATAAATGACGATTGAAAACATCTGCTTAGCCCAAATTAAGCATTAAGTTGTGATTGGATTATTCATTTTTGGTCTTGTTTGGATTAAGTCAATGACTTGGTTGAAGATAGACTCCAGACAACGTATTAAGAAATGACATGTCTTTTTTCGGATAAGCCTTGTTTTAAGTAACCAAAATAAAAAAAAGAATTAAAATTAGGTGCCTAAAAAACCCTACAAATATCGTCGTCTATTCTCAATTAATTTTTGAAAAAGAAACAAAACAAAAGTTAATTATCTTGACCGTGGAGAACAAGGCAAAATTCGGTGTGCAGGCACTGGTTTTTGAGGACATTGGGACCCTTGTTCCTCGTGAGAATTTTCGACCATCACGTTCGTGCTATAAAGCTGATCACAGATGCGGAGATTCTTGATTAGCCAAGCTAAAGGTCTCGTCGACCATACTCGTCGTCAACATCACAAAAGCCCAAGCTTTCTCTCTCAATCTCGTCCTCTTGCCTCTGCTCCTCTTTTTTCTCCGTCTCGTTTCTTCTCTTCTACTTCGGAGATGGCTGCTTCTGATTCCACTTCTTCTCTTCCCGTTACTCTTGACTCCATTAATCCCAAGGTGGGTTCTAATTCAATACCTCTTTTATTGCGTTTTTGAATTGTGGGTTTTTGTTTCTCTGTTGATATAGATTTGTTTCGATGAAGTTCAAATTTTTCAGTTTTCAGGCCAAAGGTTTGCTCTTTGCTTCTCGTTGTGTTTCCCCAATGATGAAATTTACAATCTTTGCTTAATTTTCTCGTTTCTCTGTACTTCATTTTGGGTTTCTTGCGCATGCTTTGGTTCTGCTTGTGCTTAGGTTTAAAGTTTATTTTCTCTCAACGCCTTTCGGCTCTCGGCTTCGCCGACTCAATCCTTGTGATCATTACATAATTATTTGCAGATTCCGAACTTTTTCTTTTCCGTTTCTCTG
Organism: Erysimum cheiranthoides; assembly: GCA_011420285.2. NCBI lineage: Eukaryota > Viridiplantae > Streptophyta > Magnoliopsida > Brassicales > Brassicaceae > Erysimum > Erysimum cheiranthoides. Next base: position 3,985,336 of record CM022179.2, on the reverse strand, counting down.
TACTTTATTTTGGGTTTCTTACAATTAATTTTTCTCTGCAAACCTGTCATGACTTTTCTTATGAGTCACTTTCAAACATACTTAGAACTTGGTTTTATTGTAACTAAGGACTTTCTTTTTTTCCGGGGAGCAGGTTTTGAAATGTGAGTATGCTGTTCGTGGAGAAATTGTCAACATTGCTCAGGTCAGAGCATGTGCTTTGTCTAGTCAAATCATGAACAAGATCTGTAAAATTTGGTTTAAAGCTAATTGATTTATGCTTGCTTTTTTGATGCTTCCATCTTACAGAAGTTGCAAGAAGACTTGAAGTCTAATAAGGATGCTTATCCCTTTGATGAGGTAAAATCTCGTTCTTCATTGAGATAATCATATTCGTTTTTGTGTATTCTTTACGAATTATGATCGGCACTTCTGATTTCATAGAGAGGATAGTTTAGAGTTGATGTTACATGTTTCTCAAACTCTTTATAAGTTTATTATGTTTATATTTCCCAATCAGAAAGAAACTTAGAAATCTCAAATGCTTTTGGCAGATTATCTATTGCAATATTGGTAATCCTCAATCTCTTGGTCAGCTACCTATAAAGTTCTTCCGAGAGGTAGGCGAGCATTTTTAGTGCTTGTTTGTTATGTCATATCAGCCCCAGAGATATAACTTCTATCATCTATATGTCTCAGGTTCTCGCCTTGTGTGATCACACAAGCCTCTTGGACGAGTCTGAAACACATGGTTTGTTCAGGTATTGACGCGATTCTGAGGTTTTCCTTCGGCTATACTTTAGCTTTAGGACATGTAATGGTTTAAGATTGCTTCACATTTGATTTCTATTCTGCTATCAGTACCGACGCAATTGACCGAGCATGGAAGATTTTGGATCAAATTCCCGGAAGAGCAAGTGGTGCTTACAGTCACAGCCAGGTTTGTCATCCGAGTCTAGTTAAAATTCATAAACCCTTCTTTTTATATGACCATAATGTTGCTGAATGATTCCTTTGTCTTCTGTCTCAGGGTATCAAGGGATTACGTGATACAATTGCAGCTGGAATGGAAGCTCGTGATGGTTTCCCCGCTGATCCAAACGATATTTTCTTGACCGATGGTGCAAGTCCAGCGGTAATAGTCATAACAAAAACAATTTCTCATAGTATTAGAACAAGTCCTTAAAAAGGGTACATGCTAAATTAATTTTTTTTTTCTCCCTTCATTCTATAGGTTCACATGATGATGCAACTTCTCTTAAGCTCAGAGAAAGATGGAATTCTCTGCCCGATTCCTCAGTATCCATTGTATTCTGCTTCAATTGCCCTCCATGGTGGATCTCTGGTATGTTCATCTAATCAAAATATGGAATGATGTTGTTTTTTGGTACACTTTTTTTTGTCATTTTTCTTTATTTTGATTATTGTTTTTCTGCTTAGGTTCCGTACTATCTTGATGAAGCAACAGGATGGGGACTGGAAATATCTAACGTTAAGAAGCAACTGGAGGAAGCTAGGTCGAAGGGCATCACTGTAAGAGCATTGGTTGTTATAAACCCCGGTAACCCAACAGGGCAGGTAATATCAGATCTTCAAGACTTAAGACTGACAAATGTTAGCACTTATGATGCAAAATGTGACATTTCTCTAATTTTTGGTTAAGGTTCTTGCGGAAGAAAACCAGCGTGAGATTGTTAATTTCTGCAAGCAAGAGGGTTTAGTTCTTTTAGCTGATGAGGTCTACCAAGAAAATGTATACGTCCCTGACAAAAAGTTCCATTCTTTCAAGAAAGTAGCTCGTTCTTTGGGCTATGGCGAGAAGGATCTCTCCTTAGTATCGTTCCAATCAATCTCCAAGGGTAAGAGAACAACATTTTTAACTTTCGAATCCTTGTCATCTCAAAAATGGGATTTTCGTTTTACGGCTCTTTTGGTTTTCTGTTGACAGGTTACTATGGAGAATGCGGAAAAAGAGGAGGTTACATGGAGGTTACCGGATTCACTCCTGATGTCAGAGAACAGATATACAAAATGGCTTCTGTGAATCTTTGTTCTAACATCTCTGGTCAAATTCTTGCTAGCCTTATCATGAGCCCACCCAAGGTAACAATACAGTTCTCTTCTAACAGGTTTTCGATTATGTTCTTGCAACAGATACATGACTAATCAGTGTTTTATATATTTGATCAGCCTGGTGATGACTCATATGACTCATACATGGCAGAAAGAGATGGAATTCTCTCGTCAATGGCTAGACGTGCAAAGGTTAGTTTAAGATTACAGTACCCACTAATGACATTTTTTCAGTCTCTTTGTATAATGTCATAAGCTTGACAATGAATGTGCAGACTTTGGAAGAGGCCCTTAACAACTTAGAAGGCGTTACATGTAACAGAGCCGAAGGAGCAATGTATCTCTTCCCGCGAATTAGTCTTCCTCAAAAGGCGATTGAAGCTGCAGAGGCGGAAAAGACAGCGCCAGATGCGTTCTACTGTAAACGCCTTCTTAATGCCACGGGTGTAGTTGTAGTCCCTGGGTCTGGCTTTGGACAGGTAAAAGAAGCAAATCTTACACAAAACAAAAACTTTGAATGTTTTCAAAAGGATAGAACTTAAATCTCTGTGTGTTTCGGATTTAGGTTCCTGGAACATGGCACTTCAGGTGCACAATACTTCCGCAAGAAGATAAGATTCCGGCGATAGTGGATCGCCTCACAGAGTTCCACAAGAGCTTCATGGACGAGTTCCGCAACTAAAAACCTGACCATGAAGATGAACTTAAAGACCTTTTGAGAAACGTGTGGTCAGTTTGAGTAATTAAAAAGAAAACATGCTATGTTGGATCAATCAATTGTGATCAGCCAATTTACTCTTAGAATATTTTGCACTCCATGTAAGATATGGAATGAAAAACAAGATATGAGAAAATTGATAATAACATGTTCTCCATATGTGTCTATGTAAACATCTAATTATTTCCGATTTATTATTTACTGTACAAATTTATATCGATACTCTCTTTATCATCCGTCAACAGCAATTTAAAGATTAAAAAAGTTGTTAATTCTTTCTTGTCATGACTATATACTTAACCAAAAAAAAAAAAAAAAACTTTAAATTACTTCTTAATTTTGATTCATTTACACTATAATTGGGCTTATTAATGGGCCTTTCATTCTCAATATGACCTAGCACTGGATATGTATATTTTTTCATATAATTTTCTGAAGAAAGCGACAGTAAATTATTTTCAATATTTTCTCATTTTCCGTTTTGAAGAAATTTCTCAAGGAAAATCAATGTGGAGAAGAACACCGTCGTTTATCCTCGACGAGCGACGAAGCTCAAATTCACCTCCCATGGCCGACACAACGCGAGCCCCCTTTCAAAACTCTGATTCCATCTCCGCTTACTATCAAACTCGCGCGGCGCATCACGGTGTCATTACAAGCGATTGGCTAGCCCAAGCTCAAGCCGCTGTTGGCGGCGTCTCAGGCGATGAGCAACCTAACTCATCCGTCACTGATCTCGGGAACGAGAAGTCGTTTAATGTAATTGAAGAGTTCAACAACTGGAGAAAGCAGCCGGATCTGGCTGAGGCCGTTGCAGCTATTCGAGCTCTAGCTGCGGTTATTCGTGCGAGCGAAGCTACCACTATGATGGAGCTTGAAATTGAGCTCAAAAAGGCTTCCGATACACTCAAGGTCAAATTAATTTTGCATTACCATTCATTTGATTTCACTTCTGTTCATTCTCGATTCGACTTTCTGTGCTTTGTTGATTGAAATGTGTTCAATTTTGACAGTCATGGGACAAAACATCAATCTCTTTGACTGCCGGATGCGATTTATTCATCAGATACGTTACGAGAACGTCTGCTTTAGAATACGAAGATTTCAATTCAGCTAAGTCTCGTCTCCTTGAACGTGCTGAGAAATTTGGGGAAATATCTTGCAAGGTACTTCCTTTTCTGACTCTTGGTTCATATTTAGTAGTTTTTAACATCTATATTATACTAATCATCATTGAAGTATACAAGAGGATTTATAAAGATTCATCTTTTGCGCAGGCTCGTAGGATTATCGCAATGCTTAGTCAAGATTTTATATTTGATGGTTGTACCATTTTGGTTCATGGACTCTCCAGAGTTGTTCTGGAAATACTAAAGACTGCTGCACAAAACAATAAGCTCTTTAGAGTTCTCTGCACAGGTTCTCTTTTCCAAAAAACCCTTTTTATCTCTCTCTCTTTCTGTATGTGCCCTCACTTTCAGCAGTTTGATATTGTTTAATTGCTATTTTCGCTTAGCTTATATCGGAACTTGAGTCTCTTTATGATTTCATAGTATTAGTAGCCTCTAGCTGATCCCTTTAAATTAAACAAATTACAGAGGGAAGGCCTGATGGAACAGGAGTGTTGTTATCGAGTGAGCTATCTAAGCTCGATATCCCAGTAAAACTGCTGCTTGATTCAGCTGTGGCGTATAGCATGGACGAAGTGGATATGGTGTTTGTCGGGGCTGATGGAGTTGTAGAAAGTGGCGGTATTATCAACATGATGGGCACTTACCAGATTGCACTCGTCGCACACAGCATGAACAAACCGGTCTATGTCGCCGCTGAGAGTTACAAGGTAATAGAAACGGTTTTATATGACCCAAGAGAGAGATAGAGAGAGCGATCAATGATATGAAGTTGTGTATTTTGCAGTTCGCTAGGCTTTACCCATTAGACCAAAAGGACTTGGCACCGGCGCTGAGACCGATCGAGTTTGGTATAAAGATTCCTGCAAAGGTGGAAGTAGAGAGGTCAGCTCGAGACTATACTCCGCCTCAGTACCTAACACTCCTCTTCACGGACCTTGGTGTTCTCTCTCCCTCTGTAGTTAGCGATGAGCTTATTCAACTCTATCTCTAATTTCAACTCCTAATCTATAACTAACTTTTTATTAATTTTGCTTTGAAAGTGGAAACTTTCTATTTTGATCCTTTAAAAGATCTTCAAAGTTCATGTTTTGATCCTTAAAAACCATATTTCGGTTTTTGAATTAGTTTTCTTTCTTCGATTTCGATCGATTTGATTTATCCGGGTTATTGCACATAAAATGAACTTGTCTCATTGTTGATCATCGAACGAGTCAGTCCAGTTCTATGGTAACCAGTTTCCGATCCTGGGATCAACAACAATAACTTTAGACGATCGATCTGTATCTATTGAAGTACCCCTTATTAATCTTTTTACTGTAGACTATAAACATGTATAGTCCTCATGGTTCCAATTATTGACGACATGATTTTGATTACAACTTTTCTGTATGTTGTGGAATCTATTCAGTTCTAATAAGCACGTTCAATTATAAATTTATAATTTAATTGACGATGGTTTATATATTGTTTTGTAGAACGCTCTTGAAAATTCGGGACAGAGCTTTCAATTTCATAAAAAAAATTTATATTTCATAAAAAAAAAAAAAAGCTTTCAATTTCATAAAATCACGGCTTCTGCTTCTCTTTTGTTTGATCGATGGTTAGTTTACCTATATATAGGTCGATTTATTTAAATTGTCGGAGAAACTGAGGCGATTAGTCTCGAAATTCCTCTCGCCCGCTCTGTTGCTGCAGATGGAACATCTATAGACAACGTTCTGTTACTATAGCTATGATTGCCAATGCCATGATCACTTTGATGAGACAGACATCTACTACTAGTGACACAAACCGTACACTACTGACGCATGATTTCCATCTGGTCGTACACGTGATTAAATCCTAGCATGTCGACCTAAGGTGGGTTGGGCAAAAGATTGGTATATACTTGCTATTTCAAAAGATGCATTCGTCACTTGGCTTGGAATGAATAAGTTGCTTTCTACGGCAAGAATGGCGATGTGGGGGCTCAAGTTCAAACCCTCTAAGCTCGAGACATTTTTCCTTTCCTCCTAGAATTCTAGAGCACATTTACAACTTCACCGTGGCCAGATTTCGAACCCCAACCCCGAATTATTACAACAAGTAAATTGGAGATAAGCTAACTTCAACTCGAGCCAATGGATGGATAAAATATTACAACATCATTTTTGTATAAAAAAGATTTGTCGGATAAAATATTACATTATATGAGAAAATATATAAGAAAGACAAATAAAAAACCTGGCTCGTAAAAAAAAATCCAGTATTAATAAAAAACTAACTCCATATGTAAGAAAAATATGGATTCAATGTTTGGCGAATACAATGCGTTTTCAATCTTAAACTTGAAATCATTAGTTAATTAAGGTAAACAAATTTAAATAATTTAGAGCAACCTATATCTATATGTAATAACGCCAAAGTGTAATATACTAAAGAATACACTTTACTGTCTACCGTTTTGAGGCAGAATCGGAACCGCAAATTGCAAATCATGATCGTTACCTGCATAACGTCGATCGTTCCTAGCCATTAGATTTTCACTCGTCGATTTCCAGTCACCCATAGCCATCTCATTTGGAAACGCCGGAAGATTCTCAACCCTCCGATCACCACCCATCTGGTACATCCTCGTCAACAAGTTCTCCCTTAACACACTCAACGCATTCTTGTACTCTTCCATATCCTCCTCCGGCACACTCTCCACCGCCCTCTCCCACCACATCAGACCGTCGTTATCCTCCTCTCTGTTTCCCACGTCACCTCCGGGATGTGACCTCAGCATCACCGGAGTCTTACGCATGTACTTTTCGATGAGTGTGTCCACGTTACCAAAGGCGTAGATCCTATTGCAACGTGAAAACGTAATGATACCAATCTGTGCACCGCAGAGAACGCTTAATTCGGCTGCTTTTTTAAAAAGCCCTGATCGGCGTTTCGAAAACGTCACTTGCCTTCGGCTCTCTTGTTCGATCTTCTTGATCTCTATCTTCTGTCGACCTTTGGTGGTTTTAGGGTTTTGTAGTTTAGTATCTTTGTTTTGGTTGGCCGGCAACTTAGGGCTTTGACGGGGCTTTTGTTTCGTGGGCGGTAAGCTAGTGATTGTTGAAGCTTCTCCATCCTCCATATTCAAGACAAAGATTGAGCGATGATTATAATGATTATACAAGAGTTCTTTGATATAAATATTCCGATTTATATTTATATACATAGTTTTGAAGTAAATAAGGAATTTTTTTTTCTTCATAATATATGTTAATTGTGGTATTAAATGCACGTCTCAATAAGTTAACTTGATCTTTGGAAAGATTCCATATAAATCAAATTGAACATTTTTAATCTAAGTTTCGTGATATTATTTCCAAAATTTACGAGATATACTTACTACTTTCTATTTTAATTTTTTTTGTTAAGAATACTAATGACGATGCTAATATATAGTCAAATTAAAAATATGCATATTCTTTGTCAAAGAAAACACTGGCCTATATTAACCCCCTTTCGTGTTTCCAGTAGGGGGATTACAAAGTGGTTGCCACATTAAAAGTGTTCCTCTACATATAAACCCCATTTCGTGGCCATTGTGAATATTTAATTCCGTTTGAATTAAAACTTTTTATATTTAATATCTCAACTAGTGTTTAATTAACCATTCAACAAACTTTAGGGGATTAATTTGCTTGTCGACAAAGATTCAAAGCAAAGTTGATCGATTCATTTAGATTTGAAAAATGATTAGTGGAGAAAACCATGGGTTAATTAGTCAGTATTAAAGACTACTTGTGGTTTCAAGTTTCAACATTCAATGCCATACCGCTATAGCTAGCTAGGTTAACAACTAGTACTACATAACTCTTATATATATTAAAAATGTTATACTGAAAGAGAAAACTAATAGTGATTGTATCCATCTTCATTTTTAATTCTTTAGTCTCACTATTTTTTAATAAAAAATTATCGGTATGATTCAAATTATATGATATTACGATTGACCATAATACTATTAGGTAGAAATAACATGTCAAAACGAATATTATATGACGCATTAAATGGGTAGATAAGAATCATCGTCATTAAAACTCAAATATACAGCGACAAAAAAAAAAAAAAAAAAGAAACTCAAATATACGATTCATTAATGTAAGATATGAATAAAGATAAGATTGGATTTACCCTACAAAAAAAGAGAGAAGAGATAAGATCGAATATTAAATCTAATAATCATAACTCAGCTAAATGCAGATCACTAAAGTGGTGGCAACCTGTAGATATTTTAAATTTTAACTTATGCCCAAAGGCAAAACGGTAAAATTGGCAAATGTTCCACTTGACCCAATAGTCGGCTAGTCTTTGCATATAAGAGCGCGTTACGAAGCAAAAATGAAAAGCAGTGAGAAAAAAACACACAGAACAATCGAGAAATTGTACTGAGAAAATGTGCGGAGGAGCTGTAATAGCCGATTACGTAGCGCCGTCGTGGTCTGATCAGGAGAAGATTGGGAGAGCTAGGAAGTCTTCCTTGAGCCGAAATGACGTCGTTGACTTGACAATCGACGATTACGCCGGAGATTTTGAGAATTTCGAGTCGGCCAAGCCTTTGTTCTTCTCCTCAACTCGCAAATCTACAGGTTAGTTACTTGCTTCTTTTAGTACTGCTGCCTGGTGTTCGAATTTTTTTAGGAATTGAAATGGTTAATATGTTTAATGTATTTTGATTCCAAGTTTAAACACTGAATCGGTTTCTAAACGTATTCTTGATGCAAAATTTGATGGTTCAGAGTTGAGCAAAACAGATGGGAGGAAGAAAAAAAATAGTCCGTACAGAGGAGTCAGGAGACGGCCTTGGGGAAGATGGGCTGCTGAGATTCGTGATCCAATCAAAGGAGTTCGAGTCTGGCTCGGGACTTTCAACACAGCTGAAGATGCTGCAAGAGCTTATGATCTTGAGGCTAAGAGGATCCGAGGAGCCAAAGCTAAGCTCAATTTCCCAAACGAATCCTCTAGAAAGCGTAGAGCCGAGGCTAAGACTCTGCAACTTATAGAAGAGAAGAAGCATGAGGCTGATCTTGGAGTGCCTAGTACTAGTAGCAGCTGTCTTGATTTCTTGTGGGAGGAGAATAATGCGGACACGCTTCTGATCGATACACAATGGCTCGAAGATGTTATCATGGGCGATGCGAAGAAGAAACAGGAAGCTGATGATAGTGAAGCCAATGTGAATGCTGCTCTGCTTTCGGAAGAGCTTCTTGCTTTTGAGAACCAGACTGAGTGTTTCTCCCAGATGCCGTTTATGGGAGAGGGAAATTGTGGTTCCTCAACAGCTCTGACCGGTCTCTTTGATGGGGGCAATGACATGGATCTTTGGTCCTGAACGGTTCTATTGTACAAACCACATGAGTCTGTGGTGTTCTATTGTATAAATGACATGAGTTCTTGGTCTGTTTGTTTTGTAACGAGTATCTTAAAATGTTGTTCGTCTCTCTTGTCAATATCAAATAACATAGCTCCTTTTCTTTTTCTTAAACTCTTAACAAAAATTCAGTTCACCATGACTGGACGGTCAGTAATTGGACATGGACAAATAAACGTCCAAAAAAAAGGACCGTAACTATTAAAAAGGTCATAATGCTTGGAGATCTTCAACTCCTTCTTTGATTCCGACAAGCTCGAATACAATCGCTCTATAGCCTAAATAACATATAATGTTGCATATTGGATTGCCTCAACTTCTGTCTCAAGTACCATAAATAATATTTGGAATTGGCCCTTTTATCTAGTGCACAAATTTATCTGAGTTCTTGTTCTCTTTTTGTGCAGCGAATATCTTGATGTATTTGTTCAATATCAAAAAAAAAAAAAAAAAAAAAGTCTCTACGACTCATGATTTGATCTTTGACGCTTAAGAGAAACAAACGAGAACAAAAACAGTTACGTTCGATAACATCTTCCTATCAAAAAAAAAAAAAAACCATTTAACCATCGAGTAAAATGCCATCAACTTTACTCCCAACCAGAAGCTGGAGCATTTGGGGGCGCCGCTGTGTCCCATCCACCTTCTGCTGCTGGAGCAACTAGAACAGCAATAAAAAACAAAGAACAAAACATTAAAATCAAGACCGCATGTTAAGAGATACAGTGCCAGAATTATATCTCTCAAAAACTCACCTGCAGAATCACTCCAAGAAGCAGCAGTAGGTGCAGCAGCGATTGGCGCCTGAGCTTCTCCAGGCCATGCACCGTCAGGGATCTGAGCAGTGGTCCATTGATCTCCACCAACCATTCCATATTCCGGAGCAGGAAGTCCAAAATCTGTCTGAGGGGCAGCTTCATCTTCATCCTCTGGCTTGGCCTCCTCAGGCTCCCTGTAAAAGAACAGGTCAACCTGTACAACAGCACAACATATGAAGTGTCGGTCAATAAACACAAAAAGTTGTAATGAAATATTGACATTGTAAGAACAGACTTCCAAAAATGATCTTCCCCTTACCATGACATCCCACTTCTGTGCAGGACGAATGGTTCCACGCATCTGAAGGACCATGCGAGCAAGAAGCCAGAAAAGACACCCAATGCTGTGCTTTCCCTTGTTGTTGGCAGGGATACCGATGTCAACAAATCTCATTGGAGAGTCTGTGTCGCAGAAAGCAATGATGGGAATGTTCCCCAAAGCACCTTCCTTGATTGGCTGCAACTCACACAAGACATTAATCAGTACCAATATCAATAATACAAGACACTAACCATTACTGGCATGAATTGTGTAAAAGATCTTTTTTACCTGGTGGTCAGTTCTTGGGTCAGTAAGAATCAGCAGCCTGGGTTCACTGAAGGATGTTTGCATCTGATTGGTGAAGGTACCAGGAGTGTGCCTTCCAGCAATGGCATTGGCTCCAGTGTATTGAGCAAACTTCAGGACGGCTCTCTGTCCATAGGGCCTAGCTGACTGGACAATGATGTCCTGTGGGTTCTCAATGGCAACAATAACTCTAGCAGCCATCTGGAGCTTCTCCCATGTTTTGCCAAGGTTGAAGATGTAGATACCTTAGAAGAAAGAAAACTTCAGAAAACTAAGTTCCATTTTCTCCATTTTATCAGTGAAGAGTTACAGAAATACAAAGTACTAACAAAAAAGAGACATCAGCACATACAATCTCAAACACCAGTCAAAGCTTTCAAACCCAAAGTTGATTTTACAAAACAAACAAAAGAGAATCTGAGACTGGTCCAATTTCTTCATTCACAAGCATAAATTCAAATCAAACTAAATGAAACCCGAGTCTTTACACATTTCTTTATATACACCAAAACCATTTCTGTAAACATAACCATACTTTGGTTGTTATTTAGATCGTTTAATAGATAATGCAGAGAAAAGAAAGTTATGACAAGAATAGCTACTCGCAGTGTTTGAACATTTCTACTAAGCGTCTGTTTAGATCCGTCGTGGGTACACTCTCATAAAAAAGTGAGAACAAAATCAAGAGACACATAAACATACAAATCCCACACAGAATCACAATACTCTAAATCATCTATATACACACATAAAGATGTACAATATAGCGAACAAAAAACACGAGAAATTACCGTCGTTGCGTCTCTTGAAGACGTAACGCTCCATCTGGTAATTGCAATTTTTGGTTCCAAGGTGAACCTCAGCAGCACACATCATCTTGATGTCAGCTTCCTTCTGGGAGAGCTGTGCTGAGCTAGCAGATCCATTCGTCGCCATTCTTAACTCTCTTCTTCTTCTTCTTCGGGACTTAAGCTTTTGCTATGTAAATCACACGAGAAGAGAGGCGAGGAAACTGACGGCTTAAGAGCTGAGGCCATAGGAAATTAGGTTAAAACCTTATATAAGTTAATGACTATTCTACCCCTAATTTATCTATTTTTTTTTAAAAAAAAAAAGTAAAACCGGCTTTTTGAACCGTCGACCTCATCCTTCCGTAGCATATACAGTATAACCTCTATAAATTAATACTCGACTAGTATATTCCCCGTGCTACAGCATGGACTGATTTATTGGTTGGTATATAATGTAGTGGCAATTTTCATCAAATTTGTTGTGTCTTGTTGTATCATATATATGTTTGTTTGGATATGTTGTAGTGTTCGGTATCTTAATTTGTAGGTTTTGACTTTTCGGGAAAATAACAAATTCTAAGAGATTGTTAAGTTTTTTTTTATTATGTGGATAAAAATTTATGTATTTCAATTTTTGTACGGATGCCATTTGGAAATTACAATTGTAATAAGTTAGAATAAAGTGCTATAATAAAATCCTGATATAATAATTTTTTGTCAGTGATCTTATCTCGCCATTTAAATACGTAATTTTTTGCCAAAAGAGACGAACCCGCATATTTCTAGTAAAAAATGTGAACTCGCTCCTACCAAAATCGTGAATCCATAAATTTTCTGTTAACATGTTGAATTCGTAAATTATTCGCCATAAAAAAGTGAATCCGTAAATTTTCACCCAAATATGTGAACCCGCAAATTTTCCGCCAAAATGTAAGTGCGCAAATTTTTTGCCCAAAAAAATTTATAGTAAATTTTCCGCCGAAAACGTGATTACACAAATTTCCCACCAAAAAGGTGAACTTACAATTTTTTTGACAAAAAATAATTCGTATATTTTCCACCAAAAATTCAACTTCGTATTTTTCCGTCAATGACGTGATTTTGCCATTTAAATCCATTAAATTTCTGTCAAAATGGTCAAATCGCAAATTTCCCGTCAAAAGAATCAACCGCATATTTTTCCCAAAAAATATGAACACATTCCCGAGAAAAATGTGAATCAGTAATTTCTCGTTAAAATATTGAATTTGTAAATTATCCGGCAAAAACGTAAATCCGTAAAATTTTCACCAAAAATGTGAACACATTCTCGCAAAAATATGAGTCATCAAATTTTCTCTCAAAAAAAAAATTGTTTCCGTAAATTTTCCGCCGAAAATATGATCCCGCCAAAACATGATCCTGTCAAAAAGGTGAATCTCTAATTTTTTTCCACAAAATCGATAATTCGTATATTTTCCACCAAAAATAAGATCCAACAATTTCGTCTTAAACTATGAATTCACAATTTTCTTCCAAAAATTCAAATTCATTATTTTATGTAAATGACGTGATTTTTTTGTTTAACTCCGTAAGATTTTCGCCTAAAAACATGAGTGTGCAAATTTCCATCCATAAAAGATGAACCGACATATTTTGAGTAGACAATGTGAACCCGTTCCCTCCTAAAAACGTGAATCCGTAAATATTCGGTTAGAAAATTGAATTCGTAAATTATTTATCAAAAAAGGTGAATCCGTAAATTTCTCGCCAAATATATGAAACTACAAAATTTTCGTAAAAAAATGAGAGTATGCAAATTTACTGATATAAAAATAAATTTCTTTAAATTTCCCGCCGAAAAAGTAATTCTGCAAATTTTTCGTCATAAACGTGAACCTGAAATGTTTTTGCCAAAACCCATAATTCATATATTTTCCGCCAAAGATAAAAATCCACAATTTCTTTCCTAAAATATGAATCAGAAAATTTTGCCAAAAATTCAACTTTGTAAATTTCCTCGATGACGTGATTTCGACATTTAAATCCCAAAATTTTACATAAAAAACGTTAGTGCGAAAATTCCCAGCTAAAAAGATGTACCCGTATATTTCCAGCAAAAAATTTGAACATGTTCCTTACAAAAACGTGAATCCACAAAGTTCTCGTTAAAAAAATTAAATTTCTAACTTATTCGTAAAAAAAGTGAATCTGTATTTTTCTGCCAAATATGTGAACCCGCTTAGTTCTCGTCAAAATTTTGAGTCCGCAAATTTTATGTCCAAAAAAATTTTATTCGTAAAATTTTTGCCGAAATCGTGATTCTGCAAATTTTCCGTAAAAAACGTGAACCCGTAAATTTTCCGTCAAAACCCATAATTCATATAATTAATTCCAAAAAGAAGATTCCACCATTTTTTTCTTAAAATAGGATTCCACAATTTTGCCAAAAATTCAACTTGGAGAATAGAATAAAAATATTGAAATATATCTAAAAAAAGAATATACTCTTGTTTTTTTTGGTAGAAAGAATATACTCTTGTTGCATAATTGTTTTTGAACTAAAAAAATATAATTAGTAAATATTATTTTAAAAATATGGTTGCAATATATTAGAAATTTATTTATGGACGATTCGGTTGAAAATGAAAAAATTAAAACAAAAGATATTGTAAAATTAAATGTAACATTTATTTTTTGGATTTATTGTTACATTTTATTTATCCAAATTATCAAATGCACGGAGTGACCGACCATTCTTAGTTTGGGTTGTGTAAATGACTCATTTGCAATGGCTTTCATCAGCAGACAGCAGATAACAATTGTTAGACAACATATAAGAGTTATTCAACAAATTGCACAAACTATGGCACATAAAATATAAAAGGTGAAGATTATTAAACAACAACAAATAGACATGATTCGCCAGTTTGGAAGTCTTACAAATGAAAAACAAATGAAAAATCACAAATTCATAATTCTTGGGTTTTTTTTATAACGCAATCAATCTTGTTTCTTTTCTCTGAATATGATTTGAGTTCCAAATAAGATGAGAATGGAGCAATACAGAGGTAAGGTTTAGCTCGTAGAGTCGCGGCTGTAGAATTGATCAAGTGTCTTGGCATGAATATGGAGCAGAAGCTCACGTGGGAAGCTACGGAGCAGTGTCCATGCCAAGTCAAGTGACTGGAAGATGTTACTTGTATCTTATACCCCTTGCATCTCAAATTTATCCAGAAACTCTAAATACAAATACAAACACACAACACAAGCAATTGTCGTGAGTAAATGTTGTTGTGTGTGTATTGATATGAACATAAATATGATTAAGTCAGAGAGAGGTACCGGATCCTCAGAAGAAAGAGCTTCTTCTCCAACAATAGCTTTCATGGCTTGAACATCTTTCCTGATAGCATAGTTTGCGTATAGCTGAAAGTAAAGAGAATCTTGTCAATTGGATTTGGTGCGACATTAAAGTGTGTGCTACTTTAGGCTATTAAGGTTCTATAATGGTAGAGAACCTGGTTAGACACATCAGAATGGTCTTTGCGAGTCATTCCCTCACCAATAGCACTCTGTAGAAGAAACAATTGATTTAAGTTAAATAACTCATAGTATGTTCCAATCTATGTGAATCCTTAAGGGTATGGTGGAATCGTTTGGCTACCTTCATAAATCGAGAAGGTGATGGAAGCACGTTGATGGGGTGATATATCTGTTACGGCTCGAACTCACTTTGGATTCACTCTTTTGTTCCAGAGATGATTCTCCCTCTTCAAGCACTCTACCAAACAAATTCCTGAAATAGATGCACAAAAAATCATCTCAAGATCTAAGATACAATGAATACAATTGAACTCTCTTGAACCAAATGAATAAGTGATTTTAAGTTTTGTGGTTACAGAAAAAGCCAAACTCAAAACTCAAGTGTGTGATACTCCCGTTCAAATTCACATACAATCTGGCATAAATAAGAAAATCAAAGCTTGATTATAAAGAAGACACCCAAAACAATGTGCCCCTATCAAAACCAAAGTAAACACAAAAAAAAGGAATAATGATATTCAAAAAGAAAATAGGATGGTCATATATGGTAAGGTAGTGTTAAGAAAAGGGAACTTACATGTTCGCACGATGAGACAATAACGTGAGGTTAATTATTGATTTTGCCACACATAAAAAGCAAACTGATTTTGCCACACATGAAAAAACAATTAATATACTGTATAACTTAGTTCTTGTAAGTCAAAATATACAAAGTGGTAGCAACTTCTGACCTTATCAGAAACCACTATTTGAGTTTTTCTTAGCGTAACCACTATGCGGGACGAAGCTTGTCTTTTGATTGGAAAAAAATAAGAACTGGCCTGAGGCTTGCTTTCCCTTTAGAAGGCATAAAGAAGCAGTTTAATCAAACCTTTTACGTTAAGCAGAAACACCAAGTAAAATATTTTCATGCAAAACTTTGATTTTCAACATAAGATTGTTTGGATAAAATATACAGAAAAGAGCTTTGGTGTCAAACTTGTTACGTAAGAAGTGTGCAGGTACCTCAAATGGCGGTCAGAATGCATGTGACTGTGTATGGGGAGGAAGTCTACCAACACGTACCACTGAAATTTCAAGGAGGCTTAGGAGCCGAGACCAGAGTTTGAGACCCACAATTGCTTCCTTTTCCTTGATCTCCACGCAGAGTCGAATCATAGTAGATATATGAACTGTTTTCGTCACGGTCACTTCTCTGTATATGACCAAGTGCCTAAGATGATAGAATGTCAAAACATTGAAATTACAGTAGCGGGATCTGTTATAAAAGCCCATGGACAATATACAACCTTTAGAAAATCAGTAGCATGTGCTTGGCCATTATCATTTGGCCGAGAAAAGACTACATCAGATTCTGCATAACGCATCACAAGCGTTCTTTTCAGTGGCCATTACCAATTTTCAAGATACACAGCAGCCTGTGAAAGGGAACGAAGAAAAAGGTTAGTATTGAGAATCAATAATCTTTTTTGTGGTAGGCTTAACAAAAAAACAACCATTAAGATGCATCACTTCCTCTTCAAAAGACTATAAAACAAAGAAATAGTTACGAACCCTAACAGTATAACTACGTATTTTTAGGATTTCTGAAGCAAAACCAATAACGCATCACTGACGCCGGAAAATACCCAGTCGAAACTCCAATAGAAAGTAAAATTCCTTTAACAAATGCTTACACATCCAGTGACAGAAATCGAGCTGAAATAACAGAAATTCATATTAGATCCTAACTTAAAAGAAATCTATATAGAGAAAAAGGAACAAATCCGATTTTATCAGGAACATATATTATTGTGCCTTATACCACACAAAATTAAATCGAGCAAATAAACATAAGAGGCAGAAACAGACCTTAACGGTGTCATCATCGGCGGCAGACATATCGATATCTACCTCGCCGACTTCAAGGATTTCTCTACCGTAAACCTCGTAAACCTCGTGCTCTCCCTCCTCCATTTTTTTTCCCACCTTTCGTCGCTCAAACTAAAGAATAAGAGAATGAAATTGCATCATCGAGGAGAACAAAAAGAAGAAGAAGAAGAAGAATCTGATTCATTGCTTGAGCTGGAAAAGAAAAAGCGGCTGAGGAAAAGAGTCGTGACTTGTGAGAGAGAGAGAGAGAGCGAGACCTAAAAAAATTATTAGAGTTAAAAATGATCCGAAATCATTTTAATCGGGTCATATGACCCGCGTGTGTATCCGTTTAATGGCGACTTCAAATGACCGTTATACCCTTGCGCGAATTTTAGATACAACTAGCATCTGATCGTAAATATTTAGAAAATTTTGCCCACTTTCAAAAATGTACCTCCCAATTAATAATATAGATTCATTAATACCTCGCTAAATTAATATATTTTTTCGGTCTCAAATTAGTTTTTTGGTTCAATTAGTATATCGATAAATTAATAATCACGATAAATTAATAAAATATTATAAATTACTGAAAATTCCAATATTATTAATTTATAGAGGTTTTACTGTATAAAACAAATGTGCCATAATCATTTTTTAAATAAATTCACTTTCTCATATTTTTTTTTTTTTTTACTTTCTCATATTTATATAGCCTGTTTGATTCAATTTTTTTTAAAAAGACTGTAAAACTGGAGAATTGAACCCCAAAACCCTTCTAAAAATACTCAATACCATTGTACCACAAACATATTTTAAAAAATAATAATTATGTGTAATTATATACGTAATAAAAAATATGAAATTATTAATTAGTCAAACGAAATCGTTTGAAATTGAGGCAAATCTAGAACTGTAAAGATTTCAATTTTTCCTAGGAAAAGAGGATAAAAAACGAAGAATGAGATAATTGTGACGTTCGTAGCTTAATGAATCAAAGATGTCTCGAAAAATTTATTATTTGGATATAAGTACACATAATTGTAATCTTTCAAAATATGTTCGTGGTGCATAGGTATTGAAAATTTTAAAAGAGGTTAGACTTAGAGGTTAGGAGTTCGATTTCTAGATTTACATTTTTAAAAAAAAAATTGAACTGAAATATAACTATGACGAAGGGGCCGATTGGTAAGGACTGTAATTTTAGGCTGTCGCTGTAAACTTTTGGCTGTAGAAATTTTGGCTGTAGAAAATGTGACTGTAACATTAAATATTTTTTAAAAGTGTGATTGGTAATTAAAAACTGTAAAGACTTTAAATTTAATTATTTATAATGTTAATATTTTAAAAATAGTTTATGATTTGATTATTATTTTATTTTTGTTCTGAATGTTTTTTGTGTTGATATAGTTTAAAGTAAATTTTTTTTTTTGTTTGTTTTTGAAAGATTCTTACTAATAATTTTCGTAATGTTTTTATTTGTTTTTAGTATATTTTTTATTTGTTTTAATTTTTTATATCAATAATGGTTGAGATATTTTTGGGTTCAAATAAAAATTTATTTATAAATCAATAAAAGAACTATTATTTAGGGGTGAAAAATCTGAGAGATAAAGTAAAAGCGTGATTTGGTAAAAAAAAACTATAGAGACTATAAAATAAAGCAAAAGTCTTCACAGTTCCTTTCCAATCACACCCGAAGTGTACTTGTTTAGAAAATGACTATGACATAATGGTATTAAGCATGCTTTAAAAGGTATAGGTCATGGTTCAATCACTAGTTTTACATTTCTTAAACGAGTCTTTTTTCTAGTGTACAAATTCACATTGTCCATGAAGTGTTTGGTCTTTTTAAGGGGAAAACGGCCAAAATCAACCCGAACTTTTTGCGAAATGCCATTTCATACCTGAACTACAGTACCATGCCTTTTCCTACCCAAACGATGGTTAAATTCAAATTTCCAACCTGAACTACTATACCGTATGCCAAAATCAACATTGACGTTAACGATGTCAATAAACCGTTAAATGTTGTTGACTAAACGCCGGAAAAACGGCCAAAATCAACCCGAACTTTTTGCGAAATGTCATTTCATACCTAAACAACAATACCGTGTCTTTTTCTACCCAAACGATGGTTAAATTCAAATTTCAAACCTGAACTACTATACCGTATGCAAAAATCAACATTGACGTTAACGACATACAGTTAAACCTCTATAAATTAATACTCTATAAATTAATAATCACTATAAATTAATAAATATTGCCAGTCCCGAGTTGGGCCAGTGTATAATTTGATAAAATTCGATAAGATAATAAGATAATAAATTTTTTGAAACTCCTATGTAAAAATATGATCCAAATAATATCATAAATTAATAATCATAGAAATTTACATATATTTATATATACATAAACATAATATATCAATATATGGTTAGGTGTTTTATAAATGATTTTTGGGTTGATTTTTTCTTAAAATGAACTCATCACTAAATTTTTGATATAAAAATGTTATGTTGTTTTTTTAAACTATTTTATTTTATCATCGTCTAAATATTTCATAAAAATAGACAAATCTTATTATAAATTTTTAAATTCTGAATATACATCATTTTCATTTTGATAGTCGTATAAACGACAAATATTGATGCCACTAATCACAAATTTAATTTCGATAGGAGTATTATTTAAGTAAATTCATTTGTTGTTTTTGTTATACCATTCATTTTTTTCTAAAATATTCCTATAAATTAATATTTATTAATTAACACTATAAAGTAATATTTATTAATTTATAGATAAATAATATAACTATAAATTAATATTGGTTTTTGCATACAGTATAATAGTTCAAGTTTGAAATTTGAATTTAACCATCGTTTGGGTAGAAAAAGGCATGGTATTGTAGTTTAGGTATGAAATGGCATTTAACAAACAGTTCGGATTGATTTTGGCCGTTTTTCCGGCGTTTAGTCAACAACATTTAACGGTTTATTGACACCGTTAACGTCAATGTTGATTTTGGCATACGGTATAGTAGTTCAGGTTGGAAATTTGAATTTAACCATCGTTTGGGTAGGAAAAGACATGGTACTGTAGTTCAGGTATGAAATGGCATTTCGCAAAAAGTTCGGATTGATTTTAGCCGTTTTCCCGTCTTTTTAAGTATTGTCAATTTCAATTTTTTTTAAAAGGTCTTTTTGACTCTGGTTTTAATCTTTTATATATGTTTGCATATTCTACAATTTCCAATTTCTAACTTAACAGAATGTGGATAGTTGTCGTAAAGAACCGCAAGCTCTTTGACCAAAAAAAAGGCAAGGGATAATAAAATAGTAGAAATTTGATTCAAAACAAAAAAGTGCAAAACAAAATAATCTAAGTGTCTTAAGAGAAACAAGTGAGAAGAAAAACAGTTACGGTTCGATTACACTCTTCAACCCCAAAAAAACGTCTATCACATTAACCATCAACTTTACTCCCAACCAGAAGCTGGAGCATTTGGGGGCGCGGCTGTGTCCCATCCACCTTCTGCTGCTGGAGCAACTAGAACAGCAACAAAAACCAAGAACAAAACATTTAAATCAAGATCGCATGTTAATAGATACACTGCCAGAATTATATCTGTCAAAAACACACCTGCAGAATCACTCCAAGAAGCAGCGGCAGGTGCAGCAGCGATTGGCGCCTGAGCTTCTCCAGGCCATGCACCGTCAGGGATCTGAGCGGTGGTCCATTGATCTCCACCAACCATTCCATATTCCGGAGCAGGAAGTCCAAAATCTGTCTGAGGAGCAGCTTCATCTTCATCCTCTGGCTTGGCCTCCTCGGGCTCCCTGTAAAAGAACAGGTCAACCTGTACAACAACCCAACATATGAAGTTGTCAGGTCAAAAAAACACGAAAAGTTCAAATGAATTGTTGACCTTGTAAGAACACAAAGAGTTAAAAAAAAGATCTTCCTCTTACCATGACATCCCACTTCTGTGCAGGCCGAATGGTTCCACGCATCTGAAGGACCATGCGAGCAAGAAGCCAGAAAAGGCACCCAATGCTGTGCTTTCCCTTGTTGTTGGCAGGGATACCGATGTCAACAAATCTCATTGGAGAGTCTGTGTCGCAGAAAGCAATGATGGGAATGTTTCCCAAAGCACCTTCCTTGATTGGCTGCAACTCACACAAGACAATAATCAGTACCAATATCAATAATACAAGACACTAACCATTACTTGCATGAATTGTGTAAAAGAGTTTTTTTACCTGGTGGTCAGTTCTTGGGTCAGTAAGAATCAGCAGCCTGGGTTCACTGAAGGATGTTTGCATCTGATTGGTGAAGGTACCAGGAGTGTGCCTTCCAGCAATGGCATTGGCCCCGGTGTATTGAGCAAACTTCAGGACGGCTCTCTGTCCATAAGGCCTAGCAGACTGAACAATGATGTCCTGTGGGTTCTCAATGGCAACAATAACTCTAGCAGCCATTTGGAGTTTCTCCCATGTTTTGCCAAGGTTGAAGATGTAAATACCTGAGAAGAAAGAAAACCTCAAAAAACTAAGTTCAAACCCAAAGTTGAATTTACAAAACAAACAAAAGAGATACGGCTCTATTTCTTCATCCCCAAGCATAAATTCAATTCAAACTAAATGAAACCCCGAGTCCTTACTCATTTCTTTACATACACCAAAACCATTTCTGTAAACATAACCATACTTTGGTTGTTATTTAGATTGTTTAATAGATAATGCAGAGAAAAGAAAGTTATGAGAAAAATAGCTACTCGCAGTCTTTGAACATTTCTACTAAGCGTCTGATTAGATCCGTCGTGAGTACACCCTACTTTGGAGATAAAAGTGAGAGAAACTAAAACGACCAATAAATCCAAAACCCAGGTAAAACAAAGATGCAGGAAACATAAATTAGATTATAAACAAGTGAGAAAAAAATCAAGAGACACATAAATATACCAATCAGTCATATCAGCTATATAAGCACGTACAGATATACAAGATAGCGAACAAAAACACGAGAAATTACCGTCGTTGCGTCTCTTGAAGACGTAACGCTCCATCTGGTAATTGCAATTTTTGGTTCCAAGGTGAACCTCAGCAGCACACATCATCTTGATGTCGGCTTCCTTCTGGGAGAGCTGTGCTGAGCTAGCAGATCCATTCGTCGCCATTCTGAAACTCGAAGCTTTGGCTCTGTAAATCACACGAGAAGAGAGGCGAAGAAACTGAAGGGGCTGAGACAATATATGAAGCAAAACCCTAATGAGGGTTAATGACTATTCTACCCTTCTCGGAGCTTTTAATTTTAACATTTTTATCCTGCTGATCAAATTGAACTTAACCAAGAATCACTGGCTTAATGTCCGGTTTTATTAAACCGACCACCAAGTGTTCGCACAAACTTGCCAGCAAAAGACCAACTTTGAAGTAGAATCAAGAACCCTAACGATATCTCTCTCTCTTTCTCTTCCGATCTCTTCTTCAAAATTTTCCCACCTGTGTTAGCAAATTCAAGGTCTGTTGAATTCTCCGTTTCTCTTTCCTTAGACCTCTGTGATTGCTTGCTCTCCGAATTCTATCCGATTCACACGCATTGGGAGTTGTTCTTGATGATCTTCTCCGGAACGAGCTCATAAGGTTCCAATTTCTTACTTTTTTTGTCATTTTCTTCTTAGATTTTCTTCAATTTTATCTTCTCCCCTCATTTTTATATCATTTTTCGGCAGTAGTAGTAGTATTCAAACTGGGTTGAGCTTGATCTCTGGAGAGAGCTCATGGGTGTCTCGTTTAAGATTTCCAAGGTTGGTAGAAAGTTCCGGCCTAAGATTTCTTCTGAATCGGCTACTCCTGATTCTCCAGAACAGCTGAATTCGAAAGCAATCGTTCTATCAGGGCAAACAAAGGTAATTTACTGAGAATTTTACTAAACTTTTTGCGCTGAAAATCTTTCCTAGTTAAATTCTAGTTTGGTAAGCTGAAGTCATCACTGTGAATGAAGGATTCGAGGAATAAGATTTGTATCATGTTGCCTTGTATGATAATACACTAGGAAACGAAACCCCGCGATGACGCATGGAAAACTTGATTTCATTTAATCAAAATCACTTATTTTGGAAAATTTTATGTGTATAGATTACCAAATTTATTATGTTTGATTCAGGGCACTGATGAAAACCATGCTGGTGAGGTTTCCGGGTTTTCAAAGCCATCTTTGCCTGATATATCTCCAGGTTAGCATCTCAACGACTTTGACACCTCATTTTGCTAGATTCGAGCAATGTTAATTTGAGTGCATTTGATTTCTCTGCAGAGCATGAAGTTTCCTTCCTATTGGGCCTCTATCCGAATGGGTACTCTATAGGAAAAACCTCTGAGGTATTTAGTAGAACTTCATGTACTGAGAGTCAATATGAATTTATTTTTCTTGTAATTTCTTGATTTTGATTTTAAACCCCTTCACATCTAACTATTGTTAATTTTTGAGAACCAGGCTGTGCAACAGACATCATTTCGAGATGTTCCAAAAGTCTTACAACCTTATGATAGGGCTGCAGAGAGTCTACTTTCGGTAAATATTTCACATGAGGAGAAATAAATTATAAGAACTGTTTAACTATACCTGATTCGAACATTTAATTAAAGTTTTGGTGGCTGAATTCAATGTACTTAGAATAAGCATGCATGAAGATGATATTTTATTTTTTCGCTTATTCAATCCAAATATTCATTTCACTGCACTGCTTGCTCACATTTCGTTAAGTCTTGAGCTTTCATTCCACTGAGTAAATGTTTTTAATTCCTCTGGATTTTTTACAGGCTATTGAGGCTGGTAGACTACCTGGGGACATTTTGGAAGATATACCTTTCAAATTTGTGGATGGGGTGATTATATGTGAGGTGAGTTATCTTCAGTAAGCCTTCCATGACCTGTCATCTAGTAAAAAAACTATAAAAAAATTCTAACCTTGAGAAATAGTTGTTGTCACCATAAATTTAGTTTCTGCGTTGTCTTCCATAAGTTTTAGGGAACAGGCCAAACTTATTCAAATATTCAGAAAAATGTCTCTTAACTTTTCTTGAACAAAATTATCTACACTAATCATGTATAATTGCATGGGAGTTCGACTTTTGAACTCCTTTAGAGGTGTTATTTGATTGTTTCTGAAACACATTGGAGTAATTGGAACCAGAAGTAAACATAAAATACCCTAGTTTTGTTATTCCTCTAATTGACTGCTCAAGTATCATCTTACATCATCATGTTTTCTTTTATCTTTTGGTACATACTAATTTAGGTACATGACTATCGGAAACATGCCCCAGATCAAGTCTCTCCTGTGGTAAATAAATTGCGCCTTAAAATGTCCCTTGAGAATGTGGTAAAAGATATTCCATCAATGTCAGACAACTCATGGACATATGGCGATCTCATGGTAATCAGGGTAGCTCTTGGATTATAGGTCGTATATCTGAGCTCTTAAACTATTATCTTCTGTACTGACCCTCCTTACATCAACTACAGGAAGTGGAGTCCAGAATATTAAAAGCCCTACAACCTGAACTCTGTCTGGATCCTGTACCCAGACTTGATAGGCTGAGTAAAAACCCTGTCTCTGCTAAGGTAATATTCCATTAAAAGGACTTCTTGTGCTTTCTCTTCTCAGTTGGTTTTATAATGTCTAATATATTTTTTTTCTACTGCATAGCTCGATTTGTCTCTTTCTACTTTGCGGAGAAAGAGATTAAGGCAAATGACAGTGGCAGTCATGTCTCAGAACAAGAGTCATGGGAAAAAGCTTTGCATTGATCGGCTTCCTGAAAGTTCAGAGCGAGGAAATATGCCGGGGCATTTGATAATGCAGCAAACCCAGAACAACCAGGCTATTCAAAATCCTGGTACTAATATGCTGGCGGGATTTAGAACTCAGACCTTGCAAGATGCGCCAAATTCCTCTCTGGCCTTGGTACCATCTCAGCAACAAAGGTACCTGGGAACTGGGAATATAAGAAACATGCAGGATCAAGGATCAAATTCTGTCAATGTCTCTGGAGCTTTGCCTGGAGGACTAGATGCGATGCTGCCTTATGGCTCTGATAGTATGAACCCCGGTACATCTTTTCATAGAAAGAGGGAAAGTCAAGAAGGACAAATGTCTTCTATGCCTGGTTTGAATAAGCGGACAAGGGTTTCACACATGGGTCCTGATGGGGTTCCACAGCAACAGTTAGGGCAACGCATGGATGGCCTTCATGGATCGGATACAAATTGGAAAAATGCGCTTCTACAACAGCAAGACATGCTAGGCAGAAGTATTCAGTATCCAAATTCAAGTATTCAGAGGTTTTCGCCACAGCAAATTGAAGGGGTTATGAATCAGGAAGGTGGTCCCCTGCAATTTCCAGCGTCACAACAGGGAGCAATGCGATACACTTCAAAAGAGGAGCCATTTGAGACTGGTAAAATTGATGGTAGTATCAGAAACAATATGCCAGGGGTGGGAATTGATGCAAATGATTTGGATCCGCGTATTCAGTCAAGGATGGCCCATAGGTCTACTTTCCCTCAAACATCCTGGAATGTTAATCCTGGCCAGCAGATTGAAAAAGACCCAAGAAAAGAAGAACAATTTAGTAGAAGGATATCGGCTCAAAGTCCTCGTTTATCGGCGGGTGCTCCACCACAGTCCCCACTATCATCGAAGTCTGGAGAGTTTTCTGGTGGTTCAATGGGGACCCACTATGGAGCAGTTGCAGCAGCTCAAAAGGACAAAGCTGTTACTTCTATTCCTGCTATTGGTGCTACTCAGTCAGTGGGTTCTAGTGCTAATGACGCTATGCAGCAAAGGCAACACCAAGCCCAAATGGCTGCAAAACGGAGGACAAATTCTCTTCCTAAGACGCAAGTTATGAGCACTGTTGGTTCTCCTGTTAGTGTGAATACTATAAGTGTCCCAGTTAATGCAAGGAGCCCTTCAGTGGGACCCCAAACTTTGGGCGATCACGCAATCCTCGACAGATTTTCAAAGATTGAACGAGTTGCTGCAAGGTATGATTTTTTGAAACCTGTTTTGTTGAGGTTATTCCCATCAAATTCTTTTTTTTTTTATGATTTTTACTTTCACACATATGATGCTTCTCCTTGTTCTGATTCTGGCTTTACACTAGAGCATTGTCGGCATTGTCCCACTCTCCTTATTTTTTATATAAATATATAATGTTGGTTGGTGCATGAACAAGTTTTTGATGTCATAGATTATATTTGTTGGTTTATCCAGTTTCTTGTTTTATTTTTAGGTACCAACTAAACTGCAAAAAGCATAAGGTGGATGGAGACTCTCGAAGACCTCGCGTGTATGCTAAACAGTCCCTGACGATTTGTTTATCGAACCTGTCTAACGACGAGGACTTCAGAGACGAGGACAAAGTATTATCAAAATCTATTTTTGGTGGCAGTATGAATACATGCAAGACGAGAGTCATGAACTTTGCTCGGGTGGAACGTGTAATGCAAGGTCTGTTTTCTGTTAACTAGATATCTGGCGATTGGTATATTTCTCTATGCGATTGACTCTGACTCCAGTATCTTTTCAGGTACTGTCTCATCCTTCATCTCTAGACTACGAACAAAACTGGTAATGTCAGAGAAACCCGTGGATGGGACAGTAGCATGGTATCAAGGGGACATAGATGATGGTGATGTTTCGTCGGCTGAAGATTTTCTCTTAGCGTTGCCCAATACTGTAAGTTCACTGGAAATTTGACAATCATCAATCCCCCTGCATTCTATTTTGATCAGCAATATATCTTCAACTTGCATGCACTAACATTCAATGTAATGCTGACTTTACATTCAGTAATGTTTATAGGTTGTTTGGGTCATGTTCTTGGGGTTTATGTCTCTGTTGTGAATGCTTTGTGTAATTATGAATATTGTTGGTTGGTCTATGGATACTTCCCTCTTGTTAGTTGCTTCTGCTCATTTCTCCTTCTCGTCCACTGCAATCAACAGGGGGATGGAACAATAGATGATTAATTGTTCTCTTATATACACCACTTATTTTCTGGTAATTATGCTGACTCGCTTATTCCTCACTTTGTCACAGCACATGGCCGATTTACTTGCTGCTCAATATAAATCACTGGTATTTCTCGAATTCTGAATCGATTATATGAAGTCCTTGGTTCTATGGTAAAGTTACTTACAGATTGATTTATATGCTTATCCAGATGGTCCGTGAAGGATACTCGATGGAAGAACTTATTCATGCAAAGCCAAACCGTGGGGATGCTGGCCCAATCAGCAGCCAACCAAATTATGCGGGTGGTTATCCAAGAGGTTACTCTGCAAACGATATGCAACAGTATGGAGATGCAGTTGCAGGACAAGCGTCTGGTGAGGCATCGAAACAGGGGAGTGCTGGAAGTGCGCCTATTAACTCAACCCAGAATATTCTTGCAAATGCAAGGATGCTTCCTCCAGCAAATTCTCAAGCCTTGCAAATGTCTCAAGGACTGCTGTCTGGTGTCTCCATGCCTATGCAACCACAACAGCTTGACCCACAACAGTCAGCGCTACTGTCATCGCATTCCCAGCAGAAGAATCAACAGTCCATGTTTACACAGCAACAGCATCCACAGATGCAGAGGCCTTCCATGATACTGCCTACAAATCCGCTATCAGCCATCAACTCGATGAGCCAGAGCTCTGGTATGCAGCCGGGTGGTCAGATGGCTAACAAGTATTCGCCTATCCAACTGCAGATGTTACAGCAGCAACAGCAGCAACAGCAGGCGGCAATGCAGAAGAAGATAATGATGGGGCTAGGATCAGGTGTAGGCATGGGTATAAATATGGGTATGGGAAGCATGGGAAACAATATTGCTGGGCTCGGAGCTTTAGGCAACCAATTGAATATGGCAGGTAGAGGGATTGGGGGAACCGGAATCTCATCATCAATGTCTGTTCCTGGCATTGGTAATATAGGCCAGAACCCTATGAATCTGAATCCAGCATCAAATTTGAATGCTATAAGCCAGCAAATCCGATCCGGTGCATTAACGCCACAACAGAACGCTCTGTTTACACATATTAGGATGGGCATTAGCCGAGGAGGTGTAATGGGTGCTCCCCAAGCCGGGATAAGTGGCGTCTCAGGTGCAAGACAGATGCACCCCAGCTCAGCTGGTCTTTCCATGTTGGATCAGAGTACATTAAACCGAGCTAGCCTGCAGCGAGCTGCTGCTATGGGTAACATGGGCCCACCTAAGCTGATGCCTGGAATGAATCTTTACATGAATCAACAGCAACTCCAGCAGCAACCCCAACAACAACAATTGCAGCATCAGCAACAGTTACAGCAGCCTATGTCTCAGCCACCTCAGCAGCTAGCTCAGTCTCCGCAGCTAACTCAGTCTCAGCAGCAGCAGCAGCAGCAGCAGCTACAACAACATGAACTGCCTCAACAAGCACAGCAGCAGGCAACAGCCTCCCCTCTTCAGTCTGTCCTATCGCCACCCCAAGTAGGTTCGCCATCAGCTGGAATGACCCAGCAGCAGCTGCAGCAGTCCAGTCCCCAGCAAATGAGTCAGAGAACTCCAATGAGTCCCCAGCAAATGAACCAAAGAACTCCAATGAGTCCTCAGATAAGCTCGGGTACGATGCATCCCATGAGCACAAGCAACCTCGAGGCTTGTCCAGCGAGTCCACAGCTAAGTTCTCAGACAATGGGATCTGTTGGTAGCATCACCAATTCTCCAATGGAGCTTCAAGGTCCCAAAAACAACTCTGCTGGTAATAATTCCTAATCAAGAAAACTATGATTTGGGTAAAACATTATTTATCTTGAGGAACCCTTTGCTTCACAACATGAGTTGTAATCTTAACTTAGGGACAAGCATAGAAAGGGTTTTTAGTTCACCACCGTTTTAAGTTTTGCTTGTACATTAAGCTTTTGAAATTAAAATTAGATTCATGACCAAAGCCTGTAGAGAAAAAGTAAAGAGTCTATTAGGTTGTCGATACGTAACCAGTGTCTGTATTTGGAGATTTTTGTTTAAGCTTAATATATCTATTTTGTTCAATTATTGAGATGCCACTGCTACACTTGTAAAAGAACTTGATCTGTACACAATAATTTCAGTTACGATCTGTAAAGCTTAATAAATTCATGTGCATCAATATATTTGTTAGAATATGAAAAGGCCAGAAACAAATAGGACTCTCAAAATTGCCAAAATCGCAATGTAGTTACAAATCGCTAAACAAAATGTACACAAACCATGGAAGAAATTACTAGCCGGCTCATTGGAAAAAAGACCCGTCTTCGAAGTCTATGCCTGAGTCTGCGTTATGGTACCACAAATCTTGTACGGATTTTGGTGTCATAGCAAAATAATCTGTCTATTTCTCTTTTTATCCATGCAACCAAATCCATTCTAGATTCTTCTTCTTCTTTTTATCTTGGCTTCGAATCATTTCCTTTACCACGGAATGTGGAGAGCGAGAAGAACGACTTTTGCGCTGTAAAGAACAAATAATATGATTCATTCAAAAGAAAGGTCTAAGGAGAGATCTTGCATCTGCATGAGTGAATAAGGCAAGGCAAGAAAAAACATGTTTTGACCTTTGAAGTTGCTACCAGACAGTTGATGATCATCTTTCAGCTCGGGTACAGAGATGTTCGAAGCTTGAAGAAAAAAACACGAGAACAACTAAATATGTAAGAACCCGCGATAGCATTAAACTAAGAGAGGTAGAAAGCAATATTATTAATATTACCTTGTTCAGGGAACTCGCTCTCATTAAATCCATCCTCAGAGAGATGACTTTGTAGAGATCCCATTCTCGACTTTCTTAAATCCTCTGATGATCTATCCGCAAGGTCTCTCCTATCTTCAACCTCATCATCTCCTTCAGAAGTCGTTACAGATACCCAATCCATCATCAAGCTTTCTGCACCGCGGCTTTTTCTTCCAAACTTTAGCAACCGTTTAAACCCTTTACTTAAATCCTTCTTTGACTGGAACTGAGACGAATTATTAGCAGCAGCAGCGGTAACAGGACTCTGAGCCGTTCCCCATTTCTTTCTCATCCGAGAACTCCAAGAAGCAGGGCTTCCCATGGGAGAATCCGCAGAAGCATCAACATCGGATGAGTGCTCGTGAGGATAGCTGAATGAGTGTTGCAGATTTGCATTCCAAGAAAGAGGACTTTCCCCGGGTGAGTCCATTAATGAGGTAAGCAATGTCGGCCGCACAGTAGAAGGCAAGAAACTACAATTCTCTTCTCCTGAATTATCAACTTTCTCATATACCTCGCTTAGCGTTGGATTTCTATCCTCAAACACCAATGTTTCCAATTCTTCCACTTCTTCTTCCTCTTCTTCATCTTCTCTAACAGCATTCTCCAAGACTTCTTCTGCCTCAGCTTCAGGTTCATCGTATTCGTCATTTCTCAGATTCTCAGATATATCTGAGTCCACTCTTAGGGAGGCCATCATATCATCAGAGCAGAGAGCAGAAAATTCAGTGAAGTCTATGTTTCCAGAGGAGCTTTTCCTTAATGATCGAGGTCTTTGGAGAGCTGTGTCTTCCTTGGTATTCTTGGTGCGACCACTACTTCTCACCTGTGATCGCATAGTAGTTTTGACAGCTAAAGAAGATGGTTTCGTGTTTTCCTTTATAAGTTCAGAAAAATTTGGAACAGATTGTGCGAGCGACTTGTCTGATCTTCGCCTTCCAGAAGAGGTGTTTGAAACTTTACCTGATGGTTTCGGAACTGATCCTGCGGTTCGCGGGGTAATAGAAGAAGACATGTTCTTGTTGCCCTGATGCTTTCTAGCTTGGGAGCTCCTAGAAGCAATGTTGCCAATTGATTGTTGTCCACTGGCTGGTTTATCCTTAGCTGCCCGAGGTTTCTGTTCAGAGCAATCTTCTTCTTCTTCGCTCTGAAATGAGTTTATAGGATGCTGCCAAAAAGACAGTATCATCAATAACAAGCCTTCACAATTCAGAAACAAAGGAAGAACATTTCTAATAGACCTAATAAGTTACCTGGTACTTTTTCATACTTGACCGAGAGTTAAAAGACCTGAATTTCTCCGCACGCTGACGAGTACTTGATAGCGAATCTTGTCGCTCAGACGAAGCAGAAGCAGAGAATTTAGCCTTCATCTCGGTCCTACTTTGCTCAAGAGCCTCTTGCATTGACTTCAGTTTTGTTTCTTTCTCACCTTTTTTCAAACTCCATTCTTCTCTCAGTTTGGCATCTCTTTTCTTCATATACTTCTCATAAAACTTTCCTTTAGAATCATCCGTAAGACTAAGGTCCGACATATTCCGCCGCAATGCATCCCCTTTGTCTTTATCACCAACTAAAGGAGTCATGAGCTTTGAGATATCACCAGAACCGCCACCAAGAGAAAGCCTTTTCTCTGCAGCCGCTACAGAATGAGATGGTTCCGGGAGCGCAACTTGGGTTTCACTTGGTTTACCACGTCTGGAAGAACTTGATTGATCCCCTGGAACCCGAAGTTTATGCTCGGCAAAAAGCTTTTCAAGCTCATTTGCCTTCATTTTCAACTCATCATTCGCCCCCGGGTTTTCCTTTGACAGCCTTGTCCTCTGTATTTGATCCACCGATGCTGTGGGAAACCTATTACTGTTAGCTCTAACCTGCCTGCCCTCCCCATCATCAGGACCATCCCTTACATTATAATGTGGCTTCTGAGATAACATTGGTTGTTCGTCCGATGGAACCACTTCTTTCTTCTTGATCCTGCCAAAAGAATATCTAGACTGCGGTTGAGAAGCCAAATCCTCCTGAAAACCAGCTTCTATATGGGCTGACCGAGATCGTGTATGGCGAGAAGGAAACATGGCCGATGATTGTGATACATTGTTGGCTTTGACTTCATAACCCTTCTCACTCTGTCTAGCATCACTCCTGACATTATGTAGCCTATCGACATAACTATCCGTCTGATTTTGTGAAGCAGTAGAGTCATTCGAATCAATGAGTGATCTAGACTGAGCATCAGATGTTGCTTCAACTCCTGAAACCAAAGTCTTTTCTGTGACAGTTTTGGAACTCTTAACTCTGTCTCGAGAAGCTTCTCCATCACCAACTTTTTCGGAGTCCTTGTTCAGTTCATATTTGACCTCATCTTCCTTTTTAACACTTTCATTAGAGTCTAGAAGAGCTACTGTAAAAGAAGCAGGCGAAGGAGTAGAAGAGGAACCTCCTGTGAAACTCTCCAACTTCTTTGCCGATGCCAAATCAATGCTCATGTCACTCACAATACTGCTTTTTCGTTGGACAGGTTTCTCAGAGGAAGTAAGATCCGAGGAGAGTTTCCTCAGCTCTGTGGGTTTAGTAACAGCTACAGGTTTGCTTCCCACAGAGTTTGAGTTTTCCTTCTGTTTGTTTTCAAAGAGGTTAATCCTATCCTGCACACTGAGTCGTCTTGTGTGTTGGCTGGTCTTAACTGTAGAAGAAGTTACATCCAAACTCTCGTCTTTTTTCTCATCTTCATTACCTTTGGTACTTGTAGTAGCGCACTGTTGAATTTGATGTTCTGATTCATTTACTGCATTTTGCCTCTGGCGCGTGCTATCTTTCCCTATGCTGACATTGTCAACACCAGCAAGGTTATTCGAGCCGATCAGGTCTGGCCTTTTCTTCCATAATGAGATATATTTGCTGCATGCTTCACTGATAGAAAAATTCCCATCGATCAAAAAACGAAACATGAAAGAAAGAAAGGTTTGTCAAGTGAAAAATAGCAAAACCGATTAAAGGCTTACTCCAAATGATGTGCACCAAATCTATCAGCAAATTGTTGGAGTTCGGAAACAGTATGAGGGTTGAAACCGCAAGCTGATGCATGAGAAATGGACATAGTTAAGTCCTTTTTAATAGCTTCAAGTCTTAAGTCTATAGCCCTTAAGAGCTCCTTCCTGAATATAGAGAAGAAAAATCAATAAAACCCTTTACAACACAGGGAACAAAACAATTGATGTTCAAGATCAATGTTTATCTCCTTCCTGAATATAGAGAAGAAAAGGTAGAGAAGATTTACTTTGTGGCATCTGCTGCGGCTCCATCATCTGAACGGAAGGAAATAGGATTCAGATTGATGTTCAAAAATCAATGTTCTCCGGAATTTCAAAAAGTAGGAGCAAAGTAACAACAGTAAAATCAAACACACCTGATGCACCAAACTTTGAGTCTTCGCTCCGCTTTAAGAACCGAAAAAAGAAAAGACAAGAAAAATTTAGGAAAGGTCTATCAAGAATCACAATAGAAGTCAAGTTTCAAAAGAGTGCTTACATACCTGTGAATATAATGTCCGAGCTGCTTCCAACTGCGACATCTCGGAATAATATGTATTGACCTTTTCCAGAGTTTCTGGACTATTAACAAACTGAACAAATCTGAAAGACAAATGGTGGTTAAAAATATTACTATATATAAAAAAAGCTGAGTAAAAAGAAACCAAAATGTTGTTGAATTCTCTGATATAAACCTCTCTAATGTTCTTTTAGTGAACCAAGTGTTGCTTTTCTCAACCTCCAATCTAATAGAGGATTGGGCAACGGGCGAAGCTTGTGCTTCAAGAACTCTTAAATGATTCACAAAGGGTTCGATCACCCCCGAAGCTAGCTTCTCAGTCTGTTCATTGCTTGATACAAATAGTTCGCATCTGTCAAAAGAAACACACTTGTTTATAACGAACAGACTAGAAAACAGGATCACTTAAAGTGGAACTTATACTCACCGTGAATGCTTTGGCGACAATTCGAATACCGCATAATCAAGAACCGTATCAGACCTCATTTTCACAAGACCGAATTGCTAAAACAAACCAAGAGAAATATCACTGAGATGAACAGAATTCAACTGAACAAACTCAAATCCATGCCAAGAAACCTGAGGAAAACAATAATAGAAACTGTTATTCAAAGATTTAAAAAAAAAAAAAAAAGCCAACTTGCTAACAATCTCGGGATATAACTTTAGTCAGAAACAAATAATCCCGAAAAAAAAGGAAAGACAAAACACAGTTCTCACGAAACATATAAATCGGGCAGACATGGAAATCGAGGATCTAATCATCAGAACCAGATGCTTCTCAGATCTGATTCCACTACTAATAAAAATCCCAACTTTTATATATCCAAGAAAGTAAAATACACACAGCTCAGAAACTAAAATCATGCAAAATCCACAAGATAAAATGCAGGTTCCATCAAAGAACATACCAAGATCCTCTGGCCGATCCAGCATTGAGCTGAGAACTTCAAATTCTCAGTATTTCTTAGCTAAATCGAAGTTTTAAATCGGCACTAGAGGTCAAGAGAGAGAAAAGAGAAAAAGAAGAAACCCTAAAGAATGTCAAGAAGAGTAAATGATGTCGTCACTACACTACTGGTTTTGCTCAAAATGCAAAATCTTTCTTTTTATATCCCACCTAAGAGATTTGCTCTGTCTCTTTATATCCACGCTCGAAACCAACACACACACACATCCTCTCTCTGTCTCTACGTACAAAAGACAACACAGTCTATTGAGAGAGAGAGAGAAAATGTAGAGAGAGTTTCCTTATTCAGACAACTTCTTTTCCTCGAATGTCGTCTTCGATTAGGAATTAATCGAAGCCCACGACAGTCAAAAAGAAGTGCAACCTGTATCAATTTTACCGAAATACCCTCAACATTTTACACCGGTTTAAAAATCTGAACCGAAGCAAATTAAAAATCAAACCCACCTTGGTATACATTCGCTTGGTTAGTCATTTGAAACTACCAAACTGGGTTATAAGGATGAGGGCAATCACGTAATTATATATTGGTCGAAGTCAAGGCTCTAAGTCTAAGTAGGCTCTAGCTAGTAAGTGAAACACCAATTTAACGGTAAATATTTTTCACTAAGAGGAGGTTGAGTTGAATTTCTCTTAACACGACAAAAAAACACAAAACAAACATGGAATAACCATTTTAGAACTTGTAATTAACGTTATAAAAATAGTTATAGTTTATCTTATCTCATGATCAAATAACTTAAAATATACTTTATTGTTCAGTCAAAAAAAAAAAGAAAATCTACATCCAACAAATATATTTTGAAAAAAAAAAAAAATGCATGACAAACTATCATTGACCTCTTCCTATAGTATCAAACCACTCTCGAAGAAGGTTTTGCAGTCGCAGCGTTTATGATAATGAAGAAAGATTTTACTGTTCTGAAAAGTGTTGTTGATCAGTTGGGTGAAATGCGAATGGCAATTACAAATCACATAATTGCTTGCAATTATATTTTCACCAATCAAGCTCTAAAATTCTAATGTGGCATTAATTTCATTAAATGTTCTTCAATGTATAGGAAATATTATACCTAATCTATTAATTATCTAATTAGTTTGGCAACGAACCAAGGTTTGGATGTTTTGGGGTTGCCAACAATACCACATGGCCACATCATGTGTTTGTTATGATTTCTTTTTCCATCCATTTTGTTATGATTTAATCATCAATTAGGTCATCACATCTTCTTAATTAATACTACATGACACGGATTCCGTACGACTAGTATTTAATTTTATGCAACTATATATAGTTTTCTTTATAAAAAATCTTCATGGTTTGATAAAGTTTTATGCCACTATATATAGTTTTATCAAGACACAATAATATTTAATGAAAAGAACAATACTCCAGGAAAACATTAGCTTCTTTAAATTTATTGTGTCTTGTTGGTTGCTTGCAGAAGCGATTCTTAATCCGATGAGAGGTGTCGTTTGTGACCAAAAAGATCATAAACAAAAACTAAGCGTGCACCGAACCGGTAAATCAGCAAGCAATGAGACACGATGGAAACATGGAAAAAAGTATTAATGGGTCTGAAGAGCCCACTTTAGTTTGGGACATATAACATATTGGACCCTCCGCCCTCGACTCAGCCCATATATTCGTTACACTAAAAATGTTTTTTCTTTCTTTTAAACGTACACGATAAAAATGTGGAATACCAAATTAATTACCAATGCCAAGCCCTTTGGCCAACGGATCAAAGGTTAAAAACTTGGACACGAGGAGTTTGATTTTTCGGAAGTTTCTAAATACTGTAGTCAAAACTGTCGGTTGTGATCTTAAGAGTAAAATTATTTATTATAGGTTTAGGGCCTGTTCGTTTTTGTATTTGTATCCAGCATCTAGATATAGCGTTTGAATATGCATCTGGATGCTGTATCCAAATATTGTTCGTTTTTTATTCTGATATTTACATCTAGATATAGTATTTGGATGTTATTTTGTTCGTTTTTGATTTTATAATAATATCCAGATGTTGTTTACTAAAAAAAACATATTTTTTATAGAAACATGTGGATTTGCGGTTTTGAAGAAAAAACTTTGAATTGCGGTTTTAGCGGAAAACTGCTGATTTGCGGATTTGCAGTTTTGACGGAAAAATTCGGATTTGCGGTTTTGGCGGAAAATCTCGGATCTGCAGTTTTGGCGGGAAATCTCGGATTTGCAGTTTTGGCGGGAAAACTCGGATTTGCGGTTTTGGCGGGAAAATTCGGATTTACGGTTTTTGGTGGGAAAACTCGGATTTGCGGTTTTGGCGAGAATATTCGGATTTACGGTTTTGGCGGGAAAACTTGGATTTGCGGTTTTGGCGGGAATATTCGGATTTACGGTTTTGGCGGGAAAACTTGGATTTGCGGGTTTGGCGAGAATATTCGGATTTACGGTTTTGGCGGGAAAACTCGTATTTGCGGTTTTGGCGGGAATATTTGGATTTGCGGTTTTGACGGAAAAACTCGGATTTGCGGTTTTGGCGGGAAAACTCGGATTTGCGGTTTTGACGGGAAAACTCGGATTTGCGATTTTGGCGGAAAAACTCGGATTTACGGTTTTAACTGGAAAATACGCATTTACGATTTTGGCGGAAAAACTTGTGAAATCGTGTTTTTGGCGGGAAAATTTTTAATTTTCAATTTTGTAAACTTTTTATGTTTTTCGTTTTAATTGATTAATATTTTTTATTTTTAAATTTTTTCGTTTAGGTTTTTTTTGTTTTTTTCAAAAAAAAAAAAAAGATCAGATGCAAATGCAGCATCTGAATCCTTCATTTTCCAGCATCCAAAATATCCAGATTTTTGAGATTTTTTGGAATCTGCATCCAGATGCTGCATTCAGATGCAAATTGTAATTTGGAAAAACGAACAGTATTTAGATGCCTGCAGCCAGATACAACATCTACCTGCAAAAACGAACAGGCCCTTAATGTATCATTAGTCGGTGATCTGAGTGTTATGGAAGTAGCTAGATACATGTCATAAAATTGTTCGTGAGACTGTTCATTATATTTGCATGTGTAAATTCGATTAATTGATTACCGTTTATCAGAATTGTATGTGATGCAGATAAGTATATTTGATTTTATTGATTATCATATCCTTGTAATAATAGCATATCGAATACAAGTTGAACAACTTTTATGTCAAATAAAAAGTAATGGACCAGATTCAGTGAAAAGGCCACTAATTCTTCTCAACTTGTAATAAAAACATACTATATATGTACTATGACATCCAACTTGTAATTTTGTTAATTATCAAAAATAGAAACTTGTAATTTTGTTGACCCTATAAAAGTTATAGGAGTGGATAGCATGAATTTTAGTTTCTACACAAATATTTATTTTTCTTCGTTTTCAAGTGGAAAAAAAGGCTCGCACTCGCAGGTCCGAGAAGATAGTGAAGATTTGGGATTTACAACACACAACAAAAAAATGAACAACTTGTGAGTAGCTTTGTCTCCTGGTCCCATTTCCGAAAAGCTTTCTATTCCTCACGGCAAAGAAAGATACTACAGTAAAACCTCTATAAATTAATAATGTTGGGACTACAACATTTTATTAATTTATAGTGATATTAATTTATCTATAAATTAATATTTATTAATTTATAAGATAAAATAATATTTATTAATTTATAGAAGTATTTAAGAAAAAATGAATGATATTTCAAAGACAATAAATGAATTTATGTAAATAATATACATAGAATTTATGTTTAGTTATATCAATTCTTTTTATTTAAATCGTCTATATGACTATCGAAATGAAAATGAAGTATATTCAGAATTTAAAAATTTACAAAAAATATGTCTATTTTCATGAAGTATTTTTATAGACGATGATAAAATAAAATAGTTTAAAAACATAACATAACATTTTCTATATTAAAAAGTTAGTCATGAATTAAGTTTAAGAAAAATTCATTTAAAAACACTTAACCAATAACCATATATTGATATATTATTTTCATGTATATATATATATATATGTAAATATTACATGATTATTAATTTATGATATTATTGGGACCATATTTTTACATAGGAGTTTCAAAAAAATTATTATCTTATTATCTTATCGAATTTCGTCAATTTTTACATTAGCCCGACTCGGGACCGGCATTATTTATTAATTTATAGTAATTATTAATTTATAGAGTATTAATTTATGGAGGTTTAACTGTACTTAAATTCCAATATTTTAAATTTTATTATAAACTGGGTCAAAATATCAAATACGAGAATTTTTGGAGATTCATAAGTTCTAGATATCCATATATCAAAGTATATTATTATTCATTCAGATACAATACGAGTATTCTAGCTTTATCGAATGCTAGATTACTGTCTTCTTGTTTGCAGGGGGTGTTTCTTAGGGTTTTTTTCCCATCACTTTTTATGCATTGTCTTTAACAAAAAAACAAAAACAAAAAAGTTGACAGAAACTTGTTTTCACTCTCGAACCATTGTATAACTCAAAACTGAGATTCAAACGACATAGAAGTTTTGAACAAATTGTATACAAAATTATACATACCATATATAATTTAGGACCACGAAGTTAAAACGAAAATAAAATTTAATGTCAACTTTTATGGTCTACTTCTTAGATCTTCTATTGCCAACTTGGAATCTCGTTGATGGACCACCTACCTTTATTAAAACATCAATGGTCAATACTAGAAATACATTTCCATTTAAATGGTGTTTTTTTCTTATACAGAGAAACACAAAGAACTTTTCTTTTCAAAAAGGATCAGAAAGAGTATAAACTAAATACCTTACTAGAACTTATATACAAGAATAGTTGTCATGAGCGTTAATTTTGTTCGGACTATCATTTGGTAAATTATCGCGATGAGCCGAAGTAGACGTGCCACTAAATGGTGAATACAAAGACGAAGAAGAACGAGTGTTGATGAATTGATTCACATCATCCTTCAACAATTCTTCAAACAGCTCTTCAAATTCCTCTAAACTTTCGTCCCCCTGCTCCAAATTATGCAATAACCATCAACCATTATTACCATCATCATAATAGCAATGAAATTAACCGAGGGAGTAGTAACTAAATAATGATTTGTTACCGTTGACTGAGTTTGAGCCATTAGTGTCACCATCTCATTTATGAAATCAGCCATTCCCTACAACGCAAAAAATCGATATTTATCTTAGAAAAAAATAAGTGAAATTTGCAGTCAAAATTCCTTATCATTTTAGCTACAAGAAAGAACGTACAGTTTCGTCGTCATCACTATCATAAGCACCGACGTCATACAACAGCCTCTTCTTCGAATCCGACAAAACTGTTGTGAACACAATTGATTAATAAACCGAAACAGACCGATACAACAATCAGACCCGGTTCAAAGAAATCCGGATGGATTTTACCGGAATAGGCTCGTTGAATGGATTGGAACTTCATCTTGGCTTCGTCCTTCTTAATCTCTTCAGGAAACCGATCTGGATGCCATTTCTACACAAACAAAAATATAAAAACACACAAAACTATTCAAGAAAATGCACAATTGGATCGCTTTCAGACCAAAAGGCAAAAACATTAGTAAAAAGAAAAAGAGAGAGAGAAGATGTAAAGACCAGAACAAGGTTCTTGTAAGAAAGTCTGAGATCTCCTTGTGTACATTCATTGTTGACATCCAAAACAGCGTACAAGTCTTCCTTCTCCATTGACAGAGAAAAACAAGCAGAGCTCTAGTTTATATATGTAAAAGGTCAAATCGACGAGTTTATTGGAAGAAAAGAGATAAAGATAGATCGAAGTTGATGTATGTATAGATGTGTAGATACAGTGGATAGGTGTAAACGTGGAAGAAGAGAAGAAGCGAAGAGAAGGGAAAAGAAGGAGAGACTGATATTTTGGGTATCGTGCTTTTGTGTTGTATAATACTCCCTACTATATATATATACTACCCTCTCTTTCACAAAGAGTGTCGTTTTAGAGTTCTGCACACAGATTAAGAAAACATTAAATTTTTTATTTTTTCTAAACAAAAACATCATTAACTATATACCTAAACACAATATACCCAATAGTAAAACAATCTGTAGAATACTAACAGTCATAAAACATAAAAAAATCACTAAATTTTGTATTAAAAACCTAAAACGACATTCTTTGTAAAACAAAAATAAACCTTAAAATGACATTTTTTGTGAAACGGAGAGAGTAATACTCCCTCTGTTTCAAAATATAAGTTGTTTTGGTTGAATACACAATTATTAAGAAAGTTACTTTTTAAAATAAAAATATGATTTAATATATAAAATAAATATAATTTAATCAATTGAGAATAATGTAATTGGTCACACATTATTCAATAAAGGTAAAAGTACCTTAAACTATCAAAACAACTTATATTGTAAACAAAAAAAAACCTCTAAAATCAACTTATATTTTGAAACAGAGGGAGTATAAGATTAGGGTAACAAAGAATGATCGAGAAACCCGCCACTAGACCTAGTTGCTTTTTCTTTTTCTATCCTCGTTTTAGACAACATCTTTTAAAACTTTTTTTTTTTTTTTTTGCCATATCAACATCTTTTAAAACTAAAAGTAGCTATTATTTTAGTAATTTTTTCCCTAGTTTGCGAGTATACGCAACCAATTTTGAACGAGGCGTCATCTTTTTTCTTCTTCTTCATTGTTTTAAGAATAAAATGAGTGGAAGATTATGCTGATTTTTTTTTTCTTTTTTAAATTACGACAACACATACTGATAAGATCAATGGCGTAAATTCGCTATAATTTTAGGTTTGATTTTATTATATATGTGTAAACACTACATGTGGATCATTTGGGTTTTATGTGGATTTCAAAATGTTTTTGTTACCAAATCTGCTAATCCCTAAACTTGGTCGGTTCAACAAAACCCGAATACTCATGCTAGATCTAGAAAAATATTCTAATTAAGTTTAGCAGAAAAAAGATATTAATTTTGAGCGATGACTCTAGAATATCGAAATTAATTTCTTGTTATATATATATGTGGATACATTCCTTGAGGAAAAAAAAAAAAAAGAAATGGATATCTTTTTGACGGCATATACATTTTTATTATAAAATGAACGTTGTAGAATTTACATATCTTTTCATGTGCTTTC
Source organism: Erysimum cheiranthoides (assembly GCA_011420285.2). Taxonomy (NCBI): domain Eukaryota; kingdom Viridiplantae; phylum Streptophyta; class Magnoliopsida; order Brassicales; family Brassicaceae; genus Erysimum; species Erysimum cheiranthoides. The sequence goes on along the minus strand of CM022179.2, from coordinate 3,943,988 downwards.
TACTTAAGCAGAATTTTAGGGATATCTTCTATACAATGATCTACACTTAACTAAAATTCAAATAAAGGATTTGTATAATGAAACTTAATTAAGGTCAAATATCTCGAAAATGGTGGTTCGAAAGAAAAAGAAAAAAAAAAAACTTGTATACCTTGTCAATAATATAATTATTTTACTTTGTTGTCGTCACTTTAAGGTAAATTGAGCAAGTTGCAACTCTGGCCCATATAATACTTTTTCTTTGCTATTAAAAAACCAATCAATTTGCTGTCTCAGTCAATTCATAAGTAGCGTTTTTGTCGACCAACTTGCTGTAAGTCAATTCATTAGCGTTTTTGTCCATCAACTTGGATCATGTTTACACAAATCCGGGTTTTAAGTAAACCATAGAACAACAGCCTTTATTATGGTTCCTTAAATGGTTCATGAGAAAGCTTTTTCTTCATCATTCATGGCATTCTCACTGCTTTGATCCAGTCGATTTCGACTCGGAAATCGCCTGCGCCTGATTTAGCTCCAATAAAACTACCTCCTTGTGAATTCACAGATAGGGACATACCCACAACACGACCTGGATTCATCTCCATTTCTGCATCTATCACATTTCCTTTCCATGTTGGTAAGTAGCGAGCAAGTGGAACCTGAAGAAGAATAATGTCAAACTTGGGTTACAACAATAACTCTTTTTACACTTGTTGCTTTGTAGTATGAGACTTGCCTTAGCTGTGTACCAGTTTCCCTTAGGAGCAAAAACAAAAGCTTGCCATGAGTTATCTTCTGCTTGTCCTGGCGAGTTCACCCAGTTCTCCGTATATATCTGAATTGAAATCGCGGTTTAGTTTAAAAAGTAAAAAGCTGTGCTCCTTGAACCTTGTGTTCCATCTGGAGCAAAGGGACGTGAGTGTTGAGCATGAGACTCACAGTAGAGATGTAGCACCTTCCATCTCCTTTGAGTCTTAGGGCTATGGAATCATACCCGTCAAGATCAATAAAGCCATCAAACTATGGAAATGGGAAGGTGGTTTTAGTTAAGTGAGTTGTGCTCAAACTTTCAAAATCTTTGGTTTCGATTGATGGTGATAATTAGTAAAAAAAAAAAAGGGTATAAATTTTTAACCTTCGTTGACCGCATTCCACAGAAACCACTCCTACTGATATTCCATCTTGATCCTTCACTCATATCCGTAGAGAGTTTCCCAGAGAAAACACCTAGGAGAAGATATAAGGTGAAAATGGTCAATAATTAAACATGATGAGAGTTAGAAACAATGTTAGGAAACCTCATACTTTCACCACAAGCTTGATGAAGAGCCTAAACAAGAGAAATTGTAGATCAAGGTTTTTCAAGAGAAATCATGATTACTTTTGTTAGAGCTTACTCACTAACATTTCAACACAATATGTACAAGTTAAAGAAGCATGGCTGGCCTAACTTTCCAAGCCTATTTCAAAAATCTGCCTTGCACAAACTGGTTGTATCAGACCCAAGGGAAAAAGAAACAGAAGGAAAAGGCGAAGAACACTTGACCATAGTATACTAACCAGTGCAATCTGATCCATTTCCTCCATCTTTAATCTCCAACGAAGCCGACGATAATCCTATAAAGTAAAATATCCAACACACAATAATGAGCAGATCACATAAAAAACTGCTATGCTGGTGCCCACGTATATCTAGAATTGTTAATATGAATCAATGAGGAATGAAAATAAAAGAAAATATCAAGACAAAATTGGTTCTGTAGCATGATTATGAACAGATGTCTGAACCTGTGTGCTTTAAGTACCTCCATATTCAGAATCAGAATACAAGTGCCATGTCTTCAGGTCTTCTTTGGAATTGAACTTGAATATACACTTCTCCACAGGTGGTACCCATTCTTCGAGTTCCCACGTTAGCGCTACAGTACGTACATTGTGAAAATATGTTAAGAGACTAGCTAAAAGGATGCAAAGCAAAAAGGTAAGAAAAATTCATCCCCAGAGAGACTAGTCTTAAAACAAAATCTTTGCTTTCCAATTTCCAAATAAAGGTACTTGATTATGATTGCAAGCAAGATATTCATACTTAATACAAGAACATGACATCAATAGCTAGTAATTCAATAAGTTACCAAAAAGTGTTGAACATCGAAATTGACTCAAATGTGACTAGCAGAAGAAAAGGGCAGATACCTTTCTTTGTTGCATTCACCGAGGCTTGCCACAATGATCTAAACCGTGACATTCTTCTCAAGTTCCTGAATCAAAGGGAACAACACTAAACTGGTTGGTTAATATTACTTTCCCAGATGAAAATGGAGCAATCATGTACAATTTAAAACCCAGAGACTGAAAAGAATTCAAGCGGTGATTACAAAGTTACACATGCGGAAGAAGACACTATTACCCATTGAGGCATTTCAGCAAACACTTGAAAGACAAAAATTTGATAAAATCAAAAACGAAAGACAGACAAAGGATGATTTAGTTTCACCTGAGTTTTTATTTGTACAGATGCTTCTTATTAGAGACGTAAAGAAACTCAATCCACTAATTACGCCGTCGCCGCCGTTACGCAGCCACTGGCGCCGTCGGTCACCGATCAGTGTCAGTTAAACCCGAAGACCAATGTGGAAGAACCACATCGATTGTCCAACCAACGTCGTCGTTTCATAAGTCCAATTTCCTTGCACGGTGACTTTCATTTCGTAGCCCATGCGGCCCACTAAGGCCCAACACCGTCTTTCGGCTGTTATTTTTTCTAGTCGCTGCACGCCACTTTTTAACCCTGAGTTCGAATCCAAGCTAATTATAATTTCTTCTATAATCGACGTTGAATAAACCCATAACAATTTAGTTACCAACCGAATTAATAATAAACACCCTATAATATTATTTATATATAGAGGAGAGATGTAATGAACAAGACAGAAGTAGAAGAAGAAGTCCCATGAAGTTTGCGGAAAGGACACACCGAGTGACTTGTCAATCATTAGCGTGTCGGAATCAATTAACAAGCTTAATTAAACTTAACAAAGAAACTTCTCCTCTTCATTACTTCTATTTCTTGGAAGCATATAATGATTAGAACTTCGTCGTACTTCAAATAAATTAAGATAATTATTTTTTTGTTTTTCGGTCTAACTAATTTACTTTTCTATATAAAGTCCTTGAGACTCTTTAATAATAATATTCCGCGCGTTCCTTTCCTTACTACCTCGGAAATTTATGTCATTTTACAAATTAATGTCTACACATGTATAATGTACATACATGTTGAACTATTGAAACTAAAAAAAAAAAAAAAAAAAAAAACTAGTGGTAGTAAGCAGTTAGTATTAAGTAGTATAAATATATTATGTCGAGTTATTAACCCGTAAGCTAAAATGTATTTTCAATTTTGTATGGTTGAAAGTTCAGGAATATTAAGAAATATATAGTATAATATCTGCAACTAGAAAGGAGAGTAGGGCCATGAAATTGGGACCAGGTCACCAACGCGTCATGAGAGCGACCATTTTTATTTCCTTAAAATATATTGTATTGCATAGTATTTTCTATTTTTTACGTAAAAATATATTTGAAATAGACCACCATACAAATGATACGCAAAAAACACCATGAATATCGATGATATAAATCATTGCAATCCATATTTTATAAATAAAGTAAGAAAAATTAATTGGATTCATCATATTCAAGCCATTTTATAATTGGAAACTAAAGCAATTTCGAACATCATCAAAGGCCTTCTTTATTATGTCATGAGACTCATGACTCATGAGAAAGATACGTTACGAAAATAGAAACAAAAGCTACGAAACCGCCACAATAAAATAAATATAGAAACAGAACCAACCAGAAAACTTAGTTTGGTTTTCTTGAAATCATCGTATTCTTTTTTTATTGTATACTACAAACTTAAAATTAGTGGAGGTATTGAAATACATTTTGAAGGATTATTATTATTATTTTTTTTTTTTTGATAAACATGAAGGATTATTATTAAGATTGTTGTTAATACAAATTTATTCTTTGTTGGTCGCAACAAAGTAAGTAACTACATAAGCTCATCATCATCATCATCATAAAATGCTCAGAAAAAGGGAGGCAAATGACATGGTTTACGAGATCACGTTTGGATCACACACCGCATGGAATCAAAATACAAATCAGCAACAACAAAACAACAACAAAAAGTATATATATTATACGAAATAAATGTATAAAATCAATCGGTCGATGTCAATAAGTATAGAACTCAGCCAATTCTTCAACGGATCCTCCTTCTTGACCAGACTTGAGCATCCACAGCAAGTGCTCGAACAAAACGACTTCACAAGCTACAACAATCTCACGATCTTGTTCAACGGATCGAGAAGACCGATCTACGAGTTCTTGAAAGAGTGGGTGAGAGATGATGTCTGGTCTAAGCATGTAAGGTCTTCGAGTTTGACCAACATAAACCACATGGAGATTGTTGTCCTCTGAGAGCTCGTCGGAAACAGCGGCTGAGGAGGTTGAGTGGTGGTGGTTCTTGGCGAAAGAAGGCCATTTCTTCATCGCCGACTTGATCTTTGTCAGCTTCCCGACTTTGGCCATTGCTAATGAAATTGAAATTTGTTCTTGGATTGGAACAAAACGAGTTGTTGAAACTAGCTAGGGTTTAGGGTTTATGAGGAAATTATATATGTGTTGATGTGAGTGTGTGTGGGGATCAAAATATTGGATGAAGAAGAGAAGAATGTTTGAGATGTTCTTGGGAGGAAATAACGAGGAAGGTTCGTGTATATATATTGAGTGAGATTGAGAAAGGAGAGAGAGAGAACGTATAGATGCATGACCCACCGATTGATGCATAACAGCTAAGAGAGATGAGGACATAAATGGCAAAACTAGTATCGTCTTTGCCCATTGTTTTTTCTTTTTTTGTATCTTGTAATTATAAATAAAGATTTGTAAAAAAAATTTGCCATATTAATCAATTTATTTTCATGTAGTATATTACATCTGTTGATAAGAAAAATACGTATATTAATGACGGAATGATAATATATATAGTCCATAAATACGAGACAAACAGTTTTGATATGGTCCAGAAAAGAATGATTAATACGTTAAAATTTCTAAAATTTTTATAGCATCACATATATTAACCGAGATTGGACCATTTATATAATAACTTACAATTGCTTTTGCATACTAATCTAAAATAATTTCATCAATAATAATCTAAAACAAATCTAAAATAATTTCATCAATAGTGCCCGCCATCCCGAGTTCGAGTCCCGGCCACGCGGAGATTTACATGGGCTTTTTCGCGCCCCCCCCCCAGACCGCCATGGGCCATAGAGTTGAGCATCCCTTCGGGGTTAGGAGGAGATAAGGCTAACCATGCCCGAATCCGCTCTCGACTAAAAGACCCCTGTCGGATAGTCAGATGGCCAAAGGCGGTCAGGACACTGGGTTAACAAAAAAAAAAAAATTCATCAATAATAAACACATAATATATAAAAAAAAAATTCTAATCTAACAAGACAAAAACCAATTATGATGTACAATATTATGTAAAAGATACTAATATAATTAGTTCATGGATATATACGTATACGTGTGTGTGTGGGTGTGTGTAGAGAGATGTGTAGGCAACCTCTTATTGCGTGTTGTTGTCTAATGATCGGACAAAGAGTGATGTTTTTTTAGATAACGATTACATCTTGTCCACAATTTTGTTCAATATTACCCGATAATGCTAATATTTTGTCGTTCATATGTACAAAACAACAAATATGGTCTTCATCTGTCGACTAATTTCCCCCTCCCCCTTCATAAATTCATATCAATAACATATATTATATCTGAATTTTCAAAACGGTATCACGAAATAAGAATTCGTAAAATCATTATCAATAAATTAGATAGGATTTAAGAAAGTAGCTAGGTTTTATTTACGGAAGTAAAAACCAATCACAAGGCATATTAGTTCTCTTGAGAATATACGGTCCTTTTATTTAGTGCAAAGGCATATTTTCCAATCATAAATATAGCTCATTTTTTCATAAAGTTAGTTTGGTATTTCCGAAAAATTAGGTGGAGAAGACCTTACCGTCTGTCTTTTATCGAACAAAAGTTGTGGATGGTAAGCTAATCATTTAAGGATTTTTAAGTACTTCTTTTATAAATGGTCGAACATATACTTGTTTATGGCAAAAGAAAAATCAAATAGTAAAATAGTACTCCTCATCATTAGACATTAGATAACTGTCCAATCTCTTATCTTAGATTCTTAATATACTTATGTGTACGTATACATCAAAACTAGACCTAACAATTTGATCCAGAGTTAATTTTTTTAAAGAGTTTTTGAAGATAAAAAATTAAAGAAAGGAAAATGACACACGCACACATATGCTTATGCATATATATACTGGCAGTCTGGCATTACACGAAACAGACAAGCAATCTGAACGGATGTCAACAAAAAAAAAAAAGAAGACAAGCAATCTGAATTTTGGAATACTAATTACTTCCGATTCGTAATCATTGTAATGATTTGCTTAGATCGAGTTATGCTATTTTAATTATAATTAAGAAAGAAACAACATGCATTACTTTCTATAAAATAAATAAAAAACAGCATGTATTACTCGATATTCTAAGGTAATACTTTTAGCAATACATTTTTTTGTATTAGCAATTCTTAAAATATCATTACTAAAAAGGTTGGGAACTTATTTAAGAGAAATTTTAGATTATATGTATTAAAAACTAGCTAGAGTCCAAAATTAAAGTAGAGACAAGCCAGTTGGGGATGGTGTTGTTCATGTAAGTGCGCGACAATTGTGCAACTAATCTACTTTAATTTTTTAGACTTCGCATTATATAATCATACGTATTTCATACATTTTAATACTTCGTATTATAAAAGAAATATCATAAAGTAAAAAGATATATATATATATATATATATATATCATAAAGTACCGTAATAAGTTATTGTTTTCTTAAAGTATCTGACTATAAATGGTTAATGTTGACGTATTTGTTGTAATTGTTGCGGGATGTATAATATATGTAATGATACATTTCTTGATTAATTTTGTCGATGTATTCATTTTTAAGTCGCGGTGGTCTACTAGTTTCTATTGATTTGACCTGATCCATTTGTGGATTTGGAAATGGGTTTAGGTTTGGAGTTTTTTAAAAAAAAGATTTGTAAAGTTCGGTTATCCCCAAAAAAAGTAAGATTTTAAGGTTACATAATAACTAAGCATGTCGTAATCATATCACTCAATTAAAGATCTAAGATGATTTACTAACTACCCATTTACAACACTAAATCAACTTGGATTCGCACGCCTGTCATGATACCATCACTACACTCAAAATTTGTATTTACTTACTGTATATACTCAAAATTCATGGAAAATAAAAAATAATGGGGTGAGGATTAGAACATTGCTTTCAATTTTCAAGTCTCAAGTGATTACATTAAAAAACATAATGGTACAATAATTTTCTTCAAGGATGAAAACATAAAGTAGAATAAAGGAAAAACCCAAAAAGAAAAAAAAAACGCCACAAAATTGGAGCTATTATCTCCAGTGTTTTATAATTAATAGTACTACTCAACAACACAAGGAGCCTTGTACAGCAAGCAACAAGTCTTGCTTCTTACTTTTGAATTTTTTTACTCTGATGCTTTGGTCTTCTTCTTTGTGGGCTCTGATGTTGCTTTTCTTTTAGACTTCGAATCATCCTTCTCGTCTTGGTCTATCAAATGCTCGTACTCTTCAAGACTCGCAAATGGAGATTTCCGTTTTCTTTTCTCTTGCTTTTTCTTCTTGCCACGACCATCATCACCATCACTATCATCACCACCACTATCATCACCACTACCACCATCAATGTCGTCATCAACATCTTCACCATCAATCAAGTCCATCTCCATGTCTGTCTCCATCTCTGCATCACTCACATCAGCCACGAGCTCTTCATCATCCTCCCCAGCTACTCTATCCAGATCATCATAATCATACTCACCGCCCTCTTCTTCCACAGCATTATCATCAACATCATCCAACAAATTCTCAATCTCCTCATTGTCACTCTCATCACCACCCTCGAATTCAACATCACTATTGTAGTTTTCTCCACCATCACCATCATTCACCTCATAAAGTTCTTCAGCAGCTTCTTCTTCAGGTAGCTTCTTCTTCTTCTTTTTCTTTGACTGCTTCGTACTGTTCATCTTGTTCACATAAAACTTGTGGAAGACTAGATCTTCAGGAGCCACGTCACCTTCTGCTAATGAGAGGATCTCAGATCCAATCACACGGTTTGACATGTCAAGCTGCACGTGAAAAGAAAAGGAAACAAACAGTTGCACATGAAAGTAGAATAATAACAAATTGGTTTTGAGCTCTGGTTGTTGAAGCTTGAGCTTTTTACCTTCTTGGAAGGTTCAATCTGGGAGCCACCGTGCCAAGTGTTTTGCTTAGCTTTCTTCTCCATGAATTTATCCAAGAAAGCAGGTAGGGATAAATCGGTTAATGGGTTTCCGTTGTAAACAATATTAGTTCCTGAGAGAAGGGTTCCAGCCATTGTAGCAACCGAGGGGTGAACATGTTTTGAAAGAACCACCAACTCCCACCAACTCGCACGGTATGCGTTACTGTTAATTTGAGATCAAGAGAAGGCTATAAAATCAAAGAAAGTTGCTAAAATCTTTACAGGTGAGTATGAATTATTGTTGTTCCAAGCATAGCTTGTCAGATTTAGGGATAAACGCAGTATATGTAAGCATTGATGAAAGATGAGATTAACTGACCAGTAAGATGGTTCTCTATGACGAGGATCATATCCTCCAGGAAGGCAACTTGATTTCATTGGCGGTTGGCTTCTTTTTTCAATATCATTAGAAACCTCCATGGTTTCTTGAAGCTCATGGGGTGTCTCGTTTCTAAATAGCTCTTCAGAATCATCAGAAGCATAATCATCTTCTTCATCAGATTGCCTGACTGCCAAAGCCTCTTCGTCATCTGAAGAAGAATCACCATCCCTACTTGTAATTTCACAACCATCATGAGCAACTTTAACATCATTCTCCTCATTCTTTGCTTCTTTACTGGGAACAATATCATCTCCCTCTATCACATCCTCGAAATGTTCTACATCTTCTTCTTCCTCGACTGATTCCCTCTGGACCACCATCTTCCTGCAAGGTAAATAAAAGGAACCATTGTATCACTGTATAAAAGCCATGGATATATTGTTAACAGAGCGAAAAAAGCTTACCATAGAGGAGGCCTTGCCTTTAACACTTCAGACAGAAGGAAAAGGCATCCACAGGCATACTGTGGTGGCTGTTGAAGTGCAACCTACTCAAATATTTAAGAGTAAGCTTCAGAGGGAGAATGATATGAATATTATCATCATTATCAATGAAACTAGAGCTACTAGAGATGGGGATCATAAATTATATATTCGTGCTACCTACCTGCAAGACTCTTTTGGAGAAGGCAGCCACACGCTTCACATTTATATCATTTTTCATGGCTCTAAGAAGTAGCCCAATAAACATTTCAGCCTGAAAATTAAGAATGACAAATTTTGAATAGGGTTATGAAGAAAAGGCTATGGTTCATGCCAGAGAAAAACATATAAAGTGGCTTCCACAAGATTAGAAATCTATGAAATGTAATTACGCCAACACTCTGAAACCAGTTTCGGGATCTACCAAATTGTAAGGATAATCCATTCATAAACTAAGAATAAAATGACTGTGATGGAAACGTAGAAAATAGAAGCTTCAAAATTTTAACTTGCCTTGGAAGAATTCATTGCGGACGGAAGTAGAAGTTTCGAGTACAATGCACGGTAAAACCTGTCACTGACAATCTTATTCTTGGATGAGATCTTGTCAAGAAGCATCAGTGATTGAACTCCCACATTGAAATTCTTCGAGTGTACCTAAATATATTCAAGATCCCATTTTCTTTATTAATTTTCTGGTTGCAAGTAATGAAACGAAACTTATTAGATGAAGTTGTAGGACTTACCAGTTTAAAAAGCACCGGCGTCTGGGATTCAATAATATCATCAGCCTCGTCATTAGAAACATATGGAAAAGCTCTGTTAACTCCCTGCAGTAACGGAATACCACGGTATAAGTTGATCTGTAAAGTCTCAATGTATCATGCATACAAAAATAAAAATATCCGGACTCACAGTTAGTAGAGCTGATAAAATTCTGGAATCCAATTCAACAGGTGAATCAGATGATGTCTCTTGTTTTGTGTCCTTTGAGTTGGCATTTTTCTTGTCAGCGACTCCTTTGTCATCTGCGCCTTTTTTCCTAGTTGCTTCAGTGGTTAAAACCTACAAGATTGCAAACACACTCCTGTGTCTCAGATTTGACTATTCAACAGGTGAAATATTTCATGTTATGGCTTATGACTAATGACACCCCAAAAGAAAACATTTAGGGGCAGTAGAAGTCTCTGAGATCATGAGAAAGGGAGGTGGAAATGGAGGGACAAAAAAATTTAAGATCATACGAAAATGTTTGATTTCTCACTTAGATGCCAGTAATATACCTTAAATAGGGCAAAATATACATCAATTAGGCGTTTTGCCACCTTTGGATCATCTCCTTTGTGGCTCAATCGAATCTGACTCAAAAAGTTAACCTGTGAAAATTTACAAGGGTTATAAGCATGGTTTAACAAAGCTACTCGTGGATAAACTTTATACTTCGTTTCTTCTGTAAAATCTCAGTAAAACTGTTTCCCATTCATGTCAAAAGAAGCTAAAATTTTAAACTTTAGATGACGATAAAGATATATCAGTTTAAAGAGATGAGCAAGAAAATGAAGAAAACGGGTTATCATGAACCTAATTAGAGTAGAATAATGGAAAAAGGAATTTGTTTGAAAATATGAACAGTATGTAAATAAAAGGACATACCGCATGATACTTTGCACGTAATCCAAGATGAGGTCGGAAGAGAAAGGAGTCAACTTCATCAATCACCACAGCCTGCAAAATTAACTATACAGTTAAGCCAAAGAGAAGTGCCCAAAAAAACATATAAGTAACAAAATCCCGAAACTGGGCATAGTAAGGTTGAATAGCCGCACCTTCATATTAGGATGATCAGCCAATAGATTCGTCAGGTGATAATCAGCATTAGATGCACTCTTGTTTTGAGGATCCCCCAACTGTGTAAAGTAATTCACGGAACAATTAAAGGGATCACAGCTGAGAAAATTTAATTAAATAAAAATATTAGAAATAACGATTCGACAATACCTTGTTCACCAATGACACTAGCAATTTCCGCTCTTGTTCTGATTTGCTTGTCAACATGAAATATATTGTCTGAAACCAAACACAAAAAACATTAACTTAAAGAAAGATCCGGATCACGTTACCAAGCAAAAAGCTAACTATAGCTATAAGAAACCCAAGTATCATGCTATCATGCATCATCCAGAGAAATTACACTGATTATACTCAAATGTCTAATATGATAGCTCATCAAGAATCTTACAAAACCTGGAGACCAGTGCTACTAAAGAAGCAAGGGGGTGCAGAGTGGTGATAGGATATACCTTTAAAGCCTTGTCTTTAAGCTCTGGGAGCATATCTTTAGATGATTCATCAAGGGCGTTGACAAAGCGCTCATACCTACAAAATCAGCATAGTAAGCTGCTAACCGGAACATCGATCCAGAACTATTACCGATAAAAGACACGGATCTTGGAAAAAAGTGATAAACGCATCCCTCGTGCCATGGGTTATGCTAAATACATTTTGAAAGCTTCTGGGAAGTATACTCTCTCTGGTAATGTTCTATTTTTTCCTGTCTAGTGAGGCCATCAAAGAAGCCCAACAAACCAACTTGATGGAGTAACTACAACTAGAATCAAAATGCTAAGATTTTCTTTACCTCTGTTTCAAGCAATCCTCCCAGTACCAAAATAGCAAAAGCGAGTAACCATCCTTATTTTCAGGAATGCTGGTTAAAGGTCGCTGTAAAAGTGACTTCAGCTTGCGATCAGGTAATAACCTGGAAAAAACAAGATCAGCTAATGAGCAAAAAACTGAAAGACTGATATGATTTTGAAAACATAAATTTTATTGGAGAGTAAGAAAAATGTGCCTGATTAAAATTTCTGATAGAGCCTTAAGACCCTTAAATGCAAATCTTTTTCCAACCTTTGAGGTCACCATTCCTGCAATAAACAGAGTAGATAACATGAACGACACATCAACAAAATGATTCAGAGGATTTCACCACTGGAAACCAAATAGAAACTTAGAGGACTCAATTCACAATAAAATATAAAGATCACAGTTTTCTTGGAGACCATAAACATACCCAATAAGGCATCAAGAGACCTCATATTTGCAATGGGATTCTCTCCAACCATGATCTCAAAGGCAGTGATTTTATCAGCAACTGTCCCTGACTTTTGAGCAGAAATCACCATCTTCATATCCCCAGTCTTTCCTTTCGATGTTACAAAGTCCTCTGCGTATTGCCACATCAATCTCTCTCCTAATTCTCTCTTCTCCACCAACACGGCATTCAAATCCTCCTTGGTCACCGCCGCTTTCCGCTTATCTCCGCCACCAAAGACCTTCTCCTCAAGCTCAGCTGCATCATTGTACCATTCAGAGCTCAATAAAGTCGCTTTCACCAATGGTAACTTAGGCAAACTCTTGTACTTATCGAATCGTTTGGCCTTAATCCCAGTATTCTCGTCATCAATCGATAAAAAATCAGGCCTTGGCTTCGGTTGTATGGTTTGTTTCACGGGCTCATCTTTGTTCGGCTTCTTGGCTCCAAAATCCTTTCCCTTTTCATTTCCAATGTTCGATTTTGGCTTCCTTGTGTCTCCTCCTCCTTCTTTGACCTCATTCTGATCAGAAGCGTCCTTCTTAGGTTTTTTCTTTTTCTTGGTTTTGGGTTTAGGTGGTTTTCGGAAATCAGTGTCGTTGAAACCCGAAGAAGGAAGAGATGAAGCTAAGCCGATAGAGGAAGCGAATGATGCGATATCGGATGTGAGAAGACTCAAATCCTGCGATGACTTACTCAATGGCTTTAACTTGGACATTGTTTTTTCAAAGCATATGAAGAAGGGCTTCTGAGATTTTGTGAGACAATTAGGTTTAATCAATCACTGTGCTTTGAGATCAGACAGTTGAGAAGAAAGAAAAGCTTCAATTTGGGGTTCTACAAGCTTTGCTAGGGTTTTACAAAAACGGCAGTACGGCACGAGAAAGCAGAAAGAGAGAAAGGCCCAAGGGTAATTTTGTATTCTACGGGATTACACAGGGGCAAAACAGACTTAACGTCAAGGCCAGGAAAAAGACAACAGTCAAATGTAATAATACCAGCAAGGCAAACCGAAAAAAAGGTTGGGTAGTTGGGTTCCAAAGACGGCCCAAGCCCAATCGCTGATGGAGCATATACGCCACCTTTTAGTGCAAACAATAAGCTACCAAAGATTTCAACTTAAACCGAACAAAGCATATGATCAAAAACTATCAAAGCTTGACAATGTCTATTTTAATATGATAAATAGGGTCAGTCATACGTCGAGACCCATATTAATCTCTGAAATTCTGCAAAAATCTGAGTATTCACAGCTTATCAAGGTTCTACAATGGTTAAAGAAATGACCAACAGTGAATGTCCGTAACTGGTGATATTCGACCCTGTGATAATTTCTAAGATTATTCTTAATAACAAATTTTCATATAAACCAGATTAGAAAAATGTATGGAAATATCAAATATGTATGTAGAAATAATACTAGCTACGTAATACATTGTAAATCACTTAATTAAATTGATCAAAAGTATGGAAGAATATATAAATATTTGGCTTCGAATCCTAAATAAGTGAAACTAGAAACGTGAACTCGAGAGTTTTATATGCCCTAAAGCTTGAGCTCAAGATCTTTGGAACGCTGCCCTTCTTTGTTGTCCACATCCATCGGCATATCGTTATGTGCTTTTGATTTTGGAGGAGTTGCAAAGGGTCGTGAGGATTGGCCTGCCTTTATCAATGGACCGACCATCTCTGGCTTAGGAGGAAGATGACCACTGTTTTGATTCACTTGATATGGAGCTCTAGCCACTGCCCTGTAATTCATAACATACTTTAGTTATAAACTAAATCTGCCTAATGGTTATGGAAGCATATGAAACCAAAATTAAACTAATTAGAACGCGGAATACATAATAATATTTGTTTTGTACAATACACTGTACAATATTTTTAATTACGGTCGAGATGCATAGTTTAAGACAAATAAATTAGGACCGTAGTGAGGCTTGGTTTTCATGAAAATGTGGGTTGTTAATGAAAGATGCTAAGCAATAAAAAGAAACCCTTAGTTAACATTTAAGGCTCAAAGTAGATATAGGACTTTTGATCTACAAGGAAGTTTCTCTTATGTTACTCCCTGTCTCATCTCAAATTTTGATGTAGGATTCTTTGCACATCCTCTAGATGGTTATGACGACTCTTGCACATCTCGAATCGATTCCCACTCTAGGATTGGAAGCATAGTCTACTATAGGACAATATCCTACTTTAACAAACAAATTCTGATCCAATGTGGGATTCCTTGGACATCAATTAACAAACAATATCCTATTAACTTTCATAACTTTCAACTTAAAATCAATTTGTAAAAGCTTCCGATCCAATGTGGGATTCCTTGGACATGAGCTAATCCTACTGAGGTTAATCATGAGCTAATCCTACATATAACTTTCTAAGAAAACTTTGGTCTTAATCTATGTATATCTTTCCGAGACCCGGCCTAGAAAAAACTATAAAGAGCTCATTCTCCATATTATACTACCAATTCAGGTAAGACAAAAAAAGCTTCCAGTGAAGTTTACCTGTCTTTTCGTTTAGCAAAGAATCGATGAAGAGAAGCTCTTCTTGCAATGCGTTCCACACCCTGATGTTCTTGGCTTTTTTGATTATCTTGGTTGTTCCCAGAACTCGTTGGCTCGTTCAGATCAGGAATCACCACATTACTTTTGCTGCTGTTGTTGTTGTTCATGTCGTGGTTCATGTGATTCTGAGATTTGTTCGAATCAACAGCAACATGATTCGCTTCTTTCGCTACTTCCATTATCTCATTTGCTTTGTCTTCAGGAAACTCGTTGAAAACCATAACTTTTCCTCCGAAGAATATAGTCAACTGAGAATTTCTCGATTCCGGTACTACTTTTGCCGGTTCACTGAAATCAAATCAAACAAATTTGGTAACATTAGTCAAACTCCACACATCTATAGCCGGTTTCAACCGGTATTCCTTTCTCTAATTCTTCAATCGCTTCAAAATGTGAAGATTGAACATTTTGTCAAATCTAACAAAGTCTGAAAATTGAACAATTCAGGTACCTGAGATCAACAATATCTCTGGCTTTGCCTCCAGAAGTAGAGGCTTCACCAACGGAAAGCTTCTGAGTCAATTCCAAGGGTCTGGTTCCTGAAGTTTCTGCCTTCTTAATCACATTTTGTTGACCTAAAACAAAGCAAAACAATAAAATCTCTAACCAATTAAAATTTATCAATTTTTATCAAAATCAAATTACATTTTTGGTTACGTTCTCTTGTAAACTTCACAAAATCTCTTACTTTGATACTGAACGGTCCAAAGATGCTATTTTTTTTTTTTTTTTTTTTTTTTTGTCAAGGCGGTCCAAAGATGCTATCATGCTTAAGATTAGAGAACAAAATAGATTATTACCAAAAAAATGGATTTTAAATTCTGGATTTCAACCAAAAAAAAAATACGTTCTTTAATACTACATCTCTTGCAAAGGCCAAAATATCATACCATACCCCTAGCTATGCTGAACAATCAACGAACCAGATATTCTGAAAATATAATAAAAATTTGGTCTTTGTCGGCGGCCGTCGGAGACTCGGAGTAGAAGAAGAGAAATAAATACCTTTGAGATCGAATTTTCCGGCGAGCTCAAGATCGGATTTTCGAGCCAAGCCGATATTTATATTCCCGAAACTTCCCTTCTCCTTCAAGTACCGGCTAAGCAAATTACATCTCTGGGAGAAATTGGACTTCTCCGGCGCTTGTCTGGTCGACGACATACTGTGATAGAGATTACAACTACTCAAGAATTTTTGTCTGTGACTTTACACGTAAAAATCGAGGATTATAAAGAGTATAAATGTCTTGAGCTTTTTGCTCATGTGTTGGTTATATAATTTATAAATATCCCTTTTGAGCCAATTAGGTTTCTGTGGCTTTAAACTTCTCACGAATTAATAAAGAAGACAAATAACGTGTTATCTTTTTATTGCTTTTTTAAATCTGAAGTGACAGTGATCGCTGATCGGTGTCCAATATAGAAACTTTGTCACGAGTTTTATTTTTACACCTAACATATAAGCCAAATCGCGAGACTAACAAATTATTCTTAGAGATCTAAGATGGTTCAAGTCTTCCATTATGGCGGTGATTACAATGATAATTGTAATGATGAAATTTACTTAACATATCTTAGCCAATTATGTAATTAATTTCCCATGTCATCATAAATATTTAAAAAATTGTTTATTACAATAGAAAGAAAAAAAATAAAGTAATCACAATCCAACGGAACGTTCGTTACAAGTTCGGGCACGTTTTCCTTGCGCAAGCCGTTCAACTGTTCGAAGAAAAGAAAAAAAAAAAACAAAAAGGGAAGAAACTACAAGAAAAAGTTAAGAGTTGACGGCGACGATAATGGAAGGCGTTAACCAATTTACCCTCAAATCGTCGTTGCTATTAGTTACGATTTTGTCCTTTCCGATATCATTCGTTTGGTGGTGGCACATTCGTTATTCAAGGCCGTAACTGAGGGCGTTTGTAAAGGCCATTGTCTTAACGGAGTGAAAGTCTCACGTCGGCTGATGGCTATTTAGAATTAAATATGCGGGACCCATTGACAGTAGAACTTGTGATGAGTGGGAGTGAATAGTGAATACTTATCCCCGACAGAGTTTAAGGGCACGTGAAGTATTGTTATGATATTTAGGATGTCAACACGTGTCGAGACCTTAGCGGTACCAACCATAATACATGCGTGATTTTCGTTTTTCTTACCAAGGAAAGAATATCGTAGTTGATAAGTCGATAGGCCTAATTATGAATTGAGTTTAATTTAAATAAGTAGCTTAATTATATATGCTTGTGGCATGGCTAGTGAGGTTGTTGTAAACTTGTAATTCGGATCCCATAGAAAATTGATGTTGTTGATAAAAAGGAATATATGTTTTTTTTTTTCTATCAAATCACTCGTTATAGTTTTTAAGTATTTTGTCACTAAACAATAAACATCATGTTTTTATTTTGACAAAATATTGTATTTTTCTTTTGGTTTTTAATTTTACGATATCATTATTGAAAACTTGTTAAAATTTCACATATAGAAAGTGAAAAGACAACGTTAACCTATGAATATATTAAGAACATCTAATTAGTTTTAATTTATATGTTTGATTAATAAGTTTCTACTTGTCGAAAGAGAAAAGAATAAGTTTCTACTTCCACTGTATATCATCTAATTAGTCGGGCGTTGAATTTTCTTTTGAATAAGATACAATGCCAAAGAAATAACATACTTTTACCAAAAAAAAAAAAATAATAAAGAATTTAAAACAAATTAAATGTCGTAGACGATGGCGCCAAGGAGGAGGAAAATCATTATTATGGAATTATTCGTTGCTACTTGCCAGGTGAGAACATAATACTTTGAACTTTGAAGACTCTTCCATATCATCTATTTTAATAGTTGAACAACAACTTGACTCTAATATATATGTATGTGTATTTTAATTATGCAGTACAGAATTTCCTAATACTTACAAAAAACCAAAGAAATATTCACAATTTCGCATAAAGATTATCTGCATTGTTGAAAGCACAAGATTATCCACTCTTTCATTCAGACCCTTTGGTTCCCATCACATATTTGATCATATCCAAAATAAAGGAATATCCTATTCTAACATGTTTGATTTGCGAAAATCAAGATGGTGAGAAGATTCTAGTACTTAGACTACGACACCAATAGTGAAACTTTTCAATCCTCCACTCGCAGTTTGAAATTCTCCTTTGTACAATGGAGTGTATTAACATCCATTAAATAAAACTAGTACTGTTTTGGGCCGGCCGTATGGACATCATAAGATGATTTTACCACCTTTGAAATGGCTAGCGTTTTCTCCCGTCATATTTCTCATCTTTTAAGCTATGAACTCTTTTATTTCTCGTACTTTTAATAGTTTGGCCGACTGTTTGGCTCGTACGGTGAAATCACATAAAATTGTACGATGAACTGGTTTAGTGGTTTAAACATCTAATATATTTCTCAAGTTGAGCAAAAAAGATTACCTACATTGATGTAGTTAAGGTAATCCTGACTATATACAAATTGTATTTTATATAGTTTACACAATCTGATATTGATGTGTCATGTGTACATATGTACGACAATAGGAATTGCAAAAATCTATATATAACAGTATGAGTTTGTAAATGTTTCATTTAACCTTTCACTCGTACATATACTTGTCTTGAAAAAGGAAATGTTACGTTCATATGACAGTTTTGAAAGATTATACTAACACCCATTTGCATTGACGTGCGACTACTAAACAGATCCCTTAGCGTTTAAATATATATATATAGGGTGAGAAAACAAACGTAGGTCCGTTACAACATACATATATTTTGGATTTGAATACCAAAAAGTGCAGGTTCTTGACTGGTTCCTTTTTTAATATGGCAAATGGCAATAACATATGTGCCTAAAAATACTACATACCAGTATTAAGTCTGCATTACATACGAACCGAAATCAATCGATAACCTAGACCAACAGAGTAACTCCTTCTCAGATGAAAACCACTAGACGACCACTACTTGATTAATCTTTTAATATCTTAATAAATTTATAACTATCCGTTCAATAATGTTATTTCTGAAAATGGATAAGAATTGTAAAAGCTAATTAAATCTGATTTATGAATTAAATTTGATACAATTAAATTTGATACGTCAATTTGTTTATAGAGATTTTGTTTTTCAAATTGTTTAAGCGATACACGCGGTTATCATGTATTTTTTTCTTTCTAGTATATGTTTTGCTATGAGATCCGTACATGTGACACGATTATTTGATATGAAATTCAGTTTGATTACATGTTTCTATCGCATTGAATTATAAATCTGCAAAGCTATTGCATGGTTTTGTTTTACTATAAATTATTTCCTTACAGTGAAAAGAAAAGAAAAATTATGATGATGAGAATCTAATAATCTATTGTACAATGGATCTGGCCGTAGATCATCATTGTCCCGTCGCGGTCATTGCTTCCTTGTCTTCTTTATTCGTCTCCATTCTTAATTTCTTATGATAGATTTTTTTTTTTTTTTGTTAGTTGATATTAGTCCTGGGCGTTCGGGTCGGGTTTATTCGGGTTCGGGTTTTTTTTCTAAACAATTCTAGACCCAATCGGGTATTTTAGAAATATGTTTCGGGTTCGGGTTCGGGTTCGGGTTTATTAAAAATTTCTGTTGAGACTCGGAAAATACTCGAAATCTTTTCGGGTTCATGTCGGGTTCGGGTAATTGAATATAAATGTAACCAAAGTACTCACAAAATACCCAAAAAAAATTCGGATTCGGGTAATTGAACCTAAATGTAACCAAAGCACTCATAAATACTCACAATACCCGATTTTATACATAGAAACCAAATAAATATACAAACCAAAGTAACCATTCATATATAGCAAATAACCATTGGTGTAAATTTTCGGGTATAAAAAGTAACCATTCGGGTATCGGGTATTACCCGAACCGAACCCGAACCCGAAAGTATGTGTGCTCTAGAACCGAATGAGTATTTCTCAAGGACCCGAACCCGAACCGAATACGCAAATTTCGGGTCGGTTCGGTTCGGGTTTTCGGGTCCGGGTATTATACCCAGGGCTAGTTGATATTATATTGAAATTGCAAAAGAGAGAAATATTACACGCAAATCCCAGTGCAGGTCCAGCCAGTTTTTGTTAACCGATTTCTCTTTCCAAAACACATATCGGAAAACTAATTGAACCAAGCAATAAACCATGTCTGAGCTAGTTTGGGCTTGAAAACTAACATCAACAGTAGCCATATGGGCCAAACAAGACTGAACATTTTTTTTTTTTCCCCTGTATTGCCTTCTGATTTTCTCAATCTTGACTCTTTCAACGAACATTCGCGCCATAAGCTCCTAAGTTCCTCTCATCCAATGGATCACAAATGACAAAAGAAAAACAAAAGACAGAGAAAACAGAGACAGAGCGAGAAACAAGACAGGAATACAAAAATTTAGTGAATCAATTCAGCAAAAAAAAAAAAAGAGGCTACGATTAAATAAAAAAGAAGAGAAGAGTTTCTTGAAACTCCCGGTGGCCTAGCTCCGGTTAAGTAAATGGCCGTGGCCTGGCTAATCTGGCCGTTCGTGCTATCTCTAACAGCACTTTCTACGAATTCGGTAACCGAATCAGAATCATTGTTGAAATTCAAGAAGTCATTAACCAACACCAAGTCTCTCGATTCTTGGACATCAGATTCAGAGCCTTGTGGAGAAAGCCAACGATGGGTCGGATTACTCTGCAACAAAAATTCCGTCTTTGGCCTTCGGATCGAACAGATGGATCTCACAGGAAACATCGATGTAGCTCCCTTAAAAGACCTACCAGCTTTACGCACCATAAGCATAATGAACAACTCCTTCTCCGGTAATATACCCGAGTTTAACCGATTAACCGCTTTGAGATCGCTTTACATATCAGGCAATCGATTCTCTGGTAACATTCCTTCTAATTATTTTGCAACGATGGTGTCGCTAAAGAAAGCGTGGCTGTCAAACAACGAGTTCTCTGGTTTCATTCCTGTCTCCTTGGCTACCACATTGCCAAATCTCATGGAGTTGCACCTAGAAAACAATCAGTTCATCGGAAATATACCGAATTTCACTCAAGCGACTTTAGCTGATGTCGACCTCTCAAACAATCAACTTAGCGGAGAAATCCCGCCCGGTTTGTTAAAATTTGATGAGAAGGTTTTCGCGGGGAATCCAGGCCTTTGCGGCGCGAAGCTAGCAACTACCTGCACACAACCAAGAAATTCGACTGCTTCGATTACGATAGAAGGAACAATGAAAGATGCAAATAAAAGCAAATACGTTCTAGCTTTCGGAACATTAGGAGTGCTTCTTATCGTTGTCCTTATCTCCTTAGCTTTCCGGAAGAAGAAGAAGAAGCGACGGAGGAAGAAGGCACGTCGTACCTCTGAACAAGAAAGTGGTGATGACCAACAAATTCAGGTTAATTTCACTACACAAAATTTCCCAGCTTTAAAACGTTAAAGAGAGAGTTTTTAAACTTACAAATACACAAATCGTTGATATGATTTGAGCCAGGTAACTGTTGATGAATCGAGAAGTAGCTCAAGGCAGAGTAAGAGTAGTCGCTCTGGCGAATTGACGAATAAATCAGCGGGAGGGACGGCAGAGCTGGTAATGGTGAACAAAGAAAAAGGTGTTTTTGGTTTACCGGACTTGATGAAAGCGGCTGCTCACGTACTCGGCAATCCCGGCGGTGGAAGCAGCCGCCCTAGCAGCAGCGGAGGTGTGGGATCAGCATACAAAGCGGTGCTTTCAAACGGGGTCACGGTGGTGGTGAAGCGTGTGACGGTGATGAACCAAGTGAGTACTGACGTATTCGACAAGGAGATTAGAAAATTGGGAAGCTTGCGACACAAGAACATATTAACGCCTTTAGCTTACTATTTCCGACGAGATGAGAAATTGCTAGTGTTCGAATTCGTCCCTAACCTGAGTTTGCTTCACCGATTACACGGCGATCACGGTGAAGGACATCAATTAGATTGGCCGTCTCGACTCAAAATCATTCAAGGAATCGCTAGAGGAATGTGGTATCTTCATAGAGAATTAGAGTTTCTAGACCTACCACACGGAAACCTAAAATCGAGCAATATATTTCTTGCGGAAGACGGCGAGCCTCTAATCTCCGAATTCGGACTCCAACGATTGATCAATCCTGACGCTCAATCTCAATCTCTCGTTGCGTATAAATCTCCTGAAGCAGATCGTGATGTAACCGTCTCTGCGAAATCCGATGTGTTCAGTTTTGGAGTCGTGGTTCTTGAAATTCTGACAGGGAAATTCCCTTCTCAATACGCCGGTTTGAACAGAGCCGGTGGTACGAATTTGGTGGAGTGGATTGGCTCCGCCGTAGAACTAGGTGGTTGGATGGATCTGCTTCATCCGACGGTCGTCTCCGCCGCCGCCGATGATAAAATGTCGGAGGAGGAGATTGAAAACGTTTTGAGGATCGGTGTGAGATGTACAGGAGAAGATCCAGATCAGCGACCGAATATGACTGAAGTCATCGATGAACTAACGATTGAAGATTCTAATGACGACTTCATCACCATAGAAACTTAGCTTCACCGTCGATCAATTCCAACCGTTAGATTCGTCCAGATTCACCATTTTTGTTTTTTTTTTTTTTTACAATATGCTCTTTTTTTGTGTTTTCTTTAAATTTGTATATGATTAAAAATATCAACTCAAGGCTGCTTGTAAACAAAAGTGTGTTTTAACGTTTTGGGCATAGATTAGTTATCAGAGTTTTTTTGCTGTTTTATTACCACATGTAAATTTTGGTATTCGAAACACAACATTAGCGAACCAATAATATACCTATATCACGTGTTTGTGTATACGTACGTGATGAAATAAAAAAAAATTTGATAAAAAGAAAATATTGAATTGTATGACAGCTAAACACAGCTGTAGATTAACGAATATCGTGAAACTATTATTGTTGTTTATATATCAAATTATGGCCAGGATTTATAGACGTCTAAGTTAGGAGACAACAAAAGACCCATCACTGCATTTGATTATTAATCACTCATATTCTAGGAACAAAAAAATTATACGAGTACGAATGGATTATAATATTGTATGACTATAATTAATTTTTATTCAGTATTAATAAGTTAGATACTTAGATGCAATATTGTATAATTAGTGGCATTAATTATAAAAATCTATGCGCATTGAACCGGGACAAGCAAATAGAATGAATTTAGTGAATTTCTCAAACATCAAATCAAAGTATATATATACAGTAGTCGTATAAAGTTAAAATAAAAAATCGGGATGATTATTAAATCGACACATCTAATGACATTTGCTTACCCAATAAATGTTTTGCATAAGATGAGCTGTTCACAGTACTATTTATTAGGACCATTTTGTTATCTTTATATAAACGTCATCGAATTGAACTCTTATTCGTATTTTTAAATTAAAATGTTGGATTAAAAGTCATAAGAAATTCTCTCACTGGCTCAATCCAGCAGAGCACCACTCGTGCAACATTATTTTTCTTCTATATGTAAAATTGACTTCATGTTTCTAGACTGTCCCATATCAATAATAAAAGATAGTAATTAACAAATGTTTCCCACTGTGATTTCAAGAAACAAAAACTGTTAGTTTTTGTCAAGAAATTATACGGCTCGACATTAATATATATGCCTATATGTATATTATTTGCTGAACAAACAAACGATGATTATTTGAATAATCTTATAAGTATCCACCTAAGAAATTAATTAATACTCTCTTTTATCATGAAAAGCAATTAATAATACTCATAATTACAAATCAAGAAAAAATAATTGGAGTTTTTCTCTTTAGTTGTGAAAGTTATAAATATATTTTGTCACCGTGAATCTTTTAAAAAGGCATAATGCATGGGAAATCGGGTGTAAGCACGTGAATGCCGGCCCATTGTAGCAGTCGAATAGTTGACTTAATTCATATGATTCTTATTATTAAACAACACATATCATTTAAATAACTCTGTTTATTTCTGTTTAACCACATCAATTTAATTTAATTTCCTCAGCATTATGATAACTAGTAAATTAAAAAAAAAAAAACAGTTCAAATTACATTTGTTATTTATTTTGACCCTTTTTTTTTGTGTAGATCAAAATGTTCGATTAACTTGAAAAAGGCGCTTCCCATGGCGGTTAAGAGCTGTTAAAAGGATCTACAATTTAAAATTTGGATGTATTTGTGTATTTATTAATAATTAAAAATTTTAGAAAGCATCTAAATTCGACTGTTGCTTTATTTTTGCAGTCACATCATTAAAAAGAAGAAATCTCTCTATTTTACGCTTTTTGTTTCTTTCTCTGTGTTTTGATTATCGCATGAGAAACCAATGGAACCACATGACCAACTTCACGGCGACGGAGGAGACTGTTCTGTTTCCGGATTCGACTCAGCGGAGAAGGTGATTATGCGATGGGACGCCACGGCGTCAGAAGAAGCTAGAGAGAAGATGATATTCAACGATCCACAGGAAGTGAAGCTTTACCTCAACGCCGTCGACGAAATCCAAAAGTTCGTATCGTCCGGCGGAGAAATTGAGAATCGAGCTAACTCAGCAATCCAGATCGCTATGGCTCGTCTAGAAGACGAGTTCCGGAATATTCTCGTTTGTCATAGCTCTCCGATCAACTCTGATTCTCTAATGCTGTCGTCTTCATCTTCTTCTCAGCTTGAGGTTGATGAAGATGGAAGTAATCATAGTAACAGTAACGAAGAAGATGAGCAGGAAGAAGAAGAAACAGATCTTCTGAAACGATCCGGTTCGAGTGCTAGTACCGGTTCAGCGACGGTTCGATTACCGACCGGAAGAGGTAGTTACAGTAGATCCACCAGTAGTATACGCGAGATCGAGCTGATTCCGATCGAATCGGTGGTGCATCTGAGCTGGATTGCTCGGCGTATGGTCTCCGCCGGTTATCTCCGTGAGTGCATTCAAGTGTACGGAAGCGTACGCAAATCCGCCGTCGATTCGAGTTTCCGACGGTTAGGGATCGAGAAACTTAGCATCGGAGATGTTCAGAGGTTAAATTGGGAAGCGCTTGAGCAGAAGATCCGTCGATGGATCAGAGCTGCTAAGATCTGTGTTAGAGTTGTGTTCGCGAGCGAGAAATTGCTCTGTGAGCATGTCTTTGAAAGCGTCGGAGCTATCAACATCCACGAGGCTTGTTTCATGGAAACCGTTAAAGGTCCGGCGATCCAGCTGTTCAACTTCGCGGAAGCGATTAGCATTAGCCGGAGATCGCCGGAAAAGTTATTCAAGATCCTTGATCTCCACGACGCTTTGATAGAGCTTTTGCCGGACATTGAGTCAGTTTTCGATCTGAAATCTTCGGATTCGATTAGAGTTCAGGCGGCGGAGATATTGTCGAGATTGGCGGAAGCAGCGAGAGGGATATTATCGGAATTCGAAAACGCTGTTCTTCGTGAACCTTCTAGAGTTCCTGTTCCTGGAGGTACGATACATCCATTGACGAGGTACGTCATGAACTACATTAGCTTGATCTCAGAGTATAGACCAACGTTAATCGATCTCATCATGTCAAAACCATCGAGAAACTCTACGGATTCAAACACACCAGATTTTGATTTCTCGGAGTTAGAAAGCAACAAAGGTCCATTAGCACTACATCTGATTTGGATCATAGTGATCCTGCAATTCAATCTTGAAGGCAAATCAAAGTACTATAAAAACGCAGCTTTATCGCATCTCTTCATCATGAACAACGCACACTACATTGTTCAGAAGATAAAAGGATCACCGGAGCTAAGGGAAATGATCGGAGATCTTTACCTGAGAAAGCTAACGGGTAAGTTCAGGCAAGCGGCTACGTATTACCAAAGAGCCGCTTGGGTTAAAGTCTTGTATTGCTTAAGAGACGAAGGGTTACACACGAAAGGAAGTTTCTCATCTGGCGTGTCGAAAAGCGCATTGAGAGAGAGATTCAAATCTTTCAATGCTTTGTTTGAAGAAGTTCATAGGGTTCAATCGCAATGGTTGGTCCCAGATTCTCAGCTTAGGGAAGAGCTGAAGATTTCGATATTGGAGAAGCTTAGTCCGGCTTACAGATCGTTTCTTGGACGGTTCAGGAGTCACATAGAGAGCGGGAAACACCCGGAGAATTACATCAAGATCTCAGTTGAGGATCTAGAGACCGAGGTTCTTGACTTGTTCGAGGGGTATTCTGCAACTCAGCATCTGAGAAGACGATCCGAGTGAGAGTTAAGTATTTATATTTTCTTCTAAAGTTTTTAGAGTTTTCACAGAGACAGATTCTTTGAATTCTTTTCGCAATTCGGGTTCTTTGTGGGAGAGCCAAAAACCAAGCAAGAAAGAAAGAAAGAAGGATTGATGATACGACTTTGATTTTAATTTTTCCATATTCATGAGTTGTAATGTTGTATGAACTTATAATATATCTGTTTGGTTTCTTGCCAAATTCTTAGCTTAAAACTTTTTTGTTCATTTGTTCATATGATGAAATTGTACTCTGTCAATGTCATATCCCTTTGTTACGCCTATTTGCTGTGTTTGGTTTTGGTTTTGGGGTTCTTTACTCTTGTGCTTCATAGACCAAAGCATATCTGTTTACAAAAAAAAGAAACAAACTTTACTGTAATATGCAACTTAGGAAAATGAAATTTAAACATTACATCGTGACAAAAACAGGGTACACAAACTAACACTACAACACCGAAGACAAAGGCTGATTTGGTCTCTTGACCTTTGTATTATACAAACTAAACTCGCGTGACCTAAAAGAATACATATAGTAAAATTGAGGTGTTGGTAAAGAGAAAGAAGTATCAAGTAGATGATTGTGATTTGTGACTATTGTCTTCACTAGTTTACTCCCTTTTATCTCCCTCTAAATCTTTGTCTGAATCTCCTTTGTCAGATTGTAAAGGTCTGGTTTCCGAGAGAGTCTTGGCTTCGTGAGAAGGAATTGGAGATGGTTTAATAAGGGTTAGTGTGTAATCGTCCTTCTCAAACTCCTCGCTTGTATCTCCAGAAGATCCAGAGAATGCGTACCTATAAGAAGATAAGGACGGTACAAAGATTAGACGCTCTGTTTTTTACTAATTTGGAGTTTAATTCTCATTTTAGGCTCAATTTACTATTGATAACAGCCGACCAACATCAAACTGCATATCGCATTTCCAAATGTTCTTCTTGGATATGGCGTTACCTAGTCGAGTTCTGGGAGGGAGCCCAGAGAGAACAGATAACAATTAGGAGCGAGAAGGAGAGCAGTTGCCAGAAGGCCGGGATGATCCAAGCGTTTTGCCAATGTTCGTTGTAAACATCCTTCGACTTGAAATAAAGCTGCCAAAGACAAAAGCTTTAGAACAAATCTTATTCTGATTTTGAATTCAAACAATCCAGTTGTTCTCGCATTATTATTTAGATTAAAGACAGTTATTTGTTGTATTACCTCGTAGCAAATCCAACCCAAGGAAACCAAAATAGCTACAGCCAAAGCATTTGTGAACTTTCTGTATATATCCAACTTGGCCAACAACCTTCTTGCCTGAAGTTTCTTGAACGTAGCAGAGAGCGATTTGAATATCCAAATGATGAAGAAAGCATCCAATATAGCAACAGGAAGAACAAAAAACAGTCGAGCTTTCCCTGAGAGATCACTGACAGCACCGACATTTTCCATCAGCTCAAGAATTTCAGATGCAACAAAGAAGGTGACTCCAAGCATAATAACCTTTGATGTAAATCCCCCGAGCGTAGGTCTCACAACACCGTAGCCCATTGAAACCATAAGGATGATAATACGAGCACTTGTACGCTTGATGGAACCAAACGTGACAGCCCAGATGGTGATCACGGTTGGTCTGATCCCGGTCTCATTGAATTCAGCGTAATCAAAATACCAAAGTGCCATCTCACACATCCCCAGTGTAATCACCAGAGTTAAGCAATTCTGCAACGGAAGCACTTCCCTCCAGAATCTAGCACACTGCGAGAACCAGAAGATGCCGAGCAACACAAAAGCAAGTGACATGAACCCGTAAAAGTACATCAATGGAGCCATTCTACCGGGTAGATATCCGGTAGGGTTTTTCCAAATGCTTTTCCCTTCAACAACCAAATCCTTGAGATCAGAATCACAATGAATGAAGTAGAGGTTGTACATTCCGGTCCTAGTGACCTGGATCGATCTTGTCGGCAGCGTAACAGACAACTCGTTCTCAGCCAACGAGACACCAAACACTTGTGGCCAACCAGAATCTTTAGCAGAAGGATGGTAAATGATATTTCCGTGTGAGCAAACACCAAGTTTCGCCAGATCAGATGTGCAACACACAGCTCTTTGACCACCATAAGCCGATCCTCCAATGTTTTCCCGGTCATCTACCTCGAAAACCACGGCGTGAATAGGTAATGAGGATCTGTTGGAAACTTCCTTCGGCCTCCGGAACTTGATCTTCTCAAAACTGTCAAATAGCAGTTCGCCGTGGAATTAAGATTTACACAAGCAAACACCGAGTTTCAAATTAAGAAACTTTCACAGGAGAACACAAGAAGTTTAAAATCTTGTCACAGGAAAATGTATAATCTATACAAACTAACTGAATCAGCTTGAAGAAGAAATTACTTGTTTATCTATAAGATCAAACACCTAAAGTAACAACCTTTCAAGTAATAGAATGACCTGATTGACGAACATTGGCCTAAATGAATTATGATTATAAATCAGATCCTAAGTAGATTTAAAAGAAGAAACTTTTTGACCCTTGACTAAAGAAATGGAATGAGAGAGCTAAGAGAACCCTAAAATTACCGGATAAAGGAAACGGAATCGGAGTCGGAAGTAAAGTTATCGGAGGGAGAAGAGGAGTAGATGCCTTCACTGCCACCATGGAAGACAAAGGCGTTGCCTTTAGACATGAATCTCTCGCTTCGGTACTCATGCACCGACGCTTGGATTTTCAAAGAAGACGTAAGGCATAGCAGAAGAAGGAGATGGAGCAACATTGTAAACCGATTTCTTGCAGAGATCTGAAGAAAGAGAGGAGAAAGAAAGCTTAAGACTGAGGAAGTCAGTGAGAAGAGAAGTGAGATGTGTCAATGGGTCGGTCGATCGTACGGCTGTTACTCCTTGTTCGTTCTCCAGATGTTCGAAGGTTCTATACTTCTATAAAAGTAGTTGGACTAGTGACGCCTCTACTCTAGTTAGAGGGTTTAGCCATTTAG
Organism: Erysimum cheiranthoides; assembly: GCA_011420285.2. Taxonomy (NCBI): domain Eukaryota; kingdom Viridiplantae; phylum Streptophyta; class Magnoliopsida; order Brassicales; family Brassicaceae; genus Erysimum; species Erysimum cheiranthoides. The sequence continues at coordinate 3,914,770 of CM022179.2, read as the reverse complement.
TAAGCACTAAGCTGATGGGCCTTCGTGTGCCCATTAACTGTATTATGGTCCATCAAAACTGGATTATACTTTTCATTTTTTTTGGGTAATGGGTTTAGCTTGTATGGGTAAAGGGTTTAGCTTGCAACTATTAGTATTCAAAATCAAAAGAGGTTAGATATTCTATAATTTCAAGATATCAACTTACTTTGGATCCGAGTTTCAACTATTCGAATTTGGATTATGTGTGAGACAGAATGTAAAGACTGAATGTAACCATATGAATTAATATTATGAGTGAAGTAAAATAACCATCACATCAAATCTATTGGTTTGTAATAGTGTAGTTGATGGAATAGTATTAGAATTCAAATTCCTTATAGTGTATGTTAGTGATCTCAAAAAACAAAACTAACATCAGTTCGAAATTTTGGTTTGTAATAGTCATTTTTTACTTTTGTTCTACTTATGCTATAAATTAAATCATCTTTAAGTTTGAATATCTTGATTTCTATTCTTGATGTTTGATTTAAATCCGTAACATGTAATAATCTTTTTTTTTGGTTATTATATACAATATTTTTTTAAATATAGTTTAAAATTGTAATGTATATCTAGAGATTGATTTTATTTTTTATGAGATATTATATTTTTTTTGTTTATTTTCTATGTTTTACTGTTATATCTTTTAATAACACTTTCATATTATAAATTTGTGAGTATAAAAATGAAATTAGTTATATTCCTAGGAAAAAAAATTATACTAGTAACAATAATTATTATAAGCCTTTTAGACAAAAGTGTTATTAATCTGAATAGTTGTCTTGTGTGTTACAAGAAGAAAAAACATGTAAAAATGACCCAAAGAAATACATAAAGGAGTGTACAAAAAAAAGAAGAGGAAATCTTTCTATAAACCAAAGGTTATCCACCTGAAAATACACAGCTACATACATGTATGTATACATATCTATCTTTACATATACACACATGTATGTACGCATATAAATATCTCATGTACTATCTGATGTTTAGTTCCCAAAACATGTTTGGTATTATGGACCCAACCATGCAAAAAAAGGGACTCATGGGTTCTGCAGATAGAAACCCAAAAACTTTCATCAGAAAGAAAATGAAATTGTTCTTTTTGAATTTTCTTTGTCTTGATATCAGTGAAGATTCTCTATATCTGCACAAAGAAAAGATCTAGTATCAGATTCAGCATTTAGAAGCAAAGCTAAGATAATTAAGATTCATTGATCAGGTTAATTATTTACCTGTACTTTCTTGTAAGAACATGAAAAGGGAAGAGTGGATCAGTTCAGATCTCAAGAACAATGACTGTAAAAAAGAAGAAGAAGATCGAATCAGTTCATGTGTTATCTCCTGTTAAATTTTTATAGGAATCAAAAGATCTGAAACTCACAGTCAGAATCTGTTTTGACCCATTTACCCCCATCGCTACTACTTCTTCCTTCTTCTTCCTCATTCTTCAACGAAAGCTGTTGCTTGTCTTGCAAGTATTTCTTCGTTGATGTTTGCTTCGAGGAAACTTGAGCGTTTATTTTCTTGTGTAGCATCATTCTCAGCAACTGTAGATATAGAGTGTAAATTATTTGAGAGATGGAACAAATTAAATTCGAAATACGTGGTTATACATGAACTCTGACAGTACCTTCTCCATTCTCGATTCTTGAAACGTGTCTTTCAAGCTAGGGTTAGGAGCAGGAGAGAAACCTTCTGTACAGACAAACATCTTCTTGAGAAGATAAGAAACAGAGGTTTTGCTCAATTCTCTCTTACTCTTCTTCTTCTTATTCTTGCTCTCTGTAGAAATCGCTTTGCATCTCCCTAAGATAACACTGATCGTACGCTCAATGTCTTCTTCCTTCTCATCACAAAGCGCGTTGCTGATTCTTCTATCGACCTCAAGACTCGAAGGACAATTCAAGAATCTATCCAATGGAAGATTCGCCAATTCTCTATTCACATCAGACTTCCTCTTCTTGCTCCTTCTTGTCAAGAGCTTCGTCAGCTCCTTCTGCAATTTCCCAACTTCCTCGGGAGTGAAATCTTCTTCTGGATCGTCGGAGGAAGAAAGATCTTGATCTTTATCTTGCGCTTGACCCTCCACGTGCACATTAGATGACGACTCTGCTTGAATCACTTCTTGATCAAGTTTTGGTGGTGTTTGCTCTTTGTTTACACTACCGAACGTTCCAATAGCGAGTAATCCGTGAGGCCAATCGTTAAACTCCTCTCTCGGATGATCTTGTTTCCATAAGACAAAACAAAATTATCAGAGAGCGAACCAATGGAAAGGATTAGGAGTGGTATTTTGCAATTGCACATGTCCCTAGTAGACAACAGCTTTGATAATCAAAATTTGTTGTTTCAACGAATACGTAGACAATAGAATATAGTTTATGTAATCTTGAACTTACGAGAAGAAGCAGAGGATATGCTTGGTCTATGAGTAGTCCCCTGTTTCCCATGTAGCTTGTTCTGCATCCACCCTAAGAACTGAACAAACAAAAAAAACCACTTATGAGTAATCATGTTACATTATCTGAGAAATCAATGAACCAGATCATATGAGTGGTTAAACTAACCTTCATGTCTTAATGACCCGGAAGAAGACGAAGAATAAGAAAAGATGAAAAAAAATTGAAAAGAAATAACTCGGCTTTATGGGTGAATTAAGAAGCTTAAATACAAGTAGAAATTCAAAGAGTACGAAGATCTTTAAAAAAAATTTTGTTGATGAATTTGATGGTTCAAGAAAGACGCCAAAAAAAAAAAAGTTTTGTTTTTAACAAATAATCTCTGTGTTGTTTTGGTTTGGTTAAGTTCTGTTCAGATCACCTCTCTACTCACACTCTTCTTTATACAGCTCACGACGTAACACTCATATTAAAGCACATATCCCCGTGCAAACGATCGAGGTCCAAAGAAACATTCTTCCGTGCGTATTTAATTTGTATTATAGCTTAGTTAATGGAGTATTATAAAAAATATTAGTTTTTCTATTGGAGAGAACGTCACGGCTTTGATCACGATTCATATAACGGCACTTCGTTTCATCATAAAGTCTCAAATCTTCCTTTTTTCTTTACCATTTTTCGACTATCTATAAAAGGAGATGAAAATTATATTGAATCCCTAGAAAAAAATTGTATCGTCCTTGAATGGTTACCATGCTGACACGAAGATATAGAGGCTTCCACACATTTTGTTATGTCTGTGATTTTCGTGGAGTTTTTCATTTTTAATAGATTTCTTGAATCATATGGGATATGACTATCTTGGCTTATTTGTGTAACTAGGTGGACGCAAATTAGATGTACTACACGTTGGTTTATTAGTTAAATTAAATATTACATTTTAAAACAACATATAAAAAAATTAATCGGTCAATGGAAGCACTTAAATTAATACTTATTAATATGTTTTTAAAAAATATTTTTTTGTATTAAAAATAAACTTAAAATTTTGTAATACATAACATCTTATCGATTGACTAAATGTATCGCGATCTTGTTAATTACAATTTTGATATGTGTCAAACTTTCGTGAAAAGTAATAAATTTTGTAAAATGAACTTTATATCATAAGATTGTTTTTTAAAAAGTTATAATATGACTCATGTTGAACCATCAACTTAGTTCTATGTGTGATATACTGATATGTTATGGTTAAATTCATAAATAATTAGATTTGTTTATTGTATACGAAAATTTGTCCTTGTAAGATGTTAATAATTTTTTGATAAATATAATGAAATATTATGTAGTAGATATATGAAAAAGAATATGGGAAATAAAGTTTTTAAATAGCTTTCAAATGTCTTACCGTACAAATCAAATGTCAAAAAGTATAAATATGAAACATCATTTTAATTTGTGACCTCTTACCGCGAAACTTATTATTGATCAGAAATATTTGCTTTCCAGAGTTTTGATCCACTAGTAATTATAACAAAAAGACTATAATATGTAAACTTTTTATATATATAAGGCTAATATCAAATTCTAGGAAGTTTCAGAAAAAACTAAGAGGGAAAAAGACAGAAAGAAAGAGTGAAATTAAAAAAGCAAACTCCACGAAGGAACTCATGCCATTGTCCCCTTACCTTTTGGAATTCTCAAGTTCTCATCAGCTAGTACTTCCTCTCTATACGTTCTATGTCTAATTCTCATTAATAATTGAATCATATGTTGTGGGCGTGTGACACATTTTAATCTGATCATCGGTATATTACACGTTACATGGTGCCACGTTAGTATTACAAAATTGATGGAATTTATACGAATCTCGGATTTTCTATTGGCCACATGAATTTTTTATTGACCAAGTTTGTGCACAGTATCGTTTTTTTTTTTTTTTTAATGATTTGACTAAACCGTTGGATTACTGCTATAAACTATTGATGATACTGATAAGTGATAATGTTTTGTTTTTCTTTTTAATGCATCATCCATTTAATATGTTAAAGATATATATATATATTTGCTTGTATATAACTAAGTATTTAAGCAATATTAATATGATCAATAAGTATAATTCTTATATTAGCATTGAATGAAATGAAGTACTTATATCTTGAACTTGTGAAGTTGTGATGACCTCCAGTAAAATAAAATGAATGATTATGCAGTTAATTAACAAATTGTTTTATTAATTCATAAGAATAACAAAAAGAAAGTCGCCATTCTAAAATAAAAGGGCAAAAAAAAGAAGAAAAGAGAGTGAGAGAAGTGAGAAAAGAAGAATTGAACTATTGAAGAAGGAGACAAAAGGAAAGCACTAAAAAGCAGTCGCGCTTTATCACCGGAGAGTTGAGCCCACCACACCACTCCCAATCACGTGAACTCAGGTCCAATTGACATTCGCCACGTCATGCCTGGCCTTGCCTTGTCCACTTGTCTTAAATAATGGAATCTATTTTATTCATTTATCTGCGTTTATAAATAGAGGTAGTTTGCCAAATACTTAAAAAAAAAATAATTAAACAAATACTATAATGCATTATATATATATAAGATAATATATTAGTCTAATTTATATATTTGATATTTTTAAAACAGCCACACCTTAAGAATTAAAAAAAGATATTAACATGATATTTTGTTATACGTAAATTTAACATGCGAGTTTTAATTGATAAATTAGACCAAAATTCGAAATATAATGGTTTGTGATAATGTTGTTGATTTATGAATATTCTAATTTAGATATGTATATAGACAAAAAAAAGATTAATAGATAAATCTACATGTATTTTCGTCTAATTAGGTCAAAATTTAGTCAACGTCGTATTGACAATTTTACCATTTTAGACTTTGCCTTTTTTTTTATTACAGTTACTAAATGTTTTCTAGTTCGTGTAATCACACACTCTTGTAAAAAACCTACAATTTCTAGTACTTATACCAGAGAGATAAGCAAAGAAAGAAATGGTGAAAGAGACACGTGTCTTAAGGTAAGAGGTTGGGCAGGTGGGTCCAAATGTGCAACACTTTTCCCAGAGGGGTCGGGTTGACTTTCAACGGCTAATATCAATTCCACATGCACTAGCCACTAGCCAAAGAACTCTCTTGAGCAAATGATGCACCAATATCCAAGACATTTTCATTACTTTTATATATTTATTTCTTTTTAATTACTTGTTTTATTTATATACTTATACCAAAGTTTTTTAAAACTGTGCGTATAGACGGATGACATAGTTTATGCTCAAAGCCTCAAACTATAGGTATGAATACTAAAAATCAATGTATGCTAATCAAATACATTTAACATTATTATATGGTGCTATATATATTAATAGTAAAATCGAATATATCGATGTGGGATTATGGGTAATTTTAAAACAATTATACAGCATGAGATAGATAAATTACTGTAATTTTAAGAGAATGATCAAAGTCCAATAGCGTTTCATGTTTTCAAATGAACTACTATCATTGGAGGAAACATACATATCTTATTTGTCCCCGTGAAACTTTGTTCTTACGTTAACTTCTTCTATCGCCTTCCTCTCGTTGATCTCCTTTGATTGTATTAGTTATCAACAGTATCTTTACCAAAATCGAGATTAATTATATTAACGTTAAAATATCGGAGTGTTTGTGGCGACTTGACTCTAAATGGTACATTGGTATAAAAAATGGGAGGGAAATGAGGAGAAAAATGGATTGTGGACCACTTAAACAGTCATTATTGGAAATAATGTGTGGTTTATATGGTTAAGACGTTGCCTTAAGCATTTACTAATCGTGATTACCAACAAAAGCGAGGTTTTGAGATGTCTTTGTGATTTTAAACAGAACACGTGTAAGGCATCTGAATAGTATTATAGGCAACTATGCAACTGATCAAACTACTGAAAGTACTTTTTTTTTTTTGGTAGGAACTACTGAAAGTACTTTTGTACTATAATAGTATTAAAAAAAAAAAAAAAGTACTAAGATCATCTCCAACCCATCACTCTATTTTTTACTCTAAAATAGAGTAACTCTAAAATAGAGTAGAGTTTCTCTCCAACCCCACTCTATTTTTAGAGTAACTCTATTTTTTCCTCTATTTTAGTGTAAAATTATAGAGTAGAAAATAGAGTTACTCTATATATAGAGTAATCCTATTTTTTACTCTATTTTAGAGTAAAAAATAGAGTGGGGTTGGAGAGAAATTTACTCTAAACTCTATTATAGAGGAGGAAATAGAGTGAGGTTGGAGATGCCCTAATGTACTATCATTATGCAACTCCTCAGCATCCCATTCGTTTGGTAAGTGGGAGTTTTTTTTTCGGTTACAAAATAGATTAGTCGTTAATTACAAAAATACACGCCTTATCAATTAAAAATACCTTTCTAAGTTTTCCTACACATTAAACCTATTGTAATATTTTATTAATATAATATCAAATAAGACCACAATTATGTTTCTATAATTAATAAATTGATACTATAAATATATATTGGAATTTTATAAAAAAATTGTATACTAAAGATAAAACAATACAATGTTGCTCTAGGAAACAAAAGTAAAGTTTAAAATGAAAGGAAAATTACTAATACACGACTTTCTATATGTTTTAGGAATTAGTGAATAATCGAGTTTCAACATCTACGAAAATAGTTGTGTTTTACTTTTGGTCACTGTAAACGTTTCAAATTATCAATTTGTCATACTTGATGATTTACATTATTCTGGAAGTACTTTGGATTTCATAAACGATAATGAAAATTAAGAATAGAAATTTTGGTACGCTGGCATGGGTATAATTAGTACTACTCGTCAAATTATTAAAAGAGGTTTAAATTACATAATTAGTGAGATACATTTTTTGTAAAAAGGAAGAAGAGAGAGGCACATCGAGATAAGAAAAAAGAGAAGAAAGAAGAAGAAAATGGGGAAGCACGTGGAGTGAGCATGACGAGGTCTCTTTGTGTTTCGTAACCTTTCCATTAGTCTACCAAATCTTTCCATTTCTGGAATGTTTTCTCTCTTCCGCTTCCTTTCTCAATCTACTCAACTCTCCCTTTGTTCAATGCCCTTTAACATATAACCTTTAACCAATGAAATTACTCTTATTAATAATATATAAATGTCGAAATTTCAGATCATTCTCATTGGATCTGAAATCTCTTTGTCTCCAAGTCAAAATATTACAGGCTAATCTTGTTAGAGATACTATAAGAAAACAATGTTGGAATTTGTTTACTGTCTATTGGTTTATTGGTACTTGTTCTTCGTCGTCTGTCTTTGAACCTGAGCACCGAATTTGAATTTGGATGTGTACTGATTGTATAACCCTTTTCCCAATTTTTGTTTAACAAAACTAAGTAAAGTAATTGCCTAGTTGTAGTTCATATATTTTGCTTAGTGCTTACCATCAAGGTCATAATACAGCTGGTTTCAAATGTATAGATTCTACTATCAGCAATATTATAAATGGCAGCAATATAATTATGTAACTACACTTACAATATAACAGTTACATGATTTTAAACAAAAGCATAAGCAACAACTAACTTTTATTTTTCTAACCAAAAAAATATAAAAATAACTCTTTACTCATTTTTGCAAAAAAAAAAAAAAAAAAAAAAAAGACACAGTTAACACTGTCATAATTGTTTAGGCATTTGGTTCACAACTACATGTAATGAAACATGATTTGGTATTTTTAACGACGACATATGCATCAGATGGTTGTTACAGTGTTGGATCAGGTGATCGATCATCGATCGTCTGAACGAATACTCAACAAAACAAAGTGGGTGAAGAGTCTAATCCGAGACTCCATCTACAACAATATATAATGAAAATTTTGATCTTAATTTTTAGATGATGTTCCCTAAAAATAAGCAATATCTTGACTAATCCGTTGTTACTACAGAATGATTTGTGCAATTTTTTTTTTTTTTTTTAAATTCATCCAAATTACTTTTCTAAAGCTGATCCGAGATCCCATTTACAATAACTCACGATGAAGAGTTTGATCTTCCCTTTCCGCTGATATTGCAACCGAATCCAAAGATTCCAAATCGATGCAAGCACTTAAGTATTGGCTACTTAGTAGCACTGAGATTTGAGTTTTGTGGAATCTAGTAATACTAGGAAACTTAAACCAAAAGCTGCTGATCTACATAGACTACATTACCATGTTGAAATTCTTATATTAAGGTAGACTTTTTGATGAGTGCTAGCGTAAAACGCATAAACTTACAACTGAGCAATGATTCATAATTTAAAGGTTGTATTTTTGGTTCATGATTCAATTAGTAAATTAGAGTAAAAAATGCTTCCAACTTGGAGTTGAACTTAAATTTGTGTGAGGTTATCTATCAGTAACGTTTTCACTTTTCATGCACATCAAAACCAGTCCTAACAATCAACTTTCTAGAATGAAAAATAATTAATAAATCAAATATATTAGCTAATTTCATAAATTAATAAATCTATCATAGTATATGTAGTCAACTACATTAGCCTTGTATAATTGTATTTTTCAAACTTAGCTTACATCCATCTCTAAATTATACATACAGATATATTATTAGAATTACACATTATATTACTTTTTCTCAAGAAAGTAAATCCATTATTGAATTTACATTCGCTCCTTAATTTTTTTAATTTTATGGTGTCTCTTACAATGTCCTGATTAGAGGTCAAGACAGCCACAGACTTCGAAACAGCAACCAATACACTGGAAACAAGCCAATGCTGCACAGAGCTGAGAGAAGACTATGGTGCACTGATCGCTCACCCTCGACATGCACTGCAAGCAACACATACAGCAAACGCGATCCACCACTCCTGACGCAGCTCTAATCAGAATATCCGCTCCTTCCGGATCCTTTGGCTCCTCCATCCACGGCGGCACATTCTTTAACGTCGCCACCACGTTACCGAACCCAAACCCTTGTTTCCCAAGCAAACTCGTTCTCAAACTGTTGTTCCTCTGCATCTGTTTGTGGATTTGGTATGGTGGGTTCCGTAGAATCTCTTTGATTGAAGCTGGTCTTCCTATCATCTTCTCTTCCTCATCGTGTTGGAGTGATAGAACCATTTGTGTGTATTCGCTAGGAAACCCTGTTTGTATACTCAATCTCGTGACCTGATCAAAGAAAACAAATATGAGATTAGCTAAGAAGAAACAAGACCAACAATGTCACAATCCTTACTACACCTTCTCTTGTAGCTCTTTCTTGTCTTCGAACCAAGCACGAGCAGTGAGTTCATCGATTTGTCTCTTTGCAAGAACCTGTTTTTTAAAGGTTAGCAAAAGGAGCTTTGTTGCATTTCTTACAATTTCGAGATTATATGACAGTAATTAAGTGACCTTGTCTAGAGGAATGTCTTTAGCCTTCTGCACTGTTAACTCTATTGTGAAACAGCTCATATCAGCCAGTGTGCCTCTGAGTTCAACTTCATCTGGGAACTCTCCTTTGTATCTTCCAGACAAGATCAGCGGATGACCAAGCGTAATGTCTGGAATCTGACAAGGAAACAGCTGCAAAAACAAAAAAAGACATGAGAGAGTCAAGAAAGAAATCCAACTACTTGATGTTATTATTATTGAAGTTGTTTAAGTACCTCGACTGAGCGGAGGAGTTTGAGAGCATCGAAAGTGGTATTGGCTACGATCGTTGAAGAAGCTGTATCGAATAGTCTACTCATCTGATGCTCGAATGAATCTGGCTAGGTGTATTGTTAATACAATTTAAGAAATGCTTTTAGTTTCTTGATTCTGAAATAGTACACTATCAGCGATAATGAAAGGAAATAAACCGGGGGGATTACGATCTACCTGTGCTGTTCGTGCCATCATAGTAACCATTCCCTATCCGCGCTAGCATTTGCAAGAAGTAGTGGTTGCAAAACGAACCTGCGGAACTGATTCTAATCAAGATTTTGAACATTTATATGAGAGAAGCAAGCAAAAGCAGAGTATGCTTACTTACCAATGCCAAAGGTAGATATCCGAGGAGAAATCGATTTTCTGTTTCTGCTACAACATTCTTTCATAGCATTACATATCTCTCTCTCGTTGTCAACAGATCCATCAGTGACAAGATACACAAGAGGAACTCCAATATTGCTTCCTTCAAGCAGTTTCATTGCCTAAACACACATGAAGAAGAGTCTGAGAACTATTGACTTATGTCTCAGAAAGAGATAAGCGATTCTAGACAAAGACCTGTTTGAGGGGCAGTAACATGTTTGTTCCACCATTTGCAATTAAATTACTATCGAGCCATTCAGTCACAGCAGAGATAGTTTCATCTGTTGCAAACTCCATCGAAGTTGAGAATTCCAGAATGTCGTCATTGAAGGCGATTATGTTGAAAACATCTTCAGCTTGTAGCTTAGCCAAACACTCTAACAAGGCTTTCTTTACATCCTCGAGCGGCTTCCATTTCATGCTTCCACTTATGTCGATCACAAACACAACTCTTCGTTTGAAAAGCTGCAGATGATAACAAAATTACATTGATCATGTTCATAGTAAGCAGAAAGGTTCATCGTAGTTGTAAGAGCAAACCTGCTTATGCTTGGTGGTTCCAGGGAAAAGGTACAAACAGAACATTCCTCTGTCATCTGAATCCCATGGAGATGGAGACTTAACCATTACATTACCAATAAGATCACCAGAGGAAACCTGTAGAAGGAAAACAAAGATCAATCTAATTAGGATCAAGAGAAGAAGAATACAAAAATGCTTCAGAGGAATCAAGAAATCTCACATTGAATGAAACACTAAAATCAACCCTTGACCAAGATGATACTTCAGCTTCATACTCGCAGCTTAATTTACCCACTTCACGGTTAATCACCTGAGAATGATGATCACACATTACACAATCCATAGTAACAATCTGATAAAATATTGTTGACACAATTAATACCTTCAAAGGATGGCTTGTATAACTACAAGCTACTTCGCCACCACTAACACAAGAATTCATGTTTAATACAATCTTTTCTCGTTTAATAATCTCCTTGCCAACGGGAATCACATAAGCAGGGAATCTAAAAGGCACGTTGAGATGAAACTTGCCGTCTTTGAAAATCAATTTCTGAGACCAATTCACATTAACCGTAAAGATTGATCCTCCATTAACCTATAAGTAACAACAATATTCCAAACCTTTTAGCATTAATTACCACAAAAATCAAAAGAATTAACTATGAAAAGTGAGACAAAAGAGGGTAAACAACAAACATGTGGGATCTTGAAAGTATAGATATGAGACTTGAAGAAACGTGAATCTTTGTCTTTATGAACGTTTTCAAAGTCAGATGTCTCATCCTCTGTAACCAGTTTGGTCTTGTAAGATTTCTCATTGCTCAAAACATCAATCTCAGCACCTAGAAGTGAGCCCTGTTACACAATGTGTTTCAATTATCCCCAAAAAATATCTGGAAAAAAAAAATACTATTATAGGAAAGAAAGAGAAAAGATAGGAAAAAAGTCGGTTTGTCATTTTGTTGTAATGAAATTACCTTCTCACCCATGGGAACAGCGACGCAGCAGTCAAAGCGTTTGCTAGGCATAACGCAGTGAACTCGCCACCGTCCGGTAACGGTGACGAACGCCGTGTCGAGCCAACAATCTACTTTCATCTCAACTCCGAGCATCTGAAGCGGCACGAGCGCTGAAGGATCGCACCGTGCGTGAACGTACGGCTGGTAGCTAGGAACATCGGGGTTATCCACAGCCACCGGATCTGTGATTGAAGCGTAAGCCGTAATTGCCGTCGGAAGAAAATTCTCCGGCGATGATGGAGAATCCGGGAGTACAGGAGGAGTGTTGCCTTTGCCGTAGTAAATACGTCTTGAGAGCTTAAGACCTTGCTCCACTCGAACTGCGAACCCTTCGGACATTTTATTTTTCCGGCAATGAATATGAAGAGAGCGAAAATGAGAAAGTGAAGGGATTTATCAGGTCCGTGTTTAAAGGGGGATTTTAAAATCGGCCGGTGAAAGGAACGGCGAGAGAAAGATTTTAATAAGTGGGAAACTGTGGCCAATAGTTAATATCCACGTGGAAAGCCATCCTGCCGCCACAACAGTCAGGATTATGTTTTGTAAAAACAAAAAAGATAATTCTTTTAATTAGTTTCTTATAGAATAAATAAATTCTTTTTTCAAACATAGTATAATTAAGGTTAATAACTTCAAACTCAATAATTGTACTAGTTTTAAGAAGAAAATAAAACTCAATAATAGTGTTTCTACTTTAATAATAGTTTGGTGAAGAAAAAAAAAGCCAACATTTTGAAGGTTTTCCTTTTGTCATTTTGAGTTGAATGTTTGCAATTGAGAATCATATCGTATATTCGTATATACTAGATGAAAGTATTTTTTCCAGAATTTGACAAAATCATCATTTCTTCATTAATTGTTATTTTTGTTATTTTAATAGTTAAAATTATTTGCTAATTACTCTTTTAATGAAAAAATATTTAATTAATTTTTTTAAAAATCTTTAAATTGTTGATTTATAGGCTTACTATTTTTATTAAATGGACTATTCGTATCAGAAAGACTCACAAAAAAAAAAAAAAAGTGATTGATCAACTTTAAAAAACTTTCAAAATTTGGTCAATATAATTTATGTTCAATTATTTATGTTATTTGGTCATAAAAAACCATTTCTCATTCTATGATCCAGTTTTCAAAATTTGCTTAATTAGTTCTATCAGTTTGTTTAATCTATTACGATGTTCTAAAAAAGGACTTCATGATTATATCTGCAAGTTAGTTTGGTGTTCCATATTTAAAATCACTCTTAACAAACAAAAAATCCCACTACCAATATTCAATTTTCTTGCCAAATGTCGAATTTACATGACAAATGTAGATTCTACATATTACTAGTGTGACTTGGGTTCCATTATTAATTTATTATCACATACACATACAAAAGCTTTTATTTATAGAAAAAATCTACTATTATATATATAATTTGACTATATCGTTTTTGATTTCAATAAATACATATTGTAAAAAGATAGTAAATGTTTTTAAAATACCTCTAACGAATCTTCCGGCTCCACGTCGAGACCGGACCACGATAGAATGCTCAATAAATTATTAGACATGTAGGCCATGTACAATAAATCACGATTATTACACCCAAAAACAAACAGCTTTCACTTTATATACTGATGGCTAAGAAAATAACTTGGGTTATTACTCGTTACTCATTTCTATAGGTGATCACTGATCAGTCAATTTCAAATAACGGTACGGATTACAAATTTTGTTTGCATAATTAGTCAAAGTATTGACATAAATAGGGTCAGGTTTTGATTAATAAGGTGAGTAAAAGCTGATTTAACGGATTCTTGTCTGCCATGCTTTCCATTACTAATGAAGATTTTTATTTGGCAAAGTTTAATTAGACAATTTAGGCTTCGGTCCACTAAGATTTGAGGCGGCCCTACCTTCATTATAATAGTATGAAGTTGTAACCACTAATTAGTCGGCGTCGGGCCAACCACAACACTGCTGACATTTCAATTGTATTTATTTTTCTACGTTATGATATTCCTTTCTTTTCATTTTTCATTTTTACTTTATGATTTTATTAGTTTGACTGTTTAATTTATTTTGTTATCTTCCTATAATCCAAGTCAATACACTCATAAGTTATTTTCAACTGCGTGTCATCGATTGAAATAAGATAGGCGTGGAACAATCTTTATTTATTTAAATCGTTTGTATATAAAACTAATTACTTCCTCAATTAACAAGCTGAGTACAATCATTTGAAAAACGACATGAATGTGCGTGTCATGACCAACTCATTTGATTTAATATAATTCTTTTGGGAAAGCTTTCAATAATTTAATGATTTATGCTTGTAAGTAGTATCTCGAAAGCGGGATCAGGGTTATAACAAGTTTATATTCCCTCTAAATTTTCTTATGAATAATACTAATTAAATGGTTTATGCACTAGTATGTTTTTTGCTATTATTATAGTTTATCCGGATTTTTTCCTAAAGATGTTTTGTATCATATTACCAGTTGTTTTTTTCTAAGTAAAAATATTCAGATACATAATAAATTAATAATATACTCGTATTTCGTTATCAACGACAACAACACCATCTGATACACAAGAATAGAATACTCAATCTGGCTCTCAGAGGCCCAGGCCCAATATTACTGTTTAAATGAGTCGAAGGATAAAAAAGTTGAGGCCCATATCTAAAATACATATTAACTTCGATCTTTTGCCCGTTTAGCGCATATAAGTAGAACAAATAATGAACTAAAGAGGCCAATTATTATTTTTTCTTCCGTCTAAAGAGAGACCAATGGTTAGCTTTATTTTTCTATTAAATGATTTTTTGCTTCTTTTTTTTTTCTTTTTCTTTTTTTAAATAACTGAGTGATTCCTTTTCTACTACATTTTATTTCTCTTTTGAATATGGGAAAAAATTTCTGGTATAATAATACGTTGAATGGTAAGTTTTGTGTTTTTCTACTACATTTTATTTGTTTTTTTCCCGGACTAAAAAGTAAAAGTCAATTTTTGAAAGT
This sequence comes from Erysimum cheiranthoides, assembly GCA_011420285.2. Classification (NCBI taxonomy): domain Eukaryota; kingdom Viridiplantae; phylum Streptophyta; class Magnoliopsida; order Brassicales; family Brassicaceae; genus Erysimum; species Erysimum cheiranthoides. The sequence goes on along the minus strand of CM022179.2, from coordinate 3,899,726 downwards.
CGTTTTCAAACATTTAATACTAGAAAGTAGAAACACAGTCTATCATATATTTCTGAATTCTGATCACCTGTGAAATTTCGTTTTTTTTTTTTGGTGGCTAATCGAGTCGGCTTTTATGTGATGGCCCTTCATTTCCGCAACCTTCTTGCGTCTTTCTTTTTTCTCCTGTCAGACTTTTTAAGCATAAGTCAAGTCACGTCAATATCTTACTTTAGATGTGCATGACGTAATAATATCTATTTTTAACTTTCCGTGTATTGTATATGCATCCAGTTTCGGAGTTGACCTATGTTAAATTACACTAAATCGGCCAGACTTAATCCATGAAATTCCCAAATTCTAGTTTCTTAATATCAACATTACTTTTTCTCGATCTAACTATTGAGAAATACTCTATACTCCTATTTTAAATGAAAAAACTTGTTGTACTTATGAGATGCGGAAAGGCCATTTTTTCCAAAATCAAGGACACTCCACGAATCTGTCTCTCTATATTTTTGAGTTGTGTATCTATCATCCACGTGAAACACACCTTGAAAGTTTCCCAACCGATGATGTGAACACTTTTCATATTACGGCTTCATAATTGACATTTAATTTTACAATATTTTTTTGTTTACATATATGTATGCTTCGCATATAGGATTCGACTGGATTGAGTTAACGTGCAAGACCTTACAGATCATATATTTTAACACATGTTTCTAGAATATACTAGTATGGACGCTAAGAATTAACAATAATACAATACATTAAGAAAAAGTATATAATTTCCTAAACCATTAAGTTAATTGTCCACGTTGCGTTATAATGAAATACAATGGTGGCTTTATAGTTAGTATTACATAAAACAACTTTTCTTTGTTTGGATTATAGCTTTTAATCTATAGTTTTACAAGTCTCGGATTAGCTATATTGACAATACATGCATATAAACATATACAGTATCTCTATGCATTTAAGTGTACTCGATCTACATACAATCAGTCCATCAGTTCAAAGTTGTCAAATGTCTTAACCAAAATGAAAATGTGTGTTGTTTTATATGCTTTCTTGTTGTAAAAAAGTTATTCAAAACTAATAGAACAAAACAAGTTTTAAGTTTTATAAAATTGATCACTGGTGTCCTCAACAATAATAATTTCCAAGTTCTTGCATTTCTTTTGTATTTTTATGTGAACTAGCAATATATATATGCTACTACTCGTCATTTGATAAATTTATACGAATAAAAAAATATTTTAGTTAAATGGTTAATGTTACAATTCTGTATTTTTTTATCACCGATACTATAATTCAACAAATGGCGTTATCCATTATAATAATGACTGAGATTGTGAATTTTGTATACCCAAAAATAATATGAAAAAAAAAACTGTAAATTTATACAAATACTTCATTAATTATTTTTATTGTCCTATAATCTATTTGCGCAATGCGCATTTGGCTAATTCTATCCGCAGTTGCTTGGCAAAATATTCGTCGATCTGTTTGCTTTTCTTTTGTCAACGTACGTGATCTTTACTTACCGTAGTATCAGTATAAAAGAAAGAATTAAAATGACAAGAGAACTATTAAAAATTATTGCAACTTGCTCTTTCTTCATTGGCCATAATGTTTATATTGGATCTATAGGGAATCGCCAACAAGGCATATCCTTTCGTTTAATTATTCCACGCAATCATTCAACTAAAAAATGAATTATATACGTGGCCATTATATGTATCCTAGCTATACTTTTGCATTATACATAGTTTTTAATTCTTTTCCCAAGCATTAGCTATGGCCTATGAGAATAAGATTATAGTTCACAAAATTAAGAGTGCTATTAAACTATTTATTCCCTAACACTTACATTTTGAAATTGTATGTATTTATCGATTTGTTTAGTAGTAAATCAGTAACTCTGTTTAAATATTAGAGTTACTGACATGTTTTTCGAATTTCAAATTTTTATCATGAATTGCAGATCCGTCGTTTTTGAAATTATGGTTTCTAAATGATTATTGTATCTAATCAATAATTGGCTACTGTTGGAGACACCATTGGAGCATTGGCAACAGAAATATGACAAAATCTTTCGCACAATTAACACGTACAATTATTAGTGGTTTGACTTGGTCGTATAGCAAAGTTTCACCTCATTTATTATACTTCTTCCACAGACACTCCTAACATTTTTTAAAATTGCAAACTGAACCCTACTAAGTACTAGTAATATGTAGATCCATAATTTTTTGATATCAGCAAAACTAAAGCTAATGTAGATTACCTAAATTTGCGGAAATCTAAATCCACCTTAAGATTAAACTCAAAACTGTAGATACTCCCATAATTTTGATATTAGCAAAATTAATGGCGTGATTAACTATAGTATTCGGTATGCCGTGCGTAATTGAACAATAAATTTGGTTGGAAATGGCGTCATAGACCAAGTGGCGACATCTGATTAGCTAAATTAGTCAAATGAAACCAAACCGAAACGGCTGAAAGTAAATAACATATTTAATTTATTTTAAATTATGTGTGAATATGTTTGGAGAAGAGGTCGGTTTCTTCGCCAGCTGGCTACTTCCCCAGATAGACGGTGAGGATTAAAAGTTGTCAGAAAATCAATTATCTGACGTGGCTTATACTATTCTTCTCTCTCTCTCTCTCCTTTATAACACCAATCATTGCTTCTCCTTCGCCTGCACATTCTCTCTCTCTATCTCTCTCATTCTCTCTTCAAATATTTCCAAAAACTTATTTTCTTTCTTCCTTCTGAAACGAGATTCGTGATTTATATGAACTACTAGGGTTTTTTCCGTGTGGTAAAGAAAGGGTAACTTTTTCATTTGATATCAACAAAAACCAAAAAAAAGAAAAGTTTTTATTTTGTGTGTGTTTTAAATTTACTCTGTTTTGCAATGGTTTTGTTTTGTGAAATTTTCCTCGGTGAAGAAGGGAACTTAGAAGACGGAGAGTGGAAAATCGAATTATAATTGTAGAAAAACAGGAAAAAAGTTTTTTACTTTTTAGAGTCTTTCCCTCTGTTTCAGAAACAGAGACAAATCAAGAAGATCTTATCACAAGCGAAATTGCGTTCTCTTCTCATCTCAATCTACTGGTAAAGATTCTCTTCTTGATTTATTTATTTCATTTCAAAACTTTGAATCGGATTGTTGATCAAATTCTACTAACAGGGTTTAGATCAAGAAACCATGTCTGCGAGTGTACTAAGTGATCCAACAATGCTAATTTCAACACCAGACGTACTAATCGTCTCACCGGCGCCGGCAACACAAAGCTCATGCGATGAGCCAGAGCCGGTGACGTGTGAGTGCTGCGGATTAACCGAGGAGTGTACACAGTCGTACATAGAGATGATCAGAGAGCGTTACATGGGGAAATGGATCTGTGGACTCTGTTCTGAAGCCGTCAAGTACGAGGTGATAAGAACAAAACGATTGGTAACTACAGAGGAAGCTATGGCAAGACACATGAACATGTGCAATAAGTTCAAATCCTCAAGCCCACCTCCGAATCCTACCGGACATCTGATCTCTGCGATGAGACAGATCTTGAGAAGAAGCTTAGATTCACCAAGAATGCTTAGATCCATGCCTAGTAGTCCTTCTAAAGACAACGAAGACCATGATTGTGTTTCTAATGTTTTGTCTAGGTCTGATAGCTGTTTTGCTAGTTTGACATAAAAGCTCATCGTTGAAAAATGTTTAAACCGTCGGTTTAGGGACCCACCTGGAAAGAATCCGGTTTTCAGATTTGAAAATTTCGTCGGTAAACCAAAATTGGTCTCTGTATGTGTTTTTGCCGGATTCGTACTTGTGGAAAATTTTGGGCTAAAAGAACAATACTTTGCTCTGCTTCTTTCTTTTATTCTTTCCCCAATTGCTAATAACTTTTAAGGTTCGGAATTGTGTCGCTGTGAGCTTAGTTAAACAAGAACAAAATAAAAGAAGATATGTTTATACTATTCGATTGAGATTCTTTAGACATTTATCAGACTGAAAAGACATGTATGAACAGAAACCATTGAAGGTAGTAGGGCCATACTTATCTCTGTGATGATTCTCTATCACACAAAATGGAAATGAAAAGGGTGTTTCTTTTAGCCATTAGATTACTTAACTCTTAGTTATTTTTAAATTACTCAAATGATTATAATGTAACGCATGAATCAGTAAGTAACATGTACAAACGTTTGTTTGAGTTATGTTTTCTCCATTAAAAACAAAAGATTAGATGGGTTGGTTGTCCAATATTCACTAACTCACAATAGTTTATGATATTTGGAATTTATTCCAGTTATGATTAAGACAAAATATGAGAATCTTTTTTTTTTTATTGTCAACAAAAAATATGAGAATCTTATTTAAGCATATTTGTAACGTGTAGGCACTCGCAAATTGGCTAACTACTGTACATTGATTCGACATTTCGACTACTTAACCAATCAATTTCCCTTCAACTTGTTATACATCTCCTTAAGGCAAGGAGAAATAAAAGTTTAGAAGCTGGAAGCGTTCAATTTAAGGGATCACATGCGACATATAAATGTACGGCATACACATATACAAGTTTTTATTTATGTATATTGAAAGTCTCAAGTTAACTCGAAGTTTTTCTATGTTTCTTAGAATTATCAATATGCATATGTTGCGTATCGAGCATATATGACACTGGTCCATCGTCTACGTTTACCACTCTTTTGCTATTTTCAAATCGAGTGGATGTGTTGTTCTACTGGTGATTGTCTTAATGGTGTCGTTTTGTTACAGTATTTGGAACTTAACGCATGCTCTTCACTTATCATTAGTTGTCACTTTGTATTACTCTGGTATGTGTGTAATTGTGTATGATGTAGCTAGCTTGAAACATGTATCCTTGAAGTGACAAGCGAAATCGCAAAAGGAGGAGATTGAAAGAACTTGAACTGATATATGGTTAACATTGGATCATGGAGATGCGACACGAGTTGCTGTGGCAATTAAGAGTTGTGCTTGACGTGGGAACATTTTGGAAAGATATCAAAAGATACAAAATATATGCACTAACATCACTTATAAAAAAGTAACAAGTTCGAGAAGATTCGAGTAAATATTTACTCGGAGCTAGTACCTAGGATTAAGAGTTAAATTCTCGACGCCGGCTCAAAGGGGGGACAATGGGTGCGACCGCCCCGGGCCCCGTCCCGTGTCCTAATAAATAAGGGCCCATTTTTTTTATAAAATTTTTTTATTTGTAAAAAAAAATATATATAGTAAACTAAATATAAGATTGAAAAGAGACCCTAAAAAAAATTGTGTGTATATTTTTAATTTTATAACAAAGTTATTTAATACAAAATACATTAAAAATAAATTTATAAGAAATTTTTTTTTGTAGAAAAATGTTTAGGGTCTAAAATTTTTTGTTTGACCCGGGGTCCCTAAGAATTTTGAGCCGTCACTTAATTCTCGTTATAGTAGAACACACCGAATATTAGAAAAATGAGCACATAGGTTGATCTGATAGAGGGGGCAAAAAATTTAGGATCAACGATATAGAACTAGAGAGGCCAACGACAGAGAAAATGAGCTCAGCAAGCTGTTTCATGGATGCCATCTTTGGTTTGAGGGAATAAACCATATCCAGGCGGTTTACCAGGATCGTTGGGTTATCAAACTCTTAGCTAAATCAAACCAAACCAAGAATTCCTCAAAATTGAAATTTTTTAATCATTTCCTTTTTAGTTATTTTAGATTTCATTAATTATCTTCGGATGTGAGTCATTTTTGGTAACTTTATGGTTTATGCCATTACAAATTTACAATGCATAGTTTGCAAATTATTTGAATTTCTAGACATCCTACAAATTTGATTTACTAAATTGCATAGTTTGCTAATTCTTTCTCTTTTCTTTTGTACCGCAATTTGCCAATTATTTCTTACCTTAATAATTAAATGGTGTTCATAGACCATAGATAAATTAATATTGAAAACCTCCCACGGGATAGCTGGGCTTTATATCATACACTTATAGGTAATCATATATTCCACAAATTTTAAGACAAATAAAGCCCAATGGTCCGAACTTATATAAGTAATGGATCGCGTAGTATCGTTATTGATAAATATCTTGAGTATATCATACTCCGACAAAGAATTAACTGACAAAATGTGTCACTTGAACAGTGCATGTTTACTTTGTATGATTCATTGATTTGTAATGGATTGTGTGTTGCTTGAGGGATGTAGGGTCCACTTAATAATATCAACTCTCACAAATCTATCTAATTTCTATCTAATAACGAATTATTTGCAAACTCCAAATAGTAATTCTTAAAATATTTGTAAATGGTTCGAAAATTTTAGAAATGGTGATGTTACTAAACAGCTTCTGGAGCTGGGGATGGAAATGAGTTGTAGTTTTTCTCAATTAGCTTATTTTCTATACTTGTTTCTTGTTCGTCTCCTCATACATCAATCCTACCATCTGGAGCCGGAAAAAGGAAGAGAAAAAAAGATGTGTACATTTTACAAAAAGGACAAGAAATATACTACAAAATTCACTTAAGAAATGCCAAATGCAAAATAAACCAGGATCATAATGTTATCTTTTAGAATTTCTACAGAACAAAAAGTAAATAAAAGGGGGTTACCATTTTCCATATGCGCGCGCCAACATGCTCATATTGAGTTGTGGTCCTTGTGGATGTTAATTTGTTGCTGATTTTTTTTTTTTTTTTTGACATCTTTTTTTTTTTTTTTGGATCAATTTTTTTTGACATCTTTCATGCTGATAGAAAGTTACAATTAAGAATTTTAAAAATGTTTTATTTTGGGATTTTATTTATTCATGAGCATCAAAAAATTTTGTGTAAAGCAAAAAAAAAATCGTAATTATGATTTGACGTAAAATTTATAGCAGAAAAAAGTTGATGTAACTCTTACGTTGATATTAAAAGAAAGATTACAAATTTGTCATTTTCTTGAAGTTGGATTTGATGTTCAAATCTTAATAACCCGTAGATATATGTGAGCGGAAAAAAAGTCTCTCCCATTAGGAGACAACTTGTGATTTTAAGCATCCTGAAAGTCCTCATCAATCATCACCGAGGGTAATGCCAATTTTATAGGTTAGTTACAATTTGTTTTTCGGCTAGCTAGCTTTGTTTGTTTTGGAGCGTACTTTCCTTGGACGGTGTCACATAAAGCAGCATGCTTTTTTCCAACCCCTGGTCGGAAAACGTAAATTTTGAGAAATTAATTAATACTTTCTTTCAAACACATCGAAGTAGCCTAAACGGTACTTTTTCATTATCCGCTAACTCTTGTTAGTGTAGTTATACCAAGACGAAATGATCGGTTCAATAAGGTTGATCCGGTTTGATTCCTTCATTTCCGGTTTTTATATCTTTTAGATATAATTGTGAAGATTAGACGATCCAAGCTACTTTTTTTTATGGAAGACAAAGATTTTGTTTTTTTTTTTCTGAACAAATTTTAATTGTTTAAGCTTTATATATAAGAATACAAAGGACTAGATCTTGCGTGGCCCATAAAGACGTCCACGAAAATGTGACGCATGAGTGTCTTACGCTCACAACTTTATATTTCGCGTGCTTGCATTTGTTTGTTTTAAATTAATTTGAAAGTTTACAACAACAAAAATGGAAAAGTTGAACACCAATGGTCTTTGCCGTTGAAACTTTTAGGGCCGTTGAAACTTTTAGGTGTAAAAAGAGTTCAAATGAAAAATTAGTCAAACGTGTCTTGATATTATTCAAAGAATCAAAGGTAACCAGTACGTTGTCAAACTAGAGACAACGTCCGTTTTATACAAAATAAATATTATATACAATTTTATTTTTTTATGTTTTCTGTGTTGCAACTTACATTTTTCGTATTTTTAAATGTGTTTGACTTCGCGCCTGTCTGCGGATTATGATTTCCTTGAAGTCATATCGACCGAGTAGCGTGGTCTTGTTCATTAAGTCGGAGACAAAGCCTTGAGACGTAATAACCAATATAATACGACCATGCTCCAGGCTGCATCTAAAGGAATATGTGGTCAATAGGATTATAGAAATAAAAAAGAACTTTAGATACATAAACAAAAAACAAAACTGTCAAAAAACAATTTCAAATATATTTTTAACGCTACTAGTTCAATGTTGTTTTACTTATGTCAAATCTTTAGACAAGAAAATAAAAGTTATGTCGAATCCTAGTTATGTAATTGGATCTGAGTTTGATTTTCGATTAATTTTGATGAAAAATGAATTCCGTTATATATATATTACATTACAAATGTCTATTAATTCAATTGGTATAAATTAAATTTGACATGGTTTCGGAGTGTAGACAAATGTACGTATGTTTAACCTGAACTAAAATCAGTCATATCCAAAATTTGATTTGATTGATGCCACTCAAAAGCAATCCAACCCAAAATTGATCTTAAATAAGATTCTATTGAGATAAATAACTAGCATAGACATCACTCGAAAAAACATGCATGTTACGAATCATACATCAAATTAAACTTAGATGAAGCATAAAGTAACACATAAATATGAGATAACTGACTAAAATAAAAACATGAATCCTTATACCGTTATACATATTTCGCAGAATTTTCATAACCAATTTCAAAGTCGGGGGTTCAATACGACAATACGAATGCATTTCCTACTTAGTAGGCGTCGAAGAATCATAACTTATCTAGTCGTATACTAGTACGTAGTAAAAGTCTAATTAAAAGCTTTAACGAAGTTTCATAAAGCGACTAATTGGCCAAACCCAAGACGGAACGTGAGCAACTTGTGTGTACCAAAATCATGGTGGCTATTACGACTTAGAGATACTCTTCTTCCTTGAAAACTCTACAAATAAAAAGATTATCCCTTCTTGAAAGTGTGTGAGCATTGATTAATTTATACAGAAAACTAAAACTATATATGCATAGATATGTCTCTACGTATGTGATGTGTAGGCTTGATATGAGATAATATCGTACGAGAATCAGATACCGTGTTCGTGATTAACTAAAATAAGCGGAAATTATTCAAAGAAAATAAGAGGCAAATTAAAAACGAGCTTTAGATAATAACGAACAGCGTTTTTGGGCTTTCGAAACGTCATCTTCATCTTGCATGCATGTATGTGAGCCTAGTATTATGATTTATGACGATCGAATATAACTTTTGAAATCCGATTAGTGCTTGCGTGCGTGCATCATGAACTGCATCTTGGACAATATAATAGCATATATAATATATGTATACCATCTCGAGACATTATTTTTTTGTTTTCAAATTTACTGCAGGGACAACATGCTTGAAGGTGAAGAACGAAGTTTATCCGCATGTTTAAATGAATATGTTAAATTCCTATATAAATGATCTAATTATCTAAAAAATATGAATTTTATACCAAAAACGTTAATATCTTTTAATGATCAATCCACAGTGTAATATAAGTTGTTGTTTTCTTGATATCTATCTATTTCGAATGCCTCCAAGCATATATTTTCTTATGAAAATGACGAGATTCCATGTGACCGTACTCCGATATTGTTACACTATGTTTAAATACTCAATATTGATTTTATATTGATAGACCTTTATATATGTCGGGGACATGGTCAACTTTCTTTGATGAGCCCAAGATATAATCACCATTTCCGGTTACTTTTAAATTATTTCGCTGTAATAATTATTAATATATTTTTTCACATATATCAAATCAACTGTTTTTTATTAAACAATTACAAACCGATCTTCAAAATCCGAATGTTTGAATTATTAATTTACTTCACTTGTGGTGTTTTTATAGAAAGTAAAAGGAAATGTCAACTTTATTTTACGATCCCGGGATATAATAACCATTCCCGGAAAGACTAGGGGTAATATTGTCATTCAACAATTATACGATCCAAGTCATTAACTTTCTGTCTTCCTCGTTTGCTTCCTTAGCTTTTTGTGTAGACGCGTTCGTGTCTGACTCGGAAACTCAGTTTGACTCAATTAGAAGATATTTTTTGTAACTCTTTTTTTTTTTTTTAATATAAAAAATACACTTGCAACCTTTTTTATGTTTCTTAAAATTCCTGTAAAATTTTTGTTAAAACAAAATATATATTTGGTGATGCAAGTTAGGCATTCAAGAAAATATTGTTTAAGGTATCGATAATTCCTTTTTAGTAAAAGTGTTGAAAGTTACCTTACGTTGAACATTAAAGTGTCCGTATTATTCAGAAAATCTAACAACAAGTTTTGAAAAAATCGCGTTTTAATTTTTGTTACCAAAGGAATAAAACTATGATTGACGAAAGAAAGACAAGTAACTACGAATATTCCAATTAAAAAAACGTGTGGACGGCGAAAAAAGCTCTCTTACCTTTGCTCTCTCTCTCTCTCTCTCTCAAGGCATATATAAATAGCTGTCATCAGCCGATTATTTGTAATCAGAACGCACCAAATAAAGAAGCTCTCAAACTCATTCTTGAAGCTTTAACCTTTTTATGCCATCTCATCAACAAAACCCTCAGATTTAGTATTAATTAATTCTTTGTTAAATGGCCCTAGCTAATGAGATAATGGGTTCTCGTCTTATCTTTGAGAGATCATCCTCACTCGCGTCGCCGTTTCAGTCGCGTTTCTCCATCAAGAAGAGGACACAGAGAACACAGTTCTCGATCAACCCGTTTGATCCGAGACCGATGAGAGCTGCTAACTCAGGCGGCGTCGTGGCGGCCATCAGCGATGATTTGGTTAAAACGCTGCGTATTAGCACCGTCGGTAGAAAACAAGAGAAAGAGGAAGAGGAAGAGAAGGCGGTGAAGTTTAAGGTGAGAGCGGTTGCGACGGTGAGGAACAAGAACAAAGAGGATTTTAAAGAAACTTTGGTTAAGCATTTAGATGCTTTTACTGATAAAATCGGTAGAAACGTCGTCTTAGAGCTTATTAGCACCCAAGTTGATCCAAGTAAGTCATTTAAAAAATAAAATAAAAACTTTTTTTTTGCGGTCATTTAAAAAAGGATTTGTAATATAGGATGGGTTCCGGTCAAAGTTTGATTTTTTTATTAATTTCTCACAAAAATTTGTCAAACTTAATTGTAACAGAAACGAATGAGCCGAGGAAGAGTAAAGCGGCGGTATTGAAAGACTGGTCAAAGAAATCGAATTTAAAGGCGGAGAGAGTCCACTACACGGCGGAGTTCACGGTGGATTCCGCCTTTGGTGCGCCGGGAGCAATCACGGTGACCAACAAACACCAAAAAGAGTTCTTCCTTGAGAGCATCACCATCGAAGGTTTCGCATGTGGCCCTGTTCACTTCCCCTGCAACTCGTGGGTCCAATCCCAAAAAGACCACCCATCCAAACGAATCTTCTTCACTAATCAGGTAATCAATTAAATCTCAATCAAAACCATCAACAACTCCCATTAAATATGAATTCATATATACCATATACTCATGTCATGGTGGGTCCAAATGTCCATATATTGTCTTAATTAACAAATGGGACGTCTAACTATATACTTTGGATTGGAAAATTAACTGTTGTTGGAAAATTGTGTGCAGCCTTACTTGCCGAGCGAGACACCGTCCGGTCTAAGAACTTTAAGGGAGAAAGAGTTGGAGAATCTAAGAGGAAATGGGAAAGGAGAAAGAAAATTATCAGACAGAATATACGACTTTGATGTCTACAACGACATTGGAAATCCGGACATATCACCTGAACTAGCCCGTCCCACATTCGGCGGTCGTGACTTTCCCTACCCCAGACGCTGTCGAACTGGCCGGTCTTCTACGGACACCGATTTGATGTCAGAGAGACGAGTGGAGAAACCATTACCGATGTATGTGCCAAGAGATGAGCAGTTCGAGGAGTCTAAGCAGAACACTTTTGCTGCGTGTAGGCTTAAGGCAGTTTTACATAACCTTATACCTTCACTGAAAGCTAGCATTTTAGCTGAGGACTTCGCCAACTTTGGTGAGATCGATAGTCTTTACAAAGAAGGCTTACTTCTCAAGTTAGGGTTTCAAGATGATATGTTTAAGAAGTTCCCTTTGCCTAAGATCGTCACTACCCTCCAAAAATCTAGCGAAGGATTGCTTAGATACGACACTCCCAAAATAGTTTCAAGTAAGTACATTAATTACTTCTGACAGCTTTTAATTTTCTGACAACTATTACGTCATTCACTCGTCTATCTGTATGATATTTCGAGGTTCATAAGTTTAACACATGTGCTATCACATGCCGTTTAAGGACCAATCCTTAAAAAAATCCTAATGATTACCATCACCAAATTTTACCTTTATTTTATGGTTTGCTATAGGTCCATCACTTCAGTGTGTATTTGGAGCCAACAGTGAAACTTCCCCATAGATTCCCTCCAATAGAGAAACATGATTCACGTGCTCAATTAATTTGTTTTTTTTTTTTTCGCGTGCTCAATTAATTTGTTTAATAGTTGTTTTCACTAGAAGTTAAACTTCGCTATAGTGGTGGTAGTTATAGTAGTTTGCGAATAATTAATTAAAAGCGTTCTGTTTTATATTAGCTATCTAAACTGCTTACTTAGCTCTTGTTATTATACTATTAGTGTAGCTTATCTAATGATTTTTTTTTACTATGTAGAGGATAAATACGCATGGCTTCGAGATGACGAGTTCGCACGCCAAGCTATAGCTGGGATCAACCCGGTCAACATAGAACGAGTCACAACTTATCCACCGGTCAGCAATCTTGACCCCGAGATCTACGGTTCACATCTTGACTCCGCTCTCACCGAAGACCACATCATCGGTCACCTTGACGGCTTATCCGTACAACAAGTACGAATATATATGATCTCGTTAACTTACACAAATACAAAAAAAAAAATTGATTAAATTATTGATTGATTAATTATTTTTTTTAATTGAACTTTTAGGCAGTAGAGACGAACCGATTGTTTATGGTGGACTACCATGACATATACTTACCGTTTCTAGATCGAATCAACGCACTTGATGGACGTAAGGCTTACGCGACTCGAACCATATTGTTCTTGACCCGTCTAGGTACACTCAAGCCTATAGCCATCGAGCTAAGCCTTCCTCAATCAGGTTCAAACCAAAAGTCTAAGCGCGTGGTCACACCTCCAGTAGACGCAACCTCCAACTGGATGTGGCAATTAGCCAAGGCCCACGTTGGGTCCAATGACGCTGGTGTCCACCAGCTTGTAAATCATTGGTTACGTACCCATGCGTGTTTAGAGCCGTTTATATTGGCTGCTCATAGACAGTTAAGTGCAATGCATCCGATATTTAAATTATTGGATCCTCACATGAGATACACTTTGGAGATCAATGCCGTGGCAAGACAAACTCTGATTAGTGCGGACGGTGTGATTGAGTCGTGCTTCACAGCTGGTCAATACGGTTTGGAGATTAGTTCCGCTGCGTATAAGAACAAATGGCGGTTCGATATGGAAGGCCTCCCTGCTGATCTCATCCGAAGGTAATGTCTCAATACGTTTTTAGTGCTAAAATAAAAGTGTTAAACTCAATTTATAACTTAGTGTAAACTAAATCCAACAAAACTCATTATGAGGTAGAGGGCATAGTAATGGATATACAATAGTAGTGACTAGTGAGATGGATATTTTTTTGTGTGGTTAAATTTGATTTCTTTTCATATAATAATTGTTGTATAGAATCTAACTATTTTTTATATTTTATTTTCAGGGGAATGGCTGTTCCTGACCCAACACAACCACATGGGCTTAAATTACTTGTGGAAGACTACCCATACGCAAACGACGGTCTCTTATTATGGTCCGCAATCCAAACCTGGGTCCGAACCTACGTGGAGCGTTATTACCCAAACCCGAGCCTAATCCAAACCGACACAGAGCTCCAAGCCTGGTACTCAGAATCAATCAACGTAGGTCACGCCGATCACCGCGACGCCGAATGGTGGCCGGAGCTTTCCACCATCGAAGATCTCGTCTCCATTATCACCACCATCATCTGGCTCGCCTCCGCACAGCACGCCGCCCTCAATTTCGGTCAATATCCATACGGCGGTTACGTCCCGAACCGGCCACCGTTGATGCGGCGGTTGATTCCCGACGAGTCAGATGCCGAGTTCGCGAGTTTTATCGAAGATCCTCAAAAGTATTTTTTCTCTTCGATGCCGAGTTTATTGCAGACGACGAAGTTTATGGCGGTGGTTGATACATTGTCGACGCATTCGCCGGATGAGGAGTATATTGGAGAGAGACAACAGCCGTCGATATGGACCGGAGACGCTGAGATCGTAGATGCGTTTTATGGATTCTCGGCGGAGATTGGACGGATAGAGAAGGAGATAGAGAAGAGGAATCGTGATCCTAGCCGTAGGAATCGGTGTGGTGCCGGAGTTTTGCCGTATGAGTTAATGGCTCCGAGTTCTGAACCGGGTGTCACGTGTAGAGGCGTGCCTAATAGCGTATCAATTTAGAAAAATTAAATTTTAATATAGCCTGTTAAGTAAATAAATATAGCTTGTTAAGTAAATAAATAGATTTTTGAAGTAAATAATTTGAAGTTTTTATTTGCTGAAATGAGTGTGTACTGTGTAGACGACATAAATAAATGCAAATTTTCATCTCAAAATAAAAGGGAAAATACCGCTAAAGAAAAAAATTGTGGTTGAACCATAAAATTCGTAACCAATATGAAGCTAAATCGGTGTTTAACTGAACTAATCCGAATTGAATTATAGATATTTATTCAAATTTAATCATATAAATATAAATTTTATGGTTTAGGTGCTTAGTGTGTCTTTTGGTAGCTAGACAAGACAAGTAACATGAGATGACAGTACACAGCCAATGCACTCACAGTTCTAATTAAGGTTTAACTTAAACCTAAGAATCCAGAAGATGGTGGAGGGAAGAGAAATGCCACCATCGATGATTATTCTGATCCACGTACATATATATTAAAATGGATCATCTAGTCTTGTGCAGACGCTTCCATGGCAGCAATTCCGTGTGATGCTGGTGGTGTTATGGTTTGGAAGCTCTGAGTACGACCGACGATTCTAAAGACTCCAGAATGCACATCCACGATTCTTCTGACTAATGCAACGCGCTCGACGCCGTCACCAGCCCGACCCTTGCATGTGTCCTTGTACCGAATGTAGAAAATAGCATCATAGGCGCCAAGTCCCCTGTGACCGGGCTTGAGGTCTCGTGTGATTTCCATAGCCACTTTGAGAAGCTTCAGATTGGCCACACCATGTTTGATATGCTGCCTATTAGTTGTGGCAACGGCAAGTTCCAAATACAGATGGATCCACTCATTTTTAAGAACCTCTGATTTTTTCAGCTGCAAAAAGAAAACCGTATATATATATATATCACTAGCTAGTGATCATGATATAAAACTCAAGAGTGGTCGATCTTTAAAAGAAAAAAAAAAAAAAAAAAGACAATTAAGGGGAGGGTCTGAATTACCAGGCGAAATCGGCCTGTGTCATCTTGGAAAGGATTCTCTTCTGGAGACAACGTAGGCATGAAATGTGAGAGCGTGTTGCCACACAACACGTTACCTGTACCTTTGAGGTATTTCTTGGTTTTCACTATACAGAGAAAGAATGATGAAGTGTTATCGTAACTTGTATGTATGTATACCATTACCAACCAATATAAAAATGATAATAATTATATACCAGGATGAGGTCCAGACTTAGAGGAGACCAGGACGAATCCGCCATATGCAAGCTCACTAACTCGAGCCTGAAAAAGGGTCTCTGCATCAGAAGGATCCTTGGCTTCGAAAGTGATCTTGTAAGCCGAAGCAGCAGAATAAGTGGTCTTGGTGAACTTAGTTATGCTACTGACCCGCAAGTCTTTTCCCTAAAAATTGTAATTGTAATTGGAAAGCAAATCTTAGCTAAAAATGATCACAAACAAAACAAAACAAAACAAAACAAAATAAAAAAGAGAGATGACTAACTAACCTCCAGAAAATTGAAACGATGAAGTCCCAACCTAGCATAAAGGCTGACTATGACACGACGAGGAGCGTACTTACACGTGGAGTAATCGGACTTAAGAGGAATAAGGGCCTGATCAAGAGCCGACGGTATTAGTCAAAATTAAGAAGAATTAAGCGATATACTGTTGCATACATGTTGAGAATCAATTTACAACTTACAACAATATGTAATTAAGCAGGAGGTAGATAAAAAGATTGAATATTAATTTACCTGGTTACGTCTTTTTTTGGGATTCAAATCCTTCTCACCCTCTTTTGGCTTCTTTTCCGTCAAAAACGCCGACGGCATCTTCTCTTCCGAGTTCGGAAGCGAGCGTCTAATATGGATGGATGGGATGGGATGCTTCTAGTCGATTTAGGTTTTATGCACTCCACAGCAAGCTTCCTTTTTTAATACTCTGTTTTTAGGTTGCAGGGTCGATTACGACTCAAAACAGACTAATCAGCTCCTCTCACATGATGACATGTGTCACACCACTCAAAGTCTCCACCCGAAACAGAGTCTTCTACATTTCTTTAAAACCTGAAACCTTCTGCGTCAATTAGAACGTTTGACACACTTCTATCCCAATTGAGGTTTGATCGTTTAATGTTTCATCAATGGCGAGCATCATCAGAAGACCGTTACACTTGACGGCGGCCGTCCGGTTTCGAATTGCTCCGTTGTCTCCATTCTCCGGTAACTCTGTTTCTGATAACTCGGATACGACTCGTTGCTCTGAGTTAATTCAAGTACCGAGTTTAGTCGAGGGATGCGATTACAAGCACTGGCTTGTGCTCATGAAGCCTCCCAATGGATACCCAACTCGAAATAACATCGTTCGAAGCTTTGTCAAAACACTAGCCATGGCTCTAGGGAGGTAACACTAATCAAAGACTATTCATAAATCCGATTTTGATTACCTTCGAAATTCAGTTTTGCAATCGAAAAGCCCACTTTTTGAAATTAAAAATCGAAGCTTTTTGGTATATGATTGAGGTTGTTTGTTGTTTGCAGCGAAGAAGAAGCCAAGAAATCGATATATTCTGTATCCACAAAGTACTACTATGCATTTGGCTGCAGGGTTCATGAACCTTTGACTTACAAGATAACATGTATTGACTTTGATCCTTTAAATTCTCGTCTTCCTTCTTTTTTTGTGGCAAATGCTCTAACTTGGGCTCTGTATTTGATTGCAGCTCTGCCTGATGTTAGATTGGTTTTGCCAGATTCATTTATAGTTGACGGTGACAATCGATATGGAGGTTTGTTTTTATTTTTCCTCACTAAAAACATATGGCATATATAACATTGCTTGTTAAGTAATTTCCAATTACTAGTCCACCAAACCCCAGTCTTTTGGCTGTGTTTGTGGTTGCTTGTATGAATCTACAGGTTCTTCCAATGGCTCGATTTTCTTACAAAAAATTCGAATTTTGCACCCATATATGTCAAGATTTTACGGTTGTGCGCTCATTCTCATATTGTTGGATTTTTTTGGTGGCCAAAAGGAGTTGTAGCCTTTAAATTTAGTACCTGCAGACATATTGTTTTTTCTTAAAGATTCATGGTTTTCTGCAGGAGAGCCGTTTGTTGATGGAGAGGTTGTCCCATATGATGACAAGTATCATGCAGACTGGCTACGAGATCAAACTGATGAGGGTGCTAAATATCGACTAGTCAAAAAGAAGCCTAGGAGGAAAAGAAAGAAGAAGTTGATCTAATTGGAGATATTTGGTATTTGGAAGTCGTCTTGCTTCATTGTGGTGCTACTCAAGCCTGATGGTTTTCTGGAATGCGTCTTCTAGTGTTACTAACATGTGGTGTTATAAAGTATCTAGGTGTAATGGTAGCGTAAAAAATTATTCGTATTGAGTAGGTTCCACATCATTGTGTAGCTACTGAACTAAGAAGCTAAGAGGAAAGTGTCTTCAAGTGAAGATTCCATAGAGTTTCTTATATATATGGAAGCTTCTGTTTTAGTGGATGATATACTTGAAATTAACTGATGATGTAAGCCAGTGCAAGTAGTAGATCTGTTATGTTTTACTGATCTCATGAAAATTGGATAATCAAGTTTCTTTCTGCTCTTATGCAGAATCATAACTTTATCGACTTACCACAGTTCTCTGTATTGTTTTAGTTTTCATTAGTGACATAACCTGTTAGGTATTGAAGTCTCCATAGAAATATACTGATCCACCAAATGGCTCCTTCTTATTGTTCGTTTGTCAATCAGGATCATGTAGAAATTAGAGGAGACGAAAGCAACCACAGAAGAGTTTTCCTACACGTCTTTTTGAGTGGGGTTTGGTAAGATTGAGAATTCTTTCTTCATGACCAAGGTATGTAATTTAATATTGGCTTCATATGAAACTGTTTTGTCTGTTAATAGAGCATGCTTGCGTATGTACCCATATTCTAAAACATTGACTAGGAACAAGAAAGCTTACCGCTGAAATTCTTAGTTGGTGAACTACAGTCAATTTAGGATTTGATGTTGAGTCTTTGTGGTGAACAAAATCCAAGTAATACTGTCCCTTTTGAACACGCATACAATTCAGACTTATACATCTGTGGTTACAAAACTGAAAATTGACTGCTAAATATCTATGTAGCTCACTTTTTAAGCTACGTTTCTATCACAACATATGCAGAATTTCATTGGTATCTTCATTTATCTAACACAACCTTTTTCGTATTTTACCTGTATACTTAACGTATCCTAATATCTATACCTGTATAAAAATTAAATAATTTTGCTTTTTGTGCAACAATTTAGTTGGCTGGGAGGTATAAACTTGTTCCCAGACTCTTGTACAGAGCTGTGTCTGAATATACGGCACGAGACCTCCTTGCCTTGTGTTTGCGTCTTTTCCTTCGACCTGCTCGATGTTGTGGGCAGACTTTTGCCTCCTCTGTTTCATCTTTTACGAGTTTGACATCATCCTTACATGTGATGTCATGAACTTCATTTGCACCTGCAACTGGAACAATGTACACAAACGGTCCGTTTTGGATGTCTTTGAGGTCTAGAATAGGCTCTAGGGTCTTAACCACAGTAGTCATAGTTGGTCGTGACTTAGGGTTGTGGCTCAGGCACTGGTAAGCCAACGCAGCTGCCTTCCTGATACCTTCAACCGAGTATTTTCCTTCTAGACTCGGATCTATGATCCGTTCAAGCTTGTTGGGATCCTTTAACATGGGTCTTGCCCATTCCACTAGGTTCTTCCCTCTCTTTGACCTATACTTCTCAACCGCCTTTCTAGCTGTTAGCATCTCCAAAAGCACCACCCCAAAACTGAACACGTCGCTCATTGTCGTCAAATGACCTGAAGTGCACCAAGAAACACGTAAGCTAAGAATATAATGGCTATATTGTTTGTAACACGTAGCCTTATCCTTATGTCCATTAACCTGCTGAGATGTATTCTGGAGCCGCATAACCTTCTGTGCCCATTACACTTTTGGAAAAGTTTGAGTCTTCTTCCTCTGATCCATCTGTGGCTAAGCCGAAATCTGAAAGCTTAGAGCTGAAGTCCTGTAAGTTTCAGATACGAGATTCAAGTTATTTGACATGATAATAGATAAAAGGAATGCAACATAGTAAGAGAAGCATTCAAAATTACCGAGCTCAAGAGGATGTTGGAAGGTTTAAAATCTCTGTATATGACAGGTTTCTTTTCTTTGTGAAGGAACTCAAGGCCTTTCGCAGCACCAAGCAGAATCTTCACTCTTGTTAACCAAGGCAAGGCTCCACCATATTCTGCATTGCACCAAACATAACTCAAATTGTTAGTAATCTGCATCTCACTATAACAATCATTTTTAGCTTTTTTTGGATGACTTTGGTCTTGTAACCGACTCACTTTCAAATAAATGGTCTTCCAGATTGCCTCGTTCCATGTATTCGTAGACTAGAAGCCTGTGATCATCCTCACAGCAGTACCCGATCAATTTCACCAGATGGGGATGCTTCAACTGACCTAGGATTATAACTTCAGCCTGCAGAATCTCAAAGAAACGTTTTTTCATTAGTTTTTATGATACCATTCTCATATAAGCTTGTACTATAATACTTGAAATGTGTTATTCAACAATATGCAGGTGGAGAAAAATCATTACCAGCCACTCTCTATGGCCTTGTCCACCTTCTCGTTTCAAGGCCTTGACAGCAACAGGCTGAGCCTTTAAACCAGTCTTGAGGCTATCATCAGCAAACCCTTTGTAGACTTCCCCGAATCCTCCTTCACCGAGGTAATTATACTTTGAGAAGCCTTGTGTGATCGTTTTGAGCTCTTGGTAGGTGAAGATGTGAATGTCTATGAGAAAAGAGTTTGAGAAGTCGTTGAGTGAGATGGTTGGATTGCTGAAATCTGACAAGTAGAGTCTGCTTGGAACAGAGGTTTGTCTGGAGAGCAGAAGAAGTCTTTCTTTTGATGGGTTTGTTGCAGTCTTCTGGTTTGTGTTACTGATGCAGCTTATGGGAAGACATAGATTCTTCCAAGAAAATCTCATTGGCTTCATCTGAAACTGAAAGAATCTCTCTGTGTTTCTTTCACAAGATTTTGTTTCTATATTTGATTCATGGTTTTATTTATTCTGAATGAATATATAGAAATTATGAAGCTTCTTTGAAAAGAGTTAGTGGGAAATCCAAGAGAGAGAAAGAGAGAGGTGAGAGATTGGTGAAGACTCCCAAAAGTAAGTCTTTCAGACTTATAAAGCCATCCAAGATGGCATTAGCCACTAGGTATGATCAAATCTGAATAAAATATGCAAATGAGTAAGATTATTCTTAAACTCACTTATTTATTATTATTATCATTATTATTATCATTATTATTATTATTATTATTATTATTATTATTATTATTATTATTATTATTATTATTATTATTATTATTATTATTATTATTATTATTATTATTATTATTATCGTTTTTTTAATTTTCATATACTCAAAATTCTATTTATGAAGTTGCATAAAATAGTTTCCTAAACTACCAAAAACAAACTGATGTTTCTATTCCAATTTTTACTTCATTTGTTTCCTTTTTTTCTTTCCAATTACTGTTTGTTGGATATTTTGTATCAATTTCTGAGAACTGATAGCTAAGATTTGTGTTATTATAACGTGAATTAGACATTTCCAGAGGCAAGAGGCATCTTTGGATCTATTAGAAAATTCTTTGACTATCTCAAGCCATCTCATACTTTTGTTGCTTATTATTGGGTACTATAATACACTTGTAAGTTGTTAATGAATTGGTTATATATGTATCATATATTCATTTTCATCTAGAAGAAAGTGTTGCTTCTGCTAAATATATTATGTTAGTTCTGTCAACAATAATATTAATATCAGTTTGGATTAATTTAACAAACTAAATAATAAGAGGTTGGATTGTTGTTCTCTCTTTGTGAAGTTGGAATGTAATCCAATACCTTTGGCCACACCATTGACTTGAAAACAACGGTATCCTTTGTTTTCTTCGTTAGGCTGAGTTGTTAAAAGGGAAATACAAATTTATTTTATTTTAAAACTCAGTCAATTGTATTTCTTTTTCCTACTATATGTGATTTAACAAAAAAAAAAGAACAATTATGGTTAATAAATTAACCTGGAATCTTTCATAAAATGACGAAACTAATAGAACTCTGATCCGATACTGATCTGCCATTTTTGTTTAACTCTTTTAGAGATGGAGATAATTCAAGTTTGTTTTATTTTTCATTTAATTAAAAATTTATAACTAATTTAGAGTTCCACTAAATCTTCTCGTGTCGTATACACATATTATACGTTGCATGCGCAAGAAAAATCCTGTTCGAAATTTGTTTTGTATTTTATTTTTTGAATTAAATCTAAATACTACGTGGTAGCCGTAGGAGATGATGCACCAATATTTTTCCAATAAATAGTACTTAATACGAAGAGAACGAAGATTTGTTCATTATCATTTATTTAATTTTCAACATTTTTAAAGTATTCTGAGAGCGACAGGGCAACAACTTTATTGCCAAATATTTTAACCTCTATTGAAAAATTCGTTTCTCATTTTTTTTTAATATTTATTTAACCTAGTCTCTCATTTTTCTTCATTCCTATAAATTATAGTATCAAACATAAAAATAGTATAGAAGAGCTTTTTTTTTAGGAATCTGATATTAAGGAGATCTGATATATATATAAAATGTTACGTAGCTTTTTATTATATTTTATTGGGAAAAGGAAAATCTATATATAGTTTGGTAATCGTTAATAGTTTAATGAGAAATTGATACATCCTAGTGATTAAAGTCGGCTCAAACAAAACTCTCATGTGGTGGTGTGGCCGGATAGTTGAGGATTTGGATCTCGTGGCGTAAATTTGCATTTACACAGAAGTTTCGAGTTCGATTTTATTTCAAACAAAATTGTTGTACATGTGGCCACTTATGAGTTTGTAGGAAAATTCTGCCGAAGGACAATGCTCATCTCCTGATTAATCGGACTGTGCTAATAGGAAGAAAAAAAGTTGGCTCAAACAAAGATTTGAACTGTTAGTCATGTTTAGTGACACATGTAACACGTGGTGACCTGAAGTTATAATGATATTCTTCAAATTCCACAAATCTTACAAATTATTAGTCTGTTATTTTTTTATACCATATCATTATATGTGCTCATATATTCATCAACTGCTTCTAGAGAAATAGCAAACTATGTTATTTATTTATAGATATATACATCATGATCGAATATATAATTTTTGTTGTTTATCCAATGATGCGGACGGTATATATGATTTCAAAATATAATTGAAATTGAACCGAACTGAACTAACTTGGTTAGTTTAACTAATTTGACCTGGAATTTCAAATTGCGCCAGACATAATTATTACAGAGATATATTTGGATTCGAACAAGAATAATACGAATGAGATCAATTCAATCAAACCGGCTAGTAATATAGAAAGTAAATAAACGACGGAATGGATGAAAAAATATATTATTTCCTCGAGTGTGAAACATATTAAAAGGAATTAACCGTAAAATATTGAATTTGAATGTAAAATACTTTTGACTTCTAGTTTTACTTTTCTTACCATACGAAAGACCAAATGAAGAAAATATTGTGTATATAAGATGAAGAAACGAAAAAAGAGAGAAATGTAATCATGATTTCAGGTGTTTCAATATATATAAAAAAGAATTTTGGATCCTAAATTTGAAAAAAGGAACATAACATATAATAATAAAAATGAGATTTTATATATTGTGGCAGCCGCGGAGTGTGGCATCATCAGAGGTTGATTTTGACCTTGGTCCCATTTCTCAGCGATATTTTATTAGAGCAAAGATGATCACATGTAGTATTATGTTCTTTCTTAATTATTATTAACACCATGTTTCACGTATGTACATATATATATGTACACACATACAAGTACAAAAATAATCTTCTACACCTCATAGACCATTTCAACGTCAAATCAAACTATACACTAAAATGGAATAATTAGAAAAACCATCTAAATTAGACTGCATTTTCGTGAATTAAAAGAATATACCATTTTATTTATGTTTTAAAGTAAACAATTTAGGGTTAAAGATCTAAATTTTAGGTTGTAGAACTTAGGATTTGTAGTTTAGGTTCTAGATTTTAGATTCTTTTATTAATTTAAAGAATCTAGATTATTTTGCTACAAAATTTAGATTATTTTATTAGAGCAAAGATGATCATGTGTATTATGTTCTTTTTCTTCATTATTATTAGGGAAAAAGATACCTAACTACACGAAGTACGCTACAATACATGGTCACACATGCAAATTTTAATAATGTATCCCTAACTACATCTGGCATTGACCAGTTTAACCGGTGTTGACCGGCGTTGACCAACATAAATATTAAAAATATATATATTTTTTTAATTTTTTAATATTTAGAAAATTATGTTATTGAATCATTTATAATATTGTATAATTAAAAAATATATACAATATTCAATATAAAAATATTTTGTATATATATTCAATGCATTGATTTTTATAATTAGTTAGTTTCGATAATTTCAAAACTAAACTAAAAATAAAATAAAAAATCAATTAGGTAAAATAATTGTAAATATAAAATTTTCCATACTCTTTAGCCTAAAGGTTTTTATATAATATGTAGTTAATTTTTGTATCTAAAATTATTACGAAAATTTTTTTTAATAACACGTAAAAATAAATAAAAAATCACAAAAATTCTTTTAATTTTCAACACTTTTTTTCAGACAATACTTGTCCCCTGCAACTTGCATACCCATGACTTGAGTGGAGACATATATATATCCTTCATTTCCGGTTTCTTGACTGTTGCTTGATTTGCATCGGATCACCGTCTCTCCATGGTGTTCGATGCAACACTTGATGTTCACCCAAGTATAGACACGATTCCATTTCCAGAGGGCCTTTGTAAACCCCAGGTTCATCCCAACTCTGAAAACAGATTAGGGTTGCACACACAGGATGTGTTCTCAGACGTTCTACAGCCTCTTGCAAAGTCAGGTACCTAAACACATCTGTTATACCATATATCTCCTCATTTGGAAGAAGCTTTCTTTTCGACTTGCAGTCAAAATCATTTTCCAATAAAAAAAAAAAATCATTTTCCAATGGTGCTCCTATACCCAGCTCACTATCATTGGCTGTTGGAATGCCTCCACATTCCTTTACAGCTTCCAATCCTTTAGAAAACGCACAGGAATAGCACCAATGAGTATTCTTCTTACGGACATTCCTATTGTAAGCCTTTGGATCTGCCTTTGGGACCAAGAATGTGTGGCTCAGTGGCATCGTATGTCTACATGTGAAAAAAAATATAATGGGTTTCTGTGAAAAAAAAAAAAAAAAAAAAAGACATACGATGCATATATAATTTCTATAGTTAGGAATACATTTTTAAAATTCGGATGTGTGGCCATGTATTGTAGCATACTTCGTGTAGCTAAGTATATTTTTCCCTTTCAAAACACCATGTTTCACGTATGTACAAACATACACACATATAAGTAAAAAAATAATCTTCTACACCTCATAGACCATTTCAGCGTCACCTTAAAATCAAACTACATCAAATTATAAAATGGAATAATTAGAAAAACTATCTAAATTAGACTGCATTTTCGTGATTTAAAAGAATATACAATTTTATTTAGGATTTAAAGTAAAAATTTAGGGTTAAAGATCTAAATTTTAGGTTCTAGAACTTAGGATTTGTAGTTTAGGTTCTAGATTTTAGATTCTTTTATTAATTTAAAGAATCTAGATTATTTTGCTACAAAATTTGGGCTATAATATTAATCCTACCTTATAAAAAATTCCGGAAAAAGATGTTTTTTAGTAAAAATTTGTAATGGAGAAAAGAATGAAAATAAAAATTAACTCTAACAAATGGTCAAAAACAACTGAGGAGTTAAATATTTGTAGTAACTCTCCTCATGCGTGTTCGAGATCCTCGAACAAACAAAATCAAGAACTGCAGCAATTTAGACTATGACAGTGCACACAAGCAAAACATTTGGTTGGTTTCTTTCTATAAGAGAGCTTCGATGTCTATCTCCACGAAAGAGCATGGATCAGTGATGTCAAAGTTGTTCAAAACCTGGTGGAAACAAGAGAAAGACACAAAAAACGATTTGAAACCAAAAAAAAGAGTTTGCAAGATTTTTGGATTCAACAAGGAGACATAAATGAGTGGTACCTGAGGATGCACGATTCCAAAGTTACCAATTTGTTTCCCTCTGACAACGATGCTAGCTTGCCTGCCCTGTAGAAACTCGGGCTCCTTTTGCATAATGCAATAGAGAGAGGTTAGATTAATCGATAATGAGAAATCCTAAGATGCTTGAGGATTGAAATGAGAGCTTACTTGAGAGAGCTTTATATAGTATCCGTTACTGTCGTCGATTGGTACAAACGGGATTGCCATCACTTCCATGATTCTATCGACGAGGCCATGTATAAGCTGAATGAAGAATTATACAGAGAAAGCATATCAATTACTGAATTGCGAAAACTTGAGAAAATAGGCTGTATAATGAAGTTTACAAAGGAAATCCATACCTCAAATCCAGAAGTAGCACCACAATTTAGTGCAGCAAGATGGCGACGATTGGAGGCACCAACGTCTTTGCTCTCATCCATCATGGCCACATCACTGATTTCATAAATCTTGAACCAAAAGAAAAGACTTGTCATTAAAGCAACACTCAAATCTCAAATCTCGCTAACAGTCACCAGAGATAAGGGTTCACCTTAATTGGTTTAGGATGGTCTTTGTTTGATCCAACAGTCTTCAATATTCCGGGCATGAGAGTCCTCCTCATGGCCTATTACCAAATATAACGAAACAATTTTACGCAATTAGCAAAGTATTACATTGGAGAAGTTTACAAAGATATGACTAAAGGATTCATGAGGAACCTCAAAATCAGCAGAACGCGGGTTCTCAATTATGACAGCTGAATTATCATCCTCTCTGTTTAGCATCTCAAAGTTTTCCTTGCGCGAGCATAGTAACCACGTTACCACCTCGGTGTACACATTCATCGCAATCTAAATTCAAAATATAAAATAGATAAACTTCGTGAGAAAGAGAAACAAATGCTTAAAAGTCAACTTCACGTGAAACACAGACACAGATCACTGTGAGCTGATCCAAAAGCAAAATGGAGGTGCTAATACCTCTGTTCTGAGAAGATCAGTGAGCTCATTCAAAGGCAGTGGTTTTATAGAAGCAGGCGATCTTGTTGGAATGTTATTGAAACCATAGGCAATGGCAACATCCTGGTGAAATATAAGCAAAACAATTAGTTATATAGAGAATCATCATAATGGCACCAACACAGAACGGTTGAGATTATGAAAATTTACCTCCATAACATCACAAGGGTGGAGAACGTCACTCCTGTTAGGGGGTACATGTACTTTTATGGCACATTGGTTATCAGTAGATTTTGCATGCTCAGCATGTAGCTGCATTTGGGTCAACAGCCTTGTAACCTGAAAGGTACAAAGTCCATTTCATAGAACAAAATGATTAGAAACATTGCAGAGTACAATTTAGAGACCCGAGACAGAAGGAAAACACACAGAAGACAAGAATGCGAAACCGGTCACAGAAACATTCAGCTATGAGAAGTACCAGTCCGCTAGGTATTGCAGTAAACCCAAATGATGCATAAAGATTTTAATGATATAACTAGCTACAGGCTGAAGGAGAATTCCTTATATAATTGCTAAGATTTACTTGCAGTGCAACCTCCAAAAATCGACATCTCAACAAAGAAACTGAGGTTAGTTCATTCATAACAACTTGACAGCAGTGATGTCTTTATTACCTCTTTCACCTCCAAAGAGACTCCAATCGAGTCCGTAATATAGGAGAGAGGCACATCCATATCATAGACAGCTAAATCCGGATAGATGTATGACTTTCCGTCGTCATATGTAACTTCAACAGGCTCGATCTCAAATTTTCTCTCACAGTATTCTGAAAAGGTTGTAACCTGGAAAACGTTGAATGATTAGTTAGATATTGATCAGTCAGCACAGTAGCTTTGATCTGTTTACCACATACCATTGCATTCAAAACAGTTTTGGCCTTCGTTAAATCAGTTGCTGTACATTCAATGAAGACATTCTTTGTCTGCAGAGTAATTGCTGAATGTGCACCATTAATAATAGGTGGCAATGACAGCACAGTTCTGCAAAAGTGAATTTTCATCATGGTTCACTAAATAATTCATTTTGGTCAAGAAAGTATTTGTTGTAGATTGATAGACATCTGTACTTCTTCAACCTTAGAGGTAAGATAAACGATGCTAGGAAGAACCAAATACCTTCTACTGTCGTATAAAACAGGGAAGACGGGTGATTTCTGGATTATGTGTAGAAATTTTTTCAGCTTCAAATCTGACTGCAAACAAAAGTAAAGACAATCATTCACACATCAAGGATACATTTTGCAAAGGAAAATCCTTCGGAAAGCCTTACATATTCAGCATGTAAACAAGTATTAATCGCATAATACATATCCACCAAATCTCAGTTCAGGGATATTTTTTGTAGATTGTTTGCTCTAAAACAGTTATAATTTCACAAAAGCATCAAATGTCATAACACAGTTACCAGAAAGCAAAAACTTAGCTGTTTACCTTGTAAAATTCAATTAGTTCGTCAGCCCTGAAGCTCTTTGTCTGCGACCAAAAAAATAGAATTAAGTACATACATGAAACCATCCTGAACTAAAATGTCACTACAAAGAAGCGAGAAATTGTACCAGAAGTTAAAACGAGAGAATACTTTAGCCACTAATATAAAGAACCATTATCAATATAACAGAGGAGAAAGGATGATTAAGAATTTGAGCAAGAAACACGAGGCACATGGAACTACACTGATTAGAGAACTAGTTGTTGAACCCACAAGGATATCGACTTACTTGCTTCAAAGGTACAAAATTTATATCCGTTGGCGGCAAAGCCTGATGAAAAAGGTAAAGAACACAGTGTCAATGGCTCACATAGAAAGAAAGTGTCAACATAAATTAAAGGGAGCAGATTGTATAAAAGTTTGATTAGCCTTCTAGTTATAAGACTAGACCAAATAAGTTCAGATACACGAAACGTACAGGTAGGGGAGCACTAGAGAGACAAAAACAAGGACAGGAAAGATGAAAACACACACTTACCTCGTAAGTGAATGGGCCCTGCAATGTATCAAGGTCATGAGTTCCAATTGCAACTAGGGTTCTTCGGCTGAAATATGTAGCTAAGATAAATGAACACCATACCATTTGCAGAAAATGGAACCTCATAAATCAATGGAAGTCAATTTAGAACCCAAAAATGCAGGCACACAATGATGGTAGCAGGTAGCTAATAATTGAAATGGTACAAGAGAGACCAAATGGATCCTATGCCTAGCCATGTCATTTACCGGCAAATATTCTGATGCAGCTTATCCTGAAGATCAATGAAGCTGTTGTAACGAGCCTCGTCAAAGGTTACACCTCTTAAAACAGCACATACAACAAATGGGAGAATCTTGGATGTCTACAACAAAAGGAGAAAAGTTAGCTGGATAGGGAAACTTCCAATCATGAAGTAACCAAATGAGAAGAGATATACACACCTCAGGTTTAACTTTCATTTTAAGGATCTTGTCTTTGCTAATGTTAGAAAGGCTATACGTCGGTATCTCCTGTTTCCCGTTGAAAACGCGAAGAGCTTGCGCAAGCCCTTCGAGGCAGAGCAAATCGTATCTGCATAGATTAAGATACAAATACCAAATAATGAGTTCCCAAATTATCTTATACTTGAAAAAGTATATCATTACTGATATTGATCTCAGGTATAAACATTTTGATACGAAAGCAACATAGCTGGAGAGTAACAATTGGACCTGTTGGCAGGAATTTTGATCTTGTAGATGATTTCTTCATCATCATCAGCTTCTTCGTCGATGTGTTTTTCTTTCCTGATTATTGCCTTCTCAGTTGTC
The DNA here is from genome assembly GCA_011420285.2 of Erysimum cheiranthoides. Taxonomy (NCBI): domain Eukaryota; kingdom Viridiplantae; phylum Streptophyta; class Magnoliopsida; order Brassicales; family Brassicaceae; genus Erysimum; species Erysimum cheiranthoides. Next base: position 3,870,178 of record CM022179.2, on the reverse strand, counting down.
TGGTAGTAGTAACGAAGACGTAATCAGGATAAAAAAATCAAATCAGAAAACGTTCAGCAAGGATAAAAATCCAGTCACTCACCACATCGTCAAGCTCGATACCGAAACGGAAACACAGATCCTTGAATTCTTCAAGGGCTATACATTTCAAATAGGAAGAGACGAAATTAGAAAACGATGAAACAGAGAAAGAAGAATCAGAGAGTAGCAGTCAGAATAGAATTACAGTATGATTCTCCAAGGGCAGCGAACAAACTGTCTCTGCCAAAACTGATGGTAAGCATTTTCGGCTTTGTCAACACCTGAAATTAGCGGAAATATAAACAATGAGTAAACGCGACTTCTCAGTGTGTGTGTGTGCAGATTTTGGGACTAGGGTTCTTAAGGGAGAAGAAGATGACGAGTGACGACTTTGTTTTCTTAAAAATTTCGAGGTCGGGCGAATCCAACTCACCTCGTTCATTACTTGCATAATAAGAGAGGCCTGGGAGAGGGAGAGAAAGAGAGAACTGCTCAACAAACAAAGCTATACGAATGTGTCTTCTGGGGGGTTTGCTAAGAGCTTCCCTTCGTTGAGCAGGTGAGCTTCTGGAGTGAGGAAGGTCAAGGGTTTTCAATAGCACGTCTGAGTATGTTTGTAGGACTCTAAAATTAAAAACACATGTGGATAATTTGTTCTTTTCTAATTTTAGAGTCTAACAAAAAAAACAACTTTTCTAAAACAAAAAAAAATTTGTTAGACTCTAAAACAAAAAAAAATTTGTTAGACTCTAAAATTAGAAAAGACCAATTTTTCTAAATTAGAATGTCTTCATAAAGTTTTATTTCCCTCATTTTCCACACTTTCCTCAATTAATTTAAAAACATTGGTCATATTTAATCCACTCACCACTCGACAGCTGTACTCATTTCTCCTATGTTCCGTACATCTTACTCCAAAACCCATCTTCCCTATTCTCTCGAATAAAACCTCTAATAAATGTTTCTCTTGCTTTGGTTCTAGCGTCTCTGAAGAAGAGCAACGATACTCCAAACCAATCACCCATCCTCCTCAGATTTTTTTTTTTTTTTTATCTTCTCCTGTTCCTCTTCGCGAAGACCCGTTGAGCCTTCTATCTCATCTGGAGGCTCTGACGTTTATTGAGGTTTGATCGTTTAATGTTTTATCGATGGCGAGCATCATCAGAAGACCGTTACACTTGACGGCGGCCGTCCGGTCTCGACTTGCTCCGTTGTCTCCATTCTCCGGTAACTCTGTTTCTGATAACTCGGATCGATACGACTCGTTGCTCTGAGTTAATTCAAGTATCGAGTTTAGTCGAGGGATGCGATTACAAGCACTGGCTTGTGCTCATGAAGCCTCCCAATGGATACCCAACTCGTAATCACATCGTTCGAAGCTTTGTCAAAACACTAGCCATGGCTCTAGGGAGGTAACACTCATCAAAAGAAGAAGTTGATCTAATTGCAGATATTCGGTATTCGGAAGTCGTCTTGCTTCAGTGTGGTGCTACTCAAGCCTGATGGTTTTCTGGAATGCGTCTTCTAGTGTTACTAACATGAGGTGTTGTAAAGTATCTAGGTGTAATGGTAGCGTAACAAATTATTCGTATTGAGTAGGTTCCACATCATTGTGTAGCTACTGAACTAAGAAGCTAAGAGGAAAGTGTCTTCAAGTGAAGATTCCATATATAGAGTTCCTTATATATATATGGAAGCTTCTGTTTTAGTGGATGATATACTTTAAATTAACTGATGATGTAAGCCAATGCCAGTAGTAGATCTGTAATGTTTTACTGATCTTTGGATAATCAAGTTTCTTTCTGCTCTTATGCAGAATCATCACTTTATCGATTCATCACAGTTCTCTGTATTGCTTTAGTTTTCATTAGTGACATAACCTGTTAGGTATTGAAGTCTCCATAGAAATATACTGATCCACACTCTGAAGATGTGGCTGAGGTGGTTTGAAAGCAGAGCAGGACGAAGGGAGCGCAAAAGGGTTGGAGGCTGTGGAAGAAGGATAAGCAGCAAACCTCGGCTCCTTCGTTAACTCTTCCTTGTTCGAATTCGTAGTATGTGCTGTGCTGGCTTTGTGATCTGGTGAAGATGCATGTCAGAGTGATTTGAATCGGATCGAGGAGAGATTATCTGTCATTTGGTAATCTGACTCTCTGGTTTGGTTTTGTCTATCTTTCCTATCTTCTTGCTTTGCCAAAGGAGTCACTCTTCACTCACATGAAACACTCTCCTTGATTTATTAGTGTAAACGTTTCCGAGAGTAAAAAAAAAAATGCAATTTTGAGTTTGTGTTAAATGTAACAGACATCATATAGAGTATTGAAGATAGGTATTTTGTCGGAGATCACTGTTCTTCACCAATCATTAATATGATTCTTTCATTAAATTCTCAATTTATGCAATAACTAACAAGAAAATATCACACTTTCAATTAAAAAATTGTCAGATACATGTAAGAACCGGGTTTTTTTTTTGAGCAAAAAGAACCGATGAATCCATATTATAATGAATCAATATTATACTCCCCCATGATAGTACCAATTCTGACAGATGAATCCTCTTTGTCTGTATAGTCTCCAAGAAGTGCAAATATTAGCACCGGTGATTCCCAACAAATCAAACACAACATCAACTCAAAGGGTCACAAACAGCAGTGCTCCAGCAGTGTTTGAAACATTTGTCGAATCGCGGCAAGCCCAGAGTCCACCTCCCACATTTCAGTCATGCCCTATGATAGAGAAACAACAAAATCAAATTACCATTTCTACTTCCTTGATCTGAATACAGAAATGACTTCATCAAGTGAGAAAAGACATACCAGACTAGCAGCTGCACTAGTCTTGCCATCTTCTTTATTTTTGAAGAGCCAATTTCCCGAAGATCCCGTGGTAGAGTCTGAAGGTACTGGCATCAGCTTGTCCTGCAATAAGCAATAATATTTAAGAGAACAGGTCTGCCACTAAAATCCATTATGTGACTAGCTGCAATCCACGCATTTACATATGCATTGACAAAGGTAGCAGCCAAATTATGTCTAGCGTGCACCGGAGCTGGCCCTGCCATCAAGCAAGTGCGCTTACAAAGTTCAAAAGTGCAGGTCAAAGACTGAGGAAAACATATTTGTAACTAAATAAACGAGTAGTAGGCGTAACATCAATGAGGTTAGATTATGACCAGTAGTAATTAAAAACACAAACATGAACACTAAGAGCAGGAAAAAGAAAAAAAATGTAACGAGTTGTAGAAGCTTCAACGACAATAATCTGACAAACCCAAGCGATCAAGACAAATTTTGGTTTAATAAACTCAATAGTTACCTCATGATTACAAAGAGCAGCCTTGTGCAGCTCCGGATTTGGATTCTGAACCCACTGGACATAGAGCTCAAGGTTCTGCTTTGGTTCCAAGTCCTCTTCAGACTACAATCAAACCCAATGTAAGTCGAGTCATTAAGTGGCCATATATACATATCATATACTATCTACAAAAACTCTCGACCCATCACAAATGTAATATGATTTCAGAAACCCACAACTTTCTAATCTCACTGGTCCAATGACGACAAGACATTCATTCCCTTTGACAGCTAAAACCCTAACTATGTACCGTACTACTTCCAATTCGATCGATTCCCATACTTAAAATTGAAGTGCATATCCGATGGATTTAAAAATTAGATTCCCTTCTCATGTACCTAGATTCCAATCAGTTCCAACCAAAAATAATGTCGAAACAAGAAAAGCTCACCAGGTCCTCATCCTTCTTCTTGGAAGCTTCATCCTGCTTCGCACCGCCTCCAACACTGTTCAAATCCGGAGTTAGAGCCATTTTCGTCAAATTAGCACCAAATCAATCTGAAGAACCCACGAGAGAGCTTAAAAATTTGAAAAACGCAGCCGAATCGAGCATCGTGCTCCAGCACTGTTTGAAACATTTGTCGAATCGGGGCAAGCCCAGAGTCCACCTCCCACATTTCAGTCATGCCCTATGATAGAGAGAAACAACAAAATCAAATTACCATTTCTACTTCCTTGATCTGAATACAGAAATGACTTCATCAAGTGAGAAAAGACATACCAGACTAGCAGCTGCACTAGTCTTGCCATCTTCTTTATTTTTGAAGAGCCAATTTCCCGAAGATCCCGTGGTAGAGTCTGAAGGTACTGGCATCAGCTTGTCCTGCAATAAGCAATAATATTAAGAGAACAGGTCTGCCACTAAAATCCATTATGTGACTAGCTGCAATCCACGCATTTACATATGCATTGACAAAGGTAGCAGCCAAATTATGTCTAGCAGAATCCACGCGTGCACCGGAGCTGGCCCTACCATCAAGCAAGTGCGCCTACAAAGTTCAAAAGTGCAGGTCAAAGACTGAGGAAAACATATTTGTAACTAAATAAACGAGTAGCAGGCGTAACATCCATTAAAACCGATCTACCTTGTAGATGTCTTCAGGCGTTTTGGCTTCTATGACCTCAATATCCCTTGCAAGAGTCAGATATCCTTCACTTCACTTAGTGTTGTTAACAATATCATGTAGGGCTTCTCTGTCAACATCATCTGCAACCATCTCATCGTCAAGGTCAAAGGTTATACCCTGCAGGGAGGTATACAAAGAGAAAAGAAGTATAAGAGACTTAAAAATTGAAGTGCAGATCCGATGGATTTAAAAATTAGATTCCCTTCTCATGTACCTAGATTCCAATCAGTTCCAACCAAACATACTGTCGAAACAAGAAAAGCCAGATTAAACAGCAAAAAGAAAAGCTCACCAGGTCCTCGTCCTTCTTCTTGGAAGCTTCATCCTGCTTCGCACCGCCTCCGACACTGTTCAAATCCGGAGTTAGAGCCATTTTCGTCAAATTAGCACCAAATCAATCTGAAGAACCCACGAGAGAGCTTAAAATTTTGAAAAATGCAGCCGAATCGAGCATCGTGCTATCGAAAAGTATAGGAGGGACCAAATGTTGACTTTAGCTAGGTTTAGCCACGAAGATATTAAGCTTCTGTACCATCCAAAAAAGCATGTAAGAGAAATGCAACTCTGTTAATCTTCTCCAAGATTACAAATGCAGGGACTAGAGGACACACCTGATCCCACTGTCTTCAATGGGATTCCCGCTCAGGTCAAGAGATTCTAAGCCGGGCATATGAAGAAGAGCATGTGCAAGATTCTCCGCATCGTATTTGTCGAGTTCATTTCCCCTAGAAACAAATTTCTAACCGTATCACAAGGTTTCCAGTCTTAAAACTGTAAGAATTGTCTCTTTACGAGAAAATACCTTTAGGTGAGCTTGCACAGAGACCGTGAAGACTTTCCAGATGACGGAGAACCAACAACAGATCTCCAACTAAAAGTAGAAAGCTATCCTGAAATCTATATATACCGTATGCAGGTCAGCCGTGAAAAGCAAGCCATATATCAATATGAACAAAATGAACCTCGGTGGTACCCACATTGTTTTCAGAGAGATCAAGGGACGAAACGTTTGAAGAAGAAACAAGAAGTGTCGAGAAAGCCATCCTCACGATATGTCTATCAAGATTGCTATCGGAAAAATGTAAGGAATGTAATGTCCTGAAAGAAAAAGATGCTCGCTAAAAGAAATCAGAAAAAAAAAAAAGTGCATAATGATATTACAATGTTTATGATGAGACTTTGATAGTCAAATGAGCAAACATTTCACGATGACACGCTTTGGCATCAGTTCATATATATACCTCACCGACATCAGGAATGCAACGAAGGCGGAAGGCGCAGCAAGTGGATCCATCTTAATGCTAGATGTGGTTATACAGAAGCATAGCATCCCAGTTGTTCATGAAGAGAAGCGCATATTGCATTGATGGAATTTGAAGAAAACTTATAGTGAATAAATTCAAGCGAAGTTAAGGTATCTCGGCTCTGAATCAAGAGCTTGCACAAGGGCTCAACCTGGAGTATCATGGATAGTCAGCAACAAATTTCACCTTCAAATTTTTCTGATCTGATCCAACGTAGAACCAAATGTTGCAATTTACTTTTTCCTCAGTAACTCCTACAGTAACAAAGCCTAAAGATTAATTCTGTCCTCCCTCTAGAGGTTGAATGATTGATTTATCTACAAGAAAATACAAATTTGAAGTTGTAAGAGAAAGCTAAAGATCGAAAGCAACACAAAATAGCACCGCGATCAATGAATGATACTGAAACAGAAATAAACAAAGATGACTCTATTTACAAGCACAGAAACACTTGAAAACGTCAGAGCATAGTTTAATTACTTACAGAAGTTTCTGTAACGCAGAGCACATTCAGAAGCCTAAGACACCTGCAACAGGTAAGAAGGAACGCAAAGAAGCATAAGTATGATAGAGTGTTAAATCAGTCCAAACCAGATATCCCACTCACAACCAGTCATGAGCAATATAAAAACCTAGGCAAGCTGAAAGTAATACAGTGTGTCTGTAAATATAAGGAACGTGCAAGGCTATGAAACGAATTAATAATTAGACAAACATGAAAAGTTACTCAACCTAAGATACGGTCCAAAAGTCAGGAAATGAAAAGATAATTCTTTGCAGACGCATTTTTGACAACTCATGTGCTCGTCATAGCAAATGTATCTCAATATGTTATCTGCAACAGAAAATACAACAAAACTGAATAGTGATTCTTATACAACTGACAATTCATCCCATGAACTTGAGAACAAGAGGTACCTGATACATTAATAGAACATATCCGACCACTAAATGTGGGAAGTAGAGCTACCTCAGCTGCTTCATCAACACAAGTGTAACTGTGAGGATTAACATAAAACTCAAAAAGGAAGTGATTTTATATAAAAAAAAAAATCATAAGAATTGGCATACCTTTGCAGATGCTTTTCCCAGTAAAGCTGTTGGCAATCAGCTGGTGATTCGACATGGTCAATGAACTCAGGCCAACGCAGCTTAAACAACACCTTCCAAGAATTACCAAGTACATCGTATCTCCAGATGTAATCTTTCTCAGTCTGTCTTCTCAATTCGAATTAAATCAAACGTAAGAAATCATCAAACCTTGCACGTTCTCTCCCATTAATCAAGCCAATCATCTCCAGATTCATAACTATCCCATCAGCAATTGGACGGCCTATACCAATTCTCCAGAAAAGAAAAAAAAAAAAAAAAAAAAAATGTAAATCAGATATGAATAGTTATATCACCTTCATCCAATTCCGATATTTGTAACCCTAAGGCAAAGCTAATAATCTTAAATTAAACGAAAGAGTCGTCGCCTCAGTAGTACTACTGACATAGTGGGTTTGAAAATTATGCAACGCAAGTGCAGGCAAGTGAACGACAACATCCCATGGCAGCTCATATATATTAAAATGGATCATCTAGTCTTGTGCAGACGCTTCCATGGCAGCAATTCCGTGTGATGCTGGTGGTGTTATGGTTTGGAAGCTCTGAGTACGACCGACGATTCTAAAGACTCCAGAATGCACATCCACGATTCTTCTGACTAATGCAACGCGCTCGACGCCGTCACCAGCCCGACCCTTGCATGTGTCCTTGTACCGAATGTAGAAAATAGCATCATAGGCGCCAAGTCCCCTGTGACCGGGCTTGAGGTCTCGTGTGATTTCCATAGCCACTTTGAGAAGCTTCAGATTGGCCACACCATGTTTGATATGCTGCCTATTAGTTGTGGCAACCGCAAGTTCCAAATACAGATGGATCCACTCATTTTTAAGAACCTCTGATTTTTTCAGCTGCAAAAAGAAAACCGTATATATATATATCACTAGCTAGTGATCATGATATAAAACTCAAGAGTGGTCGATCTTTAAAAGAAAAAAAAAAAAAAAAAGACAATTAAGGGGAGGGTCTGAATTACCAGGCGAAATCGGCCTGTGTCATCTTGGAAAGGATTCTCTTCTGGAGACAACGTAGGCATGAAATGTGAGAGAAAATTGCCACACAACACGTTACCTGTACCTTTGAGGTATTTCTTGGTTTTCACTATACAGAGAAAGAATGATGAAGTGTTATCGTAACTTGTATGTATGTATACCATTACCAATCAATAATAATGATAATAATTTATATACCAGGATAAGGTCCAGACTTAGGGGAGACCAGGACGAATCCGCCATATTGTTTTTCATTAACTCGAGCCTGAAAAAGGGTCTCTGCATCAGAAGGATCCTTGGCTTTGAAAGTGATCTTGTAAGCCGAAGCAGCAGAATAAGTGGTCTGGGTGAACTTAGTTATGCTACTGACCCGCAAGTCTTTTCCCTAAAAATTGTAATTGAAATTGGAAAGCAAATCTTAGCTAAAAATGATCACAAACAAAACAAAACAAAATAAAGAAGAGAGATCACTAACTAACCTCCAGAAAATTGAAACGATGAAGTCCCAACCTAGCATAGAGGCTGACTATGACACGAGTAGGAGCGTGATTCTCATTGGAGTAATCGGACTTAAGAGGAATAAGGGCCTAATCAAGAGACGACGGTATTAGTCAAAATTAAGAAGAATTAAGCGATATACTGTTACATACATGTTGAGAATCAATTTACAACTTACAGCAATATGTAATTAAGTAGGAGGTAGAAAAAAAGAATGAATATTAATTTACCTGCTTAGCTCTTGTCGATAGGAATTTTTGCCTCTCTGAAAGGCTGATATGGATGGCTGGCATGCTGCTAATCGATTTAGGTTTTATGCACTCCACAGCAAGCTTCTTAAGGGCCTAATTAAGAGCCGACGGTATTAGTCACAATTAAGAAGAAGCGATATACAACTATTGAGAATCAATTTTACAACTTACAACAATATGTTTAATTAAGCAGGAGATAGATAAAAAAGATTGATTATTAATTTACCCGGTGACGTCCTTTTTTGGGATTCAAATCCTCCTCACCCTCTTTTGGGTTCTTTTCCGTCAACACCGCCGACGACATCTTCTCTTCGGAGTTCGGAAGGGAGCGGCTGATATGGAGGGATGGATGGAATGCTTCTAGTCGATTTAGGTTTTGATGCACTCCACGCCATTTATATGCCTCACTTATGGGCTTTAATTGGGCCTTCTCAGCCCATTTATGTAACTAGTATATATATATATAAGGTTAATTAAACAAAAATACCACAAAAGTAAAATTAAATTTGTAATTTTCAAACTCTAAACTATAAATTCTAAACACTAAACCCTACCTCCTAAATACTACTCCCTCCGTTTTTTAATAAGTGTTGTTTTAGAATTTTTATTTTTTTGAATATGATTGGAATCTAAAAGGAATATGAAGGAATTTAGGTATGTTTTGATTGGTTTTTGATATACTTTTCTATATATAATTAATGGAATTTGTTTATGTAACGAATTTTAGCATAACTGATTGGTATAATAGTTTTATAAATTCGAGATAATATCTCTCGTAATTTTTTTTTCTAAAAAAATTATAATGGAGAAAAGAATGAAAATAAAAATTAACTCTTAACAAATGGTCAAAAACAACTGAGGAGTTAAATATTTGTAGTAACTCTCCTCATGCGTGTTCGAGATCCTCGAACCAAACAAAATCAAGAAGTGCAACAATATAGACTATGACAGTGCACAGAAGAAAAACATTTGGTTGGTTTCTTTCTATAAGAGAGCTCCGATGTCTATCTCCACGAAAGAGCATGGATCAGTGATGTCAAAGTTGTTCAAAACCTGGTGGAAACAAGAGAGAGACCAAAAAAAAAAACGATTTGAAACCAAAAAAAAAATTTGCAAGATTTTTGGATTCAACAAGGAGACATAAATGAGTGGTACCTGAGGATGCACGATTCCAAAGTTACCAATTTGTTTCCCTCTGACAACGATGCTAGCTTGCCTACCCGGTAGAAACTCGGGCTCCTTTTGCATAATGCAATAGAGAGAGATTAGAATCGATAATGAGAAATCCTAAGATGCTTGAGGATTGAAATGAGAGCTTACTTGAGAGAGCTTTATATAGTATCCGTTACTGTCGTCGATTGGTACAAACGGGATTGCCATCACTTCCATGATTCTATCGACGAGGCCATGTATAAGCTGCATGAAAAGTTATAGAGAGAGAGCATATCAATTACTGAATTGCGAAAACTTAAGAAAATAGGCTATATAATGGAGTTTACAAAGGAAATCCATACCTCAAATCCAGAAGTAGCACCACAATGTAGCGCAGCAAGATGGCGGCGATTGGAGGCACCAACGTCTTTGCTCTCATCCAACATGGCCACATCACTGATTTCATAAATCTTGAACCAAAAGAAAAGACATGTCATTAAAGCAACACTCAAATCTCAAATCTCGCTAACAGTCACCAGAGATAAGGGTTTACCTTAATTGGTTTAGGATGGTCTTTGTTTGATCCAACAGTCTTCAATATTCCGGGCATGAGAGTCCTCCTCATAGCCTATTATTACCACATATAATGAAACAATTTTTCGCAATTAGCAAAGTATTACATTGGAGAAGTTTACAAAGAGATGACTAAAGGATTCATGAGGAACCTCAAAATCAGCAGAACGCGGGTTCTCAATTATGACAGCTGAATTATCATCCTCTCTGTTTAGCATCTCAAAGTTTTCCTTGCGCGAGCATAGTAACCACGTTACCACCTCGGTGTACACATTCATCGCAATCTAAAATTCAAAATATAAAATAGATAACCTTCGTGAGAAAGAGAAACAAATGCTTAAAAGTCAACTTCACTGAAACACAGACACATATCACTGTGAGCTGATCCAAAAGCAAAATGGAGGTGCTAATACCTCTGTTCTGAGAAGATCAGTGAGCTCATTCAAAGGCAGTGGTTTTATAGAAGCAGGCGATCTTGTTGGAATGTTATTGAAACCATAGGCAATGGCAACATCCTGGTGAAAAGTAAGCAAAACAATTAGTTATATAGAGAATCATCGTAATGGCACCAACAGAGAACGGTTGAGATTATGAAAATATACCTCCATAACATCACAAGGGTGGAGAACGTCACTCCTGTTAGGGGGTACATGTACTTTTATGGCACATTGGTTATCAGTAGATTTTGCTTGCTCAGCATGTAGCTGCATTTGGGTCAGCAGCCTTGTAACCTGAAAGGTACAAAGTCCATTCCACAGAACAAAATGATTAGAATCATTGCAGAGTACAACTTAGAGACCCGAGACAGAAGGAAAACACACAGCAGACAAGAATGCGAAACCGGTCACAGAAACATTTGCAGTAAACCCAAATGATGCATAAAGATTTTAATGAAATAACTAGCTACAGGCTGAAGGAGAATTCCTTATATAATTGCTAAAAGATTTACTTGCAGTGCAACCTCCAAAAATTGACATCTCAACAAAGAAACTGAGGTTAGTTCATTCATAACAACTTGACAGCAGTGATGCCTTTATTACCTCTTTCACCTCCAAAGAGACTCCAATCGAGTCCGTAATATAGGAGAGAGGCACATCCATATCATAGACAGCTAAATCCGGATAGATGTATGACTTTCCGTCGTCATATGTAACTTCAACAGGCTCGATCTCAAATTTTCTCTCACAGTATTCTGAAAAGGTTGTAACCTGGAAAACGTTGAATGATTAGTTAGATATTGATCAGTTAGCACAGTAGCTTTGATCTGTTTACCACATACCATTGTATTCAAAACAGTCTTGGCCTTTGTCAAATCAGTTGCTGTACATTCAATGAAGACATCCTTTGTCTGCAGAGTAATTGCTGAATGTGCACCATTAATAATAGGTGGCAATGACAGCACAGTTCTGCAAAAGTGAATTTTCATCATGTTTCACTAAATAATTCATTTTGGTCAAGAAAGTATTTATTGTAGATTGATAGACATCTGTACTTCTTCAATCTTAGAGGTACGATAAACGATGCTAGGAAGAACCAAATACCTTCTACTGTCGTATAAAACAGGGAAGACGGGTGATTTCTCGATTATGTGTAGAAATTTTTTCAGCTTCAAATCTGACTGCAAACAAAAGTAAAGACAATCATTCACACATCAAGGATACATTTTGCAAAGGAAAATCCTTCGGAATGCCTTACATATTCAGCATGTAAGCAATTATTAATTGCATAATACATATCCACCAAATCTCAGTTCAGGGATATTTTTTGTAGATTGTTTGCTCTAAAACAGTTATAATTTCACAAAAGCATCAAATGTCATAACACAGTTACCAGAAAGTAAAAACTTAGCTGTTTACCTTGTAAAATTCAATTAGTTCGTCAGCCCTGAAGCTCTTTGTCTGCGACCAAAAAATTAGAATTAAGTACATACATGAAACCATCCTGAACTAAAATGTCACTACAAAGAAGCGAGTACCAGAAGTTAAAACAAGAAAATACTTTAGCCACTAATATAAAAAACCATTATCAATATAACAGAGGAGAAAGGATAATTAAGAATTTGACCAAGAAACACGAGGCACATGGAACTACACTGATTAGAGAACTAGCTGATGAACCCACAAGGATATCGACTTACTTGCTTCAAAGGTACAAAATTTATATCCGTTGGTGGCAAAGCCTGAGAAACAAGAGTGAAGACCACAGTGTCAATGGCTCACAAAAAGCTCGACTAATAGAAAGTGTCAACATAAATTAAAGGGAACAGGTTGTATAAAAGTTTGATAAGCCTTCTAGTTATAAGACTACACCAAATAAGATCAGATACACGAAACGTACAGGTAGAGGAACCCTAGAGAGAGACGAAAACAAGAACAGGATAGATGATAAGACACACTTGCCTCGTAAGTGAATGGGCCCTGCAATGTATCAAGGTCATGAGTTCCAATTGCAACTAGGGTTCTTCTCCTGAAATATGTAGCTAAGATAAATGAACACCATACCATTTGCAGAAAATGGAACCTTATAAATCAATGGAAGCCAATTTAGAACCCAAAAATGCAGCCACACAATGATGGTAGCATGTAGCTAATAATTTAAATGATACAAGAGAGACCAAATGGATCCTATGCCTAGCCATGTCATTTACCGGCAAATATTTTGATGCAGCTTATCCTGAAGATCAATGAAGCTGTTGTAACGAGCCTCGTCAAAGGTCACACCTCTTAAAACAGCACACACAACAAATGGGCGAATCTTGGATGTCTACAAAAGGAGAAAAGTTAGCTGGATAGGGAATCTTCCAATCATGAAGTAACCAAATGAGAAGAGATATACACACCTCAGTTTTAACTTTCATTTTAAGGATCTTGTCTTTGCTAATGTTAGAAAGGCTATACGTCGGTATCTCCTGTTTCCCGTTGAAAACGCGAAGAGCTTGCGCAAGCCCTTCGAGGCAGAGCAAATCGTATCTGCATAGATTAAGATACAAATACCAAATGAGTTCCCTAATTATCTTCTACTTAAAAAAGTATATCATTACTGATATTGATCTCAGGTATAAACATTTTGATACGAAAGCAACATAGCTGAAGAGTAACAATTGGACCTGTTGGCAGGAATTTCGATCTTGTAGATGATTTCTTCATCATCATCAGCTTCTTCATCGATGTGTTTCTCTTTCCTGATAATTGCCTTCTCAGTTGTCTGGTAATAGTAACGAAGCCTTAATCAGGATCAAAATCTAATCAGAGAACATTCACCAAGGATAAAAATCCAGTCACTCACCACATCATCAAGCTCGATACCGAAACGGAAACACAGATCCTCGAATTCTTCCTGGGCTATAGATTTCAAATAGGATGAAACGAAATTAGAAAACGATGAATCAGAGGAAGAAGAATCAGAGAGTAGGAGTTAGAATAGAATTACAGTAGGATTCTCCAAGAGCAGCGAACAGCCGGTCTCTGCCAATACTGATTGTAGGCATTCTCGGATTTGTCGAGAACTGGAATTAGCGGAAAGATAAAAGATGAGTAAACGCGACTTCTCAGTGTGTGTGTGTGTGTGCAGATTTTGGAACTAGGGTTTTTAAGGAACAAGAAGATGACCACTTTGTTTTTTTTTTCTACAATAAAAATAAAACCTCTTGATTTTACCTTTTTTATTTAATTTTAAATTCGTTTTTTTTTTCCTTTCAATGCATAATCAAAAAGATTACGTTATAATTTGAGTTTCTTTCTCAAGCAAAAACGACCTAAAACGACCTTAGAAGCAGAGATGAGCCTCACCTAATTTTCGAATCAATTCCTTAGGTGTAAGTAAGATCAGGACCTCAACTTAGAATGGTCTTTGATTTGCAATGATCAATCAAGTTCAAGTATCAGATTTTTATTGCGTCTTGATCCAAATAGACATTGCCTCAATTACAGAGCAATAGTAGTAGGACTTGGGAGTAATGCCTTCACTAAAATGAGTTCAGCTCCAAGTGTAAAATAAAATAAATAGATTTCATATTAATTCATGACCAAAAAAAAAGATTTTGTTATAAACCGACTAATTGGATGGACTCCATAACCGTGGGCTTAGTCCATGTTCTAGAAGATCCATGACTAACTTCTAGAAGGCCCGGTTAATAGAGGAGGTTTATGTTTAGTCTTAATGGGCTTTAGTGTTTTCCTAATCCTAATGGGATTTGTCTCCCATACTACTTATATATATATATGATGTAACCCCTCTCATTCATGAAAAGAAACACAAGATTCATAACACGTTATCAGCACGACTTGCTCTTAACGAAAACCTAAAAACCCTAAACCTAAAACTCGCCGAGCTCGTCCGCCGTCCGTAGCCTCCAACCGCCGGACCGTTCGCTTGCTTCTTGGCCGGCGATCTCCTTCTACCTCCATAAGCTTGTGACGAGTTGATAACCGAGGTCTTTAGCTCCCGGTTCTAGTCCGTACAACCCCAAAGGAGAAAGGTAACTCGATGAACCTAAAACTAAAGAACCAACTCGAATTTGAATCTAATAAACGGTGAAACCCTAGAACATATGATTGATTAGTGGTTGCTCGATCCGATCGCTTGTTTGCTTGATCTGTATGCTCGCTTGCTCAATCCGTTTGCTTGTTGGTTCGTTTACTCACGTTATTTAGGTTGCTAGAAAAGTTATTAATGTTTAACCTAAATCGCTAAATCGAAAACACTTCAAATCAAGAATTGGAAACCTCTAAAACTTAAACCCTAATCGGATTTGATCCGATCCCCAAAAACCCCCTAAAGAAATCGGTTTGTTTTGAGGTTGCTAGGTTGATAGATTTGATTGCTTTCTATGATTGCTTCTCGCCTAAGTTGTTAGAAACCCTAAGGGGAAAATCGTTTGAGCCATAGAAAGCTTAGAAAAGGAAAATTCCCATTGTGAATGGGAAAGTCCTAGAAACCCTAATTCCTATTGTAAATAGGAAATTTCTAAATCCTAAGTGAAAAAGGAAAACCTTAAGAAAAGGAAAACCTCTAAATCCTAAAGGGAAGAGGAAAACCTAAAAGAGGAAAACCTAAAAGAGGAAAACCCCAAAGGGGAAAACCTAAATTCCTAAATAAGGAAAGTTAATCCAAAGCTAAAAGAGAAAAGTCAAATCCTTTAGTAGATGGAAATCGGTTCATGATTAGGCGTTAAAGACCACATGACATTAACGATTCCATCACATAATATTGACTCGAAATATTTTCTCTTGTAGATGGCGAAGCTCCAAAATCTTGAACATATGCCACTTAATGTCTCCGGTGACAATTACTTGCAATGGGCATTGGATACAAGGATAGCCCTAGAATCAAAGGGATTAGCCGATTGCATTGTGGAAGGAACCAATCCCGAAAAGAGGATGAAGTTTAAGGCGATTTCACTCATACGCCATCACCTCAATGAAAGTCTTAAGAATCAATACCTCACCATTGAGGACCCATTAGAATTATGGGACGAGTTAAAGACTCGATATGATCACCAAAAGACGGTACTTTTACCGACGGCTAAAGACGATTGGAAGAACCTAAGGATCCAGGATTTCAAATCCGTGGAGGAGTATAACTCCGAGCTTTTTAAGATTGTCTCAATCCTAAGGTTATGTGGTGAGAAGGTAACTCAAGAAGAGTTGATCGATAAGACACTCTCGACCTTTCACGCGACAAACGTATTGCTTAGCCAACAATACCGTGAAAGGGACTTTAAGACTTACGGGAAACTACTCTCATGCTTACTCCTCGCCGAAAAGAACAGTGAGCTTTTGCTCAAGAATAGCGAGATGAGACCCCCTGGTTCCAAGGCAATACCGGAAGCCCATGAGGTCGAAAAGACCAACGGACCCAAAGGGCCTAGAGAGACCAACCACGTCCATAGAGGATACCACGGAAGAGGCCGTGGTAGAGGACGTGGTGGTGGCCGCGGAAAATTTAAATCCAACGACCAAGGACACCCATACGGTGGGAGAGGTCGTGGTGGATATGGTCGTGGCAAAGGAAGAGGCCGCGGATCATTTAAACCGCAAGATGGGGGTAAGTCCGTTTGCCATAGATGTGGAATGGACAATCATTGGGCTAAGGCATGTCGGTCATCTAAATACGTCATTGACCTTTATCAAGAGAGCTTAAAGAAAAATCCCGAAGCAAATTTGGTTCACCTCGATGAAGAGAATGACTTTGACCATGAAGGCGATGACCTTATGGAATATGAAACTTCGGATTGTCTAAAAGAGGATAATTAGGACTCGCCATCCCATGTTTTAAAATTGCTTTGTTTTCTTTGTGTTTTACATTGCTTTGGATATTGTCTTGGATTTATATTACATTAATAAAATATCGTTTGCCTTAATTATTATTATCTAAGACACGATTCTTGTCCATTTATAAGATGGCCGAGGACAAGAACATCCTTGTGGTTGATAGTGGATCAAGCCACACAATACTAAAAGACAAGAAATACTTTATAAATCTCGTAATGAAAAATGCCAATATTAGCACAATAGCGGGTATAACA
Source organism: Erysimum cheiranthoides (assembly GCA_011420285.2). NCBI lineage: Eukaryota > Viridiplantae > Streptophyta > Magnoliopsida > Brassicales > Brassicaceae > Erysimum > Erysimum cheiranthoides. The sequence continues at coordinate 3,853,271 of CM022179.2, read as the reverse complement.
AGTCTTATTGAGGGTTATGGCCAAGCCCATATCTTGCTACCAAACGGCACACATATCGAAATAAGTGATGCCTTGTATTCCCCCAGCTCAAAAAGGAGCATATTGAGTTTCAAAGACATAAGATTGAATGGTTTCCATATAGAAACAAGGGAGGAAGGGAATAAAGAATCCCTAAATATAATTGAGATCACCAAAGGACATAAGAAGGTCCTAGAGACTATACCCGCATTATCCACTGGTCTCTATTTTGCTAAAATTAATATGATAGAAGCTAATATGGCAATGAAAGAATCCAACGAAAGATTCACGTTATGGCATGACCGGCTTGGCCACCCAGGTCAAAGTATGATGCGTAAGCTAATAGCTAATTCAAAAGGGCACACTCTTAATGAGAAACGAGTTATCCCAAAGCATCTCACGTGTGAAGCATGTTCACAAGGGAAACTCATAATAAGGCCATCACCGGCAAAAGTTAATAAAGAGACCTTAAATTTTCTGGAAAGGATACAAGGTGATATTTGTGGACCAATACACCCACCATGTGGGACATTTAGATATTTCATGGTCCTAATAGATGCATCGACAAGATGGTCGCATGTTTGCTTGTTATCCACGAGAAACCAAGCGTTTGCTCGTTTGTTGGCCCAAATAATAAGGCTAAGGGCCCATTTTCCAGACTTTCCGCTTAAGACTATACGTCTAGATAATGCCGGTGAATTTACGTCCCAAGCGTTTAATGACTATTGTATGTCCATGGGGGTAAGTGTGGAACATCCCGTGGCACATGTACATACACAAAATGGATTAGCGGAATCCTTTATTAAACGAATTCAAATGATAGCTCGACCATTACTCATGAGGTCGAAGCTTCCAGTAGCCGCTTGGGGACATGCAGTTTTACATGCAGCAGAGCTTATACGCATAAGGCCATCTAGTGAACACAAATATTCCCCAACACAATTACTAACGGGTCATGAGCCAGACATATCCCACTTAAAGACATTCGGGTGTGCCGTACATGTACCGATTGATCCACCACATAGAACAAAGATGGGACCTCAAAGGAGGATGGGGATATATGTTGGTTTTGATTCTCCCACCATAATTAAGTATCTAGAGCCGGCTACGGGTGATCTATTTAAGGCTAGATACGCGGATTGTCATTTCAATGAATCCGAGTTTCCAATGTTAGGTGGAGAGAACGACAAGCTGGGCAAAGCAATAAAAGAAATATTATGGAATCAAACATCCTTGAATTGGCAAGATCCTCGGACTCTGGCGTGTGAATCAGAGATCCATAAGATAATAAGTTTACAAAAGCTAGCTAATGAATTGCCTGATTCCTTTGCTGACCCAAAGAAAGTAACAAAATCGTACATACCAGCTTGTAATGCACCAGTACGTATTGATGTCCAAGAGGGAATCAATGAAATTGCTACCGAGTCTAGCGCACGAAAGAAACGTGGCAGACCATTAGGTTCCAAGGATAAGAATCCTAGAAAATCAAAGAAAGGTGCAATGGAAACTCAAAGTAAGGAAACCATAGACATGGCCGCGGCAAATCCTCAGGAGCCAATTGAGGAGGTTCGGGACGTTGAACCTCAAAGCCCTGAAAGGATAGATAATGACGAGATCTCGATAAACTATATCATGTCTGGAAAGAAATGGAACCGTAAAGACGTCGAAATTGATGATATATTTGCTTATGAGGTAGCATATGAGATAAATGAGGATCATGAACCCACGTCAATGATAGAGTGTACACAAAGGTCTGATTGGCTTAAGTGGAAAGAAGTCATAAACGTGGAGTTAGGTTCATTAAAGAAAAGGGATGTGTTTGGTCCGATTATTAGGACACCATCCGAGATAAAACCAGTAGGACACAAATGGGTCTTTGTGAGGAAAAGAAATGAGAATAATGAAATCGTGAGACACAAAGCACGGCTTGTAGCACAAGGATTCTCACAAAGACCGGGGATAGATTATGAAGAGACATACTCCCCTGTGGTGGATGCAACGACTTTTAGATATCTAATAAGTCTGGCTATAAGAGAAAACCTTGATTTGCGGCTAATGGATGTAGTGACCGCATACTTATATGGTCCACTGGATAATGAAATATATATGAGATTACCAGAGGGTATTGAGCTCAAAGGAAAAGATAAGAAAGGGTCACGTGACCAATACTGCATAAGGCTGAACAAATCGCTTTATGGACTTAAGCAAAGTGGGCGAATGTGGTACAATAGATTAAGTGAGTACCTAGTCAAAGAAGACTATAAGAACGACCCAATAAGTCCATGTATATTCATAAAGAAGTTTACAAACAAAGGGTTTGTAATAATAGCAGTATATGTGGATGATTTAAACATCCTGGGAACCTCTGGGGAAATCGCCCAAACAGTTGAATATCTAAAGAAAGAATTCGAAATGAAAGACCTAGGCAAGACAAAGTTCTGTTTGGGATTGCAGCTTGAGTACGTGAATAATGGAATTCTTGTGCATCAAAAGGCGTATACAGAAACTGTACTCAAGAGATTTAATATGGATAAAGCTCACCCATTGACCAGCCCAATGCAGGTGAGGAGCCTCGGATTGGATAGTGATCCATTCAGGCCAAAGGAGGACAAGGAAGAAGTCCTCGGTCCTGAAACGCCTTATCTCAGTGCCATAGGAGCGTTAATGTACCTGGCTAGCCACACTAGACCGGACATATGTTTTGCCGTGAACCTCCTTGCTAGATTTAGCTCATGTCCGACCCAAAGGCACTGGGATGGAATTAAACATTTACTTCGTTACCTACAAGGAACGATTGATATGGGTCTTTATTATACTAACCTTAACAAAGAAGGTTTAGTTGGTTTTGCTGATGCAGGTTACAATTCAGATCCACACAATGGTAAATCACAAACGGGATATGTGTTTACACACGGTGGAACCGCGATCTCGTGGCGTTCAATGAAGCAAACGATTTCAGCCACTTCATCTAACCACGCGGAGATATTGGCAATACACGAAGCCAGCCGTGAATGTATATGGTTGAGGTCGATGACTCAACACATAAGATCGAATTGTGGAATGGAAGATGACAAAGGACCAACGGTCATGTACGAGGACAACGCAGCCTGCATCGCACAACTAAAGGAAGGTTACATCAAAGGAGATAGGACGAAGCACATCTTACCAAAGTTCTTCTTCACGCATGATTTACAAAGGGATGGTGAAGTTAAAGTGGTGCAAGTTCGATCAAGCGACAATTCAGCCGACCTATTCACTAAAGCGCTACCGGCATCAACATTGAAGAAGCTCACGCATCAAATTGGAATGCGGAGGCTTAGGGACTTAAAGGGATGACCAAATCAGGGGGAATGGTACGTGCTGTACTCTTTTTCCTCACTATGGTTTTGTCCCAAATGGGTTTTCCTTGTGAGGTTTTAATGAGGCAGCATCCCCCAAGCGTATCATAAGGATCCCATTGGCATCAACACGGCTATGTCATCCAAGGGGGAGTGTTATAAACCGACTAATTGGATGGACTCCATAACCGTGGGCTTAGTCCATGTTCTAGAAGATCCATGACTAACTTCTAGAAGGCCCGGTTAATAGAGGAGGTTTATGTTTAGTCTTAATGGGCTTTAGTGTTTTCCTAATCCTAATGGGATTTGTCTCCCATACTACTTATATATATATATGATGTAACCCCTCTCATTCATGAAAAGAAACACAAGATTCATAACAGATTTCATATTAATTAAATAAATTAAATATAGGAAATAAGCCAAAATTTTTTGTTTCGAATGCAGAAGAAAGTGATAATATCATCAAAACTTGGAGATGAGACAAAAAAGAAAAAAAAAAAAAAAAAAGGAGGGCTTTATAGACACAATCTCACAACAAAGCGCAAAAATAAAGAACAGCAAATCTGCTCAGACTGTGTGCACTGGAAGACAACTTGCAAGGCCTTGGTTTGACCGTTCGAGTAAACTACTTCGGCGAGGGAATCAGGAACATGATTATGGGTAAGGTAAAACTGCAGATTTGAGAAAGAATCATAGGAGAAATCAACATCAACAACAACAATATGAATCTCTCTATCAAAGCTATAAATAAATATGATCTGGATGGTGAAAACTAACCTTGTTGCCTCTCAACTAGACATTGACAAAATATATTTACATCTGGAGATGCCTGCAAAAAGATGGAACATTCATATTCACGACATTTGCTTCAAAATCTTCTATGTAGAAAATTAAGGAAGATAGTTTTCTTTTTGTAAAACCTTTAGAGCTCACAGTGGAACTGATCTGAGATAGACATTTCAATGGAACTATCTGTATTTCAAATGCTATCTGAAAACGTGACTCCCGTTTTGTTGAAGCCGGAGATTTTCTATAAGGGACTGGTAGTATGACTTGAGGCCCCGGATATCATTACCCTGGAATACAAACAGGGCAAGGAGAAACTATGCTTAAGCACAAGAGGAGAGGATATTTATCTACTTTACGGCTAGTTTTTGTGGAATATCAAACCTGCAACTTTTGGCAATACTGCTCCGCCAAATCTTGTGGAATATGTGCTGATGGAAAACTTTTAGACACAAGATGCATGAGAAACGCATTACCAAATTTTTCATACATCACTTTCTGAGCCGTGATGATTTCCCCGAACAAGGCGTGCTGAGTCAATACGGCAGATGCATAGGGAAGGAAGAAATTCAGTCAGTTGTTTGACAGATAAAACTCCGAAAGGAAAAGAGGATTAAAATTTCTTATGCTTACAGTATTTGCATCACTGAAATCGAAGGATTTATCGAGTACACTGTACAAACAGCAGTTTGTTGCAAAAGCTTCGATCATGAAATTCTGAAAACCTGGAACCTGAAAGCAAATAATTCTAGATTATGACACTTGTGGTTCTTCTATGAAGAAAAGAAAGTAAACAAAATTGTTTTGCAGGCCGACCTTCTCCTCGCTATATGGTTTGGCACACCAATCTTTAATAAGCTTAATAAATATCTGCACGCATGCCTATTTTCATGGCAAAGAATAAAAGAAGAGGGTAAGTAAGTGAAAAATATCATCGAAAGTAAATGAATATGCAAAAAAAAGGGAAAGCGTTACCAACCTTACGTACAGTAATATCCTTGTGATTACAAGAAGTGTTCAAAAGCAGCTGCATCATAGGATCTAGATACGTCCTACTTTTGGGCGTAAGGAATACAGAAGAGAGATCGTGTGTGGCTATCACATGAAGAAATGTATACAGCGTCCTTTGAAGCTCTATCAATTCCCTCATTTCCTACACAGAAAAAAAGGATATATGACTCTGGATATAAAGATGCTACGATATCAACAGGTTCTCAAGTTACAATTGCTAGATAGCCAGGATATCATGCATGGAGATAAAAATAATTGGTTAAAAAGAAAATCAAACAAAATACCTCAGTAACTGCCCCAGGGCGTGAGGGAAGCCCATCTCTTGGAATTACATTGAAAATCCTACCAGCAACCACGGGATATACTTCTTCCAGTATATCACGCAGAGCGCTGTTGAACTTGCAGATAAGCTGATTGAGTAATACCAGGAAACCAACCATTTCCTTTGGCTGCAAACATGCAAACACAGTAAGATATTTTGTATGTTATCGAATTAGTTTGCTCAACATGGTATCATTGCATGAAATGAAGTATCCTGATCAGTAGATATTACTCTCAGAGAAATTCGTGAGTAGTTCAACTAATTATTATTTTGAGGAAATGAAAGCAGTAAAGCATTGAATAATATAAGGTGAGCTTTGAAATTTTCGTTATACCTCACTGTCAGCAAGTAGCTGTTCCAAAGCCTTGGGAAGATAAGGGAATACAGAGGATCCAAGGGTATCAACCATACGGTGTATGAATGACGTGACCTGCAGAGAAGATGAACAAGCTAAATCACTGAACTTTGAATCAATAACTTGATAGACAGGAATATGTAACACTACTGATTATAATATGTTTACTTAATAACATACAACTAAACTCATACCTTACTCCGCAAAGGCTCGACCTTTGGAAATTCAATTAGAACCCTTAGAAGCACATCTAGCGTCTACATTATGAGAAGGTTTTGCCAATTGTTAGAAAAGACAGAGCAGTTACAATTAGGGCAGTGAATTGTACAGTCGACAATTGAAGTTGCAATAAGTACAAAAACATTAAAAAAACAGGTTGCAAAGCAATAATACTTGATTCATACAAGGAAAAAGAACCATCTTTCATACAAACCTGCTTAAACATGAGACCAATTCCAGGACGACTCGCAGTAACAAGACGCTCACTGAAGCCCTGAATTTCAAGCAAAAGTGTAAGGACAAGCCCAGAAGAGGGCAAAATTTGAAGTACCAAGTAACAAATCTCACATACAGAAGGATGTCTTTTTGGACAAACTAGAATAACCGAGTACAAACCTTGCTGAGAGCATTAATTGCCACAATAGCAAACTGGATATTTGAAATTTTCACAGGAAAGTCATCGGAATTTGCAACTTTTGCCTGCACAAGTCCTGCCTCAATCTGGTACAATCATATCATATGGAAAGAGTGTGAGTACACCAGACCATAAACAATGCCAAAAAGTTTCATGAAACAAAGAGAATGGTAGAATTGAAAACCTGTTGACAGAGAGGGGTAAGCAGTAAAGACAGATAATCTGACTGCTTTTCAGCTGGGACATCCTCCAACCCTATGATTAAGCCAATAGCCTACAGAAAAAAAGGCATTAGGAATTAGAGACTTTATTTTAAGGTGCTGAACCAAGTTTTCTTTCTAAGTCAGAAGTAAATATATGAAAACAGAAGCTTCAAGGGGCAGTCATAACCTCAAAAATGTGACTGCCATCTTCAGTTCCTGAAAGTTCTCTTGATGCAAAGTTCATGGTCGTCAACTGAGACAACGTATCTTGAAGGTTCTGATTTATTACAAAAAGAGATGGTTAGACAAAAAAATCAAAAAAACAAATAAATCGGACTTACAGAAATGGGTAACTGTCTTAGACCAAACAAGCTGTGTACAAGAGAAAATCAAACCCTTACCTGCAGGATCTTGTCAATGAATGGTACAAGCTTTGATTTTAACAATTTCACGACTCTCATGAACAAGTAACATGCTCTACGGCTCACATGAACGTTCTGGTGATGCAAACCCCTTTCATCAAGGAAAGCACCAAGAACATTGGGAATGTACTGGGAATTTTCCTGAATAAACTTCATGTACCTTGTTATGTTTTCTAAGTACACTAGTGCAACTAGTCTATGAGAATGACCAGGGAACTGTGTGGTCAAGAGCATCGGAATTAGTTCACTCAAACACCCCGATCCTGTTTTCATGGCCTCCTCGGTCATAGACTCTCCGAATGAATACAAAAGCGAAAGCGCAGCTTCTACTTCTTCGACATTGCTCTCGGATGAGGATTCAACAGCATTTGCTAGTGAGTTACGAATGAAATGCTGAGTAACTTCAGGAGCAACACGGCCCACCGTACGTAATAATACAAAGAGATCTTTTCTAAACTCGGACATCCTATCTTCCTCTTCCAATCCAATTTTATCCAGTGAATTAAGGTTGTTACGATACATAGGATCATAGCAAATCTGAATTCTAATCACTTCAAGAATCTGTGTAATGTGGAGCAGCTGCTTCTCCTTTAATGCAGGGAGGCCTTTGAGAGTGGAAACGTAACCCAGGAGAAACTGGACAGTGCTAAAAGTAGAATCCACCTCACGGTTCCGCATGACAAAAAAAACCGATGGCAGAACTTCATTCAGCAAATCCATGGAGACTGCCTTGGTTTCCTCTGAGTTCAACCGCTTATGGCATTCGAGAACCTCAACAGCATAGCCAGTAAGCAAAGCAGATACTTTTGATACCAATTCTGAATCAACATCTCCGGATAATAAACCAAAAGCACGACTTATTTGAAGGGTCTGCAAAAGGGGCAGTTTTGACTGGGGATCCATGCGCTTTGAAACCATGGCTAAGACACACCCAGCTGCTGCACCGCGGACTTGATCAGACAATCCATCAGACAAAATCAATTCAAACAGTAACGGAACAAATGCATCATTTGCAACCAATCCAATGTCAATCCAAGAGACAAATCTTCTCATGCAATCTAACACAGTGGCAGAAAGATCAGGATCGGAATTCCTGTACAAGGATACAATGTCATACCATGCTCTAGCAATCTGAGGGACACATTGTTGCCTCATAGCATCCTTGACTCGAGCAGCAACAGATATCTCTTCTGATGTCCGGGGGTAATCCAAGCTAATCAACTCATCATCCAACGCATTCAAAACCCGACAAAACATGTCGATCACAACAGCCCCTTTGCTCAAATGACTCATAAAATCAACAAACACAGAGGACCAAATCAAAGGATACTCAAAATAGATCAAAGTAACCAAAACCTGAGCAAGCTTGTTCTTCACAAATGGCGGTCCTTCCACAACTCTTACAGCATTCTCATTATCAATAACCTCCAAACACGCCATTGAAAACACTGATTTCCTCACATAACTCTGCTCATCCAAGCTCATTGATCCGTATTTAACCCTTAAAACATCCTGCAGCGTTTGCAAGCACCAGAACTGAACTTGTACAAGCTTAGAAAACCACAACTTCTCAATACATATACTACATATAGATGGAGTTTCTTTGATCTGCTGACAATAATTAACCGCCTGAGACTGTAACGCTGGATCAACACCAGATTCAAAGCTAATTAGTATTGCCTTCTCAAGGTCATCCATTATTAACCCCACTAAAAAACCCTAGAACTGAGATTCAAAATCCTGTCCTGTTTATTGCATACAAGTCAACAATGCTTCAAATTAGTATCGTCAGCTAGCTTATCCTTCACCGTTCTCTTCCCGTATCAGATTATGATGCGAAGAAGGAAAAAAAGGCGAATCTTTTTAGTGGGTTTCGCTTGAGGGCTTACCAGAAGTAAGGATCTTTGCGATTATGCGATAAAAATCATCGGATTTTTGGGAGTGAGCTATAGTAGAAAAGGGATTGGAAACCCTAAGCTGAGTTTCTCTTCGAATTCAATATTTTTTTGTAAATCTTTTTTTTTTTTTGATGAGTTTATAGAAAATTTCGCCTTGGGAAGATTTATTTATATATGAAGAAATTTGTGAGACTGGAAAGAAGACGGAGCCGTAGGGTTTTTAGCCTGCAGAGAAAATAAGGAAATACTTGAGAAATAATTTATTTTATTTTATTGGCAGTATTTATGTTTTTTCATTTTTGTTAACATTGAAAATTAAATCAAGTATTTAACAGTGAGTAGGAAGGATGATTAGTAATTTTACTGAGGTTATAGAACTTAATTCTAGCTAGAACTATAAAATGCATGACTGATATGTTTGACCCAAAAAAAAAAAAAAGCATGACTGATGCAAAATTTTGAATATAATGTCCAAAACCACATAAAGACGACGTCGCTTGCAAGTTGCAACCAAAATGCTAGGACAAGAACAAACAAGCAATCAAAGTTCAAAATCCCTCAATAATGTATTTTAAGAGCTTCGATCACCAAATCATAAAAGCAATGAAAAAACAATGTGTTTGATCGTCTCGTTCAAATGATTGGTTCGGCTATAAAGGTACTAAAACAGGATGATGTCTTGTCTACGTCTGTAAAAATCTAGTTTTTGTCAGAGTTGAATGAGTAGTGATTCTTATTATAGGATGAAGATAAAAATGCCAATTTGGCATTTTGGTTATCTAATACATCAACCTTATTATATTATTCATGCTCCAACAAAGCCTGAAATTTGACGGAACGGGCACTCCACTTCGAAAGTCACCTTCATTAGTCCGATGGATGACCAAGGTAAACTTTTACTCGTCCTCTGTTTTTTTTTTTTTTTTTTTTGGTAATCTTGTGCTCCAAAAACTAAACAATATTCTGACCTTGTATTTACCAGGGTTTCCGTTCTCCAGCAGCTGAAGCTATTCGACCAGTTGATGCCAAGGATCCAGCTTTGCATTTCAAACAGCAACTTGAAGCCTACGATGCACCGAAACGGCAAATCACTGCCGTTTCACGTACCCGTCACGTTTCCGAAACGTAAACGGCATGGGGACGGCACCGGGACGGCATGGGGACGTTTCCGATGAGTTGGGGACGGTGGCTGTAGTTGGGGACGCCACGTGGACAGCAATGGGACGTTTCCCATCGATTTACCTTTTTTTCTTTCTTTAAACAAATAGTAAATTTTCTATTTTTCTCAAAATAAAATCAAATAAAAAAAAGGAAAACCTTGTTTATATAAGGGTTTTAAGTTTTGACGATTAATTTACCTCTTCGCAAACCTCTGCTTCTCAAATCACAAATCAAAAAAAAAGTTGCAGTAAGGTATGTTTTCAATTCATGTCTTCCATTGCTCAAATATTAGTTTCATTTTATCTTATTAAAGATATGTTATTGAACTTCAAGTGTTTTTTTTTTATATTGAGATTTTTGGTGTGACTTTTTTATATTTAAGTCTATGGATATTTATATATATGTATATATTTTTATAGACATATATCTGCCGTACCCGTATCCTATAAATTTCAAGTTTTGCCGTTTCCCGTCCCCGTACCCGTTCACGTACCCGTTCACGTTTCCGTCCCGGTGCAACGTAGCTTGAAGCATATGTTGAAAAGATTAATATTGGAATCATTTGGGACACCCTGCAAATTAAAGGATCGGAGTTGACCACTTTCCTTACTCTCTGCATCCAGGTGCTGTGATCCCACAATGCTTCTCTACTTTCATCTTTCCTTCGTGTACCTGACATGAGAGAATCTTTCTAGGCACCAAAAACATTTAAGGGGAATGCAGCTAAAATCTATAACCACTGCTAAATACTGGCAAGAGATTATTGAAGGCCTAGATGCACTGACTAAAAGAGAGCTTTGTATGTGAAACTCGTTTCCACTCACTGCTCTTATCTCCCTGAATCTCATACGATGCGATTGCCATAGAATAAGCTTAGAGATTAGTGCCCCTTCAAATAATAAAACTAATAGCTCAAATGAAATGAAAACTTGAATTGCATAAACAGGTTGCAGATTCATGGGAGTCTTTAGATGGATGGCTCGATGTGATTCGTTTGGTCTACACAATTTATAAAAGAGGGAAGAGTGATGTTTTAGCCGGTATTATCACCGCTTAATGATTGCTTCGCACTTTTTTCATACTTTGCCTCCTTTCTTAAATCAAAGTTCTGTCTTGTATACTGACCATCATCATAGCCAGGTGTTATGATTCTTTTCTTTTTTTTTGCATAAATTCTCATTTTGAAACATTTTTCTCTCGGGAAATTTACACTAATGTCTCCCAAATGATATCTAAATTATAAAAAAAAAATGCTACTTTCCCATAAAATATAGGTATGTGTATAAATCGTGTATACACTCCATCAATACTGGGAACCTTTCTCTAAAACTGTGTTCTAAAAGGTGTCTTTGTTTCTCTTCTTTACTTTGTTATTCTTGTTCTCGCTTAAGCAACTAGGGGTGATATATGGTTATTCAAATTCGTCCAAAGCTGTGGTCGAGGCTTCTACGAGTATGACACTAAACTTTTGCACTTCAAATCAGTCTACCTTGTACAAGACTGTTGATAGAGTCTAATAACTCAAATGAAACAGGAAATAAGGAGCAGACCGATGAGCTGGGTTTTAGAGTGCTAATGTAAAAGTATGATTTCAACCTTGAGACAACTTTAACTCAGCTTGGAGAAGCTCAGTTAGAAGCTTGAAGACAGCTTGAAGTTAGAAGAAGGAAAAATCAGATGGCAGAGTAGGCAAGCACAAGAATCGACCAAGTGTGTCAAACGTTCTAATTGACGCAGAAGGTTTCAGGTTTTAAAGAAATGTCGAAGACTCTGTTTCGGGTGGAGACTTTGAGTGGTGTGACACATGTCATCATGTGAGAGGAGCTGATTAGTCTGTTTTGAGTCGTAATCGACCCTGCAACCTAAAAACAGAGTATTAAAAAAGAAGCTTGCTGTGGAGTGCATAAAACCTAAATCGACTAGAAGCATTCCATCCATCCATATCAGCCGCTCGCTTCCGAACTCCGAAGAGAAGATGTCGCCGGTAGTGTTGACGGAAAAGAATCCAAAAGAGGGTGAGAAGGATTTGAATCCCAAAAAAAGACGTCACCAGGTAAATTAATATTCAATCTTTTTATCTACCTCCTGCTTAATTACATATTGTTGTAAGTTGTAAATTGATTCTCAACATGTATGTAACAGTATATCGCTTAATTCTTCTTAATTTTGACTAATACCGTCGGCTCTTGATTAGGCCCTTATTCCTCTTTAGTCCGATTACTCCAAGTGTAAGTACGCTCCTCGTCGTATCATAGTCAGCCTTTATGCTAGGTTGGGACTTCATCGTTTCAATTTTCTGGAGGTTAGTTAGTCATCTCTCTTCTTTATTTTGTTTTGTTTTGTTTTGTTTTGTTTGTGATCATTTTTAGCTAAGATTTGCTTTCCAATTACAATTACAATTTTTAGGGAAAAGACTTGCGGGTCAGTAGCATAACTAAGTTCACCAAGACCACTTATTCTGCTGCTTCGGCTTACAAGATCACTTTCGAAGCCAAGGATCCTTCTGATGCAGAGACCCTTTTTCAGGCTCGAGTTAGTGAGCTTGCATATGGCGGATTCGTCCTGGTCTCCTCTAAGTCTGGACCTCATCCTGGTATATAATTATTATCATTTTTATATTGGTTGGTAATGGTATACATACATACAAGTTACGATAACACTTGATCATTCTTTCTCTGTATAGTGAAAACCAAGAAATACCTCAAAGGTACAGGTAACGTGTTGTGTGGCAACACGCTCTCACATTTCATGCCTACGTTGTCTCCAGAAGAGAATCCTTTCCAAGATGACACAGGCCGATTTCGCCTGGTAATTCAGACCCTCCCCTTAATTGTCTTTTTTTTTTTTTTTTCTTTTAAAGATCGACCACTCTTGAGTTTTATATCATGATCACTAGCTAGTGATATATATATATATATACGGTTTTCTTTTTGCAGCTGAAAAAATCAGAGGTTCTTAAAAATGAGTGGATCCATCTGTATTTGGAACTTGCGGTTGCCACAACTAATAGGCAGCATATCAAACATGGTGTGGCCAATCTGAAGCTTCTCAAAGTGGCTATGGAAATCACACGAGACCTGGAGCCCTGTCACAGGGGACTTGGCGCCTACGATGCAATTTTCTACATTCGGTACAAGGACACATGCAAGGGTCGGGCTGGTGATGGCGTCGAGCGCGTTGCATTAGTCAGAAGAATCGTGGATGTGCATTCTGGAGTCTTTAGAATCGTCGGTCATACTCAGAGCTTCCAAACCATAACACCACCAGCATCAGACGGAATTGCTGCCATGGAAGCGTCTGCACAAGACTAGATGATCCATTTTAATATATATGTACGTGGATCAGAATTAATAATCATCGATGTTGGCATTTCTCTTCCCTCCACCATCTTCTGGATTCTTAGATTAAGTTATTAAACCTTAATTAGAACTGTGAGTGCATATATTGGCTGTGTATTGTCATGTCATGTTACTTGTCTTGTCTAGCTACCAAAAGTCACTAATCACCTAAACTTTACGTTAGTAGAGTCGTAATTCTTCATTTTCATAACTAATCATAACTAATGATCCCATTACCAAAGGATCTCATAGAGAATCTGTTAGTTATTCTTTGGAAGAAAGAGAGCAGCGGGAAGATTTGGGTGGGTTGCGTAGACAGACTCTCTTGCCTTGTTAGGATGCGACGAAAGCTCCATCTCTTGCGTTTTTCTGCATCAAATCCCTCAAGCTTCAACTCTTTCAAAGTAATTTGTAGATATATATACATAACATTCGACAAAAGCAGCTCAGGTTTTTCTTGTGCCAATATGCTGGTTTTGAGTTTGGGCTTTGTGTATTTTCCAGGCGATAATCCAATTCCAGATTTGTACGAGCTGCCATGGGATGTTGTCTTTCACTTGCCTGCACTTGCGTTGCATAATTTTCAAACCCACTATGTCAGTAGTACTACTGAGGCGACGACTCTTTCGTTTAATTTAAGATTATTAGCTTTGCCTTAGGGTTACAAATATCGGAATTGGATGAAGGTGATATAACTATTCATATCTGATTTACATTTTTTTTTTTTTTTTTTTTTTCTTTTCTGGAGAATTGGTATAGGCCGTCCAATTGCTGATGGGATAGTTATGAATCTGGAGATGATTGCTTGATTAATGGGAGAGAACGTGCAAGGTTTGATGATTTCTTACGTTTGATTTAATTCGAATTGAGAAGACAGACTGAGAAAGATTACATCTGGAGATACGATGTACTTGGGTAATTCTTGGAAGGTGTTGTTTAAGCTGCGTTGGTACTTGGTAATGGTATACATACATACAAGTTACGATAACACTTCATCATTCTTTCTCTGTATAGTGAAAACCAAGAAATACCTCGAAGGTACAGGTAACGTGTTGTGTGGCAACACGCTCTCACATTTCATGCCTACGTTGTCTCCAGAAGAGAATCCTTTCCAAGATGACACAGGCCGATTTCGCCTGGTAATTCAAACCCTCCCCTTGTCTTTGTTTTTTAAGATCGACCACTCTTGAGTTTTTTTTATATCATGATCGATTACCAACCAACTAGTTACTAGCTAGTGATATATATATGGTGTGGCCAATCTGAAGCTTCTCAAAGTGGCTATGGAAATCACACGAGACCTCAAGCCCGGTCACAGGGGACTTGGCGCCTATGATAATATTTTCTACATTCGGTACAAGGACACATGCAAGGGTCGGGCTGGTGATGGCGTCGAGCGCGTTGCATTAGTCAGAAGAATCGTGGATGTGCATTCTGGAGTCTTTAGAATCGTCGGTCATACTCAGAGCTTCCAAACCATAACACCACTAGCATCACACGGAATTGCTGCCATGGAAGCGTCTGCTCAAGACTAGATGATCCATTTGAATATATGTACGTGGATCAGAATAATCATCGGTGGTGGAATTTCTCTTCCCTCCACCTTTTTCTGGATTCTTAGATTTAAGTTATTAAACCTTAATTAGAGCTGTGTGTGCATTGGCTGTGTACTCTCATGTCAGGTTACTTGTCTTGTCTAGCTACCTAAAGTTGATCACCTAAACTTTTCGTTAGTAGAGTCGTAAACTCGTAATTCTTCATTTTCATAACTACTCATCGTATTGCCTAATCCAATATGGTAAGTGATTTTGTAATCAGCATCAAAGTAAATGATAGGTTTTTCGCAAGTGCTAAACAAATAATTAAATAGATTATACATTGGAAACCAAGGATAAAATAAAATAGAAAAAGGTAGGAAAGTTTTCCAAAGTTTTAATTAGCACTATATTACTTGTCAATTACGTTTCCCCTTCTTTTGGTGAAGTTAATTTATTTATTTTCGTTGTAAATTACAGTCGCGGATTATTATAAGGTGAAAATAATGGTCCCTCTTCAAAGCCAAAGAGATTTCTTACTCATAAAACAAAGACGATTGTTTTGTGGTAGTTTAGACTACCTTTTCTTTTGTTTTTCATTGATATAAATACTTGGAGTATCCTTCCTACAACTGGAAATTACAAGTAAAAGAAACATGGAGTATAACTCCTACAAACGTGGAATTGATGAAAACTGGGAATCGTGGAAGACTCCATTATTAACGCAACTGAAACAAAACAGAGACTGAGTCGTTTGACTTAGTGTTGGACATACTTTGGATTGGGCCTGCGAGTTCGAATGGGCCTGCTTCTTTCTTCCTTATGTCTTCTTCTTTCTTTCTCGTGTCTGCACTCATCAGAAAATGGTCAGCGCCCTATTTCAAAAATAAACATGATGAGACTTAGACTCTGAATGGTAAGAGAATAAAGAAACTTCATATATGTTTTCAGTTTCATGGAGGTATTTTCACATATGTACAATGAAGATCAAAAGACTCAAAACCAAAAAAATGTAGATCAAGAATTTAAGAGAATACTGATTAACATGCCTCATTATATGAGTAAGTGACAAACCGGTTGTAAGTGATACAACAACAAAAAGAAATGGCTAAGCAGGTAAAGGAATGTTGGCGGAGTGTGCCAGGTTGAGGAAGTCCCGAGTTGATCATGGAATCTTCACTTGAAGACACTTTCCTGTTAGCTTCTTAGTTCAGTAGCTACACAATGATGTGGAACCTACTCGATACGAATAATTTTTTACGCTACCATTACACCTAGATACTTTACAACAGCTCATGTTAGTAACACTAGAAGACGCATTCCAGAAAACCATCAGGCTTGAGTAGCACCACACTGAAGCAAGACGACTTCCAAATACCAAATATCTCCAATTAGATCAACTTCTTCTTTTGATGAGTGTTACCTCCCTAGAGCCATGGCTAGTGTTTTGACAAAGCTATGGACGATGTGATTACGAGTTGGGTATCCATTGGGAGGCTTCATGAGCACAAGCCAGTGCTCGTAATCGCATCCCTTGACTAAACTCGGTACTTGAATTAACTCAGAGCAACGAGTCCTATCCGAGTTAACAGAAACAGAGTTACCGGAGAATGGAGACAACGGAGCAAGTCGAGACCGGCCGCCGTCAAGTGTAACGGTCTTCTGATGATGCTCGCCATTGATGAAACATTAAACGATCAAACCTCAATTGGGATAGAAGTTTCCTTTTCTTTTCTGAGTAAGCAAGCACAAGAATCGACCAAGTGTGTCAAACGTTCTAGCTGACGCAGAAGGTTTCAGGTTGTAAAGAAATGAAGAAGACTCTGTTTCGACTGGAGACTTTAAATGGTGTGACACATGTCATCATGTGAGAGGAGCTGATTAGTCTGTTTTGAGTCGTAATCGACCCTGCAACCTAAAAACAGAGTATTAAAAAAGAAGCTTGCTGTGGAGTGCATAAAACCTAAATCGACTAGAAGCATTCTATCCCTCCATATCAGCCGCTCGCTTCCGAACTCCGAAGAGAAGATGTGGCCGGTAGTGTTGACGGAAAAGAATCCAAAAGAGGGTGAGGAGGATTTGAATCCCAAAAAAAGACGTCACAGGGTAAATTAATATTCATTCTTTTGATCTACCTCCTGCTTAATTATAATGTAACAGTATATCGCTTCTTCTTAGTTGTGACTAATACCGTCGGCTCTTAATTGCATTGGCTGTGTATTGTCATGTCATGTTACTTGTCTTTTCTAGCTACCAAAAGTCACTAATCACCTAAACTTTACGTTAGTAGAGACAATAACCACATAGAAAATGTCTAACTTTAGTAAATTTTGTCATAGTATATATCTAACTAGAGTCCATAAAAATGTGAGAAAATGAACTATTTTTTACAATGTTATATGTGCTATAATTTTATGGAAAAGAGAATTTAACCTCAAAGAAAGTAAAATCTCATTACCGTATGTGCCATGTGTATGCATCGAAACGATCTGAGAAAAAAAGGGCACAATACTCTATAGTAGTCACTAGTCAGATGCAAGTGCCCAAAAAAGAATGTGAGAGAGAGTAAAAGAGAGCGAGAAACTTCCTCTTCCTTTCTTTCATGCTCACGACAAAACTTCACCGCCACCTGTTTTGTCTTAAATCTCTTTCGCATCTTCCTCCCTTTTTATTATATAATTTATCATATACATATATAGTCTCATAAATATATCTAGCTAAACGTTAAAAAAGACAATATATATTCACACGTATGAGACTATAAATCATATTGTTAGATTTGCGGAAGATAAGAGTAGATCTAGTGAAATAAGATGAAGAACAAGTGAAGAACAAGAGTGAGAGTAGAGAGAGAGTAGAGAGAGAGTAGAGAGAGTTTTGAGAAAGAGATTATCTCATTTCTTAAATTAAAAATAAAATCCTACTTACAAACTATATAGACACTTTACAAAAGAATATTCTCTACAAGATGCTATATACACTCATTAATGATGAAAGAGACATGTCCTTTATCTCCTTAAATCAAGCATGAGACTTTTGACTTTTGCCTTTCCACTTGCATATTCCCAACGGTCATATTGAGACTTATAGGAGAAGCTTTCATTTGTAGACTTGATGATGTGTCTTCTTGTGGGCCTTTCCTAGGAGCTTATAAACTGCCTTATAAACGTTTGAGCTTATAAATCCTTATAAGCTCTTATAACCTTCCTTATAAACTTCTGAGCTTATAAATCCTTATAAACTCTTATACTCCCCCTCAAGCTTGAGACACGTTGCGTCACCATGATGATCTACCTCGTTAAAAACCTTAGTATAGAAAACCACTTGGGAAAAACTATTCCTAAGGGAAAAAGAGTGTAGAGAATCATGGCCTTGTGAGGTCCATGAGGCCAAGCTTGGAGTTTATGTACTTACAAACTTGTGGGCTGGCCGCTTTGGTGAAAATATCGGCTAGTTGCTCTGAGCTCTTGGTATAACACGGAAGAATGACTCCTAGTTCAACTTGCTCTCGTACCTTATGACAGTCAACTTCTATATGCTTCGTTCTTTCATGAAAGACGGAGTTGGAGGCGATATGTATGGCGGCTTGATTATCACAATGCATTGTG
This sequence comes from Erysimum cheiranthoides, assembly GCA_011420285.2. Taxonomy (NCBI): domain Eukaryota; kingdom Viridiplantae; phylum Streptophyta; class Magnoliopsida; order Brassicales; family Brassicaceae; genus Erysimum; species Erysimum cheiranthoides. The sequence goes on along the minus strand of CM022179.2, from coordinate 3,834,639 downwards.
ATTGGCTTTGATGATTCAACCCCGAGGTCTTTAAGTATGGCTTTGAGCCACATCAATTCAGTAGTTAGCTTCCTCATACCTCTATACTCGGCCTCGGCGCTTGACAATGAGACCACTTTTTGCTTCTTGCTCTTCCAAGTAACCAAATTGCCTCCCACGAATGTGCAATATCCGGTTGTTGACTTCCTACTCTCTTTGTCACCAGCATAATCAGCATCACAGTAACCTACAAGTTCTGCATTTCCATTGCAACCCATCCAAATGCCTTGTCCTGGTGCTCCCTTAATATACTTGAGTATCCGGTTCACTCTATCCCAATCTCGCATCGTTGGAGCTTGCATATGTTGGCTAGCTTGATTTACTGCAAAACAAATGTCAGGCCTTGTGATTGTAAGATATATTAGCTTACCTACAAGGCGACGGTATTGAGTAACATCTTCGAATGGAGCATCATCAAGCTCCCCCTTTCGGCTTGTTTTGTAGTCTTCTTCAAGTGGTGTCAACACCGGTTTTGCTCCGAGCTTACCTACTTCACTTAAAAGATCAAGTGCATATTTTCTTTGTGATAAAAATAGTCCCTCCTTAGAACGACAAACTTCTATTCCAAGGAAATACTTTAACTCCCCAAGGTCTTTGATATCAAAAACTGATTTGAGATAGGTTTTAGTTTCTTGAATACCTATCTTATCATTTCCCGAGATAATGATATCATCAACATATATAAGAATTACGATGATACCTTCTTGGCTTTGAAGTGTGAAGAGTGTATGGTCAGCTTCTGACCTTTTAAATCCCTTCTTAAGCAAAGTTGCACTCAGTTTGTGATACCAAGCCCTTGGCGATTGTTTTAGTCCATAAATGGCTTTTTTAAGCTTGAACACTTTCCCGGGTCCAATGGTGTCTTCTAAACCGGGTGGTGGCTTCATGTAGACTTCGTCTTCTAATTCCCCTTGTAAGAAAGCATTCTTTACATCCATTTGCCATAGATCCCATTCCAAATTTGTTGCCAATGAGAACACAACTCTAATAGTGTGAAGCTTTGCAACCGGTGCAAATGTGTCAAGATAGTCTTCACCATACGTTTGAGTGAAGCCTCTTGCTACAAGCCGAGCTTTATAGCGTTCTATCTCCCCATCACTCTTGTACTTTATAGTGAAGATCCAACGCGATGTTACCGCTTTCTTGCCTTTGGGTAACTCAGCCTCATCCCAAGTATGATTTACTTCCATAGCGTTTTTTTCGGCGCTTACAGCATCTCTCCATTCTTTGTGCTCTTTAGCCTCTTCATAACTCTCAGGAATCTAATGTTTATCCACTTGACTAATGAATACTTGATGTTCCATAGGAAAATGTGCAAGAGTGCAGACGGCTTGTATCGGATGAGCTATGGCATGACAATTGTAGTGTTGAAGATAGCTAGGCGGTCTCCTCTCCCTTGTACTTTTCCTTGGTATAATTTCAACTCCATCATCTTCTTGATCAGTTGGCACATATTCTTCATCTTCTGAGGTTACTTCTTCTCCAAGTGAATTTAGACCTTCCTCGGCTTCACTATAATTGTCTTCTCTATGACTTGAGCTCTCATCGATATTTGGAGTTTCTTCTTCACTCGGGCCATTTACTGGTTCTTGGTTCGATGAAGGTTTGTGTTGTTGCTCTGAACTTTCTTGACCCGAAGCTCCTTGATCTGAAGTTTCTTTATCCGTTTTGGGGTTTTCAACCCCAAGCTTCTCTAGTATGATTCGAAGATTGGTTGCTCGGTCCGAAGGGGATGTAGATAAATCTTTTAGATTTTCCCAATTCTTCTCATCATAGTAGCCTTGTGTTTCAACGAACTTCACGTCTCTAGACACCAATACTCTTCTTGATTCGGGGTCATAACACTTGTACCCTTTTTGTGTAGTAGAATAGCCAATAAAGATCCCTTTGACACTCTTAGCATCTAGTTTATCTCTTTGTTCCCCTGGTCTTAACACATAACAAACACAACCAAAAACCCGTAAGTGATTCAACGATGGTTTATCTTTTGTAAGTACCTCAAATGGTGAGACATCTCTCAAGATTTTGGTTGGTGTTCGGTTTATGAGATAACAAGCTGCTAGAACGGCATCTCCCCAAAACTCCTTTGGTACATTTGTATGGAACATCATCGATCTAGCTACTTCCATTAGATGCCTATTTTTCCGTTCGGCTACACCATTTTGTTGTGGAGTGTATGGACAACTTGTTTGGTGAATGATCCCATGCTTGGCTAGATGTTGTTTGAACGCATGACTTGTATACTCCCCACCATTATCTGATCTTAAAATTTTAATCTTGGCATTATAATGGTTAGTCACATAATTTTGAAAGTTAGTGAATGCTTCAAGAACTCTATCTTTAGATGGAAGTAAAGTAATCCATGTGTATTTCGATTTTTAATCAATAAAGGTGACAAAATACTTCTGATTTTCTCTAGATAAGCAAGGTGATGTCCATACATCTGAATGAACCAAATCAAAACAATGTTCATAGATAGTCGACGATTTAGGGAATACCGACTTGCAATGTTTACCAAGTATACAAGCTTCACACTCATCATTCTTAAACGAAACACTTGGTAACATAAGTTCTAAGGCACGAGAATGAGGATGGCCTAATCTAGCATGCCAAATACTACTATTAACTTTACTAATAACCGAGTTAAAACAAGCAGATAAACCGGTTGACAAATTCAAGTCCTTAAGCACATAGAGATCATCTTTAGTGCTTCCTTTGCCAAGAACTTTACTTGTCTCAATATCCTGAAAAAGAACATCATTAGGACTGAATATTGCCAAACAATTTAAATCAGTGGTGGCTCGTTTAACTGATAATAAGTTGGAAGTAAAGCTAGGCATGTAGAAAGCTTCAGATTTCTTATCAAATAATTTCAAGTTACCAACTCCTTTAACCGGTACCTTATACCCATTTGCCACTATAACATTTCCTAGAGCAGGTTTTATTTCACTCATAAGATTAGAATCACTAATCATATGATGAGATGCTCCGGAATCAACAATAAGTGGTTTATTGGCCTTAGGAGTAAGAGAAGCATTACCAGAGGACTCTTTAAGAGCCTTGATGAGTGCATCGAGATCTGACTTCCTCACAAACTCAGAAGATGCTGCCAAAGCATTCCCTTTAACAATCTGAGTGTTTGGTTCTGATGTTCGTGCCTCGTTGCTCACGCTTACTTGATGTGCTCTCGGCCTGCGGTTACCGGCATTTCTTGGCTTAAGATGTGGATGAAGCGTCCAGCACTTCTCCTTGGTGTGACCAACCATCTTGCAATGCTCACATGTAGGAGCATTCTTGTTATCACTTCTATAGTACCCCTTGTTCACAGAGGCAACTTCCACTTGGTTTGCGGTTACAAGCTCGCCTTTGCTCCCAAACAAGCCTACTGCACCTTGCTCCTTCTGGATCTGTGAGCACACCTCATCCAAGCTTGGTAGCTTATCAGCCCTAAGCAAGTGCTTAATTAAATCATTGAAAGCTGGATTGAGCACCATAAGCAAGGCAAAGACCTTATCTTGCTCTCGTCTCTCATTCAAGACAGATGCTTCAAGAGTAGTTGGCCTAAGCATTTCCAACTCAGCCCATAGGCTTCTAAACTTTCCAAAGAATTCATTGAACTCCATATCTCCTTGAGACAAACTGTTGAGAGCTTTCTTGACCTCAAACACTCTTGTGAGATTAGAAACATTCCCAAACACATTCTTCAAAGTATCCCAGAGTTCTTTGGCTCCCTCACAGTATGAGTAAGCCTCAAGTACAGATAAGCTCAAAGATCCATGGAGGATGGCTAGAACAGACTGATCTTCGTTGAACCACTCAGAATCAGCTGCTACTACTTCCTTTCCTCCTTCTTTGGCTTCAACTACAGGAGGAGCCGAGCTCTCCACATGGCTCCAAAGCTTCCTTCCACACAACACTGCCTTAGCTGTCCTCGCCCAGAGCAGATAGTTCTCAGATCCTTTGAGAACAACAGGTAAACGCACCGTCTTGTTTTCTTCCATTGCAAAATCGTACAACAGCTCAAGAACGGGTAGAGATGAAAAAGAGATTTTGGGTTTTATGAAATGATTTTTGGAGAAAGAAAAAGATTAATCACTAGACAAAGCAACCTTGCTCTGATACCATGTTAGATTTGCGGAAGATAAGAGTAGATCTAGTGAAATAAGATGAAGAACAAGTGAAGAACAAGAGTGAGAGTAGAGAGAGAGTAGAGAGAGTTTTGAGAAAGAGATTATCTCATTTCTTAAATTAAAAATAAAATCCTACTTACAAACTATATAGAGACTTTACAAAAGAATATTCTCTACAAGATGCTATATACACTCATTAATGATGAAAGAGACATGTCCTTTATCTCCTTAAATCAAGCATGAGACTTTTGACTTTTGCCTTTCCACTTGCATATTCCCAACGGTCATATTGAGACTTATAGGAGAAGCTTTCATTTGTAAACTTGATGATGTGTCTTCTTGTGGGCCTTTCCTAGGAGCTTATAAACTGCCTTATAAACGTTTGAGCTTATAAATCCTTATAAGCTCTTATAACCTTCCTTATAAACTTCTGAGCTTATAAATCCTAAACTCTTATACATATAAAACACGAAACCCTAAATATAGTGGTAGCTAGATAGAGAAGTCATAGAGAGAGAGAGAAGAGATGAACAAATGGTTCGGGTTTTCTTCGACACCTCATTTGAGAATTTGCGATAGAGAAGCAGAAGGCGAAGAAGAACACGACGGTTCCGATGGGTCTCTCTTCTTCACCGATCATCTCTCACATCATCCCCCTGGTATACATACACATATTATTACATATACATACACATATTACATATATATATACATATTGTTGGTATAGTTATTGTTAATATTCTTAGTTTGACTTCTATATATATATGCGTAGTCTGGAGATATGATATTAACCTTGATCATCATCATGACGAAGAAGTGCCGAAGGTGGAAGATTTTCTCTCCAACTCTCCTCAAACCGAGTATCCTATAGACCATAACCAAACCAATGTCCATTGCACCACCGTGGTTAACAGATTAAACCAACCCGGTAGCATTTTCCACGAACAAACCGTAGTTACACCACAATACCCGAACCTAGATCCGAACCTAAGCCATGATTATGGGGCTTTTGAGAGGGTCGGTTCGGTCTCGGTTTTCGGATCTTGGTCAAGGCAAGGCACTCCAACATTTCCACTTTCGAGTACTTATGTAACTGAAGAGGGTGGTACGAGCAATAGTAGTCAATTTAGTAGCGAGAAGACTGATTATAACATTAATGGCTCGATGCTATCATTAGCTATGAGCCATGGAGCTTGTTCTGATCTGATAAAAAAATCGAATGTATCTGTGCCGGTGGAAGAACCGGTTAAGGTAGATGAGAACCGGAAGAGATTGATTGGTAAATCCCAAGTGAAGGACTCGGTTCCTCGGAAGTCGGCTGATAGTTTTGGACAAAGAACTTCGCAGTATCGTGGAGTAACAAGGTACGCACGTAATTAACTTATATATGATGCCTCAAACTTACACGTAATAAAAGTGTCCTTAAAGTTACACGTAATAAAACTGTGTATGCCACAATTATGTATATATATGTCATGTTATTTTGTAGTTTATGTAATTGTGTCGACACATATATACATATATGCGTGTGTACAGGCATAGATGGACAGGGAGATATGAAGCTCACTTATGGGACAATAGCTGTAAGAAAGAAGGACAAACAAGGAAAGGACGACAAGGTTTGAAAAACAAATAAATTCCGATTTAATCAATTTACTAATGTTATTATCGAGAATTTTACTAACAATTGTTTTGGTTTCTTTTGTAATTCGTCCAATTTTCCTTCTTGATCAATCACAGTGTATCTTGGTAAGCCAAGACTCTATCTCAACAAAATTCTACATAGATTCCCTTGTTAAGTTTTTTTTTTTATTTTTTTATTTTTCTGGAACAAACCCTTGTTAAATTCTTTTGTTGCCCTAGTTTTGGTCTGAAGTATCATGCTCCTCTTTTTCATTTTAAAAAAACTTTAGATTAGAATTAATAAGAAATACTACAACAGGAGGGTATGATGGTGAGGAGAAAGCTGCGAGGGCTTATGATTTAGCGGCTCTGAAGTATTGGGGTCCTACCACTCACTTAAATTTCCCTGTGAGTTTGATGTGGACCCGACCTCCACTTCTAGTAACTCCTTTATTATAATATAATAATGCAAGTGTGTGAATATTTATATACATTTTTTTTTTTGCAACAAAACATATTTTATAACTTATTTCGATATTGGATCTAGGATGTAATTATTATACGAACTTGTACTTGACTTGATTTAGATGGAACTATATAGAGTTGGCTTGTAATATCAGTGTTTTTGACGCTCTTTAATTCAGTTGAGTAATTACGAAAAGGAGATCGAGGAACTCAAAAACATGAATAGGCAAGAATTTGTTGCCATGTTGAGGAGGTAAACACTCTCTTTGCAATAAAAATATTTGATATTTATGGGCCTCTATAGTTACTTAACCTGGCGAAGAAAAAAAAAAGTTACTTAACCAACACTTTGTGTCAAATTTCTCATATGTAGGAACAGCAGTGGGTTTTCGAGGGGAGCTTCGATTTACAGAGGAGTTACAAGGTTTGATTTTGGTTATATATTGTGCAACTTGTATATACTGATGAGCAATTGAGCATGCACATAAAATTTGAGGATCATGATCATGCATGCATGTATAACGCATGCAGACATCATCAACATGGAAGATGGCAAGCTAGAATCGGAAGAGTTGCTGGAAACAAAGACTTGTACCTTGGCACATTTAGTATGAACCACTTCTGTATAACTTTAAATTACATATATTGCAGTTTTTAATGTATTAAATATTACATTTCAACTATAATGAAGGCACGCAAGAAGAAGCAGCGGAGGCGTACGATATCGCGGCAATTAAATTCAGAGGCCTAAACGCTGTAACCAATTTCGATATAAGCAGATACGACGTGAAGAGGATATGTTCAAGCTCTGCGATCGTCAATAGCGACCAGGCCATACGATCTCCCACCAGCTCTGCCGCCGACCAATAACGACCACCGTGAAACTCCTCATCGGACGCCGGAGAGACTATCCCGATGGTTGGTTTGAGGATTTAAATAATATAAAATAAGCTCGTCGAGTCCTTAATATCATTATATGGGAGATCATTAAGGTTTTCGGATTTTTATAGCTAGTCTACTCGTATCTAAATTGTTGCTTAGATTCGACACTCCAGTCGTAGATCGTTGTTGGATACAGTTACATAAATGCATGTATGTTGCATTTATATATGTTATATACACTTACATTGTGCACTTAATTATATATAAGAAGAAGAAATACATGCATGATTTGCTCGAAAAAGGGTATCTCGCATGCCGTTTAGGCTTTAACCAGCCTTCGAAAAGGAAGATGCTAAATTAAATTTCACAAAAAAGAAACTCCTAATTCCTCAATGCGACGCAATTTGGCCACATGACATTCGAGTCTAGTATAGTCTATATATATGTATATATGTATGTAAGACTGTGTATCAAATTGCTTTAAATATCATTTTGATGACGAAGGTGTAATTAACTTTATTATATCGGCTCCATACCTCACAGATAAATGATTTCATCAGAATCCACTTTACGTGTGTCTCTTCCATCCCAGCACATTTCCTTCAATTATTACTGAATAATAGTAATTTAAAATTAACAATTTTTTCTTTATAATTATGGTAATTCTCATTTCCTAATTGTAAATTTAAACATTGTGTGACCATGAACATACTTTTTAGATTTAAAAAAAACAATCTTGCAGTAGTTATTGATATAATGTTTAGGGGGTGTTATTGGTTTGAGATTTAGAAAGAGTTTTAATGACTTAACAAAATCTTAAAATGAAAGATTTTAAAAGATTGTTAAAAAGTTTGATATTATCTTGATGATTTGTTTTCCAAAATCTTGTAAAGTCTTTCAAAAATTTTTCCATAATCTTGTAGAGTCTTGATGACTTTTTCAAACTTTTACTACAAAATATCTCCAAAATATTTCCCATCTTCTATACAACCTATTCTCTGTAGTTCTTCTTTCGTCGCTTCTCTTTCTCAAAGTTACAGGTACGTAGGTTCTCATCTTTTCCCTAATTTATTTTTAATTGTATGTTTATGCTAATTGTATGTTTATCCAATCTCAACAAAGGGAATATGCTAATAATTGGAGAGACACAATAGCTGCTAATATGTGGGCATAAGCTATAGGAACAGGGAGTATATACCATGAAATATTATCAAATATTTTTCTTTTTGATTAAGAAGGCTGTAGAACATTAAAAGTCAGTAGAGCACCTTGGAAATGATTCTCTACTTGATCTTTAGGAATTCCTAATTAATAGCATAATTCTCTGTATTCTGTCCATACGAACTTCCAAGTTAGCTCTACCATATATGATAATAAAAAAGTTGTCGGACAAATCATTGAAAGAGCATATGATGATATGAACGTACTTTTTTCATTCTGACATACATGTATGAACACTTCATCCACTCAATTAAATTACATAGATAATAAAAATTAAACGATTACATAGATAATAAGCTCCAAATAAATAATGGACATATATCTACGCAAAGACGTAAAAATATTGAGTTGATTTTAATTATGACGACTGTATGTGCAGGCAGGTTGATTCCATGGGTAAGAGTGTTGGTCGTGCAGATAACTTGGATATTTGTGATTGGAGTGGTATTGCAAAGTCATGGATTCACAATCTCTCTATTTTATGGGGAAGTTTTCATGACTTTTTTTGTGAAGAAAATTATATAAAATCCTAAACTAATAACACAATATTTTAATTTATCAACAATCCAAGATTCTTTTGTTTTAGTTGAATAACACAAAACTTTTAATGACTCTATAAAACTCTTAATCCAATAACATTAGATTTATGAAGATTCTAAATCACTTTTTATAAATCCACAACTAATAACACCAAATTGTAGCAGACTTTTAAAAAGTCATGATCGAATAACAACATATTATACATAACTTTTAAAGTCATTAAAACTCTTTCTAAATCCCAAACCAATAACACCCCCTTACTTTCGGAATACTACGCCAGTCGAATTGTACCATGTATGCTTAAATTCTGAATAAGCATTAGAGTCCGAGTTAATAATTTATGAAATCAACTTCAAAACACACACAATATGGAAGAATCTCATCTGCATACGTATAAAACGATGTGATGATGGGCCTAACTGATTAAATAATATTAAAGAAGAGATCCAAAACGGCCCACCGGATCTTTAAAATAATATCAAAATTTCTCTATCACTCTTGTTTATTTTAAAACACCACAACGATCTTTCTTCGCTCTTTCAATCAATCTCACCGATTTACGTTACACCTTCTTCAGATTCGTTTCTCTTCTCTCTCAAATCAAGATGATTCTCGCAGTAAGCAACTATGAATTTTGCAGTAACCCAACGGTTTTCGTCTGATAGAGAACCTTAATTTCATCATTCTCAAATTGTGTTTAATTCGACTTCGTTTTTGCGAATTCTCTCCATGGAACCGAGTTTGACACTAATTCTTCTGTGCTTCTTCTTCTTCTTCATATCTGCTTTTATCTTCGTTGACTCACAATCACAAGAATCATCCATTACTCCTCCACCGCCTCCACCACCACCGCCACCGCCTCCGCCTCCGCCTCCGCCACCTTCATCATTATCTCCACCGCCGCCTCCTCCTTTAAGGGTCGGGATTAACAATAAGGCGATTCACGACAAGTTTTACCGAAGAAAAAAATGGCGAGAGAGAAGAAGGAATCATAATCATCCACGGCCTCGGAAGATAAACAGAGGAAAGACGGTGGGGCTATTCTTCGCCGGTGTAGCTGCAGCTTTGCAAGTAGTCGTTGCTGCTTTCTTGCTTTTCAAAAGAAGACAGCTTCTCCGTAAGATCAATGATAGACACTGAGAGATTCCAAGCTCATTAGACATCTTCTTCTGATCTGGATCTTCTCATAGAAAGCATTTCGGATATTTGAAGTTGGAGTTAAGTCAAATCTCAATTTTGGTCCTTTTTTTTTATATCTGTAAATTTTTAGTCTTTTGACTGCCAACATTGTTGTTTAGATCTGAGTAAATTCAATTCTTCTGATAATAATTCAGTATGCTGCTATAATCTGGAACCAGTCAACTGACTTTTTGGGGATGATTTTTAATGGAAAGTTGTCAAATTTGATGATATATTTTGAAAAAATAGCAATAGCTATGTCTATGATTGTGATCTTAGTTCTCAGTTATAGATCTAAGTTAACCAGTAATTGAAGGAGGGTTGTGCGCATGATGATATCTCCTTTTTGTATGGCCCTTTGGTGTTAATGTCATACATATCATGTAGAATAATTGCAGTGGACCGACCTAAATTTTTGGAGTTGGACCACTGAAACCCATGTGAGAGTCTGGTCCTAAAAGTTAGCATATCTTTGTTTGTTTTTCTAAATTGGAAGCTTCACAAAGGTCAATGCTTTAATTTTAGCAAATGATATGAACGGTCTGACCAACTCAGGATCTTAAATGAAAAACTCACATACAATGTAATAATGTTGACAGGTTTTGAAGAATTACAAGGAACACAAAACAGACAAGACAAGAATTCATCAAAAAGAAAAGAAGAAGAACAGGTGTTGTTGTTTTAGTCAAGGAGTTCCAAGACATTTTTAGCCAGTTCCTCCAAGAACACCCTTAAGCTTCTTGACTGTAGTAGGGTCAAGGAAAGTAGTACCAACGACGAGTTCAGTGGGAAGACTGTTAGCAAAGAGTGCGAAATCGAGAATCTGCAGACCCGGATTAGCGCTGTTGAAAGTGACAATGGCTGCAGCAGTGGATTTTCCCGCATTGATCTGGAAATGAAGCAAGCCCTGTGGGAAAATCATGACCTGTCCTGGTTTAAGCGTCTGCACATATACACTGTTCGCAGAGGAGGAGATAAAACCAGCGGTAATGGAGCCATCAAGGACATAGAGAACCTCAGAGGCACCAGGGTGAGTGTGCATTGGGATCACACCTTTTGGAGCTAGGTCAAGTCTAGCTGTAGAGAGGCCTAGACCGTTCAGACCCGGGAACTGAGCAACGAAACCGGGCGTGACCGCAGCGTTGATGATGTTTGTAGTGTTTCCAGGAGTGCCTAAGCCGGAGAAGACAAAGTCTGTAGCTTTGACATGAATGGGACGAATGCATTGGTAACCCGCAGGGGTTTCACCGCGTTTCAGGTTTGCAACACAGAAATCTTGAACAGAGGCATTAGATAGAGCAAAGAGGAGAGATAAGATGAAGATAATACGCATCATTTTGACTGGTTGGTTTAAGAACTAATTTTCTCCTTTTTTTTTCTCTATTCTTCTCTCTTCTATCCTCTGTGTTTATATAGAGAAGCTGGTGGATAAACTGTGTGGTGAACATTCGAAAGACGGAGATAAGCTTTTGGAAACCATTATGGGTGTCTACGAACAAGGACCACTCTTAGAAACAAACAAAATGCCTCTTTTCTTTTGCCTGCCTGTTCTGCATCATTAGATCGCTGGTGATCTTAATGATGATGTAGACACTGATATTAATTATAGATGAAGAAGATTTCCCCTTTTTGTTATAGAAGAAACCGGTGAAATCTGACTGAGGCATCAAGGATTTGAGAAGAACAGAGAGTAGACAAATTAGAAGACATCAAGCTCAAGTTCTTTTATTTAATTGCATAGTTAACTTGTTGCTCAAGTAAGTAGAAGAGAAAATCACGTCCATGAGATAAAACACTCGTTTGCTTGGATGGTTGGAGTTATGAGTCAAGTGCCAAAGATTTTGTCACAACTTGGGTTAAGTTGACGTAGAAAATACGAGGAGAAGATGTGGATACGTTTGTGTTGTAATGTAGTGTGGACCAGAGGCACATGTGACGAACCATTAAAAGACACTATTTGACAGCCAGAAGAAGCTTAACAAAGATGTCGACAAAAAATAAAAGTTTTTGAAAGATTCTTATAAATATCCTCTTTTTTTTGGCTACTTGTAAACTTACAATGTGTGGAGTAAAACAATGATGTCTTGCTATGTGATAATAGCAGCATTGTTATATATTGAGAAATAACAAACCGGCTTTGGCCATAACCGAGGTTTTGGCGGGAAAGATTGTGCAATCTTTTGAATCTTAAACTCATAATAATAATATAAGATTAGTTATACACTTATACTAGTTACATTATATCAAAATTGCACACACGGTGGCATTGTCAGTCTATAGATGTCTAAAGATTAACATGCATTTTGCCACACGTTAGTTAGTTAGTTACCAAATGAAACCAGCAACTGCATCGATTAGATTACTCAATCGAATCGGTCCGACCGGACTAGACCGGAAGAGATTTAAACGGCTCTGTTTTTCTAATTTTAACCATAGCCTATTCTCTCTCTCAGAGACACACATGCACCAGCACCACCATTTTTTTCAGAAGATCATCAACACTCTAATGGCGTCAATGAAACTCGTCGTTCATATCCTCCGTCGCTACATCTCCATCGCAATAACTCTCTTCCAGAGCCTCATTTGGTGTTTATTCGACAATTTCGATTACCCGATTCTGATCAAGCTCGCCGACACGTTCTTATCTTTATATTTCCTAATTTTCTGCGATCTCCGCCCAATAACCGTCGATTTAGACGATGGAGAAACCACATTGCATTTCTGGATCTCCGGCCACCGTAAAATCAACCGTCCAAACCTCGTCATGTTACACGGCTACGGAGGAAATTCGAAATGGCAATTTATTCATCAAGTCACAGATCTATCGAGATCGTTTAATATCTTCATCCCCGATCTCGTTTTCTTCGGGAAATCGTACTCGAGAAACACCGATCGGAGCGTTGAGTTTCAGGCGAGAAGCATCGTCGGGGGTTTGAAGAGGCTAGGCTGTGAAGGGAATTTGGCGGTATACTCGATTAGTTACGGAGGATTCGTGGCGTATCGAATCGCGAAGATTTGGCCGGAGATGATAGAGAAATTGGTGATTGTGAGTAGCGGAGTTGGGTTTACACAACAGCAGAAGATGACGGAGATGAAAAAACACGGCGGAGATGTATCGGAGATTCTTGTTCCGAGAAATCCGAGAGATCTGAGATTGTTAGTTAGGGTTTCCATGAATACTGGTCTCAGATTTCTTGACTGGATTCCAGATTTCATCCTCTCCCAATTCATCGCTGTAAGTTCCGTTTTTTTTTTTTTCCCGTTAATTACTGATTGTGCCCCGTAATTGATCTTTTGTTCAAATTTTGACCCAGAAGTTATAAATATTGAAGAATTAGCCCTTACAATTTTAATTTTTCAGGTGATGTATGACACAAATCGGCAAGAACTTCTTGATCTAGCAAAAAATTTGCTGGAAAGAGAAGAGGAGTCAGAGTTCTTTGCAATACCACAGGTCATATAACTTTTTGTGTTACTTAATTAATATATAGTTTAATTAGGCTGAGATCTTTATTTTTGGACCATAAAATAGTTTTAACAGTTGGATGATTTATTTGGTATGAATATTCAGAAAACGTTAATCGTTTGGGGAGATAAGGATAATGTGTTTCCTTTGGAGCATGGACGTCGTCTACAAAGGTGTTAATCAATCATGATAATAACAAATTCTATAACAATTTAAATAAATGGTGACATTATGATTTTGTTTTTACATGTATTTGGCAGGAATTTGCCAAACTCGAGTTTAGAGGTATTGAAAGAAATTGGACACGGTGTGAACATTGAAGCACCAATTACTCTGAACAATTTGATTATCTCGTTCGTTTTAGGTGCTCCCTAACTTCAATTGCTGTATTTTTTTTTTTTTTTAACCGTAGTCAATTTATATATTGTTTATACCAAAAAAATAATAATATATTTGTTATATATATGAAACTGGCGCGAAACAAACGGTCGTCAAATTATAATCGTCAAGCCGAGAGTGACAGGGATTTCTAGGTTTATTTTGTCCTTAGACACCATAAGGCTTTCCATTTCTTTAAAATCAAAACACTAGATTTGGGCAAAAAAGATAGGCTATTGGGCCAAAGACTGCCCGGTTCGGTGAGTGGTACGTGTGATTTTGCGTGAGTCCCTTGTCCTTCATGTCATAGTGACAAGGTTTTGAGCTGAGTTAAAACCACCACCTTATCTACAAGTGGATGTTTTTAGGAAACAAATTCCCTTTGTTAGTTTTATGTGTTTCATGCAACAATTTTGGACACTTATTTTTTGTCACTCAAAGAAATTTCGTTTATCTAAAAATTATCAAAATCGCTCAAAATTATCTAAACATTTTCAAAATTATTTAGAATTATATAAAAACTACCTGAAATACCCAAATCCAAATCTCAACTTCTACCCAATCTAATTAAGATTTGAATAACTGTATTTACATGTTAAATAATCTGACCCATTATAGAAAATACATTATAAATACTAACTTTAGATAGATACCTATTCACTATTACTAAAAATGAAAGGGCCTAATAAAACAAATGTAACGGGTCGGGTCACAATAATCGGGTCCAGATGTCTGACAGTGGGAAATCTTTACTTTAACCTCCATAACTCTGCAAATTAAGATGCAGAGAGTAAGTACAACCAAAAAATCTTTATTTTTCCAAAAGGGTACTTATAAAAAAAGATAAGAACATTTATATATATTCCCCTCAAATCTCTCTGTCTCAAACTGTTTGTCTACAGACGACAAGTAGATTCCTTTTTCTTTGCTTTCCCAGCATCCAATAATTGACATATTATTTCTCCACAAACCATAAGATTCTTGTTTATTTCCCGATAAAATTTTCTCGATTTCCTCTCTGCTACCTCTTCCCGGAGCTTGTTTTGAAGGTATACAACTGAATTTAGAGCACAAAAAATCTATCCTTTTTTTTTTTTGGTATATAATCAGCTTTTGAACAATCTTGCTTTGCTTTTAGGGTTCATAGATATGATTCTTTTGGTTTCTGGGTCTTAAAATTTATAGACTTTGACATATTATTATGAATCCTATGGAATTGGTTTCTACTTTTGTTGAGATTATCTCACTATAGGTGAAGGCTACTTATAGAACAGCTATTTAATTCTTCTCTTTTTAGCTATATATAGATCTCTTTTTCCTGAAAACGTGTTTGCTGTCTTGTCCGAAATTGAGGCTTCTTGAGAATGAAATGTAACTGAAAAAAAAAAAGAAAAGAATTTTACTCTTGTGTTACTGGAAAAGTGGAATCTTATGTGAGATCAAGAACTTATAGACAAGGTCAACGGAAGAAGAATAAACACTTGTTAAATGTGAGTGTCCTTGTCCTTAAGAATGAAACCCTCTTTTGGTTGTCACTGATCATACTATGAATCACAGGAACAAGATCAATCAAGATTTGAGGTTGATGGAATCAAGAATGGAAGGAGATGTGTATTCTGGATTTGGAGAGAGATACCAGATGGATGGTAAATTGCTGCAGAATTTCCAGAAGAGTTTTGTTCAAGTTCAAGACATTCTTGATCAAAACCGGCTTTTGATCAACGAGATCAATCAGAACCACGAGTCGAAACAAGCGGATCACTTGGGTAGAAATGTGGGTTTGATAAGAGAGCTCAATAACAATATCAGAACAGTGGCAAGTCTCTATGGAGATCTCTCTCATTCTTTTGCTAGATCGATCGATGCTTCATCGGAAGGAGAATCTACTGGAACACTGAAATCTGATGGCAAGGCCAACAACCAGAAGAGATTTAGATCCGGGTAATATAACCAAAAAACCAATCATGATTTTGTAGATTCAAAGCTAATTTGATTGTCGATTAAGGAGTGACATGTTGTTGTTGTTGTCGTCGTTGCCGTGTTGAACAAAATGACATTATAATATTGTGTTTCTCTGAGTGTCTACAATAGTTTTGCTTCTGTAATTTGTGTTGAAATGATATCTACCAATATAATGTTCATGTCTTTGTTTTTGAGATAATAAAATAATTTGTTTGATTTGACATCTCTTAAATTTAAGTTCTACACCACCAACTGATGCATTTATGACAAGTTAATAATTAGACCTTTGAACTAAGAAAATTCTCTAATCATCTTTATGCACTTCAAAAAATTATGTGTAGAGTCTGGTTTCTTTGGTTCTAGAATTGACTAGTAAACCAATTTCTGCAAAAACTCAAAATTTAGCAATGTAAAGTATGAAACTCAATGAAAATAAGAAAGTGTGTACTAAAGTCTGATCTCTAGCAAAAGAAGATGATTATCCTCGTTGCCTTTGTGCTTGCATGATCCTTAAAGTCAAAAAGACAACAGAGACTTGTAGTTTTAACTTTAGTTAGGTACTTTTATTATTCCTTCTCTTTTTCTCCATTTTTACACAAGTTTCAAGTTGTTTTACAACACAAAGCTTTTTTCTTTCCTTTCTTTATTTGTTTATTTGGCTTTTGGACAAAAGAATCCAGCCAACTTTTTGGGTTCACTTCACCTTTAATAATAATCAATTTCTTGGCTCACATCCATTTTCCAATCAACTTTCTTTTGGATATTTTTATAAAACTATGAAAGTGAAGGAATGTATATGGTAGGGTAACCATACTTTATTTCATTCTTGCTATGATACTCACTGTTTCTCTTACTAATAGAAAAACAAATTATTTGGTGAGTACAAGAGGAGAAAATTAATAATTTCAAGGCTTTCAAAGCACCTAGAGACCCATATCAAATGTAAAAGAAGGAATTTTCTTATCTTCATCCACAGAAACATGTTGTAGATATATATAGACAATGATGTCTGACCACAAAAGAAAGATATAGACAATGATGATGTTCTGTTCATCTCTTAAGGCTTATTGTGGTAGCTTACTACTTCTTTTCACTCTGTCTCTGCATCACTTTCATCAACTGTCCTTCCCAGTCAGACACAGTTTCTTCTCCATTTGCAACCTAACCGAATCAGAAGCTTCATCAGTTAAAAATGCTTCTTTGTATTGGAAGCAGCATCAATAAAACTGATTACTGGGTTTTCTTTTTCCCTAGATAAGCAAAGAATGTTATCTACCTCAAATATCAACCCTGTTGGTGGGATCACGCATAGAGCTTCTACACATATACGAGCAGCATCTTCCTTGCTTATGCTTCCTTTAGCTGCAGCACCCTGATGCATTCATAAAACAGTTGTTAAAACCAAGTGAAGTCAACACATGTTTTGTCTTATCAATTATAAGATGACTTTACCGTGCTAAAGTTGAAGCCTTGATTCCCTCCAGGGCTGTCCTCTAGCTTGCCTGTTCTTATGATTGTGTAAGGGACCTTCGAAGATATAACGGCGTTTTCATCTTGCTCCGCCATTTTTTTCGCTTTGTTATTCATCATAGCTTGAATTCCACCGCTACTTTCATAAACAGACAACTGCAGTTTCATTAAACCATGATCTCACAGACACAAAACATGCCCAAAAAAAGATAATTCCAACTTCCAAGCCTTGCAAGATTGTTACTAGTACATCACCATTAACTGTCTAGTCCTCATAATTGGAATTGAGTATGACAAGGGAAAAGTCATAGAGATTGTATCCTTACCTGAGACAAGAGAACAGCATGTTTTACACCTCTTAAACTCTTGACATTCGATAAGAAACCTTCCTGCCAAGGAAAGAATGAAATGTTTGATGTTTTAGATCAATGTACAACTCGATCTATACGAATGATAGGGTTTGGTTAAACATACGGTCGGGGATATGATTGCACCAACGCCTTTAAAAGCTTTCCTTAAGAAACGCTCGTCGCTTGCATCTCCAGACGTCAACTTCACAATTTTAATTCCACTGAATGTTTTGCCAAAGTGAAGAGAAACAAATAGACAGAAGCGGGAGTATATATATTCAGTGAACCAACCTCAACATAAGTTCCAAAAGCATCCAAAGCCTTTCTTTTGTCCTTGACAAGTGCTTTAACCCGAGTCTTTTTCACAATCAGTTGAAGTATAATCATCTACATAAGCTAAGAATGAACAGTTCTCAGTTTCATTTTTTTAAATACTCATCTCGTTGCATCCAATGTATGACCATTCTAGGAAAGCCTGAAACACACACCTGACCCAAATCACTGTCTCCATCCGTTACAAAAACAGCGTTATTATCTCCTTGAGTATCATCATCTTCTTCTTCCTCTGCTTCATAGGTTCCAAATGAGATAGAAAAATCCAGACAAGAGTTATGTTTAGTCCTGAGATTCCAGTTCAACCATTTTAGGTGTTTTCTGGCATTTCACAATACCTTCAAATTCGTCGTCGTCTCCACTTCCATCCTTTGGCAAAAGTGCAGGCGCCCCATACCATTTCCTAAGCTTCGGACCGCCTTAAAACAAAAAAAAAAACAGACAAACCAAACTGAAGACAGTTCAGTAAAAAGTCTCAATTTTTTTCGGACAAAAACTTAAAATTCAATTTTCCGTGAATTTGAAAATACCTTCGATATAATCGAGAATCTGATCTACAAAACTGATTTTCTTCTTAGCCAAACAACGAACAAGACAACGTTTTCCAGATGTTATCACAATTGGAGATTTAGCTTCTGAGACCTGATTCGAAGAAGAGAAGAGTGACGAAGGTCCTTGACAGAGCAGAGATGAAGGTAGAGAAGTACCCGCCATGTCTGCAACTACAAAAGATAAGGTTTCGTCCTCTCACCTTCCTACTGTAATCTCCCAACGGTTCGATGTAACCCTCTAAGCGAGCAAGAAGTTCTCTTAACGGGGATAATTGTTGGAAATTTAAGTGTAAAACAACGGTTATTTTACCAATCATCACAACCATTGATTGAAGGGTTGTAACTTAAACGTACGGTTGCAAACGTACGTCATAACCGTTGGGCATTATAAAAGCTGTTTCGACACCAAAAGAAAAAAAAAGAAAAAAAACAGAGATTCACGAAACAAAAGATTGAGAGAATCTTTGGTGACAAACACATAACCAAAACACAAAATCTATATTTGTTTATCTTGTATCTTAGCCTAGAACAAGAGAGAACTTTGATTGTCTTATCCTAGAAGGGATTTCGTGTAACCCAAGGCTTGAGAAGGGTCGAAATACTCGTTAAGGAAAGTGCTTCCAAGCACGATTCAATCACTATCCAAGTTCACCGTACGTTACGATCCCGGAGATACATCACGTTATTAAACAACAATCTTAAAGAGTATTCATCGTGAACTATGGCTAGTGTTTCGGTGCGTGAGATGACGTCAAAGTTTGGAAAGTTAGACAAGTTTGAAGGAGTTGATTTTCGAAGATGGCAAAAGAAGATGCACTTTCTCCTTACAACACTCAATGTGGTGTACGTCCTAAGTATGCCAATGCCCACCGTATCGGAGAATGCCGAGAACGAGTCCGTGGAGGAGACAAGGAAGCAACTTAAATGGGAGAACGATGACTACATATGTCGTGGCCACATTCTCAACGGTATGTCCGATGCTCTCTTTGATGTCTATCAAAATGTCGAATCCGCAAAGGAATTGTGGGATGCGTTGGAGTCGAAGTACATGGCCGAGGATGCTTCTAGTAAGAAGTTCCTTGTGAGTAATTTTAACAATTACAAGATGTCTGATTCAAGACCAGTTATGGAGCAATACAATGAATTGCTTCGTATCCTTGGCCAATTCGCTCAACACAACATGAAAATGGATGAATCCATCTCGGTGTCGAGTATCATCGACAAGTTACCACCTTCATGGAAGGATTTTAAGCACATGTTAAAACATAAAAAGGAAGAGTTGTCTCTTGTACAACTTGGTAGCCATTTGCGCATAGAGGTGTCTCTAAGGGTGCAAGAGGGAGGAAAATCCAAAGCGGCTGAAACTTCTTCAATCAATATGATGGAAGAAAGTGGGAGTTCTAAGGTTAACAAAGGAAAGAAACGTTCCTTTAACAGCAACACTAGTGGTGGTTCTAACAAGAGGCCTAAGATCGTTTGTTGGTTGTGTAATAAGCCGGGTTACTTCAAACGTGATTGTCGGGCTGCGAAGGATAAAAACACATCAGGAAACAACCGTTCGGGGCAAGGGTCCAAGGACCAAGGCCAATCCACTCATCAAGGTCAGAATTTTGAGATTGATTCATATTCACAAGTGTATTATGTATCAAAAATTTCTGAGGCATTTTATATGCAGGATGATGAAGTGACGTGGTGGATTGACTCGGGCGCAACAACGCACGTTTGCAAGGATCGTGAATGGTTCAAGACTTACGAACCAGTTCAAGATGGGTCCGTACTTCATATGGGCAACGAGTCAACCGCTCCTATCCAAGGTCGTGGAAAAGTAGTGTTAGAATTTAGTTCCGGGAAAACTCTTGATCTTAATGATGTAATTCATGTACCCGGAATTAGAAAAAACTTAGTCTCTGGTAGTGTTTTAAATAAGTGTGGATACAAACAAGTGTATGAGTCGGATAAGTATATCTTATCTAAGTGTGGTGTCTTTGTTGGATTTGGATATTTTTGTAATGGCATGTTTATGCTTAATATTAATAAAGTTGTGAAGTCTATTTACATGACGTGTTCTACAAAAAATGATTCTTCTCTATGGCATGCAAGATTAGGCCATGTGCATTACAAACGTATGATTGAGATGTCTAAAGAAGGATTAATTCCAATTTTGACGTGAATATAGATAAGTGTGGAACATGTATGTTGACTAAGATAGTTAGACAACCATTTAAGAGCATAGAAAGGAACGCTAAGGTGCTTGGACTTATACATAGTGATTTATGTGACTTGCATGCTACTCCATCTTTAGGAAACAAGAAATATTTCATCACGTTCATAGATGATTATTCTCGTTATTGTTATGTGTATTTATTACATGCTAAAGATGAGGCTTTGGATAAATTCAAGGTTTATAAAACCGAGGTTGAACTAGAACATAGTGACTTAATTAAAAAGTTACATACCGATAGAGGTGGAGAGTATTATGATCCCATGTATTTTCAGTCCGTAGGGATTATACATGAGACTACGGCTCCGTATACACCACAGCAAAATGGTGTGTCCGAGAGGAAAAATAGAGTTCTAAAAGAAATGGTTAATTCCATGTTATCATACTCGGGATTGAGTGACGGATTTTGGGGAGAAGCCATGTTAACGGCTTGCTATTTATTAAATAGAGTTCCTAATAAAAGGAATAAAGTTACCCCATATGAACTTTGGTACAAAAAGAAACCAAACTTGAACTATCTTCGAGTTTGGGGCTGTAGGGCGGTTGTTAGACTACCCCAACCAAAGATTAAAACTTTGGGAGAAAGAGGTATTGATTGCATCTTCATTGGATATGCTGAACATTCCAAAGCTTATAGGTTCTATGTAATTGAACTTAATGATTCTATACCGGTTCACACCGTAATTGAGTCGAGAGATGCAATATTCGATGAGAGTCGTTTCTCTTCTATACTTAGGCCAAAGAATTTAGTTCCAAGTCCAAGTGGAACAAATAAGGAAGACGACACGATCGTTTTTCCTAACGAGTCACCAACGCTTCGTAAGAGCAAACGAGGAAGGATTGAGAAATCTTTCGGTCCCGATTTCCAACTTTACTTAGTTGAAGGAACAAGAGATGAGGTTGAATTTCAATACTCATATTGTTATTATATTGATGATGAGCCTAGAACTTTTAATGAGGCTATGACGTCTAATGACGTTGCATTTTGGAAAGAAGCCGTGAATGATGAGATGGATTCCATCATGGAAAATAATACATGGTTTTTAACGGACCTCCCACCTGGTTGTGAGCCATTGGGCTGCAAATGGATCTTCAAAAAGAAGATGAGAGTCGATGGAACCATCGATAAATTTAAAGCACGCTTGGTTATCCAAGGTTTTAAGCAAAAAGAAGGTATCGATTACTTCGATACGTATGCTCCGGTTGTAAGAATTTCTTCTATAAGATTATTAATTAGTTTGGCGGCTATTTATGATCTTGTGATCCATCAAATGGATGTTAAGACGGCGTTTTTGAACGGTGTATTAGAAGAAGAGGTTTACATGAAACAACCCGAAGGATTTGAGATGCCGGGTAATGAGCATAAGGTGTGTAAGTTGGTAAAGTCATTATATGGACTAAAGCACGCGCCTAAACAGTGGCATCAAAGGTTTGATGAAGCTATTTTGTCAAATGGATTTAAATTAAATCAGTTGGACAAGTGTTTATATAGCAAATTTAATGATTCTGGTAATGGAGTGATTATTTGTTTATATGTTGATGACATGTTGATCTTTGGTACAAACCTTAGATAAGTAGAACTTACAAAAGAATTTTTGTCATCAAATTTTGCCATGAAAGACATGGGGGAGGCGGATGTGATTCTTGGCATTCGTATTAAGCGTGAGAATAAAGGACTATCCTTATCACAATCACATTACATTGAAAAGGTACTTAAAAAGTTCAATTGTGAGAATTGTTCTCCTGTGAGCACTCCCATGGATGCGAGTGTAAAGCTTATGCCTAATACGGGACAAGCGGTATCACAACTCGAATATTCACGAGTGATTGGTTGCTTAATGTATGCAATGACGAGCACTAGACCGGATATAGCTTATGCTGTAGGAAGGTTGAGTAGGTACACTAGTAATCCTAGCACTCATCATTGGCAAGCTATAAGGCGGGTGCTCAAGTACTTGAAAGGAACGATAAATTATAATTTGTCGTACGTTGGATTTCCTTCGGTCTTAGAAGGATATTCGGATGCAAGCTGGAACAACAACGTGGAAGATCATTCTTCTACAAGTGGTTGGGTGTTCTTACTTGGGGGAGGTGCCATTTCATGGGCTTCTAAGAAACAAACTTGTATTACAAAATCGACTATGGAATCAGAATTTGTAGCGTTAGCTGCTGCAGGAACAGAGGCGGAGTGGTTAAGAAATTTAGTCTCTGAGATTCCATTGTGGCCGAAACCAGTGTCACCAATTTCTATCCATTGTGATAGTCAAGCTACTTTGGCTATGGCTTATAGCCAAGTGTACAATGGTAAGTCGCGACACTTGGGGCTTAGACATAGCGGAATACGTGAGTTGATCACTCATGGGGTGATTACCCTAGAGTTTGTTCGGTCTCAACAGAATCTAGCGGATCACTTGACAAAAGGATTAGCTAGAGACTTGGTGATCAAGTCGGTTAAAGGGATGGGATTAAAGTCCACTTAAAATCTTTAATGATGGGATATCCAATTCCCCTCTAATACGACGTTAGAGGCTGAATTCAATGTGGAAAGCCCTCATTTAAAGATTGAAGCACTAGTTTATATCATCCCAAAGTAAGTGCTTGGATCTGCAAGAAAAGTTAGGTTGAAGTTTTCTTCTTAATAGATCTTTTGAAAAATTGCATTTTGCAGGTGCAAGATTAAAATATCTACCTATATGGGTGTGAAGTGCAGCCGCTTCAAGGAGCTTGGACTTAGCTTTGTATACGCTCATGAAAGGATAAGGACACATGGCTTATAATAGTGTCAAGGATAAACACTTAGAGTAGTGAGTGAATTCGTGTGTGTATTATCTTCATGTGCCCAAATGAGTTGAAAGGATTCAATCCATAGGACATCCTGATTCTCGGGTATATGAAATGTGTAATGACACTAAGATGTTAATTCAATCGTTACGATATTTTCATCTATGCATGAGTTTGGTTTATGTTACTGATTTTGTGAATCAAAGATTACACTTAAATGGGGGAGGAATGTTGGAAATTTAAGTGTAAAACAACGGTTATTTTACCAATCATCACAACCATTGATCGAAGGGTTGTAACTTAAACGTACGGTTGCAAACGTACGTCATAACCGTTGGGCATTATAAAAGCTGTTTCGACACCAAAAGAAAAAAAAGAAAAAAAACAGAGATTCACGAAACAAAAGATTGAGAGAATCTTTGGTGACAAACACATAAACAAAACACAAAATCTCTATTTGTTTCTCTTGTATCTTAGCCTAGAACAAGAGAGAACTTTGATTGTCTTATCCTAGAAGGGATTTCGTGTAACCCAAGGCTTGAGAAGGGTCGAAATACTCTTTAAGGAAAGTGCTTCCAAGCACGATTCAATCACTATCCAAGTTCACCGTACGTTACGATCCCGGAGATACATCACGTTATTAAACAACAATAATTACTAAAACACCTGCCGTTGGATCGGATAAGGTTATTGTGACGCTTTATCTCTGTGCAAGACTGCAAGGTGTCCAAAGTCTAGACCTTTCATTTTGCAACCTTATCTCAACGTTTCTTTGGTAATAAAGACTGAGACTTTCTTTTTCAGTTTCACAGTTGATAAATGTTTGCTTGCTTTGCTAGTTTCTAATTTTTCTTCTCTTTCTCCGTGATATCTTCGATTAGTCTCTTTATTCACAAATGTTTTCGCTTGATTCTATATACCTTAGTACCTTACTGACTAATGCTGTAGCTTATTCTTTTTTGAGAATGTACTAGTAGTCATCGTTCATGCTTTGAGATGTTCGTTCGAATACTTAAATTGAAATAGAAAAGGAACATATTACAAAGATTATCCATTAACCTTTTTCATCAGACTAATTTCTCTTTCTTGATCTTGTTGTTTGCTTCTACTTCATGGAAGCAATTTACATATAAAATCTTGATTTTAACTCCCTATAGATTTTTTTTCTTGTTGCTTTTTTTCTTAGCATTGATCCATCACTACTCAATCCTTACACCAGATTTGATGGTATAAGAGGATCCAATGACAATGCTTATATTAAAAATGGAGTTTATAGTCTCTCTGAACTATCTATATCCAAGTTCTTGGGAGTTCGGAAGCACCTTACATTGTTGACATTTTTTCGACTTTACTGATGGTTGGATTTCTGTTTTGTCTCTTTTTTTCTTCTAGTCCAAACTTAAGCATTCCTATGAGAATTCTTTTCGATTGCATGTTCAAAGTTCAGTTTAAGATCCACTACAGTTGGTGTGGTTTACAGCTTGCTGCTTAGTTCCTTAACACTCAGTCTACTCCAACATATAAATACAATGGTAACTTTGTTAGCGTGGAATTTGATTTACTCTTGTAAGGTTCTTGACATCTTGATGATCTGAAATACAAGAATTATCTTGGTGCTATTGCTTAACCTCCTGATAGGGTTTGTGTTTAGTTTTTTCGAGTTTCCATTGTTGCAGGAGTAATTCTAGTCATGCATATTGCATGCAACTTCCATTCAGGATGCAGCAAGAGGACACATTTTTGCAGAAGAAAAAATGTACACAATGAGGTCTGATGGATCATCAAAGATATATATATTGTTTTGCAACAAATGTTTGTAGCACTGTATATTCTTGATGTAGTAGTCTCTAAAAATCAAACTTTTTTAGAACTATCATGTAATTCCTCTTTTTCAAATTATTAGGTAGTAAAAAAATTTTGTAATTACAAATTTACCTATCTTTTTATTAATTGTTGTTAAATTTTTATCTTTTTAGTAAAATACTGGTAAGAGTAAGCTAAAAATTTAAATTTAATAATTATACATTGAATATAACAAACATTTAATTAACAGGTAAGAAAAAATATAAATTTAGCTATAAATTAAGTATAGCAATGATTAAATCTGGAGCAACCAAAATAATGAAACACCAATAAATTTCGCTTTGTAACCTCTCAGACGGGGAGCATTCCTGGTCTACAAATACCAGACGACACGGCGTTTTTTCACACGTGATCCAAAACGGAACGTAGTTCAATCTGTTTTGGCATATACTAGCTATCTAGTGACGTGGCAAATGTTTCGATATCGGACCAAAGCTGCATAACATATGTATACGGATTCCAAATCACAAAATAAAGATTTGAGTTAATAAAAGGCTTTGAAGTCCGGACCTGTTAATTTGCTCAAAGGCACTGGAAAAGCCTAAAGAGAGCCAACAAAAAGCAGCACCAAAATTTCCCAAAATTTCTTAAGCCTTTTTTTTGCTTATCAAAGAAGCTTCTCCTCTGAAATCATCCAAGATGAATCCATTATTAGAAATAACTTCTTCTCCGACGCTTTAAGGTCTCCGGTAAAAGTAATCGCTTTTTCCTGTAATTGTCACTCTCCGGCGACAAAACTTGGTTTCCGGTAAGCATTAAAAATTCCTGCTTTTTTTGTTTTTCGTTTTTGTATTTTAAAGCTTTGAATTTCGTTCTTTCTTGATAAGGTTTGGCTTAATTCCTGTGTTGTATTCGAAATTCGATTGAATATATACCAAAAGTTTCAATGGATTGTGAGAATGTAAAGTTTTCGTGTTTGTTCAATTGTGAAACTTGCTAATTCTTTAGAATTTCAAGATGGGGAGTTCAATTTTTAGTCTTTTTAATTTTGTATACTTAAAAGTGTTATGCTTTCTCTTCAAAGGCCTTACTTTTGCTTGATAATAGATACTTCTTAATTTGTGACTGCTTTGTTTTCGTCTGATGGTCTTTTTTCAATGAGAATCCGTTTTGTGTTTAGTTTTTGGGTGTGAAATTGTACAGAGATGCTGTCAATTGGTATATCCAAATTTGCTAATAGTTTGGACTACTCGTACTAAAAATACTTGAAGAATACATTGAGCATTTTTATTAATTAATTTGCTTTTTCCTGTTTGGGATTTCAGGCTGTGTGTTTGAGTTGGATTTGCGATGGGAACTGTGGTTGGAACTGTTGAGGACCGCAGAGAGATGTTTGAGGGAAGTACTCAGACAAGGATCACACCATTTTCTTCACCCAATCAGATTGGAAATCCTGTTGCCTACAAGCTTGTCCGGGTATGGCTATAAATGTTTGCTTTTCAATGTCTCTCTTATAGTGGATCCTCTTGTTTGATACAATTTCTAAGATTTTCGTGTGTGGCTTCTCAATTCTGTGAACGTCTTCCAAGTTATCACAAGCAAAAAGAAAATTCTGATAGGGTTTTGCTTTTCCTGAAATTGAAAAGTTTATCTACTATGACAATAGATATAAGCCTTTCAAATTTTATGTTAAGTGTTTTGTGGAAATGTTTAGGTTTCAGGAGATGGGAGACTAGTGCCTGCAACTGATGAAGAAATTTTGGAGGTCAATGAGACGGATATGCATATTGCATTAGATGCTTGTCAGACTGTTGGCTACCTTGCAAGCAATGAAGAAAATTTGGAGGTTAATGAGAAAAATGTGCATATTGCATCAGATGCTTATCAGACTGAAGGCTACCTCCCAGCTGAAGGGTTGCCTTCTGGGTTTGCCCAGCTTGAAAATTCAGAAGGTTTGGTTCCCATAAACCTTTACATCTTAAACCGCTCTTGCTTTAAAGCCTATGTTAGTTTAGCTCTAATTATGCTCCTTTTCTCGAGGAACATTTGTTTTCTATGGTCGTGAATGCATTGTATATCCAAATGCACTTCTCTACACATTTGCAATTGTCACACAGAGTGCTTGTGCTAGATGCAAATCCGAGACATGCCTACATTTTTGGGTTTCTTAAACAAACTATGGATGTATTGTGCAGTTTCATACCGATTTCTATCATTGATATATCCCCAAATCTGCTATGTCTCTGTGGCTTTCTCTATCTGATGTCGAGGATTCAGTTACTGTTTATTTGCTTATTTGGTGATAAATTTTTTATTCTTTCAGATATCAATTCAGGATTATTGCAGTCTGAAAATGTGCAACCATATACAGACCAGGTAAAGTTTCTATCTGAGGTTAGTTCCACGTCACATATGTCGAAAACAAATTTTTAATTTTTAGCATTGTATCTTTTCTACAATTACTGTTTCTTATTCCTGATTCTTAATGTTTTAATGTAAAATTTTGTAAGAAACTATCAGAGACCAGATAGCCTAACTCCTCAAATTTTGCTCCATCTTTGAAATTTTTGCAGTATAATGAGGATAAGTTGCAAAAAGTCGAACAGGAAGAGAGGCTTGACAATGTGCATGGATCTCAGATGCCTTCTACTCCTCCAGATGCCAGCATCCAGTGTTCTAATGAAAACAACTTGTTTGAAGAGGATCATGAAACTTTGCTGCAGGAACCCATTCCTTTCTCATCAAATGTTCAGGATGGATGCAATATGAATGAATCGAATAAGATTGAACCATGCTCAGACGCATCAGCTAGTCCAAAAGAAACTGCATTTTCTGTTGCTGCTCAAAAACCTGATTTTTCTAGAGTTAGGGGCGAGATCTGCTTGGATAATTTACCAATTAAAGCACTGCAAGAAACATTCAGGGCAACGTTTGGCCGTGAGACGACTGTTAAGGATAAGACATGGCTCAAAAGAAGGATTGCAATGGGACTTATTAATTCTTGTGATGTACCAACAACTAACCTGACAATTAAAGATAACAAGTTAGTTGGAAATCAAGAGAAGTCCGTTGATGTGACTGATGTCATTGGCGAAGATATGGGTGATGATGTAAGAGCTACTAGTCTGAAAGATGCACCATCAAGTAATGATCGTGTGAATGGACATTCAAATGCTTCTGGTCATAATTTCAGTGGAAATTACTATTGCCCTAGTGATGATTATTCCAGTGAACAGAGGGCTGCAAAACGAGTTAGGAAGCCTACACGAAGATATATTGAAGAACTTTCAGAAACAGATGAAAAGCAGCAAAATGACAAGTCAATGATTCCTTCAAAAGATCAGAGGCTATCCGAAAAATCTGAGGTCAGGTCTATTAGCGTCTCCTCAGGGAAGAGAGTTGCCGTCACCAGAATGGTATCCCTTGCTGGATCTGAAATTCAAGTTCCTTATGTTTCTCATGTCCGGAGAAGCCGTCCAAGAGAGAACATTATGGCTCTTATGGTATGTTTCTTGGTTACTCATTCTCCTCAATATAGTAACTAATCTCGTACCTTTCCTTTGAATTGACAAACCTTTCTAATGATCTGGCTCCTGTTACATATGTGCCTTGTATCACGCGACAAATTCTATCTCAAGAAGCACAGATGGAATAGTGATCATGTTATGCACCATTATTTTGCTTTGCTGTTAAGTCAGAATGTAATTAAGGATAATGCAACGTTGTGTAGGAATGTCCATCCAGATGCTTGGAAGATAAAGCTAGTGCAGCAGAGAGTAACCTCAATCTGAGCCCATTTCAGTTAAACAGTGAGGTTGTGAACCGAGATTCGATGGTAAAGTCTGCTCCTCGAGCGGTCCAAAAAGAAGTAAGACATATCTATTGTTTTGGTTCTATCCATCAAAGAATCTTCCAAGTTTCCTTAGTCTCGTCATCCTCATTTTGTACTTTGCAGATAGTAGAAATAGTCTAGGGTTATATTCCATTTGCTATCCACCTGATATTTTAGATGAGTTTGGTGTTACAGATATGATGCAGTTTCTCATTGCTTTCTTGCTTTGCAAATGCAGTTTGCTACAAGTCACAAGGAAAACGAGGAGCATATTCTCTCTGAGGTTGATCAAGATATGGAGCCAGAGCACACAGACTCATCTGGAAATAGCTCGGATGACAATAATAACATTAACGTGCCAATTATGCAAGGTGGTGCGCTTAGAAGGAAGCATCATCGAGCTTGGACTCTGTCTGAGGTTACAAAACTAGTTGAGGGTGTATCAAAGTATGGAGCTGGGAAGTGGTCTGAAATCAAAAAGCATTCCTTCGCATCATATTCATATCGTACCTCTGTAGATCTCAAGGTACTTCAACTTTTTAACCCTCTTCGCATATCCTATGAATGAATCAAGGCATTGGTGTTAACCATCTTGTTGTTTTGTAGGACAAATGGCGAAACCTTCTGAAAGCAAGCTTTTCTCAGACTCCCTCAAACAGCATGGTATCTCTCTCTCTCTATCCCTTTAGCTTGTAACTGCAGTTTCCTTTGCCAAAAACTTGGATGTGCTTAGTTGAAATACGGAAGCTCATGAATACGCTGCTGTGTTTCCAGGGAAGTCTCAAAAAACATGGGTCGATGCACATTCCTATGCAGATTCTGTTACGAGTAAGAGAGCTCGCAGAGAAGCAATCTCTGGTTCCACCGGGTAAGCAAGGTTGTTGGAGATAGCAACAGAGAGGAAAAAAGGAAACGAGATCCGACTTCTTGTAGCTGAGTTTTGTAAAATAGCAACCTAAGATACAGTTTCTGTTGACTTGTGAGATAAGATAACAGTCTCTGTAGACTTGTAACTTTCTAAGGAAGCTTTGTGGGTTATATACGAATAAACTATAGAAGCAATGTCTTGTGTCTTGGAATAATTATGAATGGGTTCTCTATAATATCCATGGAAGCAATGATGATCTCATGTTAACTATGCATTTGACTCGGACTTGAATTGGGCCTTTTGTATTCGATCCATTATTCCTTGAAGATGGTTCTTGACCCAGACTTACATGTAGCTTTCTCGCCTTCTCTAGAACCATCCTCCGATCGCCTCTAATCACTCATCAAAATTCCCCTCTTTTCATCCAAAAGCTTTCAATCTTTAATTTTGTTTTCCGCTAAATTTGCAAACACATCGCTCTGTTACTACCAAATCATATGTAAGGCTAAGTTGCATAGCTACGTATGTAATATGCATTTCGAAGTTTTTTGATCGGTAGAATACAATAGACGCTAAAGAGGTGAGCTTTCGTCTGTTAGATATGTTAGTTATTTTAGATTTGGTTAGTTAAAAGCTTTATCCTTTCTCGTAGACGTTCTTTAAATGATTCATCTCGCTTTGTCCCAGTTTAAAGTTTGTGTCTTTTTGAGTTAATGGTTAATTTGTGATTTTATGATTTGCATTTTAATTATCTGTCTGATTATTGTTGGTTTTTTTTTTAATGCTAAAACTAGTGAAGATACCTCAATCTTTACCTATCTCCAGCAATTGTAGCAGTAAATTCTGAAAAAAAATGGGAATCGTCGAAAGGATTAAAGAAATTGAAGCCGAGATGGCTCGGACGCAGAAGAATAAAGCTACAGGTTTATCTTCTTTCATTATAGAACGTGTAGATATAGACGTGAGACTCATCATTGATTTTCACTGGCAAAACTATAACCAAACTTGAACTATGATAAGTTTTCATCTCTGTCCCTTTTCTGGACTGATATTTGCTGGAAAAGAAGCAGAAGGAAATGAATATATTGTTGTTCTACTTGATGGACAGAGTATCATCTTGGTCAGCTCAAGGCAAAGATTGCAAAGCTCAGAACACAGTTGTTAGAGCCTCCAAAAGTAATGCAACTTCTTATGACAAAAATTGTCAATCACTATTGTCTGTGCGCATATATTTTGGATCCTGTTTACTAGGCTTGTTTCGGATTTTTATAGCTCCGCTTAGCTGGAACAGAGTATCAGATTCTATCATTTCTCATATATGTTTTGTAAATGTCTTCCAAATCTACCTAGTAGGGTGCTAGTGGAGGTGGGGATGGTTTTGAAGTTACAAAGTATGGCCATGGACGTGTTGCACTTATAGGATTTCCAAGGTCTATCTTAAATTTCACAGGCGTCCATGTATATTTATATGTTCCAACTTTAGATTCCCTCACTTGGTTTGTGGCTGTGATTTGCAGTGTTGGAAAGTCCACGCTTCTGACAATGTTAACTGGCACACATTCTGAAGCAGCCTCATATGAATTTACAACGCTTACATGTATCCCTGGAGTAATTCACTACAATGACACCAAAATTCAGTTGCTTGATCTTCCTGGGATTATTGAAGGTGCTTCAGAAGGAAAGGGACGAGGGAGGCAGGTTTAAATCCCATTGATTCTCATTGTCTTTACTCCCTAGTCCCTTGTATCGTTCTTTTTATCGAATGGGAATATATTAAGGAATGCTATGAAATCAACTTCGATGGAAACTGTTTGTTTCTCAGGTTATTGCTGTTGCAAAGTCTTCAGACCTTGTATTGATGGTTCTTGATGCCTCAAAAGTAAGAGTTCTTTGTTTGGCTGTCCATTATATTGTTTGGTGGTTTTCTTTTTCTTCTTTCCCTGTTTTCGTTTTTTCTTAATCTCTATTTGTTCTTCCAAAATCGTCTTAGAGTGAAGGTCACAGACAAATACTGACTAAGGAACTTGAAGCAGTGGGTCTACGTCTAAACAAAAGACCTCCACAGGTAAAGCTTATCAGTGGTAATCCTTTCTATCTTCTAAACTAAACTCTCAAGTCTTCTGTTATTCGGACAAGGCTTGGCCTTTTGAGAAACTGCTGCACCAGCTTGATGTGCACCATTTGTGCTGTTTTGCTTTCTCTGTTTTAACAGATATACTTTAAGAAGAAGAAGACCGGGGGGATTTCTTTCAATACTACAGCACCCTTGACTCGCATTGATGAGAAGCTCTGTTATCAAATTCTGCATGAATACAAGATTCACAATGCTGAGGTACTTAAGACCAACTTTAATCTTGTTTTCATTCCAGTCTCAGACAATAATCATTCCTGGCCTCTCTTGTCCTCAAGTTAGGAGTAGAAAAATAAGAACTTCAAATCGTATATTTTGTTGCTTTGTTGAGAGATGTCTAATAAGTTTAGTAATGAATATTGCAGGTTCTATTTCGTGAGGATGCTACCGTGGATGACTTTATTGATGTCATTGAAGGCAACCGCAAATATATCAAGTGTGTATATGTCTACAACAAAATAGATGTTGTTGGAATTGATGACGTTGACAGGCTAGCACGGCAGCCAAATTCTATCGTTATTAGCTGCAATTTAAAGGCAAGTTCTATATTACATTGGCAAGAGTAGTGTCTTTAAGATAAATCCGATCCAGAGCAGTTCTAGCTTCTCCATAATGGTTTGATTCCTATATAATCTGAAACTTGTGAATTTCTATTCCAGAACACACTGGTCTAATGATTAATGATGGTGTTGCTTGAAACAGCTAAACTTAGACAGACTACTTGCAAGAATGTGGGATGAAATGGGACTTGTGAGAGTTTACTCAAAGCCTCAAGGCCAGCAACCTGATTTCGATGAACCATTTGTCCTCTCAGCTGTTAGTATAATACCCTCAACACATTTCTTGCGGATTTCCAGGCTTATTTTGTATAGATAAGAATTTGAATATGATTTTTCATGTGTTCACTTCAAAATGACATCTGTGTTTCATTGTGTCACTCCTCAGGATAGAGGTGGCTGCACGGTTGAAGATTTCTGTAACCACGTCCACAGAACTCTGGTGAAGGATATGAAGT
Organism: Erysimum cheiranthoides; assembly: GCA_011420285.2. NCBI lineage: Eukaryota > Viridiplantae > Streptophyta > Magnoliopsida > Brassicales > Brassicaceae > Erysimum > Erysimum cheiranthoides. The sequence continues at coordinate 3,801,399 of CM022179.2, read as the reverse complement.
ATGCACTGGTTTGGGGCACAAGCGCTAGGCACTACCCTCAACACTGCGGTCTTTCTCATCATCTTGAGGACGAAGATGTTGTTCAAATCGTCAAGAAAAAGGTATAGAAGCATAAACCTTTTTCTGATCTCTGTCTCATGATGAGAATGCTACATCAAATGTTGATGCTTGTCAAATTTTCAGGTGAGAGAAGAAGGAGGAAGGGGACGGTTCAAGTCACACACAAACACGCCTGCTAGAATTGCAGACCGAGAGAAGAAAGCTCCGCTTAAGCAATAAGACAGTTGATCATCCTGAATGATTCTAAGTAAGACAGACTTCATGTGTATTAGAACCACAACTAGAAGAATAAATGGAAAGTTGATTAGTCACCATTTCGTATGTAAACTATGTTATTACGCCTTTCATTTAAGGAGAAGCTTTGGTCTTGGTTTCATATTGACAAGAGATGGCAACAGATTGTTTCAGAAATAGTAGAAGTAAACGATAAATGATCCAAGTGCCCTAACAACGACATTACAGTCTTCAAACTAATACCTTAACAATTATACCTAAAAGATGCACAGAAGTTGCTTCTGTATCTATATTCCGTGTATGTGTCTCCTGGGACCAACAAGCTGTTGAAATGACTCTAAAACCTTGTTTGCTTATTAGCCTCTCTGGCTCTTTGCCCACATATGTCTCCCTGTTACTTGAGCCGGTGGATATAGATCAGTCCACTGGTTGCACAATGGATCAGAACCAGCACTACGCCTTAGATTTACATCTCCGTTGTAAGACATTGACTGTTTCTTCTCAAACGGTGTTTTGGAACAAGAGGACGAAGACCCTGATCGCCTCTGCTTAGCTTTAATAGATTGTGTCAGGCTCATGTAGCTCGGCTTTCTGTAGTACCCTCCTTCCTCAAGGAAACTTCCTGAGAAGGGAACTGGGGATTGAGATGTTGATGAAGACTCGGAACTTGTAGCAGATGATGATACTTGAGGAGGTCTAGCAGAAACTCTGGTTGTGAGATTGTTCTTCCTGACCTGAACCGTGTCATGTTCAGACACACTGCTCTCGCTTTTCCTTGCATTGTCTGATGAGTTTGTAGGACCTTCCATCAACCGACCTTCCCATGGCCTGTCTGCAACCCATCTGTCAAGCCAATTCCAACCTGGACTGCTCTTGCACGACCCATTATTCTTTTTAACACTCCCTTGTTTGTTCGCCTTGGCCGGGCTTGGACACGTCCTCGGCTATCAAAATTTGAGAAACTCAATAAACACAAATGGCTCTGAAAGATTAAATTCTGAAAAAATGTGATTCTTGCTTTGAATCAACCATTACCTGATGTGTCAAGGCATATACCATAGCTCTCTCCCTCTTGATTGCTCCTTCTTGCCTCATTTGCAGCTTCGTTCTCACTTCATTTACACTTCCCGGGCTATCACACCAACCCTTCTAAAAAAAAGTATCATTGCAAAATATTTACATCTAGCCTCCTACGAGTCCCAATTTATCTCAGAAATCATGTCTGATAAATCATTACCTCAGCCTGCTTTGCGGGATCATCTTTTTGTTGATCAGATGGCTTCTGCGACTCCTGTCCATCTGAAGGCCCCCTGTTGCAATGAGCTCTTACCCGAGCTTGGACTCTAACAAGAGCTTGCATACACCTTAGTGTCACATCTGCTTGTTTCCGGACTTGCCTACCACGGAATATCGCCTGAATCCTCACCACTGCCTTCAGAGCTCTCAATGCCTGTCTTGCCTATAAAAGACCACAAAAGCGTCAGAGAGCAAACAAACAAACGATCTGCTCAAATCAAGTGTGGTTGATTAAAGTTTCCAACATTTTTTTTTTGAGAAGTAAAGGTTCTAAACTTTGGAAAAGAATTGTAATTAGATGTTGCAAAATCCGCCTTTATGCTCCATATACAATCAAAATCGCTGAATCATAATGTTACTTAAAACCAATGAACAGATCACTAAACCAAGTGAGATTAAACAAAGAGTTAAATCAATATTGAACAAGAAAGCAAAGAGCTTCTCAGTAATTGCGGCTAAAGTCAATGTACCAGAAAAGCTCGAAAAGCAGCCTGAATCCGTGTAGCAGCCCATTCTCGTTTAACAAGAAAGAAATCTTTCGGTGGAGCTCTGATGACAGCAGCAACAGCCGCCGTGAAAGACTCGTCAGCAGAGAAAGACGGCGGATCTGAGCCCAGCGAAGGAGTTCCGTAACTACCACCACGGCTCTTGAAACCCTTTGAGGAAGAAATTAAGCTTTCTGATGAAGTCCTCCATAGTTTCCATTTCTTCTTACTGTTCTTCTCCTGCCAACAAAAAGAAACAGTAAACGAGAGATGAATCTTTTCTGTATAATAAGAAACAAAACAGAGATAGATCAAGTGTGAAAGAAGAGAGCTTTTAGAGATTTACTTGATCATCAGTGATGGCTTTTTTGTTAGTTATCAGAGATTTAATCCAATTCCCAGAGCCACCCATCTGCTCAAATTTGAAACCTTTGTTCTTCAAAATCTGTAAATAAAGTTGGAGACTTTCACAGGTTTAAGAATCAGATCCGGCGGAGAAAGGGTCGGATTCCAGAATATATTTGTAAAATTTCTTGAAGGAGAAGAAGAAAAAGAGAGAGAAAGTTTCTGCTAATTCTGGTGGCCTGAAGAATGATGTTGACAAAAAGTTTACAAATTGTTAAAAGAAGAGAATGCGTTTGAAATTTGAAATTTTGGGCGAGGAAGGAATAATACCAATTTTTTTTTTTAATTTAACGGTAATATTGACATTTCGCTTTCGTCGTCATAAATAAATGACTCAAATACATTGGAAAAACAAATAAATTTATCTCTCATGCCTCGCGTGATAATAATCTTCCTTGATCTGCGTTAGGTACATATATTTCGGGATAATTATGAAATGACCACCACACTTCTTGTTTCTTCGAATTTCACCCCTAACTCTTCTTATTGAGTTGGGATCCATCTAAATGTAGTATTTGTGAATCTCTTTTTCTCTTTGGACACAATTTTATGAGTTACGTATTCTCAGTGATCTAATGACAAAAAAGACAGAACGAATAAGAACTGTAGCAGTGAGTTATGAGTACAATTATTCTCTTACAGTCTCCATTATACTTGTTTTGCTGCTACTCTCAAAGGTTCTCAGATTTATAGACTTTCAGAGTTGTCTCTAAATGAGACCAAGGATTCTCTAAATCCTCTCTTATTCACAGCTCATACAGAATTAGCCACATCTATTTCAGAGAATTCTTGATATCAATCACGAAACGGTACTTGATGTCCTTCTTCACCACTCTTTCAAGAGCTTCGTTTATCTTTTGAATGGGAATCACCTCTATATTTGGGTAAATCTTATGAGCTGCACAGAAATCTATCATTTCCTGAGTCATTTTGGTACCCCCGGTTACACTCCCCGCGAGCATTCTCATACCTGTCCAAACATCTTTGGTTTCAGCATCTAAGAGTATGTAAAACTTGAGATTATAATACTTTGGTGAGATGCTTACCAAGATTGAGGTTGGCAGGACTGATTTTAATTTCACTTGGGAAACCAACCAAGACATAAGTTCCAGCAATCTTCAAGAGAGACATGAAAGGATCAAACGCGTGATCACCAGATGCTGTGTCAATGATAAAGTCTAGAGATTTCTCTAGTGCCTGCAAGTGAAAGATTCACAAGTTAAGTTTTTGGTTCCATTCCTAATGATCACAAGATATTAAAACTTATTTTTACTACCTTCATCTGGTCATGGTCAGACGAGATAACGAAATTCTCAGCTCCCAGCAGATTCAATGCTTCTTCTTTCTTGGACATGCTGGTGCTAAAAACCGTCACATTAAGTCCAAAAGCCTTGCCAAACTTAACTGCCATGTGGCCAAGACCACCAAGCCCGATCACCCCAAGAGATTTACCAGGTTGATTCATATGGTGACGTATCATTGGCGCATAAACCGTGATTCCAGCACAGAGTAATGGTGCAGCTGATTCCAGGGGATAGTCCACAGGTATCTTGTAGCAGTACCTATTGTATTCAATATTTGAAACATAAGCAAACTAGGACTGAGAAATCATTTTCTTTCTACTACAATTAAAAACTTATTAGGCTGAAAATTCACAGGTTTCAAAGAAATATGAAATGGCCAAGAGAGAAAGTTGATTATAACCTCTCATGAACAATAATGTGACTAGAGTAGCCTCCTTTTGTAACAGAGCCATCATGATCAATGTTATTGAAAGTGAAAACTTGCCCTTTTACACAATTAACTTCTTGTCCTTGGTCACAATATTCACATTCCCTGCAGGAGTTAACATAGGTTCCAACACCAACATGGTCTCCAACTTTGAATCGATGAACATTAGACCCAACCTTATTCACTATTCCAGTAATCTCATGCCTTAAGAGGAGGAAAAAAAACAAAGGAATATCATAAAAATTCAACTAATAAGATGAAATTTAATGATCTAAAGTTTGGTTTTTTAAAACATACCCAGGAACCAAAGGGTACTTAGAATCTCCATGTTGGTTTCTAGTCCATATAACATCAGCGTAACACACTCCACAATGCGTGATTTTGAGTGAAACATCGTCACTTGAAACAGACCTGGATGATGATCATTGTGTGTCAAAATTGAAATGAATGAAAATGATGAGTAAATCATGAATCCCACCTGCGAGTGATCGTGTGTGGAGAAAGAAGACCAGATGGATCTTTTGCAGCCCAACACAAGCACTCGTTTTCCCCACTCTCCAAAGAACTCATTGGTAAATGCCTAAATGGTAATATCAATCAATTCTTCGATTACTTAATCAAGAATCCGTCTATAATCTTTATAAACAACAAATCAAGAAACAAAACTGAACAGGGGATATATCAAATAACATTGAGAGAGTTTAGTAAATCAAACGATATTTTGGTCCTCCGTACTCTTTCACTCAGAGTTGTGTCTTCTTCTTTGCTGCCTTCCGAAACAGTATCAAAGTTGGTGAGTGATTTGTTGGAGATCTGATCCAAAACAGAGCAACTTTATTTATCTAATTAATCTGGTAATGGTGGTTTACATTGGCTTACAAAGAAGCCCATTATGCCCAACAAACACCCATTTTAAGTCCATAAGTTGAATTTGATATTGGTTTATTGATTTTTTTTTTTTTTGTAGGATTGGTTTAATGATTTTAATTGATTTAGAAATTCATGTGTCGAGACTCGAGAGAGACATCTTTTCTATTAGTGGGCTTTCGGACCAGGCAAAAACTATCAAACTGGTCATCGGTTCAGTGTCTAATTTTGGTTCGGCAAAATCCAACACAAAACCAAGCCTAAGTTAGGCTGCCTAACCGATCAATACGCTGCGTTTTATGGTGTCTCTTATAAAAAGGTCACTGGGGAATTTAAATGTCCAAAACTAGGGTAAGCCACTAAGCCGTAATAAGCGACGAGAGAAGCGTCATGGATTCGTCACCGAACACTAACAAAGCGTTAACGGAGACGCGTTTCTCCGACCTGCATATTGAGGTATTATAAAGGTAACATATAGATCATATGTGTGGCACATGTGCATATATAATTCCTTCTAACAGAAAACGATTTTCTATATTTACATTTCCTATCAATGGCGATTTATTATTCCTCCTTGTCTCTGTAGTATCTGGAATGCGAAGCAGATAAAAAATCATCACAACTAGTGGATCTTCTCATCGAGAACAAAAATAAAAAGCTTATAGTGTAAGTCTAAAACATTTTCACAAGACTTCTAAGATTAAGAATCCTTGTAGATAGTCTTAAAGTATATCTGCAGATACTTCATGACCTGTGCTTCTGTTGACTACTGGGGACTCGTACTTTCTAAAATTGCTACCCTGAAGTCCATCTCTTTATTTCCTATCCATGGGAACATGAAGCAGGTAAGCTACCTTAATAAATTTTTAATTTTCCATGTCATTTCATTTCCTGTTGTTGCAAAGGGTTCTGATGATCTATACTTTACACATCAGACTGCTCGAGACAAGGCATTAGCTTTGTTTAAAGAAGCATCAAGCGGTGTCCTTCTATGCACAGATGTCGCTGCACGTGGACTTGATATTTCAGACATCGATTGTGTTGTTCAGGTAGATTATTATTTTTTTTTTTTTCATTGTTATGCCATCTTTGTTGCAAAATTTAGGATTCACAAGCTGCAATTGGTGATGTTCATGTAGTATGATCTCCCACAAGACCCACATGTATTCATCCATAGGGTTGGCAGATCTGCAAGATTGGGAAGACAAGGGAGGCCGGCCATTGTGTTTTTAATGCCCGAGGTTTAGCTTTGACCAGCATCTTTATATTCTCTCTTCTTTTTTTATTTTATTTTGGTTTTACTTTATATTCTCTCTTGTGCCTGATGTTCTGTATAATTATATTTCAGAGCAAGAAAAGCTGAAAATTTTCATTTTGTTTGTGTGTAGGAGAAAGAGTATGTATGGTTTATGCGCGAAAGAAGGGTTCCTCTTCAAGAGAGAAGATGCTCTGAGAACGCATCCGATGTCATCCCGATTGTAAGAAAACACCTGCATGCTTACTCTCTCTCACTCTCTGTATGTTGGTCACATGGTTTAATATTTACTACAATGTATTCAGATACGTGCAGCTGCCATGAAGGACCGAGTAGTGTTGGAGAAGGGATTAAAGGCATTTGTCTCCTTTGTCCGTGCTTACAAGGAGCATCACTGCTCTCACACTCTCAGGTTAATTCATGAGGCTCTCAGTAGTCAATTACTCAATTTGTTTTCTGTTTTCCCAACATTTTTCTCGCTATTTAACTTTTGTAATTGAAAAGTTTATCTTTTTGCTAACTTGCAGATGGCAGAAACTTGAAATCGGAAAGCTAGCCATGGGATATGGTCTCTTGTATCTTCCTTCAATGTCTGAAATTAGACAAGACAGGCTTTCCACTGAGGGTTTCACACGCGTTGAAGGCGTTAACTTTGAAGACATAAGATTCATGTAGGATTTTGTACAAGATCCTTGTAACACTTATGATATATATATATCCATCCTCTGTTTTCTTAGTTACTTAGACACAAAGAGACTAAAACTTGATACATTTTTGGTGAAGTGAGTGTCTTTTACATATAGAGAGACATCCAGGATTTTAGGGGAAACAACAAGCTTTTGTAGTCTGAAGTTTTGGCCATTCTTAGGCGGTAGTGTTTTCAGGAATCGAAAGCTCTCTGAGACGACAAGTAGCCAAGTAGGCACTAAGCATTTCTCTGAATCCGAATGTATTTGAATAAACGCAGGGACAAGTCCCGGGAGAAACAAAGACAGCAAAACTTAGTAGCAAGGAAAGAGAGAGGGCAAGCAGAGCAAAGAGAGAGAGAGGCAAGAATAACTCGAAAAAGGCTCGTGCTACTAGTTATATCTAGTAAAGGGTTGAGAAAGTTAACGGGGAAGCGGAGACAAGCCATCCAAACAGCTGAAGATAGAGAAGAGTTGGCTCGAGACTATAGTTTATTGAAAAAACGAAAGAAAGAGTCAATTACAGAAGATGAATATGCTCAACTTACAGGATTTTAATCTGTGATGAGAAGAAGTAATGAACCTTGAGGCTTGAACTAGAGCAGGGATGGGTGGTGGGATAAGCGTAACTAGAGAGGCTACTCTCATATGTTTTGCTAAGTTAAAAAGATCATTTTGCTTCTGATTTTTTGAGAATTACGTGGGGTCTTGTTTTTGTTTCTTTTGGCTTGTAAAATTTAATAGATTGTACTAATTGATGCTTCAACAATATCTTAAGATGATTAGCAAAAAGAAACAAAAAACAATATCACAAGCTGGTCGTGACCAAAAAAAAAAAAAAAACAATTATCACAAGCTGGATTTAAGTTTACTGTTTAAGAATGTATGTGTGTCAGTGTGTCACTGTGAGTTAGATTAAAAAATATTTAAATTATACGGACAAAGTACAAATTTACAAAAGTACAAAACTAGGATGAATCGGTTTTTGTTTTTTTTTTTCTCAAACCACCGGTTCGGTTCCAAATCTTGGTCATGTCAGCTAGCCTCGTGGTTGTCCCACTACTCTTTACATCTAACGGTCCACATTAACGCATCTGGTTTCGAGCAAAGCAAACGCCACCGAATCAGGAACCAAAAATAGGAAGCAGCAAGATCATCTGGCAGAGATCAAGAACCATCGATGGAGGATCAAAACCGAAACTCTATATCAGGTACACGATCAGATCTCATCATGATTTACGCGTTTCTTTAAGTCACCACGCTTCTCGTGGAAAAGGAAGACTTTGATCAAATTATGTTCATTGCCTCAGTTTTCACAATCAAATTACGCGTCCACTATTGGATTTTTTGATCCGAAATTTCTCTAAAGAAACAGTAGAAAAACGCCAATTGATAAGTCTGTCCGTTGCTCTGTTTTGTCTTTTATGGATTTCGAATCTGAAACCTCTTCTATTGGGCTATCAGAGGAGAAGACTGTGAAGTCGCCTAATGTGTTGGAACGGGTCAAAGAAGAAATAGAAGCAATGGGTCATCATGAAAAGTCGAAGAGTCACCATCACAAAGAGACTCATGGAACAAGTGACGACATTGATCAGGACACACCAATTGATGATGTCAAAGGACCTAATTTCTTTGAACGCGTCAAAGAAGAGATCGAAGCCGTCGTTAATGCTGTTACTCCAAAACGTTCTTCAAAGAAGTGAACTTTTCGTCATATCTGTGTATAATATGTTAATGCACAAGTGAGAAGAAGTTCCAGACAAACTCAATGTTCATGTTATGGATTCGTATCATAATGTAGACTTTCGATGTGATAGTTTTTGACAGGGGTCTTTAACATATGTCTGAGTTATGTGTTGGATTCCTCTTGTTTTGAATACCAGCAAAAGATAAGTGAGTCTTGGATTTAACAATAGCAGTGTCTCAAGTTGGTGAATATCCTATCTTCATTACTCTTGCAAAATGTCACAACCAAATGTTAAAACCGGCTGGTAAATCAAAATTATAATCTCTCTCGAAGATCATAGTGAATTGCTAGTGTAGATATGGTCGAGATTATTGGGAGATAGACGAGATCGACCGATACCGAGTCAAGATGGATCGAGATATAGGCATTTTCATTCTAAGATTATGAACTCGTAAATCTTGTGTGTCATCTTTTTCTTCTTTTCTCAAGTTCTTCTCTATATGTTTATTAACAGAACCGATTTCACAATCCGAATAATGTTCAAAAAGTTTTGGTGGTATCTTCGATTCGTATGTTCGTGAACTTTCTTTAGGAACATGTGAAACCAATAAATTCAGACCACATGATTCTCAAAAGAAGAAGACCCTAAAGCCTTGCAGAGACGTTACAGAAAATATCTAAGGACACTAAAGATTGTTTCTTGACACCATCTTGTTGGAGTCAATAGGTTATTTTTTTTTTCTTTTAACTTTTTTTGTTTGTTGTAAAGTAAAAAATTAGAACGAAAGAGACTTAAACGATTGGTAAATGGTACACCAAACGAAACAACTCTTTTGTTTTTGTGAGAGTTGTCTCATACTCTTATCTTATGAATGTGATGTGCCTAACTTTTCCCCATGAATTTGGAAATTGAACTACTCCAATAACACTACAAGAAATTTGCTCATTGATAGCACTATAGGATAGCACGGATTCTGTAACTGCTATTAAAGATGGTTTTGAGTTTTTGATAACTATATCATAGCATTAAAAAAACGCTAAGCCCAATTATAGCAAAATAGGTAGCAAAAATCATTTTGGGCCGCCAACACTTAGCAAAACTTTTAGCAATTACCGCTCAACCTTATTCAAAAAAAAAAAAAAATTAGAATGAAAACCTAAAATTTCACATAATCCAATACTCCATTAGACTTTTGACCCACAGTCTCACAAAAACCAATCTACGCTTCTTCTTCTTCTTCTTCTTCTTCTTCTTCTTCTTCTTCTCTTGTCTCTAGTTTTACCAGATATTTCCTTTCAGATTTGTCGTTCTTTCGCCGGAATAGAAACTAAAACAGAGATCTACATACCTCGCCTTGAGAGATTGAACCGGAGCAACGTATTCACGAAGATGGAAGAAGAAGAAGATGCTGAGAGGCGGAATTTGCAGTTTCAAATCCGCACAGATCTCTCTATTTCGGAGCAGCTTCACACGCTCAAGCTCACCAATCAATTGTTCCAATGCTCTTCTAAAATTCGTAAGTAATTTTCAATTTTCATTTTCTCCAGATCTCAATTTTCTCAGATTCGCTATTTCCTAAGAATATTGAAATCAATTTTTCTCTTCTTCGCCAAAAACATATCTGCACAACTCTCTCTTTACTCATGGATTTGATTTCAAAGCCTACCTGTTTGGTTCTCATCTCCACCATCTTCTTCTTCATTCGTCTTCGTTTCTTCCATCTCCGCTCATGTATTACAATTTTTTATTCGTCTTTTTAAATCCTTGAAACTATGTATAACAACGATTTTTTGATTCTAGGAATTGGTGGTTGAGAATGAGAAACATGAATCTGAAGAATCTGGTAAGGAGCTTGGTCATCGTGGATGATAATGCTGACTCGAAACATTCCGGTTTCTAAGAGTGTAACAGGAGAACTTTTCTGCATACTCGCATCTGAATTCACTATTTGACTGTTTGGTTAGATTTTGTTATGTTCCCAATCGGTGAGCGAGTTTTATGATTGATTGTGTTAAAGAGAGTATTGATCTGATTTTGTTTTTTCGTTCAGGTATCAAATGCTTATTGGTTGAGTGATTCTGAGCTTGATCTAGTACGTTTTTTTCCTAATTTTTGTTCAAATAGGGTTGGAGAGAATCCTGCTGCAAGTGGTAGCTGTTTAGTGCTAAGTGAGTTCGAGTGTGTTAAACCAGATTTTGACACAGCAACATGAATACGGCCCTGTTGGATATTCAACCACGAAATCCATAGTCATAGGTCTTGCAGAAATCCAAGTGGTGGTGTTTTTTGTGGGTATGTTCTCTTGTAAGATGAGTTGATGTGATGTTAGATACTTGTGTTGTCCCGAGGAATTTTTGAACTAATTCCTGCTGTTGGATTTGTGTGTGGTATTATTCTCTTTTGCATTGCTTATCATATTGTGTGGAATGTTATCTATTTAGACTAACTGGTTTCCTCTTTTGTAGTTGACCTGAAGAAGTAGAGTTCCTGCGTGGTAGAGCTAACCAATACATTGTGCTTAAAATAGGGTCGTGCAATCTTTGGAAGTGGAAGCCCGTTTGATCCTGTTAAGTATGATGGCAAAACCTACTTGCCTGGCCAGGTTCGTGCTATTTCCACAACTTCCTCTATCTCAACTTTGTATTTCTGTTTGACAATATGAGTGCTTACATCATATTTCCGTAATCCTACTTCACTTCAGGCAAACAATTGGTACATCATATTTACATATTTTTAAGCATTATTTCGTCTGTGGACTACATGTCTTATTGATACTTTGATGAATTTTGTAGGTTTTGGTGGGAGGGTTTTGGAAGATACTTACATCTATGTGTTCTTAAGACATTTGTCTCTATCCTTGTGATAAGTTAGTTTTATTGTATTTAAGATGTTAGTATAAGACTTGGTATGATATTATGTAAGACTTAATTTGGTTAATACAATGTTATTGTTATTTATTTCGATGATTTATGAAATGCAAATATCATATATGGATTCAATTAAATAAATTCTGTAAAATAGGTTTCAAATACAAAAATTATATAAATCAAATTAAATATATTCATATAGCGAAATAAAAATGTTATGATATAATATAAAACAGCATTAAACATATGCTACAAAAAAATATATTAAAGCATTCAATTAGTGCTATAATAAAACACCTTATAATAGCAGGAGGAAAAAACGCTACTATATGGTGGGGGTCTATGATAGCTTGGGCATACATAGCGTTTATAGAAACGCTGTGTATCATATATAATAGCATTTATCGTGCGCTAAGAATGAGCAAATTTGTTGTAGTGTAAGAAAGTTGCAATCGTCACCACTATGCCATTTCTGGTTTTTTTTTATTCTTCTTTTGACACTTTTTCACTCATCTTTTTACATTTTTGAATCCTCTTAATCAGAAAGATTTTTGGGATATCTACCTACAAGATATATATTTATAATAGAAATCAATTTCTTTTCCTTGTTACGTAAATTAACGAAATCATTTTTAATTAACGCAATGAAAGATCTTAACTGATATTTCAACACTGGGGACTTAAAAAATGTTAAACTGGTACAATTTGAAGTAAGGTCGAAATGGTTACAGATTTTACACACTTGATAACGTGTCTGATATTATTAATGTTAGCTTGATTTGTCGCATAAATACGGCGGGACCAAATAATTATATGATTACTAGATTCTTATGTCCTATTAGGAAAAAGAATGTACGTAATAGCATACGACATCTGTGTGTGTATATCGTCCGGTGGATATTAAATTTAAAACGTTTATCAATAGAAAAAATATTGGGATTGCGAGTTTTATAAATATATAAACACTACTATCAATCAAACAAAATATTTTATAATCTAAAGTCTTCGAAAGTTGATTACTCTATCTTTCTCTCTTTAATATTTGTCACATAAGAACCCGACAGGCCCATATGAAAATGAATAATTTACAAACGCAATGCTACAATAATACAACTAAATGTATACTAGTAATAAATTACATACTTAGAGTTTATAAAACGCCGAAATAGCATTAAATAAATTTGAATGAGAATTGGCGCATTGATACTGATTGGTTTCTCAAAGCCGTGTTGGGTTGCACGTTAACAGGACCACCACGTTGATTAGTGTTAAATGAAACCGGTTTAAATTCCGTTGTGGGACTCCTCTATGTGGGTCCTATTCCCTCTTTCCACGTTTCGATCCTTGGCCATCCGATTTGGGATGATCACAAAACGATTCGGGTTGAAAAGTCATTCAAACCAACGGATGTCATGAGCTGTTGGCTGAATTAATCAATACTAAGGACTTTTGACCACGACATCACACCGGCTAGTCCCAAATCATGTGGCATTTTTTCCACAACTATAGAGTATGATTTGGTTTCAATCTAAATAGAATGATTTGATACGTATCAATCCATCGTTTTTAGTGGAGGGGTTTCTCCGAAATTACTCACAAAAAAATTAAAATTGAAAAGGAAAACATTTATAGGATGGGACCCGGCAGTAACAAATGCGATAGGGTCCATAAAAGTTAGTGAAAATAGTTAAAAAGTGGTCAATATCGTGTGCAGGGGAAAAAAGAAAGTACAAAACTCGAAAAAGGTCTATAGAATCATGGACGTGGACCGATCCCATGTGATTATCCTTCGAACCAAAGTAAACTTGAAAGCTTTTCTGAATAAGAAATAAAACAATACCTTAAATATTCCACGTTGATATTATACAAATCAAAATCCTAACACAGAACAAAAAAAATTGAAAAAGTAAAATCTATAGCTCGTAAAATACGACCATATTAAAATTCGTATCCCAAATTTAAATTCGTGTTTTAAAAATTAAAGGATACTAATTAGTAGCATGCTAACGAGGATTCATTCAGTTAAAAACTTAAAACTTTGATTTGGCTAGTGACAGTCCTTTTACTATTTTACTCACTCATTCTGTCGACAAACATGCTTTATTGAAAGTCAACATGACAACACCAAACGATTTAACGTCTCTATCTCTAAACTCCATTTCACCTATATAGTCATCCTATAATTATTTCTAAATGAAATAAAAATACACGTCGGGACCAAATATATATAATCTATAAATATGAAACGTGTCATTGCACAATTTCTATCTTATAAATAATCTGGTTGGTTAGAAGAATGTTGTTGGGTAAGCTCCAAGAAAAATCTAGAAGATATCGTTAAAGGAAATAGGAATCTAAGATCTAGAAGATATTCTTAAAGGAAATAGGAATCTAACTAGAAAAAGGAAAAGTTGTAATCCTAATCTAAAAAGGAAAATTAGAATAGGAAAACTAGAACTATATAAATAGAGATCATAGTAAGGATGTATGATCATAAGAAAGAGCGAAGAGAAAGCTTGTGTTTAGTTTTAAGAGGATTTTCTAAACATTAATAAAGGAAGGATTCTTTATACAAACTCAGTTTTTGATTCTTGATTCTTGATTTGGTATCAGAGCGAATCCTGAAGAGAAAAGGAGCTCATACGAATCATGGCTCAAGTAAAATCAGAGGTCAAGACGGCGACTTCATCCTCCGGCGTTAAATGTCCAATGTTGAATACAACAAACTACGCCGTCTGGACATTGAGGATGAAGGCGACATTGAGAGTTCACAAAGCTTGGGTTGCAATCGATCCAGGAACAGATGATGAAGAGAAGAATGACGTTGCAACAACTTTACTGTACCAATCCATACCAGAGAGCCTTACTCTGCAAATCGGTGAACAGGACTCACCAAAAACGATATGGGAAGCAATAAAATCGAAAAATCAAGGTGTAGAACGCGTCAAGGAAGCTCGTCTTCAAACCCTAATGTCTGAATTTGAGCGTCTGCAGATGAAGGACTCAGACACTATCGATAACTACTCAGGGAAGTTATCAGAGATGGCATCGACAGCAGCCTCGCTAGGTCAACCTATTGAAGCACCAAAGTTGGTGAAAAAGTTTCTAAACAGCTTACCCGCAAACAAGTTTATACATCTCATTGCTTCTCTTGAACAAGTCTTGGACCTAAATAAAACTAGTTTCGAAGACATAATTGGGAGATTCAAAGCTTTTGAGGCTCGTGTAAACGGGCAAGCTGCAGCACAAGAAACACAACAAAACCTCTTGTTCTCAAATACGGATGGAGACAGTGGTAGAGGAAGAGGACGTGGCAGAGGCAGAGGATGCGGTCGGGGTAACAGAGGCAGAGGACGTGGAAGAGGGAACTCCCAAGACAGAGAACAAAAGGACAGATCTCAAATTATTTGTTTCCGGTGTGAGAAACCAGGTCACTTCGCATCTTCTTGTCCGATTAAGGTTCCAAAGGACCAAGAGCTCAACAAAAACGAGACAGAAGAAGCAGATGCAGCCTTATATATGCACGAAATCGTGTACTTGAATGAGGAGAAGGTAATTCTAGAAAAGTATGAGGCAAACAAAAGAGAAGATGGAATTTCGTACTTGGATAATGGTGCAAGCAACCATATGACAGGAGAGAAAGGATACTTTTCTGAGTTAAATGAGAACATCAAAGGAAAAGTGAAGTTTGGTGATGGATCTTGTGTCAATATTGGAGGTAAGGGATCAATTCTCTTCGAAGGAAAGAACGGAGAACAGAGACTACTAACAGACATCTACTACAGACCAATGTTGAAGAGTAATATTCTTAGCTTAGGACAAGCTACAGAAAATGGCTATGATGTGAGAATGAAGGATGATTATCTCACATTACGAGATCCTAATGGATGTTTGTTGGCAAAGGTAACTCGTTCTCCTAATAGATTGTACAAGATCGGTCTAAAAATTGGAAAACCAACATGTTTACACTCAAGCATAGATGAAGAACCATGGAAGTGGCATGCGAGACTCGGCCATATCAGCTTTAAAACGCTGAACTCGATGTCTACACAAGAGATGGTACAAGGCATGCCTAAAATTTCAAGTAAGAAACGATTGTGTGAATCATGTTTGGTTGGGAAACAGACGAGACATGCGTTCCCAAATTCGACACAATACAGGTCTACACGGGCATTGGAGTTGCTACACGCGGATCTGTGTGGACCTATATCACCAGCCACACTTGCTAGAAACCAATATATCTTTGTAATAGTGGACGATTACACTAGATATATGTGGACAATTTTACTCAAGGAGAAGAGTCAAGCCTTTGAGAAGTTTCAAGCGTTTAAAGCTCTTGTCGAGAAGGAGTGTGACAAGAAAATTGTGACCCTACGCACAGACAGAGGTGGAGAGTTTACATCAAGAGATTTTCAAGATTTCTGTAACACAAATGGAATAAGAAGGCATCTTACAGCACCCTACACTCCTCAACAAAACGGAGTAGTTGAGAGAAGAAATCGTACATTGATGGAGATGACCCGGAGCATCCTTAAGGCAATGAATGTTCCAAATTATTTGTGGGGAGAAGCTGTAAGACACTCAACATATGTGATCAACAGAGTTCCGACTCGAGCTCTGAAGAATCAAACACCATATGAGTGCCTAAGAGAAAGAAAGCCAAGTATCGAGCATCTTAGGGTCTTCGGATGCATCGCTCATGCAAAGGTAGAAGCTGAGCACCTGAAAAAGCTTGATGATCGATCACAAACGCTTGTTCATCTTGGAATAGAACCAGGAACAAAGGCATATCGACTTTACAATCCAACAACGAGAAGAGTTGTTGTAAGTCGCGATGTCGTTTTCAATGAGAAGGAAGCTTGGAATTGGAAGGGAGCAGACAATGAAGAAGATCAACCAGGGATGTTTCGATTAACATGGGGAGCAGCTGTAGACAATGGACAAGGTCCATTCATGGACAATAGCCTGCAACCTGAAGTTGATCAAGAAGAAACAGAGGAAGAAGAAGTGCAGAATCTTGACAATGGTGAAACAGAGATAGCGCCACTGAGAAGATCAACTCGTCAACGCAATCTTCCAGGTTATCTCGCCGATTATGCACTTCTAGCTGACCTAGAAGTTGAATTACTTCTCTTGTCACTCAATGATGAGCCTTTAAATTACCACGAAGCAAAGGATTCAGTCGAATGGACAAAGGCATGTCAAGAAGAAATCAATTCGATTAACAAAAACAAAACGTGGGATCTAGGTGAAAAACCACAAGGAGTTAAAGTAATTGGTCTTAAGTGGGTTTTCAAGATCAAAAGGAATGCAGATGGAACAATCAACAAATTCAAGGCTAGACTTGTTGCAAAAGGATATGCACAAAGAGAAGGAATTGATTTTGACGAGGTTTTCGCACCTGTTGCGAGGTTGGAATCAATTAGAATGTTGATCGGTTTAGCTGCCTCACACGGATGGGAGATTCATCATCTCGATGTAAAGAACAGATTGATCGAAGTGGAGCATGTGCCTGGAGAAGAACAGCGTGCAGACATTCTTACCAAAGCCTTGGCGAAAATCAAGTTTAAGAAGATGAGAGAAATGATCGGAGTTCAAGATCTCATGAAGAACAACTTAAGGGGGTGAATGTTGGGTAAGCTCCAAGAAAGATCTAGAAGATATCCTTAAAGGAAATAGGAATCTAAGATCTAGAAGATATTCTTAAAGGAAATAGGAATCTAACTAGAAAAAGGAAAAGTTGTAATCCTAATCTAAAAAGGAAAATTAGAATAGGAAAACTAGAACTATATAAATAGAGATCATAGGAAGGATGTATGATCATAAGAAAGAGCGAAGAGAAAGCTTGTGTTTAGTTTTGAGAGAATTTTCTAAACATTAATAAAGGAAGGATTCTTTATACAAACTCAGTTTTTGATTCTTGATTCTTGAAATGTAACATATATTGTACTTTGTTATTTAATTCATGTAAAGTTAAATACTTCCACAGATTTGTTTTTTTTCTTTTCCATCACGTCTTTTTCTTAGGCGGTGTGTCATTCGAGTTATTGATATAAAACAATCTCGAGTATACGAATTTATCACGTATGATCGATGTATCTAGATCTTACCCGATTAGCGAAAACAATGAATTCTAAATATCTTATTCCCTTATATCTCGATGTGTCACTAACTCATCTCCCCTGCACGGAAGAAGTTTTCCTTCTATAGTTTATACATTTCATGTTCTTATGAGTCCAACCAAAACCAACCCAGCTGTCACAAAACTTGTAAATATATATTTCTAAAAGCTGATTTTAATTTTCCAGTTATAATTTACTTTATTAAGTATTTAGATGTTTTATTCTCTATTTTTTTCAGATGTTTATATGCAGACAACCATATTGAAACAGAAATTGTGGAAAATTCTATCAGAAGCATAAATCAATTGATTTTTACAAATTTTGTAGTTTATAGCTGAAAAAAAAGTAATCATTACATTTTTTTCTGATTGAACATCACTAAGATTTTTAAGTATCTTAAAATAAAAATACTTCTAGAAGCTTTTTACCACAACAATCTATTGCTCGTTAAATATCTAGATTGCTTATAGAATTATATTTGGAAATCCTTATTTATACTAATTATATGTATATGGAGTCCATTTTATCTGATGGAGTGATGGTATAACAAGAAAAAGAAACGGTGCGGATTGGTTGAACTACTCCTGAAAATTTGCTTCGTCGCAGAAGAGAAAAAGGTTGTGACCCTCACCACACCATCTCTCCTAAGTTCTTTTTTTTTTTTCCCTGAATATCACTCCTAAATTTCTGAATAAGATACCTTTTCTTTTCAGCAAATCATAGACCTACGAATACGATTTTTTTCTTTTTTTGTCGGGACAAAAGAAGAACTTTTTTTTTATGTCAGATGTCAAAAAAAAAAAGTCCTTTTTTTTCCCGGTTAAGAAAACGATATTCATAAAAACATCTTTCTAATTGTGGACTTTTACCAAATACTCCAAGATTTTATACAGCCTCTACACAGATAAACAAATTCCTGAAAAGACTTAATATCTATTTAAATAGTAATTTGTTTTTAAAAAAATAGATTATTCATATATAGTTTTAGTTATAAATGCTATATTTTCTGAGTTTAGGCTTAAGTTTTCCTTTCGAGTAAGTAATATATAAAAAAATAACATTATTATGAGAATAAAATAATTTAATGGAAGGAATATAATTATATTCAAGATAATTTAATTAAAAAATCAAGATATCATAGAAAGTAGAGACACACTTTGTTTTTTAGGAAAAACAACAAATTTCAACAGTCACGCCTTCTCGATACAGGTTAAATTCAAAATGATACATTTAAAATCTAAAATCGAATTGAACGCGCTCTAATTACTTTTTTTCTTAAATAAATTACAGCTGGATCATAAATACCTTAGTATATTTTTCCAGATTTTGTATTGATTGTAATCTTTACTTGCATAGCTCTCTCACAAGTTAAAAACTCTCTTTTTTGGTAATGGCATACGTATATTGATTATAACGTATCTACCAATTAGACTATTTTATAAGTTTTTTTAATATTGAAAATAGTTGTTAATTGAAGTTAATTAGATTATAGTTGAAGAGAGAGAGAGAAGACGTAGAAGAAGAAGAAGCAGACCCGAAAGTGCCTGCACTGGTTCAGATTTGCAGTCCTTTGATAGAGAAAAATTAAAAACGAGTGAAATTCGGACATAAAAGACAAATCTCTGTCTTTCTCTAAAACCCTTTCTCTAATTTTTTTGTTTTCCTTCATTTTTTGGGTCTCCTGAGAAAACAAGGGAAGAAAAAGACAGCAGATAGAGAGAGAAGAGAAGAGAAGAGAAAAAAGCTGCATTTTTTTTTTTTTATTTGGGTGTTTGCTTTGTGCTCTTGCTTCTTGATCTATCATTGCCGACAAATTCAGCTTCTTACTGAAATGGGTTTATGTTAGTTTCTCATGTTATCAACAGAATCTATCTCCCTGGTGTGATTCCTGGTTTGTCTCCTGATTCTCTACTTGTCCCACAAATCTTCCACTAACCTGTCTGAAATTTTCTCTTCGTTCTGGGTTTTCCATTGTGCTTGACTTGTTATCGGGTTCAGGGATCTTGGCCCAGCTTTTGTTTTTTTTTACAGCTGTCAAATTGCGTTTGCGTGTTGTTCATCATCTCCTGCTTAATCTTTATCTATCTGAATTTAAGAATCAACTGTGATTTCGAAAAGTCTTCGTTTTTTCGTTTCTTGTGATAAGAAGGCAAATGTGTTTGAAATAATTCGTGTTTGGTAATTTTTTTTTTCTCTCTGGGGTTTCTTAAATTCATCATCTTTGGTAGATTTGCAGTTATAAAATTTTATCGATTCAAGTTCGGCTTCAAAATCGATAGCTATCATTCAGATTTGAGTCTGTTGACCAAATTTGAGTATATTTTGTTTTTTTTCCAGTCGAAGTGAGTTTTTTTTTTTTTTTTTTTTAAATATGCGACGAGCTTCCGAAATTCAATCTTTTATTACGTTTATGGTCTTCTTGTACGAATTTTGAGTTTTGGTGTTTGGGTCGTTTCAGTCTTCTCTGCCATTTTAATTATGTCTCACAAAGATCATAACTTTGGAAATTTCTAATAATGGGGTTTGGTTCATCTTCGTTCAGGGTTAATTCAAAACCAACAATTGCGAGGAATTTGAGACATCATGAAGCACTGATCTGATTGTCGAGGAGCTAGAGTGCTTGATACTGTTGAAAGATCACAGTTGGCTTCTTGTTCTCTTGTGTAAAAAAGTCTTGAAAAAGATTTGAGGAATGGCTCGAGGTAGAATAAGATCAAAGCTGCGACTAAGCCATCTTTATACATTTGGATGTCTTAGGCCTAGCACGCTTGAAGGTCAAGACTCTCAACCAATCCAAGGTCCAGGGTTTAGCCGGACAGTGTTTTGTAATCAGCCTCATATGCACAAGAAGAAGCCTTTAAAATATCGTTCTAATTATGTCTCTACGACTAGGTACAATTTGATCACTTTCTTTCCTAAATCCTTGTACGAACAGTTCCACCGTGCTGCAAATCTCTACTTCTTGGTAGCTGCGATTCTCTCGGTGTTTCCTCTATCACCATTCAACAAATGGAGCATGATTGCTCCCTTGGTCTTTGTTGTTGGGCTTAGTATGTTAAAAGAAGCTCTAGAAGATTGGCGTAGGTTTATGCAAGACGTGAAGATTAATGCGCGGAAAACTTGTGTTCATAAAAGTGATGGTGTGTTTCGCCAGAGAAAATGGAAGAAAGTTAGCGTTGGGGATATTGTGAAAGTGGAGAAGGATGAGTTTTTCCCTGCTGATTTGCTTCTTTTGTCATCGAGTTACGAGGATGGGATTTGCTACGTTGAGACTATGAACTTAGATGGTGAAACAAACTTGAAAGTGAAAAGATCTTTGGAAGTGTCATTGCCACTAGATGACGATGAATCTTTCAAGAATTTCATGGCGACGATAAGATGTGAAGATCCGAACCCGAATCTCTATACCTTTGTTGGCAATCTAGAGTTTGAGCGGCAAACATTTCCTCTGGATCCAAGTCAGATTCTCTTAAGAGACTCAAAGCTTAGGAATACAACCTATGTTTATGGAGTCGTGGTATTTACTGGTTTTGATACCAAAGTTATGCAGAATTCAACAAAATCGCCTTCCAAGAGAAGCAGAATCGAAAGGACAATGGACTACATCATCTACACGCTTCTTGTCCTACTTATTTTAATCTCTTGCATCAGCTCATCAGGGTTTGCTTGGGAGACAGAGTTTCACATGCCAAAAATGTGGTACTTACGACCTGACGCGCCTATGGATTTAACAAATCCGAGCAATCCAATCTACGCTGGGGTTGTCCATCTAATCACTGCTCTATTGCTTTACGGGTATTTGATTCCAATCTCTCTTTATGTTTCCATCGAGGTTGTCAAAGTCTGGCAAGCAAGTTTCATCAATCAAGATTTACACATGTATGATGATGAGAGTGGTGTCCCTGCACAAGCGCGCACATCGAATCTAAACGAAGAGCTTGGTCAGGTTCATACTATCCTCTCTGACAAAACAGGAACTTTGACATGTAATCAGATGGATTTCTTGAAATGCTCCATTGCTGGCACTTCTTATGGTGTACGCTCCAGCGAAGTAGAACTTGCTGCTGCAAAGCAGATGGCTGTGGATCTTGAAGAACACGGAGAGATATCGAGTACTCCTCAGTCTCAGACTAAAGTGTATGGTACATGGGACAGTAGCCGTACACACGAAATCGAGGTGGAAGGTTGCACAAATCAAGGAGGGGATAATAATTATAATAATCCTAGAGCTCCTATAAAGGGATTTGGTTTTGAGGATGCCAGACTTATGAATGGTAATTGGCTGAGGGAATCACAACCAAATGACATTTTGCAGTTCTTCCGCATATTAGCTATTTGTCACACAGCTATTCCCGAGCTGAATGAAGAGACTGGCAAGTACACCTATGAAGCAGAGTCACCTGATGAGGCTTCTTTTCTTGCTGCTGCTAGAGAGTTTGGTTTTGAGTTCTTCAAAAGAACCCAGTCAAGCGTATTTATCCGCGAGAGGTTCTCTGTTTCAGGGAAAATAATCGAAAGGTGAGAATAGTAAAGATGTTTCATGTTTGACCCTCTGATTATCAATTTAGCTCTTATTTTTTTGCGGGCATCCTGAGTAAGTACCAAAAACATTGCAGGGAGTATAAAGTTCTGAATTTGTTGGAATTTACGAGCAAAAGAAAGCGAATGACAGTAATTGTACGCGATGAGGAAGGGCAGATTCTTCTACTATGCAAAGGAGCCGACAGGTTAGCAAGCATATAATAAGCAATGTGTCACATTGTCCATATCTAGAAGGTTATATACAATCTCAAGTTTTTTTTCCTGAATTTTACAGCATCATCTTTGATCGGTTGGCGAAGAATGGAAAGACATACTTGGGACCTACCACTAGGCATTTAACTGAATATGGAGAAGCGGGGCTCCGTACACTCGCACTTGCTTACAGAAAGCTTGATGAGGATGAATATGCAGCTTGGAACTCTGAGTTTCTTAAGGCCAAAACTTCAATAGGATCTGATAGAGATGAGCTGCTTGAGGCAGGAGCTGATATGATCGAAAAAGAACTTATCCTTATAGGTGCTACTGCTGTGGAGGACAAACTTCAGAAAGGGGTATGTATTATTGCACAGATATAGTTAGGCCATATTTTATCTTGCTTATGTAAATTGAGTTCCTTTTTTTCATATGAAATAGGTTCCCCAATGCATAGATAAACTTGCTCAAGCTGGGCTCAAGTTATGGGTTTTAACTGGGGACAAAATGGAAACAGCAATCAACATTGGGTAAGAATCTCTACTTTACCTTGAATTTAAACTAAATTAGTTCTGCTTATCTAGTGATTTAAATGAACATATTACCTTTTATGAATTGCAGATTTGCGTGTAGTTTACTTCGACAAGGCATGAGACAGATCTGCATCACATCAATGAATTCAGAAGGAGGATCCCAAGATTCAAAAAGGGTATGTCAAAAGGAGTTTCATGATGCAAATTGCCAAACCATTCATTGAAAGTCCCTAAAGCTACGATTTCGAACCTAACTTTATATCTCTGTTGATGTGTCAGGCTGTGAAAGAGAACATTTTGAATCAACTCACTAAAGCTGTACAAATGGTGAAGCTAGAGAAGGATCCGCATGCTGCGTTTGCTTTGATCATTGACGGGAAAACTCTAACTTATGCATTAGAGGATGATATGAAGTATCAATTTTTGGCTTTGGCCGTGGATTGTGCATCAGTGATTTGCTGTCGCGTGTCTCCTAAGCAGAAGGCTTTGGTATATATATATCTTCCTTCCCTTATTCATTTTATAGCATTCCTTCTTGACTATGCAACCCTCGAAATTTCTTCATACAAAAAGAGAATCCTAATACTGTATTATCTGTTTTGCCTTTTCCCAAAAATAAGGTTGTTAGGTTGGTTAAAGAGGGAACCGGAAAAACCACATTGGCAATAGGTGATGGTGCAAATGACGTTGGGATGATTCAAGAAGCTGACATTGGTGTTGGAATTAGTGGAGTTGAAGGAATGCAGGTTCAGTTTTTCTCTCAGCACCATGCATTTACAAGCCATGTTTTCTGTTTCTTGACTAATAGAAAGTGCATAGAAAATCAATCCATGTCGACATTTTTGTTGATCCTTCTTACTTTTGCAGGCTGTTATGGCTAGTGACTTTTCGATTGCTCAGTTCCGGTTTTTGGAACGATTACTCGTTGTTCATGGACACTGGTGCTACAAAAGGATAGCTCAAATGGTAATAAGTAGTTCTTGTGGCCATATCCATTACTCTGACCTGTAGTTTGGTTCTAACATTATGTCCCTATACATACAGATCTGCTATTTCTTCTACAAAAACATCGCATTTGGTCTCACTCTCTTCTACTTCGAGGCTTTCACCGGGTTTTCCGGGCAATCAGTGTACAATGACTACTACTTGTTGCTCTTCAATGTTGTTCTTACCTCATTGCCAGTGATTGCCCTTGGTGTCTTTGAACAGGATGTTTCCTCCGAGATCTGCTTACAGGTAAGCTATATAAATCTTCCATAAAGAACTAAATCTTGAAAAATCTTGAAAAGCTATTATGAAGCTCTGCTGAATCATCAAAAAAAAATCTGTGTTTTTTTCGCTTGTGCTTGTGTAGTTCCCAGCTTTATACCAACAAGGCACAAAGAACCTCTTCTTTGATTGGTCAAGAATACTTGGATGGATGTGCAATGGCGTCTACGCATCTCTTGTTATATTCTTCCTCAACATAGGAATTATTTACTCTCAAGCTTTCAGAGACAATGGCCAAACAGCTGACATGGATGCTGTTGGCACAACCATGTTCACTTGCATAATCTGGGCAGCCAATGTTCAAATCGCACTAACCATGTCCCATTTCACTTGGATCCAACACGTTTTGATCTGGGGAAGCATCGGTATGTGGTATCTCTTTGTGGCGATCTACAGTATGATGCCACCGAGTCTTTCGGGAAACATTTACAGAATTCTTGATGAGATTCTTGCTCCTGCACCTATCTACTGGATGGCTACATTGTTGGTCACAGTGGCTGCAGTTCTTCCTTACGTTGCTCACATTTCATTCCAGAGATTCTTGAATCCATTGGATCATCATATCATCCAAGAGATCAAATACTACAAGAGGGATGTCGAAGATGCGAGATTGTGGACCCGAGAGCGTACAAAAGCGAGAGAGAAGACAAAGATCGGGTTCACAGCTAGAGTCGATGCGAAAATCAGGCATCTACGGTCGAAACTGAACAAGAAACAGTCAAATCTCTCTCATTTTTCAGCTCAGGATGCAATGTCACCAAGATCATTGTAGCCGTGTATAGGTTTGTTTTCTGCGGGTCCAATTCTCTGATGCATCAGACTTTGGAGACAGGTCTTGATGCTGTTTTTGTTGAGAGTTTATCATAGAGTGAGATCATGTAAAGAGTAGCTCTGATGTTTTTCTACTTGTTGGGTTCGGATTTTCTTTCTTTTGTACACTATACTTAGGTTTTGTGTATACTTAGGACAGGATACATAACGTAACAAAGAATCTTCCTTTGTGCCTCTTCTGTGCTCTAATCATTTAATTGGTCATTTATATAATTGTTTATACATACAAAATATGTTAGTGAATCTTGACTTAAGAAAAATTGAGAAAATTATAGTCGATAGCAATGATTTTCATTTCAATCATATTAAAGTGTGATCTTTTATTTTTGTTTTGTACATTATCGTATAACCTGATTCATCTTTTTTTTTTTTTTTTTTTTTGGTCATGGACCTGATTCATCTTATACCTTCGTTATACAACTAAACTAGTTACTAACCCGTGCTACAGCACGGGCTGATTGTTTTTGTAATTGTCGTTACGTTTTTTTATTTCTTGTGTAGTGTACTCTATTTTTTGTATCTGGTACCGTGGGTGTTGAATATTGTTTTTGGTCGGTGAAAAACTGTAGACGTGGCTTGTTTTCTGAAATTGATCGATTTTTGTTTTGCAAAATTAGTTCATCTTTGTATTTGTTTTCTTACATACACTTCTGCTGGTTTCATCAATAATGTGGACTTTCTAAGTTCCTTTATTTTGAAAAATATTTACGGAAAGAAATATTTTCGAATTTTTCAAGATATTAGTTAAGCTACTTATTATCATATTTTATCAGTTAAATTCTAATTTGTCTAGTATGAATCGAAAATTGTTAAATTATTTTAATTTTATTATGACTATTAGATTTATATTTAATATATTATATAGATTGGTTTATTTTTAACTTTTAAATCTATAAATATTAAGTAGTAAAAACGTTTTTTACATTTATTACTCTGTTAGTTTTTATTTTTGGGAATTCTCAGTCCCAGTCTCGTCCCATCCCAATCCCGAATTTCAAAAAGGACATAAATGAGACCCTTTTTTCGATTTCCAAATTCATGTCCCGTTGTCGTTCCTGCAACATCGCATCCGAAATTCCCGTTTGTCCATCCCTAATGTTCGACAATTACTATCACTTATTAATTCTTAAAATAAAAAGAAAATTCAATTCAATTTCTTACCCGTTTAAAAAAATTTTAATTTTAATATCCCGATCTGATTTTTTTTTCTCAATTTTGACTTTAATGATATTTTGTTCGATATGTTTTTGGAATATCCTATATATTGTTATAGTGACATCTTAGGAAAAACTATGTTTTTATTCTTTACATATTTGAATTTCTGTTTTAATTTTTTGTATTGTTAGTTTCCATATCTAAATATCCATAAACAAATTACATATTAATAAATCCGGTGAATCTTGTTATATAATTTTAAGAAACATTTTACATCTAAATAAATCCAATTTTTTATTTTTTAATCTTTTCCCATATTAAGATTTATGAATTTTTATTTACTAAACATTTATGAATAATTTTTTATTATTTATGGATATTTTCTAAAATAGACTTGCCAATAAAAAAAATTTAATAAAATTTTAATACTATAATCTAAAGGAAACCCGTATGAGAAAAAAAAAAAAAAAAAAAACTAAAGGAATCCCTAAATATTCTTTATATATAGAGTGTATTCAACAAACTTATTATTCTAACCAACGCTTCTCACAAACATATCTTATATATCGTTACTTGCTGCTACTTGCTGCTCTAAGAATACAGATAAGATCTAGAAAAGATGCATATCCATTTACTGTAAAAAAAATAATTTTAAAGCGAAGAGGTTTTGTTATGGCAATCAAGTATATCAGAAGATAGTAGCACTTAATAAACCATAGGTGAAGGATCCAGTAGTTAAAACTGAAAGCAGCACCACGGGAATCAAGTCAGCATGCATATGAAGATCCACTAAAAATGTTAAACCATTCACACATAATAGAATAATGCTTCTTACTTATCCTTCTGCACGTCAGTTTCTTGAGCAAAAGAAGTTACTATCTGTTACATGAATTTTAGTCAAGTGGTAAACATAGGTCATCACATGAAAACACAACAGTTGGAAGAAACTACAGACCTCAGTTTTGCATTTCAATTTGTATATGGCTTCACGAAATGATGAAACAAAACTATTGTTGATTCTGATCTGCACACTCCCAACAAACGGAGAAGTCAAACTTCTGAATACTTAAATGGAGAAAAAAAGAAGAAAAGTAACCTGTGCATGATAAGAAAAGGAACTTACATGTTCATACGATGAGACAATAACGTGAGGTTAGTGATTGCTTTTGCCATACATAAAAAGCAAACTGATTTTACCACACATGAAAAAGCAATTAATATATAACTGCTACTCGCCCAAAGCCATGAATGGGATTCCCCTGCCAACAAAATCAACACCATGGTTTCAGATAAAGCATGTTGTCTCATTGTTGTAGTCACTGACCGAAGCATTCGTTATTAAGGAAAACTTAAAACTTACCAGCCACCATGTCTTGAAAAGTAATCATTATCAAGTGAAATAGCAAGCGTAAGACAACAGCTCTTTCTGACAAAGTCAATCGCCGTTGCACTTCTAATTTTGTCATGAGTTGCATAAGAAAAGCTCAATCAAATGTCTACTATTAATGTAAACAACCAAAATTTAAAATACAAGAGTCTATGACACAGGAGTAAACCCACCATTGTCGCAGGGCCAGTTTGGCTGCAGCATCAGCTTTTCCAAATCGGATCACATACTGCCCAGCATCTGCAAATATTTGTATCACATATATAAAGAGCCACGCAGACTTTTATATCTACATAGACAATGCACTGAAAACATTTCAAAATTTTCAATCATGGGCAAAATTTCAAAACTACATAGACAATGCACTAATAAATACCTTCAACAATCGGCCTATGTCATGTCTCTCTAATGCCATTAAAAACTGAAATTCTCAATCAATTATTTGACTCTCAAAAATTTTTTCTTAAACTACCTTGCTCTTTGAAACAGACCTTCCAAATCACGCCCCAACATCGAATCAGCAGCTTCTCCACACCTGAAATCACTAATTAAATTCTCATTAGCCTCAAATAATAAAAAAGACACAAATTCTAAATCTTAAAAGCCATTTACCTTTGGTTTGCGTTGAATGAACTTCTCTGTTGCTTCTAGAACCTTTGTGTTATCAACAACGATTCTGATCTCCTCCCAAACACTCACTATTCAACACTTTCCCAATCAAAATCAATATCACGATTTCCAATTAGCTGTTAATTCCACACGGTCAATGAACTCAGGCCAACGCAACGTTAACAAAACCTTCTAAGAGCTACCAAGTACATCGTTTCTGCAGATGAATATCGGGGGTAAAAAAATCTCTGGGCGCATCTTAAACAACTTCAGCAGATTTATATGAAATTTCCTTAGTACGAATAAAAAGGAGAAAAAACTTACCTGGGAATGAGAGAGTTAGAGAACAGGACGATTTCACCGCTTCTTCGATGCCATTCTTTCCATAGAATGGCCTGATCGAATTGAGCAGATGCATCTGTGATCCATCCTCTTGAGTTGTTGCTTCAGCCGCTAAGTAATTATTCTTCTTCATCAATCAAAAATTCACGAATCATTTGCCTACGCCGTCAAAGAGAGCATTGAAGTGTGCGTCCATGAAATCTTGAGGAGGATCAGAGAGAGAGGGCGATGAGGGTTCACGCTTAGGGTTTTTTTTTTTTTTTATGCAAACTGACGAAAAAAAAATCTGGAAAAGGATCTGAATCAGTGGCACGCTTTGGTAATTTTATGGAAAAGCTAGTGATATTCTATATATGAAATTAACGGTGCAGATCAAATCTGGCCAGGATCCGAGTGTATTTTTAACGGGTCATATATGACCCACGCGTTTATCCGATTTCTAGGGGAAATTTGTGACGTTTTTACCCATGACGAATTGATTTGTTTTGTTCTTCAAATCAATGTATTATATAGTAATATTTTGATATACCCATGGGCAATTTTGACCAAGTATCAAAGATGTACTTCCCGATTACTTATATAGATATTTGTTTATATTTGTACCATTTCATGAATTTCCACAAAGAATTATTAAATAAATTGTTGCTTTAGGAACTGGTTTCGTATCAACCAATAGGCTTCTAGGTAATGAAATCCCCAACTGATTGCGTGTCTGTCACTTTCTACTTTCTAGTGTGCCTTTAGAGTTGAAGTGGTTGGCGAATAAATTAACTACAATTGATCTATATTAATATTTACTGTTATGGGCCTTTTGCCCAGTATGGTTTCAGTACGGCCCATGTAAAGTATCCAACTACTCCGCAATTATTATTATTTTTTCTTAGAGGAAAGAAAAGAAGGAATAATTAGCGTTTTGCTTTATATGTTGTGTAGCATCTGTGTGTCTATCCCTTCCCTTTTGGGATATTTTCGCCGCGTGGATTGATATGTCGACGCTCTTTCGCCGGAAGTCAATCGGAATCCATCCCTACTTCTTCCTTCAATCCGTTTGATTTTCCTGGCTATACTAATCTCATACTCCAATCTCGTTTTTTTCTCTTCCTCTGCTTGGGTTTCTCAAACGGTGAAGCTTCTGGATTCTGGTGGTGGCTAGTAATCGGATTTGTGTAGTTTAGAAGTAGTTCTAGGTTTATCAGCTCTCGATTTCATGGAGCCTCGAGTCGGAAATAAGTTTCGGCTCGGACGTAAGATCGGCGGTGGATCGTTTGGAGAGATCTATCTTGGTATGCCCTTAATTCCGATTCACCTCTCGTTTTTGGTTTCTGTGAGTACAAATTTCTGTTTTAACATTGATTTGAATGGGTTTTTTAGGTACAAATATTCAGACGAATGAAGAAGTGGCTATTAAACTTGTAAGTAATCGTATGCAAGTGAAGTTTTACCATTTTTTCAGTGTCTATTGGAGTACATAGATCATTGAAGTACAGAGAATCTAGTTTGGTAATGTGATGTGAAGTCTTGTTATCACGTTTGCTATATATATCTTCATTAAATAAAGAAGGAAATTTCTCGGAATGTGGAAAGAAAGCTGTGATTGTGGTGACATATATGTACAACTCTTGTGTTGTTGCTTGGTCTTTCTTAGCTTTTACTTCTCCTTTTACTTGTTCAAAATCGATTAGAATAAAAACATTGGTATACTGTGTTTCCATGAAAAAGTGAATAGAAGATATTTAATAGGCTATACACAGCTCTAACCAGTTACTGCTTTTTTTGTATGCTGGTCATGAGATTGTTTATCGAGTCATTAGCAATTTACAGTAGCTGAGTTCTTCCTATCCTTCATCTTGATTTTCTATGACTGTTTTCATTCAGTACTAAAATTCAATTAAATCAATGCTTTTGGTGGTGACAAATCTGGGTTCAACCTAACTTTTTATAAGAATTGGGTTCATCCTGATTCTTTTTTGAGAATATAAGTTAAGGATCCGGTAGAGACCGGGGGATGCTATTATTGATTCTTGAGAAGATAGTCTAATTAATGCTGAATAAATTCTTAGAGTCCACGACAAAATTACCTGCAACTGGTGGGCCCAACCTGTTGAGAAATTTGAGCAGTTTGTTGTGGCCTACAAATGGAGAATTATGAGGCTGACAGCTATACATATTACTGTATTGAATTGAACGTTGGCTGTTGCTTTTCCTTTTACCTGTTTCTACTGGTTCTGACTGTCGAGTATGTTAAATCAAATCCTCATGTTTGTTTTCGTATTTCTTTCTAGTTCTGAAATGTGACAGATTTATCTCAGTTTGGCTGCTATGTTTGCTGTATATGTTCTGACGGTATGTTTTCTTATTCTTTCAGGAGAATGTGAAAACTAAGCATCCTCAGTTGCTGTATGAATCAAAATTGTATAAAGTATTACAAGGAGGAAGTAAGGACCTAGTTCTGTACTTGTTTACATTTGTAGTTTGTGATTTCTTCTTTCTTATCCAAGAGAGGTTGCTTTCCTTTCCTTGATTTTAGCCGGCGTTCCAA
The DNA here is from genome assembly GCA_011420285.2 of Erysimum cheiranthoides. Lineage (NCBI taxonomy): Eukaryota > Viridiplantae > Streptophyta > Magnoliopsida > Brassicales > Brassicaceae > Erysimum > Erysimum cheiranthoides. The sequence continues at coordinate 3,770,304 of CM022179.2, read as the reverse complement.
ACGTTAAATGGTATGGTGTTGAAGGGGACTATAATGTCCTCGTGATAGACTTGTTGGGGCCTAGCCTTGAAGATCTATTCAATTTCTGTAGTAGGAAACTCTCACTAAAGACTGTACTAATGCTTGCAGATCAAATGGTAGGATCCCGTCTATTGCCTGAAAATAATTTTCCACGTTGAATAAACATTTAGGCTATCTTTGTTCCTTTTGTCAGATCAATCGCATTGAGTTTGTCCATCAAAAGTCATTTCTACATCGGGACATCAAGCCTGACAACTTTCTGATGGGTCTCGGGAGGCGCGCCAATCAGGTAGCTGTTGAATAAGGGCTGTTTTGGAGGATTTTTTATTCTCCTCAGTTATTTGCTTAACGATGTGCTGGCCATATACAGGTATATGTCATCGACTTTGGTCTGGCAAAGAAGTATAGAGACTCAAATCATCAGCATATTCCTTATAGGTTGGTCATTGCCCCGTGATTTTCCTTGTCTCTGCTTTTTATGTATGCACATTATCGGCTTAAACATGTTGGACTAAAAAAATAATGGGTTTGAGCCAGTGCTATATAGACTTTGCTTCTATCTTCTACTAGCCTGTGTGAACTGTGTCGTCTAACTTCAGTTCTTTTATGTAACACATCGCTGTATTCTTCATGTAGAGGGTGTTTAAGGGACAATTAATGCTTATTGTTATAATAGGTATTGCAGTGTGGTTATTTAAATATTTTCTCCTGTCTTTGCCTCTTTTACCTGGTTGTTTGTTAAATTTTACCCTTTCTAGAAATGTGGACTTCTATTTCCTTGGCTTCAAGTATAATGATTGCTTTCTTGATGTATTCGTGGGTATAAGTGTTTATAGACAAAACACAAGGCCTTAAGGTTTTCTTTCATCTGAAAAAAGGTCTAAACAGTATTTCTATCGTTTTTGTATCTAGATAGCCTCTTACTCAGGATAGTTATTTTATTTTTTCAGTTTTTATGAAGCTGCATTACTATATTAGAAAATCATTTTATGTATTGTTGGGGAGTAGCAACATTTTCGATGGTTGCAGTATATGATGTATCAGCTTAGCATTATAAAATTTTGTGTATCACAGGGAAAACAAAAACTTGACTGGAACTGCTAGATACGCTAGCATGAACACTCACCTTGGCATTGGTATACCAATTCATTTAATTTCTAATTTTCTAGTTATTTAAAGAACATAATTTTGGATAGTAATGGTCAGTTGTATATTGGTATTACAGAACAAAGTCGTAGAGATGATTTGGAGTCACTTGGATTTGTTCTCATGTACTTCTTAAAAGGGAGGTATGTACCTCTCTTACGTTTCATGTTGGCATGTTGCTATTGGTTCTTTATAAGGTGGTCTTTGGCTTACTTACCCATTTAAATGCAGTCTTCCTTGGCAAGGACTTAAAGCTGGCAATAAGAAGCAAAAGTATGAGAAAATCAGTGAAAAGAAAGTATCGACATCTATTGAGGTAAAATAATCTCCCAAGGCCTGTGTTGGTGACACTTATGGTCTAATACTGATGAGATATTCTTTTCTTTTTTAGGCTTTATGCCGAGGTTATCCATCTGAATTTGCATCTTATTTCCATTATTGCCGTTCCCTGAGGTTCGACGACAAGCCAGACTATGCCTACCTGAAACGGCTTTTCCGTGACCTGTTTATTCGCGAAGGTTTGTTATTGTCTGGTGAAGTAAATATTACTTGAACCAGTCAAGTAGCATGTTAATTTGAATTTGTGTCCTCCTCTGCTTATATTTTAGGCTTCCAGTTTGATTATGTATTTGATTGGACGATCTTGAAGTATCAGCAATCACAGATTTCTACTCCTCCTCCCCGTCACCATGTAAGACTCGTGGTTTTTTCTCTCTTCCGAATCTCATCATTTGACTTAAATTGCTGATATACCTAGCTTTCTTCCAGGGTCCTGGAGTTGGGCCAAGCTCTGGCCTCCCCCCTGCCATTGCTAGTGCTGAGAGGCCATCAGGTTGTTCCATCTATTTCAAGTAGTTTCTGTCCATATTTTATTAGGCTTTTAGCTATGACACTTTGTTCTACAGGGACATGGGTTTCACCCATCTAATGTATTCTTTTGGTTCCACTGCAGGTGGCGACGAAGCTAGGCCTTCTGGCTGGTCATCAGGAAACCCTAGACGAAGTGCTGGACAAATTTTTAACTCAGGAAGCTTAGCTAAACAAAAAGCACCGGTTTCAAGTGATCCTGCAATATCTAAAGATGTAGTGGTAAGTACATAGAGTTGCCCCCATGTTTACACGTATCCATTTTTTAGCTCCTGTTTTGAAGAAATATCATAAGGTTCTGTAAGTTGTTGACACTCAGCAACAAGTTGTGTACACAAGGATGGCAGCTGCATTTTATTTTCTTGGATTCTTGTTCTTTATATTAATTGTAACTGAGCTGTTTTCTTTTCTGTGACAGTTATCAAGCTCTAGCTTTCTCCGCGCAACTGGGTCATCAAGACGTGCTGCTGTGTCCAGTAGTCGCGAGGCTGCAGTTCTGGGAACTGATTCTGAGCCATCAAACCCTCAAATCATTGAAGCTGGATCAGGCTCCAAGTCAAAGATCCCTGGTGATCGAAGCTCCCCTATCGTCTCATCTGAGAACAACAAGCTGTCATCACCTTCAAGGGCAACTACTTCAGTCATGAAGAACTATGAGGCTAATCTTAAAGGGATCGAGAGTCTGCATTTTTAGTCCCGGGGAGCCAGTGAAAGATCTTAAAACTCCGAGACTTGTGTAAATTAAAAGACAAAAGAAAACCTCTCTTAGGCCCTCGCCGTGCATTTGTGTTCACAGGGAGGGAGACTTTACTTGTGCCTGTAAGCACACTCTAATAACAAAGATGAAGAAAGACTCTGAAGAAGTAATTCCAGAGAAAGACAAACTCAAAAAGAGGGTGAGATCAAAGAGTCAAAAGACTTTTAACACTTTTAGTCCCCATTTGGTTTACTGTCTCTGTTGTTTTTGTCTTGTTTGGTACTGCAAAGTTAAAATCGTTTGTGCTTCAAAAAGGTTTTAAAGTGTTAAAGAACTATTCTTCAGGCTGAAAAAAGGTACAAAAGAAAGGAGAGTTTTTCTTATGCATATTTGCATGTTCTCATGGGTAAATGGTCAATTTTTGTTGGTAAAAATAGTGAAAGACGAAGAAAAGTTTGTACTGTTTTGCCTTAAAGAGGATCTGAGAGTTGCAGCTAGAAATTATGTCATATGTCAAATTGATCCATGAGGGGACCTGAGAGCTGCAGCTTGAAGTATATAGTAAATGTAATTAAGGCCTTAAATCGTATATATCATAGCTTAATAATTTAGCTTGAATCTCTTGTTGTTACAACAACAATCATCATACGTAGAACAAGTATGAAAACAGTGGAATCTGACAAGATCAGTGGAGAAACAAGAGAATAAGATTGAGAAGATTAGTGGTTGGATCACCATAAACCATAGACAGCATTTGAACAAGTTTCCTTGAACCATTTGAAGCTTTTCTTCATAGATCCTTTCACTCTCCCTTCAACACCATACACATTATAAGACGCCACCCTCTTCTTCCTCTGAATCTCTGCCTCACACAAACCCTTTATCCCTTTCTTCGTCACCTTATTATTATTTCTGCTCTTGCTTCTCTTCGATTTACTGCAGGAATCGTCTCTCACAATTGTTGGATTCTTGTATGCATTATAAGTTGATGTGCTGTAAGATCTAAGCATCACTGGAGGCTGGTGGTATGTTGGGCTTGGCGCTGCTTCTGCTTCTCCTCCATTACTGAAGCAATGGTACTTGTTGGTGATGCTGCTGCTTCTGATCTCTTCTCTGCATGACTTGGATCTGAACATCTCCACTTTGCAACAACCTCAAGAAATTGGCTCTGCTTTTAGGAAGGAAAAAGGTGAGTTGCTTTTGGCTCTTATCTCCAACCTCTTTCTCTTCTGCTTTTTGTCTTTTGTGATTTTTTGACATATTTATAGAATGAAGTTCAAGTATATTTTATTCATTATTTAGTGCAGTAATTACATACAACCTCAACATCTTATTAGTTAATCGAAATTTTTTTTGGGTTACATTGGTTTAGATGATATAAGTTTCTATGACACTTGTAAGAAAAAACATTGTTATTAGAGGTTTCTACCACTGTACCTAGTACAGTTTTGTATGGTTATTCTTCCAAAGAAAATTTTGTAAGATCTCATGTTCTTTGGATTTACACATGGCCGCTGCTTCACTTCATGAATTCGAGAGAAATTCTTGGGGCTCTCGTCCCCAATTCGATATAATTAACAAATTTGTGTAGTATATATATCATAGTAAATTTATGGGAATTATATTTGATATTCGTAAGAAATCAACAAATATTTGTTTTTGTTTAGCTGAATAAAAAGATTGAAAAGGAAAATATTATTAGAGAAAAGTCAGACAATCCTTCCTTGTAAGTCACGTTAACAAAAAGTCATAAATAACCGAAATTCTTAAATGCCAAAAAGCAAAATCATGTAATGAGTTCTGTTCTCTCTTTGCCAAGAACTATAAATCTAAGAAGTAGCCTGAAAACAAAAATCAAAGCATAGAAAAGCTGCCAAAAAGGGGTAAAAACAGCACTTTCTCAGTAAAAAACAAAGAAAAAATTACCCGGCCGCCGCAACAGATAAAAAAAAAGGCTTCAGAGAAGATCAGCAACATTACTTGGCAACTCCTCAACGACCACATTGTAAAACCTCTGAATATCAGCCAACATTCTCTCATCTTCAGTTGTCATGAAATTGATTGCCACTCCTTTCCTCCCGAACCTTCCACTTCTTCCAATACGGTGAAGGTAATTCTCCGGTTGGGTTGGGAGGTCAAAGTTTATGACCAGAGAGACTTGCTGAACATCGATTCCACGTGCAAGGAGGTCAGTGGTTATGAGGACACGGGAAGATCCAGAGCGGAATTCGCGCATGATGATGTCTCTTGTGTTCTGGTCCATGTCTCCGTGTGTGGCTGACACGGTGTGGTCACGGCTTCTCATTTTGTCAGTTAGCCAATCAACCTTACGCCTTGTGTTCACAAAGATGACACTTTGCGTGATGGCCAGTGTCTCATAGAGATCGCATAGTGTCTCGAGTTTCCACTCTTCCTTGTCGACATTGACATAAAACTGTTTGATACCTTCAAGAGTCAGCTCGTCTCGCTTGACCAGAATCCTGACTGGTTTGTTCATGAACTTCCTTGTGATCTCAAGGGCTTCCGGTGGCATTGTAGCAGAGAAAACACCGACCTGAACCTTGGAAGGAAGAAGCTGGAAGATGTCGTATATCTGACAGACAAATCAAATTGTAAGAAAAAGGATTTGATTTTTATCAGAGAATATTAAGTTGTTAATGAGAGATTGAACAAGATGTTAAACCTGATCCTTGAAACCGCGAGAGAGCATTTCATCAGCTTCATCAAGAACAAACATTTTGATTGCATCAGCGCGGAGAGATTGTCTACGCAACAAGTCAAAGACACGACCAGGGGTTCCAACAACAACATGAACACCAGACTGAAGAATGCGTTGATCCTCGCGGACACTTGTTCCACCAACACAGGCCTGAGCCTTGACACCAAGGTAGTCACCAAGTGCCCTCATAACCTTTTCGATTTGCTGGGCAAGTTCTCGGGTAGGCGCCAAAACCAGAGCTTGGCACTGAACCAAACTGTAATCAAGCTGCTGCAAAACACCAGAGCAAAAGGTAGCGGTTTTTCCAGTTCCAGATTGAGCTTGCTGGATCACATCAAGACCCTTGCAGAATGGAATAATTCCTCTCTGCTGAATAGCAGAAGGCTTCTCAAAACCTGGAATAAGGTGATGATAAGAAGTATTAGGTCGCCGCGAAAGAACAAACAAATCTTTTGACAAGCTAATAAATATTACAAAAGCACAATGAGTTTGTTCGAGAATGACATTAATTAAGCTTTAAAACAATGAGAAGGAAAACAAAAAAACTTGAGAGAGATACAATGATCGTATAGAAAGTGTTGTCATAGGAAAAGAATAAAACTTACCGTAAGCATAAATACCCCTGAGAAGATCAGTCTTCAATTCCATTGCATCAAAGCTATCGCAAACTTCGTCATAGTTTGTGTAGAATGTTTCCTCTCCTTCCTCGCCGAGTCTGCAATGAATTACACAGCTCAGTTCTTGGTCGTGAACAGTAATTCAGATATTAGAGATACTAAAAATAACTTACACGGCATTCATCTTAGTATCAAACTGACGAGGATCATATTGTGTTCCATCAGATGCCATTCCTGCCATGACTGGGGAAGCATAACAAAAATAATTGTAAAATAAAAAACAGATTTCAAGAGAGCAAGAATCACCCAAAAAACATTCGATTTATAATCAAACTCATTGTCTCAGTACTCTCAGATCCCAAAACATCTCGTACACAGACAACAAGGGGCAAAGAGATATGATACGAGCACAAAGAGAGAGAAGAGAATCTAAGCAAGCATGAAAGTTTCAATATTTTTTAATGATGTAACTAATCATCGTAAAGTCAACTGTACAATCCAAAGGAATCGATGTAACCAAAACAGAACAAGTCGCACTAATAAAACACCTGAATCTGCCCTTGTACAAAAATCGATCTTAAACGAATCAGCATTGTGTAGGAATGAAACAAACACGAATCAAACAATACCAAAACATATAATCCTATATAGGCCACACAACGAGAATCCAAACACAAATTATTAAGATTGAAGAGAGAGATTTGAACAAACCTGGTGTAAGTAAAGTGAGGAAGATTGAGAGAGAGATTGAGAGAAAAAAGACAAGACCAAACTCCTCGGATCTGCGCCGTGGAGTTGAAGAAGAAAAAACTGTTGATGACTGCTTCTTTTATACTTGCACGGCCTTCTAACTTCTACCTATTACGCTATTCTTCTCCTTTTTTTTTTTTAGGTTTACTTTTCAAGTAGGAAAAGGATTACAACATAAATATTTCTTTCCCGATTTGCCCTCTGAAATTTATTATATTACCACTTTTTTTACTCTTCAAAAGAAGAAAATTTTATTATTTACTCCAATGAATGTGTTGCTCCCAAAATAGCATTATTTAAATATAATTATATGAAAGTAATATTCGCTCAATAATATCGATGTATGCATTTAGGTTCAGGAATTAAAAACAAAAAGAGGAACTTCTGAAATTACTCACAAAGAGAGAGAGAGAGACACGCCTGTTAAACTAATTTTGTTTATATAGTATATTATCAACAATAGAACGGAGAGACTGATGAGCTACAAGGAATGTCCGTCCTGTAGACTCAAGCCAAGATCACAATCTCGCCACGAGAACCTGCAAAACAGACACAGAATACCCCAAGTTAAAGAAAGACATTGACATGTTTTATTTTTGCTTTCCTTGCTCCTAATGTGAAAAGAATGATAAAAGGAGCATGTCCAGTTTTTTTTTTACATTGTTCATGCATCTCTTTAGCTAACTCCAGGTAATGTTCGGTTTTTTCTGCAAGTTTAGTCGTCTTCTCCAACTCCTCTACTGCCACGCTGACAACGCCTACTTTATTCTCTGCTTCTACGACTTTATAGGCAGCGGTTATTGAAGCTTCCTCGATCATCCGTTGTGAACCAGGAGTCTGATTGTTTGTTTGCCGGGGCTTAATATGTGTCTCCTTTGGTTTTGTGGCAGGTGTTCTTCTTCCTGATGATGGATCGGGTATCTTATAGAAGTTCTGTGACTGTTGTGTGTTGGATTAAACAACACAAAAACAAGACATAGCATGAGAGAAACAAGAAGGCTTTAAAGAACAATGTCACTGATTAAGTGGATTCTTTATGTTCAACATAGATCAAGAAGCTTGAATCATGAACAAGATAGTTCTAAAAGCCATCTATGAAGATGGTTCGTATGGGATCCCAAAAAAGAAAAATAAGAACAGTGAGCTTCAAGACTTACAGATTTGAAGGTGCTAACCTTTACAAGTTTGCTCTGAGCTGCAAGCCTCCTCAGTCTTGAACTAAGGATTCTTCTAAAATTTGGCGGCACTTCATGCCTAGGCTGCGCTTTCCACAGTAAACCATTATCAGTACTCAGCAATAAGGTCCATAACAAAGGCTATTGCCAATATGGATAAAAAAGAATAACAGAGTGTGACCCCAACTTAAGTAAAATCAAGAGAACTATAAAATTTTTTCAAACAGGCATAGTGGACAGCTTCAGGACAACTATCATCATACTATAAACGTCGAACTACAGATGATTAATAGTATAAAACTTGACATTTAGATCTCAGCGTTATCGTTTTGAGAAGGACTAATCATAGGAAGATTGCTGATAGTAGTAATTTAGATCTTACCATTTGCAAAATACAACTGGAAAAGGTACAAAAACACAGATATTGTAGATATTCAGAAGGCTAGATACAATTTTACATGTATCAATAACATGTAAACTATACAACATTACAATCCCTCCCCCATATATAGACGGTGTCTCTAATAATCTGTAAAATAGTTTAACAAATTGGACACAAAGAGGATTATGATAATGAAGAGCAAAGAGAAATTTTCTTACCTCAATGAAATGAAAAATGGAACTGACATCAGATCCATTTGCATCCGCTAAAGCAGAGAGAGCTTCAAATATCATCCCGTCATACCTGAAAATAGGTACCCATCAAAAGTTTAGTAATACATGATGAAGATTGTTAGTTAGAGTTGATAGGCTAGCATTTCTGGAACTCGTCTCTCAGCAATATTTTCAAGCTTGAATAACAGAAAATACAGAAAGGCAAACCTGGGAGCGTTCTTTGTATCTACCACAATGTTACAACTTTCATCAGTGATCAACTCAGAAGATGCAATACGAGGAATGGAAGGAGCTGGTGGAGTAGTGTTAGTAGGAGCTGCAACTGCAGGTGGAGCGCCTTCATCTTTGACTTTTGTCGGCCGTGCCTTATTATTTGAACCTTGAGTGCCAGGGGGAACACACAAGTTACGCCATTTATCCTAAAAAGTATTGAAACACATATAGTTACATATTCTTCTTCTTAAGGCTAACAAGGAAAAGAGAAAATCCATTGCAAAATGAAGGAAGGTACTACTCTTTCCACCTTCAAAGCTCCAAATCAACTAAGCGTGCTCTAGATTTGATAATTTGTACACTTGAATCAATCAAAAGCTAATTCATATCTATTACAAAGAATCAACTAATTCTACGAACAATGCTAAGAGGCAACATTAACAACTAACGAAGACTGAAAGATTGTTCTTAATCTGGATTTAAACCTCAATGAACAAAGATTACCAACCTATTCTCAAAAGTTATAATTTTTTATGGATCTCAAACTAATCCGGCATGACGGAGTACATAATGCAATCCCGGGTTAGTCTCAAATTCGATTACTAGGGTTGAAAGAGAGTGAGTTGAATGAGGAAAAGAGAAACCTTTAGGTCGATATTGGAGCGATGGATGAGCTGATCAGCAAATTCGGGATCCCGGAGGATATTCTTCCACTTGCCAGGACCGTGCTTCGCAATTCCGGCGAGTAACGCCTCCTCTTCTCCCCCAGTCCACTTTAATTTCTGGTTTCCCATATAACCCTTGTGTAATTTACCTCGTGCTTTCTACTTGTCGATGCGTATGTGTATGCTTACACAATCGGCTTGTTTCTTCGCCGGAGCCCGGAGGTTTCGTTATTCTGGCTCTGCGCAGTTAGCTGCGGGAGGTTCGAGTTTGCACAAAAAAGTATGTATATTTTAATATCCTCAATAAAATATGCTACAAATTTTGTAGAAGCTCTTTTAGATTTTCATAGAATACCAATTAATGGAGAAAAAATTACTAAAAATTCATATTATAATCGTTTATCGTTATTTCATGTTAAAAGTAAAACTATTTATACCAGAAAAAAATCATATTTTGTGAATCTATTAAATTAAAATTGTATATAAAATTAGATTTATTCGTCGTAATTGATAAAATTATGATAAAAAAAAATTGTTGTGCTATACCTTTTAATATTTTTGACATTACCAAAAACTTATAAAAATTCAGGGATGCTTGGGTTGTTGTCAGTTGTCACGATGGATTGCAATTTGCAAGTAGATATGACTTTGAAAAGTTCAATGTTAAAGTGGTTAATTTTGTAAAAATGAAACTTCTAGGGTCAAATTCGAAATACTTGTATGTGACAAGGGAAACTGATAGATACTATAATTGGGTTAAATCAGAAAGAAGAAAAGAAAAGGGGTCAAATATGAAAAATAACGGGAGGCGAGTATAAAGCGAATATAGTTGTGCGAATCTGGAAACAACTGGGCTGAGTCTTTCCCTAAAAACCCTAAACATAGAGTTTGGTTTTTGTTTCATTTCTCATTTCTACTTTCCGCAACAAACCAAACATCGGAGAGACACACAACACATCTCTCTCTCTTTCCTCCGTCGTCGTAATCTCTCTCTCTATCGCCGCCGTCAAATCCCTTGAACCATGGCGGCCAATAACAGATCCGATCACGAATCAGACGAAAACACACGTCTTTACAATCCTTACCAAAACTATCAACTCCCAGTCAACAAATCTCAATACCTTTACAAGCTTCCTACATCCCCTGAGTTTCTCTTCACGGAGGAGTCTTTAAGGCAGCGTAGATCTTGGGGTGAGAATCTCACTTTCTACACCGGAACAGCTTACCTCGGTGGCTCCGTTGCCGGAGCTTCCGTGGGAATCATCACCGGAGTCAAAAGCTTCGAATCTGGCGACACAACTAAGCTCAAAATCAACAGGATCTTGAACTCTTCTGGTCAGACGGGGAGAACTTGGGGTAATAGGATTGGTGTGATTGGGCTCATCTACGCAGGGATCGAGAGTGGTGTTGTGGCTGCCACCGATAGAGATGATGTTTGGACCAGTGTGGTGGCTGGTCTTGGAACTGGAGCAGTTTGTAGGGCGGCGAGAGGAGTGAGATCTGCGGCTGTGGCTGGTGCTCTTGGTGGACTCGCGGCTGGAGCTGTTGTAGCAGGGAAGCAAATTGTGAAGCGGTATGTGCCCATTTGAAGATGGTTTGCTGCTGCGAATGAATGTGTGAGTCTAATTGGAAGACTCTGTTTCGTCCTTGTTGAAATTTTTGATAGGAGAAAATGGTGAATTTGATAGGTTTCGTATGTCTTGGAATCATAAAAATGAAAACTTTTTTTTGGTTTCTAGAGGTACAAGTCTGTATGTCTTCATAATGCAGTCTCACTTTGATGAATAACCTGCAAAACCTTTTATATTTATACTCATCTAATGTTTTACCGATTGGTAATTTAATTTGTCATGAGTGCTTCTGCTAATTAGTTTTTTATGCTTGTGTTTGATCAATGTTACCTCTTCCTTGATTCGTTTAGAAACGGATGTGTTGTATTAGATTTGAAATGAAGCTCTTCTTTCAAGTTTTTCTTATCATTTTGTTAATTGGGATGGTTTAGATTTGTTCACATCATTCTTCTGCTCTTAGCATTTCATTTTGTCTCCGAGATTTCACAAGCGATGATAAGGGATCAGTCACTTTTAGTTTTGCGGCTCTAGTCTCAGGCATATTGTGTAATAAACCTTCTCTAAGCTCCTACTGTCTCTGGACCTTTGCTGCTGAAACAAACAATGTCCTCAAATTTTTCTATGCTGAGGTCTTAAGCTGTCAATTTCGCAGTTTGCTTTGAAAAATATTTTATGTTACACAAGATCATGTTCCTGCAAAACGACGTTTGATTTTATTTTTGCACCGAGCGAGGGTCGTCCATTAATAAACAACTCTTCTTTATAAATGTTGCATGTCGCATGAACAAAACTAAAAAGTGTTTCATATACAATATATAAGTAAACTCACACACACTACGGGAGATCACCACACTGAACTTTGGATGGAGCACAACTCATAAAAGACCAACGCTTGCCTTTGTACTGGCTTGTATCTGATCTTGGAGGTCGACTTCTGCTCGGTACGGAATGATTACTACTCTTACAAGGATCAAGTTCTTCGTAGGTCTCAGGTGCTGTCACAGTCAGCTTCTCGTTGATCTACGTCGAATTTTAGGGTCAATACTCAATAGGATTTTCTCATTTGATCCTCTCTCTACATACCAGATAAATTATTCATGAACTGAGAAAGTTATGCAAACAAATATGATTCTGGCTTATCTAAAACCCTTCTTGGTATGATATATTGCATGTATGCCGAACAAATAAAACAAAGTGTCTTTAAATGTCTCTTGATCAGCTAAAATCTAGATCCGTTCTCATTTATGTTCACGAATTGAAAGTTTTTGGTTAACATTGATATGCTTTTTGTGAGTAAATCATGAATATAGTCTATGTAACAGATGAACAAGATTAGAAATCTTTTGTTGCAGGTCCTCAATGTGTGGGAATTTTCTTAGGTTCGATTTGCAGTTAATATCTCTCAAAAAGAAGGGTTCTAAGAAACTAACCTGAGAGGAAGGAGTCGGGGCAAGTGGAACTGAATTGTGAGCATATGACACATGAGATGTTCTGTCCTGGATACGTTCATGATCCTCTATTGCAAACTCGCTAAGCCTGTTCAGAGCTGGTAACAGAACTGAAGCAAGATCAGGCCTGTCCTTTTTCCTCAGCTCACAGCACTGCAAAGCCAATTTAGCGAACTCCAGAGTCTCTTCTTCAGGCCATTCTGATACGGTTGGATCCAAAATTTCTTTCAGCTTATCATTTTCAATCGCCATCTCTACTTTATGGCCTAACCCCATTGCTGGCATGGCTGTTATGATTTGAAGAAGCACCACACCGAAAGAGTAGAGGTCAGATTTCACTCCTAGCATTCCGGTTTGCTGATACTCAGGGTCAATGTAACAAAATGTACCTGTTCCCGTGAGCCAAGTAAGAAACAAACATTAACACTGGTTCCATGTTAAGACATTGAAAAGAGATGGAAGATAAGACTCTTACCAGCTGCAGAAGTCATGTGATAGTTACTGAAGCTATCAGCCACAGAGGGAGGTACCAAGCGGGCTAGACCGACATCACTGATTTTGCTAGTGAAATGTTTATCGAGTAGAATGTTTGCTGGCTTTAGATCACGATGAACTAGGGGCTCAGGTTTTGCCTGGTGAAGGAAAAGAAGTCCTGTGGCAATCTCAGAAGCGATTCTGAACCTTGCTCTCCATGAAAGTGGGGGTGTATCGTTTTTGCAGAAGAGGCGATCTTCAAGTGTTCCATTTTCCATATACTCATAAACAAGACAACCTAACTCGGGACATGCACCGAGAAGGATCACCATATTAGGGTGCCTCATGCTACTCAGAACCTCGATCTAGTGAGAAGATACATATGTATGATGAGTCAGGAAAAACGAAAAAGGCACAATAAGGATTACACGTTATAATTAAAGACACTACCTCTTGTTGGAACTGTTTCAGTCCTTGTGTGATACCCGAGTTGAGGATTTTAATGGCGACAGAAGTGTAATCGAGGACGGCTTTGTAAACAGGTCCATAACCTCCTTCCCCAATTTTTTGAGCATCTGAAAAACCATTGGTTGCACCTTCAACATCTTTGATACTATAACGTCTGTAAGAGACTGTATTGACCGTCCTCTGTTTCTCCAAATTGGCTTGCATCTCTAACAATCTTCTCTTTTGGCTCTCTATTTTTGCTATGCGCTTTGCTATTTCAGCTGCAGACTGCCTTTTCTCCTTTTCCCTGTCAGATAATGCTCTAGGCAGCTCTATTGCTTCCTCTGACCTTGGTGTTTCACTGGCTCTAGGTAGTTGAACTTCTTGGGACTACATAATTCATTCTCTGATTATTATTCATCACCTGGAAACTTAAAAGGAAACAACAATTTTCATGGAGGTAACAATATCTTACGTTTTCTTTTTGGTTTGTAGTGTCTTTGTCCTTCTTAAACTGCTTCAATTCCAGTCTCAGTCTCCTCACCTCCGCTTCAAGATTTTGATTCTGACAAGATACCTCGCAAAAAAAACATACACCATTTCAGTATCATGTTGACATCCTGCATATCCGGGACCAAATTTTAAAAAATTTACCTGATGTTCCACGAAATTTCCCGCAAGTGGACTTTCCTGTGTATCAGTTATCAAGAAAGAAATGTCAGAATACTAAGTATCTGAACGTCTATTAGAAAGTGATGATATACTACTAACCGTGGACGTTGAAGAGATTGAGCTTCTGTTGGTAGTGGAACTTTCAGAGACGGTGTAAGAACTCACAGTTGATACCACACCGTAACTGCCATTGTCAGTCTCTGACTGAGACATCTCACTCACAGATTGAGGTGGTGAGATGCGAGGTGAAATGGGTTGGGCGAAATCTGAGTTTTGTTTGTTTGTCTGTGTAGATACAGATGATGATGATGATGATGCCCTGTAAAAAATGTAAACCAAAAAAAGGCATTCTTCAATAAATCATGTTGAAACGAAGACCATGGCCAATGGTTACAAGAAAGTTGAGATCACCTCTCGGAATCACTGGACAAGGAGCTCGTTGAGTACAACAAAGAAGAGAGAGGTTGTTGTTTGGAAAATTTCTGAGGCTGACTCGCGGATCTGCTTTTTAATAGCTTACCTTTGGACACAACAAAGACGGCACAAGTCCCTGGAGTATTCTTAAGCAGAGTAGTGGGCACATCTGGACTCTTAAACTTCCTGATCACAAAGAGAGATTGAATGTCAGCATTTCATATAAGCAAAGTTGAGATGATATCAAGAAAGAGAGTGAGAGAAAAGGAGAGACTTGAGAAAGGAATTGCGTGCAGATGCGCCAACAACGATATTTGCGATGGAATTGTTGGTGATGTAGTTGACAATGGCATTAGAGATGTCAGTATCACGAAGAATAATCTCCTTTGCTATGATCTGAGAAGAGCGTATATACAAATAATGTCATGATATGTGATGATTTAATTATTATAAGTGATCTGTTGTTGCAAGAAGATTGGGAATGATCCATCACTAACTCCTTTTCGAGCGCAGAATCCTCTAAAAGGAAGAAAGAATTGATGCGCCTCGTCCTGATTGTCATGCTGTAAATATGGTCCTGTATTTCCTACTACATAACGGATTCCTTGTTAGGGTTCTTTGATTGATGTATCAATGAAGATGATGAGAGATGCTTACGTTGAACGTGGAGAAGGACACATTGTGGAGAATCGGCAACAACATTTTCAACAGCCCACTTCAAGGCGTGTTGGCTGCTCTTGTCCTTATCAATAGCAATTGCCGTGATTGTGCCATAATCCTCCGAGGTCCCTTGTACTCTTCTTGCAGACATGTTAGAGACTTGCTTCCCAAGAAACCTGAATAACCTGCTTCTTAAGCAAATTTTTAATACTTAATTACCTCATCTCTTTATCACTAACACCCAAAACCAAAATCGATTGTGTTGTTTCTCTTTTGTTTGGCTCTGCAACTTCTGAGAAGGAACGATGAACAGTAAAGAAACAGATCTTATATTGTGAATGATGAACCTTTGAGTGGTTTTGCATTTTTGCTAATTTGGGGTATTTTTCTCAAACAACTCAACAGTCTTGTGAAACAAACAAACAAAAAGGGAAATTTTCACAACTCTCACCTTATCTTTAGAAAGTGATTTTTGGGAAGTTACTGGTGCGATCGAACTTTATATTAAAATGTACCGGTTCGATTAAAATGTAATACGACTAAACATGACCAAATATTTAGTTGATTATTTTATCTTGATAAGTAAAAGGGATAGTTAAATATATCTTTTAGACTTTTAACTTTTAAGTATATAGACTAGAGAACAGAATACTATTTTGCGTTTTAACATGCTCCCACATCATCTGATATACATTAATACATATATATATCATATATGATATATTACTGAATTTGAGTTTAGATCATTAATTATACGACAGACAGCCATGTATCTTCGAATTTGAAATTTCTGAACTACAAAATGTGGACGTATTTTTACCAAAAAAAAAAAATCTGTACGTATTTATTCAGATTTCTATAACATAAATGTGATATGTAAAATATTTATTATTTTCGTCCCTGCAGATCAATCAGGTAGCCACGTGGGCGGGTAGAAATCGAAATAATTGCGATTATTGACTTGCAAAAAAACAAACACACGTTGCATTATCTCATTTACGTAGCCAAAAAAGAACAAAGAAAAAAGTAACGATCAAATATATTTATCTCGGCTGTCGTCTTCCATCTTTATTTCTTCTTCGAGATATCACCATATCTTATACGTCTCTTGAAACATCATAACTTTTCCATAAAACACGATTGTGGGAACTTATACTTTTAAGTTGTCGAAAAAGAAAACATATATTTAACCCTTTTTAAAAAAAAAACAACATATATTTGTATTTTATTTAGGTTGATTCTTATTGATTACAATGACTATTTTGTGTTATTGTTACCTAGAGAGTCCTATAGACAAGTTAGTAAGAGTCGTTCAACAATAAACAAAAATAAAACAAAAAAAATTGAACAAAAATAAATTACATATAAATCAATATTATTATTTAGGTCAATATACTAAGTGGAAATGATGACTATAAATGATAAACATACAAAGGATAATACAAGAAAATGAAAAGAATTTTTTATATATAAAAAAGATAAAATAAAAGAACATTATAAAATTATAAAATTTAATATTACATTTTTTATTAAGTTCTATTGTAAACATTGTAAAAACAAATAGTTGTTAGTTAAAAGACAATTGAATCACTCATGGTCCATATTTCACAGTTATTATTTTACAGCTAATAATATACACATGGTCCATATTTTATCCCAAAAAAAAAACTAAAATATACGTAACATCTACGAGTCAAAATTATATATTGCATCCATTTATATTTCAGTTATCTATATCTTATTCACTTACATCTCATTCTCATGGTTACCATTTAAAATAAATATTTTCATCTACGCGTCAGAATCTTATGGAAACATTTTATCTTATATATATATATATATATATAAAAGAAAGAAAACAAAATTTTCTATTTATGATCTCTAGAAGAGAAAATGAAAATTGCAATGTAAAGATATTGGTTGTTAAAATCAAAAGTTTAATACTACTGAGAAAAAGGAATAAAATAAGATCTGCTGTTAGCTGATCGACAGGTGTTGCCTGAAGCGACCTAAAAAAGAAAAGGACAAAAAGTGGGAAAAAATAAAAAGGACAAAGTTCTCTCAATATGATGCAAGACTTGTGTGTATACGTGTCTCTTCTGTAGTCCTCTTTTGTAATAAATATTCATTTTTGTTTTCTTTCTTTAATAATTACAAAAAAAAAAAAAGGAATACTAATAAAGAAAACAGAGAGAAAAAAAAAGCATACCACACAATATTCCCTTCTCTCTCCTCTCTTTTCTTTCTCTCTTGTTTCGCTGATAGAGGGAGAGAGAGAGAGACCAATATTATAGCCCCGAGCGAGCGAGAAATAATCCGATAAAAGAAGAACCATCTTTACTTTGTTCTCTCTGTTCGATTGTAGATGCGAATATCTTAGATTCATTCATTCAACTGGTAAGTTATCTTCTTCTTTTTTTGGTTTCCTGATTTTTAATGTTGTTTGTATAGTAGCTTTTTTAATCCTGAGGATTTGTGCTATTTTTTGAATCTCTTCTTCTTCTTCTTCTTTCTTTTATCTTGTTTTTGAGCTTTGTGTGTTAGTTTCCTTAAGAACAAAGTTTATTTCCTTTTTTGTTTGGTATCTTTCTATTTCGGGCTAAAAAGCTGAAGCCGGTTTTGTTTATTTATTTAGATCCACGAGTTTACTACTTTGATTCAGGATCTTAATGCTTCGAATTTTTAGATTTTTCGTTTAATTGATATCGCTGATTATTATTTTTGTGTTTTAGCTCTTGAATTAATATTTCACATGACGGTTTGGATAATGAATGATTCGAGAGGTTTTTTTTTTAAAAAAATTAGTGTATTGTGATCTCAGAAATCGAGAGATAAAGGATTGTGCGAAGATCAACGAAGTTGTTGGGATCAAGAATAGTGATAAAATCGAGTGACAGATACAGAGGATCCGTCGTATAGATCCGTCAGATCTGTGAATCTCCGGTACTCAATTCTTCCTTGATTCGTCTCTCTGTGTTTTGACTATGCTTAGTTAGTGTATGGTAAAAGCGGCATTGGAAGTCGCTGACAATACTTTAATGGAGCAAGGATTCTTCAAGATCATGAAACCATTGCTTCGAGGAATCGAAGATGATGAAATCAATTAAATACTCCTAACTTTTTCATCTTTGAATCAGCCAAGGTAACTCAGTATTTCTCGTTTCTTGTGGTGTGTGTTGGGGGAATCACTGATTTTGGGAGCTCATGGAAGAGATGACTCCGGCAGTTGCAATGACTCTGAGCTTAGCTAACACCATGTGTGAATCATCACCTGTTGAGATCACTCAGCTCAAGAACGTTACTGATGCAGCTGACTTGTTATCTGATTCAGAAAATCAAAGCTTTTGCAACAGAGAGACCGAATGTGTCATGGAAGAAGATGTCTCAGAACCGGAAGAGGTCGGTCGGGATTTGTTGAAAACTTTATCCGAAACGAGAAGCGGATCTTCTACTAATATTTGTGATGAAGATGAGGTATTGTCTGTTGTGGAGGATAATAGTGCAGTCATAAGTGAAGGCTTATTAGTTGTTGATGCAGGCTCTGAACTAAGCTTGTCTGATACAGCAATGGAAATAGATAACGGGCGAGTTCTTGCAACAGCGGTTATCGTAGGCCAATCAAGCATTGAGCAGGTTCCCACTGCGGAAGTTCTTATCGCGGGTGTGAATCATGATACACATATAGAAGACGGTTCAGGTGTAACAGCTTCGGAGGTTGTCATTCGGTTGCCAGAAGAAAATAATAATCAACTGGCAAAAGGAAGAAGTGTCTATGAACTAGATTGTATACCGCTTTGGGGTACGGTTTCCATTCAAGGTAATAGATCTGAGATGGAGGATGCTATTGCCGTGTTACCTCATTTTCTGAAATTACCCATCAAAATGCTAATGGGGGATCATGAGGGTATGAGTCCAAGCCTCACACACCTCACCGGTCATTTTTTCGGTGTTTATGATGGTCACGGAGGCCATAAGGTATGCTTAGCAACGGAGTTTGTTACAATCCAGAACAACCTTTTTATTTGAGATGTTTTGTTAAGATGCATAGCTTTTTAATGTATGATGCCTTGTAGGTTGCTGACTATTGCCGAGATAGGCTCCATTTTGCTTTGGCTGAAGAAATCGAACGCATAAAAGACGAATTATGCAAAAGGAACACAGGAGAGGGTCGGCAGGTCCAGTGGGAGAAAGTCTTCACTAGTTGTTTTCTAACTGTTGATGGTGAGATTGGAGGAAAAATCGGCAGAGTCGTTGTTGGTTCTTCTGATAAGGTTTATGAGGCTGTGGCCTCTGAGACCGTAGGTTCAACTGCCGTGGTTGCTTTGGTTTGCTCCTCACATATAGTAGTTTCTAACTGCGGTGATTCAAGGGCGGTTTTATTCCGTGGCAAAGAAGCCATGCCATTATCAGTTGATCACAAAGTAAAAAGAGCTTCCTTTTTTTCCTTCTATCCAAGATTTGACACAATCTAACTTACTGAGGTGATGATTTTTTCTTACATCTTTCCCTTTTTCTGCAGCCAGATAGAGAAGATGAATTTGCAAGAATAGAAAATGCCGGAGGAAAAGTTATACAATGGCAAGGCGCACGTGTTTTTGGTGTTCTCGCCATGTCTAGGTCCATCGGTAAGCAATGCATCTCTTGATGACCAGTAATACATCTATATCTCTTGATGACTGTTAATCCATCTATGAATGTCTTGAGTTGGTTTATTGGTTTCACATGCACATCACAAAACCATACCTTGAGAATGAATTTACTGTCCTTCAAGAAACATTAGATCCTCGGCTTTTTTTTCCCTCCTCTGGACCTATGCAGGTGACAGATATCTGAAGCCATATGTGATCCCAGAACCGGAAGTGACATTCATGCCGCGGTCAAGAGAAGACGAGTGTCTCATACTAGCCAGTGATGGTCTTTGGGATGTAATGAACAACCAAGAAGCTTGCGAAATGGCTCGGAGACGGATCTTGATGTGGCACAAGAAGAACGGTGCACCGCCTCTAGCAGAGAGAGGCAAAGGAACAGACCCAGCTTGCCAAGCGGCGGCTGACTACCTCTCCATGCTTGCTCTTCAAAAAGGAAGTAAAGACAACATCTCCGTCATTGTGATTGACTTGAAAGCTCAAAGAAAGTTCAAGACCAGAACTTGAAGCTTAGTTACAAACAGTACGCTTACTTACTTTTTTTACTGGGGGGTAAGTTTCGATTTTTCTTATATTTTAGATCGTTACTGATCTAATTTCGACAAGTCTTTACATATTATTTACTCGATATTGTTAGAGAGGGAGGGAAAAAAAATTAAGAAAATGAAATGCGGGTGGGGAGGAGAAGTAAAGACTGAAGATTAAGAAGATGATGCATAGCTAATTATAAGTACATTCCTTTTTTCTCATGGAACTTGGATTCGTATGTGTAAGAAATAGGCAAAGAAATGCTTTTTTTTTTTTTGGGTATTAAAGTAGATGAATATGTTGTAATAGTTTGAGATGTGGCAAATGAAATTGTAATTGAAACTATGTCACATTAACCCTCTTGCCTTTCTTCGTTTATTATCCTTTTCTATTGATTGGTTAATGTCTTTCTATTTTGTAACTTGAAACATAAAATGTGACAATGAGATCAGGCATTTAGGTTCCTAAAGATTCAAGGTTGATTTAAATTGTGACATTAATAAGTGGATATAACAACACCTTAAGCCAAAGGTGGACGTGCCGGAGTGGTTATCGGGCATGACTAGAAATCATGTGGGCTATGCCCGCGCAGGTTCGAATCCTGCCGTTCACGTTTTTCATTTTTTCCAAGTTATCGTCATGTTTTCCATAACTTAATCATCTTACGTTAATACCGTGAACCTTTTAGAAATTTGTTTTCCTAAACTGAGTAAAAAAACACAAATCAAACGCATATCTACAACATATGTTCTTCTGAAGTGAAACCGTAAGTGTAATTAAATCAATCTTTAAATGTTCGTATATTGGCACTTAGATTGTGAAGTTTAGGGGAAATATAACAAAACGTGATAATTTAAAAATATTGCTTTGACGGTTGGCCCATTTTGTTAAAGCTTACGACAGCACCGCTTCTCCTCCTTTGACCCAAATGATAATTCTAATTTATAATTTGTTTGATAATATAAAGAAAAACGGCAGCAGTTTGTTATTTGAAATCAGAAGTTAAAAGACTAATTACGCCTCAGTTTCATATAGAAAACGTGTTTATAAACACGTTCGACATATGATTCCGTTGATTATTTGACGTACCAAAATGTATTTGCTTCATGTAATCCAGCTGTATTAGTAGGCCTGTGAATTTCTATTTCCAACTTTCACAAGCAAAGACCACCATTTTCCAGCTTATCTAAGAAGTCATTCAAAGTTTAACAAAAATATCCCTCAAAAGATTTTATGTGTCAATTGAACCTTTTTTTGAGGTATGACCAAAGTTTGGTTCGGATTTTAAAGATTAAGATTTGACAATTTCTATAAAAAAGTGGGTGTAAGTGTCATTTGTCTAGAGTATGGTTAAGATACTAGAACCTTCTATTATAAGTTCAAAATTCAATTTCGAAAAAGTAGATTTTTTAGAGTTTATGGATATATTTTATGGATAGTTTGTGACAGTTGCAATATTTATTTATACAACTAATCAATTATGAAACATATATTTCGGACTAGGGAATTAGATACTGTAAGTTACGTTAGTCTTTTTCTTTTATGTTGCTGAGACTCAAACTCAAGAATTGGTCAGATCTACCGAGTAAAGGTGTGTGTAGTAAACTAGTACTAATTTGAACATTGTACAATTTGTTCAACATCCTCTACGTAAAATGTGAAATGTATTTCCATGTAAATAAATATATACAAATTGATGAATTTGATACATATATCCAACAACAATACGTCAATATTTGTCTCAAATAAAATATGTATAAATACTCCAAGTCCAAGACAAAGACATATTTTTTGTTGTAAGAAAGGTGTAAAGTAAAGTAGTAATCCACAAAAATATCCATATAAAAAAATGACCAAACCCAAGTCCCCAAGCATTAAAAAAAAATCTTAATAAGAGAAGCAAAGCATAAAAGCAACACATTACAGCATCGAAAGCCAACCACTCCAAACTAAAAGTTTTTCCCTTCAAAAGCCAAAACAACTTAAAAGCCAAATAATAGAAAAAAAAAAAAAAAAAAAAAGAGTATGGAAGAAGAAGATGGAGACGCGTCTACGCCGTTTTGGCTTCAATCACGCCGCAATAACACTTACTTCCGCCGTACCGCAAGTCTTGGCGGCCGCGCAACCACCGTTGCCACTCAAATATTCTTCGTCGGAGCAGCTGCAATCCTCATAGTCTTCTTCATTATCCCTCCTTTCTTCTCCTCTGTTTCACAGATTTTCCGACCTCATTTAGTCCGCAAAAGCTGGGATTATCTCAACTTCGTTCTCGTCCTTTTCGCCGTCGTATGCGGCTTCCTTAGCCGTAATAATACCGATAATGACGAAACCACTCGTAACAAAGAAGACATCAGCAACAAATTCACGAGCTCGCCGTCGATCATCGATCGAGGTCATGTATCTAACAGTGGTACAACGCCGCGTTATTGGATCGACGATCGCGGCGGCGATCAGACTGTGTACAAGAGGTTTAGTAGATTACGGAGTGTTAGCTCGTATCCAGATCTGAGGCTCCGGGAATACGAAGCCGATGAACCGTGGAAATTTTACGATGATACACGTGTAAGTCAATGCCGTTACGAAGATACAGATCAGATCTATCCAAATCAAAGTTACAGAAACTGGCAAGAAGAGGTTAAACCACCGGAAGTTGTAGATCGAACAGAGCTCCACGGCGACGGAGGAGGAAAGGTCCATAGCGGCGGTTCCGAAACTGAGAAAGTTGAGATCGTTGCGACGGCGGAAACTGAAGTAGTGGAGGAGCTAACCGTGCCTTCTGCTCCGCCCTCTCCGCCACATGCTCCTCCACCGCCTAAGCAAGCGAAGAGGAAGACTAAGAGAGTGTACCAAGATGTTGCTCCGAAGGAAGAGAAGATGGAGAGAGGTGATTTTGCTCCGATGACGTCGATTCCGCCTCCGACGAGTGTGTATCAAAAGAGCAATAAACAGGAGAAGAAGAAAGGAGGAGCAACCAAAGACTTTCTAATTTCCTTACGGAAGAAGAAGAAGAAGCAGCGACAACAGAGCATCGATGGCCTCGATTTACTCTTTGGCTCCGATCCTCCATTGGTCTATACAATGCCACCTCCGCCGCCTCCGCCTCCACCACCTTTCTTCCAGGGGCTATTCTCGTCCAAAAAAGGTAAAAGCAAGAGAACCTATTCAAATCCGCCGCCTCCTCCCCCTCCGCCACCACCTGAACGGAGATATGAATCACGCGCATCAATTGCGAAGATTCGTAAAGCTCCGGTGGAATCACGGGCATCTAAACCAAATCCGCCAGCTAAAGTAACTCAATTCGTAGGCAATGGAAGCGAATCGCCATTGATGCCTATCCCGCCACCGCCTCCTCCTCCGCCGTTTAAAATGCCGGCTTGGAAATTCGTGAAGCGTGGAGATTACGTCAGGATGGCTAGTGACATCAGCATAAGCTCCGACGAACCCGATGATCCGGATGTAGCTCAATCAGCCGACGGTAAGGCCGCAGCCGGGAGTTTGTTCTGTCCGAGCCCCGACGTAGATACCAAAGCCAATGATTTCATCGCGAGGTTCAGAGCTGGACTCAAATTGGAGAAGATGAACTCTGTGAAAAGAGGGAGATCCAATTTAGGACCCGAACCCGGACTTGATGAATCCGGATCTTCAACGGGTTATAGGCCTAGCCCAAGCGTATAGAGGAAATTTCTTTTGGAACGTTGATTTTCTTTTTGGATTACTATTGTATTGTTTTTTCCTACTTTTTTTTTTAATTTCTTTTTCTTATACGTAATTTTGTGGTGTGTACAATTGTTAGTATCAGCTTTTACATTTTTTAGCCCATCAGATACAACATGAAGATGGGCCACCAGGCCCACCACCGACTTTTAACTATGTTGCGTCTCCAACAGTCTAGGGTTTTTGTCTCTTGAAAACCTAGAGTCAGCTCTTTCTCTTTTCTTATCCTCTTCTCCATGGCCAGGTCTAACAAGAAATCTACCACCAAAGGTGAAGCAGATCCTGTTGTTGTGATTAAGGACACGAAGCCTTTGAAGAAAGGTAAGAATAAGAGGGAGTCGAAAGATGATTCAGAGACCAAAGTAAATCTGAAGAAGCCGAAGAAAGACGTGATTGCTCCTTCCGAGAAGAAAAAATCTGATCAGAAGGAGATCATGAAAGGATTCACTGATTGTCTCCGGCGGATCGAAGCAAAGGTGGATTTGTTGGCAACAAAGACGGATCTGCATGCGATTTTGATCTCGGAGAAGGGAAAGAAAGTTCCTGCCATGAAGCCTCATGCTAAGGCTGCAGACTCATACACAGAAACTTCTTCAGATGATAGAAGTTACTGCAACCAAGAATCCGGATGCAGCTGCTAAAAATTTATCTGTAAAGGCCAAGACAGAGAACAGTTCGTCTGAGGATGAATCATCTTCTGATGATGAACCAGCAAAAATAACTGCTGCAAGTGCAAAGCCAAATTCAATTACCAAACCAGGTGCTAAAGATTCTTCATCATCTTCTGACGATGAATCATCTTCTGATGGTGAACCAGCAAAAATAACTGCTGCAAGTGCAAAGCCAAATGCAATTATCAAACCAGCTGCTAAAGATTCTTCATCATCTTCTGATGATGAACCCGCAAAAAAAACTGCTGCAAGTGCAAAGCCAAATGCAATTACCAAACCAGCTGCTAAAGATTTTTCATCCTCTGACGGTGGCAATGGTCAATCGATCTCTGTTGAGGGATTTGACTCTTCGCTTCCTGTGGATGATATCAAGAGCGTATTGAGTAAACATTTCAGTTCATTTGGAGAGATCACACGTGTATTTGTTCCCGCAGACCGTGAAACAGGTGCTTCTTTAGGATATGCTTACATTGATCTGAAAGAAGGCGCAGAGAAGGCACTGAAACTTGGTGGACATGACGTGGGAGGATGGAATCTTGTAGTTGGTAAGGCTGAACCAATACTCAATCGAAGTAGATGGCCTTTGCCCGGGCGTTGTGGCTCTCGTGGCCGTTGTGGCCGCTGTTGAGGTTTTGGTGGCGGAGGAAGAGACTGCTCTTGGAAAAACAGACCTCGTTTTACTCCCTCGGGGTCAGAAGACTACCTAGAAGAAGAGGAAGCTGTGGAGTTTTTTACTTGTGATAGATATACTATGCAACATTTTTTATTACTTTGGTTTTTTCGTATATGTTCTAGTTAAGTCTTTGTCCTAATGTTATGAAGTAAACTCAATTTTGAGTTCTTTTGGTTTTAAATAAGAATACCCAAAGATGTTCTTTTGAAAAGAGAAACAAAGATTTATAAAAGAAGAGGTTAACTGGTGACTGTAGAGGAAAAAGAGCACAAGTAAAAGTCAGTTATACTTTTGTTCTCAGGAAACCAACCAGTTCTTTAATTCCACAAGTCCAAAGAAACGCAATTTCATTAGTTCCTCTAATAACAAGCAACAATATCATAGGACCTTAAGATAAACGCCGTAGAGACAAGAATTATTTAGAAGAAACAAATAAACAAAGCTTGTTTAACACTTAGATTCATTGCTCTTAAGAATTACTTATACTTTTAAAATTATTAAAATTTATAGTTTTATTATAATTATCTTTATACATTTTAAAATTATTTAAAATAATTTTTTTAATTATGTAATCTTTTTTATCTTTATCCTTTTGTAATCTTTTTTATCTACTTGGTCCTTTAAACTTTTCTTAAAATTATCTTTTTATTTTTTTGAAACTATTTAAGTTAGAATTTTCTTAACATTATCTTTTTTACTCTATAAATTTATTTACGTTTTATTTTTTTCTCATAATTATCTTTTTTTTTTATTTTTTAAATCTTAAAAACAAAATATTGTTTTGATACGTGTCAAAATCTCTAACCGATAGATATGACATGTGTCATGATCTCGGATCGTTGAAATCGACACGTGTCACGATTCAGCGAGTTGCTAACTTCGAAAATCCAACTTTATATAATAGTAAAAGTTTTTGTTGGGCAAAATTTCTGTTTTCTTTCCTTTTAAATTAATGGGAAAACTTTGTTAAGAAAACCATTAACGATTGAAACAATAATTCTTTAAAAAAGGACAGTAATTTAAATAATTTATTAACAATATATATCTATGGCGGCTGACAAGCCCACAACATGACGATGGGCCACCACCGACTCTTAACTATGTTGGGTTACAAAGAAGCAACACTTATTTAACTTGATCTATATCTTAAGCAACACTGCAACAGTTAGGGTTTTTGTGTCTCGAAAACCTAGAGTCGCTCTTTCTCTTTTCTTGTCCTCTTCTCCATGGCCGGGTCTAACAAGAAATCTACCATCAAAGGTGAAGCAGCTACTGCTGTGATTAAGGACACGAAGCCTTTGAAGAAAGGTAAGAGGAAGACGAAAGATGATTCAGAGACCAAAGTAAATCTGAAGAAGCCGAAGAAAGACGTGATTGCTCCTTTCGAGAAGAAAAAATCTGATCAGAAGGAGATCATGAAAGGATTCGCTGATTGTCTTAGGCGGATCGAAGCAAAGGTGGATTTGTTGGCAACAAAGACGGATCTGCATGCGATTTTGATCTCAGCGAAGGGTGAGAAAGTTCCTGCCATGAAGCCTCCTGCTAAGGCTGCTTCTGACAGCGAAGACTCATACACGGACACTTCTTCAGATGACGAAGTTACTGCAACCAAGAATCCCGATGCAGCTACTAAAAATTTCTCTATAAGAGCAAAGCCAAATGCAATTACCAAACCAGCTGCTAAAGATTCTTCATCCTCTGATGGTGGTAATGTTCAATCGATCTCTGTTGAGGGATTTGACTCTTCGCTTCCTGTGGATGATATCAAGAGCGCATTGAGTAAACATTTCAGTTCATTTGGAGAGATCACACGTGTATATGTTCCCGCAGACCGTGAAACCGGTGTTTCTTTAGGATATGCTTACGTTGATCTGAAAGAAGGCGCAGAGAAGGCACTGGAACTTGGTAGACATGACGTGGGAGGATGGAATCTTGTAGTTGGTAAGGCTGAACCAATACGCAGTGGAAGTACTTGGCCTTATCCCGGCCGTTGTGGCAATCTTGGCCGTTGTCTCACCTGTTGAGGTTTTGGTGGCGGAGGAAGAGACAGCTCTTGGAAACAGACCTCGTTTTACTCCCTCAGGGTAAGAAGACTACCTAGAAGAAGAGGAAGCTCTGTGGTGTTCTTTTGGTTTTAAAGGTAAACAAATTCTTATGTTCTAGTTAAGTTTATTTTCTAGTTAATTTTTTTGTTCGAATGTTAAACTCAATTTTGAGTTCTTTTGGTTTTAAAGAAGAATATAAACCCAAAGATTTTCTTTTGAAAAGAGATACAAAGATTTAAAAGAAGAGGTTAACTGGTGATTGTAGAGGAAAAAGACAGGTCGTAAGTACTTTTGTTATACTTTTATTTTTACGGAACCAACCGGTTCTTTAATTCCACAAGTCCAAAGAAACGCAATTTCATTTAGTTCCTCTAATAACAAGCAACAATATCAAAGGACGACCTTAAGATAAATGCCGTAGAGACAAGAATTATTTTAGAAGAAACATATAAACAAAGCTTATTTTAACACTTAGATTCATTGCTCTTGAGATACTCCTTGAGAACATCCATAACTGAACCAAACTCTGCCTTAACCTTCACTGGTGGATTCGCCAATCTACAAGCCATCTCCTTAATGTTCTTAGAATGATAATCAATCTTACTCTGCGTAAACTTCAATCCATGAGCTGTACTCACCACCACAGTACGATCATTAGCTTCGATAACTCCAGATTTCCTCAGCTTCATCAATGCCGTCAATGCCACACCTGTATGTGGGCATATAAACATCCCCGTCGAATCAGCAAGGGCTGTTGCATCCATCAACTCTTCTTCCGTAGCTTCCTCAACAATTCCATTAGATTTCTTCAACGCATACACAGCTCTGTCAATCGAAACGGGATCACCAATCTGAATCGCAGAAGCAAATGTAGTGTTTGCTTTCAGTGGATTGAAATCTTCTTTAAAACCAGATTTGTAGTGCAAGTAAAGTGGATTAGCGTTAGCAGCTTGAGCACAAACAAGCCTAGGGATCCTATCAACAAGACCTAACTCTTTACACATATGAAACCCTTTGTAAAACGCATAGATGTTACCAAGATTGCCTCCAGGAACAATGACCCAATCAGGAACTTCCCAATTGAATTGCTGTAAAATCTCAATCGCCGCCGTCTTTTGACCTTCGAGACGGAGGCTGTTAAGAGAGTTCGCTAAATAGATCGGAAGCTCCGCCGTGACTTCTCTGATCAGATGCATACATCCATCGAAATCAGTATCGATACTAAGCACAAACGCTCCGTTAGCTATTGGCTGAACAAGCTGAGCCATGGAGATTTTATCCGCCGGTAAGAAGACAATCGACGGGATTCCGGCGGAAGCACAATAAGCGGAGAGTGCGGCGGAGGTATCTCCGGTCGAAGCGCAACCAACTCCGACGACTGGTTTGTTCAATTTCCGGAGACGATTCACCTGAGAAACCAGAACCGTCATACCAAGATCTTTGAAAGATCCGGTGTGAGTGATTCCACAGTGCTTCACCCATAGATCGTTCATCTGCAAGTACTGTTTACCAAATCGCTCAGCCCAGAAGAGATTTGAGTTTCCTTCGAAAGCAGAGACGATATCGTCATCGTCGATCTCAGGAAGAACCCACTCTTTCTTGGACCACACGCCTGATCCGTAGGGCCAATTGGTTTTACCGACGCGAGAATCGAAGAGGTTACGCCAGAATTCTCCGTCGTAGCGTTTCAAGGCGGCGAAATCGTGCTGGACGTCGAGGAGACCACCGGATTGAGAACGGTAGACGATCTCGTCGAGAGAGTATGATTCGGTTGAAGACGGTGGAGCGTCGAAAGGAACGTAGCGTGCGGAGAGGTTTTGGAGTTGGTGAGGACGGCGGCGAGCTTCGTCTCGAATGTTCTCATCGGCGTTACGGCGGTGTTTCTGCGGAGGAACGTCGGTGGATGGGGAGGTGCATCGGACGGTGAAGGAAGCGGCGGAATGAGGTTTAAGTGAGGTTTCAGAGTGGGAAGGAAAGTAGGTGGCGGAGTGGAGGAAAGAGAACGAGGAGGCCATGAGTGGGATAGAGAGAGAGAGTGTGACTGTGAAGTAAAGTGAGAGTCTTGCTGATATTTTGATTGGAGAGAAGAATGTTGCTGACGTTTGTCACTAACTAATTCATTTTATAAACCTAAAATTAGTGTCATTCCAAATTCCCAATAAATTAATTGAACTACCGCACTTAGGGACAAATGAATCTTTAACATCCATGAATCATGTATGAATTTTTTTATAGAGAAATTTTAGAATGTATGTATATGGATCAGAGAAACATTATAAGCAGTGTCCAAAAATGGAAGGAACTCCTTCACCCATTATAATTTCTACTGAGTGTTTTCTTACGAGATGCGCAAGGTTTAAGCATTTCTAACATGGAGATGAAGTATATTCTTACGAGTAAAATGTACATATTCTTATGAATAAAGGAATTACCTTGTGATTTTATTAATCAAATCAGAGAAATTAATCATGACAATTATATCTGTACAATATTCTAAAAAGTTCAAATTTTAACAAAAAAAAATTCTAAAAAGTTAATGATCCCTAAAAAGAAATAATGAGAGCGTCCTTGATAAAGTAGATGAACACTTTATGGGTACTCTTTTTCGCCACAGAATCTTTAATACAGTCTGGGTCAAATATACAGTAAATGGATGACCAGTGTGAAAAGCCAATCCAATAGACTTCAATTAGTTCTGAGTTCTGACCCAATGAAAAAAAAAACAAAGACGTCAACTATAGTCTTGGGTCTCAATTAACCGTTGTGTTTTCCTCTAAATTTGGGGGATAGCGTTTTGGGAGAAAACAACACAAGAAACAATAAAAGAGAACTAATCTGGATATATCAATCATCCGTGGCTGACTTCTATCGGACTATATGTTTTTATCTCCTTGTCAGATTAATGTAGCAGGTTTACAATATAATCAGGTGTTTCCCTTTCAATCTTTGCTTTTTGTCTTGGAATTTGAATCGTTTAATAGCTAAAACTATGTAAAAATGAATCTTACAAGAGAATCGGTGCACTAGGTCACAATCATTTTTCTTGTGACTTTGAGCTTTTGATATTGGAACTTGAGAAATTCCGTTTCATGAGGGTCCCTTTTTGTGTACTTTGTTATGTGACTCGTGTATATCCTGTTTTGCTTGCTAAACCTCCATAAAAGCTTTCCATAGGTTTTGTTCGCCTTTAGTCTGTGATACTGCTTATTTGGCTCTTTATATCCAAGTTGTGTATCTTTGTTCCTAGGCATGCACATCTCTACTCACATTTCAGTACTTTTGTCTGGTTCGTCAAACATTTCTTCTATCTCATTCTCTCTTTTGTTTAATATTAACAATCCCGCTTCTTTTAGCTAGGAGAGCCACTATTCCCAGGGCCGGACCGGAGCATAAGCAACATAAGCCAAGGATTAGGGCCCTAAAAATTTTATAGGTTACTCAAAGTTAAAATAAAACAATTTACTACTGATTTTATTTGATTTCTTATCTATAATATTTACAAAATGATGAATGAGATTTGGTTTTAAAAGTCTTTTTTATGTATTTAGTTTTGATGATTAATGTGATAATGTCTATGTTTGATGTCAACTTTAAACTTCTATTGTTTCCTTTGTTAGTAAGTTTATAACATTTTAAAAAAAATTAATTTTGAATAGGGCCCTCACAAATGTTGGACCGGCTCTGACTATTCCGCAAACGATAAGCAACGTCCTAAGCAAGTACTAATCATGAGCAAGTATTTCACAGATTTCGCCATTTTTTAATTTGTTGAAACTTAACATGAAATGCGATGCAGCTGTGGTAGCAAGCACGTACGGACGTTATGATGATAGTTTGAGAATTCAGACATTTCACATAAAGATATCAACATTAATGGCCTTAAATTAATTAGTAGTTTCAGTAGAGAAACTAAAAAACTGCAATCGTTATTTGTTGTGAATTTATAGTATTAGATAGTGGCTGAGTACTTCCACTATTACCCACTTCTCATCTATTTTTGATCCTAGGTTTTAGTATTGACCAAAAAAAAAGAACTTACAATATATATGGAATATGGAAGTGGATTCTCGGTGACTAAACATGGAGACAATAGGAACCAACAAAAGTGGACCTTACACAAATAGGAACATTGTGGTGG
Source organism: Erysimum cheiranthoides (assembly GCA_011420285.2). Classification (NCBI taxonomy): domain Eukaryota; kingdom Viridiplantae; phylum Streptophyta; class Magnoliopsida; order Brassicales; family Brassicaceae; genus Erysimum; species Erysimum cheiranthoides. The sequence continues at coordinate 3,738,718 of CM022179.2, read as the reverse complement.
GCTAAAATTTATGGTTCAGTGACTTCAGTCCATACGGAACAAAGAACCAACATTGTTAAGATCGAATCGGACCATGGTTGGTCAAGCCCATCACAATTCTAATGTTCTTTTTGGAATCAAATCACATGCTGAATCAATCAAAGTTTCGTGCAAACATTAATTATGTGAGTCGGGAATCAGTTTGTCTATTAACTAACACCGAATAGGTGTTGGATCAATTTTAATCATAATCAAATGGGCTGTTTGATTATGTAAAATGGGCCTAAAATATGAATATGAAATGAGTCCAATTGGGTCTAAGATGTTGACGTGAACAATTGCGACTCGTAACTCTTCGGTTTATGACGTGAACAATTGCAATGTTTCTGGTTCTATATGACGCCATCATCATCTTTGAAGAGATATAAGTTTCTGCAACTTTTCTAAAACCCAGAAAATCTCCAAAGCTTCCATAAAGTAAGTCTTCAAAAGTATACACAAATCTCTTGTTCGTTAGACTACGATTTGAGTGTTGCAAATCGTTTTACTCACGGTTTTATCCTGGGATTCGTAATCGATTCAATCCGTCACACTACGGGCGATTTTCGAATTAAGGAAAGAGAGTAATCTCGACTCCGTGTTCGTTTTAAGATTGAGAATCTCTTCCTTTTCTTAATTCGAATTCATCTTTCTCTTGGCTTTTTTCTCAATTCGATTTTTGCATCCCTACAATCTTAATTCGAAAAATCCGTTCTTCGCCTATTGCTTAGTCGGATTGAGAATTTGCTGTATTTAGTTCGCGATTCGTGTCTCGTTTCCGCGAAATCGTTTTTCTTCCTTTTCTCCCTCAAAATCATTAACGAAGTTTGCGATTTGTTCTAACATCTCCGCGAAGCGTTTCTGAATTTTTTTTCTTTCTTAAAGATTTGCGATTAGTTTTTGAAACTCTTACGCGAATTGTTTTCGTTTCCGCGAACGCTTTGTATAAGTGAGTTTGCGAAACAATTATCACATTCTGATCTCTGTCTGTTTTTCTCTGTTTTAACAGATGACGAATGACGGTGATGATGTTGATATGACTGGGAAAAGTCCGTCTGAAGGACAAACTGAAACGCAAGTGCACTCGGTAGCCCGCGACTTGTTCGGAGTTCGTCTCCAGGCAGCAACTGTGCGACAAGACAACTATCTCGGGATGTCTCAATTACCCGCAGCCATGGCTCATGGGTTATTACCCGAAAAGTTTGATGGCAAAGGCTTCAAAACGTGGCAAAACAAGATGCTCTTCTACATGAGTAACTTGAACTGTGAGAAGTTTCTGAAAGAGGATCCACCGATCGTTCCATTCGGTAACAAAGATGCTCAACTTCTTGCTAGTGTTGAAGCATGGAAACATGCAGACTTTGTGTGCAGAGGTTGGATCTTAGGCCGCCTCATTGATCCACTGTATCAAGTATACAGTCAGGAAGCACGAACCTCTAAGGAACTCTGGATGGCCTTGAAGAAGAAGTACAAGTCTGATGATGCTGGTTGTCAGAAATTTGCTGTTGCGAAGTTTCTAGATTTCAAGATGGTGGACTCCAAGCCCATCATGGAACAAGTAGATGCGCTGAGTTTACTGTGCCATGAGATAGCGGCCGAAGGAATGCAAATCTATGAGATATTCACTGTCAATTGCTTCATTGAGAAACTTCCACCGGGTTGGTTAAGTTTCAAGAACTATCTCAAACATAAGAAGAAACCCATGTCACTCTCGGATGTCATCACGAGGCTTCAAATTGAAGACAGGAATCGTGCTAATTTCTCTCCTGCGGAGGAACACAATGTTAATGTGGCTGAGCACAAAAGCAAGGGTAAAGGGAAATGGATGTCTTCTCAACAGTCCCTAAAACCGACCTCCTCCACAAACTTCAAGAGGGTTGCAAAACCAGGACAGAAGTTCAAAGGAAAGTGTCACAAGTGTGGTAAGGTAGGCCACAAATCTGATGTATGCAGGAGCCAACCCAAGGGTAACAAAAAGGCTGAAGCTAATCTCACTAAAGAGGATATGTGTGCTGTTGTTAATGAAGTGAACATGGTCGATGACAATCCAATGGAATGGTGGTATGACACTGGTGCAACCACACACATCTGCACTGATAAGTCGATGTTCACTACTTACCAAAAGAGCAAATCAGAGGAGCAACTGTTCATGGGAAACACGGCTCACTCGAAGATCGAAGGTCACGGCAAAGTGGTTCTAAAATTGACTTCCGAACGAGAACTCACACTCAACAATGTGAAACATGTGCCGGATATGAGGAAGAATTTGGTTTCGGGAACTCTCTTTAGCAAAGCTGGATTCGGTATCAACTTCGAAGCTGACAAATTGATTCTTAGGAAAAATGGGATGTATTTGGGAAAGGGTTATGTGAAAGGAGGACTTGTCAAGTTGTGTGTTTCGACGGTCCTTCGTCCTAATAAGGTTGATAACGCTAATGTTGTAATCGCTGACAATTCATCTAATGATAATTCTATTGCTTATTTGGTTGAGTCTTTTAATATTTGGCATGAACGTCTAGGACATGTCAACTATAAATCAATGCAAAGATTGATGAATTTGAACCTAATTCCGAAATGCAAAATAAACAAGGACAAATGTGAAGTATGCGTACAGGCCAAACTCACAAAAATTCCGTCTCCCCAAGTTCAAAGATCTACAGAACCTCTTAGTTTAATACACACAGATTTATGTGATCTGAAATTTATACAAACTAGAGGCGGTAAAAAGTATTTTGTGACTTTTATCGATGATCATACAAAATATTGTTATGTATACTTGTTACATAGCAAAGATGAAGCCTTGTCTAAATTCAAAGAGTATAAACTCGAAGTTGAGAAACAACTAGGAAAAACTATTAAAGTAGTTCGAAGTGATAGAGGAGGCGAGTATGATGGTCCATTTAATGACTTTTATCAACAACATGGCATCATACATCAAACCACAGCTCCATATTCTCCCGAGTCTAATGGAGTTGCGGAACGAAAAAACCGAACTCTTAAAGAGATGATAAATGCAATGTTGCAGGAATCTGGATTACCCCAGTCAATGTGGGGGGAAGCTTTGCTTACTACGAACTATATCCTCAATAAGATACCACATAAAGTTACTGGCAAAACGCCATATGAACTTTGGAAAGGTGTTTTACCTTCGTACAAATACCTCAAAGTGTGGGGGTGCCTTGCAAAGGTCGCTATACCACCTCCGAAAAAGGTCACAATTGGACCCAAAACAGTGGACTGTATTTTCATAGGATATGCGCGCAACAGTAGTGCTTATCGGTTTTTGGTTCACAAATCAGATATACCTGATATCCATGTGAATACAGTAATGGAATCATGAAATGCGTCTTTCTTTGAAAATATCTTTCCATGTAAAGAAAAACAACGTTCAAAGAGGACATTGGAACAACGGGAAACAAGCTCCTCTACAAATGAGGCAAGCACTTCCAGAACATCAACGCATGATGTAGAAGACGTAGCAGATGAACCTCGACGCAGCAAAAGAGCTCGTAAGGAAAAATCTTTTGGTGATGATTTCATGATGGTGTTTCTCACAGAGAACGCACCAAAAACTTACTCAGAAGCCATGACTACACCTGACGCACCTTATTGGAAGGAAGCCGTTAAGAGTGAGATCGATTCCATATTACAACATCATACATATGAGATTACCGATCTACCCGAAGGGTCTAAAGCACTAGGGTGCAAATGGGTTTTCACAACAAAAATGAAAACCGATGGTTCTGTGGATAAATATAAGGCCAGACTTGTAGCTCAAGGATTCCGACAAAAAGAAGGTCTGGATTTCTTTGACACGTATTCTCCAGTGACGAGAATCACCTCCATTAGACTTCTGGTTGGTATTGCAGCACTAAGAGGCCTAGAAATACATCAGATGGATGTCAAAACTGCTTTTCTACATGGGGATTTAGAAGAAGAGATCTATATGAAACAACCTGAAGGATTTGTTATCCCCGGACAAGAACACAAGGTTTGTAGACTTGTCAAGTCATTGTACGGACTGAAGCAAGCTCCAAAACAATGGCATGAAAAATTTGATAATGTGATGATGTCAAATGGATTCAGGATTAATGAATGTGATAAATGCATATACATCAAATGTACCCCACACGGCTATGTTTTGTTGTGTTTGTATGTTGATGACATGCTCATTATTGGCAACATTAATGACATGATTAATCAAACGAAGAACTTACTTCGTAGTCACTTTGAAATGAAAGACATGGGATTGGCAGATGTCATTCTCGGTATTAAGATTCATCGACATGCTGGACGAATGATCTTATCACAATCACATTATGCTCAAAAGATACTTGATAGATTCAAAAACTATTCAAGTGGGAAAGCGAAAACTCCAATTGACCCTCAAATTCACCTGACTAAAAACTCCGGTGCGGCAGTTTCTCAGTTGGAATATGTACGGGTAATTGGAAGTTTGATGTACTTAACAAATTGTACTAGACCCGACTTATCGCATGCAGTAAACATACTAAGTCGTTATACTAGTAATCCAGGACATAAACATTGGAGCGCTATAACTAGAGTATTGAATTACTTACGTTATACCAAAAACTATAGTTTACACTATGGTAAAGAACCAGGAGTTTTGGAAGGTTACAGTGACGCAAACTGGATTGCGGACTCCAAAAACTCAAAATCCACAAGTGGTTATGTCTTTACACTTGGAGGTGCAGCAGTGTCCTGGAAATCTACCAAACAAACCGTGATAGCCAACTCGACCATGGAATCAGAGTTTGTCGCTTTAGACAAAGCTGCTCAAGAAGCAGAGTGGCTTCGGAATTTTTTGGAAGATATCCCCATGTGGGAGAAACCTGTGCCAGCTTTACGTGTACACTGTGATAGTCAATCGGCTATCTCTCGGGCAAAGAATAATAATTATAATGGTAAGTCTCGTCACATACGTCGACGACATAAAACCATTAGAAACTTGATCTCCACAGGAGTACTCACGATAGATTATATCAAATCTGCCGATAACCTAGCTGATCCGTTCACTAAAGGTTTGGCAAGAGATCAAGTAGTTAAATCATCAAGAGGAATGGGTTTAAAAGCCTATGAATAAAGTTGAAGTTTGATGGAAACCCCACCTACATGACTGGAGATCCCAAGAAATAGGTTCAAAGGGACAACAAATTCAAACTTAAACTACAAGAACACTGTGAGATTAATATCTCTACCCAGTTCCTAGGATGACGTACAGTGTTAAATTGATATGGAATGAGGATAAGCTTTTGGTTTTTAATGATTATTTAGTCTTATAATAGAAAGTATGATTGGATACTTCTAAAAATAAACTAATGAAGATCACCTAGTGAGTGTGAAATGGGGCCGTTTCTAGGAGAATGAAGGAAAGGCTATATTCTCCAAGCTCACTCATGATAACCAGGCAAGTTCATGGCCAAAATGAACACAATAGAGAACAAAATTTTTATGAGAAAAAGAAGCTGTGTTATAGCTGTTGTCTAGGTTTACATCGAAATCCGGGTGGTTCAAGACATCAAGTTCACCTCATGGCCAAGTAAATCCGACAGCTACTAACTATAAGTGGTTCAAAGCTGAAAAATTGCTACCAACTCAGATACAGTTATTTTTCGTTATACTCTTGAAGCGTCATATGTTTAGATGTCATTTCTATTCATGTGGGGGATTGTTGGATCAATTTTAATCATAATCAAATGGGCTGTTTGATTATGTAAAATGGGCCTAAAATATGAATATGAAATGAGTCCAATTGGGCCTAAGATGTTGACGTGAACAATTGCGACTCGTAACTCTTCGGTTTATGACGTGAATAATTGCAATGTTTCTGGTTCTATATGACGCCATCATCATCTTTGAAGAGATATAAGTTTCTGCAACTTTTCTAAAACCCAGAAAATCTCCAAAGCTTCCATAAAGTAAGTCTTCAAAAGTATACACAAATCTCTTGTTCGTTAGACTACGATTTGAGTGTTGCAAATCGTTTTACTCACGGTTTTATCCTGGGATTCGTAATCGATTCAATCCGTCACACTACGGGCGATTTTCGAATTAAGGAAAGAGAGTAATCTCGACTCCGTGTTCGTTTTAAGATTGAGAATCTCTTCCTTTTCTTAATTCGAATTCATCTTTCTCTTGGCTTTTTTCTCAATTCGATTTTTGCATCCCTACAATAGGAACATTGTGGTGGGCTAAAATTTATGGTTCAGTGACTTCAGTCCATAGGGAACGGAGAACTAACATTGTTAAGATCGATCGGACCATGGTTGGTCAAGCCCATCACAGTTCTAATGTTCTTTTTGGAATCAAATCACATGCATGAATCAGTCAAAAGTTTCGTGCAAACATTAATTATATGTGAGTCGGGAATCAGTTTGTCCACTCGCTTTATTAACTAACACCTAATCTGTTGAAGATAAGGATTAACGATGTAACAAACGTGCACCGAAAAAGAAATGTATATATGTTTGGGTAGTGGGTATTTTCTAAATACTACATTTGATTTGATTGATACTCAAATATGTGAAACTCCCAAGGCTAAATTAATTATTTTTTTCAAGTATGTCAATGAATGATACACGATAGAAAATTGATTTCTGTTGGTGTTTGGTGGTTTTCTTGTTTTTATGGACCACTACTGTTCATGAACATTTAGCATCTCAATGAACTGATAAATCTACATTTCTTTTTTTATAAAAGAGAAAAAAAAGCTCGAGCGATGATAGTGGAAGTGGAACTGTGAAAAGGAATCGGAGGTCACGTGACAGATCACGTGCCTCTTACACTGACTTCTGCTCCTCCTGCCCAACGGCCCAAGGATATGGACGCCACGTCATCTTATCCAATTCACAAAAGCGGATCCGTTTTCTCTCTCCCCCTCTCTTCTGATCCGAGAAGAAGATCTTAGCCGTTGTTTTTGATGACCACTTTTTGGCTTCTCTTATCTCCTTCGTCCATCTTCTTCTTCTAAGAGTGCTCCCATTTTGTCGTTTTCGTTATCCTTAGTCATGATTGACACGTGTCACCTGCCAGCATCTGATTTTAGCAGATCTTCCTTATTTCCTTAATAAATGATTTAATATTCAATCAAAATCTGTATTGAATCTTAAATTGAGTAAACCAAATATTTCTTCATTGTGATCATTTTCAGATTAGTTTTTCGCATATAAGGAATTATTATAAACTAAATTCTGATGTACAATTCACAATTGAATCCACACCTAACACGTCGGTTAACCGATAAATTTGTGAAAACCATACATGGCATTTTGTTACAAAGAGAAATTGGTTTGTTGAAAAGAGAAATCGATTAACTAAACCGGAAAATACGAGGCGGTTAAATACTGAATGGGAAAAAATCTATACCGAACATCTCAATTTTGGTTTATTTACAGAGGAAAAAAAAAACGGAACCCTAGTCTCTCGCTCGATAACAGTATAACTGTATAAGGTCTCCTTTTCGTGTGCTCACCTCGCGATTACTCCTTCTCTCTCTTTCTCTCTAGCTCTCTCTCGTTTTGTTAACATCGGTCTCGTATTTGTGCTTATTGGATATCTCCGGCGAAGGATACGAGTTTTGCGGTGAGATTTTTCTCTGTCGCTTACCGGCGAGGATGATCGATTCTTCGGTAAGGTCGATTTATCGGTTCTGTTTTCGAATCGTTCAGAGATGTTGTTAGATCCACATGGTTTTGGTGATCGTTTTGGATCCAAGACGTGGTTCCACAGAAGAAAAAAATGCCGTCGTCTCTTGGTTTGAGACTTGACTTCTGAAATCTTTCCTCTTTCGTTCTCGGTGAAATCCAATTTTTTTTCCTCTTTATAGAAATTTTGGTCTTCTAATCCTGGGGATGTGTTACAGTCTCCGATTGTAAATAGAAATTTGCTACGTTTGTTCTTCGAGATTAGGAAAAGTTGTACAGATACAGATTGTAACTCCGAGCTCTGAAAGACGCAAGTTTTCAGGAACATTTGTGTTCCTTGTTTGGAAAGGGTTTTTTTTTTTTTGGGTTGGGTAAAAAGTGGCGAAGATGAATCTAGGTGCGGCCGAGGAAGAATCGGCACAAGAGATTCACATCCCAGCTGATATCAATTGGGAGATGCTTGATAAATCGAAGTTTTTCGTTTTAGGCGCTGCTTTGTTTTCAGGGGTATCTGGAGCTCTTTATCCTGCGGTTTTGATGAAAACTCGTCAACAAGTGTGTCATTCACAAGGCTCTTGTATCAGAACTGCGTTTACTCTTGTGAGACATGAAGGTTTAAGGGGATTGTACAGAGGATTTGGAACCTCTTTAATGGGAACAATCCCTGCTCGTGCCTTGTACATGACTGCCTTGGAGGTTACCAAGAGTAACGTTGGCTCTGCTGCTGTTAGCTTAGGTTTCACAGAGGCTAAAGCTTCTGCAGTTGCTAATGCGGTTGGAGGTTTGAGTGCTGCGATGGCTGCACAGCTTGTTTGGACTCCTGTTGATGTGGTGAGCCAAAGGCTTATGGTTCAGGGAAGCGCGGGTCTTGTCAATGCATCGAGGTGTAATTATGTTAACGGGTTTGATGCATTTAAGAAGATTGTTCGCGCTGATGGACCAAAGGGGTTATACAGAGGGTTTGGGATATCTATTCTGACTTATGCACCGTCTAATGCGGTTTGGTGGGCGTCTTACTCTGTTGCACAGCGGATGGTTTGGGGTGGAATTGGGTGTTATGTCTGTAAAAAAGACGAAGAAAGTGGGAACAATAGTACTACGATTAAACCAGACTCCAAAACGATAATGGCTGTTCAAGGAGTTAGTGCTGCGATTGCTGGAAGTGTTTCTGCTCTGATTACAATGCCACTTGACACAATCAAGACGAGATTGCAGGTCCTCGATGGAGAAGATAGTAGTAATAGTAACAATGGGAAGCGTGGACCGAGTATTGGACAGACCGTAAGAAACTTGGTTAGAGAAGGTGGATGGACGGCTTGTTACAGAGGATTGGGACCAAGATGTGCTTCAATGTCAATGTCTGCAACAACTATGATCACTACCTACGAGTTCTTGAAACGGCTTTCGGCTAAGAACCATGACGGGTTTTGCTCTAAATCATAGTGATAACAACTGAAAAACCACATAGAGGAATCTTTTATGGAGATGTCTTTGATTTTCTTACTTATCTTGTTCTTGTCTAGCTGTTCTGCTATTTCATTTGTTTCCAGTCATATGTAAGGAATGTGTTAAATTCAGTTGTTTAAAAATAAAGAAATGTTATTTCCTCATTTGCTTGGATTTCGGTTCACCATAACCACGCTACTAAACCAGTATGATAAATACGATATAAAAAGATGACTTGTGAGACTTTATTTGGCAATTCGCAGTCTTACATCAGTAATAAGAACACACGACAAAATTTGATTTGGCAATATGTTGAAATTAGTAATTCATGAATCACATACGAAAGTGACTTTATATATTTCACAATGCTGTCTTTTTCTTTACAGATGTTAAATTATGATATCATTGTTAGCATTTCAGGAACACAAGTGTGTATCTGTCACATAAGTCAACGTATTTTGGAGCAGAATCTTACGTTTCTTCTTACCTTATCTAAATAAATTTATTAGTTCTTGAATAGGAAATAGTGCACAGAGACGGCCTTGATATTTTGACAAAAATATTCATGAACGTGTCGAAGAAATGGTAATATTTTCAAGTATCTTAAAGTGTATGACATCTTCTCAGACAGATTAAATGGGACTCAAAAGTAGAATCTTTCAGCCTCTTTTCTTAATTCGAGAAGTGTATCCAGAATAAGACATAATCTAATATATACTAGATTCTTCATTAATTATATCTCAAACAATGTCAACTAAATTGTAAAATATTTCAAGAATCCGAATGCGTCTCTTCACACAAATCAATGGAGTGGAAGCAGAATCTGCGTTTTTCTTCATCGTATTCGAATAGAATCCGGAGACTTCTTCATTACCGACACAAATGAAGAAGAAAAAAAGATATAAATCATGAAAAAAGAGAGAGAACTTGAAAAGTTTATTAGAACAATCAAATCACTAGTTTACACAAGAGGTACCTGGTAACCGAAGATAAAAGACAAGCAAGAGTGTTTCAAAGTGATCTTGGTCAGTCTTGTGATGTCTACACAACATAATGTGATATAAAAACACTAACAAGTAACAAGCAGCAAACGAACTAGTAGCCAAGGATGACTTCCCCTTTTGGTGGGAACATGGACACAGCACCAAGATCCAATCTCTCAGATATGGACAGAGAAATGGTGCATGTCCCCACCTCCATGCATGTCATTAGATTGACCATGAACAAGCATGGCTCGGTTCGTCTGAGTTGGGAAACCTGAAAACTGGAATTCAGTGTGTCCAAAGATGTCAGCACTGTCGGAAACAGAGGTGATGTCTGAGCCAGAAGTGGCTGAGCTGCGGTCTTTGCTGTTATGCAGCATATGAGCTTCGAATCTTGACATGTTTGCCTTTCTATTATCCCGCTGGCCAGACTTGTCATTTTCTTGTTCTCTAGCAGCAGCCTGTTCCGACTCTTGAAGAAGCTTTTTGGTGTTTAGGAATCTTCCACCGGATCCTCTAGGCCTTTTAAGAGCATGAACATGTCGAGACTCATGAAGATACGGCTGTTGCAATAAGAAAAACAAAGATGAGCAAAACAATTCTTAGTCGATGCTTTTGTTTGAGGTGTCCCGTAAGGTGAAAAAAATATACTTTACGGGATTTGATTAGTTTGTTTTGCGCCTCGAGCTTGGCACGTTGCTGCCTCCTCCTCATGATTGCGTGGTATTGCTTCGCATTGACAAAGACCGGCTCATTTTCTGTGAGCTCCCCTGGTAAAGGAACTCGACCATGAACCATACCCACCATTTGGGGATTGCATGTCTACAAAAGAGATTAAAAGACTTAAGAACTGATGGACGAATAATCTCCCACTTGGGGATCCCATTTCTTTGCGAGGCATAATGGGACTGGTTCATAGTATAAACAAACTTAATGCAAGCATACCAAAAGAAGAAGATGTATGAAACAAAGAGTTGTACTTACCGGTGCATGTGGTAAGTAAGTTGCAGCTAACAAACCACCAAAATGTGGATCAGCATAGTGAAACGAGAAATTAGGCTGCATCATGTAAAATATAAGATATAAGTCCACCATCAGAAGTTTTGCTATGATTACCAATTCATAGATTTATAAATTACCTGTGCAGCAAAGTGAATATTTGAAAATCCTGTCATCGAGCCTGATTTCGGATTAGTTGCAAACCCCTTCCGCTGAGTTTCTTCAGATCCTAGACAAACAACTGAGAAAGTAAGAGAGAGGACAACATTTTTTATGCCAAAAGGATGATTCTCTAGTAGATGACATGAGAATTAAACGAATACCAAAACATGTAATATCTGATAAGCAACCAAAATCAAGTCAAAACATCAAGCAAGAGTCTATAACATAGACGATCACTTATCCTTTTTTTCCCAATGTGTTCTCGATAGGAACACTAATCGACTAGAACCAGAGACTCTTTAAAACTGACCTGATTTTGTTGAAAAGGAGATTTGTCTGGAAGGATTATCATCTCCACTACTAGCAACTTCAGTATAAGATTGACCAGTAGACTGAGTTGAAGATGAATCCTGATCCTGAAAACTGATTTGCTTAGTGGTTTGTACATGTTCAGGCCTTGCATCTACCTTCAAGCTAAGTGATTCAGCAGAACCGCGACGATTAACAATAGAATCAGTTGGAACCACTCCCCATGAGATGCTGGTGTTAAGGTATGGCAAAGTGGAATGAGTAGCTGAATCTTTCTTATTCATCTGATGCATCATAACGTCTTCTTAAATCTTAACAAGATAATTCTCACAATCAACAACCTATATCATTTAACCATGGTTCAAAGATTAAAACTTTGGATAAAAAATGAATGATATTATACAAAGGGAGATCTAGAAGACAAATTTAAAGGGTTGATCCAAGAAAGGGTCAGAAAACCTAGAAATAGAAATAAAAAGAGTTGGAAGTTTCTAAATTAGTGTAAATTTTTAATTACCTAAAGACTAAAACGAACCCTGATTCGATCGTACTATCTTGGGTAACCAAAACGATTGCAGAGATCGCTACGATTGGCCGAAATTAGTAATATTCCGACCAAAGAAAAAATTTGTGCCATCACTTTTGGCAAAAAGGCGTTGACTTGATGAGGAATTTTAGCAACAATTTCTAAATCAGTAAACATCAATCGCACGCCACAAGACAGATACACCAAAAATCGAACAAAGAAAAGGAGAAAAAAATTGACAGAAATTAAACATCAAAGCCCCAAAAACACAGACGCACAAGGAGAAAGATATCTATATACATAGAGAGTCAGAGAGAGACCTTTTGAGTATTTGATGAAGCGACGAAGAACACAAAGACACAGATTAGTTTTGCATGTCTTCCTGTCCTTAGAACCGTGTCTCTCTTAGTGAATCAGAGAGTGTATTCCGTATGGATATGAAATGATCTTCTTCTTCTTCTTGGGCTTCGTCTCCCTTTACCTTTACTGGGAAATCAAACCACCATCGCCATGAGCACCACCACTACCAGTTTCTCCTTCTGCTTAATTATTGTCTTAAGTGGTTAATTATTTCGTTTAATATCTTAATTTATTGGTTTCACTTTACCCAAAACACAGAATAAGCCTCTCTCTGGCTCTCTCCCTATCCCCACCTTATAGAATCATCAATAACCCAAAAAATTAAGACTCCTTTTTAAAAAAATATTACTATTATTTGAAATCACCCAACTACACCAGATTCCTAAATTCCCTAACACAGTATTAATTTTTTTATTTGGGGAAAATACCAAAATGATAACATTTAAAAGCCAATAAATAATGTAATTCTGGAAAGGTAAACGTACAATTCAAGATTTTTTTCTTCTCTGATTCCTATCTCTACAAATCCGTTTGGCACTTTACCTTTTTTTTCTTCTTTTCCTTAGCACATTATTGTATAAGGTTTTATATTAACTTTTCCCCCATCTTTTATTTCGAATATAACTAATAGGTTTGTTTTGGCTGTATGATGATTTCTTAATTCCATTATCTCTAATAATGATGCCAAAAAGTATTAGCTATCTTGGCCACGTTAGCTTTGTTCAATTGTATTTTTTTATTATTGTGAAGCTTTTCAAATGCTGCTAATATGTTCTTTAGCTTTTTGTACAAAGTGTGTTGTCGTTTCCAGACTCTGAAACTTTTAATTTTAAATGTCTGAACCGTCCTTAATTTCCCCTTAAGGTCTTTACTGTTTAGCATTTAGCCGCCCTCTCCATATTCATATCTTACACGCGCTCCTGAGCTCGTGATCCACACGCTCCTGAGCTCGTGATCCACACGCTCTTTGGAATAAGCTTACAAATTTTCTTATAAAATTACAATTTATCTACAAGTTTTATAGGTTTGCAACCATTTTCCTTAAGTATAGTTTTATAAGGAAAGTGTAAGCATGTAAAATGGGATAGGAATAAGGAATGTATAATACAAAAACTTAGGTTGGGTTCTTAATCAAGTACCTAACCTTTTTGCAATGAAAGAAAGCTTTAGTGCAAGTCAAGCATAGTCATCCTCCTTTATCCTTGGAAGTAACAACCAAAACATAATAATTGCTGCTTCTTGTTTTCTTAATTCATTTTTTTTAACATTTTCTATTCCCTATGTTTATGGGCTTTAAAGCCCTTATTGATCCATGAGAATTAGGACACGTGGTGCTGGCTCATCAGTCATCATCCCCTACGGATCAGAATCAAAAGTTAACCACCTTTCTTTGGACCAAAATCAAAGAAGACCAACAGAGAGAGAGAGAGAGAGATATTATAGAAGTCATAAAAAAAGCAGCTGGACAAGAGCAACCGAGGAAGACCAAATCCTTCATTTTATCTTGTCTCTTAAGTGAGTTGGTGAATCACTCAAGAAAGATTACTTGAAGATAGTAAATTTGCTACCAACGGCGTTTGTATTGGAAAATCTGAAAATGTGAATAACACTAGTTGTTTTGTCATAATATAGGATTAAGATTTAACATCTTTACTGTGAACATAACTCTTTTAGGCTTGTCGTAAATTTTGCTGTTTCCATCCCTAGCCTAAGCTAATGAAGCACAACACACCGACAAAGGCACAATCTGGTACAGGGTGCTGAGTAACAGCAGAGTACGGTCTGTACGTCTAGTGACTTAAAAAAGCAGAGGATTTTAGACAGTATTCAATTAAAAGATAAAGAAGAAATTATAATGAAAAGGTTTTGGTATTTTAAATGTGAACAGAAACGTCAAGGTGGTATATGTATTTTCAAAATGTTTGATGTAACATTGTCACTATTAAAAATAACTCTTCTGGGTTTGTCTGAAAATTACTTGTATCTATCCCTCTAGCCTAAGCTAATGAAGCCCATGTTTATGGATTCATGGTACTAAGAGGCAGGAACATGGTAAAACTTGCTCAATAGAAAGCAAAGCACTGCATAGTGTGACTTTCGTAAATTTGAAATCTGTGTTCTTGGTTGACCAAAAAAAAAAAAGGAAATCTATGTTCTTAAGAAAATAGAAAGAAATCAAAGACAACTCATGCTCTGTTTCCGGTTGTTTGGAAATGTCCCGCTGGTAAATTCTGGTTTTTATTTAAAAAACACAATCGAACCGAACAATACCACAATAATTGTAAAAATAAACCGAAACTGACTGAACCGACACGAGGTTACATCGGTATTATATGGTTTGATATAGTTCCAAACCGAAAATTGGGCCAAAACTAATTTGTACAGTCGTCGTCAATCATTCGAATTCCACATGCTCTTATCTCGCCGGTTTGAAACTGAAACTCTTGTGGAACTTGGAGATGTGATTCGAGTCGCAACTCTTGGATTTTCTCGGTGTTTATGCTACTCGAGACGTGGATGATAACCATGTGATCTGATGCATCAGTTTCTTCTTCCATAATCTCCGATGAAAGATTGAGATTTGGTCTGAGGTTAATCCAAATTACTTCATCATCTTCGCAGTTGCAATCATAACTAAACGCTGGGAACTGGAGATTGGAGGACCTCTCGCAAGTAATCAAAATACAGGCAGCGAAACCCAGAAGTTTGGATGTGAACCTAATCGGAGGTAGGGTGATCTTCGTACATGTCCCATGGGATCGATTATCGAAATTTCTGGGCACTTTAGTTCCGGGTAAGCAAACAAATCTTTGTGAAACCTAGGAGAAAAGCGGAATATAATTTATAATAGAGCATTACAAGGATCGAAAATATAGCAGAGATCTCGATAGCAGGAAGCTTACCTCTTGGCTATATCTGTTGTTCAGAAACTGTGTAATCAGTTGCTCATCTTGTTGCAGACTGAAGCAGTGGCTAAGATCGAGGTGTTTGATTGAATGATTTGGGGAAAGGTCAACATATTCCAGGGAATCGCAGCCGTGTGCGTAGAGATGCTTGAGGCTTAGTGGAAGCTCTTCCACTGATTCGAGTTTCTTGCAGTTATTGAGGCAGAGAGTTCCCAAAGATAAGAGCTCTATGATGCTTTCTGGGATTGCTTCAAAGTCATGGCTGCTTAGGTCCAAGTGTATTAAATTGGTGAAATAGCTAAGCTGTTCTGACAATGACTGAACATTCTTGCAGTTGTCAAGCTCTAGCTCTAACAAACTGTTTCTGCCTACATCTTTAACCGCCTGAGGAAGTTCGAGCAATGATATGAGGTTGGAACAGCCGGAAAGCTTTAGAGTCTGCAACTCAATCAGCTCTGGCAATGCCTCGAGTTTGATGCA
Source organism: Erysimum cheiranthoides (assembly GCA_011420285.2). Lineage (NCBI taxonomy): Eukaryota > Viridiplantae > Streptophyta > Magnoliopsida > Brassicales > Brassicaceae > Erysimum > Erysimum cheiranthoides. The sequence continues at coordinate 3,722,865 of CM022179.2, read as the reverse complement.
ATTAGAGAGCCTGGCGTATTTCAACTTAGAAAGGTTCTTCATAGATGTGGGTAAATTCCTGAAATCATTTCCGCTGAGGTCCACTTTCTCTAGTGACTGCATTAGACCAATGTCTTCTGGGATTCTCTGGATGTTCAAGTTGATTAGATTCAACTCTACCAAGCAGGGGAAACCTGAGAAGCTAATGCAACGGAAGGGGGCACCATCCTCAATATAGCTGAATCGCTTAACGTTGAGAAATTTAAAATCATAGAAGCTTGAGATTCTCGGAAGTCCTTCATTTGGCATCATTATCAGTTCATCAGGGATTTGTTGCTCGGAAATAAAGGAGAGGTGCTCTACGTTTCCCTTGAGATGCCACAAGCCGATGTGTATCTTCCCCTCCATAGATAGGTTTGCAAGAGAACTTAGTTTCTTTACTGCTCTGGGAAGCCTCAATATTGTTTGCCGGCGTCGCCTTAGTCCACGTTCTGGAAGGGCAGTCTTCTCTGATATATGGATCTGAAGACTCAGTAAGCCGTCACAGTTTGATAAATCGAGTTTTCGCAGGCAAGATAAGCGACCTATGGACTCTGGCATTTTCTCCAGTCTCGTGCAGCCTTTCATTATCAACTCTTCGAGTAACGTGGCCCTTGAAAGATCTGGAATTTCGGTTAGATTCTTAGAGCCAGAAACGTCTAGTCTCCTTAACTGATCGAGGCCCTGAATTTAAGAAAAAACAAAGACGGTGAAAACCCAGAGATACTTTTTAATAGATCTTGATACCTTTTTTAATAGCTAACCAATGCGCTACAATATACCAGGATTCCATCCCAGAGCCGCACGAGATTACTGTAACGCAGATTGAGTTCAACAAGAGAATTGGGATAGTATTCAGAAGGCAGAGTTGGCATTGGATAAGCATCCCATTGTAGTAACCTAAGTGTTTCGGGAAGTTTATCAGTGCCTGGAAAGAACTGCAACTTGGACTCTATATCATTCAAATGTGTGAAGGCCTTGAAGAATTTGAGATTGCTGATTGCGCTAAGAATGCCACCCTCGATAGACACCATACGAAGCATTTCGCACATATGTAGTGCCACACCTTTAGTCGTTGCTCTACCCTAAGGAGAGAATCACCTGAGTCACTTGACAGTAAGACAATAAAAGCACAAGCACAGGTGGAAAAAATATTGAGGATCTTATAGTATTTAGAACACGTACTGTGGTGTTTTGCAGCAGAGAAATAATTTGCTCAGGTTCCCACAAGATTCTTTGTCTCCAAAGCTTGGACCTGGATTCTTGGCGCACAATTTCTCTCCCCGCTTGTTCTACCAAGACATGCATGGTGATACATCCATCATGTGATATATCGATGAGAGACTTCTCTTCTAAACTTTTGATCCTTATATCACCATCATCAAATAGGGCAGTTACACGGTGGACGGTATCTCCATTGAAGAGACATGCAAGGTGAAGGAACACATCCTGATCTCGCTCTTCTAAACCTTCATAGCTAGTTCTCAAGATATTCGTGATACTTTGAGGAGGAAATTTTTCAAGAATACCCATTGCCTTTTCCCACGCTTCTATAGAGGTCATTTGGCGGAGATATGTGCCAAAGGCATCTAGTGCTGAAGGAAGCCCTTGAGCAAGTTTAGAAGCGCGGATTGACAGTTGTTCGTAGACATCAGAAGGAGCTCGTCCTCCATCAAAAGCAACTTGTTTAAAGACTCGGATTGAATCATCATTTCCCAAAAAGTTTACATGGTGTACAAATCTCAGCCCATAGAAGTAGAGCAAGCCCAAATCTCGTGTAGTTATAATGATTCGGCTCCCTGGTCCAAACCAACTAGTCTCTTTTGCCAGAGCACGCAGCTGGTCCACGTTGTCCACATCGTCAAGGACAAGGAGAACTTTGATTTTCTTTAACTTCGACTTGATAAGAGTGCATCCCTGCTCCTCGCTCGAGATGGTTACTTGCTTTTTTCCCATGATCGTAGAAAGAAGCTCTTTCTGTAGTTCTGGGAGGCCATTCTTTGCTGAATTTCTTATGTTTTTTATGAAGCAAAAGCGACGACCAAATCGAAGGGAGTATTTGTTATAGAGATACATGGCAATTGTGGTTTTGCCTATGCCTCCCATCCCCCATATTCCTATCATCCGAACCTCATCCGTTATTGAGTCCATATCCAACAGAGGATCGATTTGTTCCATGTGGGAGTCCATTCCAACAATATCACCCATCTGTATTGGCTGCATTGAGGACAACTCTCCTGCGATGTGCTTAGCAATATCTTCAACCATCATGGCCTCGTCCACACTAACATGGAGGACAAACACACAAAAAACAAAAATCGGTAAAGAATTTAGCTGTGGATAGGTTAACTTCAAATTTTAAATTTCCAGAGGATATATCTTTCTTTATCTAACTCCTACAGTTAGGTGTACAAATCAGTTACGTTCTGTCAGTGGCAATGATCAAGGGAAGAAAGCAAGATGATTTATGGATTTCTAGTATATCTTCCCAAGATTTTGTTGCCATTTACATTTGAGTTGAGATACATTTGTAGACTATGTTTGTAACCAAGTAAGGAAGCAATATGATAGATGAGCATGCATAAAGAAGAAGAAACATGTTCAATGCAGGAACCACAGAAGAACCAAGATGGAGGTTGCTGGTACAGATCACCCAATGACATGATTATCATCTTGCAGCATAGAGGACCGGAAGGCTTATTCAAACATTCAGAGTAACAACTTGTCCTACATCGTTGTCTTTATTTAACCTTTACGTGCCTACTTAGTTTGTTTGATCCCCATTATAGAGTATACTTTTACTAATGATTTACAGGGAAATTTCACTGAAAAAAAGCAAAACTCACCAAGCTCTAGAATCCATGCCTGATGTTCCTCCGACTTGGGTGAGAGCTTCTCTCCATTTTCGAACCTGTGCCGCCATTTTTCTTTTCTTGCTGGAAAGTAATCGCATAATTCTCGAACATTTATACCGTTTTAAGGAAAAGGTTCCTCTCTGATGTTTAACGTCGGAAGGATCAACATCGTAGAAGATTGGAACAGCAACGAGTTGCTGTTTCTTGTGAAGCTCCATAATCATATGGAGCTCGTTGAGACACCAAGTTGATGAAACAAAGTCCACCGAGATAACCACAATCGCAAACTTGGAGCTCTGTATAGCTTCCTTGATTTCATCAGAAATGTAGTCACCTAACTCGAGTGTGTCGTCATCTTTGAAGATATCATCAAGTCTCCTGTCAAGAAGTGCGTTGTGCAAATGGCTGACGATGCCTTTACGGGTATCTTTTCCTCGGAAGCTGAGGAATACATCGTATTGCTTCTTGTCACGAGGTGAAACAGATGAATCCATTTGGTCTGTACAGAAGAAGAGAGTCTTGGTGTTAAGCTTTGAAAGAAGAACGACGATCACGTTGGTATTGATCAATAATCAAAGCTTTGGCAAAGATTAATTCAAGTCAACGTGTTATTTATATAATTCCGCATTTCCACGTTGTAAATGGCGCGACACGCTGGTAATTTGAATTCTTCAAGCTTTTAACAGATTGGGCTTATTTTAAAAATACGTAGACCTTATAGTCATATTATGATAATGCTTAATCCTAGACAAAATTATATCATGATAGTTACATCTTTTATTTTTAAACCGAAGTCGAGAATAATTCCGGGGTTTGCGTATAACGACGGGCGGGCTACTCTTGTAATTAGAATAATATATGGTTTTTAAGTGTCTGGTAGAACCATATGTTTGTTTGACCTTATGGATTTTGATGGAGAAAGTTGATTGCTAAATGGTATAACATGCATACTTAGTCTTTGATTAACCATGTCATAATCATTTTCTTAAAATAAACAAAGGTGTTCTGTCATAATCATTTTCTTAAAAAAGGTGTTCTGTCATAATCATCCATCCGTAGGTAAGATTCCTATCTCTTCGATTACAAACCGAGTTCATTTAATACAATATTTCGTAACACATACTGGCGAAAATGGGTATCACAGACGACTTTTATTTCGGAGATCACTTATCGTGCAGGTCACGTCATCTCTTTTTCTTGCACAGTTGTTTAAAAGCAAGAGCTAAAACTCAGGACAATTTCTCAAAGCAAGTTCTATGCAAGCAAATAGAAGAAAAAAAACATGTTTCGTTCGGTTTTCTCTCCTTAACCTAAATCATGATGAACAACGACGTGTTCTTGAGTTTCAAAGGAGAGAAGACCCGCAAAACTTTTCTAAGCCATCTTCTTCGTTCCTTAAAGAAAAAAGACATCACAACTTTCACAGCCTCAGAGTCTTCCCGCCTGTCGCTTCAAGCCCTCCAAGAGTCTCAAGTTGCGATCCCTGTGATCTCAAAGGACCACGCGTCTTTGGACATATGGGTCGACGACTTGGCCAATATTATTGAGTGTGAGAAGAAAGGAAATTTGATCGCAGTGCCTATCTTCTTCCAACTTGATCCTTACGATGTTTTAAAAATGTTGAGAACTGCAGGAAAAAACGCGCAAAGCATGCAAGGGCCTCAGAGGAAGACCTTGGAGATTGCCAAGAAGTGGATTGACACTCACGTAATCAACAAATCTGGATTTCATTCCTGCGACTGGTACTTGTTTCCTATTATTTATACATATATTGGAATTTTAACTTTTTTATGTAAAGCAAATTCGAGAGTGATTAATATTATTGTAATTGTTGACTGATAGCAAGGATGACTCAGAGCTGGTGGGTAAAGTTACTAGTTTCGTTTCTAATATTCTGACATCTTCCACATCAAGATATCAGACTAGTACTGGTCCAACCCCTGCTAGGAGTTTGAAGCCAGCGGATGCGTTCAGGTTATATCCAATTGTGAGAAGGGATGAGCCATTGTTATGGAGATTAAAAGACAATACTGACTATAGCAGACGCTGGTGTATAGAAGAGTTGCGCGCATTAGTGTTGTGCGCAAAGTCTACAGTAATTGGTATTTGTGGAATTGAAGGGGTAGGGAAAACGAGTCTTGTAAGGCACGTTTACGATGAGATTTCACCTCAATTTCAGCACCATTTTTTCATTAAAAGCAGGATCCGACCACAAGAAATCAGCTACAAATCAAATTCTTTAGTGACTGATCTCGCTTGTGAAGGTTCAAAAGGGAGTAGCTTCCATAGGAACTCTGATGATGCCATCAAAGAAATGATCCGACACCGAAAGATTCTGCTTGTCTACGATGGTATAGATGACATTAAGCAGCTGAAGGATATTATCAAAGACGCGAGTTGGTTTGGTGGAGGAAGTCAAATCATCGTAATTACTCAAGACAGGTCGTTGCTTACTCAATGTGGAGTGAAACACATCTACGAGCTTGAGTGTCCAAAATATGAGGAAGCTCTTGCTTATTTCTCAAATTTTGCTTTTAAACAAAAAAACCCTCTTCCTGGTTTTGAAGATCTTTCTTTTCGTGCTGTCCAAGTTTCGAATCGTCTTCCTCTTGCCCTCAAAATGTTGGGATCATTTTTATGCGATAGAGCGAAAGATGAGTGGGTAGATGCATTGCGTAGGCTCGAAGCTTCACATAATAATTACGCGACAGAGGTTTGCAGGTATGTCGGAGCAGATGATTACGCACCGAGACGTCCGATGAAAGTGGAGCAATCCATTGGAGTCGATGAAGTAAACCGTTTCCCATTTTACAGCTTTGCTCTTAAGTGATCATTTGATTTGATATCAGTTCCAACTTCACGTTGTATGTTTTGAATATATATGTATTGTGCAAAAATGGTTGAAAATAAGACGAACGAGACAAAATCTGTTCGTCAGTAAACTCTTCTGTATTATTATAATTGAACTATGCATTTTCTATTTTCTGTATATGATGGTTGGATTCAATCCAAGTCTCGTCAACACTTAATTTCGCCGTGATCGAATTTCTTGGCTTGAGGTTGCCTCGAGATGTTCTTGTGTCTCGCCGAATAGAAACAGAAATTCATGTGAAACTCGAGTGAGTTCATCTTGTTTCCGAATGAAGGGTTAGGTTCAGATCGTGATTTTTAATCGAATGCTCTTTCACTGATTTGAGTTTCTTTCAGTTATGGAGGCAGAGAGTGAAGCGTAAGCTCTACCGCAAACGGTATCTGTGCCGAGCTTGAAGCGCATGAGAATAATTTAAACAGTGATCCGAGGTTTTGAACATATTTAAACTTTGATTTAAGCATATATTGCTGAAAAACGTTTAAGGTACCTAAAGACTGAGATCGAAGAAGATAAAATCTGAGACAAGATGCTTGCCGGAGATATGAGATTAAAAATCAGTGCAATGACATGATTCAATATCATTCTGCTCAGATTTTAACCGTACTTCACATTCCAAGAGACACCCTGAAGAGATGGTTTAACGACGAAACTGGCAAAATTCAAAGATAGTTCATGCATCGGCTGAGGCAATAGTATCAACCATAGCATTTGGGTAAAAGATGGCTCTTCTCAATCAAAAGGTATACAAATTGTATGAATTTGGAATAGAGAAAAAGCAGACGGACCCTTTTTTCCAATTACAAAGGTAAAGAGCTACTGACAAACAAACAAACAAACAAGCCAACAAAAGCAACCCAGACTTGTAGGGGATCAAATAAATAAAATAAACAAAAGGGTTAAATGACCACAAGAACAAACAAATGCAGAATCGAGTAATCAGATTTGTTGGGAGAGTTTTGGCCAAATCATGTAACATAATTTACGAGTATGACCTTTTTCATTGATCAGAGTTAAGGGCTTTGGAGATCCATTCTGATGCCGCGGCTTGAGTTTCTGAATCCGTTTTTGGAAGTAGAGACAATGGAGTCACAGAAACCTGTCATTACCAAAAGGGTATAAGAGAGCGGAAGTAGTTTAGAATCCAGATATATTTTCCTCAAAAATATCTAGAGCTTTAAGAATTTAAGCAGACAAATTCTGATTCATGATGAGCTAAAGGGTTGATTCAGAAAAGAGCATGATGCAGGAAAGGAGAATGGATGAATAATCTTTAAAAAAAGTAAGATCATGCCAACTTACAAAACCATCTTCTAGAGCCTTGATATCCAAATCTTCATCTGTGTGTTCTTGTTCTTTAGCAAGAAACTGCAAATAAATTTAAGTCGGAATCTTAAACACAATGGTATACACTGAATTTCCAAAGGGTTTGAGAAGCAAACGTTTCAAATTTTCCTTTACCTCTAGACGGAAGTATTTCTTAACACGGCTATCAGTTTTACCAGCAACACCAACCGATTCAATCTCCACGATACTCTTTTTCTGAGTGGTAAAACGACGAGCTGCCCCCTGAGATTGCCAGATATCTTACCATCAGAATCGAATTTACTAATCTTGGACCTTCTGAACCAGTAACTAATATAAAGACAATAAAGTCAGAGGTTTGACTCCTGAATAAGGAATAAACTCACAGCGGCTGAAGCATCTCTGCCAAGCTGGGCAAGCTGAGCTCCTAGACTCTGTTGGTTGGCCATGAAATTCCCAGCACCAGGGTGACGGTGAGCCGAAACAGCTTGCCAACTAGAACTCTGCCTCCACATGCTTTGTTTTGTTACCTTGAAACCCTATTCATATGTACATGAAACGTCAACTTCCCCAAAATCATTGACCAGTGAGGCTCAGATTTCACAACATCAAAGAATATTGTAACCATTGTAAGCATATATCATGTTCTTTGCGTACAAAAGTCGAACCAAGAAAAACAGTTTCTGAGACGAGTTTTGTTAGAATTTTAGAAATACAAACCTTGTTTGATGAGGGTGATGTTGGAATTTCTATATTAAGAGAGCAGTCTTTAGGGAAAACTCCTTTCTCAATGTCTCTGATAGTTGCGTTTATCAAAGGTAAACAGACACCAACAGCATCCTTAAAGTCACTTTCTTGGCTTTCATCTTTCTTCCTATAATTAAACAAAATTATGGCCAACAACTCCAAATATGTAGCAGCACACATTCCCATGATATACTCACCAATTCAAAGATATTGACAAAGAGGGTACTCCAGAAATCAAAGCCTCCCTGGCTCCAGCCACTGCACCTGAATAGAGCCTGGAGGATTCTCAAATCAGGAAACACAGAGCAGACGAGCAGACAAGGAATAGCCATTTAAATATGAGACCAATGCACTTACATTTGATGGCCACAGCTTGAACCTTGATTGATTCCACTGATTACCTGAAAAAAGTAAGCAAAGACAAAGATACAGAAATTACAAAATACTAAGATATCGTAGTGAAATGATGAGATTATCAAAATGCTAACCAGTATTGGTTTTGACCAAGCAAAGAGCGCCCCGGATAATCCTAAGGAGATGCAGTCCACAGGAGTCCCTGAGACAAAAGAATAATCTCAAAGCTTAATGAACAAATACGCTACTCACACCATATGTATTAAGCCAAGAAACTGGGGACAAAAGTAAAAACCCAGGAATCTTGTTTCAACAAAGACTCCAACTTTCACATTCGATACATTAACATATCAAGCTTATAAATAATGTGAAACTTCAGAAAACTGTAGTAATAATCAAATCTGCATACCTGAAACTTCAAAGGCTGTGGCACCTTTGATATTAACAGAAGTTGCAGCAATGGTTTCTCCGGGAGTCATAGAATGAGCAGAAGCTGATTTGTCCCTGCAGATTCCAATACAGAGGCCTTGTGGGTCACCATAAGTTCAGAAATTTAACCAAAACTAGATACAAACAAACGACAATGAACAAATCAAAATCAAATTAACATTCGAAAACAATCGGATTCGTAATCATGACAAGAAGAAACCGCACGTTTGAGGAGCACAAACATGAACATTGTAGAGCCCTTCAAGAACCAAAGCCTCAACGAGAGAGACAAGCCCTGGCGAATCAATCCCATCTCCATTCGTAACTAAAACAATGGGTCTAGAGTCATCGATCTCCTCCTCCACCGAAGCAACGACGGAATCAGATGTAGACGGAGCTTCCTCGGCCGATCCATCGCTCCCAACTCTTTCCTCGTTCCCTCCTTTTCTCTTCGAAAGCACATCTTGGAGATTTGAAACAAGCGCGGCTGACAAACCATTGTTCTTCGAGGTCATCGTCAAGAAAGAGAGAAGAGGAAACGCAGATTGATTTGGGTCTGTGTTGAAAGAATCAAAAACCCTAAACGAGAATACGAAGAAGAAGAATAAAATTAGAAGACAGAGCGGGTCTAACGGAGTTGTCTTGGAGAGAGAGAGAAGAAAGAGAGATACTTTAATTGGTAGAGAGAGAAAGCTTGAAGAAGAGATTACTTGTGAACTGTAACAATTTGAGTTTCCGCTTAGATAGAAGAATGAAGAAGAACACTGACGCGCAATTTTTTACAGACAAATAAATATTATTATTAAAATTCAATCCGAAAACATCCAATAGGAAATTAGGAAATGGTTTTTTTTGCTATATAAATAATTTTACAAAATAGACAAATGTTATATTATGCATAAAGACACCTAAATCTTGAACAATTTAAATATTTTATGGATATTGATTGCTTTCTTCTTACTATGGTCAAAACTCAAAAAGATGAAACATGTTATAAATGGTCCACAACTAATAATTATTCAGTTATCAAGAATTATGACATACATTTAAAGATACTGGAAAAAAAATAGTTTGAACCGACAGCATTATAGTACCATGTTGGTTGAAAATTAAAAATGTTAATTGTTGCTAGATCATATGCTACTGAACATATTTTTATTTCCGTCAAAAATTGCCTTTTGACTTGATTAAGTTTAGATGCACTATGTTATTAATGCTTTATTACTAAATTTGGGTACAGTAAACTAAAAAAGATTATAGGGGAAGGAAAAAAAAAAATTAGCATTTCTAAATTTGTCTATTTGGTAGCATATTTTTTTTTTGTCAAAGGTATTTGGTAGCATATTCCCAGCTAATAATTGATTTTGTTAGTTAGCGTTGCATATTAATGATTTAAAACTTATATTATGAATGGCAAAATATTGTAGGGTCTCAAAGTCAACAAACGAATTAGAAAATGTCAATACGAGGGTTGTGGAGTGATTGTGATAATTGTCTTCGTAATCATAAAATGTCAAAGGTTAGCTCCTTTGTTTTGATAATTGAAGTGATCGTCACGTCGTGATAATTATTCGAGTAACCTTTTTTTTTTTTTTGTGCCAATATTCGATAATATAAGTATTACACATTGTTTCGAGGAAGACATAAACATTTATCAAAGAAAAAGGGATACATCTTATCAAGAAAAGAAAAAGTAATACATAAACTTGTTGTAAAGTGAAACGAATTGGAACATTTTTTTCACCTTATCTATTGTCCGCTTAACAAATTCAAAATCCTTTTTACTTTTCTCAATTCTTGGGCTCTCTTTAAGCCTTTAGTCTTTTGATCTTTTAACAGTTGGTTACAAAACACTTCTATAACTTAACAGATATAAACTACTGAAAACAATTAAAAGATTCAAAGTTAAGAATAGCTCATTTGCTCTCATTCATTGCCCTTTTTTGGATGGACTTTTGGTTCTTCTTCTAATTTATGCATCGCTAGAAGAAGTGTTAGCCCAAACTAAATCATCGGTTAGCCCAACACAATATATGAGAGTATGACTGATGATTACTAAACTTAAGTAGCCCATACGGATGATGTAAACCAAGAAAAAAAGCCTATACAGAGTTACGGTCCTTACGGACAACAAACAATATTCTATAAGACGTTGAAGATATCATTTAAAATTTGCTAAATTACCAAAGAATTTAGAATTGCTATTATTTATACCAATTCACCATCTGGAATTACCCGTTGTTTAATATTATAGCATTGGAATCGTCAAAATCAACTTATCCGTACCGTAAGTTATAAGTATTTGTCCAATTGCGTCAAAATCTTATCACATCCTTATCTAACATTTTGTCATTTTGTATATTCGTAAGTACTTTTTTTTTTGTATATTCGTAAGTACTTACGAAAGCTTTTGTAATTTGTGTACTTACTTTACTTTAAATCTCTTTCAGGTTTCCGCGTCTACAAAATCAAATAAGAAAATTTACGGAGATAACTTTACAATTATATTGGATTTTTCAAGCTAAAAGTCAGATCACATGTTATTTGACAAAAAAGAAAAAAAAAAAAAGAAAGTCAGATCACATGTTTAGCCTTTGACTCTTTCTTCTTATAAATTTGTAATAGCTTTGAGCCTTTGACTCTTTTTTTTTTTTTTTATAAAGTTTGAGCCTTTGACTCTCGCTCTTGAATAAGAAAACAATACTGTATAACATTAAAGAAATAGGAAAAAAAGACCAAGAAAGAAAAAAGAAAACTGTTTTTGTCTATTTGACTTCTTTATTGAACAAAGCAAGAAGAAATTGGTCATGACAAATATTTGGTCGAGATTACCCTACAGTCGACGAACATATGACTCGGCAAAGTATAGTAATATACGTTACATACGTTACGAACTCAATGACTACATTAATAACGTATAAAATATGTTAGAATCTTTCAACGGCGAATACTTCCATCAACCAAAACCTTTTATTAATTCTAAGGTACAATCAAAGTACACAAATCTCCAGTATCTGTTGCATGTGTTATACGGAAAATTAAATTATTACTTTGGAATATATGATTGGGACATCTCTATTTGGACAACAAACTATTCCAATATTTTGATCGAAATATAACATTTTCAACTTTTTATACATTTAGGAATTAGGATGTCTATTATATCATTATTTACACGTAATTTTTTTATATATTAATATTAAGTATTTATATCATTTTCGAAATTTTTAATAGAATATAAAGTAATATACAAATAGGAGAAGATACTGAAAAAACTGGAAAAAAAAAATTATAAACAGAATTAATTAATGTAACAATAAAAACACAAAAAATAATCTTTTTAGTAGAGTCTCAAGATGAAACATCGATTCCGAACCACGAATGTCGGACATTCACATGATTATAACCTCAATTCCAAAAAACTCGAGTCTTTATCGTTATTGTCACGAGCAACCATTTCCCTAAGCAAGCCCTCAAATTAAACTCTGAGTCTTCATCGTTATTTACACGTAAACATGTCTCCAAAGGTAGAACAATTCTCGGTTGATTTAAGATGACTAAGTAATTTAGGCGTAAATTTCACGGGTCCAAGGATGTACGGTGCGTCATGGATCATGCCTTCTAAATTATCTCATGGCCATGCAAACATACTGAGCATTTTATTTATTTTATTTTTAGTTTGTGGTTTAAATTTATTCTTATTTGAATATCTCAATAATATGTACCTAATATATATATATATTTTAAGTTTCCAGGAAATGATTAAGCATTGTACATACACCACATAAAACTAAACTTAAGTTCTTCTAATTAGCTAAGCAGCCTCATACTTTTTTTTTTTTTTTTTTTTTTTGACCGCCGTAACGTCATACTTGGATTGGGCGGCTGGACTAAATCATAAATTTATAATAAAATTTTGAGTAGAATAAAATGGGATATTCTTATAGTTTTACCCTAATTATGAACCCTTATCAAACTAATGAAAAATCAAAGAATATATCATGGAAATTTAATGGTAAGTTCGTTACCGTAAAGTCTTTTTCTTTCTTCCTCTATAAAATACTTAATTGGTTACTCTTTTTGGCACACTTGCTAAATGCTCCCAAACTGATCCAAAGCCCCCATAAAGAGAAAGAAACAAAAAAAAAAGATCATGAACACGATCTTAAAAAAACTATCGTGCTTTAAGAAAAAGGTTAAATCTATACGAATATTCGATTCCAGGTCACTATCTTGTTCGTCTTCTTCCTCATTTACTCCTCAAAAATTCGACGTTTTTCTAAGCTTCAGAGGCAAAGATACTCGCAAGAACTTCATCAGTTTTCTCTACAAGGAGTTAGAATCAAAAGGGATTCGAACTTTCAAAGACGACAAGGAACTAGAGACAGGCCGTCCGATTACACCGGAGCTTCTCCACGCAATCAAAGGGTCGAGAATCGCCGTCGTGGTGGTCTCTGTGAATTACCCTGCTTCGTCCTGGTGTCTCGAAGAGCTCAGGGAGATTTTGAAACTTGAGAATCAGGGTTTGCTCACCGTGATACCCATTTTCTATGAGATTGATCCTTCAGCCGTGAGGAGACAGATCGGAGTAGTCTCGAAACAGTTCAAGAAGCATGAGAAGAGAGAAACCAAAGAGAGAGTCAAATCGTGGAGGGAAGCGTTGATCAAATTGGCTAGTCTCTCCGGCGAGTGTTCAAAGACTTGGTAAAATCTCCGAAAACTGTTTTGAATTGGCTCGGGAATATCAGATTGGGATTTGTTGAATCGTTTCTCAAAGTTTCAATTTTTTTTGGTCTCTGTTTCTCAAAGTTAGGATTTTTTTGTCTCTGTTTCTCAAAGTTAGGATCTTTGTCTCTGTTTCTGTTTTAGGGAAGATGACTCAAAGCTGGTCGACGAAATTACTGAGAAAATATCAAAAAAGTTGTTCTCAGTGACACCAAACAATGGTAATATCCTAGTTGGGATCGACCAACACATGAGAGAATTGTATCCACGACTTGATCTAAATTCCAATGAAGATGTTCGAATCATTGGGATTTGGGGAAGAGGAAGCATTGGTAGATCAGCACTAGCTAGCCACGTTTACCAAAACATCAACCATCACTTCGAAGCTCATTGTTTTCTCGAAGACGTGAGACGGATTTCGCTACATTCCCGTAAATCTCAATTACAAGACGAGCTTCTTTCGAAGATGCAAGGAGAAGGTTTGACAACAAAGTGCTCTCGTAGGTGTCTTAAGACGATCAAAGCAAGGCTAAGGAACAAGAAGGTTCTTCTTGTGGCCAACGATGTGGACAAGATCGAACAATTCGATGCACTTGCTGAAGAATTTAACTGGTTTGGTCCAGGGAGCAGAATCATTATAACCACACAGGATAGGCAATTGCTTAAATCATCAGTAGTGAGGAGTGTCTACGAAGTTGAGCTCTTGAGATGCTACGAAGTTCGTCAGCTCTTTAGGTCAGATGCCTTCAAGCAAAGAGACGATCCTGTTGGTTTCGAGCAGTCTAAATATCAAGCCATGAATCTTTCAGGTCATCTTTTTTTTACCTTCAAATATCTATTCACTTTGTTGTGTGACAGAGGTCAACTTAGAGCAAAAATAAATGCATTAGTGTATAGTCTTTAGATTCATTTGATTCAAAGGATAATCTTTTAAATACAGTGTAGATTTATAGAGAAAATAAGATAGTCTTAAGATTTAGGAATATTAAATTGATGTATTTTGTTTGTTCCTTAGTTTTTTAAGAATGTTAAGCCATTTTTTGGATCTGGATGTACCAGTTGTATGTAATACTGTTCTTTAATAAGAAATAAAGAATACACCATTTTTTAAAGATTTGTCTGTACAATTCCGACTGGTAACGTGCAGTTTTTGGTGTGTTTTTGATATTTCGATACGTCCAACAAATTATTAAATACAGGAGACATTAAACTTGCTAACTTTTCGAAGTTGGAATCTACAGGTCTAAAACAGAGTAGAAAAGCTTAAAACTATTACATGATGATCCTCCAATACTACTAGTAATAGTAACAGTGTAATACTGGTCAAAGCGACAAAGCCACTGACAAATTTCTCGCTTTTGCCTCATAATGAGGGAAACCCTCATCTGCTTTTTTGATTTATGCTTTTTGGGTACTTGGAAAATTCAGTCACAGAATTATGTATTTGGTGGAAAATATGAATCTTAAACTTTATATAGCCGAATAATATGAATTATGACTGACAGAATGAAACTGGGTTGATCAAAAAGAATAAATCAGAGTAAACTGAATCAGCTGACAAAAATGGGAACAAAACATTTCGGGTTAAAATTTGGCAGCGATTATGTCTTATTTTATAATCCAAAACAAATTGCTAAGTTAGTCCAAATGAATAAAATTCTAAGTTTTTATTTAACTTTAAAAACTTTTATAAGAGAAAATATAAATAAATAAATTATTTAAGAAACAAAAATATTAAAAATTAACTGTTCATTTGGTAAAACAAGACAGTCGTAAACTTTTTGTAATTTTTAAGCGATTCATAATCGTTTTATTTGAACTTCTAATCGTTTTTCTAATTCATTATATATATATCAACCATCTGTTTTGTTCGTCTCTTCAATTCATTGATACTAGTATATCTCCCGTGCTACAGCACGGGCTGATTTTTCAGTTAGATAATGTGCCGGCAATTTCCGTCAAATTTGTTTATATATATTACTGTATTGTGTATATGTTCGTTTGGATACGTTGTAGTGTTTGGTATCATAAGTTGGTTTTTTGGCTTCTCGGGGAAATAACAAAGTTTGTTTTCAATTCATGAGAACGTTTAAATATTTTGGATTTTTTTTACTCTTTCTATTTGTAGTTTTGTACCATTTTTTTAGGAATTCTCATTCTCGTTATGTCTCGACCCGTCCCATCTTGATCCCGTCCCAAATATTATATGGGACACAAATGGGACCTAATTTTTAGTTCTCGAATTCCCGTCTCGTTTCTGTTACTGTAAAATCCCGTCCCATTTTTGTTCCTAGAAAATTCCGTCCCAAATTCCCGTTTGCTTACCCCTAGTGATGTGATATCGCCATTTAAATCCATAAAATTTCTGTCAAAAAATCTGAGTACGCAAATTTTCCGTCAAAAAGATAAACCCGCATATTACTGGTAAAAATGTAAACTCACTCCTGCAGAAAACGTGAATCCGCATATTTTTCATTAAAAGATTGAATTAGTAAATTATTCACCGAAAAAACGTAAATCCAGAAATTTTTCGTCAAATATGTGAACCCACATATTTCCCGCAAAAAATTTGAATTCGTATATTTTCAGCCAAAAAAAATTGTATTCGTAAATTTTTCCCCGAAAACTTGATTCCGCAAATTTCCTGTCAAAAAGGTGACCCTACAATTTTTTTTGACAAAAACGATAATTCGTATTTTTCTGCCTAAAATAAGATTCCACAAATCCGCAAATTTTTAATTAGCAAAATCAGATTAGTTAGTATTTAGTTTTAATTTTTAAAGAAATAATTAAATACAAAACAAAAATTTATTTAACAAAATTGGATTAGTTAGCAGTTATAAAACTTGGCTTTGTTGTTTAATCAATAAAACATAATTCCCAATACAATTGGGAAACGGGGAGATAAAAGAACATATTTATTTATGTTCATTATATTCGTCTAATGAAAAATAAAATTCTAATAGATAAATGTTAAACATGAGTGATCGATCAATGAAGATCAAAAGCCAAAAGTCCCATCTTCATGTTTTGTTATGTACAGACAAAGAGAGAACACAGGTCACTGAAAACAAAGTACTACTCATATACAAAACAAATACAACTAATTAATGTGATCATTTTATTTCAGTATACACATGGAACCATGTTCTTTAAAGAAATTTATCTTATCTTCAGTTATACTTGAACGTATACTTGAACGTTCTTGAAGTAACTCGCTTTTCCCCAATCTTCCTCTGCTAACGGCCTGCTTCCCATCTGAGTGGTCGTGTGTTGTCCTTCCTCAGACTGCGAGTTAACCACTTCGCCTCCCCATTCGATCATCGATTTACTTTCTGATAAGTAAAAGAAGCGTGAAGCTGGCCCGTAACCGATT
This sequence comes from Erysimum cheiranthoides, assembly GCA_011420285.2. NCBI lineage: Eukaryota > Viridiplantae > Streptophyta > Magnoliopsida > Brassicales > Brassicaceae > Erysimum > Erysimum cheiranthoides. The sequence goes on along the minus strand of CM022179.2, from coordinate 3,706,187 downwards.
ATGTATTTCTCTCCAAATTGTAAACACCAATGTCCTTTGGAGTCCTAAGAGATAACAAATTGAAATTTACCAAACCGAAGCTAAACCAAAACTGGCCACAAGGGAAAGTTTTATTAAACTTACGGTCTTGGTCTGCTTCTTCAACCATCTTTCGCACCTCAGCATCAGTGAAATTCTCACCTAAGTCTTTTGCCATGCGTTTAATATTATCCAGAGATATCTTCCACTGGAGGAAAAAAGGTTTATTAATTTCTATAAAAAAATAAAGAAGCTTGAATGAAGTAAATACATTTTGGTCAAGATCAATGATCTGGAAAGCCTTGGTGAGCTCTTCTTTTGTGTCTCTTTCACCAAACTTAGCAGGCAATCATCATATGAACAAACTCATAAAAATCTTTGGCTCCAAAAAAATTTAATACTCTTATCCACTAAATATGCAATCAAATTTTGAACTATCAAGCTCGAATGTGGTTACCAACCTTGGTCAATGACTGATTGCTTCCCTCTGATGGATTCAATTGCAGATTTCAAGTTATGAAAATCTTTAAACAACTGTTTCCTAAAGCGCTTATCATCAGCAAAAGTAAGAACCAAATGCAGCACAACAACATTGGTAGGACATGGCTTCTTATTGGTTGAGGACTCATTACCACCATCGTTATTCCCCTCAGGTTTCCTTTTTGACAGTGGTGTAACAGGATGGAGTGAGTCAGGTTCATTTGTAGATTCTCCGTTTGTGATCATGAGAGACCCCTATAAATAATGTTAAATATCTATATCACATAGGCCATATATTTTTCTATATAGATCATGTAAAAGATTAATAAACAAATTTACCTGATCGCCAGAAATGATTGAGTTCGGATTAAGATACAAATCAGATTCCTCTATCATCATCAACTCTTGAATTTTATTTGGCAGCCAAACTTTAGCAACATTATAGCTATCATACCCACCAATCACATTCTCTTTTTGATGACAAAGAAGAAACTGGTATGTCTGCCCACAAATAGCAGTTAGGATCTCCGGAAAAGCCTCCGGATCCTCAATCTTCACAAAGCCAAAAAAAAAAATGAGAATGGGTATGTATATCAATAATGGAAACTACATGAATATTGAATAAATTTAGGATGTACAACCTCAGTGTAGTTTCCATTAAGAAGCTCTGCTGCAGTGATACCTCCAAGAAGTTCTTTTGCGAAACTGTCAAACAACATACACTTTGCATGTCCTGACTGGTCCATGATGTTCAAATGAAGCCAAAACCTAGGTAACATTGAAAATATGAATAAAGCACAAAATAACATAATACTCACTATGTAATAATCAATTAAAATGCGACATTATTACTTTGGAACAACAGATTTGGCGTAGTTGTTACATGTTTCACACCAAAATCTTGGTTTAGCCTGGATTGTAACATCCTCCAACTTAATAGAATCCTCTTGGATAACCTTTCTGTTGCAGTTGCGACAACTGATGTAATACCAAGGCCAGTCTATGTCAAGAGAGTGCACTGTACATAGCGTGCGGCATTTACCAACCTAAAATGTGATATATTAGATGAAATTAACAAAAAGTGAAAGGCCAAAAAATGCAATTTTTTTTATAGTTATACCTCGGTCTGAAGAAGAAGTTCAGATATTAGAAGCCTAGGATGCTGGAGACAGGCGTCGACCTTTGAAGGAACGTAGATTCTTTTCTGTCCCAAATCTGAAACTGTCAATGTACCACCATTATCTGAAAGACTATTAAAAGTATAATATGTTAATTACGTTCACAATTTAAAATTATATAATGTGTGTATATTGAGAGAGAGTTGAAAGACACTTACTTTCCGCGATACTCAACGATCTCTGGCAGGTCTGTATCGACTATAACTTGTGAAGCATCGAAAGCATTTGAAATATTTCTTATTTCTATACGTAGTAGGACAAAAATGTATAATCATATATTTGTAAGTTATCACATAAGCATAGAAAGTAAAATCTATATAAGTAAAAGTCAATACAGTACCGTTGAATACACCAAGCTTCGCAAACCTAATGAGGCAAATTACCATACCATCGGTAGATTTCTGATTCGCTTCATCAATCATTTCTGCAAACTTCCCCCATAGAGTACATGGCACACGATTGTTCCTTTACAAAAATACACAAATGTTAGCAAATAAACAAATTGAAATTAAGTTATTAATTACTAAAGTATATGGACTATTAATATTAAATTATAATCATATTTCATACTCAACGTCCAGGAGATTGAAATCAATTTTCCTGTTGGACTTGTTATTGGTAATGAGATCTTTAAGTTCACCACAGTCAGCAATGTGACCAATTACATCTGCAATATAAAAGCGAAGGTCACTTTTAAAATAATATTAAAAATTAGAAGAAGTAAATAATGTATTAAAAATATATGAGACGAACCAACTAATATATTGTTATTCAGAGTTCCAGCAAGGATAGCATCAAAGGTAGCGAAAGAGAAAAAATTCGAATCATTGACCACCTCAGAGGGAGCGACAGCAGTGTTGTATAGAAACGCAATCTTATACCTTAGATCCGACACTCTGTAATTACCGGTTACCGGATTCAATGTCATGGTGGTGATGATCTTCCAACTTCCGACAACCAAGCATCTTTTGAACTTCTTCACATGTTCTTTTCTAACAGTTACAGACATTTTAGCACCCTGAAAACGAAAACATAATAATAATTAACGTTTATATAACATAGAGAAAGCATAAAGTGTAAAGTAAACGACATACAGATTCATCGGCGATGATTAACTCAATCGTTTCACCACTCTTAAGTGAGTATTGTTTGTAAGCGTGAAGTATTTTTCACTTGAATACGCCACGCAGTCTTGAAAGGACGGAGGTCCTTCAAAGGTGTGATGAGAAACTGCCTAGCTGCCATGGAAACAAAAGTTGGAAAAGCGTTTATGGAAATGTGTGTGGATGAGTGATTGTAGACTAATGGAACGTAGTATATATAGGATGAAGAACTAAGAATATTCGCACAAGATCAGTATCCGTTCAGTTTAGGTTAGATAAGGATGAAAGATAAGGATATAAAATTTACCAATAACAACTTAGAATATAGCAGAATCAAGGTGAGTAAGATATATTCCTAAAATCGTTTGATTTGATTGTTTTTAAATTGTTGTATTAGTAGTTTTTTTCCAACATCGCATATTCCTATTTAGAAGTTGTTTTTTGGAAATCTAATTAATTGATTTAAAAGAGAATTAATTAGTTTACTGTTTTTAATTAGAGGAAGTTAATATTCGCCAAGATCTTACTAAATCCTCAAAATTCTCAACGGTTTCAAGAGCTGCTCAAAACCAAATGCTGAATGGAAACGATTAGATTATTTAGATTATCAAAATTAAAGGATACGATCTAATAGCTTTGTGCAAGTTCGTCACATTATTGGAGGAAAGAGTAAACATGATCTTATGAATTTGCTCAAGTGGCTCTTCCAAACCAGCCTTGGTAGGCTTAATTGCTTGATAAGCCATATTTTCAGCTTCTTCTGTAAAATCACAAAACACACGAAACGATCGATCACATAAACAAAAATTTCCGGAAATTACAGGTCAACATGAACAATCAAAAACTTGGGTAAGTGAATAAACCTGTGAGACGAACGAATAGATGTAAATAGAAAATTGATTAAGGCAAAATCTCCTCAACTGAATTGGTGTCATGAATTAGATCAGCGCAGAGAGAATTGATCGGAGATCCACGGAGAGATGGACTGTGTTTTGGCGGTGAAGATCTTTAAAGCCGTCACCACTCTATTATGATTATGAATCAATCCGAACATGAGCTTTTTTCAATGGCTTCCTTTGCATCAGCTTCTTCTCCTTCGAGCTTCCCATTCCAGTATTGATCAAGCGGAGGCCCAAATATAGCTTTCCCTGAAACCACACCAATACTGCAAAAACCAAATATAAATTTCAGATTGACTCATTATCATAATTAATTGTAAATACACAAATCATGGATCTGATATGATAAAACATTGATTTTTTGTACTAAGTTTCAGAAATTGTAGTCCAATTCTTCAAAAATCATTTCGAATTCTACCTAAGTGAATGCATACAATGTTCAGATCGATTTTAATAATTGAAAAAGAAATCGATCTGCGGCATCACTACCGTTCAATTCCAGCCCCTAAGGTAAAAAGATCAAATAAGAATTTATACTGCTACAACTATTTTTCTTATTTCGTCTGAAGAAAAAAACCATTAACAGTTTAAAGAGCGAGTAAGAAGAAACCATAAAGAGAAGATGATTACTTTGATTGCGGATTCATCCATTGGAAAGAGCGATTTAGCGACTCGCGTCCGAGCGAAGCTGAAGAAACACAGAAAGGCGAAAAAGTCAATCGCAAATTGCAAATCGAGAAAAGCTGTGACGGAAACCAAACGGATTAAGTTACCGGCGGTTGCAGAAAACTTAAGAGTTTTGGCCGGTTAGTTCCCGGTTGCCGGAAAGTCTCCGTACCGAGCCTTTTAGTGAAAATTTTGAGGAACTGAGCAAGAGCGAAGGCAAGAACAGCAGAGAAGATTGGGAGATTATGAGGAAACAGATTTTGCGACGGAGCGGATCCGTACAACCCCTATTTCCGCAGCTTAACGACCCAGCGTCCGCCGCTGTCATCACCTCGTCCATTCGTGCGACGGAAGAACTCAGATATCAGTAAGGACGATCGAAAATCAAATGACCCGATTAGAAATCTCGCGGGTCATATAACCCGCGTGTATATCCGAGTAATGGGTACATAAAATGACCAACTTACCCTTGCGAGATTTTTTGTTACAACTATACCCGATGGCATCTGTTCGTAAATATTAAGATAATTTTGCCCACTTTTCAAAATGTACCTCCCGATTAATAATATAGATGATCAGCAGTAACTAAACAAATTGTTAACCCTCCAACCACTTTAAGCTAGGCTACAATTCAAAGTCAATAAATATTGATACAGCAGAAAAGTAAAAAACTTAGATGATACTAATTTCCATTCATTAATATTATTTAATTCATGCTCATCTCTTGACAAAAAAAAAAAAAAATCATGCTCATCTTGTTTTGGCTGCCGATGTTTTCTCTTTTTCACACAAATCCCTCTTTCTGAGTAGTTAACGAAACAGAAGCTGACAAAAAAAAATTCGCCAAAAAAAAAAGAAAATGCCAGGAAATACACTAGTATATGAGTCAAAGTCTTTGTTCAACTCTTCAAGTGGCTATAAATTTGCTTGAGCTATTAATTTATTTTCTATCACTCAATCCAGATGTCTCCTACTGCAACTAAGTTCGATGTTTTTCTGAGTTTCAGAGGGCCCGACACTCGTCGCAACTTCATTAGCTTTCTCTACAAAGAACTGGTTCGAAGGAACATTCGAACCTTCAAAGATGACAAGGAGCTCGAGAATGGCCAGATGATTTCGCCGGAGCTCAACCGCGCCGTCGAGGAGTCGAAATTCGCCGTCGTTGTGGTCTCCGAGAATTACGCTGCATCTCCATGGTGTCTCAAAGAGCTCGTCAAGATCATAGATGCCCACAACAAGGGCTCCATCACCGTGATGCCCATTTTCTACGGCGTGGATCCGTGTAAGTTGAGGAGGCAGACCGAAGAAGTCGCTGAACAGTTTAAGAAGCACGAGGCTAGAGAAGAAGATCAAGAAAAAGTGCGTTCATGGAAACGAGCATTGACCACTTTGACGAATATCTCCGGCAATTGTTCAACGAAATGGTGAAATTTCGTAACTTGATGATAAAGATTGCATTTTTTTTTTATTGTTAGATTTGATTTGAATCGCTTACTAAAGGTTTCGATTTGTTTTCTCTCTGTAGGGAAGATGATTCGAAGATGGTCGACGAAATTGCTGACAAGATATCAATAAAGCTGATGACTGTTACAACAATAAGCAATAGGAGTAAACTCCTTGGGATTGGTACACACATGAAAGCTCTTAACCGATTAATGGATTTGAATTCCAACAAAGGTTTGAGATTAGTTGGGATTTGGGCAAGAGGATGCAATGGTAGATCAGCTCTAGCTAAATTTGTGTATCAGGACATCTGTCAACACTTTGAAAGCCATTGTTTCCTGGGAAGCGTGAAAAGGATTTCACAGGGTCGCCACTTAGCGCATCTACGCGAAGAGTTTTGGATAAGGATTCAAGGAGAACACTCGAGTAAACAGAATCTCAAGGACCAAAAGGTTCTGCTTGTGGCTGATGATGTCAATAAGCTTGAACAGTTAGATGCTCTTGCAGAGGAGTTCAGCTCTTTTGGTCCGGGGAGTGTTGTTATCATCACTACACAAGACAAGCAGCTGCTTATTTCTTTTGGTATAAAGCTTGTCTACGAAGTTGAGCTTTTGAAATTCCAGAACGTTTGTGAACTCTTCCGACAATTCGCCTTCAAAGAGAGACACATTTCTGCTGCGTTTGAGTTGGCTTCGTATAGGGCAATGCATCATGCCACAGAATGGTTTGCTTGTCTAAGTGGTAGATCTGGTTTTTTTCTTTTCTTTTTTTCTTTTTTTTTGTGTGTTTGTGTGTGTGTGTGTCAACAAAAGTGGTAGATTTGGTTAGGGGTAACTGGGCAAGTGTTATAGTCATCTCTTTTCATAGGCATTAAGTTAACTAAACTTAGTAAGCTGTGGCTTACAAATATCAATGTTTTTGTCTATTTTTTCGAGTGGGTCGCTGGTGTGTATACAATAATAACATTTTGATTGGATTACATAATATACTAGGTTTTTTTTCGAGTTTTGGATTTAGATGTTTCAATATGCGCAACATTTTCAATGTTTCCTAACTCTCATTCTTTGATTTTGTTTTTTCTTTGCTTTTTCAAAGGAAAAAAGAATAATAACTAAAAGTTGAAACCTAAAATGACTAACATGGAAAGCATGACCAAACTCGAATAGAGTTGATCCTAAATCGAATCAAAAATTTAAAATATCTACGAACAGAAGCTGACTCTCAAGATTCGAATATCTGAACTCGATCCGAGTAACCAAATGCTTAGACCTAGCCTTTTTACATCTAATAAATATAATTTACAAACATCCTATTTATATATTTTCTAGAATTAATGAACAATATAATCTTGCATGTTAAAATACAAAAATCGATTAATCTGTGCATTTTTAATTATAACATACATGTTGTGTGTCTCCTTCTAACTCTTAAAGAACTTAATCAATTTTTATTAAAAAAAAAAAACCACTATACAGAGTTTGTATATTTTCCTGGGATTCCCACGCCCATCTGTTCTTTAATTGCAAATTTCCAAGGACAGTTTGGTTGTCCCTCACCTCACATTTATCTGCTATTCTGCTGCTACCTCTTGGATCTTACTGCCGCATGTTTACTTTCAGACTACGATTGTTGTGAAGCTTCTCATCCAGGCTGCTGTTTACTTGATATGGACTTGTAACTTTTTTTTTTTTGTCAATGAGGACTTATAACTAATAGCTTTATATAATAAGATATTTCATAAAATTCACGTCATGGAGAAAGAAAAAACCAAAAAAAAAAAAATTCGATCTCGTTATTTTCAAACCAGATCTCCAAATCAAACTGAATACGTAGTGATCTATTTTCTGCGTTTACTCGTTTTATGTTTACACAGCCCGACTACTACCCGAAGTGTGGTATTAGATATTAGTTATAAGTCACAATACAGTTAATAAGCTCACTTTGATTTAATTTTTCATCATTTTCTTGGAAAAGAATGGGAATTTTACTACTTTTTTTTATTAGATGTTTCAAGAACACGTGTTCTTTTTTTGTTGTCAACAGTAAGTGGTATTTACATAACAATATCATTGTTTTGGGGGAATTTGTAGAGAATATCACTAGCAATTTTAAACAATTTAGCAAAATTGCATGAGAGGAAAATACCATAAAAATAGATTTTTTTTTTCTTTTTTTTGTTAACCGAGACATGTTAAAAGTTTTCTAGGTCCAAAAACTAATCCCACGAGGTCTAAAATAGAATATTTTAAGATTAAAAGAATCTATATTTTGTTTTTTTAATACATAAATCTATATTTTGTTAAAAGGCAAATTGATAAAAATTATAAATGAATAATAAAGGGTTTTGTGCAAAAAAACCCTCCAAGTGAATCATTTTTGCAATTTAACCCTCTAAGTCGAACTTGTGCAAGTCAATACCGTGAAATCAAAAGTCATCCGCAATATAAACTTTCCCCGTATTGATGACGTGGCATCCATTAAACATAAGAGTTTTGTGCAAAAAAACCCTCCAAGTGAATCTTTTTTTGCAATTTAACCCGCAAACCCGCAAAACCGCATCGGGCAAATCCGCATAACGCGTAACCCGCAACAGATTGACCCGCAAGACCTGCTTCTTTTTGGGCACATAAACTGTTGTCCAAGCCCGCTGCGAGTTTGCGGGTTTGCGGGTGACTCGCATAATTTTGAGGGCTCATCGGGCAAACCCGCATAACCCGTAACCCGCAACGGGTTGACCCGCAAGACCCGCTTCTTTTTGGGCACATTAACTGTTGTCCAAGCATGTCCCACCGTTATGTTTTTAACGGATGTCACGTCATCAATACGGGAAAGGTTTATATTGCGGGTGACTTTCGATTTCATGGTATTGACTTGCATAAGTTCGACTTAGAGAGAAAAAAAAAAGTTCGACTTAGAGGGTTAAATTGCAAAAAAGATTCACTTGAAGGGTTTTTTTGCACAAAATCCTTATGTTTTTAACAAATGCCACATCATCAATACGGGGAAGGTTTATATTGCGGGTGACTTTCGACTTCATAGTATTGACTTGCACAAGTTCGACTTAGAGGATTAAATTGCAAAAAAGATTCACTTCGAGAGTTTTTTTGCACAAAACCCAATAATAAACAACACCAATTTATTTATTTTTACATCCAACGACACCAATTTAAAAATATCTCCCTTATTAACAAAAGAAAATGCGAAGAAATTTTCAGAAGAAGAAGAAGAAGAAGAAGAAGGAGTCTCTGTGAAAGTCTTGCCATGGTTAACTCGCCCCAGGAGTTTATAAATACGACTTACTAGCTCCATTTCTCTTTACTCATAGAAAGAATATGTCTGATACTCCAATAACCCTCCAAAAGTTCGATGTTTTTCTGAGTTTCAGAGGACTCGACACTCGTCGCAACTTCATCAGTTTTCTCTACAAAGAACTGGTTCGAAGGAACATTCGCACTTTCAAAGACGACAAGGATCTCAAGAATGGCCGGAGGATTTCTCCGGAGCTCAAACGCGCCATCGAGGAGTCTAAATTCGCCGTCGTTGTGGTCTCTGTGAACTACGCTGCGTCTCCTTGGTGCCTCCAAGAGCTTGTGAAGATTATGGATTTCGAAGACAAGGGTTCCATCAAGGTGATGCCTATCTTCTACGGCGTGGATCCGTGTCATGTGAGGAGGCAGATCGGAGAAGTCGCTGAACAGTTTAAGAAGCATGAGGATAGAGAAGATCATGACAAAGTCCTTTCATGGAGGCAAGCATTGACCAATTTGGCAAGTATCTCCGGCGATTGTTCATGGAAATGGTGAAATTTCGTAACTTTTATTATAAAGCTCGAATTTTTACTGTTAGACTTGTCTGAGTCTTTTTTCCCTGATCTCGCTTTAGGGAACATGACTCGAAGATGGTTGACGAAATTAGTGACAGGATATCAAAAAAGCTGATGATTGATACAACAAGAAGCAATGGGAGTGACCTTGTGGGGATTGATGCACACATGAAAGCTCTTTACCGATTATTGAATTTGAATTCTAAGAAAAGTGTGAGAGTGATTGGGATTTGGGCAAGAGGAGGTAATGGTAGATCGGCTCTAGCTAAATTCGTTTATCAGAACATTTGTCAACACTTTGAAAGCCATTGTTTCCTGGAAAGTGTGAAAACGATTTCTCAGGATCGCCACATGTCGCATCTCCATCAAGAGTTTATGATAAGGATTCAAGGGGAATGCTTGAGTAAACCAAGGCTCAAGAACCAAAAGGTGTTACTCGTGGCTGACGATGTTAATAAGCTTGAACAGTTAGATGCTCTTGCAGAGGATTTCAACTGTTTTGGTCCGGGGAGTATAGTTATCATCACTACACAGGACAAGCAGCTGCTTATCTCTTCCGGCATAAAGCTTGTTTATGAAGCAGAGCTTCTGAGATTCCACAAAGTTCGTGAACTCTTCAGACAACTAGCCTTCAAAGAGAGAGACTTTTCTGCTGCGTTCGAGTTGTCTTTGTACAGGGCAACGAATCTTGCCATGGAATGGTTAGGTTGTCTACGTGGTAGATCTGGTTAGGGGAAAGTGTTAGAATCAATTTATAAAGCTCAAGTCCTTTTTACCATATGAATTAAGTTAAGAATGACTAAACTTAGTATGATGTGATTGTGGCTTAGAAATAGGAATGTTTCTTACTATTTTTGGAGTGTGTTGCTGGTGTATAGAAGAATATTATTCTTTGATTGGATTAAATGATACAAATTCTTTTTCAAGTTTGGGTTTTGATGTTCCCACATGCCCAACAAATTTGTTGAGGAGATCTGAAATTCCTAACTTTCATTTCTTGATTTTGCTTTTCCCAAGGAAAAAGAAAAAAGAATAATAACTCAAAGTTGGAACCTAAAATGACTAACATGGAAAAACAGAGAAAGGGAAGCTTTTGAAGAGGAAGATCCTAAAAGCGTGAAAGCTCTGATCTTACACTTTCTCTCACTGACACTTTTTTTTGTCTCAGAAAGACAAAGAATGGGTACTGTTTCTCTCTCTGTCTGGCAATTTCCATTGTCCAATTTATGCTTTTTGATTATTCCTCATTGTTGGTTTGGTTCTTACGCTTCTATGTCTATCGAATATAAAATTCTTTGTTATTTCGCTAGCAAATCATCTTGTAGATCCATGTAAATTGATGTAATGCATCTGCATGCGTCAACAATACTTTGATTGCAAAAATTGTTTGATTCGATTGTTAAATATCTCAATGAGGAGCCATTGATTGTTTATTAAATATTCCATATTGGATGCAGATAAGAGCGATGGATGTTGTTCTGTACAGCTTATTGACGGAGATGGTATATACAATGTCTCTGGCATTGATCATTTCATTAAAGATGTGAAACTAGGAGAGTGTGGCCTTTCTTATGCTGTTGTCTCCATCATGGGTCCTCAAAGCAGCGGTATACATTCTTTTCAAGAGTAGAGAGTTTTATAATACTCAGAATCTTACAGAATACTAGCTTCTAACAGTTATCCAGTTTAGTTAATTTACAAAAACTCTTGTGATTTGACAGGGAAGAGTACACTATTGAATAATTTATTTGGAACCAACTTTATGGAGATGGATGCATTTAAGGGAAGGTATAGTTTCATCTGATAGTATTTCCTTTTGACTTCCGTGTTAAAGTTTGTTACCTGATTAAGAACTCGTCTACAGGTCTCAGACCACAAAAGGCATCTGGCTTGCAAGATGTGCTGGAATTGAGCCTTGCACCCTTGTTATGGATTTGGAGGGCACAGATGGAAGGGAGCGGGGAGAGGTTATTTTGCTTCATTGTTTTGGTTTAGTGTGCGGCATTGATTGGCTTTCTTTTACATAAGTTTTCTATAAATGGTGTCCTCTTTTGGCCAACCAGGATGATACTGCATTCGAGAAACAGAGTGCTCTTTTCGCTCTTGCTATCTCGGATATCGTCTTGATAAACATGTAAGACTGTGGTAGAAATTTTCAAATATCAAAGCTTTCGGTTCTGTTGAAAGGAAAGTGTTTCGTTACCAATTCTCAATGTTTGTGCTTTTAGGTGGTGTCACGATATTGGCCGTGAACAAGCTGCTAATAAACCTCTCTTGAAAACTGTCTTTCAGGTATTTTTTGTGATGCTCAGAAAGTTAAAAACTCTTTAAAAATAGTTTCTTACTCTTAAGTTTGAATCTTTGGAGTTGTGTTTTACAGGTGATGATGCGACTGTTTAGTCCACGTAAAACAACAATGCTATTTGTGATACGAGATAAAACCCGGGTAGACTCTCCTCGTTTTTTCTTTATCATTCTTCTTACATTGCAGATCTGTAACTGCTGACCTGTGCATACATTGTTTTATTGATATGACTTTGGCTGCAGACGCCATTGGAAAATTTAGAGCCTGTCTTAAGAGAAGATATTCAGAAGGTAAAAGAGAAGTGACTTTCAGCTATTCCAAGTTGATATTCAAAGAAAGGCAGCTGATCACCGGTTTGTTCTGCATTGTGGCAGATATGGGATTCTGTTCCAAAGCCTGAAGCACACAAGGAAACTCCTCTAAGTGACTTTTTCAATGTATGTTGCTACAGCTAGACTTATTAGCAAGAATGGTTGCCATATTTCAGAAATGTCATACTGTTTCTCTCTTTGATGGTTAGGTTGAAGTTGTTGCTCTTTCCAGTTATGAGGAGAAGGAAGAACAGTTTAAAGAGCAGGTGTGTGTATGTGAGAGGCCAAGCGTTTTACAGATGGTTGATACTTATGTTGTGTGTTTCAAATTGCATCTATTTCTAGACAGATTCAATTTTGTTTTGGAACTTAGGTTGCTAGTTTGCGACAACGGTTTATGCATTCTATTGCGCCGGGTGGTCTTGCTGGAGACAGAAGGGGAGTAATTCCAGCCTCAGGTTTTGCATTTAGTGCAGATCAAATCTGGAGAGTCATCAAAGAAAATAAGGATCTTGACCTTCCAGCCCACAAGGTAGCTTACAGTGCTAGTTTTAAACATTCTTTAAATTCCCTCTAAGCTCATTCTGCTTGCAGGTCATGGTGGCTACTGTGCGGTGCGAAGAAATTGCAAATGAGAAGTTTGCACATTTCATTACAAACGAGGTAATATTTCTGCAAATCTTGACTTTTACTCTTCACTGTTTGAAGTGTCTGTGTAAGTCCATAAACACTAACTAACCTTTTTGCTTCAAATACAGGACTGGCGCCGACTGGATGAGGAGGTGCAAGCTGGTCCAGTTTCTAATTTTGGAAAGAGGCTTACGACAATTCTCGGTTCTTGCTTATCAGAGTAAGCACATTGATTTTTATCAAGCTAACACTGTTGTTGAATTCAATATGAATGTCAAGATCAGTAAATTCATATAAGATTTACTGTTGTTTCTTAAATCTTCCTTGTGGATTTGATCTTCACAGTCCTCTATTTTATTAGATATGACGGGGAGGCTACATTCTTCGATGAAGGTGTCAGATCTTCGAAGAGACATCAGCTTGAAGAAAAGCTTCTCCAAGTAACGAACACAATCTAAGATCTCTTGAGCATGTTGTTAAAGCTATATGCAGTAGTGTCAATTTAGATAAATGAATGTTGATAGATTTTAACTTGTTTCTATCGAGCTTGGAGATCGATTATATGCTTCCTCACTTTTATATCACCTTACAGCTAGTGAATCCAGCGTTTCAAGATGTATTGGGACATATAAGATGGGGAATGCTTGAGAAGTTTAAGGCTTCTTTTGATAAGGCTTTAGGCATTGGTGAAGGGTTTTCTTCAGCTTCCCAAGATTGGTTCAAGGCTTGCATGACCCAATTCGATGAAGAGTGTGCAGGTGCCATCATTGAACAAGCTAATTGGGACACAGCGAAAGTACGGGACAAGCTGGTCCGTGACATCGAGGCTCACATTTCCTCTGTGCGGACTTCCAAATTATCTGAACTTACGAGTCTATACGAGGTAACAGAAAGAACAAAGAAAGCTTGGGAAATTCAGTTTCGTTACTGATTTAGCCTCTAATTTGCAGTCAAAGCTTCATGAAGCATTATCAGAACCGGTGGAAGCTCTGTTGGAAGGAGCCAACGATGAAACGTGGACAGCAGTAAAGAAGCTTCATCGGCGGGAAACTGAATCTGCAGTATCTGGACTCAGTAGTGCATTAGCTGGTTTTGACATGGAAGAAGAAACAAGAGATAGAATGGTGAAGAGCCTTCAGGATTACTCAAGAGGTGTCATTGAAACTAAGGCAAAAGAAGAAGCTGGAAGGGTTTTGATGCGTATGAAGGAAAGGTAGATATAGAAAGCCTTTCTGAACCAATTTATCTCAACTCTAAATTTTGAATTTGCTTTTGTTCCAGGTTTGCTTCAATCTTTAGCCATGATTCTGATTCAATGCCACGTGTTTGGACTGGAAAAGAGGATCTTCGAGCAATTACCAAATCAGCTCGATCTACTGTACGATTTGTTATTCATCTTAACGTTTTGTTTAACAGGCTTGAGAAAGCCTGAAAACGTTTTTATGCTTTCTTGTTCCAGTCCTTGAAGTTGCTCTCAGTAATGGCTGTAATTCGACTGGGGGATGAACTCGATAATATTGAGAAGACACTAAATGTTGCTCTGTTGGATTCAACAAAGAATGAAACTTCTAAAAAAAGCATCACAGCATCTGATCCACTGGCTTCGAGCACTTGGGATGAGGTATGTATGACTCTGCTTCAATATGTTTCAACTTCAATTGATTATTGATCTAAATAGATATGGTCCCATCTGTTCTAGGTTCCATCATCAAGAACTCTGATCACACCGGTGCAATGTAAATCTATATGGAGACAGTTCAAGACAGAAACAGAGTATACAGTGACTCAAGCCATATCTGCACAGGCATGATTACTTTACTCATAAGCTAGCTCTTCACCCTGCTTTATGAGTTCTAATATTTTAAAGTGTTTATACTAATTCAGGAGGCAAATAGGCGTGGTAATAACTGGTTACCTCCTCCATGGGCAATTCTTGCATTGATCGTTCTTGGATTCAACGAATTCATGACTCTTCTAAGGTCTCTCCATCAAAGCTAGTATTGATTGCATCATATCCAGTGATGATATTTAACATTCTGAAATCTCTTTTCCTTCTTCATGTAACAGAAACCCTCTCTATCTCGGTGTCATCTTTGTCGCTTTCCTTCTGGCAAAAGCACTGTGGACGCAATTGGATATCCCTGGCGAATTCCGCAATGGTGCAGTAAGTGTTTGCCAATCTTCTCACAGCTCATTAAAGTAGTAGTAACTTTTCATGAATCATGGACTTGAGAAAAGTTCAAGATTCAGGACTTCGTGATAATATTACTAATATGGTATGAATACCTATGGTTTCTTCAGCTTCCAGGGCTCATATCGATATCTGCAAAGTTTGTTCCCACGGTCATGAACCTTCTCAAGAACCTTGCCGCGCAAGGCGAAGCCCCTCCTGCAGCTAATCCAGAGAACCGTCGTTCGAGCAACAACACTTCTTCATCAGAAACTCCACCAGATCAACAAAGCTCCTCAAAAAAGGACTAAAGAGGAGAGGAACAAAGAATATCTCCTTACTGCAAAGGTTTGATCGCCAGTACTTAGGCGTTTTTTTTCCTTATTCCTGAGCCCAAAACGCTGCGTTTAGGGACCACTTGCTCTGTTTTAGACTTCTCTTTATACCCCAACTAAGTGACTTGAAACTTAGAAGCGTTGTGGTATGATTTGAATCGGTTGAATTATTTTCTCTTACACAAACCACAAAAAAAAAAAGTTGAAAAGCTATAACTATTTGTACGTTCTACAATAACTCGTTTCATGAAAGTGGAAGAAGCATGGGATAAGATGCCACTCCCATGAAAAGTGAGCAAATATTAATATTAACATTAACTGCCGAGTGGGTAAGTTTCATAACAGTTTTCTTTAAAAATATTATATATATATTCAGAATCCAACTCATGGATTGGTGTGTGTATTTATTATCTTCATCATATCTTTGTATATCCACCACCAATAACTCTGTCAATTATACTTTCTCCAGAAGATTAAACGAATATGAATCTCTACACTTAAATTTGGATACTACTTTTTATCTTATACAAAACTGTCCAATGACTTCGTGGGGTAATGGGTATTAACTATTAACATTCTTTTCTAATTTTTTGAAAATGATATGATTACTTTTCCCTCCCAAGAAACATTCGTTGATTTTTCGACAACATAATTCTATTTATGTGGCTGCTTAACTATTAAATGGAACTATTAAGTTATAGTAGTTGTTGTGACTGATATGAAGTCAGAGAAAATCTCATGCGATTTATATGACCAGACCACCGTACGTGATGGGGATGTGACATTTTTAATTTAACACTAACGTAAAATCTTCATTTTTTAAATTATGGCAACTAACTAATTCAATGTGATTTGTTAGTAACCGATGATCACATTAACGCTCAACCAAAATAAAACGGATGATATGGTTTAGGTTAGGTGAAGATCAATTAAATTACTCATTCCGTTTCAAAAAGAGTGTCGTTTTATGGTTTTATTTTCGTTTCACAAAGAGTGTCGTTTTGGGTTTTCAATGCAAAATTTAATAATTTTTTATGTTTTATGACTATTAGTATTCTGCAAATTGTTTTACTATTGGACATATTGTGTTTAGGTGTATAGGTAATGATGTTTTTGTTTAAAAAAAACAAAAAATTTAATGTTTTCTTAATCTGTGTGAAGAACTCTAAAACGACACTTTTTGTGAAACAGAGGGAGTAGTTGCCAAATAATTCA
Organism: Erysimum cheiranthoides; assembly: GCA_011420285.2. Taxonomy (NCBI): domain Eukaryota; kingdom Viridiplantae; phylum Streptophyta; class Magnoliopsida; order Brassicales; family Brassicaceae; genus Erysimum; species Erysimum cheiranthoides. The sequence continues at coordinate 3,689,611 of CM022179.2, read as the reverse complement.
CCCCTTAAAATTTTTTTTAAGAAACCATTAACCAACAGTCATAATTACTAGTATAAGTTTATACAGTAACTAAAAAATTACTTTGCTAATAATTAAAATTAGTTGCCAAAAACATGGCTATGTAAATTGTAGTTTGATTTGGTTAGGTGAAGATGATTTAATTGATACACTTTGAATCTATGAAGTCTAGATAGATCCAACGGCTACCAGACCTCCCACTTCAACCGTTTTCATATCGCCATTAATGACACAGACAAGCTGTACAACTTCCCTTCAATTTTAAATTGTTTTTATATGATACTACAGTAACTATTACTAATAAATTCTTTTTTACAGCTGGTCCCAAAATCTAAACAGAATCGTGTAACAAAACTGAGTTATTGTTCCACCAATTTAAATCCTAAAAACGTGAAAGCAAGCCTTTTAGTCCTTATAAATACAAAAATGTACTAATGTGGTAGTGATTGTTCTTTTTAATAACAGCGAAGTACTTATCATTAATTTCAATTGCTTGCAGGTTGCAACCAACAATTTTGTAACAATAAAAGTTTAATCTAATTTTGTACCAATAAGTAATCCGAAGACAGTTACTAGCTAGTAAATAAATTATTAGGTAACTATTTTATGAGTAAATGGGGGAACAATTAATTGAGAAAGATGATCACATGTCCTTTTCATTTTCTATTTTCGACAAAAATGGGACACACCCAAAATCAAATTTACGTTTTAGTGTAGACCACCACCATCTATTTATTAACTTATTTTTTTACTATATACTGTATAAGTTTTTACCGAATGTTGTCTAACCAAACTTCGATGTATCGATATACGTATACCTCGTATAAATGGTTACATATATGTAACAATATATAGAGACACATGTGGGTGTAATTAATATAGTTTTTTTTTTGGTAAAAAAAAGAAATGTAATTAATATAGTTGCTATGTTGGATCGTTAGTGTTATTTATAGGAGAAGAGGAAACACATAAAACAAGACCATTCATGAAAAGCCACATAAGAAGTTGATGCAGAAGCATTAAAAAAAAAACATTAAAAAAAAAGCTCTTCAGTTTTGGTTTCTGCAGTCTCCAATGGCTCTCAAGCTCTTTCTCTTTGCTCTTCTTCTCTGTCTCCCGACTTCTCTCTCCTCCACTGCTTCCAAAGGTCACTTCTCTCTCTTTCTTTCTCTCTCTCTCTCTTAAACACAATGCTCATTACATAGTTTAACTTATATTTTCTTCTTAGTGTTGGGTTTGTAGTAAACTCTGTTTTTTTTCCTTCTCACTTAGTCGTTGATCTCTGTAGTTGTGGAGCTCTGATTTTCGAAACCAGTTTATGTCCGAACTTGTTCATAGACATATACATTAAGTGGTGTAGTTACTTTTACCTACTACCCATATACATAGCTTCTCTTTCGAGAAACTCTGTTTCTTGATCCATCATGACTGAATCTGGAGTGATCAGTACACTAACAGTACAGTCTTTTTTACGCGTAACTGTTGTGTTTTTTTTGTGGGTTATGTATGTGCTAAGTACATTAAGTGGTGTAGTTACTTCTACCAACTACCCATATTGTTTTATTTCTTCTCTAATTAATAACTGAAACATATTAAAAGAAACATATTTTGTTTGTAGGGAAAGAGGAGAAGTTGAAGTTTAATCCATACAGATACACATTCATCGATAAAGCCAGCACATTCTCATCATCTTCCTCCTCTTCATTTTCATCCAACGGTCAAGATTCGTCCTACGATTACATAGTCATCGGAGGCGGAACCGCAGGCTGTCCTCTGGCCGCAACGCTGTCGCAGAATTTCAGCGTTCTTGTTTTAGAAAGAGGTGGCGTTCCGTTTACAAACGCAAACGTCTCTTTCCTCAGGAATTTTCACATCGGACTTGCTGACACGTCACCTTCCTCTGCGTCACAAGCGTTTGTTTCCACTGATGGCGTTTACAACGCTCGTGCTAGAGTTCTCGGCGGTGGTTCCTGTATTAACGCCGGTTTTTACTCCAGAGCCGATGCTGCGTAAGTCAATTATACGTACATAGCGTATAATTTTTACCTTTTTAAGATTAATAAAAAAATTACTATTGGTACGATCGTAGCCTCGTGTCCCTAATAGATATGCTACATTTATGAAACGCACCGATCGAGAATGTTGTGTGTTTTTTTTAATAATAATGGGACCATGGGCCTCGTCTTTTAATTATTCACACATATCAACAAAATACTATTAACTGAATTCTTTCTTCAGTAAAATCTGCAATAGTTTATTTTTATTTTACTTTTTTTTGGGCGATTTATTTATTTAACTTATTTTCTTTAAGTTTTTCTCTAACAAAAAATAATAAGAAAAAAAATTGAAAGGCTTATTGTCACACATTACAACATTCAGGTTTGTGAAGCGAGCAGGATGGGATCCGAAGCTGGTGAAGGAGTCGTATCCATGGGTGGAGCGAGAAATCGTTCATCAGCCTAAGTTAACGATATGGCAGAAAGCTCTCAGAGACAGTCTTTTAGAAGTTGGAGTCAGACCTTTCAATGGCTTCACTTACGATCACGTCTCCGGAACCAAAATCGGCGGTACAATTTTCGACAGATTCGGCCGTCGTCACACCTCGGCGGAGCTTCTTGCTTACGCTAACCCTCAGAAACTCAGAGTCTTGATCTACGCCACTGTGCAAAAAATCGTCTTTGACACTTCGGGTACTTATATACTCTTTGTGTCTACTACGAAACTCCTGTTTTGAGGTGTTTTTAAAAGGTTGATAAGTTTCAACTTTTTCTTTGGTTTTGAATGTAGGAACAAGGCCTAGAGTAACAGGAGTGATATTCAAAGATGAGAAAGGTAATCAACATCAGGCTTTACTCTCGAATAGAAAGGGAAGTGAAGTGATCTTATCTAGTGGAGCCATTGGGTCACCACAGATGCTGATATTAAGTGGAATTGGACCTAAGAAGGAGCTTCAGAGGCTCAAGATTCCTGTGGTTTTAGAGAATGAGCATGTGGGGAAAGGCATGGCTGACAATCCGATGAACACCATCTTGGTACCTTCGAAGCAGCCTATAGAGCAGTCTCTTATTCAGACTGTTGGAATTACAAAGATGGGTGTGTATGTTGAAGCTAGCACTGGCTTTGGGCAATCCCCTCAGAGCATTCATACTCACTATGGGGTAATGTCGGACAAGGTAACAAAAACTATATAGCTTTCTTCTTAGTGTCTTTGTAGGAGAATGTGGTTTGATGTTGAGGAGAGAATGGTCTTTTGATTTGATTTGGTTTGCAGAATGAATTGTTTTCTACCATTCCTGCAAAGCAGAGGAGTCCAGAAGCAACGCAAGCTTACATCACAAGAAACAAATACCAACTTCACGAAGCATTCAATGGAAGCTTCATCTTGGAGAAACTTGCTTACCCGCTCTCGAGAGGGCATTTGAGCTTGGTCAACACAAATGTAGATGACAACCCTTCAGTCACCTTCAATTACTTCAAACACCCGGTGGATCTCCAACGCTGTGTTGAAGCCATTCGTCTAGTTTCCAAAGTGGTGACGTCTAAGCGCTTCCTAAACTACACGCAGTGTGAGAAGCAAAACGTACACAGGATGCTTAGCTTAAGCGTCAAGGCAAACATCAATCTAAGACCAAAGCAACTGAACGATACCAAATCAATGGCTCAGTTCTGCAAAGACACTGTTGTCACAATTTGGCACTACCATGGTGGATGTCTTGTTGGTAAAGTTGTGAGCCCTGAACGCAAAGTTCTTGGTGTGGACAGGCTCAGAGTTATTGATGGTTCGACGTTTGATGAGTCTCCAGGAACTAACCCTCAAGCCACGCTTATGATGATGGGAAGGTAAATAGAAATCAATACCAAGATAATGAATCAGAGATTTCCTTTAAATTGAATATGTAAACAGAGGATTGTCAATGTTTGCAGATACATGGGAGTCAAGATTCTTCGGAAGAGACTTGGAAACAAGGCTGGTGTTTAGTTTGCAGATTGAGCTTTTATCGTAGACAAGGTCGTAGCAGATAATTCTGTTCTGTTGTGGAAGTGAGTTGGAGAATATCTCCATCTCCATCTTTGTCTATTTCTGTGTTATTTTGATATTCGATTCATTGAAGTATAGGATCATATTGTCTAATGAACTGTGTAACTCTTATTTCGGGCAATAGGCTTTATTGCTTGAAAAGTTAATCATCATTTATGTTTGAATACTATCTTACAAGTCTGTCTTGGCCTGATTTTGTTTTCAGATTCAATCTGACAATTTCTCAAAGGAAAGTTGTAGTTTACATATGTTCCTCTCAGTAATCTGTTCTCGTGAAGATAACAAAAAGAACAATTTTGTGACTAACTTTGTGATACAAGAAATATGATAAATTACCATTCACTACGGCAAAGATAAGAAGAAAAACGTGATAACGACTAAAACCTAAACCTGAACCTGAACTATTTTGGTGTTCATACTTGATAGAACACATTCGACTAAAAACATGAAAGGGGATTAAAACTTTCAAATGATTGAAGATGACATTAGTATCTGCCTCATGAGATTGTTTTGTTCCTGATCAGATATTTTGCCCTCCTCAAGCTTTACCTTGGTAGTTTGTTGAGTCATCTCCATAAACATATCGCAGTTTAACGGAGGCTGCTGCTGCATCTCTTGATGTTGTTGCATGTTCTGATGATCATAATCATCAACATTAACGTATTCTTGTTCTAATAGATCTCCGTAGGAATAGCAGCCGAAGGGAAGATCTTGCCTTTGCCTTTGCTGCTGAGCTAGAGAGCGACACAGAGCAATTTGCTGATTAAAGAAGTTAAGTTGAGCATGACAACACTCGATCTTGTGTTTAATATCACATACAATCCTGTAAACCCCTCCGACTGGATCTAGGGTACGAGCATTAGCGTGGAAGATAAGGTTCCGCATAGCAATGCCGCGTTGAGATTTTTCGACTCCTTTGATTATCTTGGTGATGTTGCTTATTCCAAAAAGTTTATGAGCGTTTAGAAAATCCGTTGGGTTATCTTGTGGGAAATACGGAGCAAGAAGACAATCTTTGGTACACCTTTTTCTTTGGTATTTGCAAGCAGCGCATGCTGTTGTGGAGCCACCGGAGTACTTGCTTAAGGACATTAGGGTTAATGTTTGGGGATTTATCAAGTTAGGGTTTCTCAGAGGTTCCTTGATTTTCTCCTTAGAAGGAGAAAGAGAGAGGATCGTGGAGAGACTTCTGCGGAGTTGTGGGTAGAGAAATTTTCGGGGATGGTTATGTTGAGATAGGTTTTGTTAGTTTAAATAGAGTACTAACAATAGCCGGTTTGTTTATTTTTTTAAAAAATAAATACGTATTTCAGATATTATCTGTTAGGAATTATATATTGACCAGATTTTAGTTTTAGATTTTATTGATTTTACAAATTTTTTAGGGAGATTTGTAAAAATGCCCTTTTAGCCATGTCCTTTTGCAAAAATGTCTTTTCACTTTGTCACTTTGTAAAAATACCCCTAATAAGACTTTCAAAGGACAAACTGCCCTTAATGATCATATGTTCGTGAAGGACCTGGAGTGGTGTCGATCGACACCCAGGGGTGGTATCGATCGACACATTAGCAGATTTTGTTGGTGTCGATCGACGCCAACTGGTGGTATCGATCGACACTAAGGAATTTCGGAGCCAGTTTGGCATGTAAAAACCATATAAATACCATGTAAAAGCCTTGTAAAAACCATATTTTGTTGGTGTCGATCGACACCAAATGGTATCGATCGACACTAAGGAATTTCGGAGCCAATTTGGCATGTAAAAATCATATAAAAACCATATAAATACCATGTAAAAGCCTTGTAAAAACCATATTTTGTTGGTGTCGATCGACACCAAGTGGTATCGATCGACACTAAGGAATTTCGGAGCCAGTTTGACATGTAAAAACCATATAAAAACCATATAAATACCATGTAAAAGCCTTGTAAAAACCATATTTGTTGGTGTTGATCGACACCAAGGTGGTGGTGTCGATCGACACCAAGTAGTGGTGTCGATCGATGCCAAGGGTGGTATCGATCGACACGGGTCCGTCACTAAGGAATTACGCTGACTTAATTAAGGGTAAAATTGTCTATTTTGTGCAAAAAATTAGAGACAAAAGGGGGAGGGGCATTTTTCCAAAGTGACATAGAAGGAGGGGCATTTGTCCCAATTTCTCAAATTTTTATAATATCTTTTCTGTTTGGTCTAAATAACAAAAGAGGATGTATGTATTCATTAATTATTTGATTTTATCTATGGATAATCTTATTATATAAAGTTGAGTTTTCGAAGTTAGCAACTCACGAGATCTTGACACATGTCATATTCATTGATTCGAGGTTTTGACACGTGTCAAAAATATTTGTTTTTAAAAATTTTAAATATATAAAAAGATAATTATGAGAAAATACTAAAATTTAAATAAATTTAAAAATGTAAAAAATAATTTTAAGAAAATTATAACTTAAATAATTTTAAAATATAAAAAGATAATGTTAAAAAAAATTAAATTTAAATATTTTTAAAAGTGTTAAAAGATAACTATGACATAGACACGTGTCAAAAATATTTGTTTTTAAAAATTTTAAATATATGAAAAGATAATTATGAAAAAATACTAAAATTTAAATAAATTTAAAAATGTAAAAATATTATATTAAGAAAATTATAACTTAAATAATTTTTAAATATAAAAAGATAATGTTAAAAAAAATTTAAATTTAAATATTTTAAAAAGTGTAAAAAGATAAATATAATTACTTATTATATTTTAAGTTTTGAGCGCATAGAGATGAATTTTTATATTTTCTAATAAGATACCTTGATTGGTTTTCGTATCAGCTCATATAGGTTTATTGCGTTTTATAATTGTTACTATAATTTTATATAAATTTTATTTTTTATTTTTATGGTGGTAGATTTTGAGGATGTTGAACAAAGCATATGTATCGATGCATGAAGATTTGAGTGATGTTTCAACTGATTGATCTAGAAGCTATCATCGTATGATAAGGTAAGTTTTGATCAAAACATAATTCTTTTGGTATTGATTTATATGTTTCAATAATTGGTTTTGAACTATTTTCTTAATTTTTAGTAGGTTGATACCTTATGATTTATTCATTAGATGAAGAAGTGAATTTTTTTTAACGTATGATATGTTTAACTTTTGATATGATTATTAAGGATTAGTGTATTAATGTTTTTGTGGATGCGAAGATTTAGAGACGTTTGATATGACTATTGTGTGATAATAGAGGTTTTGATCCAAATGTGTCATTTTCGTATGGTTCTACACGTTTTGATAAGGTACGAATTCTTTTGTCAATGTTCAGGAGGTTGATGCGTAAAGATTGATTTTACCAGATGAATATATAAAATTTTGAAACATGATTGACTATAAAAAAAACTATATATTAAAAAATATATGAAAATAATTACTAAATAAATAGAAAACTTAAATTAAGTAATTTATAAATATTTTACAGAATATCTTATTTTGTTTTTTTATACGGGTTATAAAAGTTTTAGTTATAAAGCTGCATATACGCGGATCCTAAGTTTTTTCTCTTACACGGATTATAATTTATATGAAAATATATACAGTTTTAATACTTAAAAATTTTAAAAATTAAATTGGTTAATTTATAAAAAAAAATTACAAAACTTTAGATTTTATTTTTATACGGGTTAAAAAATTTTAAACCCGCGTATACGCGGGTCCTAATCTAGTATATAATATTTTTAGGATTTTGTAATCATTTGTTTATATTTTAATTAAAGTTATATTTCAGTGACGTTTATAAGGTTTTTTTTTTTTTTTGGATATAATTGCTTTTTCAACCATAAAATCTTTTCATCGGATATGAAATTTTAATTGTTAGTCTCATGTTACTGGACATAAAAAAAATTAAAAGTTAAATTTTTTATCATCCAACATGTGATTTGGAATAGTGGCGCTGATTGGTTGCGACTTACGACTGTGATTTTTGTTGTATATGTAACTTTTGAAGTAGTGACTATTACTTTAAATATCGATAAGAGTCTGATTGCTAATAAAGGAAGTGATAGATGGAATGAAGATGAACTGAACGGCTACAATTGATTAACTTTGGAATTATTTGAACCGCATGTGAAGTCTTGCCGATCAACTGCCTCCAGCAAAAGCTCGAGATGTGGAAATTCCAATTCGAAAATAACCTGCCAAAATTTTCAACTAATCTTAAGTAGAGATTTTTAAGACTCTTTTGTTGCCAAACAAGAAATTGGTCCCATTCCTCTGTCCTAAGTAACAAAATGGTCAAATCTCATGTTCCAGATGACATACCAAAGTATTTTTGCCAGGCTTAAGAAGCGGCGCAGGAACATAGAGGTTGCACTGTGGTCCAGCAGACTGCAAAAAGAATTATATGTGTAAGAGAAACTGTACATTGGATGTGCTATATAGAGGAGGAGAGGACAGAGCTTTACCGGCCAATATCTTCCAATATTGAATTTATTGACAAAAGCAACTCCTTTACCCCAACCGTTGAATGATAGATATGTGTCTTTGATTTCTTCTGCACTGCTGATAGAGAACTCACCAGCAAACAGAGCTGGTTCCTTTTGACCCACATCTACAGTTATCGGTGTAAGAAGCAATTAGTTTCATTCTTGTCCCTAATAATAGATACTGAACACAGAAGACAAACATCTTTAGAGATTGTATAAGACAGGAAACTCTATCACCAGCATTCTTAACTTAACCAAGGGCATGCTGGAAAATAAGAGCACTGACCATTAGTAAGCTCCAACTTCTCACTTTTCTTTTTGGTATGTTGCATCTCGAAACTGAGATTTGGCACTTGATTCAGGTTGTGAAGAGGAATTGGTATCATCTTCCATCCATGGAGAATTTGACCATCTAGATAAACTGAAGACAAAATACCCTGAAGAGTAATACAAATTAACGAGCTGCCTGGATAATGTATAAGTCTACCCTGGATTCCAAAATTTTGAATCCGTGAATATCACATTCACTTTGGCAGAGATAACCAACTTCGAAGAACTATCGAGTGCAAATTTATATTAGATACGTGAGAATAATAAATGTCTGTAAAATGAGTCTTACCTTCTCATCAAAGATATATGGCCCGTAATTTACGCGACCCATGTTTTCAACCTACAAGAAACGGGAGCAAAGTAGTAATCCAAATAAGAATATGCATAACGAAAAATCTTATAAAACTGATGATTCTACAGCTCCATATAAAGGTAAAGCATTTTATCTGCGGATTCAAGAATTCTCTTACCAGAATAAATAAGCTCGTATTAGAGGCACACTCAATAGTTGGAAGAGAAACAGGTTGGTTGTTCCATCTCTCGGTTGTACCAATATATCTCAGTACCCCCGCAACAAAATCTTGGGAAAGGCATGAAACGAACACTTGAGCTCTGTCATGAACCTGCAACTCATCATGTTAGAAGATGACCCTTATGTTGCTCCTCTCCCAGATTATGCCTCTACCATTATAAAAAGAAAAGAAAAAAAACATATTGCCACTGGATTCAGATGAAAAGGAAATTTGTACCTTGGGTATTCTTAGTATATTCCCACTCCTTTTTGCGATGTATGAAGATTCATATAAAAGAAATCCAAACATCTGGGACCAAGACAATACAGAATCAGATTATAGAGAGGACAATAATATTAGACCATATGGTGAGTAGGAAAATGCTTAGGCTGCGTCGTCAAATGTAAGGGGACAAAACTATTGATATTACATACCTGTCCAGCAGATTCCATTGAAATTGGGTCTGCGGAGGTGATCACATCAGCAGGATCTGTCATACTAACTAAATCAAACAGCGATGTTGTCATCTGCATCTTGATAGGGCCATACGCTTTCAGTTGTTTATTGGAGGGGGTAATGGACTGTGGTGCAGCATTGTACTTCTTGATCACTCTCTGAAGAGCTGCAATAGAGCAAAATGCTAGAAGAAAGCAAGACTGCAAAATGCTAAAAGAAATCATAAGATCAAACCTTGGAATTTTGGATTATCTATGTCACCAGACTCCTTAATGGGAGCATCCTGAAATGAAAAAAAAAAAAAAAAAACAACTAATTTGGAATATAGTTGAGGATTTACAATAGCAGGTAAGGATGTGAAATTTCCCTACATAGTCATAGGATGTCAGATCTGGTTTATAGTCAAACTCTTCAGAGCCAGTATTTGCGCCATTGTAGAAACCAAAGTTTGTTCCTCCATGCACCATCTGAACATCACATTACACAATCCTTACTATTATCGTTGATCCCTATCTGGTAAACACTGATATGTGAAGAATTTTAAGCACATACATAGAGCACAGCAGAACCATTTCGAGACAGTATTTTGTCAAGAGAAGCTGCCGTAAATTCGGCATCAGTTTTTGCAATCTTCTCACCCCAATGCGTGAGCCAACCAGTATAGAACTCCCTGTAACAAACAACTCAGTGGATCTCAATGAAAAAATTGATTTACAGTAGAAGGTTTGGAACACAAGAGACTTACGAGGAAAGTGGAGGTGATCTTCCTGGTGCATTAAACTTCTTTTGCAGTTCAAATATTGGCCAAGGATCATCACCGGTTGTGAAATCAACAGCTATCAGAGAAAGAACTTGCTCATCATTGTTAGATATCAATGTGTCAGAAACAGACCATTATTTCAATTTACTATGAATCATGGATGCAGAGGAAGCATATACTTTACCTGAGTAGACATCATCTATGGGGACAGTTCCTTTCTCAAGAGTTTCTCTTGTCCCTCCATCTGTTGTGTACCTGAAGATAGCAACAAGAAACATTCTTAATTAATCAAAGAAACTGCCAGTTAGGTAATTTAACTTGGAAACTCAACACAATCTATTTTCACAGGGCGATGGTTTTAAGGTGCAGAACAAAACACTAATACCACTGACAAACAAGAGCCAAGACATGAGATGCAAGTCTTAAGAGATATTTAAAGAGTTGGGCATATGTACATTTTTATCATAAGCAAACCAAAAAAGAAAGTAACTGAGAACATAGTTCACTTGAGAATTATAGAAACCGAAGAATTTAGAAGGCAGAAACTAAGTCTTACACAATAATGTCATCCCCCAGGTGTCCCCTAGCAATACTAACTAGCTTACGAAGATAAGCTTTGTCATTTCCATATGAACCATACTCATTTTCAATCTGCAAAAAAGAGCCTACATTTAGTAAACAAACATGCTAATATAAAAGATCTATGGCAGGGATTTGAGCTCTTGCTTCACATTGGCCAACCATGGTGTTCCAGGTCAAAGGAGCTTATACACACAGATATCCTTACTCAACGTAGTAAGGCTCCTCAGTAATGAAACCGACACATCTTATCAACTGCAATTATCCAGCAATCACTAGAATACCAGATCAGGATAAATGTTATAGTGGAACATTGCTTTTCATCTTTTACCTGAACCATTATAACAGTACCCCCGTTGCTGTAAAGCAGAGGAAATACCTTCGGAAATAGAACAGCCCACCATCTTTCAACCTGTAATATGTTTGGTCATGAATACCTCTGCTTTTGAACTTAATGCATAGAAACAGTCTACGAAACTACTGCACACTACAAGCTAATTAACAAAAGAAAAGGCTTCTAGTTTGCATGAGAAAAGCCTTTCTCTTCTAGGAATTGTGCAAAAATACCATCATTTCTACCCATTTCCACAAAACACTATAGTTTGCTTGTTAATTTCCCGAAAGATACTTGAGAACTCCCGCCTGTAACATCACAGATGACTCTAAACGACAACTTCAAGAAGGCAAATGCAAAACTAGTGTAAGCTGATTAACAGCAACTCCAGTTATCTACTACTTGCTTCATTGAACTGAAAACTTACCAAGTTGAGATAAGCAGGATCTGATGTCCTTAATTGGAGACGTGGTTTCACAGCAAGTAACCAAGCAGGAAAGCCCCCCAGATCCCATTCTGTGACGAAGACGGGAACACATATCAGCACTTGTTTCATGTATAAGCAAATCTTCCACATGATGCAGTACAAACATTGGTATCATCAACTCAATAAGAATCACAAGAGCAAAAATAAGACAGACCTCCACAGATATAAGGTCCAGCACGCAGCATAACCAGAAAATCAAGTTTCTTACACAGCTTGAGAAAGGACACTAGATCACCAATACCCTCAAAAACCATCTTCCCAGGCTTTGGTTCATGCAGATTCCAAGGAACGTATAACTGAATAGTATTCAGGCCTAAAGCCTTGGCTTTTACAAGCCGGTCTTCCCAGTACTGCATCCATAGTCTGGCATTAATCCATCAATGATATATATATTATAAACATCAAGATGATTTAACAACATAAGAAACTGAACATTTTAAGCAGCGATCATATGGATTACTTATAAAAAAAACAGGACCCGGACAGTACCTCAGGAAGAACACGAAAGTAATGCAAATCACCACCAATGATCTGAAAAGGATTCCCATCTTTCCAGAAATTGTCATCTTTGATATAAAACTGCAGCTTTTACAATGAAAGATGAAATGAGAACACATAATTTCTTGGTAAGTGAAAGTATGCATCCACTCCAGCACTGGAAACTGGAAAGGAACCAAAATTCTACATTGCTTTGAGATAGGAAAGAACAAAGCACATTAATTTGAAATTCCGATTACTAATTGAAACCAAGTTGCAAAATCAAGTATGATTGTATGAATCATGCTTACCTTCTCGTCCCGAGGTAGTGCAGGAGGCAGAGACTGAGTAGATGACAGTGAAGGAAGAAGAGCCAAGACTGGAACGCAGATTCCGACAGCTACAAGAACCAGGAGCAATTGATGACTTGTTGTTCTTCCCGTTGATGGCCAGCTTGTCATCGCCATCGTCCTTCTTCTGCTCGAGCCGCCTCTGCCGATTGCGTGCCGGAAAAATCAAACCGGTTATGACTAACAAATTAAACTTCTAAACCGGAAGAAACCGGTTCCGGTGAGCTAATGCCGGGTTAACATATATCACAGCAACAATAGAGACGGACTATACAATTTACAATCCAGTCAAACAAAAATTACTTAACAACTGTCTCTGCTCTACAACAACAGTTGAAGTATACCAATCGGTTTCCTAACTTGATGTTCCTTAAAGAGCCAGATTTGAAAAGGACAAGCTATCTGAACTTGTTACAGATGAAAGAAACAACTGTGGATCATAGTGGCCGGAACACTAAACGGCTCGATTCAACGACAACGTGACAAATCAAAGCAGATGATAGGCACTTCGTTCTCACGTGCACATCATCTGCACATCACGTGCTGATAAGAGTATGGACTGAGTCAAAAAGAAATATTACAAACCAATTGTGTTGTTGTGATGTTGGACATGGGCTCAACTCAACGATTTATTCATCTTATTTCTTTTTTCTTTGTAAGTTGATTTCTGTTAAATATATAAGCAACTTGCATACAGCCAATGTCCATGATGTTTTTGCATCAGAGTTATTCCACATTACACATTGTGGTTTACACATTCTTTCAGAGGGAGGTTCCTATTAACTTGCATTCCAAATATATGAGACAGTTTTTTTTTTTTCCCTTCACCTAAATGATTATCCATATTCTCAACATTAAGTAAATACTGACTAAATCAGAAACAACTCTTCTTCCACTATATATATATTACATATACCCTAATTGGGGCATTGTTCTTTCTTCTACGTCTTGTATATCATCTTAAACTAACACCTTTAGATTCCATTTTGATGCTTCATTTTGTTTTTTTAATCCAAAAAGTTGATCTATTGGTAACTCCTTGAGGATCCAATGAGTCATATAATAATGAGATTTGATGTCACGTTCACACTTACACCACCAATTTTTCTAAAAAGCCAAATGACAAATGCAATTTAGTGCAGCCCAACTCCAATATTAGTCAAACACATATCAATATCTCACTTCTTCATTATAATATACACTTGTATATTATAATAACAATTAACAAATTCTATATATATACGTATCTCAAGAGAATCAGTCCTAGCTCCGTACACAATTTTCTTCTCAAAAGTACATTTTAAACCATGAACCCTAACCTCGCTCCAATCCATGATCCATCATCATCATCATCGACGCCGTACGGGCTAACGAAGGACGAGTTCTCAACACTAGACTCCATCATCCGAACACACCACACGTTCCCAAGATCGCCAAACACGAGCACATCCCTCATAGCACACCGCGTAGACGCACCGGCACGTGCCATATGGAGATTCGTCCGCGACTTCGCGAATCCAAACAGATACAAGCACTTCATCAAGAGCTGCACCATCAGAGGTAACGGTAACGGCGTCAAAGAGATTAAAGTCGGGACCATAAGGGAAGTTAGCGTGGTGTCTGGTCTTCCAGCGTCGACAAGCGTTGAGATGCTCGAAGCTATAGACGAAGAGAAACGAATCTTGAGTTTTCGTGTTCTTGGAGGAGAACACCGGTTAAGAAATTACCGGTCGGTTACATCGGTTAACGAGTTCGTCGTCTTAGAAAAGGATAAGAAGAGAGTGTACAGTGTTGTCTTGGAGTCGTACATTGTTGATATACCAAAAGGTAACACGGAAGAAGATACGAGGATGTTTGTGGATACCGTCGTTAAATCGAATCTACAAAATCTCGCCGCCGTTTCCACGGCTTCTCCGACCTGAAGTTTTTGTGTTGAAAATGTCGTGTGTATATATATATTGATAGTGGGCCATAAATGGGCCGAATATTTGTTCTAGTGGATGGTGTATGTGTGGAATGTGAGGTGTGTATATATTTAACATATGGGACGAAATGGGCTTAGTAATCCTTTATAAGGAAAGCCCTGAAACTATATACTATTTTGTTTTCGGCGGGTCCCCAACTTAATTTATTAAGGGCATTGAAGTTTCTTGACCACAAAAAAAAAAGGGCCTTGATGTTAGTTGAAATGGATAATTTCATGCTTTGGGTTTTTCATTAATTTTGAAAATTGGAGGTCAGTTTAGCTAGACGGATGTGTTGTACTGTTTAAGATATTTATACTTTACAGTGTGTTCAAATTGATCTTATTTTTTTTTTCCGCTTTCAATTTGATCTAAATTAAATGAAACATTTGACGAATATATAAAGTTGCTTCGGATATAAAGTAAAAATATGATAATCGACGCCCCAGAAACTAATTGGTGGCATCTGCTATCGGCATTTGTCACAAAATTTCTTGAACAATGACGAAAACGAGTACACGTACGTCGTACCGTTATGGGCCTATGGCAACGCATTGTAAAATATTCGTGACAAATGATTCGAAATCTGATTCTGTATTTGGAAATTTGGGACCGCATGCTGGCCTCATGTGGGTTCTTTTAAAAAAAAACATTTAAATTTATCAAGAGAATTCATTGTTATGAAATATTTATCACAATGTAACTAAAAGTAAGACAGAATACATGTGATGAATGACCATACAGTGGAATATCAGACGAGATTCACTCCGCAAGAAATTATATTATTTTCATTATCTAACCAAAACTACATATTCTTCCATGTTTTTTTTTTCTTTTTTTCCTTTGCGTTACCAGTTATAATCATCTCTTTACAGTAACTTGAAGTAAGTAGTTATAACATTAATCTAAGCGGTTGGACCACAAAACATGTAATTTTAATTAATTAGTAGTCTGTGTAACTGTGTTGTTTTTGACACTCCTACCCAAATCCGGAAGAATTAATGTTTTTTTTTTGTCAACATTTGGGCCACAACTGACCGGCCCATTAGCCTAATTCCTACAAATACAAATTGTAGGGTCGGGGACTCGATCCCTGGTGTGATGGTGTCTGTCTTCTGTGGACTTGCCACTAGACCAAGATCACTTCACCCGGAAAAATACATGTTATTGAAAGGAAAACATATTTAAGCTGCTATTTCAAATATATATCACCCAAGGAAGTAATAATTGTTAAAAGCAAAATTCACAATCTTCTTGCAGTTTCATTGTCACATAATATTTAGGATAAAATTCCAATCTTTTTGGAATACTAGGAATTAATTAAGCATACGAAGAAGAAGATGACACACCGAACTTTATATTCTTCTTCCTCCACTATTTCAAAACATCTAGCTAGACTGAGACACTCGAACAGCACGAGGCAATATTGGGTCATGATGAACATTATTAATCCCGACAGAGATAGTCTGCATCTTGCAATAATCCGCACTAGTCAACATCTTCTCCTTCTCTTCCTCCGATATAATCTCCGTGATTGTTCCCACTAATATCCTCTCCAAGCTTTCACCATCGGTCCACTCTCTAATCGGTGCTTTAATAAGCATCGGATTTTGACAAATTAGATCCCATACCGGGAAATTCTTACGTGGCATCGCGTAATCTTCAGCTTTTAGTTTCAAACTCGGACAGTAATCACCTGCTCCATCTCCTAGATAGATCATCTTCTTCTTTCCCTCTTTAGCTAAAGATTGTTGAATCCTCTCGATGATCAAACCCTAAACAAATGTATGGTTTAATATTAGAAACGACCAAAGTGGGTCCAAAGGGACGACAAGTTTTGACTGATTTGGTCATCAAATGACCAAAACATATTTTTATATATAATATTTCCAAATGTCAAAACACTTTTCTTGGTTTTTTGTTTTTCTTTTGTGTGTAAATGAACAAATTATAACGTTAATTAAGAATATTAAATTACGCATAAACGTATTATAAAAATAAATGTAAAAGTACCTTGCACATGTTAGGAGGGCAAGTGGAATTGGAACAGCCATGAGAGGATTTAGTGAATTCGTGGTAAGGAGAGATTCTCAAAGTGCCTTGTTCATCGACAAATCCTGGGTTGGAGTTGATCTCAGAGAAGAATTCACTTATCCCGAGATGTTCAACGATGGTCTCGATGAAAAACATGTTGGCGTCACTCACTATCCTTAGCTCACACCTGGAAACCGAACCGTAAATGTCGTGTCAGAAACGGTGGGGTTTGTCTAACATTAGACATATATTTTAATCAAAAAATAATATTATTAGCAATGGAGAAACTAATTCTTAGAAACAACCAAAGAAAAAGAAAACAATAATGAGGATTATTACCCTAAATCATGTGCAGATTTGATGGCAGGGACGACCCGTGGATGGATTGGGATTCTTCTCAAGACTTGTTTGATCTCCTCAATGGTTTTACCTTGATCATGAAGCTCCTTCATCATACGATCCTGTTATTTTGTCCAAATTTCTTTAGGAATTTATTCGAAATCGGGATGATATATATACTTTTTAACAAAAATTATATTGCAAGATAACAAAAACTTTATAAACAATGTGAGGAAATCTAGAACCGCAAAATTCCGAAAAGTAACAAAACAGAACAAGTTTTTTGTTCAAAATTTGAAAAGGAAAATGAGAAACAGAGGAGAGAAGAAGGAAGATTAACAAACCATGAGTGTGTTCCAAGGCATGGTGGGGAGAAGTTGATTGAACAAATCAGTGAAGCCAAGTTCATCGATTACCCAATTATCGCTATCAACGTCGACGATGGTCTTGTCGAAGTCGAAAACAACGACAATGTTGTTGTTCTTCTTGTTATTGCTATTGTAAGTCATGACTCAAGAAAATTTCTAGAGAAAAAAAACAAAGAAATTTGTGATTCCTATTGATGGATCTCTGTCTGAGTTCTGGTTGGTTTATGGATTGAGGAGAAGAGAAATGTGGTTAGGTATTTATACTAATGAAAGGAGAAAAACAATGAGGGATTTTATCGGAGATGCCAATGGAATATTACCTCTCAAGGTAGAAAAAAGAAGAAGAACAAATTAGAATCCTTTTGATCTCGTCTGTGAACCGTTGGATCTAATGACGTTGATGGGTCAAACATGGGTCTTGTATGCAGATCCGACGGTCATGAGAGCGCCTCGGGTGATTTTTTGCCTTTTAAGAAGTTTCCTGGTGGGTTTTCAATATGAGGAGGAGGTAACGCGGGAATAAGAGAAGAATATTCCCTAACAAAAATATATCCTTACTTCAAATTAATAAATATCAATGAAAAAGAAAATCCTTTTATCAAGGAAAATAATTAAAAGCAATACTATACAAGATAAAACTTTGATCTGTGATTAAATGATATAATATGTAAGAGATGTTGAATAATATGTTGACGACACATCATATGACATTCTCTGTATTATTCAATCAAGATTCTTAATGGAATTTAAGATAATTCACACCATTTTGGTTATATTTTTATTAATAATTTAGAACATTTATGTAATAATATTATATTAATATCTTCCTACCAAAAATATATATCATATTAATATCTTAATATTTAATTAATTCTCCAGCAAATATATAACTCTTAAACTATGGTATCTTTTTTTTTTTTTTTTTGTTAAAGACAAACTATGCATGGTATCTTGATATATTCATTAATTATTTAATGTGATCATAGAATTATTTAGAAGAAAAAAATGGAACTGGATAGGAAGGCACTTGCAAGGAGGAATCGTGAGGGACAAAGATTAGCAAAATAAGAATATCCTAATTAAGTAGCAGCCACTTTTCGGTGGCTACAGCTTTCATATTGTATTCTTCTATTTGATTTCTTCGTTATCAACAATCATTTTTCTATTTAATTGTACTATAAGAAAACCCGACGACCAGATTTTACCAAAAACAGCAGGCGGTCCACGATTTAAGACTCAAATTAGATTTAGCTCCAAAAATTTGACTGATCTCATGTACACAAATTTTGATTAAGAACAAAGCATTTGAAACGTATTTGAATAATTGAGCATTTCCAATAGGCTTTGGTGCGAATTTGCAGGTAGAAAAAAAGAGGAAAATGTTGGAAATCTTTTCATATTTCATTTAAAAAACTAATATATACTCAGAAAACAAAATCGGTGCTTGTCAATAATCAACACTTGTCGTAGAAAACAGTTCAGTTCAAAAAAAAAAAACAGTTATCAATAAATAAATAAAGTTGGATCCGTGACACTAGAGTAATGGCAAAACCCATAAGCTGCCACCAAATAAGATCTATTAGAAACACGTTGCCTTGTAATAATGTGATTTACAAGACGCGTCAGCGTTCGGAACTTAGCAAACGTGATACTCGCATTTGCTTTGAACATAAGATAACCATTAGTTTTACATATTAACTTTCAGATAAATAATAGTAACTGCTTAAAACATTTAACTAAAGATTTTCAGACAATTTCACGTTTTGAGCAGACAATCCCTCCTATTTCGCAACACATTATTTGACGTTAAATAATGTGTTGTGACATGACCAAATTACAAACTATTTTCATAAAATGGTTATAGGATTATGAGTTCTATGGAAGATTCTCATGTCTAGTCACGCTTTCATGTATCATATGATGATTCATCGATTTCTGAAAATTAAAATTTATTCCCAGCACTACATTTTTGACAAACTATAGTTTGACACACACACTTATTCGATAGCCTAACAACACTGACAATATCCGAGAATCGGCATCAATATAATAAGCTCGTGAAATTCGTTTTTTCCGTTGAGTAATTTGAAAGAAAAAAATGAAATACAGAGTTCGATAGAAATTCTCATTTTAGTGCGATTATAATATGCGGTTCGTATCGTGTGAATAAGCAACACTGGCTGATTTGTGAACTTTAAACTTCAGCCAAATCTTTTTCTTTTTTAAACCGATTTTATAAGAGAAATGATCAATTATTTTGTTGTCCAAAAATCAAAACATTTTAAAAGTAGATTCGTCCTTTTAGTTTTCTATTTGTGACATGTCAAGCGTGTCCCGTTACAAACTTCATTTCACTTACTAAAGCTGCCAAGTTCCCAAGTATCGTGCAGTCCAATAATCCAGGTCTAATAATAAATAAATATAATTAATATTTTACGTACACGACATTTGAAGTGTTCGCTATAGAAAACTGAAATCACGAGAATACAAGTAAGTATATGTTACGCGTAAACATACATATATTTTTTATTGTCTATTTCGAATTTGAACTGAATTATAACATTACAACAACATTAGTATAAATCAAATTACAAATATTCGGTCTATAATGGATAGCAACATAACAAATGATAATAAACATAAATCGCATATACGTAGAATAAATTGTGTTATCATATGCTTTATCTAAATCTTTTTTTTTTGTGCAAATGCTTTATCTAAATCTAAGTGGTCCTTTTATGCACATTTGAGAAACTGACTGCACGCATAGGCCAAGACGCTGTGTCTTTAATACATGACGCGACCAAAAATCAACTAATTGCCGGGGGAAGAAAAAAAATCAACTAATCGTAATCGTCCATGGTATTGCACCATTTTTTTCTGCTGTACCTTTCTCTATTTTTAAAAAGAACTTTTTAGTAAGTTACGTCTATTTTATCACTACAACAAATTTGCTTATTCTTAGCGTACGATAAATGCTATTATACGTGATACACAGCGTTTCTATAAACGCTATGTATGCCCAAGCTATAATAGACCCCCCTTTTACAATAGCGTTTTATCGACATGCTATTATATATCGTTTTATTATAGCATTAAATGAATGCTTTAATATATTTTCTTATAGCACATGATTAGTGTTGTTTTATATTAATTCGTAACAATTTTATTTCGCTATATAATATTTGTAATTTGATTTATATAATATTTATATTTGAAAATTTATTTAATTGTATAATTTTATATTTCATAAATCAGCAAAATACATAACAATATTACATTAACCAAAATAAGTATTACATGAAGTTTTCCCAAATTCATAATATAAATATACTAAAGACTACTGCCTAGTGTATAGAGTATAGACAAAAGTGATAATTACCAAAAAAAATTATGGTCGTCTAAGTTTAAATAACCTTTCTAAATAACGCCTAGTGAATGTTTGTCTCTGTTGGACTTGTGCTTCTTCTCCTTCTTTGGTCTCTTAGAACTTGACCTTGATCTTCTAGATTCATCTTCATCACTACTAGACGCCTCCGAGGAGGAATATAATGCTGCAAACTCATAACAAAACCCAACATGAACATGGTTGAATTCTTGTAATTTTTTAAGATCAAAACCATTTACCCATAGTCAAAACAAAAACCAGAAACTAATCTAGAAAAAAGAAGCTAACAATTCTAGAGTGAAAGAAGAAAATAATGCTGACTCGAAACATCCCGTTTCTAAGAGTGTAAATAGAAGAACTTTTCTGCACCATAGATATTCTGAATCAAGAAAGAAAGAGAAGAATGTGTTTTAGACCTTAAATGCAACATAATGATGGGTTGTATTGGTTAGCTCTACCAGGCAGGAACTCTGCTTCTTCAGGTCAACTACAAAAGAGGAAACCAGTTAGTCTAGATAGATAACAATTCCAGACAATATGATAAGCAATGCAAATATATTCTTTTAACGACTTCCATCTTTTATTACGACTCCTCACTCCTCAGAATCAGAATGAAAGGTAAGAAACGGTAAGAGAGCACATCAGAGAATAAAACCACACACAAATCCAGTAGCAGGAATTAGTTCAAAAATTCCTTAGGACAACACCCACCTTAACATCACATCAAGTCATCTTACAGGAGGATAGACCCACAAAAAACACCACCATTTTCTAGTGAGACTTTACCCAGAACTGCAAGAATTCTCCATGGAACAAAGAGACCAAGTAAATACGCCAATATTATTCCAATAGTTAGAAATAGTTGAGATATATTTCAGATTTGAGTGTATTTAACGGATTTGAGCAAGAAATCTAACACAACAATAAGCAAGTATCAGTTCAAGCAACAATAAGAAGCATACTTTCAAAACTTACAGCTTTGTTGTCAAAGGAGCTTCATACCTCACAAAGAAGATTAAAATTGAAATTTAGTGAAGTTATAACAGATTTGAGAACTAAATTGAACACAAACAATAAGCAATTTTTTGATTTGACCAACAAATAAAGAGGACACAAACAAGGTATAACAGATTTACAATTTTCGGATCTGAGGTTTCAAAATCAAACAAAAATAGTAACTAAGATTTGAAGAAAATCAACCATACTTACAGCTTTGTTGTTTAGGTTGCTCGTGCTTCTCTTCTTAAAAGTTTGTCTTTGTTGTCAAACAGAGCTTGAGACCTCACAAAACAAGATTAAAATTGAAATTTAAAGGACATAAACAAAATAAAACAGATTTGGATAATAAGAATAACACAAACAACATGCAATTTCCGAATTTGAATGTATCAGGTTTGCTAAAATCTGTGTCTGCCATAAGATCTGAAAGCTCTGTCTTCTATATTAAAGTTCAACCAATCAAGCTGAAAACAAAGTTTTTTAAGATTCACACCAGAAGACCACAGAAGCTTCAAACCAAAAGAGAGAAGAACATATAAGATTCAAACCTTAGAACCAAAACGAATCTGGAATCAGGAGTCACTGAACTGATAATATGCAACTTAGAAGGTTGAATTGAGACCTACAGACCTAAACCGATACAATGAGATCCCAAAAAAAGGCTAACAAACACGAGCTTGAAGGAACACAACAAATCTTAAATAGAGATTCAAAGCAACTAAGATTTGAACAAAATAGAACAAACATAGCGACTAAACGAACAAAAATCGAAGAACAAGAAGTCTAATTTTAGCTTGGTTACCTTCGGCGGAGGTAGACGGAGGAAACGAGGCCAACTGAGAAATTGAAGAAGAAGAAACTGAGAACGACACAGAGACATAAGGAAATCGAGCTCGGACTGAGAAAACGAAACCGCCGGAGTGAGATTTTAGGTCCGGCGACGGGAAGCTCAAGTCTGGCTCGAGATTCGTTTAGCTAGGGTTCGAGCCATACGGGAAGCCAAGTGTTTGTTCGACAGGAAGATCTGTTTATAATTTTTTTCGTAAGTGTGAAGTGTTATTTTTTGGCTAAGTGTGAGCGGTACAAGTGAATTATTGGGCCGCCAAAAGTGAATTTCGCTTCCCGCTTTTGCTATAAATGGGCTTAGCACTAAGAAAATGTTGTAATATAGTTGCTAAAATCCAAAAATAATCTTTAACAGCAGTTAAAGAATTAGTGCTATCAACTGGTGCTATCAATGAGCACATTTCTTATAGTGTTATATGTTTTTATTTCCCTGTTGCTTACTGTCTCCACTAATTTGATTTACGAAAATAGATCATTAGCTTTACTAAAAAAATAGAGAAATCATTAACTGCTAGGGTATCTTGTGATCTTTTCATGATAAATCGGCTCTTGTAATTTGTAGCATGCATTCGAGTTGACGAACAAGATATAACTGGTAGAAATACGTTGTATCCTAAAATATTATAAAACATAGCGTATTTTAAAAAAAGATTATAAAACAATTTTTAGTTTAGAAGAAAAAATATCAAAACTTTGAAAAAGGTATAAGACTATGATAACTTTAAGTTATAAACAACCTCTTATAACCCTTTATAAACAAATATAATTTATCATATATATAGAGCAATTCTCAATGATGTCACATTGTATGTTTTGTTTTCAAAATTACTATCTCTCCAAAAAAACTGTAAACTTTAAATTTAGAAAGTATTTGAGAAGTTTAGGAAAAATAACCTCTTAATAAATTTTTTCTAAATTTAGAAAGGAATTTGAGAATTGCTCTGTATGATAAATTATATTTGTTTTTATGAAAGAGAAAAGTATATAACTGTCTAATTTATAGCATCTTATAAATAAAACAGTCTTTGAAACTACAATCAAAAAGACAAAAACGTTTGATAATTTGATCACTCAATTAGGTAAAAAGAATTTCAGTAACCTTACTATTCAAAAAGAAATTTCCACTAATTTTAAAAGAAGAAACTGACAAACAAAACCCATCTTTAAGTGAAAGGAAAATATCATATCTTTGACCCAAAAAGAGAAAATTATTGTTCTAATAACTTCATCTTTACGACACTTCAATCATAAATGAGAAAGTTTCCTAATTAATTACTACTTCTAACCATCCATGGAGTACAGAAATGTTAATAGACACTCCATAAGAGATGTTAAAAGTATATAAATTACATGACATGTGCAACACAAACATCGACCACATTAGGGCTGGTTCTTCTCTATAGCTCTTGGCCAATAATTTATAATATATATTAAAATGATTTCTTCATTGTTCAACGTTTTACAGACAAAACCGAAGATACAAGTCTTCAAGATATCACACAGCTTTTATGCACAAAAGGATGCAACGAAAAATCAAACTGTCACACACAAAAAAAAACCTTGGTATTCTTTGATTCTGATTTTTCAGGTCAAAAGCGCTCCGAGTCTTGTTGTTGTTCTTGTTCAGGTTTTGTCATGGAAGCAAATTCACCAGAAATGCTTCTCAAGAGCTGTTTACAGTACATGTCTTGTGCTTGTGTCACATTCTTCACACGACTGGCTCTAACCCAAGCAGGCTCCTCAGGAACGAGACGAGAGAGACCAAATTTCAGAAGCAAGAGTACATGTTCCATGATGAGAATTGCGGCGAGCCCTGGTTCGATCTTCCATTTGCCTTCTTGATCATATAGGCATACCAAGAGTACCGAGTTTGTGCATATGGACGTTACTACTAGAAACTGAGAACATGCACAGAAGAAAGAAATCACTAAATGCACTGAGATAAAACAGTGATAGCATCGCTTTTTTCTTGCTATCCATTGTACCTGCCATATGTTTAACCAAGCTCCAATTGTCGCAGCAGCACGAGGAAGAGGTCTTCGAAGTGTCACCAATAGCTTTAAGGCATTTGTTCTTATTTCCATTATATTGCTCTGTGTACGACATATATTATTCATGTCTTTAAGAAAAAAATCCACAAGCTAGAGATGAAATTGAGGAAATAGTTATAGAAAATGTAAATGTTACCACTGCAGCAAGGGCAAAAGCAAGAGGGAAGGCACAAGCAAACATCATGATCATTCCAAACTGCAAAGCCAGCTCGAGAGAATCTGCAATGCGAAAGACAATTTCACATTTCAAATTTTAGCCGAAACTGTTTCAAGCTACATCCAAACAAATCACACAAGACCACTTTATATATTACCATCAAAAAGTCCATCTTCAAGTTCTACTCCAATGCTTGCTGAATATGTAGGCTTGAAATATTCCTTCTCAACTCTTGAAGCTATTTGAATCTTTCCTGTTGATGATCCACCTTCACTTTTCTTCTTCGTCCTAAAAGAAAGAAAATTATGACATTGCTCACAAGTTCTGAGCATACGCTTTATAACCTGCTTAGGTGAAATAAAAAGCGTACCTAGCTCTATATTTTCTGTAGCTGTACTTAAGATATGGCAAAGAACCATCCATCAAAGTCCAGAAAAGCTGCAGAAAATTGAATTTTAAACACATGTAGGTAGCAATATCTTCAAAGGATAGTATCTCAGCACCATCTTTCTTGTTACCTGTGAGATTATTAACCGTTGGATCAATACTTGTCGAAGTGTCATGAAGTTTCGATGTAAAAGAACGTGGTAAAAGATCCCAATGTATGTCTGCATAAAATAGAGCCCAAAAACCTGCAATGTCGAAATTTCCAAAGCAATGATTAGAAAAGAGAAACAGCGACTCTGTAAAACAATGCCGTACTTACTTTGTAAATCAAACTATTAGCTCGATATTCCACACTCTCGTTAATTTCTCGATTTATCAGCTTGACAGATACTTTGCCTCCCAATCTAGTGAGATACTGAATGATTAGAAGGTAGATAGCTGTCAATACAAACCTGAAACCATCATAGAAAAACTGTCATGGTTCTAACTAAGTTGCGCAAACATGGGACAGGTAAAGCTTGTAAAGAAAAAATGAGTAAGCGCTCACTTGATTACATCAGATGTAATAATCTCATAAGTATGAGCATACGCTAGCTCAAATGGAAGTTGGAGGCAGATAATGCTCATGATAACAAGAACATCATTCCTAAACCTCTTGCGATAAGCAAACCATTCATATCTTTGATATGCTTCCTTCTCTTTGGATCTCTCATTTCCGAGATTCTTTATAAGCTCTTTTGGAAACGGAAGGAAACTCCATTCCATTCCGAGAAACCTATATCCTTGACTAGGGCCAACTAAACAATTGATCTGCCATCTATTGGTAGAGAATCGACGCAAAAAAATGAAATCAGAAAACGGAAAACAAATCTAAATTGTTGCATAATTATGCATCAGTGTAGGGGAATCCTACCTAGCTAACAAGGCCGCATTTTTACGTTTCCAGAACTGAAGAAACAAGGCAGCCCAGAGTATTGTGCTCACAAAGAAACTTGGGAGAGCAAGAAACTGCAAGGATCTGACCAAAGAAAGATTGAAAATAAGGAATGATGGATGTGCCGGTATGTCTATTAGTATTTACTTACGCGATTGTAACAGAATTAAGAACTCACCCAAAATCAACCATCTGCACAATAAACCCAAGGAAGGCTGGAAATATCAACCATTGCGTATACATTCCCAAGAACGAAAAGTAGACTCCAATCTGTGATTTTTCAATGTTATGAGTTTCACCACAGCTTTCTGTTACATATAACAAATTAAGATTTACATATGTGTCTACCTTTGCACCAAAATAAGAGTAGATCTGATCAATTGGTTGGTTTGTGAAGTTCCACCAATTCAATGCCCAAGTTTGGAGAAGTTCCTTCCTCTTGAATTCATCTACAAATAAAACGTTATTTGTGTGAGAATTTTAAACCATTCTAGAGTCTACACTGGTTGTAACCCAAACAGACACAATGGATTAGCTTTACCATGAAGAGGAAACATTTGTTTAATGACGCCTTCTGAATCCAACCTTCGAACTAATGATTCCCCAGCTGCCCAACAAAACTCTCTGCCATCAAGTTTCAGAGTGACATCGTACCCACTACAGTTTACCTGTAACTCAAGAATTCATTTGCTGTGTCACAAATCAAGAACACTGTAAATTGACACACTAAAGCACTCGAAAACATGTTAGCAGTTAAAATCAACGATACATAATAACCATATAGACGATTCAGAGAGACGGAACTTACAATTCCATAAATCAGATGTTGATAGCATCGAAAACGTTCAAACCAGCTGAACAGTAACCCATCAGGTTGCCGATAGAAAGCCTCAGACCCTTGCATCTCAAAGGGCAGATCAATTCCTGAATTGAGAGATAAACATCAAACTTGCGAGGAACACGAAAATGAGGCTGTGATGCTGCTTAGCAGATGTTCATTTATGAAGTTAAGCTATTAATACGCAGAATCAATATTTACCTAGACGAGTAGGTTTGCGTATATGAAGCTCTGCTGCTGCATTGCCCAAGGTCTCCAAGGGAGCTGCTACCTGAAGAAAAACTTGAATTGCAGTTATCTCTCATGGTAGCAAAACAGTCTTCAAACAGTATTCTACAGAATTAGAGCTAAATAAGTCACCAATCTGTTGAATCATAATCCTAGACACTATCAGACATAATTAGCAAGTTTTATCAAACAAAAGTTTTTTCCTTGAACAATTGGCTCTTCCAGGACCCTCCTCGAGTTCCAGATCAGTACTTTTGTATGACAAAATGCAAGAATTTCGACTTGCACTTGCGAGAAAACCTAGGGATAATCAATATAGACTTGAAAAACCCTATGTGATGACAAAATTACTAGTAAATTGGGCAAAAAGAAAGCTGAAATAAAAAAAGGGACCGACTTTGAGAAACTCATATGCGAGACCGACGACTCTATCAACAACCATCCCTCTCTTGTTTAGTTCAGTCACCAAAACCTCAATACAGTCTCCTTCTTCCCGAATCCTCTTAGGAACCACCATTGCAACCTCGTGAACGACTCGCTCCTCCCCATTACTCCCATTCATTTCCAAAGAATTGTTTCGAGATTTCTTGTCTTTGCTTCGGGAAACTTCGCTCAGCAGCTGAAAGCCTTAAAGCTTCTAACTTTCCCTTCCTTTTTTCCAAGATCTGACTCAAATGCGCCCAAATTCTTTTTTTCACTTTTTTTTTTCTCTACTACTTTTCTCCCTCTAATTTTCCGGTTTCTGGGCCATAAAAGGGGATCAGGGTTTAAGTTGGAAGAAACACTGCAAAACTCAAGAATACGATTCCAAAATTCCACGAAAAAGATCGAATTTATTACA
The DNA here is from genome assembly GCA_011420285.2 of Erysimum cheiranthoides. NCBI lineage: Eukaryota > Viridiplantae > Streptophyta > Magnoliopsida > Brassicales > Brassicaceae > Erysimum > Erysimum cheiranthoides. The sequence goes on along the minus strand of CM022179.2, from coordinate 3,661,414 downwards.
CATCTCTCGCGATTTCCAGATACCAAAAAACGTTTTCTGGAAAATGGAAGAGACAAGCTTTGGGTTTGAATTTGAAAATTAGATTGAATTTGGAAAGAAACTACATGCAAAAATCCAAAAGAAGCTCGTTATGTGTTGGCACGCAGACGGTGAGTGATCCATCGTGGAAAGAGTGACACATCGGACGGTGCTGAGTCACTTTTGACACGCGTGCCTTGTGTGCGAGTGACTGTTTATTACCAGGATAGAACTTAAACCAGGTATGACCGACATTATCTAACCGAGATTCATATTGAACCGGTCAATTCGATTTGAATTAAGAAAACCAAAGTTGACTTTATTAAGCTTCCTTCCTCCTTTCTTCTTCTTCTTCATATCTCTTCTACAAAAGAAAGAAAAAGTAAATATTAACGCGTCGAGATATTTTGCCAGAGAAAACCCTAAAATCTCTGTTTTTCCGATTTTTTTTAGGAATAGATCGAAGCGAATTCGAGAGGTGGTGTGGAGGAATCGATTCAACATGGGTAACACAGATAAGCTGATGAATCAGATATTCGATTTGAAATTCACGTCGAAGTCTCTGCAAAGACAATCAAGGAAGTGCGAGAAGGAGGAGAAAGCAGAGAAACTCAAGGTGAAGAAGGCGATTGAGAAGGGAAACATGGATGGTGCACGGATCTACGCCGAGAACGCCATTCGTAAGCGTAGCGAGCAGATGAACTACCTTCGTCTCGCTTCTCGCCTGGATGCTGTTGTTGCTCGCCTTGATACCCAGGCTAAGATGACTACCATCACCAAATCCATGACCAACATAGTCAAATCCCTTGAGTCTTCGCTTGCCACAGGTATTTCATCATTCTTTTGCTGAATTTGAATGATCCGAAAATATCTTTGTATGCTGCTCATAGGTTTTAGTATTGATTTTGTCGGTGGCTGTGTTGCTGATCATTAGTTAGGGTTCAATTTTGTAAAATTGAGGTTGTATATGAATGACCACCATGTTTTATGCCTTATTAGTTAAGAGTTACGGTAATGTAAACTTGAAGAATGCTTCTGAATAGAGAGAGATGATTTTCTTCTAATTGGAAACACATAAAGGGTTCATCTTTTTGTCATCAGTTGCATATTTTTCTCGTAAGAGCACAAGAGCATGTATAGCACGAGTAAACAAGTCCCAAGTAGATTCATTGCGTTGTATACTACTTGGGTTCTTATCTGTTTTCTGTTTCTTTCAACAGGCAATCTACAGAAGATGTCAGAGACGATGGATTCATTCGAGAAGCAGTTTGTGAACATGGAGGTCCAAGCTGAGTTCATGGAGAACGCTATGGCTGGTTCAACTTCATTGTCCACTCCAGAAGGCGAAGTCAACAGCCTAATGCAGCAGGTAGCAGATGACTATGGTCTTGAAGTCTCTGTTGGACTACCTCAGCCTGCTGGTCATGCAATCCCTACTAAGACAGAGGAGAAAGTCGATGAGGACGATTTGTCCAGGAGGCTTGCTGAGCTTAAAGCCAGAGGATAAATGGGTTAACCAACAATCGTGCTTGGACTATCTACCACTTTGCACGTGATCCTTATCGAAATGTTTCTGCTATTATCCGCAAACACGGCGTATTTGTGTATATTGCTCACTTTGGAAGATGCTTTGTTTATAACTTTATATAAAAAACCTTCGTGTGTTTCTAGTTTTTACCATTTCAATGATATGCTTTCCTTTTGAGTTGTGCATTAAAGAGTACTGTTCTCAGTCACTTTGGGTCTCATTGACTAAGATAAACATCCTTACTCGTAGACTCTAGTGTTACATTCTATGCAAAGCGCTTAAATCATGCTACCATCCGGTCAGCCAGTGAATCTTCTTTCGAAGCTTGTTGACCATCTTGGTTGATTTAGGACGTGAAAGATGGAAGCCGATGGAGTCAAGGTACCAGCCGCTCCTACCGTTCATGCCAACAATGCGTCCTCCATTGACTGAGAAAGTAAAGGGTGTTCCTTGTTCAACTCCATAAGGTCCATAAACTTGTTTATTGCTCTTGAATGTCATTGATCTGATCACAGGAGTGCCACTGTGAACCACTGGACAGTAGTAGCCACTCACGCCAATCAGATACTCATCTGGGTATTGCAGCTTTATCTGCAGAAACTCCGTTCATTTTAAAGAAACCAAAATCTGAGAGAGAGAGAGAGAGATGGAATCCAGAGTGAGAGAAGAACATACATACCTCTGATGTTTTGTTGCCTCCCACGCCACCATGCTTCTCTGATCTTGTGGGTTTACCATTCTTATCGTAGATCACCGAGATGGAGTCAATGCAATGATCATATAAGAGTCTTATTTCACGGACACCATGATAGATCCCGTCATCCCAAGCGGTTCCTCCATTTCCTCCCCAGGGTCCTACGAACACAGTCAGATTCTTATCACCTTGTTGTTGTTGATCCATGTGTCCGTCCTGCTGTTTCAATTGACAGCTTACTTTTGTAAACACGACGCAATGGCAGAGGCTAAGAAACCAAAGTTTTACAAGAAAGATGAAGCTGCTATTAATCTCATACCACCTATGGAGAACCAAACAAGTTCTTTGCTGCAGTAGAAGCTTTTTGGAAATGAAAAAGGTTGCGGATGATGCAGAACAAGAATTGAGTATTTATATTTTGCAACTACGCATATAAAAAGGCGTCCAAGTTTCATGGGAAGGTATTGGATTCCAGGACAGCTATATATGAGGACGATAGCTCTGCGTTTGATTGTCTTATCTTCTTTTACAGAAAAAAGTAGGAGATTCCAGAAAACTTCAAGAAGAAAGATTTACATGGAACAAATTCCAAAAGTGTTCATTATAGTGCCAAAAAAAGAAGATGAGAGGAATATTACCTCTTCTTTTCACATTACCAAGATTTACATTCACTCTTGTATGTATCAGTCACTATGAACATGTCTGCTTTCAGACACAGGAAGGTTTGAAATTTTACTATAATGGCTACTCTGAAGTAAGATCAAGCCTTTTATCATTACATCTCAATCCTGTTGTTTACATGAATTGTAGATGAACTACTATACTCTATTACATGAATTAACCGAGGAGTCCAGTAAAAAAATGAACAAATGAACAAACTATATGTAGAAGCACCTCACAGAGAGCTACAGGTGAACATAACAGCAACAGAATCAGAAAACTAATCCAGAAAATGCGAAAGAGCCATCTGGAGACTCAATTCTATCTCATTCTTTCTCTCAGCATCTTCAGCCCCATGTACCTGCAATTATGGTCATATGGAAATTTGTTTTTAGTTGGACTAAAAAGCACTGATACAGTTTCAAAGATTATATACACTTTGATAGTTTCTTCTTACCTTCCAAGCATCATCAAAGTAGCCTGAGGATTAGTCCCTGGAGAGATATTGAAGGTTGATCCATCCACGAGTCTAAGAGAATTAATACCAATGACTTTGAGATCAGAGTCCACTACTTTTCCCACAACAGCGCCTCCATGGTAGTGCCAGATTGTGCTCACAGTTCGTCTGCAGAAATCTGCCATCACTAGATCATTTGATTGATCCACAGGCAACGGAGCTCCAACAAACCTGAACCTACGGTTCCCAAACCATTCCCTGATCATGAAGTCATGCATAGCTCGGCTCCTGAGTATTTCTCCAATCTTCCTAGTCCCATTGACACATCTCTCTAGATCCTGTGGATCACTGAAGTAGTTGAACCTAACAATTGGGTTTATCCTCACATCCGTTGACGCCAATCTTAGTAAACCAATAGACACTGGACCTAGGATCTTTTCCATTATAGTTGTCACAGGGACGTACAAAGGAGAAGCTGGCGCTCTGATGAACACAGAATGTAAAGGCGACGCAAACGGAATCACATTAGAAGCAGCCTCCAGAAAAGCCCCTTCCTCAGTAATACCCACGACTTGTATCAGTGAGTTCTCCATTGGAACCGGAGGAACAATGGAGATACCATTCCTCGGGTTATCATACACAAAATCTCCCACATGAGGTTGGTCAAGAGCCACTGGGATCCCCCAAGTCGAAAGATAACTCCTTGGACCAATCCCACTAAGAAAAAGCAACTGTGGGCTACCGAGTGCACCAGCTGACAATATCACCTCTCCTCTATCCCGTATAATTGCGTGATGGTAGCGTCCCAGCTGATCACGGTAAACCACTCCAATCGCAGAGACGTTGGAACCCGAGTCACTTGGAGATGAAGCCAGTAATACTCTCTCTACAGTTGCGTAAACTGCAACTCTAATGTTGGAACTTCTTGCATATCTGAGAAGATCTGCAGAGCTGTGTCTCCTCCCAGCACGATCAAACGTAGACCCTCCAATCTTAGTCCCCACTTTATGCTCCAAGGTAAAGCCATTAAACGGATGTACACCAACCTCAAGCAACGCATCCCTAATTGCAGTTTGCCAAGTCCTGAGCTGAGGTCTAAACACAATTGCTCTCTCCACCCACTCATAAGACTGATTCACACTAGTCAGATCCCAATTGAGACCCGAATTCTCGAAGAACTGTTTATCAGCACGGCTATAGAAACCGGCATTGATTGCGCTGCTTCCTCCAAGAACACGGCCTCTGGCGTTAGGAACTCCTTCCTCAGAGATGAAGGACTGAGCTGGTGAGTCGAAGTTGTTAACGTCAGTGAGAGTGGTCAAGAAACCGTCGTGTGACATCACGTTAGGTCTGTTGTACGGAACGCCGCCGCGTTCTAGCAGAAGAACCCGGAAAGATTGCGAGAGTGTGGCGGCTAGTGGACATCCGGCCGTTCCTCCTCCGACGATTATGTAATCGTAGTAATCCTCCGACGCAAAATCAGTTGCGTTTGACACGAATCGCATGAAACTGGGCGCTGCAACGAAGATTCCAACAGTAAGCAATGAAACAGAAGAATAAAAAAAATCAAATTAGGGATAAGCAAAACATCGATCATCGTTTTCTTGCAATTACTCAGAAGCGATACAGGGAGATCAACGAAACCTCATCAAAAATTTCATCGTCGCTAAAGATTACAATGTTTGAAGCATTTAACACGAGATTCTACTGAAATTTTCTTGGGATACTTACGTCGATTAGCGCGTGACCTTGCATTAGATCGAGGAACTACTCCAAGAAGAAGAAGCACAACGAACGCCGTGTACAGAAGAGAAGAATCAATCCGTTTCCTCATTCTCGCTCTTCGGTTGAAGATTTTCTCGGAGCAGAAAGAAAATTAAATTTTCTCGGAAAAGAGAGAACTTTCTCAGTTAAAGAGAGAAACAGAGTCGAAGAAGTTAAAATAAAGAAGACTCTGAATGGCGCCTGGTTTCTGTTATAGAGTGTTGTTCAGCTCCTTAAGTACTCATAGCCGTCGATGACAAATTGAGATCAACGGTCATCAAGGGAAGTAATCTTGAGCCCAGCCGCAGTCTCTGTACTCCTTAAAATGACGTCGTACGGGTGTGGCAGGCCGGTTTAATGACTGCCAGTCAAATTCCGGTCTAATCCGGTTAAGATAAGATAACAGGATTTAGCCACGTGTCACGAAGTTGTGCGTTAGAGTGTAGCTAGTGTTATCACTGACATCTTTAACCGTCTAAACGCAGAGAGATAGAGTAAGCAAAAATGGCGATGGCGATGTTACCGGCGCTCTTCTCTTCTCCGTCGATTCTGACCAGCAGAAGAATCAAATGCGGAGCCACCGAAAGCAGCGGCGGCGCACTCTCATCTATTTCTTCTGACTCCGACCGTAGTAGAGGTGTCCCCTTGTATAAGCCCAAGTCATACGAGGTTCTAGCCACTGACGCCGCCAATTCTCTTGCTTTTGCTCTCCAGGATTCAAAACCTCGTTTGGAGATCGATTTTCCGTAATCTCCTTCACTTCTACTCTATCTCAATTATCCGAATTTTGTGATTATAATGGCGCCTTTTGCCCTTTTTGTTCATATGTAGGCCTTTGCCCAGTAGCATTTCTTCTTACAAGGTATTTTTATCTTGTTACCATTGTGACTTAGTTTTTTAGCGAATTTTTTGTAATTGTGTTGGACTTGCAAACGTTTGTTTAGGGTTCTTCAGACGACTTTATTGATGCTAACATACAACTGGCGGTGACTGTTGTTCGCAAACTTCAGGAGAAAATAGAAACCAGAGCTTGCATTGTAATCTATCTCCTTCATTACTTTATTTGTTACTCATCCTTTTTATTTGGGTTCTTTCTCACCTGTGAATGTCAAACATGCTTCAGGTTTTTCCTGATAAGCCTGAGAAGCGTAGAGCTTCACAACGCTTCAAAGCAGCGTTTGACTCGGTATAGATACAACTTCCACTTTGCTACATTTTGCATGTGCTAGGATAATATTTCTGAGATATTGAACACTTGATGCTTAGCAACGGTTTGATCTTTTTTTTTGTCTTTCTCATCAGGTGGATGGCATAAGTATTGGTTCTCTAGATGATATACCTGGTGGTTCTGTTACCAATTTCTTCAGGTCCATAAGGAGTACCCTGGACTTTGATTTTGAAGATGAAAACGAAGGTATAGCCTAAACTACAATCCTTTCATCTAAAAGTTTCCTTTTCCTATGGATTTTTTGTTTATGTTAACAGTTGGATTCTTGCATTTATTCATGAAGATGATGTGTTCCTACAGGTTCTTGGGAGCCCAAGGAGCCACCGACCCTTTATATATTTATCAATTGCAGCACTCGGGAACTCTCTTTTATAGAGAAGTTTGTGGTATTGGAATCCTTTTATCTTTTCTTATCTTAACATAGAACTTGTTTTGGATACGTTCACTGTCTATAGTCATTTTTGAATTTTTCTTTGTGTCTTCTTAATTGTTCTTAATCTGTAAGTTGTTGGTCTATGCTATTGCTTGCAGGAAACCTTTGCCAGTTCAACCCCAGCTCTTCTGTTTAATCTTGAGCTAGATACCTTGCGGTATTACCACTATCGAGACCTCAATTTTTTGCGTAACTCACCTCTCTCGGTTTCCTCACTTCTGGTGACAATTGAACTTTAGTGCAGTGCTGACCTAGGGCTACTTGGCTTTCCCCCTAAAGATCTACACTACCGGTTTCTTTCTCAATTTATTCCCGTCTTTTATATCCGAACGAGAGAGTATTCAAAGGTACTTATCAATTAGGATGATATTTTCTCAGCGGACCTTTCTTGTCTGCTTACATAAATGAAGCAGCATAATAGTTGTTTGTGTTGCTTGGCTAAGACAGTGGCAGTGGCACCATTTGTGTTGAACTACAACGGAGCACTTTTTCGACAATATCCTGGTAAATGCTAAACTATTCTTTCCAAGACTAAACCAATATATAGCATAACTGTACCTATCCGTATTGTGACTTCCTTGATCAGTGAAAATGATGTGATGCTTGTCTCAGTCTCTCTATCAGATTTGCGGAACCATTCTCAATACCAGTGGACTGAACTTGAGAGAGTGTTTTCTCTATCCATATCTGATATGAAAAAAAAAATGCAGGGCCATGGCAGGTGATGCTTAAGCAAACTGATGGTTCATTTGCGTGTGTTGCAGAAAGCCCTACTCGTTTCACTTTGGGTGAAGTATGTGCACTAAAAGCGTTTAACCTTTTGTATATAGTCCTTTTTACTCAACCTCTGAGAAAAATGTAACAAGCTTTGATTGATGTGGATGCCAACAGACAAAAGAAGAGCTGTTGCGGGTTCTGGGACTACAAGAAGAAAAAGGAAGCTCACTCGAGTTCCTGCGCAGGGGTTACAAGGTTTAGCACATTGTCTAAATTGTTTTTATCTGTTTCTTGTATGTGTGCACCGAAGCGTAAACTGGTCCGGAACTGATGGTGTTGCAGGCGGCAACTTGGTGGGAAGAGGATGTGGAGCTTGAGGCATCATCTAATTGGCGTAACTGAACTATTGCCGAGTCATGGATTTACACTTTTGGTAAGTTTGTTAAGTCTCTCAAAATTAAGATATTTACACCTGTATATTTGTTGCAAAGTTGGTAGAGAGAGTTTGGGAGATGTTAATGGGAATGATAAAGGATAGTTTGAAAATGTTTTCTATATATAACTCAGTCCAATTATGATAGTGTCTGCTCCACCCACTTGTTTAATTCTTTCTTCAATTCAATCGCAGAGACGCAGACTATGAATAATCATAGGAAATTACAAAGAAACTATTTTAGGAATATTTACAATTTACGCTAGAATATTGAAGATCTCCTTAATTTGCTGTTCAACGGTCATCTAATTCCCAACTTATCAAACTTCTCTTGTTAACAATTTCTAAATTGCTCTCAAAACCCATAGCTAACGTTTATTTGCTTCTTTCTATTATTGGCGTCTATCACATCATTAATATCTGTCAATATCCTTCAAGGCGTCTATCAAGTTCTATTTTTTCCCTCTTTTCTCTCTCCTCTTGCCCTCGTCTCTCATGAGAGCTCCATTTGGGCATCTTTCTTGTCTCAGATGAAGAATCTTGGGTTGTTCGAAATTCTTCTGCTAGTATGTCTCTTTGTCTCAGCCCGCATAGTGTCTGTTTCTTGTCTAAACTCAGATGGGTTAACTTTGCTCTCGCTTCGGAAGCATTTGGACAAAGTACCACCAGAATTAACTTTGACATGGAAGACAAACGCATCTGAAGCCACTCCATGTAACTGGTTTGGAGTCATCTGTGATGATTCTAAGAATGTTACGTCTCTCAACTTCACAGGTTCAGGTGTTTCAGGCCAGTTGGGTCCTGAAATAGGGCAGCTCAAAAGCTTAGAGATTTTGGATATGAGTTCTAACAATCTCTCTGGGATTATACCATCCAGTTTAGGGAACTGTAGCTCACTTGTGTACATTGATTTGTCTGAAAACAGTTTCTCTGGTAAGATTCCGGATACTCTTGGTATCTTGAAGAGCTTGGCTGATCTGTATCTTTACAACAACTTCCTCACCGGGGAGTTGCCTAACTCCTTGTTTCGAATTCCAGCTTTAAATTATCTGCATGTTGAGCGAAACAACCTAACCGGTTTAATTCCTCAAAATGTTGGTGAGGCTAAGGAACTTCTTGATCTGCGTTTGTTTGACAATCAGTTTTCTGGTACAATCCCTGAGTCAATTGGAAACTGCAGCAAGCTGGAGATTCTGTATTTGCACAAGAACAAATTAGTTGGTTCATTGCCTGCAAGTCTCAATTTTTTGGAGAATCTCACTGACCTGTTTGTTGCAAACAACAGCCTACGAGGAACAGTTAAGTTTGGCTCAACCAAATGCAGGAATCTGGTGACTTTAGATTTTTCATACAATCAATTCGAAGGCGGTGTCCCTCCTGAACTGGGAAATTGCAGTAGCCTTGACGCTTTAGTCATTGTGAAAAGTAATTTGTCGGGTAAAATCCCTTCATCATTGGGTATGTTAAAGAATCTCACAATTCTTAACCTTTCCGAGAATCTGTCTCTCTGGGAGTATCCCCCCAGAGCTTGGGAACTGCAGTAGCTTGAACTTGTTGAAGCTGAATGATAACCAGCTTGAAGGTGGAATACCGAGTGCATTAGGCAAGCTGAAGAAGCTAGAAAGCCTGGAGCTTTTCGAAAACCGATTTTCGGGTGAGATTCCGATTGAGATATGGAAGATTCAGAGTCTTACGCAGTTGCTACTTTATCGGAACAATCTCACAGGAAAATTGCCAAAGGAAATAACAGAGCTGAAGAATCTAAAGATCGTTACTCTATTCAACAACAGCTTTTATGGAGTGATACCACCTGGTTTAGGTCTGAACAGCAACCTAGAGATTATCGATTTCATTGGTAACAATCTTACAGGAGAGATACCGCCAAATCTCTGCCATGGAAAGATGTTGACAGTGTTTAACTTAGGATCTAACTGGCTTCACGGTAAAATACCGACATCTGTTAGTCAGTGTAAGACTCTAAGCAGATTCATCCTCAGAGAAAACAACCTTTCAGGTGTTCTTCCTGAGTTTTCTCAGAATCATGATCTTTCGTTTCTCGATCTCAATAGCAACAGCTTCGAAGGGCCAATACCTCGTAGCCTCGGAAGCTGTAGGAATCTCACGACCATCAATCTATCTCGAAACAAGCTTACGGGGAATATTCCTACAGAACTTGAGAATCTACGAAACCTTAGTCACCTGAATCTTGGGTTTAACTTATTAAAAGGTTCGGTTCCTTTAAAGTTTAGTAACTGGAAAGAGTTGACCACTTTGGTTCTCTCCGGAAACCGGTTTTCTGGGTTTGTTCCGCCGGATCGCCGCTCTTAGAGAAAGAAAACAACCATTTATCGCAACGTTATTATAAACTAGACCAAAATCAGATATTTTCACATGCGTTTAGTAATATTTTACTACATAGTGAAAATGTATAGTGAAAGTATATTGTACCATTATCCAATGACATTAAAGATTACTCACAAGCATGCAAATTCGGCGATGGGCTTCTTGCTATTGAAGATTACCCACAAGGCTTCCGTAGACCATGTAAGACTCATTGCGTATACTTCTTTGAGATCAGCTATCTCCACTTTTCTAGCAGAGATACATTTAAAACTTGATTCAATGACTCACATACCTCAAGTGAGCTGAACAAATCATTCCCACTGTGGCCATATTCACAACTCTGAGCATTTCTTTAGCAAAACCTTCTACAAAACCAAAGAGTTTCTATCGCAAGATCCATCAGCTTGGAGCAATTGAGCATAGTTTAGTAAAAGCAATATGAGAAATGCGTAACAATATCTGAGATTCTTTAGTACATCTCAGGTTTGAGAATAGCATGATGAACACGGTAGCTTCATATGTTTTTTCTTTGACTTAATGTTGCAGCGAAGCATTCGTATCCATTCAACGACAGTGTCGTCATGTACATACGCCATATAGTTCTGGTGTATGCGTAGGACAGGCATGACAAGAAGGTAAAGAACTGCAACAAGTGCCTCAAAGATATGCTCCGACATTCTAATGGTCAAACGATACAAATTAACTAAGGAGGCTTTTGTTTACTTTGATTGAAAGCTTTTCACATTTGCTTCAAGAGCTTTTTGTTGACTTGTATTAGAAGTTTAGACAATATTGTTTTACAACCTTTTGATTGGTGAGTTAAACCATTTAAAGATACACCAAAGATCGATCAAGGAAATTGTTAGCTCTTAATTTGATCACAACATTCGTCGAAAGAATATAAGGTAGTTCTCAAATGTATATCTACGCATAGGATGATGATAGTTGATCCCTTTACTAAGCCCATTCCTAGAGCTGTTTTGCATGCTCATGTTTGATTTGTAGAATTAACAGATGCGTCAAATAGTGTGTCGAGAGAGACATCTTTTCTATTAGTGGGGTTTCGGACCAGCAAAAACAATCAAAGTGGTCACCGGTTAAGTGTCTAATTTTGGATCGGCAAAATCCAACACAAAACCAAGCCTAACCGATCAATACGGTGCGTTTTATGGTGTCTCTTATAAAAAGGTGACTGGGGAATTTAAAAGTCCAGCTAGGGTAAGCGACGAGAGAAGCGTCATGGATTCGTCCCCGAACACTAACAAAGCGTTAACAGAGACGCGTTTCTCCGACCTCGAACCTGCGCTCTCCTCCGATATTATCAAGGCGCTTGAACGGTTCGGTTTCGAGTTTTGTACTCCAGTTCAGGCCAAGACGATCCCTTTAATCTGCAGCTACAAGGATGTTGTCGTCGACGCTGCCACTGGTTCTGGAAAAACCCTAGCTTTCCTCGTCCCCCTCGTTGAAATCCTCCGTAGATCCTCCTCCTATCCTCCCAAGCCTCACCAGGTAAAGATAGTTGCCACAATATTCCGACTAATCTTGAAATTAGAAACAATAATTAAGCGTCGTGGAGTTTAATTTAATGTTTTAAGAATGATGTAGTAATATTCTTGAGATTGAATTACAGGTTTTGGGAGTAATTTTATCGCCAACGAGAGAGCTATCAACGCAGATATATGAAATGGCACAGCCGTTTGTTTCAACACTGACAAATGTGAACTCTGTGCTGCTTCTTGGAGGCCGAGACGTGAAAGCTGACATGAAGACTATACAAGGAGGAGGAGGCAATCTCTTGATTGGCACTCCTGGAAGGCTTTCAGATATAATGGATCGAATGGAGTTTCTTGATTTCCGAAATCTTGAGGTACTTTTCTTTTTATATTTCAAGATTGGTGTATGTGTTACTTAAATTGGTTGAAATATGCAGTTTGGTTGAAATATGCAGTTTGATAACCGGTGAATCTTTTTGCATAAGTAGATTCTTATCTTAGATGAGGCGGATAGGCTTTTGGAGATAGGATTCCAGAAGCAGGTGAATAGCATTATTTCTCGCTTGCCAAAACAACGGAGGACTGGCCTCTTTTCAGCTACACAAACAGAAGCCGTTGAAAAGCTGGCCAAGGCTGGGCTCAGGAATCCTGTGAGAGTTGAAGTTCAAGCTGAGTCAAAGTCGAAAACACCTCCTTCTCTGCATCTTGAGGTATTTATATAAATATGTCCCCCGCATTACTCTGACTTGATTTTTGAAGATTTTTCTCCTACTTGTAAAAGTTCAGTAGTGTATAATGATTCTCTTGGTAGTTTCTACTGTACGCCCTACTCTAGCAATATAGCAGAAAACGATTTTCCATCTTTACATTTCCTACTCAATGCATATCTTAGTGGTTTATTTCTCCTTGTCTCTGCAGTATTTGGAATGCGAAGCAGATAAAAAATCATCACAGCTAGTGGATCTCCTCATCAAGAACAAAAATAAAAAGCTTATAGTGTAAGTCTAAAACATTTTCACAAGACTTCTAAGATTAAGAATCCTTGTAGATAGTCTTAAAGTATATCTGCAGATACTTCATGACCTGTGCTTCTGTTGACTACTGGGGACTCGTACTTTCAAAAATTCGTACCCTCAAGTCCATATCTTTAATTCCTTTCCATGGGAACATGAAGCAGGTAAACTACCTTGACATATTTTAATTTTTTGTATAATCTTATTGCCTGTTGTTGTTGCTAAGGGTTCTGATGACCAATACTTTACACATCAGAATGCTCGATACAAGGCATTAGCCTTGTTTAAAGAAGCATCAAGCGGTGTCCTTCTATGCACAGATGTCGCTGCACGTGGACTTGATATTTCAGACATCGATTATGTAGTTCTGGTAGATTTACTTAATAATGTTTGTTTCCATTATTTTTGCCATCTTTGTTGCTAAGTTTAGGATTCACATGTTGCAATTGGTGATGTTCATGTAGTATGATCTCCCACAAGACCCATATGTAGTCATCCATAGGGTTGGCAGAACTGCAAGATTGGGAAGACAAGGAAGGGCCGTTGTGTTTTTAATGCCCGAGGTTTAGCTTTGACCAGCACCTTTATATTCTCTCTTCTTTTTCTTTTTTTTTTTGGTTTTACTTTATATTCTCACTTGTGCCTGATGTTCTGCATAATTACATTTCAGAGCAAGAAAAGTTGAAAATTGTCACTTTGCTTGTGTGTAGGAGAAAGATTATGTATGGTTTATGCTCGAAAGAAGGGTTCCTCTTCAAGAGAGAAGATGCTCTGAGAACGCATCCGATGTCATCCCGATTGTAAGAAAACACCTGCATGCCGCTCTCTCTCTCCCTCTCTGTTGGTTACAGGGTTTAGTATTTACTACAGTGTATTCAGATACGTGCAGCTGCCATGAAGGACCGAGCAGTGTTGGAGAAGGGATTAAAGGCATTTGTTTCCTTTGTCCGTGCTTACAAGGAGCATTACTGCTCTTACATTCTCAGGTTAATTCATGAGGCTCTCAGCAGTCAATTTGTTGTCTGTTTTCCCAATATTTTTCTAGCTATTTAACTTTTGTAATTGAAAAGGTTTTATTTTTGCTAACTTGCAGATTGCGGAAACTTGAAATCGGAAAGCTAGCCATGGGATATGGCCTCTTGGGTCTTCCTTCAATGTCTGAAATTAAACAAGGCAGGCTTTCCGTTGAGGGTTTCACGGCCGTTGAAGGCGTTAACTTTGAAGACATAAAATTCAGGTACTTTAGGTTTTTTTACCAAAATCCTTGAAACGCTTACGATATATATATCCATCCTCTGTTTTCTTAGTTACCTAGACACAAAGAGACTAAAACTTGATACATTTTTGGTAAAGTGAGTGTCTTTTACATATAGAGAGACATCGAGGTTCATATTTTAGGGGAAACAACAAGCTTTTGTAGTCTGAAATCGTTGTCCATCCTTAGGCGGTAGTGTTTTCAGGGATTGGATGCTCTCCGAGACGAAAAGTAGCCAAGTAGGCACTAGGCATTTGAATCCGAATGTTTTTAAATAAATGCAGGGACAGATCCCTGGAGATACAAAGTCAGCAAAAGTTACTAGCAAGGAAAGAGAGAGGGCAAGCAGAGAAAAGAGAGAGAGGGCAAGGAGAGAAAAGAGAGAGAGGCAAGAAAAACTCGAAAAAGGCTTTTGCTACTCGTGATTCTAGTAAAGGGTGTAGAAAGTTAACGGGGAAGCGGAGACAAGCCATCCAAACAGCTGAAGATAGAGAAGAGACTGCTCGAGACTATAGTTTATTGCAGAAACGAAGGAAAGGGTCAATTACAGAAGATGAATATGAACAACTTACAGGATTTAATCTGTGATGAGAAGAAGAAACGAACCTACAGATCATAGCTTTTGCTTCTGATTTTTTGAGAATTAATTTAGTGCGTGGGATCGTGGTTTGCCCTTTTTCTTTCTCTTCTACTAAAATGTAGTTCTTTCAAAATTTCTCAGAGCTAAACAACATTAAAGAAAAACGAACGCTTGTATACAAACTTTTGAAAAACAAGAGGATTCAGAGTTGTCAGGAGTCAATGGCCGAGGACAAAAGTGCAGTTTCTGAACGTAACGCCTTGCTAAGAAAAATATCAGACTTTTTCCGTACACAATGAAAATGTATAGTGTCGGTGTATTGAAACATTATCCAATGACATATATATCAAAATCTTTAACATTTTAGTTTTACAACAATTATGTAATGTTCGCTTACATTATTTCTCGGACGCTTACCTCAGTCATGATTTGAAAGTCCTCTAGTTAACGTTTAGCTGTTCTTATCAATCAACAAGAAGAATGTTATACACGTATTATATCACATTTAAAATTTAGATAGTGACACGATGATAATGTTTGCAAAACAATTATTTAATGTTTGGTAATGCGTTGTTACTGAATTTAATAAAGGACCCAAACCTGCCTAGCTCCACTAACCAAAGAGTCCAACTAATTAATGAATCTAATTTGACCAGTCACCAACCAAAGAGTCCAACTAATTAATGAAATGCTTTTCTAGTTTTTTTTTTTTTAAAATGTTAACGGTTTCTTACTCCTTTTGGCTACAGTTAGACGGATGTAAAACGACATCGTTGTAGAATATTCAAATTTTTACATTTGACAAAGAGAATCAAAGAAACAGGAAGACTTCTTTCTAAAACACGTGTGTCTGAAAATGGGAAAAAAGAAGACTGAATGAGAAACGGCGTCCAAAAGGAAAACGCGTTGAAGGTTTGATACAGTCATACAGACCAAACATCTCGTCATAGAAAACGGCGAGAATAAGATCAAGTGTCAGTTATTTAATACCCATCAATCAAGTCTTGTCCTTTTTTCACCTTTCTCTCTCTCATGCGAGCTTGATTCTGCCGAGCCTGAGAGCTTTAATTTTCAAACTTGATTGAGATTCTGTATGTTTCTTGATCTTTAATCTCAGATGAAGAAGCTTGGGTTGTTCGAAATTCATCT
This sequence comes from Erysimum cheiranthoides, assembly GCA_011420285.2. Taxonomy (NCBI): domain Eukaryota; kingdom Viridiplantae; phylum Streptophyta; class Magnoliopsida; order Brassicales; family Brassicaceae; genus Erysimum; species Erysimum cheiranthoides. The sequence continues at coordinate 3,645,649 of CM022179.2, read as the reverse complement.
ACTTTTCTGTATCTTTGTCTCCACCCGCTTAGTTTCTATTTCTTCTCTAAACTCAGATGGGTTAACTCTACTCTCGCTTCTGAAGCATCTTGACAAAGTACCACCACAAGTAACTTCGACATGGAAGATAAACGCATCGGAAGCCACTCCATGTAACTGGTTTGGTATCACTTGTGACGATTCTAAGAATGTTGCGGCCCTCAATTTCCCCCATTCTAGGGTTTCAGGGAAATTGGGTCCTGAAATTGGGGAGCTCAAAAGCTTGCAGATTTTGGATCTGAGTACTAACAATTTCTCTGGGACTATACCATCCAGTTTAGGAAACTGTACCAAACTCGTTTCTCTAGATTTGTCTGAAAATAGATTCTCTGGTAACATCCCAGATACTCTCGGTAGCTTGAAGAGCTTGCAGGTACTGTATCTTTACATAAACTTTCTCACTGGTGAGTTGCCTGAATCCTTGTTTCAAATTCCGAAGTTGCAGATTTTAAATCTCGAGTATAACAATCTAACCGGTCCGATTCCTCAAAGTATTGGTGAGGCTAAGGAGATTTCGGATCTGCGTATGTTTGAGAATCAGTTATCTGGTAACATCCCTGAGTCGATTGGGAACTGCAGTAACTTGGAGATTCTATATTTGAACAAGAACAAGTTAGTTGGTTCGTTGCCTGAAAGTCTCAATCTTTTGCGGAATCTCACTGACCTGTTTGTTGGTAACAACAGTCTAGGAGGGCCGGTTCGTTTTGGTTCATCGAATTGCAAGAATTTGTTGACTTTTGATTTGTCTTACAATGAATTCGAAGGCGGTGTCCCTCCTGAATTGGCCAATTGCAGTAACCTTGAGGCTCTAGTTATCGTGGATGGCAATTTGTCAGGTACAATCCCTTCCTCATTGGGTATGTTGAAGAAGCTTAAAGAGATAAACCTTTCCGAGAATCGTCTCTTTGGGAGTATCCCCGCGGAGCTCGGAAACTGTAGTAGCTTGAACATGTTGAAGCTGAACAATAACCAGCTTGGAGGTGAGATACCGAGTACATTGGGTAAGCTTAAGAAGCTAGAAAGTCTGGAGCTTTTCGAAAACCGGTTTTCGGGTGAGATTCCTATGGAGATATGGAAGAGTCAGAGTCTTACGCAGTTGCTAGTTTATCAAAACAATCTCACAGGAGAACTACCGGTGGAAATGACCGAGATGAAACGTCTAAAGATCGCTACACTGTTCAACAACAGTTTTTATGGTGAGATACCACCGGGTTTAGGTGTGAACAGCAGCTTAGAAGAGGTTGACTTTATTGGTAATAAACTTACAGGAGAGATACCGCCGAATCTATGCCATGGAAAGAAGTTGGAGATACTCAATTTAGGTTCTAATCTGCTTCACGGTACAATACCAACTTCTATTGGTCACTGTAAGACCATCAGAAGATTCATCCTTAGAGAAAATAATCTTTCAGGTCTCCTTCCTGAGTTTTCTCAGAATCATAGCCTTTCATTTCTTGATTTCAATAGCAACAATTTCGAAGGACCAATCCCGCGCAGCCTCGGAAGCTGTAGGAATCTCTCGAGCATTAACCTGTCTCGAAACAAACTAACGGGACAGATACCTCGCGAACTTGGGAATCTACTAAACCTCGGATACATGAATCTTTCGCGTAATCTTCTTGAAGGCTCTCTACCACCTCAGCTATCTAACTGTGTGAATATTGAGCGTTTTGATGTTGGGTTCAACTCACTAAACGGTTCGATTCCCTCAAACTTTAGTAACTTGAAAGGCTTGGCGACTTTGGTTCTCAGTGATAACCGGTTTTCAGGAGGTATTCCGCAGTTCTTTCCTGAGCTTAAAAAGCTGTCAACTCTGCAGATTGCTCGAAATGCTTTTGGTGGTGAGATTCCTTCGTCGCTTGGGTTGATAGGGGATCTGACCTATGATTTGGACCTCAGCGGAAATGGATTGATAGGTGAAATTCCAGAGAGGTTGGGGTCTCTTATCAAATTAACACGACTCAACATCTCCAACAACAATTTGACAGGCTCTTTATCAGTTCTTGAAGATATTACCTCATTGCTTCATGCTGATGTCTCGAACAATCACTTCACTGGTCCAATACCGGAAATCTTGAAGAATCAGTTGAACTCTGACCCCTCGTTGTTTTCAGGAAATCCCAGCCTCTGCATTCCACATTCCTTTCCCGTTATCAATAATAGCCGCAGCAAGTTGAATTACTGCAAGGATCAATCTAAAAACAGGAAAGGCGGCCTCAGGACTTGGCAAATCGCCCTTATAGCGGTCTTATCCTCTTTATTCATCTTGGTTGTGGTTCTTGCGCTTGTTTTCATTTGCCTACGCCGTCGCAAAGGAAGACCAGAGATAGATGCTTACGTCTTCACCCAAGAGGAAGGCCCATCTTTGTTGCTGAACAAAGTTCTGGCAGCAACTGACAATCTAAACGAGAAGTACATCATTGGAAGAGGAGCTCACGGCATTGTCTATAGAGCTTCGTTGGGCTCGGGAAAGGTCTACGCTGTGAAGAGACTCGTCTTTGCATCTCACATCCGCGCGAACCAGAGTATGATGAGAGAGATCGATACAATCGGTAAAGTCAGGCACCGGAATCTGATTAAGTTAGAAGGGTTTTGGCTGAGGAAAGACGACGGTTTGATGCTGTATAGATACATGCCCAAAGGAAGCTTATACGACATTCTCCACGGCGTTAGTCCAAAAGAGAATGTGCTAGACTGGTCTGCACGGTACAATGTAGCGCTTGGTGTCGCTCACGGACTGTCGTATCTACACTATGACTGCCATCCCCCAATTGTTCACCGTGACATCAAACCAGAGAACATACTCATGGATTCGGATTTGGAGCCTCACATTGGGGATTTCGGTTTGGCTCGCCTTCTTGATGACTCAACGGTTTCAACTGCAACTGTCACAGGCACCACCGGGTACATCGCACCAGGTAATACCTTGGTTTAGTGTCGAATTTGAGTTAGTTACCAGTTAAAATTCTGTTAGGAGTTAGTTAAATTAATAAGCTAGTTGTATAGATACTCTGTTTCTTATTTCCCTTGGTCATTGGCTAAATCCACCATGAAATTGTGCAGAGAACGGTTATAAAACCGTGAGAGGAAGAGAATCAGACGTTTACAGCTACGGAGTTGTGTTGCTGGAGCTGGTAACGAGGAAGAGAGCGGTGGACAAATCGTTCCCGGAGAATACAGAAATAGTAAGCTGGGTCAGATCAGTATTGAGCAGCAGCAGCAACAATGTGGAGGACATGGTAACAACAATCGTGGATCCGGTTCTCGTGGACGAGCTTCTGGATTCGAGTCTTAGGGAACAGGTGATTCAAGTGACGGAACTGGCACTGAGTTGTACGGAGCAAGAGCCGGCAAAGAGACCAACGATGAGAGATGCGGTGAAACAGTTGGAAGATGTGAAATATCTTGCAAGAAGCTGCTCCTCTGATTCAGTTCGATAATCTCGTTGCTTTGTGTAGGTGGACCACAAGGAAGGAACTGTGGGATGTTTATTAGTACTCGTAATGTAACTCGGCCACTTAATGTAAAATATTGGCCTATCTAAGGCCCAAATATGACGGCCCTTTAATTGTAACCGTGTTTGTGAAATAAAATTCTCGTTTATAATTTCTTTTTTAATTTTATTTTTTTCAAAAAATTGTTGGGGAAATTGGTTTGTTTGGCCGGAGATGACGATAAGGGCGGTTCGCGAGAGTTGGTTTATACGGACTCCGGTACTTCCTCCGGCGGTTTACGGCACAATTTGCCGGAATAGAAAGTTACAGCTCGGATTTCCGCTCTCGAACAGTGAGCTTAAGCTCTTCTTCTCTTTCATTTAATATGTTTTTTCTTCTGGGAAAGCATTATCTTGTACACATTTCTAGTAACTAGGTCGATCTCAAATTGAGGTGACTGTGTATAGTAGTGATGTAAAAGATGAAAGTTCAGTTATTTCTTATGATTTGCAGTTTCCTTGTTGATTGTATATGTTGCTGAGTCTTGTTGGGTTTCTAAAGAGAAAAAAGAAAAAAAAAAGAGATATAGAGAGATTTGTATGATATATTTTGGATTTTTACAGGGTTGTCTCGTGGTGTGGTTCCAGCTGTTCATGGAGGGAGAGGATATGAATCTCCATGGGATGAAAAACCCTACGAAACGCTTCCTACTGGTAAAAGGGTTTACGTTGATGAATCTGATGTTGTGACGTTTCTTGATCCCCCTAAGGAGTTGATTCCATTGGACCCTGCTTCATATAACCCAGCTGCTTATCTCTGGTTAGTCTACTTCGATTGATTGACTCCCAGCATTATTTCGGTCTAAGCTGATTGATAGCGTATTTAAAGTAGTCATAAAACTAGTTATAGCTATACAGCATGGGATTTGATTAGGTAATATGCTGCAGTTTCTGTTTACTGTTTCTCCTCGTTTGGCTACGAGGGATTGTTATAGTAATTCAGTCTTGGATTTTCCCTCCAATTGGTGTGCTATTCAGTTACCTGATGATTATAGATGTTTTATATCTCAATGCATGAGGATAGAATGACACCATCAATTGGGGTTATACTACCTCTTGTTCATGTTAACTGTTAGGTTTTATTTGGTGTATTATAAAGTAATAAGAAGAATTAAATTGAATAGAGTTAATATTGTACAGGAAAAAGATTGATGACATCCCTGAAGAGAGGCGCCACCATTTGCTGCAATTGTTAGAGCCGAGGTCATTCTTGCTGAACCCTTCTCGTATTTAGCTTTTATGTCATGTGGATGTTTTATGTCTCTTGGAAAATATTGGATTCATATGCCAAAGAAGTTGACATTGGAAGAAAACTTAGTGCATCTTTTGGCATATATAGTTGTCTTCATGAGAGTGTATGTGTGCAGGCTTATATCAAGAGCATGGGAAATAGCAAGCACTCGTTATGAAGATCCAAAGTTAGCCAAAATGACTGCATCCAAGATTTTCTCTACTGGAGATGCGGAAATTTCACTCGAATACTTTAGCTGCCGAACAAGTCAGGGTAATCCATTTTAGGTCTGAGCCCCAACGAATATGAATGAAATTGTATGTTATCTACGTATGGTTTTGCATGTTGATGCTTGTTCTTGACAACTTCTAAAGTATTTTTCTCTTATTGTTTAGGTCCACTAATCATATCTTGGATAAATTTCTTCAAGATGGTTAGTCGAACTGATATTACTTCCATTCCTAATTCATTTGGCAGTATCTATCTTGTGCTATCTTTCTTGACATAGTTTATATGTTACTTTGTAGGCTGTGTTTCGCTCCAACAACGGCCAAATCTATGGGCGAATTTGTGGTGAGTCCTGATCCAGTTAATGTTTCTCTTAGAATAAACAAGTGATCACTTTTCCATCCGCTGTTGATGAGAGTTTAATCTCAACAATTAAGGCATATCTAAGTTGATGTGGAACTCTATCTAACAATGTACGGATGAAATATGAGCTTTTCTCTCTGGATTTGATATAGTAAGTTGATTTTAAAACAAATGTTTCAGTATGGCTTGTTGTCTAGCTTTTTTCTCATCTGCCCGCAATAGATTTTGGAACATGTGTGACTTATTCCTTTTCCAATGAATCGTTGTATTTAAGATATTTTCTGATTGTATGCATCTTATTGGCTTTTTAAAAACCTTTTCGCAATTTGTGACTGAACATAAGTGATTGTCATACTATTACTTCTGTTGTAGTATTTACCCAAAAATCTCAAGAAATGCCATCGTGCAGGTGGACCTGTAGTTTCAACTCTTGCCAATGCTTTCAGTCCGCTATACTTTGAGGTCACAGAAGCTATGGAAGTTATGGCCACAGAAGAACCCTGCGATGTAGCATGCAAATTCGGCGATGGGCTTCTTGCTATTGAAGATTACCCACAAGGCTTCCCTCGACCATGTAAGACTCATTGCTTATACTTATTTGAGATCAACCACTTCCACTTTCCTAGCAGAGACAGCCTATTAGTCGTCACTTGTGTTACCCTAGTCTGAAACTTGATCCAATGATTCACACACCTCAAGTGAGCTGAACAAATAATTCATACTGTAACCATATTGACAACTCTGAGCATTACTTTAGCAAAAAACCTTCTACAAAACCAAAGAGTTTCTATCAAAAGATCCATCAGCTTGGAGCAATAGTGCATCTTTTAGTAAAGCAAAACGATATAAGAGTTTCTTTCTTACATCTCAGGTTCAAGAATAACATATAGACAAGGTGTCTCTAAACCCATGGCTTCATCTGTTTTCTAATTTTGCAGCAAAGCATCCGTATCCATTCAACGACAGCGTCATTATATACATACGCCATATTGGTCCAGGTGTATGCGTAGGACAGGCATGGCAAGAAGGTAAAGAACTGCAACAAGTGCCTCAAAGATTATGCTCCGACATTCTTATGGTCAAACAATACAGATGAGATTAAGGAGGCTTTTGTTAACTTAGATTGCAAGCTTTTCACATTAGCTTAAAGATATTTTTGTTGACTTGTATTAGTAATTTGAAACACTTACAACCTTTGGATCGGCGAGTTAAGATTAAAAACAAATTATGGCTGATTTACAAATTCGACTAATGGGTCTGTATTTGGAGTAAAAAGGTGGAAATTATCGAGATAATGGTCAAGCTAACATTCTAATAACGTTCAAATATCTTTTGGGAAAGACAAGATCTGTTACTGTTTCTATAGATTGTTGTGCATCGTTTACCTTGGTTGATAAAAACAAAGAAAAAAATGGCAACAGTTACAAATTTACACGACGACCGAAAGAAAGGAAAGGTAAGAATAGGTTGTAAGAACTTTTTTATGTTTTCAAGGCCTTGAAGTTATTTTGACGGCGGAGATGACGCAAACGTGAATCTAACGGACCGTATTCTCTGTAACACCAACGTCTTTTGCTTATTTCATCTGAGCAAATAGTCAAATCTCAAAATGCTTTAAAGAAAGGCGTCTTTCTACACGTTGCCACTTGCTTTTTTCACTCTCTCTCTCGTCAGGAATCGTCTCTGCTCTTTTTATCATCCTCCGGTCTCTCTCTCCCACTCTCTAATATTCGGAGCCCTGTTTATCCTTTCCTCATCTTCTTGAGGTTGGTGACAATCTTCAATTCTTGTTCGTGTTTAAGTTGAAATCTGGAATATGTATAAAATGAATGTTGTTGCAGTGTAGAAACAGTTTTCGTTTTTGTTGGTGAATCTGAAATTAGTATGTTCCAGTGTTCGATTAATTTAGTTGCAGCATGCTCTTTATGAATTCGGTTGATTTCTTACGAATCTAAATAAAAAGTAGGGATCTTGATGTAAAAAAAGAATTAATGTTTTTCTGGTTGCCCTGGGCATGAAAGATCTGGTGGTGTTTATAATTTTTGCGGGCTTCAGTTTTTGTGACTTCTAAGTGGATAATTTTGGGGGAACTGACTGTTATCGTTTGTATGAAGCTCTTTTATGGACTTCTTTTGCAATAACTGACTCTTTCCACTTTTAATATTGCAGAGAATATCCACACAAGGTCACTGCAAGGTGTGTCCGAGAGGGCTATGCAGTAAATGGTGGTGTTGTGATATTTTTGCCTGTTTGACACCTTGAAATAGGTACATGGGAGATACCGTAGTACTGTCGTATTTTTCATGCTAGTCTAAGTTTTGGTTAGTGTTCTTAATTTAAATGTTGGTTCTTTTTTTCCATTTTTTGCTTACTTTGGTAGGAGTTTAGCAATGGAAGGAGTTCCAGGGGTGCATACTGTTCCAAATCCTAACCATTATGACAAGTCCATAGTGCTAGATATAAAACCGCTGCGAAGTTTGAAACCTGTTTTTCCAAATGGTAATCAAGGTACACCATTTGTTGGTGGTCCACCTTTTGGTCATTCTCCATCTGGGTATTCTACTTTCTTCCCCTTTGGAGCACCACAACCAACACAAGATACCCCAGATCTCAACCAAACCCAGGACACACCTCTTCCATCGTTTGTTACACCTCTTCGATCATATAAAACACCTACTGAATCAAATGGCCCCAGCAGCTCCAGTGGAGCTAAAAGAGGAGTTGGTCGTCCTAAAGGAACTAGTAGTGTGAAGAAAAAAGAGAAGAAGACTGTGGCCAAAGAGCCTAATTTGGATGTTCAGGTAGTGAAAAGATTCAGTGCAGATTTTGACAGTGGGATCAGTGCAGCAGAGCGAGAAGATGGAAACGGGTACTTAGTGAGTAGTGTATTGATGCGTTTCGATGCAGTTAGGAGGCGGCTTAGCCAAGTAGAATATGCAAAGGCCGCTACTTCGAAAGCAGCAGGTACTCTGATGAGCAATGGGGTGCGGACAAACATGAAGAAGAGAGTTGGGATGGTTCCTGGGATTGAGGTTGGAGACATCTTCTTTTCCCGAATAGAGATGTGTTTAGTGGGTCTTCACATGCAGACTATGGCTGGCATTGACTATATAACTGGTAAGGTCGGAGTAGATGAAGAGCCTTTAGCAACTAGCATTGTTTCGTCTGGACGTTATGATGGTGAAGCCCAGGATCCTGAGTCTTTAATTTACAGTGGACAAGGCGGCAATGCAGACAAGAATGGAAAAGCATCTGATCAGAAGCTTGAAAGGGGCAATCTAGCATTAGAGAGAAGCTTGAGAAAGGGCAATGGAGTAAGAGTCATAAGAGGGGAGGAGGATGCAGCTAGTAAAACAGGAAAGATCTATATCTATGATGGGCTTTATTCGATCTCAGAGTCATGGGTCGAGAAAGGGAAATCTGGTTGCAACACGTTTAAATATAAACTGGTGAGAATCCCTGGTCAACCACCTGCATTTGGCATCTGGAAATCTGTTCAGAAGTGGAAGGAAGGTTTGACTACAAGACCAGGTCTGATCCTTCCAGATCTCACTTCAGGAGCTGAAAGTAAACCTGTTTCACTTGTGAATGACATTGATGAGGAGAAGGGGCCTGATTATTTTACCTATATCTCCTCTCTAAAATACTCGGAGTCCTTTAAACTAACTCAACCCACAATTGGTTGTTCCTGCAGTGGCTCATGTTCACCAGGAAATCTTAACTGCTCTTGTATCAGAAAAAATGGTGGTGATCTCCCATACCTTAATGGGGTTATGCTAGTTTCTCGGAGGCCTATGATATATGAATGTGGCCCAACGTGTCCATGTCATGCCAATTGCAAAAACAAAGTGATTCAGACAGGACTGAAGTCCCGCCTGGAAGTGTTTAAGACAGCAAATCGTGGTTGGGGTTTACGTTCGTGGGATTCCATCCGTGCTGGTTCTTTCATATGTGAATATGCTGGTGAGGTCAAAGACAAAGGCAAGCTTAGAGAGTACCAAGAGGAGGATGAGTACGTCTTCGATACATCGCATGTTTTTAACTCGTTTAAGTGGAATTATGAGCCTGAACTAGTAGATGAGGACCCTTCAGATGAAGTTCCCGAGGAGTTTAATCTCCCATCACCACTCCTGATCAGTGCCAAGAAATTCGGAAATGTAGCTCGGTTCATGAACCATAGTTGCTCCCCCAACGTTTTTTGGCAGCCAGTTGTTTGTGAAGGAAACGGTGAATCGGTTATCCACATTGCTTTCTTTGCCATGCGTCACATTCCGCCGATGGCGGAATTGACCTATGATTATGGGGTTTCCCCTACATTCGAGGCCAGAGATGGGAGCCTTTTACATGTAAAGAGGAACTGTCTCTGTGGATCTGAGAGATGTCGTGGTTCATTCGGATGATCTGAGAAATGTAAGCACCAGATTTCCATTTTTCTAAGATCATATTCTTTTCTTTGTACTTGACTACTTTCAGAGACTGTTTATCTAATTCACACACATTTTGTCTGAAACCATTGCTATTGTCACAGGACAGAAAGTCTCATGCGTGAAGCAAAAGTACAAAAGGGTATTATTTGTTCTTTTTCTTAAGGTAAAAGTGGTTGCCGTTTTGAAAACTATGTATTGCATGTTATGTGACGATGCACACACATCCAATGTATTGTTATGTATTGGCACCACATCGGCTTTAGGTTCACTGCTAATAGTTTGGGTAAAAACAAACTCTGTAGAGCGATTTGGTTATGTTTTATGCTTTTTGTAACATCTTATCAGAATTGAAGTTTCGTGTTCATTGAAACCCACTTTAAGAATGAAAATGAATCGATGTTTGTTTGGTATTAATCGTCCATGTTCTTCATGTACTCCTTGGAAAGCTTTGATTCCATGATGAGTTTTTGTTCCTTTATGAGTGAGTATCCTGATTCCAGCAAGGCTTCCACCGTTTGCTGTTCACACCATATCATCAATCTTAAGCAGAGCCAAAGCTACAAAGTTCTGAGAGAAATATCACTGCGTAGCCTGTAAGCATTTACCTCAGGGGGAGTGAATTGAGGAACCTCTTTGGTTTTTTTACGTCTGAGAAGAATTTTCCCTAGAGTCTCCATTCCTCCAGCTTCATCTACCCACTGTAACAACAAAGAGATTAGCTATTTCACTGCAGAGATCTAATCATTATCGGCTGGTTCATGGGTGAAGTTACTTTGAGGATAGATCTATCATATGTGCGTGACCTCAGAGCTCCATAGAAGTCAAGTGCTGCCACAAAGATAGAAAGGGTAAGGAACTGTACCTTTTGTATTTTCTCATATGAGAGAGTATATTATTTACCTTGATTTGGAAATTTATCTACAATGCTTATAACATCTTTCCGCGATATACCATCTTTCTCGTACATTCTGCTAACAATGTTAACGATATCTTCACGAGTTGGCTGCCTGTTTTTTTTTTAGCACCAAACACTTCAGCATTTTGCAAAAAGGATTCCACAGTTGCTGAAGTGTAAGTAGATTGCAATCTGTGAGTTATTATTACCAGTAGAATTTCTCCATTCTTCCTTCACGGATTAGTGGAGCATACAGGGTAGAGAAATCATTTCCTGTGACAATAAGAGGAACTCTGTTTACAATGTCAGCTTCTCTCCAGTCTTGTCCCACACTTACCCTTGTAGGATTATCCGCAAGATTCATCAGTGTACCAACCACTATCTGGTTGTTAACTGTCATTTGTGTTTCCCCTAAACCAAGAGCAATAAACTCAGTTAAGATCATCTCTACGGAATAAAAGCAGAGTAGTCACAACATAGCTCAAAGTTATCTGGGATATGGCTTTTTACCAAATCTACCAAGGCCAGCATCAATATCATTGATCATGAGAACACTCATCTTCCCCTGCATTATCAAAGCCGTCATCAAAGTTCATGCCAAACCCATATAGATAAATAGGTGTAGCAAGACTAGGAATGATAAGAAAAGCTTCTAACTTGATTTTGAATGACTTGTGAAGCTGTTCGATAGCGGTCACGTATGAGTCTTCCTGGTTCCCCTGTTAGCAATATCAGAAAGATCAGAACTTCCAATAGCACAATGGACACTGAAAGCAATCAGGTCCTAGGAAATGGTTTACTACGTAAACCCATCAATATAAGAGTAAACAATTTCGAAAAATAATCACCAGCTCTATCAGATTCTAACTCTCCTGCAGACATTATAACCGGTTCAACTCCCATGGTTTTGAATATAAGTTCGGTCTGAAACGTTTTGCCTTGTCCTTTACCTCCCCAGATACCTAGGTAGGCAGCCAAAAAAACTCGCAATGTTCAAGAGATGATAGCGAAATTTCAAATACAGGATCGAAAGAGAGGAGCAGGAGAGGCATTCATTACCTAAGATCAATGGGATTTTTATATTTAGAGAAGGAGCAAGGTAGTTCTTCACAATGTGGACCGCTGCAGAAAACAAAAGAAAATCGATATGTTAAGGTAAACTGAAAGGTAGGAAGAAACATGGCAGCAAAATTCAATGAATCAAAAGTTCCAGACTTGTAGGCATTCAAATATGAAACCTATCTATCATCCAACTTGTTGTTACCGATGAATTGCTTTTTATCCTTCTAATCTTCACCAAGTCTAAGTTTAAGATAACTTACCAACTTTATCCTGTAAAACAAAAGACATGTTATAAGCAACTTAGTAGAAAACAAGTCTGAAATTCATCAAATCTATTCTCACGATCGCTTTGGACTCAATTCAAATAGCATCCAAACAAGAGGAAAACTAGAAGAAAATCATTTGCTAAGTATATAAGTTCATTCTGCTATGTTTGATTGATTTATTCGAATTCAGATTACAATAAGAAGAATAAAAGAGTTACCAGGAACGATGGAGCAATGTAATAATCTCCTTGAAGATGTTCAAAGGACCTGGTTGCCTTCTGACGGTAATCAAACACAATATCAGCTGCAAATTAACAAATATACAACTTGTGTTAACTCCACCAATCAGAGACAATACCAACCTCAACTCAAAAATTGAATCTTTGCACTAAAAACTGGGATTTTCCAGAAAGATGAAAGGAGACTTAACAATCTTTGCCAAGGAAGTCTCCAATGAAAACGTCATCGATTATGCCGCTTCGTGCTCCGACGGCTATGTTAAGATTATCAGCCTCTGCGCCAAGCCTGTAGAGATAATCCTTCCCTTCAGAATCTTTTACTTCCCACGAAGACTGCTCCGATAACTTCTTCCTCGGCTTTGCGCCATCTTCATTAGCCACTTTGCTGCCGTCATTAGAAGAGGATTTGGAGCAAGCGATCGAAGAGGGTTTTCTGGGAGAGATCAAAGTGTGAATGAATGTGGAAGAGGATGAAGATTGTAATGGTGGAAATTTGAAACGCAGTGATATGTTTGCAATCGCCGCCATTAAAAGCTTCTACTTTTTTTTTTCTCGGATTTTTTTAACCAACTTAATTTTTTATTTTTATAATTTTCTCTCCCAAGATAGGATTTTGAAGAAGAAGAGCCGTTTGTTCTAAAAAGGCATTGTAGTGTCTTTGTCTGGTAGTGGCAAAGTCTGTGGTTCTTGAAGCCAAATACTTAGTTCCGGTGGTCCCACGTTTCATCTTTTCACTAACAATATTATAGCAGTTCCAATCAGCAATGATGAAATTAAATTTTGTTAGTGGCTTTTGGATAAATTTTGTAAACATAGCTTATAGTTAGTCCTTAGCAAACAATTAAACTTGCATCAGACGGCGGTTATTAATTACTACATGCATTGATGTCTAACTCATTTTATCATCACCATTTATTCATGATCAATTGATCATAATCGGTTTTGAAACCACATTATACACTTAACTACACATATATATCATCAAATGGCACATAAATTTAGACAACAATATAGACGCGCACGCACAGAAACACCATTATATAGTTTTTGAGATGACAATTAAAAGAGTGGATTATGGATTAGGAGAACCAATTAACGAGTTCGTCCACGTGGGTGCCAGCTGGAGGAGGAGGCACATCTTGCATCACCTTCTCTTGCCCCTTTGGATAGTATATTCCCGTGCCTTCATGTGGTACCCAACTACTCGTCGGCGATGACGTATCCCCGGCGCCGTAGAAGCCTCTCATCGTCTTCACCTCTTCTCCGGCGCCGGATCCCTCCGTCTTCACCGTTTCTCTCACTATGTCGTGCGATGCACTCTTCTTGTGAATCGATTTCCTAAGCATCGGCCTATATATGCAATTGCATGTGTTAATTACTTTATATTTAACATGATTAGATATAAAAACTTTATGATCTACGAATCAATATGCATAACTTTTCGGAGACAGAGAAAAAATAAAAGGATCAAACCATTTTTTTTTTATTTTATTCAAATTGGATAAAGTTGGTTTATACAGTATATATGCGTAAGATAACATGCTCAAATTGAAAAATAGTTTAATTTTCTTCAATATTACAAAACAAAAATTGCATATGCTCTGCATTATCAATATTGCATATATGTGTATAGGTAAACTTTTTTTATTGGTAAATGGTAATTCGTAAGTAAACTTACTTGACAAACATGGTGTTCATGGTTTGTGCACCACGGGAAGAGAAGGTGGAAGTCGCCATGTCAATCGCTATGATCGATCTCTTACAATTTGTATGAATAATCGGATGTAGGTAAATATTGATATGTGTATATATATTATGTGTGTATTGAGAGAGTTGCATGTATATATAGTTATATACACACACACATATCATACAATGGGAATGGAATTCATCAAAATTAAAATAATAACAAAAAAAAATTGGGATGGAAGGAATGATGGAGAGGGATCATCCAGTTGCACACTCTCCAATGTAGATTTATCGCCAGACCCATGCCTCTCTTTTGTCATCCCCTCCACGTGGCATGATCCACGTCTTCTTATTTTGGATCATTCCTCTACAAAACATTATACACAAATACGTATGCGTACACATATCATGTTTTGGTTTCTTGTGGCGTCCTCCTAGTGCATGATTCATGACCCATTTTAACAACTTTAATTATATTGGGCCTTAAATTTTCAGCCCGAAGAGTTAGCATTAGGAATCGACTTTATATAGGTCCATTTAAGGCCCATACAAGACCGAAATCCATATTGACTTAAATGATAAATCAATATATTAATGTAATTAAAATCTTAAACCCCACCCATAAAAATCTTATACACAAAGTATTTATTTATTGTTGTGTTGATTGATGATTCTGTTGAGGTTTATTTCTCGTTCCTTCCTATGTTGTAGTCTCCTTCTTGCATTCTCTCAGGTAATTCTTATCTCTTTCTTTTCTTCTCTCATATTTGTTTGTTTACTTTGAGTTTGATTGATTTATTCGAAATCAGATTACAAAGAGTTATCCGAAATCATCTTCTTCTGCGTTTTTCATATCAAAGTCTCGTTTTTTAGTTTTAGTTTTTATGTGAGCTTCTCTTTTTCAGCGATCGTCGTGCTTTGGTCACAAATTCGAGAGAGTTGTCTATTCTTTTTCTGAAGTATTCATCCTTTCGGATAAAATAGCTAAAGTTTCGATATTTCAGGGTTTTTGAGCTGTTTATTAGTGGGAACCTGTTTTTGTTGTTCATGCTCTTATCATCCATCCGCGTTTCAAATTGTGGTTTTTCTCAACTATCTCATCTTCTTGCTGCATAATTTTCGTATAGGGTGAGCCATCATGGTTACAGAGTCTAAAGGAAGAGCATGGTTTGGTAAACTCTACAACAAGTTGGAAACTATACTTGTTGAAGTGGACAGTTTCACTTCTCAGGTACTCTTTAGGATTCAATAGCTGAGTTTTATATTAAATCTGGTTAATGATGTTTAGGGAGTAGAGAGAATAAGTGATGGTTTCTTATGTTGGGACAGAGCACGCTTTGTTTGAAATCAAGTGATCCTCCAGGATTGGATTCTGTTATAGGTGAACCAAAGGAAGTCGCTGAGGACCGTTCTTCTGGGACTTCTATTGCGCAGGATCATCATGATCATGTTGATTCACCGAGTTGTAAGAGTCCTTTTGATCCACCGTCGCATCAGAACTTTGACATTCCAGGACATGTTCGGGTTGAGGCACGAGTTCAAGGGGATAGTTTTGAGGAGAATTTAGTTCAAGGAGATAGTTTTAAGGAGAATTCATCAGCCTCCTCGTTGTCTGATGGAGAAGTACTCTCGACATCTCCATTGCTCGAAGAGTATTGTGATGCTAATCTGACATCAGAAACTGCTCTTGGTGATGAAGCAACAATATTTACTGATGATGAGTCCCAGATCACTAGCACTTCAACCTCTTCGAAATTTTCGGCTGGAAACTCTTCGGTTTTCTCAGGCGAGGAAAGTGTAGAAGAAGTTAGAGTTGAATCCTCCTTGCCTGATGGAGAAAGACTCTCTACATCTTCATTGCTTGAAGATTACTGTGATGCTAATTTGACATCAGCCACTACACTTGGTGACGAAGAACCAATAACTACCGATGAAGAGTCTCAGATCACTAACACTTCAACCTCTCAGGACTTTTCTGCTGGAAACTCTTCGGTTTTCTCAGGCGAGGAAAGTGTTGAAGAAGTTAGAGTTGAATCCTCCTTGCCTGATGGAGAAAGACTCTCTACATCTTCATTGCTTGAAGATTACTGTGATGCTAGTTTGACATCAACCAATACTCTTGGTGAAGAAGAACCGATAATTACCGATGAAGAGTCTCAGATCACTAACACTTCAACCCCTCAGAAATTTTCTGCTGGAAACTCTTCAGTTTTCTCAGGTGAGGAAAGTGTAGAAGAATTTAGGACTGAATCGTGCAGAGATGTTGTTTCCACAGATTCTCAATCTACTCAAAGTTCCCTGGAATCTTTTGGGACTGTAGTAGAATGTAATGGTGACCCTGTTGTAGCTGAGCTTGGTATTTCTACCGATGATTCAAATCTAAATCCCCTCGCCACCAAGATTCCAGATGTAACTGTTCAAGATAATGTGGCAAACATGAGGTCCTCTAATGCGGGTTGGTGCTTCAATTATTGTTTTCTCTAGTTTTGAAGTTCTACTCATTTCTGGTTGTGCTATTATTCACTAGAAGTTTTAAAACCTTCAAATTGGCCACTTCACACGTTTTTCCTTTCTTTTCTGACATGTGCAACACTTTTTTATATTTTTGTAGATAATCCAGATGATGTGATTAATGGCAAATCTGATGTTGCTCCATTGGATACTAATGCATTTTACGGCATCGAATTTCGAGAAGACCCCCCCTCGTATGTTGACAACAATGCGCTTTATGCAACGCGTGTTAGGACCATTGCTCCATTGGATACCAATGCATTGTACGGTATAAAATCTAGAGAAGACCCTTCATATGTTGACGACAGTGCGCTTCATGCAATGCGTCTGAGGACCAAGAAACTCAGATCCTTCAAGGTTCCTTGCTTTCTCCCTCTTGCTCTTAAATATTTCTTTGTGATGAAGTTGAAACCTTGTTTCTTGCTAGTGAATGCTAGTAACCCGAAACCTAGTTTCTTGTTAGTGACTGCAAATCTTAATTACAGATTGTTCTGACTGATAATGGAATTGAAATTTGGTTTCCATGATCGTTAATGATCAAACCCCTTAAAAGAACTTAGCATTATCCCATAAGGAAGCATTAATTATCTCCCATCGCCTAATTTTACATTTTCTATCATTATCAGAGAAAGATCTTGGACGCTTTAACTTCAAAAAGAAGAAGAGAGAAGGAGTATGAGCAGCTTGCAATTTGGTTTGGAGATGCGAATATGGGTTCTGATCTAGCCACTGAGGAAGATTCTATACAAACGGAAGCCATGGACTCCAAAAGCTCACAGGTACTTGGATCAGAAGATTCCCAGTGGGAGCTATTATGAGATTTTTGCTCACATCATATAGTACAAGTTAAAACCCGGCCTGTGTTTTATCTTGAGTGAGACTCTTGTTACTTTATTGAAACATAAATGAGCTAATCTGCTCTGAGATTAAAGCTATTTTGAAAGTGAATAACCAAAAAAATGATCCTATCTTTTCTTGCTTTCATATCTGCTCCAAAATAATATGTTGTCTTAAGAGCCATTGTTGGCAAAAAAAACTTCATAAACTTGAGCTTGACACTCCCTGAGAAGGAATCAGAAGGAATTGCGATGACTACGCAGCAAATATGCATAGAGAATCTCATTCCATGTATCAGGAACTCCTGGCAAACACCAGTGGATGCAATCTCCATAGTTTTTCGGATCAGCTCTCTGTTCCTTTGTCAAGAGCTTCCCTCTCCGTTCTCCATACACAGTTGTATGTCCATCTTTCCTATATTCTGACAGTTGCGTAATGTTCAGGAACGTGACATTATCTCCAAATCTGCTCACAACATCACCAACTATCTTCATGATGTCTTGATTTGATCCTGTTCCCCAATATGATCGTTTGTCTATTGGATATAACTCATCATAACATGTTCCATCGCTCCCTGGATTCCACTCCCAGCTCCTGCCAAGATCACACACCAAAATCACTCTCCGGTTCTTTGGAAATTGAATAGGTTCGCTCTAAACACTATCTATATTGTTAGTTTTTAATATCTTCTATGTTTTGTGTTCTGAAGGAACATACCATAGATGAGTCGGAGACATACTCGTGAAGAAAACTCTTTGCTTCACGGGATTGATCTTCGTCTCAAACCACTTGGCCCATGTTTCTAATGCCATTTTATAAGCAGTCGTCACATTATACTCTCGGACTTCACTGGTATCCCCATACCTGCATATGCATATATATACATATAAGGCTCTTCTCCAATGCAAGCAACTCAAACATGGCTTGTGTTATATAGCTTACGTTGCATTGATCTTAGGTTGATGCATCCACCATACATAGCTCTCAAAGATTAGAACATCAACGCCTTCCCAGCTCTTGCTATGTTTTTCAATGGCGTCGAGGTTGACCAACCTTTTGTGTACTGTATGATTAGTTGCATGATCCGAAATTGATTCCACGATGAAAGGTGCCCAGTAATACTCGATGGATACATTGTATTCCTGATCAATTGCATACAAATTGGGTATAAGAAACTATCATTCATGTTGAAAATCTCTTCCTAGGAAGACTGAGTTTTCATATACCTCAGCTTTGAAGATCTTCATAGGAGGAATCCTGTGAAAGGACTTCTTCTTGTCAGGAATAACTGATTGTACCATACAGACCATTGACTCGAAAGTGCTTCTTTGCACCGAGTCTCCTATGAACATCAGTCTTTTGTTTCTCAACACGTCCAACAGTTTCAGAGCATCGAACCTGAAACATCTCGGAGATTTTAAACATTGCTCACGTTTTGATTCGCATGAATCAACACATGCTTTTTCGTTCTTACCTGGGCAAGTCGCATGAGCTTGGTTTCCATCTCCAGTTCTGATAATCAGAATCAGGCCGTCCGTTTCGTTGACATGTTGTTTGTTTGACTAAATAAGGACAGCCCTTCTCTGTATAAAGAGGGTAAGAGACATTGTCCCAAACCCATTGTCCTTGGAAGACATTGCAGCTCTCATCAAGCTGATCCTCTTTGGTTACGAACACTGCCTCTCTTTGTCTGAAACCATAGAGTTGGAATATTTGACTCTCATTACTCTTGAGTTCATCAAGGATCCATCTCGCGGATCCTAGAACTAGAAGACTAATAAGAACAACTTGGAAGATGGATTGAATAATCCGTGAATCAGTTTGTATCGACATTTGAAACAGATTTAACAGAAGAATTAACTCGTTTAGAACTTTTTCTTCTTGCTGTTGAGCTCCTGAATCTATGTTGGATGTTTGAAAGAAGCGAATATCTTCACATACAAGCATCGAAAAATAACTTTGTTCCATGCAACCACCAGTTGGTGGTCTTTCTACATTAGGTCGCATGTCCCATTTTTTATTTTGGTTAATGGTCCAAAATATAGAAAACTAAAAAAACAGTAATCTTCGGACCAAGATCTCAGGCTTTGGTTTTGAGGACAAACTATTCTCTGATCTAGCCCAGCAAGACTGGTCACCAAAGAAAATCCAGTAATGGCAATAGGAGAGCAATTATGAACGTAAGGCCACAAAAAAATTAAGAAGTACTGAACAAGCCTGTTCACTTCAAACGTTCACTTTTCTGTACAGTTGACAAGAACCTAATACAGAAACAATCCGATGGGGAAAAGTTGGAAAAAAAGGCAACCTAGCTTTGCTACTGAAAGAGATACAAAAAGTTTTGAAATCGAAAACACCATGGCTCCCACCTATGCTAAATACTTTCACAATCTTGGTTAATTACCGGTATCAGATCCATGCCCTGAACTGCCACTGTCAGAATCTGCATAACGAAAGAGGAATGTGAGTAAACTGGTTTGGAAATGTAATGTTGATAAGGGAATAACAGTAAACCAGTTTCAACATTTACCACTAGTACACGAGCCTGAGCCACTACTAGAACTGTTAGAACTACTTGATCCACCAGCATTTACTTCTTGTCGAACAGGAGATGCCACATGACCTTAGAAAGTGCCAAATACAAATTAAAGAAGAGTTATTGCAGTTTGGATAAAAGACTAATATAGCAGAGTTTGATACAATCTTATGAATTAAAAACCTCACCTAGTTCAGTAACTTTTGATGATTCAACGCCAGTTACTAAAGTGTTCTGTAAAGACGGAATAAGAAACATGATATCATTGGCCAAGTAAGAATTATGTAGTAAAAGTAAGAGAAGTGAATAACAATTATTTATTTGCTCTCACCTGTTCGAGGACAATATTGTGAAAAGATTCAGCATCTCTTTCTGAGCCCAATCCCTGTTCCTCCTTTCTCTTGCTTGAGCTCTCCTTATATTCAGTCACGAATCTGTAAAGCTCCCAAAGTGTTTTGAGATCAAGACTATCAATATCTAACTCAATCTCATCGTCTTGTTGAGCGAGTTCTGGATTCCTCTTCTTTATAATCTGCACAACTGCCTCTAGCTTGTCATAAGGTAAATCCTGAAGGTCTTCACTAAGTCTCCGCTTCTCGTCAAATGTCAGGTCCCTGTTTCCAGACGCCTCCTCTTCTTCAGGCTTCTCGGGGACAACAGTTAAAACTGCAGGTTCCACTGGGTTTGTCATAGATTCTGCTCTCTCCAAAGTCCTATTTTCCACTACTGTAGGTGGAGGAGGAGGAGGAGGAGACGAGGAAGGTGTAGGAGCAGGTAACGGTAATGGCTCTACATAATGAGTATTTGTTGAAACAGGAGCATGGAAATCGATATCACGGACTGGTTGTTGCCTCCTATTAAGTAACTCATACTGGATTTCAAGCGGCGCCCATTTCTCTTCAAACATATTCATCAAAGTCTCAGCCATACAATGCACATCATGCCCCACAGGATTATACAGCATTGCATTGTTAAAAGTAAGTCTCACATCCTCAGCAAACTCCAAAGGTGACTTATACCAACTCTTACTCAACCTAGTCTTCACTGTTCCCAAATCCATAGGCTTCTTAACAATAGTGTGATAATCATGTAAACCAAGCGTAACCGCATCAACTGGAGTATTGAAAATCCATCCAGACTTATGCTTCATCAATTTCGTAAGCAAATTGTTGCAGTTCTTCAGAATCTGAACCGTACCTTTATCAGCAGCTCCTTGTACTCCTCCCTTCTTACCACTGTTTGCTGTTTTCAGCTTCTTGTTCGGCACGGGAGCAAAATCGCCGGCGAAGTTAGCTTGTGGTTCGAGTCGCTTGATCAAGCTCCTAACCTCTTCAAGCTCAGCTTGTAGTTTCCGCTTCAAGTTCCTAACTTCAAGCTTCGAAATTGAGCTCAAACTTATCTTCATCATCTGATGATTATCCTCCGAATTCGACGGAGACACGAGCGGAATGGGCCTCACCATCGTAGGCTTGGATCGTTTTTGGCTCTTGTTTCCACTATCGCTCCATTTATGCTTCGTCTTCGAAACTCCACCACCGGTTACAGGGCCAGACGCCATTACTCCCGTTGACGATTTCTCTGAACGGAAAATTTAGGGTTTCTCTAGGGTTTTTACGCACAGCGCCAATATTGGGGATTTCAAACAAGGAATTGAAGATCGGTGAGATTAGGATCGGTGGTTCATGAACATCGACTGGGATTGCAACGACGAAACCCTAGGAAGCAATTGTTGAGTCGCAGCGTCGCGAGAATTGCGTAGACACACGCGCTTTAGCTCACGCGCCTAAAGAATCCGAGAAATTAGGGAATTAACACATGTGTAAAGTGTGACGGAGTAATATAACAGGCCTACGTGTCCGGAACAAAATAACAAACCGGATATAACCGGGGATCAGAAACTATATGTAATGCCCCGGTCTAGTCACAAAATCAATTAAATTCATTGAGATTTGACTTAACTGAATGTAGAAAGCATATAAAATTAGCTAGGCCATGTGCAATTTCATTGAGAAACGAACTTTGAAATAAAAAAGAACTCGAGAAAGATCCGAAATTTAAGCGAAGAATCAACCTCCATGGTTGCAATCAAATTCACAAAAATCAAAAACAAGAGAAATGGCCTTCAAGAATCATTCTTCAAGAACAGTTACTTCTTCATCCACTTCGCTTCCATTCAGATTCACAACAATCCTTACCTTAGTACTCATCTTATGTTCTTCTTACTACATCTTCTTCTCACAGTTCGATTATTCTCCGCTGACCACTTCGCTGGAAAATCCTCCATTCGCCGGAGATCTTCGAGACCTGACATTCCCTTGGAACAAGCTCTCTCTGGGACCAATCTCCGAGAAGCTCAAACTCGCCGTTTTCTGCAAATCATGGCCCGTTGGTTCGATCCCTGGAGGAATGGAGCGCCACGCATACACTCTCTACACTTCTCTCGCCTCAAGAGGCCACCAGATTCACGTCTTCACGGTTTCTTCCGACAGAAGTAACCGAGAAGAGTATCACAACAAAGGTGGTCTTCATGTCTACTTTGCTCCAAACGAACACGGCACACTTAACCACTCTCGAGCTTTTGAGATCTTCGACAAAATCAACGGTGTTGATCATCCCTTCGATTACGTTCACACTGAGAGTGTTTCTCTGCCTCATTGGCGAGCCAAATTGGTGCCTAGCGGTAACATAGCTGTGACATGGCACGGAATCTGGTACGAGATTATACATTCCAAGCTTTTCCAAGAGCTTTCGAATGATCCTCCTAGCTCTGATCTTCAACAAACGATGCCTAGACTCGTGGACGAAATCAGATTCTTCCCGAAATATAAACAGCATATTTGCATAAGCAACAGCGCGCGTGAGGTTCTCGTTAACATCTATCAGCTTCCTAAGAGAAACGTTCACGTTATTGTCAACGGCGTTGACCAGACCAAGTTTGTGTATTCCCCTGAATCTGGAGCTAGATTCAGGGCCAAACACGGTGTTCCTGATGGTAATGGGACAGTTATTGTGATGGGTGTGTCTGGACGTTTGGTGAGAGACAAAGGACATCCACTTCTCAAAGAAGCCTTTGCTTTGCTCGTTAAAACGCACCCGCAAGTCTATCTACTTGTGGCTGGATCTGGTCCTTGGGGCAGAAGATACGCGGAATTAGGAGCAAACGTTAGGGTTTTAGGAGCTTTAGACCCAGAAGAGCTCTCTGGTTTCTACAACGCTTTAGATGTGTTTGTGAACCCGACGTTGAGACCGCAAGGGCTTGACTTAACGATCGTTGAGGCGATGCAGTGTGGGAAACCGGTCGTGGCGCCTAATTATCCGAGCATTGTTGGGACAGTGGTTGTGGATGAGCGTTTTGGGTACACATTTCCTCCAAACGTGAGATCTCTTGCTGAGACTTTGGATTCTGTTGTAAGGGATGGGTCTAAGGTTTTGGAGATAAAAGGAAGAGCTTGTAAGGAATACGCTCTTTCCATGTTTACAGCTACTCAAATGGCTTCGGCTTATGAGAGATTCTTTATGTGTATGAAGAATGAGAGGTATTGTAAGTACCCTCTAACAACAGATAATTAATTTTTTAAATTGTTATTGTAAGGTTTTTTTTTGTTAAAAGAGTTTTTGTAAGTTACTTTGAATCGTTTCTTGTATTGCTAGTTACTGATCTTTTGCAATATACATTTTGATATTCTTCATTCACACACATACTCAAGCTGATCAAGGTTGGGACAACTTGTAAGTTTTTGTGGATTTGTAATGAATATAAAAGACGAAAATGAAAATTTTGAAACATGGGTTTCTTAAAGAGCCGCCATTCATTGTTTTTGATCTCTGAAAGAAATAAAATTGAAGATTTGGAGACGTTGACTTCGATCTTAAAAATGTATAATTTCTTTATAACCAAATCCCTGTTTTCCCCTGTTTTTTTTTTTACTTCAATCACTATCTTTCTCTCCCTTTTTTATATGTTTTTTTTGGTGGATGATGTGGAAAAAGAGTCCATATATAGATCCATACTTTCCAAACATATTTTAAATCGTTTATCTACACGAGCCACCAGTGAATAAAAAAAGGATAGCTTAAATTAATTAAGTCTCCCATTTCATACTATTTCTTTACCCTTTCTATACTTTATATGCAAAGTCCTCTCTACTATATTATACTACTATATACTAGAATGTATAAGGTACGTAAAGCATGCACAATTCATAAATCTGTTACGAACAGATATATCAATTTATTGGTTACGCCGAACGAACAAACAAGGCTAAAAAAAAGGATCGATGTATGTTTTCTTCTAAACCGGTTCTCGATCAAGAACAAAATATACATCCTCGAATTTAAATCTACTAGAGTATTACTTAGTGATGGCGAGGATCGGGACCTCCAGGACTGAGTCTCATTGACTCATTAAAACCTCTTTCCATTAGCTTCTCCATATTCGCTTTCAACACTTTCTCTGCTTCTCTCATCATACGCCCTTGTTTAATCCCGTCTGCGTTTGGGGACCGCTGCAGCTGCAGTGGTCGAGACGCCGATGAACGTGATAAGGAAACGCAGATCAAGAACAAGCACAGCCAGAATTTTAAGTTAGCCATTTGTTATGTGATAATGACTCAATTTAGAAAGGTGTTACTTTTGTAAAAATGGTGTAGACTGGTTTGTGTGTTTTCATCACATGTTTGAGACATTTATATAGAGAATGGCATTGGGATCATGATGTGTATCTCGTTGAAATGATAATTTTTTGCTATACATTATAAATAATATATAGATAAGGTGGTCGTGACGACAAAAAGAAAATGCGGTCGTGAAATTAGATTTAATATGCAATATTCCTTTTGTCAACATATAATGATATAATATATATGCGTGTGCGCGATAAGCGAGAAAATACAAAGTATGAAAACTTTTTTGAAGAATGCAAAAGAATTCATTATTAGATTGCAAATGTAATCATAGTATATACCCACAAAGGAAAATTTCAAGAAAAGAGTGAAGTGTTGAAGATGACATGTGTAATTAGGAGGAAAAAAAAAGACTGTTAAGAGTGCATATGAATGATAAACCAACTAAACTAGTTCATAATATAAAAAGGCAAAAATGGGCGAGAAATGGGAATGGGCACAATTTTTAAATATTGTCGTAGTTAGAAGTCAATAAGAGCCACGTGGCAGACTTTTGCCGCCTTTTTTTGGTTGGCCTTTGCCTTTAGCTTAGTTGACCATTCTAATGTAACTCCGAAGCAAAGGATCTGAGTAAAAGTCTTTTGATTAAATTTTGATTATATCAACTAAAATAACCGAAGTTATAAAATAACAAGGTAAAACAACCATGAATGAATCTCTAGAAAGGTTTTTTTAAAAACACTTGAAGAATATTCATGAATCATGAGTTGAGGTCCAAATCACTATCTTTCTCATTTTTTTCTTTAAAATTAAATATAGAGATTAGGACAAAATTTATCACTCTATTTTATTTCGGTTTAGTTGACGACTCTTTATGATATAAGAAAGTTTATTAACGGAAACGATTTTGGATTTTGTGGATATAAATGTGGCACTTTAGTTTTATAGTTTAAGTGAAACACCAATTCGAAGCTCGAAGAAAAAGTGAATAAAACACTAACTTCAATTTTTGCCCCAAAAAAAAAAAAAAAAAAACACTAGCTTCAACCCAACTATCATAGAGATCTTATTATCAAGGAAAAAAAGAAAAACTACTGAAGAGATCGCAGAATAGACAAAAATACCTAATTTTTGAGATTACAAAAGATTGTTTTAAATATGTTAGATTGGAAATACTCATATACTGTACAAGAATCTTAGATTGTGCAATCGAGATACGATTTGTATAGTATTAGTTTAGATACTCAAGATTCTTGTTTTGATTGAGTAATGAAACAACTCACGGAGTTTACCAAATTACAAAATACTGTAGGTATGGAAAGTTATGATGAAAAGATTAACTGATGGTAGTCTAATGGATTTTTTTGTTGTCAATTTATCATTCGATGTTAAGACAATAACCCATATTATCAATCATTTAAACATCCGGTTTTTAAAATACGTCTCTACTCTCTACCTACACCCGCTACATGGCCGAAAGCAATACACAAAACTTGATGGACCTAAAATGTCATTGTTTAACACACACATATTACAGAGTTTACATCTAATAAATGGTAAATTAATATAAATTACTATAGTATTACACATTAGAGTAAACAAATGAACGTTATTGTTTATTTATTTAACCTTTTAACTAAATACAAAATTAAATTACTTTATTCTAGCTATATATAATATGAATATTTTCCGTTGACAAAAATGAATATTTATCATCTTTTAATAAATGGCGAGGTATGTTTCGTTCGTGGACCAGAGAATAATTTTTCTTTATAGGTTTGTGGAACATTTTAACCACACCTCATTTGATAAAATTTATAACACTTTGCCAGTTGGACCAATATCACATGAAACACCATGATATTAAAAAATTATTCTTTCAACACATTGTTACTAATTTTTTTGTTTCTCACTAATATATATTATATAGATTTGAACATGGATTATAACGCAACGATAACACTATTTCAAACCAGTATGTTATATGTCTTAATCACTTAGTTATTAAATTATTCAAAATACTTAAATAAACACCTTATACATGAGTTATGGGTCATAAACTCATAACACACACGTATACAAAACAAATGTTTAGAGTCAAACGAATTACCAAAAAATTGTTTGAACCATATGAAATCAAGTACGTGGTAGTCTAGTAGTATGCACGACCCTCCAAAAACTATAACTGTTACCCTCCAATTTGAGCCCTCTTGGAACGATTTACACTTTCAGTGTATAATCTACCAGATAGTCGTCCCAGACTTCAAAAACAACTTGAACTGCGTAGAAAACTATATTTCCACAAAAGAAGTACATTCGGATATAGAAAATCTTCGTGTAATAAACTAAAATCCAAAGGAGGTTGAATAAAAGCACTAGTAAAGTACTAAAGTATAGTCGGTCCTCTCAGATGAGTAAGGGTTATTAAGGTATAACTAACTACCTCCCACAGTGGTCCTCACTCCTCTGGACGGCACTTCATTACATAACGCACTTCAACTCTTAACTTATTTTATCCAACTTTTTATTCCATTCAGCTCCAAATATAAATAAAATAATAATATTTTATGTTCTTGTCTAGTGTATATATCAATTATCTTTTGAGTTAAATAACAATCATAGGATTAACATGGATCATGGTCGCTGAAAAGAAGATAAAGATAAGTTAAAGAAATTTGTAATGACGGTTAGATATACATAGAGTCACTCAGGTCACAACTTTATTACCCATCTTTTTTGTTAAGGAATTGTAAGAAAAAAAATCAAAGTGTTGATTTGCTGTAAAGTCAACTATATATATATTTTTAAATGTATTTTTCTAAATTTAAAATATCACTTTTTTAAATGAATTATTGATTTATGTTATGCAAATAAGTGAGTTTTCTAAATTTTCGTTGGACTCAAAGTGCGATCATTGACAGACAAACTGACAACTCATTCCGTTGGTCGAAGCCAGATATCAGGTTGACGTTTAAAGAAAACAAAATTCGAGATTAGTTTGAGTTTCAGTTCATAGTAATTACCCAATTAATTATCATATTTTTTCCGAAAATACATCTGTTTTTTTCATTCACAAAAGTGTATCTTTCTTTAATAATGTACGAACAGATAAAACTAGTCAGGCAATAGAGGTAACCTGTCGATACCATGGGGTGAGCCATTAGACTCGCCGGTGGCACAACCGAACTCGTCAAGCTCTTCTCCGTTCTCTTCTTCAAACTCCCCTTCATCTTCATCATCGTCTCTGTCTTCTTCCGTACCATAAGGGAGGATCCGTAGATACATCTCATCCTCTCTCCATTTTCTTTCTGATCGTAAATTATACTTCCTGGCTAGCTTTCCTTGAAGAGATACTATCCGAGATGGCCTCGGGAGTAAGTCGACTGTTTCCTTTTTCGGTATCACTATGCGCTCTATAGCTAATCTCGCTTCCTGCATATAAACGAATCAGTGTTAAAGAATCCTGAAATGTGGTCACCCTAAAAGAAATTTTGACTAGCTCTTTAGTTACCTCTAAGGCGTCCATTTTTTCAGATAGTTTTAGACGATCGTCTGATCCAAACTCTCCAAGTCCGTCTTCGTAATCGGTTAGTAATGCCCGTATTGCCTTGGCCACTTGAATACCTGAATTAGTCTGCAAGAAGAGGAGCTTCTTTTGGTAAAGAAGCTGGAACTAGAAAACTTGAAGAACAAGACATTCTTAGTTTTTTTTTTACCTTTGTTACATAAACAGGTATACCATGAGATGTAGCTAATGCTTTAATCCGGGGATTCTTCCTGATCTTTGCTTGCAATGCAAGTAAGGCTTCTGCTTCGCTAATGTCGTCGGTTAACTCTACTGCAGTTTCCATCTCTAGTTGTTTGATTGCCTGAAGAACAGTTGATTCTGCAATCTGGGTGGGAGAAATTGACGAATCTGTGTATTAGTATATGGATATTAACAGAGACAGCATAAGATATAAAAAATTGGAGAATCTGCAAGTCAATCTAATTACCCCATAGACATATAGATACATCATTGTCTGTTGCTCTGAAGATTCTGATTCAGTTATCTCCTTAGTTGGAAGGACTTCAGAGATAATTTCCTCCTTAGTGAGCTTCGAATCATCTAATGTTTCCTCTTCATGTTTCTTATCCACATTCATCTCGTCGATGAAAGGTTCCTTCTCCATAATCACTTCCACTCCATGAGCCTTTATTTTGCGGATTTCAACGTTTGGCAAGCGACCTTTTAGCCAGGAGAGGAGCCAAAAGAAGAAAATGAACTGAAGCAAAAATCTTAAAATGTTGTTGTACCAAAATATATTCTGCATTTATGTATCTTTAACTATCAACAATTCCAACTTAATAAGACAGAGTCTACCTGCGAGGACAGCATCAACAGTTGCTTCAAGACTACGATGAACTCGAACTTCAGTCTTTGAAACTATTTCTGCACCACAGTTAAATGTTGGAGGACCTCTTCTTTCAAGGACAGTCTTCTGGCCACCTCTTCTGGTTGCTTCCTCATCTCCAAGAGTCACACTCTGCCAAAAGCTGTCCATCAATATGTCTGAAAGAATAACCTTTTAGAATTCATATTTACAATGCTGTGAAACGAGTCCAAAAACATCGACCATTTGAGCTACCACAATATTATATCAGTCAATTCAAATCTTCTACGCAGTTCCTCTGCCCCTCTCTCGTATAGTCAAAATATCAAGTTGCAAGAATTCCGTGAGGAAAGGGAAACATCATCTCCTAAACCTATTTCTTGATAAGAAGTGCAGTGCCATATTGGCATTGAATTATGCTAGAAAATGACCACTGGAAAGAGATTCTCATCAAAATCATGTCAAACTAGAACCTTCAAACAATATCTTGAATCCAATATTAGGTTTGAATGGTATGCAAACATATTATAATGTCTAACCTGTACACCTCCAACCAGAAGGTCTAATGAAGGATTCTTAATCAAATTCTCGATGGTTGCTCCATGAGCAGTGGCAACTAACTGGATTCCACGTTCTGCTATGGTACTTGCAGCTACCGCTTCAAGTTTAGTTCCAATCTCATCAATCACAATCACTTGGGGCATATGGTTTTCTACTGCCTCAATCAGTACCTGAAGGTAAGTAAATTGAAACACATATAAACCATCTCCCACCTCACTAATATACACAAAGCTCAAGCTATCTATAAACCAACCTTGTGCTGTATGTCAGAGTTAGGGACTTGCATCCGCCTAGCATTACCAATCCCTGGATGAGGTATATCACCATCACCACCAATCTCATTGGAAGTATCAACAATCATTACTCTCTTCTCATAGTCATTTCCTAACATTCGTGCTACCTCCCTGAATTAGCGAATTGATGACTACATATAAAAAATCCATGATCTAAAGGAACTATGAGCAAGTCAGATCAATGTAGAAGAAACTAAGACAAACCTAATCATTGTAGTTTTCCCCACACCTGGAGGACCAATAAGCAACAATGAGTTCCCATCTTGAACAAGATCACGCAGCAAATTGGCGCTTCCTCTAACAGATCGACCAACACGGCAAGTTAATCCAATAATTTCTCCTTTCCGATTCCTAATCGCACTAATCCGATGCAAAGTTCGGCTAATTCCAGCTCGATTATCATTAGTAAACTCACCAACCTGAGCAGTTTCCATGGTCTTATTAAGTAAGCAGCTATAGATATTTCCTGAAACGAAAGTTTTAGCGGAGAAGAACCAAAAAAACACTCACCAACCTGAGAAACAGCGAATTCCAAATCCTTAACCTTAACAGCGTCGTCGGAGATAACAAAATCTCCAGAAGGGAATCGCGCCAGAGGTTTACGACCTAAATCCAACACTATCTCTATGAGTTCACTAATTTCAGGGTGCTCCTCCAGTGTCCGCCGTATCTCTTCCGGTACCAGCGCCAACAGACGCCGTAATTCGTCATAGAAGTGGTCTTCGTCTTCTAATTCCGGAACTGCGACTGGAGACGAAGATGCCGAAATAGCAACAACTCCAGGTGAAGAAGACGAAACGAGAAGGATTTTAGTTTGGAAGAGTTGGTGAAACAGAAGAGACGACCGACATCGGAGCTTGAGGATTCTTCGTTCATGACGCGAGAGCGTTAATGGAGGAACATGATTACTCAGTGATAAGCTCAGCATATTCCTCACCTGAATGCTTTGTTTTTTTTATTTTTCCGTTTCGAGAAATTTAAATATGAACCGCTAGCCAACCACGTGGACAAATCATCACGATACACGTCAGCGAAAAGTCTGACGTCATGATTATCCACCAATTATTCCACCAACATAAAAGAAAAGGAAGAGTTTTATGAATAGAGAAGTAAAGCAATTGCCTACAAAAGTTTTGTTTGATCATACACAACGAGAAATAAAGGACTTTTAAGAAGCTTCCATTGTACTTAGAGGGCTATAATTACTGTGTATCCAGTGCAAGATCACGCCAAGTTTCTGCATCTGCTTGCTGAGTTTCCTGATCTGAAACAATCGCAATGCCAGGGATTATTAGTCAAGCAGCTATATAGATTATCTTAGGTATCTTGGAAGAGAAAGTCCTAAAAGCTCAAGAGCTTTTTCTGAAACAAAGCTCACAATTTAGCTTTACTATGTTTGAAACATATACAAAGCAACGTCTTTGTCTCCCGACATTTCGAGATCTCAATATGAGTGTTTAATATCTTGGATCACATATGCATCACCAACCAATGTGAATTAAGGCTAGCAGTTTTAAGAGACGACTATATAACAAAGACTTTACAGCTATAAAATCAAATAGCTGTGTAAAGCAAAATAAAACAAGAGACATACTGGTTTCTTCAGTATCATCAGTCCTAACAGCAAGCACTGGAGGCAATGGAAGATCTGCAACAATAACACAAGATTAATATCTGATGAAATGGGATTTTTGGGAAATACAATGATTTTGAGGTGTAATGTGGAAGAAAATATGGTTACCATCATCAGGTAAAGTGTCCCTCATCCACTCCTCGTCCACAATGTCTATAAGCATACCAAGACTTACTTCCGCCATATTCGAAAAACTGGAGCTTGGAATACCTCAAATTCTCTAAGATATACAAATGTTAGAGGAATGGGGAAGACAATTTGAATTGTTAAGGTACAAAGTAACTGGTAACTCAAAGATTTCCTAAGAAAGGATCCCAATCAATTTACTTTATGGTTGTACAATAGCGAAAAGTTGAACAAAATTGGGACTTATGGTATCCACTATTTTGGAATTTGGGAATTTGACTGTATCTAATAGACAGAATATTGTTCAATAACCTATACATGAAGATTATGAAACAATCCACAAATAGTTTCCGGCGGAGATAGAAAAAGATTAGGGTTTAATTAAGGGATTTCGACGACCAAGTAATGAGCAAACCGGATATATAAAAATAACTTCAAAAGTCAAAGCCAATCCTTAAAGACAGACACGATTCTCTAATAAAAAAACCTAATTTGAATCGAACTAAGTAAGAAAAAGTTGCAAAGAGTTTCACCTGGAAGAGATGATGGTTTCGAGAGAACTAAAACCTCTGTTCTAAAAGAATCGATAAAGCCAACTACTGCACTATGTTTTTGGTATAAATAATAAAATATTAATTACGATAACCTTCTAGATAGTTTAGAAGGTTTATAAGGTTTTCGGAAGGCTGATGAAATTTAAAGTTAGGGTATATCATTATACGGTTCAGAGCTAAGCCGGCCACCACAGCGACCGTCTTCTCTCCCCGCCGATTGCCGGATCGTCTCCGTGATTGCGTGCTCCATTTCATTCAGGTACCTTCTTCTTCGTCTCCTTTAGTTTCTTCCGTTTCACCTTGGACAAGTTGTTATCTAAAGTTGGTTACTTTAATCTGTTGCGCAATGCATTTCTTCGATCCAGTTAATTAATTTTGTGATTTTCGTTTCCTCCTTGGCGATTCCTGTCTAACTAGTAATTGATGACGAGGATTTCAGTAGAAATTTGAGAGCTTTATGCTGACTTCAATTTGCATATTGGGATAATCTTCTAACATGGTGTACCAATTCGGGGTTTTTTTTTCTTTTTCATCAATACATTAATCAGGTGTCTCAAGTAAGCAATGAGTTCTTCACCGTCGTTGGAGATTTTAGGTATATATCTCTGAAACTCAATTCCATTCTTGGCGTTATGTTTAAATGTCTCTCTCTTCTCTGAAGCCACTTTTCTTGTAGTTCGAGAAGCTGAAGGTTTCTCTGTGTGGAATGGCCCTCCATTCAGTAATAATCAGCCTACTCCAAAGCTTGAACGAGTTTCATGCTCCAATACGAAGTTCAGTGTTGATGGATCCAAGTTTCTGGCTATGAAATCAGATGGAATCATCAGTATCTATGATTCCACCAGCTTGAAAGAGGTCCGCTCGTTCACTATAGCAAATGTTACGGCTGCTGAGCTATCCCCATGCGGGACTTATCTTCAGACTTTTCAAAAGCCCACTACTCCGCAGGAGAAGAACGTCTCCATTTGGAAAAATGAGACAGGAGATCTAGCACACAGTCATTACCAAAAATCCATTTCTAAAACCACATGGTAAGCTGGCCTCGGAGCATATATGATGTGTTGATATAGATAGTCTTTGTGCTTATTATACTGCTTTAATGATAACGGGTGTTTCTGTGGTTGCTGTGTAGGCCATCGATTCGCTTCTGTCCTGATGAATCTTCCGCGTGCCGGCTAGCTACAAATGAGATCCAATTCTTTGACCCGAAAGATTTCTCAAAAGGAATAACATCCCGGATCAGAGCTCCTGGGGTTGCTGCATTTGAGCTTTCTAAAACGCCAGCTTCTCATGTTGCTGTGTTTGTTCCAGAATCAAAGGTGCTTTTCATTGCTTGGGCTAATGCAGTCTTCTTTTGAATAGTAAAAGAAACATCTTTCCTTCTATATGCTAACTCTGTTACTGTCTTCTCATTTGAAAAGTTGTCTATTTTTCATTCTGAAAGTTGCAGAGTATCATGTGTATAATTGTTTCCCCTGTAGACAAGCAACTCTGACATGTTAATTCTTACATGTATAGGGGAGTCCAGGCAGTGTCCAGATATTTGGATGTGGGAAAGATTTGCAGAGTCAGCCAAGTGCTCGACGTAGCTTTTTCCGATGTTCTTCTGTGCAGTTTAGTTGGAACCACGGTTCCACTGGACTCTTAGTGGTTGTACAATCAGATGTTGACAAGACCAACCAAAGTTATTATGGGGAAACGAAGCTACACTATCTTACAATTGACGGCACACATGAGGGCCTCGTTCCATTACGTAAGTCCTAAGCTTTATGTATCTGCTGTCGTGATTGTTGATGGTACTGACTCTTTGGTGCTTTAACAGGTAAAGAAGGACCAGTTCATGATGTCCAATGGTCCTTTTCGGGTTCAGAGTTTGCAGTTGTATATGGCTGTATCCTTTTTCCATCAGCTATAAAGACTTATCTGTAAGAGTTCATTTAGGAATAATGTTTATCAGTTGACATGTTAATATCCTTGTGTTCTTGTTAATATGTTATTTTGCTTTGCATCTATATGCTCCTTCTGGCATTGCTTTCTTCAAACATTGTTTTTCCTTAACCATGACTTCAGTTATGCCTGCTTGTGTGACAATCTTTGACAAGAATTGCAAACCCTTGATGGAACTTGGTGAAGGTCCTTATAACACTCTTCGATGGAACCCAAAGGGGAGAGGTATAATTCGATTCTCTTCTTCATTCCTGTTTCTGTTTTCTTATCGTTTTTGTTGCTTTTTAAATAGTGGATTTGTGTACATACATGTTTTTGTAACTTTAAATCGATTTTCCGCAGTTTTATGTGTGGCTGGATTCGGTAACTTGCCTGGTGATATGGTAAATAATGATCCCGTGTCTAATGTCTTCTTCACATTTTCAATTTTCGGGTAACAATTAGTCAGCAATTCACAATTTATTGTCGAAACGATCCTCTCTAAATGATTATATTTCAGGCGTTCTGGGATGTTGTCGACAAGAAGCAGCTAGGAAGTAATAAAGCCGAGTGGTCTGTAACAAGCGAATGGTCTCCGGATGGGCGTTATTTCTTGACTGCGTCAACAGCACCAAGACGTCAAATTGACAATGGGTATGTTAATACTTCCTGCCATATTATTGAGTTTGGTTTCTATTTGAATCGAGTCGAGTGGTGAAATGAATTCTGTGGATCAATTGTTTTTTTATTCCCGCCTATCTTAATCCATGATTTTTAACGTATGAACCAGCCACTGTTATATTTAAAGTTGTCAGAGATGGTATTTTCTTATTTTTCCTTGGTTTAAAGTTGTGTTCTTTGTTATGACTGAAGGATGAAAATCTTCAACTACGATGGAAAGCGTTATTATAAGAAGATGTTTGAGAGGCTGTATCAGGTATGTCTCTTAAACGGCTTTGAAAAGCATAAATTAATTACAAGTTGTCTTACTGAAGTGTCATGGTTATTTACCTACAGGCTGAATGGAAACCACAGTCTCCGGACAGGTTCGGTGAGATCAGCGAACTTGTCAAATCAGTTGAATCATTGAAACTTGGCGAGGGCAAATCGCAAGGTTGGAATCTCTTGGTTTTAAACACTTAAACCTGTCTCTGATTGTGAAAAAGTTTTGTAGACTTATCATGCATGTTCTTAAACGATTTCTACTTATCTTAGGACAAGGATCAGCTCAGAAGAAAGCTATTGCTCCCAACCCTGTCGCACAAAAACCTGCTGCATATCGACCTCCGCATGCTAAGCAGGCAGCTGCTATTCAAGCCGAGGTAACTCAAAACAACTTTTCTATAATCTCCAGTGATACGAAATTACTAATTATTAATTACACAGTCATGATTCTGATACACACTTAAAAGGAAAACGAAAATGAGAAAAGTCCATAACTATAATCTCCAATGGGAGGCTTTGGCCTTGAATCTTCACCGTTACTACTGACTGTTTTTGATTGAACATTTGGCTTCACGCATCAATTATGTCTCTGATAGTTTCATGATTTGCAATTGCAGTTGCTCGGAGGAAACTCAGCAGGGTAAGTCTTTATCTTGTCATACATACATACATAATCTGAGAAACCGCTGGGCTTATGTTGATGATGCTCTGGTGTTAATACAGAGAGATGAGCAAGATTGCTCTTAAAAACAAGAAGAAGAGGGAGAAGAAGAAAGCTGCGGCCGAGGCTGCTGCTTCTGGAGCTAACAACGCCTGATTGAGAAGAAGACACTTCGATATTATCGAATTGAAATTACAGTTTTGAGATTCTCAAATGGTTTATAAAGATTATATACGATGCAGAAAACGTTATGTAAACCTTCGTTTTTATCGTTTTACGAATTTGTTGTCAGTTGTTAACCCGCCAAAATCAGAAGAAAGGAGCTGACCTTTTATCAGATGAAAACTATGGGCCTCTTTGCTTCAAAACAAAAATAAACATTGCTTCATTTTAATTTTACAGTAATTAATTATGTTTAGTGATTTGTACTACTATTGTTAATTTTAACACAAACAAAACTGATTCAGCAAATATGTTGCACATTTAGCGAACGATCAAGTTATAAAGAATATTATTTACAGTTTAATTTTTATGATATCAAAGCTCAGATTAATTAACCATCAAAACCGTGTAATTTCAGTGTTTTCCCAACTCTAGAACATTCGTAATCGTACTTGTTTATCTACTTGGCACACATGCATGCATAGTCAACACATACATAAACACGTACGCAACGACATGTATTATATATCCCGAACCTTTAGGTTCGTCCAAAAACTCAGCAGGAGAAGATAAGAAAG
Source organism: Erysimum cheiranthoides (assembly GCA_011420285.2). Taxonomy (NCBI): domain Eukaryota; kingdom Viridiplantae; phylum Streptophyta; class Magnoliopsida; order Brassicales; family Brassicaceae; genus Erysimum; species Erysimum cheiranthoides. Next base: position 3,609,399 of record CM022179.2, on the reverse strand, counting down.
CAGCACGAACACGAACTCTAAGAAAAACATTGAAGTTATGGTTAAGTAATTGCATGCAATTTAAAGCTACGTGTCCAGCCTAAGACACTCAAGTCTCACATCTGTCCCTTTTTACTTCGACTTCGCTTCTTTTGGCTTCTTTTAAACTCTCTCTATCTCTCTCTTGATCTTCTTCACACTTTGTTGTTAATTCCGAGTGTTTAGACGATAATGGCAACATCAGCTCGTAGATCGTATGGTTTCGGTAGAGCCGACGAGGCTACACACCCTGACTCTATTAGAGCCACTTTAGCTGAGTTCCTCTCCACTTTTGTCTTCGTCTTTGCGGCTGAAGGCTCTATCCTCTCTCTTGGTTCGTACACGTACCTCTCTGACTCTATATTTGAGTCTTTGCATATGTGATATGACTTACGATCAGTTGTGACTTTTCGTTCTCAGATAAGTTGTATTGGAACCACGCCGCTCATGTGGGAACTAACACACCAGGAGGATTGGTTTTAGTGGCGTTGGCCCATGCGTTTGCTCTGTTCGCTGCTGTTTCAGCAGCCATCAATGTCTCTGGTGGACACGTAAACCCTGCAGTCACTTTTGGTGCTCTTATTGGAGGGAGAATTTCAGTGGTCCGTGCCATCTATTACTGGATCGCTCAGCTTCTTGGAGCCATCCTCGCTTGTCTCTTGTTAAGGCTCGCCACAAACGGCATGGTAACTCTAATTTAACTTCATATATATGTAAGCTAGTATTTTGTGTTAGTTTTCTAATATCTCAAGTAAGATGGAGCCTACAATAATAATATAGGGTTATGATCTAACCCAGTCATAGTCAATTTCAACGAATAAAGACTTAAAAGAGTTTGTGTTCATGCAGAGACCAGTCGGTTTCCGAGTAGCATCAGGTGTTGGAGCGGTTAACGGACTTGTATTAGAAATCATTTTAACATTTGGCTTAGTCTACGTCGTATATTCGACTTTGATTGATCCAAAGCGTGGAAGCCTCGGAATCATAGCACCGCTTGCAATTGGACTCATAGTTGGGGCAAACATCTTAGTGGGTGGACCGTTCTCTGGTGCTTCCATGAATCCAGCTAGAGCCTTTGGTCCAGCATTGGTGGGGTGGAGGTGGCATGACCACTGGATCTATTGGGTGGGACCATTCGTCGGTGGTGCTTTAGCCGCCCTTATATATGAGTACATGGTCATACCCACTGAGCCACCAACCCATCACACACACCAGCCCTTAGCTCCTGAAGATTACTAGATGGAACTTTCCTCGTGTCACTGCTTTTGGTCTTTGTTCATGCTTTCTTTGTGTGTATGAAATCACTTGCATAGATATTTCGTTTTGATGCTACTCGTTGTTTGTAATAATAATAAGAATAAAGAAAGATTTCGCAATGACCTTTTTACCAAACATGAATACATGTACCAATATCCCTACAATCTAATATTGACTTTCTTCTTGCTGTCTACTAGTCTTTTCCCTTTTTTTTGTCTGAAAACCTGAAAAAGAAAAAAAAAAACTTCTTCTCCGTGTTTTAAACTTTGTGTCAAGGTCCTCTCATCTTTTCAACAATCTGTCTACTTCTTTCCTCCACGTGACGCTTCTTCTCTTCAAACTTCTCTCCCACTTTCTTCCTAAAATCAAACATCCTCGCCTTTGCTGTCCCCATTTTCGTTCCCTTCGAATTCGAATCATCCTCTTCGCTTGAAACAGTTGACATCGACGGTGATTGAACAATACCGGGAACTATATCTCCAGCACTGCCTCCTCGTGCTATCGTACCTAGCTTTTCGCTGCTTTCCAGCAGAGGAGTCTTGAGTTCTTCCAAGGATCTGTCACTCTCTACTATAGGGGCTGTGGAATTAGCTGCTGGTGCAGACACAGGTTCTTCCTCAGTTCTTGGCTTCTGGGGAACGTTGGCAAATTTCTGCATTTGTTCAGAAGTTGGTGACTTGTCAGGTTTAGATTTCCCTTCTGCAGCTTCGAAGCTTTCATGATCACTGGTCGAGTCTTGATTCAACCACATGAATGGAGCAACTGTGCGTTCAACCCAATCATCCTTTTCAGCTGTCATCCCAGGAATGGTTACGCTTTCACAATTGGGGAGCACCATCACCTCTCGTATTCCTGTCTGCAGAATTTGTTTTGAGTCTTGTGGTTAGTTACAGTAATCATTCCTTAAGAAACAAAAGAGACGCAGGACCTTACCTTGAACCGGTTGACCAAGAACATAGCAACATGGCTGTTTGTGATTTTGTGTTCACCAACAGAAGAGACAAGGTTGAATTCAATATCGGGCATGCTTGTGAAGCCAAACCATAGCTGATCAGATGGAGGCGGCTTCATGTGCACACATAGTGTCCCCCGAAGCGAAGACACCCCTATTGACAAAGTAATTGGAACCTGCGGTTTTACAAAAAGAGATAAATCTAAGATACCATAAGATTTAAGAAAAAAGTGCTCCTAATTCTGCTTTCAGATCCTATTAATCACGCCACGATCCCAGGTCGTGAAGCTTGAGCACTGGGAACCAAGAATGCAACAAGCAAAGACAACTGTCTTCTAGAAATAACAGAAAAACGAAGATCAACCTGGGAAACTTGTTCAGCGATGTTCTTCAGAATAGACTTCCACCTGGATCCATTGCTCGGAGCTGCTTTTGTACCTTTTGATCCCTTAGATTCATCTGCATAGATAAAAAATCAATCTAGCTTATCATCCTTGGTATAATGCTTCTAGAATTATGCAAGATCACAAGCAATAAGATTAGATGAATACATAAACCAATTAGCAAATACTGTACTAACCAGCTTTATTGGTTCCACCATCTTGTGCATTAACAGTTCCTCCAGGGACACTTAATTGCTTTTCAAAATCTGCAAGCTCTTCAAGGAGATCTGGTGGAACATCCCCAGCAGAATTTGGCTGCAACTTTCCCTCAGCTATGCCTTTCTGCAGATCTTCCTCGCGGGCATCAACCCGAGTTTGAACTTCAAGTCCTGCACCACCAGTGTATTCAATATCTAGTTCGAATGCCCACACACCATTCATCTCCATTGGAAGAATCCTTGTACTGTGTATATAAGGGGGGAGATTGCCAATGTCTACATCACAGCAGATTAATTCGCCTATGTAGCTGGGAATTCTCATGTTGGACAACACCCGCTGTTCAACCAAAAAAGAAGTTAGTAAAAATAAATGCAACCAAATACTGGTTTAGTGAAAGCTTTCATATTCATGGAACAGACCTGGATTCGTTCACGCACTAAAGTCTTCACCACTGTGTTCTGTTTGACATCAAAAAACAGCCGGGAGATTAGTATGTTCAATGCCAATGTTCCGTCATCAGGAAACTTGTCTTCAGAATCTACATCCGACACATGACTACTATGGCTCCAAGAACGTGAGAAAACTTGGACATCGGTTTCCTCAGGGATGTTATCTTGCATCTTCCTTGCTGGGGTGCTCTTTCCAGAGCTACCGGTAGATTGTGAATCTTGGTAAGCACGGGTTGAAGTCTTCTTGTCTTCACGATTCAATGGGGGTAAATTCACTTTAGTTGAACACTTTTTTGAAAATTTCTTCCAGAATAAACGAACCTTTGATGAAGGACCATCCGTTTTAAGTCCCTTGTCCAATGACTCAAAACTAAACCCAGCAGACGGTTTCATAAAAGAAGGATATGCAGCATTAAGGGAAGCCAGATAGTATCGGAAATCGTCTTTCAATTTGGTGGACCAAATAAACCTTTCCTGATTCTCGCAAGCAGCAAGACGAAGAGCTTTACACCATGACTCCTTCTCCCAAGAAGTCTCTAAGAAAATGTAAAACACTCGGTTTCCCTTGTACAAGACCGAAGTTTTGCTTTCTACTTGGATTGGAAATCTTTTAGCCCTAAGAAAACACAAAAGAAAGGGATATGAATAAGAAACTTTGAGACATTTTCAAAAAGGGATTCGCGAAATAAACTTTTGACAATCTTACCATTTCCTAGTCGGTCCAGACCCTGAAACAGCGTCAACAAAGCAACCTTTCAAAGTAATAGGAGTCTGAGTGCCATCTGAATCTGACAAGATGAGCTTATGGTCTTTGATACGAGCAAATCTCCTAACTGGATGTACCTCCAAGAGATCTACTCTCTTCTTCTTTTGCTCTTTTGGTGATTTCTCCTTCATCCAATCCTTTACACTTTCATCCATTTCCAAAATCCAGATCACTCCCTGAGATATAAAATCAAATGCATCAAAGACAATGAAATTAAACAGCTTCCATTTCAGACATCTAAAAATAGAGAAAAATGATCAAATTGCCAACTAAACCAAACCACCAGATTCTAACTCCCATAATTTCGAACTCACATTTCATCTTCTCGGCAAATTAGTGAACCTCGATTAAAATTCAAAATTGGGGATTATCTAATTCAGCGTAAGATACTCAATCCTCGGAACTAGACTAGTTATCGACTACAAATTCCGGATTCTTCGTAGAGATTTCAAATGCAAGAAACTCGATTTTCACCGCCGAACTAGCGAGAAAGCATTAAATTGGTTCACCTGTTTGTTGAGGCTGAAATCAATGGACTGGCGAGGATCAAAATTCTTGAGAGTGGAATCAGAACTCGAATCCGACTCCTGACGATTTCTCTTCCGATTCAACCTCTTCACAATAAACAAAAACCCTACAACTTGTGCCGTCACGATCGCAAGAATCCCCAGTAGAAATCCAAAAACGAACGCGAAACTCGCGAACGAAACCATCTCCGGGAAGGCTCCAAGTTTCTCGATTTTCCGACGAGTGTCGACAAAAAGCGGAAAAGATTTCTTGCCAAGGAATTAAGAAGAGAAGAAAACGCGTAATGTTGTATAGTTCATGTCACTTACAAAGGAGAATCAAAGGAGAAGAAGAGAGAAGAGAGAGATGACTGATTAATTTGGTACTCGCAATTCCAATTTTCCAACCAAATAATTTGTCCAAAAAAGAATTTATTTTTTGAGAAAAAAAATACTACCATTATCAGAAGAGTATCCAGCTAACAAAAAGCGAATCTTGATATCTTCAAAATAAATGACACGAGAAGAAAATTTAAAAATATATATAATAGATAGTGAAAATTTGACCCCAAAAAATAAGAAAACATTAGAAAGCAACGTTAGTAGTTGGAAAAAAAAATATTAATGTGAAATAGGATTTTTTTTGTTTTACTTTTGTATTTTTAAAATTTTAGTTTTATTTACACAAAAAAATTGTAGTATCGATTATGTTATTGAATCATAGTTTAGATTTTAATACCTATAATACATTATACATACATGAAAATCTGCATAAATTCATTTCAAATCTCTAAGATTTCAAAAGTCTACTGCCAGGGTTTATTGGGTCGGATCTTTTGGTTAAGTTTTAACTTAGTGTTAAAATTCACTAATTTTACAAACAAAAAAATCACTAATCTTTTTTAATAGAACCATAGTTGTTTGATCAAGAACAAAAAGAAAGATATAGAGGCTTTTTTTTATCTGTTTGCAACAATAAAATATCACCGATATAGCAAAACAATTTTGTTGAACTACAAAGTTTGACTGTTTCAGTTTGACCTAATTCTGTAAAGATTTGACTTATGTCTCTATATACGGTGCAGAATGACTGAGACACTGAGTATATAATCAATCCTTAAGTCATAGACTCATAATAAGTTTATTTAATCAGTAAATGTAACAAAGCATGGACCAAAGCCGACTGATCGCTATCATAACCTTTCAACAATGAGCAATAAAAATCATGAAAAGAAAACAAGAGGACATATCAAATCTACCAAAAAGTGTGTTCGTCTTCCTCTCTTACCGACATACAAGAAAGACAGATCTTTATATATTTAGACACAAAAGTACAAAACAGAGTTCTCTGTTCACGGATCCATTTACATGGTCTCACCCAAGAAAAAAAGACTTTCTTGCTTTTCTCATCACCGTAAAACCAAAAAAAGAGAAAGAAAAAAACTCTGTTTTCTTCTTAGAAACTTCCATGATTGGCTTGCAACAGGAGAAAAAACTCGGCGGTGGCGAAGAAGGATAGGAGTTTAAAACAACAAAGAAAAAGTTCAGGGTTATGGGTTTTTTTTTTGAGGTTTGGAGAAGGATAAACACAAGGACCCGATTGATCTTAGAAGCTCGAGTTGATGAAGAAGTTATAGTCATGGTGATCAACATTGAGCTGTTTCAGCCATGAATCCGCAGCGCTTTGAAGATAAACCAACCGGTCCTGGTCAAATCCTGTCTTTCCCCAAAGATCTCCTTGCATTTTGTAAGTAGCTAAACCAAATGGAGGCAATGGGATTCTCTTGTTTATAACAGATTCTTCTTCACAACACTCTGCTTCTTCCTTGCCTTTGTTGTTGCTTTGATCTCCTTCCACCACATTATCTGCAGCTTTTAACGCCGTTAAGGAAATCAGAAATGGTGCTTGTTTCTACGTCACTGAGCAATGATTTTAGGGAAAACTAGCGATCATACGTACCTTGAAAAGACGAAGAGAGAGTGTGATAAGTTAAAAAGCCTGTCGTCAAATCTTTCTCGTTCTTGCAGGTTGGGATGTGATATATCGGGTACCTATTGTCATCAAATCATTACTCAATCACTCAAATTGCAGAGCAGCGACGATAAACTAAATGGATAAACAAAAAAAAAACAAGTTTCTACCTAGGAAGGGTTGTGCTAAACAACGACGAACTACTTACCACGCAACAGCCATCCAACTTGCAGGAGACATATCCACACTCCTTAAGGTCATGAGTCCCGGATATTTCTCCACCAATTCGTTTATCTGAACAAGAATCAAGAACAGTGTTTCTGTATCAAAACCTAAGTTCATTACCAAAAAAAAGAGAGTGTGGTAACTAAGAAATGAAGGGAGAGAAAAGAACCTTGTCGGTTAAGGGAACTCGCTTGTACGGAGGATCTCTTTCGATGTACTTAAAGTCAAGGTGACCAAGTCTATCTTTCAGCAATACCGCACCATCCGTATCGAAGGCGGAATCTTCAGAGACAGCATCCCATGTTTTGCTCGAATCATTGCTCATTGACCTTGACAACAACTTTTCGCTCTCACTGTCGCTCCAACACTCGCTACTCTCAGATTCAACCACCTCATTTTGGTTCCTGCAACACCAAAAGCAGTCAGAACAAATACCAAAACATCTACCAGCTTAGTCCTAAGATTTCATTTGTCAACCGAACAAGACAATGATTGTTAAAGAATCTAGGCTCATAAAATATCTTAGAATCAAGTGGGATAGTAACCTGGAAACCAAGGCGGGTTTGTTAGTGTGGATTTGGATGGCGGATAGATACGGAACATAGTACTGCATAACGGTCTCGCCATTGTTTAGTTCGACTTGTGATCCAAATCCATACGCGCTCAGCTCATCGTAACAGTCCCAGAGATCAGCAAGCCTGAAATACTCTATCTCTTCCTTTCCCTGTTCCTGTCACAAATTGTTAAGATCACTCACAGCTCCGCAACCAACACTAAGCCCAATATACAAAGCACTCAAAGCCAATGTTTAGCTGATAATTTAATTGTCATTAACTCCTAATTACCCCATATGTAACTGTGATTAAGCTGTTCAGATCAATTCAAGCAGCTCTGCAACAACATGATCTTTAGTTCTTAAACCAACTTGGTCTTTGTATTCATTACTATTGTATAAAACTATGGATTAATATGTATTGAGCAATAAAACTCTTAATCCAAAATCAAAGATAAAAACGATGATTACTGAATAAGACAGCCTTCTAATGATACATATCCAGTCTTCCAGAGTATATTCCCAGCATCAAGAGGATTCAACCAACCTCAGTACTTAGCTATAGGATAATTGAATATAATAATATATAAAAATTCAGTAAAGCAAATTCTGTCGCACGTTTCCACGTGGTGATATAGAATCCATAAAATGATGTGACCATTTAAAGGGCTAGAATTCATATAATTTCCCCTTGATGGACCATGCAATTATTGTCTCTATTGCCAAATCTCATCTGAAATTCACACCAAATCATTAAAATATTACAAGTTCTAGGTTGTCTGATACATCACCCGTGATTAAAAATAAGACCTTTCCGACAAAATCTGTTGATTAGAGACCAGATTTAGGGGAGGAGACAACCGACTAAACTAGTTTTTAAATGATTAGTTGAGACTTAAGACACTAATTATCCCCAAAGCGAGGATTAGTCAAGAGCAGAAGAATAAATAAAAAATTACCTGAGGCAGAGAGAACGAAGGAGGCTTAGGAGTGATTCCTAAGAGAAACCTCTCCAGATTCGAACGGCCTTTTGTTGAAGAACACCACCACCACATTCTCTCAATTCTTCTTTCTTATCAATCTCTCTGATTTGAGATCTTTATAAACAAATTCGAGTCCACCAAAAGGAACACAAAGTTTGGAAGTTTAATTATTTCTGGTCTTCTCTCATTAATAAAAACACCACAAATCCCAATATGGTAGCTTTATAATTCCCAATATAACTTTCCTTCCTTTTAATCGGTTTCTGTAAATTCCAACACTCAGATTCTCCCCAAATTTTTCCTTTCAAACCCTCCAAGAAAAAAAAAACAAAAAAGAAGACAACCCAACAAAGAACCAAACACAGGTTTTGGCTGTTTTAAAAAAAAAATATCGAAACTGGATTTAAGGGGAAAATGAGAATCAGAAACTGGGTTTTTTCCAGATTTTGAGGTTAAAATTTACTTTTTAAAATCTCAGATGAAAATGGGGACAGAGAAACTGAAGTAGAGATGAATAAAGCTGTCTGAGTAGAGAAGGATTGCTTTGTATTAATGGAAGAAGGAAACGAAGAGGACGAAACGCTTCTTCTCTTTTTCTCTCTCTCTCTCTTTCACTCACTCTGATCCTTTTTTATTTATTATATAATTAATTTCTAATTTTTTAATAAACCCAATCCCCAAGTATGAAACTGAAGACTTTTGCTGATCTTTTCTTTTGTTTCTAACAAATTTTTAATAAATATTTTATCTATAATAGATAAAAACAAGGCAACTCGTATCTAGCTAAAATTAAAAAAACAGGATTGCCATATGTATATTAATTGATAACAAAAAAAAAGGGTTTTAGAAAAATGTAGACATGATAACGTCATTACAACACCAAAAATCTAGTCACATTGCAAATAAAAATTAACAGGTTTGGTTATAATTTCCTTTGTTTGTATGTATATCGAATGTGCTCATGAGTCATGACCTTCTGCATTATATATTTCTTTTAGAAGATAATTAACTAAATATGGATTAAATGTAATTTTGGAGATCACGAGGACGTTAGACATAACAACTAAAATAACCCTTTTTATTGTGTGGTGAGTGATAAAGCTTTCTGAAAATCCCATTAAATAAGAAATTTTGTTTTCTCGTAAGTTTTTGTTATTGACGTGAAATATCAATGATTTTTTATATAAGGGTTTCGTAAAATATCAATGTTCCTGTTTAGAAACTGTAAAGCCACAGATCTAATTAATAAACGGAAAGCGTTGATCAATGCTGGTTAGTGGTTAGTTTATGTAGAGATATTATGAGGGAACTCTTTATACTAAAATAAAATTATATAGTTTCTGGAGCTCTAATAAATAAAATCAATTCATGTTCTTATGCCCAGTCGATGAATAATAATTTAAGCACCGAGGATTTAATTCTATATTTTCTAATGGAAAAAATGATTTTATCTCTTAATTTACTAAATATGTATAATACCAGGGAAGTATTATTTTAAAAATGGTTACATTTGATTATTTGAACCAAAAAAAAAAAAAAAGTATCAGTGAAGACTGGTAGAAATTATGGTTCAGTTCATGATGTAAGCTAGCAAAATGAATTCTCACCAATAAAAAAACATGCCATTAAACCATAATTCATTAGTATGTTCTTAATCTTTGAAATAACTAATATAAGGTTGCAAGTATTATTCCGTTTCATATAAATGTCATTTGATTTTTCGCATGTGTACAAAAAAACAGTCAACTTTTTTTATAAACAAGTGAATTTTTGGAATTAGATGTTTTTAAATTCTAATTAATATATCCAGCATATGAGAGTCAATACCGACGTAAACTTAATTACTTGACTAGAAGTCAGAAGGAAGATAATTACACACAAGTAAAATAATAGTATTAAAATAAAAGGGTGAATGAGAGAGTGTAGTAGAGTGAGATAAGAAGAGTGAAGAATGTGAACACTGAAGAGTGTGGTGTCGGAGCAGTGCGCTTCCTGCTCGACGCGTGTTTGCCAAAACTGCGTCGGTCTCTCGCGTTTTGCTTTTTTTTTTTTTTTCAATTTTGTTTTCTTCTGTATACTATCATTTTTTTCGATTTCTCCAAACCAAATGTATTTAAATTTTATCCATAGTTTTTTTTTTTTAATTCATGACGTTTTTTAGTTTTTTCTTTTCTTGTTTTTGGATATTTAGTATTTTTCAATTGTGGTTAGCAAGGACTGATACTATGCTAAAAGTTTAAAAGTTCTACCGACTAAGTAACGGAGTTCATGTGTGGAGATTATTGTAATGGATGGTGGACATGAAAATGATTAATTAAATAAAATCTCTAAATAGTCTCTAAATAGATGCGTAGCATCTAATAAAAAGTTTTAAATAGCAAGTTGGATTCTAGAAAGCTCTCAGCATTTTCCCCTTCGTTTTTTTTTTTACTTCGTGAAAGATCATTTTCCTATTTAATATTTGAATTCTACTGAAAAAAGAAAAAAAAGGTCTGAATTATTTTAACACGTGGGGAAAGTGGTTTGTTACTTTGTTTTAGATTAAGTCACGTGTCCTCGATGTTGTCGTTTCCTCATCACACTACTCCGAGTCGCTATGTCGCCAACGCTATGAGTTATTTATCCACAAATTTAAATCGTTGTACTATAGTGAAGTAGTTGTGTTATGATTATATGTGTTGGACCGTGTGATGCAACGAATATGCTCATCTCAGGGATGTGACTAAAGGCTAAAAGAATATAGTCAATAATCTCGCTTAGGCTTAGCTCATTTCTTTAGGCCCATTTATGTTTTCGTCGGCAATCTCCATTTATTTGTTCTTTCTTTTATTTTAAAAACTTTGTTTCTACTGTCGTGGTTCTCTTTGTATAAATTGTATGTGATATTGTATTTTCATCGTTGTCGGACCAATATGATATGGTACTTAAAGTTCATATCTATTTATCTTTAATCACCGATAATATATCCAAGTTAACATCTCCCAGATTTTGATAATTAGTCTCTCTCAGTCGTTAACTAAATACACAAGAATCAAACAACAATGAAATACGTCAGATTTTTGAGTACACACACACCTAATGTCGAAGACCAGACACATTTACTAAATTGACTCCAGTGGACCCTATTCTCTTCTCATCTCTTTGATCAAATGCATCTTTTAGTGTAAGTGTCGCAGAGACTTGAGAACACGAGGTTCATGCGGGTGTTTTCGTCTTCAGGTTTATAACGTTCTTGTGAATATGATCTATCTATTTACCAGATTGCTATGAAAGCTCTGATCTTTGATTGATCAAAATGGCTTAATTAACCTCGAAGTGTGATTCTACCATGGTAATTATTATTTTTTATTTTTTTGGTAGAAACCATGGTAATTATTATGGATAGTATAATATGTATATATGACAAAAAAAAATATTTTCAAAAAAAATTATTGTTGATAGTTTTAAGTTTCAAGATCCTCAGATAAAATCTTAATTTGGTTAAAATGGTTAAATCGAATCATAATCTAGATCAAATTTCTTTATTGGTTTTGCATTTGTTACTAACTCTCTTAATCGGAAATATGAAAACCCAAAACAAAATTCGGAAAAAATTGGTTAGAAAAAAGAGTCACAATTATCAAAACGGGTCCATAATGCATTTCGATCACGATCCATAAAATTTTCCAAAAGCCTGAAGAAAGTCCTCCTTATATTATACATATACTTACTACTTTTGACAAAAAAAAAAAAAATATTATACTTACTTATACTATGTGCGTAGAAACTTTTTATAAAATATGGTATATCAATGAAATTCTACTGTTCAAACATATTTTTTTCTTTTTCTTTTGGGTACTATTTTGCGTATTACAAAATATTTTTGGCTTCAATCAAAAATATTTTTAATAACTTTAATGTCTTCAATCAAAGTTGAGATCTTATACGCTTCAAAACAAAAGAAAAATATATTGAGATCTGTCGAATGATACTCATTAGACTTGAAAAAACAAAAACACAAACGAACACTTTGAAACAAAAAAAAAGAATTAATTTGTGTTTTTAATCAATATATATTGTTGACAAAAAAAAAATTAATTTGTGTTTCTCATGTAAATTAAATCTTCAAGTTCACCACATGATTTCTTGCACAAATCTTAACAAAATGTTCAGAAAAAAAAAACCCGCTACTTCTCCTATATAGAATAATCAAGAAATTAATTAATATTTTACCAAAGAAAAATAACTAATTATAAAGAAATTAAAGCAAAAAAAAAAACATATATATTTTAAAAGCCAAACTAAAATAAGAAAATTTTAGTCGACTTAATTCACTAAGAGTTAAAATAGTATCTCATTTTATAAGTTGATGGTCATTTATCTCTTTACCTCTTAAATAAAAAAATGAATCGTATATAAATAAACGAATGAAGAAAAAAGTTTTTTTAGTCGTCTAACTCTGAAAAGTAGAAGTTTCTCCCAAATTAGAGAAGAACCCTTGTTTTGCCGACGATTGATGATGATCTCGTTGGCCAATTTTGTGAGGCAACATGAGCAACTCGAATAGTAGCACTCATTTACTTTGATCTATATGGACAGGAAGTGCACAATATAAGAAAAATGCATATTTTTAACTCACGATAGACACTATCATACGTAATTAATAGCGTTTTCGTAAACATGGGAAAATTTAGACACAAATCTTGTGCGAGGATGCTTTATCCCCAAGATTCTCAAGAATTTCAATAAAGATGTATGGAAGTCTTCTCAAATGTGTTAGCTGTGAGACTCATATAATTTTATGTCAACAATGGCGACATGAATCTTGGGAATAAATCTCTTCAAATGTTGTCGTCATCCCATGTCAACCTCAAACCTCTACTCTTCAAGACAAAGCAAAGAAGACAGCAACAATGCCAGAGTACTATGGATCAGAAGAACTTATTGCAGGCTTTTGGCACTTTCGTCTACCTGAAGAAACCCAAGTAGCACTCGTGAAAATGCTTGAGCCAGTTCTTTGAAGTATTTCTACTTAAGTTTTGGCAATTGGCATATCAGGTTATATATTTCTTCTCATGATAACGCTTCTCGATGTTTAATCATAATTCATAAGAGTTTGTCGAAATCGAAACCTTTAAATGAAGCAAAAGACGCATGCATGATAACAGATATATCATTCATTTAGTAGCATCTCTCACGGAATTATTTGTTCTCTTGCTCGCAATAACTTCAGTAAGGTCAAGAAGAGACAAAGAAGTGGATTAACATAAATAAAAGTCCAAAATGTTGTTTCTTCCATACTTCTTATTATGCATTTTAGTGTTAGACCTTGACCGTATTTCTGGTTAGATCACAGTTTTACTGGTCAGATCGGCCAGCCTGGGTTGAATACATTGATAACATCTTTCATATTTCGTTTTTTTCTTTTAAGTTCTCTCTCCACTAATAAATCAGAGTTGGTAAGTAAAACAAAAAAAAAAAAATCTAAATGCTTCGATTGCTCGAATTCCTCCATTATTTTCACTACAAGAAAAATGAACATCGGTAGCACGCATTTTCTGCTACTAAAGGGCTTTCGTAGCGAAATCATAAACGCTGTATAATGAGGAGCTACCGTAGACCCCCCCCCTTCCGTAGCAGTTTTTACGCGCTACGATATATTGGACTATTGTAGCGCTATTACTCAGCTATTTAATATTTTAAACTAGCGCTTTATTTTTGCTATTATGTTATTTTTAATAGCAAAGATTTCGTGCTGTCTAACTTGTAATGATAACACACTATATGTGCTGGTGGATATTATTAACTAGCGCTTCACTCGTGCTATTATGTTTGTTTTTATAGCAAACATTTTGTGATGTGTAACTTGTAATGATAACACATTATATGTGCTGTGGATATTGTTTCGTGACATTTTGTTAATGCTTGTTAATGCTACTGTAATGTATATTATTATGTGCTATATTTCAATTATTTGAAACCTATATTGCATAAAACATAGATTGGAAATTGATTCATAAATAAAATTAATATTATATAAAACATACATTTTACAAAGAATCATTCTATCAAATACCCAAAATATACAAAGGCTTGAATCACCGACCAAGTCATAAAGAAAAAAAAAACGCAAGTACATTTCTTCACCAAACCAAGTCATAAAGAAGCCGAGGCAGCTCTAGTAGATCTCCAACTCATACCATTTAACAGCCAACACCATTCCATCAGCAGATCACCTTAGAGCCTTTGGCTTTGTGTGAACTCTCTATTTCTTCATAGAGTCACAACGCATATGAGAGACCAATAACAATTGCAAATAAGCTGAAAAAAAATCAGAGGGTTTAGAAAGCCAATGTCAAACACAGCAGTCTCTTACTTGAACTTGGCCTTCAGAAACATCTAAAACAAATCATTATTTCGACAGGCCCATCGAAAAACTGGTTTAATTAGGGAAACGCTTAGAGAACTTACTGATACTCGTCCATGACCACTAAGTGTTGACTGCAAGAGACGCGTAAGTTTAGAATCTCTGTAGGGTATATGAGCTGCTTTGGTGTCTGTCAATTTAGATATAACTTGAAGATGGAAATTAGAAGTTTAGACCCCTTAAATAGAAAAGCTTAAATGTAAGACTGGAAAAGAACTTCCTTACAGTGCCAAGGGTGAGTAAACTTTTATTGATGGAAGAGCCTTCTTTCCTCCGTTGTCCAGTTATTTCAGTTTTAGAACTTTGAGATCCAGCAAGATCAATAAGGTGCTGCATCAAACCAAGAATCAGAATGTTAGATACGGATGGGAACCTGAATACACTTCTCAGCAACAAAGTGTGACATGGCTTCACAAACAATAACAGAGTCAGATCCAGCAAGATCAATAAGGTGCTAAACCGACTGATTGAGGAGCGGCATAAACTCCATTACCTGCAGAATATGAAATGAATGAAGCTCAGTCTCATGTCAACGAAACCATTACTAAAAGTCTAAATCCATCGCAATGAGCCTTTTACCGGAAAGAAACGGATTTGTGAACTGGATACTCTGAAGCGGCGGAAGTTCCGGCGACTCTGCACCACAAATCAAATCCCTAGAGTTACACATCTACAATTCGCGGAGTTCAATCTATTCAATTGGATAGAAGAATTCGAAACTAAACCTGATAGCGAACAGAGAGACTCAAAAGATTCATCGGAGCTTGAATCGCTACAGATCTGGGAAAGAGAAATCAATCTAGATCTATCCAACGGGAATCCAAGTATCATCGGCTGCCGGAGAAGATAACAGAGGCAGTTTCCGGCGCTGGAATGAATCGATGAGGAGAAAACGGAGCAGCAAATAGGATTCGGAGTCTCTGACAAGTTGTTTGGTGGAGCGGAGACGTAAGGAAGGCAAGGAGAGAACAAGTTAGTATCTCCGAATCAAGACTAAGAGAAGGATACGAAGAGACAAGGCAAAAAGAAGAATAAAGTTTTAATCAAAAGAAGGAGAAAATCTTAACCGTTGGATTTAATTCATCAATGGTGGAGAATAAGCCAAAGTTCAATCTGAGAGGTTAATGCTCATTGGCTAAGAAAAAGAACGGCTCAGATCAAAGTTATCAAGACAGATCAACGGTGTACAATAATCGCATCAACAATAAGAATGGACGGCTGAGATCAAAGTCGGCGCAATCTAACGGTGTAGGATTAGTCCCACAATCTGGGAGGTTACTTCTCATTGGCTATTAATGAAAAAATCAGAAAATTATCATATAAAATAGTTTATTAATGAAAAAAATAGAAATTATTCCTTTAAAAAGTCAATATAAGTATTTCAATTTTTAGAATATTTTTTCTTATAAGTATAAAATTTTAAAATTAAGAATAATTACTATAAGTTAGTATTCCAACTATCTAACTTATATGTTCATAAACACTAGGGCATAGTTTAGGGTTTAGGGTTTAAACTTTGGGGTTTAGATTTTTTTACTACTCAAGTATTATTACTTTAAAATAATTTCATTGCATTTATTTTTTTAATTTATAAAAAGTGAAATATGTTTCTAAACCATACATTTCATACCCTAAACCCTATACCCTAAAATCCTAAACCCTAAACTCTTTAAAATTATAAATTTGTTATTATTTTTGTAATTATTAATAATTAAATATTTATGTCTTTTTGAGATATTTGGTTATATTTGTTTATATTTTAATTTATGTTCTATATTAATTTAATTTATGTTCTATATATATATTTTAATTTTTGGTTCCATGATTTTATTTGTAGTTTAAAATTATTTGATAGTATATTGACAAACTATCGAACGTATAATCATAATTATGAATTAGAAGTTATTTATTACTAGTTTTAATTATGTTTTGTGTATTATTAATTTTTATTTGTAAGATTGTTGATTGAAAATTGTTGGAAATATATTGTTTTATACAAATGATAAGAGTACACATGTGATAGAGATATATACAAGAAAACTATATACTAAAGCTTATTTTACACACACTAAAGCTTCCAAATCTTGTAATTGTTCTGCAGGTGCCACACGACTCCGTTCCACATCGATGCAAAAGAAAGATCCCATTTCTTGACCTGAACCAACAAAACAATCATCCCAAAATCTCAAAACGCAGAACAATGCTAAATGGTAATGGCCTAAGTAAAGGGAAACAAAAATCTGTTACATTTATATCCGAATTTACTGGAGGCGAAGCAACCAAGTACTTCTCTTTCATTAAGCGGAGTTTTGCTGTGAGCTCAGGCAATGCGGCAGCAAAACCAGGCACAAAGCTCAGAATATATATCAGCTCATTCTCTACCCAGTCAAGAAGTTGATTATTACAGACACATATAATGAAAACCGTCTGCTGTATTTTGCCACCGGAAAGACTTGCTGTATAGAGTCAAAGCATTAGTAATCAATCTTGCTGCATTTTTGGTTTATGTGTCCGAAATTTAACACAACACCTCTAAATCCCATTAACTCAATCTGACATAAATAAAACTCAAACATCAAGAAGCTTCTGAAACTGGCCCTCAAAATATCTATGTTAACACTAAACCACCAACATTTATCGGTTAAAAGGAAGGCAAAGGGAAATTTCACCTGCCCTAGAGATAAAGTAAGGAGGAAGTTCTCCTAATGATGTTCCTAGACCCCAGAGGATGGCTTCTATCTGAACCTGAGGCAATAAGCATTCTATAAGTGTTTCTTTCTTGACAGAAGAAGGACACAAACTATCAATAAAGATAAATCGGAGAAAAGAAAACTGATACAAAATGTCCTCGAGGGAGTAAAAATATTCTCACCAAGACCAATTGATGATGCAACACCTAAAAATATCCACCATAGTCCAAACCTGATGTACTCAGACAGCTCTTCAAGGTGCTGCACGTGGAGAAAAATTATGAGACATTACAATTTCCTTCATCTATGTAAACAAAAGAAGCTGATAAACTAAGAAGGAAACAGATAGATTGACAGGCAGTAATATGACTTCTAATATGTTGTTATTCCCAATTTCAGTAGCAGTAGATGTGCCTCAGTTCTACCTAGAGGCTTTCTAGGATTTCTCTTATCACGAAGAAAGAAACACAATCTGAGGTTTAGTGAAGAACACATCCAAAAAGAAAAAAGACCAACAATTTACTATCATATCGTACATAAGAACAAAAGAGTAAAGTAATAAACAGCTAATTCGCATTATCTTTCATTAGCAAATTCCACAAACTTCAAAGCTAAAAACAAAATCAAAACAAAGCAGTTTCTTGTGAATTGTTCAAACAGCTTGAGATGAGTTCCACGAGCAAGGCATGGATGAGGATGTCCAATTTCTCATGGTCACCAATTCAGTCAACTCTTAAACAAATCAATCAATACACTAAAAATCCATAGCAATAAGCCAACAGATCCACTCAAAGTGCTGTAAATAAATCCCAAAAATGGATGGATGACAGAAGTGAACTCTTTAGGTAGCAACTCTGGTTTGTTGACACCAACTTTTGCCTCTGCAAATCCAACGCCTGTAACAAGATTCAAAGTTATTGACAGTTAAAATCTGGAGATTTCATCTGCATTGTTCATAGTTCCACATACTTGGAACAAGAGACTAGGTCCGAAATTTCACAATCCTGAATTTGATCAGCCAAGGGCATCAAGTAATTAAAGTCACAAGCTTGAGACTGCTGAATAAACAAAGCTTCTAACTTTGTGATTTTAAGATTGTTTCATTGTTGTTGTAGAAAATCAAAGGTCAGTGTGTGTTCAATCCTGAGTCAAAAAGCAATGATCTTGGTGAGAAGGAACAAAGAAACGTACCTGATAGAGATAAACCAAGAGCGAGAGCTCCAGAGAACACCAAACTGAGAGATTTCGACCGGAAACGTGAAACCCAGTTTTCTTCGACGCCGGAGAAACAACGGTGGAGAAAGAAGGAGAAAGACAGAGACGGAGAGTTGAGAATCGATGGAGATTGAGATTTCTTCAATGGGAATCAAGAGTTCTATGCAATGGGTATTCAGATTTCACAATGGAATCAAGGGATTGAATCTGAGATTTGAGAGAAAGCATTTTATTTTTTTTTGTTTTTTTGAGCTAAGTGTGTGTTAAGACAAGACTTTTAGTCTTTGAGAAATCGAGAAATTTTTGGTTGGGGTGGGAAAACCCAATTTTTTGCCTCCAAAATTATACATTTCTCCGCTATAATACTGAGTTAAGTTCCCGCTTAATGAAAACTATATCCTAGCGTTAATATAGTGCTGCGAAATACTTGCAATCCGATTTTGATACTTTTAGTAGCAGTTCGTAAATTAGCGCTACAAAGGAGTGCTACGAATGCTCATATTTCTTGTAGTGTTTCTTTTAGATGAATGTGAATTTATTCCAGAAGAAAAGGTTTGATTTTACAATGGTGCTTAAATGGCAAATACATTATACATGTGGATCCCTTTGGATCTTTTACCTGTAAATGGAATTATATTCTATGACCTCTAAATGGAATAAAAAGAGGTCGATCGACATCTCTACTAATAAAAGTGTATCAAATCACATAACAATATATAGTTGCTTTAAAATTGACTCCTAAATTTTTTCTTTTTAAATTTGTATAATATGTCCTATATATATATATATATATAATGTTACTCTTCATGAAATAAATTATTTAACTCTTTTTCTTCATACACTCAATAATTATATATATATATATAAGATTAATTTAAAAAAAAAATAATACGTAAAATGGTTTGTAAAAAGGGTATCAAATTGTAGTTATCTCATGTTAAATTTACTTTTTTGTAACATATCAACTACAGGTTAATCTGCCAAAACATTTTCATTCATTTGATGAGATCTTTTAACTTTTAGGTTGTAATATCATTAGCGTCTAGAGATTGTGAACCAAGAGATAAGTGTTTTTATTTATTTATAGAAAGATATAAGCTTGCCTAACTTTAACAGAGCATTTGGAGTGTTCCCGCAACTCGTCATCCACTAATTATTGATCAACTTCATATTCGAAATTTTTTATTATTGTGGAAAATCATTGATTATATAAGAAGACAAATGTTGATGGGTTAACCATTCGATTGGATGATCATTTGGTATGGTAGTATATTGCATTTATGTCGTGTCATTACTAGTTCTTCCACTAGTGAGAGTCTTCGGTCTTCCTCATTTTTATGCTTCTTTCATCTGATTGATGAAAGGCTGACCAAATTCTTTTCTTTCTTATGTCACTTTGCAACATAATGTGATGAGGTTCACTAATACTCGGATACACACATAAGTATGTTTTGCATTAGCTATTTTGTATATACATATATACATGTGTGTGTGTACTTCGGACTTAAATTAAAGATTACTCGTTATTTTTGTGAATTCTGGTTGACATAATTATACTTCTTCTACTCTACTCTAGTGCTATATATGGCGACAGGAACCTAATATCTATTTTTTTTTTGTCACTAATAATACTATTTTTTAATAATCGGGTAAATCTTAGATAAAAATTCAGACTAATTCCCAGAATATATGGAAAAATAATGTTTGTTTTTTTTTTTTTAATTTGGCCATTGAAAACACATGTAGTGGCCAAGATTGAAACCGCAGTAAGACTTTCGGGAAGGAAACTTCAACCATTGAACCACCATATATATAAACAAGTACAATTTTTTTAATTATTTTTTGTTCACGTACTTATAGATAGAAAGATCTATGTCTTATAATCTAGATGACCTCACGAATTTGTTTTCTCAATTTTCCCTCTTAAATCTTTAATTCCATTATATAGTATAAAAAATATAAACCACTTCGAAACTGTAGTTTATAGAGACATACATAACAATCCCATAGAATCTAAGTAATCTAAGTAGAATATGCCATCTAGTAATACACTTTTATCCTCATCCGTCCACGATATATAAACGAAATAACAAATTCATACGCAATTTATCATCAGATACGAGAAAAACACATGAAAAAGGAGCTTTAACTTGGCTACGCATATTCCTTTTAAAAGGTATATCTTAATCAAGAAAAGTTTGTGGATGATTATACTAGCATAGACGATAATACTGGACGTAATCATAAGTGCTAACATTTTCACCCTCCGAATTACAGTACAATATTTCAACCACATTGATTTACCAAAAAATATTCCAATCACATTAAATTTTTATAGTTTCTGCTACCACCATTAATATTAGCACAAATAATTAACATTCACGTAAGGAAGATTCATGAACGATATGTTGTTTTCCAGGTGGAGTAATAAGTCCAAAAAGTATATTTGTTAGATATGGTTTTGTTTGTGCAATGTTTGTCTACAACAAACAAGGATGATGCTATCACGGAAAACGACCTTTGGAAAAAATTTCGTATTGCTCGTTAGCTTGCAAAAACTTACATAGATATAGTCATATAGAGCCTGGACCTAGGGTTGAAAGGAATATGAATTTTCACATTCTAGAAAATAGGAAAAAAGTTAATTTAGAAAGGTAGATAGAGATAGGTACATCAAATATATCAAGATCTACGTACCAATAGATATATAGACCCCTCACCTCACGTAATGTCCTAATCCTACTATTTATCCCACTTTCTTCATGGGCTCTCGGGATGATCGCACCTCTTTAATAAACTAATCTTTAATAATGCAATTATGCAACACCCTTTTTGCTTATTTTTTTATAATTGGATCATCTAAATTAAAATATTGACTTGTCGCAGAGTCCCACTAGATGTGCAAACGGAAGAAAATTGAGCGCTAAAAGTTTACGTAGTTCCGTTTTTTATGTAGTTTCTATTTTTCATCTCAGATTTGTTTGTTCCATTTTTCATTTTCATCAGATTTATTATACATATATAGTTGATTTATTTTTTTTTCTTTTTTTTCTGAATTAGTGAACCTTTATTTTCCTTCTAATTACTTTATTAATTGTAAATATCACAATCACGGTATACAACAAGCATAAGAAAAGTTGGGCATGAGTGATATAATTGCCAGACTTGATTACATATAATCGCATGTTGAGCTAATAACTCCGCACATGAGTTTTGGTCTCGATGTGTGAAAGATAAACTTTGAAGTCTGCAAACATAGAACTCCATACTGAATTAGTGAACTTTACTATACGGAAAATAATATAAAAAGCCAACAAGGGATCAATTATATAATAAATTTTGATTCTGAATTCTATCGGAATTTTCATGATTGGCTTCAGTTTCTCAATTCCTCTACACTATTTACTTTTGTAAAGAGATCCTATATACGTTCATCGTGGAACCGCATATTTATATTGTAAAGAGTGTGTATGCCATACGTAACACTCAACCACTTACGGATGAATACGTTTCTTACAAAGGTTTTTCTTGCATATTTTAAACTCAGGTTTCATGTATTATTCGGCCAAAACCCCACAAAGAGAACCGAACTTTAATTTGAAATCACGATCAAATTAACAATGTTTGACAAGTATCAAACCCATCTGAGTTTTGGAATCCACATGCATTGGTTACACATCATATTATTCAATATAATTTGTAATTTTAGCTATGTGTTGTCCTCATTCATCATTTTTTTTTTCTTTTATCGTCATGCATCATGGATTCTAACCGTAAGTTTTGTCGTTTATTTTCTTTTTCCAATATTTTTAAATTAGTGGGAACTAAAGAGTTACGTGTGCTGCAAAAGAGAAAATGAGTTACATTTGTAGACAAAAGATGAAAGAGAAGTAGACAACAAAAAAAGGAAAAAGAGAGAGTTACATTTATCATTTATATGTTTATACGTCGCTCACAGATTTAAAGTAATTCTTTTTTCAACATTTCATTATAGACTGAAAGTTATAAATGATCATCAAAACTTAATGAGCGTACACCAGTCAGATGCAACAGATAATGTAGACACAATATAAGAAAAGTTTAATTGTTTTTTTTTTTTTTTTTTGGGCAAATAAAAAAGTTTAATTGTTTATATACAAAAAAAAATTAATGACTCGTTACCCACAATCACTTTTGATTAGATTGTTTATTCGAAATGGAGAAATTGGATACAAAACCACTCCTCGACCATGTGTATATATACCGTCGCTAACTTAAGACATATTATCTCAATCCCACAAACCTAAATTTAAAACAAAAACCTGAAACAACATAAAAAAAAAAACACAAAATGGAACCTTCAAAACAAGAAGTCCCAAAGCTCACGGAGACATCACCAAACTTATCTAATGATTCATCAGCATCCGAGAAAGGAGAAGCAACAAGGCAACCACAACAATCAAACAATAGCTACGCACTCACAGTTGACGAGGTGATCGAGCAACACATAGGATCACTTGGATTTGCTCAGATCTTGCATGCGATCTTGGTCTCTATCGCTTGGATCTTCGATGCTCAGACCACTCTTGTATCCATTTTCTCCGACGCTCAGCCTGCTGCGAGGCT
The DNA here is from genome assembly GCA_011420285.2 of Erysimum cheiranthoides. Classification (NCBI taxonomy): domain Eukaryota; kingdom Viridiplantae; phylum Streptophyta; class Magnoliopsida; order Brassicales; family Brassicaceae; genus Erysimum; species Erysimum cheiranthoides. The sequence goes on along the minus strand of CM022179.2, from coordinate 3,586,200 downwards.
TCTCGCAACCGGTGCCATCGTGGAGGGCGCGTCTTTGTGTGGATTGTCCACTGGGGAGTGGGAATGGGTAGGAGCAAAGAGTGACACTGTCGTTTCAGAGTGGAATCTCATATGTCAACATAAGTTTCTTGTGGCTGTTCCTTCCACTCTATTCTTCATCGGATCTCTTTTCGGTACGGATCCTAGTAACTATGCATATTTATTATTTAGTTTCCAAAATTTCGGTATTTACGGTTTGGTACGGATCTCTTTTCCGGTTTGGTAAGGGCTCTTTACATAAAATTTCTTGTTTTATTTTTGTTCACAGGTTCGGGTGTTTATGGATATCTTGCTGATTCATGGTTTGGTCGAAAAAAGACTCTGTTTCTCTCATGTGTGTTAACATTTGTCACGGCCTTTGCGATCTCCTTTTCACCAAACGTTTGGGTTTACGCGTTCTTGCGTTTCGCCAACGGTTTCTTTAGATCAGGAATCGGATCTTGTTGTATCGTGCTCGCAACCGAGATCGTGGGCAAAAAATGGCGAGGCCAAGTAGGGCAATACGGATTCTTCTTCTTCACGTTAGGTTTTTTATCTCTGCCACTGATGGCTTATTTGGAGAGAAAGTCATGGAGAAACCTTTACCGAATCATATCGTATCTTCCTCTTGGATACGCAATTTGTCTCTTGCCCTTTGCATATGAGTCCCCTCGATGGCTTCTTGTCAAGGGACGTAACAAAGAAGCAATGGTGGTCCTGAAGAAACTCGCGAGGCGCAATGGGAAACAACTTCCCGCGGATCTCAGCCTAGTCGATCCAATTCCAGAGAGAGATGTTCAAACTTCGTCATCATCAGAGAAGTTTTGGAAAACGAAATGGGCAGTGAAAAGAATCATGATGGTTATGATGGCTGGATTTGGCAGTGGTTTTGTTTATTATGGAATTCAACTAAATGCTGAAAATCTCAATTTCAATCTTTATCTAACCGTTGCTGTTAACGCTCTCATGGAGTTTCCAGCGGTTTTCATCGGAAGTTTCCTCCTCGGGGTCATGAACCGCCGTCCACTATTCTCAAATTCATCATACCTCGCCGGAATCGCGTGTCTACTCTGCGCAGTTCTCTCGATCCACCGTGTGATCCGTGCGATGCCTGTTGCTAAATGGTTACAACTTGCAGTTGAGGGGTTCGGGTTCATGGCATCCTCGACGGCATATGACGTCTTATATGTGTATAGCGTCGAGCTGTTCCCAACAAACGTGAGGAACACTGCAGTTTCGCTTTTGCGTCAGTCGTTTATGCTAGGAGCGTCTGCTGCACCGCTGCTAGTTGCGTTGGGAAGGGAAAGCGCAATGATGTCGTTTATCGTCTTCGGTGTTGCGTCTGTGTTGAGCGGCGTGATGAGTCTCTGGCTAAGAGAAACCCGAAACGCTCCGCTTTATGAAACACTAACGCAGCAAGGGAAAGGGGAAGAGATGGAAAATCAAACGGTCCTCAATACATGATTGCGTTCAGTGTTGTGTTTTTATGGAATTCTTACATTCAATAACTGGAAATTTGTATTATCTTTCGAATTTCCATTAAAATGTACGAAACTGTTGATTGTTCATTTCGAGAAATCGTTAATCAAAACCAAGAAATGTGTTGCAGTAAGTGTTTGACGAGAGAACAGAGAACTCATTTGAAGAGGTGGTAAACAAAAAGCCATCTAACCTTAATAAAAGGAAAATTGCTGTTCGGATCAAAAAGCATCAAGTGATAATAAAACAAAGTCTTTCTGTTTGCAAGCATTAGAGAAAACAAGAATCTGACAGTGCTCAAAAAAGGTCGAGCGACAAACATTTTATGATGGGTTCTGCTGGTGAGCTCTTCTTCTTCTTCTTTTTCCTCCTCTAAGAAGCAGCAGCTTTAGGTGCCTCTTCAGCAGCAGGAGTCTCAAAAGTCTCTCCACCTACAAGTTCTGGGACATCATCATCGTCCTCTTCTTGGATCGTCGCTGGGACATCACCTGCACCTGGAGTTTGTTTCTGGAATTGCTCTGCTAGCTTCTTCAAGTTGTCCAAGTTATCTGGTCCTGAGATTATCAAAGCAAGAAAACCAAATTGTTAACCTCAGAGATCATTGGTTTGGGAAAGGACATGGAATATGGTCACACTAGATGGTGCATACCAAGTTGGCTGATAATCTGAGGAAGAATGTCTTGCAACTCTGCAGGATAATTCAGATTTTCAGATCAGCAAACGCATAAACGGAGAAGAATATTGGATCATCTATGTTGTATACAACACTTACTTTTCGTCTGTGGTGTACCGCTCACAACCCATGTATTAGCAGCAATTGAAGCTTGGACTGTAATAGCAACATTGAAACAGAGACACAATGACCACATTGATACAATGAAGTTTTACCACAAATCAAGAGATTTTAAAGCGACAAAGCTTGAAGTTTTTACCTTTAGGGTTAATGAACTGAATCACTACATCATCCTTAAAGATGTTAACTTCTTCAATGGCGGGAATGGAATTAACCCCAACTCTCTTAAGAGTGCTCTGGAGCCTCTTGTCATCGGTTGTAGTGGTCTTGTGAACAGCCTTCTTCTTTCTGAAATGCAATCAAACTGTTAACAAGAACACAACATAAAAAAGGCTTAAAAACAAATTAACACAAAAGACTAATAGTATACCTTCTTACTGTGCCCTTTCCGCCGGTGCGGACAGTGTTAGCCATCTTCATCAACCTTTCCCTATTCATCTGTATTTCAAAACACACACACAGCTAAAACCATTAATCCCAAAAATGAATCTAACAAGTTCGCATAAATCTACTCTTTCACTCAAATCAATTAGACATACACAAAAACTAATACTATTATCAATGAGAAATCAATTAGCTATATGTTAAGTGGTCATAACCCATAAAAAATGAACACGCTAGGATTAAGAGCACAGTGAAGTAAAAAGTAACAAAGCTAGTATTTTTACAAAGAATTTTTTCAATCGATTGAGTCTCCATTACAGACACTGCTTTTAACTTACTAAAAAGTTGTTGAAAACAAGATAATTAATGACAAAAGACAGTATCTCAAATCAATAAAGAAACTTATATGAATCAAGAAGAAAAACAAAATTTCGGTTTTGACCCTTGGGCTGAATGAGAAAGAAACAATCCAAAATGGAAACAAAAGAAAGGATTTGTCGAAGTGGGATTACCTTGGTAATCGATTTCTAGGGTTCTTGCTTGGTTCCAAGGGTATAAGAAGAAGATAAGGGGAAGAGAGAGAGAGAGATCCAAGCGGCGCTGGAGGGGGTTTTGCCCTTTAAGTAAAATGATGCGATGGGTTGTAGCCCAATCTTAACTTTAACACCTTACAATTATTATTTAACCATCATCCAACGGTTTATATCTCTTCTTCCTTATACTACACTCTCTCTCTCTCTCTCTACCGTTCGATATTACTATTAGCCGCGATGGTATTTTCGGACCGTGGGCCTAAATCTCTGGCCCATCTCAGATTCCAATTTTATTTTGTTCCCTCTGTAAATGCATTTGTTATTGGAACTCGTTCAAAATTACAACCACCCACAGACTTCTGCAAAATTCAAGATGTGAAAATTTATGTTATCCAGATTTAATGTGCAAAACTTAATAATAAAGTTTGATTATTATGTAATTTCGTAATTCACCAAAAAGAAATCTAACAAAGAAGAATAATGGTATTGTCCCAAACTTCTGCAAAATCGGAGGGATCTCATTTTCAATACAAGGCTCTATCAGGTAACGAAAAAACACTTTAGTCATACTTGTTCGAGATTAAACTTTAAGAATCAGCATACCACGTTTCATCGAGACATTGTACTTCTTTAATCATCCATCAACCTTGGAACTCGAGAAATAGCTTAAGCTTCTGCAGCAGCATGTCGTTTGTCCCAAAAGGCGGTTTCTTGCTTCCAACCCAATCTCTACCAAGAAGCCCGGCTCTGTCGCTTTTGAGCATTTCATCGCGGAATGTAGACAGAATCTTGTATATCGATATCTTCAAAACATCAGTAGCTGCATATGCATACGAGTACATTGCCCCAATACTCCTTTTGATGGGTTTAACATTTTTTCTGACCATACTCGAGGACGCCCATTTGATACTAGCAGGTCCCATCAGTTGTTGAGGCGATTGAAGATTAGTCTTTTTCCCCATGAACATTTCAATAGCTAGCAAAAGAGATAGAAGCGTTGACACAACATCAGTGTTCCCACCAGACAGTTGTGCTACTCCAAGCCTGTCTTCCTTGTGAGAGATTGAAGTCAGGGATGCAGTTGTTTGAGCACACCACGCATACAGCTGCAAATATCAGAGACAAAGCATACAAATTTTGGTTACAGCCATCTGAAGATATCATCACACAGAGAAGGGTTGAAAGTCTGGATTGCGCTTTACCTGAAAAGACTTGAGTGATTCTCCAAATTTTGGATCGATAAATGACTCGCTTGATGGCTGGAGTGTTGTCTGGTAGCCTTTTTCAGTAAAGGTATGGTCTAGCCCAGAAGATAACTTGGAGGCAAGCTCTTCCAAAGGCCTCAAGCATAGAGTGATTACTCTTTTGTAAGTCTCGGTGGACTCCTCGAAGAAGGCAGCACGACGCCATGTGTCAACATTATTCTGAGACACCATGTAGAGATCAAGGTATGCAAGAGACTGCTCGAGGGAACCTGGAGTACTCCCTTCTAAAGCAGCAAGAAGAGGCTCGCTTGGATTTGTTTCTGCTGCTGCAGATCCCTTTGGAGGAGCAAAACTGAACCGTTTTGTGTGCAGAACCTGGAAAAGAAAACAATAATTGTATCTAGAACAACACTTACAGATGATCCTTAATAGTGCTTATGCAGGAATGGTTAAGCTATCCAGGAAAAGTAAACAATTCAATGAATAATTTCCTTGGTTCCCTCAACAATGTTCAAAGTAATTGGACATAGAAAAGGCATGTGTCTATGCATATTCATAAAAATTTCTATTAGCTTTCTCACACACATCTGGAGACACAAAAGGACAGGCAGCAAGTGTTTGGCCTTGACATGGGCCTCCAAAATAGATAGTTTAAATCATAAAAACACAAAGAATAAAGGAAACTTGATCCAAAGAATATCACTGCAACAACATTTGATGGCAAAAACAGCTAACTTGCCGTTGCTTTTCATATTTTTAACAGTTAAATTCTGCATCACTCAAGTAATAGTGAGTTCTTAAACTCTTCTAAGTTCACTAAAAAAGTTACAGGGAAATTGAAATACTACACGCAATACCTCCAATCTAAAGGATTATATCACCAACCAATTACATCTATAGTTGCATATCAACAAAGATAACTTAACTAACCTTGTGTATATGGTGAGTCACTTCCCAAGAGAGAATGAGACAGAAACTGCCGGCATAAGATATGACCTGCTCACCCAAGAATCTCGATACAGACACAAGCCCACCCGACCAGTCTAGCAGAAACAACAGCATTATCGTGGACAGCACATAAAGCACACCTGATAGCTTCAGAGCTTGTGTTAGAGCCGAAGGAAGACCAATCTTGAAGCTGAAGAACGGTGGACGCTGTTTGGAAAAAAACACAAGTAAGAATCAGTAAAGACACAAAATTGATGAACTATTTCGACGAATCAAGAAGCAGAGATACAAAATGTGCGTATTCGAACCTGAATGATGGGAAACTCCAAAACCCATCGCTGCTTGAGGACGAAGAGGACAGCGTACAGCAATCCAGTCACAAATCCCCTAAACCCAATTCTTCCAATCGCTCCAAGCGAATCAGTAGACAAGCAAAACACAGCGGCGGAGCAGAATCCAGCGAGGGAAGTAGCGGAGACGAAGAGCACGATGCGCAAAGATACGCGAGCACGGCGGCGGAACTCGGGATCCGAGAGGTGACGGAGAAGACCGAGAGCGAACTGGAGAGGAGAGAGAGGAGAATCTGGAGTTGGAGAAGAGAGGAGAGCGAGGGAAACGGAGAAGAGAAGCTGTGAGGCATGGAAGACGAGGAAAGTGAGGAAAAAGGAGATGATTGAAGTGGTGGAGAAGAGGAAAAGGTTGAAGAAGAAGAAGATGGCTGATGAAGGTATCGATTGCCAAATGAGAAAGGCAATGAAGCGGTGGCTCACAACCGTCTCCGGTACCGGAGGAGAAGGCATATCGCCGGCGATTTGTGTGTTTCCCCTTTTGTGTTAGATTTTATTAAAATTAATTTTGAAATGAGTTTCGTGTCGGAACTTAAAGCGGGGCCGTCAAGTCAAGTGAGTGAGCGAGAAGAGAGAGAGAGAGGCTTTAACTTTAAAGGGTTCAGGCTCTGTTTGGGCACCGTCTCCGTCCTTTTTGTTTTCGTTGAGTCGCGGTGCGTTTTGTTCACGCGATCCTTTTAACAAGGCTTTTGACAGCCCATTGGGCCAATATTCATTATTTGTCATGAGCTAAATATTTGTGGTTCGAATACGGGTTGGGTATCCTTATCTTTTCGCAGGTCAAGGAGTTGTGAACAAAGTTGCATCAAGAAACAAGTCTTATCTTGGACAATGTAAAATTCCTCACGCAATGTAGATAACAATCAAATCTTGAATCTTTAAAAAAAAGGTAAACCACATTGTGGTGATAAGCTGTTTTACCTGAGACTCAGAGTTGTGTATAGATGAGAAAGCATTACTTATTGGTTGCACACATTCTTCAAATACCAATCATAAGTTTGGTGAAGACCATCTCTGAGAGAAACCTTCGGTGTCCATCCCAAAGACGCAAGCTTTGAGCTGTCCATTAGTTTTCTCGGTGTCCCATCTGGTTTAGTGCAATCCCATCCGAGCTTCCCTTCAAAACCGACAACCTCTTTCACCAGCTCAGCCAACTCTTTGATCGTCACTTCTTGACCACTTCCTATGTTAACATGTTCCAACCCGCTGTATCGATCCATCAAGAAAACACAAGCATCAGCCAAATCATCGACGTGCAAGAACTCCCTCAACGGACTACCTGTGCCCCACACCACAACTTCCTCTGCACCATTCACTTTCGCCTCGTGGAATCTCCTCATGAGAGCAGGAAGCACATGCGAATTCTCCGGGTGGAAATTGTCATTAGGACCATAGAGATTAGTGGGCATGCCAGAGATTGCATCCCATCCGTGCTGAATCCGGTAAGCCTGACAAGTCTTAATCCCAGCGATCTTAGCAATAGCATACCACTCATTAGTTGGTTCAAGCGGTGCGGTTAACAAAGCAGACTCAGGAATTGGCTGAGGAGCAAACTTGGGGTAAATGCAGGATGATCCAAGGAAGAGAAGCTTCTTCACGCCGTGCTCGTAAGCAGAGTGGATCACATTGGTCTGAATCTGGAGATTGACACCAATGAAATCAGCAGGATAAGTGTTGTTAGCATGAATCCCACCAACTTTAGCCGCTGCTAGGATTACATAAACTGGCTTCTCTTGAGCAAAGAAGGATTCAACATCGGCTTGACGGGTCAGATCAAGCTCAGCGTGTGTTCGAAGAACGAGATTGGTGAAACCAAGTTCCTGAAGCTTGCGAACGATGGCAGATCCAACCAAACCGCGATGACCCGCGACGAAGATTTTGGCGGATTTGTCAGACATCGACGAAATATCTGCACAATAAAAATAAAATAAAAACGCTGCGAAATTAAAGACTAGGGTTTTGGCGATATCTAATACAGTAGAGGATCCATCTGAATCAAAATTGGCCATTACACACATTCACTCGTAGATTCCATACAAATGTCGACATACGAAAGATTCAATTCAGAATAATTGAGAAAGCTGAAAAAGTAAAAGAAGGATTGTACCTGAGCCGATCGTTTCCGCCATTTTCGTTCAAAGTTCCAATAGAGATAAAAGCTAAGATATTTGTCGATGGAAGAATCTGAGAGATCGGGAGACGATTTTGGTCAGCAACATTTTATACCTTAAAAACTTTTAAGGTCCAGATATCCGTGAAACCGTTGACTAAAAAAAACGTAAATTCTAATTTGTATGAATTTCGACTGATCCAAATCTCGTTGGCCCAAAACAGGCCCATCTTTTTCAATAGCTAACCGTTTTGATAACGTATTAAACCGAAAGATTCCGGTTCGTACCTATACGAAACTTTTTGGCAAACTACCTATATGAAACTTCAACCCACCCAATCGTTGACCACAAAATTTGATTATAACTTGTGATGATGATATGAATATTAAGCTACTGAGTAAAGAAACAGACGAGAGATAATATTTTATTCAATCTGTAGTTTTCAAGAAAACAGAGATGTTTTATTATTACTAGTCAAGGTAAAGATCGAATAGTCCTGTCTTCTCACATAGTCTTGGACGAAACTTCGGTCACATTAGCTTTTTTGAACATAACCAAGAAAGGCTTGTCGCTTAAAGCCAAACGCCGAACGCCGTTTTCATCCACGAATATCCCGACATCACTGCATTTCAGACCGTCAGAGTCACAAGTCCAAGGACAGAACACAAACTTGTAATCATCTCCAGATTTCTCGATCTTGAAGAAACTCTTCAACGAATCTTGTCCGGACCCTTCTGGCTTAGGACCAGCCACCACGAAGTATTGCTTCCTCTTCTCGTCGAACTCACCGACCCGCCAGTAGGTTGACTGGAAGCAGATAGTGGCTTCGATGTCTGTTTTGATGTTGAGGTTCTGTGATTCGGGAACGAATCCAACTCTAGGCCTCCAGTTTGAGAATTTTACAGGAATGCCCTCATCCACTTCTGAAGATTCCTGCACGATATCGAGAGGACATAGCTCGCCACCACGGCCTGCTAGGGTCAAGCCGCCGCCTCGGCCACGGATGACGGGGAGAACGTAGTAACTGTCGCGAAATATGATGTTTCCGTCGATGTCGAGAACTGCGCCATAAGCGTTCGCAGCCAGAACTGCGGTTAAAGCAAGAACGAAGTAAAACGTTGGATTCATGGCTTTGGTAGTTTTTGTGATGATTTATAGCTAATGGTTATTTGTGGATGAAGAAGATACGGGTTGATGTAATACTTATTTATAAACACGTTAGTATGATCATAGCCAATGGTGACTAGGTGATAGCGGCTTTGATGGCTACTATATGCTTAGCGTGTAAACTTTAAACTCCCAATATTTATTTGAATTTCAGCATACTACACATTGAAAAGATGATCATGATCATATCTTTTTAATCACACATTTCTTTGATTTGTACATTATTATTTTGGTTAAGCTCAGTTTTGTCAAAGTGTTTGACTAATTTGGAGGTGGACAAATCTCTTTACAAGAACTTTTCTGCAAACTCACCACTGATAAGACATCCGTATTAGAATATGGGCTTCCAACTCAAAACCAATTGGCAATGAGTGGATTGGCCCATATATCTTATATACTAGTCAAGATCCCTTGTCCTTTCCAATATGGGATATTGTTATCCCTAATACGCCCCCTCGAGATAATGGTTCCTCTAGCCATTAATCTCGGTACGTTCGGGCATGGATCGGCGGGCCAACTATTGGGTCGGACCGATTGTGGAATTGGACACGTATGGATCGGGCTCTGATACCATATTAGAATATGGGCTTCCAACTCAAAACCAATTGGCAATGAGTGGATTGGCCCATATCCCTTATATATTGCTTAGGATCCCTTCCAACTTCCGATGTGGGACGTTATGTCCTAATACGCCCCCTCGAGATGATGGCTCTTTGGCCATCAATCTCGAAATGTTCGGGCTTAGATCGACGGCATCAATTTTGGGCCTTGTCGATGATTGGACCAACTATGGGTCGGATCGGGTTGGACACGTGTGGATCGGGCTCTGATACCATATTAGAATATGGGCTTCCAACTCAAAACCAATTGGCAATGAGTGGATTGGCCCATATCCCTTATATAAGGATCCCTTCCAACTTCCGATGTGGGACGTTATGTCCTAATATAAGCAATATATAAGGGATATGGGCCAATCCACTCATTGCCAATTGGTTTTGAGTTGGAAGCCCATAGAACTTAACATGGTATCAGAGCCCGATCCATACGTGTCCAATTCCACAATCGGCCCGACCCAATAGTTGGCCCGCCGATCCATGCCCGAACGTACCGAGATTAATGGCTAGAGGAACCATTATCTCGAGGGGGCGTATTAGGGATAACAATATCCCACATTGGAAAGGACAAGGGATCTTGACTAGTATATAAGATATATGGGCCAATCCACTCATTGCCAATTGGTTTTGAGTTGGAAGCCCATATATCTTATATACTAGTCAAGATCCCTTGTCCTTTCCAATGTGGGATATTGTTATCCCTAATAATCCGGACCGAAACCAAGTGATTAAGTGAGCAACGTGTAGTGTTATATCCAACCTAGAGCTATAGTAAATTTACGCTCTCAGAGTCAAGATCACTGTATCACCACGTGAGGATTTTGGATTTTGAGTTTTTATTTAAAAAGTATGAGAATTTAATCTACTATTCTAGTTTGATTTAGTATGTTTTCAATTTTTAATTCGTTGCTAACAACTTACAACTCCAATTTCGTAAAATGATTGTGTCGTTCGATGGTTTTAATTACATTTCCAGATATAGGAAAATTGCAAAGAATGCAAACCAAGTTTTGTTTTTGCTTTTTTAGTGTCTATTGCAGTTCAATTTGATTAAACCAACCAAAATGGACACGTAATCGAAATAATTGATAAGAAGTTGATCCTAATCCATACATGCATGTCATATATTTGTTTATCTCTAAGCAAATTTTAAATATAATGTATCATTCAATTTTCAATGCCATGTGCATATCATGCTAGTTTGGAGCAGTGTATAAGGATTACACCAGGAATAAAACTTTTATTTTTAATGAGTGACGCCAAAGTATATGCTTCAAGTGATGAATTTTTCTTTCTCGATATTGGGAACTTTAATTTCTCGATAGTGTGATTTTACAAAAATCTGTTTTCTATTAGAGTAGCCCAAGAAATCCAAAAGCTGAAACCCGGAACTAACACAAAATCGTAGAGTTATCTTCATTACGATAAACATGAACATTCTTCTAATTAAATTAACATCTTAAATATTGATTTTCTCACTTTTCTTCTATAGTTTCACTTGACCATATCTGCATGAATCACGTTTTACCATTTGTAGAAATTTTGCCTTGTTTGAGCATTGACTTTTATATATGTGGTGGTGGAAATGTTTGGAAAATACTTAGGTTGGGGTGAACCTTTAAATTCACCCAACAGATTATAGCCAATCATTTTGCCATGTCATTACTAATACTAGAGAATTAAAAAAAATTAAAAAAAAAAAGAAACAGAACTAAAAAACAAAAAGGAAAATTGACGTATCATAACCTTAACGCCGTCGACAAATGAGTGGTTAGGGTTTAGATTTTACAATTAAAACAAAATTAGATATCGGTTTGGGTTGACAAAGGAGTGGTTAGGGTTTAGATTTTACAATTAAAATGAAATTAGATATCGGTTTGGGTTGACAAATGAGTAGTTAGGGTTTAGATTTTACAATTAAAACGAAATTAGATATCGGTTTGAGTTGACAAATGAGTGGTTAAGGTTTAGATTTTATAATTAAAACGGAATTAGATATCGGTTTGGGTTGACAAATGAGTGGTTAGGGTTTAGTTAAAATCGATGGAAATTGATTTTGGCTAACGAAGAAGATGAAGTAGAAGAACCGTGTTCACCGTCGACGGCGTTAAAGTTATGATACGTCGATTTTCTTTTTGTTTTTTTAATTCTGTTTCTTTTTATTTTTTATTTTTTTTAATTCTCTAATATTAGTAATGACATGGCAAAACGATTGGCTATAATCTGTTGGGTGAATTTAAAGGTTCACCCCTGGGGTGAACCTAAGTATGGTTCGAAATGTTTCTATCTATAATGGACAATAAAAAAAAGAAGAGAAGAGAGACAAAATTTCTGTTCAATTTCCAGTTTTTTAAAATCTTAAACTAGAGAAGAAAAATTAAAAGAAACACAGGAAATATATTTTATTCCAGACTTGATGAACAAAGCCACAAAGGAATCGGAGAAACACGGAGAGATTTTATTAGCAGTCTTAAGTGATCACTATTATCCTCTTAATTTAGTAATCTTTTATCTCAGGTAGACGTAGTCGTGGATGAACCCTGTGGCACATTAACTCTCTTAAACATAACTAGGAATATGTTATTGGTTAAAGCCAAACGCATAACGCCATTATCATCCACAAATATCCCGACATCATGGCATCCCAAATCGGTACCTGGAAGATTGTAACGACAAAACGCAAACTTGTAATAACGATCATATTCAACTTTCTGGATCTGGAAGAAACTATTCGACTTATCTACTCCGAATTCTTCTGGCTTCGGACCAGCCGTCACGCGCTCATTCTCGACCCACCAGTAGGGTGATTGGACGCAATGTCCATCTCGATGTTGAGGTTTCTTGATTCGGGAACGAACGCAACGCTAGACCACCAGTTCGAGAATTGTAAGGGAATACCATTGTGGACCTCGGAAGATTCCTGCACGATGTCGAGAGGACATGGCTTGTCACCACGCCCTGAGAGAGTCAGAACAGAGGAAACGTAGTTGTTTGCCTTTTTAGGAAAGTTACTATATCTTTATACTAAAATCCAAAACAAGTAGCTTACCAATCATCCATCTTTCAGTTTTGGCATTCATCACCGAAATTGTCAGTGACACAAGGGAAAATCTCACAACCTTGATCCTCAATCAAACTGTGTATTATAATGTCAACGGAATAAAAAATTAATAGATTTTCGTTCCATGCTTTTAGCGATCATAAATAACGTTTGCTCTATTATTGAGTTGATAAGATACACGATAGTGGGTGTAAGAGCTTCACCACCTCTCTTTATTTATTAGCCCCGTGCTTTTACAGTTTTCTAAGGCTGTCGACACACTACAATATTTGAGTTAATTTATTCTATCGAAGAAAATGTATTAGACTTAAGAAAAAGTCGTGTAAGAGTCACAAAAACATACAACAATCAAAGAATAAATATAAGTATGAAAAACTTATGAGTTTTAAATCAAGCCACTTATAAAAGGCCAAGGGTGCTTATACATTTTGAGAATGTGTTGCTATAATCATAATTTATTTTCCTTTGTGCGTAAAAGCCACTCTCTTCTTTTACAGAGACTGGCCGTTGATCCATCTTTGAAACATCACAAAGGTTTCGTCTGGTTTAAACTCAGCTGTGTGCCCACCTCCCTATAATCAAAATCCACAACTCAATACAAGTTCAAACCGCAATAAAACTGTTCGTGTATAAAAAATTAAGAAGAAAGACTTGCTTTGATAGTAGCAAATGTCATTTTATTGGCATAAGTCCTTGTGTATCTGCCAAGTAAGAGTCAGGAGTAAATTTCAAAGTGAGTGAGTCTCATAAAATGAATAAATAAGAGAACCCATTTTTGAAAAAATCGGTTTACACACCCCCCGATTTGATCTTTGATCATCCATGGATTGGCCTCCAATCATCAATGATGGAATAGTTGAGAGATCTTATCCAAGCTTGAGTTCCAAGGAAAGGAACTTCGAAATCGTGATCACCACTATTCACCAAAAACCGCATAAATTTCACTAAGTCTTGAAACTTGGTAAGGGAGAAAAGATCAGTAAAAGGGTTAAACTATGACCTGTAGATGAGAGAACGATAACCTTCGATGCTGTTATTCATATGGTACGGTATGCTACTTTTAATGTCATTAGTGTAAGGAATACCGAAATAACATCGTACCCATTCCCCTATACGCTCCTGTAATCATAGATCATCCTCTAAGAATGACATTGTTCCCTTACCAAGTACCTTAAAATAATTTGGTACCTTATTGATTTGAAGAGCTTTGCGCACAGTAGCGTCATTGGCCCAGTAAGTAGTTAGCAAATACCGATATATCTACAAAAGCAACCTTATATAAAAAAAAATCACAAATGGTTTAACGGTTAACAGAAGGCAAGATATATGGATTACTTACATAGCAATCTGGAGTTTCAGTTTCGCATAATGGATCTAATATAAATGGTGGCAATACTCTGCTTGTACACTAGAAACAAATAACCAAAAAGTGATGATCTTTATTTACTAAGGCAGACATACACACAACAGCTAAAATTCTTCGATTGAATGTGTAACCTTATTAAATTCTTCAACGAGTTTCAAGCATTCTGTGTTACGTGGATGAACAGATGTATAGTCTCCTTTGCAGATTCTCTTCAGCGACTGCCATGGAACAAAAGCAAATGTCATGTGAGGACAAGAAACAAAGAAAATGTCATGTTTCATACCTCGTTTAGTTCATCAGAGATTAGGGCCATTCCATGCGCAAATGGAATGCGGGAGTTATATTCAATTGCATAGTCTGTTAATGGGTTACCGAGCACATAGCCCTGGAGATTTATTGGAGGATTGCAGCACTGATAATTTCCTACATCATCATGTTTTTTTCTGTTACAATAATTGATCGAGGAAAGGGCTTGGGAATGATATCATGAAACCATATAATGATATATTATACCTTTTGAGATTTCTTGAACGGTAGCTGGAACAACCATACCGGAATAAGAATCTCCTCCAACATAGAAAGGGTTGGAGGAAAACTCTTGATGCTTGCCTTGCCTAGCCACTGCACAACAACAACACCAACAGCAGAAGAAGAAAATACTCCTAAAATGGCTATTACAAAGAACCGTTTGGCTTTAAGAGACAATTAAGTTTGTCACTAATCTACCTTCTGAAGAAACTCATGGATCCGTTTGGCTTCTCCTGTATCACTAGGTTTATTAAAAAGTTGAGTTCTTGAATAGGAGAAGCCAGTTCCAACAGGCTGATCCAAGTACAGTATGCTCGAGGTCTAAGGAAAATGATCAAGATTTGATCATCAGGTTTTGTGATCGTCATATGAATACACACTTTTGTGTTACCTTTGTCCATGAATATGTAGTAGAGACCAAAGAAGGGAGATTTCCATTGTAAACATCAAGCTTCATCTTCAGTGGCCCTGTTTATATACATATATAGAATTAAAACGAGTAATCCAAGACACAAAAGGAGTTTATCCAGGTTTTTAATTTCACCATTCTCATAAAGAAGGCCAGAGATGGAAGAGCAGCGAGGTCCTCCACTTAGCCAGAGAAGAAGAGAGTCTTCCTCTGGGTTCCTCTCAGATTTGATGAAGTAGTAGAACAGTTGCACTTCCTCTTCCTCACCAACACCAATATACCTTTATTCACAAGAAACAGTAACCTAGTTAGATTATCTCCAAAAAGTCAGAACACGGATAAGATCTCATGAAGACATCGAAACTAAACCCGGTTTCGAGCTCAAAGGGAAGAGGGCCTTCAAAACCAGGAAGAAACTTGACGATAGAGGCAGAATCAACATGCTTCTGACTCAAGAAGACCAGGTGAAGAAACAGAAGCAACGACTTCAGAACAGAGGAAACGTATTTGTTTGCCATTTCCTATTTCAGATTTTGATTAGCAATGACAATTATTGCATTTTTATACTAAAACCCAAAAAAGTCGCCCACCAATTCTCCATCTTTCAATTTTGGCTTTTATGACCAACATTGTCACATTTTTTTATGGGAAAATCTCACAAGCTATCAAATTATGAGTTTTAAAAATTCAAGGCACTTAAAAGACCAAGGTTTCTTATATATTTGGAAAATGTGTTACTAGATACATAGTTATTTCTACTTTGTACGTAATAGCAACTCTCTTATTCTACAGAGGTTGGCCATTGATCCATCTTTGAAACATCATAAAGGTTTCGTCTGGTCTAAACTCTGCTGTGTGCCCACCTCCCTATAATCAAAACCCACTACTGAGATCAATACAAGTTCAAAAACCGCAATAAAAAGGTTCCAGTGTATAAAACAAGAAAGTAGAAAGACTTGCTGTGATAGTAGCAAATGTCATTTTATTGGCATAAGTCCTTGTGTATCTGCCAATTAAGAGTCGAGAATAAATTTCAAAGTGAGTCTCATAAACCAAAAAGAAAAAAAGAGAACCCATTTTCTATAAAAAAAAAAACGGTTTATATACCCAGCGATTTGATCATTGATCGTCCATGGCCTCCAGTCATCAATGATGGAATAGTTGAGAGATCTTATCCAAGCTTGAGTTCCATGGAAAGGTATTTGGATATCGTGATCACCACTATTTTTACCAAAAACCACATAAAGCTTAACAAAAGTCTTGAATCTAGGTAGGGACAAAAGATGAGCAAAAGGGTTATAAACTCTGACCTGTAGATGAGAGAACGATAACCATCAACGCTGTTTTTCATATGGTAAGGTATGCTACTTTTAATGTCATGAGTGTAAGGCATACCACGATTACATCGTACCCATTCCCCTATACTCTCCTGCAATCGCAGATCCTCCTATAAGAATGACATTGTTCCCTTACCAAGAAGCTTTAAGATAAATTGGTAGTACCTTATTGATTTGAAGAGCTTTGCGTACGGTTTCGTCATTGGCCCAGTAGGCAGTTAGCAAAAACCGATAAGTCTGCAAAAGAAGCCTTGTATACATATGTTTTTTTTTTTCTCGAATGGTTTAACAGTTAACAGAGGGCAAGATATATGGATTACTTACATAGCAACTTGGAGTTTCAGTTTCGCAACAAGAATCAAATATATGTCGTTGGCATATTCTGTTTGTAAACTATAAAAAATAACCACAAAAAGGTCTGAATTTAGTGATGAATCTTTATTTACTAAGGCAGATACAACACAGCATCAGCTCGAGTGTGTAACCTTATTAAATTCTTCAACGAATTTCAAGCATTCTGTGTTATGTGGATGAACATTACTATATTCTCCTTTGCAGGTTCTCTTCAACGACTGGGAACATTGTAGTGTTTTTGAAACTCCTTTCATTGTGTGGACAAGAAACAAAAGCAAATGGCATGGTTCATACAATCATACCTCGTAGAGTTCATTAGAGATCAGTCCCATTCCATGAGCAAATGGAACGCGGTGGTTAAAATCAATTGCGTAGTCTGTTAATGGGTTACCGAGCACATAGCCCTGAAGATTTATTGGAGGATTGCAGCATTGACAATTTCCTGCATCATCATCATGATTTTTCTTACAATAATTTATTGAGAAAAGGGATTAGGAGATTAATATCATAAAATAAATCTATACCATTTGAGATTTCTTGAACGGTAGCCGGAACAATTATACCGGAATAAGAATCTCCTCCAACATAGAAAGGGTTGGAGGAAAATTCTTGATGCTTGCCTAGCCACTGCACAAACAACAAGAAAAGAAAAAGGCTCCTAAGAACCATGAGCTTCAAGAGACAAAGTAAGTTTGTCATTAGTTTACCTTTTGAAGAAACTCATGGATACGTTTGGCTTCTCCTGAATCACTAGGTTTATTAAGTTGTTGAGTTCTTGAATAGGAGAAGCCAGTTCCAACAGGCTGATCCAAGAATATTATGCTCGAGGTCTGAGGAAAATGATCAAGAATTTATCATCGGGTTTTGTGATCCATGAATATGAAAATACACAGTTTTGTGTTACCTTAGTCCAAGAATATGTAGTAGAGACCAAAGAAGGGAGAGTTCCATTGTAAACATCGAGTTTCATAGCCAGAGGCCCTGCTTATATATATATATATATATATATATACATATATAGAGTTACAAGGAGTAATCAGAGACGCAAAAGGAGTTTATTGATGTTATTGATATCACCATTCTCATAAAGAAGACCAGAAATGGCAGAGCAGCCAGGTCCTCCAGTTAACCAAAGAAGAAGAGGGTCTTCTTTTGGGTTCCTCTCAGACTTAATGAAGTAGTAGAACAGTTGCACTCCCTCGTCTTCACCAACACCAATATACCTTCATTCACAAAATACAAAAACCTACTTTAATTTTAAGTTATCTTCAAATTCGATAGCACGGATTTAATCACATGAAGACATAGAAAACAAACCCGGTTTCGAGCTCAAAGGGAAGAGGGCCTTCGAAACCAGGAAGAAACTTGAGGATAGAGGCAGAATCAACATGCTGCTGACTCAAGAATACAAGGTGAAGAAGCACAAGCAGCAACTTCAGAACAGAGGAATCATAGTTGTTTGCCATTTCCTATTTCAGAATTTTGATTGGCAATGACCATTAAGGACAAATTTTTTTTTATTTCTTTTTCAACGCCTTTAAGGACAATTATTGCATCTTTTGATATTTATACTAAAACCCAAAAAAGTCGGCCTTCCATCTTTTACTTTTGGCCTCATGACCAACATTGTCACATTTTTTTATTATGTGAAAATCTTCCAGGTTCCAACCTTGGTCCTCACACCGTGTATAATAATGTTAACAGAATACAAAATTACTACTATTGTCCTCACTTTTCGCGATCATAGAGGTTTTATTATATACTGTACTCTCTCTATTTTTTAATATAATATAATATTTTGTTTAAAAAAAAAATTATTTTGAAAAGATGGATTTTCTCACTTTTCTATGTTTTGTTAATGATAAATTATTGAATTCAAGAAAAATAACTAAACATTATTAGTTTATAATTGTTAGAAATTGTAAATCACAAAAAATAATGCATTTTAAATATATTTTCTTAATATGTGTGAACAAGCTAGAAAATACTATAATAAATAAGAGAGGGAGTAATATATCAGTTGTAAATAGTCTGAATCCATTTTAGTACATTTGTTTTTTAAGATCATCTCCAAGACTAATAGAATTAAATAGTTAACATAAAATTAGTACATATGTAACACTATGAGCATGATGCATGTGGTTACAACACCACATCAGGCTGGAAATGACATTTAGAGGAAGCCACTCTCGTCTATATGTAAGGAAGGATCAAACAAATCAGTTACCAATATTATATGTACGTTAGACTGTTGTTCTCGATCTCGACTGCCACTTTTATGTGATTTTTTCGTATAGCATCCATTTAATTCGTTTGACATCCATTTAATTCAAGCTTAACGTGTTAGCTATTCAATGCACTTGAAATTCATTAAAACTTTTCAAATTTGGGATTGTCTTTCACCATGTGTATTAAACTTCATTCCAAACACATATGCTACCATTTTTTGCTGCTGATTCTGTTTGTTATGTAATATAATGGGTCCTTCTCGGTTAATTCCATCTATTTCCATTTCCAAGTTTTTCACTTTTGACATTATCATAAACTGTAACAAACAATACCTCAATGGCTAACAAGATTGATTAAGCGAAGAGTTATCCGCAAGGCATTTCTTGGACTTCTTCTCAAGAACGTAAAGCACTACCCGACGGCTGCGATAATCCGTGTGCCATTGTGTTTGTTCCACACGCCCAATCGCAAAATCTTTCAGCGCAGATTCTAAGAAATACTCAAGAACAGCATCTAACCCAAAAAAAAAAAACACACAGGAGCAGCAAATTAGACACTGTATTTCTTGTTTATGATGTGATTAAAAGAAATAAAGAGAGAATGAGTGATTCACCATTCCGTAGTTCTCCTGCTAGGAAGATTGTAGTTTGATTGCCACAAAGTTGCAGAAGCGTTTTTACCAAATGGTGAACAGCTTCTTCGCTGTATATAACATCTGAGCCTAATACTACAAAGTGCATAGCAAACAAAAAGGTGTGAAAAATGGTGTGTACAAAGCAAAAGGAGATAAGATGAAACGGAGATGAATACCATAATCAGGGAATGGCTCAATCAAATCTGGATCTGGGTCATCTCCCCATACAAGTTCCTGCACAATAGCAGATCCCCGCATGTTCCCACGGTGCAAATTGGTTTGGATGTTCTTCTTGAGTAACCTCAGTCTATCTGGAAGATCAGTGAGGACAACATTGCCTCCCAAAAGTGCTGCGATACAACTGAAGGAAGAAACTAACTAAACGATTAGGAGTTAATGGATAATTCAGGGAGGAGAAAGATGTGCGGTTTTTGCTCACCCAACTAAGCCACAACCAGAACCCAACTCGACGACTTTCTTGCCTTCAAGAGAAAGAAGCTTAGAATCAACAGAATGTTCTAAGAACTTCCCTAGCACCACTCCACTGTCCCACATCACTGACCCTGTTACTCCAGGCGTGCTCTTCACAATACACAACAAACACCCATCAGTTATGTAGTTCTAACACGTTTCAATCAAATCCACTTAACACAAGTTGAATGTATCGCAAAACATCTTCTAACAAGAGACATTTATCTTGTCGTTTCAATACATCAAAAGAGCTCGATAAGGATCCCAAAGACGCAAAATTGATTGCATTTAAACCAAAACAGAGAAGCTAAGGGAGTTACCAGAGAACAAGGCGACTGGAGAATAGAGAGTGAGTGGCCACAAGCGTCGAGACGCAGCTCAAGAGAAGACTGAGCAACGAGGGTGTTCGGAGCAAAAGAAGTTGGCCCTTGAATTGCCCATATAACCATAATCTCCGCCGCCGCCAAATCTGATTCAGATTCAGATTCCGACTCCGAAGCCGGAAAGCCACCGACTACTATAACATCTCCGCCGTACCCACTCATCCGTCGTACCTCCTCCACTGTCTCTTCAACTTTGATTCCTTCCTCCTCGCCCATTATCCTAGCTCCCACACGCGCCGCCGATATTACACTCGAGATTCTTTAGGAGACGAACCAAACAGACACTCACGACGAGGGGCCCCAAAGTGAAATACAGCATAGTTTTGGAGTTATCAACAAGTAGCAAATATTTTCACGTTTTCTCTTATCTACCCCAAGACTTTCTAAATTTTTAAATTAACCCAAAAATATTAAGCATGCTTCTTGTTACTTTATTCTCTTTATTAGAAGATTACAAAACATACAATAACTATATGCTTTATTTCATATAAACCGTTGGTTACATCACAAACTTGGTACTGACTGTCTCAAGCATGGCAATTTACTAAGATTTCACACTTAGAATAAAGGGAACATCCTCGAGTTAGACTTAAGATGACAATTCGAGTTTGAATCATAAGCCTTCTGAAACTTAACAGCGAAAGATCGATCAGTGCTAAGAACCAAACGTCGAACTCCAAGATCATCAATCTCCAAACCCACATTGATACACGCAACATCGGAGCTAATCGGACAATACATGAGCTTGTAAGCATCTCCATCTTCTTGAATCTGAAACAAGCTATTACCTTCACCTTTCTTACCACCAGTACTTACAAAGCTCTTCCTGAGTTGCACAGAGTGGTCGATTCTCCAAATCTTGGTTTCATGGCATAACCAAACCGTAGAATCAAACTCGAGGCTGAGACTAGTTGAGAGCTGAACATGCTTGGTTTTGGTGTTGAGATGAGAGAAAGTTACGGGAAGGCCTGAGACGAAAGGAGACGATGACTGGACAACGTCGAGATTCAGACACAAGTCTTGTGTGTTTAAGTTTCGGCTTGAAGGGATAAGACCACCTCCGGTTCCAATCTTGGCCGGTATGATGTAGTATTGGATATTGGACTGAACCGGATGTCCTGCTGTGTCTAGGACCACTTGGCTTGGTGCAGCCTTGGCCGATAAAGCCGCGGTCAAGACGACTGAGAGAACGGTAAGAGTGATGAAACACAAAGTAGTCTTCTTCATTGGGTTAGAGTTTGAGTTTTTTTTTTTTTTTTTTTTTTTTGTGGTGTGTGGATTGCTTATCATATGTAAATTTATGTAACAAAATTAAATGCTAACAATTGAAAAAATTTGTAACCAAACAATAATTGAAGTTGTATTGTTCTTTATGTCTTTGTCATCCATCAAAAGAAGGAATATTCGCTCTCATCTACGCACGTTTTTCATTCGGCGCGCACCTCTTAAAATCTTTGTGTAACGAATATTTTGGAAGTTAATGGATATTTTCCAAGGACCCAATTATTGTTTTAACATGAAATTACTACTCAATGAAACTAGATTCCCCATCAAACCAATTGCTAAAAGAAACTCAAAACTTTTCTTGGAAATCTACGCTCTCGGATATTAAAAAAAAAAAAAGAAAAGATGACAGATTGAATATTGTGGGGCCACAATAATGCACAAACTTGCAGATTATTACATCATCGAAGAAATACATTCCGATGTGAAACCCAATTGATAGACATAGTAAGAAAATTTTGAGGTCACCTTTAACTATTTGATCACTATTTAAGTGATTCATGAAAATTTGCAAGACGGAAAGAGTGTGTGTAGTATATCCCAAATATAGAAAAAAAAAAACATTTACATAAAGACAGAGCGGGTTTTATGTAATTCATTTATACACAAGCATCATCAACAAAGCAAATTACACATGAGGGATCATAGCAGAAAAAAACATACAAACCAATCAGAATTCACAAGTTGTTGGTATTGTCTCAACCATTATTCAGGAGGCCATATCTTTGGCACTTTTGGTACAAGTTGTGAATCAGTAGAAAGGAAACATCCTCAGCTTAGTCTTCAAATCAGATTTTGGAGTTGCTGCCTTCTGGAACTTAACTAGAAGAGCCTCGTCGTTGGTCAAGGCTAAGCGTCGTACACCAGAGAGATCGGTGAATATGCCAACGTTCTTGCACGTAGTAGACGAGCTGATCTTACAATACACAATCTTGTAAGCACCTCCATCGACTCGTTGGATCTGGAATCCACTTGGGTTTGATGAACCACCAGTGCTTATTATAAGACTCTTTTTGAATTCTTCAGAGTATACGACCCTCCACCCCTTGGATCCTTCAGGACACAAAAACCAGTTGGGAGCCTCAAACTCGATGTTGACATTATTCATTTCCTTAACAAACCATAATTCGGACTTAATTTTGATGGGTACGCCCATGTCAAGCGGATTCTTTGACTGGATGATGTCGAGAGGACAGATCTCTTCGCTGTTCGAGAAAAGACCGCCTCCTGTCTCAGGTACGATGTAGTAGGTTTGACCAGGACGAAGTATACTCCCTACAGAGTCCTCAACATGGCGGTCTGGACGGGCTAGAATGGGTGCGGCCAAAGCAACCACGAGAAAGATGGCAGTGATGGATATGGTATGCTTCATGATTGTTTCTTCTAGCTAATTGTGTGTGTTATTTTGTTTGATGTGTTTGTGGAAAGCTCACTAAGAGTATCTTTATATAGAAGCATTAATTGGCTGTTTACGAGGTCGATGGGTTTTTAAGATATTAATTAATAACAAAAACTCACAAAAATACGAAATATACCAGGAAAATATTAAGAAAGTTTCAAATTTAAAAATATAAAAACAAACAAAAAAGAAAAAAAAGAAAATAAATCAATAAATTTCAAATTTAGGATAAAAAATAATTGTATTTTCGACCAAACATATCTATAGTGTAGTATATATATATATATATATATATATAGATATATATTATATAATTAATCAAATTCATTCGATTTACTTGAAATAACCGAATCCAATTCTATGATTCTATCACCTAGTTAAAAATCATATGTTACAGAATATTGCATTAATAGATTTGACGCCATAGTTTGATTCAATTCGTTACATATTTTTTCCTCGGTTGCATATTTTTTCTGATAGATCAATGCGGAAGAATACTTCTTACTGTTGAAACAGAAAATTTTCTCTTTTGGTATTTTCTTTTAAAGATGTGTGTCACTCGTTGAACTGTGATTGGCAGATTTCAAAAAGAAAAATTGATTAACTATTTAGTGTTTTCTATATATTGAATAAATATCAATTACCTAGGAAGACGTACAACCAATCAACTACCTAGTCTTTGTCCTATAATGATATCATTCCATATGATACACTATACAACGTGAAATTTGCCGAAGCTTTCATTTTCGGAAAAATAAATAATAATAATTCGTTGGCCCAATATAAATAATAAAATATTTTGCAAACAATCAGCATGTATATATATATTTTAACAAAAGAAGAACAACAGTTAGCATGTGTTATTGCATTAACCAGTCTTTTGTCCTATAATGATTTTTATCAAATAAAGTTATTCAATAATTTCTACAATGTGAAAACTTTCAAAAGTTTTGTTTTCCGTCAATATATATTGTAAATTATTTATAATATTATATATATCTACTAAAACACATAGTATTAAAATTTAACGCCGTTAACTGATTTTGTAACGTCCGTTAACGGCTGTTAAGTCGCGGGTTCGAATCTGCCAACAATTTAAAAATGAGGTATTATTTGACCAATTATAAATATATGAGGTATTTTTCTTCCAACCGAAAAACTTGGGGTATTAAATGGCCAAATTTTAAATAGATGGGGTATTTTTAAGGAATTTTCCCATTATAAAAACAATAGCACCGGTGTGAAGTGTAACAATGAAGCGTGTAACAGTATGATTGAGCAACAAGTCCGGAGTCTCCGATTGACTCGGAGGCTTTACCCAAAAGGCCAAGATTGTCTTAGCTGGCTTCTACTGGCTCCTTATGCCAATTGTGTTAAAATAATCATTTCTTATAATTTTTTTTTTTTTTTGGTAAAAGTTTCTTATAATTTTTTCATACGCATATAGAACTAAAAAATGGTCTGTAAGTCAAGGAAACAAAAAAACATGTAAAACTATTTAAATGTTTTTTTCCGATAACTAACTCTTATATACATTATGTTGTACTAATATAAAACTCCAAAAAAAACAGGTTTGCGCGTAAAACGCGTGGTTTTTGATGCGGCTCACGAAGTATCATCGTGGCGCTTATGATATCGAGCCCTATCAGAAGCATTATTAGCCATTAGGCGGCTCCGAACCATACTTTTTTGACTCGTTTTAGACTTTTAGTGGCTCCATAAAGTTTGACCTTACCTCATGATTCCTTCACCGTCACGTTAACCAAAAAGGCTACTTGAGGTCAAAGCAACCTCGCAACACTACAACGACGACTCTCTTTTTATAATGCTTAACATTATCACCTCCTTTTATTTTGTTTTTCATTTTTTTTCTCAGTCGCTGCTTACTTGTTCTGCAGTCTTAGCTGTAAAACCTTTATATAAAACTCTCCACGAACTCTCCACACACACCGAGACAGAACAACTGGGGAATTGATTTTAATGGCAGAATTTGCAGGAGAATCCTATTGGCTTCTCTCTGCTGCATCATCAACCACATTTCTTGCCTTCATCATCATCTTCTTCCTCGTGGGAATTGCAAGAAGAAAGAGAAGAGAGCCTCACAGGTTGCCTCCGGGAAGCAGAGGATGGCCTTTGATCGGAGATACACTCGCTTGGCTCAACGCCGTCTCGGGCTCTCATCCTTCCAGCTTCGTCGAGCAACAAATCAAAAGGTTCAATTTTTGCCAGGAAATAATACAATTTTAGTGCTATTCTCTGTTTTGTATGCTCTGTTTTTTATTAGCACTTAAGAGTTCTGATCATAGCTGTTTTCTTGAGTCAGGTATGGGAGGATATTCTCGTGTAGCTTGTTTGGGAAATGGGCAGTGGTATCAGCAGACCCGGCATTTAACCGGTTCATTATGCAGAACGAAGGCAAGCTGTTTCAGTCGAGTTATCCAAAGTCTTTCAGGGATTTGGTCGGGAAAGATGGAGTGATCACGGTGCACGGTGATCAGCAGAGACGGCTTCATTCGATTGCATCGAGCATGATGCGTCTTGATCAGCTCAAGACTCATTTTCTTGAGGACATTCCCACTGTTATGCTTCAGACATTGAGTAACTTCAAGGACGGTGAAGTCGTGCTTCTCCAGGATATCTGCAGAAAGGCAAGTGATTGAAGAAGAATACGAACAAAGCCTTGAGAGAATGTCATGATTATTGATCTTTGTTTGGTTGTTCTGTTTCAGGTTGCGATTCATCTTATGGTTAACCAACTTCTTGGAGTGTCAAGCCAATCAGAAGTCAATGAAATGTCTCAGTTTTTCTCTGATTTTGTTGATGGATGTCTGTCTGTTCCTATAGACTTGCCTGGTTTCACATACCACAAAGCGATGAAGGTAAGGAACATATAAATCTAAATAAAACTTCAAACATCTAAATCAATTGTTGATTTGCCGCTTTGGAGCTGGTTTGCTGAGATGTTTTTATTTGTTGTTCAGGCACGAAAGGAAATCATAAGCAAGATAAACAAGACGATAGAGAAGCGGTTGCAGAACAAAGCAGCATCAGATACTGCTGGCGCTGGGAATGGTGTACTTGGAAGATTGCTTGAAGAAGAAAGCTTACCAAATGAATCCATGGCAGATTTTATCATCAATCTACTGTTTGCCGGAAATGAAACCACCGCGAAAACAATGCTGTTTGCGGTTTACTTTCTCACTCACTGTCCTAAGGCCATGACCCAACTACTGGTACATACATATAAAGCCTCTTCAATGATAACAAATTAGTTCCTCTTGGTTCTCTCTTTTGTTTAACTTCTGAAACCTCCTGAAAATGAGCAGGAAGAACATGATAGGCTCACAGGTGGAATGCTAACATGGCAAGATTACAAGACGATGGACTTCACTCAATGCGTAAGTAAATCAAGATGCCCAAGAAGGTTCTCTGCTTCTTATCACAGATGGTAAAAACCTTCACTAAAAGCTTTTCTTGATTTCTCAACAGGTAATAGATGAGACACTCAGGCTTGGGGGAATTGCAATCTGGCTAATGAGAGAGGCGAAAGAAGATGTCTCATACCAAGGTACGTGATAGCGTCTTTGATTATTGGTATATTTGCAGGCAAAAACATGGTCTAATAATCAACTCTTTCCGGCTCTATGCAGATTATGTTATTCCCAAGGGATGCTTCGTGGTTCCGTTTCTCTCGGCAGTGCACTTAGACGAGGGCTATTACAAGGAAAGCCTCTCCTTCAATCCATGGCGGTGGCTTGACCCTGAAACTCAGGTTTTTACTTTGCGTTTGACATTGAAGCATTACTTCATAAAACTTGTAGCGATCTGGAAGTTAACATGAATTGGTTGT
Source organism: Erysimum cheiranthoides (assembly GCA_011420285.2). NCBI lineage: Eukaryota > Viridiplantae > Streptophyta > Magnoliopsida > Brassicales > Brassicaceae > Erysimum > Erysimum cheiranthoides. The sequence goes on along the minus strand of CM022179.2, from coordinate 3,559,296 downwards.
GAATGCAGCAAAAGAGGAATTGGAGAACGAGCCCTTACTATTGCCCATTTGGTGGAGGAACTCGGTTTTGTCCAGGAGCAGAACTGGCTCGCCTTCAAATCGCTCTCTTTCTGCATTACTTCATCACCACATACAGGTCAGTACCTGTTCTGCTTCTGGGGTGGGTTTGTCTAAATGGATTACAATCTGATTTCATTCTTATTGCATTTTTTAAGGTGGACACAACTTAAGGAAGATCGCATCTCCTTCTTCCCTTCAGCTCGCCTAGTGAATGGCTTCAAAATCCAGTTGAACAGGCGAGACAGTGATCCTCGGAATCAATAATGAGCCAACAATCTCCACCTTTGTAGATCTCTTTCCCTATTGATGTATATTCTCTGTAAAACCAAGTGATTTTTTGAAACTCCAAATTTGTAAAATAATGTTTTGACTCCAACGTTCCTCAGATCTAAGTATTTTATAGACTAACACTACAGTAAAACCAAGATCACCTAACAACACCCGCATGCTTTTAGAATTATCTTCAATAGATTCTCTGCTTCAAAAACTCCAAACCCATTTGGTTTCAACAATTACAACAAGTGCAGGGCTAGATGGCAAAAACTGTATCGAATCCTAAAGCTAAACTCTTGTAAGCTTTCGACATAAATATTGGAGACGACAAAACAACACGTGAGAAGACTGAAATGACATTGAACCCAATTCAGTGTTCATCACTCCGCTCAGTCAGTCTTCTTCATCTGAACTCTCATACGCTAATCCCAACAAGCCTTTCAAAGCATTTTGACCTTGCCCATTGCTTTCCGTTGCTTTAACGTCATTTCTGTCTGAGGGTTGCTCCGCTGATCTGTCCGGTTTCTTCAACACTGTATTAGCTTCTTCTTTCTGTGTATTCCTCTGAACCCTTGCATCTGTTGGACCTTTATCACTTCTAATAGGGGGAGATAAGCTTTGGCTTGACGGTGTGGAGAGTTTTGGGCGTTTAGGTTTAACCTCAACAACTTTTTTCAGCAAATCTTGCTGCCTACACATTGGAAAAACTCAAATATTGGTCACCGAGTGAAAATCCATTTCATGGTGTATATAAGTTAGAAAAAGAGGAATTTTCCACCTGATACCACTCTTTGGTTTGGGCTCAACACGAAGGGGCAAGGGAACATATGCTGGAGATGAATCAGCTTGGGTTGCAGCTTTGTGATATATGGTCAAGAAAGATCAAAAAAATGTTTTGGCAGGCATATATCAGTAACTTAAGCCTGGTGGCGTAGTGATCGAAATCACGATTACTGAACACTAAAAGAGAAAGGATATTTTAAAAGCAGCAAAAGCCCGTTTCTCAGTTCGTCTCAGAAGACGTTCTGCGTCCTCCTCTGCTTCCATCTGTTCTTTGAGATAAAGCAAATCGTCGCTGTCTAAAGCTACAAGAAACTGAAGAATTATGGCCATGAAACAATTATAAATGATGAGAAAAAAGGAGAGAGATTGGTACCGCCCCGTCCATGAAGATAGCCTCCACGTTCACCAGCAACCTCTTGCATCTGTATGCAACCAGAAAATGTGGCGGGGCCGTTATCCCTGCCGGGGCATGTTATCAGAAAAGTCGCGTCCCAATACAGAATAACACAAAAAACACTTCACATACACATCAATAACCAAAACTGCTAAGAAAGAGATTTATCTATATAACTTACTTCACTAGCTATATCATACAGATTCAATGGTAAGAGAACGACAAAACAAGAGCTTGATCAAATCGATGACATTTAGCATACAAACGACACTCATCAAATCACTTAAGTATACCACAACAAAGACGAATTGAACTCAATTTCTATGACGACATTTACTCAAAGCTAGATACACAGAGATAAGCTCTCGCATACAATTTGTGCACAAAAATATTGCTCAAAAGAAGACTCGGTAAGAAACAGAGGAGAGGGCGACGCTCTAACCTTTGCAACCATCCGTTGAAATGTGACGTCTTCATCATCAATCTTACCCTTCCCTAATTTCTTATCTGCAACAAAAGAACCCCAAAAAAAAAAAAAAAAAAAACAGAGCTCAAAAGGTTTCTCGAGAAAACCTACAATGAAATCTACACAATGAATCATATTCAATTAAATGTCTGACCTTTAGGGTCGGACAGATTTGTGTATTCTCGAACTTCTCTCCCTGCCATCTTCTTCTTTTCCCTTCGATTCCTACTTTCGATTTAATCCCGTAATCTACTTCTTCAGACGATTAGGGTTCCTACGTTCTCTAGGAGTGGTGGAGTCGAAGATGACGATCGAACATGGATGAAATTAGCTATCCCAACAAGATTATTTCTATACGGAGTCTTTATTACTATGAACAAATATTATGGGCTTATATTACATTCAAGCCCGTTATAATTCTCAGCCCAATACACATTATTTATTTTGTATGAGTTTTATGTTTTTTTTTCAACGTATGAGTTTAATTATTTTGTCTAGAAGAATGAAAAAGTCATTAAATTTTGCAACACAATACGTACACCAGTAAGAAAATTAATTCATACTATGTCCCATTCACTTTTTTGTATTATATCTACTCAAAATTAAAATTTATAAATCATTCATGAATTATTTCTTTCTAAATCCTGACGTGGTTGCCTTAAGTCATTCACTATCTACCTAATTAGCGCTCTAGTAATGATTTAGATAATTCAAAATATATAACTTTTGAACTATAAAGAAAAGATGTCTACTACTCTTAGGCTTGTAATGTCAGTCAAGTAACCTTTACTGGCATGGACCTAATTTAGAAAGAAAGTACATTTACTATATATTGATACATTATTACGATTTATAAAATATCGATCTGCGAAAAAAAAAAAAAAAAAAATATCGATCAAAAGTCTAAAACCAATATTTTGAAGAAAAAAAAATGTTTTGAAGTATTTGATAAGTGATAATAACAATAAATAAATCTATAATAAACAAATAAAGCCGCACGTTTGATATATAGTTTTGGGTCCAAAAGAGGTATGAGACGTGACATGATTCTTCACCATAAGTTTTGATCATAAAGTGTATTATTAGATTTGGATCCAACGAGAGAGTGATGGGTTTGTTTCGTCCGTACGAAAACAATTTCCTTTAAAAGCGAACCAACCAAAAGAAATCGCATTTATAAATCTTTGTTGTTTCTTCTTTCTTCCTAACTTTCAAAAAGTCATCAACTTGTCAGATTTCATCACCTAACATCTCTCTCTCTCCTTCCACCCATAACAACAACATTTAGATCAATCACCGAACACACTTTGATCAAAGGGGAAGAAGGTTTTAAGAACCAGTTAAAGCAGAAACAGACCATTAATGAAGAGATGAACAAAGTTTAAAGCTTTAAGGGAAATTCAAAAAACCAAAAACAAAAAACTTTGCAATAGAAGTCAATGCCCGAACCATACAAAGAAAGTCAAAGTTGCATGGTGCGTTCTTGACTTCCAGTTTCTAGCAAAAAACAATAAAAATACCCTAAAATTCTCATAACCAACCCAAAAAAACCCAAAAGAGAAAAAAAAAACAAATGAAGAGAGATGATGAGGAAGAGAAGAATCCAGCTGGTTTTTCTTACAGAAGTTGTTTAATGAGGCTTGTCCAAGAAGAGAACAGCACCAACAGAAGCAGCAGAACAATTGGAGTAAATGAGATTCTCTCTCTCTCTCGCTCTCTCTCTGGCATTGAAGGCAAAGAAGAGTTAATTCCCTTCTCTGTTCCATCATTGAAGAGAAAGAGACACCCAGAAGAAAGAGGAAGAGCTTTTAATGGTGTCAAGCTGTAGTTGAAGCTGTAGGACCGCTCAAGGCGGTTTTAATTTGGTGGACAGTGGTTCCAATCAGGTTATTAACCGTTTCCACCGACTCCATATTCAGTTTTGCCGACGGTAAATTGCTTACCATTATCTGAAACCCAACCGTTATCAAAGAACCGCTTGATGATGACCGTCCTGAGCTCGTCGAGGCTCCTCCTCCTCCTCCTTGATCAGAGGTTGAGCCATTTCCATCTGGTGAGATTGTGAAACCTGAGGACAAGAGGGGAATGTAAGAAGGGTCGTCACCGCTCATTGCGATGTTCAATGCTGCTAAATCCACTGGACTGTAGACCACCAGTGCTCCTGATGAGTCTGTTGAGCTTTCTTGCAGAATTAGCATGTTGTTGCTATGTGATGCATTGGATCCCTAATCCAAAAAAATTGTATAAGAAAACAAAGAATTGTGCGAATAATTGGTATGGCTTGGTTAAAAAAGAATCTTACTCGTAGCACCGATATACAGTTTCCGGGATGTGATCCATTTGAGATGTGAGCAACTTCTTGCACCGCGTTTCCATTTGAAAGAACGTCCCACTAATACCAACAACAACAACAAAGAAACAGTTTATTATATACATAATTAAACGGATAAGATGATTCTTTACTTAAGAAGATCTTGAACTGTGTGTTGTTACCTGAGGACGGGTTCTTTCATCTTTGAGGAAATTGAAGACATTTTGAGGAGTATTGGGAAGCCAGAAGGTGGTTGCTGCGCAGAGGACTGTGCCATTTGGTTCAGGGCTCTTATGCGCAGTCACACGGATTCCAACTTCGTTCAATTCCGAAACTACGGTTGAGCGGGTGTTGTTAGATCTGCTGACACTTAAACAGTAGTTGCTAATCATTCTCTGAGCAAGTCTCATCATGCTTCTCTTCCCTTCCGGCGATGGAATCACTGAAAAAGTTGCTCAAAAATGTTATATGGAATTCAAAATTTTGAGATTAGCAATGCAAATTTCAGTTTATTAAACGTGTTTTCACCTCCACCGAGATCACGAGATAAAGATGCTGGTACTGATAGAGACGCAAATCTTTCACACATTCTCTGGAGAGTTGTAACCCATCGTTCAGCTCCAAAAGCAATCCCTCTGTGAATGATCTCTCTGTATAGCTCATGAATTGGTTCTTTTTCTTCGGTTTCAATATGTTCAACCCAAGTAACCTGTTTCAATTCATCAATTTGGGGAGATCCTAACATGAAAACATAATTTAGTAGAAATAGGAATAACAAGAACTCTAATTAACCTTGGAATATCCATTAGGCATGTCCTGAATCAAGCATCCAGATGGAAATCTATAGGACTGAGAGTGGGAAACAAACTGAGGAAGATCATATGAGACATTTACAACTATCCAGCTTCCTTGTTCAATCTGCTGACAGTACCGTAGCTCGCAGAATTCACGTGTTGCTACCAATGGTGAAAGCACTTCTATTTCTTCATACAACTACATTACCAAACCAAGCAAAGTTATTATTACAAATCAGAAATCTAAAATAATAATGATGCATCACATATTAAGGAGAATCACTATCAATTATACCAAATGCAATGCACCCTCATGGGTACCTCCCATTCCTGAAGAAATCACTGCAAGTGTTTTAGAGGCTGCAATGATCGAGGGAAAGAGTTCTCCCCACTTGACCTGCAATAAGAAGACAGCTTTTTATAAGAAATCCTGCAACCAATTGTGAAAAGAACATGATGATGGGGATGTCTCAGCTACTTACACAATCCATGAACATGTCAACAAGTGCCATAGCATTCATGAAAACAATGCCAGAAGACCTAGATGCCTCGACTCGAAAGTTATGGTTCTTCCCTCGGTTACTTGATCTTGGAAAAAAATTCTCATAGCTTCCAAAGTTGAGAATGTCTCTGCAGCCATCTGTTTTGGTCCACAGTGGTTCGTTTGTGTGAAGAAGCCTGAGCAATTCTTCCATTGCAGTCAAAGCAATGTCGGTCATAAGAGGCTTATCCATGTCTGATATAGCCAGGTTAGGCTGAGATTGCAGATTATTAGGACCAACAGCCATAGAACTTCCTGGAAGAAGATCAAAATCCAGTGAAGGACCATGACCACAAGGTCCACAGCCAGTTAAACTAGTCATCGATAAATCCAACGGTGAGATGTGCATTGGATGTAATGTTGATAGTTGGGATATTGGTCTTCCCATGTACTTTGATGCAATGGTCGACATTCTTTCAAGCTGTGCAAAAGATTAAATTTATACAATCATACGAGGTTTTGAATAAAATCTAATATCGATATAAAGACGCAAAACAACACTAACCTCTTCTCTAAGATGTGCATTTTCAATCCGAAGCTTTTGTTCATCAAAATAAGGATCTTCGCTAGGAGGACCTCCACAGTTAGGACAAATAGCATGCTTAAGGGCTTCTCTAATGGCTATGTTTTCGCATCGAATCTTATCATTCTCTGCCTTTAGTGCACTATTATCTGCTCTTTCATGTTGCGCCTACAAAAACAGGATCAACAATCAAAATCAAAATCCCATCTTTTCTAATTCAGAATTACATTTTAAACTCAAAAGAGAGAGAGAGAGAGAGACGTAAAACCTTAAGCTGAGTTCTTCTGTTCTGAAACCAAAACTTTATCTGTCTTGGAGCCAAACCCAATTCTCTGCTAAGTTGATTCCTCTGTTTCTCATCTGGATGAGGACACTCCTTGAAACTCCTACAAGTTGGAGATTCAACGATTACACAGATGAAAAACAGAACAAGAAATTTCTCCAAGAAAGAAAAGATGGGGATTGTACGATTCAAGGCGTTGAATCTGTTGAGCGGTATGACGGTGGTAACGTTTCTTCTTCCTATCAGTTTCAGAGCCGTCGTGATGTTGGCTACCACCACCGTCTCCGCCGCTTCCACTACCACTTCCACCGACGCCGACGACGAAACTCATCTTTTTTTAAGTGTATGAATAGAAAAGCAGTAAAACACTCTTTAATCTAATATGGCTAACAAACTTTTTTTCTCTTTACTTTCACCCAACCACAAACTGCTAATGGACCATTTACACCACTGTCGCCATTAACACAGACCCAACAGAGCAAACAAAAAAAAGGTTCAAACTTTTTTTTTTGCACCCACCAAAAGAAAAAACAAAATTGAGATTAAAAAGAAAACGAAACGGAAGAGAATCAGAAAGAGAAGATGCAAAGGCGATGATTTCGGGAGGTAAAAGGGTTTGCTTTAGGCAAGAAATTGATTACAGAAACCCCAAAATTCAACTGATATAGGGGAAATGGGTGTTTTTAGCCGTAATTATGTCTCTTGTTGTTTCTACAGAGCCACCCTAGAAAGAGAAAGGAGGAAAGTGATATGATCTCTCTATTACTCTATAAGAGTTTCACCTCAAAGCCCTCACCTAAGCCGCCATTAGTGCTCCCAACCCTTTTGTTGCTTCTTCACATTCATTACAGATTCGAAAAATCTCTCTCTCTCTTTCTCTCTCCCAACCTGTCTCGCTTTACAAATTGCGTAACTGATGGGTTTTAATGGTGTTTTGACAGAGGAAAAAATACGAGAGAGAGAGAAAGAGAAAGAAAGAGGGTTTTAAAGTCTCTTGCTCTCTCCATTACTGCTAAGTAGTACTCTCACCATACTCGGGTAGAGAGAGAGAGGACCGAACCAACCTTCTTCTATTTTTCTCTCTCTCTCTACAACTAACTCTCTCTCTCTTTGATTTTCCGGTGGATTTTATATCTCCGGAGAGGGTTAAAATCGACGGAGGTTGGATAAAAAGCAGAGGACTTTATCCACTTTCTCCGGCGAATTTCTCACCTCGTATAATGACAAAACTTCACTTTTATTGGGATTTTGCTGATCTCATTTTTTTTTTCTTCTTCTCTTTTTCAAAGGTTCCTTTATTTATTTATATTTTCTCTTTCTCATTTCCCAATTTTTCTTACTCAGACCAGAATTTATAGTAAATAATCTTTTTTAAAAAGGAAAAATGAGAAAATCTGTATATAGGTAATTTAATTACTTTTTAAGAAAAGAAAAATGAGAAATAATAACTTTGTGGTAATAGATTTCTTACTTTTTCAAAACACCACTTTTTTGTAAATAAGATTAAAATTTAAATGATGTAACAAAATTCAAAATTTAAACTGGATTGTTTATATAAATATTTACTTTTCTCAAAAACATAAATATTTTAAGGATAATTAGTAATTATTGTTTTAACTCGTGATAAAACAAACATTTCTTACCCAGGGTTAAAATATTAAAACAGGAGATTGAAATTGTGCATCATACATACACATAGACAACCAACTTATCTCCACTGTAGTCTTGTATTAAATCGGGTCATAAATTAGGCAAAATTGCGACTCGTAAAGATTATATACTGAATCCAATTAATGCGTGAACGTTCCACTAATTTATATTTTTTCTATTTAAGATTATTATGTATTACCTGATTTAATCATATCTCTATTTAGCAACATCACACGTTATTTAATACCTTAATTAGGACCATTTAAATAACATAAATTTTAGTTTTATATAACAACTTTTATTTTATATAGTTAGCTATTTTTAGTTGATAAAAAAAATGTTAGCTATTTTTATAGTATCTGTTTAAATATTATAATTTAAATAACTTTATTTTTATTTTTACTTTTAAGGCGTTGTTGTCTTTTTGCCTTTTTGGGTCGTCTCGATGTCTTGGCTGTTTGCTACTCATTTGGTCTTCTTAACTCTTTTTCACTTCCAAGTGTATATCCAAAAAGTCAAAACTGTTTTACTATGTACATTGAAATTAGAAACCTGTGGAAGAAAGAAATATGGTTGAAACTTGAAAACTTGACAACAATGTAAATTTAATATGAAGACTTTCGCTGACAAAAAGAATTACAATTTAAGAAGTTGCATTGCATGCGATCTCTAATTTTGTTTCCTCCCCAACCATGTACAGAGTGTTTAGCTGAAAATATGATAATAACCTGGTTATTGAAAACAAATCTCATAATTAAACTGAGTTGCGAATTTTCTTTTCTATTTGGTGTTATGTTTTCATTATTGGATGATATAGAAACGTATCATGGATTCATGAGAAATTATAAATGCTATAATTGTGAAGTAAATATAAATCTATTGATGAACTAAAGGTAGTGTAATGAATTTGTGTATCATTCACCAATTCTTTGTTATTGATGAGATAATCATTTAGGAAGAAAAGTTATTTATATTGTTTATTATTTATCACTTTGGTCTTTAATTTTACCATTCATGTGTGCCTTATTTTATTCCTAAAATATTAACATTAGTCTGAAAAAAGAAGCAATTAAATAGAGTCTTAAAGCATTGATATAAATTTCCCATCTTACCACATTTATTTTGGGACCTTGAATAAAGTGAACCTTCACAGTTCACATACAGTCTCTGCCTTCGTTTGCTCCATATAGCTATCCCAATTTAATTATCATATGGACCGATTCATTACTTTATTTATTATCTTAAGAAATTAATTCAAATGTATCTTCAACAAATTTTCATAATTAATACATGCACATAGTACATACACGTGTGTAATTATATATCCAGTTGTCCAATTGAATAAGCCAAATATATAATTATAAAAAATAATAATTCACAAAGCCAATTAGATAGATTTTATTAGTTAATTTTACATTGATGGTAGTTTCATTCATTACATATTTTACAGCTTTTTGTTTTCACTTTTCCTCGATCCAAGGCAGAATTTTTAATCCTCCTGACCCGAGTTAGCACCAAAGATCCTCTGCTTCAAAATGTAACAGATGTAGAGACAAACCACGACTGACCAAAACAAGTTCCGAACCGTTGAAGCTCCTAGGTTCTGTTGTTGTCCGTACACAGTCTTCGTCTTCCCTAACTTCTGTTCTTCTTCCGAAGTTTCTAGAACTTTCTTCATCCTCTCCGATGCTTCAGCTGCAAGCAAACCCTCTCCTAACTTTCTCTCTCCGACCTTTACATCATGTTGTTCTTGACCAACTTTACTTTTCTGTTTTGTCTTTTCGGTTTCTGTGACTCCCTTTTGCTTACTTCCTGCTCCAAGAGATGTTGGTTTTTTGGGAAGGAGGTTACGGAGTGAAGCCAGTCTCAGAGGCAGAGGTTTATCTTCCGGGACTGTCACTTTCTTGGTCTACAAGAAACCATAGCGATGTAAAGGTTAGTTTTGTAGCTATCATCATAAGTAATCTTCAGATCAAAAACTCACCAATTGTTTGAACTGGAGATTGTAAAGCAAGTCAATGTATCTCTGCTTCGCTTTCTTTTGATCTTCGTTCACCTGTCTCCAAAATCCATAAATGCTTCCCATTTTAAGCAACTTCTCTGCATATATCTTCCATGTGTAACTGCACAGACGATACAAAACCCACAAATTAGCAATGCAATGTGATAACTGGTAAGATTTGTGTTTCAAGATTATCTTTACATACCACTCATAGATGCGTTTGAGACCAGCCTTAGAGATATTATCCCAATACAAACCATCTGTACGGCATTTGCTGAAGAAATCTCCAATTCTTGTAACAGAGTCATCACCATTGTTGGGATCAATGTGGAAACCAGAGACACCATCAACGATTATCTCTGCCGGTCCACCTTGGTTCGTGGCGAACGTTGGGAGTCCACAGTTCATGGCTTCTATAACCGTTAAGCCAAAAGCTTCATACAAAGCAGGTTGAACAAAGATTCCTTTTGTATCAGCAATGCATCTGTAAAGCTCACTGTTTCTGTATCTATCGGTTTGAGCAGCGATCCATCTGAATTTCCCCTTGAGCTTATACTTTTCAATTAGATCATGCATTTTCTTGATCTCAGCTTTTTCTTCTCGGTCATTAGATTTCGACATGTCAAAGAATCCTGCAACGACTACAAGGTTAGCCATCTCTCTTAGTCTCTTGTCTTTGCCATACCACTCAACTAAACCGGTTATGTTCTTGACCGTGTCGAGTCTCGCCATTGAGAAGATGATCGGTTTCTCTATTTCCGCAAGATATCCCCTGTTTCCACACCGGCAGAGTCAACAAATTAGGTAAAATCATATGGTGTTTGGTTATTTGCAATGAGACTATACACTACTTACATGTGTTCGTTATTGTCTTTCTCATTGTAAAGCAATTCTTGAATAGAAGGATGAAACTTGGTGAATCGTTTTTCCTTCTCTGTGTAAGGGAAGTATACAGATTGATCCGCTCCAGGAGCAGCAATGTTAAACTTTGGATCAAACACATCAATGCCAGAGACAACTCTACATAGACCAGGCATTGTGAAGGCAGTGTGACTCTCGTACTGTCCTGGCCTTTCCTTGCTGCAAAATGAAAAGCGCACAGATTTTAGTTTTATGAGTTTGAATCTTATCTGTATATGTTAATGCAAAAAAAGACTAACCTTCCTGCGATTTCCTGATATGTGCTGGTAATGATAAAGTCAGTGGCATTCATTGCGAGTAAATCAGCTGTGAATTGGCATGAGAAATGGTATTTCGGATCTAGTTCCTTCCATTTTGCATCTGAATCTTCATACTTTGTCTTCTCCAACGCATGAGCAATCGTTCCTTGAGTGACACCGAGTTTGGTGGCCATTAAAGATGCAACCAAGTTCCCATCTGTGTAGTTTCCGATGATGAGGTCTGGCTTGCAGTCGAGGCGTTGAAGAATCTTGCTCGTTGCGTCCTGTAAACAAGAATAATTTTTCAGGTGGTTTAGTTTGCTTTTGTCGTTGAGAAAATATGAAAAACTTGTAGAGAAAACTGATTAAGTTTACCTGAGTAAACCTCTCCAGGTAAGGGTAGATATCGAATCGGGAAACCCACTGACGGAGGATTCCTTTATCTGTAACAAAAGGAACCCTGAGAATATGAGAATGTTTGGTTCCTTCAATGGCTTCTAGTTCTTGATCACACTTTGTTCCTCTTGCTTCAGGTATTAACCGTGTCACCACAAGAATCTGAGGCTTGAATCCGAGGCCTTGTTGGTTAATTCGAATGAGCAGCTCCTCCTCCAAAGCTCTTACTTGATCCAAAATGTAAACAACCTATACACCCAGGGTTTATCCTCTTGTTATTTAGATATCAAATCTGCAGGTAATATAGAAATTGAAGATTTGTTTACGCAATTACCTGGCCTCCGGTATCTGGTAATCCAAGCACATCTTGCTGACCAAAATAGCCGTGGACTGAGAATATCACAACGTTGAACACTGTGGGAAGCCTGCTAAAGAGCAAATCTAGCTTCACATTGTCTGGTACTTCAAGAACTTCTGAGAGCATAACCATTGTTTCTTTCACTCTCTCTGCTGTATTGCCCCAACCTTTCTCGAATCCCATCTCCTTCAACCTAAGAAAGTTAACTTTTTAATCAGATCTTTGTTCCAGTTCCCCACAGAAGATAAAGACACACCCATATATCTCTAATCTTGAGCAGTCATTTTACCTTTGCGCAAAAGTTTCATAAGGCGTGTGTTTTGGGTATGTGGAGACTACGATCACAGCAAGCATCAGAGATTTCTGGAGCTTTGCAACCGTGTTGAGATCGTCATTGATCATGAGATTCTGCAAGAGACAAAACACTTTTAATGAGTTATAAGACTTTCAAGAAGATAAATGAAAATGGAAACAAGAAAATGATTCAATCATGACCTCTCCGTGATGGTTAAGGCGAAGCAGGTAGTTCAACAAAGGTTCTAGTCTATCAGATTTGCCTCCAAGCTTAGAAGATATAAACTTTGAGATGTAATCAGCTCCTTTTCCAATCGAAGAAGAAAGACTAAGCCGAGGAGTTGTGAAATCAATCGCTCCAAAGTCTATCTCCAATGCGTTTTCATCTTTAGACCTAAATAAACATTTCAAAAAGAGAGTACACCAGATGATCAATATTGCTCTGGCTAAAAAAACGCCATATGTAAGATATTTACTAACCATGACTCATCGAAAACAGACTCCTTGAGCTTTAAGTACTCCGTGGCTGTGATTTCATCCACTGTTAAATCGCCAGAGTTGACCTTAACATACTCCCAGAAACCAGGATTTGGCCTTGCGGCTAATGCAACAAACGGTGGAACCACTGCAGCTTCCTGAGTAGTTAAAACAGAGAAAATTAAACCGCGATTTCATATAAACACACGTGTTTATTTGCAAATGGCAATGACGATATATTTATTACCTGAGTACAAGTGAGAATGTAACCAAACAGCCCCTCCAGGATCTTACTGCGTTGACGGCTATCTTCTATACATTTCTCTATATCATTCATCAGATTCTCACGCTTCATTAGCTTCTTTCCTCCTCCAACAAAGCTACAATGTTATTTCCCCACACAAGCATATAAGTAAGAAATCCAAATAGCATCAAAATGTAGCAAAAGATACTTCTCAAAAAGTATGATATTGAAAGTTTAAAAAAACCTGGCAAAACATCTCTTCATATGGTAACGGCTTTGTTTTAATGCATCAGGCATTTTGTCAGCGATAGAATCCGATTTTTTAAGCATAGTTGGAGATGAAGATGCCATGTTTTTTTTCTTTTTACAGAAACAAGAAAAGATTCAAACTATCCTGAAGAATATGGAATGATTGAGATGAAGTAGTTTGCTGAAACACGGTTTTAATCACAGTGTATTTATAGATGACCTTAAGGTAATAATAATATGCTGTGAAGGGGACAGGAGTAGAAGGAGAAGGATGGGGGAGAAGATTATTCGTTAGAAATAAAAGTTGGAAAAGCTAAGTGTGCAAGTAAACAAAAAAGAATATGCGTGATTTGTCATTTCTTGAAGCAAAATCAGTTTTTGTACCTTTTGCTTTTCTTGGGGGTTCATATGAAAATAACATAAAAGGTATGGGGCAAAAAGAATGCTCTTTTTTTTCCCCTTGATGGATGTTTCACTCAAGTTGTGGTCCCTGTGGACAAAGATCTAGTATATTACTAAATACAGTATGCATGTACTTTTATATCATATTAATTATAAAAAAAAAAACTAACCATTCTGATTAGTAGAATCTAAACACTAATCATAACTACTGCTCTGGCCGTTTATGCGTTTAATTGTTCATCTAGGCAAAGCCAAAACTACAACATATTCACCAATATGCACAATACGGATTTAAACCCCAATAGTATTACCACATATTATTTGACACCCGATTAGTTGGTCTAAATTTCTAAAAATATTTTAAAACTTTAATATATTTAATTTATATATCAAACAAATATATATTAAAAAAACATTAATCAATTAAAAAAATCTACGATTAGCTAAGCGTTAGACGCTCTAGTAGTCTAATTAGTGTACAGTATAGGGCAATTTTGAACCTGTGATAACTAGTTTAATAATTTTGGTTGTACTAATGAACTACTATTTGTTTGGATTTTGAGCTAAATACGTACCGGGTTACAATAAACGGGCCAAGAAACATACCGGATACCGGACCGAGTATATCCAAACCGGGTTCTTCATTTACCAATTTTTGAGCCGGTTAGCTTCTTTCGTTAGTGTTTCGGAGCTCTCTGGACTTTAACGGCGCGTTTCCGGTAGAAATCGCCGAAGGAGACGACGGTATTAGCCATGGAGATCGGAGAAGTAGACACAGCGAGGAAGAGATGCGAATCGGTTATAAGAACGATCGAGAAGCTTCCTTTATCAACAGCCATCACTGCTTCTTGCCGTTGCACTCTCCTTAAACTCGCTTCCTCCGAACTCTCTTTCCTCTCATCTCTCGCTTCCAATCCTTATCCACAGCCTCTCAGGTTCTCTGATTTTGATCATCTCTTTCTTTCTCAGTCTCATCGCTCTGATTCTGACTTTGTTTTTTTCTCCCCAGTGTCAACATTGGCCACATTGAATCAGTCGTACGGATCTTACGGCTTCCGTCAGTCACCGGCGTTTCGCGCGTTTGCAAACCGATTCCTCTTCCGATTGGTGGCGTTCATGTCGATCTCGTATGTACCCTCGGAAAGGTTCCTGTATGGATCATCGTCTCCGATAGAAACCCTAGGTACATCTCCTGGAGTGGAGATCGCCATGGAAGCAAAGGTTTAAGGTCGAGAATCGAACAGATTCTCGCCGCTGCTCATTCCACAACCACGCTAAAACCTTGTTCGGTGATTCTCTTCTTCGCAAATGGCCTTCCTTCTTCAATTTACGAGAAATTGAAAGACGAATTTGGGGCGGTGTATTTCGACTTCGGCTCAGACTCGGATTTTTCTATGCTTGATTTCGATTGCGAGGAAACGGTGGAAGGAGAATGGGTTAACGTCGTTCGAAGCAGATCATATAAAGAAGCAGTTTCTGTTGAGATCAAGCTCATAGATGATCAATGCGATTCTCTTGCCTCTCATGAAGTTGTAGTGGAAGCAGAGATCGCAGAGCTAAACCAAAAAGATGCTTTCTCTTCTGTAATCTCCTCCATGAGACTACTCGGTGAAGACTGTCTAATAAATTTCGATACGACAGCTCTTGTTGCTATCGTTTCTGGAATTAGTAACGGATGTGCAGAGAGAATCGTGGATACGCCTGAGATCGAATTAGAGCAAAAGTTCAAGGGAAACACCGTTTTTGTGATTGCTCAGGTACCCATTAAGCTTATTCCGTGTATCAAAACATAAGCTTTTGTGAAATTGACACTTTATACGCAGGCGAGATCTGAAATTGAGAATCCAGTTCTTGTCAAAATGGGAACTGTATTATCAGGGAAGCGAGGGATTGTATGCAAGAGTGTTCTTTCAGAGTTCAAGGAGTTGGTATCTATGTATGCTGGACCCAATGAGAAACTAAGAGCTGAGCAGTTGTTGAAGAGCCTAATGTGAGTCGCTTCAACTTTGTTCAGCACATTATTTCTCTGTATCAACAGAGATTCTCAAAGTTCAATACTTTTGTACTCATTACCGTTGTGATTGATGATGGATTGTGATTGGTGACAGGCTGGTGAATGACAATTCCACAGAGCGTGTGATGAGCCTCCCAACGACGAGGAAGTTAGCAATGAAGAACAAGATTGTGTTTGGGACAGGTGATAGATGGGGAGCTCCGACATTGACTGCAAACATGGCATTTGTCAGAGCCGTGGCTCAGTCAGGCATGTCCCTCTCTACTATCGACCATAGCCCTAGAGCTCTCACTGGTGATTAGCCAAGGTCAACTTCTACCTACTGTAGTCTGTAATTTTGTAAGTTCTAAAGACTAAACCTTGTACTAGGGAAAACAAAAACAAAAGAAAATAGAAGCTACCAGTTTGTTTTTGTCTGGTGTAGATGGTGTCCAAGTAATAATGAATGTGGAGAATCAAATTTTATTGCACTAAACAAACAAAATTACAACAGCGTACAGAATACAGACAACATGTTCCCTTTTTTTATATATCTGGAAACTAAACCAAATCCAATTTGGTAGTTTTCACACCCAGAGAGCTTATATATTATTAACATTTGGAGAATCATAAGAGTAGTTATAGAGGTATACCATTTGTATTTCTATTGCAGCCACTGCCTTTGTAACTCTATAAGGTAATATGCATTCTATTCACTGATCTATCATCTTTGGTTGCCATTAATGTGCTTTGTTGTGTTTTGAGTCCGTAGATTGTCTTCAGACCATGACGCATCTACAGAAGGGAGTTGGTACTCATCGGGTTTCAATGCCAAGGCAAAATCAGGAAGTGTCGGTGCTGTCTCCATGATTCTATAATTCAGCATAAATGGATAACAAAAAAGATTAAGCTTATAATATCATAGCAAAAGACAAAGAGAAAACTGGACAAAGTTTCCAAGTGCAACTCACTTTTCATAAGTGTATAGATCACGGTTTATCCTGACTTTACTTGAAGTGTCTTTTGGTATTTTCTCTGATAGATACTTCATTGTCCCGAAAAGCGGTGGAGTCCTGAAGAAATGTGGGTGGATCTTTATGATTAAGAGAAAGACAGATACAAGGCGATCCATCTACAAAGGCACAGATGACAGGTTTACCTTGACGTGGGAGAAGAGGAATTAAACGCCTCACTTGCTTTCTTACTTTCTTTAAAACATTCATCTGCAGCTTGTAAGGCAGCAACTGCCATGCCATGTGATTTCTCTGTGTTTCCTTCATCAAGAATCAAACCGTGGTAATAGTAAGCTGCAGCCTGGTATTACAGATACACACAGATACCAAATGTCTTAGTGAAAATAGAAGACAAAAATTGAAGCCTTGTACAGATAACAGAGTTTTTTTTCCATCTATGTGAGCTTTAAATACCCAGTGATGTAAGAAAAAGAGAGAAAGACGTCCAAACAGTACCTTAGCTTCAACATACTTCCACTTAACAAAGAGTCTATGCTTTTCCCCCCACCCATTTGCTAATGGAAGATTCATTAAGTTATCTTGTGCCTGATCAATGTCCATCAAGAAGTGTTAAGAGAGCTTTTATGGCAAGAAACACATTATAACTTTAACAACCAGAAATACAAAAGAGTGTCAGCCATGAGCCTCAGAAAAGAGTGTGAAAATAGTAACCAGATCAAGCAGGGTTTCTACTTTCTTGTCGTTTTCTCTTTTTTTTTCAGCAGTAGAGTATAAGTTAGTAGACATTTATAAAGATGACATTTCTTAATTTATGGTACAACTTATTAAGCAATGTTAGTCCCATTTTCCTCCTCAAACATGAGTTCAGCAGGGACAAGTTAGTGAAACTTTTATGATGGTGAAATAACCACTTTCTTCTTTTTGCTCTTTCGTTTTGTTTTTGTTTTTTTTTGTCCCATTAATCTAAAGTGGATGATACACACTACTCCCATTAAGACAACTAATCCTTGTAGCGTCTAATTTCATTATTATAATAAAGTGATGAGTAAAAACAGTTATAAAAGAAAACAAATTTATTAAGGTAAAGGATCACCTGCTGCCAGTATTTCACCATTTCACATGAAAGTCTTCGTTTCACTGCAAGAGTGGCTTTTGCACTATCAATCGCCATCCCAAGTTGGATATCAACACCCTAAATCATAAAATTTGGACCTTTAATAGAGTACTGCAAATGTCGATTAAAATACTCCAAAAAATAACATATCTACATAACTTACTTCTAAGTTCTAACCTAGGCTGAGTTTCTAATTAGTTGAACATGACGACGGTATTCACAGATAAACTAGGCAACACATGTAGCAAATCATAAGTAATTTAATATATCCCAACAAAAAGTGGTTCTACCTGGCCTAATGCTTGCAAGCAAAGAGCTCGTAGAACTCCTTCTGCTAAGTCAACTGGTAAACTTCTCCTGTAGAAAAGGCAAAGAAAAACAACCGTCATGTCAATGGATCGATCAGAATTGTTGAAAATTACAATAGTTGAAGTTAGTCATTTGGTCATATATGAACCTTTGCTCGGCTGAAAACTGAGGGAATACATGCTTAACAGCACAGTCAAGGTATCCAGCTGCCTTTAAGAAGATATCAATTGACGCTCGCCTGTTTTCTATAAAAGATTCAAACAAGCATATAGCTAAGCCTGAGGGATCTTACTATAACATTTAACAATAAGAAAGGAGATATCTTGGAAGAGAAACCGCCTAAAGCAAGGCGAGAGAGACTGGAGCAAAAGTAGGCAGTATGAAACTGTATTGTCCATCTAATGCTAATTCAGGCAGAGAATTATCCTCTATAGCCGTCATGGACAATACCTTCCTTCCACCTTTCTACCTGCCTGCCTTATCTATCCATCTAAATGATCCTAGAAAGATAGATCTTTGCATTGTTATTTTGCTGATATTTCTAACAACTAGCTATCAAGTTCCTTCTTCAGAGCATCAAAAGGAACCCTCTAATCTGTTGTTAGATGACTAAAGAGGAGTCAATACATCTCACAGTTCCATTACTGGAGAAGTAGTGCTTAAGAATTTTCAAGAAAATGTGAAGAGGAAGCAAAATCTAACCAAAACAACTAAGATGTATGAGTATTTTTCTTAAGGAAATGAAGAAGTTTGAGCAAATTTTGAAGGTCTTACCTTCTGATACTTTTGGATGGTAGCCATCACTAGAACCTCTAGGAAGAAGCAGTAAATTGGCTTGTGACATTTGTAGCATTGCCATTAGATGCAAAACCGACAATATTTCATACCAAACGTTTGACATGGCTGTTTCCTGGTAGACGTAAATAATCTTGTCATATACTCAACAACCTTCAATGTAAAAGTCTAAATTTCAAAGTAAAGGAACAAACAAAACAGCAAAGTTAAGAGATAAACTGCTCCGCGGTAATAGTGAAGGAACCAACGCACCTCTTCCTCATCTTCCTGATTTACCCAATTAAACTGTACTTTGAATTGTAAATGGCTACCTGAACATAAAAAGAATGCATGTCAGAATATCTGCAACCAATTAGATCTCGATTCTGTAGCACATAAACAGTATATTACCATCTTTAGTTAATCCTAAGAGAACAGGTAGATAATCTTCCAAAGCTTGATGGAGATCTGCGAGGGTTGAACCTCCTGCAAGAAACCATTCCGTTGAGTTTATAGAGGGAAAGCAGGGCAAAGAGAAAAAAGAAACAGACAAGATATTCTTCCATACCATGTTGTGTCTTTCTCCTAGTTCTTGTTATCGTTGGTCCTTCTTGATTTGCCATCACAACTATTCGAGTTCTTAAAGCTGTTAAGCGTTCCACTAGAGTCTTTGGCAATTGATCACCCAGTGACTGAGAAAACTCCACGGGTTTGGGTATCCTTAAACCGGGTACATAAACTGAAACATCCCCGATGCTCGTTGGCTTTCTTCTGTTTCCACCAGTGTCCTTCGGCCTTGATGCAAAACACCCCATTTCTAGAGCTTAAGGAATCTACAATCCCACAGATCAAAATAGAAACAGAGATTAGCCTTGAAATGAAACTTTCACATCCCCCTAACACTGACCAAATTTGATCTCTGCAGATGAAATGATGAAGCTAACAGAAAAATAGGATGATCCTACTTCGAACATGGTACACAAGGAGACAAAAATTAATTAATGTCCAACCAAAAACAACCCAACTCCTTTCTCGTCCACTAAATTCATAAGATAAAGTTAAACAAGCTCACGAGCAATCTGCCATACTACAATCTACATAATTCTACGTGACCAGAACTCTTGAAAGATTTGAACACTAATCTACTTTTAGACCAATGTCCAAGCAGAAACAAACAAGCAAATGACAACCATTGGATAGACGTGGTTTTCGAAAACCGAAAAGAAGAAAGAGTTTTGATTATCTCACCTACCTCTTGACGTTTATCAGAATTATTGGCTAAAAGACATAAAACTCAAGTGTGATTGCTGCAAGAAAAAAAAAAGAAGCTTAATCAGCTAAAAAAGAACATGTGACTCACGGAGAAAGCATGAAACTTTAAATGTTCTCTTCAAAAGTCCTCCACTATTAAACGAAATCCCGGGAATATGCCAAAAAAATACAATAGAAAACGAGAATTTTCCAAGTACAGGAAGCAACTTGAGATGAAAAAAAGAAGATTTTGAGTGAAGGGTGATCAATGGTAATGCAAAAATGATAGTATAATGAAAATGCAAGGAAAGTGATGGTCTATCAAATCCAAGAAAACCTCGTAACTGATTTAAACAAAAACTTCAATCCATGGAAAAAGAAAACCCCTAAGCAACATAATTTCCCAGGAGAACCATAACCAAATTGGGACTCGAATTGTCTCCGGAGAACCAACTAGAAACCTCAAAACCCAAATTCCAGACCCGGAGCGAAAAAGGGTATGAATCCAAGAGTATATGAATTTGAAATTTCGAAACTTTACCATAAAGAAAAAAAGAAGAAGAAGGGCTTGTGCTCTTTCCAATTGCGAAATGGAAACAAGAGAGAGAGATGGTGTTAGGAGTGCAGAATCGCAATGGTATAAATCCTGGTTGAAGCAATTGGAAATGGTAATAAAAGAGGATGGGGCTGAGAGAGAAGAGAGCAGAAGAGGATGAAGAAGACGACTCTTGAGGGCACAAAAAATATGGAGTAACTTTTTATTATCAAAGCAAAATTAATGCTCTCTCGACTTTCGACTTATTACCTCTCCCCTTAATTCCCAGTACGCCCCTTTCTTCCAAATTATTTAAATTAATTCTTGAAATAACAGCTTTATTATATACTTATCTTTCTTTTTTTCCTAACCATGAATGATCCGGATCAACATAGTATATCGAACGGGAGGTTTCAATGGTTTGACTAATTTCAGGAATGAGTCAGTCCAAAAAATAAAATTTAGTTCACCAAGACTTTATTTCACCGGATTAAAAGAACCTGATTCAACTTGATTTACAAGAACCAGATAACATAATTATATTATTTATAAAAATCTAAATAATGGAATTACAAAATACAAATTCTTAATAAAAATATTCACATTAATAAATAAAATGAAGTTCAAATTTTATCTTCTCGAAGAGCTATGTATAAAAAAAACTTAATTGCAAGAAGCACGTCATGATTTTCAATTTAAGAGCATGTACGAACCAAAAAAGACAAACTACCTATAATTTCAAGGCATAAAAGAAAGTTATTTAACTATAAATAAATGTGTATGGAGGATGTCGATGATGTCCACCATTTATCAATACTTATCCTACAACATGCATACGCATGGATATGGTTGGTTTCCATCATTCTAAATTATAATAATCGGAAGCTCCTTGGCACCATTCTCGTGCTTTATTTTTCTTAATAATCGAAAAGACGTATAATATCATGTATATCTACGATTGTATAGTCAAGTGCCTCGTACGTACGTTAGGCTTTATTTAAACATGTATATCAGTATATGTAATGTATTCTTTCTACATGTTACGCTTACGCATGGGATCAAGTTGGACTAAAAAAACAAAAAAAAAAAAAAAGTTGGACTATATATATTTATACTACCTAGCTTAAGCACATTCGTCTTAAACCGAATAAATATGTGTTACATGACATCAAACCACCGTCCCTTTCTATAATATCATTGAATCTTTAGATCTTTTCATTACAATCACAAAAATTATGAGTCACCAAACAAGATCCACCGGCCTGTGCATAAGCATCCCACATCGGCACATCCACTATTTGCCCTTTTTTTTTTTTTCTTTTTTAGATTGCTCAAAAATCTTTTCTCACACAAGAAAACAAAAATATTAATTTCTTTTTTTGGTAATATCAGTGATGTCACATACAGTCCACGTGGCGGCAATTTCAATCAACGTGACGTTGCTATGTTTTGTGCGGGGGTCGTATTACTAGCGACGCAAGAAGATATTTGTAGAAACCAGTGGAAGGACGACACGTGTTCAGGTTCATGAATCGGTTCGGTTAGGAGATCACGACTGTCTCACCGCCCCAACGGTCTGTAGCAAATTAAAAAGGGCGGTTGGTGATGACACGTGTCTTCAATCATTCCATTACATACTGGTGTTGGTCGATGTTACTTACCCACAGGCCCACAGCTAAAGCCTTACTTTTTGTGTTCGTTTCGACTACGACTTGGTTTCCTTTTATAGAAACTGACTTATTTTATGTTTTTCGTATAACTAACAACAAAATAAACTAAATTAACAACAACAACAAAAGCCCTGTATGGCGAAAAAAAAAATAAATACAAAAACACAAAAGCTCTGTATAATAATTTATTCGATATTTTCTAATTTGGTTTAGAAAAACTAATCAAAATAAAACTTATCAAGCATGAATTAGTAATTTAGTATATGATACAGTACTTATATTCGTTAGTTTTGGTCTGACTTTGTTTTCTCCGTTAAATAGTTAGGAAGTTTGGATCAAGTAAACCTGCCACGTTTATTGGCTTATTGTTGTGACTTAAATCACTGGACATTGTTTTGATTTGGTTTGACAATTGGTTGTTACACTAAATGTACATTTAAACATTTGTACCATATGATCATATGTTTATATACCTATGAAGAAATCATGCATGTGACAAAAAAAATATTTGTAGATTTGATATTTCTTTATATTTTGTGTTCAAATAAATAAAGAAATATATATATATATATATATATCTCATGTTTCTAAGTTAAGTTTTAATTTTTCCAATTTAGCTAGGATTATTTTCTACTTTCTGATTTGATTATGATTCTTCTTAATTAGCGTTCGAACAATGAATCTGCATACAATCTTGCAAAATTGGCTCACATGCTTGCGATGGAGTGTGCTTTTTCGTTAAATCAATCCCCAATTGTATCCTTCCTTTTAAATTGGTTAACAAATACTCCCTCCGTATTTTATTAATTGTCGTTTTAGAATTTTTATTTATTTATATTATATGTCGTTTTTAAATTTCTATACAAAATTTATTATTTTTTAATGTTTTATAATGTTTATAAAACATTAAAAAGTAATAAATTTTGCATATAAATTTGAAAACGACATCTAATTCAAATAAATAAAAATTCTAAAACGACAATTAATAAAATACGGAGGGAGTAACGGTTTATGAAAAGTAAAAAAGTAATGCGAAAGGCATTTAATAGGAGATGCAATAATGATTCACAGCGAGAGTCTCAAAAGTCAAAACTATGCTAAATTCTCCAACGGCCACTTGACGGGACCAATAATTATATATATCTGAAACGAAAAACCATCACTTGTTGCTATTGGTCAAGGTACTGCATCTTCTCTGCTACTTGTTGCACTTGCAACTTGCAACTAATAACACATTAAATTTTTTCAAGGTGTTACGTTGATATATATGTACCATTAGACTGTAACTTTTTTATAGGTAAACTCTAGAGGATGTAATGATGTTTTGTACAATCTGTTAATATTTGTTAAGTGTGAAATAACAAGATATGTGTTTTTTCTTGTGTAAACTGTAAAGAGTGTATACAACTATTAACTATACATGCTTTTCCTTGTTTTTTTTTCGTAGATCGTAGCTTTATTAGTGGAGGATTTTGACTTGTGGACTATGGTTCAAATATGTGTGTAAATATTATAGTGTGTGTAATTCAAACAAAATCAAAACAGTTTCCGTTTAAAAAGAGAAAAAAGCCCATTAAAAATGAAAAGGCCTCAATAGAATAAAGCCCATTAAAAACTTGTCTCTCTCTCTCTCTCCGTTGCCGGCTCCTTCCTCTGGTTCCTCTCAGTCTCTTTCTTTTTTGATAAATCTCTCAGTCTCTTTCGCTGTAAACCTCGCTTACGAATTTGCTTTCGAGTGATTTCTGAATGATGCGAAGACTCGTCTCCTGTTTTGTCCGTTCTAGATTCTACTTGCATATATCCACAACACCACCACAAAGGTCCGCACTTTTCTCTCGTCTGTTAAGTTCTCGTCTAGATTCTATCCAAGTCGACAAAGTCTCCTCATTTTCGATACATTCATTCTGTTCTACGACTTTTATAGACCCAGAATTTGAAATTAGCCGTAGAGAGAAGGATTCCGAAGATCAATCAGTGGTTTATTGCAAGGAAAATGATATTAGAACAAAAGGTTCTAGTCATGCGGTTGGAATCTTACACGAAGCTATAATGGCGAATTTGAATGCGTATGATGAAATGGAAAAAGCCCTTGATGAATCTAATGTCGATTTAACAACTCCTGTGGTGTGCAAGATCTTACAAAGGCTTCAGTACGAGGAAAAAACGGCTTTTCGATTCTTCACTTGGGCTGGACATCAGGAACATTACTCACATGAGCCTATTGCTTATAATGAGATGATTGATATACTGTCAAGTACTAAGTATAAGAACAAGCAGTTTAGGATTGTGATTGATATGCTTGATTACATGAAGAGAAACAACAAAACCGCGGTTCCCACCCATGTTTTACTGGAGATTCTCAGGAAGTACTGTGAGAGGTATTTGACTCATGTTCAGAAATTTGCCAAGAGGAAACGGATTAGAGTGAAGACGCAGCCGGAGATCAATGCTTTCAATATGCTTCTTGATGCTCTGTGTAAGTGTGGTTTGGTAAAGGAGGGTGAAGCTTTGCTTAAAAGGATGAGGCATAGTGTTAAACCTGATGCCAATACATTCAATGTCTTGTTCTTTGGGTGGTGTAGAGTCAGGGACCCTAAAAAGGCGGTGAAGCTGCTTGAAGAGATGATCGAAGCTGGTCATAAGCCGGAGAATTTCACTTATTGTGCTGCCATTGATACTTTCTGCCAAGCTGGAATGGTGGATGATGCAGCTGAATTGTTCGACTTTATGATAAACAAAGGCTCTGCAGTTTCTGCGCCAACCGCAAAGACTTTTGCTTTAATGATTGTGGCCTTGGCAAAGAATGATAAAGCAGAGGAATGCTTTGAGCTAATTGGGCGTATGATAAGCACGGGTTGCCTTCCTGATGTTTCAACATACAAGGACGTAATCGAAGGTATGTGTATGGCTGGGAAGGTCGAGGAAGCGTACAAGTTCTTGGATGAGATGAGCAATAAAGGTTACCCGCCTGATATAGTCACTTACAATTGCTTTCTTAGGGTACTGTGTGAGAATAGAAAGAGTGATGAAGCACTTAAACTTTATGGAAAAATGGCAGAGTCGCGTTGTGCTCCCAGCGTCCAAACATACAACATGCTAATATCTATGTTTTTCGAAATGGATGATCCCGATGGAGCATTTAATACTTGGAAAGAAATGGACAAAAGAGACTGTGCTCAAGACGTTGAAACCTACTGTGTTATGATCAGTGGGCTTTTCGACTGTCACAGAGCTAAAGAGGCGTGTTTTCTTCTGAACGAAGTTGTGAACAAAGGGCTCAAACTGCCTTATCGGGCGTTTGACTCTTTTTTGATGCAATTATCGGTGGTTGGTAACCTCAAGGCAATCCATAAGCTCTCTGAACATATGAAAAAGTTTTACAATCATAGTATGGCGAGGCGTTTTGCACTCAGTGAGAAGAGAAAAAGTACAAAACTCAGAGGGAAGTGATGGGAACCACTCTCAGAGGTGTGATGCAAATTCTGTGATGATTCATTGCCTCGAGAGGAGCTCTACATGATTATGATTCCTGGTGAAATTTCATCCATCACCTTCTCCTATTCTGGACCAAGAAGTCATGGTCCCGAAAAACAAAGAATCCGGGTCAGTTGTCTAATGGTCATGTTTGTTTCTTTGTGAATGCTCTCACAGCGCACAATATGTTTAACTTGTTCGCCTATAGTTGTTGTATTTAACCATTGCGTACACAGAGCAGAATTGTGTATGATCCCTTAGCATTCCGTTAATGAACGCAACAGGCCTGTTTTTGCTCTCTGAATCTTGCGACTTTTGAATTTGATGGGAGACTGTTGAAACAATTTGATGCTAGAACAGTGTGGCTTCATCGTTCAGCTAAGAAAACGAGGTTTCACTATCACCAGTTCTGGTAACGGGTTCGAGTCTCAAGAACTCTTGGTAAAGACATGACAGTTCGTCTGTCAGCATTTGGTGAAGTACCGTACAGTTGAAAATATGAAAACCGATTTGGTATTCTGTACCGGTTTAGTGTAATCAGCATACGGTTTAGTTGTATGAATCTTTCTTGTAGAAAATAGGCAAATAGGTTTAGTTTAGTTACGATAGGTTCGAAACTGAAGAAGGCTTCTCTCCTAACGACCAATAGAACAAATGAAGTTGGTTATGGCTCCTTTCCCAACTAACTCTGTTTTATTTTTTTTCCTACTAAACTTTACCAGCAAATTATTTTGTTTTATGCTTAAAGAAAAATAAAATAAAACAAATTGGAGTGATGTTCGAATAATCAAATCTCTCACGGAACATTCAATGTAACCGATCCTGTTTTTAGTCCTGAAAGTACGAAACCTATAAAGTTCCGTTTTGGACAAGAGAGAATTAATGACGTGCTTGGAGACCAAAATTGTGACCACCTTTTTTTAATTTTTACGATTAAATGTTTGACCACATAAGAGTAAATTATTAATTTATGTCTTCAATTCCATATACCTTCTATTTTACTTGCAATTTATGTACATAATATATTTAATTTATTGAAATTTTTATACTAAGAAAAAACTCCCATTGTGTAATTTGTAAAACAAATTAGTCCTTTTTTAATAAAGTTAATAGTATATTTATTTTCTACTTTAAGTTTTACTACTAGTAAAAAAAAACATAATTAACTATTTGTCCGATGATCCCTAATCTAGTCAGTTCGATCAAGTTAGTTGTTAATGCTTCGGTGTTAGAAAGTTGAATTAACTTAGTTGAAAAAAGTTAGTTGTATTGTCTCCACGTTGGCCTATATTCTGAAATTAAGCTTAGAGAAAACGTTGATTAGGTCTGAAAGGTTATCAGAACCTATCCATTAATATTTATATGACCTGCCATTTAACCAGAAGTCCACAACATTTTTTTTTGGTGAGACCAGAAGTCCACAACATTGTTACCAAACTCTCTCATTTTCCTCATGTTTATCTTTTTTTTTTTTTTTTGGATTTCATTTTCATAATTAACTATGTAATATTGATATTTCAAAGTTCTCCTAATTAAGCATTTAATCAGCATCCCCCATGGCCCCATTAACTAACACAGGATGGAATAACAAAGATCTCATGATAAATTAATGTTTCTAAAAATTGCCCATGAGATATATTTTATTCGCTGAGTTTTTTCTTATACCCGATATATATAGCAAAAGTAAGGGCTTGACTGGTTTAATCGCAGCGGTTGCGGTTGCGTTTGCAGGAGTTTGCGGAAGCGGATGGTTGCGGTTTCAAGCGTTATTTAGCGTTTTGATCGACTGGTTTGGCGGTTGAAAACGGATGCGTTTGCGGGAGATTTATGACTGGTTGTTCAGCGGTGTACGATAGCGGTAAACCAAAAAATACCGAAATAAATATAATATATAATTGTGAAAAAGTATAAAAACACCAAAAACTATATTTATGAAAAAGTATAAAATTTTAAACATGATTAAAAATTAAAAATCATAAATAATTACTAAATAATTATTCAAATATTGAATAAATAACTTTTAAAGTGAAACACAAATAATTATTAATATTGAAAAATTAAAGTTAGAGAATAATTATTGTTTAAAATTTAATGTGAATATATATAAGATTTGATAATGTATATTTTAATTTATATATTTCCTTTTTTGTTTCTTTCCTTTTTTAAACCAACCGCAACCGCCCGCAACCGCAAACGCTTGCGGAAAAGAGCTTTTGAAATCTAGCGATTTAGAGCGGCCTGAAGCGGTATACAGCGAATTTTATGATTGTTGTCAATCGCTAGCAACCGCAACCGCCTGCTACCAACCGCTAGGCGGGTGATAGCGAGAGAACCAATCAACACCTAAGTAGTTTATAATCAAAATTTAATACTTCTATATGTATCTATAAATGTTTGATTAGAGAGAATAATAATTATAATAAAATAAAAGAAAATTAATCTATGTGTGCCTAAAATTATATGTGTGTATATTTATTAATTAGTTATAAGATCAGTTCTAGAAACAACAATGTGAGTTAAGGATAATGATATTTATTAAATGTAAAATACGTAGATTGCCCAAGATTACACAAACGTAGATGAGTATTGGTGGCTTGAAGTAGCGGGTGTAGGTTAGAAGTTAGAAACAAACCTTAAATTAAATACTATACGAAGAGACGTTGAGAGGTTAACGAAATTCATCCCACACCAAGCAATCTCTACCCTTATATTCTATAAATTAATTATATAGTATTCAATAAATATTCTGAACTAATTTAAATCTTAGTTATAGAAATAAAGAAAATAGAAAGGTAGATTACTTAGAAGAAGGTGTTGTGTTGGTTAGGGAAGACGTTGGCATCAGTCGCCGGTAAAGAGGTCCGTCCAAACCCTCCCGTCTCTCTAACGGATTTTATTTATTTTATTTCTTTTCATTTAATTTATAAATGTATATTGTATACTTTCTATAATATAGAGTATATATATTGTATACTTTCTATAATGTAGACTATATATATACGTGCAGGTGCTCTTCAGCTTTCTTCTTGTTCCCACATACCCATCTTCCCCAACCTTTCCCAAAACAAACTTAGGGTTTTCTTCTGTACGCCAATATCTATACATATATGTAAGTAAAATACATGAACGCACCAAAATATTAGCGAATGTTATTGATATAGCATCTGTGTGTGTTTCTTTTCTTGTGATATTTTTTTTCTCTTTGTTCTTGTATTGATTTGGATCGGTACACTTAGTTAGATATATATAATAAGATAGATCGGCGTAAAGAAGAAAAGGATCATGTGCAGTAGAGGCCATTGGAGACCAGCGGAAGACGAGAAACTCAAGGATCTTGTCGAACAATATGGTCCTCATAATTGGAACGCCATAGCCCTCAAGCTCCCTGGTCGATCTGGTAACTATATCTTCTAGGATTGGTCCACATATACAAAACTAGGGTTTGATATATATATGTATATATTGGTTGTATGTTAATTTAACTGTGTTGATATATACGCAGGTAAAAGTTGTAGATTGAGATGGTTTAATCAATTGGATCCGAGGATTAACCGAAACCCTTTCACGGAAGACGAAGAAGAAAGACTTTTAGCGGCTCACCGGATCCATGGAAACAGGTGGTCCATCATCGCAAGGCTTTTCCCCGGAAGAACGGACAACGCCGTCAAGAACCATTGGCATGTCATCATGGCTCGACGCACACGCCAAACCTCTAAGCCACCGCGTCTTCTTCCCTCGACTACTTCGTCTTCTTCTTTAATGGCGAGAGAACAGATCATGATGAGTTCTGATGGTTATCATCATAATAATAATAACTCCGGTTATCGGAAGAGAATACTCGGAGACGTTATTAATTATCCTTACCAGTTCTCTCATATCAATCATCTTCAGTTCCTCAAGGATTTTTTCACCGGAAAGGTCGCTTCAAATGCCAAAGGTAAACTCAAAATGATGGAGAAGGGTCCATTTTCTATAGATGTTGCATGTTCATACGAGTCTTGCACGGATAACGGATTATTGATGAAAATATTATGTCAAATTTTGCAAAGGGATTCTTAATTACTCTTTTTTCCCCCTTTAGCGGATTTTTTTCATCGCATAATCAATATTGTGACAATAGTCCATGTTCTTCATGTAGTCATGTAAAAATATACTATGATTTTCCGTACGTAGATATCTATGTCTTTATACGCGTATAGTATACATATATAGTTGCAATCCACTGTCCACACATATATATGTTCTAGATCTAACACGTTAATATTCTTTTCAAATGCGATTGCAGCGAACCAGAGTAAAAAACCTATGGAGTTCTACAATTTTTTACAAGTAAACACGGATTCAAGCAAGAGCGAGATTATTGATCAAGATTCAGATCAAAGCAACCCCAATGAGTCGGACAACAAAAACGAAAGCCGTGTTCCTTTCTTCGACTTTTTGTCTGTTGGAAATTCTGCCTCCTAGGTTTAGCTTCAATTTCTAGCTTAAATATTTAGTCCGTATACGTACGAGACTCTAGATCGTTAGCATGTATGTTTGATGTGTAAAATCACTAATTAGCGAGCTCTTGTCTGCGAAAAATGTGAGAAAAAGACATAATGTTTATTTAGCCATGCACACTACACATTCTCGATGTCTGTGTATTTTCATCGGGGTGTTACCTATCAAAGTTATCAGTACCTTGGAAATTTACTTGCTTGATATCTCTTTTATGAGAATTGAGATGAATAACATGTTTAGATATCTAAGCATATAAATCTGTAACCAAAAAAGAATCATATAAATCTTATGTGGCGGCGTTCTTTGTTTGGAATGAAAACGGTTTTTAGATAACTCAAGAGAACAAAAGATATGTCGTGTAACAAAGAAATATATGCATTTACATCTGCGGACTAATCAAATATATCGCTTACGGTCAAGATCATGCACGAATGAAACTCCTTCATTCATATAGTTCCTTGCAACCTATTCATAACTTATGTGAACCAAATAAATTAGAAAATGTTGGCTGAAATAAATATATGATGGAATAAAAGAAAATTTTCATCATATACATTCAAATTTTTAGAAAAAATGTCATTCCTCTATAGATCGCGATAATTGTAAATTAGTGGAGAGGTTCCTGAATTTCACGTAATCTATATATCAACCTTAAGAAAAATTCAACATACTCTTTCAAAAATGTTTTCCTTGTTAAATTAACTCATGACTTTCATCTTTCCGTTAGTAAGCGTTATTCAATATTGGAATGTTATACATATAATTTTTCTTTCTAATGGTGAAGTATAATAACGGAAAGACGAAATGGATGTTGGAGTATAGATATGATTAAGTTAGGCGTAGTTATCAGCCACCAAGAAAGCTATTCAAGGTAGCAAATAACACACCTTATATACTCTTATATAGTCAAAAATACAAAGATACAAAATGAAGTAAAATTAAATAATTGGATGTAGTTGCAGATAACAAGCACACATATTGACAGTTGACACGACTTATAACCACAACTTATAGTTTGTTTTCTTAACCAAGCCTCTTCTAATTTCAATTTTATCCATTGGAAGTATTTTATCACAAATGTGTGTATATATGTATCAAATTAATTTTTTTGGAACTGTGAATCTGTAACTGTTTCTCGCGCTTTTAGAATTTCCGATTCTCATTTTAGTTCTGAAACAAGAAAAAAGAAAAAACCCCCTTCCATACAAACTAAATACACAAAGAGACGAAAAATACACAAGTCAAAGCTTCAATTTAGAAACTTTTGGGCCAAAAAGTAAAATTGAGAAGAGCTTAAGGGTTAACTTGCAATAGCTGACATATACAAGTGATGCGTAAGTTGACACATGTGTGAGAGCCCTCCTCTATATCGCCGTCACGGAGCCCTATATCGCCGGCTGATCTCGTCGCACGTGGTGGTCATCAACGGTCGGTCCCTGAGTAAAAGATGAAAAGACAAAAAAATAAAAAATCCTCGTAGTGCGTTTGTTGCGAACGCCCAACTTTGGAAAAACGCGTTTCGTTCTGGCGTTTTGGACCGTGTAACTGTAACTCCGTCTAGATCGTAATTAACCCACAGCAAAATTGAACACATTCTCAAGTTTGAAAGAGTAAAGATTACGCACGGGGGAATCATCGTCTTCCTCTTCCAAGCGTCAAATCAAATCAAAGCCGAGATTTAGAATTTTCTCTAGTTCGAAGAAACCGCCATAGATAATGGCGACGAAGGCGGCTTCGTCGTCTTCCAGCCTCCCCAAATCTGGAGCCATCTCCAAAGGCTACAATTTCGCTTCCACTTGGGAACAGGTAATCACACAATCCGAGCTCCAGATCCCGCAACTGGATCCAGGAAAATTCATTGATGAGTCTAGTTTCCGGTGTCTCTGGATATGGATCCTTTGTTCAGATAAAATGGTTGGATCTGAATGATGCTCTGTTTGTTGAGAATTATACTGAATTTGTAATGTGGTTTACTTCCCGTTGCAGAGCGCTCCTTTGACAGAGCAGCAACAAGCATCTATAGTTTCTTTATCACACGCAGTAGCTGAGCGGCCATTTCCTGCTAATCTTGTGAGTCTGGGGTTCTCAGTTTTCGATATTGTTGAGTGTTTTCATTTTTTTGTTTGATGTCAGTGGTAGTTCATGGTTGTAGGTACATGAGCATGTTCACCGTCCTGAGAATGGATTGTCTGTCTCAACAGAGGACACCAACTTGGGGGATTCTGGAGCTATTGAAGCTGTTTTGGTTAATACAAATCAGGTAAAATCTCTTGTCCTGCAATTTTGATATTCCAAGGATTTGTGACGTCTGTGGAGAAAGATTATGCTTAGCTGATCTGAAAATAAGTTTTTATGCGGTACTATAGCAGTTGCATTTGTATTTGTGGGCATCCCTTTTCTTGCATCTCGATATGTGTACTAATGCTTCTTCATTTCGACATATGCTGTTTTCACTACAGTTCTACAAATGGTTTACTGATCTTGAATCAGCGATGAAGTCTGAGGTTAGTGATAGTCATGTTGTTCCTAGGCTAAAAGTTAGGACACATTACTTGAAATGTGTCTAAAAGATTTGTTATTTTTGGACGTAGACAGAGGAAAAATATCGGCACTATGTCAATACTTTAACCGAACGCATCCAGACGTGTGATGATATACTTCACCAGGCAGGTTTCCACTAAGTTTTTCACATTCCTGTGGTCTTACCTTGCCCATAAAATATAAGGCATCTGCTTCATTATTGACCTTAGAATTTCTCCTGTGCAGGTTGATGAAACACTTGACCTATTTAATGAACTGCAGCTTCAACATCAAGGAGTAACAACAAAGACTAAAACTCTTCATGATGCATGTGACCGACTGGTATTGTTTTCTGTCTTTTACGTTGCATGATGATTATTTGTATCTCTTAATCTCTTGCATGTTTTTCCCTCATACCTGCTATATATATATTCAAATGACAAATAAAAGATGCTTAATGCATCATGGTTGAGCTAGAGTTTCTGACTCGCTATTTGATTGTTGTAGTTTTCTTGCCTGAGCTAATTTTCGTTTTCTTCCACCTTGTATAGTTGATGGAGAAGCAGAAATTGATGGAGTTTGCAGAAGCTCTAAGGAGTAAGCTCAACTATTTTGATGAATTGGAGAATGTAAGATTTAAATTCTGGCCAACCGACATAATTTTTGCCACATGTTTAAGTATCAGTGTGTAGTTGCTTCAGATCGTGCTCTTGTTTTGCTCATTAAAGTAATCTATATGAATTCTGGCCTACCTGGGGTACTTTAGATCTTAGTGTATGTTTCTTACTGAATACTGGTTGTAAACTTAAGAGGAAATATCTCAACAAGGTGTTAAGCTGCCCTAATATCTCCTTCTTCTTTCTTTTTTTTTTTCGCAGATATCCTCTAATTTTTATTCACCAAATATGAATGTATCAAACTCAAACTTTCTCCCACTACTGAAACGACTGGATGAGTGCATATCGTGAGTAAACAATGTTGCATTCAATATTTTGAAATTTGCATTCACTACTTGGCAATTTTCTAGAAGATTGCCAGCCTTAATTTCTTCCATCTCCCTTGAGGTGACTGTAATATGTCTCTTTTACCTTGAATTCTGTAGGTACATCGAAGATAATCCTCAATATGCAGAGTCAAGTGTTTATTTACTCAAATTTCGTCAGCTTCAGGTACTACGAAAAGCCCTTACTGTCTCTGTCTCTCTTCCCTCTTTCTCTCTTACAGAGAGATGCATGGATTTAAGTTCTTACGCATGCACAAACTCATACACTGTTTCCAGAATTTATAGGAGAGATTAGTATCTTGTAATTTTTTTATAAAGAAGACTAACATTTATATATTTTACAGTCACGGGCCTTGGGCATGATTCGAACTTACATCCTTGCAGTGCTTAAAACGGCTGCTTCTCAGGTAAATTTTCTTTGTAATATGCATGATTTCTTGCACAGCTTACAATAAGCATGTATATAGTTCTCGTAAGACATAATATGCAGGTAGAGTGATTTTGAGGTTATGCCTAGTTTCCCTAAGTAATACATGTTAATTCCATTGCCAGGTTCAGGCAGCATTTCGTGGGACAGGTGGAAACAAAACATCTGTCTCGGAGGGTGTCGAGGCATCTGTTATATATGTTCGCTTCAAGGCTGCTGCAAGTGAGGTGATACCTTTTGATTTTCTTCCTATGTTAGTGCAGAAATGTTACGGTCATAATATTAGATACGTGAACAATGAAAATTAGCTTTTGTAGCATTATTCGATGTCAATTTTGCGAGTTTGGTATTGAGATGATGACATGGTGATATTTTCTTTCTTATGACATTGAACAAAAAAAATAATTGGTCCAGCTTAAACCTGTATTGGAAGAAATCGAGAGTAGGTCAGCAAGGAAGGAATATGTCCAAATTCTTGCAGAATGCCACAGACTATACTGTGAACAACGGCTCTCGCTTGTGAGTTCATTTTCTGGAATACAATATGGTTTAGTTTCTATCTGCAAGTAACTAAAATTGCCTGTTTACTGTTCATTTCACATTATCAGGTCAAAGGCATAGTTCACCAACGAGTATCCGATTTCTCCAAGAAAGAGGCACTGCCATCTTTGACTAGATCGGGTTGTGCATATCTGATGCAGGTATATGAAGGAAATTTAAGGGACGAACACCTCGCTTATTCATGAGGGATTATAGGAGCTATGTCAGTTTAGTAGAAAAGGCCATTCCTACCATCATAAGGGATAGAAACATATAGGAAAATAAGAATGTTAATTTAGCTGTTAATCTGTGCGATTTCAAAGGTCAGACGAGGGTCTGTTTGAGAAAGACAACGGCTGGATTTTGCTAATGGAATTTGTTTTTGCAAAACATGAAATTACTGCAACACACGTCTTAACCTCCATTATAAATTTCAGGTTTGTCATATGGAGCATCAACTGTTTACTCATTTCTTTCCAGCATCATCAGAAGAAGTTTCAAGTCTGGCACCTTTAGTGGATCCTTTGTAAGTTTTTATATGCCATGCTGTATATTTAACCATCTCTGTTTCTATTCAATTTAACAGTAATGATTTTTGGTGCCTTTTATACTGAGATATAGACAGCTAATACAGACTGCATTATTTTTAGCCATAAGCATCTAATATATCTACTTGAATATTTAGTAATTGAGAAGTTACTAATTTATTCTACTTCTTGTTCTCATTAGCGTTCACCAAATAATGCACAGTCGAAAATTCATCCCATCACTATTGTTAATTGTGAATCGGGAACCTAATTTTGTCGTCATTGCCTCGATAAAATATTCTTGATTTTGTTTATACTAGTCTCTATATCTTTGTTTAGAGATGGGACATTGTTATAGTCTGTAGATCCACCACGCTGTAGTCCACATTTTTAAATCTGATTATGACTTCAAGTCTAGGATCCAGAAAATATGAGTAAGCGTAAGTGATGATTGTTTTCGTTTGTTATATCTATTGCGGTGCATCCAATTTATCATATTTGCTTGTTCCTGAACAGGTCTACGTACTTGTATGACATTTTACGCCCAAAATTGATTCACGAAGCAAATATTGATCTTCTATGTGAGCTCGTTCATATCCTTAAAGTTGAAGTCTTGGGGGAGCAGTCAGCTAGACAGAGTGAACCCCTGGCCGGACTGCGGCCTACATTACAAAGAATTTTGGCCGATGTTAATGAGAGATTGACTTTCCGTGCCAGAACATATATTCGAGATGAGGTGTAGTATTTAACTTACCAGCAGATATTGGGATAGTTTTTCTACAAATTCTTTACCTGTGCCTTAACTTCCATATGTTTGGTCTTCACATCTGCGATTATGTAGAAACAGTAAACTTTGTATGATATCACCACTAAGACGAGTCACCCTACTACTGATAAGATGAAATTGTGTTATAACTGTGATACTGAACGACTTTTAAGTGAAGAAATTTGCTAGTTTCGTCTATGTTATTCTGTTTAGTCTTGGAGGACTTTGCTTTCCTTGAGTTGCTCTGTTTGAATCTCCTTCTTACTTCTGCAGATTGCAAATTATATTCCCACTGATGAAGATCTGGATTATCCTGCAAAACTGGAAGGATCTCCTAATACAACATCTGAAACTAATCTCAGGGTAGAATGAAATTCTCAAATTAGTTGTATGGGTTTGGTAATCTTTAGCTGTATACTTATATTCTAAGGTGCAGGATGATGAAAACGCTGATGTGTTTAAGACTTGGTATCCACCTCTGGAAAAGACTCTCTCTTGTCTATCTAAATTGTATCGTTGCCTGGAGCCTGCCGTCTTCACTGGATTAGCTCAGGCAAGACGATCAGTAACTCTATTGCTTTTTACTCTGTCAAATAAAAGATACCAATTCATGTTTAGGCAAACTTGTCTAACAAACCTTCTTCTGTTCCACAGGAAGCTGTAGAAGTTTGCTCTCTGTCAATTCAAGTAAGCAAGCTAGAAAGACAGATTTTCCTCGCCTTGATTCGTGTTCCTGTTTCAGTTGTCGTTATTTTCAATGGCATTATCAATTTTATCAAGAAGATGTGCCATTTTCTTGTAAAGAAATTTGTCGTTGTTTTTGTTTAATTTTAGTTACCAAGCTTTTACATCTGCTCCAGTCTACCGTAGTTAAGATGTCCTCATTATTTTGTCAAACTTGCAACAGAAAGCCAGCAAGCTTATCATTAAGCGATCAACTACAATGGATGGCCAGCTTTTCCTTATCAAGCATCTCCTTATCTTGAGAGAACAGGTTATGGCTGATCTAGCTTTAGTTTACTTCTTTTGCTATTAAGTCAATGATGTTAAACAAAATTTATCTTTTTGTTTCCAGATTGCCCCTTTTGACATAGAATTTTCAGTCACCCACAAAGAGCTTGATTTCTCTCATTTGCTGGTTAGTTTTGGGACATTCAAGTCTGCTTTGTGTAATAGATTTAAACCTTTCTTTCTTGCCTTTGAGAGGTGCTCATCATTGCTGCACATTTCAGATATTTTTTCTCCTTCAGTTTCTTTCTTTGCTGATAACTTTGCTAACTTTCTCCGATTATTAATGATAAAAATGTGGTTAGGAACACTTGCGAAGGATACTCAGAGGTCAAGCATCACTTTTTGACTGGTCTAGGTCAACCTCCCTAGCAAGGACCCTGTCACCTCGAGTCTTGGAGAGTCAAATAGATGCCAAGAAGGTTGGTGATTTTTCTCTTCCATGCACTATCAATTGCATATTTTCTTTTGCCACTCCGGTGTGTTAATCTACAACCCTGAGCATCTTTCTGCGAGACTGATGTACAATATTGCTTGAAGATTAAAAT
Source organism: Erysimum cheiranthoides (assembly GCA_011420285.2). Taxonomy (NCBI): domain Eukaryota; kingdom Viridiplantae; phylum Streptophyta; class Magnoliopsida; order Brassicales; family Brassicaceae; genus Erysimum; species Erysimum cheiranthoides. The sequence continues at coordinate 3,521,703 of CM022179.2, read as the reverse complement.
TTAATTCCATGGTCTGGTTAAAATTTAATTCCATGGTCTGGGTTATATTTCTGCCATGATAGTAGGCTCAGGAGATATGACAAGTTTTTTTTGTCAGTTTGTTGGTTGTATCTTGCTTACCTGGACGCCTCATTCTATGCTGGGTACTTGCATTACTTGATATGAATGGGAATGATGCGTAAGACTTTTTTTTCGCAGGAACTGGAAAAATGTCTTAAGACAACTTGTGAGGAGTTCATCATGTCAGTAACTAAGCTAGTTGTGGACCCTATGCTTTCATTTGTGACGAAGGTGGGTTTCTCTTTTCCTTTTTTTTATGGGAAAGTGTTTTCAAAGTTTTGTTAAAGATTCTAGACGTCATCTAAAATGTTTAAGTCAGCATCCTTTGCAGTGTTTGATTTTAAGTTGAATCAAAGACACATCCATCTATCTAATACAATGCACCAATAATGAGAAGAGGGATCTATCGTATCTTAAGAGTTTTTTTTTTTTGATAAAATCGTATCTTAAGAGTTTGCTCTCCTAATGGAATAGCGTTACAGTAATGCTATGTGTATACTTTGTATATTCCAGGTCACAGCCATAAAAGTTGCTCTTTCCACCGGAACTCAGAATCAAAAAGTTGATTCTGTCATGGCTAAGCCGCTGAAGGAACAAGCTTTTGCTACACCTGATAAGGTGGCTGAACTTGTTCAGAAGGTATGAGATAAATAATGTACTCTTTTGAGTTTTTTTTTCTTTCTTTTCTGCAAGGTATATATATCTTAGAAATAGAGATGGTAGCTATTTCGCGTTCCCTATTAAGCTCTGAAGGATGCAGCTTTCTTTACTGAGCCATGATATTGAAAACTCTGTTCATAGGCAGTTCTAGCCTCTTAAGTATTAACGAATATAGATGCCAGTGATCCCTTGAACATGCATTTGTTGCTCCTTAGATAATGCTCTTACGGTGGCTGAATCGATATAAAAAGAGAGAATTACCTTCATAACTCAGAATGCAAAACCACATCTCTCCATAGATAGGGACAGACTGATTCGTAATCACATGTATTTCAACCAGGTATATGCTGCAATACAGCAAGAGTTGCTTCCGATCTTAGCAAAAATGAAACTTTATTTGCAAAACCCATCAACAAGGATTATACTTTTCAAGCCGATCAAGTAAGTCCATTTCTCGAAAACCTGTGTAACTTTATCAACCGTCTTAATTATCTTTGGCTGGTTTCATATGTCGTGCTTGTTCTAATCCCTTGTGTCTGAACCCATTGCTAGTTTAAATACTAAATATCCATATTAAACTATGTGTATGTTTTATATACTTAAACTATGTATATGTTTTATATTCAGGACAAATATAGTGGAAGCTCATACCCAAGTGGAGTCCTTGCTCAAAGCTGAGTACTCAGCTGAAGACCAAGCCAATATCAATATGATCTCCATTCAGGACCTGCAAACTCAACTCGACAATTTCCTTTAAGGTCATGGCTTAATCAATGTTTTTGAAGTCCGAACTTGCTTATTCTTTTGTTTACTTTTAGCTATTTTACAAGAGTTCGCTTTAGAAGATAAAATATATTATTTTGTATCCAAGAACTCAATACATCTTGGTCTGATGGTCTCTACATTCAATCTATTTACGGCCAAAATGTGTAGATCTTATGCTTATTTAAATTAGTGTCAAGTTCTTGTTTGGTTGGTTGTTTGCTTCATGGATGATGATATATATACAGACAAACAAAACATGTACTATGTATTTGAAATCTTAAAAATAATCCTTTTTTCACCGGAGTTTCGAGACAAAAAAACAGAAGCAATTATATATATATATATATATATATCAATGTAATTGGGATTATATGGTATGAAGCGGGAGCATCTCAGGTGCCATATCGAAGAAAATTTCAAAAAATGGAATGGTGTACTTCCATGATTAGTCCACGCTCTAAAAGAGATTCGGACCCGACTTTAGGAGACCACTTTTTAAAGGATTACAATAATTATGAATTGTTTTTAGTTTTTAAAGGAGTATGGTTTAAACCGCTTATCATCATCATATTTGATTTGGTAGATATGATTTGTTGATTATTTGTTCTGATTGGGTTTAACGAGTAAAATACTTAGTGAGTGAAGAAAAACATGAAGAAAAAGTATAATGAATAATTAAAAGAAAAAATTACCAAAAAAATGGTCCGTTTTGGCTTTCAGCAATTATTTTCATATTTTAATATATTTTATTCGCTGGCCATTTTTAACTGCTAGCTGTCTATCTAGTTGATACTTTCAGTAGCGGTTTTTCCCTTTTGTTAAAGATTTTCTATTGAGACTTTCAGTGGTGTTTGTTATATCATTTTAGATCTTCTTTTTTTTTTTTTTTTTTTTTTTTTTTTTTTTTTTAACACGCATACTTTATTAAAACTAAGCAGAGTTGACAAATTCAGAGCGATAGAGCTCTGATATACATAATGGTACAACAGAATGAGAAATAAAATCAGAGTCTTCTAAACGCTGAGATTTTGCTAACAAATCTGCAGATTTATTCACTCGCCTTGAAGACCAGATAAACTCAATTGCTTCATATCTTTGAGCCCAATCTTTAATCTCTTCCAACCAATTAACACAATCAAATCTCTGACTTCTACCACAGATGAGATTAACCAGACCTTGACAATCACCTTCAAAGATTACACGCCGAAATCCCTTAATCCAAAGATTTTGCATAGCCAATAAAAGACTTTGACACTCTGCTTCAAGAGCTGAATGAACAAAAAAACCAGTAGCTTGAGCCGCTCCTTTGAATAACCCATTATCATCTCTGATAACCCAAGCTGCAGTGGCTCTTGTAGACTGATTAAGAAAGCTACCATCATAATTACATTTAATCCAACCTAATCTTGGTCTTGACCAACTTGCAGCTTGTCGTCTACCAGCTAAACCCCCATTTAAATTGTTTGGTCTTATAACCTGATCCACTAACCCTGTTCCTAACCATTCTTTTGTATTCCGAACCGCTTCATTGTAATCCTTTCTCCAGGAGGTAATCTTACGCTGAAAAACTAAATTGTTCCGACTCTTCCAAAGTCGCCATAGAATCCAAATCGGCAAATGAGCTTCAAAGAATTGATTATCTTTTGTACCAATCCATTCAAATAGATTCTTCAATTTATCTTCAAAAGAAATTAATGGATTAACCAGGCATGGAAGAGGGATGTTAGATGCACGCCAAACCTGTATAGCATGAGGACAAGAAAAGAAAAGATGATCAGTAGTCTCTTGCTCCGTAATGCACCTGCAACACAAATGGTTAGCCACAATATGTCTTCTTTGCATTTCCTCTCCAGTAGCTAAAGCTCTTGATAACATACGCCACAAAAAATGTTTTAACTTAGGAACAATTTTCAACTTCCAAATCTGACTCTTAAGATGTGGATCTCCTGCAGGGGGTAAAGCAACTGGTTCATTGTCAGGCAGATGAGATGCTAACCAATACCCCGATTTAACCGAATATACACCATTATCCGTATAATGCCATCCTAAGAAATCTCGAGACTGAACCAAACTAGTTTTTAAGGATAAAATATGATGAATATCCTCTGGATGAACCGTTTCTCTAATCAATCTTTCATTCCAACCACGCCGGTGAGGAAGTAAAAAATCTCTAACCAGAGGAACTTGGTGATCCCCTACAAGAGGTCTAGGAGGCCTTGGTGGATGTAAAGGAAGCCAGGGATCTAACCAAGTTTGAATCAGTCTGCCATTCCCAACAATAAATCTCAAACCACATTTCAGAAGATCACGACCTTTAAGTATAGATTGCCATCCAAAAGAAGGAGAAGCACCTCTCGGAGCATTAAGAATATTAGTGGTTGAAAAATAACGGCCTCTAAGCGTACGCGACATTAAACAATCAGGATTATGCAAAATACGCCAAGCCTGTTTGGCTAGCAAAGCATCATTAAATTTTTCAATATCCCTGAAACCCAAACCACCTTCTTTTTTAAGATACTTCAATCGATCCCAAGCAACCCAATGTGTTGAATGTCCAGAAGAAGGAGAATTCCACCAATAATTCGCCAGAATACGCTCAATGTCTTCACAAATTGTTTTAGGCAGCTTAAAACAATTCATTGTATAAACTGGCATGGCAACAGCAATGGATTTCAACAAAACCTCTTTACCACCTTGAGACAAAAACTTATTATTCCAGCCTTTTGTACGCTCCCGGACTTTCTCAACAATATACTGAAATAGCTCAACTTTCTTTCGACCAAACTGTTCTGGCAATCCAAGATATTTACCACACCCACCCGTATTGTGAATTTGAAGTAATCTCCTTATCTGAGTCTTCATAGAATCTTGAACACGATTCCCAAAAGTTAATGATGATTTCCTAGGATTAACCATCTGACCCGAAGCTTTTTCATACTGAAAAAGAATATCTTTAATAGCTCGACAAGAATGTATATTCGCTTGGCAGGAAAAAGTGAATCATCAGCAAAAAGCAAATGAGTAATAGGCGGACTAGCATTACTTATCTTAATGCCTCTGATCTGACCCTGAGCTTCTGCTCTTTTCATCAGATGACTAAGAACCTCAGCACACAAGATGAAAATATATGGAGATAACGGATCTCCTTGACGAATACCTCTCTCTGGTCGAATAAATCCTTTAGGAGAACCATTAATATTGACAGAAAAAGTGACTGTCCGAACACATGTCATAATCCACCCAATCCATTTAGGATCAAAACCAAACCGAATCAGGGTTTCATGAAGAAAATCTCATTCTAGTCGGTCATAAGCTTTTGTAATATCAGTCTTGATTGCCAAAAACGAGTTAGCACATCGCCGTTTTACTTTCAAAGCATGCATAACTTCATGAGCAATAATAACATTGTCTGAGATAACCCATCCCGGAATGAAAGCTGCTTGTTCCTCAGAAATAAGACTAGAAAGATGAGTCTTCAATCTCTCAACCAGAATCTTAGAAATGATCTTGTAACTAACATTACAGAGGGCAATTGGACGAAAGTCACTCAAATGACGAGGAGATTCGACTTTTGGTATCAAACACAAGTTTGTGTGATTCAGATCTTGATCAAAATTACCATTCACAAAGAAATTTTGTACTTCTTCCACAACTTGACCACTAATATCCTCCCAAAATCTCTGATAAAAGTCTCCTGTAAAACCATCAGGACCAGGGGCTCTTGTCCCATCTATATCAAAAACTGCTCTTTTAATTTCAGCTTCAGTAACAGGTTTAATCAAATCTGCATTTACCGCTGCACTTACTCTGTTCTCAAAACCATTAAAAACATGGTAATGATTATTCAGAGGGGTTAACTCACTTTTATACAGGTTGGTAAAGTAGTTTTGAGCAACTTCTCCAATACGAGTATCTCCAAAATGTTCCAAACCAGTATCATCCAAGATTGAATATAATCGATTGCGAGCTATACGATTCTTAGCTGAATTGAAGAAGAATTTAGTATTCTTATCACCACTTGAAAGCCAAGTTTTTCGACTCTTAAGTCTCCAAAATTCCTCTTCTGAATTATATTCACTTCTTAGCCGCATTCTCAAATCATGTAGATGCTGAGATGAAGAACCATTGGTATAAGCTATATCAATCTGTCTCTTAAGAAGATTAATCTCTTCTCTAGCATTAAATCTATTACGCTTCTTCCATTTGGAGATTTCTCTCCGACAATTTACAAGCCGAGACTGGAGACCATTAACTTGAACAGCACGAGAACCTTTCCAAGCATCTATCACAGTTTCTCTAAACCCTTCTCTCTGAAACAATCTGCCATCAAACCTAAACTGACCAACTCGCTGTTCAAAATCACTAGAAATAGTAGTAACAACAGGTCTGTGATCAGATTCAATCAACTCCAAAAACACTGAATGAGAAGCCGGGAATTGAGCAAGCCACTCATTATTCACCAAAGTACGGTCAAGGCAGCAAGCAATATCATGACGATAACGTTTACCAACCCAAGAGAAAGGGTCACCAGAAGCTTTTAAATCGCTAAAATCACAAACCTGAAGCATTCTTCTAAAATCTACAAAGGAACTTTCAGGTCTTTGATTGCCACCCTTCTTCTCATGATTACCCTTAATCTCATTGAAATCTCCAATAGCCATCCAAGGACCAGTTCTAGTTACTGCAGTTCTTTCCAATCTCTCCCAAACCAAATGACGTAAGGATGGGTTTGGATGCCCATAAACACAAGTCAAATAGAAACCCAATCTATTAACTTTAACATACGTATCTACAAGGTTGGGAGATTGATACAAAACAGAAACTGAAATACAACTTTTCCACATTAGAGCCATTCCACCACTTAAACCAACAGGAGGCACTGTTACAATCCTATCATAACCCAAGTCAGCACCAGTATCCCTAACATAATCATCCTGCTGTTTTGTTTCCATAAGGCAAATGATGTCTGGAGAATAAGTCTTCTTAATCTCCTCTAGACGTCGAACTGCGAGGTCATTGTCCAGTCCTCTACAGTTCCAAGCGGCTGTCTTCATGGGGGAAGTGGTGGATTAGGGCCCACCGCGCCTCTCACTGGTTTGGTTCCATCTGAGCCGAAACCACTGCTTTGACCATCATCACGAGCTTGAACCTTCTTGGGAACAGATTGATCCATATCCTGATGAGCTCTCTTTCGCTTCCCATTGTCATTTCCAGTTTGAATCAGAAGAGTTTCAACCCGAGATGATGCACCTGTATCCACATTAGTCACAAAAGATGGATAAATGGATATGTTAAGAGCATCATCATCACTAGATGGAGAATTGTAACCCTCCAAAATGTTATGGTTAGGATCAATATCATCAGGATCCTCAGCAGCAGGAGCTTCCTCAGGGCCTACATCATCACCATCTCTAACTTCCTGACGATGCACCGCAAGACCCCTCACAGCCTCATAAGCAAAGATGTAACCATCTGGATCATCTGCCATAGCTTCAACACGGTTAACTTGAACACCATTCTGAGGAGGCAGACCTAACTGGAGATCATCATCTTGATCTTCATCATCATGAAGTTCTCGGATAACAACACCTTGATTAGGACGGAAAGCAGGAGCCTGGTCATCACCTACATCTCCATCATCATCATCGCCACGAGCTTCACCACCATTCTGAATCAGACAAGCACCTGAATCATGAGTTAACATGCCACAAACTTCACAAAATCCTCTGAGACGCTCATAGCGAAAACGCAGCAAAGTGTTAACGCCAATCACAAATTGAAAATGTCTCTGAAATCGCAAAGGGATCGCCACATCCCAATTGATTCTAACACGAACAAATTCCACACGAGCAACTGCACCATCATCATAGTCTATCTCTATGAAATCGCCCATCGCACGCCCAATGTGAGCCACCACTTCACGGGTCATAAACTGGAGAGGAATGCCACGAATTTGAATCCAAAACGGAATGGAATTGATCAAAGGAAGCACCGGAGACCATCTCTGCAGAATCAGCATCCGATCATTGAAAGCCCATGGTCCCCGTCGGAGAACTGACTCCAAAGCCTCCTCCGATGGAAAAATGAATTGAAATCGATGGCCCTCCACAATTCGACCATGGACCAACCCAGCAAGACCCCAACTACAAGGCAAAGAAGCAACAATGGAGCGTAGGTTTTGACGGCTCGGGATCGTTGGACGGCCAATGATGACAAAGCGATTCTCTGCCTCCGCTTGAGCCACAACGTCAATTGGAAGCGGAATGGGAGCATCATCAAAACCCAAGTTGAGATCTTGGACAGCCCGTCGGAGATTATCAGCCATCTTGAAGAAATTTTTGTAAAATCGAAGAGGGAAAAAACTATTTGCCGGAGAGTTTGATAAGATTTGTGTCGGAAGAGAGACATGCAACAACTCTTTATATAGAACATCACCCAAATCCCTAAAAGAGTAGACATCGTGGTGGATCGTGGGATTCACCACGGAGATAACCGCCGAGAAGTGGGTGTATGGTGAAGAAAACCGCTCCCCTCTCCCGACGAAACTGCTGGAAACCGTCACGAGGACGATAAAAGAAATGAAAAATAACCGTTTGAAAATCGCCAAATTAATCGCCATCAGAGAGAAAATTAATCGCTTTTTAATAATTAGAATTGTTTAGATAGAATTTTTCTTTTTTCTTTTTTTTTTTTTTCCTGTCATCATTTCAGATTAAAAAATATATTATCAGTTTAACAAATGCAAAAGACATAAAATTAGACATAAAAAATTGAGCTTTACGTTGAAAACAAAATGTCGGATAATAAATAACTTAAAATTTGCGTATCCGAATTTTTGGAGTTTAGCAAAATCATAAAAATTCACAAATTTGCAATATTTGCGTCCGTGCGTATGCATATACACATACACTTACCGTATAATGTAAAAGAGCACACAAGAATATTGGAAAGAAAGAAAGAACCCTAATTTAAATTTAGGAATTTTTATCTTCTAATTTACCAGTGGAATGTCCGAAATCATTACATCCATTAACGTGGCTTCTCCTGCTTCTTCTTCTTCGTTGATCTGTAAGCACATTTTCTCCTTCGTCATTCCAGAAAAGTTTAAATTCTCCTTGGATCCACTTCCCAAATGCGTCTTTTTCATCTCTTAATTTTGGTTTTTTTTTTGTTATTTGGATCTCCAGACTCTTCGATTGCGCGTCGGAGCATGATTTCTGAGGATTTTTAGGGTTTTCGTGCTTATTTGAGTTCGCATCTGCTGCGTCATTCCGTATAAGCAAACGTCACTCTTGTTTCCCGGAAAAAATCTTCTCTTGGCTTGTTTCTGAAATGTGACTGAAATATTGGTTTTTGGGCGGATTGTGATTCTCCTTATTTGTTTTGGGAGAAAGATTCTTAAAGTTGTTTTCGTAGAGGGCATTGCGTATCAGACATCATCTCACCAGTACGAAGTTCTTATCTTTTCTACTGGTTACAGGATTGGTGGAGTTTTCTTGCCATTGCTTCTCCTCTGAATTGTAAAAGGTCAATAAATGACGGACCAAAGCTCTGTTGATGGGATTTTAGAGTTTCTCAAGAAGAATCGTTTCTCTAAGGCAGAGCAAGCTTTGCGTAATGAGCTGAACAACCGGTCTGATATCAATGGCTTTCTTCAGAAACTTAAGCTGGAGGAAAAAGATTCTGATGAAAAGGTTGCTGCTGCTGGTAATGAACTTCGGAGGTCAGGTTCTCGAGATAGTGAAGTCTCCAAGGAGCTCATTGTGAAAGAGGTAGACTGTGGGACTAGCACCAACGGGTCTGTAATCAAATGGGAAAACGGTGCGGCTGCTGACAAACCGAGTATGAAGGAAACGGTTGTATCAAGTGAGACGACCTTTACATTTTCCAAAAATTCGGGTGATGCTGCTGCTCCTAATTCGCATTCCCGTAATTTTACTTCCGGAAATGGTACCTTGGAGCCTTATCGAAACGTTGATGATATTAGTACTAGCAGTTTGGTGGATTCATATGCATTGGAACAGTCTAGGCATGGGAATTTGGCTCATATAGATAAGAAGATAGTGGACACTGGTGAAGATATTGTTTTCTTTGGCAATAAGACAACTTCATGGTCTGGAAATACTAGTAAAGGGAACTCCGGGTCCAAAATAAGTGAAAAAAATGAGATTGATCGGCTGGTTGAAAATTTTGGAAAGCATGACAGCTATATGGGTAGCGTTCTTTTAAGTACTGAAGATGTCGTAGATGCAACCTCAGAGAACTGGAATGAGTGTTCTGTTAAGCCTCTTTTCCAATCTTCGAGAGGGGATGCATCAACCAGTTACAATCTGGTTACCAGCTCGGACAAAAGAGAGGGAAAGAAAAAGGCAGACATTAGTGATGTGAGGGCGGCAATCAAGGAGCAAGAGAGCGAGGTGGCAAGAGCTTTATTCTTTGGTAAATCTCAATCTACTTTTGATGACAAGAATATAAGCAGCTTAGGTTTTCCGCTTCTCTATGATACCCGCAAGGAAGAGTTTCCAAGGCTGCCTCCTGTTAAGCTCAAGTCTGAAGACAATCCACTGAGTCTTTACTGTGAAGAAAAATTTGAGCGTGATGGTTCAGGTCCAAGGCTAATCAATGATGAGGAGGCCCTTTTCATTGGTTCATACCTTGATGTTCCCATTGGACAAGAAATCAGTTCATCAGGTTAGATTACACGGCAATATAGCCATACAGCTGCAAAGTTTCCATTCTGACTACTGTAGTTATCACATGGCTACTAAATAATTCGTAAAGGAACTACTGTGGTTATCATTAGTTACATTTTTCTCCACAAGTCAATAGAAATAGCGTGTTTTAATTTTAATGAACTCATCATTAAAGCAATGCATTGAGAAATGACTGGCATCATCAATTCTAAAGAAAGCACGTAATGGGTTTGCTATTTTTCACGTTATACTATCTTCAAATGTTTGCTCTCATTGTCCTTTTTTCTTATGATTCTTCTCTGCTCTTTGTTTTGAGTTCTATAAGGACCATGTTGCTTCACTTTTTACTCTTTTAATTTTGACCTTAACCTTATCGATTTTACTTGAGGTGTCAAAGTAAGTTTTAATCTCCCAATGCTCTCATATAGGTGGAAAAAAATCTGTTGGGGGAAACTGGCTTTCAGTAAGTCGGGGAATAGCAGAAGACGCATCAGATCTTGTTTCTGGTTTTGCTACTATTGGTGATGGTTTAAGTGAATCTGTTGACTACCGTAATGAATACTGGGACTCTGACGAGTATGAGGACGATGACGACATTGGTTATGTCAGACAACCTATAGAAGATGAAACATGGTTTCTTGCCCATGAAATTGATTATCCAAGTGATCATGAGAAAGGAACGACCCGCGGAAGTCCTGATCACCATGGAAGAGATGCAAACAAAGACGAGGATGATCAGTCTTATGCCGAGGAGGCTTCTTATTTATCCGGTGAACAGTATCTCCAAGCAAAAGATGCTGAACCTATTTCTTCAGAAAATGACCGAAGACTTACGGTCTCAGAAATTTATCCAGCTAGCAAGAAAAATGATTTAATAGCCCAATATGATGGGCAATTAATGGATGAGAAATTGCTCAGTTCGATGCGTGATGAGCCTGTTTGGCAGGGGTTTGTAGCTCAGTCAAATGAACTTGTCATGTTAGGTGATAAAAAAGGCAGAAATGTCCATCGAACATCTCCTCTTGATGATGTTTGCCTCGAAGATGATCAGCATGATTTAGTCAGGTCAATTGGTGTGGGTATTAATAGTGATGCAGCTGATTTTGGCAGTGAAGTACGTGAAAGTTTGGCTGGAGGTAGCAGTGAGGGAGATTTTGAGTACTCCCGCGATCATGATGCTGTAGCATCCACGTTTAAGCGGCTTTACTCTGAGTCAGATAAGAAACATATTGATGGAGGACGCAAGAATAAAGAGAAAACAAGTAAAAATGCTGGTTCAGATTACATTGTAGATAATAATTCAGGCGGAAATTTTCATGTGAAGATTCAAACTGAAGGAGGTTTTTCGTTTGGCTCATCACAAAAAGATGGGCAGTTAATGCATGCAGAATCTAGTAAATCATTATGGTCAGGCAATCGCGGAACGATAACCAAAGATAGGAACGCTGAACGTTTAAGTGCTTCAACAGCTACGGATGATATGGTTGCAAATTGGCGACGGAAAAGTAGTGATTCGTCAAGTTCTCGAAGTTCTGTGAAAGAAAATAATGCAATGTCCATAAAATCTGTTAACTCATCTCCCTCTTCTCTGTCAAATTATGCCTGCGAAGAAATAAAGCATGCTGATAAAGAAGAGGATAGAAATGATAGCAGTGAAAGAGAGGATGACCATGCCACAACACTTGATGATGAAGAGGCAGTGGCTGTCCAAGAGCAAGTTAGACAAATTAAGGCCCAAGAGGAAGAGTTTGAAACCTTTGACCTCAAAATTGTGCATAGGAAAAACAGGTAAGAGTTTCTCTCCAACTTTTATGGTTTGAACTATTACAGTCCGTCACTTTCTTTCTTTGCTGAAAGAAAGTAAGAAGTTACATCCGGTTTATTTCCTGTTTAGGAGAGCATGTGATTCTGAGTCTCTAGTTGTTGTGTTCAACCCGGAAACACCATGTTAAGTAAAACTGTGAATAGCATATTTAATTGAACTCACTACGTATATACATTGCTTCTGTTTTGTATTGGTCAGGGAGTATTGTGTACAATGTTGAAACATAGTTGAAGGTGATATGTTTCACTGCAATAAACTTGGATATCTATTTTCTTTTGAAAAGTTACACCTACGATTGGACTAGTCAAAAGATTTCGACATTGTCATATTTTCAACTTGGATATCTATTTTCTTTTGAAAAGTTTCACTGCAATAAACATTGACTGCTGCTCTCTTATTACCTTTTTGATATTTATCAGGACTGGTTTCGAAGAGGAAAAAAACTTTCACGTGGTTTTAAATTCGGTCATTGCTGGACGGTACCACGTCACTGAGTACCTTGGATCTGCAGCCTTCAGTAAAGCCATACAAGCGCACGACTTACAGACAGGAATGGACGTCTGTATAAAAATTATAAAGAACAACAAAGACTTCTTTGACCAGAGTCTTGATGAGATAAAACTTTTGAAGTATGTCAACAAGCATGATCCTGCTGACAAATACCATCTTCTACGGCTGTATGATTACTTTTACTACCGGGTAAGTGACCATATCTCTTTTGTAAATTTTTATTCTTCCACAGTATATCATAAGGGGACAATTTTGTAACTTTAGGGGAGGTCGAAATGAATTAATCTGGTAATAAGTGCTAAGAAGCTGTGGTATTAACTTCTAAGAATTTTTACATATGCCAATTTATTGAGATATAAATGGGGTCATGTAATACCAAGTTCTTATATGAAATGTAATTGGTTCTGAAGAAAGCAGTTAAACTCCTTGTCGACACTTTACATCTTCATGAAGTTCTCTATTTACTTGGGAATTTTATTCTAGCAGTTGTTAAGTGCCCTTGGTACTCTTTATTTAATACTGTGCAATATTTCTCTCTGTGGATTGTTTGGAATAATGGATTCCCTGGCTGTTTTTTGCAGGAGCATTTGCTAATTGTATGTGAACTTCTTAAGGCCAATCTGTACGAATTCCACAAATTTAACAGAGAATCAGGTGGTGAAGTTTATTTTACAATGCCAAGATTGCAGGTTTGTCTGCTTCATCATTACCATTCAGCATGTATACGTATATATATCCGATCCCTGATCTCTTTTGGACCCGTTTTGTGCAGTCAATCACTATCCAGTGTCTCGAATCACTTCAGTTTCTACATGGCCTTGGACTTATACACTGTGATTTGAAGCCTGAGAACATATTGGTGAAAAGCTATAGCAGATGTGAAATAAAAGTCATTGACCTTGGAAGTAGCTGTTTCGAGACAGATCACTTATGCTCCTATGTTCAGTCAAGGTCATATCGAGCACCAGAAGTCATTTTGGGACTTCCTTATGATAAAAAGATAGATGTGTGGTCTCTTGGGTGCATTTTGGCTGAACTATGTACAGGCAACGTAAGTTCTTCGTTTTCATTGATTTGGTCCATTTCTGATGTCCTTGCTTCCTCATATTGTTTTTTTCTCATGCAAAAAACATCGGAACGAGATAACCACATTTCCACTTCTACAATATGCATAGTAAATAGTGGTTATTCATCAATTGTGTTCTATTACATGGGGCTTTTCTTTGGGCTATAAAACAAAACATAAATTTGTTAGGAACTTGTGTCATCTATACTCCTGTTACTGGAATTGAAGATAACAGCATCATCGATGTCTCTGGAGTTTCAAAAAGTTAATATTGTCTGGGTTGGTTTTTAGATTTGTGAACAAGAAAGTGAAACTCGTGTTTATTATCGAGTTATTTTTGCAGGTTCTTTTTCAGAATGATTCTCCAGCCAGTTTGCTTGCAAGGGTAATGGGAATTGTAGGATCTATCGATAATGAAATGCTTACCAAGGGACGTGATTCCCACAAATACTTCACAAAAAACCGAATGCTCTACGAGCGGAACCAGGTGAGTGTTCCATAGACCTTAAAAGAATCCCAAAAACTCAGCTAACTCGTAATGTTGAGTGGAAGAAGAGCATAGATGCTAATAAAGAACATTCTTGAATAATTCAGGAAAGCAACAGATTGGAGTACCTGATACCTAAAAGAACATCGTTGAGACATCGGCTTCCAATGGGAGACCAAGGATTCACAGACTTTGTGGCTCATCTTCTAGAGATAAACCCAAAGAAACGTCCTTCAGCATCAGAGGCTCTCAAGCACCCTTGGCTTTCATACCCATACGAGCCAATCTCTGCTTAAAACTGCTGAAAAGAAGGAGTGACATTTTGTGTCTTACTTACTTACTTTGGCTACTAAAAGCTGCGAAAAGAGACTGCAGATTAGTGGAAAACTTATCTGTGAAAAGGTAGGTTCAAGTCCCCTTTGGTGGGTGACCCCTTAATACAACAAATTGTGGCTGTCTTCTTGAGTCAAATGTGAGATGAAAAAAGTAGAAAAAGCTTTGTGATATTTTGATTTACAATGTAACACTGTGTTGTCAAATTTGTGATTATTATTATTCTGTTAGAACAGATTAGTATTAAAACTATATTTTTTTGTATCATCTGCTGATCCTTAGTCCATTTGATTATGAGATTTATGAATGTTTTAAATTTTAATTGTTACTCGCTCTGTTTTTTTTTTAATTGTCGTTTTAGAGTTCTGCACACAGATTAAGAAAACATTAATTTTTTTTTTTTCTACAAAACATCATTAACTACATATCTAAACACAATCTGTCATATAATAAAACAATCAGCAGAATACTAAGAGCATCCACAATGGTGCATGTGGGTGAGTGTGTGTTAACAATATATTTATTGAGGGAGAGATTTGGTTTTGAGAAGGAGAGAGAGAGATAGATTTATTATTTTCCATTTTTAAAATAGTTACACTCGGATGTTAGTTTACACCCATATTTTGTCTCACACCTCCAAATCTATTATTTTCAATTTTTAAAAAAGTCACACCCTTGGCAAAGGTGTGCCACTCGTATGGTCTAATACTAATAGTCATAAAATATTAAAAATTAATAAATTTTGCATTGAAAATATAAAACGACAAACAAAATTTTAAGTCTAAAAACACTTTTAAAACGGAGGGAGTACAACTATAATACGTATCATCTAATCTGTAATTATAATGACCTTTTTAGACATTTCTGAAAAAAAGTAAGGATATATATAGAACCCTCCCAAGCAAGTAAGCAACCCTAACTATTCCCGATTCTTATCTTATCAAAACCCTAAAAAGCGGCTACGGCAGAGTTGATGATGGGCGACCACGACATCGAACGCGAGATCAAACTCCAAATCGCTCGATTCGAGAAAAAGTTCGGACCTGCACCACATATTCCGGTGAGTATCATATGCATTCATTCTAGTTTTGTCTGAGAAATTAATAATAAATCTTAGACCCTCGATTCGATTTCAGTACAGGGGTGATGAACGTTTTGAACAGTTTTTTAATCGTCGCCGTGAAAATCCACGACCACCTGAGAATCAGTCAAATGATCGCGAGAGCGCGTACGATATCGAAGTCGAACTCGAAGACGATCGCGAGATCAAACTCCAATTCGCTCGATTCGAGAGATTGTTTCAAAGGTATTTTAATCGTCCCCGTGAAAATCCAAGACCGATTACAATTCCAACTCCAACAATTCCGGTGAGTTTGATATCAGATTTCAAGAATCAAAAACTCAACAAACAGAGTTTGTATAAAGAATCCTTCCTTTATTAATGTTTAGAAAATCCTCTCAAAACTAAACACAAGCTTTCTCTTCGCTCTTTCTTATGATCATACATCCTTCCTATGATCTCTATTTATATAGTTCTAGTTTTCCTATTCTAATTTTCCTTTTTAGATTAGGATTACAACTTTTCCTTTTTCTAGTTAGATTCCTATTTCCTTTAAGAATATCTTCTAGATCTTAGATTCCTATTTCCTTTAAGGATATCTTCTAGATATTTCTTGGAGCTTACCCAACATTCACCCCCTTAAGCTTCAAGTTGTTCTTCATGAGATCTTGAACTCCGATCATTTCTCTCATCTTCTTAAACTTGATTTTCGCCAAGGCTTTGGTAAGAATGTCTGCACGCTGTTCTTCTCCAGGCACATGCTCCACTTCGATCAATCTGTTCTCTACACATTCACGGATGAAGTGAAACCGTTTGTGAATGTGTTTACTCCGTTTGTGAAAAACAGGGTTTTTAGTGAGCTCGATGGCCGACTTGTTGTCGATGCGAATCATCGTCTTCTCGTACTTCTTCCTTGTGATCTCACTCAGCAAGTCTTGTATCCATATAGCTTGCTTAGCTGCTTCCGTAGCTGCCATAAACTCTGCTTCACATGAGGACAAAGCCACTGTCTCTTGTTTTTGTGAACACCAAGTTATGGGAGCTTCTCCGAGAAAGAACACATGTCCTGTTGTGCTTCTTCCGTCGTCAGGATCTGTGTTGTGGCTACTATCACTATAACCAACAATGACTGGTGCTCCTTTCTTGTATGTGATTCCATAGGCTACCGTTCCTTGTAAGTATCTAAGGATTTGTTTCAAGGCATTGCCATGCGATTCTCTTGGATCATGCATGTATTTACTCAGAATCCCTACTGAGAATGCAAGATCTGGTCGTGAGTGTAAGAGATATCTCAGACATCCAATCCTTCTTCGATACATGGTTGCATCGATCTCTGGTTCATCCAATCCTTTTGACAATTGCAAACCGAACTCCATTGGTATGTGTGTCGGATTACAAGCATCCAAACCAGCTTCCTTAAAAATTCGTCGAGCATAGGCTTCTTGCTTGATTTCAATTCCATTGATTCCTTGACTCACTTCAATACCGAGGTAGTAAGTAAGTTTCCCAAGGTCAGTCATCTCGAATTTTGAAGACATTCCGGCTTTAAACTCTTTGATAAGATCCATTGTACTTCCTGTTACAAAAAGATCATCAACGTACACGGCCACAATCAAAATTTTAACTCCTTCTTCCTTGCGGTACACGGAACTTTCCTTTTGACACTTCTTAAACTTCAAAGTCTTCAAAATTTGGTCAAGTTTTGTGTTCCATGCGCGAGGAGCTTGACGTAGACCGTAAAGAGCTTTCTTGAGTTTGAAAACCTTATGTTCTTCTCCCTTCTTTTCAAATCCTTCAGGTTGTGAAACGTAAACGTCCTCCGTTAGTTCACCATGAAGGAAAGCAGTCTTTACATCGAGATGATGAATCTCCCATCCGTGTGAGGCAGCTAAACCGATCAACATTCTAATTGATTCCAACCTCGCAACAGGTGCGAAAACCTCGTCAAAATCAATTCCTTCTCTTTGTGCATATCTTTTTGCAACAAGTCTAGCCTTGAATTTGTTGATTGTTCCATCTGCATTCCTTTTGATCTTGAAAACCCACTTAAGACCAATTACTTTAACTCCTTGTGGTTTTTCACTTAGATCCCACGTTTTGTTTTTGTTAATCGAATTGATTTCTTCTTGACATGCCTTTGTCCATTCGACTGAATCTTTTGCTTCGTGGTAATTTAAAGGCTCATCATTGAGTGACAAGAGAAGTAATTCAACTTCTAGATCAGCTAGAAGTGCATAATCGGCGAGATAACCTGGAAGATTGCGTTGACGAGTTGATCTTCTCAGTGGCGCTATCTCTGTTTCACCATTGTCAAGATTCTGCACTTCTTCTTCCTCTGTTTCTTCTTGATCAACTTCAGGTTGCAGGCTATTGTCCATGAATGGACCTTGTCCATTGTCTACAGCTGCTCCCCATGTTAATCGAAACATCCCTGGTTGATCTTCTTCATTGTCTGCTCCCTTCCAATTCCAAGCTTCCTTCTCATTGAAAACGACATCGCGACTTACAACAACTCTTCTCGTTGTTGGATTGTAAAGTCGATATGCCTTTGTTCCTGGTTCTATTCCAAGATGAACAAGCGTTTGTGATCGATCATCAAGCTTTTTCAGGTGCTCAGCTTCTACCTTTGCATGAGCGATGCATCCGAAGACCCTAAGATGCTCGATACTTGGCTTTCTTTCTCTTAGGCACTCATATGGTGTTTGATTCTTTAGAGCTCGAGTCGGAACTCTGTTGATCACATATGTTGAGTGTCTTACAGCTTCTCCCCACAAATAATTTGGAACATTCATTGCCTTAAGGATGCTCCGGGTCATCTCCATCAATGTACGATTTCTTCTCTCAACTACTCCGTTTTGTTGAGGAGTGTAGGGTGCTGTAAGATGCCTTCTTATTCCATTTGTGTTACAGAAATCTTGAAAATCTCTTGATGTAAACTCTCCACCTCTGTCTGTGTGTAGGGTCACAATTTTCTTGTCACACTCCTTCTCGACAAGAGCTTTAAACGCTTGAAACTTCTCAAAGGCTTGACTCTTCTCCTTGAGTAAAATTGTCCACATATATCTAGTGTAATCGTCCACTATTACAAAGATATATTGGTTTCTAGCAAGTGTGGCTGGTGATATAGGTCCACACAGATCCGCGTGTAGCAACTCCAATGCCCGTGTAGACCTGTATTGTGTCGAATTTGGGAACGCATGTCTCGTCTGTTTCCCAACCAAACATGATTCACACAATCGTTTCTTACTTGAAATTTTAGGCATGCCTTGTACCATCTCTTGTGTAGACATCGAGTTCAGCGTTTTAAAGCTGATGTGGCCGAGTCTCGCATGCCACTTCCATGGTTCTTCATCTATGCTTGAGTGTAAACATGTTGGTTTCCCAATTTTTAGACCGATCTTGTACAATCTATTAGGCGAACGAGTTACCTTTGCCAACAAACATCCATTAGGATCTCGTAATGTGAGATAATCATCCTTCATTCTCACATCACAGCCGTTTTCTGTAGCTTGTCCTAAGCTAAGAATATTACTCTTCAACATTGGTATGTAGTAGATGTCTGTTAGTAGTCTCTGTTCTCCATTCTTTCCTTCGAAGAGAATTGATCCCTTACCTCCAATATTGACACAAGATCCATCACCAAACTTCACCTTTCCTTTGATGTTCTCATTTAACTCAGAAAAGTATCCTTTCTCTCCTGTCATATGGTTGCTTGCACCATTATCCAAATACCAAATTCCATCTTCTCTTTTGTTTGCCTCATACTTTTCTGGAATTACCTTCTCCTCATTCAAGTACACGATTTCGTGCATATATAAGGCTGCATCTGCTTCTTCTGTCTCGTTTTTGTTGAGCTCTTGGTCCTTTGGAACCTTAATCGGACAAGAAGATGCGAAGTGACCTGGTTTCTCACACCGGAAACAAATAATTTGAGATCTGTCCTTTTGTTCTCTGTCTTGGGAGTTCCCTCTTCCACGTCCTCTGCCTCTGTTACCCCGACCGCGTCCTCTGCCTCTGCCACGTCCTCTTCCTCTACCACTGTCTCCATCCGTATTTGAGAACAAGAGGTTTTGTTGAGTTTCTTGTGCTGCAGCTTGCCCGTTTACACGAGCCTCAAAAGCTTTGAATCTTCCAATTATGTCTTCGAAACTAGTTTTATTTAGGTCCAAGACTTGTTCAAGAGAAGCAATGAGATGTATAAACTTGTTTGCGGGTAAGCTGTTTAGAAACTTTTTCACCAACTTTGGTGCTTCAATAGGTTGACCTAGCGAGGCTACTGTCGATGCCATCTCTGATAACTTTCCTGAGTAGTTATCGATAGTGTCTGAGTCCTTCATCTGCAGACGCTCAAATTCAGACATTAGGGTTTGAAGACGAGCTTCCTTGACGCGTTCTACACCTTGATTTTTCGATTTTATTGCTTCCCATATCGCTTTTGGTGAGTCCTGTTCACCGATTTGCAGAGTAAGGCTCTGATACCAAATCAAGAATCAAAAACTCAAAAACAGAGTTTGTATAAAGAATCCTTCCTTTATTAATGTTTAGAAAATCCTCTCAAAACTAAACACAAGCTTTCTCTTCGCTCTTTCTTATGATCATACATCCTTCCTATGATCTCTATTTATATAGTTCTAGTTTTCCTATTCTAATTTTCCTTTTTAGATTAGGATTACAACTTTTCCTTTTTCTAGTTAGATTCCTATTTCCTTTAAGAATATCTTCTAGATCTTAGATTCCTATTTCCTTTAAGGATATCTTCTAGATATTTCTTGGAGCTTACCCAACAAGATTCCATTGTATGTATCATACTAGTTTTTTTTTTTTGGTAAACAGTATCATACTAGTTTTGGTCTGAGAGATAGTAATAATAAATTTTCACCCCAGAGTGTGGATCAAGAGTCTATTAATGGACCGGAAGAAACTCACAAATTGTCTATCACTATCATGGATTGGAGTCGTGTCTCGGCGAAAGACTTGTTGTTGTTTTTGAATCCGTTTCTGTCGGAAGGTGGACGCATTTTGTCTGTGGCGGTCTATCCAGGAGATGATGTCGAGTAAAAACCTGCGCGCCATTTTTTAGTCTAAAATAATTTGGTCTCTGTTATTAATTAATATTAATTTACTGAGACTGATCCATTATATTGCTCTCTTCTTCTGTTTCAATTTCAGGGGTTTTCATGCACTTGTTATATGTGATTCGAGTGCTACTGCAGATTACTTGTACAAATCTCGTCATGGAATTGAGTCTGAGTTTGAGAGATGCTCAAACAAGCTCCTCGACTTTAAGTTTATTCCGGATTCCATGGAATTCATTCAACCTCCTCGTGATGTTGCAACAGATGACCCAATCTCAGCTCTGCTCCAAGGAGTGCGACTTACGCAAAACAATCAGCTCTGAAGCAAAAGGATGAGATCCTAAACAAGACCTGTTGAACAACTCTCATACTTGTCTTTTTTTTCTATTCTCTCGGCCGAGTTTCTACTTCCAATACGAATATTTCATGGCTGGGACCTGGATATTTGTTTTAGACTATATGTCGGAACCGGCTACGCAACTGAAAACAAAAATGTGGAGTTTCGAGAGAATAGAACCAAAAAAAAACAAACTGCTATATTTTATTATTCGTAGCCTTAGGTCAAATTTACAAAATTCAGCTACTATTCTCACTTGTTTTTCACAGCTGTATTGTGGCCGAACGAATTGCCATTTCATTTGCGGCCGTTGCTCTGCTAATTTCTTCCGGCTCTCATAACGGACCTGTAAGTCAATTCAGAAAGCCGTTAGTATCAATCATCTTAACAAGCCGTTTTGGTGCTCATGAGTTTATAATCTATGTGATGAAAACATCCAAGTTTAATTTATATACCTTTTTCTCAAAACACCGGTCTTTGCGCTTCATCCCCGTTGAAGAGATTCCTGAATTCCCAACAGACGACGATTATTCATCTTCCTTCTTCTTCTCAACATCGACTGCAGTGATTCCCTATTGCACTATGTTCGGTTGCAGAAGAGACGTGTCTTCTCTCCTCTAGATCCATGGAACCATCCCCGCTCTTGCAAACACTAGGGTTTACCGTTGTATGGGTGAAACATGGAACTGTACTCATGCTTTTTAACCAAAAAAAAAAAAATTAAAAAATTAAGAACAAAAGTCATGAACAATCTGGTCGCCCAGTGATTGATTCAGATGACCACTGTCTCCGTAGCCGTGGACCCTGTGTAACTTTACCGACCATCTTAATTATCTTTGGCTGGTTTCATATGTTGTGCTTGTTCTAATCCCTTGTGTCTGAACTCATTGCTAGTTTAAAATACTAAATATCCATCGATACGATTAAGCTATGTACTGTATATGTTTTATATTCAAGGACAAATATAGTGGAAGCTCATACGTATATGTTTTGTATCCAAGGAGGCAAGAACTCATGTATCTTGGTCTCTACATTAAATCGATTTACGGCCAAAAGTGTAGATCTTATGCTTATATAAATTAGTTGTCAAGTTCTTGTTCGGTTGCTTGCCTGTTTCATGGATGGTGGTAAAAATACAGACAAACAAAACATGTACACTATGTAGAATATTTGAAATCTTAAAAATAATCCTTTTTTCACCGGAGTTGGGGTCAAAAAAAGATGCAAATATATCAATATAACTGGGATTATATGGTAATGATCATATCAGGTGCCATATAGATGTAAAATATATAAATGGAATGGTGTACTTCCATTATTAGTCCAAACTCAAAACATGACTAAAAAAGAGTTTCGGACCCGACTTTAGGAGACCACTTTATAAAGTTTTTGAATTGATTTTTTGTTTTCAAATGTATATCAGCTTTTAAGCAATATTGATTAATATGGTTTAATTTAAACCCCTTATCTATCATGATAATTTGATTTGGTATATATATGATTTGTTGATTATTAGTTCTGATTCGGTTTAAAGAGTAAAATACTGTATTTAGCGAGTAAAGAAACAAAATGAAGAGAGAGTATAATGAATAAGCATATTTAAAAGAAAAATTACCAAAAAATGGTCCGTTTTGGGTTTGTTAAAAAATAAAAATAATAGTAGTCCGTTACTCCGTTTTGGCTTTGAGCAACTATTTTCAAATTGTACCAGTTTGAAGTGCTAGCTGTCTATCTAGTTGATACTACTTTTCAGTTTTTTTTTTTTTCTATTAAAACCTAGTAGTAATTCTTTAACAAAAAAAAAATTCAGTACTCAGTAGTAGCCCTGGGCGTTCGGATTTTCGGATCGGATCGGATCGGATATTTCGGATTTCGGATTTCGGATTTTTCGGATAGGAGAATTTAATATCCGTTCGGATTTTATGATTTTTCGGATCGGATTCGGATCGGGTTTTTTCGGATTCGGATAATCCGGAGAGGATAATTCATTATCCGTTCGGATTTTTATGACCATTTAGATCGGATTCGGTTCGAATATTTTCGGATTCGGACCGGATTTTTGGAAAAAAAAAACTAAAAATTCCATTTATTTTTTTAAAAATTGGTTATATTTTGGAAAAATTGTATAGTTTTAACAAATATAACTTAAACTTTTCAGATATCTAGGTTATTTCAAATATTTTTTGTTATTTGCTATTTTTTAATATAAAATTATAACTAATATTTTTTAATATCTAATTTTTTTTGGGTTTTCGGATAAACCGTTCGGATTTCGGATCGGATCGGATTCGGATCGGATTATTCGGGTATGATAATTCATTATCCGTTCGGATTTTAAGACTATTCAATTCGGATTTGGATTCGGATTTTTCGGATCGGATCGGATCGGATTTTCGGATTTCGGATTTTATGCCCAGGGCTACTCAGTAGTGTTCGCTATATCATTTTAGAAATTCTTATAAAAAAATATATCATTTTAGAATACTTTTTTGGTCATCAGTTCTTATTAAAAATATAGTATATTTTTAGTTCAACAAATGCCAAAACATAATTTTAAACATACAAAGTTTAGCTTAGATTGAAAACAAAATTTCGTCTAATAAATAACGTAAAATTTTAAAGGAAGCAATGCGTATCGAAATCTTTGGAGTTTAGCAATATCATAAAAATTTCAGTAGAACACAATTTTGCAATATTTGTTTGCGACCGTGCGTATATACATAATTACATACATACACTTAGATCTACATACACTTACCATATGTAAGAATATTAAAAAGAATAAGAACCCTAATTTAAATTTAGGAATTTTTGTTTTTTAATTGAGCAGTGAAATGTCCGAAATCATTACATCCATTGAGACCTCAACGTAGCTTCTCCTGCTTCTTCTTCTTCTTCTTCTTCTTCGTTGATCTGTAAGCACATTTTCTCCTTCCTCGTTCCAGAAAAGTTTGATTTCTCCTTGGATCCACTTCCCTTGTACGTCTTTTTCATCTCTTAATTTTGGGTTTTTTTTGTTATTCGGATCTCCAGACTCTTCGATTGCGCGTTGGAGTATGATTTCTGAGGATTTTTAGGGTTTTCGTGCTTATTTGAGTTCGCATCTGCTGCGTCATTCCGTATGAGCAAACGTCACTCTTGTTTCCCGGAAAAAATCTTCTCTTGGCTTGTTTCTGAAATGTGACTGAAATATTGGTTTTTGGGCGGATTGTGATTCTCCTTATTTGTTTTGGGAGAAAGATTCTTAAAGTTGTTTTCGTAGAGGGCATTGCGTATCAGACATCATCTCTCACCAGTACGAAGTTTTTATCTTTTCTATTGGTTACAGGATTGGTGGAGTTTTCTTGCCATTGCTTCTCCTCTGTATTGTAAAAGGTCAATAAAATGACGGACCAAAGCTCTGTTGATGGGATTTTAGAGTTTCTCAAGAAGAATCGTTTCTCCAAGGCAGAGCAAGCTTTGCGTAATGAGCTGAACAACCGGTCTGATATCAATGGCTTTCTTCAGAAACTTAAGCTGGAGGAAAAAGATTCTGATGAAAAGGTTGCTGCTGCTGGTAATGAACTTCGGAGGTCAGGTTCTCGAGATAGTGAAGTCTCCAAGGAGCTCATTGTGAAAGAGGTAGACTGTGGGACTAGCACCAACGGGTCTGTAATCAAATGGGAAAACGGTGCGGCTGCTGACAAACCGAGTATGAAGGAAACGGTTGTATCAAGTGAGACGACCTTTACATTTTCCAAAAATTCGGGTGATGCTGCTGCTCCTAATTCGCATTCCCGTAATTTTACTTCCGGAAATGGTACCTTGGAGCCTTATCGAAACGTTGATGATATTAGTACTAGCAGTTTGGTGGATTCATATGCATTGGAACAGTCTAGGCATGGGAATTTGGCTCATATAGATAAGAAGATAGTGGACACTGGTGAAGATATTGTTTTCTTTGGCAATAAGACAACTTCATGGTCTGGAAATACTAGTAAAGGGAACTCCGGGTCCAAAATAAGTGAAAAAAATGAGATTGATCGGCTGGTTGAAAATTTTGGAAAGCATGACAGCTATATGGGTAGCGTTCTTTTAAGTACTGAAGATGTCGTAGATGCAACCTCAGAGAACTGGAATGAGTGTTCTGTTAAGCCTCTTTTCCAATCTTCGAGAGGGGATGCATCAACCAGTTACAATCTGGTTACCAGCTCGGACAAAAGAGAGGGAAAGAAAAAGGCAGACATTAGTGATGTGAGGGCGGCAATCAAGGAGCAAGAGAGCGAGGTGGCAAGAGCTTTATTCTTTGGTAAATCTCAATCTACTTTTGATGACAAGAATATAAGCAGCTTAGGTTTTCCGCTTCTCTATGATACCCGCAAGGAAGAGTTTCCAAGGCTGCCTCCTGTTAAGCTCAAGTCTGAAGACAATCCACTGAGTCTTTACTGTGAAGAAAAATTTGAGCGTGATGGTTCAGGTCCAAGGCTAATCAATGATGAGGAGGCCCTTTTCATTGGTTCATACCTTGATGTTCCCATTGGACAAGAAATCAGCTCATCAGGTTAGATTACACGGCAATATAGCCATACAGCTGCAAAGTTTCCATTCTGACTACTGTAGTTATCACATGGCTACTAAATAATTCGTAAAGGAACTACTGTGGTTATCACTAGTTTCATTTTTCTCCAAGAATCAATAGAAATAGCGTGTTTTAGTGTTAATGAACTCGTGCATTAAAACAAAGCATTGAGAAATGACTGGCATTATCAATTCCAAAGAAAGAAAGTAATGGGTCTGGCTATTTTTCACGTTATACTATCTTCAAATGTTTGCTGTCATTGTCCTTTTTTCTTATGTTTCTTCTCTGCTCTTTGTTTTGAGTTCTATAAGTACCATGTTGCTTCACCTTCTACTCTTTTAATTTTGACCTCAACCTTCTCGATTTTACTTGAGGTGTAAAAGTAAGTTTTAATCTTCTAATGATCTCATCTAGGTGGAAAAAAATCTGTTGGGGGAAACTGGCTTTCAGTAAGTCGGGGAATAGCAGAGGACACATCAGACCTTGTTTCTGGTTTTGCTACTATTGGTGATGGTTTAAGTGAATCTGTTGACTACCGTAATGAATATTGGGACTCTGACGAGTATGAGGACGATGACGACATTGGTTATGTCAGACAACCTATAGAAGATGAAACATGGTTTCTTGCCCATGAAATTGATTATCCAAGTGATCATGAGAAAGGAACGACCCGCGGAAGTCCTGATCAGCATGGAAGAGATGCAAACAAAGACGAGGATGATCAGTCTTATGCAGAGGAGGCTTCTTATTTATCCGGTGAACAGTATCTCCAAGCAAAAGATGCTGAACCTATTTCTTCCGAAAATGACCGAAGACTTACAGTCTCAGAAATTTATCCAGCTAGCAAGAAAAATGATTTAATAGCCCAATATGATGGGCAATTAATGGATGAGAAATTGCTCAGTTCGATGCGTGATGAGCCTGTTTGGCAGGGGTTTGTAGCTCAGTCAAATGAACTTGTCATGTTAGGTGATAAAAAAGGCATAAATGTCCATCGAAAATCTCATCTTGATGATGTTTGCCTCGAAGATGATCAGCATGATTCAGTCAGGTCAATTGGTGTTGGTATTAATAGTGATGCAGCAGATTTTGGCAGTGAAGTACGTGAAAGTTTGGCTGGAGGTAGCAGTGAGGGAGATTTTGAGTACTCCCGTGATCATGATGCTGTAGCATCCAGGTTTAAACAGCTTTACTCTGAGTCAGATAAGAAACATATTGATGGAGGAAACAAGAATAAACAGAAAACAAGTAAAAATGATGGTCCAGATTACATTGTAGATAATGATTCAGACGGAAATTTTCATGTGAAGATTCAAACTGATGGAGGTTTTTCGTTTGGCTCGTCACAAAAAGATGGGCAGTTAATGGGTGCAGAATCTAGTAAATCATTATGGTCGGGCAATCGCGAAACGATAACCAAAGATAGGAACGCTGGACGTTTAAGTGCTTCAACAGCTACGGATGATATGGTTGCAAATTGGCGACGGAAAAGTAGTGATTCGTCAAGTTCTCGAAGTTCTGTGAAAGAAAATAATGCAATGTCCATAAAATCTGTAAACACATCTCCCTCTTCTCTGTCAAATTATGCTTGCGAAGAAAGAAAGCATGCTGATAAAGAAGATGAAAGAAATGATAGCAGTGAAAGAGAGGATGACCATGCCACAGCACTTGATGATGAAGAGGCAGTGGCTGTCCAAGAGCAAGTTAGACAAATTAAGGCCCAAGAGGATGAGTTTGAAACCTTTGACCTTAAAATTGTGCATAGGAAAAACAGGTAAGATTTTCTTCCCACCTTTTTGGTTTGAACTATAACAGTCAGTCACTTTCTTTCTTGCTGAAATAGAGTAAGAAATTACCTTCACGTTATTTACTGTTTAGGAGAGCATGTGTTTCTGAGTTTCTGGTTGTCGTGTTCAACCCGGAAACAACATGTTAAGTAAAACTGTGTACAGCATATTTAATTGAACGTACTACATTTCTTCTGTTATGTATTGGTCCGGGAGTACTGTGTACAATGTTGAAACATATTTGAAGGTTTCACTGCAATAAACTTGGATATCTATTTTCTTTTGAAAAGTTACACCTACGATTGGACTAGTCAAAAGATTTCGACATTGTCGTAGTTTCAACTTTTATATATAGCTGACTGCTGCTCTCTTATTACCTTTTTGACATTTATCAGGACTGGTTTCGAAGAGGAAAAAAACTTTCACGTGGTTTTAAATTCGGTTATTGCCGGACGGTACCACGTCACTGAGTACCTTGGATCAGCAGCCTTCAGTAAAGCCATACAAGCGCATGACTTACAGACAGGAATGGACGTCTGTATAAAAATTATAAAGAACAACAAAGACTTCTTTGACCAGAGTCTTGATGAGATAAAACTTTTGAAGTATGTCAACAAGCATGATCCTGCTGACAAATACCATCTTCTACGGCTGTATGATTACTTTTACTACCGGGTAAGTGATCATATCTCTTTTTGTAAAGTTTTATTCTGCCACAGTATATCACAAGGGGACAATTGTGTAACTTTAGGGGAGATCAAAATGAATTAATCAGGTAATAAGTGCTAAGAAGCTGTGGTATTAACTTCTAAGAATTTTTACATATGCCAATTTATTGAGATATAAATGGGGTCATGTAATACCAAGTTCTTATATGGAATGTAATTGGTTCTGAAGAAAGCAGTTAAAATCCTTGTCGACACTTTACATCTTCATGAAGTTCTCTATTTACTTGGGAATTTTATTCTAGCAGTTGTAAAGTGCCCTTGGTACTCTTTATTTAATACTGTGCAATATTTCTCTCTGTGGATTGTTTGGAATAATGGATTCCCTGGCTGTTTTTTGCAGGAGCATTTGCTAATTGTATGTGAACTTCTTAAGGCCAATCTATACGAATTCCACAAATTTAACAGAGAATCAGGTGGTGAAGTTTATTTTACAATGCCAAGATTGCAGGTTTGTCTGCTTCATCATTACCATTCAGCATGTATACGTATATATATCCGATCCCTGATCTCTTTTGGACCCGTTTTGTGCAGTCAATCACTATCCAGTGTCTCGAATCACTTCAGTTTCTACATGGCCTTGGACTTATACACTGTGATTTGAAGCCTGAGAACATATTGGTGAAAAGCTATAGCAGATGTGAAATAAAAGTCATTGACCTTGGAAGTAGCTGTTTCGAGACAGATCACTTATGCTCCTATGTTCAGTCAAGGTCATATCGAGCACCAGAAGTCATTTTGGGACTTCCTTATGATAAAAAGATAGATGTGTGGTCTCTTGGGTGCATTTTGGCTGAACTATGTACAGGCAACGTAAGTTCTTCGTTTTCATTGATTTGGTCCATTTCTGATGTCATTGCTTCCTCATATTGTTTTTTTCTCATGCAAAAAACATCGGAACGAGTTAACCACATTTCCACTTCTACAATATGCATAGTAAATAGTGGTTATTCATAAATTGTGTTCTACTATTACATGGGGCTTTTCTTTGGGCTATAAAACAAAACATAAATTTGTTAGGAACTTGTGTCATCTATACTCCTGTTACTGGAATTGAAGATAACAGCATCATCGATGTCTCTGGAGTTTCAAAAAGTTAACCTTGTCTGGGTTGGTTTTTAGATTTGTGAACAAGAAAGTGAAACTCGTGTTTATTATCGAGTTATTTTTGCAGGTTCTTTTTCAGAATGATTCTCCAGCCAGTTTGCTTGCAAGGGTAATGGGAATTGTAGGATCTATCGATAATGAAATGCTTACCAAGGGACGTGATTCCCACAAATACTTCACAAAAAACCGAATGCTCTACGAGCGGAACCAGGTGAGTGTTCCATAGACCTTAAAAGAATCCCAAAAACTCAGCGAACTCGTAATGTTGGGTGGAAGAAGAGCATAGATGCTAATAAAGAACATTCTTGAATAATTCAGGAAAGCAACAGATTGGAGTACCTGATACCTAAAAGAACATCATTGAGACATCGGCTTCCAATGGGAGACCAAGGATTCACAGACTTTGTGGCTCATCTTCTAGAGATAAACCCAAAGAAACGTCCTTCAGCATCAGAGGCTCTCAAGCACCCTTGGCTTTCATACCCATACGAGCCAATCTCTGCTTAAAACTGCTGAAAAGAAGGAGTGACATTTTGTGTCTTACTTACTTACTTTGGCTACTAAAAGCTGCGAAAAGAAACCTGCAGATTAGTGGAAAACTTATCTGTGAAAAGGTAGGTTCAAATCCCCTTTGGTGGGTGACCCCTTAATACAACAAGTTGTGACTGTCTTCTTCAGTCAAATGTGAGATGAAAAAAGAAGAAAAACATTGTGATATTTTGATTTACAATGTAACACTGTGTTGTCAAATTTGTGATTATTATTATTCTGTTAGAACAGATTAGTATTAAAACTATTATTTTTTGTTGTTGTTGTATCAGTTGCTGTTCCTCAATCCTTTTGATTATGATTTATGAATGTTTGATATTTATTGTTACAACTATAATACTTTTCATCTAATTTTGAGATTTCAGCAAAAATATAATTGTCCCCAAAAAAAAAAAGAAAAAAATTATAAAAAAGAAAAAGAAGAAGAGGAAGTTGTGAACAATCTGGTCGCTCAGTGATTGATTCAGATGACCACTGTCTCCGTCGCCGTCGTCTCATCATTCATAGCTCCTCCGCTTCGTTGCCCATTGTCTCGTCATCTGAGTCTGAACAAGCTCTCTCTTAGAGTACACACTCTCTCACTCTCGTTTTCTATCTCACTCTCTTATTGTTGAGGTTTCATCTTCCGACCTTTTCCCTTTTTTTTTTTCTCTTCGTTTGTGATTTTTGAAGATTCATAGAACCGGCTTGCGGAGGAAACAGCTAAGGTTTGCTTTAGCTTCTGAATCGCCATCGGAAGGTTGAAAAGGAAGCTCTGTGTTTAACTCGTATTCTTCCATACATTGCGCTTACCGTTATTTGTTTACTCTTGTTGTGAATGTTGGATTTTCCAGCTACCTATGATCCGGAGCTCCGTTTAGTGTTCGAGCTCGCCACCGATTCTGAGTTGTATGAGCTTGAGAAAATCCTTTTTGGTCCCAGGTGAAAATTTCGGAAGCAATATTTTAGTGTTCCTACTGAATTGGGGGTTGGAAATTCAAAGTCTTCATTAAACCCTTCAAATTATTTGATCATGTGAATTTTGTGCTCTGAGTAATGTTTTGGGATTCACTTTGTTTTGGTGAGCAGCTACTTCAGCCCTTTGCTAAAATCAATCCCAAATAAAGTAGGAGGTGACAGCCTAATGATAGGCCAAGACATTGAGGTGCGAGATGGTTTTATCGAAGCTCTTGAATCAAGATTCTTGTTTCTCGCTGCAGATGCTCGCTCAACACTCAGGTAGCCTTGCTTGTTCTCTCCTTTACATTAGACAATCAATAGCTTCTTGCTTTTGGGCTTCACTAGGATGCAAGCTAGGGTATTGAGATTTATCCAATCAAGTAGATGTCAACCTTGATTTGTATGGAGTAACCTGTTCCATTCACTCTCTTGTCAACTTCAGTAATAATCTAAGTGACATCAATCCATTATTTCTTTCTATATATGTTCATAGCGAGTCACAACCAAAACATTTGAGTTCGCGTTATGATTTTTTTTTCATTGTATAGGGGATGGAGGCCTTCGTACAGAAATGTTTTACTTGCGGTGAGAAATAATTTGAATATTCCCTGCTCCAGCCAATTGCCAACTGAAGACCTCGAAGCAGAGATTTTTCTGTATCTTGTCGACAATTACTCAAGGTATTTGGGCTGACTTATTAGTTTTGAGGCAAGCTTTTTCAATTGAGTAAGTTCGTTGAACTCTGTTTTTTTCGCTGCAACCTCTAACTTATCCATGTAGTGAAGCATCAGGAATTTTTCCAGGCTTGTGGGAAAATTCTGAAGTATCAGAGCTAAAAGGTGGCTTAGAACTCGGGCTCAGTAAATGGAAAGTTGAACTACTTGCTGCACTGCAAGTGGGTGCTACAGAGGTCCAATCTATGATTCTGAAGGTAGTCTTGTTTTAAGGTGTTTTACCTTTAGCTCTTTAAGAATGCCATGTTTGTTCTCAGGCTTACATGTATTTTTCTTACAGGGTGGTGGCATGATCACGTTTGCCAAAGTTTACCAATTGGTATGAAATCAATAACAGTTTGTGTGTTTAAACTTCTTCTTCTTCCCTGAGGCGATTCAAATAACTGGTGTATTCTGGCCCTATATAGTTGGCTAAGAAACTATCGGGAAAAGTGTTCCTTGAAGCTGCCAACTATCAGATGAGGAAAGAGATGCTTAAAAAGGTTCGCATTTGTATTCATTTCATCATACTGCATAAGAATTTTGGCATGACCACTCAGGGATTTGAGAAGCATTAAGACAATAATGCGTTACATGTCAATGACTTAACGATATGTCGATACATCAATCTCTTTCTACAGGGTGGACAGTTAGCCGCCGTTAACGTGGAATCTCGAGCAGCTCTGCTTGCAGCAAAGCATGTAATTATATATCCATGTATCTTTTTTCTCTCTCTTATAGCCTGTGAGCTATCTTCATGTTTTGACATAGTGTGATTTACATTTACCTTTAATTGATCACAGGGCTTTGCAGGAGCTGCATCCAAATACATTGGCTTAAGAACAGCGATGCAATTACTCGGCCCCATGTAATAATATACACTGCCGTAATCCTAGATAACATAGCATTTACATTACATATGATACACATGGATCGGTTTCTTTTTAGGTTGTTTTTATTTGGACAATAATTGTGGAATCTGCAGGATGTGGGGGACATTACTGGCTGACTTGGTTATTCAGATGCTCGAGACTGACTACGCTAGAATCTTACGAGCAATTTACGCGTTTGCACAGGTACTTCTCTTTTACAAAAATCTGCATTTAACTTGGTTCAAGATTAAAAGTTCTTTGCTCTCAGAGTGTGAAATGGTTGTTTGTTTCCAGATTCGGATCACTAGGACATACAGGCTACCTTGTAAATGAAGTAACAGTTTGTTTTTTCAAGATTCTCAATCTCAGTGTCCCTACGAATTATGTCGGTAAACAATGTTTATCACACTCGTATTTTTTCGCTTGTGGTTGAAATGAAATTAGACGCTACTCGAATAGATAAGAGAGTGGTCCAAGAAGTGGGCGTTTGCAAAACGCCGTTTGGAGCCATGGAAACATGTTTAAGAGATTCTAAAAATCAGATTCCTTACTGGTAACGAGCGGATAAGCGACTTGAGGGGTTCTTTGTGACACGTGTTTGGTCCGTGAAACAAGGTAAAGATATAGTCCTTTGAATGCTTAACACGTGTGTGGTCCGTAACCCTCAAAAGCAACGGCTCTTGTTTCTTTTCACGACGATAACCCGCCGCGTTTGTCCACGTGGCTTTTTGTCGGAATTTCGGGGAGGTCTACTGTATTCCATACTTTGTTTGCATATTAGTTTTATGCAAACAAAGCATTAGTAAATTAATTGTGTTATTGTTGCGACAATAATGTGTAGGCTGTTTAGATTATTATAGATTTCTCCTACACAGCCGACTTTGATGCAAACATAGTTAAATGATCCTTAATTATGTCTTAAAATATATCTGTTAGTGCGGAGACTTAGTGAACATGCGTGGTATCAGTATTTGGGGTTACCAAAATCCGGATTGATTAGGACAGTTTTGTCTTAGTGGTTCTTATTTTGAAACATGTGGTTAATTCATTTGTGGCCCTCGTTGAGAACGAGACTTTTCTTTATTCAGAAAGATGAATAAAAATTCAAATTGAAATTGATATCACGAAACCTCCATAATACAATCGTCCAATTCATGACGTGACGTACGAGGCATGGTTAAAAAAGAAAAGCTAACATAGTTAGATCATATCCAATACTTTTTCGATAAAATATTATCCAAGACTTGTGGCGTTTGGTTTTTAAAAAATATATATTTTCTTGAAATATTTAAAATTAACCACCAAAAAAACAAAGTAGATTTTCTTACATATGTGATGCTTAAATTATGTGATGTTTTTTTAATTATTGTTGAAATTATGTTTTTGATATGATATATTTCCTAGCGTATTTATTCTATATATCACAAAATGTTTTGTTTTTGTCAATCAATATTACAGAAATATGATTTAAAATGAGATATGAGAGATAGAAAAGTGGTGGGTGTGTAGAAAAATCAGAATTGTTGGAAAAAGCTTTTTATAGATAGGATCATATGATAGGACGGTCTTTTAGGGTAAAAAAAATTCTTAAAATTAATTAAAAATAATCATGCCCTTACACGTGTCAGTTCTGGAAGAATCTACTCGTCTCTTCTCGTATGCCTCATCCCAAAGCTACGAAGACAACTCTTGCAAGTTCCAAACAAAAAGGTAATACTAAAACAAATTCTACAAATACAGTCAATTTTTAATTGTTCATTTCCAATTTATTATTTCCTTTATAAGATTACTCTCTCTGGAATCCTCTCACTATCATCTTTTCTTCTTCTAGTTCTTCTTCATCATCCGCCATTATAAAGCTCTGTTTTTTCTTTACCCTGTTTATAAACAGAGCATCCCCTAAATTTGGATTCTCCCATTCAAAGTTTTCCCATTTCGCTAATTTTGGAGAAAAAAAAACGATTTTGTTTTTAATTCATTTCCTTGTTTTATGATCTGTTCAAGTAAAGGAACAATATTAATCTCTAGAGGAAACAATTCGAATTCAACCCCCAAAAGATTACCCGTAACAGGGTCATCCACAAATTACGCGGATCGGATTCGAATTCGAAATAATCCAATCAGTGTCAAAGCTTTCCGACGATCATCGTCGTCGTCAATGGCGGTGGACACAATGTCGATGGGATCAGATTCATCAACTTTGATTCTAACATCAGGAGCAAGCGGTCGCGTTAGGGTACTCTTCTCGATGAGAGAGCTCAAGCGTCTCGTGACGATCATTCAATCGTTGATTCTCTTCATTCTCCTTCCGTTTCGCGTGGTCGCTTGGCGGCGGAGGACTGGTGCGGTGGTCATCAGAGACGATAAGCAGGAGAGGAAGGTGTGGTCTCCGGCGCAGATCGTGGTGAGGAAGAGGAACATCGGTGGCGAAAGCGGATGCAGCGTTTCGCCTCCGTCGGTTCCAGCGGCGGTGGTGGATGAGGAGGTTGCGGTTAGACGAGAGCTGGCGATTAGGCGAGTTTTGGAGGACGATGATGGAAGCTCCGTCAGAGATTATTCGCTTTTCACGACGACGAGAGGTGATACGTTGTTTACTCAGTCATGGTCTCCTCTTTCCCCAAATCACAGGTCATTCTCGTTCACATTTTTCCATTCTTTTTATTTTTCTTTTTATCTGCGATTTTATCTTCATTAGTTCGTTTATTTGATTTGATTAATCTCCTTTCTAATTCATTTGCCTTAACCTTAATGTTATCAATTTGATTCAATAAGTAATAAATTAGTTAGGAACTCAAGCTGTGGAAGTAAATTAACACCCTTTTTTCCGTCTCTGTCAATCTTACAAAATCTAGACGTAATAATCGTATATAGTACATAATTAGCTATTTTAGTCTGTTGAGTTCTGGTGATTCTTGTAACTATTAATCATTGTCAATTGGATGTTTCTGGTAATTATTAGATGAAGATAAACGTTTTAATGTCAAGTGTTCAAAGAAGATATTTGTGTATTTTCATTTCATTTACGCTTCCTTCTTGTATTTTTTAATTGTTTTTTTTTGTCAGGTAGTCCTAGAGAATATCTTGGCTTTTAGCTTGAGTTATATAATATTGAAGTGGATCCCCTAGATATTAACATCTTCCTTGCTCCTGATATTCAATTAGTTTGCTTAACAAGCGAGCCATATATTTTTGTTGAACTAACCATTATTAGTGAGGATAATCTATTAAGTATCAGGATTAGATTTAGTTGGTAAGCATTTCTCAAGATTCATGAAGAGAGATGAAGCACAGATTAGCTGAGAAAATGTAGAAAAGGATGATCTTTGCTTGTCAAAGTGGTTTCCACGGATCATTTTATAATATACAGAAGACTTTGTCAATAGTATGACCTATGTAAAGTGTATAGTTTCATACAAAAGACTGAGAATCTTGTCTTATGTATCTGTTTCACTATCACGTTCATGCCTCTGCTTTTGTAAGCTAATCTGAGTATTGTTTTAATAGAAGTCAATAAACGAATAACCTTCAATCAGTCTCTTGTCTGATTTCTTATCTTTTCCATATGTTCTTACAGGGGACTTGTTGTTCTGCTACATGGGTTAAACGAGCACAGGTTTGAACCTCTTTCTCTAGTTATGTACCATTCCCTTGATCATATTTTTCTTGACATTAGGAAGCTTAACATTAGTTTCATTTTCAAAATTTTGACAGTGGAAGGTACAGTGATTTTGCAAAGCAGCTAAATGCTAATGGGTTCAAGGTCTATGGCATTGATTGGATCGGTAATCTCACTTCTCTTTCACCTTTTGTTACTGTTTCGATGTTCATCATAGCTAAAGGATCTTCTGTAGACTGTAAGCATTTACGTTTTCAGTCCTCATCTCTCATTTTTCTGCTAGGTCAAATAGAAACTCTCTTCCATGCTCATCGAAAAATTAACAAAGTATAGACGTATAAGTGGTTTTGATGATATCTAAGGTGCTGGTTTAAAGTTTTTGACATAGTAGCCATGGTGTTAGTCTTGATGGGATTTTGAAACAATGGATAGAAGCGGACCTTAGTACCTCTTTTTTAAAAAAAAAAAAATAAAAGTAGCTTTAAAAATGCAGAAACGTGAGTGTGTTTTTACGATGCAGCTGTTTCATATATAGGCTAGATACACAACTCTTCAACCATACCTCTCTGTGTTTGGCTGTCGCAGGGAATATTGTGATTTTGTGTTGGGGTGGTGCCTAATCCCTGTGGAAAGGTGACACATGAATCCCATCTTTAGCTTTATACTGTCACAATTTAGGGACTGTGATTTGTAATATTCGCAGACAATTTGAACATCTCTGAGATCTTCATATAGTTTATGCGTCTTTATAGCCTTTTTCAGACATTTCCCTGAATGATAAATGTCCAAGTACATTGATTTGACTGTAAGTTTCAATCTTTGGTTTTAAATCAAACAGGTCATGGTGGAAGCGATGGACTTCATGCTTACGTTCCTTCCCTTGATTACGCTGTCGCAGATTTGGTATCCCTTTCACTCTCTCTCTATATAGTTTTAGCTTCTGTAACCGTTTTCTTGTTGCTGAAACAAACTCACACTATCATCTTTGCAGAAAACATTTCTTGACAAGGTATTTGCAGAGAATCCAGGACTCCCCTGTTTCTGCATTGGACACTCAACAGGAGGAGCAATCATCCTCAAGGTAACTAATATTTTTAGAATTCATTAAATAACGTTGTACCAAACACTCCATACTACAAAATCCTAAACAATGTTAAAAACAATTTTGAGTGCAGGCTATGCTGGATCCAAAGATTGAATCTCGAGTTTCAGGCATTGTATTGACTTCACCAGCTGTTGGAGTCCAACCTTCCCATCCAATCTTCACTGTAAGTTAATCCGAAAAGTCAGTCCTAATTTTTACGCGTTTTCAGACAATTCTTAACAAATCTGATCAGTTCTCTGTTGTATTGTTTCCAACAGGTTCTTGCTCCAATCATGGCGTTCCTCCTGCCCAGATACCAAATCAGTGCAGCAAACAAGAAAGGGATGCCGGTTTCTCGTGATCCAGCAGCTCTTATCGCCAAATACTCTGACCCGTTAGTCTTCACCGGATCCATCCGGGTTAAAACCGGCTACGAAATCCTTAGAATCACTGCTCACTTGAAGCAAAACCTGAACAAAGTGAAAGTTCCTTTTCTTGTGATGCACGGTACAGACGACACAGTGACTGATCCTAAAGCCTCAAAGCAGCTCTACGATGAAGCTTCCTCGTCAGACAAATCAATCAAGCTTTACGACGGGTTGTTGCACGATCTCCTTTTTGAACCTGAGCGAGAAATCATCGCTGGAGCCATTTTAGATTGGCTGAACCAGCGAATTTAGTTCGTTCAAACCAAGAATTACTATCATGTTGAATCAAGAATTAATATTGTGCAGCATTTCTTGATTCGGCGTCAAATCAAGATTTTCTTGATTCAGACAAGAATAATTATTTCTCTGCATTTTCTGGGTTATTGACCGAGGAACATGATCAATTCAGCAACTTCTTGGTCAATTGAGCAACTTCTTGGTTGATTTTTCTGAACTCGGTAGTAGAAAGGAGATGGAGAAAAAGAGACTCCAAATCTGGACTCTCTTGCTATGCTTCTTGACGTCGGTTTATTGTCATAAATCAATAATTTTGTAACCTCGGATTTTAATATCTTATTTACATTTTGCCTGTAATTCCGATTTAATATCTTATTTACATTTTGCCTGTAATACCGATTATTATTTATATCGAATCTCCAAGTGATTTGGCTGTTTTTATAGTTTTTTTCCCTCTATTTTTTTTTTCTTTTGATAATTTCGTTTCGTTGTATTAAAAGATGATCCACTTTGGCAAAAAATTGACAATTACCCAAACTAGTAAAAGTCCTTGGAAGGCCATAGTGAAAATCCAAATATTTAGTAAAATATATATATATAGAAGCCCAAATTTGGAGTAGCCCATAGACGAAGGAAAGATGAAACGATGTTGCGACCATTACGATATTACCAGAAAAAATGTTATTATTTTTTTTTTTTTTTCACAAGAGAAAAAAAATGTTATTTCCCTCTTGAAAATGTTATTCTTAATTTGTTTGTTTAACAAATTGTTTGGTGATCATTGCAATTTCACACTCATCGTTGGAGCTCTATTAGATTGGTAGATTAGCTAAACCAGCAAATTTAGCTTGTTCAAACTAACAATTACTACCAAGTTCTTGATTCAGACAAAAATAATTATTAGTTTGTTTAGCAATTTTTTAGTTGATTTTTCTCAACACGGACGTACAAAGAATAGATAAAAAGAGATTCCAAATATGGACTTCTTGCTATGCTTCTTAACGTCGGTATTTTGTCATCAATCAATAATTTTTTAATCTCATTTTTAATATTTTATATATATGTTGTAACTTGTAATATAATTATATAACTAATACCATAAGAATATTTGATCAATCAAAATATTTACGTATGCAGAATTATACATCTTTAAATAAAAGTTATCGTAAATATTTTATATGCTGAAATAAATGAAAAAAAATAATAATAATACAAGGTGTGGATAAAGACAGATAAATGAAAATCCGAAAAACCAATTTGAAAACCTTTTTCACTTGCCATATACAACAAATCCGTCAAGTCACAACAAGTCAAGGGGTGACCATCTCTATTTCTTTGTCACACTCAAGAGTGACACCTCTAAACTTTTCTTCTTCGTGATTCATCAATGTTAACGTAAGCCAATGCGTAAGCATTTACATTTCATATTTATTATTCAGGATTATCGTGATTTAAGTAGGAAGAAGAAAACAAAACAATAATAAAGTTGTTGTTATCAACTCTTCCACTAGCTAAAACAACCCCGAATTTTCGACGAACATCCAAAGATAAATTTGCTCAAGCAAGTGGAGGAGCCCCATATTATTATTTCCTTGCGTAAGTGGTAATTATTACTATTATATTTTTATTTTATTTTATTTTTGCCAACTGAAAAATTAAACTTCCACTGGCTGCCCTCTTATTTCTTCTTTTTTTTTTAGAACGTGCTTTGTTGCATTTTTGTTTTTCCACAAAAAGAAAATAACTAATCAAAACTCAAAAAATAGATCTAATATCATTGTTTGGGTACATTACGTTGCAATATCCCATTAGATTCTCGTCCATGGGTTCATTATTTCTTCAACTATGCTGACTTATAAGATTTTCCAAGAGTATCGCCATTGACTTATAGTATAAGATTATACCGTGAGAATCTGCAATGGTCCAAATGATGATAAACATTATGAAATTCCTTTTTCTTTAACGACCTTAAAAATCTATTTATGTAAAATAAAAGTGATTTGTAAGGGATTTTTCTTGTGAATATTTAAGATTTTGAAGATGTAATAGGCCAACAAACATGAACTAGAAAATAAAGGATTGGTTATGATTCGCCATGACACAACATTAATTGTACAATAATACTATAAGATATCCGATTGAGTTTTTCACAAATAAAATATGCTACACTTGTCACGAGTGACTATTACTTTTTGGTTTAATATTTCGTCACTATGATTCTGTTGGGGTCTATCTATATTGTCTTTTGGAGAAAAGAGTATGTAACAGAAATAAAGATAAATATATAACTGATTATCAAAACTTATGTACATCGATGATTGAACGAATTCATGAATAAAAGTTTGAAGAAAATAATTTGATTACTAAAGGGAATGATGTTCTTACAAGAACAATTTTCCCCTAAAATCTGGAGTATATATATGTACAAAAATTACGACCATAATATCTCCAGTAAATTCTACAAAAATTAAAATAATTTAATCTAAGATTCGAGATTCTGTCTTTTGTTTACACAAAGGATTCGAAATTCAAAGATCTTCTCGGAGAAAAGGATGAGCAAGAAGCTGCGACGCCGTCCATCGCATACTCGAATCTTTACGGAGACAACACTCAACGAAGCTCCGAAACTCTTCGGAGCATCCCTCCGGCGCTCGCGGCGGTTCTCCGAAACACACGGCGCACATTAGCGTCGCCCAATCAGGTCTCTGTCCCTGCGGAAGTAACGGGAAGTGTCCAACGAGAAGCTCAAGCATCATCAATCCAAAACTCCAGATATCTCCGGCGTAGATATCGGAGC
Source organism: Erysimum cheiranthoides (assembly GCA_011420285.2). NCBI lineage: Eukaryota > Viridiplantae > Streptophyta > Magnoliopsida > Brassicales > Brassicaceae > Erysimum > Erysimum cheiranthoides. The sequence continues at coordinate 3,481,420 of CM022179.2, read as the reverse complement.
TTCCACCGGAAGATTCGGAATCAAATCTCTCCGGACTCATGTAAGCACAAGTTCCAACATACGAATTGCTCCAATCTAATGATCGGACTAAGATCTTACTAACTCCGAAATCGGCGATTTTAACTTCGTTTTTCGAATTGAGAAGCAGATTCGCCGGTTTGATATCACGATGAACGATCTTGAGAGCGTGTAAATAGCTCAACCCTTTCAAGATCTGTCTAGCGAATCCGGCGAGTCGTTGTTCCGTTACGGCGCCGCGGAGAGATTCCAAGGTTCCTCCGTCCATATACTCCATTAGAATCGATACTTCTCCGACGACTGGTTTCTCGAAGATTCCGTGACACTTAACGACATACGGTGAATCTGTACGGCGGAGAATCTCCATCTCTCGCATCAATTGCCTAGTGAAAACCGGATCCATGTCGCCGTTAACTGTTTTCAAAGCGTAGATCTCCGCCGTGTTCTTGTGACGGGCTTTGTAAACAATCCCGCCGTTTCCGCATCCGAGAACGTTGAGTTTCTCGAGATCAGCGGCGGAGATCCCGTTACAGACAACACCAGAGGTAGCAGCGACGGTGGTAGTGACGGAGAAGCGGCGGTCAGAAATTGGAGGAAGAGGAAGACGGAGATTGAGCTGACGACGTTCACGAACTAAAGCCATGGAAAGAGATAAAAGAGAGAGGTTGAATCTGATGGAAGAAGAGAAATACAGAGAAGCTTCAGAGTTTATATGGTTTTTGAGTCTTGTAGACTGTGAGGAGACATCGAGGAAGGTGGAGATATAATAAACCTAATTATCCTTTCTTATTATATTATTCAAATTTCTTCTTATCTTAAAATGGCATTTTTTTCTCCCAATTATATCGTGAAAATTGCAACTTGTGTGTGTTTGATTACGCACGTGGTTAATTGCATCAGACTGTAAAATGTTCAAATTATATCATGGAAAATGACTACTCCTATATAGTAATCATTATTTTAAAGAAAAAAAAAAAGGTACTACTAGTATATGTGCATAAAAAACGACAAGGTATCCAAAAAAAGTTGTCGATATGGAAGGAGTTTGGGCGGCCTTCGGATTAAAACTAACTATAGGGTAAGAAAATAACGGTAACTAATCCAGTTGTTGTAACACTAATAAATGATTTTCTTATGCCAACTAGTAATAAATGATATTAACTTTGCGAATGAAAAGTGTGAAGGTTCGATGAACGAAGGATGCTAAAAGACGAGGAACTTAATGACTAATGAGGTATGAGAACGACCAAAGAGGATTTAACATTTTGTTAGGCCAATGTGGAAAGCTTCTAACAGCCATCTGTTTGATTTCTAAGGCTATCGCATTCAAATGTTTGGCAACTTTTGTAATCTTTTATTATATTTGTTAAGTTATAAGATTCAGATAAGATCTTTGAGGACACATAAGTTTATATTTATCTAGTTTTAGCCTTTATGCATGTGTGTATTTAGACTTGAAGTTAGACTTGAAGTTTATACCATCGCATGAATCACACAAATTTTAATTACAATATAAGTTTCAAAACTCAATTTATATTTGTCTGGCCATTAAAATGTTTTTCGGGTTTTTATTTATTTTGGATTACAATTTTTGGGTAAGATGCCGTTTATTATTTTCCTAGTTTCGATGTGGTTTTTCCTAAAATTCTTATTTAGATTAAACGGAAAAACGAATTCAAACTTTTGTGTGCGTGGTTGTTAAAGAGGTTGATGAAACTTTGAATATTTGATGTTTTATGCCATTATAAATTATTCTTGCCATATAGTATGGTATGTCGCCTTTAGCATGTGTAATGTGTCTATTTATTGCGCACATGCTGATTATTGTTTGATGCACTTAAACATCTGTTCCACGCATGTCGACAAATATTATCCCCTCGGGTAACAAAATGTGTAGTATTTTAGTTATTTAGTTAATGATATATTGTATCTATAGAGTAATGAACCGGGATATGTACTTAAGAAATTGTCCAGATTCCGAGTCAAGAGTGGGCCTGATGGGCTCTTACCCTCCAATTTCGATTTGTTTGGTTCAACTTGGATTTCTTTAGGTTCTTTAATTGGATTTGATCTAAAACCATTATTAGATAATAATCCTGATGGGCTACTCTTTGCTACTTTGCTTAGATTCAGTGAATATATATATATATATTTTTTAAATCATGACAGGGAGATTATTCCAGTCACAGTTAAGGTTTATAGCCGTTTTAGGAACGACAAAATAAATTTAAAAAAAAAAAAAATGTATGAACGAAGTCAGATATTTCAACTGATTGAGGTATTTTTATTTTTGTAAGAAGTAAGATTGAGCATAACTACTTATGAATATCCTTGATATTTTCCGTTCGTATCTAAATCACGTTCAATATATTTCATGAGTTTTAAATATCTAATGGCAATTCAGAACTGATCGCTAGTTGGAACTCAATTCTCTCATAAAGATGAATATATATCGCTAACAATAATACCACTCTAGTAGATGTTTGCTTTACATAAAAGAATTGACGGAAGAAAATTAAGCAAAATATTGTTTTTGTCAAGAATTTTGATTTACGAAACTAAAAACGCAGAATGAAAAACCAGCATCCAAACAACGAAAGACATAAACACACGAACTGTCAGAAAACACAGACTAAAAAGAAGCAATTAAGTGTAGGAATTAGATTAAAGAGAGACAAACTCTTCCACGTAGCCACCAAGCCATTCATCCGACCTAATCTCCCATGTCGGATCAAACGCTTCCCATGGTATACTCTTGAGATCTTCCACTGAAACCTCTAAATCCTCAAGGGTCACGTGTTCATTACCCATATTCCTAGTAGTACTCTCACCGACACTTTCGTCGTTCTTCTTCTCCGGTAGTGATCTCTGATCATCGTAGTTCTTATTGTTCATCTTCGGCTCGTTAAGATCGGTCGAAGAAATACATGAATCTGCTCTTGATACAACATCATTGTCTTCCTTCGCCTCCGGTGACCCCTTGACCACGCAACATAGTTCGTCGAATGGTTCGACGTTGTCCCACCAAGACCCTAATCTCCGCTTCTTCTTCATCGGCTCTAGGGTTTCCTGCTCATCGATGATGATAATTCCATCAGTAGAAAGTGGTGATCCCAAGGATTTGAATGTCGAAGAATCAAGGAAGCAGAATTTGTCATCATCGGTCTTATTAAGACGCTGCTTGGAGAACAAGGTGAGTCCGATCTGCGACTCGTTAGTCTCTTGTTTCTCCATCGCCATGTTTCGTTTCTTATTAATTATCGAAAAACCAAATATGAATTGAAGAAGAGAATTTGGAGAGAGACAAAATCCAATTGAGAGTCGAGAGACTATGAAGGATAACTCTTAATCTGGCTTTTGAAGGTTAAGCGTATATAAAGCGCTCTTAAATTCAGTTTATGTAGAGACTAGAGTGATACGTCTCGAAAAAGGAAAAGAAAACCCTAAAAAAATTGGAAATTGTTTTCTCAGATAAGGAAAAAAGGAAAACTTCCTTTATAGCTGTTGTCTGTGTAAATAGATAAAAATAGGTATACTTTGTGCTTTTTATTTGATATCAATAAATTTAGAAGGAAAAAAAAAACGAGAGATAAATACGTATACTTCTTTTTTTAAAAAAAATCTTGAGACTAAACTATGCATAACGATATTTCTTTGGACCAATCCAAACTACTTTCGTCTAAATATTTCAATGATAAATTACTCTATTACTGTTGTGGAACTGATTCTTTTATTGATCCTCTTGGGAATATATATATAGGAGTACATTGGGATACAAAATGAATAACCCTGATGGGCTTATTGGGCCCGGTTATAAGTCCAATATGATGTATTATAACACTCCCCCTTGGACGGAGTAACCGGACCTGATGGTCAATCGGGATCTCGATAATGCGCTGGGGAATGTTGCCTCATTAAAACCTTACCAGGAAAACCCAGTGGGAAAAACCACAGTGAAGGAAAAAGAGTACAACACGCATTACTCCCCCTGATTAGATCATCACTGTAGATCTCTAAGTCTACGCATTCCTATTTGTTGGATGAGCCTCTGGAGTGTTGAAGCGGGCAATGATTTGGTGAAAAGGTCGGCGGAGTTCTCGTTTGATCGGACCTGTTGAACGCTGATCGTACCATCTTTCTGCCAATCTGAGGTTGAGAAGAATTTCGGGAGGATGTGCTTCGTCCGATCTCCTGTGATATAACCTTCCTTGAGTTGAGCAATACATGCCGCATTGTCTTCATACATCACCGTAGGCTCCTTGTCTTTGTCCATACCACAGGATGACCGGATGTGCTGGGTCATAGATCGCTGCTAGCTTCGTGAATGGCTAGGATTTCAACATGGTTTGATGAAGTGGCAGTGAGTGTCTGCTTCATCGATCTTAAAGAGATGGCTGTTCCTCCATGCGTGAATACATAACCAGTTTGAGACTTGGCAGTGTGCGGATCTGATAGATATCCTGCATTAGCAAAACCAACTAGTCCATCCTTGTTGTGGTTAGTGTAAAACAATCCTAAGTCTTGAGTACCTTGAGGGTATCTTAGGAGATGTTTGATACCGTTCCAGTGCCTTTGAGTTGGACATGAGCTGAAACGAGCTAGGAGGTTCACGGCAAAGCATATGTCTGGTCTAGTGTGACTAGCCAGGTACATTAACGCTCCTACAGCACTGAGGAATGGCTTTTCAGGACCAAGGATTTCTTCATCATCCTTCTTAGGACCAAGAGGGTCATCGTTTAGGCTCCTAACTACCATTAGGCTGGTCAATGGGTGGGCCTGGTCCATATTAAATCGTTTGAGTACCTTTTCATTATAAGCCGATTGATGCACAAGGATTCCTCCTTTGATGTACTCAAGTTGTAACCCCAAACAGAATTTTGTTTTGCCTAGGTCTTTCATTTTGAATTCTGCTTTCAAGCAGTTGACTGTTTGGGAGATCTCACCAGATGTTCCGAGGATGTTTAGATCATCCATGTATACTGCTATGATTACAAATCCTTTGTTTGAGTACTTCTTGATGAAGATGCATGGATTGATGGGGTCGTTTTTGTATCCTTCTCTGATGAGATATTCGCTGAGGCGATTATATCACATACGCCCACTTTGTTTTAGTCCATACAAGGATTTGTTCAGCCTGATGCAGTACTAATCTCGAGATGCATTTTTATCTTTGAGCTCTATGCCATCTGGTAGTCTCATGTATTTTTCATTGTCCAGGGGCCCATAGAGATATGCGGTGACAACATCCATTAACCGCAAATCTAGATTTTCTCTTATGGCCAGACTTATGAGGAATCGAAATGTTGTTGCATCCACCACTGGAGAATAAGTCTCCTCATAATCGATTCCAGGTCTCTGTGAGAATCCTTGTGCTACAAGCCGTGCTATATAACGAATGATTTCATTGAGTTTGTTTCTCTTACGCACAAAGACCTATTTATGGCCCACTGGTTTGATGTGTGATGGGGTCCGGATGATCGGACCAAACACGTTTCTGAGTTTGAGACTCTTTAACTCCACGTTTATGGCTTCTTTCCATTTTAGCCAGTTTGTTCTTTGTGTACACTGTGTGATAGACGTGGGTTCTAGATCCTCTTGCGTGAGCGCAATATCAAGTGCTACTTTATATGCAAAGAGTGCATTTAAGTCGACTTATTTTCTGTTCCATTGGGTTCCAGACATTGTGTAATTGATAGAGATCTCATCGTTATTGATCTCGTCAGAACCTAGAGATTCGGCGTCCCGAACCTCTTCTTATGGTTCATTAGAGTGAGTCTGAGCGCGCGCTATGTCTGTTATATTGGGAATCCCGGTTCCAACTATTGCACCTTTCTTTGATTTCCGTGGATTCTTATCTTTGGAACCTAGAGGTCTGCCACGTTTATTTCGTGATGCAGACTCTGTAGCAACTTGAACTTGTCCCGTTGGGACAGTGATTTGTACTGGTGCATTACAAGCTGGTATGTACGATTTGATTACTTTGTTCGGGTCAGCAAAGGAATTTGGCAATTGATTAGCTAGCTTTTGATAGTGTATAATCTTTTGGATCTCTAATGGAGTCCGAGGATCTTGCCATGTTAAGGATGTTTCATTCCATGATAGCTCTTTGACCAGCTTGTTAATCTCTCCACCAAGTGTTGGGAAAACGGATTTATTGAGATGACAATCCTTGTATCTGGCCTTTGGCTCGAGATAAAACGGATTTATTGAGATGACAATCCTTGTATCTGGCCTTTGACTCGAGATAAAACGAATTTATTGAGATGACAATCCTTGTATCTGGCATTTGGCTCGAGATACTTAATGATGGTGGGAGAATCATTTTCAATGTATATTCCCATCCCCTTTGAGGTCCCATCTTGGTTCTATGTGGTGGAGCAATGGGTACATAGACTGAGCACCCAAATGTTTTAAGATGGGAGATGTCTGGCTCATGACCCTGTAATAACTGGGATGGGAAATGTTTATGCTCACTAGATGGTCGGATGCGTATTAGTTCAGCAGCATGTAATACTGCATGTCCCCAAGCTGAGACCGGGAGCTTCGACCTCATGAGTAATGGTCGAGCAATCCATTGTATTCGTTTAATGAATGATTCAGCAAGTCCATTCTGAGTATGGACATGTGCCATAGGATGTTCAACGGTTACCCCCATGGCCATACAGTAATCATTAAACGCTTGGGAAGTAAATTCACTAGCATTGTCAAGACGTATAGTCTGTAGTGGAAAGTCTGGAAAATGGGCTCGTAATCTGATGATTTAAGCCAACAACCTAGCAAAAGCTTGGTTCCTAGAAGACAATAGGCAGACATACGACCAACGGGTCGAAGCGTCTATGAGTACCATGAAGTACCGGAATGTCCTAGAAGGTGGGTGAATGGGACCACAGATGTCTCCTTGGATTCTTTCCAGAAAATGTAATGTCTCTTTAGATACTTTTACTGGTGAAGGCCGAGTGATTAACTTCCCTTGGGAGCAAGCTGTGCACATGAGGTGCTGAGGGAAGACTCGGTTTTCTCGAAGGAAGTGTCCTTGAGAATTTTGGATTAATTTACGCATCATGGTCGTACCGGAATGACCAAGCCGGTCGTGCCAGATAGTGTAGTCTTGAAATCGGGCTATGAGAGCATTATTAGCCTCAATCATACTGACCTTAGCATAGTAAAGGCCAGTAGATAATGCGGGTATAGTCTCGAGGACTTATTTATGGCTAAGTGTGATCTTAGTGATCAATAGGGATTCTTTGTTCCCTTCACCCTGGGTTTCTATGTGGAAACCATTAAGTCTGATATCTTTAAAACTCAAAAGATTTCTTTTTGAGCTGGGTGAGTATAATACATCTGGAATGTCCAGATGTGTGCCGTTTGATAACAACACATGGTCACAAAAATAAAAATAAGCAAGTGTTTAGATGATAGAATCAATCGAGGAGATCTGAGATCTCGTAGTCCATGGGATCGGTCGGCTCGGTGGTGGTGTCGTCAGCATCAACTTGCTGGGCTATGTTAGCTTCAGCAGGTGCTTTCCATGTTTCTGATACAAATTTGGGAGTACAACAGTTCTTTGTTCAGTGATTTAACATTCCGCATCTGGTGCAGGCAGACTGATTGGTTGGGTGGGCAGGGCGGTTTTGTTTAGAGATATCACGGCCCTTACCGGAACCATAACCGAGGTTATGTCGGTTGCCACATCCATTTCTGCGTCCATGTTTTCTACGTCCACGGCCACGATTTGAGGATCTATCTTGCTGGACATAGTAGGATTCTTTTCGGGAATCTGGTACTAGAGCCGATCCCAGAGGCCTCTGGCACTGTTCCTCATTAACAGCTCATTGTTTTTCTCGGCCAAGAGCAAACAAGATAACAAATCTTCGTACAATGTATGTTTCATTGCTCGATATTGTTGCTGAAGCACAATATTTTGAGTATGGAAGGTGGATAATGTTTTCTCGAGGAGATCATTATCAAACACCTCTTCACCACATAGTTTCATGATTGAAACTATCCGAAAGAGTTCGGAGTTGTAGTCATCCACAGATTTGTAATCTTAGAATCAGAGTTCCTTCCAGTCAAACTTGGCTTGTGGCAAGAGAACCATTTTCCGGTGATCATACAGTTTTTTTCAGGGCCACCCAAAGTTCGAGTGGGTTCTCAAGAGTGAGATATTGCTGTTTGAGGCTCGCGGCCAAATGATGGCGGATATGAAATATCGCCTGGGACCGGTCTTTATCAGATTTGGTGTTATCCGCTTGGATACACTCACCAGTCCCTTTGAGTTGAGGAAAATTCTGGTGTCCAGGGCCCATTCGAGATAGTTTTCACTAGAGACCTTGAGGGCCTCGAACTCGACTTTCTGAATGTTTGAAATTGATTTCATATGAATGTAATAAAATTTTCGATTTTGGAAAACTTTCTATTTTAGGCAAGTTTCTATTTGAGGAAACTATATATTTGAGGAAACTATATATTTGAGGAAAGTTTCTAATTTGGGAAACTTTCTAAATGAGGAAAGTTTTGATTTCGGGAAACTTTCTATTTTAGGAAAGTTTTCATTCCGGGTCATTTATTATTTTCAGAACCGGTTTGATAATCGATTTAGATATATAACCAAAACGATTTTTGGTTTAAATTTATGTTAACCGGATTGAGATCCGATTTATTAGTTAACCGAAAGTAAATTGATTTTGAGTCGGTTTAAATGATGAACCAAATTAATATATGTTCTAATTGATAATCGGTTTAACCGATAAACCGAATTGATATTCGAATTTAGGAGTTAACCGAGAATGATTTCCGGTTTAGGGAGAAAACGCGATTCGAGATAGAAAACGGTTAGGGATTTGCGATTTGGACATAGAAGCGGTTGAGCCGCGATTTTACAAAAATAAGCGATTGAGCCACTAGGGTTTCAATCGGTTTTAGGGTTTGTGTTTCGATGATGAAAACGATTTGAATTTTTCGGTTTTAAAACGCAAAACGTTTTTAGGGTTTCACGTGTGATATGAGCCGCGATTGCATATTGGATGCGTTAGGGTTTCGACGTGCGGTTTAGCCGCGAAACGTCGAGCGTTTTGAGCCGCGTTATATCGTGAAACAAAACATGCGGTTGAGCCGCAATAGTTATTAGGATTTCACGATTTTTTTTTTTGTTTTGGTTTTAAGATCGCGATTTGAAACAACTATTAGAGCATACGTTTAGGGTTTCGATTATGCGGTTGAGCCGCTAATATGGTTTCAAATAATCATAGCTTGACTAATTATTAAATTATGCACAATTTTATTTCATAACGCATGTATATGAAATGGTACTTATCTCGATGGGAAAAATTGATCGGAGACCAGAGACTTGTTGAAAACGGATCGGAGACGGTGTCGACGATGTATTTTGGCGGATATCTCTTTTATGAAGTCACCAACAATTAAAGATGTGCTGATAATTTCTATACCAATACAAAGAGAACAACAATCGATCAATTAACCATTGCTAGACATGATATTTGGTAATACAATAAACAATAAATTAATGCTCATGCTTTCAATTAAATTAATGGATTAATCGAACAAAACACTAGAACTATAATTATCATATCGATTCAATTTGGGAGCAAATTATGCATCGTTCAATAAACAAATATATAACAAAGCATCTAACAATAAATCATTAGCCACAGAATTCAAACCAAAGATAAGGAATAAAATAATAAGTTTAATAATTAACCTCTTTGGTTTGAGAGAGGAAACGAATCAAACGTATGGTGGTATATAGATCGACAATTATTAGTATGTGTCGATCAAAAGCAGTAAACAGTAATAATAAGTCAATCGATTATAAAGAACGAAATTACTTATCTTGTTGACAATAAAGATGGTTAGATCGGAGATGCCATCGACGGCAATAGGGACGGATCAATTTGAGATCTAGATCTGGTTTTTATTTTGCCTAGATGGTGGCTAGGGTTTTTGACAAAAATTTCTCTTCAGAGCAAAAGTGCTGATAACGTGTTGTGGAACTGATTCTTTTATTGATCCTCTTGGGAATATATATATAGGAGTACATTGGGATACAAAATGAATAACCCTGATGGGCTTATTGGGCCCGGTTATAAGTCCAATATGATGTATTATAACAATTACCAGAATTTTCTGATTCATAATTAACACTGAATCGGTAGATCCTAAAAGGAACAGGTTAGGCCTAATTTTGATTTGAATTTTTATGTATCACACACTATGATTTACAATTGACATTAATCCTAAGTAAGGGAAATTGATTTACCTTTTCTTTTGAAAGCTATATAGCATTTTTTGACATGACTTATCTAAAATAATGTTATTTTAGTTTAGACTTTAGACTATTTCTCATGGGCAAACAGCAAACTTTGTAGGAGTTGCCAGTGATTCCATTGTATAATCTAAAATTCTACCATTAAAATTTTACAAGTTCGTTGCACAGTATGAAAGCAAAATAAAAACAGCTACCACGTGCGGAAGGTGCGAGGTTTAGATTGAGCTTTGGGGAAGTCTGGTCTGGGTTTAGCTCTGGAGATATCTGATTTGCTTTTAGCTTCCTCCACGAATATAACCCTTCCATCCAAAAACTGTATAAACACCAAATCAGAATTCCAAAGATGGGAATTTGATACCTTTTTTGTTCAGATAAACAATTTAGGAATGAAGACAAGCGTGTGATGTTGAGCTGAGTACCTTTCCGTGCATCCCTTCAATAGCTTTCATAGCCTCCTCCTCTGTTTCATACCGTAGAAAAGCAAAACCTTTTGGTCTATTAGCTACCTTATCCATCACCAAGTTCACTACGCCGGGGACACAATCAAGAACATGAGTTACAGTTGTAGGATTCGGACAAAAGTGGAACAAAGGAGAGCTTTATGCTTACTGTGTACAAGCTTGCCAAACTGTTCAAAAGTATCCCGTAAGGTATCTTCAGTTGTACGGAAAGAAAGCCCTGTGCAAAACCATAAAAAATGAAGTCCATACCAATCAAAATCCTTATTCCATTTTATAAGTGTTCAAGTGTCATATGGTGAAAGCAAAGACAAAGAGGCATCAAAAAGGTTGCAGAAAGCCCATAGAAGAGCATTAACACTGCTTTCTATTTGGCTAAGTCTAAGGCTCTAACTCACCACTATTCAACTTGCACCAATCCCTCTACATAATACTGCCACAAAAGTATCAAAACAACAAAAAGATATATATTTCCCCGGTTCATCAAACTTCAAACCCATTCATTATACACCAGTTCAAAATCATTACTCTAGAATACCCGGTTCAGGCTATTCCTGTAAGTAACCAAACAAAGAGACAATCCATAACCGAGACAATCTCTCCAAAACCACTAGTCAGGCTATTCCACAACCCCGAGCAGATTTATCATCCATTCTCTCTACACACGCACTACATTTTGACCGATTTAAAGCTATAAAGCAAGTTTTTAACATCTAACATATGCTAACTATACAAACTGCCACCAAAAATGACAGCTTCGAAGATTTAGGAATTATTCTAAGTTTACAGGAACGCAATGACAATGTATCCACAGTGAACAGCTACATCTAATCGCATAATACTCTAACAAACAAGTAAAGACTCAACATCACGCTTTAACGACATATAATTAAATATTCCAATACAGAAGCTTCATTCACGTATTGGGATAAGTAGACGGATGAAAATTGGACGAACCAGGAATCCAGAAAGAAAATTGAAAACTTACCACTGACAAAGAGTTTCGTCTTAAGGCCAGAGGAAGAAGAAGGTGGAGAAGAAGAGGAATCCGGAGAGAGACAGCTAGAAATTAAACAGCCGCCAATGTCACGGCCTCGGCGAGACGAAATTACGCCGGTTCCGACATTGATTCGTCCGCGCCACCACTGGAAATAGGCAGACGAAGAGACGCTACAGACGGCAGAGAAGCTAGGTCTGAAGAGGCGATCGCCGGAACACGATGCAACGACGACTATCCCTAAGCTAACTGCCATTGTTTCCCTCTTCTTCCCCAACTTCCGGACCCTATCCCCTTCTCAACTACAAAACCTTTACTTATCGAGGGTAATATTGGTACTTTCCTTATTTATTTATTTTGTTTAATGTCTTTATTTTTAAAAAGAAAAAATTTAACTGTTAGTAAAAATTTTGGATTTCATAAGCTAATCAATAGATGTTGTTGACAAAAAAAAAAAAAAAAAAAATTTTGGATTATGAAACCCACCAAATTGAATTTGACATAATTTACTTCGTTGTTCTTTGTCTCATCTATATAATCTTCATTGTTTCCAAAGATAGCAACAAAACTGAGACAAGTAGATTTAACATCTACAAGGTTGATCAATTTTATATGTACACATTACAGGTTGTGAAGCCAAACATTCAAACAATTAGTGATTTTGAATTAGTCTACCTAATGAATGAATCAAATCACAAGACTAAAACTTTAAGCTGCTCTTCAATCCAAAGTCTTGTTATATCCAGATGTAGAGCTTTCTAATTAACCTCTACAACACCAATTTTTAACATCTGCTATTAACATTCGTTGGTCTGACATTTCCGGTTAATAAATGCTTCCAAAGCTTCTCTCATCCACGAGTTCTGACACAACTCAATCGCTTCAGACAAAGAAACCCACTTGCGTTGTCTGAATTCGGATTCAGGCCATTGCTCAAACTGCTGACTAACAAGCAAAGGATACATGTAACCATCGTGAATCATACTATGTCTTTTGCTTTTGTATTGCCATTTCCCAAGTACTTCTTCGAGCTGTCCCGTAACACCAGCTTCTTCAATCGTCTCTCTCAAAGCTGCTTCTTCAATTGATTCATCAATCTCCCAACCTCCTTTTGGTAATAACATCCCTTTCCCTTTCTTCTGAGCACTTATCAAAAGCACCTCAATTTCTCCTCCACCATCTTTCTTGTATCTATACGGTATACATCTGCAATATTTTTCCAAACCAATAATTAGTAATCATTTTCCCCAATTCATTTTAATTAGAAAGTTTCCCCCAAAATTAAAATTAGGGTTTGCAAAAAGAACAAGAATTGGGACGTACCCGACTACTTGACGATACCCTGTGCTATTGTAACGCTGTAAATCTCGTCCGGTTCGAGAGACCAAAGAGACAACTTTCTCAATCGGTGGTGTGGGTACGATCTTCTTCGACGGGATGCTGTTATCAAATGTCGGAGATAAGTGCGATGTGACATTTGAAAAGTTTGAGATAAACAGAGACACATAGAATCCAGTCATTTTTGTTGTTTCTTCTCGTTACGCCGCAATTTCTGATTCAGAAAGAAAAGGTCGTTTTGATGAGTCTGAGAGATAGAGATTTGGATAAAGGAGGAAGATGATAAGATGTGATTTTGTGAAGAGTATTGGGTTTGTGAGCGTCTTTATATGGAAAATCTCACGCGCTTCAGATGTTTGCTTCCTTCGACTATTTTCTTAGATTTAATTTTTTTTTTGGTCAATTAGTTCGGTTAAAGATTCGAGATTCCGGTCTTTTGCTTCGGTTATTGAATTGACTATTTCGTTTTTTCGGTTAATTAAACCTTCTGGCATCTATCTGTAACGTTTTCAGATTAGTTCACGTGACAACTCTTCTCACTTTTAACAAATTCAGATTAGAACGATCCTAATACTAATCTCCAATACTGATTCTTTGTGTTTCTAGATCATTTTGTAACCAATAAAAATCAAACTTTTTATGTCAACGAACCGAAGTCCAAGTTCCAATGAACGCGGGATTAGAAGAAGAAGAAGAAGAGAGTGGGGACAGACGCGCGTGGATAATCAAGCAAGTGGGTCACTCGTTTGTCTGTTTCTTACACGCGCGTGGATAATCAAGCAAGTGGGTCACTCGTTTGTCTGTTTCTTACACACAACATCAACACGTGTGGTGCGAACACGGTATTTACAGAGTATTTTTAGCAATGACTTTTATAAATAAATTAATCTAATATTTCTTCGACATACTTTTGCTTTTACGTCTTCTAGAACAAGAGATTCATGCTTTCACCATCCATCGACTACGGCTAAAATAAAAATATTTGTTTAGTCTAAATTTTTTTGAATAAACCAATTAAATTTGTTGAATTTTCTAAAGACATGAAAGCAAAGCTTGGGAATACTTATGTGTTTATCAAAAACTTTTTATTAATTTTTAAAATCAATAGTTGAATCACATAAAACAATAAGATTAAGAAGGGTATTTACTATGTATACCGACTTAAGATTTGGCCGTTTCAGATATTTTTATCCGAGATCCCAAACAGAAACTCAAATTAATTATCGGAGTCTATAGAACGTCGAGTATTTTTGTCATTCAATACATTTATAATAGTCAATCATAACTAAAACCGTGGTATAAAAAAAAAAAAATTGTAACCTCATAACTTGATAAATCTTTCAGTTACTAGGAAATTGTGGCGTGCTTCTCATTTTCGTAGGTCTTTCTAAATTAAAGGATGGTTAGGAAAGTAATTTAGCATACGGTAACACACTAACACTGGCAATTTTTAAGTGTTAGGTAATTTAAGGAAAAAAAAAACATAAAACATCTGAGAATTACAAAGAAAATCAAAAGAAGATCATCCCGAGAAAAGCGGATGCAAAGCTAAATCCGAAAAAAGTGACGGCGAGGGCTTCGTTTTTCTTGGTGCTGACAGAATTGCTCCCTGTTTCAATAAGAGGGTCACATCACTTTATTAAAACAAAATAGAATCGACTAATTCATATCTTTTCATGCTGATATATAAGAATTAACGTTGCCCAATATCAAAAAATATTGAAATATATTGTAAACTGAAAAATCCTGCCTAGAGGTATACTACGTAGATGATAAGTTCTTTTTTTTTTTGTCAAACGTGCAGATGATCACTTCCAGATTATACAATTTACAATATGTTCGTCATCGTATTACACAAAACAATTATTAAATGTTAAACTGAGTAGCAAATCCAAAATTTAGTTTTGATATCAGAGAAAGTAAATGCATACCGTTGGCTGCAGCTTCGGGCAACTCCGCAGGCGAAGAAGCTTCATCAAGAAAACAAATAAAAATATGGCGTTTTAATTATAATCCGTGTATATAATCTACGCAATTAATACAATAATTATACATTCATATTAAAGAGCTAGCTAGCTAGAAACTCACAAGCGGTCCTGTTGCAGCGTGACAAATCATTGTTGACACCACATGACCTAAGTAGATTAAGAGCGTTCTCTTTGGTGAGGGCAATGAATCTGAGCATGGCCGGATGGTTGAAGGCGGCGCATAGACACGTCACGTCTTTCTCGACGATCTCTTTTATCGGAGTGCAACACCACGGCGGTGGAGGAATCGACAAGTGAATGTACGGTTCACACGGCAACAGTTTTCCTACGCATCGCATTGCCTCTTGAGCTTCTCCGATGATTTGTGCTGTAACTTGAACGGAGTAGAGAATCACGACAAGGGTGACTACACCGAGAACTCTGGCACTATCCATTTTCTATTTCTTATGCAGTTTTTGTTTTGCTTAGTATATTATCTTATCTTATATAGAGAGAAAAATGGAATCCTTTTTTTTAGGGTAGTCAAACATATATGGAGTTTAGTATTGTATCTGAATTTAGCAGATTTTTTACCAGATTTGTTAGAATAACATTGAATGCGTAGATAGAATAACATTGAATGCGCAGATAGGACTAAAGACTACAAAATTAAAAGTCTGAATTTGGATTTCTGCAAATTTGCTGAATAATTACCCGGTCTTGTGCAGGTAACAACTAACAAGTGCCATTTCCTCATAATCTTGTTATATGGTCTCCAGTGAATAAGAAAAAAAAAATGTAATGTATTTTATGTTCATAAAGTGAAAATGTACCAACATTAATTACTAGTATATAAAAATATGGCAAATCAAAAGTTATTGCTACTTTGTTTTGACTGTGAACTTGTAATTTCTTAGGTAGGTTAATTATGGGCCATATATCAATTTAATTATTTTCAAATTAGTTTTGAGTTGGAAACCAGATTTAGCATGAGATAATTTAGTAAAGCATTCATCATTTTCAAAAATAAACACTGAACTCTTATAACATGGTGACATTGATAAAGACTAGGTTATTCAACTATGACATGTTCAAAATCTCAATCCAATCTAAAATCAAACTATTTATCTTGTTTATTTATAATTTTACGACTATTTCATATTTTTCTTAAGAATTGTTTTAATTGATGTTCGAATTTCATAAAATCAAATATTGAGTATTAAAACTAGTTGGTTCATTTTTTGTTTTTAAATTTTGCATATTTACATAACTTAGTCTTCTAATGATTTAAGCCTTTTTCTTCCATCTTTCTTTGTCAGTATTTTTCTTTTTGGTTTGTATGTTTTTGGTTATCGTCCATGCAATTACATTTTTGTATGTTACTAGCTTTACCCTGAATCTGATTTTCGAACATAAACGGCAATCGAATGTCTCGTATACCGCAGTGGTTGAAGCTGGTGTGGTAGACACTTTAGCGCACTATCATCTTTCTAATTAATATCAATGTTGGTGATTTTAGGTTGGCTGAAACTTATGCTATTTAAAAGAAAAATCATATCAAGACTCAGAATAAACTACGAAAATGTATATAAAAGATTAAAACTAAAGTACATGATAAACACATAGTCACATACTGATGACAAAAAAACACAGACATGTAATTATAAATGACATAATCAAAAGAAGATCATTGCCACAAAAGCAGACAGAAAGCTAAATCGATTGATCAAGCTGATAGCTGAAGCGGAAGAGGTTCCTGTTCAATGATAAGCCACATCAATTAATTAGATAAAATATCATTAGAGTTTGTATGTTTTTATGATTCATCTCAATAAAATGCACGTAACATCAAATTCGAAATCTAGTATGAATTAGTGCATACCGTTGTTTGATCCCGGCGACGCACCAGGCGGAGAAGCTTCATAAAACAAGAGAGAAACATATGAAAACAGAGTCGTTTACGTTTCTAAGATGTTAATTTAACTAATTAGGTTTCGAGTGATGAGATATTAATCGAGAAAAAAATAACTCACAAGCGATTTTGGCGCAGAGTGAAACGTCAGGATTAGCTCCACAGGCCTTGGGAAGATCGAGAGCGTTCTCCTTGGTGAGATTAAGGGTTTTGAGCATCTGCGGGTTGTTAAAAACGGAGCATAAACACGGCGCGTCCTTTTCGACCATATCTTTCATCGGCCCGCAACACGACGGCGGAGGATGCGGATTCACTGTGTGTATGAAAGGCTGACATGGCAGCAATTTTTGCATGCAAGCCATCATCTGAGGGTTTCCTCCTTGTGCCGTAGCATGGACGGAGTAGAGGACGACGGCTACCACAACGGCGAGAATTTTGCTATGCTCCATTTTTTGTTTTGTGATTTTGTCGTTGTAGATACTTTGACTCTCTTTTTTTTTTTTTTGGCGTTCGGTGAGTATCTGTGTGTTCTTATAAATAGGGGAAAATGGAGAATTACATACAATGTTTGTTTTTATGATTAATTATGAAGGTGAGATTTCTTTACGAATTTCATGGATTTTATTACCTGATTTGTATTAATACAAATACTGTCTATGTGCATGCATCTAGGATTAGTGCAAATTTTAAGTTACGTGGCCTAGCCTAATACATGTATCACTGAAATCATTTCCCCCCACATTATTTTTATATACACAGAATCTGAATATAATTTAAGTGAAAATTAATTTTACTATATTAATGTGTGTATAACATATTACTGATGGAGGTTAAAATCATTTATAATAAGATAAAAAGCAATCAAAGTATCTTCAATTGACAAAAAAAAAAAAAAAAAATTCTAAAACATGCTGACGAAACAATATGAGTTGACTAATATGGGTAAGTTTATCAATATGAGTAACTTTATCAATATGAGTTGGACTTAAATCCATGTATAGACGTATATTCTACTTAAAAAAGTAAAAATCCATGCTGACGAAAAAAAAAAATGTACTAAATATACATGATTACGTGGCGGATGAATAGTGGATTAGTGACAATAACCCACGTGGCACATAAGGGAGTGTTCGAAATTACGTCATTAGCCCCCTTCAATTGTTTCTTCTTCAATCTTTCTCAATCAATCGTCGAACTCGAAACTCGAAACACTGAGAAACTACAAAGACGAAGGAATTGGAGAAGAGAGAATGAGAGTCTCAGGTTACAGTATCATAGCCATCTCTCTCTTCATTCTCTCGCTCTACATTCTTCGCGTTCAGGCTCGTCCCTTCGTTCTCGTTCTCTCCAACGACGATCTCAACAACGGCTTTGATGATAACGGCGCGGACGAGTCCTCTGATTTCGATGAATTCGGGGAATCCGAATCTAAGTCCGAAGAGGAGCTTGATCCCGGTTCCTGGCGTCCAATCTTCGAGCCGAACGATTCCGCAATCCACGCCGCGTCGCCGCAGTATTACTCTGGACTCCACAAAATTCTCGCTGCGGCGAGTGAGGGAAACACTAGTTTGATGGAGGAGGCGGTTTCGGAGATAGATTCGTCTGCCTCGTCTGGAGATCCGCACTCACAGTCGGTGATGGGGTTCGTGTACGGGATTGGGATGATGCGGGAGACGAGCCGAGGCAAATCGATTTTGCACCATCATTTCGCGGCTGAGGGAGGAAATATGCAGTCCAAAATGGCACTAGCTTTCAGATATCTACGCCAAAACGTAAGAAACACCGAACATTGCAATTGGAACTTATCGAATTTTGCAGTTTTTGCTCTTTATTGCTCATTCAATCTTTTAGCTGAGACTGTTTGCCAGATAATGAGAAGAGTAATTGACCTTATGTAAGCTTAATTTCGTATCTTGTTGAAATGTTCTTTTGATTCTTTCACAGATGCATGAGAAAGCTGTTCAATTATATGCTGAACTAGCCAAGACAGCTGTCAATAGCTTTCTGATCTCAAAGGATTCTCCAATGGTTGAGCCAATTAGAATCCACAGTGGAACAGAGGAAAATAAAGATGCATTAAGAAAATTCCGTGGGGAGGATGATGAGGATTTCCAGATATTAGAATACCAGGCTGAGAAAGGGAATCCTACGGCAATGTACAAAATCGGACTTTTTTATTACTTTGGTTTGAGAGGATTAAGGTGTGATCACGCCAAGGCCTTGTACTGGTTTGCCAAGGCGGTAGACAAAGGAGATCCAATGTCAATGGAACTTCTAGGGGAGATTTATGCTCGCGGAGCTGGTGTTGAGAGAAATTATGATATGGCACTTAAATTTCTTACACTTGCAGCAAAACAAGGTCTCTATTCGGCATTTAATGGCCTAGGTTACTTGTATGTCAAAGGCTATGGTGTAGATAAGAGAAACTACACTAAGGTAAGTTACTTCACCTTTAGTTTCTTTCTTTGTTTAGCTTTTACAATATATAATGATGGAAGTGGTACAAGTGATATAGAATCCTGACTGTGTGTTAAAAGTTAGTTAATCTTAACGATCCACCTATACCAAACTTAATCACCACTATTGTCTACGCTACAAAATGTTGCTGACATTTTATCTTTAGCGGTGGGGACATAGAAGAGTCACTGTTGAGTTATATGGACCAACACTTTCTTAAGTTTGATCTTAGCAGTGTAAAACGAATTGATAACACACAATTATTTAAGCAAGCTTCGATAGATGTGGTGTCTCTTTCATTTTTTTTTCCCTTTAGTTACCATTTCTAGTCAATGACCCAAATACATTCTTTTGATATTTCCCTTGAAATTCAGGCCAGAGAATATTTTGAGATGGCTGCTGATAGCGAAGACCCTAGCGGGCATTATAATCTAGGAGTGTTGTATCTTAAAGGTATTGGAGTCAGGAGAGATGTGAGGCTGGCAACCAAATACTTCTTGGTTGCTGCCAATGCTGGCCAACCCAAGGCTTTTTATCAACTCGCAAAGATGTTCCATACTGGCTTTGGGCTTACAAAGAACTTGGAAATGGTAACAAGTTTTTTTACCATGAATTCCAAATGCAGATAATTTAATATCCATACAGTTCAAATGAATTGAAACTCTAAAATTTGTTGACTATAAACTTCAAGATTAATTTTTCACTGTAGAAAGCTTTTGTCCTTATATCCATCCATTTTAGGTGTTTCCTGTAGTTTTGTGCTGAGCACTCAAGGGATTTTGTTCCTTAATTTCCTTGTTCACTTCCTAGCATTTTGGCTGCAGGCGACGTCGTTTTATAAGCTAGTAGCAGAAAGAGGACCATGGAGTTCTCTCTCTAGATGGGCTCTTGAAGCTTACTTGATAGGTGATGTAGGAAAGGCTTTTATATTGTATTCGAGAATGTCGGAGCTTGGTTATGAAGTAGCACAAAGTAATGCTGCCTGGATCCTCGATAAATACGGGGAAAGAAGCATGTGCATGGGAGTATCTGGGTTTTGCACAGACAAGGAAAGGCACGAGCGGACTCACTCTTTGTGGTGGCAGGCCTCTGAACAAGGAAACGAACATGCTGCATTGCTTATTGGAGATGCATATTACTACGGTCGGGTAAGTTTTCTTGTCCTTGAAGTTTAAGAGTTGTTTTGTTTTCAGGAAAATGTCAACATATGGACAATGCACCTAATTTCACTTATCTCAACCCATTCACACCCATGTGATATTTCCAAGAGATCATAAAATATAGACTTCAACTCTTTTCTATGGGTATCTTACTCGTGTTCTCAGGGCACAGAGAGGGATTTTGTGCGTGCAGCTGAGGCCTACATGTATGCTAAATCTCAATCAAATGCACAAGCAATGTTCAACCTCGGTTACATGCATGAGCATGGAGAAGGTCTTCCCTTTGATCTCCATCTAGCTAAACGTTACTACGATCAGGCCCTCCAGAGCAATGCTGCTGCAAAATTACCTGTTACGCTTGCTCTTGCAAGTTTATGGGTTCGTAGAAACTATGCTGATACCGTCATGGTAAGAGAGAGAGAGAGATTGATGATTTATCGGTCCCCGAATTGTTTGAGTGAAACAGAATGAGCAAGCTAACGTGTTTTTAACGGGATGCAGGTACAAGTACTGGATTCGTTACCAGAAGTGTATCCAAAGGTGGAGGAATGGGTAGAGAATGTGGTGCTGGAAGAAGGTAATGCGACCATAATAACTCTCTTTCTCTGTCTTATGACCGTTTTATATCTCCGGGGAAGACAACGTAGACAGGTGGTTTTGGATCCCGTCGGTGCTGACATGGCACAGCCCCTCGCTGGACCAGTAGCCTTTCTCCAGTAATGGCCAGAGAGACCAGAAACTTTCTGTACAGGTTCTAACTTGACACCCGAACCATAACAGAGTTTAAAGGAGATGTGAAACTTTCTATTTTTATTCCCTTCTTCTTTAGTTTAGCTATTTCGGGAATGATTAGTAGGTTTCTCTGTAATGCATTCCGATTTTTTATTACCGGAATGAAATTTTGTTAATACTACGAGTCAACGATCAAGCCCTCGATAACGAGCCCATCTCCAAATTGCCTATCCTGCTCTTTCTTTCGAGGTTGTGGGTGCGGAGAAATTATGCTGATATATATATCAATCATGGTGACTCTTCTTCTAGTCTCTCTTATAACCGTTCTACATCTCCGGGAGAGACAACGCAGATGGGTCGTCGAGGATCCTGTTTGTGCTGACGTGGTACAGCCTCGCTGATCCGGATGTGTTTAAATGTCTCTTAAGTTCCATAGCAACATTTTACCATGGTAGAGTTTAAGAGACAGAGGTCTTATGATCATGTAAAATTACGTACAGGTTGATTTGTAATTTCTCTGTAACCCAATTTGATATATTATGTTATCCGAATGAAATTTGATTGAGAATCTACTTCTTTTTTTTTTGACATCAACTGAGAATCTACTTTTTCTATACGAATTTGTTTTTTCTCTGGTATGTTTAAAAACGTTAACCTGACAACAATGTATTATTTTTGATGTCAAAAAACGTGGCTTGCAGAAAACGGTAGTGTTTATGACTTGGCTTGCATGTTTTTTTCTTCTTTATTAAATTGATTCCACGAAGATGAACAATCGTTGAATATACAATTTTATATATTTACTCGTAATGTTATACAGTATAATATATGATTCCCACGAACTTGCTTTTAAGCGGTCCTCACGTTCAGCCAACAAAGAAAAATGTGTATTTAAAAATCCAATTAATATTTCGCCCCTTATAATAATCATTAACAGTGACCACATTTCAATTTCATAACCAGATTCGTTTATTTGAATCAAGTATCGTCTTCTCATCAGAGAAGAATGTCGCTGATGGATAATCTATTAGGTATCCTCCGTGTTCGCGTCAAACGCGGTGTCAACCTCGCCGTACGCGACGTCTCTAGCAGCGATCCTTACGTCGTCCTCAAGCTAGGTCGTCAGGTTCTCTCTCTTTCTCTATTTCCCCTCTAACTTCAACGATTGTTTCGCAGACTCAGAATTCAAAATACATTTCGCAGAAACTCAAAACCCGAGTGGTGAAGAAAAACATAAACCCACAATGGGAAGAAGATTTGACATTCACAGTCACCGACCCTAATCTCCCGCTTACTCTGGTAACTTTTAAAAGTTTAACAATCACTTTCTAACCGGACCGATCTACAATTTACACATCGTCTTCGTTAAATCGAAACAGGTTGTATACGACCACGACCTCTTCAGTAAAGACGACAAAATGGGAGACGCGGAGATCGATTTGAAACCGTACATCGAAGCCTTACGAATGGAGCTCTCCGGTTTACCAGAAGGAACCATCATAACAACGATCGGTCCGAACCGCAGAAACTGCTTAGCTGAAGAAAGCTACATCCGGTGGATCAACGACCGAATCATTCAGAACTTTTGTCTCCGACTCCGTAACGTCGAGCGTGGTGAAGTCGAGATCGAGCTCCAGTGGATTGATCTCCCCGGTTCTAAAGGCTTGTAAACAAATTTTATTGGGCTTTTAGTACTCCTTTCATGGGCTTATTGATTAGCCCATTACATAATACGAACATAAATTTAAAGCTCGATTATTACGAGGCCCTCGAAGATGACGGTTCGGTTTGGTCCGATACTATTTTAAAATAAACAGTACAAAACTGAAATTTTAATTTTTATATGTCTGTGTGAAGCATTGGCTTTGCGTCTGCCCAAGACGGCACAAATTTTAGTGATTGATGTTTAGTTTAAAGGAATCAGAAGGACAAGATATTTTACGTTGGTATATTCTTTCTTTATTTTTCCTTTTAACGAAGTGAAGAAGAAAAAAAAAAGAGATGAAAAAGATAACTTTGTTGCAGCAATAGCAGCTTTTGAGGAACACAATATTTTGTTTGAAACTGAGTAGAAAAAGTTGGTAATTTTTCAGATCCTTTTTAATATTCTCTGTTCTATTTCTATATATTCTTTTATAGGTTCAGCCTTTTAGAGAACCCAAAACCGTGCAAACAAAATATTAATTAAATTTTTTAATAAAGTTTTGCGAAAGCATCTATCTATGTGCTTTTTCCATTGATTCGTAGCCGTAGATCGGTATTTGGTCTGATGTTCTCTTTTGGTCGGGGGAAACTTTCAAAATTGTAAAACTGACCCCTTATTCTTGATTCATGTCTTAACCATCCCCTATGTTTACAATCTTGATTTACGCAGAAACGACGAAAAATAAACAGTGAGAAACATTGCGTTCGGAGCTTAATGAAGCTGACAAGTGCCACGCCTCTACTTTTATTTTCCATTTTTACCCCTATCCCATCATTAACTTGTACGCATGCCCTCCTGATTCTCTCCCTCTCTCGCTTACTCTACTCCTTTATTTTTATAAAATTGATTTTCTTCACGTTTATAACTATTTGTTCATTATTTCACTTCGACATCGTAACAAAAAGAAGTTAAAGAACAATGCTAATAAAATAGAATAGACTAACCTTTAAGATAAAAAGAAGAAAAAACTAACCATTAAGGCTGAGTAGTTGTACGCATTACCAGTAAACCAGATCTGTTGAGTGTCGGATGTTATGTGAATAGCCTACTTTTGCGGATATTTTCCAAATCATATTATTATACCTTCAAATTTTATGTGTCAATTTTTTGTGTTTTTCTCTATCATCTATTTGTATATCTTCAAAAATGCTAAAAACATTTCATATCGAACATGAATCTTCATTAGTCATCATCCGTTTATTAGTGGGTTTATTCGATTTGATTACAATTAGAGGGCATGCTTTTTTTGTTTTTTTACATCAAATTAGATGGCATGCTTTAACGAAGCGTTTTAAAGCACAAACGCATGAACCATGAAAATACATTATTTTCGGTATAATCATATAGTTGATTTCTTTTATAAAACATGTAGTTTGTATACGGTACTCATGCGTTCTGATTGATAACCAAATCCTTTTGTGATTCATAATTACCCATTTGATTTTTTTATTCAACCATATAATTATAATTGTTTCTACAACAATTAGTCACCACTCACCAATGTAACTCATTAAATAATTAAAAGATACGATTGTGCCTATCAAAATATGGTAAAGATGCATAAAACACAGGTATTTGTTTGTAATCTTTAACCGCGTGAGAGAGATGTATAAAGTGAATAACCTGCTTTTCAAACACAACGGCTAGCTAGACATCTCTCTATATATACAGTACTCTTCTTATACAAGTATCAGTTAGGTTTTGGAAAATAGTTGAGTTCTTATTTTCCTCAAACATACTGATCATTGTAATTCAAATACGTAAAAAGAAAATTTGACATGTTTTTCATATTCAATATTTGGTACGAGCTAAATAAAAAATCTTATTTTTTATAAGAATTAATTTTCAGTTAAAAAAAAAAAGAATAAACGATGGATTCATCAGTCCAAATGGTTTGTTACTGGTCATATATTTTCAAAATTCACATTTTAACAATCGACAACAAATATATCCTGACAACGAAATCAAATATTTTGAAAAACTTTGTAAAAAGTGTATTTTTGGGGATACATTTCTTTAATCCAATTGCTACTCTTTTTATTTTTGTAACCACTAAAAACATTAAAGTCAAGATTTGTAAAATATTGCATTGGTGCTGTCGCCAAAATTTGAAATAAATACCTAGTTTATATTTATTCCCATAATTATTATAAGTTCAACCGATTAATTACTAGCTCTGATTTAACTAAATGAATTCTTTTTGAATGAAAAAACAACAATGAAAGTGATGCACAACATGTATCACACACTTACCATTCCTATTGATCAACATATTTATTGAGATTAGCTTTTTGATTTTTAGGATCAGCCCATCAGGCCGACTTGATTTATATTTAAAGCAAGTCAAAATAGATCATAAAGTGTTAATTAGTCAAAATTTGCTTTACGAAAACCTAATTATCTTACCCTCTTTTCCATTTTTCCCGTTTCAAGTATTTGCTAAAAAGTGAATTAGTACTATAATTTTCTCGTTCCAAGTGTTTGTTTGCTAAAAGGTCATTAACTCATAAGTAGAAGCGGTGCAAATATCTCATAAGCATTGATTTGAGTTCAGTACTACACAAAGTAGCAACTAAAATGAGGCGTACATTGTAAATATTGAATTTGAGTTTGGTTTGTTTTTATATTTTTTCTATTCAGGAAACAGAGAATAGAGTTCAGATATAACTTAATTTATTTTATTCATGATCTTCACATGTGTTTTTTTTTTATATAGAGTGAAACATAATTCGATCCAATAATTCGACTCACATAGTGTAAATTATATAGCATATCCATTATGTTTCGAGGTTTCATTAAAGATCATGAAATATTTTTCTGTAATTTCTTTTGTTTGCACAATGTTCAAATTCGATACTTTAAACCTATATTTTGTGTGACTAACAAAGTTTTTTTAGTGTGTTCTCTTGGCACAAGAAATAGCGAGGAAACTCGAAATATATTATAAGTATATTATATTGTGCTTAAAGAAAAGTTGAAAAACATTGGAAAAATAAAAAGCTGGAAAGAAAAAAAGAAGAGTTGTGTTTGTATAGGATGATGAGAAAAATATGAAGAGCAGACTGTTGATGGAATATTATGTTTCCTCAAATATCAGCACTCCTTATTATATCATCAACCGATTGCTTTTGTACGGACTTTATTTGTATAAAAGACCACATCAGAGTGATTTATGTGCTCAAACCAGAACCACTCTATTCAACATTTTGTTTTTTTCAAAATTTTCAAAATTGTTATTTCCTTCTTTCCTTTTTTTTTTTTGGCATCTGAAAAAAATTGTTATAAATTTTCTTCAACAAAATATATTAAGATCTAGAATATAAAACTATGCTAATTTTTAGACGAAAGAAAAGTTTTCATTTGGGGTGATTTTTTAGTCACTCACCAAATCACCAAGACACATGGTTTCATTATTTATCAAAGTCATCTTATAGGAAGTCGACGAACTACTCGGCTTCGTAGACGGGCTTTGCACTCTGATCCACACAAAAAAAAAAAACTAAAGAAGTTGTTGTATCGGTTTGTCTCCCTTGACAATAGCCATTTAACAATATTTTCCTTCTACTTCCGAAACTTCATTTTTTAAACTTCTACATTGCACTATCGAAAATCCTTACAAATTGTATAATATTTTATACAGAACCGATTAAACATTAAACACATTTATACGGAGGAGTATGCTCGCCTCAACAACATGTCCTCTTGGCAAAACTAACATCTTTAATACTTAATCGCGTCTATCATATTGTGTCACTTTCGTTGAAAGCACATTGGAGTATGTTGCGTAAGGTCTAACGATTATATCGACTCGACTAATCCCTACTTCAATCAATTCCTATATATACCTCATTTATTGCTTTCAATCAAATAGATGAAAGGAAATCCAAAAATAAACCAGATGAACGGTCAATAGATCTAGTAATCCATAAGTAAATCTTACATAGTATGTACGACTTTAAGTGATAACCCACACAAAGTTGGTATCCACACACATCTCGTAGTAAAAGGTGATTCGATCTTATGTGTCTGAAGTCTCTGGTTGGAATCTAGTCTGCAACCATTTTTCAGAGAGAGTTCTTCTTTTTTTCTAAAAAAAAAAAAATTATTTTCTAAGATTAAATTACAGCAAACCGGTCCGTATATCATTTTTTGACCATAACTAAAAGTCTAAAACTAAATAATCTTCTTCTTTTTTTCTGGATTTTATATTTATTTTTGGGCTAATCACGTTATTTATTCTGACTTAAAACACGAAATTCATTTAAAATATCTTCCAAAAAATTATTTTGACCATGTTATTGTGATATTGTCTAAAAAACCGTTTTTACGAAGACAAAACATAATAGTATTAAAAACCAAGTTACGTTGCAAAAAAAATGTTGAATTAAGTGTGTCTCCTAAAGATCAAACCTCCTAAGAGCATTTTTTTTTTTTTTACTATATTAACTATCGAATAGATCTCTATAAGCCATTCTCGAGCTGCCTCTTTTTACCTTTTTTTTCTTCCCCTCGGCGACTTTCCCCCAAACATAATTCAAATGAAAATTTAACAAAAGAAATCAAGTTCTTTTTCTTATAGCTACGTTGTTCTAGTCGTGTACTTATTTTAATTTCTATTATGATCTAAACCATGAAAGCCAAAAGCAAAAAAAAAAAAAACGATCATTCTATTTCGTTTATTAGCTTTTGTATCATATGATTCCGTAGGTTTACTAAAAGAAAAACTTAAATTCAATAATTTCTACACATAATAAATCTAATATTTTTTGAAATAATAAATTTAATAATTAAAAATAGAGATAAATTGATGAACCGAATAGATAATCTACAAAAGACCAAAAAAGAAGAAGCAAAAACAGAGCCTCTGCTTTGGACTCCGCAAAGCGCACAAGGCCGCCTCTCTCACTATACCCGAAGCTCCACCACGCACCCAACAACCACATTTTATTTGGTTTTTGTCACTTTCAATTTTCAAAATACTTTTTTTGTCGTATTACATTCAAAATTACACATCACACACATTATGTTGCAAATGTTAATTTCTAACAAAATAATATTTTTCTTATTTATTTACACTTGAGCTTTTCGAATTTTACATTTAATGTTTTTATACCTAAAATGAAGCTAGTCTAGGGAAGAAAAAAAAAAGAAGAAGCTAGTTTTGAAAATAGTTAGAAATTAACCAAACTCGGAAACGAAAATAACTATTTTTGTTGCATTACACTATATTGAATGTGGTGTTTTTTCTCAACGGAAAAAAAAAACAAAAAGATGAAAAGAATATAAAAATGTGGTCTCTTCCCAACACTCCCTTTACTCTTTTTTTCCCTCTTCACCACTTCTCTCCCAAACTAAAGACAAAAACAAAACTCTTCTCTCTTCTCTCTGCTCTCTGTTTCTAATCTCCGGCGAAAAAGATGATAACGGCGGCGGACTTCTACCACGTCATGACGGCGATGGTTCCGTTATACGTAGCCATGATCCTCGCTTACGGCTCAGTCAAATGGTGGAAAATCTTCACACCAGACCAATGCTCCGGTATCAACCGTTTCGTCGCTCTCTTCGCCGTCCCTCTCCTCTCTTTCCACTTCATCGCCGCTAACAACCCTTACGCCATGAACCTCCGTTTCCTCGCCGCAGATTCTCTCCAGAAAATCATAGTCCTCTCTCTCCTCTTCCTCTGGTGCAAACTTAGCCGTAACGGCTCGTTAGATTGGACCATAACTCTCTTCTCACTCTCAACTCTCCCCAACACTCTAGTCATGGGGATTCCTCTACTTAAAGGCATGTACGGTGAATTCTCCGGCGAACTCATGGTTCAAATCGTTGTTCTTCAATGTATCATTTGGTACACTCTCATGCTCTTTCTCTTTGAGTACCGTGGAGCCAAACTCTTGATCTCCGAACAGTTTCCGGACACAGCTGGTTCTATTGTTTCCATTCATGTTGATTCCGACATTATGTCGCTAGATGGTAGACAACCTTTAGAGACTGAAGCTGAGATTAAAGAAGATGGCAAGCTTCATGTTACTGTCCGTCGTTCTAATGCTTCCAGGTCTGATATTTACTCGAGAAGGTCTCAAGGCTTATCTGCGACTCCTAGGCCTTCGAATCTGACCAACGCTGAGATTTATTCGCTTCAGAGTTCTAGAAATCCAACGCCTCGTGGCTCTAGTTTTAATCATACTGATTTTTACTCGATGATGGCTGCTGGTGGAGGTGGTGCTCGGAACTCTAATTTTGGTCCCGGAGAAGCTGTGTTTGGTTCTAAAGGTCCTACTCCGAGACCTTCTAACTATGAAGAAGATGGTGGTGCTGCTAAACCGACGGCTGCTGGAACTGCTGCTGGAGCTGGGAGGTTTCATTATCAATCTGGAGGAAGTGGTGGTGGTGGAGGAGCGCATTATCCGGCGCCGAATCCAGGGATGTTCTCGCCGCAGACTGGTACGGCGGCGAAGGGAAACGCTCCGGCTGTTGGTGGGAAGAGGCAAGACGGAAATGGAAGAGATCTTCATATGTTTGTGTGGAGCTCAAGTGCATCGCCGGTCTCAGATGTGTTCGGCGGAGGAAACCACCACGCTGACTACGCCGCCGCTACGAACGATCATCAAAAGGACGTTAAGATCTCTGTACCTCAGGGGAATACTAACGGTATGGTCCCTCAATTATTTTTTTGTTTTGTTTTTGCACTCTTGTTTATTTTCTTTACAAAAAAAACCCCATAAGTTTTCTCAAATGTCTTGGTTGCAATTAATTTTTCATATGTATGACTCCAACCCTACAGTATACACGTTTAGTTGGCTCAATCAAGATTTGGGATTTACTAAATGGATTCTTTAATTATTGAAATGTTTTGTCTTATATCAGAGAGCCAGTACGTGGAGAGGGAAGAGTTTAGTTTCGGTAATAAAGACGATGATAGCAAAGTTTTGGCGACGGACGGCGGAAACAACATAAGCAACAAAACGCCGCAGCCAAAGGTGATGCCACCAACGAGTGTGATGACAAGACTCATTCTCATTATGGTTTGGAGGAAACTTATCCGTAATCCCAACTCTTACTCCAGTTTATTCGGCATCACCTGGTCCCTCATCTCCTTTAAGTACTGTTTCTAATAACTCTAATTTTGATTTTTTAATATTTTGTCCATTTTAACCACTTTCTTGATATAAAAGAGTCAGTCTTGAATGCGTCTATGTTTGAAAGTTTTTTTTTTGATGTATGGTAGTGAAAAGATTTGAGAAAGATTTTGGAATTAAATTGATGTGGTCTGTGCAGGTGGAACATTGAAATGCCAGCTCTTATAGCAAAGTCTATCTCCATACTCTCAGATGCAGGTCTAGGCATGGCTATGTTCAGTCTTGGTCAGTTCCTTTTCTTTTCTTTTCTTTTACCTCTTTGCATTTACTATATAATTAATGCCATAAAACAGTCAATTGTTCTCTTTATTCTGACCTTCATTCTTTAAGGGATTTTAAAATTAAAATGTTTTTAAAAAGAAAAACCAAATCATGTGGATGCATGATTCTCTTTGATGCCTTTTTCTTTTGAAGTTTTTCAAAACTAAAAAAAAACATGTTTGTATCAAAAAAGCAAACAAAACTGGCTTCACAGCAGAAAGCATGCTCCACAGCTCTCTGCTTATCATCATAACATGTCTCTCTCTCGAATAGAAACTATTTTTTCCTCTTAAAGTAACGAAATTAAGTTCAATATTTAATGTCTCTTTTATCGATAAAAAATCTTTCATTTTTACCTTTAATGTTTAATGTTTCAGTAGAATTCCATCAACCGAATATAAAATTTCTTTAATCATAACTTTATGGAAAATGAATATAGGATGATGATGATAATGATGATGATTTTATGGTGTGGTAGATAAGTGGCTGTGATGATTATTTGTATGTCACTCTTTTGCAGCTAATCTGCTAAAGCATTGAAATTCAAATTAACCAAAAGACAAAAACAGCAATAAAATATTTGTTCAAATTTGTGGCTTTTTTAATTTGAATGTGTTAAAAGGATTGTTCATGGCGTTAAACCCAAGAATAATAGCGTGTGGAAACAGAAGAGCAGCTTTTGCGGCAGCTATGAGATTTCTCGCCGGACCTGCCGTAATGCTCGTCGCTTCTTATACTGTTGGCCTCCGTGGCGTCCTCCTACGTGTCGCCATTATCCAGGTATTGCTTTTATTATATTTCTAGAAAATTAAATAAATGCTTTGCGTATACATTTTTTTCCCACCGCCGCTGTTGAGTCTACTGTAGTCTGTAGTATTAAATATTAATTGTCCCTTATTTATTTTCTAAGAATTATTTAATTGATAACAAATACAGGCAGCGTTGCCACAAGGAATTGTGCCGTTTGTGTTCGCCAAGGAGTATAATGTGCATCCTGACATTCTTAGCACTGCGTAAGTTTATTTGTATCTTTTTTTAAGGAAACATGTTTTCATCTAATCCTGTTTAATACTTTTGTTAAAGGAAAGTCTTTTGTTATACACAAATTAGTTTAGTTTCGTCTACATTGATGAGACCTTGAAAACGTGATTAGGGTTTAATTTTTGTTAACGTGAGTTGTGATCTTTGTTGCAGTGTGATATTTGGGATGCTGATTGCGTTGCCAATAACTCTTCTCTACTACATTCTCTTGGGGCTATGATGAGAGACTCAAACACACGGACCGGTTTTAATATTTTGGGGGATTATGAATTATGAAAAGAACAATGCCCTTTTTGTTGATTACCCACAAATTGAATCAAAAAGCAGCTTTAGAGAAATCTCCGAAGATAATTTGGAGAACGAAGCTCTTGAAGAAAAGAAGAAGACAGTAGGAGCTTGGCAAGTTTACCTTTTTCTTAATTTTTATGAACATTCAAGTTTCTTTTGGTAGGTGTTAGGAATTTGTAAAAGTGTTGCTACGTTTAGTGAATTAAAACGTTAACGAAAAACTCAACTTTTTCAACTAATTTCTGTGTGGATGCTAAAGTGAATTGGTATGTAAAGGTATCCAATCTTACAAAAGTAAAATGAATAGTAGCCTTGTAAGTTGTAACATTTAATCAAGTAACTTAAATTTTGCCATATGTGATTAGGGAGAAATTATATAGTAAGGACAAATCACACAAAATGTTGGAGATAGGGACTTCTCCGGGAGATAGGGATTGTTTTTTTCAATTGTAGTTACGAATATTAGTTTCTTTACTACAGTCTAGGTGAGAAGTTATATAATAGCATGTGACTATAACGACACACAAGAGTTTGGATTCAACAGAAAACTCGATTAAATGTAGAAAGATCGATGGGGCACTTAAAAGATATATAGGGACTTGGTGCATGCGTACGTTATTCGAATTGGTCAAGATTCCTCTTCACTGCGTTTGTGGAATCTTAAAAGATTCGTTTAGTGTTGTCAATTGCGTATCCTTTTTCCGATTCTTCTCAGAATCATTACATACCACTTAGATGCTGATTGCTTTCCAGTGTTTTAGCTTTTATATGTGAAGACAAATTAACCGTATATATATATACGACGATCTTATCTTCTGATTAGTTTTGATTTTGAACTACAGAAAATCCCGATATTTAAGTTTGATATGTCAACAGAATTTACAATTGAGTCTGTTTAATTTTTTGACATGATAGAACGAATCATTTGCTATAAGTTATATCTATAGATCTATGATATAAGTTCGAAGCTGCATGGTTCTATTGATGAATGTTAAAGCTTTGTGGGAAAATGATAGTCATAAATATGGTAAGGAGTAATAATTAGAACGAAGAAAATAGTTTAAGAAAGCGACCCTAAACCTAAATTTATGGCACGCCTCACGTAAAACACCCATCATTTATTCTGCATGAGACGGCTATAGCCGCCATTGCATTCTTCAAATCTTCAATGTTTCCAATTAATAATGCTATTGTTATTCTTATAGTAATAAAACTTGTACATATAGAACATTTATTTTCGCTCTGTTTCTGTTAATTTTTTTATTTAAAACAAAAGAAAATGGTTGATAAATGAAAAGAAGAGTGAGACAAAAGAGAAGAAGACGACGCCGTGTCACTTCGCTTTCTTATTGCCACTTTACTCACAAACATTTTTCAGAAGCTTCCAATTCTGTGTTCATTCTCTGCTATCTCTCTCAATGTTTTTACATTATATAAAATACAAACATTTTTCACCATGAATGCCTATTTTTAGTCTAAAGCCTAAATAGTTTATTTTTTCGGCGGATGAGATTTTGATAGTATTACATCAGAAATTTGAAGGGACCGAGGTTGTCATAAAGAAGTTAATCTCGTCACGGAAAAGATTTGGTATTTATTTGAGCTTTTTATAAGTCATTTAATAAAAATGTAAAAAAGAAAATGTAGATGGATGACGTGGTAAGAAAAAAGGGTATAAACGTCATTTCGAGGCCATAGTTGCAGATGTTAGTGTCTGCCTGCCACTAGACGGTGTTGGGTCGGCCGTCGCCCAGACAGAGCTTTGAGAGCTTTTTGTCATTTGTCTTTCTCAATTTTTTTCCTGGCTTTTAATTAATTTAACTATTTTCTTTTTATTTTTCCAAAAAATTCATCGTATTTTTTTCTTTTCTTTGTTACATTCACACATTTGCTTTTTTTGGCTGAAAAGGAGAGAGAGGGTTATTATAGGAAAAACCGAGTGCTTGAAAAAAGAAAAGGAAAATTTATATTTCTTTCGTACGGGAAGATTAGATATGATACGAAGAAGCCAACTAAAAAACATAACTTCTTCGCTTTATACGATACTATAGAATATATAGTAATTTATAAATTGATTTATTTTATTATTTATGGCTTTATCTTTACCAGATTAACAACGTATTGGAAGTTGTCAACACGTGATTTGCCATTACAATCCTTCCATCGAGTGAGTTGTTTCAAAGTTCTAATAATCCGGCCGATACTTTCCTCTATTTTGACTATAAATAGGTCAGCAAAAAGTAAAAAGAAATATGGAAAACCTAAATGATTTGATTAATCGATTGAAGCGTTTGCATAATGAGAAAGAAGAGGTAAGGTTTTTATTCTCATCTACGAGAATGTAACGTTAAAAAGTGGAAAACGTTAATACTTATTTAATTAATGGGCTTTATTTTTTTTTGTTACGGCCCCTCAAGTTTTAAAGACCGGCTTTACAAATTACAACGTAAATAAATTATATGTTATGCAATATGTGATTTGTTCACACGTATACATTATCACCAGATTCACCACAATCTTTAAATTATTTTATATCATATGTTATGAATGACTGTCATTCCTTTTGTCGCGTTTAAATCATTTGTTTGTTGCACGTGAAACTTACTTCGACTTACTAAAACCCCTAAAGATTTACTAAAATAGAGTTATCTTATTGCTATGTCTCTAAGATCTAAAGTAATTATCTTTTTATATAATACTAGTATAATTTATAAACCAACAAATAAAGCCAAATGCGGCTTCGCATTCGAGGAAAAATCACCTGTTCCCAGGTGCACGCCTACGCACATACACTACACACATTCCTATATCCTTTATTTAAGTACTGTAACAATCCAATATAATAGTAATACAAATACTTGATGTCAAAGAAAAACTCAAAAACGGACGTTTGCCGTGATTCTTTGTAACTATACAGTAGTAGGTTTTAAGAAAATGTTTCAGTCACATTCGAGCCTGCTTTGTAATTATTAAAGGTCATGAGTCTTGCATCTCCGTAGCCCATTTACATTAATCCATCAGAAGGGCTGTAGAAACCGGTATGCTGGGTTTTAACTTCTGAAACATACATAGATGTAAGAAAGAGTTGCTAAAGGTTATGAGCCCATTTTATCAAAAAGAAAAAAAAAGAGGTTATGAGCCGATTCTAAGGTCCAAATATTGGGTCAAAAAGGTTAATAATGGGCTTATCTGATTCTTACGGGTTGATAGAAAATAGCTATTTTTTGGGTCAGAAAATAGCTAATTTATATACATACAGTACTATAATATTTCAAAAATAGGTGTTCTGCTGATTCTTCGAATATTAATTTGTAATCATCGTGAATTCTTCAAAAGAATACTATAAGTTAAAAGATATCATAAAAAAATTTATGAATGGACGCCAAAACTAAATAAATCTTTTAAGCAAAAACATCACACTTTTTTTTTTTTTTTAAATTAAAAAACCAACTCAAGTGGATCAAGGACTCACCTTGAAGTGGAAGATCATAGTTTATGTTTTTCCACCACGATTTTAATCATGTTTAATCTTGTTAACTATTGTTTGACATTTTTAGTTATAAGAATATGCATATTTTCAGAAACATCGGAATTCGTTTGGATTTTGGTTTGGCCACCTTCTGAAAAAAAAGAAATGGTCTACCAGTTAGAAAAAAACTTAGAGAGGAAATTTTATTTTGGTTCTGATCTTCTAAAAGTAATTATAATATTAAAAAATAAATGTTCCATGTTTTCTTCTTTTATAATACAAAATTACAAATAATCGTAGTAACATCTTTAATTCTCTAGATCTATCATCTTCGAGTATGATAAGATGATGTGGTCGATAACCAACTTATCATCTCTTGTAGATGATGTAAATGAGAGATAACTACTAAGAATAGCATCTATAGATTCATCACTTGATAACATTAATATCATTTAATTTGTAGATGATGTAAATGAGATAACTAATTAGAATAGCTTCTATAGATTCATCACATGATTATTTTGTTTTCTATCATAACATTAACATCATAGACAGAGTCTCGCAAATCCCAAATTTTTCTCAACAAATACTATTCATAACTAAAAACTATTGAACAATATGGTAAACGAATACAAGAAGTGCGGGATATAAACCCCTAAGACATAAAAGATCTCAAAAACCTTGAAACATTTGAAATTTAAATATAGACTACACAATTTGTGAAGAGAAAGAAGTCGTTAAGTCTTTGTCAAAAAAGAAAGAAGTCGTTAAGATATTGAAGAGTTGGAGTCGAAAGAGTTTTCTTTTCAGTAAAATTCAGTAAAAGAGTACCCACTGTATATTTTAAAATATTTATAAAGGTTTTCGAATCTTTTGTTTATTTAACTATTAGTTTACTTATGGACCTGGTGTAATGAGAATCTTTAATAAGAAGAAAAATGGGAATGGTCAATGATAGGTGGGGGACCAGAATAGTCCCAACGGGGAATTATAATTCGTTATTTGGTTATTTAACCCTAAATCATCGGGTGAAAATGACATGGTCCCATCAATAAGTTTATACTAGGTCTTAATCCGCGGTACACCGCGGGACAAACATTAAATTTATAAATTTTAAAATTCATTTGAAAGTTTTCTTGTAACGTAAATATAAACTCTAATTGATCTATAAAAGATATTAAACGAATCAAAGACATAATGACCCGTTGATCTTTATGATACAAAAGCTTCTTTATATATTCTGATTTCAAATTTCAGTAACCCGCTGATCTTTATGATACAATGCAATTTTTTTCACATTTTTAAGTGATTATTTATTGTTTTTGATTGAATAGTTTTGTTCTTTATTTTTATTTTTGTCAAAGTTTCTTTACTTTTTATTCAAAATATTAAATATTTTTTGGATGTGTGTTAAATCAAATATTAAAATATTAAAATTCACTCTTTTTTTTACTAATTAAGTAAATTATGTCCGTTTTTAAAAATTCAAATCACAACATATATGAAAAATAAAATCTAGATTTTATTTATTATATAGACTATGTATTGATCCAATTTTTTAAAAAAATATGATCATAAAAAGATGAGAGATAAATTTTTAATAAAATTTTTGAAATATTTCTAAATTAAAGGAAAATAACTTTGTTAAGAAAATTAGAGGAAAGAGAAAATTCAATATTTCCTTAAATAAATTTAATAGATGAGAGGAGAGTGTGAGCATGCTAGTTTATTTTTATAATTAATGCCGAGCTCTTTAGCGAAGACACATCAGCATTGTTGGCAAAAATGCTTCTCTATTAATATATAAGGGATAATTACATTTGGTTTTATAATATGTTTAAACATAATTTGAAAATTAAATTAAATTATTTTTTTATTCACCAAATTTTCAAGTTTTTTTTTTGGTCGGGGGAAGGGGCAATTGCCCCTTCTATTTATTAAAAATTAAAAAATTACACACGAACTTCCCTCGGGTACGCAACCCCATTGGAGTCCTCCGAACCAATCAAACTAAGACAATCCGGAATAGAATGCAACGAATGAAAACCTACAGGTAAAGAAAAAGCATAGTTTGCTAACCCATCCGCAAGACGGTTAGCTTCCCTATACACATGCGAAATTCGGACTATCCAGTCCTTTGAGATAAAGCCGTAGCACAATCGTACTAGGAAAGACAGGGGGTGAGAATCACTGATCCCTGTGTTTAGAAAACCAACCACCATTTTCGAATCCACTTCCACCTCTAAGCGTGGGATCCCTTTCGCCCAAGCGATATAGAGCCCATAATAAACTCCCCATAACTCAGCTAGTGGTGCCGAGCATATACCGATGTTGAGAGCAAATCCTCCACACCACTTTCCTTTCTCATCCCGCAACACCCCACCTGCAGCGGCCAGTCCGGGATTTCCACGTGATGCTCCATCTGTATTTAATTTAAACCATCCCTCAGTGGGCGGAGTCCACGCTATCATTCTTTCTTCTCTTATGAATCTCGGAATATTCTCTCGGACTAAAGCATGTGCAGCTGAGACTTCTTTTGCTGAATCTTTGATGAAGCGCACTCGGTCTCTACACTTGCCATTTACCCCAAATACATTTCCGCATCGCCACTTCCATCCCCACCAAACTGCTTGTGCAAATGTCGTGGCCCATGCACTGCCCTCTACTTCCCTGTTATCACTGATATTCCCGTAGAGCCACTCTAAAAAAGAACTAGCGAAGAAAGAAGCTCTATTTCTCACCGGCACTAGACGGTTCCAGACACCCGACATAGCAGAGCAGTCCCTGAGTATATGTAGAATTGTCTCGTTACCC
Source organism: Erysimum cheiranthoides (assembly GCA_011420285.2). Classification (NCBI taxonomy): domain Eukaryota; kingdom Viridiplantae; phylum Streptophyta; class Magnoliopsida; order Brassicales; family Brassicaceae; genus Erysimum; species Erysimum cheiranthoides. The sequence goes on along the minus strand of CM022179.2, from coordinate 3,443,379 downwards.
CCTTTACACACTTGGCAGAGACCCGAATCTCCTAAATGACTTCTTTGTCTCTCCACGTTCGTCATAATGGATTGGTGGGAAACTAACCAGAGAAACACTCTGATTCTCTCTGTCGCTTCTACTCGCCATACACAGTTAAAGAAAGATCCCATATACTGTTTTGGGATTTTGTCAGCGGTCACCAAGGCATATGCCGACTTCACGGTGAATTGACCATCGGAACTTCCTCCCCAAGAAAACCGATCTTTCGCACCACTGATAACATCCACTACTCTCGAAATGAGTTCCATCCTTACCTGGTCTGAAACATATGGTGAAATACGTGAAAAGTCCCAACCTCCATTATCGCACCATAAATCCCTGATCTGAATCTCCCTGAAGTTTATTGGTAATTCATCAACCGCTAACTCACATAGTGGTGTATTTGATAGCCATCTATCCGTCCAAAATCTGATCTCCCTTCCATCACCGAGAACCCATGATAAACCCTGCAACACGATTTCACGCAAACCCAACCCTATACTCCGCCAAGTAGTTGACCAAGTACCTTTCGCAATCAACCATGTAGGCTGGTGAACATCGCCGACTCTATATTTACTTCGGAGAACACGTGCCCACAGACTCTCCTTATCATTCAACAAGCGCCATCCCACTTTGGCCAGAAGGGCTTTGTTCATATGTAAAACAGAGCGAATACCCAATCCTCCCTCTGCTTTGGGTACGCAGACCCGCCTCCAAGCTATTAGGTGTTGTTTCCTCTTTTCTGGTGTACTACCCCAAACAAAAGATCGTGATAAGCGCTCTAATCTCTCAATACTGGATTTTGGTAGGGAGATTGTGGTCATGGTATGAACCGGTATCGAGGATAGCACAGACTTGGTGAGAGTGATGCGACCCGCTAAGCTCAAAAACCGACATTTCCATCCTGCTAATCGTGAAGAGACTCGCTTAATAACTTCACTAAACGTGTCTTTGTTTATTCTTTTTTTGCAAAATAGGCATTCCAAGATACTTTCCCAAGTCCACTGTGGCTTTGATCCCACTCGCCTCACTAATGAGCTTGGCTAGCTCCCGACTGACATTGTCTGAAAAGAAAATCTTTGATTTTTCTAAGCTCACTTTCTGTCCCGAAGCCACACAAAAACACTCCAAGATCTTTCGTATTACTCATATCTGATTCACTGAAGCTTCCGCAAAAAGAATCAAGTCATCGGCGAAACAGATATGAGATAGTTTTGGCCCATTCCGAGACAGAGATATCGGCTTCCAATCAGCAGCTGCAACCGATAAATCAATTTGGTGACATAGTCTCTCAAGACAAAGTACGAATAAGTATGGTGACAATGGATCTCCTTGTCGTAATCCTCGAGCCGGCTTAAACGGATCTGTTTTTTCCCCATTCCATAATAGTGTCATCGATGGCCCTGTAATACATGTCATAATCCATTGTCTCCATTTTTCTTGGATTCCCGACGCAGTTAGAGTATCTTCCAAGAAGTCCCATATGATCCGATCGTAAGCTTTCTCTAAGTCGAGTTTCAGTAGTATCCATCCTTTTCGACCCTTCTTACGTCTCATAGAGTGTACCGCCTCTTGTACCACGACTATGTTATCTGTGCTCAGTCTTCCCGGGATAAAACTAGACTGAGCCGGCCCAATCAACTTATTTATCACACCTTTGAGCCTCATCACCATAGTCTTTGTAATTGTTTTAAATAAAACATTACAAAGACTTATGGGTCGAAACTGCATTATCTGCTCTGGTTTTGCCACTTTAGCAATAAGCACCACAAGAGCATCATTCATTCCATTAGGCAGACATCCGATGTCAAAAAACTCCAACACAAATCGTATAACAGACGATCCTACTACCTCCCAACAGTGTTGATAGAAAATCAGCTGATAACCATCCGGTCCAGGAGCTTTAAGTTTTCCCATACTTCGTATTGCCATCTCCACTTCCTCTCCAGAGAATGGTTTATTTAGAGCAGCTAACTCTGATCCCAGTAATGGATCAAAACTCACCTGCGGCAGCTTCTCCACCACTGGGTCCACATCCATCACCGAATATAGGCGAGCATAATAATCAACAGCGAGCTTCTCTAACTCTTGTGGTGATGAAATCCACAATCCCGTAGTATCCTTTAGCATCTCAATACGATTTCGTCTCCTTCTAATAATTGTGGAAGTGTGGAAATAACTTGTATTTCTATCTCCCATTGCTATCCATTTTTCACGAGATTTTTGGTACCATAGCATTTCTTCTTGCTCCAAAACCACATCGAGTTCTCGTATTAGTTCTTGTTCCTTCTGCAGCAACTCGTCCGTTTATCCGTTATCTAACCCGACTTGAATTTCTTTAATTTCATTCGTGAGCTTTTCCTTCCTCTTGTGCACATCACCAAAGACTTCTCTGTTCCATTTTCTTAGCTTCCCCTATAACCCTTTTAATGCCTCAGGAGTTGTAAGCTGATTTTGCCACGATTGTGTTAATAGCTCTTTGAAGCTGTCATGTTTCAACCAAGCTGCCTCGAATTTAAAGGGACGTCGACGAGGATTTCCATGAGATTCAGGGCAGAGCTGAAGGTAAAGAGGTACATGGTCTGAAGCAAGGGCCAGGAGATGAGTTACTCCTGCTTCGTGCCATTTCAATCGCGCATGCGGATTGCACAAGACACGATCCAACTGTTTTGCAATAAAAGTCTCCTCCTGACGACCTCTTCTCCAAGTGAATCTACTCCCTTTAAACCCCATATCTATCAAGGAGAGCTCATTGATCCACTCCCCAAAAGCCAAAGAATCTGTTGACAAACGTCCATTCCCACCATTGCGTTCATCTAACCGTAAGATCGTATTGAAGTCTCCACCTATAATTAGTGGCCCATCAATAGTTTCAATTACCGATTTTAGTTTCTCCCATAAACCACTTCGTCTACTTGCTGTTGGAGCAGCATATACTGCTGTTAAATGGGTAGTCTCTGTTCCCTCTTCTACTCTTCCATAAATAAACTGATCTGATCCTTCCACAATCGTGACTGAGCCAATGCTTGACCTCCACAACAACCAAATACCACCACTTTGCCCCACCGCTTCCACTCTATACGAATTTTCGAAACCCAAACTTTAACAAATATGACTTGCTCTATCTCCTCCCGCATGTGTTTCGAACAGAGCTAGTATGTCAGTGTTGAATTTCTTCAAAAGATAACGAATAGATCTTTTAAAGTTGGGTTTATTCGCCCCCCGGCAATTCCAGAATAGACAATTCATCATAACGTGATAAAATAGGTGTAGAACTACCGGGGAAGACCGTTAAGAGCTCATCCCATCCACCACATTTGGTGGATCCCTCTGTTCGCTCATCTCCATTTGTAACTGTCCGTCTTCTTCGATAGGCAGAGCATCCTTCTCCTGTGTATGCTGAACCTTCTCCGAATCCTTCTCACCCCTAGCTCCCTCAGTGTCAAAGACATCACCAGCTCTGCCTTGTACGGCTAATTCTACCTGAAGCCTTTTTGCTGACTCAGACTGTTCCACCTCGCCTCTTGTTAGGCCAAAGATCAAACCTCTAGCGGGCCTCTGCGATTTATTCCCTGTGGGCTTAGCCCCCAATCTCACATTTTGCTTGTTGGGCTTTCCATTTTTACTCGGCCCAATTCCAAACTTTCTCTTGTCCTGCTTCCACTCGAAGGCCCCAGTGTTGCCTTGGCTTACACTCTTCCCTTTCCAGACTTGATTCTCTTCTCCAACTGCTTCCTTATTTTTCTCCTTTGCATTATTTTCTTCCCTTATCTCATCCGCGATCATATCTTCTGACAGCTCACCAAATCTATTTGCAGTTGGAATATTCTGCGAAATCTCCGTCAGGATATTCTCCGACGTCTTACTGGATTCTCCACCTTTGAATGCTACCTTCTCCGCCGGCAGTGTCGCTTTCCGTGGCCTCCTTCTCACCTCCTGAAACCCCTCAGTATCGACCACCCCCACATTTGTTCTCTCCACTCTCGGTGTCGGAGTCTCTACCACTTCACTCTCTCGCGGCACCCGAGGGCATGTATTCACCACCTCACGTCTAGGACAGTTGTGCACCAAGTGCCCATAGATACCACAATGTGAACATATAGTAGCCAACCCCTCATACGCCACATAGTATCTCTCCCCGTTCACCTGAATTGTCCCTTTCAATGGTTTAGACAAATTTTCAAGTTAAGGATCGAATATGTGAACAGTTAATAAAAAGTTTTTAGGTTTTTATTAAAAACTTCAAATACATATATGTATAGTAAAATTATTTTTTATAAGTACTTATAATAGGTTATATATATAAGGATACATATATATAATAATTTTCTTACCAAAAAAAATATTTACATAAGTTATTTTATATTTTTTGTTGAAAAGCAATTTAATTAAGCACTATCATTAATATTTAGAAAAAGAAAATTGATGTTTGTTGGATCTCAATTGAAATAAATTTAAATAACAAAAAATATAATGATTTTGGAAAATATAAAATTTTTATAATTTTACTTTGATATTTTTGTGAGATTCATTGTCAAATAAATTAACAGAGAAACATTTTTTACACGTGTCAGCATTAGAGAGCTCCGAAAGAAAACATTAATGCTGAGCTCTCTAATGCTGATACGTGTCAAAAATGTTTCTCTTTTAATATATAGGGGATAATTATATGCATACCCCTATGTTAGAATTTTTAGTGTATAGTCCTTTGCCAATACAAATTATAACATAACTGCATATGCCTTGTGTGTTTCATATAAATATTACCAGGGCAAGTAGGCACAAATCAAAAGAACAAAATTGATTTATAATGGAGTGTAGGCTCACTGGCTCAGTATTCATTAATTAGAACCACTACTTATTCTATTTATACACCTAATGATTTTTAATGGTCGCAATCATACTTTTAAATCTATAATTTTCTCCGGTTTTTCAATTATATTCATTTTATTTTATACGTATTTGCTTATATTATGACTGAAATACTAAAAACTAATATGGAATAACTCTTAATCACTATAAACTAAATATTTTGTAGATTAACGAAAGACCAGGCTAGAAAAATATCCATAATGTTTTAATGAATTTGTTTAAGTTATTTCTAAAGTAAATAACATTTTTTCTCACAAAACTTAAGAATGAATGAATAAAAATGTGAATGATGATTTATGTTTGTTGTGGTACAATCACAATAATTGAATATGATCAAAATTCGAGAAAAAATATATGGAGCGGCAATCATATTTGCTCCATTCATTATGTGCTCACTCCGATTAATTAAAATTTGGCAGAAACAAACCAAGCAAGTTGTGGTCCAAGGAAAGATAGTAGACCCACTAATTTCCCATTATATGGATCTTGACAGTGTCAAGTGGTTTGCCTACTTTCCTTTTTTTCCCCACATATTCTTTTAACTTTTGGTTACCAATTTGTAGTTTCTTATAGAATTTACAACACCTTGATATTTTGTATTTTCTTGTTCTCGATCAAAGTTGTAGAATCTCTCTAACCTAACGGACAATACTAACCAAGAATCTTCGAAAGCGATGCAAATAAAAGACATGTAGGTCGGAATCATGAATATTCACATTTTCTAAAGATAATAGAAGGATGATGTATTATTGAAATTTATATTGATAACAATGTAGGTCGTGGAAATAAATATTTAACAGAAATATCTTTATTTTACTAGGGAAATTGTAAAATTGAAACATTGCTACAACCAAAATTTGATATAACTATTTATCTAAATTTGCAGAAATAATTATCCCAACACTAAGTTTACAATAAATATATGCATTTCCAATGTTTCTAATATTTGACACGTAAAATCATTATTCGAATAATTTTATGTGGCCACGATTTATAACTAAAATATTTTGTCATTCTACTAATTTGATCTTTTTTCACTCAATGATTACAACGTTTTTTTAGTTCTAATCATAATCATACAATCAAAAATGTTTTCAAGGACAGGAAGAGAAGAACAGATGTGGCTGTGAGCCATTGGATTAAAAGATTCATTTCAAAAGTTGGCCATTCGGAGCATCTTGGGATCATTGTCTGTTCGCTACTTCTCAAAGACTATCAACTGTTACTTACGCTATAGCAGTGTTTTGTTTCCTATTTACCTTTATACCCCCTCACATATAGTATATTCACTAAAGATGTTTAAAGTGCCCATCTTAATCACTGAATCCACCTTGAAAAAATGAAAAGAATATCTGAATCTAAAACAAATTAGAATCTACCGGACTAGGATCTGTATGTACCAATCAAATGACATGTTCCGCAGCTCAATTCCACGATTAAGTTTTAGCCCACCCTATGTTATTGGTTGATATTGGATATTTACTTATATAGCAGTTATAGATTTCTATTTTATTTTTGATGCTTTGGTTTTCTTAGCTAGCTATCATATTATTTTTAGCAAAGCTAATTCAAAAGAAGCTATTTTGATTTTGGATATCTACTTAATTATATAGCAGTTATAGATTTCTATTTTACTTTTGATGCTTTGGTTTACTTAACTATCATGATTTTTATAGCACAGCTAATTCAAAAGAAGTTATACGTGTATACACACACACAACCACCCTTGATAAAAAAAACCCTAGATGAATTTTATAACATCCACGTTTTTTTACCATAAGAGCATGTTTATCGGAGGTTTTTTGCTTCGTCCTTGTCTTTTTTTTTTTTTTTAAAAAAAAAAAAAAAAAAAAAAAGGTAATTACAGGAGAAACGTTTCTTTAAACGGGACGAAAGCTCCGCGTCCTTAAGCCAACGTGACATGATTCCCATGATTCCATTGGCTTATCAGTTTCAACTTCGTCTCCCTCCTCATCACCTCTATTATACCTTTACATATACACCCACAAATATTAATATAATATGTTAAGGACAATTGATATTGGAACACCAATAAACATGCTCTTAGGTGAAGTACTGTTAGGGGGGTGTATTCAAGTTTAATATTTCAAGTGATTTGAGATTTTATGAATTTTTAAATGATTTTGATGATTTTATGGAAGTTGATAAAATTTATGGTAAAATCCTTTCAAATCCCACCTCAAACCATGAGATTTTGATTTCTATATTTTTAACTAAGAAAATCCTCTCAAATCTTTCAAAATCATTAAAAACCATTTATCCAATGTGGATTTTAAAATCATTTATCCAATAACACTGGATTTCATTAGATTTTTTAAATTCCTTTTTTTTTTGTCAAACCATTCATTCATTAGATAAAATGTTTACACTCCATTAGAGGAGAATGATAAAAATAAAAGAGCCGGAGTTGATAACTCAACGGCAACAACAACAACATTAAAAGAGAAAGACCTAAAGGGATAGGAGATAGGATCAAAGGGAGACATGAATAAGGAGATCTCATGGATGAATCCACAAAACTCTATCCTGCTAACCTTTGAGTTGGTGAGACCAAACAAAGTCTGAATGTTTAAGAAAACTTTCAGCAAGTTAATAACAGTCTCAACCGCCGAGTGTAGAGCACATCGCAGTGCTAAATGGACTTTGGTAATACTTGCAGACAACACATATGGTCTGATTGAAAGGTGTTTAGGAGAAACACAACATCCAGCTTCTTGAAAAAACATTCCCAATCCGCAGAAACTTGAATTAATCCGACAAGAGGAAGGTGGAGACACAAAGGCTTCATTCCATTCTCTAGATTCTCTGATGGACTTCGAAGTGACATCCTCTTCAGGGAAACATAGATCTTCCCACAACGCATCTACAACACAATAGATGCCAAAGCTAATAAACGGGACTAAGCCCTTAGCCACAGAAAAAGTTAGAACAAGTCTAAAAAAGCCCTCAATATAAGGGAAATCAGAATCACCATCAAAGCAATCCGAGAGATAACCTAACCCATACAAGTTCACACCAAAGCAAGACAAAATAATCTCCAAAGACTGGCTACAAATATGCCTTCCATTAAGAGACATTCCAGCCATTCTAGCAAAGCTTTGATTGAACATGATAAGTGTAACATCCTCATACTGAGGTAACTGAAATTGATATTGATGAAACCTCATACTGAGGGAACTGGGAACTAACCGAAGGCAGATTGTAGACCATTGCAAAACCAACAAGAGGGTCACAAACATCATACCTTCCGACGTCAAGATAATAGGGAAAGGAAACTGTGAGAGTCGAGGTTGCCAGCTGAAAAGAGAGCAGATCTGGCACTTGGTACAAGAGAAAACCAGGACGAACCTGGAACAAAAACTGCATACAGCAGTAAAGGCACGCGTGAAGGCGAGAGAAGTTTCAGTGGAGGACACCAAAGTCAGAAACAAACTCAACGAACCCAAATAATTCACGGCGAGAACTGGAGCGAGGTTGAGATGAAGCGAGTGAGGAGGTGAAACAAGGATTAGTGAATCTGTGAAGCTATGAGCTGGCGGAGGATCTGGTGGATCTGGAGGTTCTGGAGGGTTCGGTGGTGAAGGAGGCTTCTGTGGCGGCTCTGGAGGGAGCTTCAGTCCGAGGAAAGCGAACAAAGTTTTTGGAAGAAGAGGCGAAGGCCTCTGGGAGACCGCCGAAGGGAAACCAGACATCTTAACAAAAGAAATGAAATTACTCACAGACACCGGAAAACGTCGGAAATGACCCAAAAAGAATAGATCAGTCGCCGATCTGAAAAGGGGAAAACGCCGGAGGAGCCTCACCGGTGAGGAAACGCCATTGGAAAATCTTCAAAACAGCGCCTCGATAAGTGGGCCTAGGAGAGAATTAGGGCGATCTCTATTTCTTTCGATGGCTTTCTCTAGATTTTTTAAAATTCATGATTGAATAATATGATTTATAAAAAAATTACAAATCCATTAAAATACTACTTTGAATATACCCCCTAAAGTCTATTTCATTTTCTCTCGTTTATAACTATGGAACCTTGTTAATTTTCATACAGACATTTGATTGTACGGTAGTTAAAACTTAAAAGCATAAATATCTTAATCAAAAAAGTAATATATGGCATGTAAAGCAAGGACTGAGATTTCTTTTCTTTTTTTCTGTCAAGAAACTGATGACTTGCTATCTCAATATATAAATTGTGTTGGATATATATATATATATATATATATATATATATATTGGTCAAACAAATTGTGTTGGATATTATCTTTCAAATTAGTTATAAGATGTATGTTGCCAAAAATAAATTTGGACATATATTTTCTTTTATAGTACACAATCTAGTAATTATTATTAGACGAAAATGGAAATAGTAAATTATGAAAATAACACTAGAAGAAAATTATAAAAATAATCATATTTTTTCTCTATATAATGAGATCAAGAAGATCAGAATGCACAACACAAAGAACCACAACAACAACAAAAAAATCCAACTCTGATTTATTTTCTTCTTGTCAATAATAATCAATGGCTCACAGTCACACTAATGGCGCCATCTCTTCTTCTTTCTCCAAAGACTTATGTAAGCATGCTCTTCAGTTCTGCTATTTTGTTCATAAGATAACTCACAATATCCTCAATTTTCAACAAGGATCACCAATTCAAATCCTCAATTTTATCCAACACACTAATCATTTTAATTACAAGTTTAACATTCACATATTCTATTTTGTACCTGTCCATTTTCCTTAATTTATCCATTACCATTCATATTCTCTCTTCTTTTTCCATTTTTTTTCTGGAAAAATACTGGAACATGAAATCTATTTGTAACTAACATGATCTTTTATTCTTTTTGTTCTAATTGTAAAATTAAGTTAGTATTGTGTTTTCTTTATTGGAAAATTAAAGGGATTTCTTAAAACTAAGTTAGTTAATCACACATATATTTGTTAAATTTTATATATAATATACCGACTTCGTATAATTCATCCGAGAGGAAAGTTTCACCTATCTCTGTCTCTATCTCTGCCATCTTACTCCCTCTCTCTTTAAATTTCACCACGTGATGTAGTTTATTTTGTTTCTTTTCTAATAATTAATAAATAAGGAAAATTGTAATTTAGCTTTTGATAGTGAGACTGTTATGAAACATATAGAAACCGGAGTTTCTACTTTGTAAAGCATAAATTATAATCTTAGGGCGCTAGGTATAAAATTTGCTTGTTACGTAATCGTATAGTCGACTATGCATAAGATTCCGTGGAGTCTTCTTTTCGGTAATAGATTCCGTAGAATATAGTATATATACATATATACTATAAAAATTTGAGTGAACAGCTTGATCCATTTTTCTAAAATATAAATAAAACACAAAAAATATACGACCTTAAAAATAATTGTATATTTAATGATATCTCTCTTGTAAGTTGTATACTGTATTAATGATATCTCTCTTGTAGAGCTAATATCTTCTTCTAATTAAGGAAAAATACGAAATCTGTCACAATTATCGTGGGACACACTCCATTAACATGTGGACAAACGAATCCGACGGTGTAGAAGATGCCATGTGTATGGACGTAACGACACATTAGATTCTCCTACTAACGGTTCCCCCCAACGTTCCTCAAACGTTTGAATTTCGGATCCAATATAGAATTAGGTAATTCGGTCCCGTCGAAAATAAACCGAACAATAACCGGAAAATAGAAAACATGTAAACCGGAAATGATATGTAAGCGCTTTCTCAAATAATAATATGGTCGGCCGAGAAATCGATACAGAGTTCATTTTCCAGTCTCGAAGATCTTCTCAATTCATAGATTTCATTTTCTTGTTTTCCGAATTTTCTAGAGTGGATGTAATGCAGGTTTTAAAATTTGGAACTTTCCGATAAGCGTCTGGATTAAATTGATGAATCAGCAATGATTTTGATTTTGGTAGTCGTTTCTTGATTGATTTTGATGTTGATTTGATTCGTTTCATTACGCTTGCAGGTGAGGAGCGTGAAATTCAAAAGAATTACTGGAAAGAGCACTCTGTGGGATTGAGTGTTGAGGCAATGATGCTTGATTCCAAAGCTGCTGACCTTGACAAAGAAGAAAGACCTGAGGTATATTTTCGACTCACCACCTAACGTTATCAACTTTGCTATATTCAGATGAATTCGAGATCTCAATATGCCTTGTGGATGGATCAGATCGAAAGCGTTATCCTTGTTTTCTTTGTCATCACATAGCTATTATGCAGTTTCTTACTTCTTTGTTCTTCTTTTGCCATGTGAAGAAAGCTTTTGTAGAAAATGTGTTGTGTTTATTTTCTTTGTGTCACGGACTTATGAACGAAAGATTTATACGGCTTAACTTGTGTGTGTATGTTGCCAGATACTTGCGCTTCTTCCATCGATTGAAGGCAAAACAGTGCTTGAGTTTGGAGCTGGCATTGGTCGTTTCACTAGTGAATTAGCTCAGAAGGCCGGCCAGGTCGTTGCGGTTGATTTCATTGATAGTGTTATCAAAAAGGTTAGTTCACTCCCATGCTTGTTCTACTTACAAAACACTCGGTCTGTTTACCGCTTGTTTCCCTCATGAGAGAGAGTCTTCTCTGCAGAATGAGGACATTAATGGGCACTACAAGAACGTCAAATTTATGTGTGCTGATGTCACATCCCCGGATATGAACTTTTCGAATGACTCTATGGATCTGATATTTTCCAACTGGCTGCTTATGTATCTCTCCGATAGAGAGGTAACCAATTAACTTATTACTGCGGGAACCACTTTAGAACACTACACACATAGGCTGTAGACTGTAGTAATGCAAAGAAATGCATTTTCAGATTATTATGTTATACAAAGACCTTACGGCACTAGTTGCTAAGATTTCTTGGCCTTTCAAATGACAAACCTTTACCATAAAGCATCTTAGCTTCACTCAGCTGTGTGCGATGTGCTAGATACATTAATCATCTCTCCGTATTTAACTTTGCGGTATCAGGAATGGTTTAATCTTCAAATAGTCGGGTCATTTATATCCATTGACAAAGTTAATGTCTTTTGATCAAACTGCAGGTTGAAGATTTGGCGAAAAAGATGTTACAATGGACCAAGGTTGGTGGGTATATTTTCTTTCGGGAGTCTTGCTTCCATCGGTCTGGTGATAACAAGCGAAAGTACAACCCAACACACTACCGTGAACCCAAATTTTACACAAAGGTGTGCTACCTCTATATCCCTCCATTCTTCTGTTTCTAGACAATGTTTTTGAATTCTAGTGCATAAATTCCTTACAGCTTTTCAAAGAATGCCATATGAATGACGATGTTGGGAATTCGTACGAACTCTCTTTGGTTAGCTGTAAATGCATTGGAGCTTATGTGAGAAACAAAAAAAACCAGAACCAGGTAATAGGCCTCTTCGTATTTTAGCCACCCTTTGATGGTATCTCTCATGTGAGCGGATTCATATTATACTTTTCACAAATTTCAGATATGCTGGCTTTGGCAGAAAGTCAGTTCGGATAATGATAGGGGCTTCCAACGCTTCTTGGACAATGTCCAGTATAAGTCTAGTGGTATCTTACGCTATGAGCGTGTCTTTGGACAAGGGTTTGTGAGCACAGGGGGACTTGGTATGCTCTTTAGTCGTTTTGTTTGTATCAGTATTAATGGTCTCTGTATTTTAAGTTCAATCTTAGCTGATCTTTTCTTCTTATAATATGCAAAGTGAAGCTATCTTTTCTTCTTATTATACTTTGTTCTTTTGTTTTGACGTTGATATAGAGACAACAAAGGAATTTGTTGATAAGCTGGATCTGAAACCCGGCCAGAAAGTTCTAGATGTTGGATGCGGAATCGGAGGAGGGGACTTCTACATGGCTGAGAACTTTGACGTGGACGTTGTGGGCATTGATCTATCTGTAAACATGATCTCTTTTGCGCTTGAACACGCAATAGGACTCAAATGCTCTGTAGAATTCGAAGTAGCTGATTGCACCAAGAAGGAGTATCCTGATAACACCTTTGATGTTATTTACAGCAGAGACACCATTCTGCATATCCAAGTATAAGCTTCCGCTTTATCTTCTTCCCTTGTGACTTGATTCTGTAGCTTTGTTTGCGAAGATCGTTTTGTCATTTGGTATCCATTTTTTAACTGCTGGTCTTTACTCTCAGGACAAGCCAGCATTGTTCAGAACATTCTACAAATGGTTGAAGCCTGGAGGGAAAATTCTCATTACCGATTACTGCAGAAGCCCCAAAAGCCCATCTCCAGACTTTGCAAACTACATCAAGCAACGAGGTTATGATCTTCATGATGTACAAGCATACGGTCAGGTATACAGAGACAGAACCCGTCTCCTCTTCTACTTAAGAAAACACCATAATGGTCTTTAACATACTTGGTTTGGCAGATGCTGAAAGATGCTGGATTCGAAGAGGTAATCGCAGAGGATAGAACCGATCAGGTAAGAAAAGCTTAGCTACATAAAACTTGTATTGAAAAGAAGTTGAAACCAATTTGGTGTTTGCCTTTTCATCAGTTCATGAAAGTCCTGAAACGGGAACTGGACGCAGTGGAGAAGGAGAAGGATGAATTCATCAGCGACTTCTCGAAAGAGGATTACGAGGATATCGTAGGAGGGTGGAAGTCAAAGCTACTTAGGAGCTCAAGTGGTGAGCAGAAGTGGGGTTTGTTCATCGCCAAGAGAAACTGATAATTAATGCCATTTTTATGATTAAAACATAGGTTGAAAATAAATTTGGGTATGTATTGTATGTATTATCTATCTCTTCAAGCTATGTGTAGCTGTGAGCTTTCCTTTTATCGTCTCCATTTTACACCCTATCCAGTTTGGTATTTAATGTATGTGATATTTTGCAATCGGATTGATCAAGTTTGATCCTATGAAGAAAATTGCAATCTCACATTTCCCGCATTTTAGTAAAATATCATTTAAATATAATTACAGAATATGGAAAATAATCCTATTAAATAAAAAAGATACGGAATGAATGATTCCAAATCCTTATATTTATTCAAGAAAATTTCTTAAAGATCCAAATTTATATTTTATTTTTTAAAAACACCACCCAAATTCTAAAGTTTTATATACAACAAAATTAATGATATGTTTCATTCTTTTTATTTTTATTTTAATGAAAATACAATGAATGGAAATACGGTCTATTTGAGTTTGAGAGTAAAGACACATATCTTTTTTCTTTTTTTTTTTTCTTTTTTTTTTCACATATCAAAAAGATGAATACCAAGTGTCAATTTAATAAAGTTTGTGTTGAGGAGAAGAAACCTATTTGAGAGAAATTGAGATTATATTTACTCAGGTTTATTTCATATATATTTTGTTCTATGGTACTGTTTCATTTCATTGGTTTGAATTTTTATTTATATTAATGACCTGTTTTAGAGGAACTGATTATATTTTTATTTACAGTATAACCTCTATAAATTAATATTCGATTCATTAATACCTCGTTAAATTAATATATTTTTTCGGTCCCAAATTAGTTTTTTGGTTCAATTAGTATATCGATAAATTAATAATCACGATAAATTAATAAAATATTATAAATTACCGAAGGTCCCAATATTATTAATTTATAGAGGTTTTACTGTATATTGTATTTTCAACTATCCCAATCTAACTAACACATAAATTTTAATAAGGTATAAGATATCTTTTTGATACTATAATAATATCTACAGTCAATTATTTGGTCTACAGTCAATTATTTGTTTCCAAACATGTAATCGTAAATAATTGTATTCTTGGGCTTGGTCACCTCGATCATTAGTCGTCTATAAATCTCCTTTCCGTAGTCTCTTAATAGTTAATTCAGTATAGAAGATAACAAGTAACTAATTTTAAGAGAAAGGAAGAGAAGAAAATGGCCAAGACAACTCCTTCACTTGTCGTCCCCATCATCTTTCTTGTGATGTTTGCCTTAGGTATACATTTTTCTTAAGGTTTATTCATAAAGTAATGAGTTGGCACATGCATCCAATATTGTAGACTTGTAATTCATTGTGAAGTTAGCGTTAGGTAGACATTCACCTTTGTGGTTTTTACTTCAAAGATGTTCACGTAACTCTGCTGTAATTTTTGGTTTCGGCTTTATTCGTAGCAAATATACCATATTCATTGTAGTTCAGTGTATTTATATCTCCTAAGTCTTACAAATTTCCTGTTATCTATATATAACAGAAAATAATTTTGTTTGATATAGTTGACCAGAATATGGGATGTACGTGGTCAATTCTTGGCTCGTGCGTGCATTGTCGACAACAATGCAGCGTTTATGGACCAGGCACAAAAGCCCGCTGTGTAGACCAACGTATAGGTGGAAGATGTCAATGCGAGGTCAATTGTCCGGCTGATAATCGTACTCATAAGTGATTCCATAAATATCTCGAATTGTTAAATTTTTCAAAAATGTATTAGCATAAATCCTAATCTGATTGTCAAAAGAACAGGTGATCCTGTCTTTTTAAATAAATATTTCCGATTGAACCTTTGATATCATTTAATTTTATAGAACACAAAGTTAGTTATAGTTAGATGTTGATCGTAAGGGTTAGAACTAAAATAATTTTCTTCCTATCAAATCGAATTTGTTCTCACAATATGAGACCGTAAGAATAAAATTCTAAAACTAAAGTTTGTTTGAATTACGGTTTAACAAAACGGTACTTTGTTTATTAAAGGTATCTTTATAAGTTGAAAATAAATTTAGGTATGTTGATCATCAAAATCCAGTTCACTCATCTCTTCAAGCTATATGTTGCTTTCTGCCCTCCCGTGTGAGCTTCCTCTAATCATTTTCATTCTATTGCATATCAAGCTTGGTATTTAATGTGATATGTGCAAGGGTAATTCCCAAAAATAAAACTAGTGATGATATTTTTAAAACAAAAACTTAATTTAGTGGTATTTTTTCAAAAAAAATATTTCTCTATTTGCAATCGGATTGATAAGTTTAACATGAAAAAACTCGAACTTCATTATTAAAAAGAAACCAAAACAGTGAACCAAAGTGATAGGAATAATAACTTGGCCACCGTGGATTCACATACTATCTCCGGTAAAGTAAAAACAAAGAATAGTGATTGTCGTGAATCTAATAGGGTCGGAAGGAATTACACCATGGTAGAATCGTGTATGTAACAGTTCTCATAATTTGTAATAGTTAATAAATTCAGATAACAAAAAAAAAAAAAAAAAAGAATAGTGATTGTGATTTGTGATCATTTTAAACCTTATCCAGTTTGGTATTTAATATATATGATATTTTGAAATCGGATTGATTAAGTTTAATCCTATAAAGAAAATTGCAATCTCATATTTCCGACATTTTAGCAAATATCATTTAAATAGAACTACAGAATATGGAATATACTCCTATCAAATAACAAAAGATACGGAATGAATGATTCCAAATCTTTATATTTATTCAAGAAAATTTCTTAAATATCCAAATTTACATTTTATTTTTTAAAAACACCACCTAAATTCTAAAGTTTTATATACAACAAAAGTAATGTATGTTTCATTCTTTTTATTTTTATTTTAATGAAACACAATGATATAATGAAATCTAACAGAATAGATGTCTATTTGAGTTTGAGAAAAAAAGACACATACCAAAAAGATGAATACCAAGTGTCAATTTCATAAAGTTTGTGTTGAGGAGAAACCTATTTTAGAGAAATTGAGATTATATTTACTCTGGTTTATATTTCTATGGTATTATTTCATTTTCATTGTTTTGAATTTTTATTTATATTAATGACCTATTTTAGAGGAACTGACATTATTGTATGTTTATTTATATTGTATTTTCAACTATCCAATTTTCTATGGAAATTTTAATAAGGTATATAAGATCGATATTTCTTAAGATAATAATATCTACAGTCAATTATTAGGTCTACAGTCAATTATTTGTTTCCAAACATATAATCGTAAATAATTATATTCTTGGGCTTGGTCACCTCATTAGTCTATAAATCTCCTTTCCGTAGTCTCTTAATTCAGTATACAAGTAACTAATTGTAAGAGAATCGAAGAGAAGAAAATGGCCAAGGCAACTTCTTCACTTGTCGTCCCCATCATCTTTCTTGTGATGTTTGCCTTAGGTATACATTTATCTTAAGGTTTATTCATAAATTAATGAGTTGGCACATGCATCCAATATTGTAGACTTGTAATTCATTGTGAAGTTAGCGTTGGGTAGACATTCACCTTTGTGGTTTTTACTTCCATTATGTTCACGTGTAGTTCAGTGTATTTCTATCTCCTAAGTCTTACTAATTTCCTATTATCTATATATAACAGAAAATAATTTTGTTTGATATAGTTGACCAGAATATGGGATGTCAAGCGCTTCTTGGCATGGAGTGCGGCCATTGTCGAGAAAAATGCAGCGTTTATGGACCAAACACAAAAGCCAGTTGTGTATTCCCCCATGAAGGTGGAAGATGTCTTTGCGATTGGCCTTGTCCGGCTGATAAAGTGATTCCACCCATATTTTGAAATATTAAATTCTTAAAAACTGCATAAGCAGAAATCCTAATCTGATTGTCAAAAGCACAGGTGATCCTGTCTTTTTTTAAAGAAATATTTCCGATTGAACCTTTGATATCACTAAATTTTATAGAACACAAATCTAGTTATAGTTAGATGTGTCTTTGATATCTGCAAGTGTATAAACTTCTCGAAACCCCATCCGTTTTCTGTTGCATTAGGCCATCCCCCCGGCCCCCACTATAGGAACCAGAAGTGTAAGAGTCAAGTTCGAGTGTAGAGAATTTGGTGAGTCTCCAATCGGAAATAGGGTCACCAATGTTTTGTTCGTAAGAGATAACTTCCCAATTTTCAAATGGTTTAGCAACGAAGATGTCAACGCCAAACACACTTTGTCCACCGTTGAAAATGAATCCATATCCCGGATTTTGGAAATACCCAATCTCAAGAAAGTTTAGTTGTCCCCATTGTTGTCTAAACAAATGAAATCGCTGCGCCTTAGTCTCTGCAAACCGATCAAAACTAATTAGTCTAATTAATTATTACCCTTGAGTATATGTTACTTGTCTATAGTGCTTTTATAGACGAGGAATGTGATCTCTGCATATACATCTTTTGGATTGGCGATGAGGCTTGAATTATCGATTCTTACGTAAAGCGAAACGTATCCACCCGAGCCCTCTTGCTTGTTCTCGGGTAGATTAGGAACGTCAAAATTTTATATATATAAAACTTGAGATATACTATTACTATAGATTCACAGTATAATGCGTTTTAAGTGTGATAAAAACGTCGTTTTCAATATATATATATATATATATATATATATATATATATATATTTATTTGATGTAATTAAGTAATTTAATTAGATGACCCAAAACCAAAGCGTAGAAAAGTCTCTGAGGGAATTAGAGGGTTTCGTGAAACTATCAAGGCACGGTTATTACTATAGCCGTTGAACTTCCAAACAGAATCGGGTTGGTTTAAGATAATCGTTCAAGGACGACGAGTACTAGATCGCCAATTCAGTATTCATTCATTCAACGAATATGAACGTGGGTTCCACTTATTTTGGTTCTAAAGTGAAGATTTGTATCCGAGTCAAGGACACTAATTGAAATAGTAAAACATTTAAGAGAATACTTATCGGTTTTCTTAAATAATTTATTTTAAATTTTAAATTATTTTAAGATATGAACCAATTATATATAGAAAAACATGACATATGATTTCTTTCTCAAATGAGAAACATTTCTTTCTTCTCTTCTATTTTTTTTTCTTTTTTTAAATCTTATTTAGATATCCGGTTAGGAGTGGTCTAACTTTCTCATTTACATTCATAAGTTTTGTGCTAATTAGTAATTACTATATACAATTTGTTGAATTTGCAGATTTTCCCAAAATCTGAATACAATGATTCCATTTATTAACAAATCAAGTCGTTGAGTTGATTTTGAATTCGTGATTTCCTTGAAGTTACCGTATATAAATATTTATTCTTTTCGCTAAGATTAAAAAATATCTTGTTTTATCTTTCATATAGATTCTGATATTCACCAAAACGTCTATCCAAAAGCAATTTCAAAATTATGAATTTCGTTATGCTTTCCAAAATGCTATTAGCATTGGCGTCCATCAGCCTATTTTATGTTGGTTCTGCCCAACAATCATATGGAAATTCAACCATTTCGGCACTTTTCGCTTTTGGAGACTCAATACTTGATACGGGCAACAATAATCTTCTTCTAACTCTTACTAAAGTCAATTTTTTCCCATACGGTAGAGATTTTATAGGTGGAAGAGCCACCGGAAGATTTGGAAATGGAAGAGTTTTTTCAGATATGATTGGTATGTGTATTGATCTCTAGAATTATTTATTATTAATATATTTGTAACAAATACATTAGTTTTGTAATATTAATTATGACACGAGTATTATCTAAGAACAATGTATTTGTGTGTAAACAAAAAAAATGTATTTGTGTGTGACATAACAAAACAAATTAATTTCTTTGTGTGCAGCCGAAGGTTTGGGATTGAAGACTCTCTTACCAGCATACCGTGATCCATTCCTCTCGAACAATGATCTACCAACTGGTGTTTGTTTTGCATCCGGTGGATCTGGACTTGATGCTATCACTGCTAGAATACAAGTAAAATTTTATTATTTTTGTCCAAAATATTGTAACTTTTTTTTTTTTATCAAATTTTAATAGATTATATTTTGATGTGATTAGGGAGTTATATGGGTGCCAGACCAGGTTAGAGATTTTCAAAACTACATCACCAAACTAAATGGTGTAGTAGGGAATCAAGAACAAGCAAATACAATTATATCAAATGCTGTTTATCTAATCTCAGCCGGAAATAACGATATTGCTATCACCTATTTTACTACGATGACTAGAAGATTTCAGTACACTGTTTCAGGCTACACTGATCAATTGGTCACTTGGACTCGTGATCTCATAAAGGTACAAAACAAAAATTAAATTTAGAACATTGTCATGTGATTAATTTTTAGTCAATATGTACCTAGCTAAAATATTCTATTGTGTCTTTTTTCTTTTGTTATTTGAAGAGTTTATATGATTTGGGTGCAAGAAAATTTGCGGTTATGGGAACATTACCGCTAGGTTGCTTACCAGGAGCAAGACACATGATTGGGAATTTATTTAGAATATGTGAAATCTTCACAAATCAAGCAGCTGATACGTTCAACAAAAAATTATCTGCTGAAATTGAAAATCTTGGTGGAACATTTCCGGGTGCCAAATTCATGTACATAGATATGTACAATCCTCTTCTTGGTCTCATCAATAACCCTCAAGCTTCAGGTAATCACATAATTCTACAAGACAACTCAAATGTGTATTTTCAAAACATTTAATATGTTGTCATTCGTTGGAAAATGCAGGCTTCATTGATGTAGCTGATGGATGTTGTTGTATGCCGACGTCTATAATACCGTGCTTGGATGCGTCTCGTTACGTGTTTTGGGATGTTGGCCATCCGACCGAGAAGTCATACAAAACTATCGCACCACAGATTATTGAAGATATCAAAGCAAAGCTAGCATGATCAATTTATCAATAAGTTTTTTAGATTGTTATAGTTAGAGCATCTATAATAAGAGTCTCTCACAAAATCTTTTTAAAAACTATAAACAAATTAAATAATAATAAATTATTAAGAGAGGTTCTCAAAATAAAAAGAAAATGTTGAAAGTTTATAAAATCAGAGACTCTAATACTTTTTTTTTTTTTTTTGTCAATATTTGGGCTACAACTGGCCGGCCCATTAGCTTAATTCCTACAAATTGTAGGGTCGGGGACTCGATCACTAGTGTGATGGTGTCTGTCTTCTGTGGACTTGCCACTAGACCAAGATCACTTCACACTCTAATACTCTTTCTATATTTCGAGAAACTCATAATATTTTTTTTTGTTATTTATTTATTTATAAATAAATTAATATTTTATGTTGAAAGATTCATAGGAGAAATTATTAATATAAATGGTCTCAGAGCGAAAGTTTTTCATATCATGTTTAAAGAAATAAGTTATCAGTTACCCCAGCCACAACGTCGTTCTTTGGTCAAACCCAATATTTCTTACTATGTAACGAATATACATTTTAAATGTTGTGTTGACTTGATTCCTGTCATCTTTTTTGATCCAAACTTAAATATTTAGTAAACTATATTTCAGTTAAATGACATGGGCCTTTTAAGCTTTCTAGTAATTAATGCACATACTATCAAGAAATATCAAACGTTGGATTTATTCAATGAACATCACTATTAACAAATTTAAGAACTTACTATCCCGTTTCCGTATCACATGCATATACCTTTGTTATGGTATTTAGAAGATGAATTTTCCACAATATTTCATAATTAGTCAGATTTATTAATGCTACTGTCCATTATATATCACGTCATTTTTCGATCCATATTCCTACTTTTTTTTTTTTTTTTTTTGATAACCGAGTGTCCGTGAGCTCAAGAGCCCACGACTAACCCAGCGGGCCCTTAAGCCCAGTACGAATATCCCTTAAATCACCAGGCCGAAGCCCAAGGGAAGCATGTGTCGCAACTACCGGATCTCGAGCGCTACCCCAACTCCGCAGGTAAATTAGGTAGTGGCCAAGACTCGAACCCGGGTGGCGGGCAATACAGCTGTACCTCATATTCCTACTTTATTCAGAGAGCCTTCAAAGTTCAAACACCGTTTTCGTGGAGCATCTTTTTATGTCGATTGTGATAATACCGAAATAAAAGTAGTATTGTTTTTTATTTATTGTTCTTACAGTTTTTGTTTTTTGTAAAACGAAATGTCGAAATCTCTAGATTTAAATCTCACTGCTCATAGCTAGATTCCTTTGCCTGTCACGTGAATCCAAAACATCACGTGAATTTTAGTTTTAAACTAGTCCCCATTTCGAGAAATTTAGTGTAGGAATGGCAATATTTAAACGTTCTTGCTAATTATAAGACACCCATCAATTTATAAAACAAAGATTAAAATTAAATAGTCTGGAATTAGTGAACTATTAGAACTTGTATTGCTTAAACCAATAAGGAGAAGAAAATGTAAAGATTAGGCATCAAAATATTGACTTACGGGTCATAGAACAAAGGTTCGACTTAAGGTCTTTAGTCTTCTGACAGCCTCGAGAGGTGTGGTAAGTTTTGTCATTACTACATTCCCCAAACACATATCCCTTTTTTAACATCGGTGTCTGCAACAATGTAAATGTACAAATTTTCTTTAAAAACTGATGAATTAGATTGATTTTTTTTTGGGGAAAATTCCTTAAAAATACCCCATCTATTTAAAATTTGGCCGTTTAATACCCCAAGTTTTTCGGTTGGAAGAAAAATACCTCATATAATTATAATTGGTCAAACAATACCTCATTTTTAAATTGTTGGTAGATTCAAACCAGCGACTTAACCGCCGTTAACGGACGTAAATAAGTCATTTGACGGTGTTAAATTTAAATTCCACGTTTTTTAATAGATATATAGAATCTGTTTATAAAACCTAACGAATTGATTGGCGTGGTGTAGTGGTAATAAGTGGGTTTTGTACACCCTAGATCCGGGTTCGAAAGCCCATCCTGTAATTGTTTTGTTTTGTTTTTTTTTTTTTTTAATTCTTTCTCCACCACAGGAAATCCTAGCCGCCGACCACTCAACCACCATGAATTCTCCGCTGGTTCGTGATGATCTTAATCGATCTAAAAACTGTCTAATTCTCTTGTGTTTGATTCGCTACTATTGTCTTCTTCCTCATCATCATCTTGTTCTTCTTCTTCTTCATTTTCATTGTCAGTTTCCTCTTCTTTGTCTCCTATACTGCTGCAGATTGTGAAGAACCATCTTCTTTGTGAAAAGTGCTCGGAGAAATGGATAATTCCGGCGGATAATTCATGGTGGTCGGCGGCTAGGGGTTTCCGTTGTCGCAGGTGGCGGAGACAAAAAAAAAGAAAAAAAAATAGAAAGTAAAGGTTGGGGGCTCTATTCGAACTCAGGTCTTCGGTTTGCGAAACCATACGTTTAACCACTACACCACGCCAATCAATTCGTTAGGTTTTATAAACAGATTCTATATATCTATTAAAAAACGTGGAATTTAAATTACCGTCAAATGACTTGTTAACATCCGTTAACGGCGGTTAAGTCGCGGGTTTGAATCTACCAACAATTTAAAAATGAGGTATTGTTTGACCAATTATAATTATATGAGGTATTTTTCTTCCAACCGAAAAACTTAGGGTATTAAACGGCCAAATTTTAAATAGATGGGGTATTTTTAAGGAATTTTCCCTTTTTTTTTGGTAGGAAGATGAATTAGATTGATTGTCAGGTTGTCAATGTACAAATTTCTTTTCAATTTATGCAAACTACGTACGTCAATAATTTGTTTCTTCGTATTTTTTTCCAGCGAACTATACTACTCCATTTTATTTGTGGAGTAGTAATTACTTATAAGTTATAACAACAAATAATCCATTTTATAGTTACTAATTAATACGATAATCCTAGTTTTCACTTCTCAACTAGCCCCGTTGATAAATAGTACTCCTTCCGTATTTTATTAATTGTCGTTTTAGAATTTTTATTTCTTTGAATTAGATGTCGTTTTCAAATTTCTATGCAAAATTTATTACTTTTTAATGTTTTATAAATATCATAAAACATTAAAAAGTAATAAATTTTGCATAAAAATTTGAAAACGACATATAATTCAAAGAAATAAAAATTCTAAAATGACAATTAATAAAATACGGAGAGAGTACAATTTAATTACTTTCAACTTGACTCTTTTTTTTTTTTTTAATATTTCTATAAAACCCTAATAAAAAGAAAATAAAAAAAGGACACCGACTTTTTTCTCTCTATAAACATAAAATCTCCAAAAGCAATGAGAAAAGAGGAGTTGTTTCACAGTCTTCGTCTTCCACTCAAGTTGAAATCAGAAGAACCATCATCAATGGCTTCTTCAGTATCTCTCTTCCTCCTCCCTCTCCTTCTTCTTCTCTCCCACGCTTCAGGTATTCTTCCTCTTGCTCTATTTTTTTATCTCTGATCTTTCAAATCTAAATCCATATATTAATTTAATTACATCAAACGAAACTAATGACATTTTCGGGTTCACTTTACTTTTATTTGTGATGAATAAGCTTCAACGGTAATATTCTACAACAAGTGTACATACACAGTCTGGCCTGGGATCCAACCTAGTTCCGGTCAGTCGTTACTCGCCGGCGGTGGATTTAAACTGTCTCCGAACAGAGCTTACTCTCTCCAACTTCCATCGCTCTGGTCCGGTCGTTTCTGGGGCCGCCACGGTTGCTCCTTCGACAGATCCGGCCGTGGTCGCTGCGCCACCGGAGACTGCGGTGGTTCTCTCCTCTGTAACGGAGCCGGCGGTGTACCTCCGGCAACTCTCGCCGAGATCACCCTCGGTCATGACATGGACTTTTATGACGTCAGCCTCGTCGATGGGTATGTCTCATTTTTAAAACCAATTTAAAAAAATTCTGTTCGGCTTAAGTTTTGGTTTTGTGGTCGGTTTAGTTATAAGAGAAATATTAATGTTAATGAGTATCGATTTTAGTATTTGGTAGCTTTAATTAGCGGTGGAAAAAATATGAAAATGAACCAAACTAAAAGCGATTTTACTAATTCAAGCTGAAACCTAAGCGAATTACAGATGATTGTATTTGGTTTTAGCTCTTTTTAAACCGAATATACCAAAAAGCCACAAAACCGAATCGATACCAAACTATTGCTTACCTCTAGCATAAATTATTTAAACAATGTTTGTTTACTCTCATGTACTAATTTTCTTGTCAATTAATCAAAATGACAGATATAACTTGGCGATGTCGATAATGCCGGTGAAGGGTACGGGAAAGTGTACCTACGCCGGTTGTGTGAGTGACCTGAACCGCATGTGTCCGGTTGGTCTACAAGTCCGTTCACGTAACGGGAAACAGGTAGTAGCCTGTAAAAGCGCGTGCTCTGCCTTTAACTCACCACGCTATTGTTGTACCGGCTTGTTCGGTAACCCACAGTCGTGCAAGCCTACCGCTTACTCTAAGATCTTCAAGGTAGCTTGCCCTAAGGCTTACTCCTACGCCTACGATGACCCCACTAGCATTGCCACGTGTTCTAAAGCTAACTACGTCGTCACTTTTTGCCCTCACCACGGCCGTTGATTAAAATCTCACTTTTAATATATGAATAATTTTACATGATTATTTAGTACGAGGTTCTTTTTCTTATGAGGTCTTTTTTCTTTAATTAAAAGTTCTTCTTATGAATTCTCGAGTCTTTTTTTTTTTTGCTTAATGTTTTGTTATTCCTTTTCGATGATCTAGAACTAAACCACTTCAGATTTCGTCGATTTTTTACATGCGTTTTAATGATTTAGTGATGTCCAATTAGTTTAACGGCATGCACTTAAAATACAACATATAACACGGATGACAAAGGAAGAAGCTTATTTCGGTTAATTTTGCATTTTAATACCGCATTTAAACCGACCCTTCGACAAACTTAATTTGTCCTTTAAAGAAAAGGAAATTAATTCTAAAGATATTTTTAGTTAAGAAACAAAAAATCAAATGGTACTCTACTCGGTTTAGTTAGCTGGATTCATGCTTCTATTACCACTTTAGACTAAAATCTCAAAGCTATTAAAATCCACTAAGAACACGCTCTAGTAAAATCCATGGTCGAATTTTTTTTTGAATTGAAATGTAAAAAATGGTCGATTATTAAATATAGTTGAATTAATTTACCATTATAGACTAAAATCTCAAAACTGTTAAAATCGCCAACGAAAATGAGAGTTGATCCACTAGTAAAATCCATGGTTAGATCATTAAATATAATTGAATTGTCACCATGCAAGTTTGAATTAATTACCATCGCGCGTGAAGCAAACAATAAAAACTCAAAGCAAATGGATATTACACCACTAGTATATTTACGTACATATAAATGAAACCCTTTTCCATCGACAAGAAATCAGGCGAAAACAAGAAAAAAAAAAAAAAAAAGGGATCAAGAAGATGGCCTCGAATTTTTGGAGAGATGTATTAAACTGGGTAGTGCCGGCTGGGCTTATGATAGTTGGATTAACATGTCTGTCGCTAATCGGAATTGTTACTTACCTTGATGTGCGATTGGTACGATTAGCTATCACCAACGATAAGAAATTTGAATTTATGTCTGATGTTGCTGGTGTCTTGTTTTGTGCCTGTGGCTCAATTGTTTTCATCATCGTGGCCTTCATTTGCTTCAAATACGCAGCTATTCGTTTACGAAAACATTTGACCCATTCCCAGGATCCTTCTACCACCGCATAACTTTTGTATCACCTATTTTGAGTAACACATGTACATTATACTAATTAATACTCTTATCTAGGGACTTATATTTACTTCACGTTAAATATCTATTCTTACAAAAAAAAAAAAATCTGCATGTAATAAGGAAGCGTACATTGTTTTTTTTTTTCTTTGTATATATGATTTCTTAGTTTGTTTTCGTACATAGTTGTATAATATTTAATTATTTCCAGAAAATGTTCTTAAAAGTATCAGATGATAGACATGGTTCATATTCAGATGTCGCACTCATATAGTCATATATATTGCTCTTCCCGACTATCTAAAACGGGGAATGTGTTTCTCTCCCACTTGTAGTTTCAGATTCCAAGAGGCACTACATATTGACGTGTAACTAAGAACGTACATATTCATATCTTACAAAAAAAAAAAGTAAGAACATATTCTTTAACAAAAAAAGAAAAGTACAGTAAGAACATATTCCTTATTTTGATAGGCACTATGTAATAAACTAATAATCAAATTGTGACGACATACTGCATTATTGTAAACCTTATACAGTAAATGAAGAATTAATAAAGGATAAAAGTTTTAATTTCCAAAGAAAAAAAGAAAAAAACCCTTTTTCATTCTTCTAATTGTTGTTGTTGCTGGTAATATGTTATTTTGAATTATGTAGTATTTATTTGGTCAACCTATTATCAGTCAAGCTCTTATTTATAAAATAAAACTGAAAAATATATCTAAATTATTAGGTAATAAAAATAGAAAAAAAAAATATAATTAGTTAAATGAAAAGCCATGAAGGGTAGCCATAGAAAAGGCATCGAGCATCGTTCAAAAAGAAAGCATCAAGCTAAAGCAATCATCACAAAACTCTATAAAAACGTCAAAATCACAACTCCAAAATTTACAAATAAAGAAAATGGCGAACACAAATTCTGAATCTGCTAACAAATCCACAACACCGTCGACGGATTTGGAGCTTAAGAAGGTCTTCGACCAATTCGACTCCAACGGCGATGGAAAAATCTCTGTTTCGGAGCTCGGAAACGTTTTCGAATCGATGGGAACGTCGTACACGGAGGCGGAGCTTAACCGTGTATTGGACGAGATCGACATCGACCGCGACGGTTACATCAACCTCGAGGAGTTCGCTACTATCTGCCGATCATCCTCCTCCGCCGCAGAGATCCGTGACGCCTTCGATCTATACGATCAGGACAAAAACGGTTTGATTTCGTCATCTGAGATCCATAAGGTTCTTAATCGTCTTGGTATGTCTTGTTCCGTTGAAGATTGTGTGAGAATGATCGGGCATGTTGATTCTGACGGCGATGGAAATGTTAATTTTGAGGAGTTTCAGAAGATGATGGCGTCACCTGAGCTCGTTAAGGGATCCGCCTAGGGTTCCGGTTTCCGCCCGCCCGTTTCGTTTTTTCGTAATATGTAATATGGAGTGGAGCTATGTTTACATAAATTACATTTCTAGGTTGATGACAACAATTGCTCTGCAATTTATGATTTACGTTAATGTAAAGCATTCGATGCTTTTTCCTTCTTTTTTGCATTAAAATTTTTAATCAAGTTCTAATGAGTTGGATAATTGGAGTTTTGATGAAATTTTGTGGGGAAATGAATTTTGACAGGAAACGAGCCGGTTAGATTAATTTATATATGAATAGACTGGATTAAATCGGACAGAAAATGGATATTGAAATGGTTATGTTTACAAAAAATTCGTATTTGATTATTTGAGATTTTTTTATTTTGAACGAATCAGATTTGGAAGTTGGCTCCAGGTCCAGTATGAGTGTTTTCTACTGGAACGGGTCACCAAAGACGCTCTTCGTGTGGAAAACTTTGGAATATGATTCTTTTTTATGTGGCCTTAAAAATTAGAATCTAATTCGGTTTTGCAAATGTCACAAATATAATAGCTGGTTTCGTTTTAACAAAAAGGGCCTTTTAAGGGCCCAGGTTTTAGCCCAATGAGAGTTGTTTTAAGACTCTGAAGGCTTAAGAGTTCTTCTTGTCAACTGAATATGTGGTCCATGTGGTGGTATAGGTGCCAACAGCCAATGGAAAGTCAATACATATTTTACATCAACACATCACTTTTTTTCCTATATGTTTGAAAAGTCAAAATGAATTAAATTATAAAGTAAAACTGACGCAATTATGAATTATCCTATCTCACAAATAATAGTATTGGTTAGTTTATTACCTAAGACATGGCGTGATCGATCGAGCATATATATACACACACGTGAAATGTCACCTTTCATACTTCTTTTAATGGTACAAATTCATATGTCTTCTTCATCTCACCATCTAGATTGCCGAATAAACAGACTTACCTTGCCCCTTGCATTCCATTTTATTTAACTTTACGTATTTTAGTCACCACGTAGCAACTGGGAGATATATACTAATGATCCATTGATTTTTTAAATACCATTAGCCGCAATTATTCATTTATCATGAAAATAAAAATTTTGAAACCAACTCAGATTCATTTTCATCTTGATAAGTAGTTACCGTGTAAAATTTTAAGTATCAAAACAATAATTCACGTCAAATAACAATCGGTATAAAGAAAAACAACTTTAAAAGCGTGTGAACTTGGGTGAAAATGTCAAAGTAGGCTAGGTATGAATGTATGATTGATAATTGAACATCATGATATCTAATCTGATATTTTCTAGTCAACACAACAAAATTACACATTTAAGGGAGAAAAAAAATGAAGCAGAAGCAGTAATATTTCGGGATGTGAATTAATGACGATATCATGGCCTTGTGTAGATATATATAATTTGTTTTTGCTTTTTCTTTCTGGTAATCCAAACAAAAAACAATCATCAAAGGAAGAAAACGTTATCATTATGTTGTAATCCATGATTTCACATGCCAACAGCTACACTTATGATTATGATTATGAACCTTCCTCTCTTATTAATCTTAAAACCTAATCAACATATAAATAATTGAGATATATATCCCAAAAATCCTCGTTAAGAAAAAAATAAAAACAAAAGATCCTCGATTCTATTGATTCAATAGCATTATTACAAATCTCTTTGACACCTTCATTTTTATCTGATCCTCTTATCTTTTTCTCACCCAAGTTTTCTCTTCATTCTAAATACGAATACGTAAGTAATATACTATTCTGAAAAAAAAATAAAAAAAAATACTATTCTGAAAGGATAATATAATGATTTGACTTTAAAAACACTATTAAATCCGATTTTCAACCAAAGCCAAAATAAGCGGAGGAACTATCTTTTTCATTTCTTCTGTTTCTTCTTACTTCTTCACCTCTTTCTCCGTTTTTTCGTCGCAACATATAATTTTCAGAAAAAAAATATAATTAAAAGAGGAACTTGAGATTTTAATTCTTGAGACAAATGGCGGAAGATTCGTACGAGGAAGAGTGCGACTACTTGTTCAAGGCGGTGCTGATCGGAGACTCAGCCGTCGGAAAATCAAACCTCTTATCAAGATTTTCCAAGGACGAGTTCCGGCTTGACTCTAAACCAACAATCGGAGTTGAATTCGCTTACCGGAATGTCCATGTTAGAGATAAGATCATCAAGGCTCAGATTTGGGACACCGCCGGCCAAGAAAGGTACCACAAATAAGCCTTGAGTGTTTTTTGCAAACTCTATCTTATATCATATGGAAGCGTATGTAAAATGAAGTCTTTGTGTGCAATCATACAAACTCACGGACTTGATTTTGCGACCTCGTGACTACTCTACTCTGTTCCTTATTTTGTATCTTTTATTTTGAGCTTTTATTTTGACCTAATCTTTTAATACTCTTTCATAAATCGTGGAAAACAATCCACTAAATTAATAAAAGACGAGTGAATTAGGTAAAACACGTGAACTTTGATTACATTAACTAAATAAATAAATATTTCTTGTTGTAAGAATATTTAGTTATAGAGTTATTTCTCTAAAGAACATGCATTTTACTATTCATGTAAAATAGGGTGCTAGTTAATAAAAACCACCTTATGTAGAAAACTAGTACCCAAATTAAGAGATTTTTTTTAAAATAAAAAGTTGCTAATTATATACATAATTAAATTAAAATTTTAAAACTATATGATAATATGAATACTCTTAAGTCTTAATTAAGTAAGTGAATGGAATATTAATCGTTATTTTATTTTGAAAATCTATCTAATCCTTGTAATTTTATAATTTTTTTTATGAGTAAAGATTTAGAGCAATTACAAGTTCGTACTACCGTGGAGCATTAGGGGCATTACTGATTTACGACATCACAAGACGAACAACTTTCGACAACATCAAGAAATGGCTTTATGAGCTCCGAGACTTCGCCAATCCCGACACCGTCGTTGTCCTCGTCGGCAACAAATCCGATCTTCGACAATCTAGAGAAGTCGAAGAAGATGACGGTAAGTCTCTAGCTGAATCGGAGGGTCTCTACTTCCTCGAGACTTCGGCTTTAGAGAACGTTAACGTTGAAGAAGCGTTTCTCGTGATGATCGGACGGATACATGAGGTTGTGACTCAGAGGATTGCTTCGGACAATAAATCCAACGGCGTTGCCACAGCTCACGGTAACGTTAACGGTAACGGTAACGGTACGGTCCTTCCCGTTGGTAAAGAGATTGTGAATATCCACGAAGTCACTTCTACTCAACCGTTAAGCTCTTCTTCCAATTGTTGTTTCAAGTAAATGATTTAACTATTTTTTCGTCATTGTTTTGGAATACTTTGATGATGTTGTATTTGCATGTATTTGTGAAAATTTTTGACTTGGTCGGGTACATGAATTTTAATCATACTAGGGTTAATAGCGCGGATATGTTTTAATATTTATTTTTATTGAGTTTTGTTTGTTTTTAAAAAACTGTTTCTCACAAACCGATTTTAAGTAATTTATTTTTGTAATTAAATTGAATTGTTTGTTGTAAATGTGTGATGTTTCAAAATTTAGTTAAGCAGAAGAAGTAATCTATCGTTGTTATGTTTCAATCAGTATTTTTAGTAGACCAATTTTTAATGTTTTTTAATTTTATGTTCAGTTTGTTGAATCTGTTTAGTTTACAACATCTGCAATGTAAAAAGAGATAATCTTTGGCCAAGTAAGAGTCGGCAATCAGCAAAGGGAAATGCATCAGCCATGGAGATAATTTGATAGCTCAACTCCTTCTGAGCCTTTTGAATCACTCTCTCTTGTGCATAGAACAACATATAACACTAACATCCTCTCACCACCACTTATTCTTCAACCTCATTGATCCATGCGTCATCACATCTATACCACAACCCTTTAAGCCTCAGATACGTCACATAGTGACCTGATTCCAACATCCCCGAGTGAGTTACAACCGCAAATATCTCAAATTCCGCTGATGGAGATGATGACGATGAACTGTCATACTCGCCTTCTCCATCAAAGGCAAATATTCAGTTCCCAAACCGCTTTCCGATGATGGAGGAAGAAAGGTAAGGAGACATGTTTAGGCGGAACGGATACTGCAAGTAGCTATCGATTTATCTCGAGGTTTTACGGGTAAGAGAATGTTCGAAACGCTTTACGTCATTACGTGCAAGCAAAGAAGCAGAGGAAGTCTTCTTATTGACATTTGTTTGGAAGATTCTCTCTTTTCTCCGCAGCTTTGGCAATTTAGTTTATGGTCCGGACCTAGAAAAGTATATAATACCTTTTGCGTTTGTTCTTCAAGACAGTGGAAGAAGATGGATTGATATGCCAATTCCTCTTTCTCTGATTAATGAACCAATTGTTTATCTGCTTTAGCTGCAAACCTTATATATCTTCCTCCTGCAAAATCAATAATTTGATATGCTACCTAAGTAAATGGAAGAAGTTAAAAAAGAGATTTCAGATGAGTGAAAGAGAAAGAGAGAGAACTCACGGTAGGGTAAGGCCATTTAGAATGAGATTGCCACCTATTTTGAAAACAGAGGTAGTAACAGGCGAATCTAAGATTAACATGCGACTCAATTAGCACCACAAGCTGCTCAAACGGTAGTGACGCGTTAATCTTCAAACCATCATAAGCTTTCGCCAAGTTCAAGGTTGTCCTCTTCTGCCTCACAAAGCACCTCCAACACCTATAAACAACCCAAAGCAATCCATACTATCAAAAAGCTATTAAAAGAAAGACTATAAGAGAATTGCGTAACGCTTTATTACCTTGACAACTTTCTAGAGAGAAGAACAACATCTTCCTGCATCATATCGCAATAGAGACTAACAGAATCACGATGTCTTCTTCTCTGACGAAAAAACATAGAAACAGAGTTGGCAACGTGACGTACTTGTTGGACACGAGCATGTGCTTTCTTCTTCTCAGCTTCAAGCAACCCGAGACATTTCTTCTCAGTAGCTACACGTTTCTGATTAATCGAAGCACAAACTCTTTCCTTATACTTGTTCTCTCTCGCCATCCTTCTCATCATAGACTGAGACGTTCTCTCTTTCGCACAAACCCTTCTCTGATGTGATGCCTTGAGAATCTTCATTCTTTTAGCTTCAGCCTTTTGAACACGAGACTCCACTTGAGTTCCAAGCTTCACACGTTCCCTCTCTGATCGAATCTCCACGCTTGTTTTTGCTGCTTGTCTTAACTCATCCAACTTCGCTAAACGCATCTGTGCTTTCGCAAGAATCTCCAACCTGACAATTTTCAACAATCAAAATCAATCTACACAGAGACAGAGAGAGAGAGAGACATAACTGCAGAGATCATCAAAAGACTACCACTTTGAATTGAATTTTCACTTTTTTTGTTCAGCAGCAAGAAGCCTTGCTTCGATCCGTTGGCCAAGTTCTTCATCAGATGATCGTGAAGGGCTTCTAGGTTTCGCACGAGCCTTTCTCGAAACGTTATGATAAAATTGCTACACACTCGTAAAACATAAATCAGAATTCACAAAAAGAGAAAAACATTATGCAAATTAAATCAGAATGCAAGTTTCTTCACTTAATTCCCTTACATAGAGTACCGCAAATCAATATGTAGCAATTGGAATGAGCAATTACTAATAAAGCTTCCAACTTTGATTCAAAGACTCGAAACAGAACATCAAGAGATCTTGATATGGAATCAGAGATAAGAGAAGAAGAAGAAACCTGATTTAGAATTGAAGAGAGTGGATGGTGCGAGAGCTAATTTCCCACAAATCGCAGTCTCCATTGTCGAGTGGATGCTTCTTATTCAGTTCTATCAAGTCCCAAACACAGAGATAATCAGGACCGAACAATTATAATCAGAAGAAATTAAGTAATCAACACATTGAAGCAGATTTTCGACTGTAATTCTTGACAACAAATGGTTCATTTAGTAAATTGATGATTAAAGTATCACTCTTTTCATCTATTTGAAGCAGATTTTTGTAAAACGAATCTAAAGAGAATCCTTACCTCAATAGAGCAACCATTTAAAGAAACAATAGTCTGAGTACCATCAGCATCTGATAATATGAGCTTGTGATCTTTGATTCGAGCAAATTCTTGAAGTGGATGAATCTCCAGGAAGTCTCTCTTCCTCTTCTGCTCTTTCGGTAACTTTTCTTTCATCCAATTCTTCAGACCTTCATCCAACTCCAAAATCCAGACCACTCCCTGGGAATAAAAGCTCCAGACCCATCAGAATATTGCCTCTTGTGTGATTGCGAGCCTCCCAAAAATGAATCAATCGGCATGAGATTTCTTCGTTGAAAAATTCTCCTTCAAGATCATTGAAAGTTTGTGTGGCTTTAAGTTTGGGAGAGACGTTGTTTTCTGAAGTTGACATAGCCTTTTTTGTGATTTTGGGCGTTTGAGATTTGGAGGAATTGGTATGGGGTTTTTATAATCTTCAGGGAGCGAGGCCATAATTGAGAAGAGGAAGAGGCGTGCAATTAAGGATTGGAAGTGGTGAATTCAGAAGTAGAAGCGGTGTGCAATTAAGAAGAGAAAGTGGTGATGATGGGTAAGACGGATCGATTTGTTTCTCTGTTTCTGTTTTGTTTTCGTCGGATTGAGATAACGGAGAAGAAGACTGCGATAACACTTATTATTGGGCTTGATGGGCTTTTTTAAGTTTAATTAGTTTGGTTTAATTATGTACGTGGATTTTTTGTTAATGGGTTTGTTTGATTTGGGCTTTGATTTGTAACACTCTCTCTTTTCTTCTCTGTACTGTGTTTAGAAATTGAAATCTTCTTCTTCTTATTAAACAACATGAGAAGAGACGAAGAAGATTTCAAGGGATTAATGTTTTGTTGAGGGGGATTTTATTTGATGTGATTTGACCGAGTGGGGGAAGAAATAAGGGGAAAAATAAGAAATAGAAGAAACTGGCAAAAGAGGTTGAGTTTGTATAAGTTTGTTCATGAACGTCGGGGAGAAGAAGCCTTTCGTTCAACAAAAATCAAAAAAGTCAAGGAAGATATACCGCACGTGACAAACATGAGAGGCGAGACATTTAAATGGGCCTCAAGGAATTATTATGGGCCTAGATATATAAACAAAACTTCATAAATCTATACTAATCCGAATTTTATTTGAGTAATTAAGGGGTTAAGAAGCTGATGTAGATGCCACGTGTCCTCCCTAAAATAATTTGAGAAAAGCTGAGGTGGACACTCTAAAAAGCTTAGAGTACCCCCTTTTATTAGTATTAGTATAGATTTTTATGTCCACAAAAATATGCAAAACACATGAATGAGCTGAACCAATCACAACTGAGAACCAACCAAATTAAACACACTTGTTTGATTTGATGCTTTATTTTCACATAAGCTAAAACTTATCCAATATTTCAAACAAAACAAATTAAGTTTCTTACAAGCAATTTTTTCGTACAATTTTTAGCAGATAGTGTTGTAGGAACAATAACTCAATATGCGTTTCACAAATCAGTCATCTTTTAGTTGGTACTTTCTGTTTGACGTTCTTGAAGTCTCCTCTAGCTTCAAGAAAACAAAAAAAAAAGAAAGCCAAACTCATCAGTCATCACACACAAGAGAGAGATACATAAAGCGATGAAACTGAAGTTGGGTAAGCACTTACTAAACAACCACCTCTTGAGGGAGATTTCGGCTGTAAAATGGAAACTCAAAGAGAAACACCGTCTTGCACCATCCTGGTAAGTTCCCATACACGCCTCTCGGGAAGAGTATCAGAGGACTAAAGATTGAATGGAAGGTAGAAACAAATCAGATATATATAACACACATCTTCAAGGTTTATTAAACGGTATCTATAGAAAGTTCAAATCGTTAAACCTTGTTGTCTTCTTGTATAATTTGTAAGCTCCCGAGTTGCCATGTTTTTTGTCAGCCGATGCCTGTTTGTTTATATTCAAATCAGTCATATATACTTCAGAAATTGTCTAAGTAGAGAAAAGAGAGAAAGAGAGAGAACCTCGAGTAATGGTATGCCGCTGACGAATAGTAGCAGCAAAGTAAGAAAGAGTGGTCCGAAAATGACAAGATACTCTGCACCTTCAAGAACGGGCGATGCAGCGACAAAGATCCCCCACCACAGTAACATCTGATGACATATTTTGTGGCACAAAGATACAGCAACGAACGATCACCACCATTTATGCAAAAGATGAATAACTCATTATTTATTGAAATACTAACCTCACCGAAGTAGTTTGGATGTCTTGAATACTTCCACACTCCAACATCACACCATTTTCCTCTGTTTTCAGGAGAGTTTTTAAAAGAGAGCTTCTGTTGATCAGCTGCAGCTTCAATCAAGAAACCGAAAACCCACATTGTCCAACCAATAACATCTGCAGGTTTAAGAGATCCTCCACCATCACTTGCATTAACAATGGTTAGAGGTAAGCTAACCGTCCAAACCCATACGGCCTACCATGGAAGCAATCAACAAGTAGAAAAAAACTCTAGTTTGAGATCACAAGCATGAATTCCAAAAAGGGCTCTAGAAGAGAATACATAGTATAAAAAGTTTACCTGAAGAGTCCAGAAAATTATTAGTCTCACTAAATTGCCACGCTGTTCATCAAAGCGGCGATCTTCGCCCCATTGCAAGATCCTAAAAGAACAAGAGAGTCATGTTATGATGATCAGAAAAGATAGTAAAATGACTAGTGCGGTATTCGGTAGAGACCTCATTAGAAGGAATATCCCCAAGCGAAGACCCCATACCACAACTAGCAAACTCAAGACTATCTGTGAGGAGAAAAGAAATCTCAAAACACCAAATCAGAACATGTGAGAAAACAGAGAGGAACATAAGAAAAAGAAGAAGAGCCTGAGACATACCTGTCGAAAATGCCAAGTGGCTTTAAGAACAAGTGTCAATACAGCAAGTATAACGAAGTTTGTGCTTCCTGTACATAATGAGTTAATTAATATAATGACTCCTACGTAACAGAAAACGAAGCTACTGGGAATAATGGACTGAAAATGGTTGTACCAGCAAAGTCAGTGACTTGATCAAATTTGAATAGAGCGGTGATTACAAAGAATATCAACTGGTAAACTACCTGCAAAGGATGGCAAACAGAAAGAAAAAAACACAAGAAATTAGACTAGAACCCATCAGTAACAAGACCAAACCAGACATGAACAAACAAAACCGAACTGGTAATTTCCCGAGAAACTACCACACAACCAAGAAAATAAACAGAGGAATGAAGATTAAAACGAGCAGAGAACTTACAGTGACGATTGCAGTGAGGGCCAGGAAATGCGAATCCAGAACTGTTCCCATTCTATCGGAGAAAACTTCCTAAGATTAATTCTTTCGATCGAACAGAAACGATTCGTTATCCTTTTTATTGTTTCCGACTAACGGAAATTGAGAAAAAAAAAAAGAAAAGTCATCATCTTTAACATTTGGTCATTGGTGTATATGGCTGAGACTGTAATGTATTTATGTGGCTGTGAACCAAACACCGTGCCGTTTATTTGGTACACGAGAAAAAGTCTCATTCAAGGAATATACACGGAAAAATACGAAAAAAGTGTGAAACAATAATCTCTCATTCTCTCTCATACAATAGTTTGGAAACAATAAACTGTATCAACCTCGATGATATAATCAAGTGTTGCAGATGGAGGAATCTGCAAACCCGGTCCAAATTCGACATTTTTGCTTCCAAATCCTAAGGACGGTGGGATGATCACTCTACGTTTTCCTCCAGCCTTCATTGACCTCAGAACGTACTCAATGCCTTCGCATAGTCCCTTGCTATATGGTCTTGAGTCTATTACCATCGCCAGTGACTTCTTCTTGTCTTTGCTTCCAAATGTGTTGACAAACACTTGTTCGGTTCCATGTACTTGTCCCTTCACATCAAACACTACTAAGTATCCTGAGCTTGGAGTAGCTCCGCTTCCAACTTGTAGATCATAGTACCTGCAGGGTTCAATTCCACAGACATGAGCTTGAGTTTTGTCAAGGCCATAGAGAAGGCTACAATGTAACTTATGATGATGAAGCACATATTAAGTAGCACTGCATCAGATTTCGTTTCTTATGTGTTTAGAAATGTTAATCTCCAAAAATGAAAGGCTCAAACTTTTCAAATGATGAAACATAATCAAAACTTGGTAATGGGAATGTACCTTATGCCGTTTGGTAAGACGATCTCTTCTTGCTTTCCTAAACCTCTGCAAATCCAAAATGGCAGTTTGTAACAAAACCAAAAGACATTCAAGAACAAATCAACTATGAGCTCAAATCCTGATTCGTTCCTGTGTATTTGCTTGATAAACCAACACAAATCCCTAATTCCTGTTCTTCATTGCTAGCATTCACTAATAAGAAAATTTCGAATTATTGATGAGCAACCTTGTGTTATCGTCTCCCTGAAACACTTGGAGTTGTGACTTCATCTGCTCGGAGATAATGCCGAAAGCTAGAAACCCAGACCAGGTTAATCCGGCGCCGATTCCGAACCGTCGCGTCACCGGAGAAGCCATCCAATCCGTCAGTTGCTGCTCCTGCAATGTGACCGCTGCTGCCGGTTCCGGAGTCTCCGTGAAGGCGACGCTTAGTGGCTGCGATGGAAGGCTCTGTTTCGGATGTTGGGAAGGAGAGACGAAACGGTGGTGAGAAGGAGCCGTCGCAGTGAACAGAGTCGCCATTTCCGGAGATTTTTCTTTAAAATAAAAAATTTATATTTTGATTACATATGTATCTGATTCTGAATAATAAGATAGCAGCAACCTTATCTTGTTCGTCTGATGAATGGATACAAAAGACAAGAGGAGCTCTCAATAATATATATATATTTTTTTTTTATGTTTTTGGGTCAACGAGTGTGTCGATGATTTATAATTGCCAAAATAATTCTTTTTTTCTTTCTTTCTCTCTTTGTACAGTTTCAATTTTGTAGAAAACAAAACAGAGGAAAATTACACATGAGCATGAACGTCACTTCACTGGCAAGCAAGCAACATAACACGATTAACGAAAGCATAATCCTCCACCTTCTTCAATCTTCATCTTCCAAGCTGTGTGAGACACTGAAGCTGAGCCAAAAAGTACCTGAGAAGGAACATCTGTTTCTTTTTCCTTCCTTCAGATTTCCTTCAAACATCAACAAAATGTTTGCCACTTTGGTTGTTCGTCCTCTGTTATCATCAATCCTTTTGTTCCTGTTCTGTAGCTAGTGAAGAAGACGTGGGGACTGGTCTTGGGATGTTGGAACCTGTTACAGGTTTCTGTAGCCGCTTTAGAGATGCCATTATCTCCGCAAAACTTGGCCTTAACTTTGAATCCCTGATAAACACACACACACACAAAACCACTACATGTATCAGCCAAATCATCAGAACAAGACAGCTTAGAATCTCAATTGTCAAGAACTATACGGTCTAGTGAAAGGGTGTTGTTTAAGCATTACTACTTTCACATTTTGGCTGAAACAGTGAAAAAGTAGCCTATATATATATATACTCACGTCTGCCAGCATTTACTGATGATATCTGCAATTGCTGGATCCACAAAGTCAGGAATGTCAAGACGTCGATGCTGAAACCCAACTGCCCCAACAACTTGCATCGGGTTCATCTTTCCCCACGGTTGTTGTAACGTAAAGAGTTCCCATAGAATCACACCATAGCTGTAAACATCGCACCTGTTTCAGGTATTGTGTTTTTTACTGACATTAGGCCTACTTCTTGAAAAAGGAACAGATAAGAATTTTTATGAGCAGAGTGAAAAGAAAAAGGGATAAAAATGAAAACCATACTTCTCATCAGCAGGTTCGTTTCTAAGCACTTCCGGAGCCATCCATTCAGCCTGCATAAGACCAACACATAACTAGATTAACAAACTGGAAACTACAATAACTGTAAGGAGAGCTAATTAGACAGGGGAGATGGTAGCTTCCTTCTAGCAGCTTACCGTGCCTGCTGTTGACTTCGAAGAGAGGTATGTGCTGTGTTTCATTCTAGACAACCCGAAATCACATACCTGATAAATTTGAAAATTCACTATTGTTATGCACACTAGTGCTATTACCTACGAATACAATATAACATTATACAATAGGTAAGAAAGAATAATATGGAGAGAATGCTAACCTTCACGACCCAGTTTTTGTCAACTAGAAGGTTTGGGGACTTTAGATCGCGATGGACAATCATCGGATTACAGCTATGCAAATAATTCATTCCACGAGCCTGAAAAATATTTAAGTAATATGTTTCTGGTCAGTCTACTAAAAGAATCGAGAAGTTAGAAACAGATGATAGAGATAAAACAAGAAAAAGAGTAATACAGCATCAAGGGCCATTCTCAGACGCCTTCTCTCGTCTAATTGGTTATTAGGCCGGTGGATTAACCTATACAAGCTACCTCTGCACAAGTTTGGAGAAAAAAACTGTACTGTAAAGATCCAAAAACGAAGCGCAACTAGAAGAAACTGTTCAAACCATCCTGTAAGCCACACGTGACTAATCTCTTACTTCAAGGAAATACTTGAGCAACACTCATTGATGCAAAGAAGATTTTGGTATTTAGGTCACAAAATAGTCTATTAATAAAAGAGAAAAACAGAGGCATGCACCTGATACATAAGGAGATGGAATGTCATTCTAGACATGCGAATTATTTGGTATCATATTAATAAAGCTTGCAAATATCATAGTATTATTACCTAGGAAGAAACTCTGTAATAATTGAGAGATTCGGAGGACGGGTCACAGCTCCCATGAAGAGAACAATGTTGGGATGTCTAAGCTTTTTCATGATTCGGACCTTGCATCATATTGAATATGATAAATGTCACAAGAATATATAAGACGGTATGATATAGAACTATGACAAGCAGGAAAAGGAAAAAGGTTAGAAGAAAGGCCCGTACCTCACTTCTGAATTCCTCCAATGCTTCTCCTGTAACATCTTGATCAAGGAACTTCTTGACAGCCACTTCCTACCAAGTCCAAGAGTTTCAACAATATGGAACTCAAATTTACGAATTGAAGTGTTTAAATCCGGTTCTATTCAGAATGCTTAACAGTTATAATTGTCCATGAAATTTAATATACAGTATAAATGGAAAAGCAAATATATAATACTCACAGTCCCGTGCCAATCTCCCCGGTACACTTCTCCATAAGATCCTGTATCAAAAGAGGTAAACTATTTAATTCTTTGTAGAGCTAGTTACCAACAAAGCAGATAATAGATGATAAGTCAAGTACCAAGTCCAATACGTTCTCCCAAAGTAATTTCTTCCCACAAAATCTCACAGTCAGATACATCATCACAGTCAGACTTGGAACTTTCGTTGCCAATAGATCTGTCAGATATTCTTTCCCCTCCTGAATTTGGCCCATGATGAGAGTCCCCACTACCTTGAGGCTCATGTCCACCAGAACCAGCTTCCCCATCGCTATTCGAGCCTAATTCAAGTTGCCTGGACACGGCTGCAGCTGTTGCCACAACTGCAGCAGCAGTGGCCGTGGCAGCAGCTGCAGCAGGAAGTTCTACGGTGGAGGAGTCTGAGTTTGCAGATTTGGCAGCAGCAGCAGCAACCATTGAAGATGCAACAACAGCTGCTGCAGCTACAGCAGCAGGAACTGTTCTAACATATTCTGTCGAAGATGCTTCAGAATGTGAAGAATCAGACTGACTTACAAGTTTGCCGTTATCACGTTGATCATGTGTATTTGCTTTCGATTGCACTCTT
Source organism: Erysimum cheiranthoides (assembly GCA_011420285.2). NCBI lineage: Eukaryota > Viridiplantae > Streptophyta > Magnoliopsida > Brassicales > Brassicaceae > Erysimum > Erysimum cheiranthoides. Next base: position 3,401,877 of record CM022179.2, on the reverse strand, counting down.
GGTAATGGAGGCAAAAACCGCACTGGACCAAAATCGTTTTGGCGTCTTCCTTGAGCTGTCTCTAAATCTTTTCCATTCTCTTTCTTGGCTTCTGTTGGGGTTTTTCTTTCTACAGTTGCCTCCAATTGCTGGGGATAGACCTCGGAAAATAAATTGGGGGGAGCTACAACTCCGCTTTCAAGCAATACATCATGAAGCTTCTGAGCTAACCGTGGATTCTCTTTGGCAGCATCAATCATATACTGTGAAACATCTTTGACTTTCATCCTCTGCGCAGCTGGGGAGCTGACACCTTCAGTCCAAGAAGGTGATCTCATATGGGTAAAAGAATGTATAGGCCTGAGATTTTGAACTGGAGCCTTTGCAACAATTGTCTGATTTCTAACATCTTCCGTAGAAATATTTGGATGAACAATGAGATCGCCTCCACCTCCGGATTGGTTTCTTTCCCTGGAACTCTTGGTACTAGAATGATGTTCCCCAGTCCGAAACTCTGCATTCTCTTCAAATGAGCTCTCAATCCCATTGCTGGAAGAAGCTACTTGAAATGAACCATTGTCTCCAGTACTAGCGGAATGAGAAGATTCATCATAGTCTATTTGTAGTCCAGCTGCATCAGCTGGAATAAGCGTGCCGGGATCTCCCATGAGATCAACAATGTACTCCCTGAAATTCACAATTGTATTGCATATAACTCATCGTTAGCTTCAGGAGGTACAAATAACATAGCAAAGTCCATATAGACCTATGTACATATGCCTATTTAAACATTGCATATATACCAGAGTACATAAACCTATCATGTTAAACAGGAAAAATGTTGAATCTACACATTAGTGTGATAATTACCTGCCATCATCAGCCTTGATAAAGTTCATTGCCACATCTTCAGAACCGGTATATTGCTGTCCTTTGACTATCCGACAAGGAACACCAACGCTATCACACAAAACCTACAAAATTCAATATAAAGAAAGAGACAGAAGAAATGAAATAAACTTAAAAGTTAAAAAGGGCATTTCATCCCACATATTCGATTGAAAATGGATCACAATAAGCTGAAAAAGTGATGAGAATCAAAAGAAAAAGTACATACTTTGAATAACAAGGCACGGTGACGAGCCAGTCCAATAGTTAGAGAACCAAGTGGCAAAACCATGCTTCCAAGAGTTGCTTTCAAACTGTAGCTAAGACTCCTCCAAGCTCTCAACATGCTATCTGGGTGCACGACTGGTCCACCCATGTAATCTCCTACCAAAATAGCCAGTTTCTTCACTAATTCACTGTTCACAAAACCAGAGGAAGAAACTGATTTTGATTTTGCGGCAATATCAAGAGCCATCTGTTCAAGTCTCAACAGATTAGAATCCCCACTTCTGTTCACAAGAACAGCTTCCCATGTCACACCGTCTGAAACAGGTGTCCCTTGAAGATCGAGTAAAGGAGGTATTCTCTCTGATGAAGATGCATTCAACACTCCATACAAATCATAAAAACCATCCAAGATCTTGTCATCATAGCCAAGACAATTGTAATTCTGTGAATACAAAAAACAAAAACAAAAATTGCCAGATGATATGAGCTCGTCAATAGAATATAAACATTGACAAGATGTCCTGAGGTAGATTGTTATTTCATAACACAATCAATCACTTGAAATTCTATAGAGAAGACTAATCAAGAAACTAAAGCAAGAATAGAATCGAATGCTTACCCAGTACCGATAAGCAATGAGTTCGGCTGGAGAATTCTCAGGAGCACAAGAGCCTAAACTGAACTGCTTAATAGCTTCAATCTGAGTAGCCTCAGGATCTTCTCTGGCACTTAACTCTAAAGCCAACTGTATCTGATTCTCTTCTTCAACCGCTGGATCCTTGGAACCCAAATCCTGCTGCTCTACACGTTCCGACCCAGTAACAACGGGATCACCATGTTGTTCAATGGCCTTATTATTAGCCACAGCTCTGTCCTTGGCATTGAATGAATTTGGTGGACTAGGACTTTTCCTATGACCAACAGAACTTAACCAATTCGATAAACCAGAAAAAGGTTTGATTTCAGGGCTATTGCTGTGATGAGACCTCGGTGATGATGATACATCGATTGACTTATTATGATGATTGCTCCTACTTGTTGTTGAAATTGATCCTTCAGCTTCATCTGATTGATTCGGCGTGATATGAAGTTTCTTTAGAAAGTTCTTCATGTTCATCTTCATACTCCTAATGCTAGGAACAATGATCAACGGGTCTCAAAACATCTCCATCTCCCAAACTCAAAGTTTCTTCTTTTACTTTCATAAACCCTAATTCTTTCAATCAACACCGTTGAAAGTTTGAAACTTTCACCGGAATTCAAAATAACAAAGGATTCAACAAATACCCTTTATCTTGATTTCATAACTGAAGAAATCAAACGGCATGAACTTTGGAAACAGCAAAATTTGCAGAGAGCTTCGACTAGTGAACCTTAGATGCTGAAACACTAAGAAATTTTAGCAACCACTCTTTTTTTTTCCTAATAAATTACGAAAATAGTTTAAAGGCACAGACCCACTCAAATGAAAAATTTAAAGCAGCCAAGAAAAAAGTGTATAACTGACAATTTCTCCGTACTGTGTGTCATGAACCGCAAATTCTCTTCCTTCACCAACTTGTATCTATCTCTCTCTCTCTGAGAGCCACTTTCTCTGTCTAATAAGAGGTCCGACAAAGAAAGAAGTGGAGAGAGTGGCTCTTCTCTAGAAGAAATTAAAAGTTTGTCTTTTTTTTATGGTGGGTTTATGAGAATTGAAGAGGGGAGAGTTACTGTGACATGCAAAAAAAGAAAGAAAGAAAAGGCGTATCTTTTTCACTCAGCTTAGTGCGTGAACTTGAAAAGATGACGACGAAAAAGATAGTACTATCGGAACATAATTAAATTGCACCAAGACAGACTTAACGTCAATTGAGGCATTTAAAACGGTTGCCTTTTGTTACTATATAATGCATAGAATCTACAACATTTTTCTTTTCTTTTTTTCATTCATACACAAAAATATTATTTTGTAACAAATTTATTTAAGATACGATTGTGAGGATTTTTTTTTGTTATTACCAAAAATATTTCGAGCCGAAGCCCACAATGTTCTCATATCGAAGATTAAAAAACAAGATTAATGTAGTTTTTTTCCCCTGCTCAAATACGATATCTCCGAAACTGTTTTTTTTTTTAACGGCAAAAAAAGTTTACACCAGTTGAGATTCCGATTCAAGATAAAAAATATTATTAGGACTTCTAGTATGAATCCTTTTTTTTTCTGAACTTGAATCCATTCATCTATTTATGATCCATCTACAACATTTTTTTTTGGGATGTTATATATAATATATATTTATATATACATACATGTGATCTGCATCTTTATCAAAAGAAATATATACATATGATCTGAATTTTTAAATAAAATAAAAACTTCGCAATAAAACAGTACTGAATATTGACAAAATCAATGTTCACAGAATATAAATCAAAAGGATTTTGGTCCTTTTTTCAATCTGTTTTTCTGTTCTTTGTTAAATATCTTTTGGATCTTAGTATCTCTCTTTGAGCATAAAGGAATAGCCATTAATGTCACAGCAATTAAGACCAATAACTTTCCATATTGAGAAAATGACTAGAAATGGCTTATTGTTCAAGTAAGCTGTCAATTCTAAAGAAGAGTGGAAGACAAATGAGAATTTAACTGAATATTCCCATCGAAAGATTACTCTATAATGCACGTGATTAAATGTATAATGCAGTGTCCTGTGAACCTGATATAATAACAAATTAACAATATAGGTGAGATAAATTAGTTAAGTAATTCGTTTTTTTTACATAAGTAATTACTATTGGTTATATACTATAACAACAGTTTGTGAAAGCACTGAGAAATTGTAATCATTAAGCATATATAACATAGTTGTTAAATTTATTTATTTTTGGCTCCATACTCACTTATTTTCTTATCCCACGGCCCCACGCCGTCCATACGTATTTTTAATTTATTCATATTACTCCATCTATGCATTATGAGTATTTTTATATCGTAGAAAACACATCTTAGTATCATATAAAATACATCTTAATACTTTAGCATAACCCATTTAGTATTATTATTATTATTATTATTATTATTATTATTATTATTATTATTATTATTATTATTATTATTATTACAAAACATTAAATGATATAATTTACATCTGTACAAGTTATTACAATTTTTTTTATTATTTATTATATTTATTACAAGCTATTATGATTGGTAAGCATGTACCGTTACGATATAGGGTATACTGCTACCAATTACAAAAGAGATACCAAAAGCATTATTAAAATCGTTTTTTAAGTTTTTATGCAGTTTTTGTATATAATTTTTTTTATATAATTTTATATTATTTCGTAACGGTTATAAGTTATCGCTAAAAAATTTATATAATTTTACGTTACGAACTTGTATAATGATGTCCGATTTTTTATCGCTAAAAAACTTGTACAAATTTACGTTACGAACTTGTATAATGATGTCCAATTTTTTCTTTGGTTTATTAGATAGTTTTAGTTTTGTAGGAGGCAACTTTCATTGTGGTTTAAAACGGTGATAAAACGAATTATGTTCTTTCTCTAAGAAAACTCTCTTCTCGTGAAATAATTCAAATAATTACTATGCGCGTGACACCATTATCTCTCTGACGAATCAACCTATCTATCATGTATATGCGGTATATTATTCCAATAATAATATCATATATGTAAATATAAAAAGAATTTATTTAAGTAGTGGTTATAACTTATAAGTTACAAGATAATAGAGAAATATGTCATATATATCATTATGTCAAAATATGGACGACCACACGTATGCGGTATGGATGTATGATATATGATCCGCGTAAATAGGTAATCATTGTATTCCCTCCGATCACTTGAACGGATCGAGCCAATAGTCGACCAACACAGCCACTTCATTTTATAAGTACTGGCAATTCCGGATTTTTTTATAGATATTTACTGAACTAGATCGGGATCAACTCTATGGTGTCCACACGATTGTGAGGTTTAGAAACCATACATTTATGGTAAATTTTTTCTTTCAAAAGCCACATTCAGGGTTAACTTCTTATGCATTAATTTGTTTCCCACCGTAGATGGTTATACTGTTGAAAAATGATTTCTATGTAAATTATGTTAAAATAATAATTACTACAACTTTAAATCTTAATTAAATTTTGTTTATTAATTGGAACGGTTGAATTTTTGTTTTGTTAATTCTGCATTGGAATGGTTGATACAGAATAAAAAGGCATTAAATTCCAATACCATGATTTTCATATTCAAAATGTATGAACACCTAAATAAGTTATCTACTTTTCCAGCTAAGAATTTGTATTCATAGAAAATAAAGGAAAACGATTGGAGAATTTAAATGCTAAAGGGTGGTTGGCCAACGAATAAATTTCGGGCGGCTTGAGATTTGTCCAAAACTTTAAAATACTAGTATTTCGATTGCCAAAAGATGGGTTTTGCTCGAATATTTTCATCCACTCCTTATATTACACGTCATCACTCACCCTCCTGTTGATTAATTCATTATGTAAGCCAACAACCAAAAGCTTGATGTGAATATTCGAGTATTTTGGCGTAATATTTGAAAGGAAAAATAAAAGTAATTGGTGATTTACTAATCCCTAGACGCTATGTTTGGTTTAAGCCAATTTAACAAGCGTTTACGTAATATTAAAACCTTGCGTGTGTAATTGTTTAAACTGCAAAGCAGGATTAAAAAGTAAAACCGTAAAAGAACATTCGTTTTGGAACAGGATCTCTTGGGGGGGTTTTTTGACTACTTTGACCATAGCGCGTGGAACTGACGCGCGAATGGTAGTGAGTAGTGACTTTAAAATGACGTATGCCACATCATAGTTATCCAATCAGAAAAAGCAACTCTTGTTGTAGAACTAATCTTTATTACCCTCAAGGGGAAGTATATATACAAGTACATAGGAAATCAATGGATAAGCATGTAGTCCTGATGAGCCTATTGGGCCGGTTAATGAGTCTATATAATGTGTGTTATAACACTCCCCCTTAGACGAGAGAACCGTGCCAGATACTCAATCGGGATCTCGATAATGCGCTGGGGAATGTTGCCTCATTAAAACCTTACCAGGAAAACCCAGTGGGAAAAACCATGGTGAAGGAAAAAGAGTACAACACGCATTACTCCCCCTGATTAGAGCATCACTGTACATCTCTAAGTCTACGCATTCCTATCTGTTGGATGAGCTTCCGGAGTGTTGAAGCGGGCAATGATTTGGTAAAAAGGTCGGCGGAGTTCTCGCTTGATCGAACCTGTTGAACGCTGGGTGTACCATCCTTCTGCCAATCCGAGGTTGAGAAGAATTTCGGTAAGATGTGCTTCGTCCGATCTCCTTTGATATAACCTTCCTTGAGTTGAGCAATACATGCCGCATTGTCTTCATACATAACCGTGGGCTCCTTATCTTCTTTCATACCACAATCTGATCGGATGTGCTGAGTCATGGATCATAGCCAAACACATTCTCTGCTGGCTTCGTGAATAGCCAAAATTTCTGCATGGTTAGATGAGGTTGCAGCGATTGTCTGCTTCATAGATCTCCATGAGATAGCTGTTCCTCCATGCGTGAAAACATAACCAGTCTGTGACTTACCACAGTGCGGATCCGATAGATATCCTGCATCAGCAAAACCAACTAGTCCATCCTTGTTATGGTTAGTGTAAAATAGTCCTAAGTCTTTAGTACCTTGAAGGTATCTTAGGAGGTGTTTGATACCGTTCCAGTGCCTTTGAGTTGGACATGAGCTGAATCGAGCTAGGAGGTTCACGGCAAAGCATATGTCTGGTCTAGTGTGACTAGCCAAGTACATTAACGCTCCTACAGCACTGAGGTATGGCTTTTCAGGACCAAAGATTTCTTCATCATCCTTCTTAGGACCAAGAGGGTCATCGTTTAGGCTCCTAACTACCATTGGGCTGGTCAATGGGTGGGCCTGGTCCATATTAAATCGTTTGAGTACCTTTTCAGTATAAGCCGATTGATGCACAAGGATTTCTCCTTTGATGTACTCAAGTTGTAACCCCAAACAGAATTTTGTTTTGCCTAGGTCTTTCATTTCAAATTCTGCTTTCAAGCAGTTGACTGTTTGGGAGATCTCACCAGATGTTCCGAGGATGTTTAGATCATCCACGTATACTGCTATGATTACGAATCCTTTGTTTGAGTACTTCTTGATGAAGATGCATGGACTGATGGGGTCGTTTTTGTATCCTTCTCTGATGAGGTATTCGCTGAGGCGATTATACCACATACGCCCACTTTGTTTTAGTCCATACAAGGATTTGTTCAGCCTGATGCAGTACTGATCTCGAGATGCATTTTTATCTTTGAGCTCTATGCCATCTGGTAGTCTCATATATATTTCATTGTCCAGGGGCCCATAGAGATATGCGGTGACAACATCCATTAACCGCAAATCTAGATTTTCTCTTATGGCCAGACTTATGAGGAATCGAAAAGTAGTTGCATCCACCACCGGAGAATAAGTCTCCACATAATCGATTCCGGGTCTTTGTGAGAATCCTTGTGCTACAAGCCGTGCTTTATATCTAACGACTTCACCGAGTTCGTTTCTTTTGCGCACAAAACCCCATTTATGGCCCACTGGTTTGATGTGTGATGGGGTCCGGATGATCGGACCAAACACGTTTCTGAGTTTGAGACTCTTTAACTCCACGTTTATGGCTTCTTTCCATTTTAGCCAGTCTGTTCTTTGTGTACACTGTGTGATAGACGTGGGTTCTAGATCCTCTTGCGTGAGCGCAATATCAAGTGCTACTTTATATGCAAAGAGTGCATTTAAGTCGACTTCTTTTCTGTTCCATTGGATCCCAGACATACTGTAATTGATGGAGATCTCATTGTTTTCTTCTGAACCTGGAGATTCGGCGTCCCAAACCCCATTGATGGTTCATTAGAGTGAGTCTCAGCCGCGGCTATGTCTAATATTTTAGGAATCCCGGTTTCAGTTATTGCACCTTTCTTTGATTTCCGGGGATTCTTGTCTTTGGAACCTAGGGGTCTGCCTCGTTTGATGCGAGGTGCAAACTCTGTAGCAACTTGTGTCTGTCCCGTTGGGACAGGTATTCGTACTGGTGCATTACAAGCTGGTATGTACGATTTGGTTACTTTGTTCGGGTCAGCGAAGGAATCTGGCAATTGATTAGCTAGCTTTTGATAATGTATAATCTTTTGGACCTCTGAATCACATTCTAGAGTCCGAGGATCTTGCCAATTTAAGGATGTTTGATTCTATGATAGTTCTTTGACCAGCTTGTTTGTCTTGCCACCTAGAGGAGGGTATACCGATTCATCGAATTGGCAATCCGCATATCTGGCCTTGAATAGATCTCCAGTGGTAGGCTCGAGATATCGAATGATGGTGGGAGAGTCAAATCCAACATATATTCCCATCCTTCTTTGAGGTCCCATCTTGGTTCGATGTGGTGGAGCAATGGGTACATAGACTGAGCACCCAAATGTTTTGAGATGGGAGATGTCTGGCTCATGACCCGTTAATAATTGGGATGGGGAATATTTGTGTTCACTAGATGGTCGGATGCGTATGAGTTCAGCAGCGTGTAATACTGCGTGTCCCCATGCTGAGGCTGGGAGCTGTGATCGCATAAGTAATGGTCGGGCAATCCATTGGATCCGTTTAATGAATGATTCAGCTAGCCCATTCTGAGTATGGACATGTGCCACAGGGTGTTCGACGGTTACCCCCATGGCCATACAATAATCATTAAACGCTTGGGAAGTGAATTCACCAGCATTATCAAGAGGTATAGTCTTAAGGGGAAAATCAGGGAAATGGGCTCGTAATCTGATGATTTGGGCCAAGAACCTAGCAAATGCTTAGTTTCGAGAGGACAATAGACAAACATATGACCAATGGGTTGATGCGTCTATTAGTACCATGAAGTACCTGAATGTTCCGGAAGATGGATGTATTGGTCCACAGATATCTCCCTGGATTCTTTCTAGAAAATGAAGTGTCTGTTTAGACACTTTTACTGGTGAAGGCCGAGTGATTAACTTGCCTTGAGAGCAAGCTGTGCACATGAGGTGCTGAGGATAAACTCGGTTCTCTTTGAGAGTATGCCCTTGAGAATTTTGGATTACTTTGCGCATCATATTCGCACCGGGGTGACCGAGACGGTCGTGCCAAATAGTGTAATCTGTAAACCGTGCTTTGAGAGCATTATTAGCTTCTATCATACTGACTTTTGCTAGGTAAAGTCCAGTAGAAAGTGCGGGTATAGTTTCGAGGACTTGTTTATGGCCGTTTGTGATTTTAGTGATTAGTAGGGATTCTGTGTTCCCTTCATCTTGGGTTTCTATGTGGAAACCGTTTTGTCTTATATCCTTAAAGCTCAAAAGGTTTCTCTTCGAACTAGGGGAATATAAGGCATCTAGGATTTCTAGATGTGTGCCATTTGATAACAACACATAGGCGTGGCCATAGCCTTCTATGAGGTTTGAGGGTCCCGCGATGGTGCTAATATTTGCGGTTTGGTATTTGAGATTTATGAAATAGCTCTTATTTCTAAGGATAGTGTGGCTAGATCCATTATCTACCACTATGGTTTCCATTTGCGTGCTTGTATCTTCATTTAAACAAGAGGTATGATTCAATATTTGAGAAATCATAAATTTTCATAAATCATAAGGAAAATATCAATGTTTGAAAATAAAGGCAAATGGAAAAATAAAACAAATCCCAAAGATAAAATGAAAACAAAATCAAAATAAAGCCAAAGTTCTAGATGTGTAAATTAGTCGAGGAGGTCTGAGTTCTCATAATCCATGGGTTCAGTCGGCTCGTGATCAGTCGGCTCGTGCCCGATGTTGCCACCAACTTGCTGAGCCATGTTAGCTTCAGCATATGCTTTCCCGTACTGGTGATAGAGGTCGCAATGAAACTTGGGGGTGCGACAGTTCTTCGTCGGGTGATTGAACATTCCGCATCGGGTGCAAGCAGGCTGAGTTGAGTTGGCGTGTCGGGGCGGTTTGGTGATACCACGTCCCCTACCAGGACCATAACCGAGGTTAGGTCGGTTTCCATGTCCATTTCCGCGTCCACGTTTTCCACGTCCATTTCCTCATCCATTCCCACGTCCACGGCCAGGATCTGAGGATCTGTCGCGTTGGACATTGTAGGATTCTTTGCGAGAATCTGGTAGTGGGGCTGATCCCGGGGGCCTCAGGGCACTGTTCTTCATCAATAGCTGATTATTTTTCTCAGCCAAAAGCAGACAGGCTAACAAATCTTCGTACAATGTATGCTTCATTGCACGATACTGTTGCTGGAGCACTACATTCTCGGTGTGGAATGTGGATAATGTTTTCTCGAGGAGATCATTATCGGTTACATCCTCACCACATAGCTTCCTGATGGAAACTATCCGAAAGAGTTCGGAGTTGTAGTCATTGACAGATTTGTAGTCCTGGAACCGAAGGTTCTTCAAGTCGAAGTTGGCTTGTGGCAGGAGGACCGTTTTCTGGTGGTCAAACCGTTTTTTCAATGCCAGCCATAATTCGAGTGGGTTCTCAAGAGTGAGATACTGCTGTTTGAGGCTCGTGGCCAGGTGATGGCGGATATGGAATATCGCCTGGGACTGATCCTTAGGGGATACAGTGTTACCTTCGGTGATGCAATCACCGAGTTCCTTTGAGCGGAGGAAAATCCTCATGTCGAGGGCCCATTCGAGGTAATTCTCCCCGGAGACCTTGAGGGCCTCAAATTCGACTTTTTGAATGTTGGACATCTGAAACATAAGAATTGATTTTGTTAGGGATTGTTAAAATTTGGAAAACTTTCTATTTTAGGCAAGTTTCTATTTGAGGAAACTTTATATTTGAGGAAAGTTTCTAATTGGGGAAAGTTTCTAATTGGGGAAACTTTCTATTTGAGGAAACTTTATATTTTAGGAATGTTTCTATTTTGAGGAAAGTTTCTATGTTGAAAAATTTCTAATTTAGGAAACTTTCTCGGGAACCGAAATACTGGAGAAACGGGTATTAGATATATCAAACATAACTTCGGTTAAATGTTTTAAAATTGAACCGGATGTCGAGAGTCCGGTTTAAGGATTTTGGTTTATGGATTCGAATTGATATTCGGTTTAAGATCTCCGAATTGATATTCGGTTTAGGGTTTATATGATTTAAACTGGTTTAGGACAGCAGGAGAATGACTTTAGCTTAATGGTTGAAGAGTGGAGGGGAAAAACCAGTCTGAGTCTGCGAACCAGAGTTTGAACCAGGAGAGTGCTTTATTATGACTTATCTTAGCTTTAGTTCGCTGGCTTGAGGCCCAAAATTTTTTTTTTTTTTTTTTTTTATCGGGCCGAAAGCCCAAAACTAAAAAAATTAGTGAAACGATGAGTTTCATTTTCTTCTTCAACCTCTGCGTTAGGGTTTGCTTAATATGCAGGTGAGCCGCCAGCGATTTAGGGTTTATAGGTTGGGAGTTTAAGCGTTTTAAAACTGCGGTTTAGAGGTGCGGTTGAAACCGCAAAGAGATTTAGGGTTTCATGATTAAAAGGATTGCGATTATGACTGAAGGATTTTTAAAAACAAAATCGCGATCTGTTGGTTTCAGATTTCATTTGATTACTTAGGGTTTATATGATCCACAAGGTTTCTGATTGATTTAAGGCTTCAAACGGTTTGAAAAACACTAAGAATTCGATCTCAAAACGTTTTTAAAAAAAACGATTGCAGATATTTTTTTTTTTTTTTTTTTGTGAAAACGTTTGGAATGAAAAACCGAATGGATTAAGCAATGGAACTACCTTTGTTTTTCACCGTGTGGATCTGACTGGATAGGAACCGGGAGCTAAAGACCGCAGTTTACACTTAGAAGGAATAGATCGGAAAATTGGCAGCAGCGGCGGCCGGCGGAGATGATGTGAAAACGGCGGCTAGGGTTTCGAAGGTTATGAGAGCAACGCGCTGATAACGTGTTGTAGAACTAATCTTTATTACCCTCAAGGGGAAGTATATATACAAGTACATAGGGAATCAATGGATAAGCATGTAGCCCTGATGGGCCTATTGGACCGGTTAATGAGTCTATATAATGTGTGTTATAACAACTCTTTATTTTTTTGGCGTAATGAAGAATTTGGTGCATTACAATTGGTGCCAGCCACACCTTTTTTTGGTGCTGGGACCACTTCCCCACCTATATCACTTTTTCTCCTCTTTCTCTTTCTCTACTCTTTTATTTTCTTCCCTTTGCTAAGAAAACGTTAAACCATTGAAAGAAATCTAGCTTATGTATTATAATTAGTTCATTCATATATTTACGCATGGTGGTTTGAGAATTTCGGATGTCATTATATCTATCAAAACATGATTTTCTTAGTTTTAGAAGATCTCTTATTACGTGACACGTGAAGAACTTATATGGTCCACTACACACATCTTCTATCGGTAAATTTATTTTTATATCATATACTAGGTTGAGTCGCAAATTTTCTACAAGGCCCGACTCGTAACCATTACTCATTATGTTCATCTAGATCTTTGGTTTGTCATCCAGTCCTAATCCCATGTTATAATTAACTATGACTTGAATATCGGAAAATTTTAGGAAGAGTTTCCAAAATGCTTTGATCGTTGGTTCGTGTCACATGAAGGATTTGAATAGGGTAAATGAATGTGATAGTTCCCAAGCAATAATACATAAGTTATGATTTGATATATATTTTTGATCAACTCGGCCTAACTAGTTTACGTCTTCGTCGAACCAGGACAAATTGCAGACACAGACCCCGCAGAGTCGCAGACCTCAGTCTCACTTGTCCGAGGGTGCTTTTAAAGCTCCCTGACTAATTACGCCCTTGCACGAGAAACCATATATAGTATATACCTCATCCATAGAAGGACAAATCATGTTCAAACAACTTTTTGTTTGTACGAAAATATGCTTAAATCAAATCGACAAATTAATACTATAAATAAGTTTACGAATGGAGTTGTAATCTAGTTTTTTTAGATAGGGTTGTGTTATTGTTGGAGTTTTTTCTGCGGTCTATGTGTAGTAGGATGTACACTGAAGAATCGTGAAAAAAAAAATACTGCTAAAAAAAAAAAAAGCAACGTTTTGAATCTTTCGCTATCGTCCTGATCGAAAAAGATAGCCCTTATAGTGAAATAGACCCAGGCCCATTTATATTCTGCTGTATAGCACGCCAACGTCCAAACTCACAAAGTCACAATCAGTGCCGGTTTAACTAACCGAACATATAAACCACAAACCAAACCGATTTTAGTCAACAAATGATGTTGTCTCCAATAATTTTGATTCATGAGAGAATAATTTCATCTTCTGCGCGCGTCTCTCTCTCTCTTGCAGATCAACTGAGCAAGTACGAAAATAAATACTAAAATAACAAGGGAATAAAAATGGAAAAATAGCAGAGAGGAACATGTTTTCAACTCCTCGGGAGAAACTAAAAAAATTCATCGAGAGAAGCGGCGAATAATGTGGAATCATTGACGAAGAACACTTGGCTGAGAGTAAAATCGGAAACCCAAAGTCTGTAATTATTAGCCTCTAAATCTATGGGTGGTGGTGGCAATCTCGTCGACGGTGTTCGTCGTTGGCTTTTTTTTCAACGTCGTCCTTCTTCTTCTTCTTCTTCTTCCAATAATCACGATCAGATTCACAATCCTCCCACTGTTTCCAATCCCGGTAACTTTGTCGACGACGGCGATTTGAAGAAGCTTACTGTTATTGAAGATTTCGATCCGTCTAAGCTAAGCCAGATTAAGGTTCCGAAACGAAATCACTTACCTATGGATGCTCACAAGAAGGTAAATTTTGTTTCCATTTTGGTTTCGTGCTTGGTGATTTTTGATTTCCTTAGCAATGTGGAGATAGTTTGAATCTGATTTGATTGAATCGAACAGCAAATCTCTGGTTAATCTAAGAAAATCGTGAAGAAATCTGGTTATTTCAGGTTATACCTAATGCTGAATTCTTCACGGAGTATGGAGAAGCAAATAGGTATCAGATTCAAGAAGTAGTTGGAAAAGGAAGCTATGGAGTTGTTGGTTCTGCTATAGACACTCACACTGGAGAAAGAGTTGCAATCAAGAAGATCAACGATGTGTTTGACCACATCTCTGATGCAACTAGGATTCTAAGGGAGATTAAGTTGTTACGCTTGCTTCTTCATCCAGATGTTGTGGAGATTAAACATATCATGCTTCCTCCTTCTCGAAGAGAGTTTCGAGATGTTTATGTTGTGTTTGAGTTGATGGAATCTGATCTTCATCAGGTGATTAAAGCTAATGATGATTTAACTCCTGAGCATCATCAGTTTTTCTTGTACCAGCTTCTCCGTGGTTTGAAGTATGTTCATGCTGGTTAGTTTCTCTGCATTTCCACTCTCTTCCACTTGTGTTCTAATTAGGTTATTGAACAACTATGGCTCTGTTTGCAGCGAATGTGTTTCATCGGGATTTGAAACCAAAGAACATTCTTGCTAATGCTGATTGCAAATTGAAGATCTGCGACTTTGGGCTAGCTCGTGTATCTTTCAATGATGCCCCTACCGCTATTTTTTGGACTGTGAGTCATATATCACCAAGCAGTCTGTTCCTTAGGCTTAAGTTGCATTAGGGTATCCTTCTCTTTTAGTGTTTGTGTACTCACTCTTACTAACCTTTTTTTTTTATATAGGATTATGTTGCTACTCGGTGGTATCGTGCCCCTGAACTCTGTGGATCCTTTTTCTCTAAAGTAAGCTTATAACTCTCAGCAGAATGAGCTTCTATCTTCTCAATTTCATGTTACTGATGTAATGACCTGCTTCAGGCTTACTTACAGAATTCATGTTAAATCTACTTTTCCTATATCCAGTATACCCCTGCCATTGATATTTGGAGCGTTGGTTGCATATTCGCCGAAATGCTTTTAGGGAAGCCGTTGTTTCCTGGAAAAAATGTGGTTCACCAATTGGATCTTATGACTGATTTTCTTGGCACTCCTCCTCCAGAAGCAATATCAAAGGTCAGTTATACTATTCTAGATGTTCGTTTTAGTCTTTCAAATTTTAGAAGCTTGAATTATAGTTGAAAAACTATTTGATCAAACATGTTTCATCTATGAAAGTAATCTTGAGTTGCATACTTGCATTATAGATAAATATGCTATCTTCAAATTGACAGATCAGAAATGATAAGGCGAGGAGATATCTTGGAAACATGAGGAAGAAACAGCCAGTCCCATTCTCTAAGAAATTCCCTAAAGCAGATCCTTCGGCCCTCCGCCTGTTGGAACGCCTGATTGCCTTTGATCCAAAAGATCGTCCATCTGCAGAAGAAGTAAGCTGAAGTAATTTTGCTTTATTTTTCATTCTTTTCGAAGCACAGAGTCTTTGCAGAACAAGAATCTGTATGTGCATCGTTTCCTACATGAGGGAGATGATACTACTTTCGAGAATGTTTAAATATGACAGTACCACAAGCACATCGGTGCAGAACCTGGAAGATGATGAAAATTCAAAGAACAAACTGAAATTCTATGTTCACTGTTTTAATATCCATATGCTTGTATTTACAGGCACTAGCTGATCCATACTTCAGTGGTCTGTCAAGTTCAGATCGGGAACCATCTACACAGCCGATTTCAAAGCTTGAATTTGAGTTTGAGAGAAAGAAGTTAACAAAAGATGATATCAGAGAGTTAATTTACCGAGAGGTGATGAGCTTTCTACCTCTTTTCTTTGGCTTTGATCTCCTCTCTTCATGATTCTAATGGATTACTTAAAAAACATAGATATTAGAATATCATCCTCAGATGCTGGAGGAATACCTTCGTGGTGGCAATCAGCTCAGCTTCATGTACCCCAGGTTGGCTAATTGATCAAATATACATTCTCAAGCTCACACGAACGGGAACTTCACAATATGTTGAATTTGCTGAAAAGACTGACTAGAATTTTAGGCGATCTATACTAAATCAGGAGTCTTAGTGATACCCCATCTTAAAGCATCGTTTATTGATTGCTGTTAAATATTTGCATCTTAGGTTGTTCGGTTATAATGATCTTGAAGGAATGAAATTGTCTAGTTCACAAGTTACTACTGTTCTAGTTTCAAGAAACTTGGCTGAGAAAAAGTTCTTTGCCGATGCAGTGGAGTAGATCGATTTAGGAGGCAGTTTGCTCATCTCGAAGAAAATCAAGGTCAGGCAGGAAGAAGTAACGCACTTCAGAGACAGCATGCTTCCTTACCAAGGTACAAACATAAAAAAACAATCTCTGTGTTTCTTTCATTTAAAAAACTATTGTCTCTGCATCAAGTGATGGTCTTTTAGAAATTAAGAGCCAGCCAGCGTTATTGATGTTCTTGTATTGCATTTCAGAGAGCGAGTTCCTGCATCCAAGAATGAAACCGTCGAAGAAACCAGCAATGATATCGAGAGAAGAACATCAGCTGCTGTAGCCTCAACCTTAGACAGTCCCAAAGCTTCCCAACAACCTGAAGGTATAGAAAATGGAGGAGGGTATAGTGCGCGTAACCTGATGAAAAGCTCTAGCATCAGTGGTTCTAAATGCATAGGTGTTCAATCTAAAACCAACAATGCGGTAAACAAAGACAAACCCCTTTCTTTAGATTTCTATATGTTTGTAATCTCCTTTTCTTCTGCGAGAAATTTTGAGTATTTGTTGTGTTATCTTGCAGGATCCCATAGCAGAGGAACAAGATGAGACTGTTGCTGAGATGGCTGTGAAAGTTGCGTCTCTACACAGTTCTTAGTGTTTTTTTTTTTGTTCCGTTTAATTTATGTTTTGCCCCTTTATACTGAGTTGTAGAAGCAAAAGGTTGGTTTCTCACTCTCACTCGGGGTTTGGGTTTGGTTGGTGTATCTAATAGTTCGGGGCGACAATGAAAAGAATATATAAAACTTGTTACCGATGTAACTTTTGTTACTTTTCTTTTCTTCTGTAGCCAGGTAGATCATGGGTCGAAATTCAAACTAATCTCTAAATCATGTACAAATTTGGATACTGTTACCAGTTTTGTTACTTCTTATTCATATCAGTTTATAAACTGATCCAGAAAATTTGTTATTTCTGAAGATGGCAATGAACATTGTTTTTTGGTTCTAGAAGCAGAAATTGGGGTAATCATTTATTTAACCAAAGACACTAATAGTCTAATCCTCTTCTACTAATATGATCTTATTTTTACACAATACCAGTGCCCCCAAAAATATACCAAGGAATCACGTGACACTAATGCATATGTTCCACGTGACATCCGACGGCTATGGCCTATGGCCTATGGAGCGGTTCTGAGGTACAAAGGAACCCAAGTGTTTGGGTTAGGATCCGAGCTCCAGAGAGAGAATGCGCTCGAACATCGCATCCATTGGTTGGTTAAGTTCGGGAAGTGTCGGTCTATTACATCCTTTAGAGTCTCTGTAGTATTAACCCACTCTAATCCTTCCTTAGTGTAAGTCTTCTCGTTGAAATTCGTCGTGAAAAACCGATCAGCTTCTAACCTCCTGATTAAAAATTTAAGTCTAAGTAAGTTCCCTTGATGAGCAAGCAAAGACTCTGTTTTTAGTAAATGTAGTATAATTGATTTGTAATTTAAAAACCTGGAGGCGACGAGGAGGAAGATGAAGAAAGCAGTTTCGCTAATAGCGAATCCTTTGATCTTCTTCTCTGCGTGCAATCCCACGTTCAGATCAAGCTTCTCGATATCGTCTCCGTACACTTCTCTTAAAACCTCGATAGCTTCTTCATCATCTGTCAAATCTTCCCACTTGCTGATCGGACTCATCAACAGATTCTTTCTGAATTCGTTGTATCGAGGAACTCCTCTCTCCCGATCTCTATAAACTGAGGGAAAATGAAATCAAATCAATGGATTTTTAATTTCCAATCAATCGGTAAAGGGAATTGGTGATATAGAAGAAGAACAACAAGTATTGATTTTGACTTACTCTCCAAGGCAGCCATATCTATAAGGTGAGGTCTATCTTCTCCGTCAATATCTTGAGCCACAAGGCTCCTCATCCAATTAGGGTAATTCCACAATGTCAACGCACCACAAGATTGGTGTCCCATTGAAACCAGAAACTGCTCGAACCCAATTTTCGAACCGGCTTTTCCTGCTTCTTTCCCGACCAGTTCCGTCATCGGTATCCTGTTAAAAACATCTTTCTAGGTCAATTAAAACCACGCTTGGATAGGCCTAAAAAGGGTACCAAACAGTCTATATCTTACTCTCGTTCTATTGCCGGGTTTGATTTGTCGACATTCTCAGATTTCATATCTCGGAGGACAAGTGTGTCCGGTAGAAGACAATGCATCCTGTAAACACTAACGAACTCTTCGGTAAGTGAATAAGGAACTCCGTGATCTTTCGGCTTCTTCAGACCAACCAATCCGCTAAGTATAGGCCCAAATCTTGCTCCAACCATGTCCTTCACTTTCTTCCCTAAAAACCCATACCAGTTGATCCTCATTCCAGCGGTGAGTGTGTCAGTCTTCAAGAGTTCTATTGTCCAATCAATCGTATGAATTTTGGCGATAACCGCTGCAGTCACCAGTCTAGCAGTCTGGTAGAGTTTCTCATCATCAAAATCTGGATACCGTTCCTGAAAAGTTAAAACTTAGTATGATTGGGCGTAAACAGAGTTGCTGCTTGCAACACAAGAAAGAGATAAACCCTAATTAAGAGATCAACTTACTGACTTACTTTGAGCATATCACAGACGGAGTTGTGTTCTCTGACAAAGAGAGCTTGCAACAGAGAGAAACCTGACCAGCTGTTTCTTATGTCACCGGAGATTGGAACACCTCTTTCGTCCCGCTCCAACAAACCATCACCAGAGATTTTTAGCTTGCCATCCTTGAAAATCCTAACTCTTCTCATTCCGGCCTCGTCATTTCCATATATTACACTCCCATCCCTATCCCCAAAAGTTAATTATGAAATTGAACGCAGATGATAATTAAACTAGAATTAGGCAGTATACGTACCACCAAGGGGTCCTAGTGTTGACAGCGCCAGATTTGTGGTGATCACCAGTGAGAACTTTCTTCGTTTTGAGGAACTTGAATGACTTCAGTGGACATCCACTTGCTACTTCTTCTGGCGCTTCAAGCTCAATCTGGTTGAGGTTTTAATATCTTAAATATTCCATTATCTAATGTTGAAGGAAATAAATGTAAGTCTTTGAGATGAAAGGGGTTAAATTTAAAAAGTTTAATACCTGGTGGGTGTCTTCTAAGTGATCAACCCAATCATGGATCATGAACTGAATCCACGAACATGCTATCATGTTGAATTGGTCCCCATTGTCTATGAATCTTTTTCTCGCCAACAACTTTGTAGCCACCACACTTGGATGTGGATCCAAAATCTGTAATAATCAAATAATAAGTGATGAGAAAAAGTCAAAAACATATCAGCCGTTACGCATTTACTCGCAATAATGTAATCCATACCACAATTTCATAGATGAATTACTAACTAAAAAAAAAAACACTTAGGGTGGCTCATATAGAGCGCCAGGATGGTCCGGGCCAAATAATAATAAAAAAAAAAAAGAAAAACAACTATTTACTTTTTTTAATTTAATTTTCAGGAAAAAAAAAGATAATTAAAAGATATGAAAAAACTTTATTGCATCAATAAACTTTTATTTTGGGTTTTCTTGCATCAATAAACTTCTAAAATCGAAACGGTAGAATATCATACATCATGATTTCAACCACCGGCCGGTGAGTAGAGATGAAAAAGAAATACGTCACAAAATTTGGTTCTCCTGTTTCAGTTTCCATTCCGTTAATAAATTTTAATTAATTCTCTTTACTATCAACTATTAAAATTGATCAAAATTACAGGTACGTACTTCAATATGCAAATTTAATTTCTAATTTGCATAATATGCAAAAGTAATTGTGAATATACAAGTGGGCAAAAATCTTAGCAAAAAAATAAAATAAAATAAAAACTTACGCCGTACTGTGAAGTAGAGGGAGGCATATTCCGGCCGATAAAGGAGCCTTGGCTGCCGATGGAGTCATCGGAGGGATGATTACACTTGCCATCAGCCGTACGATAAGAGTACTCATCCGTGTCGTAACCCTGACCGTTGATTCCACCGACATGTACCAGATTGTAACGTTGATGTAGATGTCTTCGTATCCCCAAGTAAGCCACGCCCAATAACACTGGGAATCTATGCCACAATCCTAGCTTGTCCACTAAGTGCACAATCTACATATATAATTAAAAGAAAAAAAATTAACAAAATAATAATAGGAATTTACCAGCTATATGATTAATTATTTCTTAAGAGAAGAAAGCATAGTTTTTTTGTTGTTGTTGATAAAAGAGAAGAAAGCATAGTTTATATATAGAGAGAGAGAGAGAGAGAGATGCACTTACATAGAATAAGAAGGCATCAAAGAAAGACATCTTGGAAACAACATGATGAAGCTCAGGATGAAGAAACCATGAAGAAGCTGGAGAGAAACCCATTTTTTGCCTCAATTTTTTTTTTTTTTTTGTCTCCCTATCTTCTTTGGATCATGTGTTTGCTTTATGCTTTAGATGATAGTCACACAATTGTAATGGTTGTATTCACACGATTACTCTCATGTATTTATATAGACCCACACGCATACTCACTTACATATGTATGTATGTAAAATGAATTTGGAATATTGTCATTTTTTTATTAACAAAAGAAAATATTGCTCAATTTTGTAAATAAGTCAACGAGTCGTCGTCCACCACTGTATTACTATTGACTATGGGAGTGATGACTCGGAACAATTCATTAAGATTTCCTAATATAATTCGACATTATTGGAATAATATATCTAAAAATAGAATAATATCTGTAAATAATGATTATATCTATATATAAAGCATGGTCATATTCATTATGGAGATTTCTTTCCCTGTTTGATCAACGTTTCTTAGCTTGCATGATTAGATTAATTTGTAGAGACAACATACAATATTGACTAACAAATTATTCGTATATACTGAAATGGATAGTGTAGAATCATAATCAATAATTGACTAACAAATTATTCATAATTTTTTTTCTAAAACACTTTGCATGGTGGATATGCTATATAGTATCAATAATGCATGAATGGACTATGATTCAATATTGTAAATATCAATATCAATAATTTATCTAGTACCAATAATATATTTTTAAACGCTGAAACATTTCAAACAAATTTTTTAAAACATTTTTTCGTAATTTCTTCAATAATAATATCAAAGAAATTCATTGTCTATTTGATGAAACTTTCTTGCATTTATGTAAAGCTCTCCTAGTTTGACTTATCTTCTTAACATCAACTATATTTATATTTATTTCTACAACTAGCTAAAAATACAATATTATTAGGATCAAACAATAAATATTAGTTTAATTTTAAATAAAAATATCAAGTTATAAATTTAAGAATTTATGTTAACATTTCTTATTGATAACATCTACACTACACACACATATATAAGAATATAACCGATTGATTGGGTTTACAAAGCGTTGGCTAAAACTTAAAAGGCGTACTAAAACATTCAAGTTCGTGAAAGACATCGACGATAAAATTATACTCCTATGTCAACTGTCTATTTTTGCTTTCTTTATTGGAGAAATGTTTGCATGCAATGCTCCACAAAATTCGAGAAATGAATTTAAGTCGGTCGGGTAACGGCCACCTGCATCGTTATAAATACTTTTACGCATTTTTGTTGTTATACGTAACCATTAATTTTATACATAGTTGTTTTTTTCTTATAAATTACACACTGAATAAAATGAGTTGTGGTGGTTGTGTTTTCTTTAGTTTTTTTTTTTTTTTTTTTTTTTTGTGTGTTAAAGAAGTGGTATCAGTTCAATCAATAGGTATATACTGTACTATTTTTCTAGGGATCATATGATTCCTTGAATTTTGAATCCTAAATAACAAGATAGGAAAAGATATAGTTGATATTTAAAAGTTCGATCTCCACTTTGTTCTACATGTTTAGAAATTTCTGATATGTTTTTTCGACTGAAATAGTTATACAACTGATCCTCTCTTTTTTTTGGGTCATATCTTGTAGTTTTTGGTCCGTATACGTATCAAAATTTAAGGAATGGGGACAAGCAAAGTACATTTTATATTGTTTGACGAAAGAACAATACATTTATGATATGTGTAATAGAATCAGTGTACTAAGATATACTGATACGAAATAAAAGCGTAACATACTATAATGATACAAGTACAACTACTTATTACCACGTGGCTCTTCTTGTCACTTAAAATTTTGTCTACGTCGAGAAACTTGCCACATATGGGGTATGGAGAACCGTCCAATCCAAGAGCTTCTTAAGCAATTAACCACCGATCAGCCTTCTTTCAGAGATATGCAAAGGTATAGAAGGAATCAAAATTAAAAGCAACGAGTACATTAAAATGTTATCGAACCTTCCAATACAATTTATTTCGAGGGTTTAAATTTTAGCTATAGGTACGTTGTTTTTTTGTTTAACCGTTCTTCATGCTCCTTCTTTTTACTGTTTGGTTATATAATCAATCATTAACAAAATGACTTTAACACGACCAAAGAGTATATTGAATCCTAACTGAAAAATTATTATGTAGGTGCTTTTTACCACTATAGAACTAAACTAGACCGATATGTAATTTCTTTTCTATATAATTTGGAATTTTGGACTCCGATCTCAAAACTGAGTTGAAATGATTATAGGACACGACAAGTGTATGGATGTGTGATAGTGGTGTGTCATATCATCATATGGGTTGACTTACATGAAAGCAAATCAAGGAGTGAGAAAGAACAGTTCGTGAACTAATAAATGTGTAGATAAGCTCTAGCCAATTTGGCAGTTATCCGTTCTTGTGCGGGAATTTCGGTTTTAATATACAGAAAGTAGAAAGAAGTTTCAATACATGCCACTCTAAATTTATCAGAATTTTTGGCTGATTTCATTTTTAAAAGGTTGTTGGATCCGAAATACTTTAATGCATTTCTTAATTCTAAGACTTGTCTGTTTGTTTAGTCTTGCAATAAGTTTTTGTGAACGATCGTGACAAGATACCAATATTATACTAACATTTTCCTTTTTTCATCAGTGTCTTGAACGTAGTTTGCTTATATCTTCCAGATCAAAAACAGACTGTTTTTATTTCATGCATTTTGACCTTATCCTGGAAAACTAGACTAGTAAACTTCTTTGGCTATTTAATTTGTTATATTATCACTTTTTCAATATCTGTTAACAAAACCTTTTTTATTAATCTTTTACATTTCAGTACGCTTTGTTAGAAACTTATCGGTGTTGTTCATTTCCGATAACATGTGTATACGACCATAAACTATCCAAAAACTTAACTATGAATGAAAGCTGTCAAATTCACTAGTAGATGAAACATTGTTTTTAAAGATTTTTTTTTATAAATATTTGTAACTTAAAAAAAAATAAGTTTACAATTAAAAAACAACTCTAGAAAACTTACAACTTTACTGATTTTTAATAAAATTAAGGACGTTTCAAAGTTTGAAAGTAATTAAAAACTTTTATAACTTTTTAGCTAGATATGTGTTATCGGAAACTCAAACGCAACTGACAGTTCTTTGCAACGTGATAACAACAGTATATGTCATAAGCATTTTTCGTTCTCTTTCTTTATGGAGTATAGAGGAAATTTATAACAAAAATGTTAGTCTCTGCAAATATCTCACTTTGGAAAGCGTCTCTATAATTAAACTAGCCCCACCAACCCTTCACGGAATTTTAGGAAGACTTGCCTGATTTTCACATGTAGGGTAGCCAGTCTTATTCGCCAATACTTCCATTTACAGCATAATTCAATTTGCTACACTTTATATTCATTGATGTATCTCTAGTATACTTTAAAAAAACTGGACTTGAATCTTTCTTGTATAATGGTACGTATATAATGAGAATGGCACCACAACATGTTCTGGTAGAATTTTGATTCCAAGTTCAGCAGTCCGAAGAATATTCCAAAGGAAAATGAACAATGAGATTCATCTACATACGATTCTACCTTTCCTAGACTAAGCCACATATGCCAAACAAGCTACCTTGACAACTAAGCTAAACATCTAAAGAGCTAAGCATCTCCTTAGTCCTTATTCAACTGTAACTCATAACTAACAGCAAAAGAAGAAAACTTGTCATCAACATCGCAAGAAAACAATGAAGCAAATGGAGGAATCAGAAGCTACCTTCACGAAACGAGTGTGGCCAGTGAGACGTCTCTGAGCAATGCCGTATGATTTCTCGTCTTTGGTTAGTTTCCAAAGGATGATCGATTTGTCGCGGGAAGCTGAGACGACGATGTCAGATTTGTTGACCAGTGTAGCGATGGCTGTGACAATGTCAGTGCGAGCATGCATTGTGCCCTTCAATACGAGACCTTCGGCCATTGCAGATGCTTGGATTAAGCTTCTGAAACTAATTTCTCTTTGGCGTTGAAAATGAAAATTTCAACGAAATTGGGAAATATTATGAATCTGGTGAGAGAAATTAAGGAAGGTTAAGGCTGAGATTAATGGGCTTACATGTGGGCCTAATTAATGGGCATATAATGGACCTGATGTTAATGAATACTTTGTTTTGTTATTATACAGGGGTTGGTCCATCTGCAACAAACCTTTTCTGTCGTAAGAGGAAGATTTAATAATTTTATTCATTTCCACGAGGCCAGTCCGAATGTAAGAATGAAGATGTAGATCTTTAACATGAAATATTAATACTAGTAAATCTCTAATCAAATGTTTTTGGTGTATCTCTTTTTTACACCAATTTAACTATTGGATACTGTAAAAACTCAACACCGCTAATTGGCGCACTTAAAATCATATGCTTAAACTGATTACAAAATCTATGTGGTATTATGAAAAGCATTAAAGCAATACGCTTAACTATGCAAAATAACGAGAAAGAGAAGAGAAGTAAGTAATTGATAATGATATCTATATAATTGTTGTCATAGATTACATAGACATGATTTGTTCTTCCCAGAGAGATTGGCTGCGGACAAAGTGAGATCTCCTTCCATCCAGAA
Source organism: Erysimum cheiranthoides (assembly GCA_011420285.2). Lineage (NCBI taxonomy): Eukaryota > Viridiplantae > Streptophyta > Magnoliopsida > Brassicales > Brassicaceae > Erysimum > Erysimum cheiranthoides. Next base: position 3,376,637 of record CM022179.2, on the reverse strand, counting down.
GTTTTCGTAAAGGAGGCTGACCTACAATCTACATAAACTTCGTACCCGGTATTTGACAAGAACAAAAAATGGTCACTTAGAATTACATTTAGTAAGATTGCTGAAGGTATTTCTTAAAGAACGGTTTTCAGTTCGTAGCAGCAAAAAGAAAAAGAACGCTTTTTAGCTTTCCTTTGATCTGGCAAGTGTCTCAGGACATCTAAAATGTAACATATTACGAGTAACTCAAGAACGAATACCAAGTTTGAAAATTAATAGCCAAATAAATTTCTATACATAGATTACATGTCGGCAGTAATATTGCATAGACTGAGTTTGAAATCATTCTACATGATAATCTTATTAGTGTGCTGAAATCATAGACTGAAAGATTCAAAGGCGGTTGATGATGTTATGAAAATTGTTACCTTACCACTTCATAATCAAATAAAGTATTACATTAAGGCTGCAATTCTTAGAATGAAAGATTCAAAGGCCATAAACACATCTTTAAAATACGAGAACGATAATACAAGAATCATTATCATTCTAAAACCTAGCAGTTTTGTTTTCATCATTTTTAAACAAAACAAAAAGCGAGCAGAAGAATCAACGTTTCAAGCATTTGTTTTCTACCGGAGCCATAAAAATAAGATTACTGATCTACTGTTGGACCGAATCGACATGGTGATCTAAGTTCTCGGAATTGGTTTTTTCAGATCAATTCGTTTGGCTTTTTTGAATTCCATGGAAATTTAAACTTTTTTTTTTTTTGTCAACATATTTAATTCAAATATAGTTAATGAATTTCAGCTTATTTGATTTAGTAAGAGAATTTGATACGGATATTTATGGTCGGTTAAAATTATTCTGGCCAACTCCTACAGATGGTCCGAAAAGACTTCATTTTTAACATTTTGGTAATTTTATATTTTAAATATTACAAATAAAATCATAATATCAATTTTATATTTTTTAGCCATTTATCACCATTGTGTAAAAGAAAACACCTAGTAATATAAAGTAAGTTAACAAGATGAATACTATTAAACAAGTAATCTATGATTCTACAAATCCGTTCTGATCCTTATCTTTATTTATATGGAAGAAGATTATTTTCGCAATATTTGAAGGACTGTGAATATATATAGAACAAAGATATATTATGAAGAGGTCACTGCATTTTGGAAAAAAGAATGTAAAATTAAAGAAGTTACCAAATAAATAAGGATCTTCTCATTTACTCAGACAGTTGCATAAACCCTAGTTTCTTACAAGCAAAACAAACTATTCAACCACAGTACCACACTAAACATTTGTTCATAATCAAAAGAATCAACAATAAATTATATATAAAGGAAAATTAAAGATCCATCGATTATTGTAGAGAAGAAAATAAAGAAAGAAGAATAGAGAAGGCGAATGAAGATGTAGAGCTCCCTTCAATCCAAAGAAGAGTAAAAGCCATTAAAGGGCAAGTTAAAGCTCCTGAGATATGCAAGCCATATAACCAAATCCTTGTTTCTTTATCAGGATTAGGGCTTATGGGATCCATAGCTTAGCAGCTTTTCTTTACCCTACTAAACTCTCGTTTGAACTTCAAGGAGCTCTACTTCCATCTTTTATTCCCGAGATCATTTTGGTAAGAACAAGATCTATCGAAAGACAAAGTAACTTGACAAATATGTTATGGATCTGACCTAAGCAAACTATGAAGACCTAAAACTCTGGAAAACATGAGAAAGAATTGATGAGAACATGGATAAAAAGAAATTCGATCCAGTACATAGTATAAATACAAAATACCAAAAGCGGTAAATCTCTTTCAATTAAATCAACAGAACCAAGTGATAAAAAGAATCAAGCTTTGATTAGAAAACAAAAAAAACTTTGAAGAAGCTATAAAGACTCAAGAAAGAGATGAAGAACCCTACTAATTAACCCTAAACATATTTAGAGAGAAGAAGAGAGAGAGAGAGAAGAGGACACGTCATTTATAAGAAGAAGTGATAGATAGAGAGTTGTAATTATAGTGGTTTAGATATTCGTCATTGAAGAAAAATAAATAAAATTAGAAAAAAGAAACAGGTGGGTTCATCTGAAAAGACATGGGAAGGGTCTGACATTGTTTAGTGTTAGATTCCCTACGCGTCACATGCGTCCTTCTCGGCTTTTGTGCTTCACTTTTTTTTTTTTTTCCTCCAGATTTATTTATTTATAATAATTATTCCTTCCAACCACTAGTCCACTACATTTTTAGGTAGATGTAACTTTGAAATTGAATTTGGCCGACCATTCTTTAAAAAACTGTACAAGTGTTTCCGTTTGGTGACCTAAATCTAAAAAACTGTTAATCCTATAAATCTTTGAAATTGCAATACGAAATACTAAAATAGCTTGATGTACGGTCAGGATTAAGTCTGATGATGTGGGCACGAAAGCAGGTAATTATTGCTCTGTATGAGAATCTATGGCTAGATTTATTACAACGAACTTGTCTTATTACCCTCACGAGTCTCTTTCACAATTCACGCCCATCTTTAAAGTTATGTAATGTCTATTTTAAAGTTTTTTATCCACCGTGTAATTTTTTTTAAGTTGTTTAAAAAAATTTCTATGTCCAAAAAAATTAAAAAAAAAAAAAATTCTATATGGGAAATATTTACAAGCAAATACTTGACCCTGCAAATTCCGAAAAATCCTAAATTTTTTTTTTCTGGTTCATACAAATGTTAGGCTTAGTTGGTTAACTTTCTTTGTTTACTAAAAGAATGGACTTCAGCCTAATTATTTAATTGTGCAAGCATATACTTCCTGAGAATTATTGGGCTGCATCTCTTTCTTATCGGCCCATAATATGGGCCCGGAAATTAACATATTGCTCGTATAACTCCACCCTTATGGTTGGGCTTGATTCCAGGCTTCATGAAACCCAAAGTTAATTTGGTAAAAAGTTAATTTAGAAGAGCAACAACCACTAGTTTACAGTTGTATGGTGAAGGTGAAGGCTTTCCAAATGAATATAATTGACGTCGTTGTATGGCTATTTCTGTCGTTAACATTTAACAAAGGTAGATTTCATATTCTTTCAAAAGTTAACATTTGTTTCCAAATTTTGGACGCATGTTTGATTTTGGCTAAACAGAGGATTCATAGTTTTGAGGAGCATAGTGACAGTGTAATGCGTTTTCAAAGACATGCCACTGGACTTATCAAATTCTAAACCGAAAAATATTTGGCGAGTCAATGTTGAGTAAACCGGAACAACTTTGGTTTTTGGGTTATGAATCTAAAACGGTGTCGTTACGTAAGGCGCTTCTAGCTTTCTTTTATTTCTGACTTTAGAGCGTCTCTTTCCTTTTTCGTTTACTTTTCAATATTTTCTCCTAAAATGTCGATTTCTTCTGTATTTGCTCCAACGGCTACTTTTTCTCCAAAGCATAAGAAACCTCAACGTACGTTAACAATAACAATTAACAAATAACAATTTTGATCATTACTTGTAATCTGGTTAGTGAATATCGAAGATGGATCATCCGAAGAAAGTTGCTGATAGGTATCTAAAGCGAGAGGTTCTTGGCCAAGGTACTTATGGAGTCGTCTTCAAGGCCACTGATACTAAGGTGATGGTTCCTTACTCAAATTGTTCATAATTTTGTGTCGATCCAATGAAAAGTAGGGTTCAGATTCTTTCGTTGATTCTGAATTTCTCCTCTCATGTGCCTTTTGGGGTCTTTCTCTTCCTGGGAACAATTTGATTGTTTCTGATAGCTTTTGGGTCTTAACCTTTAGCTAAAAAAGCTCCGATCTTTGATGTCTAATTTTGCATTCTGTTCCATAATGGATTTCAAGTTTGTATTTTTTGGTTTCAGTTTGAATAAGAAAACTGATTTGTTTTGTTGTGATAACTTGTAGAACGGAGAAACTGTAGCGATCAAGAAAATAAGACTAGGTAAACAAAAAGAAGGTGTGAATATAACAGCTCTTAGAGAAATCAAAGTACTCAAAGAGCTTAATCATCCACATGTAATTGAGTTGATTGATGCATTTCCTCACAAGGAGAATTTGCACATTGTGTTTGAGTTCATGGAGACTGACCTCGAAGCCGTCATTCGCGATCCTAATCTGTTTCTTTCGCCCGCTGATGTCAAATCTTACCTCCAAATGACATTGAAAGGTCTTGAATATTGCCATGACAAATGGGTCTTGCACAGGTACTTTACTACGTCTAATAATAGTCTACAGAATTTGCTTGTAGTGGCAATAAGGTCTGTTTGAAATAACATGGAGTACCTTTCGTATGTGTTTCAGAGATATGAAGCCAAATAACTTGTTGATAGGACCCAATGGACAACTGAAACTTGCAGATTTTGGTTTAGCTCGTATATTTGGTAGCCCAGGGCATAAGTTTACTCACCAGGTATTCATTTTTTGTGGCAATGCTATTTATGTAGCAATTATGCTATCTTTCGTATTTTGATTTTCTCTAGCAATGTCCATAGGTCTTTGCTAGATGGTATAGAGCACCTGAACTTTTGTTTGGTGCTAAACAATATGGTGGTGCAGTTGATGTTTGGGCTGCTGCCTGCATTTTTGCTGAACTTCTATTACGCAGACCATTTCTTCAGGTAAAAACTCCTTTTTTTGTCTTGATCCAATTCGTCTGTGTATTCGTTTCTTTAGCTTACTTATTCCATTGCAGGGAAACAGTGATATTGATCAATTAAGCAAAATCTTTGCTGCCTTTGGAACCCCAAAAGTAGATCAGTGGCCCGATATGCTATGCCTTCCCGATTATGTAGAGTATCAATTTGTGCCTGCACCTTCTCTACGTTCTTTATTCCCAACGGTTAGTGAAGATGCTTTAGACTTGTTGTCCAAGATGTTCACCTATGATCCCAAGTCTAGAATATCGATTCATCAGGCTCTACAACATAGGTACCTAAAGCGCTTTCATATGGAGAATGCATAAGAACCGGTTATTTAGTAGTTCTGTTCTCATGCCTTTAATTTCTTTTTAAAGGTACTTCACATCTGCACCTTCTGCTACTGACCCTTTAGAGCTCCCAAGACCAGTTCGCAAGCAGGACGCTAAGTCATCTGAGAGTAAACTCGATGCTATTAAAGTGTTGTCACCAGCACATAAGTTTAGAAGAGTGATGCCTGACCGAGGAAAGCCTTCTAATGGGTCCAAGGACCAGAGTGTTGATGTCATGAGACAAGCTAGCCATGATGGCCAAGCACCAATGTCTTTAGATTTCACCATCCTAGCCGAGCGACCACCTAACCGACCAACCATCACCAGGTAATAACAATTGGTTTCAAGCCTTTGGCAGTCAGTTCATGGTCAGCTTTAAAGATCAAAATTTTTGATGGATTCTTGATTTTTTTTTGTTTTGCAGTGCGGATAGATCTCATCTGAAGAGAAAACTCGATCTCGAGTTCCTATAGGATATAACGTAACAGGCTTCTTCTTAACGTCGTTCTTCAGTTTCTATAGCCTAAAGGATCTGAGTACCAGGCTCTTACTGGTTGGTGCCGTTCACTAATTCCTGAAATTTGTAACTAGTGATGATGATTCTATCTGTTTACAATAAAATTTAAAGCACAGATGATTAACTAATCATCATGTACACCCATTATAGAAAAATCTATCTGTTTTTGGCCTCTGTTTAGAAGTGACTTATAAAAAGAGTTCTGATCCCAAACTCATTCTTTATCTAAGTTTTTCATCATCAATTCCAGTTTCATTCTCAATTCTCAATTACAACTCATGAATTTTTTTTTTTGGTAAAAACTCATGAATTTTTTAATATAGAACATGTTGGTATAGTTCAATCTCATTACAAATATGAAATTTTTAGTCTTTTCACGGTTCCACCAATGCTGGATGACAATGCGTATACCTATGTAAAGAATTTCAATAAATATGTAAACAATGGTAAACCACCGAATATACGTCATATCGGATTGTATTCAGTTTTCTAAAGACCAATGATGTAAGGTCAAATCAATTAGAATTTCCCAATAAGTTCATTTGGGCTTATAAGAATAAAGTACTCATTAGCCAATTTATTCATTAACGTTGTTAAGCTCGATTGCAAATCCTGATGCTTTTCCTTGATTGGCATTTGATGATTTGATCATTCTACGACACCATCTTTGTCATCTGAAGAGCCGACTCTGTTTGTAGCTTTCTTTGCCTACATACACGTATAAAAAACAAGAAACTGAACACGTCATGCTCAGAGTTACGACTCGCTTAACCTTTTCGGTCCAGTTGGTACTGCAGATACTGTACCTGTATTAAATTTTCCAATTTCTCGAAATATTTGTTATTTACGTAAATATTTGCATGCGGAGAAAGTAGAAACTGCACAACTGACATAGAAAAGGCCCAGCTTCATTTACCTTTAAAAGCCCAATTTAATTAAATTGTAAAGCCCAGCCTCAAATCATACGGTGAAACAGTGTACCCATACGCAAAGCTTAGCGCGTTGTCAACACGCGGAAATTTCCGCACAAAGAATGTGTAATTGAATTGCAGATTTTTTGGGGCGCATGATTTTCTTCAAGACATTTATAGATTTATCTCTCTGAGTCAGAGCAGCTTCTTACAGAGACATGCTTCAGCCAAGTAGTCACTACTCTTCTTCTAGAGATGTCACACATCATCATCGTCTAGCTTCTTCCTCCTCCTTCTCCCTCAGTTCCAGAGCTAGGGTTTTTCCAGCTCCTCCTCTTCCCTGTAACTTCTCCTCTAGGGTTTCTTTTAAGCTTCAACTTCATTGCGCCTCTTCTTCCTCTTCCTCACTTTCTCCCACACGATGCTCTAAACCTAACCCAAGCTCTCGTAAACGCAAATACGGCGGCGTAATCCCTTCCATTTTGCGCTCTCTTGACTCTTCCACTGATATTGAAACAACTCTAGCTTCTCTCTGTCTCAATTTAAGCCCTAAAGAACAAACTGTTCTCCTCAAAGAGCAGACTCGCTGGGACAGAGTTCTTCGTGTGTTTAGATTTTTTCAATCTCACCAAGGTTATGTTCCCAATGTGATTCATTACAACATTGTGCTACGAGCTTTGGGGAGAGCTGGGAAATGGGATGAATTGAGGCTTTGTTGGATTGAGATGGCTCACAATGGTGTTTTGCCTACTAACAATACTTACGGCATGCTCGTTGATGTTTATGGCAAAGCTGGTCTTGTTAAGGAAGCTCTTCTTTGGATTAAACATATGGGACAGAGAATGCATTTCCCAGATGAAGTCACTATGGCTACTGTTGTTAGAGTTTTCAAGAATTCGGGCGAGTTCGATCGTGCTGATAGATTCTTTAGAGGTTGGTGCGCTGGAAAAGTTAATCTTGATGATCTTGATTTGGATTCTATTGATGATTTTCCTAAGAGCGGCTCAGCTCACTCTCCTGTGAACTTGAAGCAATTCTTGTCCATGGAGCTCTTTAAAGTCGGTGCAAGGAACCCTATTGAGAAAAGCCTGCAATTTGCATCCGGTTCAGACTCTTCTCCGAGAAAGCCAAGGTTAACTTCCACCTTCAACACTCTGATTGATTTGTATGGAAAGGCAGGTCGGTTAAACGATGCAGCCAATCTCTTCTCGGAGATGTTGAAATCTGGAGTCCCTATAGATACTGTCACGTTTAACACGATGATACATACTTGTGGAACTCATGGGCACTTGTCAGAGGCTGAATCTTTGTTGAAAAAGATGGAAGAGAAAGGGATTTCCACTGATACTAAGACATATAACATCCTTCTGTCTCTTCATGCCGATGCTGGGGATGTTGAGGCAGCTCTTAAATACTATAGGGAAATCAGGAAAGTGGGTCTTTTCCCTGATACTGTAACTCACCGAGCTGTTCTTCATATCTTGTGCCAGCGGAATATGGTTGGAGAAGTTGAAGCTGTGTTGGCTGAGATGAACAGAAATAGCATTCGCATTGACGAGCACTCTGTTCCTGTTATTATGCAGATGTATGTCAATGAAGGTCTAATCGGAGAGGCAAAAGCTCTGTTTGAGAGGTTCCAGTTGGATTGTGTGCTTTCGTCAACCACACTTGCAGCAGTAATTGATGTATATGCTGAAAAGGGACTGTGGGTTGAAGCGGAAGCTGTGTTCTATGGGAAAAGAAACATGACAGGTCAGAGGAATGATGTTTTGGAGTATAATGTCATGATCAAAGCTTATGGCAAGGCCAAGCTTCATGAGAAAGCACTTTCTCTCTTCAAAGGGATGAAGAACCAGGGGACTTGGCCCGATGAGTGCACTTACAATTCCCTTGTCCAGATGCTTGCTGGGGTTGATTTAGTGGACGAAGCGCAGAGGATCTTGGCTGAAATGCTAGATTCCGGCTGTAAACCTGGATGCAAGACCTATGCTGCTTTGATTGCCAGCTATGTGCGGCTTGGTCTGTTGTCTGATGCAGTTGACCTGTATGAGGCAATGAAAAAAACAGGGGTGAAACCGAATGAAGTTGTATATGGTTCCTTAATTAATGGATTTGCTGAGAGTAGCATGGTCGAAGAAGCGATTCAATACTTTCAAATGATGGAGGAACATGGTGTTCAGTCCAATCATATCGTTCTGACTTCCCTTATTAAGGCTTATAGCAAAGTGGGGTGTCTTGAAGAAGCTAGGAGAGTGTACGACAAAATGAAGGATTCAGAAGGTGGCCCAGATGTTGCTGCATCAAATAGCATGCTAAGTCTCTGTGCAGATCTTGGGATAGTTTCTGAAGCAGAATCCATTTTCAATGATCTAAGAGAAAAAGGCACATGTGATGTTATTTCGTTTGCGACAATGATGTATCTGTACAAGGGCATGGGCATGCTTGACGAGGCTATTGAAGTGGCTGAAGAGATGAGAGAGTCTGGTCTACTAAGAGACTGCACTTCGTTCAACCAGGTTATGGCTTGCTATGCAGCTGATGGGCAGTTACGCGAATGCTGCGAACTGTTTCATGAGATGTTAGTTGAAAGAAAGCTCTCGCTGGACTGGGGAACATTTAAAACGCTCTTCACTCTGTTGAAGAAAGGCGGCGTGCCAAGTGAAGCCGTGGCGCAGCTACAAACCGCATACAATGAAGCTAAACCGCTGGCAACACCAGCAATCACTGCAACTCTGTTCTCAGCCATGGGTTTGTATGCATACGCGCTGGAATCATGCCAAGAGCTCACAAGAGATGAAATCCCTCGCGAGCATTTTGCTTACAATGCAGTGATATACACTTATAGTGCATCAGGAGACATTGATATGGCCCTAAAGGCATACATGAGAATGCAGGAAAAGGGTTTAGAACCAGATGTTGTCACGCAGGCCTACCTTGTTGGGTTATACGGGAAAGCTGGAATGGTGGAGGGTGTGAAGAGGGTACATAGTCGGCTTACGTTTGGGGAGCTTGAACCAAACCAGTCGTTGTTTAGAGCAGTGAGGGATGCTTATGTGAGTGCAAACAGACAGGACTTGGCTGATGTGGTAAAGAAAGAGATGAGCATTGCTTTTGAAGCTGAAGAGGAGTATAGTTCGAGATCTGGAGACGAAGAAGAAGAATTGGAATCCGAAGAAGAGGAGGCATTTTGAAGTGTAGCCTTCGATGTGTGTTAGGAAATATTGTAGAATATAGGATTTAGTGGAAATGTAGTGTACAGTTTTCACAGGAGCCAAAGGAAATATATGCATACTTTCAGTCTCTGGTAAAGAAATGTGAATCTTAAAACTGCTATCGAAAGAAAAAAGGTTCCACAAGGTAAAATCTAAGTTAGTGAGCACGTGGGCATGTAAACACATTTGCTTTGTGGCTATGGTTTTGATAGAGTAGTTAGCATAAGATGCTTACAATCATAGATTGATTTGCATCAACTGGTTGGTCTTGTATTGGTTTTGGTCTCTGGATTGGACATTTTGTTCTCGACTTGTTTGCTCCTCATTTCAGCTGTATAGCATATCATTCAAAGCCCATGAAAAGAGTGAGATGTTGTGGAATTGGCTCTTGTCCATTACAAGCGATGAGTATCTCCATGGGAGAAGTGGAGCAGAGCAGCCAGCAAATGGCTTCACTCGGTACAAAAAAAAGTCTCAGCTTCAGTCAAAGTATACCAGTGATTACTCGAAGTGAGCGATAGAGAGACCCTGACTGTTTTCTACAAAGGCCAGAGAAATGTGTTTATTGTGTCTCTTTAAATTGCAGTTGGTCTAAACAAGCAGATACATATGTATGGATGTATGTAAGCAATTCTTTTAGTTTTTAACTTTAAAAAGATTTACAGAGTAGCACCCAGAGTTTCTGAAAACTTTAATTTGAGCCCAGTTCTTTTTATCTTTGATCTTCGCGGGCCCGATTAAAAACCCAATTAAAACTCTTTCGCGTGTATCTATCTGCTCGACTCTTACCTCTTCTCGTCTCCGGCGAAAACTCACTGCGACTGACTATGGCGCTCGAAATTGAAGCTCGAGAGTAAGTTTTCGCTTCTTTTTTTTTTTTGTTTTCCTTCAAAAGCGTAGCTATCTCTTTAGTCACACTAATTGTGCTCCAAGAGCAATCGTTTACGAGTGCTCAGACGGATCTTAGGTTAAATCTTTGGAGAAAACCTCTTGAACATGCGTCTGTCTATATTCGCCATCCTAAATTTCTGGCTTTTAGTCTTCCCGTATTTTTTGTTTAAGCATTGTTTTTCTTTAAGTTTTTTTACTCCTCCGTAATTCCTTGTTTGAATTAACGTAGTATACGAAAATTTGGGGAAGATAATTCCTTTTGCAAGAGGTCTCGAGGCAAAATTTGTATAAACTCAAAAATTTGTCTTAAAACCAGTTTTTGGAAATTTCACTCTTTTGTCCAGTTAATGATTAGTGCATTATCCAATGGCAGTACCATTAGCCATTTTTTTGTTAGTGAAATTGGCTGGAGAACATTGTGATGCTCCCAATTTTAGTTACCAAGATTTTATGCTATACGTGAATTTATTTTGGGTAGATTTTCATCCCTAATAGCTCACTATTTTGTTTTATATCTCAGTGTAATAAAGATTGTGCTGCAGTTCTGCAAAGAGAACTCCTTGAATCAGACGTTTCAAACATTACAAAGCGAGTGTCAGGTTTCTTTAAATACAGTAGACAGCGTCGAGACGTTTATTTCTGATATTAATAGTGGAAGATGGGACTCCGTACTGCCTCAAGTTGCTCAGCTTAAACTTCCCAGGAATAAACTAGAAGACCTTTATGAACAGGTCTTTTCCTTTACATTGTGGAATGTATAAGTGTATAAAACTAGTGATTGTCACAGAAAATTTTGTTGAAGCATCTGTCGTTCAACTGCTAAATCTCATGGTTTGGGGGTTGATTTATTCAGATTGTATTGGAGATGATAGAACTTCGAGAATTGGACACTGCCCGAGCTATTTTGAGACAAACTCAGGTGATGGGTGTCATGAAGCAGGAGCAACCAGAAAGATATTTGCGGATGGAGCATCTTCTAGTCAGAAGCTATTTTGATCCGCATGAGGTATGGATGCTATATAATTCTCGATTATTTAGTATATTTTGAGTGTTTCTTATGTGGTTGCTATGTCACCCAAGAATGGTTGTCCCCAACTGTTCAGCAGTTTAAACAATGTTGGTATATCTGCCAGAAATTGTTTATCTCTTGCATTTTCTGTGCTCTGATTGGTGCAGAATGTGTGACTTTTGATATCTTATAAAGTATGAAGTAGAACCAGTGAACGGCTAAATATGAAGTTGTTTCTAGATAAGGGTCTCAAACTATAACACATGTTCTGTGTTTGTGAGTACAAAAGTATCTTACATTTTACAATCTCTTTTACATGTTGATGGATTTGACTTTTCTATCTGATTAGCCTTTTGAGGTGTATTTGTCTCCTAGTCATTTTTCAGTTATGCACAAAGAGCAGTTGTTTCATGTTATCATTTTCGTATGTGTTTGAAAATCATGTTTTGCTGATTTTACCATTGTTTCTAAGGCTTATGGAGACTCAACTAAAGAAAGAAAACGTGCACAGATTGCTCAAGGTTGGCTGTTTCTTCCTTATCTTTCAAAAGAATATTTTCGTTACTTCTTTTTTTTTTAGTAAGTTGTTGTGGGAGTAAGTGCCTGAAGGAACTAAGTGACAGAATATCTTACTGACATGAAAAACTTTTGACGGGAACTTTTTTCCTGTTTCATGACTATGAAGTTTTTGTTTTTCTCTTGCTTATTATGTAGTCAAGGTTTACTAATTGGTTTTTCTGCTACTCTATCAGCTGTGGCTGCCGAGGTTACTGTGGTACCACCTTCACGGTTAATGGCTTTGATAGGTCAGGCTTTAAAGTGGCAACAACATCAAGGTGAGCATCTAAGGAACTGTGGACAAACAATTCTGTAGAATTTAGGACAAACTTCTTCTCGTTTTTAAAAACTTTTTTTGTCTACGTTATTAATATATCATTGGAATCAACATATGTACCCTCACTCATTTCGTAAATTTTGCATACACTTGTGTCAGGCCTGCTCCCTCCTGGAACTCAGTTTGACCTCTTTCGTGGGACGGCAGCTATGAAACAAGATGTAGAAGACACGCATCCTAATATTCTTGGTCATACAATAAAGGTTCATATTCATCACAGCAAGTTTAAAAGCTTGTTTAGCTTAGTAACCTATGATCTGTTGTTCATAATTATTTTGGGTTTTCTCATCAGTTGAGTTCTTGTTTAATTTTCATATCTCCTTCCGTGTGCTGGTGCAGTTTGGTAAAAAGAGTCATGCCGAATGCGCTAGATTTTCACCAGATGGACAGTTTCTTGCATCTTGTTCTGTTGATGGTTTTATCGAGGTGAGTTGATGCGGAATGTGTTTTTATGATAATACAAGTTAAAATTCTTTACACTAATACTACGACTAGGATTACTCAGACTTGAAAAACGTTACAGGTATGGGATTACATTAGTGGAAAGCTGAAGAAGGATTTGCAATATCAAGCTGCTGTAAGCTCTCGTGTCTCCTTTTCATTTTTTATTCTAACTCAGTACGGGGTCAGATGAGCTGCTAGTACATTTATACTGAATGAAAAAAATCCTTACTGTATCTGATTATTGAATGGGTGGCAAGTCCATGAAAATGATATGGCGGATTACTTTTTGCTTTTTATTCCAAAAATTTAGCCCATTAAATTCCTGAAGCACCAAAGATTAAATTCTGACAGGAAACTTTCATGATGCATGATGATCCTGTCCTTTGTATAGACTTTAGCAGAGATTCAGAGATGCTTGCATCTGGGTCACAAGATGGAAAGATTAAAGTAAGTTCCAGCTGCATATGTTTTGTATATTTTTTCTGATAATATTGTTTTATGTCTGAAGATAGACTATTGCAGCAGCTTGGTAGATATATCTTCTTCCATTCATTGGTCCCACATGGATTCTGATTGTATACAATAAGAAAAAACTAGACTTAGATGCATGTCATTTTTGCAGGTCTGGCGTATAAGGACTGGTCTATGCATGCGTCGTTTTGAGCGTGCACATTCCCAAGGAGTTACAAGTCTTTCCTTCTCTCGGGATGGAAGCCAATTACTGAGTACCTCCTTTGACCAAACTGCAAGGTTTTATTAGTTATATCTTTTCTTTTGTGCTTGCAATATGAATCTTGTCCAAGCAAAAACTTGAGGCTCTATATCTTTTTGATGGGAGAAGTTTCTCTTAACTTATTGCATCAATTTTCTTCGTACTTGTTTCTATTACTTTTTCGCCCTTTATGCGATTGCTGGTTGATAGAGCTTCTGGTCGAGTGAAATTTCATGTTGACATTATATTTTTTTGGTTTATTTTATGCAGAATCCACGGCTTAAAATCTGGGAAATTGTTGAAAGAATTTCGCGGTCATACATCTTATGTAAATAATGCCATCTTTACAAGTGATGGAAGCCGTATAATCACTGCCTCCAGTGATTGTACAGTGAAGGTACATTGTATTAGTATATTTTGGGACATTGGCTGTGTCTATCAGTGTTTCTCATTCGGACAATGCCTTCTGCCGTGTAATAGCAGTCTTGTTTCCTTGCACAGGTCTGGGATTCAAAGACGACAGATTGTCTACAAACATTCAAGCCTCCACCTCCGTTAAGGGTATCTTTTCTCTTGCAGATTCATATACATCCTGTAATGCTCTTTCTGATCTTCTGTGGCCAAGTCAACTCTTTGGTTACCATATCTGTATTTTGAATTTTAGGGAAATGACGCATCTGTCAATTCTGTTCATCTGTTCCCCAAAAACACGGAACACATCGTTGTGTGCAACAAGACATCATCTATATACATCATGACGCTCCAAGGACAGGTGAATTTCCAGCAACGGTCTCCTGTAAATCAGTGTCATCTGTCATGCCAAAACTAAGTCTGTTCACTTGGTTCTATATTGTAATCTTTTTGTAGGTTGTGAAGAGTTTCTCATCCGGTAAGAGGGAAGGAGGAGATTTTGTAGCAGCATGTGTATCTACAAAAGGAGATTGGATATACTGCATTGGCGAAGACAAGTAACACTCTAACCTCCACTATCTATCGTTTTATTTTTGAATAAATTCCACGAGTTTGATTTCAAAGAAATAATCTTATGGATCCTTTCTTTTCGGGTTTCATCTACTGCCTTTGATGTTCATAACAGTGGTTTGCACTTACTTGCAGGAAATTGTACTGCTTCAACTATCAAACCGGTAAACTTGAACATTTCATGATGGTAAGTTTATAGCCGTAATTGACATGTTCCAAAAGATTTTGGATGTTGAAATTTAAAAGTTGCATTTATGACAAACACATAACATTAACTCAGTAGAGTAATGAAGTCCCTTGTGTTTATATTTGATACAATCTATTCTGCGTTTGGGACTGGGATTATCATCATCTCTCTCTCTCTCTCTCTCTTTCTTTCTCAATACTTGTCTGAGTTGTCTAGTTTTTTATTAGATCTGGTTTCTGAACAGTTTATGCTTATGACAGGTGCATGAGAAGGATGTGATTGGTGTAACACACCACCCGCATAGAAACCTCCTTGCTACTTATAGTGAAGATTGCACCATGAAGTTATGGAAGCCTTGAGTTGTGTCATCATCAGGCCTTACTTTTTGTATGATTTAATCTCAATCTTTGTTTGATTTGCACTCTTCGCTCGGTTAGCGTAAGTTATGTGATACATCATTGAGGATACTGCCGAGACAAAGAACTTGGTCTTTTGGAAACATTACTATCAAACTATGAACCAAGATTTCAGATATTTCAGACCGTTACGGCCATGTGCCATCCGGTAGTTACGGCTTTAGAACGGTGACAACTTCTTTAACATTATGCAGATTGAGCTTCATGAGTCATGACTTTAAAGTCAACTGTCGTAATTCATACTTAACACTTGGGAAATAATAAAGTGAAGTTCACCATTACAAAGAGTTAAAAAAGAAGAAAAAAATCAAGATTCTCTTAACTTGATGAATAAATTACTCACAGGTTAATTTACAAAAGATACACGAACTGCTTTCCCTAGAGACCATTACAACGGGAAAAGCAGTGTCTGGCAAATTATTCAAAAGGAAAATTGTTTCTCGTAACAAATCTAAGAAAAGAAGAACTAAGATCAGCAGAAGAGAATGTAACTGTACTCGCCAGACTATTGCCATGTCCCTTTGAACCTACAAAATTAAAGCCAGCAAGGCATAAGACAATACGGTAAAAAGTTATAAACTAAGATCTAAGATAAAATATATAAGATGGTGTGGCGTGATAGAAACTTACCATGGAAAGAAACTAAGCTCCAAACCATGAGAAATCATCATCAAATGCTGCACCAAAGGAATCAAACCCAGAGTACAAGGAACTATCAAACGCCAAGTCGTTAAATGGAGACAGAATGTTACTGTCCAATAGCTTCTCTTGCTCACTCTGATATTGAGGAGGCAAATCTCTCCCTGTTACGCCCTCTTCATTTCCCTGTAAATCAAGGGGTTGAAGAACTCCTGGGGCCTCGAACCCGCTGGCTTGTGGTGGTGCTTGTGCATTCATTTCTATATGTGGATGGATGATGTCTTCTTCCTGATTATGTACAAACACTGCAGAGGGATTATAGAAGTTGTAACCTGACCCAAATTGCAGCTCTTGGTTTGGATTTGGTCCATAAAACAATGGCCTTTCGTCTACAGGCATCATAGCTTGTCCATTGACAGGTGGAAGATAAGCATAGTTGTTACTGAACTCAGGAACCACTAATTCCAGACCATTCTCCTCTGGTCCTAACGCAATGTTTGGGTCTACAACATTGTCCTCGTGATGAGTACCGTTGATGTTATAATCTAGCAGAGGCGCATCAACATGATTCATATCAGGTAAGATGTTTCTTTGTTCAGCTTCAGGTTGTTCCTCTTCTTGTCGAGTGACAGTTCCGGATCTGATTCTGGGTCTTTTCCTTCTGCGATGTTTCTCCGCTTTATCTTGATCTCTTACTGAAGGTGAGATGGCTTTTGGTTGTTCTTTTTGAACCTCATTTCTTCTATTGTCTTTAGATGAAACTGAACCTGAAGCATCATCTGTCCCATCAACATCATAGTCACTGTCACTGTTGATCACGGGTTTCCTCCTGTCAGCGTTATTACCCCTACGATGTGTCTCGGTTACATTAGAATTACCATTGTCACTGCTAGGCTGCTGAATCAGGGATTCCTCTTGGTTCAAAACCGCCAACCAAATTGCACTCTCTTTAGCTGTCATCTTGTCTTGTAAACATTTCGACTGGCGAACATGCCTCTTAATCTTTGCAATATCAGGGGACATATGATTGATCACTGCCGTTAAAACTCCAACCTTCCACATCTTCTTGAGATCGTGTGGTTTCCTGTACGGAGGACACTGGCCTTTGGGCTGACCGAGCTTCACCCACCATTCTTCATTCCCAGTTGGCCACCAAGGTGGAGGAGTCCCTTTCTCCAACGGAAACTTCCTTTGGGGAGGATCACAATGTTGCATCAAAGAAGATAATAGAGACCCTAAAGTTGCATCTTGCAGGTCTTGGAGAACAAACTGCGAATTTCTATTCCCATCTGATTTTCCGAAAGCTAAGCACTCTTCTTCGTATTTAGCAATGGCAGCTGGCCCGTTCTTATCAAACTTCACTTTCTCTTTCCACCAAGCTCTTATATTGTCAGAGGAACCGCTCACAGGTTTACCCTTTTCCGGTATTATACCATACACAAACCCGCGAACTTTGCAGACTTCCATTAGCTTCAACATGTACTTAAGTATACCATCTTGGGCTCTAGACATCTTCTTCCTCTGCGCTTGATCGGATATTTTCTTGGGTGCCTCCTTCGTTTGACCTCCGTGAGAACCGACTCTCTGTCGTTCTTTGATTCTTTTAAGCCTGACACGATCCTTCCACATCCGTCGCTCCAGGTCTTCCGCATCAATCTCTTCATCACTCACATCAATCTCCGCGACATTATCACTAGCTAAGTCATCAGGCTCAATCTCCATCCTATCACACAATACATTTACAATATTCAGCCACTCAATTAACAACCTTTAGTTTTGAGAAACATAAAAGAAAGTCTCAAATAAACAAAAAAGACTCCATTTCTGTTTTGGAACAATAAACTCAATATAGAGGATGAGACAGCTCAATATCTTTTTTGATTGATTGATCACCTTCGATTGAGATTGAACCTAAGGCCTAACTCTGTCCAACGATCCTATAAGCCCTAAACTCACAGCATGAAAGGCGAAAAATTGAAAAGCAACTCAATGAAATTGAATCCAATGTTCCTCACCTGACGTCTGCTACGGACATAGCAAGATCGCCCATCTAAACAAATCGATCAAAAACCTTCAGCAATAAAAAACTGAACCGCCGAGATTGAAGAAATTTAGGGTTTTCTCTCCTGTCTTTCTCAGGGGAAGAGAGTAAAAAATGGCTGCGAATTGGGAGAGGCAACGATTAGTCGGATCGGACCAAATCCTAAGTATTGTTGTGGCAATTACCCAAAGGCCAAACTTGTTTTTTTTTTCTTTTCTTTCGTAACCAATTTTGTTTTACTTTTTTTTTTGTTGTTGTTGTTGCAAAGACCAAGTTGTTTTCTTCTCTTCTGTTTTTTTTTTTTTATTTTTTCTTTAAATGTAGTAAATATTTTCTTACTTTATCTGTTGTCGAAATTATCAATTATCTCTCTCTCTCGCTGTTTTTGCGCAAAAATTTCTCTTTTACTTATCAGAAAAAAAAAATTATCTTTTTGTTGCAAAGAATATTCTTTTGATTTTTTACCCAAAATCATAGGTGGCCTTGACACAAACACTGATGATTTCGGCTCCCAAATATAGTAGAGCATTAAAAGGCAAATATGCGTGGCTTAGATTCATTGGAATGTTGTTGCACAAAAAAAAATAAAGAGATTCATTGGAATAATGTATCTATTTTATTGGATTATTGGCCTCTTCAAATGCATTTGTTGTAGATACGTTATAATCAATTCTAATGAATTAGTTGTTAAGAAAAAAGACAATAGGCCAATAAATTTGATTGGCTTATTTGGTCATTTTCCTGAACCACGAGTGTATAAAGGAGAGGGAAAAAGTTTAGTGATGAATTAGAAAGTTGCAGCATTAATCAAAGGGACCAGTTTTGCATTTAAAACCAATACCCTACCCACAGGCCACAGCTATGATTTTCTTTTACGGCTACCTTTACATATTGATTTATTAATAGTTTGATACAGCTCACATAAGATTTTTATTTTATTTTTTTGACACCCGTATTAATGTTATATTTATGAATGAATATAATAAGATTATGTTAATTTACGCTTAGCGTGCCCTATTCAATACAATAAAATATATAAATGGAGCGCACCAACAAAAAAAATGGACACTTTACACTGGAGAGTGGAGAGACAGACGTCACGCTAGAACGGTAGAACCTGACTACCTGAGTTTTGGTGGGCACTTGTTTTTTTTTTTTTTTTTTTTTTAACACTGAATTCATTCAAATGACCAAAGACCTCCTTGACGGAGAAGTCTACAAGCAGAGAAATAAAACCACCAGTAGGTTTTACAGAAACCTCACAGAAGAGGAACAAAACCCAAAATAAACAAAGTACAGACCACAAAGGAAATAAGTCTGATGTGGTTAAGATTCTGACATGATAATCTCTTGGAGCCAAGAGGGGCTGTTTCTTGCGATGTAAGTTTTTGGTGTCGCTGATCTCTGGTAACACTATTAGCGATTAAGGCAGGTTGATTACCTGATTCAGAGACATGTTCTAAGGACCATTCTTGAAAGTCTTCTAGCATCTCCAAAATCTTAACAATGAGCGGGTAAAGAGCAGGGAAAGCAGAAGGCACTTGTTTTTAAGCATACCCTTTTTTTCAAAACGAAACTAATTTTTCTCATAATGTTTGAAAATTGTTTTACTATACGATTTCTTAATTCTAATACAAATATTTAATAAGCTAATTAATTTGAATAATACGTGGTTTAGAGTAGCTAACAACGTAAATAAAATAACAATATTTCCCTCGTGGCAACAATCAAAAAGAGAGAAGAAAGCAAGTACAAAGAAGTTGACTTTTGCCCCGACCAAAAAAAAAAAAGAAGTTGACTTTTGCGAAAAACTTTGACTATCCCGACAAGAAACGCCTTAAGATTGATCAGGAAAGATCTCATCGATTCTTCAAGAATTCGTTAGATCGTCTCTGACCATCTTCTTCCTCTCAACACAACTGATAATTTCGCATTGCATATCTCATCCATTTCAATACTTCTCAGAGGATACATTCATATGGTTTATAGTTGGAAGCATTATCATCTTCTTCGTCTTCGTCTTCGTCTTCGTCTTCGTCTTCGTCTTCGTCTTCGTCTTCGTCTTCGTCTTTTACCCAAATGTCGCACTGAAATTTCGACTCTTTCACCTTTAATTCGTGATCTCTCATGGCGATCCCTTCATTCCTCTCTCAAAATTTATCCTTTTGTTCTTCCACCAAACTCGTTCCTAATCGACTCACCCTTTCCTCCTCCTCCGTTTGTTGTCTCCCAGTAGACAGCCAAATCAATCATTCCTCCATCTCCGCCGCAAAGAACGACGAAATCTCCGGCTTACGAGTTGTCATATCCGCCGGAGGCACTGCCGGGCACATCTCTTCGGCGCTAGCGATCGGAGACGAGCTGAAATCAGCCGACCCACTCGCTCAAATCCTCTTCATCGGATTCCCAAATAGCATGGAGAGCACGACGGTTCCGTCCGCTGGTTTCGATTTCTCAGCCATCTCTACCGTTGGATATTCATCGTCCCGGCCATTCCTCTGCTTCACCTCTTTCCTCAAATTCCCTCTCCGCTTGATCCAATCCACCTTTGAATCCTACAATATCCTCCGCCAATTTAAACCCCAAATCGTCGTCGGCACCGGAGGACACGCCTCTTTCCCGGTCTGCTTCGCCGCCGTGATCCGAAGAACCAAATTCGTAATCCAAGAACAAGATTCAATCCCTGGAACCACCAATTGGATTCTTTCTTTCTTCGCCGACACAATCTTCGCTCCTTTCAACTGTACAGTCACTAACCTCCCCAAAAGAGTCGCTGCCAAATGCGTCGTCTACGGAAACCCTATAAGGCAAGCGCTTAGACGGTACTCGTCCAAAGGAGCGGCGCGTGTGAGCTTCTTCGGACAGTGGGCAGGAGCTGTGTCCGAAGCGAAAGTGGTGCTTTTGCTTGGTGGGTCATTAGGAGCGAATGCCATTAACATAGCTTTGCTTAACTGTTACTCGCAGTTGTTGTCTGACCACGAGAACTGGTTCTTCGTTTGGCAAACTGGTGTTGAAGCTTTTGATGAAATGGATAGTCTTGTTAGAAGCCATCCTCGTCTCTTCCTATCTCCGTGAGTTATACAAACTTTTTGCATTGTTTCAGCTTTTGTGTAATCACTTTTGGTTTTGGTAATGATGTCAAAGGAGATTACTTTTTTTTGGTTCTGAACAGTTTAGAGATTCACAGAGTAACTTGGAACTCAAAATGTGGTTTTTTTTTGCTGGTACAAGGTTCTTGCGGTCGATAGGTGTGGCTTATGCGGCTGCAGATTTGGTTATCTCAAGAGCTGGTGCAATGACTTGCTCAGAGATCATGGCTTTAGGCAAACCTTCTATTTTGGTATGTTAAATCTTAAGCTGATTCGATCATGGCTGCGGATTTGCTTCTGCAGTGTGTTCTTTCTTTTCTTATAGCATTGAATGTTCGTTTTGGCTTTTTTGCTTTGTTAGATACCATCACCACATAGCGATGAAGGGGATCAAGTACGGAATGCTTCTTTAATGGCGGACATTGTTGGATCAAAGTTAATCATAGAAGAGGAGCTAGATTCGATAACCCTTCGAGCTGCCATGGAAGATATCCTAGGTAACCAAAACTACAAAAAGTTGAAAACAATCTCAAATTTTTATTCTCAACTTCTTCCTCCTTGCTTTGTTTCATTGAGTTGGTTCCTTATGATAGGGAATGAAGAACTGATGACGGAAATGAGCGAGCGGGCGTTCAAAGCTGCGAAACCCGACGCTGCATCAGATGTTGCTAAACACATTATTTCTATTATCGAATCTAAATATAAGTAGGTAAATTTTCTTCTGTTGTATAAAAACTCTATTCTCCGTCTCAAAAGTTTTGATTTCAGCTTCCCTCAGCTCAAAACCTGTCTCGATCTAACAGAACTGGTATGTGACACAAAATATGTGTTTGAAGAAGTATTTGTTGATTGTGCTGGCTAGTTTTGGCCTAGCAATAGAGAGTGAATAAAAAAAAATCCATAAATTTGGAAATGGTTGCTTTTCTTCTTCGGTTCTTCCTGTTATCTTTACTTGTATATCAGTATATGAATCAAAACTTGTCCATTGTATTTACCCTTTTCTCAGCTAGTCTAACTCGATGATCTATCCGAATCAGGAACCTTCTCTGTGACGCAGTATCCCCCTTCTGCGTTCGCACGTGTGTGTATATACGTGTGAATGCATCACTGGGATCAGTGTATGTAAATGAAGTTGGCTATTTTCAAGATTTTCAGTCACCTAGATCAACAAACCAAACATTGTTATAACTTCTAAGTTACCGATTTCGTGGACAGTTATACAAAACAAAAGGAAAAAGCAACAGAAATACAAACTTTTATAGCATAGTTTCTAATGTTATATTGATGTCGTGTCATCGTCTGGATTCGAATGAATGTGATGTGTAGGAGTATAAGATAAGTACAAGCTTTTAGAATCGTTTAAGATTTCTAATATCTATCTTTTTTGGATAAAATTGTAGCCGACGTTTTATCTAATTTCACAAATTTTGTTATTTTTTTTCTATTTTTGTGGGAAACGAATTTAAATTGAAAATCATAACCACAAAAATTAGAAATTGAGCGGAAAGCGACCGAATGAGAGATCTTTCACCGTCTATATAACCAAATAACCGTTGTTCTTCTCCGGCGACATTGGTGGTTATGGATGCTCTCCGATTCGAGTTAAGCTCGGCTTCCCTCACTTCCGCTGTCGCCGCATCTTCTTTACACAGTCGCTCACGTCATTTCTTCTCCTCAGTGCAACTCGGCCGAGTCGGCTCACCATCTCCGGCGATCACATCCGTCGCGAGGACGACGGTGAATGAAATCTGTACGGCGGACGAACTCCACTACGTTCCTGTTCCCAACTCCGATTGGCGCGTCGCTCTCTGGCGATATCTTCCATCCCCGAAGGTACCTATCTATATAGAGAGACATGTACGTATAGGTGTATTTATATACGTATTACCATGTTTATACACTTCACAGGCACCGAAGAGGAAACATCCGTTGCTCCTATTGTCTGGGATTGGGACCAATGCTATTACTTACGATCTTTCCCCTGAGGTGATTTGATTATTTTAAACAACCCATTTTGAATATATGATTTACTTATTATGGGCTAGAGTTCATAGTGTATATTGAAATGATTATTGTAATACAAGTCTGTGTATGGAAGCTAATACACTTTTATTTTTGTTTATGTGGATATTCATTTTTGTAGTGTTCCTTTGCAAGATTCATATCTGGTTCAGGATTTGATACATGGATTCTTGAGCTACGTGGAGCCGGGTTGAGTTCTTTCAGTGTTGATCTTGGTAAAGGCATAATCATTTTCTTAAGGTTTGCTTAAAATGTGTACATGTTATATACTTTTGATAAATCCTGTTTCTTGACGAAAAGAGAAACCGAGAGGGACATTATCCAGCAATAACCAGCAGCAGATAGTCTCGAATCTATTGGAGAATCTCATAAGTGTATCTGAGAGGCTAGAAAATGTTCTTGATGGAGGTTGATTCATTACCTCTCTCTCTCTCTTTCTTTTATATCGTATATTCGGCTTGTTCTTAAAGACAAAGAACCTGCAGGTTCCAAGATCCTCGGGATGCAAGACCGTCTATCCAAGAGAGTGGGAGATTTCAAGCAACGGCTTGATCTTATCCCTCACTACAATTGGGATTTTGATAACTATCTAGAAGAAGATATTCCTTCTGCGGTGAGGTGACACCTCTTGTTTATTCTTCTCACGTTTCAAGTGTTTTCAAACTATATGTCCTAAAAAGAAACTTTGCTTTGATATTTTGTTGGACTCGACTCGTGCTCACCCGCGTGCTATAGCAATGTCTGTCTAATTGTATGAAATGTTGCTCTCAGATGGAGTATGTGAGAACTCAAACCAAGCCTCAAGACGGGAAATTGCTCGCCGTTGGTCACTCAATGGGGGGTATCTTGTTATACGCCATACTCTCAAGATGTGGTAACTTCTCTTATACATCATATACTGTAGGCTGATATTCTCTTTGTTCAAAATGTACTTCATAATCAAATTTTGACTCAATCACGTTTCTTCACTAGGCTTTAAAGGAAGAGATTCGGGGTTGGCTTCTGTCGCCACTCTCGCATCAACATTGGACTATTCATCCTCAGGAACACTCCTCAAGTACCTATTACCCGTGGCAAGTACTGAAGAACCAATCACCTCGCTGTGTCACTCTCTAAATGGAAAAGTATGGCTGAAAAATTGATCTTAAATGTCGTTTTGTTTCAGAAAGAGCCTGCGCAAGCTATTAACCTGCCTATCATGCCAATTGACACAATGCTCGCCATGGCTCACCCTCTAATCTGTCGTCCTCCATATACTTTGTCGTGGTTAACGGCTAATATCTCTGCTCCTCAAATGATGGAGCCTGAACTGATTGAGAAGCTTGTTTTGAACAGTTTATGTAAGTAAAATGACTTCACATTTTCTCTATCTTCTGCACAATTTTCATACTAGGCTTATTTGCGATAACATTCTTTCTGGAACAACAAAAACAGGCACTGTACCAGTTAAGCTTCTCTTGCAGCTATCAACAGCCGTGGACCAGGGTGGACTGCGTGACAGAACTGGTACTTTCAATTACAAGGATCATATCAGCAAAACCAATGTGCCAGTCTTAGCTCTTGCAGGGGACTGGGACATAGTCTGCCCTCCCGATGCAGTATACGGTAGTTACTCTACAACATATTTAACCGCAGATTCAAGATTTTGTTCTCTTAAATTAATGTAATAACTAACTGGTGTTGATCTGATGAGTAGATACTGTAAAGCTGATTCCAGAACATTTAGCTACCTTCAAAGTTTTAGGATCACCCGGAGGTCCACATTATGGCCACCAGGATCTAATTTCTGGTCGAACGGTATGTATGATCAATTTCTCTTCATCCATTACTTACAAGTGATATCGGTTTCGTATTCACCCTTTCCTTCTCATTACAGGCCCGGAGCGAAGTATATCCATTGATTAATCAGTTTCTTCAGAAACATGATGAGAGTTAAGATCAAGGAGATTTCAAATGGATTTGATTCTTGTATCTGTAAAGAAAAAGGTACATATACACAGTCATGTATACAGATCTTCACACATTTAGGAGCTTATACTTGGAACTCATAAGCAGTGCTGTAGAAAATAAAAGTCACGATCATCTTTCAGACTGATAAAAATTTCATTTATACATTAACATCAATAATCTGATCTCGTGTATGTGTGTAATTTACACACTGTAAATAACACTATAGATACACGATGTTAACTTGCACGTAACAATTTCATCATTTTCATGTGACTAATATAATGCTAGATCTACCTAACATTTTTGTAGTTGACGACCTAATTATCACCAACAAAAGATGAACGAACCCACACGCAATGTGGGGTTCACAATGCCTCGGAGAAATTTCCATAGGTAATACAAGGTTTCAAGAGTGATTTCAGAAATAAAAATAGCAACCACGAATATTAAAAAGCCAAAAAAAAAAAAGAATCTAACATAAAATAGTGAATGAATGGTTTCAATCCCGGAATCAAGAATCACATCACAAGAGGAGAATACTGTATATCTATCTAAGGCTTAACGAACGGCATCGTTTTACAGATTGGACAAGTGTTCTTCCTCAATAGCCACTGTTTCACGCAGTGGATATGGAACCTGTGATGACATCGTAATTTCCCTACCTCGTCCTTTGCCTCATACTCCTCCTGTCAATAGACAAAAAATATTCTTAAGGAACAAATCTGTTTTCTCAGCAATCTAAACATGGATTTGTCGACATGATTGATTTTGTTTTGCTGATTACTTGGTCAATGAAACCAACTCTGGACTTACTTGACAGATGCTGCACTTCCTATCTTCTAGTGGTGTCTTTGAATGGAATGGTTTGACTTTCTTGAGACAGGTGTTGATCTGATTTTCTTTAAGTCCAGTGTTCACATACCCAATTCTATCACCAAGCTCCAAGAGTTGCTGTTTTTAGACCACAAAAATACACAAGACTCAAGAATCTAGAGACATCTGAACTCAATTTACTGATACTTTTTTGAGATAGGCACCAACCTCGTATGTCATGTTATCGACATTGAGCCTCAAGTCGCGGAAATGATCGTATGAGCTTACTACCCCTCCCATCACAGTACCGTTCTGCGTCATTAATATCTGCAAATGAATTACCCAGATGAGAATATACATTGCACAAGCTCCATGATTGATCTCTCTAAGTTCAAGAAAACAATCATACCTCGGTGAGTCCATCGGGGTAAGGTTGTCTTAGATGACGATGATATCTATCAGTCTCAGTCTGATCAGCACGCGATGTGAAAAAAGTCGAATCAGAATCAAAATAAGGATTGGACTCTTGATTGAGAGATCGTCTTGGAAGAAGAGAAGAACCCTGCAATGTAACAGTTGAGTTTAAGACATAGAAACACTAAATCCGAACCTCATATGATCACTTGAAACTGCTAAAAAAGAGTCTAAAGCTAAATTCCGAACAAGAAACAGTGCAACAAAACCAGAATTTTTCACAGAATTTTCACTAACCCACCAGAGTAGACCAAATAAATAACGAGGGAAGATGAATCGAAAGAAGAAACCCTAAAGTTGCTATTAGATAGGAAAATGTCGAGAAATTTAAACCAATATGAAAAAACCCTAACTAAAAGATAAACGCAAATAATATCTTCTGAGATATCATTAACGAACATCTTACAACTAATTTTAAAACCCTATATATCGAAACAAAAGAAAATCAATAAATATATTGTAGTGTATCAATTTATCTTACAGAAAAATGTAAATTAACATTAACAGAGACACGCAACGAATAATAAATTAAATAGAAATTCAATAACGAAATAAAAGGATCCGATGGTAATTGTACCTCTCTCTGATTAGTGCTACTATTGGGCTTATCTCCATCGATTTTGAGTCTGGCCGGAATATTCCTTCTCGGAGGATCCGAATCGGCGTGGTCAAATGAGCCACCGACGACCGCATCCGTGGAAAACCCAACTCCAGGTCCACAACAAACATCAGGAATGGCCGCGCAACCGACGCTACTACTACTAGCCTCGCTCAAGATCTTAATCGAACCACCATTGTAGATACTACCTCTGTTCTTCTTCTTGTTCTTCTTCGTCTTATTGATTTTGAAGTTACTCGCATCCCAATCCGCGGAGGAGCGAATCACGGCAGGGACCGAAACTTGCTGAGATGCGGAGGTTGTGCATCCCAGCCCACGAAACGAGCCACTCTGAGAGAAACTGTTGGGTTTCTTCCTTGTGGTTTCGTTGGATGTTGGCAAGAGGAAGAAGGAAGACATGGCGGATTTACAGACGCGGCTAGGTTTGGGGATTAGAGGTTCGTCGGCGGCGGAAATGGGTGGGAGTCGTGGGAGATTTCGATGATTCCTAGGTCGTTGGAGTCGAATGTGTTGACCTATTGTCGTTGAAGAAGACGAACAAGGCTCTGCAGAAACAGGCATTGTCTTCTTCTTCTCCTCCTCTCTGAGAGAGAAAAAGAGAGAGAGATAATGGAAAGAGAGAGATAGGGATAAGTAAAAGACACAGCGCGGGGAAGAGGTTGTTTTTTTAAGTTGGATTAGTGAAACTAATTAAGTAAGTATTTAGTACGTTAACTAATTAAAATCCACTTTTCCATTTTCTTTAGTTTGTGTTTGAAGTCTAAAAGTAACCGAATTAGATATTTTTCTTTTCACATGTTTATGTATGTGTGGTTTATATTTACTTTATAGTCTTTAGAGTTTAGCAGCACTGTTGCTATGTTTGAAATTTTGAGGTAAGTGAGGGTAGAATAGGTATTTTAGCTTTTCACTCAATAGATACTCACCAGCCTTTTAGAGCATCCTCAATGGTAAAATAGGTGGAGTGGGTGTAAAATATTTTTTTATTATTAAAATTTAATGAGAAAGAGAAAAGAGAGAGAGAAAGAAAGAGATAGAGAGATAGAGATTAAAATAATCTCTTGCAACCGGTTGTAAACTTACAACCCCTCTCTCCTGATTTTTACACTGTTCCATTACTTTTTAATATTTTATTAGTCACAACTGGCCATGAGTTGCACCATTGCGGAAGGTCTTAGAGTTGGACCCCCTTTGTTTTTAATCTTTAACTTCATATCAAAGTATGAAGATTTGACTTGTTTTGAATAACTTTTTTTTTTGTTTTTTGTTTTGGGTTCACACTTTTGTCTATAGACGAATATAAATGATGAGGAAATGTTATTGTCTTTGCTTGTATAAATAGGAAAGGTCTAATGTGTCCACTTTTACTTTTTTTTCTTTGTCAGAGGCATTTCCTTTCAATTTTTATTTATTCGAGGTATGAAGGACAAGAAAAATTAGAGGGTCACAAGTCACAAGTTAGTACTATAGTTTATGTATATTATCAGTATATATAATCTGCCACTTGTGTAAACACAACTATCGAAAGAATATTGGTCCGGATTTGCTGGAAATATTACTCCAGTTGTTAAGCAATTACTGTGATTGAGATTTGAGGGATAATAAAAGTGATAAATCGTCGAGAATGTGCGTCACATTATTTAGTTATTTTCGTCAGAGCGTAATTAACAAGAACAAACTAACACAAAATAAAATCATACTTTTTATATCTACCAAAATTATGTATGGCTTACAGCTATAAATAAGTTTGACCAATTTCTTGTACATCTGAAAATTAAATATATATTAAGAGCGGCCACAAAAAAAATAAGATAAAAATATATATTTTTTTTTGTCATCTGCAATTTTTTAACTATTACAAATTATGAGAACTGTTACATAGACGATTTTACCATGGACAATTCCTTCCGACCCTATTAGATTCACAACATATTACACTTCCTTCTCCTTCTCCATGATGACTGCTTCCTTCTGTACGTAGAATCACGGCGAACGGCTCTAATTGCGCATCACTGGAGATCTTCTGTAGATCTGCCTCCATTAATCTGCATAATTGTTAATAAATCGTAATTTCTGGGACTCGAACCCCATACCTCCTAGTGTAGAAGCATTAATGAACTCTTGGTCAACCATTGGGCCAGGGGGCTTCCACAGATAAAAATATTAAGAAGGAAATAATTTTCATGTAAATTTTCGAACAAATTACGTCGAATTTACAATTATCTTAAATCAGTACATTTGAGCGAAAAAAGAAAGAGAGTGAATGTGACGAAAAAAAAAGAGAGTGAATGTTGAGCTGGGCCTGGGTGGGCTGTTCCATATACTATCAGCGATAATGAAAACGGATTGGTCAATACTCGGCCCAATCTAGTGGACCAGTTATTAAAACCGGAAACGAGCGGTTACTACAATCCTAATGGCTAGATTCAAACCCCTAATTTAACAATCCTCTGATAAACCCTAGTCTTGAGGCGAATTCCATGAGACGACTTGTGCAGAGATTTACCAGTTTATTGGGTCGAAATTTACTTCTTTCACCCTCAAATCTCCGCCATTCGAACATCAACCCTCGCGTTGTTCCTCTCTTCGACCGAGCTATTCCTCGGTTCGTCTTTTTCTCTTCTGAGTCCGACTCGGCGCGTGGTTTCAAAAGCGACGAAGTTGTTTCTAAAGAAGGTGACATCTCTTGAAATCAACTTATTTTTGTTTTGTTTTTGTAAAGTCGTATAATTTTTTAGGAAATGTGTTAGATTTTTAAGACAAAAAATGAAGAATTTTGCAACTATTTCGGAGAAAATTGCCTAAGGAATTAGCTGATTTGTGAATCCATCATGATGTCTAGTAATGCAAGCGCTTAAATTTTCGTGCGAAGATTACATTTTGATTAATAATATGTGGTGACTTTTATTATCCAATTGGTTTTTCAGAGCTGAAAAAGAGAATTAAGAAATTTTTGGATGATCGAGATGAAGATGCATTGCCCGAGTTATTTGAGGCAATGATGGTTTGGAAGTTATCAGTGAAGCACGATGATAGTGATGATGAGGTGATGGAGGAGGTGCGTAAGTATCCAGTTAACGATGCACATAACGTCGATGAAACTGACTCTGATATTGAGAGTGATGGCCATGATGATTCGTCTGATTCAGATATCGAGAGTGATGACCTGAGAGATAGTGATTCATCTGACTCAGGTTCCGAAAGTGATGGTCTGAGGGATAGTGATTCGTCTGACTCAGATAGCGACAGTGATGGCCTCTGAAAGTGCTTAACATGGTAAGATTTCGATTTCGCATTACTAATTGTTTATGTTTTTTTTCAAACTGGAGATGTTTTGCAAAGAGAACATTTGCTTTGCATTTCCACTCTCATTTTTTGTCACATTTTGCATTTTCTACTAGTAAGGGATATACATATTATTTAGTATGATGGAGATTTCCTAACTCGGTGCTTGTTTTGTGTCTTCCAACTTCTTATTAGATACTGTTTGATCTTTAAGCATGTGAGTTTTTGCTTAATCGTATGTCTTGGGCTTTTTTTCCTTGGCCTAGAGATCTTTCTTGGTGTCATACTCACCAATTTTATCCAGCTCCTCCGTAGAATAAATCAAGAGTCAGAGATAAGATTTTTTTATTCAATTTATTATGTGCAAAGTATGAAAGTCTCGGTGGCTGATACCACATGGAGAATATGGATTCTAAAACTTGTCTGAGTAAACACTTTAACCAAAGAAAAAGAAGAGTTGTCTGAGTAAACTTAACATCTATTTCAGCTAATCCTTCTTTTATTCTTTCATGGCCTTATATATGTTTAAACATTGAGATCAATGCACTCTGATTGGTCTTCCTCATGGGTTACAGACTTGCACTACATCGAAGATTTTAGAAAGGAAGCCAACTGCATAGTGAATGGAAAGAGAACAGCTTTTGGTGCAAGTTGGCTGTAAGTTCTGACTTTTCAATATAATTAGAAACTAGACTCATATTTTGTGCTTTCTTTGTTGTTGTACAGTATATATTACAGTAATGAATTAGGATATAATTATGAAGGTGTTTCTTTTCTTTGTTTAAGTGTCAACAAGTTTATATACCTTCACGGGGGTTAGCCGAAAGCTGACATTTATGCTGGATGCACGTGGTTTCATAACTTCCCCAAGTGGTGTTCAGGTTTTTATGCTTTGTCCGAGCATTTTAAAAAAAAAAAAAAAAAAAACTATAATCTCTTTTGGCTTAGATAAACATTAGTATTAGATCGAACTCTCATTTGAGCAACGTGACTCACTCAAAGCCATCTTGTTCTATAAATAGAACGAGAGAAACCCACTTGTAACTCCAAGCCAAATATCTTCTTCCTCTTCTTCTTCTTTCTCTAAAACCTCCAACTTTGAGAGACAATGAAGAGTTCTTCCACAAAACCGGTGTTGTTCACTTGTACAATCCTCCTCTTGCTCATTGTCGCTCAAGAAAACAGAGTCGCAGCAGAGGAGCCATGTGATGTTATGAAGCTGAGCCCATGCTGGGAAACCATAAAGGAAGGGTCTAACCCGTCGAGTCTGTGTTGCATCAGGGTGACGCAACAACAACACTGTGTCTGCCAATACTTGAAGAACCCTACTTTCAAATCTTACCTTGACACACCAAACGCCAAAAAGATCGCCACTTATTGTCGTTGCCCTTATCCCAAGTGCTAGTCTCAGTTTTTTTGTTTTCTCATTTTCAATGTTCCTTCTCTCGCTTTAATGGAGTTTTCTCTCAAGAAGACCCAAGAAAGGTGTCGCTTTGCTTATCAGTGTGGTTTTTGTATTGGTCAATAAGTTAAACACATCATCATCATTGATGGTTTTTATTGTTCAAGTTTCTTACTTTTGAGTTTTGGCTTAAATAAATGTGTTTGTCGTCAAGGAAATATAAACATTCCAAGTTCGAGGTAATCACATGAGTCTTGCTTCTATATGCGATGAACTCAACACATTGATCTTGTTCCAATTTTAGTGACAATATTTTACAAAATTAAGTCTCTGAAATATCCAGTATTCCTAAAATTGGATGCATTTTTGTCAAAGTTGGCCGAATTAATCAGTACTAACTTATCCGTATCCGAAATTTTTTCAGTTTTTTGCCGGTTTTCTATACAAATATCCGATTTGAACCGAAAGGGTACCAAACCAAAGCTGATCCGAATCTCTAAAATGCCTGAATGGGATTTAAATTCCATGACTAGTTACATTATAACCGGCGGATTTTCTTATGTTAACCGACAGTTTAAATTGAACCAGTTAATTACTCCCCCAACCGGCCAAAACAACCCTAGATTTGTAATTGTTGACCCATTTTCGCCTCTCGTCTTGTTGGATCGCGTGATCGAGAATCGTTTCTCTCAACTCATCTCAGGATCTGAGATCTCGACGCCGTTCGTTGTCTCCGTCGCTTAATAGGTTCGTTTGTTTCCTTATAGCCTTTTAAGATTTAATTTAGCTTCTGATCCGTCGGCAGTCGATACTCTCCAATTACTAAAAATGAAATCGTATTCGACATTGTGGAAGTCAAATTTGATTGTGTGGATAATGTTGGTCAGAGTATGAATCAGGAGGCAGCTGAAACAGCGAGAGAGTCGCTGGAGCTAGTGTTTCGGATGTCGAACATCTTGGAGACGGGGCTGGATCGACATACTTTGTCCGTTCTCATAGCTCTGTGCGATATTGGTCTTAACCCCGAGGCTCTCGCTACTCTCGTCAAGGAGCTTCGGAGGGATTCTGCTACTACAACTACTGTAGATTAAGATTATCAAATGTCGCATGTCTTCCAATTTTTAAGATGGATCCGATTCATAGCATTAGAATCGACCTTTGGTTGTAAATGAGGAATTGGTAAGGTGACTGAATAGAGTTTTAGAGACCATTAATGGTATGATCATCTTTTGCATTTCTCTTGTCACTTTACCCTTTCTTCTTGCTACCGTTCCATTAATGGTATGATCATCTTTTGCTACCGTTCCATCAATCGTTAAAATTTGATCTTGGAGGCAGTGTGATGATATCTACAGCAAAACCCAAAAAAACCTTGGCTTGTTGAAATTCTCATCTAATTCCAATACTCAAATTTCACTTGAAGCATCCTACTTCTCCAAAAGTAAAGAACATCACTTACCCAGAAAATTGAACCAAAGTGATATTCTCTATGATCTGCTAAAGAAGCGATCCAGCTTAGCCACCGAAAGAGGCTACTCATCCCCACTCAACATTTCTTTTGAGGGGTTTCTTTTTAGGTGTATCACAAAGTTACTCTCATATTCTTTATTTCTTATTATGCTGACAAGTGACAACTGATATGCTTAGTGGAATGATGGAATATCGAAATAATGAAATAGTGAAAGCACATAGAGTTGAACAGATTTATGTTGTTTTAACTTTTTTATAACGTAAAGACGTAAAAATATATTGAATGCGAATGGTAAAAATCAACGTTTTCAAAACGTCAAAACATGGATAAGTGGTACACCATTCAACGACAAGTAATACTCTAAAATTCACACATCTATGTACAACAATGATCCACAAATATATATATATATATATATATATATATATATAAAACATGGTTTTCCATGTGGTAGATTGAACCCTTATTTAGAAAGAGTCCAATCACTGATAGGCTTTGTGTTCCAATACTAACTTAGTTGAGGATTTAGAAAGGGTTTATATGATTTTGAGACGAAGATCCGGTGAAACATATACCAAATGCCTCTGGCGTTGTTATAATATATCCTTCGTTTACCATCTCCAAACTGTTCGTAGACTTATCTAGAACATATTCGTTTTGTTGATATCTGTTGCTTTCGATGTTGGGGTAGTGGTTCGCACCATATTGTTGGTCCAAATCGTCACCTTTATAATTAAAATTATATTGTTTTAGTTTAAATTTAATTAATACTATATAATTAACATAGAAAAGTAGAAAATGGTGTTAAGATCGACTGTATTTTAATGTACCTTGTCTCAAAAGAGACGCCTCGTTCGTTGTTGTTCTTTCGCCCACTTCTAAGGAGTTCCACTTTGAGTAAGCTTCTCGAACTAAGTTCTTAACGTAGCGCTGCAACAAAATATTACCACAACGAAATATAAATACAGTTTCTAACCCATAAATCACTCAGTAAACAATCATTGAGCTATATATACCTGACTCAGGGCATCTTGACTAGAGAAAACATGACCATCGACAATTGCTCTCACAACTTCGCATATCGGATTCAAAATCATGACAAAATTTGGTCCTTTGGAAATGTATAACTTGTCTCCCAAAATACACTCTCTTGCATGTTTGAATGTTACTTCCCACATTTTATCAGACATTCCAGGGCCCATGATCTGTACATAATAAACAAACAAATTAACAAACTTCTCTATTACTTTCTAATGATTAAAAATTCTAGGGGTCAATAAGACAAATTTCCAAAAAAAAAAAAATAACAATTTTAAACCTGACGGAGTTTGTCGAGGTCAACGACTGATAACTTCAAAAAGTCTTGGACAGTGTTGATGTGGTGAGAGGAGAGCTTCTTGTGAAAGGCCCCATCTTTGCCTATCTTCGCCAGCCGCCACACTTCGTCTTCTAACATTGGTGGGTAATGTTTCTTGTACACTTCACCAACCCCAAGTTGTACAAAACAAAACTATTTAGAACTGTATTTAATTTATACTGTACTATCTATCTACTTTATATATATCTGCTTTATGCATGTGTTTGTTGAACCCATTGAATTAGGATTTGGATGATATAAAGATTCGAATTTCGAAATATGTTTGGCAAAACGAAAAAATAGAGATTGTAAATAAATTTTGCCCAAAAAAAAAAAAAAAAGAGATTGTAAATAAATAATTTCACAATGTAATGCATAAACTATAGAGTATTAATTAATAAGATATAAGCATCGAGTCATTGACCAAAGACTTTATGAATTTATATAAAGTGGGCAGTCGTCTGCATACGGTCCACATAGAAAATACTTTTAATTTGTTTTGAAACTACAAAAATTGTGTGTATACAAAGACAAAGCAACCACTATTAATATTTTGTAGACAAAACATATCATGACGAGATACAACAATTTTTGATATAACCAGATTTTTTTTCTTTAGTTTTTAATTATAAAAAGTAAGATTCTTTTTAAAACAGATGAAACCAAAAACATCTATATAAGTTTATATCATGATCAATTATATATAGTATTTTGACAAAGAAATTTGCAAACAGTAAGTACAACAATAATTATATAAAAAAAAAAAGTAAATATCATTTTGATGTGTTTCTAATGTGTCGCATAAAATCAATATATAAAGGGCATATGATTAATGTCATCCATAAGAATACGATGCGATATGTGGTCAGGTCAAAGACAATTGAAACATACTTTCCAGTGATATATTACTGTCACATCCCTAGTAGCTAGTGGAGTACTGCTTAATATATATAAGCACAAAACTCCTACTATATGCATATATTTACTTGTCGTATATTCATTAATTTTTAGTTATGGACTTGAGGTAAATTAAAGGAAAAAAAAAAGACTTAAGAGGTAGATTAATTAGTGTTTAGTAATTAAGAAAAGGAACTTACATTCTCCACGATGATCTCTAACAACAAACGCTTCAGAAACCGCAAAGCCTTGAGTACCGCTACTCCCTTTCGCAACTGTCGCACCGATTCTAAACTTACGGCTACGAATCCAACTCGAATTATCTGTAAACTCAATATCTCCGATCGTTGCAACGCCGTTTCTCACCGTCACCGATACGTCTCCGGCTAGTAACGGCCGTTTCCCGTCCCTTTCTTTGACGATGTTACTCTCAAACTCATCACTGCTCCATTTATCACCCGAAGGAAAATCTCCGTGAAGAGCAACGATGTCTATTTTGATCGGACGGTCGAGATTCACCGGATTGTTAGAATCATCAACAAGGATAATCTCAAGTGGATTGTTGTCCACGTCACTGATTTTACTTCCGGTGAATATTGGTGTCATTAAGTTCTTACGGAACATTAGCTTTACTGTCGGAGTACTATTCTCTGGAGCTTCCACCCGGAACGAAGATGACCGAGAAAGTCGTAATCTTTTACTTATTCCATATTCCACTTCTTGTCTTACCTGTTCACATCACCAAAACGAGTAGAGTTATAAAATACTCTTATCTGTTTCATATAAAAACATATATTTGCCGTTTGATTAATTAAACAATATACTAATATCTCTATTAATTATATTTGTTGTTACTATTATTTAGTTTTTTCGAGTAATTCACTACTATGCACCCCCATCAATTAATTAATCTCTCTATTGGATATTATGTATATGTGAATATATTATAGTTTAGAAAGGTATCTAAGATTTTGTTTTAAGAATCTTAAACAACAAAATTCACGAAACAAAATCATAATTCTAAAAAGACATTACTTAAAAAATTAAATATGTAGTAGGCCTATATGTTGATCTTTTCAATGTTACTATCCTATATATATGTTTACATATATATATACACACATATGCGTCGACCATTCTTTTGTCTTTTATTTCTGGATATAGTTGACCGAAATGTTAGGTAACTTAGGTTAGGGAGGTCTTGTAACTAATACTAAAAAGATTTATAACATTGTAAGTATTTAGTACTATCTTCGTGAAGTTGGGATATATTAATAGTACTGTAGTGTGATATGTGTTTTACATAAAATGTATACTATTAGCAACAGGATCGAATCTTTCTTATTTTATCAAGTTCCAACTCGCACATAAGACTCGTCAATGTTAGACTCGTATATTTGTATGTAACACTTGTTAGTTAAGTATGTGTTTGATGAATAAACATGGTAATCTCTAATTCTCGATATGTTAATGTGACAATATATCCAATTCTCTATATCGATGAGTGCTCTTCAGCTTTAAAGTATAGCTTTTCATATGAATCTAGCGCTACTTAACAGATAGACAATATTGACATATTTCGGTACTAACATAGAACAGGTAAACTATAAATAACCAAAACAAAAAAGTGGAATTATATTATAGTGCACTTACAACGTTTCTAAGAACGGGCTCTAGGGCTGAAGAAAAGCTCTTCATGGTGTTCTCTGTAATCAGTGCTCCAAACACACTGAAATTGGCAGGAAATAAAATAAAAGTTTATCAGAAAAATAAAGTTAGAGAACAAAAAATTCAAGAGTATCTAAATTAAGATATTATTTTCATGGATAGAGAGAGAGGGGGAGATAGAGCATAAGCATATACATAAAATATAAGCATATATATATATACACGTATGTGGGGAAAAGAAAAAGGATTGAACAATGAAAATGTCCCAAACAAAAATAAGGTTGTAGAAATGATCCATCATAAACATAATATAAGAAAAAAAGAATCAAGATTTCGAAAATTTACGAGGCAAGAGATGGTATAGATTTAATCCGTTTCTCGGACTTATTTTCTTGGTCGGAATCTAGATCTTGGAATGACCTCTTCCCCGCCATGGAACTGGTCTGGTGAGTTGAGAGAGAGATGGAGAGAGAGCTTAGATCAAATCTAGGTTTTGTAATATTTTGATATGAACTAAAATGGCATTGAGATATATATATGGCTTAATAAGTCTCATATTAATACAAAAGGAGAAAATAAAAAAAAGAAATAAAAGAACGTTCGTAGAACGGACAAAGGAAACAACCTGGCAACATACCAGAGAAGTCCACGCGAATTTTCGTTTTATGGCGTCATAAATAGAGAGACTTTTGACGTCAACCCCAAGATAGAAAGCCTCCTTGGTTAACAAGTGGACGGTTCTGATCTTCATATCTGTTGGGTTTTAGATCTTAACGGTTGATATAAAGCTTAATCCATCCACATGATCAAAATATTACTTCTGGAGAGCACTCCGAGTGTACAATAGATCCGGTCCGTTATTCAAAGAAATTTTGTTTTATTTATTTTTGCAACAAGAACATTAACTGCTTATTTATGATAAATCAATTATCTAATAAATTCCCATTTTTTCCCTCTAACTTAATTAAAAAAATTATACAAATCAGAAAAGACAGGTTTTTTTTTTTTTTTTTTTTAAACACCAATCAGAAAAAACAGGTTAAAATTGTTTTTTTTTGTCCTTAATTTTATGTCAAAAAAGGCAAAGTTTCCAATACCCCAAACTAGTTTTGATTGGTCTCGTCCGACAAATATGTTATACCATAACAACCTCTTTTTTTTTTTTTTTTTTTTTTTTTTTTTTTGTTAACCGTGGGGATCCCAGGCTTCGCCCAGACTAATCCCACGAGGCCGACGGCAACCCACGTATTCTTGCGATTTAACGCTAGCCCCGGTGGCCAAGTGGAATCGAACTGCGGATCTCATATTGGGAGTTTTTCCCTCAAAGACCACTAGCCCAACCCAGTTGGTTCATAACAACCTCTTTTAATAACCTTTTTGGTTTTCATCGTTTTCCAAAATATCGTAACATTTTTTTTTTTTTTTTGGACAAATTATCCTAACAATTTAATAGCTAGTATTAAACCAGAGATATATATATATATATATATAACAATCTATTTTGATAGAGAATGTCTTGCGTTAAAGAAAATCAATCTTATCCAAGTTCTTGTGGGTTCATTAATATTGTAATACTATATAAGGGTGATCAAGTGAATAATTTCGAAGAAGGTTCGTTGAATTGATTTATTCTACTTGGGTAATTTCTTGTCGGGTCGGTTTCAAATCTCAATCCTACTCTCAAAACTTGTCCTTCTTTTAGCTGAATCGACTCTGTTTAGTCTCTATCAAACAATCTTGCTTTTAATCAACTTTTCTGTTTTTTGTTTTAATTTCAACAAATTCTTGGCAACGTTATATAATTATAATGAGTTGCCTCGATGATGAATTGTATGGTTTTGTCATATAGTTTTCGATGTTATTGTGATTTCACAAAAGTACAGAATAAAACCATCTATTCAATTTGATATAATCTAAACGATAAAATTTATTTCTCTGAATTGTTATCTATATATTTTGGGATGGCAAAATTTTTTTTAAAAAATCAATAGTTGTTTTAGTGTTAGTTTTGTACATATGAAATTCATACTAAATTAACTTTTAAGTAACTCACTTTTTAATTTGTAAGAAATTTAGTAATACTATATAATAACTGGGCGTTAAGACATCTTGAGGCAACATTATAAAGTACTCCCTTTTTCTTGGAAGCAGCCTTTTCCTTTGCCAATCTTTTTACTATTGACTAGGCCATATATGTACGTAAGAGTAGTATTTGCGGACGTTGTATATGTAGAATCTTAAACATGAGGGTCATAAAACAGTACATGATCTATTTATAATTTTCTACAAAAAAATTGATTATCTTTATGTGAACATTATGCTACAAAATCATATGGTGACTGGAGATTTAAAATATTAGTTTTGAGTTTTCTTATAAAATTTAAAACAAAATAAAACGGCCGCGTATGGTACAAAAACAGCCGCGTGTACAATTATTTGCTATTGAATTATAATCCTGAAACTAAACTAGTGGCTTAGTTTATATGAGTAATGAGTTTAAGCCATCTACAATCCTATCAATAAATAACTATTCATTATTACTCACATAACTTAGCGAATCACTTAATTAAACAACGAAAAACAAAATATAAAGATTAATAAATCGTTGAATCATAAACTTTGGTAACACTACATATTACAGAGAAAATTTTTTTTAGAAAACACGAAGGTTCTATCGGCATCCCAAAAATGCACCACGAGTGCTTTCATATAGAACCATGCCACGACAGTCCCACCATAAAACCGATCTTTAGACCTTAGCACCTGTAAAACAGAATTTTGCTGATTCTTTAGCAATAGAACCGCTCGTTACGAGCTTAACGAAATCCAGTAAAATCGACGTTCTCCAATTATATTGACTCAACTGTACGGTGAATTTTCAAAAATTCGTTACAAGTTTTCCTCTATAAAAATGAAATAGAAGATGAACAAGTTTTTCTATTCAAAATTGGGCCTTTCGAATTTGAATCGAAGACACAAATGAGCCTTACGAAAACAAATAGGCCGAAACGTATTACTATGGGTCTAAAGAAGAACACTAAACAATCATAGAACACATTTCTTTGATAAAGATGAGATGTGAACAAGTTTTATAATTACAAATGGGAATTTAAAATTCAAATACACAAATGGGCTACCGAACACAATTAGGCCGAGTCGTATGGCGTATGCTATGGGTCTAAAGAAAAACTAAAATCCCATAACCCTATGAGCAAAATATAACAACTTATCCAAAGAACCATTATCAAACTTCCTAGCGAACAAGTAACATTTCTCGCTCTTCTTCCCATTATACACACACCCTTCTTGTCTATTCCTCACTCTCCGCAGAAACTCCGCCGTCACTGACCGCCGTGTATATTTCCTCGGATGTGGCCCTCTTCGTGACCAATCCGTCCACGTCAGCGACCGGTTTGCATTCTTCCCCGGAGACGTGACGTGGACAAACGTTGCCAAGTAATGCTCGTCAGCATAACATCCCCAAAGGCAGTGTTTCTTGAATAAAGGGAAGTAAGTTTTGTCCGAGACGACGGCTAAAGCTACCTCACGGTTAATCTCGAACCACTGAGAGCCTTTTCGCCAGTTGCTGCGGCGGATGAGTGGTGACATACGGTGATTGTAGCGGCCGCGACCTGCTGGTCCGGGAAGGTCGTAGACGTCTACGTAGGAGTGTTGAGAGTTTATGAGGTAAGAGTAAATGGTGGAGAAGTTGAAGAGAGGGATGTCCGATTCCGAAAGGAGGACGAAGCGGTGGTTTCCGGCGTTGAGCAGAGCGTTGGCCAGTAGCCGCCGCTCAGCATCCACCATGCTCACCATTCCCCATTCCACTTCCTACAAAAACAAGACAAATTCCTCTTACATGAGTCGTGATATTATTATTAACTAGCACTTTAATTGATTAATTTAAAATTCATATGTCGGTATATATAATTGACTACTCAACGATTTTATATTTATATAGTATATGATGATATCTATTTGAAAGGGAAATTAAGAGGCATACGTAGACATATACGAAAGATACTAAAATACGACTTTTCATACCCTATTATATTGATGGCTAATTTGTATCTCCCTTTATATTATTGGTTCTAAAGATAAACAATAAGGTCACTATTTGTCACATGGTCATGATGGGTGTTACTCGTGTAGGTAAAGTGGGAAGTTTTTTTCTTGAATACCATTTCTTTTTGTTGTTAACTTAAATACAGTATATTCGACCAAAAATTATAACGGGAAAAAAATACAGTATGTGATTTCTGTCCTTGAAACATCTTTTTGTCGAATGACTTCTGTCTTCTCCACTTTTCTAACTTCTTCGATACGTATCATTTTTTTTTCGTTTTGTAATTTACCTAAAGCTCTAAAAAAAGTATAAGTTGACCCGGTTCAAAATGTATTTTTTAGGAAATTAAACGAGGCCGATTGACGTTTTTCTTTAAATTAATAAGCCTTGAACATTGCACTATTGCAGTCACAAATAACTATTCCTTTGTTTTGTAATCATATAATTAACAAAATGTCGAAGCGTGACGAGTTTTTTAAAAAATGATAACAATGCTAAATACTGTTCGTTAATTTTTTTTCATTCCCTTCGTTCGAATTGAAAATTTGTCAAAATCAAATGTAAATAATATCTATAGTCGACTCTATTTAGGCTGAATAATCCGGCAGGCTATCTAAATTTTAAATATAACTCAACTAAAATCCAAAGCAAAGAAGAAAAATCTAAAATTTAAAGATCGGGAGGGAATGACGAAATTGACTGACCTTGCTTGGAATCCTCCGGCGATAAAACGGCGAAGTTTCGGACGTTTCAGCGTCAATGTAAAATGGGTCACTCGTATGGATGTAAATTGAGAAAAGACCTTGATGGCCTTGGAAAAATCTCTCCCACAGTTTAGCCAAAGGAAGCTTCCCTCTCGTCAAGAACATGAACGCCACTTTCTTTGTCATCTTCAACGGCTTTTCTTGAACCTTCGATGCACGCAAAAAGAGTTCCTCCTCCGTCATGTTATGCATCACGTTCTCCGGCTCTACCGGCGAATTACCCTTTTGCCCTTCATCATCTGTCACAGCCGTCGCTTTCACGGAAACGCTTTTATTTGTCTGTGGCTGAAACATTGGGGAGAAGGAAGACGAGTAGGGAGAAGACAGACGAAAGAGCTGGGGATTGAAAGAGACGTTTCTTATGTGGACGTTGAGTATGAAGCCGAGTCCGAATCCAAAACCGATAAGAAACGAATACAACACGAGGTTTTGGAAGAATCTCTGAGATTTGAATATCTTCGATATGAAGATTTGGTGAAGAGGACGTCTCTCTTGTTGAAGCGAGTCTTCTTGAGTTTCGTGGCTCTTTGTCATTATTTTCCGTATGTGGGACTGAAACTAACCTCAAGAACCGTGGGACGAACGAATATTATACAGTGGAGAACCAAGATTATTGAATTTTAAAGGACTTTTCGTCACTGGGTTTCTTTAAATATCTAATCTCACGGGCTTGCGATTTTGTTAGAAACATTGAATTGACTTATACAGGATTTTAGGGGTCGGGTTAATTCAATTGGTACACGAATTGGGTTTCAAATAAACACGTTAACTTCGATTGTGACATTAAGATGAAGTAATGCTTGGGTTAAGACTAGTAGTGTCACCCATCTGTTATATTTTTAAATTTTTTTATTACTTTCCTGAAATTTCAAAACAAACAAACACAAACGAAACAGATTTGTATTGTGCAATATCAGCTCATCAAGGTTCCGTTTCAACTCTCAAGCAAGGAGAAACAAACAGGGGAATGTGTTTGAAAGACAACTTCTCAGTTTCTAACATACAAATTTCTACACTCTCAAACTACTTAAGCAGATCAAACCAATGAATAATTAGCGTGTTTAACATCTCAAGACTCGGGGCCATTCTACAAAATCTGAGGGGAAGAAGCTTCACCTTGACACTCGCATGAAGAGAGTGACTGCTAATGCAAATGATAATGGTGTCTTCAGTAGAATGAGATGCTATAGATCAGTTTCCGCCTATGTTGTTTTTCAAAACCCGCAACAATGTCATCGATTGTATCTTCCCATGATTCATTCCCTTCAATCTCTTGACAGAGTTCCAAGGCAAGCCGGCCACCTATAGCTGCTTCTTCGTGGTTATCTTTAACCTCCAAGTTCATCACAAGTATGGTTTTCATAAGTGACTGTTCTCTGTTATTAAGATCTGCAGATTGGTGAAAAATGAGTCTTGACGAGAAAAAAAGATAATAAGACACAAGAATGTTTGTATTTCTTTCACAAAGCAAGAAAACCGACAGTTTTATCAAACCATGATTGCAATCGTTTTTGAGCTACCAAATACAGCGAGATAGAAAGCAATTCAAATTACAACTTACAAGAATTCACCCGGTAGAACTTTTGAGTTACACATGACTTATTAAGCTCTACGACTTCATCAATTCATATGTCAGCATCTAAACTAACTAGTACGACATAATTTACCCAATGAGAAGATTGTTTGGAAACACCACATGTAGAAGATCAAAGTCCCGATATTTCGTTTTGCTTCAAATGGGATAAGTGGCCACAGTTTTTCTTTCCAATATTATCAGAGTTTGTGATGATTATCTATGTAGTGAGCCGTCAGGACTCGGGATGAAGCAAAATTTGAAACAATGTATAATTGTGAAATGAGGAGGATTTAGATTACCTTCAAGGACTGAATCAAAGACCTTTTCTTCAAATGTCATAACGACATCAAACACACCATCACCAGCATTATCTTGCCATCTTTGTGGAGCAAGTTTCACTGATAAATTTCTCTTAAGCATCTGCAAAATACCATTTCGCTTGTAACTGATAAAACAGTTAAGGTATCAAAATCATGTCTATAAGAACTCCTACAACCCAATGAACATGATTCTAAGTACAAAACAATGCATCACAGGTTAGACAAAACATAGCCATAAGCAAGAAAACTTTGTATATGAACCAAAACACACTTTATAAACAATGTCTTAAAACAAAACAGGATTTAAATCAAACCCAGTAAACTAAGTGTGTTATAAGATGTAATCAATAAGAAATTAAGGAATCTGAATATCATAATAGCTGCTCCGAAAGAAAATTAGCGAATATGACAGCATTTGAAGGAGATTAACACTGGAGCTGAGACCAAGCAAACTTAGGGATTCGAAAAATCATGATCGGTATGCAACAAAACAAAGTAACAGTCACAGAAACGCGTTAAGAGGATACAGCTCAGGATCCTTGCGCCTAAGTTCATCAAACATCTGCTTGTAAGGAGTTCCAAAGTCGTAGACGTTAGGCTCTCTGAGAGATGGTCCAGGTAGTTTAACATGAGACCCAGTCCCGTACGAAGCAACGTCGAGACCTTGTCTCTTAAGGAGAGCGTGAGCTTCCATGCTCCTGTTCTGATTCGAAGAACAGACCATGGCGTACCGGAAACTCATCGCGTCGAACAAATCTGCGATTTTCCCGGCGACTCTGATCGACGGTTTACAGGTTTTTGTCGATTTTAGAGATGTAATGTGATGTTGTTCAAAAAAAAAAAAAAGAGATGTAATGTGATGTTATTGAAATGGGCTTGG
This sequence comes from Erysimum cheiranthoides, assembly GCA_011420285.2. Lineage (NCBI taxonomy): Eukaryota > Viridiplantae > Streptophyta > Magnoliopsida > Brassicales > Brassicaceae > Erysimum > Erysimum cheiranthoides. Next base: position 3,332,172 of record CM022179.2, on the reverse strand, counting down.
TCCTGTCCCTGGGCCGGGCTTAATCAACCGATCAAATATTGTTTTTTCTTTTTCCTTTTATTTACCTCACGAGTCACGACATATCATTAATACGAGATGGTCCAAGCGGAAAATTCTTATGAAGAAGATGTTTCCTTGTCCTTTTTGTCTGTATCGTCCAATCAAAAAGGTCCCTTGCTTTGACTTGACTTTCTGATTTTGTAACACTTGTTGGATTTGACTCCTTGCCTCTTTTTTTTTTTACTTTTGACCCACGCATGTTATAAGTTTTTTTAACCTTTTTCTTACCGTTTAACTAATCCTTTATTTTTTTGGTAATTTTACTAATCTTTTCATATCAGGTCGAAAGCAAAAAATGTTTTCAACAAAAAAGAAAAACAAATATGAATACGGAACTTTAATGTTACGCGTATTAGTTGTATGTCATCCATGCTGGGTCAATGACGTTGACTGACTCAACGACTTGTTGACGATTGCATTAAGGCGACGTCGTATAAGCCACTCCGCAAGTCCGCAACGACAAACTATGAAACAACTCACATCATAAACTGGATTTGAAAATAATATCCCACAAACCTTCTCTTCATCTTCAGTTCTTCACTCTGAGGGTAATAATACAAGCCACGTGTCGTTACAGGAGATGGTCCGCCGTCTTTTCGGTAGCTTGATGGCGCTGCTGAAGATGTGCGGTGGTCAGACCGCTTCCGCTGGAGAAGAATCAGCCGAAGACGATGGAGATCGTGGCATCTTCTACGATCTCCAAGAACTTGAAATTGCGACTGATTTCTTCTCCGAGAAGAATCGGCTCGGAACCGGCGGATTCGGCCCTGTGTACAAGGTAAACTCTAGAAATTTTTGTTTTCTTTTTTGGAAAAACGATCTTTATTCGATACGATATTGTGAAATAGGGATCAATGCCGAATGGTGAAGAAATAGCTGTCAAGAAACTATCGGTGAATTCGAGACAAGGGTCGAGAGAATTCACTAACGAGGTTAAGCTCTTGCTTAGGATTCAACATAAGAACTTGGTTTCGTTATTGGGTTGTTGCTTCCATGGCCCCGAGAAGATGCTGGTTTACGAGTATCTCCCTAACCGGAGTCTCGACTATTTTCTTTTCGGTACATCTCTTCATTTCAGTCTTTCTTATTCACGAATTGTCCTAACAAACCTCACCAAACTGTACCGAATCATCGGTTATGTTCTGTCTGATTCATTCACTTCGAACCGGTTTGGTTCAAAGTCTTAGAGATGGAGAATCGGTTTGGTTGGTTTAACTATGTATCTCTCTGTAATTTTTAGACAAAGTCAAACCCGGTTCGCTTGACTGGCGCCATCGATGGCGAATAATTATAGGCGTGGCGAGAGGACTGTTGTATCTACACGAAGAAGCTCCGATACGTATAATCCACAGAGATATAAAAGCCAGCAACATTCTTCTAGATAATGACTTGAATCCGAAAATCTCGGATTTCGGTTTGGCCCGGTTATTCCCAGGCGAGGGCACTCATACCAATACATTTAGAATCTCTGGTACTTAGTGAGTAGCTGAGTACACCTAATCACATTATAATCTCTATATCTGGAAAATAATTGAGAATGTTGTATAAGTAAAATTAAGAGGCTTATGTGAATGTTGTTGCAGTGGCTATATGGCTCCTGAATATGCGTTGCATGGGCTTTTATCGGTCAAATCAGATGTCTTTAGCTATGGAGTCTTGGTTTTGGAGATAGTTAGCGGAAGAAAGAACCAAAATCCTCGTCTTGGACCGGAAATGGGCGATCTCTTGAGCTATGTAAGTTGGAATCATAACGTTAATTTACCGGTTCGGTTTTGCACAACCTATACAGAGTAACGAATCAATTCAGTTTTGCCATTATAGTTCGGTTATTATCCTCATTATATTATGAGGAATTATGAATTTACAATTTAAAGTCAATTAGTCAAATGGCAATGATTTTTATATACTTGGCGTTGAATCATCTCCACTTACGTACAATGTGGGATATTCGAGAATGCCCTCTAGAAATGATGGCTCTTTTGTTTCGGACCGAATATCAATTTTTTGGATCACCTTATACATGTTTGTTTAACTCGGAACCAAAATCGGTATGATTCAATAACCGGAATTTATATTTGGTACAGGCCTGGAAAATGTACCAAGAAGGCAAAATTCTGGAATTGGTGGATCAATCTCTAGCAGGAGTATACAACCGCGACGAAGCAGCCACCTGTTTCCTTATAGGATTACTGTGTTGCCAGCAGATCACATCAAATAGACCGGATATGAACAAAGTTCATCTAATGTTGTCTAGCGATTCATTCGATTTGCCCAAACCGGGTCATCCTGGACTCCATGGTCGTAGAGGAGGCGGCTATACAAGTACCGGGACTGGTACAGGAGCAGGTTCAAGAATTTTTGGATTAACCGGGAGCGAACCAAACAGTTTTAAGAGAAGAAGAAGTAGTGGAGGAGGAGCATCCGGACAGAATAGCGTCGTTGAGGAGTACTCGAGGAACTCAATTTCCATATCTTCCTTTGCCGAAGGAAGATGAATATTAAATCAAAATATGTAAATGCACCTACGTGTGTATGTAAATAGAAGGCCCTAATATAGTAATATATAGAGACAAAGAGGGGTTCGTTTCATATTATACGTTTATGGATAATTATATATGAGATCTGAGCTTCGAAGTTTATTTCATTTCATTAACGTTTAATTTAATAACTTTTAGTTTGCATAATTGAGTCGGATTTAGTGGAGCTCTTTTAGGTTTTAAGCAATTACCTAGCAAAGATATATTTCTTTTAGTTGATATATATATCTTAAAAACAAAACAAAAAAGATTTCTATTAGGTATTATAATTTCAGCTTTCAAAGTTTCCATCTTAAAGAGTGGCACCAAGCTAATCACTGACAATATGACTTTTGTTTTCTTGATAAAAAGTAATTAATGACTGTAAGAACAAGGAAGTTTAGTTCACAAGCAAATATACAAGTTCGTACCTAACTTTTATCAGATTTTTCTCGTAAAACCAAAAACTAAGACATGTAGTCATATATATGTGATTTCCTTTTCTTGGCTGTGTTGTCTATTGATTTCTATTGGATGCATGCATATATTTGGCCCTAATGAAATTCAGATTGGGTTTAAAGCTTATGGTTTAGTTTATATTTCTTCAGAAATAACTCAATTACCAACCAGAAGAAAACTAAATGGGTTTACTGTTTCTATATGTTAAAAGTCCAATCCTGCCTATAAAATCTAAAAAAATGGTGTTTTAGGCTTCAAAGTATTGTTTTAGGCAATATTTTTCAGTAAAAATACGTTGAATTTTGCTCTTTTAGTTTCATGGACTCGAGTCCTCGTCTTCTTAGGTTTGCAAAACTTTTGAATTTTGTAAATAAAGTTATGTTTGTAAAAGAGGTTTTTTTCTTTTGTTTTTTTAGGCCCAGTGTTTTACTTGGTCGGCCTGGTATCTTACTATCTTATGTAGAGTTTGTGATGTAGCATACATCTTGTACACGGCTTCTATTAGTAATGGGCCTAACTCAACACCTAAAAGCTAGCTTAAGAGTAGAGGTTTGCCTCACACTATATATCTTGCCCAAGGATTTTATTTCTTTTCGATGTGGGATATTCTAACACACCCCCTCACGCTGAGCGTGAAGTTTGTGGGACTGAACATCCACGGGTGGTAGCCCACTATCGAGAAAGTTTGGACCTAAGCTCTGATACCATATTAGTTATGGGCCTAACTCAACACCCAAAAGCTAGCTCAAGAGTGGAGGTTTGCCTCACACTATATATCTTGCCCAAGGATTTTATTTCTTTCCGATGTGTGATATTCTAACAGCTTCTGATTTCTTCAGTTATGTTGGATTTAATTTTGGCTTTCTTTCTTTAAATTGGCTTTGGCTTATTTGTTTCAGTTATGATTTAAATCAACGTAGATTCATATTTTGAATTTTGAATTTGTTGCTATTTTAGTTTAACGCTATTAATTAGGAATAAGACTCGTTCAAAAGCTAATTATAATATGGCCTGATTCAAGAATTCTTTGAAATTTAACAAGTTTTAAAAGATTAGCAAACAAGTATTCAAGAGAGTTGACCATTTATGCTTGTTATCAATACTTCTGATGTGTCAATTTTTGTTAACTAAGCAATGCTCAAAGTCAAAACAACAAGTTATAGATTGAGTCTTGAATGCATATGTAATTGCATGTGATTTGAGCCTATAGATAATGGGTACAGTGATAGGCTCGGTCAATTAATTTGCTTACATCTTGATAGGAACCTAACTCCATATTAAAAATACAAAAAGAAAAACGTGTTTGATCAGCAGTCACAAGAAACCAAACCTAGCTAGTTAGAAATTGGAACTTACATTGATTAGAGTCCGCCCTTTAAAATTTCATTTTCAATTTAGACCTAAGTTATATAAATTTAATAAAACATGTGTTATATAGGTTTTTTTTTTTTAAAAAAAAACTTATATTAAATAAAAGGTTTATGGATGTGTTATATAGGTTAAATCTTCGTAAAGAGATATATCTTAAATAGCTAACATCTAAAAACTCCACCTTACTCTAAGAATCATGTTGTACATGTCTTGTCGACGTGAGATGATTTTATTACATTTAGTATCTTCATCATATGAATCAATAGGTTCGACGAATTATTTTAGCTTGTAGCATCGCAGGAGCATCATACGAAAATATTTTTTTATTTAACATAAATAGGTAATACTATTTCACTATTCAAACTAGTGAATATCATCAATCAAAACTATTCTTGAATAATTCTTACCACAACTTTTGTATTTTTCTTCACCACAATGTTTAATGTAAATTGTTCGTTCTTCACAGTATATTAGGGAAATTAAGAAGAATGAAAACATGCATACTTTGATGAGATGTTAAGTTCTTCCCCCTTGAGAATTAATGAAGAAGTTGCTTAAACAGTGCTTATGACTACTGTCCCACTACCTAACCGTGACCCACTTTCTCTATTTGGATATATCTCCTGATAAATTATGCGGGCCCCACTCCAATACAAAAATCCCATAACTCTCACTTTCATTGGCCCTCCCTTTTTTTTTCTTTCTCTTGGGTTTTTTTTAAGACCCAATTTTATTACAATTAAAATAAATAAAAATAAAAGAAAAAAACAGTGTCTGTATATAAAAACGGAATCACTGGCTCGAAAACAGCCACTCTCCTCTTTACTTTTTTCCCACTTTCAAAAAAAAAAGAAAAATTGAAATTGGAACTCAATATATAATGGCGAATCTCTCTTCTGATTTTCAGACATTCACAATGGATGATCCCATAACACAACTAGCAGAACTCAACAACACTCTTCATCAATTCCAATCATTTCCTCCTTTCTCTTCTTCCCTCGACTCTCTTTTCTTTCATCATCAAATACCAGATCATCATTTTCTCGGAAAATCTCCTGATACTAATTTTCATCATCATCAAGCGATCTTCCACCCTTCTAATATTCACAACAACGACGAGTCTTCTTCAAGGTTCGATACTAAGAAGAGAAAAACATTTATGGCGGCTGTGTCTACGTCGGAGAACAGTGTCTCTGATCAAACTCTCTCTACTTCTTCTCCTCAAGTTTCCCTAAATGGAAATGTTTTGACCAAAAATGTATGTCATTAACCTCGAAACCCTATTTTCACATCTACAAACTCTCAATTTCAGTTATTCTAACTATTTGTATTATTAAAATCACAGAGTCCTTCGAAGAGAGGGAAGAGGTCGAAGAATAGAGAAGAAGAGAAAGAGAGAGAAGTTGTTCATGTTAGAGCCAGAAGAGGCCAAGCCACTGATAGCCACAGCATAGCAGAACGGGTAAAATTGATCATCGAATTAAAAGTATATATATGTTAGTTTCGAAATTATTAATCGTAAATATTTTAATATTAAATGATCAGGTTCGGCGAGGGAAAATTAATGAGAGATTGAGATGCTTGCAAGATATAGTCCCCGGATGTTATAAGGTGATTACTCATGTGAAAATGGAATCAAATTAGTTTGTTTATCACTATAAGAATATATATTTTTTTAGGTTTCTTTTACTAAATATATATATTTGGTGATGCAGACGATGGGAATGGCTACTATGCTGGACGAGATTATTAATTACGTCCAGTCCTTACAAAATCAAGTTGAGGTATAATTAATAATTATATTTTCTCTGAAATTATAGATAGATGATCTAACAAATTTCATTTGTTTCAATAATTACTGATTTTGCCTTTTTCTTTATGTGAATTCAGTTTTTATCTATGAAGCTTACAGCAGCAAGTTCGTATTATGACTTTAACTCAGAGACTGATGATGTGGAATCCATGCAGGTACAGCAATACATAATCTTTAATAACTTTACTTAAAATATTTTAATAAAAAAACTTCTTGATGATTTATTTCTTAATTTCATTGTAGTTTCATGGCATGTGATTAGTTATATGTTTAAAATATCGATTTTAACTGGAATATTAATTTCTGCAGAAGGCAAAGGCACGTGAGGCAGTGGAGATGGGGCAAGGGAGGGATGGGAATTCTGTCTTCCATTCATCATCATGGACCCTTTGACTATTTTGTTTTTTGCTTTCCTTTTTTGTCTTTCTAATTTTCGCTTTTTTTGGATAAAAAAAATACTATTAAGATTAATTTCAAGAATCTCGATGCCATATGATATGTATACGTGTGTAATTTCGACATTACAAATATACTGCCTAGAGATTGCAATTCATGAACTAGATCGAACAGTGACAAATGTTTCATACACATCTTTAACCATTACAAATTTTCGGAATTGTGGTTAGACCTCGGAACGGAGTGAGAATACACGAGTATCATCGAAAAAGGTTTCGGAACCACAATGAACTATATATCAATTTTTAATCTAGCGTTTAAAGAGCTATACTATATATTAATAATATACGCCAAAACACAAAGAACCTCTTCAATTTTTTATTTTTTTAAGACAATTTGAAAACAAAAATTTCAAATCAGCCACAGCTGGGAAAGCCTGGAACGTCCAAAACAATAGTCATCAAATCTCAGTTTTTTTTTTTTTTTTTTGATAGGAATGTGAATATCATTTAAAATGAATGTGAGGTTTTACAAAAAAGCTTAACCATACTATGTAAACTTGCCAAAAAAGAAATAAAAAACAAGATTACAACTGAAATGTTGAGTGTCAATCAACAATACTATCTGATCCATCTACTCATTAGATTTCGGAAGAGCTTCCTGGACCTGCGAGCAGAGATTGTATTTCTTACCTCCCTGTCTATATCCTTGAAAACAATCAGAGGAGTAAGAGAGATGTGGTTATGCAGCAGATTATTTCTTTGCTTCCAAATATGATAAACTGCTACCTGTGCGACGATCTTGCGGAGCAGCCTCGGAGCCGTCTCAGATTTCAAGCTTGTCCAAGCAAGAAGAGAGGGCCATGTATAGAATAAGTAAGGCGGTAAGTGAAGCCTTTCTTGAATTAGATTCCAGATTTGTTCACTGAAAGCACAACGCAGAAACAGGTGATCCCGGGTTTCTTCAAACACAGAGCAAAGACAACAGAGAGGCGAAATTTGGATCCCCCATGAAGCCAGCCGGGACCTTGTTGGCAGTCTATTAAGCTGGGCCACCCACATGTTAAATGCATTCCTTGGAGTGGCTCCCTTAAACCACACAGATGATGCCCATTGCTTTACCGTAGCTTTAGGTCTGAGTTCTTCCCAAGTTTGCGAAGCTGGAAATCGCTCAAATCTGTTGCCTCCAACAACCCAACTATAGGTATCGTTTGCATGAGTACCTTGGGGTGTGGGCATAGCCGATAGAAAAGCATGAAGAGAGGCAGCATTTGCGGAGCTCGGCGTCGCCACTGTCCATTCATAATCTGCACATGCCGCGGCAACAGAATGGTGAGCCGGGATTCCAAAATCTGCAGGGCCATCTTCACCAATAAACTTTATTAATTTGCCAAAAGGTGTCCAATTGTCAAACCATAAGCTTGCGGTGAGGCCGTTTCTGACCTGACATTCCACAAACTTCTCAGCAATATCTTGGAGCTTAAGAAGAGAATTCCATGTCCAAGAGTCACGGGCAGAGACAGATAGGGACCAAAAGCTTTTACCTCTAAGGTGATGGTGGTTGTGCCAGGCTACCCAGAGAGATCCACTTCCAGAGAACAGAAGCCAGATCAATTTTAAGCATAAAGTAATGTTCCATAAGCCCATTCTTCTGAGACCCAATCCCCCTTCAGATTTTGGAAAGCATACATCCGCCCAACCCACTTTGGCTCCAGAGTGTTTATCAATAGAGCCTGACCATAAAAATCTAGCACATAGGGATTCCATCTTTCTTATGCAAGCCTTAGGGAGAATGAATGTAGAGCACCAGAAGTTGACTAAACCGTAGATGACAGATTTAATCAATTGAAGTCTTCCCGCAAAGGATAGGGAGGAGACAGCCCATGACTTGAATTTCTGGATCATCTTGTCAAGAAGAGGAGAGTACTCAGAGACACGTAACTTTCTGCTCATGAGTGGCAGTCCCAAATATCTTATGGGAAGGGAACCATTAGAGAATCCCAAACCGGCAATTGCTGCGGATTCGCCAGGTTCCAATCCTGAAGTAAAAAGTTGCGTCTTGCCACAGTTCATGTGCAGACCCGACCAGCTAGCAAAGAGATCCATGGTTTCAGAGATGGCATGTAGCGAGGAAGATGAGCCATCAAAGAAGACCATGACATCATCAGCAAACATCAAGTGAGAAATGTCAAGTGCTTCGGTTTTTGGGTGGTACTTGATGAAACCAGCAGCAAAAGATGACCTCATTAGCTTGCTGAAAACTTCCATTGCTAAAACAAACAGATAGGGAGAGATTGGGTCCCCTTGCCTCAGTCCCCTGAAGTTTGACCATTGACGGAGACCGAGAAATGTGGTGTGGAGATGCACATTCTTATCCAGCCTATGAATCTCTCCGGGAAGTTGAGGGCTTTCATTGTAGCCAGAATGAATTCCCACTTAACTGAGTCAAAAGCCTTGCGCAGATCAACTTTTAGCATGCCCTTAGGTCCAGAATTTTTCCTGCCATACCCGGATACTAACTCAGTCACAAGCAACACATTTTCAGCAAGAAGACGGCCAGGAAGAAAGGCAGACTGAGAGGTAGAAATCACTGATGGAAGAAGAGTCAGAAGTCTCCCTGCCAATAGCTTGGAAATAACTTTGTAAATCGTATTACACAAAGAGATTGGCCTGAAATCAGTTATTGAGGAAGCATTGGGGATTTTAGGAATAAGAACAATATTTGTAGCATTCCATTGCTTCAACATTTGCCCGGAAGTGAAGAATTCCTGAACTGCTTCTATCACCTCAGCTCCAACAATATTCCAGCAGCTTTTAAAGAATTCTGCGGAGTATCCATCCGGACCTGCTGTTTTGTTTCTAGGAAGAGAAAACATTGCAGCCTTTATCTATTCTCCCGTGAAATTTTTTTCCAAGTCTTTCTGTTGAGAAAGAGAGCATCGGAAGTCCAGCAAATTTGAGAGATCTGCTGCATCAAACTGTGGCTGCTCGTTTGGGCCTCCAAGCAACTTAGAATAGAAGTCAACGCAATGGGCTTGAATGTCTTGTTGAGCTTCAAATCTGGTTCCATCGGTGTCAATGAGAAAATGAATATGGTTTATAGCTTCTCTGACTTTTGTAATCCGATGAAAGTAGGATGTATTCAAATCTCCATCACGAAGCCATGTAACTCTTGATCTTTGCAGAAAAAATGCCTCCTCGGCCCTGACAAGCAGTTGCCATTTTGCGTTTGTCGTTCTCTCTAGAGAGGCTAAGTGTGGATTGGGGTTAATGAGAAGCTGGTGCTGCAGATGAAGCACCTCAGAATGAGCCTCTTTAACCCTTTTCTCAAGATCAGAGTAGTTTTCCTTACTAAACCGGCGAATGTGCTGCTTCAGATATTTAAGCTTCTTGCAAATTCTAAACATCGCAGAGCCCACTACATTAAAGCTGAACCAATGTTGAGAAACCAGTGTGATGAGAGATGGATTCTGAAGGTGAAAATTCTGGAATTTGAATGCTTTTCTTTGTCTCTGAGACGAAGGATTAAGCGTAATAGAGCATGAAGCGTGATCAGAGAAGTCTGGCTCTCCAAAGAAAGCAAAAGACCTAGGAAACATCAGCAACCAATTCTCATTTACCAAGACCCTATCAATCTTCTTTGCTATGGGAGAGGCAGTTCTCTTATTCCACCAAGTGAAACTGCAACCTCTGTAAGTAAGGTCTGAGAGGTCTGAAGCTAGAAGGCAATCCCGAAAAAGTCTAGTAGGCAGATCCACATTGAGATTTAGGGGACATGAGTGATCTGTAGGATTTAGAGTTTGATTAAAATCGCCAAGAACTGATCAAGGCTTTCCCACAACACTGTTATGGTTGGAGAGAAGGCTGATCTCATCCCACAGAGCTCTTCTAATTGAATCTTCATTCGCTGCGTAAACAAAAGAGATAACGATGTTTGACTGTGAGTTTGGCAAGAGAACATCACAAGTCACCATCTGCAGAGACTTGGAAATTATTGACACCTTGACACTAGGATGCCACAAAATCCAAATCCTTCCCAAATCTGAGAAAGCATAGTTATCTTCAAAAAACCAGCCCGGTGCAGTAGCAGTTAGAAACTTCTTCTGCTTAGGCTGCTTCACATGAGTCTCCAAGAGACTTCCAAAAAGCGGCTGGTTAAGCTTAAACCAATTCCTAAAACTGCGCCTATGATCCGATTTATTAAAACCTCTCACATTCCAGCAAAAAATGTCTTTACACATTGATTAATGTCGTTTGGGGCCCTTGCCCCGAGCTTTTCTTTGTTGTCTCGGTGAGAACATTTTCAAAAGCTGAGAAACATCAACATCAGGATCAACTCCATCCTCTATGGAGAGGACATCTGACGAGTCTGTAGAGATACTAGTCCCATCAGATTGCTTTTGCGCAGCCTGAATCTGTTCCAGCCTAATATCAACAGAGAAAGCCTTCTCGGCAGTGTTAGAAGTTGAAGCTTCTCCTCCTCTAGCAGCTGCGTTAGACTTCATGTTCTTACCCCGTGGTTTGACCTGAACCCATTGCATCGATGCTGCAACATCCTCTTTAGAGACTATCTCTTTTTCTTTCCCTTTTGTAGGGAATGTCTCCTTCTCAACATCCTCTTTAGAGACTGCTTAAGATCGTGACCCACTTCCTTGCAAAAGGAACAGATAGGTGGCATCCATGGGCTAGATACAAGAACCCTGCAAATATCACCAGACTGAAAACGCACATTCACAGCCTCTGGAAGTGGTTTCCTTGGATCAATAATAGTAAGCACTTTAGCCACTTCCAGGTTCGACAAGTTAGCTGTGGAAGGGTGGACACCTTTAGGCTCACCAACCAAACCTGCAATGAACTCAAAGCTATCTTCATTGTAAAATTGGTGGGGAACGTTTCTTAGTTCAAGCCAAATGGGAGCTGATGTTAACTCGGGCTTCTCAGGAGTCAGTCCCGGCTGCCACTTAGCTACAAACATAGTCTGGCCTTCAAACTGCCACAAGCCTTGAGTTAACACTCGATTCCTGGTTGATGTGTTTGGAATGCGAAACAGAAAAGCATTCCCCTCCATTTTTGTCACTGAGATGTCTCTATGGTAACGGCTCCATATGCCATTGGCAATCGCGTGAACGGTGCCCTGAGCAGGTGGATCCGAGTAGAACTGACCTATGATGAAACAGTCCCAGGCTTTCATGTTCTTCTCAATGACAGAGTTAGGAATCTCAACGCAGGCTTCACCCGATGGGAGGGTAAAGGCTGTACCTTTCTTCTTTAGAGGCCTGGAAAAGCCTTTGAAGAGACCTGCCCATGGGGCATCGTTGATTATCACCGGAGTGATTGGGGTTACTGGGTCCGCAGCTTTCGCCGCTTTCGCAGAGGTGTCTGTAGTCGCTGGGTCGATTTGAGAGTTGACCAGCTCTGCAGACGAAGGAGAAATGGCCTTGCTTAACTCGGGAGTCGAAGCTTGGGCATTAGACGCCGGAAGCACATCAGTAGCAACCTGGGTTGGTGCCGGAGAGTGGGAACCGGAGTAGGAATCGGACGGCGGAAGAGTCGGCGACGAGTCGCTGTCAGATCCAGCGGATTTAGGGATTGAAATTGGACTGATTGGGGCCGCTCGAGGCGGAGATTTCTTTGAAGAGGGCTTTTTCTTCCTCATGAGGAGAGGAGGGCCTGACGGAAGAAGACGGACGGCGCTCCGACGGCGTGGCCGACGCCGGAGAAGATGAGTAAGCGCAGTCACCTTATCGTTCTTTAGAGAGAAGGATAAGGTTTTAATGGTTTATAATTTACCTCTACTCAAATCTCAGTTTTAAGAAAAAGGAAAAGAATATTTAAAAGAACATTTACAACAATAGAGATAAAAAATGGCATCAGCAGCTTTGATTGGGGTCAAATAAAGACAAGCAAAGATGATAAACTCGAACAACAACTGGATTTGGACATCAGGAGCAGTGGGCGAAAATGACAAAACTATCCTTCACTTGTTACTATCGAAAGAAAGAAGACATAATGATGTATGTCTCCGAAACAAAACACAACGACAGAGAGAGGTTTTATGCAATTTGTGGAAGAATGTGGATTGTGGATTTCGAAAGGACGTGTTTAATCCTGGAGCAACCAAAGATATTTCTTCCTTTTTTCGTCGAGTATGTACTTATCTAATATCTAAATTAACATAGCTTTTAATTTCCTTTTATTGTATAAATAATTTCATGATTGACAGTTCATTGTTCATAGAATCTGATGGATGTTCCCTACTCATCATAAACATGATTGGGAATAACATTTGTGAAATTCTAAATATCTAGATTTCTTTTAGCATATAATATATTAGTTTGTATTAGTTCTCGTCCTGTCATAATCTAAATTTAAATTCAGAAATATACGTGAATAAATTATAAACAATATTCTTTTAGAGTAGTATACGGTAATATCGTGTATGATATTTTCTTAATTAATAATTTTTATTATATTTAATTTTAAATAAAAAAATAGATAAAATGTTAATAGTAAAAAGAAGACTATGACATTAATAAAAAAAAGTTAGGTGTTGGTCAGGCGTTTTTTTCATACATATTTTTTATGTGGACACAAAATGAAAAACAAAAATTATTTATTATTAAATAAAATAATCTGGATATAAATTTAAATTAGTGAGAATTTAGATGATATAAACCGATAATAATTATGAATACATATAAAGATACACACATTGCTTCATGGAGGATATATATTATTTAGTTGAAAATTAAATTCCTTTCTTCCCAGTTGGATAAGTACTCATAAATGGTTAAAATTATAAGAGAAAACTCTAAAAGGTGGTGGAGTCCATGGCATGTGTTGCTCTCAAAATGGTTGTGCCTTAGCCTAGGGCTTTAAAGATGAAATACTGGTTATTTTGAAAATTAATTAGTCGAAAGCAGAAGATAAAATTTAAACATAAATAATTCCAAGGAAAAAGAAAAAGAGAGAATAGATGCAATGCATGCATCCATGAAACTAGGAAATACAGCTTGAAATGGACCATTGCTTGCCCTAAAGAAGATGGAAAATATGTGGGGCTTTCTAATCTTCTTGCATATAGTTTTAAATAAAAATAAAATTAGAAATGCCTAATTTTGAATAGTGCAATAGCATAGTGGTTGATTGTTTCTAGTTCTACCGGGATACTACTTTTATTACAACGTTGTCTTTTGAAAAAGATGATTTACATTTTGAAAATGGCACGCATATATAAAAAAGAATCCAAACTGTGTAACTATATATATAAGTTTAGAGGTTTTCATGATTAAAAGTTGGAACAAACGTTTAATACATTAATCAAATATAAAAAATATAATTCAGTATAATGTTGAAGAGGATAGTTTTGGGAAACAAATAAATATTTGGGATTTTACCAAAAAAAAATAATAATAAATAAATATTTGGGACCAACAAGTATTCTATTAATAGATTTGGTGATCACATTATTTGGTGGCAGAGAACAAAAATGGGCAAGTTCAAGGATCCAAAAACATTGTGGGAACCACCAACCACCAAAATTTTGGAAGTGGCTCATTTTGAATGCGGAGGAGTTGTTAGCTCCTCAAATCAAATCTCTCAAGTCTTAGGTGTTAAGAGTTAAGACTCTTTAAGTCTTAACCCACAAAATCTTCATTTCCACTTTAAGTCTTAACCCACAAAATCTTCATTTCCACTTTAAGTAATCTTAATACTTTCCAAATATTTTATTTATCTACTAAAACAATTGTAATAACGGTACGTACAACACCAAAATATGCTTCCATACTACAATTTTTGGATAAAGCAAAATTTGTTATAATACATCATATTGGACTTATAACCGGGCCCAATAAGCCCATCAGGGTTATTCATTTTGTATCCCAATGTACTCCTATATATATATTCCCAAGAGGATCAATAAAAGAATCAGTTCCACAACACGTTATCAGCACTTTTGCTCTGAAGAGAAATTTTTGTCAAAAACCCTAGCCACCATCTAGGCAAAATAAAAACCAGATCTAGATCTCAAATTGATCCGTCCCTATTGCCGTCGATGGCATCTCCGATCTAACCATCTTTATTGTCAACAAGATAAGTAATTTCGTTCTTTATAATCGATTGACTTATTATTACTGTTTACTGCTTTTGATCGACACATACTAATAATTGTCGATCTATATACCACCATACGTTTGATTCGTTTCCTCTCTCAAACCAAAGAGGTTAATTATTAAACTTATTATTTTATTCCTTATCTTTGGTTTGAATTCTGTGGCTAATGATTTATTGTTAGATGCTTTGTTATATATTTGTTTATTGAACGATGCATAATTTGCTCCCAAATTGAATCGATATGATAATTATAGTTCTAGTGTTTTGTTCGATTAATCCATTAATTTAATTGAAAGCATGAGCATTAATTTATTGTTTATTGTATTACCAAATATCATGTCTAGCAATGGTTAATTGATCGATTGTTGTTCTCTTTGTATTGGTATAGAAATTATCAGCACATCTTTAATTGTTGGTGACTTCATAAAAGAGATATCCGCCAAAATACATCGTCGACACCGTCTCCGATCCGTTTTCAACAAGTCTCTGGTCTCCGATCAATTTTTCCCATCGAGATAAGTACCATTTCATATACATGCGTTATGAAATAAAATTGTGCATAATTTAATAATTAGTCAAGCTATGATTATTTGAAACCATATTAGCGGCTCAACCGCATAATCGAAACCCTAAACGTATGCTCTAATAGTTGTTTCAAATCGCGATCTTAAAACCAAAACAAAAAAAAAAATCGTGAAATCCTAATAACTATTGCGGCTCAACCGCATGTTTTGTTTCACGATATAACGCGGCTCAAAACGCTCGACGTTTCGCGGCTAAACCGCACGTCGAAACCCTAACGCATCCAATATGCAATCGCGGCTCATATCACACGTGAAACCCTAAAAACGTTTTGCGTTTTAAAACCGAAAAATTCAAATCGTTTTCATCATCGAAACACAAACCCTAAAACCGATTGAAACCCTAGTGGCTCAACCGCTTATTTTTGTAAAATCGCGGCTCAACCGCTTCTATGTCCAAATCGCAAATCCCTAACCGTTTTCTATCTCGAATCGTGTTTTCTCCCTAAACCGGAAATCATTCTCGGTTAACTCCTAAATTCGAATATCAATTCGGTTTATCGGTTAAACCGATTATCAATTAGAACATATATTAATTTGGTTCATCATTTAAACCGACTCAAAATCAATTTACTTTCGGTTAACTAATAAATCGGATCTCAATCCGGTTAACATAAATTTAAACCAAAAATCGTTTTGGTTATATATCTAAACCGATTATCAAACCGGTTCTGAAAATAATAAATGACCCGGAATGAAAACTTTCCTAAAATAGAAAGTTTCCCGAAATCAAAACTTTCCTCATTTAGAAAGTTTCCCAAATTAGAAACTTTCATCAAATATATAGTTTCCTCAAATATATAGTTTCCTCAAATAGAAACTTGCCTAAAATAGAAAGTTTTCCAAAATCGAAAATTTTATTACATTCATATGAAATCAATTTCAAACATTCAGAAAGTCGAGTTCGAGGCCCTCAAGGTCTCTAGTGAAAACTATCTCGAATGGGCCCTGGACACCAGAATTTTCCTCAATTCAAAGGGACTGGTGAGTGTATCCAAGCGGATAACACCAAATCTGATAAAGACCGGTCCCAGGCGATATTTCATATCCGCCATCATTTGGCCGCGAGCCTCAAACAGCAATATCTCACTCTTGAGAACCCACTCGAACTTTGGGTGGCCCTGAAAAAAACTGTATGATCACCGGAAAATGGTTCTCTTGCCACAAGCCAAGTTTGACTGGAAGGAACTCTGATTCTAAGATTACAAATCTGTGGATGACTACAACTCCGAACTCTTTCGGATAGTTTCAATCATGAAACTATGTGGTGAAGAGGTGTTTGATAATGATCTCCTCGAGAAAACATTATCCACCTTCCATACTCAAAATATTGTGCTTCAGCAACAATATCGAGCAATGAAACATACATTGTACGAAGATTTGTTATCTTGTTTGCTCTTGGCCGAGAAAAACAATGAGCTGTTAATGAGGAACAGTGCCAGAGGCCTCTGGGATCGGCTCTAGTACCAGATTCCCGAAAAGAATCCTACTATATCCAGCAAGATAGATCCTCCAATCGTGGCCGTGGACGTAGAAAATATGGACGCAGAAATGGATGTGGCAACCGACATAACCTCGGTTATGGTTCCGGTAAGGGCCGTGATATCTCTAAACAAAACCGCCCTGCCCACCCAACCAATCAGTCTGCCTGCACCAGATGCGGAATGTTAAATCACTGAACAAAGAACTGTTGTACTCCCAAATTTGTATCAGAAACATGGAAAGCACCTGCTGAAGCTAACATAGCCCAGCAAGTTGATGCTGACGACACCACCACCGAGCCGACCGATCCCATGGACTACGAGATCTCAGATCTCCTCGATTGATTCTATCATCTGAACACTTGCTTATTTTTATTTTTGTGACCATGTGTTGTTATCAAACGGCACACATCTGGACATTCCAGATGTATTATACTCACCCAGCTCAAAAAGAAATCTTTTGAGTTTTAAAGATATCAGACTTAATGGTTTCCACATAGAAACCCAGGGTGAAGGGAACAAAGAATCCCTATTGATCACTAAGATCACACTTAGCCATAAATAAGTCCTCGAGACTATACCCGCATTATCTACTGGCCTTTACTATGCTAAGGTCAGTATGATTGAGGCTAATAATGCTCTCATAGCCCGATTTCAAGACTACACTATCTGGCACGACCGGCTTGGTCATTCCGGTACGACCATGATGCGTAAATTAATCCAAAATTCTCAAGGACACTTCCTTCGAGAAAACCGAGTCTTCCCTCAGCACCTCATGTGCACAGCTTGCTCCCAAGGGAAGTTAATCACTCGGCCTTCACCAGTAAAAGTATCTAAAGAGACATTACATTTTCTGGAAAGAATCCAAGGAGACATCTGTGGTCCCATTCACCCACCTTCTAGGACATTCCGGTACTTTATGGTACTCATAGACGCTTCGACCCGTTGGTCGTATGTCTGCCTATTGTCTTCTAGGAACCAAGCTTTTGCTAGGTTGTTGGCTTAAATCATCAGATTACGAGCCCATTTTCCAGACTTTCCACTACAGACTATACGTCTTGACAATGCTGGTGAATTTACTTCCCAAGCGTTTAATGATTACTGTATGGCCATGGGGGTAACCGTTGAACATCCTATGGCACATGTCCATACTCAGAATGGACTTGCTGAATCATTCATTAAACGAATACAATGGATTGCTCGACCATTACTCATGAGGTCGAAGCTCCCGGTCTCAGCTTGGGGACATGCAGTATTACATGCTGCTGAACTAATACGCATCCGACCATCTAGTGAGCATAAACATTTCCCATCCCAGTTATTTCAGGGTCATGAGCCAGACATCTCCCATCTTAAAACATTTGGGTGCTCAGTCTATGTACCCATTGCTCCACCACATAGAACCAAGATGGGACCTCAAAGGGGATGGGAATATACATTGAAAATGATTCTCCCACCATCATTAAGTATCTCGAGCCAAATGCCAGATACAAGGATTGTCATCTCAATAAATTCGTTTTATCTCGAGTCAAAGGCCAGATACAAGGATTGTCATCTCAATAAATCCGTTTTATCTCGAGCCAAAGGCCAGATACAAGGATTGTCATCTCAATAAATCCGTTTTCCCAACACTTGGTGGAGAGATTAACAAGCTGGTCAAAGAGCTATCATGGAATCAAACATCCTTAACATGGCAAGATCCTCGGACTCCATTAGAGATCCAAAAGATTATACACTATCAAAAGCTAGCTAATCAATTGCCAAATTCCTTTGCTGACCCGAACAAAGTAATCAAATCGTACATACCAGCTTGTAATGCACCAGTACAAATCACTGTCCCAACGGGACAAGTTCAAGTTGCTACAGAGTCTGCATCACGAAATAAACGTGGCAGACCTCTAGGTTCCAAAGATAAGAATCCACGGAAATCAAAGAAAGGTGCAATAGTTGGAACCGGGATTCCCAATATAACAGACATAGCGCGCGCTCAGACTCACTCTAATGAACCATAAGAAGAGGTTCGGGACGCCGAATCTCTAGGTTCTGACGAGATCAATAACGATGAGATCTCTATCAATTACACAATGTCTGGAACCCAATGGAACGGAAAATAAGTCGACTTAAATGCACTCTTTGCATATAAAGTAGCACTTGATATTGCGCTCACGCAAGAGGATCTAGAACCCACGTCTATCACACAATGTACACAAAGAACAAACTGGCTAAAATGGAAAGAAGCCATAAACGTGGAGTTAAAGAGTCTCAAACTCAGAAACGTGTTTGGTCCGATCATCCGGACCCCATCACACATCAAACCAGTGGGCCATAAATAGGTCTTTGTGCGTAAGAGAAACAAACTCAATGAAATCATTCGTTATATAGCACGGCTTGTAGCACAAGGATTCTCACAGAGACCTGGAATCGATTATGAGGAGACTTATTCTCCAGTGGTGGATGCAACAACATTTCGATTCCTCATAAGTCTGGCCATAAGAGAAAATCTAGATTTGCGGTTAATGGATGTTGTCACCGCATATCTCTATGGGCCCCTGGACAATGAAAAATACATGAGACTACCAGATGGCATAGAGCTCAAAGATAAAAATGCATCTCGAGATTAGTACTGCATCAGGCTGAACAAATCCTTGTATGGACTAAAACAAAGTGGGCGTATGTGATATAATCGCCTCAGCGAATATCTCATCAGAGAAGGATACAAAAACGACCCCATCAATCCATGCATCTTCATCAAGAAGTACTCAAACAAAGGATTTGTAATCATAGCAGTATACATGGATGATCTAAACATCCTCGGAACATCTGGTGAGATCTCCCAAACAGTCAACTGCTTGAAAGCAGAATTCAAAATGAAAGACCTAGGCAAAACAAAATTCTGTTTGGGGTTACAACTTGAGTACATCAAAGGAGGAATCCTTGTGCATCAATCGGCTTATAATGAAAAGGTACTCAAACGATTTAATATGGACCAGGCCCACCCATTGACCAGCCTAATGGTAGTTAGGAGCCTAAACGATGACCCTCTTGGTCCTAAGAAGGATGATGAAGAAATCCTTGGTCCTGAAAAGCCATTCCTCAGTGCTGTAGGAGCGTTAATGTACCTGGCTAGTCACACTAGACCAGACATATGCTTTGCCGTGAACCTCCTAGCTCGTTTCAGCTCATGTCCAACTCAAAGGCACTGGAACGGTATCAAACATCTCCTAAGATACCCTCAAGGTACTCAAGACTTAGGATTGTTTTACACTAACCACAACAAGGATGGACTAGTTGGTTTTGCTAATGCAGGATATCTATCAGATCCGCACACTGCCAAGTCTCAAACTGGTTATGTATTCACGCATGGAGGAACAGCCATCTCTTTAAGATCGATGAAGCAGACACTCACTGCCACTTCATCAAACCATGTTGAAATCCTAGCCATTCACGAAGCTAGCAGCGATCTATGACCCAGCACATCCGGTCATCCTGTGGTATGGACAAAGACAAGGAGCCTACGGTGATGTATGAAGACAATGCGGCATGTATTGCTCAACTCAAGGAAGGTTATATCACAGGAGATCGGACGAAGCACATCCTCCCGAAATTCTTCTCAACCTCAGATTGGCAGAAAGATGGTACGATCAGCGTTCAACAGGTCCGATCAAACGAGAACTCCGCCGACCTTTTCACCAAATCATTGCCCGCTTCAACACTCCAGAGGCTCATCCAACAAATAGGAATGCGTAGACTTAGAGATCTACAGTGATGATCTAATCAGGGGGAGTAATGCGTGTTGTACTCTTTTTCCTTCACCGTGGTTTTTCCCACTGGATTTTCCTGGTAAGGTTTTAATGAGGCAACATTCCCCAGCGCATTATCGAGATCCCGATTGACCATCAGGTCCGGTTACTCCGTCCAAGGGGGAGTGTTATAATACATCATATTGGACTTATAACCGGGCCCAATAAGCCCATCAGGGTTATTCATTTTGTATCCCAATGTACTCCTATATATATATTCCCAAGAGGATCAATAAAAGAATCAGTTCCACAACAAAATTTTTATTTTTCTCAGACAATGTTAGTACACCTAACGCGATAAATACCTATTTTTCACTGAATTAAAAACATGTATTATGCCATTACACTTTTTCTAATTTAAATGATATATTTTTTCTTAGTATTACACGGAAAGTTAAACAAACAGTTTGAAACTTAAAAGTCTGCAAAACAACTGTAAGACTTCGAAACTGTGAAAGTAAGAAGAAAAATTGTTACCCAACATTAAATCTAAGAGAACACATAAATTTTCGAGGGGGATATGACCAAAGTATTAGGTTACACCTTGAACTTGGAAAAAATCTAATTACTTTTGTTTTTTTTACAAAGTATCCCATACTTCACTCCGACCATTCAAAGCCAAAACCGGTCTCTTCTAAGTTCTAACATGGAGACCAAACGATCGTATCAATGAGCTTCACTGCCGGAGAATCTGTTGAAGCTGAAGGACTTGGTTTCTCTGTTCTGGTGGCAGCAGATTGATCTGCTCTGGCGTCAGGCTCATAACTTGTTGAAGTAATGCCTTCTCCATCTCTGCAGATATCTGCACAAATAAGAAAAACACAATCATTAACAAAAATAACAAAAGATCTTACTCTGTGATCAGAATTGTCATTTCGAAATACGGCAACAGACACAACTACAGCGTCTACTGGAAAGGAACATTGAATCCGATTGATTGGGGGGTTTCAAATGATAGAACTACACAATCCTTGACATGAATATATTTCCTAGAAGCAATAGCGGCTCAGGGGCTGTCTCTTTCAGTTGAAATAGGGGAAGGTAGATTACCGGTGCAGGGCGAGGTGGTGGGCCACCTACATGCCCAACTTGGCTTGGTGGAGGCACCGGTCCTAAACCTGGGAGATGAGTAATGTTTGAGCTCTCTGATTGGCCAGCCATCCAAGAAGGACCTCTGTCTGCAGCCATCGGACCTCCTAATTGGTTATTGTTGTAGTCTCCACGAAATTGACTTCCTCCCTGAAACAATAAACAAGATTACAACTACAAGCAGTGAGACCAAAAGCAAGAATAAAACCTGCAAATTTTCCATTTATATTATTTATTATCTTAAGCAGAAACACATTTCTAGCGCAATCAAAACTAGAAATTGGATGACACTGAACAAAGAAGAGACGAATTACTGCCAGAAGAAAACATTTCCTGTATCAGATTAAGAAGAAGTGAAGAACAATGAAAGAAGTTGGAAAGAATTCTCATTACAGGGTGAATCTACTCATTGAATGTGTAGCGCTCAGAAGAAAGCACAGAGAAAAAGCAACATAATGTCATAGTCAATCTGCAAAACCATCAAACATATCACCTAAAAGTATAAGACAGTAAGAGTATAAATACCTGATATGTTGGCTGACTAGGAAGATGTGGCTGCCCCTGCGGGAATTGAGGTCCACCGGAAGCAGGGGGTCTGTTGCCTGACTGCAAATTGGGTCAAATAACGAGTTTAGTCAGTCAAACATATAAAAAATGACAATGAGGGAAACAAAAGAATACCGATAATAGCTACTAATAACTCTTGACTTACATGAAACATGGGTTGAGAGAGATGCTGAGGAGGTCCGCCATGGTGCTGAAACCCAGTGTTTGGACCAGTCTGTCCTGGTCCATATTGGTGATGATATGGTCTAGGCTGTTGTTGAGTCAAATGAGGCCCCCCACCCGAATGCATCGGTTGTTGCTGCAACTGAGTCGAAGAAGCTGGTATATCAAGATGGTGAAAAGGAGGTGTTTGGGATGTTGGGTGAAGGGGAATCGGAGGAGGCGTGCTTTGGACTTGAGAAGACTGTGGATGAGACAAAGAAGTGACAGCAGGATTCAGATGTCCCTGACGCTGGGGATGCGAAAAACGAGGCTGTGATGGAGCATTATTGGTTGCAGAAACAGAAGGCGGAGGAGGCATAGGCATTGGTTGTGGCGTTGGGTGTTTTCTAATCGGGGCCTGTGGCTGCATTGTAGCTGCTGGCTCATGTAAGCCGACTCCGCCTTGAACAGAAGACATATGAGCTTGAACGTTTGGCTTTGGTTGAATAGATTGTTGAGGTTGTTGCACGGCTTGTGGCTCAACTTTCGGAATCTAGATAAGTAGAGTTGTAAATTTAAGATACACAAAATGAACCTACAAACACATGACTTATGAAGATTGTTCTTTGAATTTTCAAAGATACAAGTACATACCACTTGAGGAGGCTGAACCATTCCGAGCATGATTTGTGCCTGGCATCAACAAACATAGCATCATCATCTTCATTATTTACTTTTTTTTTTTTTTTTTTTTTTTTTGAACACCAATCTTCATTATATACAAATTCTGAAATCTATCTGTAATTGAAATTTTTGATACAGTCGTAGTTGCCTAGGCTAAACCTAAAAACATTGTTCATCTCTGGAACCGACACAAAACCCTAATTTTTAACCAAAATCTTCTACAACAATGCTAAACCAAAACTAGTTCCATCAAAATACTTAAGTTAGAAGCTCCGAATCAAAATTTCCCATTGCTTATTAGACCGAATGAAATGCAGATTAGCAGATATTAGGAAAGGATCGAGGAAGTTAAGAAGAACCTGGAAAAGAGCTTTCGTCAAAAGAGGGTTCCGAATCAGAACCTCCCTCGCTTGT
Organism: Erysimum cheiranthoides; assembly: GCA_011420285.2. Classification (NCBI taxonomy): domain Eukaryota; kingdom Viridiplantae; phylum Streptophyta; class Magnoliopsida; order Brassicales; family Brassicaceae; genus Erysimum; species Erysimum cheiranthoides. The sequence continues at coordinate 3,308,686 of CM022179.2, read as the reverse complement.
TGGTGGTTTTGATCAATCAAAGCCTGCGTCATCAGATTCGATTGATCAGAAACAGAGTCCGAAAATCGAAATGGAAAACAATTGTTCTCTTTTCGATTAAAAACTCTGGAGAAAGAGTTGTAGCCGATAATCGAAGAGAAGATAAAATAAAGAAGATAACCTTCATTTGAGACATAATGTCGTAGAGCTGACTTTTTGTCATTCCGGCGAGATTTGCCGGTAAACCGCCGTCTCCGCCGATCTGCTTACCCGCCATTGTCTTCGTCGGTAGTCGCTACCGAGATTAACCTGAATGTAATGTACCCACTGCGTTTTAAGACGCGACATAACAGTACTTGAGAACAGACCTGGGCCTCGCACAGTACGGGCCCATATGCTGTCAATCCGACCCGATTCGTTTTAAACGACTGAACCCGGCCCATTTATAATTCTAGACTTCTACAGTTCTACTCTTTAGCACTTGTGTCTTGTATACTAAATCTCTTGTCACACTCAGTTTGATTAAATTTTACCATTAAAACACATCTACATAATATAGACAAGCATTAGATATGTCATATGTACGTTAAATATATGTAATTTATTAAAATGTTCTTTAGATGTACCATGTTAATTGTACACGTAACTTGCATGTGTATTGTATAATATAAGTATCTCTTTTGGAAAAGCAAAAGCTTAATTATAAACACAAGTTTACATACATTAGAGATGCGTGTGACACGGTTTTGGCCTCTTCACTTTCTTGTTGCTGCAGAGATCTTCTTTTTATTTTTTGTCTCCATCCATAATTTTCGTACACGATAATTTATTTATTTCATGATCATCCATAATATACAATATATATTGGATTCTTGCCTTTAGTAAGTCGGTAAACATCATCAACTTTATTTTTATTCTTTCAGGTAAAAATCGAGTCTTCCACTACATTCCTCTCCCACCATGTTCTTCTAATTTCAAGTTTTAAAACTTGTGTACGTGTGTTTTTTATATATCTAAGTTAATCTAAGCTTGTGTATTCTCTGATAGACTGATACTTCAATTTTTTCGGACTATGGTGGACATATATATAAGTATACATATTTTAATAGGTAGTGCGTGGTAATATTAAGAAATGGCAAATTTATAGAATAAAAATTGTAAAATAAAATTTTAAAAAAAAAAATCTTAAACAAAAGAATGAGTGCACGGAATGACATAATTTTTAATCCCTGTCATATTTTTTTGGAAGGGCAGAACTGTTGAACAGAAATCACAATTTTTCAGATATATAATTGGTAAAAAGCCATGTATCTCATAATCATTTCACCTCATAACTGTATAATGTAATTAGAATATTTTTATTTAATTAGTGTATATAATGAAGTGAAGGGAGTGAATAATCTTTGAACTTCACTTGGTATAATCTCAGCATGCCCTTTAAGGAATGAGTAGGCGTATAATCTTGTCTCAAGGAAATTATAAGAAGTCCAAATTTATAAACATGTATTAAACAATTAGAAATTTTAAATTAGTATCTAAAAGGTAGAGAGAAAAAAAGAGAGAGAACCACTCAACTCAACCACTTTATTTTTTTTTTTTTTTTGGTAAAACCACAAACTTTGCTTTTGATTTTGTATCCGAGGAAGTCTCCCTCTCTCTCTCCATTTGATAGGAAGAAGAAGAAAGATAGAAAAAGATAAAAGAAAGAGAGAAAAAGAGATTTAATTAAAATGCAATGTTATACAAATGAAGAAGCATTAGCAAGTCTCTTCATCAATGTCTCAACATCCTTCTTTCTTTTCCTCCTCCTCCTCTACTCCGCCGTCTCCCTCCTCCTCAAGCTCTTGCACTTCATCGGCGGCTACCCTCTCCTCCAAAGGTCTCTCTTTCTATATATGCTTATATGCTTACTTTACTCTACATACACGTATATTATAGATATGATGGATATACTTTCTTTTTCCCCTGTTTTCGGATTTTAGCATATAGTTAAAACAAAGTTCTTGGCTATTGCTGAGTTTTAATTGAAGATATTTTAATATGCAATGTTTTCTTGAGTACTTGCATCTTTATTTGTTACCTGAAGTTGGCATATATATAGCTAAACAAAAAGTAAGGGTCGCTGTTGATGAGTTTTTCATATAGTTCTGAAAACTGAGAGATAAAAAAAAACATTCGGAAATATTAATTGTTCTCATTTGGGACAAATTCTAATAGCTTTCTTATTATGTAGGAATGAAGATGAATATGATTCGGCGGCATGGTATTCCGAAGAAGAAGAAGAGGAGGAAGAGGAAGAAGAAGGGGGAGAATTCAAGATGTCGTATAATACAAGTTACCATGTGATATCTAAAGATCAATATCCGGATCATTTGGTAGCTGATATAAGAGACGACGGAGAATCTTTAGTGTTTTACAATAATGATTCACAAGGTGGACTAAATAATCAACACACGGAGGAGTTCATAAATGTCCATCAAAGTCATGAACACGAAGAAGAAGATGATGATCAAGATTCCAACACTTGTTCTACAGAGGAACATTTTTCTTCTGCCAATGTTTCTCCTTATCGCAGCGAATCATCAATAGAAGAGGGAGACGATGGCGTTGAAGATCTTCATGACGATCGTTATGATGACGACGAAGATGAAGAGGTAGGAGGAATGTCACGATACGACGTCGTTGAAGATTTGGTTCGTAAGCAACCAAGTAGTACTCGTGGTCCCTCTCGTTTCCAAACTGATTTGGTGTTCAATGGCAAAAGCTACAATGGTATTATGATTTCTCCTCCTCATCTCTTCACATGTTTATTTTTTCTTCACATGTAAGTAAAAGTTGTTTTCTTTTTTCCCACAAGTAACCAAGATTAACACGGTATCATTGATTTTTTGAATAAGCATTGAAATCAAAATCTGAAACGATAAGTCTTATATCCGAATTTAATTGTTAGGTACTAGTATATTCACGTGACGCCTTTGATGAAACATTCATTATAATTAAAAATATTATACACAGAAAATACTCACTAATAAAAAATTATGATTTAAAATCAATGATAAACCGGTTGAGTTAACCATACTTGGATTTGTTTGCTATTTGGCTAGCAGGAGAGTTTGTGTCTAATGGAGGAATCAAGAAGGATGACGAGGAGATACAGCCATCATCAGGCTTTGCCACGAGAGAGATCAAAACAGAGGAACTAGAGGAAGAAGAAGAAGAAGAGAGAGGAGAGATATTCGGAGAGTCATGCACGAATGGGTCAACGTCAAAAAGCTCATCGGAATGGAGAAACTCTGTAAAAACCGACGACCCCTTCTCAACCTCCTCTCGCCGAAGTTGCCCTAAATGGGAATCTTACACCGTCTTCCAAAAGTACGACGAAGAAATGACTTTTCTCACTCGAATCTCTGCTCAAAAGCTTCACGAAACAGGTGAAATCATCATTTATTATACAATTTACATAAATATATTTCTAGAATCATGCACGAAAGTTTGTTCAAATATATAGAGATTGGTTTGTATTTTCTAATTTTGGTCCATTTACAGAATCGTTGAAGTCAATCATGGTAGAGCCAAGATCGATCTCGGAGAGGATCGTTCACAAATTATCATCAAACGGAAACAAGAAAAAACAACAACAATATCCAGGTAGCAATGGGTCGAGACCAAACCCGTACGTGGAACTAGAATCAGCTTACGTGGCACAGATATGTCTAACATGGGAAGCTCTAAGTTGGAACTACAAAAACTTCGAGAGAAAAAGAGCATCCACGCAACGAAGCTTCAATGACGTCGGTTGTCCCGCTGGAATCGCCGACCAATTCCGTACGTTTCATATCCTGTTACAAAGATACGTCGAGAATGAGCCTTATGAACATGGAAGGAGACCAGAGATTTATGCTCGAATGCGAACCCTTGCTCCCAAATTGCTTCTTGTTCCTGAATACCAAGGTAATTTACTAAGCATTGAGGGTATGTTTGTATTAGTCGGTCGAGTGTATGTTGCATGGGTAAATTTATAATTCGTTTGGATATGTAGATTATGAGGAAGAGGAGGAGAAGGAAGAAGAGAAAGAGGAGGGTTTCAAGTCGAGGATATCGTCAGCTTCGTTCTTGATGATAATGGAGGAATGCATAAGAACATTCATGAACTTTCTCAAGGCGGATAAAGAGAAGCCTTGTCAAAAGATCATCAAAGCCTTTTTTGGGAGAAGTAAACGAGGTTCCGTTGATCCAACCCTTGTGCATCTCATGAAGAAAGTCAACACAAAGGTCAATCTATATTTCAACTTCTACAAAAATTTCACTACTAGTCTACTAATGACTCATTTCTATAAACAATGAAAAAATAATCTTAATTAAACTTGTAGCATAGTGGTGTTTATATATTAATATCAATGTTGTGTCAAGTATAATGCATATTTCCAAAATTTATCATTATTAAATAATGTCTTTTACTACCTTTTTTCGGAAGAGTCATTAACAACATTGTGTTAATATAAAATTGTGAACAGAAAAAGACAAAGTTGAAAGAGATGCGTCGAGGAGGGAAATACATGAGGAAAAAGAAGATGAGTATAGAGGAGGAAATGGAGATATTGATGGGATTAATAGATTTGAAAGTGGTGTCAAGAGTATTGAGGATGAATGATATGAATGAAGAGAAGTTGCATTGGTGTGAAGAGAAGATGAGCAAAGTTAAGATTATTCAAGGTGGAAAGGCGCTTCAAAGAGATTCCACTCCACTTTTCTTTCCTCCACATTGACCCCACTATTTTAATCAAGTTTCAGAATATACCCTTTATTCTTTCCCCACCCACATCCTTCTTCCTTTTTTTTCCCTGTTTTACACCTCATATTGTAGGAGATCTTTTAGACAAACCCACAAATAAAGAGCACCATAAAGTTTTTATATCGAATAAATAGATAGGGATATACTGTAGATTTCTTTAATTCATTATACTTTATACTTTCTCTTTGTTTTTCCTTTTCTTGCTCTACATCTTTACACCTTTTTAGTTTTTTTTGTTAATTAATTTTCAGGCTTTATTAGGAGGTTAGGTAACTCGTGCACTCAAGGAATCATAGCATTAGGTATATACTTTTAAGGAGAAAAAAAAATGTGGAATAACATTATCTGTTTCTATTAAATTTACGGATTCATCACAAAATAGTTGAATAATAATTATAATTTTGCAGATTGGTGTGAATTGTAAAGATACGCACAATGGCTAAAAATAACCAAAACCAAAGAATTATTTTGTTAATTCTATAAATTACTGATCATAACTTAAAAAAAATTATGTTAAAAAAACTCGTAAAGAAAAAGAAAATCAGTGAGAATAATAAGATTCATGTATTTACAAAATTTGTACATGATAAAAATATTACAAAACTTCTAGTCCCAATCGAAGCCATATATTAGAGGAAAATGGAAAAAAAGAGTCGAAATAAATTTAGAAAACGTACGCAAGTAAAGTTTTGTGAAAAAGCAAAATGATATATGCAGTGTTACGTGTAAGGTGTAGCGGCTAGGAGTAAAAGCGTGATTTACGCCCACCGTTTTGAAGACTTTGCCATACTAGAAGTACTGCCCGTCTTCTTAATGCCTGGAAATACATATCGATTAGACAAAACTCGTTATAATTAATTTGATAGTTTAACCGAATTTGCACTAATTAATACTGAAATGAATCTTCAAATCGTATAGGTTTCTCAGTTTGCTTACTTGATGACGATAAGCCTTTACTTGATGACGACAAGCCCGACGTGACCTTAGCAACGGTCGATGTAGTTTTTGTAGCGACTTTCCGAAGTTTATCGAGTGGTCGTGTTACACTCATAGATGATCTTGTAGTCATCGACTTAGCTCTGCAATTGAATCCGATAATTAAAACGTTAGAAGAAGTCAAAGATATATCTCTTAAAACCACAATAACAGTAACTACAAGATGTGATTGTAACCTGTCTGAAATTCTGGGTGGTCTTTTAGCAACATCCATGGATCCTTGTGTTCCATTAGAAGCAGCATCAGACGTAATCTCGCTTAGTCTCTCATCGTACTCTGCCTCAGCGGAGGAGGCTAAACTCTCGCCGTCAGTAACAGAGTATCTTGATTGTTGTGATGAATATTCTCCTGTATCTGAGTTTATGTCATCAGTATGTCCTATGCTCTTTCTTCTCATCATTGGTTTCTGAAGTCTCTGAGGATTCTGATGAATGTCTTTTACCAAATGAAGCCTCTCTATCTCTTCGTCTTTTCTCGCTATTGTGTCCTTAAGGGACGCTAACTGTGAGAACAACAAATGATTCATTGTATCTTGAGTTAATGGCAAGAGAGATAAGGGAGAAAGATGAGAGAAAGTGTATCTGTTTTACCTGCTCCATTAATTCTCGAACATCTTTACCTTCTTTACTGGTCTTTGCAGCACCAAGTTCGACTCCAGAGACACGCTCTGCGAATTTCAAGGTACTCATTGACTCTGAGTATGAAGTAACGTCAGGGTTGAGTTGCACAAACATCAAGGTCTTTGCTCGTCCTCCTATAAGCCACATCGCATAGAAAAAGAAGTTATGATATTTCTTAGTCATGATTGTGGGTATCATTAGATGACTTTCACTAACCAAGAGAGCTTTGGAGAAGCTGTGTCAGCTTGCTGTTTCTGTATGGTACATGGGAACTCTTTGAAGCGAGAGAGAATATCACATCGCCAAGAGATGAGAGCGATTTGTTTATATGTTGTGCTTCTCTTAGTCTGTCTCCTGTAACTTCAGAGCGATCTACTCTCTCACTTCCTGCCAGATCCACCAAATGAAGATTACCGTATAGCACAGAACCGGTCTTCAAATCTTTACCGCGAACGTGAACAGTGACAATGCTGCATAAGAAAACATATAAATTCAGTGTAACAACATTTAGGGATGTTGAAAACACTTTTTTTTTTGTTCCAGGGGATTAATATGAAGAAGAACCTGTGGGAGCGACTACTTCTTTCATTTAAGGCAGTAGAACCAACAGCTCGATTCTGTAATCCAATGTCCATCAATGTAATCACATCTGAAGTTGATGTAACAGGATACATGCTTGCATCAGGCACAGCCAGGCCATTTTGTTGAGTTATAGAAAGGATCCCTAATGTGTGCAGGTCAAGGAAAACAAAAAGAATGGCTACACTAGCAAGTAGCAACGGAAAAAACAGATAGAAGCAGGATTTAAAAGAAAAGGATATTTCTTTTGAGAGTTGTCATTAGACAGCAAATCGAGCACTTGTTCATTGTATATCTCAACCATTTGCACCCCGACTTCATATGCTATGTTCCCCTTTCTTGATTGAGAGATTTTAAAGAGATCATTGAGAGCACGATAATTAACTCCCCAATCCTCTTCACTTGCTCCATCTGGACCACTCTGAAAGAAAGGGGATGAAGGTATAAGCGCATCAGCATTATTCCTATAAAATCTTGTTCAGAAAATAACTATGCAAACATACCATTGTATACGTTTTCCCTGATCCTGTCTGTCCATATGCAAATATACAAACATTGTACCCATCAAGTACTGACCTAACCAGCGGTCTTATGTCTGAAAAGACCTCAGCTGCAAGAATGCAAAATATCAAATGAACTTGGTGATATCAATATAATATTATGTCTCGAAATGTATAAGTATGCACACATAGATCAGACAAAACAGACATGAAAATGAAAGATATATTTAGCAGATTAGAGACAGAGTAGGCAACAGATGACCACCTTGAGAAGCAGTTGGGCTATACACCTTGTTGAACTTAAACTGGCGAAGACCATCTTTCCCCGGTCTAGTGGGATTGGTAACTACCAATTCTCCATCCTCACCGATGTACTCGACTACTGTGTTTGGTTCACCCTGTCCAGGAAGGAAAGGCCTCACCCTGCAAAACACTCTGATGTTTCCTGCAAGTCACAAATATAGAACTTATGGGCTGCACAAGATTTTTAAAAATTTACATATCTAAATATATATTGAAATATTGAAAAATATAATACTTAACATGATCCACATACCTTTTAGCTCCTGAAGCTCGTTGAACAGCTTCCGGTTTTCAGTTAGTACAGCGTGATAGTTTTCGGCAGCATTGCTAAGTTCAATCAGTTTCTTTCCTGCAGAGACAAATTTTTATTGATAAACACTACGAAAATTACAAAGGTCATGAAAAATTTATCATGACTTCAGAATAATCAGTTAGATCATTCTCACCTAATTGGCTGAACTGTTCGGTATAGTTCTCTTGAACCTTCAATATTTCTTGCTTGATGGATCTTGAATAGAACCTCAACTCCTGGAATTCAGCTTCATTAACCAACCATAGATTATACAATGGCTATTCTATCCAACAGTTTGTATGAATATACCTGTAGTGCCTGAGACTGGTTATCAATAAAGCTTCTATAGGAAAGTTCTTTCTGACTCCAACCTTGGACTTGGGACGCAGATTTTTCCTCTATTTCTTTGACTTTAGTCTTCCAGTTGACAAGGTTTTGTTCAAGCTCTTGAATCTTTCCTTCAAGGCTTGTATTGGCAGTTTTTGTTTCTTTTTCTATTTGTTGAAGCTCTTTAATCTTTTCTTCAAGAGCATTTTTAGCTGTATGTGCATCTTTTCCCATTTGTTCGAGCTCTTTGACCCTTTCCTCAAGGGCATTTTTTGCAGTCTTTGCCACTTTTCCCTCTTGTTCAAGTTCCTTTAGCCTGCTCTCAAGTCCTGTTGTAGCGACCATCGTTTGGCTTTCCATTTGCGAGCATTGCTGTTCATATGCTTTTCTCGTTGTCTCCAGCTCTTGCCTTAGCGCAGAAATTTGAAGGTTGAATCGTTCATTTTCTTTCAACAGCTTGGCCAAATCCTCTTCTTCGTTTTTCTTTTGTTCTTCCCACTTTGACTTCTCTGTCTGTATCATACAGGAAAAATTCAATGTCAAGATAAATTTCATGTCACGCCAATAAAAATGAAACATATTTAGTAAAGTCAGTTCATAAATCAACTCGCGGTATAATGTACCGACCATTGTTTGGCTTTCCATTTGCGAGTATTGTTGTTCATGTTCTCTTTTAGTTGTCTCCAGTTGTTGCCTTAGCGCAGAAATCTCGAGGTTGTATTGATCATTTTGTTTCATTAGCTTAACCATATCTTCCTCTTCGTGTTTCTTCTTTTCTTCCCACATTGACTTTTCTGTCTAACGTACAGAAAAACTCCAGGTCAAAATTTAATTTCATGTCACGCCTATTAGAAATACCATTTTTACTAAAATCAGTTCACAAAGCAACTCGCAGTATAATGTACCTTTATCTGTCTAAGCTGTTGTGTAGCAATCTGGCAAAAAATAAGTTCATCAGTAGAGCAGTAAGATATAACACATTTGTAAAAATTTATCAGATAAGATCATTATTCATTAGCAAATGATACCTCATGTTCTACACCACTTCCTGATGCTAAGGCTTCAAGGACATTGATCCTTGACTGGTATTTCTCTTCACGAGTTTTGAAAATATTGTTTTGCTGCAACATAAACAAAAAAAGAAATTATTGGCAAAACAAGAAATTGAACATTGATATCAAGCACTTTCTTCAAGTAAACAAAATCAAACCGTTCTTAGATGCTCAGCTTGAGTTGATATACGTCGCTCAATCTCCTGCACGACTTTTCTCAAGAGGCATGCTACACGCTGATCATTGTAACTTTTGTCACAAATACTTCCCAAGCAGTAAAGCACATATGAAGGCATATCATACAGTTATGATCTAAAATTGTTAGCGTTCAATTACCTGAGGGATTTCACCATTCTTTCTTTCAATACTCTCATCAAGAATTCCATTCACGACGCTTAGCAATGACTGTGTAGGAGCATTCTGCATCAAATATAATCACATGATATTGTAAAAGAGACTTAACCACAGTTTCATAGGAAATGCGGATATTCATTACAAGGTAGAGGAAGTACATCTAAGCTACTTGATTTCATCATTTCAGAAATCTTTGAAGCTTGAAGATCATAGCGTCCCTGTTTCATTTGGAAAACCTCATGAAACTTGTGTCCTCCATGGTGCATTGATCCAGGGGATGATGGATCTGCCGTGAACAGAAGAAAATTAAAGATTATATATACACATACATAGATACATATGTAGGAACACATATGTAGAAACAGACGGTATGTGTGCATTGCCAAAGGATCAGAAGAGAAAGAAAAAGTACCTAATGCACCAGAATTGGCAAGGGCTTGCTGAAATTTGGACTCTGCCAGAGTTTTGTGCCTTTCATCTCCGGATAATGGAGAAAATGGAGAGAAAGGACTACGAGGAGTTTTGGAATCTGCAAGATTTCTATGCCTTTCGTCTCCAGATAATGGGGAAAAGGGAGAAAATGGACTACGAGGAGTTGAATCTCCATAAGGGCTGCCGGGTTGATCGCGCATAGGATTCATGGCGCGACGAGGTCCAAAGCAACTTATGGAAACACTTGATAAACCCAAAACTGCTTCATTAATTCTTCAGCAAAGTTAAAAAACACCTGAGACATGATTGATTGAAGAAGAATAAATTGAGCATTAGACAAAATTCATAAAACACACACATTTACAAGAGCAAGCTAGAAGAAAAAGACCCCGAACTAGTTTCTTTTCTTTTTCTACAAGCAAAGACAGGCAAGAACATGATCAAATGGCACGTCCAGACCCAACTATCTCAGAATCATCATTGTAATCAGCTTTACTAGGAAATAAACAATCTTCGCTTACATTAACATAGTAACCTGAATCAGCCTTCCTAAAAACGCACTGCGACAGAGATCATTGTGGTGAATTTAAGAGTTCCTATTGGAAAATTTCTCACATTTCCAAATTTAAAGCCGACACCAAGTCCGATCAATCACATTTCCATTCATTTTATTAATCTAGAGATTAAAAGATGTGTTTTTTTTTTCAAATTCTCAGTAAACTTCACATGATTTCACCATCGTACAGCATCAATCGAGCAACACAAGCCAGAAATTAAAAGATCAACATAACAATCTCCAGCACATGAAATAGAAGATTAAGACAAAAACAGCAATGTGAGACGATCAAACAACACTTGCAACTTCCGCGAATGCTAGAAAGAAGGAAACGAAACTTTTAAAGACGAACCTACCAGAAAATGAAGAGAAGGGAACAATACATTGGTGCAACAAGAGAAAAAATTCGACATTAAAAAAGTAAGTCAAAACATAGTTAAAGTCGCAATCAGAAAAATCGCATCATTGCAATAAAAGATGTGACCAAGAAAAATGAAGCGATCCCTTTTCTCCTTACCTGGAAATTTTTAGACAAAGTTTTCTTGAAAAAGCTTGGAAACGAGCGTTGAGGAGGTCTAACCTGAGAGAAAACAGAGAGACGAAACAAGGAGACGTGATGGGAATGTGGGTTGATTTTATTATTAAGCGATAATAGTAAATTAAAAACGATTAAATTTTTAATCATTAAAAATTAAATACAGATTACAAAAACAAAAAAAAAAAGATTTTTTGGGTTTGTGCACGGAGGGAGGGAGCGCGAATTTAGGAGGACGCAGTAACAAGTCTTTTAGCTTCTCCAATCGTTTATACGGGTTTATGACACGTCGCAAATCCTCTGCTAAAATTGGAGAAAAATCATTATATTAACGAGTGCTAACAGAAATTATGAATTGGATTACGAAAAATATGATTGGGGGGTACAACGACCAACGGACAAAAATAATACTAGTATGTATCATGTATGGTTTGGGCACCACGTCGGGTTTGTTGCTCTATATTCAACTTGGGTCGTTTACAATATATAAAAGAGCTACAATACTAATTTATACTCAAAACCATAGATTACGAAACAGAATTGGTAGTGACTAATTGATCTTCAATATTATTTAAGATATACACGAAAAATACTTTAGAACTAAATCCATAGATTAAGATAACAATCGAACTAATAAATTTATCGATCATATATATAGAACTTTAATATACGATTATTTGTTTTTATTGTTATTACTTGTTAGTGTTAGGATAATTTAACTATTGATTGAGGATCGATTTATCGCACTTTGAAACGTAAAAGCCTGATGAAACATGAATGCAAAAAGATCTCATGAAACTCAGTCGTCAATGAAAGAATAACCCTCTAAGGCCTATTGTGCATCCACCTCCGAAATTCAGTCGTTCATGAAAACATATTTAATTGTACACGTATATCATAAAATATGTGCAGATTTCAACTCACTGGTGATATACTTGAGGTATGTCTATCATGTCACATAACTTGTATACAATCCATAGAAATAATATTTAAACAATGGTGGTGTAAGGAACGAGTCCTATGATAGAGATGTTCAATTGTTTATGGGTCATGTGGCCTAAAAATTGTCTGTTTCGTTGTTTCTTTCTTTGGCTGCTATATTTATGTAATTGTTGTGGGTATGGACGACGTAAACTGCAAAATTGCCAAAAACAAATCGACGAAGTTACAACCTCTTGGTTTATATTTTGACACGTCGCTTAAGGACTAGAAATCCATGACTGTCATTTCCGTTATGTTAGATCCACAATAAATGATATAATTAATTTATAGGTAGTAATGTAAATGATTAAAATGGGTAGATGTCAATTGCAAAAAAAAAAATGATTAGAAAATAGTAATGTAATATTTGGGATGAAATTTCATGCGGTCCGCAACAATCAAGTGACAAGAATAAACCCGTCAAAAAAAAAAAAAAAAAGAATAAACCCGTCAAAGATCTCAAACTGATAAATTTGTGTCCCATACCACTATACCAGTTAACATGTGTTTATCCTATATTGTTCATTGGACAAAAAAAACTATACTGTTATTTTTTGGAATATCCTGATAACTATTACTATATAGTACAAATTAAATATCCCGGGTTCGAATCCCCACGGCTGCAAACACCTTAAATGGCCACCGCAGACAATTTAAAATCGGGCTATGCGGCCTCCAGGAACTACTCTTGCCGCCTTCGGGACGCACGCAGTGGGTTAGTCTGGGCCCATTGGGCTTGGGATACCTGGGTTATCCAAAAAAAAAAAAAAAAAAAAAAAAAAATATACTCTAATAATTGATTGATGATATAATATGGAAATCCTTATAGTTTTAGCCTTTTGTCATTTTCGTATTGGCACGCTAAACATTGGCTTACAAGGACAATTTATTCCCGTCTCAGTTTTACATTAGACAGACAGAAATTCTACATTTTTTAGTGACATATAATTCTTCTTTATATTAGTCTATTAGATATTAAGCGTTCTACAAAACTTCAACGGATGTTGTTTGAAGTTCCCAAAAAGAATGTGGTTTGCTAGGGGAGCCCAAAAAGTGATCTTCTAAGCTATTGGAAATATAACTTTACAGTTTACACGTTTAAACTTAAAAGTGTCACGCAGCGGTGCGGTCATGCAAACGCGCTAACAAACAAACAAAATAGATTCAAAACAAAAAGTAAGAAACTAATATTAATATTAAAAAAAAAAAAAATAGAAGGTGGGCTCACGTAAGAATCTCCCTAGAAGGACACTAACCAATCAGGGTGTAAGAATGGGGATGACCATATATTTCAACCAATAAGAATAGAGAATTAAATCACCAGTGGGTCCTATTTGGAGTTTCCTTTTGATCTAACGGGCAATAGCTATGCAACGACTCCTCAGAACTTTTCCGATTTTATTTTCGATATATATATTTTTTTTTTGGTAATTTCGATATTTCCATAGAGCGCCACAAACTTAAGTTGATGATATATACCATCTACAATAGTGTTTGCCGACAACAAAAGCTACCATCTACAACAGGGTTCTCTTTAAATTAATGTATTTTAATATTTCACTAATAGCATATTTTTAATGTATTTTACAGTGAAAATAAAATGATAATAGTCGAAAATTCGTTACAAGTCCTCATGCTATTATACAATTTACATACATAAACCATGAATAGGATTGTTTATATGTATTTATATCTCCAATCCAAATAATTGAGACCACGCAATGTAATAAAGAAAAAAATGAACCCTCAAAAATGAAAAATACTAACATAAATTCGAGACGCCACACACACCAGTAGTGTTCGTTTGTTGCAAAACCATATATATTACACTATTTGCTTCTTCTCAAGGCCTCTCTCTCCATTTCAACAACTCTCTCACTGTGTAATACACACTAAGAAGTAATTAGCGATGGTGGTCGATGCGGAGAGCCGTGCCGAGAGCATGATGGGAGGGAAGGTGGCGGCGCGTGCCTGCGATGCGTGCATGAGGAGATCACGTGCTAGTTGGTACTGCCCAGCCGACGACGCTTTCCTATGCCAAAGCTGCGACGCCTCGATACACTCGGCTAACCATTTGTCCAAACGGCACGAGCGCGTCCAGTTACAATCATCTTCGACGTTGCCGGAGCTTATGAAGACGGCGAGAGACAAATCGACGTCAGTATGGTACGAAGGATTCAGGAAAAAGGCAAGAACGCCTAGGAACAAGTTGTCGCATATTGAAGATGTGAATAACTCGAACGATCCTCTTGTTCCAGAGCTTGGCGTAGAAGAAGAAGATGGGTTTTTCTCGTTTTCTTCTACAGATGAGAACGAGGAGAGTCTGAATTGTTGCGTGCCGGTTTTCGATACATTCTCAGGCATGGTAATTGATGATATCGACAGCTTCGGTTTAGTTCCCGATGGAGTCAATAACTCTGCTGATGGAGAAGAATTAGGAGAACTCGAGAGGGAAATAATGGAAAATGAAGGACTAATTGAGTTCTTGCCGTTGGATATGGATCTTGGGGAGCTCACTACGGACGTGGAGAGCTTACTTGAGGAAGAAGAACCTTGCTTGGGAGTCACGGAACTAAACAGTAGTGGAGTCATCAAAGAAGAGAATAACGTAGGGTTTGAGATTAGTTCTAAGGAGTTAGAGAGGGTTAAAGACGAGGAAGAAGAAGCAGCCAAGTGTGTGACTGGAGGATCAAGGAATAGTGATCGAGAAGCATCTAAGGATGAAGATAGAAAAATGAGTTTGTTTCTGAGATTAGATTATGAATCTGTGATTAGTGCTTGGGATAATCATGGTTCGCCGTGGAGAACCGGAATCGAACCGGAGTTTAATCTCGGCGACTGGCGGGAGTGCTTGGTAATCTCTCTCATCTATCTTATAGTAATTAGTAGTGTTACTAGTGTAAAGCTCTGTTGACTTTGAGCTAATCAGATTGAGATATCTATTGATCCAGTTGGGAGGGAACACGTATCCGTCACATGTGATGGGTGGGTTTGAGGAGTTGGCGTCGGCCGTCGGATCGGTGACACGTCAGCAAGGGAGAGACGGAGGAGGATCGAACGGGGAGAGAGAGGCGAGGGTGTTGAGGTATAGAGAGAAACGAAGGACGAGGCTGTTCGCGAAGAAGATAAGATACGAGGTTCGAAAACTTAATGCCGAGCAGAGACCTCGAATCAAAGGTCGGTTCGTCAAGAGGACTTCCCTTTCCACGTGATGTGATTACTTTAATCAACACTTTTATGAGCTTATCAGTTCTAATTGTGAACTTTGAAGTAATTAAGGTACTGAACTATAATTTTAACTGGAAAATCTTGGGGCTGATGGTTGTAGGTGTAGCCGCACTTGTTATGATTTCAGAATAACCAATAGAATGCAATAAAAATAGCTTTATTAGAAAGAAAAAAAATACAACAATTCCAAAATTTTAACACACCCTTTATTGCAATGGTCATGAGTGCATTGGTTATCAATTACAAAAACGTTCAATAAAAAGGTAAGATTGTTTAGAAATTTTGGCAAAATAATAGGATTTGATTTGCAATAAACTAAGTATAGAAATCCAAACTAAACCGGTGGCACATGGGTGACAAACAATTAAAAAGAAAAACCGGTTTCGGGTAATCAAGTACGTATCTTAAAACCAACAGAAAAGCGTCAATTTCAACCGAGTGAATTTGGTTTAACTTCACAAAGAGTAACACGCTAAGCTCACGCGCCGCCTTGCGAATGCCATGAGTGGATACGAGCGGAAGCACACGACGGGGAACTCAATCACCGTCACCAAGAGGAAGCGATCTTCGATTTCGGAAACGTCGGAGGACGTGTACGAGAAATCGAAAAGGCAGAAGCCGAGATCCCGGCCATTGGGAGCCCAAACCCTAAAATCCCACCGTTATCTTGCGCCGGGGCGTAGTTGTAAATCTAAATGGCTTAGCAATTCTTCTCGCCGGCGGCGAAGGAAAACAAAGGAGAGGATCTCGAGTTCCGTTGAGCGCGAATGGGTGTTTTCCGCAAGCAATTTTGAAAATCTTAAAGGTCTGTGCATTGCAATCACTCAGAATAAATGCACTTATATGCTTTAATTAGCTTCACGAAGTATCACATTCCGTAATTTTAACACATCGTTTATCTTTTGTGTATGAAATTTTTGAATCTCTTCGGTTTCAATCATTTTTTTCGTTTCTCAGATAAAGTAGTTCTAGTTTCATACAATCTACTTGGTGTTGACAATGCGTCAAACCACATGGACTTGTATTACAATGTCCCGCCGAAGCATTTAGAGTGGAGTAGACGGAAACATCTCATATGCAAGGAGATTAGTCGCTATAATGCAAGCATCTTATGTCTTCAGGCAAGTTCCATGGTTTATTCTACCGGTTGCATATTGTATTGGATGATTAACATGGAAACAATGTTAGTCTCTTGATGAATGCTTTTCTTAATTATTTGCTATAGGTGAACTATTGTATCTCCCTTATTTTATGCTTCATTATATGATCACACTCATGTCGAGAATTGGATTCTCTTTGTTAATGAAGCAATAGGAGATCTGCCCTAGTGCTACACTATGTTGATGAACTTATTTTAGTTCCTTTAATATCAAACTATGTGTGTAGAAGATATGTAGGTCTGGTTGCATTCTCATGTTTCAATTTCACTGCAGGAGGTTGACCGGTTTGATGAATTAGATGGTCTTCTTAAAAATAGGGGCTTTCGAGGTGTTCACAAGGTATATACGAGTCAAAAGCTTTATTACCCCATACGCGTTGCATGGCTCTTTTTCATATATCTAGTATTTTTTAGAGTCGGACTGGAGAAGCAAGTGATGGTTGTGCTATATTCTGGAAAGAGAAACTGTAAGTTCAGTTATTTCCATTTAGAATCCTTTTGTATGTGGTGGGAAGTCTCTATATCCTGGAGTCAGGAATCTAGCCATTTGAATTGTTGAAAGGGAATATCTCTATATTAGAGCAAGGGAAATTATATCTTCCAGTTCTATTTAGTCTCTGTTCACGTTGTGTGATGTTACAGCTTTGACCTTGGCTTCACAATATATAGTTAAAGGCTTAAAGCTTTGCTTTCTAGTTGTTTCTCAATGTTGTCTATTTTGTTAGACTCTCACTCTCCTAGTTTCATCATTCATTGTATATTTTTGCTGTGAATGCAGATTTAAACTTTTGGACCATCAACATATAGAGTTTGATAGATTTGGCATGCGAAACAATGTTGCTCAACTTTGTGTTTTAGAGGTATGCATCATTTAAAGTAATTGCTGTATTTTCGTCTCCCTCCCTCTTTTCTCCTTTGACTTTCCTTCATTCTAGGAGCACACAGAGATATGACAAGATGCATCTTTTGTGGGGATTAATTTATATATTTTCCCCCTCCTGTTGTGTTTGCATGCATGCTAATTGCTTAATTTTCTTTAGTTTCATCCTTGTCAATTAATTAATTTATTTGATTGTGGATTATGGAACAGATGAACCATGAGGACCCAAAGTCTAAATTAAGTGTGCGATCTCCAGAGTATGTCTGAGTTTTCTTCTACCTTTACTGGAGTAGATCCTTATTATATTTTATGCTCACTCCCATGTTTGGTTTCTTGATAGGCAAACATCTAGTAGTCCTCGAAGGCTAGTGGTTGGGAATATACATGTCCTGTTCAATCGTAAGCGTGGGGATATCAAGCTAGGCCAGGTATGTCCACAAAATTCTGATGAAATCGACTTATCCATAGAATCTATAGAGCATTTTTGTTGCTACTGAGTTTAAAAATGTCAATTCTTTAGCTAATAGTATTTTATTGTATTCATCAGTACATCTGTGCCTGGCAGTATAGATGAAACTTCATCGAAACTCTAGTAGCTCGCTCATTTTGTTGATAGTTGATATCTCATAAACTTTTAGGTAAGACTCTTTCTGGAGAAGGCTTACAAGCTATCACAGGAATGGGGAAATATTCCAGTGGCAATTGCAGGTGATCTGAATAGCACTCCACAGGTTATCTCTACCAACTTTTGTTTTTTTTTGTTGTTGTTAACTTACTGTTTTAGCTGATATTGTTCTAAAACTTAATCTCGATTTGCTGGACAGAGTGCAATCTATGATTTCATAGCTTCAGCTGATGTGAGTTTCGTTGATGGCCCTGGACTCATTCTTTTAAATTTCCCCTGGTCATCATTTTTTTCCTTTATTTGCTGGGAAAGTAAGAATGAACTCACATCATTTTCTTCCTTTTTCATTTTGGACAGTTGGATACACAATTACACGATCGCAGGCAAGTTTCTGGCCAGTCTGAAGTGGAACCAAATGAGAGGTCATATAGAAACCATTATGCAGTTAGGTAATTTAAAATTCACCGAGATCTTTGATTTTCTGAGTAATGTGTCTGTATGCCTTTTCTCTTTACCTGGTGAACTGATAGATTACTTTATATCTCTTCTTTGGTCTGTGCTTTATCAACTACGTTATCATCAGATAAAGTTCTATCTCAATTTAGTCTAACTAAACAATTTCCCCTTTCTTCAGTGCTGCGGTATCCATATCCGGATCACTACCTAATGAATGGAGCCAGGAAGAACTACAGCTTGCAACTGGTGGTCAAGGAACCACTCATGTCCAACATCAACTGAAGCTTCATAGCGCATATAGTGGAGTTCCTGTAAGTGTTCTTGTTTCTTCTTCTTGACTTCTTGGCGCATCGAAAAGAGTTGAAATCTGTCTTACAGGAAAGCTAAAATATGTTTCCCTTAACTCAAGAATAGAAAACCCATAGACTGAATGACGTTAGGAACTATGGCTTTCTTTTATACTAGATACTGAGAAACGTATAGGGAAAGCAGCATAATTGATGATGTTGTAGCTTTCCTTTTGGTATGCTAAGACCTGAGATCTTTCAGGGTACCCATAGAACGAGAGATCAACGCGGTGAACCATTGGCAACAACATATCATTCCAGGTTCCTCGGAACTGTTGATTATATATGGTAAGTCTGTTGTGATATGCATACATGTTATAATTATGAAATCCTAATCATTGATCAGAGCTTTTGATTATATATAGTTAAGTCTGTGGGGATATATGTCCATGTTATATTATGAAATCCTAATCATTAATCTGAGGCGTTGAAACCAGGCACACCAAGGAACTTGTTCCTGTGAGGGTTCTTGAAACCTTGCCAACTGAGGTTTTGAGAAGAACAGGTGGACTACCAAGTGAGGTATTCATTTTTTTTTTTTTTTTTTTTTTGTCGAACCAAGTGAGGTATTCATAAGTTTTTTTTTCCTTAGGCTAAACCTAAGTAGTGGCTAACCTTTTATGAACCCTTTGCTTTCTTGAGTTAGTAATTCACTTTAAAGACTGTAATATCTCTGTTCAATTTGAATGGTTCAAAACCGTGATTATTGGGAGAGTTGCCTACAAGTCTCTGACGATGCAAATTTGCAGAAATGGGGAAGCGACCATCTTGCTATCGCATGTGAACTCGGCTTTGTCAATGACTGACGAGGAGACCAAAGGGTTAGCACCAAACATTTAAACCGAGTCAGACTTGGCCTTGAGGCTTTTAAATGCTCATGGAGGCTTGTGAACTGGAGTTTTGAAACAGATTCGGTAGAAATTGTATGTAAGCAAGTTTTAGGCTAAGCATCCAAAACATAGAGTTGCTTGCTTGAAACTGTTTTTAAATTTATTGTTCTATAGAACTTCTTTTTTATTGTTCTATAGAACTTCTATTACTGTAATAACATAGATTTAATTGGTAAGTACCTACCTACCCAAGACTTGCACCTACTCCTACTTTTTAAAAGTTAATACCAAAATCGTATGTTTTGGGACGTGTACCTATGAGGAGCGAAGACTCATTTTACTGCAGTAAGCAAACAACGTAAGGGAGTTTACGTAAAAAGTTTTGAATCTGTTCAGTCCCAAATTCCCAATTAAGTTCTTCTCAAGTGTGATCTGAAGCTACATTAATTACAAGACCACACGGTATTATGGAAAGAGTCGTAAGCATTATTTCCAAGTGTTGGGATAACATTGGGTAAGGCAAATCGGCCAATAACAGTTAACACATCTATTTAAATCACCTCTCATTCGTCTCTTGGCGTCCACCAAGATTCCGGCAAAAAAGAAAGATCACTAAAAAAAGGCTCATTATGACAGTATCCGAGGGAAACAACAATCCGACAAAAACCCATGTCTTAGTCTTCCCATTTCCGGCGCAAGGCCACATGATTCCCCTCCTCGACTTAACCCACCGCCTCGCTCTCCGCGGCGGCTCCTCCTTAACCATCACCGTCTTAGTCACCCCAAAAAACCTTCCTTTTCTCTCTCCACTTCTCTCAGCCGGAGTTAACATCGAAACTCTTATCCTCCCTTTTCCCTCTCACCCTTCAATCCCTTCCGGCGTCGAAAACGTTCAAGACTTACCTCCTTCGGGCTTCCCTTCCATGATCCACGCGCTTGGAAATCTCCACGCGCCGCTTCTCTCTTGGATCACTTCTCATCCTTCTCCTCCCGTAGCCATCGTCTCTGATTTCTTCCTTGGCTGGACTCACCACCTTGGAATCCCTCGTTTCGAGTTCTCTCCCTCCGCTGCTATCACTTGCTGCATCCTCAATACTATGTGGATCGAGATGCCCTCCAGGACAAACGAGGATGACGATGACGAGATCATCGAGTTTCCCAAGATCCCGAACTGTCCGAAATACCCTTGGTCTCACATCTCCTCCATTTACAGAAGTTACGTTCACGGAGATCCGGCGTGGGAATTCATAAGAGACTCGTTTAGAGATAACGCGGCGAGTTGGGGACTCGTCGTGAACTCTTTCGCCGCCATGGAAGGTGTTTATCTCGAGCATCTTAAGCAAGAGATGGGCCATGATCGTGTATGGGCTGTAGGCCCGATTCTTCCATTATCTGAGGGAAATCGTGGTGGGCCGAACTCGGTTTCAGTCGATCACGTGATGTCGTGGCTAGACGCACGTGAGGATGACCACGTGGTATACGTGTGCTTCGGAAGTCAAGCTGTTTTGACTAAGGAGCAGACTCTTGCACTCGCCTCTGGGCTTGAGAAAAGCGGCGTCCATTTCGTATGGGCAGTCAAGGAGCCCGTCGAGGAAGACTTGTCACGTGGCAACATCCTGGATGGTTTCGACGATCGTGTGGCTGGGAGGGGTCTGGTGATCAGAGGATGGGCCCCACAAGTTGCTGTGCTACGGCACCGAGCCGTTGGCGCGTTTTTAACGCACTGCGGTTGGAACTCCGTGGTGGAGGCGGTTGTCGCCGGAGTTCTGATGCTGACGTGGCCGATGAGAGCAGACCAGTACACGGACGCGTGTCTGATAGTCGACGAGTTGAAAGTTGGCGTCCGTGCCTGCGAAGGACCTGACACGGTGCCTGACCCGGACGAGTTAGCCCGAGTTTTTGCTGATTCTGTAACCGGAAAGCAAACGGAAAGGATCAAAGCTGTGATGCTGAGGAAAGCAGCATTGGATGCGATCCAAGAACGTGGGAGCTCCGTTAAGGATTTAGATGGATTTATCCAACATGTCGTTACTTTAGGACTAAACAAATGATTCACAGTCAAATAAAATTCAAATTATGGTATTTTTCCGTCGAACATGTTCCCCAAGAATTTAAAATCTGCATAGCTGTATTATATTTAATTGTTGTAAGATGATTTTAATGATTGTTTCTGAATAATGTGTTGTAAGATTTTCCTGTATAAGATAGATAATGTACAGTTTCCAATTTATGTTTCACTTTTATAAAACTTATCGGACAAGACCACGCATAAGTGGCCAGCCAAGTGGCGCGGCAAAGACTCGAGTCATGACGTCCAACTTTAGTTTGTCTTCCTTGAAACAAATTCATTTGCACATTAGGACACTGTGATTGAGCTTCGGTCCAGCTGAACAACCGTAAACTATACTTTTTCTGGTCGGATTATCTATCTCTAAAATTAATCGAACGGATTAAATCGGTTGTCATTAGACGAGGTTATGTACTTATAGTCCCCCTAGACCTGATTATGATGTTGATTGGATCACCAAAGGTTACCCAAAAAAAAAAAAAAGTTAAAAGAAAGAAGCGGGTCACTTGGATCGGGTTGGGACAGGTCGGGTCAAGTTTAATAATATCCGAAATTTGTTTTTCCTTATCTTCTTCGAATCTGGCTTCCCTCTTTCACATATCCACACAACAAAAAGAAATGGCTCTCACCGTGAGCAGCGGTGGCGGAGGAGCTAGAATCCGCTGCAACGACCTCACTGATTCTTCTCGTAATCTCTTCTCGACCTTCCGACTCGTAAACTTCCCTTCTCCGTCAAGAACCCGTCTTCACGTTGTCTCTGCCGCCAAAAAACCTTCCGCCCAGACCGGTCGGTTTGACAGCAAGAAGCGTCGGAGCCTCGTCCCTACGACGACCAAGGAACAGCCGGAAGAAAGCAACGGTGTTTACGACGGCGAGAATCCTTCGTCTCAGATCGAAATTAACGACGGAGACGGCGGTGGAGATAGGACTGTTGTGAATACTCGATTCAGAGGTGATCCAAAAGACGCGCCGAAATTTGCGATTAAGGATCTTCCTGGGCTTGAAACAGATCCTTGGGAAGGTGAGAAGTGGGATGGTCTAGGATTCTTCGTTCAGTACTTGTGGGCTTTCGGAATCCTTTTCGCGGTAAATTTCAATACTTTAATTACGTTATGATGTTAAACCAATCAATTTGAAGTTAAACCAATCGATTCACAATGGTTTGAATGTTGTAACAGCTAATCTCCGGCGGACTTGCGGCGGGGACGTACAATGAAGGTGCGACGGATTTCAAAGAGACGCCAGTGTATAAAGAGGCGATCCAATCTCGTGACCTTCTCGATGAAGCAGAGAGTTCCAACTCTGAAGATGTGTTCGAGTCCAACCCAACAGAAGTGGCGCCTAGTTTGGAATAGTTTCAGTTTCTGTGATTAGAGAAAGAATTAAAAAGACTGAATCTTTTTGCTTTTGGGGTGTTTTAAATAGCCATATTCCAAGTTGATCTTGTTGTGTTCATAATGTTACAGATTCAAAACGAAGACCGATAATTAAAAAGAAGAGTATTGTTCTTCATTGTTCTGTTTTGTGATTTCATTTCACCAACTGCTGAATTCTTGAGGAAACATACCAATAATCTCTTCTTTCACAAATATAAGGTAAAGTGATAAACTTGATCTTGATTCATAGAGAGAACACAAAACAGGAGAGAGTAACTAAAACCGAGATGGTAGTTAAATGCAGACGGACTCAGATGAGGAGAGTGGCGGGTAGGATCGCTGCGAGTGCAAGGACGGTTAGCTGAATCTCAGACTTGGAGCCAGAGGATCTCAGACCATAACCTAATCCCATAAAACTGGTGGGTCTTGGTGCCATTTGAGCCACCGGAGTCGCTGATGAAGTGAAAAGTAACAGTTTTTGTTGAGATGTTTAAAATGTTTTGGTTTTGGCTGATTCTGAAAACGTTAGTTTAGGGGCTTACCTGCGATACGAGAGTTGTTCTTTTTATCCAGAGAGATATGAGTACCAGTTGAGCTAGAAGGTGGTGGAGCAACAGAAGAAGAATCACTAGGCACCTCTCCTCCTATAAACCGAAAACGTTTTCATAAGTTTCAACAACCCATCGATCTCACAGAGGACAAAGTAGAAGTGTTGTTTACGTACCAGGGGAGGAGGAGGAGGAGCAAGAGGATGAATTGGCTGGAATGTTGCAAAGCGGAGGCAACTGTAGAGCAAGAGTTTGGTTGATTGGAAAAGCAGGGGACAAAGTAGATGTATTGTTGAGGAAGAGGCAGAGACAGGTTGGTTCTTGGCTATAGATCTGGTTTAAGCTGTCACAGCATGGCTGAGCCGGAAGCTGGACAAAGCCTTGAACGAATGGACCACATGGAGCCAAGGAAAGCAGCCTGGAGGCACATGTAGCTGGTACTTGAGCAAGAACCAGTTGGTGAAAGATTGGAGACAAGAAGATTAAGAGAGTGATAAAGAGAGTAAAAGAAGCCATTTTTTATGGGAGAATATGTTCCCAATATGTTTCTTTCTTTTTTTGTTTGGGAGAAAGTGGGTGGTTTTGAGTATTTAAGGTCGGAGTCAATTGGTTTGGTGTGTGACTGTGGTCTGTGGATAGGTATTGTTACTGCACAAATGATGTGTGTCAATTTGGTGCAACACTTGTGTTCTTCATGCTCGGGTCTTATTTGTTGTTTTTGAGTTCATTCATAAATTGTGCTTCTTGTTTTTGTTGACCAAAAGTATGTTACCGGAATCCCATTAACAAACTCTGTAGCACATTTGAAATATATAAATTGTAAGTAGCTCTATAACTACCCTAATTGGCAACACTAGCAACAAAGTCGTTGTAGTATAGTGGTAAGTATTCCCGCCTGTCACGCGGGTGACCCGGGTTCGATCCCCGGCAACGGCGTATTTTTTTTTTCATACTATTTATTATATAGTCCCTTTATTTTCAGTTTATTTAGTTTTAGTCCCTCGCATTTCATTCTTTTCGTTTTAGTCCTTCTCTTCCTTAAATTCACTTGACAAGCCGAAGTAAAGTGAAATCCCGACAAAATCAAACTCACTTTAATAGTTAATTCCGTTCCGTTATAAAACCCTTCGACGAAGCTCCGGTAGAGAAAACCTCTCCGCCTCTCGCATTCTCCGCAGCCATGTACGGTGGAGGTAGGTTATCTTTTTCTCCCTTCCCTAAAATTCAGCATTACTCCTTTTCCTCTTGGCTTGAGCTCCTTCTTGTTCAAGGTCTAAACTTTTCCGTGGTGGGTTTTGTATCTATTGAACAGATGAAGTGTCAGCTATCGTAGTTGACTTGGGTTCTCACACTTGCAAAGCTGGTTACGCCGGAGAAGATGCCCCCAAAGCCGTTTTCCCCTCCGTAAGCCTTAATTCCCATCTCTTCAATTCCTCTCTTTGCAATTGCGTTTGTTTGCTTTGAAGTTAAGTCCTTTTAGTGTAGAGCAAGCTATTTGAAAAATTTAGGTTTTTTTCTTCTTGTTCTTGTTGATGTGTCATAAGGTTGTTGGAGCAATAGATGGAATGGATGTTGATGATGCTGCAAACACAGCGGAGGATTTAAAGACCAATGTGGTGGAGTCTGATAAAGAAACGGGCAAACGGAAGCTTTACGTTGGATCTCAAGCTTTGAATTTTCGCCGCGATCAAATGGAGGTCAGTTTCTTTGTCATGGACTAATGTTAAACTTTAAGTTGGTTAAAAAGAGTAAAGGGATAAATTTATCAGTTTCTCCATTTGTGTGCTTCAGATATTGTCACCCATAAAGGATGGCGTTGTAGCTGATTGGGATATGGTGGACAATGTATGGGACCATGCTTTTAGGTAACTCGTATATCTGTTAGTTTTTTTTGTCTTGTTTGTTTTAACTTTTTCTTTTCCATTTATGGTTGCTTGATGATTCATCTGCGTAAATTTTTCATTTTCAAGGAATTGTCTAATGATTGATCCCAAGGAGCACCCAATGCTGCTAGCAGAGCCCCCTTTGAACACCCAGCAGCAGAGAGAAAAGTATGGTTTCTCTATCTTTTATCGATGCTGATTTCATCTTGGAAACTGAAACTGATTCTCAGCTATGTATCATATGCCTCACAGGGCGGCTGAGATAATGTTTGAAAAATACAAAGTGCCAGCATTATTTACAGCTAAAAATCCTGTATTTTCCTTTACCCTGTGCCATCGCTTTTTTTTTTTATCGGTCGGTGTTTATCCTGGATTCTGATATGTCTATTACCATCTCTGTTCACTTCCATCTGCTCTTGCTTCACATGTTAGGTTCTTACATCATTTGCATCGGGGCGCGCTACTTCATTGGTTGTTGACTGGTAAGACCTGTGAACATTCGACTTTTTGCATTTTTTCTACTCTGTAGAAGTTCCTCTTGATGTGCCATGTCATTCTGTTGAATTTTTAATTCAATGTGGTATGGCTCAATCTTAAACATCTTGTCAATCAATCATATTTTCTCCCACTTCATGAATTAGATTCTCTGTATCGTCTTATGCAATTGGAAGCAGCGCTTGTAGTTGCCTTTTTGCCTAAGAGTTTACTCCACTCTTTTATCATACCTCTTTGGTCTAGTTTTACATGCAAAACGCATAATGTAAAAAACTAGGTTATATAGGCTTTTCATATACAGTAAACAGATACTTAGGCTATTGGTGTCCTATATGTCACAAAAGTTACCTATTTCGGTTTATGCGATTCGTCTGAAAAACACTGATTGTATACATACTTTGTTCCTTTTCAGTGGCGGAGGATCCACGACAATTGCACCAGTGCATGAAGGATATGTTCTTCAAAAGGTATCTGTATTACTCAAGTTGATATTAGCATAGTCTGTGCGTATGCTGTTTCTACTGTTTGAATTTTTTCCTGCTGGAAAAATTTGGCCCATCTTTTGTTTCGAAACTATTTAACTCTTTGGTTGATAATTCTGCATGAAAAACAATATATTTCTCATATTACTCTGTTAGATAGACGATCTTGACATTGCAGCTTTACCTTCTGAAAGTGTTTCAGAATGGTCTCTTCTTATTTCTTTCACATTTCATAAAGGAATATAATGAGGGAAAAAATTGGTTTCCTTATCCTTATCTGCTATTGATACGAATTCTCATCCATGTTAATTTTGGAAAGTTCCATTTTTAAAGCATAAGTGTAGCGCTTGAATGCTAATGTCTCATCAGTTTCTTGACAAAACGTTTTGTTCACAGGCTGTCGTTTCATCTCCAATTGGAGGAGATTTTCTCACTGATTGCTTACTGAAAAGCTTGGAGAGTAAAGGGATTAAAGTAAGTTACAACTATTGTTACACAGTTTTGGAGCCAATTCATCTTATCCTTACTGGTTCCTTATTTTGCAGATAAAACCTAGATACTCTTTCAAAAGAAAGGAAATACGACCAGGAGAATTTCAGGTAATTCTGTGCTTTTGAGTTGCAGATACGTTTAAATTGTGCCTTTTTTTTTTTTTTATTTTATTTTATCATCTGTAAGAATATAGAGTATAGAGAATAGATTTGTATGTTATTGGAACAGTTGATGTGGTTCTTTTTACTGGCAATGAAACAGAGCAATCATAAGATTTATCTCGTTTTGCCCTTTCGACTCCTTGCAGGTTACAGATGTAGAAGTTCCTGATACCACAGAAAGCTACAAACTCTTCTGTCAGGTCTGTAGTTGATATTGGTGCCTTGTTTAACTTTTTTCTTTTGCTTTCTGACTTTGGTGGTTTAATTTGTTTAACAGAGGATGATAGTAGGTGATATCAAGGAATCTATTTGTCGAGTTCCAGACACTCCCTATGATGGTATCTCTTTTGCTCTTCTTCACAGTTTAGAGTAGTTCGAGAGTTGATTTTTAGAGATGTTTTTTCTTGATCATTGGTTATATAGTATAATATTAATTTGGGTCTTCTCACGGATTACATGTAAGCAAAACCTTTTTCATGCAATTCCTTGCTGCTAAGAAGATGCAGGGGAAAAGATACTTGAGATTACAGCAAACAGTAACTTGCTTAGTATTCCTGATATCTTTAATTTTTTAACAGAAAAATCATATTCAAACATTCCGATGACGTCTTACGAGCTTCCTGATGGCCAGTAAGCCCCCAGTTTATCTGTTTATTGCAGTTATTTTTGCTTCAAATGCAAATTCTATGGAGCATAAATCTATATTACCGACAACTGTTGTTATTGACATAGAGGCGATATTCCTTTCTCACAGGAAACTTGATTACTGTCTTATTCTATACCACTATCTTATAAACTTCTGGCTCGCAATGCAGGACGCTTGAAATTGGTGCTGATAGATTCAAAGTTCCTGATGTTATGTTCAACCCTTCCATAATTCAGGTAACTTGGCTCGACCAACGTGTATCATCATGTTGCTCTTGAGGTCCAAATTGCCTCTCATTGTCAGTCAGAAGACTTTTTCTTATAATTTCCCTCCTATCTTTTTTTTTTTTTGCAAATTACCAGACGATTCCTGGAATGGAGAATAACACAGACATGCTTCATTCTGTTCGAGGGTTACCATACATGGTATGAGTATTTTATGTACATGTTCAACCCCAATCACGTTTTAATCAACAACAAAAACAAAAAACATTTTTTGATTCTACAGGTCATAGAGAGCATCAGCAAATGTGATGTTGATATTCGCAGAGAGTTGTATAGTAGCATACTGGTAAAATAAAACCAATTTAGTTTTTTTTATTTATTTATTTTCCATTAGTTGAATTTTGTAAAATATAATATCAATGCCATTTTATTTATTGCAGCTGGCTGGTGGAACATCGTCAATGCAACAACTGAAAGAACGCTTTGAGAAGGACTTGGTAGAAGTAAGGCTCTCTCTCTCTCTCCCTCTCTTTTTTTACTTGTTCCAGCTTGTAGGCAGTCTTATATACGATATGGCTACAATAATCCGTTGGCCTCTTAATCATCCTTTTTCTAGGAATCTCCTCAATCAGCTCGAGTTAAAGTGTTGGCGAGCGGTAACACAACAGAGAGGAGATTCAGGTTTGAACACAAAGTTACTTCTTCCTCTCTTATAGGCTCATTTAATGTTTTGAAAAAGAGTCGAGATTTTGGTAACCTGGATGACAATATGAAGTGTAAATGTGCAGTGTGTGGATAGGAGGGAGTATATTGGCATCACTAGGTTCATTCCAGCAAATGTGGTTCTCCAAGTCCGAGTAAGTAACACATTGGATTGTTCTGTAGATCTCTACTCATACGTAAACAATATTTTCTCCTAGCTCGGGTTTGAGTGTTTTGTGTACATGACAGGTACGAAGAGCATGGAGCTTCTTATATCCAGAGGAAATGCCCTTAAAGCTGGTTGAGATGAAGAAAAAGAGAAAATCTGTGTGTTCCATGGTGTATTTGTATTATATTATTAGTCGTCGTCTCTGTTCTGTTCTGTTGTTAAGATAACGAGCACCTTTGGAGACGACAATCAGAGAGTTTAGGGATTAAGTAATTCAATTATTATTTAGCCAAGTCTTTGCATATATGCAAACTGACAAAGAAAAAACACTTTTTCTATGAAGTTTTAGAAATAGCTTCGCATAATGATATAATGTAGTTTTCACCGTATTCACATGTTTTTAACAAGGACAGATGCTCTTTTCAAAGTGAAAAACAACCACAAATATCTTGTAGTCTTGTAGTTTGTAGTATTAGTTTTCAAATGTAGAAATATGTGTAAGACAAAAAAACAACCACAAATATTTTCTCATTGCCACGACCAATTCAATATGGCCACAATAATTTGTTGGTTGTCCATTTTCGACAAATAAACTAGTCACGTCCACATCAATATGACATCACCTTCAAAGTTGAAATAAATGATTTTTTTGATATGAGTTAAAAAGGAAATTATCCAAAACGAATGAGTTCAAATAGAAATTTTGTTACTTTGCAAATATTTACAAACAGAAAAAAGTTACAACTAGAAATGATTTTTACTCATTGCTCTCTCTCAATTTGTGTTGGGGGTAGGTAAATCGACCTTCCCCGTCTCCAAACGTTGAATAAACTTGTCGTGGTTTGTCACATTCGACATTATCCAACCAATAATATATGTCCATTGTTACCATTCAACGTTAGCCAATAACATATATCCACGTGCCACCATCTGGTCTCTCTTTAGAACTTTACAGATCCTTCCTCTGGACGGCAAGAATCGCCGACGTGCCCCTAATTTATCGGATTCTCCCAATTTATTTATTTTCCTCAGATTCTCTCAGTTTTTTTTGGATTATTGATTCTCGAATCGCGGCTCTTGTGGGTCTCTGTGTTTTCCTTTTATGATTTCGGAATAAATTTCGATCATCGCGATTTGGTCAATTTCTCGAAGCAACAATCATCGAGATTTCTTCTATTCTACAAATCTTGTGTCTTTCAGGTGGATATACATTTTCTGTTTGTCGTTTTTCTGGAAAGTTCGCATAAAACGGCGAATCACAAATCAGATTATCTTTCTTAGATTTTTTTTTTTTTTTTTTTTCTTTTTAAAAGAAAAAAAATCTGATTTTTGAGAAAAGTCATGCAACGGATCGTAGACAACGCTCTCGCTGTTACCAAAGAGTGAGTCTTTTCTCTTCTCGATCAGTGCATTCATCTGTTTCTCCCTGTAGTTGTTACTTGCATGCACGTTACTGATTTTGATCATCTTTGATTTGTTATATATATTTCAGTATCTTGTTTCTTTTGCTTAGATGTAATCTGCTTAGGGTTGTAGGTGGGAGTTTTACTCTCTTGTTCGGTTTCTCAGTACAAGTTCATTTTGACTTTGCTTTCATGTTCAATCTCGTTTGTTTGTGGATATTCAAAGAAGATAGTGTGATGCTTAACATGTCAAAAAGTTTTATTTTTTTTTGTTTCTTTCATACATGAGATGAGATGTAGGGTTTGTATAAGTTTTGATTAGTGAATCTCTCCGTGGAAGATGTTGATTTTAAAAGTTTTTTAGTGGTTTTGGTTCTGTTGTTTCTTTGGAGAAGCTTTCTATTGGCTTTAGTCATTGATACCTCCTCCTTTGCTGATTGTAGTGAATCTCTTTGTATTGGTCAATTGTGTTTTAGAGCTTCGTCTCACCATTATATTGTAGTATCTTCATTCAAAGCTTGTTCTTTAATTGTTGATTTTGGCTGTGAACTTTGATTCGGTGACATTACCTTTTTTTTTTTTTGGTTTGTCTTCTTGTTACTTAGATGTTCTTCTTTTCCCTTGGGTTTTCTAACAAGCCTAAACTTACTATGCTTTTCGTTATGTTTGGCTTTTAGTGCAGGTCAGTGAAAACTGTGACATATGAGTCATTGAACAACATTGCAAGATGCATTAATGGAGTATCAGCTCTTCTCTTGACCCTTTTGCCGGGGAAGGCTAATATTCTTGAAGGTCTCCATGGCTGGGAACTCAGGCCCACATTCCGTGGTCCACGTTTACCACGGTGGATGCATAAGTAAAATTTCTGAATCCCGTGACGATTCTTCTGTTGTTAATATATATTCAAGCCTGAATTATAGTTATATATATTCTGATTGTGACTCTCTTCCAATTTTGATGGCAGTGGGGTCTCTTCTTTCAATCACTTCATTCATGAGCTTTCTGTGGATTCTGATACTTCAAGCTTGGAGTATTCTTCTGGAGAAGATAGTGATGGTCCGTTTCCTGCATCACCATCATCACAAAGCTCACGCCTCTCTTGGGCCAGCGCTTCTGCAAATTCTGAAAGCCACTGGACAGAGTGGATTATTTTCATTCTTTGGTGGTTAATATTTCCTATAAGGATCTTAATATGGATACCCCAATATTTTCTGCGTTTATTCTTTAAACGGAGTTCAAGAATTCCTATGAGCCCAAGAAGGCACCAACAGTCAACTAGACCTCGTTTTAGCAAGACCAGCTCAAGCAAAGACCATGATGTTCCCAACCGAGCTACTGACAGAAGACGCGGAGTCATTGAGGTTTGTGGATGCACTGACAAATATTTAATACTCCCTCTGGAAAGCACAGCTGCTGTTCAATCGTTTTTGTGATTTTTAACCTTTTTCACACACTCTTCCTACTTAATGTTCTTTATTTTTCAGGATCTTCATCTTGCTATCGAGATCTGCATAGAAGCAATATTTGATTTTTTTCACAAGGCTACGCATCTTCTTCTTTCCCCATCAGAAGCTTTTGCAATATTGTTATCATGGTTCTCATCTCCCAGTCAGAGCCCTAAAAAGAACCATGGTGACGTTTTAGATGATGAAACTGTGCAGACTGCTACTTTAGGCGATACTGATCCAACCCCCACAGAAAGAACCACAGAAAGGCCCACACGCTTATACAACTCTATGAACACAGATACTCGAACGTGTCAAGATGTCATAACAGAGCTGGGGTAGGGGCAGCTTTGATGTCCTGTGCTTCTTTTTTTTCCTCTTTCTTTGATGTTTACTTAATTTCTCTCCTAATTTTAATAGGTATCCTTACGAAGCTATTCGTGTTGTTACATCTGACGGATATGTTCTTCTCTTGGAAAGGATACCAAGGTATAACTTGCTTGTGAGATATTGAGCTCACCTGTGCATCCTTTCCATTTCATGTTTTGTTGTCTCTTTCTTAAAATGTGATCCTTCACTGCTTCTCTTGTCTTTGCAGACGTGATGCAAGGAAAGCTGTTTTTTTGCAGCATGGGGTTTTGGATTCTTCAATGGGGTAAGTTTCATGGTCTAGTTCTTAGATGACTCACAAAATTTCCAAACTTCTTAAGCTGAAAAGTTGACGAAGTATTGTTTTCTATGTCCACGTAGCATAAAGTTCCTGGCCGTTTCTATGTTCCTGACTCTATACTTAACAGGAAATTTCTTTTCGTAATTTGTTCTCCTCATACTTTGCATGTGTGTTTGAATTGCTCAAGACATAAGAATGGATTTTTGGGAAAATGAAATTGAGAGGGATAGTGCTTTCTGCTTCACGTTTTCAGTTATTTAAACATCTCATCTTCTTTTTTTCCCTTTCCTTCTCAACTTCTCAAAGATTTCAGTCTTGACTTGGAACATCCTGTAATCATCTGAGGTTTTGATTCATATATGTGCTATGAAACTTAATTGATTTCTCACTTTCTCTTCTGCACATTCTTCTTCAGATGGGTATCTAATGGGGTTGTTGGATCTCCGGCTTTTGCTGCGTATGACCAAGGTTCACACCTCGAGCTTTTCATTCTCCAATCTTTTTATGAATTCAGATGCAGCAAAGATTTATCAGATTCTTACACTCTTTTCCTTCACAGGCTATGATGTTTTTCTGGGTAACTTTCGGGGTTTAGTTTCAAGAGATCATGTGAACAAGAACATATCCTCAAAAGAGTGAGTTATTGCTTTAAAGTTTGCTTCTTACTTTATCTACATGCACTGTCTGGTTTCTTTATGATAGTGGAGCTTCTTCATATATATATATGTTTGCAAGTTGTACAAATGTTCAATGATAGTGACCAAAATGCAGGTTCTGGCGATACTCCATTAACGAGCACGGTACTGAGGATATCCCAGCGATGATAGAAAAAATTCATGAAATAAAAACTACAGAACTGAAGCTCTGCCAGCCCAATATCGACGAGGAAATCAACCAGGAGGAGCCTTATAAGCTCTGTGCTATCTGTCATAGTCTAGGTGGCGCTGCAATTCTGATGTATGTCATTACTCGAAAAATCAAGGAGAAACCACACAGGCTCTCGCGACTAATCCTACTTTCACCTGCTGGGTTTCATGAGGACTCGAACTTAGGTTTCACAATAGTTGAGTACATATTCCTTTTTGTTAGTCCGGTTTTGGCACGAATCGTGCCTGCCTTCTACATACCGACAAGATTCTTCAGGATGCTTCTGAACAAATTAGCCCGTGACTTTCACAACTATCCTGCACTTGGTGGACTGGTCCAAACTCTTATGAGTTATGTAGTTGGTGGAGACAGCTCGAATTGGGTAGGAGTCTTAGGGTTGCCTCACTACAACATGAATGACATGCCAGCTGTCTCCTTCCGTGTGGCGCAACATCTCGCTCAGATCAAACATAGCGGTAAATTCAGGATGTATGATTATGGAAGCAGATCAGCTAACATGGAGGTTTATGGCTCTCCTGAACCGCTTGATCTAGGGGAGTCTTACAAGTTCATTGATGTGCCTGTGGATTTAGTAGCGGGAAGGAATGACAAGGTGATTCGATCTTCCATGGTGAGGAAACACTACAAGGTGATGAGAGATGCCGGTGTTGATGTATCATTTAATGAGTTTGAGTATGCTCACCTTGATTTCACATTTTCTCATCGCGAAGAGCTTTTGACATACGTGATGTCGCGGCTTCTGCTTGTGGAACCAGTTCAACTGAGGCAGGCTAGTCAGAAAGGTATGAAGTTGAAGAAGAAGAAAAAGGAGGTACAGTAGTGTAGTAGCTAAAACCAAACAATGGCCATCGGTCAATGTCCCATAGAGTTGGTGTCTTTGTATTGCGATGTTGTGTGTGAGCTTTATGTGTGTAATACTGTACATATACTGTAAAGGTTGATCTCTTGATGAAATGATCTTGTTGTGAGAGATCCGTTTTTTCAGCAATCTTATTATATATAAGCTAACATATATAATAATGGAGTGATTTTCTGGATGTTATGTGTGTAATACTTATTATGTGTGTAATACTGTACATGATAACATTTATGTGTGTAATACTGTACTAATGGAGTGATTTTCTGGATGCTTTCATGTACAGTATTTCTGGATGATTTTCTGGATGTGTGTAATACTGTACATGATAGCATCCAGAAAATCACTCCATTAGTCCATTTCATTGGTTTTTTGAGGAGACCAATCAATCATGATTATATATTTATATTGGCAGATCTATTTTGACCTGCAATTGGGTGGCTATGAGGTAAATGGCTTCTTTGGGATAGAAGTGTAGGTTTGTCACGTGCACCAACAAAGTCCAACCCCAGTCTACAAAGTCACACAGCATCTGTCTGTCCTGTTGCTTAGGAATCACACTTGTAAGAAACAGATGCACTTACCATTTGTTAGGGACACTTCATTAGGCCACACAATGCATTCAATTTTCGTAATCAAAATCATAGTTACATGTTTTACGAATCAAAGAACCATAACTTTATCTGGTTATAGAGAAAATACAGCAGTGATCAGTGAATCCCGTGTTGCGTGATTCTCATGTTTCATGAGGCAAGTAGAGAGAAAAAAACGAGTACCAATTAAAGAAGATGAAGATTTTTTCTTTCTTTTTTTTGGCATTGTTAAAAAAATGAGACAATACAAAAGAGGAAGAAATTGGAATCCTCATGTAAGTAAGGAGGAAGATTCATTGGAGCTCTGATGGATCTTGAAGAAGAGATGCTCTTTGAGGATTTGAAAGCAGAAGTTGCTGCATGTCCCTTGGAAGCACACTGAACACCGCTTGTAGATCCTTCTTCAGTTTCTGAAACGTTCCTTCTAAATCTTCACCTCCTCCTGATTCCCGCAACTGCAAAAGATTTGTTTTCGATATGTCATATGTTTATCATCACAGAATTCTCGAAGAGACTTCCACCTATAATATTCAGAGAAATATATTGCTAACTAAATAGAATCTATCTTTACATCTCTCTGACATTGAAGAACAAAACAGGAACATCTTTGTACGTGGAAGTTTCCAAATCAGATGAAGCAAACAGACCTAAACGAAAGAATCTAGCATATAACAACATGACCATGCAATTAAGAGTCAAAGGGAAGATGAACTTACCTTGACTTCCTCATTAATGTATTTCTCAATGGCATTGAAGGAATCCACAGCTTCCAATTCATTCATCTGTGACGTAATTAGCCTCATATCAGTCTTCATTCTAGCCAGCCTCCATAATCTATGTTGTTCTTGCTCGGCAACAGCACGCCGTCTTTGGAACCAAGGCATAAAGTTGGGCCCTCGTAGAAACCGCCTGAATATATAAATCGTTATAGCAAGGGAACTGAAATATTGGTAGACCAGAATGAGAGAATAAATCCAACGACTGGAACTCAAATGATGTAGTTAATATGGATAAGAGATTGTATAATGTATATACCTATACAAGTCGGGCCAGTTGGATTTCATGCGTTTAGACAAAAACTTCCCTACACCTCTCGCAGATAAATTTGAAAGGAATTCTTCAGCACGGAATGATGGGAGCGAAGGAGGGGTAACATATGGGGAAGATCCATCAGAAGGAGCATTGACCTGGAAATATGGACCAAAAGGGGCCAAGAAATTTGTAGTTAACTCCAAAAAATGGCGTCGCAGAATCTCATTATTCACAACTGACATTGACTCCTCAACCCTCGGCGACATCCCAGCATCGATAAGTCTATTCAAAATAGAAGTGTCTGGCTTGGTTATTGCAGAGTAGGTGGTCCAGACAGCTTCCTTGTGCTCTGTCATGAGACACAGAGGTCCATCTCGCCTAAGTTTTACTGCATTTAGCAAATTTGTAGGAGAGAACCTTCTGAATGAAAGCTGTTGGACGCCTAATCCTTCAGCTTTAACAGATAATTTACCAGCCGACCTACTTGTAAGCGCTACACGGTTTGAGTTTGGAGAAGGGGTTCCAACTGAGACAACATGAGGGATATTACGAAGAGCTTTTAGGAAAAAGAGATTGGTGACACCCAAAACCATTGGCGGGAAAGTGTCTCCTTCCCGGAGTGAGTTTAGTCGAGCAAAACCCGGATCATGGATAGTGAAATATGGTCTAAAGTCAACGCTGCAAAATAGTGGCGCAACCAAACTCACAAGACAAGCAACTGCCTCGGAACATTGCGGAGGTGTTGGCGCTATGATAAGGATGGGCTCACCTATAAGTAACAATTCCCATAATGTCCATAGCTGCAGCAATAGCCCCCGGTAAATGCCAAAAAGATCTGCGTCATGGAAGAGACCTTGAGGCACAGACTGATTTGTAGGGAGTAAAGGAGCCATGGAAGAAGCAGATTCCTCATACAAAATCCCATTTTCCAAGGGAAGACTATGAGCAGGTGGCAAGTTCACCTTAAGCATTGCATTACCAATTGGCAGCTCCATAAGCTTACCGGGCACAGGAGCAGGCCACATAGAGACATAACCAGCAATATGTTCAACAGCCTTATTTCCAACATCAAAATACAAAGGACCAATGATTTGCAACAAAGGCCTAAAAACACTCGAGTAAGGCGTATGCGACAATATAACCACAGACTTCTGTTCACCACCCCTTTTCAACCTTTCATCATGCCTCTGCCTATTAAACACATAGCCATACAAGTACCTATCAATACCATCTCTCTCCTCAGTGTTCTTCTTTGGTCTACGAAACCGGAAAAAGAAAATGCAGTCATGTATGCTTGCGCGGTTATGATGCTGTGAGACAGAATCAGGAAAAGAGTTGAATGAAACCTCAATTTCCTCTTCTTGTGAGAGACAACCTGGTGGATAACACTCTTCTAAGAGCTGCCCTTGCTCAAGATCGAACCTCATAATGCAAAATGCGTGAATCCATCGTTTCAAAGACTCAGGATCAGGCTTTATACTAAGCTCAGGCTTCACAGAGAAAGATGGAGACCGACTCATTTCAAATGTAACCAAGAAACTCTCATACCCATCAAAAACCTTCGCCAGTTATTGAATCCTCATGATCCCTTATACTTCCCCAATAGAGGAGATTCATCAAAGCTTGAATTTTTAGCTTATACTAAGCTCAGATTTGGTGGGTTTGCTTCACGAAACACTTTCGCTGCCTGAAATTAAATCCGAAAGAAAGAAACTTGTAAGCTGAAAATGTTAGATCAAATCAACAATAGCCATTTTAGCAGCTCCAATGCCTCAAATCGAATCACAACATCGAATACAAGAACAGGGCCCGTTTTGAAAGGCCTGCGAGAAATTAGGGTTCGTGATGAGGAGAAGATGTATTACACGTGAATTAGAACTCAAAGTTTGGGTTTTTCGTAGCTGAATTTTGCATTTCGATTCGAAGGAATCGCAAAAACGGAAAGCTAACTCCGAAATGATTCATGGAGCATGTTAGTTTGTTGTATTTCTAAATTGCATAAAAGGTACTTTTTTTACACTTCAAAAATACAAAAATTATATGATTCCAATTTGGACAATGTGACTCTGTTGGACTTACCGTTAAGGCTAGTGATGTTTAAACGGGCAGGAAGCCCGCGGGCCTAAACGGGTCAGTTTTAAAATTTTAAGCCCGTGGCCCGTTTAATAACACTAAAAAAAAAAAAACTTAAACGGGTGTACCCGTTTAGACCCGCGGGCATAACGGGTTTGCCCAAAATTAAACGGGTAGCCCGTTTATTTCTCAAAATTAGTCGAACCTAATTGCTAAAACGTCAGCGTTCCGGCGGAAACAACAACAGCTTCACAGCTTCGTCTCTCTCTTCCGACTTCCGGCGGAAACCATTCACTTCGTCTCTGAATCTCTCTCTCTCCGACATAACCCTAGCCGCCATTTCTTCTCCACAGCTTCCAATTCCATGGTGACTTCTATGATTTGCTCTGCTTCCACACATTAAAGTCTGTTCCTTTTTCTCTCTCCGATGGAGTTTGCTATTCGTTCCTCCAGATTTCTCCGATGTCGGTAAAGGAAGCCGGAGACAATTTGGGTCAAACCCAAATGACAATTTACTAATTGTATCAAACGAGAATCTTCTAAACACATCTTCTCGTAGCAGCTTTAGCTCGTTCTCTCTCCAGGTTCTTGTTCTCTCTCTCTCGTAGCTTCATTTTTGTTTATGAAGCATTCTCTTATTGCAGAGGTGATCAATTTTACCGTGAAATTGTGTTTCTTTCTTGAGTTTTTGATTAAATTTCAATTGAATTGTGTTGTAGTTTGAGTTCTCCGTTCTGCTTCTCCTCCGCTATTTTGTTGGCTGCAAGGAAGCTTCTTCATTAGCCCATTTGAGCAATTGAAAGAGAAAGGAATTTCGGTAAGCTCTCTGGTTCTTGTTTAATAATAAGCTCCAATAATTAATTTGGTGGTTTCTTCATTAGTTAATGATTGATTATTTGCTATGTTATCTCTGATCTTGTGTCTAATATGGATTCAAGGCCTTTTTGAGTTTATCACAGCAAATGCTCACATCCTTATGATATGAAAGTTGGGAACTTGCTGTTTGGTTTAATTTTTTAAGCTCTTTAGTCTTTACTGATACAGTTCAGTTTATTACTGATACAGTTCAGTTAATCTTTAATCCATGTTTGGTTGATTTGGTACTCGTTTCATATTAGAACTGTTTCATGTTCTAATGTTTATTTGTTTTATTAATTTTGCAGAATGGACTTAGATACTGAACATTTGATAGCAAGGCTTAATGCTCAAAATGAATATATGGATATGAATGAGGAAGATTGTGATATAGATGTAGAAATTGATGGGAATGAGGAGGAAGAGACAAAAATACATGGAACAGATCAAAGTGAAACTCAAGCAACAACTCAAGCAATGATGATCGAATGATTCGTCAAGTTGAATATCTTACTGTGACTACCCCAAACCAATGATGATCGAATGTTAAAGCCGACTAATACGTCTCATCTTTGTCTTACAAAAAAAGCTTAAAAGTATCCAAAACATTACCTAACTAAAAATAAGAAATGAGATCAAATTGAACCTTTTTTTTTCCGACAAACATCACCATTTGTAGAAATGAGATCAAATTGAACACATGTATGCAAGTGAAAGTTAGAAACTAAAATACTTGCGACTATGATGATAACCTTTAAATTTCGTGGTTTACTTGTGCAGAGGTAAGTGATATTCTTTTATTCAAGGGAACAGAGCAAAAGGATCAATGCAAGTCCTGACTTTCTCAAGAATTTCTACACCAGCAACCAAAAATGTTCTCTCTCGGACTAAAAAACAGATAAAAACAATTCCTTCCCTTGGAGATAGAAACAACAAAACCCAAAGAAACAAACAAAAGATTGTCCACCGAGATTTGCTTTCTCTCATCTCTCTCTCTCTCTCTCTCTCTCTCTCTCTCTAGTGTCCTTATTTGCTTCGTTTCTTGAAGGTTTGTCTGTTGTTCTCAGTTGCAGCAGCCGGTTGATCTTGTTGAGGATCTTCAGGTAAAATGGCGTGAAAAAACTTTTTGGAGGAACCAACTTGGTTGCAGATTAACTTGAGCATCTTTCTCCCTCTCATCCATTTCAACAATAGCTTCATGTGCGTTTTGCTGTTCAATCCACTAACCCCAGCTTCCTATTGTTATGTAACACAATCACCAAATAATGAGTATTATCACAACATTTCAATACCTAAAAACCCTCAGCAAACTACACACAAACCCCACTAATAAAAGCAAATATAACCAATCATCAAATTCTAAGTTTATCAGTATGATCAGAACATTTCCAACCCCTAAAAGTTCTTAAGAAGCCTTGGCAAATTACACAGCTGAGTCAAACCCCACTAATAAACACAATGCATTATACCCTATACCACTGATCTATGTCCGGAGCATTGAAATTTATCAGTAAACGTTAGGAGAAACTAAGGATCTAAAATCAAAGATCACAGGTAGTGTTACAATTTCAGATCAATTTGTGGGGTTTAGGAAGATTCAGATGCAGATAAACATGTAACAGAGGAGAGAAAGAGGGAAAATAACCTGAGCGCGGAGCCAAGTGTTGGGAACGGAAAGAGGGCCATGTTGCTTAAAGAGATCGTACAGAGAATTGGAAATGGCATAAGCTTCTTGGATCGGAACTTTAGGGTTTATCTTCCGGACGTTTACAGCTCGTTCTCTCGACATGTATCTCACCAACAAAGAGTTATAACTCATCTCATTATTGATAACGGCCGACGCTCTGCAGAGCTTCCTCAGTCCTCCTCCTCCGCCGGCGAACCACATCTCTCTTCTTCCTCGCCGTCACTCTCACTCTCTCTCTCTCTCTCAATTCTTCGATTTCTTTCGATAGGTCTCTCGCGTCGCCTTTGATTTGTTCAAAACAGAGCCATTTAGCCCACTGGGCTAGCTTCGGCCCAACTTCAGTATCTTTTACAAATATTACCCACCAAAAATATCTGAGAAGGCCGAAATTAGTAAATTACCCACAACTGCATGTTTAGTTAAAGTTTTTTCTCTTTTTTTTGGTAAAATTTGTTCAGTGAAAGTTCTTCGTACAACCTTCAGTTTTCTTTTACTTATTAAACATCTTGATGTTTTGGGCCATTTGGGCTGTATTTGGGCATTTAATGTGCTCTGTATCTTTTGTTTGATGGAAATTAAGGTTTTAAAAAAAAAAAAAAATTACTCGAATATAAAGAAACAGATATTATACAAACAAACAATATCTCTCCCTGAAGTATGTCAGAGATAATAATAATTACAAAAAGCCTAAACTTAATAATACCTACGATCTTATCTAATAGACTTCTGTTTATACTATACTCATTACTCAATGCTGATTCACACAAATAAAAAGACTCAGCGATGTAGAGATGGTAATATAAAGAGTGTGAATCATCATATCCTCTCTACACACACACATATATATACACTTAAATCTTTGATCGAAGAGGGTCAAGTTAGACGTTAAACATCATATACGGGTAGCCGCTCTTCGATATTTATACGGCAGAAGGGACATTTTTTACACTTGTCTGAGCAGTTTCTGCAACAAACATAGCAGTAAACGCATGAGCAGAGACATCAGGCAGATATGATCAGAGAGCTCTCAATAATGTCGGATTTCTATCACATTCTTCGAATAATAACTGGACTAATTTAATGTGTTGCTTATACTTTAAATTCAGTTCTTTCCTGTGGAAGAAGGCATACCTGCAGAGAACACGGTGTCTACATGGAAGCAGTACCACACTGATTTCTCTTTCAAAACAAACCCTACATAGCACTTTCTCCTGGAACAGAGAGAGCATCAAAATATTAAATTCCAAGGGATAAGCAACACCGAAAGAGAAACGATTGTGAAAGCTAAACCCCTTTAGAGTAAGAAGTTTGTTTATCAGAAGAAGAGGAGATCATTACATTTTGCAGTCTCTCATATTCCTGCTGGCTGAATTTCGTGATTTCTGTTTGTTCACCAAGTGCTGCTTGAAGTCTCCATACCTGACAGGGAATTAAATCAAATGCAAAAAAGGTGACCAACACTGAGAAACAATCACACCAGAGGACAAAAGACTTAACAAAAAAAAAGTACCGACGACATATTTGCAAGTTAGAGAAAAAGGCGAAATACCTCCTCAGCAAGCTCTTTCTTCGGCATTTTCTTGACTATTTCAGGCGGATGACCACAGAAGGTATTGTAACTGCACCAAATATTTTTATGAAATCTTCAGCAGGTGGGATGGGATATAACCATTTTCTTTGGACAATTTAGAAGGTTGAACTGTACTTACCCAGAGTCTTGATCGAAGTATAGTCTAGCTTGCTCCTCCCGGCTTCCTTCATCAATTGACCACCAACCTAGTAGCCTGAGAGAGCACGTAGAGGATCAAATGTTAGGCATCAGCTTGATGTTTGTTAGTAATTCAGTGGCAGCTAAAAACTTATATTTGGTGGTTAGCCTCCAAATATTTTGTGCATTAAAAGAGATAAGTAAGTAACTAAACATATTTGGTGATCAAAAAAAAAAAAAAAAAGTAACTAAACATATTTATCACCTGGATCCATGGTGCAAGAAACCCAAGCAATCATGGGCTCTGGATGAAAATCTAAAATATAATCCTGTATCATCTTCGCCGCGCAGAGATACAACAATCTTCTCTATTAATTTAGAAGCAGCAAATAGCACACCAACACCTTGCAATAGGAAAAGTGGAGAAAACAGGACTGGGATAGGTATATACTTAGCATCTTCAGGGGTCCCCTGAAAGTTCAAACCACAAGCATTTTGGTAATGTTCAAACACAAGAAATGTAGATTAGATAGAAATGTTGTGTACCTCTAGATGCATGCAAAGTACCACTTGAAATACAATGAGGGGGATTTTCATTATATGACCACCAATGTCTTGCAGGCCACATGTTGTATCTTGATGCCTATCGTCTTCTGAAAAAAACCCAAGGCCACTGTTCCAGTCAAGATATCTAATAGTGGTAGAAGATGACCCTGTTTCTCTGTCACGTGAGCTTCTATGAATTACTGGATTAGACCATTTTGTACAAACAAGAAAAGCAAAGCACTCTGCAATTCTGCAGGCAAAACGTACACATTGATTACAATCATGATCAATTCCACAAATAGCACTAAGAAAGTTGCATATGTAGCAGAAAAGGCAAAGACAATCCATACCCGAAATTAATGAATAAATCCCACCAGCCAAGAGCAGCTACGTCGCCTGATTTGAATAAAATAAGAAGGAATTAACGGACATGGTTAATATAATATAGGATTTAGATACGTAAAGAGATATGACAATATCCACATAGTTAATGAGAGTTGAAAATGATTATACGAGTATGTCAGCATCTGTGCACACGAAAGGGAATTCCATGCAAAGGATGTTTAGCTTATTAAGGAATGAATAAATACATGGTGTTCAAGCCCTAAATATTAATACTTGACTTGTTCCACCAATTAAGAAATTCACTTTTCTGCGCATCACAATTTAAACAAACATTTACAATGACTCATCCTTCGGGATTTCAAGGTTTTCCTTTCGAGAGCAGTTGTCTAATTTAAATGGCCACTAAACAGAAAAAGTTCTAGCTATAAACATGATTGTGAATTGCATGAAGTATAACGCCCATGTTAGGTAAGATACTTAAAATTTTAGTCAAAAAAACTTGAGAAACTATTACAGTGGCAAATTATTACCAGACAGCTTTAAGAGGGTAAAGACTGTAGCAGCCAGAAAGAACACCATGGAAATCGCAACCCAGAAATGCTGCAGACAAAAAAAAAAAAAGCATCTGAGAAGTTTATTTGAAGTAGCTTCCCACCCACCAACAAAGCTCAGAAATTCTTCAAGCCTGACTTTGTGTAAGCTAAGATTTCAGAAATTGACCAAAAGGAGAACTTTTCTCAATCCATGACTTGAGAATCAAAGTCCAAAGTAGTGTTATTAGAAAATAGAGAATGCTTTATCATCGGCGAAGTCAACACTCTTGTTGATCCCAATAATGGTTTGCCGGTTGTTGAGATTAAGAGACAATTCTCGGTTCCTAAGAAACTAGATTGACAAGTTTGTTTACGCGTTGATAGCTTTAAGGGGACGGCAGAAGAGGATACTACTCAAACGGGTATGAAAACGTTAAACCGGATGTTAAGTGGG
This sequence comes from Erysimum cheiranthoides, assembly GCA_011420285.2. Lineage (NCBI taxonomy): Eukaryota > Viridiplantae > Streptophyta > Magnoliopsida > Brassicales > Brassicaceae > Erysimum > Erysimum cheiranthoides. Next base: position 3,264,529 of record CM022179.2, on the reverse strand, counting down.
AAAGAACGGATAACTCACACATAGAAACTAATGCAAGTTAAGCAAGTAAAGAAAGAAGAGTCCTACTCTTAAGCTGCTGAACCAATTACTTTCAACAGCAGATTAGACCTTAAATGAAAAAATGTGGTATGACTTACAGGAAGAGCTTCCCATATTGCTTCATCATTCACGCTCTCTTCGTCTCCAGGCATTAGTGCCCGACACATCCTAAAGGTAAAACGTGCGTAATTAGGAACTTCATATCGAATGCACAATACATAATTCCAAGAGCTCTTCTAGCTAAGGAAACAGTAAAATTTACTATAAAGGTCAACTACAAGTTATTAATCAACGTCATAGGTATAGCTTCATATGCCGGAGGATATCTCAGTAATTAACTTCTCAATTGAGGGATGTATTATAAATGCAATCACAAATCATGTAACAACAAAGCAGCATTAGCCTTTACAAACAATTATATTCACTATTACTAGTCTGTTCTACGACCTGCATAACAAGGTATCCACCCATAACCTCCATCTTACAACATTTTTCGAGAACGGAAATTTCCGGTGTGAATCAATTTTTTATATTGTTCACAAATACAAAGAACAAATAGTTTAGAGAAGTAATTAGGATAATAAACGGGTATTACATATCCTATCTCAATACCTAGCATTGTCCACCAGTATTATTACTTCAAACGCCAATAAAGGGAGAAACACAATCTTCAAGCTCACAGCTGGCGGCGAACGAGCTGCATCTCGAATAGAATAACATAAATACAGTAAGCGGGAGGAACTGAAAGTAGGGCGTCATACATAAAAGAAAACACTAGAGAAGCTTTTAAGTTTTTTGTGATGCTATCCAATTTAACCATTAATCCAAAAACCAAAAGTCCTAACGAGAAGCTTTCAGAGTCATACAGTCATCATTTACTTCACCGCACGAGTAAAACATCAATCATTTTGTTTCCTTGTCAAAATGCTAAACTACAAGAGGCTTTAAATATCATATGAACCGTGGTTATATACCATATGCAGTCTCGAGGTATACACAGAGGAGCAATTCGAAAGCTACAAGCAACGGTGTTGCAACAATAGCATGACATGGAGCCCACTGTACACGCAACAAAAAAAGTTCATTACAAGTCAAAATATAAAAAAGTGTCATCTAAAAGGTCAATCTCACATCAGTTACTCTTGGCTACAATTTACTGGAAATCATAACAATGACTTAGAATAATATTGTGGTTATAGAAGTAGGGGACATACATGACGGTTACGAGGAGCAATTGGAGCAGGAAGCGAGAATCTTCCCCTTGCAACAACAGCATGGAAAGCCCACAGTGGTAGACACACAACCCTGCATGCCCAATTCAGCGGAAAATTTAAATTCGTTAAGTTTTATGGATTGCAGATATACATGAATACTACCAACACTAAGAAACAACCAAAAAGACACACAAAAAAATGACCCCCAAAATCTAGACTAAAAGAAAGCTGAAAGAATCTGAAAAGAAAGTCCCAACGAGTCAATTCAGATGACATCATCTCCGATTGCAGTCCTGAGACAGACAGAACCCTATGTTTCTTCATATAAACATAGTATTTGGTACATCAACACGTGACACGATCGCTTCCCTGTCATAGTACCTGATAAACATAGTATTTGGTACTTTCACAGTCTTGTACTCAACAAATCAATTTCCAAAAACGGGAATATTCCTTGAATTCCATTATTTAAAAGGAGAATTAATACAGTCGATCAAGAAAAAAAAATCAAATTTCAATTATTTCATAGAAGCGGATGATGCCACATGTGAGCAAAATCTCGCAGTTTTCAGAGTACATAAAAGCCCCTTTGTATTCGACAAAGCCAAAGCTCTGGATTCGAAATTGAACAAGTGGAGAGGTCTAAATCCAAATCCTCAACTCTCAATCTTGTACGACGCAATAACGATGCGCTCGAAATTCAACGAATAAGGAGAATTTCTATTCTAAACAATTTGAGAGGAAGGAAACTAACCACCAGGAGTAAGAGAGGGTGTGGTCGAGCTTGAGCACCAAAGCGAGCGTGAAAGACAAGAGAAAGATGTGAGCCACCAAAGCTTGTACGGACTTCAACACTCTCCCACTGTTCATCGTCTTATTTCCTCTGTTTCCTCTCTACGGGAAAATGGTTTCTCGCTTTGCCTCCATACGCTCTCTCTCTCTCTCTCTCTCTGACTAGAGACGATTGGTTAGAGAAATGCAGAAAATATGTTTTCGATTCCACAGTGCTTCTCCTTCCCTTTTCCCCTCTTTCGCTTATTTCTCTTTATTTTTGTTTCTTTATTTCGTCCAAACTCTAAACCCTCTTTCACTGTCGTTTTCTTAACAATATACAAAAGGATTACTGTATTAATTTTTTTTTTTTTTTTTTTTCAAGTCAACATTTCTGAAAATCTAATTGTTGGTTTAGAATGTTAAAAGAATTGGAGTTAACCGTTCCATTAATTTTAATATCGATGTTGAGATTTCTCTCTTTTTTTTATATACTTGTTATTTATGCGCTTTTTTGGAATAAAATTGCAGGTAAGCAATGGTCAGATCTCCATTAGTATTAAATGTAGTGTTTCAATCGTAACGTTAGTTCGTGAAACTGACGTGGAGCGCGCTTCAACTCTGGCGTGCAACCAAAGCTAGAGAGGGACTGTGAGAGAGGCTAAAAGCGCATTGAATAGATCACAAGCACACCTTCCAACAACAAATTAAGCTTTTGGATACAACAAGTCACACTCATCCAATCTATGCATTACCTCAGATAATAATAATAACCCATATAAACAAATCACTAGCGGATCTGAAACAAAAACGGATCCAACCTTATGAGTTGTTGAACGCTTTGCTTTTCAGTTTGATTCTGAACTTGGGAAGCGGACGAGCCAAGTTTCTGTTGTTGATGGCTCCAGACGTTCTATAACATGGTTCAAAGTTCAAGAGAAGAAATGGATTTAACTTAACAATAACCAAAAAAAGCCACTGACACTAACCAAGTGAAACAGAAGAGCTAACTGTTACAAATCATAGTATCAGAGGGATAACCAGTGGCGGACCTAGAAATTTCTTTTATTGGGGTCAAAAATATGTATAACAAAAATAACATTAAAAATATTTATTATAAACTATTGTTTTTATATAATTGTAAGCTCAACTTTTTAAATATATTCATATTTTAAATTATTAATATAGATTTGAATTCAATTTAAAGGAATCAAATCTATTTTTAGTTGGAAAATCTTGATTTGAATTTTTTTTTAAGTAAAATATGAGTTTATATTAGATTTATTGGGGTCAATCTAAAATTTTAAGTGGGGTCAATTTTACAATTCTCTAAAAACTATAAAGGAAATAAAATTTTGTTGGGGTCAGTTGACCCCCCTAACTCTATACTGCATCCGCCCCTGGGGATAACCACGGAAACCCCCAAGAGCAAAGCAGGCTAAGAAGAGAGAAACAAAAAATCACACCCTCTCTGCATAACAAATTTTCCTAAAAATTAAACACGGTAGAAAGCTTCAGGATATTTGCCTTACCGTGTTCAATTTTTAGGAAAAATATATGGTCTTTGTTGGCTCACCAATCATTCTTATTCTAGTATATTTTACCAAGACATAGTAATTACTAATTAGTAGCCTAATGTTTTTCAGGAGATGCCCAATTTATATACTAAGCAAAGTAGTAACACTTTGTGTCTTATAGAAAGGACATGTAATAGCATCTCCAGCTAACGGCCCGAGATCAACAAGTGACACTATATTAAGTTCATACCCTACCTCAAATCCTTAACCTCATTTCTTCTATAAACATGGATCGGTGAAGAGAGAAATCTTAGATGGAAACAAATCTGAGATTCACTACTCGCTCCAAGCCTCATCGACATATGACGAATTGAAGATTCTACGGGAGAAGATGCAATATAAACCAACCATACAGATAAACGACGCCGTTATACATTCAAAGGTTGTAAATAACTAAACAAAATAAACAGGGAAAAATAAAAATAATAAATATTTTGAGGGACCAAAGATACAAATATGAATATAGAAAGAAGAGTAAAGTCGGTTTGGCTGTTTCCTCCTTCCTTCATCCTTATCTCAAGTCTGAACTAAAAAACCTCCATTATTATTCTCCACTTGGACATTTTATTTATTATTATTAAAAAAAACGAGAGAGAGAGAGAGAGAGAAAAAACGTTTTTCTCCTGCTTGCTTGCGTTTTCTCAAAGGTTCGAAGAAAACGAAGAACCAAAGCTTTTGCTTTTCTCCCACGATTTCCTTGTTTTTGATTCTTTCTCAATCTGGTTTTCAGTCTCCGGATCGATGGCGTCTGGATCTTCGGGTCGGGTCAACTCAGGATCCAAGGGATTCGATTTTGGCTCCGATGATATTCTCTGCTCTTACAATGACTACAACAGCCAGGACGCTTCTAATGGTTCTAACTCCGATCCTGCGGTCGCTGCTACCAACTCCAACATGGTGAACACACAGATTTCGTCCTTCCATCTATTTTTAGTTTTCACGGCGATTTTTTATTTTATTTTATTTTTGGGAATTATAGGGTTTTGATTTGTGGTTTGCTCGATCAGCGATTGCTCAGTTGTTGTTTATGCCTGTAAAAACAATTTCTAGGAGTCAATATCGAACTTGTCCTCTTTAGTGTTGAGCTCATTTAGCTAGTTTCCTGGTTATGTGGTCAGCTTCTGCTTCCATTCAACAGTTTCAGATCTTGCGAGTCCATATAAGTTGCTCAAGGTTATTTGTTTGTCTGGTTTCTGGATCTGAACTAAGATAATACGTTTTATTGGTTAATCGAAACCTTTGAAGTATGAACATTCCCTGTTGTTGCTTTCTATATTGGTTGTGACTTATGAGGAGTTCAGCTGCACTTGTCCCTCTTATAAGTTGGAAGAAAATTTCATCCATTTCATCATGATGCTGACCTATTTTTGATCATTGTTTCATTTGTTGCCTGCAGGAATTTCACAAAACAAGGATGGCGAGGTCTTCAGTTTTCCCTACAAGCTCGTACAGCCCACCAGAGGACTCTTTGAGCCAAGACCTTACTGCCACTGTCGAAAGAACCATGAAGAAGTATGCTGATAACATGATGCGCTTTCTTGAAGGCATTAGCTCACGTCTCTCCCAACTAGAACTCTACTGCTACAACCTTGATAAGACAATTGGAGAAATGAGGTCTGATTTGAGTCGTGAAAACGAGGACGCCGATGTGAAGCTTAGATCTCTGGACAAACATCTTCAAGAGGTGTGTTATGCAATGTTTTAATCATATTTGTTAATTTTAGTTTGTGAAACTCTGATCAGCAATTCACGTTAAGACCATGCTATGTTCTCTTCTTGTAGGTACATAGGTCAGTCCAGATTCTCAGAGACAAACAAGAGCTAGCAGATACTCAGAAAGAGCTAGCAAAGCTTCAACTTGTGCAGAAAGAGTCATCGTCTTCGTCTCACTCTCAACATGGTGAGGAGCGGGCTGCAACTCCTGTTCCTGAGTCGAAGAAGAATGAGAACACCTCAGATGCACACAACCAGCAGCTTGCACTTGCTTTGCCTCACCAAATAGCCCCACAGCCACCACCGCAGCAGCAGCAGCAGCAGTATTACATGCCTCCTCCTACACAGCTTCAAAACACACCTGCACCAGCACCTGTTCCTGTTCCACCATCACAGCCTCAAGCACCACCAGCGCAGGGTCAGTACATTCCCCCACCTCCGGCTCCATCTCACCCAAGCTCAGCCCAAACTCAGTCATTCTCGCAGTACCAGCAAAACTGGCCTCCGCAGCCACAAGCCAGGCCACCATCAAGTGGAGCCTACCCAACATACTCACCTGCACCACCAAGCAACCAATCCCCAGTAGAATCGTTGCCAAGCAGCATGCAGATGCAATCACCATACTCTGGACCTCCCCAACAGTCTATGCAAGGTTACGGATACGGTGCACCACCACAGGCTCCTCAGCAGACAAAGATGTCTTACAGTCCCCAGACGGGCGATGGGTATCTACCATCAGGACCTCCTCCTCCTTCCGGGTATGCCAGTGCCATGTATGAAGGTGGGCGGATGCAATACCCACCACCTCAGCCGCAGCAGCAGCAGGCCCATTACTTGCAAGGTCCACAAGGTGGTGGATACGCTCCCCAGCCGCACCAGGCAGGTGGCAGTAACACTGGTGCACCACCTGTGTTGAGATCAAAATACGGCGAACTTATAGAGAAGCTAGTGAGCATGGGTTTCAGAGGAGACCATGTGATGACCGTAATTCAGAGGATGGAGGAGAGTGGCCAACCCATCGATTTTAATGCCCTCCTTGACAGATTGAGTGTGCAATCCTCGGGAGGGCCTCCCAGAGGAGGGTGGTGAAGTCATGTCCCCTCTGCTCTGTATCTTTTACAATAAAACTCTGCTTTCTCCATTCACATGTATTACTTACTCTATAGGCCCTAGTTTTATTGGGCCCAATAGATTGGGTCTTTTGTGTATTCTTATGCGACTCAATTTATGTTTCCTTATAAAGCCTATTTATTTGTGTATGTTTTAATTTTCATGTTCCTCTTGAACCCAAATCTTTTATCATGAGTTGCTTTTCTTTGCTCAACCTTGTGTTGGTGTGTATCGAGGAGTTTCTCTTTACTTTACTCGGAATAAGTTCGCCTAGTTTTTTTATATCGAATCTTGTTTATAAAAAGACCTGATTAGCAAGCTTAGACCTTAAAATGAAAAAATGTGGTATGACTTACAGGAAGAGCTTCCCATATTGCTTCATCATTCACGCTCTCTTCGTCTCCAGGCATTAGTGCCCGACACATCCTAAAGGTAAAACGTGCGTAAATTAGGAACTTCATATCGAATGCACAATACATAATTCTAGCTAAGGAAACAGTAAAATTTACTATAAAGGTCTACTACAAGTTATTAATCAACGTCATAGGTATTAGCTTCATATGCCGGAGAATATTTCAGTAGTTCACTTCTCAATTTAGGGATGTATTATAAATGCAATCACAAATCATGTAACAACAAAGCAGCATTAGCCTTTACAAACCATTACATTCACTATTACTAGTCTGTTCTATGACCTGCATAACAAGGTACCCACCCATAACCTCCATCTTACAACATTTTCCGAGAACAAGAATCTCCCATGTGAATCAATTTTTTATATTCTTCACAAATACAAAGAACAAATAGTTTAGAGAAGTAATTAGGATAAATAAACGGGTATTACATATCATATCTCAATACCTGGCATTGTCCACTGGTATTATTACTTCAAAAGCCTATAAAGGGAGAAACACAATCTTCAAGCTCACAGCTGGCGGCGAACGAGCTGCACCTCAAATAGAAAATCTAATTGTTGTTTTAGAATGTCAAAAGAATCATTCAAACTCTGATTGTTTAATTTGGAGTTAACCGTTCCATTAATTTTAATATCGTTGCGCAATTGATATTGATGTTGAGATTTTTTTTTTTAAAATACTTCTTATTTATACGCTCTTTTGAAATAAAATTACAGGTAATCAATGGTCAGATCGGTCCATTAGTATTAAATCTGAAGTGTTTCAAACCTAAAGTTAGTTCGTGAAACTGACGTGGAGCGCGCTTCAACTATGGCGTGCAACCAAAGCTAGAGAGGGACACAGAGAGGCTAAAGCAAGCGCATTGAATAGATCACAAGCACACCTCCCAACAACAAAGCTTTTGCATACAAGTCACACTCATTGAATCTATGCATTTACTCAGATCATAATAAGCCATATAAACAAATCAATAGCGGATCTGAAACAAAAACGGATCCAACCTTACGAGTTGTTCAACGCTTTGCTTATCAGTTTGATTCTGAACTTGGGAAGCGGACGAGCTTCTGTTGTTGATGGCTCATCTTTTGTTTCAACCTTAATCAATACGGCACCATCACTTGCTTCTTCTGGTTTAGCCTCCGTCACAGTCTCTATCTTCTTTGTAGCTGGATCCGAGGAGCTGCTCACAAGCTTTGCCATTTCCTTCTCCTTCCGTTTCTTCTCTTTCTTTAACCTTTTCTTCTCTACATAAACCGGGTCTTCTCTTTTCCTCTTCTTCTCTTTCTTTTCCTTGTCTTTCTTCTTTTCTCTTTCTTTACCAACTGAAAGTGTTTGAAGGCTAGCGTATTTCTGTTGCGCCTCGTTTTCCATACTATGGTCTTGTGGTAAGAAGTTTGGCGTTGCAATTTGGTTGTTATTATCTGCTTTCTGGCTTGTCGAAGGTTTCCCCGACTCAGCAGTGCATTGCAACTCTTTCCCAAAAGTATCGCCTTCGCTTACAAACTTTACACTGCCGATACTTGCAGTCATGCGAGATCCAACATCGTGACACGAGTTTACTTCCTCCACGTGATTCTGATTGCTTATGCTCACAGCATCGATTGAGATTCTCTGTGGAGCGTCCACTGAAGCTGAACTAGTTTGCCCTCGCTCTATGTCATGGCGTACCACAATCCCTTGAGATCTTTCTATGGATCGTGCTGATCCTTCGGCTCTGCTGGTTGCACCAGATGGTCTGACCTTGATCCGTATAACAGACTTCTTCACCTCGTGACTAACAGACACCGACACCACATCAGGTTCTTTTTGAGGTTCCTTTGTTGGAGGGTTTGCTTCCCTATAGGCTAATTCTTCTGTTGGGGCTTCACCATCGGATGGAATCTCATGAACGATGGGATTTCCATGTAAAGGTTGGTTTTGAATTTCCATGCAAGGTTCAAGATGATGTGTCACATCATATGCTGCAACAGGTTCTGGCAACTTCAGTTCAGGAACAATAGGCATGAACATTTCCTGTGATGTTATTGGAACAGCAAAAGGAGAAACATCCAGCGATTTTCCTTTGGCATCTCCAAGTGCCAAAAGTGAAGGTCCCCCTGGCTCTGCTCCCGGAACCGAAAATACATTCTTCGGCTCAATGCAGGCCTCCACATCAACAAGCTGCAAAGGTTTTTCTTTGGGCACTCCAAACAACGTTGGGGGTCTGAAAATGAGATAACAGTACGTATATGCTGTTCAGAATATTAATTATGGTGATAAGCAGAAGAAGACCGAGAACAAATTCCCTCTAGGCTCAAAATAAAGATACATGGATACCAGACATAATTCATTAAAGGAAGCAAACTAATGTACCCAAACACAATGCATCAGATAGCAAACTTCTTCATAGCTTGAAAGGATTCGTAAATAATCTACTATGACACGGACATAATTTTGTCATAAGTAGCAAAACTATTCAGTGGACGCCTCACCTAAGAAAAACAGTAAATATGGTAAAAGAGAAGGAGAAGAATTTTGCCCATCGAAATTGTTTTGACTACAAAAAACTTTTTAGCTCAAGAACGACTGAGAGCTATAAAATCCTTAAGTTTAACTGCTACCCACAGGCTACCACAATAAACAAGGAAACAAATGCACCACATGAGAATGAGTACTTATGAAAGTAATCTGGCAGACAATCAATGTAAAGACTACAGACCTTCCAGCGAGGATTTGAAAAATGCAGAACAAGTAGTGGCGAAGAAATTCATTGTTGAATACTACATGGCTCTTGAATAGATGCAGCAAATCCAGAAGAATAACATTGTCAACACAATCGGCTGAGTCATATCCAACTGCTATTTGACATAAACGCATTGTGTGTACACACAATTTAACCTGCCCTGTAATCAAGGGCCATGGATATAAAAAGCAATAAATGAACTCTGCCAGATACAGAAAGATGATATGTTCCAGCATGAGAATGTAACCAACCTCTCAAAGATGATTCTTCTACCACATATTTCATAAACAACAAAAGTGCAGAACTTATGCCTTTGGATTGATACTCGATGTCAAGAAGTGCCCTACTTGCTTCTATACGAACTTGCAATATCGTATCCGGATTTCGGAAAGGTTCAATAAGTTTACAGATGTGTTCCTGAAGTCAGTAAATTGCAAGCTTTTAATGCCATCAACGTTGGTATCTATCTTATACGGAGCACTTGAAGAAACAAGCGAGAGGAAAGAACTTACAAAACTGATGGAATCAGAAAGCTTGAGAGCAGTCTGTGCCAATGTTCGGATGCAGCTAATTGTCAAGATGCCATTGTAGCTTGGCATCAACCTAGTTCATTTATCTCCGACAAGCTCTCAGTAATAAGTTCCATTAAAACATATGAAATCATAAACATCTAACACGAGGTTACCTGTCAAACTGCAAGAGTCTGTCAATGCGCTTCAGAAGAGGGGCCAAAAACGTTAGACTCTGCCAGGGAAACAAAGAAACAAGAAGTATTGAGCAATAAACCAATGTACCAACGCTGGTAAATTGAAGTTCTAAATTCACATCTTTGCATATGAACTGAATAGAAATGAAATAGAGCTCCACTTTCTTTTTTTTTCACCACCTTCACCCTCCAAGCCCAAATTTTTTTTTTTTCATAAAAGTATGAGACGTCCATAAAGCTACATGAACCAATAAAGCCTCAAATTTTGACAGCAAAAAATAATACATGAGCTAAGTACCAAATCTTGTTTTGTCTATGAACTATTTTTGTTCATAAAATTCAAGGGATTTTACCCCTCATAGTATCAGCAGGAAAATACCAAAATAAATATTACACTACAGCTGATAATTAATCGTAGAGTGGCCTTTTCAAGATAACAATTTCAGACCTGTTGACAGAATTCGAGATCCCCAACTGACTGGACAAGCACAGCAAGCCAGAATACATCAGAATACGGATTTCCACTGTTGTCATTGTACTATAAAAATGGAAAAGGAAAAACGGTGAAATCAGTAAAGATGATTATATGAACTGAAAACAAGCGAAAAACCTAATCTTTCATAGATGCAAAAAAATCACTGCAGCGCAATACAGACTAGCAGCTTCTATAAGAAGGCTATATAGTAAGCTACAAAGGTTTCACAAAATTTACCCTCGTTAGTACATGATAAAATCGAACTGTGAAAAAGTATACCTTCAGAAGCTGTAAGATAAATTCAACAGCTTCTCGAGGGCTTTTCCCCTCAGCACCCCTAACTATTGCAATGGCATGTGGAATGGCCTAAGACATAGCAAATAACAATGAGTTGAGATCAATCATTCAGGAAGGTAGCATGCTAATACTACAGCAACAAGAATGATAGATACGACACAAGAGATACAGCAACAAGAATGATAGATACGACACAAGAGATCCAATCCAGACGTTCCTACTGAGACGTTCTATATCATGGTTCAAAGTTCAAGAGAAGAAATGGATTTAACTTAACAATAACCAAAAAAAGCCACTGACACTAACCAAGTGAAACAGAAGAGCTAACTGTTACAAAACATAGTATCAGAGGGATAACCACGGAAACCCCCAAGAGCAAAGCAGGCTAATAAGAGAGAAACAAGAAATCACACCCTCTCTGCATAACAAAATTTTCCTAAAAATTGAACACGGTAGAAAGCTTCAGGATATTTGCCTTATGCTCAATATTTTCTATATGGTCTTCGTTGGCTCAACAATCACTTCTATTCTATATTTTACCATGACATAGTAATTAATAGCCTAATTTTTTTTCAGGAGATACCCAATTTATATACTAAGTAGAGTAGTAACACTTTATGTCATAAAGAAAGGACATGTAATAGCATCTCCAGCTAACGGCCTGAGATCAACAAGTGACACTATATTAAGTTCATACCCTACCTCAAATCATTACCTCAAGCACAAAATATTCAGGGAAATCGCGGAAGTCATTCGGCCTGAAAGGAGAATATCAGTCTTATGAGAAATCTTCCAGTAGTTACCAAAGAGAGGTCCAAATATTAAAGGGCTCCAATCTTACTTGGGGAGTCCAATCTCTGCATCAAATCTTCGACTTTTATAAAACTTTATTAGATGTTGCAAACCCGCCCAATCAGTCTCCTGCTAGAAATAGAAATGAGCCTAAATCAATAACTGCAGAGATTTGTTTCAAAGGGCAAAAAAAGCAGTGCAGGGGGACTTTAGAAAGGTGCAGTTTACAAAAATAAGTTGAAAGATGGCATACTATGCAGTTTAAAACAGTAGACATACACTCATGAAAATCTCAAAAGAGAAACAAATAAAAACTGGTAAACATGGGAGGAATAAATGGAATTAAGAAGAGAGGAAGATGGAGATCAGAGGAACTTTTTTATTCCACTCATTCCTTCTGCAATTTAGTAGATGAACATTTTCCTATTTAAATTTGCTCCCTTTTCATTTTCTCCCACCTAAATGAATGGAATTCTTATTGAAAATGGTGAAAATTCAGCTTGTTCTATTCCTCTAAAAACATAACCATTTGCACATATAAAGCTCCTGATCTTACTTTTAAAGCAATGCTTTTTGCTAAACTTCATACAATGCACTATTTTGCAATTTCCAAAATCAAGTTAAAATTTTGATTATTATACGTCTTGTCTTGTCCCTTTGGAAGGTTAGATTGAACATCATACCTCTGATGCTGTTTTAGCCAATGCAAACGCTGCCCCAATGCGTATTCTCCAGAAGACCTATATGTCACAATAATATATAGGAGAAATGAATTTAGTCTTCAAACTGGTTTTAGAAAGAAGTACACAAGAGACGGACAAAACCTTGGAGTCGGTGAGAATATTATTGAGTGCATTCACAATGGAAAATGAGTGTTGTTTTAAAGCTTCAAGTGACGCAATTGCTTGTGCCTGAGCAACAACATCTCCATCCTTCTCTAGTTGATTGACCTGATCAAAAGTCACAGAAACTCACAGGTGTGAGAAAGAATTAAACCTAAAGCGAAGTCAACAAACCATTGTTAGATTTTCAGATGGCTACAATTAACAGGACAACACGCAGGCAGGCGCGCACACACACAATTACAGAAAGACTCAGTTAGATAATACCTGAGGAACATAGTTCATGAGCTTCTTGTCATGAACCAACCATACAGAAAGCGAAAGACAGTCGACTGTGATACACACAATACATTTATAAGAAGTGTAAGAGCAGATCTCTTACCCACATTTGTAGGGGCTGATGAAGGTGAATCTCAGCAATATATTCCATTTCAGGGTCAGCTTTAATCCAAGCCAAGGGAGATTCAATGCTACAGAAAAAGATTCAGTCTCTCAATCTCTCAGTTCTTTTTCTTGTGTTGTTGCAAGGGATGTAAACAGACAAGGAATGCCATAAATAGTGTATCACAGCAACCCACCTCGTTTTATTTTCTAACGGTGCTATAGCATCAACATTGTCTTCAGCACCATCAAGTTTCCCTCCCTTCTTCGGTTTTTGATAGCGTTTAGCAGCAAGTTTTGAATGACATGGTAATTCCAGTAGCTGCCATCTATCTCCAGCCATAGGCAACTTTGGATGATCGGACATTCCATCGAGTTCATAAACCCTTATACTCATGATACCCGGCCAGCCAGCATCCACATCCCGGTTTTCTGAATCAGAAGTAGCCCCAATAACTGATAATTTTGCATCGAGCGAAGCCGTGCATTCGCGCAAAGCAGCCATTTCAACAATGTTTTTCCTTTTGTTGTAAGACAACCCAATCCTGGTATAAAAAAGCACCAGTTAAGAACGTCGAGATCAGATTTAATGAAGATCCAGGTATCCACTGAATTAAGTTCAGAAGAAAGTAACTCGCAATAGAAAAAACACCTTAGCACGGGACAACCACAAGATGCAACCCATCGCTGAAAAAATTCTTTAAGAAATGGACGCTCAAGATTTCCAATTTTATTAGCAAATTGCCGGAACTGCATCTCAAAAGTGAAATTTGAGAAACACGCATATTAGAAACTGACTTCGAAAATTCAAGCTGACAGATAATCAGTTGATCAAGAAGAGAAATATACAAGTAATGATGGAGATGTTTTGTATTTGTATACAATAAGGTTATGAGTTCTTGAACCAAGTTACGGTCCTTACGGATGAATGGCCGTATCAAGTTATGGTTGAGTGGCACATTTACAACATATTCGTGAAGTAAATCAAGTCACAGCTGAGAGACAGATCCATTTCGATTTAAAAAAAAAAATGCTCCAGGGGCAAGGAAAATATTCAGTTAAGAAAAACTCCCAAAGAAGAAATCCAAGAATCCGTGCTGACCTTTTAGTGTTATCAGTTAACCCAAAAGATTATGTTAAATTATCTTAGGACCGCACCTATCCCATTTATATGTACTTTATACTGTAAGATCAACAAGCTTTATAATTTAAATGTTTTCTTCACCAACTAAAGCTAAAGGAAATATGTGGATCTTTTCTAACCTAACTTGTAAAAAACAAACACAGCTTATCTGGATACATAGCATGTTACCTCCTTCGTGCTAAGGGACCGTATAGAATTAGATGGATCCTTGGCTCGAGAAATAATTTTCTGCAAAATCTGTAAATCATCGAGTAGCAGATCTATTAATCATGTCCATAAGAAAAATAACAAAGTTATTGCCTGAAAATCGATAGCACCATGTCCATACTTTACGAAACGAGTCTGAGCCCATTTGCTTCTCCAACATCTGAAGGACCGCTCCCTTCAAAATAAGTCAAAGAAGAATTACCTTTCGTAACAAGCCAACACATGCCAAATCATGTAAATTTATCCCAGAAAACTCATACACGCCCACAAAATTTGAGAGCACGGAATGATAAATATATAAAGAAAAATATGGCTTACTGATTTCCATGATCGTATCTTCCCATGCATCCCAATAGAATGAGTTCCAAATAGGTCCTTGCAAGAAGGAGATGCGCTCAAGCACATGGCACCACTATCATCAGCTTTACAGACAGCACAATTTGCCTGCACTTGCATCAAAAAATAAAAAAGAGAATCCAGATAAGAGGTTCATGGTTTTATTCAGAAATGGTTACAGAGGCGTCCAAGGAAGAATAGCTCAAGTAGTGAGTATAAACCTTGTATCTCCGGTACCGTGCTTCATTATTTCCCAAAAACTGCTTGATAAACATATCCGTTAAGAAACCAGCAAGACCGTCGAGGAGCCAATCTGTTATAACAACATGGACAATCATGACTCACAAGATTACATGTTTCACATGAAGCTGATATAACAAATCGTACGCAAAGCAAAGAGTAGGAAAATGTCAGAAGCCCACCATCATTTGGCGACTCAGGAGTAATATAAACTCCAAACCACTGTTTTGCTAAAGCAGAAGCAAGTTTAATACGTGTATCTATTGTCTGCAAAAGACAATTGAAGCCCTATCAGATTTGTGCATAAAGGAACTAATAAGATGACAAAACACCAACAAAGGCAACATTCATAAGAGGTAATTGAGATATATATTTAACTAGCTCAAATACGTCCTTCGTCGGTATTTTACAAATATGCACCATAGAACCTTTTGGTCTATAATATTGACAAATACAAACGTGCATGTGTCTGATAACTTATCATCTAACCACAAGCCTATTTACCAGGAAACAATACCTGATCAATAACCCTCTCATCATATAGCATGTGGGAGCTAAAGACACTCAAGGAAGCTCCCAAAGTCGACGAGGAAACAACCATTTCAGGGGGTAAAAAGACTTGCTTATAGAATCCAAATGGAAAGTTCGCACTTAAATAATCCTCGTAGTAGCTGTAGAAGTTGATTTTCCAGTAGACAGAATATTATAGTTAGATTCAGTTTGACTACACAGAGTTGCAAGTATACAAATTTACTGACCTATAAGCTTCATGGAAAAACTCCATTGTATTACCAAGCCTCGAGAAATCATGCGGCAAACACAAGTTAGATATGAGAAAGTTGGTCTGATCTGGAAGGACTTCCAATGGTCCCGCAACTAAAGACACCCACCGCGGAGCAATAGGAATAGCTAGTTCGTAAACATAAGTTTTTCGAGTAGTATCTTCTTTGCACATAACCTGAAAAGTGTGAAAGTTTAAAGAACACACTCCCTCCGCCTTCTTGTAAAAGAACTGATAAGATTGCATGAAAAAATGTAAACATATTCCACAGATTTTAAGCTCTCCAGATAGTTATGCCTACAATATAACGGAGGAAAAAAACTTCTGTTTGGTCCAGATTCATTAGATAACTATACAGAACAGAAAAATATTCTGATAATATAAGGACAGGACAATTAACAATTTTCCAGGATTTGATTACAGAGATAGTAAACTTTCAGATTAAAAGGGCACTGGGTAAGGCTTTTTTCGTATCAAAGCTGAAACCAAATTTGCGCACAGATTGTATGACTACGTCTATAAGCCATGGGAACCAAAGTTTTTTCATTCAATTCAGAATCCATAATGGAATATGTCTTGCACGTAAAATACCAGATCGAACAAAATAGCACTTCCTCTAATCCATTCACATATGAAAGATATACAGCTTACCTGATAAGCTAATTTCCCAACACTGACAGCCACAAAGTTGTGTGGAACAGTAAATTCCAAATCAAAACTGCATCAACCACAAAGTTGTTAAATGAAAAAGGTTAAACAGGTTGAGATACCCACTCTTGATCTCAAGAAACGAGAGACATGACAACAGTGTTACTTCTTAAAAAACGAATACCTGCAACGATGGTACTCATCGTCTATGCAAGGAAACCAACAGCGTGCACGTCTCATCTGGTTATTGGTATGTACAATGTTCTCGTCAAAATGAATTCCTGACTCTATTTTCTCTACCCAGTAGTTAATCCGAATCAATTTAACATTCTGCACCATATGAGCATACATAGATAGTTAAACAAAAGACAGCTCTCACTTGTAACCCATAGCAGAACTTATGAGAATTAGGAATAACACAAAAGTATCGATAACTACCTGTTTTGCCTCCCCGGACGATTGGGAACCATTTTCTAAAGTCACATTATCAAGCTGTTCAGATAAATCCTTAGAGGGCTTGCAACAGTTGATCAGTAAATTTGCCGTGTCTTCTCTCTTAAGAACCCCAACATATTCCATAGCCGCAGCATCAGCTGCTGAAGCAGGGTCAGAGACCGAATTCCAGTTACTCTCAGTTTCAGAGTTCTGATGGTGCGGATAGTACTCAAATACAGTAGGTTCCCCATCTACCAAGACACTCTCGATTCCCAAGTTCTCGGCGTGTAGTCCCACAATACCAATATCTGGCACACTCACTTCTAACTCTGTGTAACTATAGAAAGCCAACAGAAATCCGTAAAAACCACATTAAATTAAATGCAGCAAAGAATGATAAACCAAGGAATAAGTAAAAACCCCAAATAATCAAAAGCAGAGGATTTCACGAAGAATTGAAAATTCCTAAAGAATACTGTGGGTGTAAAATTCAACTTCTGCCCATTATTAGGGTTTCTTCATCCCGAATTACGTTTAGCAGCCACAATAACATTCACGCACTCGTTTTGGCGAATGGAGAATCGAAAGCAAGAGAGGGAAACGGACCCGTAGATTTGGCGTTTTTTGAAGTCGATAGAAAGAAAGAGCTTTTGGTGAAGAACTTTGGCTCCAGTGTTCTCCGAAGTCTTCGCGCCAGGAGCTTCCTCGTTCTTCGACTTCCGAGCCTTCGCCATGTTCCTTTTTCGCCGAGATGTTAGCCGGAGAGGCAAACCTTCTTATACTGCCGACCCAACGATGGGCCGGTTCCTTTAAATTACAAAAAGCTCCTCTATGTTTTTAAGTTATTAAATATCTGGCCATCGTTTTCTAAATGTATTAAAGTCGCCCATGGATCTGCATCTCATGGGCTTGATTAAAAAACGCAACTCGGCCCATTGGTTTAAATCTCATGTTCTTTTACCCTTTTTTGCTATTTATATATAGAACACATTTTTGTGACCAAAATAAAATATAGAATGTAAACGTATATGTGAAAGGATAATCCTTATTGATTTACAGTACAAGAATATATATACATACAGAGAATGACTAGGGTATTCTAGTGGAGTTATTGAGAATATACACTTTACATAATCAGCCTTCTATGATCAAATCATTTACTATGATTGATTCTTAATATGCCCCCTCAAGATGGAGGGGCTTTGCGAAACTCCAATCTTGGCTAAGATATTGTTGAATGCAGCTCGAGCAAGTGGTTTAGTTAACGCGTCAGCAAGTTGATCCTTTGTAGACACGTGAACAACTCGTAGCGCCCCTGACTGAACTTGATTGCGAATAAAATGGTAGTCTAAGGCTACGTGTTTCATTCGCGAGTGGAAAACAGGATTGGCGCACAAGTATGTTGCTCCAACATTGTCGCAGTAAATTGTTGGTCTGCTGGGAGTGTGATTCCTAGTTCATCTAACAATGAACAAATTCACCGTATCTCTGAAGAGGTGTTGGCGACAGAGCGGTACTCAGCTTCCGTTGAATATCGTGCGACACTCTTCTGTTTCTTTGATGACCAGGAAATTGGATTGTGTCCAATGTAGACTATGTAGGCGTTTGTAGAGACAAAATCATCAGAATCCCCAGCCCAATCTGAATCTGAATATGCATGTAGAGAGATCGGATTGTTACGACAAAAGAAAATACCATGAGATTGAGTACCATTCAAATACCGTAACAATCTTTTCACCGCTTGCCAATGTGCATCTGTTGGGGCGTGCATGAATTGAGACAGTCGATTCACCGCATAGGAGATGTCAGGACGAGTGAATGCAAGATATTGTAGACTACCAACCACACTTCTAAACTCGGTTGGATCGAGAAGCTTAGTTCCAGTGTGTAGTGACAGCTTTGGATGAGTCGCCATGGGAGTGTTGACCGGTTTTGCTGTTAACATGTTCATGCATGCCAGAAGATCTATAATATATTTCCTTTGGTTCAAATGCATACCAGAGTTATCTCGTGTAGCTTCTATACCCAAGAAATATGACAGGTCTTCATGATCTTTGACAGAGAAGCGAGTAGCTAAGGCATCAAGGGTTTGAGTGAGTAGTGCCTTGTCATTGCCAGTGACAAAAATGTCATCGACATAGACAAGCATGTATATGATCGAGCGGCCTTTCTTCAGAATGAACAGAGAAGTATTTGCAATCGAATTGATGAACCCCACAGCAAGCAGATAGTTTTTCAATTCTAAGTACCATGCGCGAGGTGCTTGCTTAAGGCCATAAATGGCTTTGCGTAACCTATAAACATAATCTGGTCTGTCAGCATCCACAAAGCCTGGAGGTAAAGACATATATACCTCTTCTGTTAAAGTCCCTTGAAGAAATGCATTGTTGACGTCGAGTTGACGAATTGGCCAGTTATAATTCACTGCTGTTTGAAGAACAACGCGAATTGTTGTAGACTTGATAACAGGACTAAAAGTTTCTTCATAGTCAAGGCCTGAGCGTTGTGTGTATCCTTTTGCAACTAGACGCGCCTTATATCTGCTAATGGAGCCGTCTGAGTTATACTTTGTTGTGAATATCCATCTGCATCCGACAATGGTGATCGGAGAAGACGGCGGCGGCACCAAATCCCATGTGTGGTTCCGTAATTGGGCATTGATTTCAGCGGAGAGAGCTTGACGCCAACGTTCATCTTGTAAAGCTTGATTTGTTGTTCGTGGTTCGGAGGACGCGAGCTTGGCAGTGAGCAAATATTTTTTGTTTGGTTTTGTAATTCCTTGCTTGGCTCGGTTGGACATTGAATGATGATTACCTGGGTTTATGGGAGCAATTTGGAGATTTTGTTGTGTGGAGGACGACGAAGGTAATTGGGAATTTTGTTGGGATCGATTTTGTGGTTCGGCTTGATTTTGGTTTGTGTTTTGGGTTTGTTGTGATTGTTGGGTATTTGTGTTTGGTTGGGCTATATTTGGATCTGTGGCTTGGTGGGCTGGATTATTATTTGGTGGTTGTTGCTGGGTCGTGGGTTGCGGCCCATTTTGAGTAGAGGCACTTGGCCTAGAGGAAATCGGAGAAGAAGTGGAGGAGATAAGAGGAGTAGGACATACCTGAGCTGTCGAGGCTGGATTCACCGGAATGTTTGCCGGCGAAACAGATTCAGTGATGTTCGGTGGTGATGCCATTGTCGATATTTGTTGTGGTTGCTGAGAGACTGTCGGTGGTGGCGTTGGTATCTGAGATTGAGACGGAAGCGTCTGGTCCACCGGAGAGAGTGGCGGAGACGCAATCGACGGAGGAGACTGTGGCTGGTGAAGAATCTCGCGCGGGGGTCCCTGGGTCGAAGCTTTCAGCACAGAAATATCGGTCACTGGTGGAGCAAAGTGTGATGAACTGTTTTCTTCTTCTGCGAGTTGTTGAGGTTGGCGATTGGAGAAGGGGAACACAGTTTCGTCAAATTGCACATGGCGAGATGTGTAAATCCTTCCAGTTGGTACATCTAAGCAATAATAAGCACTCTGAGTTGTGGAGTAACCCAGAAAAACGCATCGCCGTGAACGGTCTTCAAGTTTATTTGAAGTATACGGGCGCAACCAAGGAAAGCATAAGCAGCCAAAGACTCTCAGTTTCTCATAGTTAGGAGTCGCGTTAAACAATTTCTGAAATGGAGACTGCTTGGCGAGAATTTCAGTTGGCATTCGATTGATGAGATATACCGATGTTGCAAACGCAAATGGCCAGTAAGCTTTTGGTATGCTAGCAGTGGATAAGAGCGTCAATCCCGTTTCTACGATATGGCGATGTTTCCTCTCCGAGAGACCATTATGCTCAGGGGTATGAGGTGGTGACGTGAGATGCGTGATCCCGTTTGATGTTAAGAAGCTTCTCGATGCAATGAATTTGCCACCATTATCAGAGAACAAGGTACCAATCTTCTGCTGAAACTTGTTCTCGACTAGTTGCTTGAAGGCCACAAAAACGTCTTTAACTTGTGATTTTTGTCGGAGAGGGTATAACCATGTATATCGAGAGTAGTGATCAACCAACACCAAATAATATTTGAAACCATCAATGGATATGATTGGAGAAGACCAGACATCAGAATAAATGTATTCAAGTGGGCGATTTGAGGTGATAGAAGTTTGTGAGAAAGGTAGTTTATGGGTTTTGTTAAGAAGACAATCAGAACAAGAAAGAGTTTTCTGAGAAGAAGCAGAAACAGGTAAAGAAAAACTGGTAACAATAGAGTGTAAGACAGAAAGAGATGGATGTCCCAGCCTTGAATGCCACGAGTTCATAGATGTTTTCGGACCAGAAGCCATTGTGAGTGCTGTAGCGTGAGCTAACGAGACCGGCCATTCATACAGTTCATTTCTAGTCTTGCCTTGGAGTAATGGGACCCTCGTGCTGAGTTCCTTCACCTGAAATGATGACGGGAAAAATTCCACCGATACTTGGTTAGCATTGCAGAGTCGATAGACGGATATAAGATTCTTAGCAACATCAGGAACACACAAAACATTGTCTAAGTGTAAATCACGAGCATTTGAGGGTAGAATTTTAGAACCGGTATGAGATATCGGAAGGTTGGTACCATTGGCAATTAAAACCTCATTATTGCCATCGTATGGTTGATGTAGCGCCAGGTTGTTCAAGTCAGACGTGATGTGGTGTGTTGCACCGGAATCAAGAAGCCAGTTGGTTGCATTGTATGTAGATCCAATAGCAACATTGGCGCGTGGCTGCCAAGGCCTAAAGGGACTGTTCTGCGACGGAGGCATCGAAGACATCATGGATTGAAACTGAGGACAGCGCTTCACACTGTGTCCTTGCGTGTTGCAAAGCTGGCACTTCCCCAAGTAGGGTTTGTAGGGTCTGTTGTCTTGTCGGGGCTGAAATTGTTGCTGTTGGTATGGCGTTGTGGAGCCATAGTTGTTGTTTGGGCGATTGTTGTTGTTGTAGTTGCCACGGTTGGTGTTATTATGCTGATTACGTTGTTGTGCAATGTTGGCAGAAGCAGGGACGACAGACGAGACGGTTGCAGCAGATTTTAAAAGCGTGGCTTCATGGTTGAGATACAGACGAGACGGTTGCAGCAGATCAGATCTTTTGCAGCAATCTGATCGACTACAGGTTTGTAATCCTCAGGAAGGCCTTCAAGGATGAGCTCCACTTGATCTTCATGATCAAATGGTTTGCCCAAAAGAGCAAGTTGATCAAGTTTGGTTGTGACCGCTTGTAGGTACTCATCAATGGTCTTGGTACCTTTGGTTAAGCCTTTCAGTTGTTCTTTCAGTTGTTTGATGTGACCGCGACTGGGCTTAGCATAGGTGGAGGCCAGCTTTTCCCAGATCTCACGAGCGATGGTGGTGCGTGAAACCATGGATTGGAGGGGTGTTGAAATCGCGCCAATAAGAGCACCGTAGATGAGTTTATCTTGTCGGCGCCAGCGAGCAAAGTCTGGATTTTCGGAGACAACATTGGCAACAGTAACTGTTGGTGATGGAGGACTCAGCGATCCATCGAGATGTCCAGCAAGGTCATAGCCATCAAGGATATCATGAACCTGAAGACTCCACATTAGATAGGTTGTGCTTGTAAGTTTGGTGACGCTTGATAGGTTGACATGGAGGATGGTGTTGGAGTTGAGAGTGATGGCAGCAGCGGTGGTGATATTGTTGTTGGTGGTCGACATTTGTGAATAGTGGTTGGCGGCTGAAAAAGAAAATTAGGTTTTAGGAACGATTTGCTCTTGATACCATGTAAACGTATATGTGAAAGGATAATCCTTATTGATTTACAGTACAAGAATATATATAAATACAGAGAATGACTAGGGTATTCTAGTGGAGTTATTGAGAATATACACTTTACATAATCAGCCTTCTATGATCAAATCATTTACTATAATTGATCGTTAATATAGAAAACATTTTTGTGACTAATCACTTTTTGTGACTTTAAATGTAACTCCTAATTCATGAGGCCCTTACTGTAATGATTAATTTTTTATATATTTATTTTTTAGCAGTTCCTTAGTTTGTTCAATTTTTTACTCTTTAATTTTTTTTTTGGTCATCTGTTGGTATATATATATGAGCAAAGGTGGAACCCTGTTACAAAGCAACCAATACTCCGACTACTACAGGGAGAACAACATCTCAACCTTCAACCTTAGGCTCCGAATGGTAACTGCGTTTTGCGGGACGGGAGAAGTGCGGTATTACATTGCGGTATGGTTCAACTGCGGAACGTGCGGGAGAAAAATATTTGTGGGACAAGTGCGGTTTGTATAAAATAAGCGGTGCGGGATGATGTTTGATTGGTGAAAAAATAATTTGCGGTACATAATAAGATGTTTGAATGGTAAATAATTAATAAGTACTACTAATTAATTAAAATTTGTTTGTGTTATTGTAAAAATAATTCCATATATTTATAAACTATTAACACACAAATTGATCAAAATCTAATTTTAATTGATTAATTAATATACACAAACATACATATTGTTAAATCCGTTAAAAAATTTCATCCAAAAAGTTTTAAATTTTCTTTGTTTTGCAAATTAAACCATATGTTGTAAATTAATATATTAATATACAAATTAAAATCTATTAAGCATTTAAGTTAATATTATAATATAAAATACATTAAATTAATATATTACCTAAAAATATGGGAGAGTTGAAAAATAAAGTTTTTAAGAAAAACTATCAAACAAAGTTTGTGTATAAAAAAGATGAAAATGTTTGTGTTCTTAACCTATATATATATATATATATATATATATTAATAATTTGAATTATTTTTTAAAAAAAAACAAATTCTATTACCTACTGTGTTGTGCGTTTTTCACAAAACCACTAGGAAAGAGGTGTGGTCTGTAGTGTTGTGCGGTTTTCTATGTTTTCTTCATCATTTTGTACCGCAACAGTGAAAATCTTTTTTTAATAATTTAACAAGGACAAAACGCAAACAGACCTATTATTGACGTGAATGGTAACAACACTGCGGATTTGACTGCACCGCTTTTAAATCCGCTTTTTAATATGTCACCATTCAAGGCCTTACTCTAACCACTTTTAAGGACAAAGGGCCTATACAAAAAATTGACTACACTATAAGAAACTCATGGCTCTAATAATCTAATAATTTGTTTCTTTTAAAATTTAGTCTAATCTTTAAAAAAAAAAAACAAAACTCATGGCTCTTACCTCTTTACACACATCTTACCCCCTATATTGTAATCTAGTCTTACTATTTTGGGATATCAGAAGTCAGAACTAATTAGTTTTCTGACGGTGAATACTTGGTGATGTCAACCCATGTCTGAATATTCATTATTCAAGTGATTATTTTGGTACTTGTGTACCGTCTAGTAATATGGAATATTAACTACTTTATGTACACATACGCATCGATGGTCGAGTATATATATACTATATATTTATTCATATACCGATATACGCGTGTAAAGAGTGACAAAAATGCATAGGTTGTGGATTAAATTTCGCTAGATGCATTATTTTTGTCGCTGTAAAAATCACATGAAAGTTGTAGAATTCGGAGAGTATTATAAAGTAATGAACCCATCGTATCTTCCTGTGTTAAAAGAAACATACATTAATGATACAACAAGACAATAAACATATCTAAATTAATTCACCATTTCGTAATTTCTGATTCTTTTGTTGTCATCGATTCTGCTATTATAAAAATATAATAAGTCGCTCGTGTAATGCAACAATCTTGTTGCGGTCAAGTTGTTTTGTTCATGATAAATTTTTCATGCATAAATTGGATTATTTTTATCTACTAGAAGTCTAGAACAATTCTATATGCATGAAACAAAAAATCAATCATTCAATGTGCATACAAAAAATCTGTTAATTATCTGACCTTAACTTGAAGTTATAATTGTTACTTTTACCAAAAAAAAGTTATAATTATTATGCAATTTATGTCCCAGTACTGTGTTTCTCTCTTTGTATCTTGTTAATTAAGCTTTTGTACACACACTGAGACACACACACACAAAAAAGACAAATTTTGAAATGTAAAATAAAATAACACTGATGAGAGGTTTGACTTTATATGAACTACAAATTTAATGAACCCTCATCTTTCTTGAACGCAAAGGAAGTTTCTTCGTTGGAAAACGCTGTCTCCAATTCACATCTCTCTCTCTCTCTCTGTACATACATACGTATACGTGTATATATATTAACACTATCTATCCTCTGTCTTCGATGGTCCTATGATCTTTAATCTCCATGGCGACGAGTAGAGTCTCACATGTCCTAGGTTTTCTTCTATGTATCCCTCTTCTCCTCTTCGTCTCTAAAGGGCTCTTTGGTCATTTCAGCTCCATAACCATAAACTCTTTTCCTTCTCCGGTTATTACCTCGCCGGCCTTTTACTACCGGCCGGGAAGAAGAGCTTTGGCGATGCAAAAGTTTGACTTCACACCGTTCTTTCAAGATCTTCACCGGAGGAATCATCGCACTGTTCCACCGCCGGGTGGATCAGAGATCGATCCGAGGTATGGCGTAGAGAAACGACTCGTCCCATCTGGTCCAAACCCCTTGCACCACTGATTTGTCTTCTTATTTATTCCTTTAAATATTCTTTATTTTTTTCGGAATATATACACTAAAACACGTATATTACTAGAAGATTATTAATTTATAAGATGAAAGCTAATATTCTTTTTTTAGTACGTACGTATATGTCTTGAATTATTTTATTCATCTTTGTCATGTGAAGTTTTTCACTTTTGGTGTAATGATGAAATTTACTCATCTTTTTATTGATATTTTAATTTATTTTGAGATTAGGTTGTAATAATAAAATATCTTGGTTAGATAAACAAAATAATCATGTAACACATATGTTTTATTAATCATACATGAATGGGAATAAAGGTAATCGAAAGTTATATCAGTTAGTTTTTATAACTGATTGTATATGATTGTTTACAAATATACTATGCTCTTTAATTAATTAGAACCAGTGTACTCTGTATACTGGATTTGATCAAAAAGTGTTTACTCAGTAAATTAACAAAACGATTAGTTAATTAATAAGGGAGAGGGAAACTGGCTTCGTAGAGATCGATATAACCAGTCACGTGAAGCGTTGACTTAATTAGTTTGCTTTTCCAGATTTTGTGCAAACTTTTTCTGAATTCTGAGGGAAGTAGTTAACGAGGAAATGAGCTCACGTGCTTCTCATTTGACAAAATTATGACCTCTTTGTTAATTATGACCTCATTGAAGTTGAAAGAGACATCTAACAATCCCGTATCTGGTTTACGTCGAACCATGCGGTTTTATCTCCGGTTTTTCTGGTTATTTGGTTAAATCCTTAACCACAAACAAATGTTGCAACTCCGTCACGGCAAACTAGCTAGGAAAGATTATCTGGTTTTTCCGGCGGCTTCTTGTTATCCACGAGACCACGAAGGAAAGGTCTTTGGCTAGAGACGGAAAAACCTATGCAGGAACTCGCTTCTTAGGCCGCTCCAATTTTGTTATTGTGCGGAAAGTTTTACGCTTTTCTGCCGAAGCGCACTGGTAATCAATTCAACTTGGTGGATTTTGTGGATAATTGAAGCTCTTGTTGACCCCGACGCTTATTTGTCTCAGCGTATTGCGAAGAGTAAATTCGATGAACTTATGCTGAGTTTCCCTTCTTTCCCGTTAATCTCAGCGAGTATTTTTCTGGGTTTTCAGTTCTGAATCAATCCCCTAATCTATCGTGATTTAGGGCTTATACTTAAAATGAGAATTGATTGAATTAGTCGTAGTAAGATGGCGAGAAAATCTAACAACAGTCTTTTCCTCGAAGAATGGTTAAGGACTGTGAGTGGAACTAGTGTCTCTGGTGATTTGGTGAAGCAAAATTCTGCTCCATCTGCGAGGTCTATTATTCAAGCATGGTCTGAGATTCGTGAATCTCTCCAAACCCACAAGTTCGATACACGTTACCTTCTAGCTTTGAGAGCTTTGGTTAGCTCTGAGTCCACTATCCATGTCGCAGATCCCCAAGCAAAGTTACTTATTTCCATACTAGCTCTACGAGATGTATCTCTTTCATCTGAGTCTTACACACTTGTTCTTAGACTACTCTATGTGTGGATTAGGAAAGCATTTCGACCGTCTCAAGCTCTTGTTGGCTCAGCAGTTCAGGCAATTCGTGGTGTTGTTGATGATAGGCGCAATCTCCAACCAGCCTTAGTAGCGCAAAGCGTTTTAGTCTCTGGTGCCTTTGCGTGTGTTCCTTCTCTGTCAGGAGACGTGAAAGTCTCATGCTTGGAATTGCTATGCACGATTTTGGAAGAAGAGTACTTCTTGGTGGGATCTCAAGAAGAACTTGTTCCTGTAGTGCTTGCAGGAATTGGGTATGCTTTATCTTCTTCCTTGGATGTTCATTACGTCAGACTATTGGATTTTTTGTTTGGCATTTGGTTAAAAGACGAGGGTCCTCGTGCCAGTGTCACTCATGGTCTGATGATTCTTCATTTGGTCGAGTGGGTTGTGTCAGGCTATATGAGGTCAAATTATGTCAGCAAGATGTCTCTTTTTGCTAACGAGGTACTAGAGACTTCCAAAGAAAAGTATACTGTTTTTGCTGTCTTCATGGCAGCAGCTGGAGTACTGAGAGCTTCCACGGCAGGATTTAGTAGTGGTACACAGAGTTTTGAGATTTCTAAACTAAGAAATTCAGCTGAAAAGCGAATAGAATTTGTAGCTCAACTTTTAGTTTCTAATGGTCATGTTACACTTCCAACCACTCAGAGAGAAGGTCCCCTGTTGAAGTGCTTTGCTATAGCATTGGCTCGATGTGGGACTGTTTCTTCCTCTGCTCCTCTGCTTTTGTGCCTTGCTTCTGCATTGTTAACTCAGGTATTTCCTCTAGGCCAGATATATGAATCGTTCTGCAAAGCTTTTGGCAAAGATCCAATTGGACCAAGACTCATTTGGGTCAAGGAGCATCTTTCTGATGTTATCTTCAAGGAATCAGGGGCCATAACTGGGGCTTTCTGCAACCAATATTCATCAGCGAGTGAAGAAAATAAATATATTGTGGAGAATATGATTTGGGATTTTTGTCAAAATCTCTACTTACAGCACCGTCAAATTGCTCTGTTGCTTCGTGGTATAGAAGATACATTGCTTGGAGACATAGAGAAAATTGCAGAATCATCTTTCCTTATGGTTGTCGTCTTTGCGCTAGCTGTTACGAAACAATGGCTAAAACCAATAGTGTCTAAAGAAAGAAAGATGGAGACATCAGTCAAGATTTTAGTTTCGTTCTCATGTGTAGAATATTTCAGGCATATTCGTTTACCTGAATACATGGAGACAATTAGAGAGGTGATTTCATGTGTCCAGGAGAATGATGCTACTTGTGTTTCATTTGTAGAGTCCATTCCTGCCTATGATAGCTTGACGAATCCGAAAGGTTTGAGAAATTAATTATTTCTGCAATTTCCATATCACACACAATCTTCTGTAGGCTGGTATATTAGTAAAATTTGGAATATATTTTTTTTTCTTTTTCTGCAGACTTGTTTACGCAGAGGATAGAATATGAATGGTCAAGAGATGATGTGCAGACATCTCGAATATTATTTTATCTTCGAGTGATCCCAACTTGCATTGGACGGTTATCTGCTTCTGCCTTCAGGAAAGTCGTTGCATCAACCATGTTTTTGTATCCTAAAGAAATGATCAATAAGTCCTATACTCTGTTTTGTTTAACTACGAGTACTATATTTGCAATTACTTAACAATCCCGTGGCTAGATATATTGGACATCCTAACAAGAAAGTGGCGCGAGCATCTCATACGTTGTTGGTAGCATTTATCTCTTCAGCGAAAGAATCAGAGGAGGACGAAAGAAACCAACTCAAAGAACACCTTGTTTTCTATTACATGCAAAGATCTTTGGAGGTATCTAAGCAAAAAAGAATAATGGATGCAACGTAGCTCTTTTTCTGTTTATTCATCATCATTAATATATATGTTTCGTTGAAATAACTGCAGGTTTATCCTGAGATCACACCTTTTGAAGGTTTAGCCTCAGGGGTTGCAGCCTTGGTCCGGCATCTACCTGCAGGAAGTCCTGCCATATTTTATTCTGTTCATAGTCTTGTTGAGAAGGCTTCTACATTTAACACCGGTTCATTGCAAGGAAGAAAGTCTGATCCCAGTAATCAAATTCTTGAGTTGCTTCTGCGACTTGTTTCGTTGGTTGATATACAAGTAAGTTTCTCGATCTACTTGAGCTACAAGAAAAAATGGCTTGTGTGCTCATATGCTAATGTAGTGTGTTTACATTCTTTTTTTTGGGCTCAGGTGTTGCCATATCTGATGAAGTCATTGGCACAGCTAATTGTAAAGTTACCAAAGGAAAGACAGAACATGGTGCTTGGTGAATTGTATGGTCAAGTGGCTGAGTCAGACGATGTGATTCGCAAGCCATCTTTGGTATCTTGGTTACAGTCACTGAACTACTTGTGTTCTAATAACCGGAGTGAAGGCTCAGCTTCTGGACCAACGATAGACACTTCGAACCAGTTGGCTGCTCGGCTCTAAAGGATCTCCTCATAGTTTGCAAACATATGAAATAGAATAAAGTTTGTGTGACGTATATCGTGGTCCTTGGAATTATGTAGTAAGTATATCGAGTTAGCACAACAAGCTGTTCAGAAGAATCATAGTTTTCATTTATTTCAATTTTTTGAAAAATTAATCAGTCAAACCGATTAGATGTGTTAACTGTTACGGCTTATTTGATTACAAAGAAGAACCGGATTGAAACTTAAACCGATAAAAACGAACCTAGAGCACCGGGGGTCAACGGTTAATGTTTGAGATTTGCGGTTTTGCTGACTCTTAATTACAGTAAAAAGTAAAAACCCTAGCTTAAACCCGTAACTGTGAAAAGAGAGAGGGTAAGACAGAGAGATGGGTAGCGACAACGAAGCAGAGAAAGTGCAGTTAAAGGAGAAGAAGGTAACAGCTTTGGCTCCGATTGCTAAGCCTCTCGCCGGAAAAAAGCTATGCATGCGAACCCTCAAGCTTGTTCGCACAGGTACCTATTTATAGCTCGACACTCTCTTATTTGGTTTCCTCCCATGAAACCTGAATTTTACTCAGAGGAGCTAATGAATGAAACAAAACCGTTACTTACCCTTGAAAGTCTCGTCTTGTTACTTTTTAGCTGCTGAAAACAAATGCGAGAAGAGAGGAGTGAAGGAAGTGGTTATGAGCATTCGCCGTGGCCATAAAGGGTTAGTTTTTCAGGTTTTGTTTGGTAATCTTCAAATTAGAGGTAGAGTTTGTTTGAACCTCAATGGCTTAGCTGTGTTTCTTCGTTACGAGCTTTTTTTTCCTTGCGCAGAATCTGTGTCATAGCTGAAAATATTTCTCCTATTGATGTCATAACTCATCTCCCTATCATGTGCGAAGAATCAGACATACCTTACCTCTATGTTAACTCAAAGGAGGTAAGTTTTCCTCATTTGATTTCCCACTCAAACTATAAGAACATTGACTATCTTTTAGCTCTCAAAATTTTGAAGAGAATTTTAATCTTCTCATCATTACCAATTTCTTCTTACTCTAGGATCTTGCCACTGCTGGAGCGACCAAGCGGCCAACATGTTGCGTTCTGGTCCTTACAAAGCCTGCCAAAGGAGAACTAAGCTCAAATATTCAAGAGAAACTAAAGGCAGACTATGATCAAGTTGTTGAAGATGTCAAAGAACTTGCTTCTTCTACTGTGTATTAGGATTGCTTAATGATACCAATTGTTCTTACTGCCTCATGTTTCATTGTAGACTCCACTTTCTTCCACGAGCAAAAATGTATTGAGTTTTTCCCAATGGTAATGTAAAACGAATCAGTCGTTTATTCTTCCATTGTCAAGACTGAAATTGTCCAGTGTGTAATCCCAAACCATGTTATTTACATCATTGCCACTATTTTCACGAAGCCTGGGTTTTCACAGTGAAGTAACCAACTGTTACAGCAACTATTTCAGACGACTGTAGGCCAAAATGCCTAGACAGCCAATGGTCAAACCAAGAAGAATAGGTACAGTGGAGGGTTCGAGGTTTTGTGTTGTGCTGCTTGTTCTATTGCTGTCGAGTCTCTCTATGCGAGACCTTTCTCCAACATACTCCCGAAGAAGATTGCTCAGTGTGTCCATTTGATGCATTATCTGGCGTTGTCCACGAGCAATGAGTACGACCTGTCCAGATGATAAAAAAATATTAAAAAATCACGAAGACAAATGAATAATTTTTCAAGTCGTGAGCTTAGATCTCTATCTTATATACATGGATGGACCCATCCGTTGTCTGTGTCTATTGCGTCTAAAGCTCTATCTGATGCTCTGTTGTTGTCTATTGGAGTGAAGCAATAAATAATAAAACTGGGCGTATGTGATTATGATTTTGGAGAGTTGGTAACATACCTCTTCCATCAGAGGAGATTCCCTTACAAGCTGAGATGCGGATGAGGACAGTGATAAGACGGACCCATTACCGTTTTCGATTGGTAAAGCCAAGTTATGTTGACTACCTGAAGCAGCTATCCTGTTCGGGATCTTGGAATTCAACTCTTCAATGCGGGATGTGAATTCATCCATCCTCTCGTTCAGTGTTGATATTTGGTCTGAAAGCTGAGTGATAAAACCCTATAGAACACCATATGTTCAGTGATTTAATCCTAAGCCAAATATCACTTTGCAACAACAAAACTATAGATTTTGAAAGATCTCAGGGAAAAAATCCAGAGAGGCCACTATACCTGATTTGGAAGAGTGGCCGGTGAAGCAGGGGCCCTGGCATCTAACATTCTATTGTTAACAGCAAGTCTTGTCAAGTTAGGCAAGACGTTGTGTCTTTGGTTTGTGTAAGACTTTGATACACCACTGTCAAAACGTGCATCATTACACCAGTCAGGTGATTCCGTGGCTTAACATATGTTGTTTCTATTCTTAGACTGTATCTTTCACAGATTTAGTCAATGAAGGAGAAGGGACTAGAGGATACCCGTGAAGATATTTCATTCTACTATCAACAGAAGCTCTTGAGAGGGCTTCTTTAGGGCTAGAAACTGTATCATCATCTAAGCTAAGTTTTGTCTTCAGGTCATCTGGCAAAGCCTGAAACATGACCAGGGAGGCCGAACATGTCAAGTTACCATCGTGACATTATCAACCGGATCTGTATGTAATAAACATAACTCCTACCAAGACATCATTCACAAGCCTCTCCAGCTGTATCTGTTCGATATATGTATGCGGAACATATGAACCTTCCAATCCAAGTTGGTCTGCCACATTTTTGACAAAGGAACGGTCTTTACCTTGTACCTTAATAAAAGAGTTGGAAAAAAGTTACTTATTGATTTCAAAATTACCACTTCAAAAGAGAGTACAAACTTTTAGAGAGAGCAAGAGAAGCAGCTACCTGAACATATGTCCGATTCAGTTGTTCCAACCAATCAGTCTTCACAATTACCTTGTCATCATCAAAGATATGACTTTTTCTTTTCAAGATTGTTGCAATGGTATAACCCAATGCCATCAATCCTCCGAGAAGACGAACACTGACTTCAAAAGTTATTCTGGGTGATATAATAAATGGACGATCTGTAACCCACTCCTGAAAGCAATATATAGAACGGTAATCATTCATCAATCAACAATCCATTCGTTCAGATTTGATATGAGAATAAAATGCATCTGCCCATCTGTTCTTAATCTGATATGGTGTTTATACAGAAGGAAAAATTTCTGAAACAGGTATAGGCCAAACCTCAAACATGAGATTGTATTTTCCATCCCGGTTTCTCATTCTGAGGTATGATTGGCATGCTTCAGGATCCTCGCCTGGTGGTAGCAGATAGATGTCATAAGTTTCCTCTGTACGTTCCTTGAAATCTTCAGACAGAGCTGCCGTCATTTGTTCTGGAGTTACAGCCTTTGTTGACTACAATAAGATAACAAAACTCACTCCAACCAGGAAAGTATTACTGCTATAATGTAGCTACATGCAGATCATATAAAACGCCACATACTACACGTTTGAACAATATAAATGCTGTAACCTTTAAAATATAAGTTGGGTTCTGAAAGCCACTGAATGGGTTGAACTTATTGAGGATCTTAATCTGAGCTGTCTTCAGATCAGGTTCGATAAACGCCTTGTACATAGGATAAACCTGGTTTGAGAAAATAACATAAGCAAAATATTATTGCCCAAAGACTCAAAACAAACAGTACATAACATTCTCTTTTGTTGAGAAATAAATAAAACATTTCAATAATAAAAAAGAAAAACAGGAGTCATCATTGCATGTTTCATCATATTTGAAGCGACTCCAAACAGCAGGGATGAGAGCACGGGAGATTAATCAAGACACGAAAATAAAAGATAGCAAAAGATTAGCGTGAAAACCGTCTCAGATATTTGATGAATTATTTCTTCAGGTTCCTGGCCAGCACGTTGTATGTCCCGCAATACACGCTTGACAAGATCAAGATGCACTCCACCAGTGACAGAGACACGAAGATCAAGCAAAGGCCGTAGCTTCTCACTCAAAGCGTATATGCCTTCAAGAATAACAATGCGAGAGCTAGGCACCTCAAGCGTTCTATAGGAAGCACGAAAGAAACTGATAAGTCATTGCAGATGAGTAGCTCTTATCAACTAACAGTTGTTCAGAATACTACTAATTGATGTGCTGAAAACATATAAATGATTTTTTCCCTATAAGATGTAGTGAGGAGCATTTATAAAAAGTGGGACTGGTAACGTTAAAATGAACACCATGAAATTAGTATAATCACTTTGTCCGTCAGGCATCACTAAATCAAGTGGTTCCCAGGAATTCAAGTATAATGCCGTCTGGCCACAAGTTTTCAACGGGAAAAATATATACATATACCTGTGACCAATTCGGGAACTCGACTTGAAGTCATATATTGGAACCTGAACCGGTTTTCCGTCCCTCAGGCCATGTATATTGTCAAGAAGTGTATCATAGTCAGTCAACCGTGGGTCTGCAACAAAATATAAACAAAAATCGCAAATATTTTTCAGACAGTTGCTCTTTATATCAGATTATAGACTAGTTTAGGAAATGATAGAATCAAGCCATAACAAGAAGGGTGTAACATAAAGGTGCATACCATCAAAGTTGCCATCGATCACACGGGTACCATCATTATAGTTGTCCATGTTTATGATAGCAATACTAGGCATGAAGTTGAGAATTTTCTCAGTGAAAATGGTTTTTCCAGCTCCGGAAGGACCAGCTAACCCAACCAAAATGAGCCCATCATTCTTCTGAGCCAATAATTGGCAAGCACGAATAACAGCGTAGAAACCCTTTTCAAAAGACAATGGATCCTCAATTGGAACTATCTCATATCTGCCAGAGTCCTTTCTTTTGATAAGCTGAACCTGATCTCGCAACAGGCCATGGCGCCGGCGAGGTGACAGAGCAACAGAACTATCGAGCACCATTGGAAGAACCGATTCCCCAAACTTGAAGACTTGAAGTGAAGAAGAAAATCTGGAAGGTACGAATTGCAGACAAAGACAATAATTTCCTATTATCAATTTGATACGAGTAAACGAAAGATTCGTTCTATCAACTGTGTATGCATGCCAACAGTTACCAACCAATCGACTTTATAAGTCTAATCCGATCAACAATGAGCAGAAGTTTCATTCAATTTAACAAGATCGATCAAGATTCATTAAACATGAATTGACATGCTTAATACTCCAAATGCATCATTTGAGCTTCAATATTACTGCAACACGACACTTGGCCATGCGATCAAGACGAGTCAATAAAAAAATACTCAGCAGATAACATTCCGAATCTGATCGTAACCAAAGGAATGAAAGAGCAATAGAGACGGCAAAGCGAGAATCTTTAAACAAACGCTTCAATCTTCACCTACCGGAAGAAGAGTCAAATCGCGAGAATACGTCGCCGGAGATTATTCCAAATTCTCCGGAACCCGGAATCAATATCAAGAATACAGTTGGAGATATTTTGGTAGCAGTCAATGAGAGTAAAGAAGAAAGATGATGGAAAGATGAAGACCGCAATTAGCTATGACCAGAAGTCACTAGAGAGATCAACCAGTGAACCCACTCTTACTGAAATTGAATTTTCTCCGGTTACTGATTTACCTGGTTTATTAAACTAATTAAAAAGGTTTTTACATACTTTAGCCAAAATAACTGAAATTAATATTTCGGTTTCTACTTGGTTTCATAATGCTCTGATTCAAATGAACCGAACTAAACCGGGAATTGATTAGTGAATCATTTTGAGCCGTTAGTCCACGTAACTACTTTGACCGTCACACGTCACACACGGTGAAGCAGTGACGACGTGGAAGAAAGCATACCTTCTCAATCCTGTCTCTCTTTCTTCTTCTTTTCTCTTTGCTTCCACTGGAAATTTCGCAGGTGTGAGAGAGAGAGAGAGAGAAACAATGGCGAAGCTACTTCTTCTTCACGCGCCTCATGTAGTACCTAAATTTAGCAGCAGGAGTAGGTCACTGGTCTCCGCATCGGCTTTATACAGAAGACCTCTCCTCGTGAATACCCAGTTCTCCCCTTCGGATTCGCATTCATCCCATATCGGCTCTTGTCCTCGGTCTCCGTATAATCGGAGATTCTCGGCTCGTGCTTTCGACGATTCACCTGCTTCCTCGGCGGAGATGGAGAAAGAGAAGCAGGAACAGCGGCGGGATGGAGTTTCTGGGAAAAAAGATGAGGACTATCCGACCGGAGAAATGGAGTATGAGAGTAGGAATGCCTGGGAGATTTTCGTTGTGAAGTTGCGGATGCTATTTGCTTTTCCATGGCAGCGTGTTCGCAAGGGAAGCGTCTTGACCATGACATTGCGCGGCCAGGTTTCGCTAGTCGTTTCGTCGTCTCTTCTCCTTCGTGTCGTTCTTAGAAGCTGATATTAGTAATAGGACTGTTAATTTTAGGTTTCCGGTAGCGTTTTTAGTGAACTTAGTTGACAGAAAGCTACATTGTATCAATTTTTTCTTATTGGAGCCTTTGTAATATTCCTCTGTCTCTACAGTTAGGTTGAAATTCTTTTGAAGTTTGGTTTCCTTATGTTCAGATCTCTGATCAGCTAAAGAGCCGTTTCTCTTCTGGGCTTTCTCTGCCCCAACTCTCAGAAAATTTCGTGAAAGCAGCATATGATCCTCGTATTGCTGGAGTCTACCTTCACATTGAGCCTTTGAGTTGTGGGTGGGGAAAGGTTGAAGAAATTCGAAGGCATATATTGGATTTTAAGAAATCAGGTAACTTTTGAATCTACATTCTCTATTGAATATCAGAGTTTATAACTTTCCGACTGAGTTCATTCGCTCTATATCTTTCATATGCTTTCTATGAGCTAATCAAATACATCTTTATTAGGTAAATTCATTGTTGGATATATCAACATATGTGGAC
Organism: Erysimum cheiranthoides; assembly: GCA_011420285.2. NCBI lineage: Eukaryota > Viridiplantae > Streptophyta > Magnoliopsida > Brassicales > Brassicaceae > Erysimum > Erysimum cheiranthoides. The sequence goes on along the minus strand of CM022179.2, from coordinate 3,228,162 downwards.
TAAAGGAATATTATCTTGGCTGTGCATGCAACGAGCTCTATGCCCCGCCTAGTGCCTATTCCTTTCTGTATGGTTTGACTGTTCAAGCATCTTTTCTTGGAGGTAAGGGATTGTTTCTTCTTTGGCTCAATTCCTCACTTAAAAGTAGTCATGAAAGTCTTTTCTATGTTCTATATTATACGGAAACTATATGCACTCATACTGTGTGCGGACAATCCTTCATCTATTGAGAAAGCTGTTGTTGAATCGTTACTTGGCGCATTTATCACGAACTGAGTATTTTTCAAAAATATAGGTGTCTTCGAGAAAGTGGGGATTGAACCTCAAGTACAAAGGATTGGCAAATACAAAAGTGCTGGAGATCAGCTTGCCCGCAAAAATATATCTGAGGAGAATTATGAGATGCTGAGCGTGCTACTTGATAACATTTATGCAAATTGGCTGGATGGTGTTTCTGAATCAACAGGTGCTAGACTTGTTCATAATGTTGTTACGGTGGTAACATTTCAATTTTCCTGAATGCCTTCTGCTTAGAAATATGCAGGAAAAAAGCGAGAAGATGTTGAAAGTTTCATCAATCAAGGAGTTTACGAAATTGAAAAGCTAAAGGAAGAGGGGCTGATAAAGGATATACAGTATGATGATGAGGTAAGCTCATTTCTAATTGTGAAGATGGGATTCAGTACCTTCTACTTTAGCCCAGAAGCCAGTAGTGATGATCCTTGTTGTTTGTATCCTCTCAAGTTTTTGGCCCCCACTGTATATCATTCACTTTTAATGCTCTTGCAGGTTATATCGATGCTGAAAGATAGGCTTGGAGTCGAAAAAGACAAAAAGCTTCCTACTATTGATTACAAGTAATTAACTCTTACTACATGGAGTTTTCAAACTGAGGCTTGCTTAATTTAGAGCTATTATCTTTGCATGTACACTTGGCTCAAGCCTTGTACTAATGGGTAATGTATACATAATGGGTTCTAGGTGGTTTCTGCATAATTGGGTAATCTTTATTTAGAGTTAGTGTGATATGGAGAAATGAATACCCTGTGGGGGCACCGACTCAAGATCAGTGATTCAACAAGATGTCTTCTTTTTTGGTTCTCATTTTGGGAGGAATAGATGTTTGTGATTTATTTAGTAAATGGAGCCATGCATACTTAGTTGACTTCAAGTTTGCTGTTTCTTATGTTACTAGGAAATTTTTTTGGATATTATTTTACAGTTCCTTGTTAGCCTCATGCAATTTTATCAATTGTACAGGCTAGTAACATGCGGATATTCTCGATTGAAATACTTTATGCAGGAAATACTCAGGTGTTAGGAAGTGGACTCTTGGTCTAAGTGGCGGTCGAGACCAAATAGCTATTATTAGAGCAGGGGGAAGCATTTCTCGGGTTAAGGGTCCGCTAAGCACTCCTGGTTCAGCTATCATAGCAGAACAACTAATTGAGAAGATCCGCAGTGTAAGAGGTAGGTCTGCTTTTTTACGTTTCCATCCACATGTGTGCTGTTGTGTTCTTCAACAGCAGCTCAGAACTTTCTATTTCCTTTCTTTTGAAGAGTCCAAAAAATATAAGGCTGCCATCATCCGAATTGATAGTCCAGGAGGCGATGCTCTCGCTTCTGATTTGTAAGTAGTTTTATTAGCTGTCAGTGTTGTATAATTATACCTACAATATGCTCGTATGATATAACGTTTCATTGATCGTTGGCTTCACCTTCTAACATGATGAACTCAGACCCATTACTTAAATATTATTTTTCGTCAATGGAGGTTAGAAGTTGAAGCGCTATCTTAAATCAAGAGAATCGATTAAGAAAGCTATATTGAACATCTCTTAACTTGCAAATATGATATCTATCAAGCCTGGAGGTCATGTGTGGATTTGAATTTAAATAACTTTGGGAATCCTTCTAGACTTTATTATAATACTTAGTCATTCGTAATGGTACACAGAATGTGGAGGGAGATCAAACTACTGGCTGAAACAAAACCCGTCATCGCGTCTATGTCAGATGTGGCAGCAAGTGGAGGCTACTACATGGCAATGGCTGCAAACACCATTGTTGCTGAAAATTTGACATTAACAGGCTCAATTGGAGTTGTCACAGGTGATCTTTCTTTTTCTATTTGCCAAAGAGAAAGTCATGAGCTCTGAATCTTTGTACAACTATCTCTTTCACAAACCCTCGCCGTGCTTGATTGCTTTTGTTTGTTCTTGTTGTTACAGCAAGATTTACCTTGGCCAAACTATATGAAAAGATTGGTTTCAACAAGGAAACTATATCTAGAGGAAAGTATGCTGAGCTTCTGGGGGCAGAGGAAAGACCTTTTAAGTGAGTGACCTCACTCTGTTTATTACAACGATCTTTTACCTAGTTAGGCTCTAACCGTCTATGACTTCTTTTGTCACCCAATTGATGCCAATTTGGTTTTTCTCTGTTTGTCAATTTTGATCCTCGAAACTGCTCTTTTGAGAACCAGTATATTCCTTTCATTCACAATAGAAACAACAAAATTATGTTTACAGGCCAGAGGAAGCAGAACTGTTTGGGAAGTCTGCACAGCATGCATACCAGCTTTTCCGAGATAAAGCAGCCTTATCAAGATCGATGCCTGTAATTGGTCCAATCTAATATTTCTCTGTTGTATTCCTATGCTTTTGCAAGACTAAATATTTCTTCTTACCATGTTCCTAGGTCGACAAGATGGAAGAAGTTGCACAAGGCAGAGTCTGGACCGGTAAGGATGCTCATTCTCGTGGCCTAGTCGATGCTCTTGGCGGGCTGTCCAGAGCTATAGCCATCGCCAAGCAGAAAGCTAATATTCCTCTTGATAAGAAGGTTCACATTTAAAACCTTCTTTTGCTTCAGTGAGCTCATCCTTGTAACAAATCTTTAAAACTCAAATGGACAAAGTAGATGATATTTGATACTTTTCTTTCTCTTGTGGTAAATACAGGTAACTATTGTTGAGCTTTCAAGACCTTCTACATCACTACCTGATATCTTAAGCGGTATAGGAAGCTCGGTGATTGGAGTTGACAGGACATTAAAAGGACTGCTCGATGAATTAACAATCACTGAGGGAGTTCAAGCTCGAATGGACGGAATCATGTTTCAGCAACTTGGCCGAGATTCTTTAGCAACTCCCATCATTGATTTGCTTAAAGATTACCTCAGCTCTCTCCGATGATTCCAACATTATTACTGAATCTCATTTGAATGAAACTAAAGAAACCTATGAAACATCTTCGAAGTCATACTTCATAAATGAAACTAAAACTGATATCAAGTTTATGAAGTCTTAAACTATTTACCGTTTCTGCTAATCTCAAACATATATATATATATATATGTATAAATCTGTGTATGTATATGTATTTTCTCTCTTATAACAACAAGAGAAGTCAGAAACAATAAGGAAGACCTCCATGAACAGTATTATCTTCGTCGTAGTCTTTCTCTCCATTTCTGCAATCTCCTTAGCTGAGGACAATGTTGAAGCTTGCATAAGAAAGGAGATCGCGCTCTCTCCTTCCCCATCAGATGTTAATAGAAGATAGTTTCTGCGTCGAAGGACTAACACAGTAACACTCATATACGTCTTGAGAATAAACGGAGAGTTCCCACCTTACTACGTACGTCAAGGCATTGTGCAATTTATTTGGAGGCGATGATAAGAAGGTGAAGCAACACGTTACTAAGATATGGACAAACACTACGAAAAAGCTCATGGATGGAGCTTATAATAAAAAGATCTCTGATTTATCATTAGTTTGTTGGATTAAAATAATGAAAAACTTTATAATTGCTTTCCTTGATTACAAATTACCAACAAAAGTGGTCGTGAGTGTTCCCAAGTAAACAACGTTTTTGTATTCATTCACTTCGCTGACTAACGTATCTCCGTAATATTCTCCGAGAGACAAACGCCGGAGAATCTCACCGCCGGAACTGATTTTCACAGCTGATGGTTCGGTGGGGACTACTATAAGCTTCACGGAGTTTGATGCTACCCAGAAATCTCCACCGTCTGTTCTCCTTATGTTGTCCGGACCCGGTATCGACGGTACGAAAATCTCCCACGTGTTGGCTTTTGGACCCTTAATCCAATACCTCAAGATCCGATTCCTCAAGAACTCTCCCACCAGAACAAACCCTCCGTCGGAGCTCACAGCGCATCCGGCGGAGCCACTTAAACCGCTTAACAAAACGGTTACGTCTTCAGTCTTTGGATCGTACCTAAAGAGCCTCCCCGTCGCATCTTTAACAGCAACAGCCAAGACTAGTTGACTGAAAACAAAGATCGTCATTTATATTCCACCGGTTTACAACCAAATCGAACCGGTACAAAACCAAATCACAACAAATGTCAATTAACCTGGGGCCAAATCTTGTGCTGAAAGATGTGAAATAAACCATACCAGTCACCGGATCTACATCTAAACCGTCAAGGAACCGGAAAGGAAATCCGGCCGCGCTATCGGCTAGGCGCTTAGCTTGGCCACCACGGTATGAAACCACATACAAACCTAAGTAAGCATCAGCTATGTACAAATCTCCTGTTTTCTCATTGAAAGTTAAACCGACCGGTCTACCACAGATGTTACCAAGAAAAGTCCCAATTGCTTTATCACATAGTGACTTGTTCCTGTGAATTGAACATTTGAGTTATATTACTAATATGTGTATGTGTCTGTCTATGTATGTATATAAATATCGAACTAAGACATACGCGGTTGGTGAAATATAAGCGAACTCTACAAAGCCAAGTGTTGGTCCTTGGTATTTCAGGATCTTGCCACCAGAAACTCCAGTATAAGGTCCTCCACCGTGAGAATCAAATGCGAAAGCTTCAGGTCCAGTGATTCGCGGTGGCAGCGGGATCTTCTGGAAGGTTTGAAGAGCGGAGACAAGGGAATGAGATGAGAAGATAATGAGCAAAAAGCAGAGCATGAAGACTCTCTTTGATTGCATCATCCTTGATTCACCAATGCATCACATGAAAAACAGAGCACTATCACTTTTATACACGCACATGGTTTAGCTTCGGTTTAATTGGATATCAACCGATTGGTTAGTGGTCATTGACCGGTTCTTGATTAATTATGATGCTCCTTTTGACAGAAGTCACAAGATTTTTGTCTTCTCTAGTCTCCACTATTTAAATTTAGCAATTCATTTCATTAAGAATAATTTGCGTTTCTTTTCTTTGTCTCTTTCTCACGTGAACCCGACCAATTTTCCGGCTAATCTGAATATTAATAATGGAAGTTTTTCGTTTTCATTGTACTTTTCTTTTAAATTATTTCTTGAAATTGTAACCATATTTTAAAGAATCATCTTTATTTGAACAGAATCAATATTGACGTACATCGATCCGTCAAGACTTTATTTCGATACAATCACTATATTACTAAAACCTGTTAAAATAAGAGTTGCAGGTTTCTGAGAAATACTCTCTGATGCATTATTAGAATGAAATAGAAATGGCTCTTAAATAGCCTTACAACAAACTGAAATGAGAAATCTAAGGAAACAGATTTGAAAGTGGCTTAGTTCCTACTATTACGCCTTATTGATTGACTCAACATCACTAACTAACAGTGACTTAGTCTTCGATGACTTATTCAACTCCAACAAAACCCATACTAATGTCATGTTCACTTTATAGCTTAAGAATTCCGGCAAAAGGACCAAACACAACTCCGATATAAAGCTGTCCCTTGAATTCGTTAACCTCACTGACCAATGTATCCCCATACTTATCTGTTAGATTAATGGTCTGAAGCACTTTACCATCAGAATTGACTTTAACCGCCGAAGGGTTTGTCGGTCCGTCGTATACGTTCACGTAAGAAGCAACCCAAAAGTTTCCAGAAGAACCGATCCTCTTGATATTGTCAGGGTTCGAGACCGAGTTGGTGAAGTCTTCAGAAGAACCAGCCTTGGATCCTTTGATCCAATACCTCTTGATGTTACTTTTTGTAAACTGACTAACCAGCACGAACGAACCGTCTGAACTAACGGCACATCCGGTTGAACCACTTAGACCTTCCATCAATACAGTCACGGCCTTTTTTAATGGATCGTATTTGAAGAGCTTACCGGTCGCGTCTTTTGCTTCCACTGCTTTCAACACATCGCTGTATGCATCATAACCAATATAATAATGAGATAAACAAGTGTATTATTAAACAAAACCTTTCTTAGTTAACCGATTCAAATAAGCAATGCACTAATAATGGAATATCATTAGAAGCAACATACTAATCTAACATTTGGCTCTAAGTAAATAAAAATAAAATAAATGATAAAAATATATTTATTTTGTTCATAAACTATATGATAAGTGTATTTATAATTTATATATAGAAGAAAAATGAAATATTACTTAGGGCCAAATGTTGAGCTGAAGGAAGTGAAATAGACGACGCCGGTAGTGGGATCAATGTCGAGACCATCGAGAAACAAGAAGGGTTTGCCGTCAACACTATCGGCGATCTTCTTGGCCAAACCGCCGCCGGGAGAGATGACGTGGAGTCCCAACGGAGCATCGGCAACGTAAAGATCACCTGTTTTCTCGTTAAAAGCTATTCCCAACGGTCGGCCACATTTTTTGACGTTAACGGTTCCAACTGATGCGTCGTCGCACAACGACGAGTTTCTGAAAAAAAAAAACCAATTTCGATAATAGTTAAAGCAATGCGTATGTTGAATGTTAGTTTGACTTTTCACGGGGAGGCGTGTGTTAGTCTGTTAGAATGTTTGTTTAGGAGGATTTTAAGTCTTTGTTATACCGTAAACGACACTTTGTTTTTGCTAACGTTAGCCGATAGATGAAAGAATACACACACTCACACAGCCAGTCATCATGGAGTATACCCCTATTGTTTTTCTAAAATTTGTAATGATGTCTTGCTAAATAATATTGTCTTTTACATAGAAATTGACAAATAAAAATGATAACTATATATTAAAATTTAATCTGTAATTAATTATATTTTTGTCACTGATATTTATTAATAATTCTATACATATTCTATAAATTAATCCACATTTTTCCTTTTAAATATTATATGATTATTACTTCTATATAAATAAATAAAATTAGGTTGAATGAAATAATTAAGGAAATAAAGGACCTTCAATTGATGTATTAATTAAAAGTAGGTTGCAGTAGGCCACCAAAAAAAAGTAGGTTGCACTCATTTATGATCGACAAGTTCTAGTTAACGAAATCGCAGATCATAACATGATTCATTCTGAGATCCTGAGGTTCCGTAGTTTGACAAAAATATTTCATAAATGTGTATCTCGTGTCAGATCTGGATCGAGTTTATTTGTACTTCATTTTCTTATGTGGCATGAAAAGTTTAAGTTAATACCAAAAAAATAGTAAAAAGTTCATGTTGTCAGGAAAAAAGAAAAAAAAAACGTTACTGTTATTACGGATTTAGTAATAAAAAAAGGTTCGTATCATTATCATGTATATATACGGAAATAATTCTGATGTCCGTATAAACTCTGGAGTTTCCCGTCCATGTTTTCTGTGTTTATAACATTTCTTAGTTTTCAATGAAATAATGAAACCAATCCGATTATGATGATATTGTCGATTACTCATAATTCGATTGTATGTCTTTTGCGGCAACCAGAAAAGAGAGAACCCAAACAACAAGTACGCAGAAACATAATTATATAAAAAGTTAATGATCTTGGAAACTTACGAAGAGTGGGTGATCTGGGCAAAATCGACATAACCTTTCCCTGGAAGATATTTGAGGATTTTACCGCCGGAGACTCCGGTGTAGAATCCTTTTCCGGTTGAATCAAAGGCGAACGCTTCAGGGCCTGTTCTGTTTCCGGGAACCAGAAGTTTTTGAAAAGACTCATTGTCTGAAGAAACAGACGAAGAAAATGAGAGAAGAAGAATGAGAGAAATTATGGAGACAAACGACCTCATAATGTTTCTTTGGTTGTGTTTTTTTGGTTATCAGTTTCTTATCTGTATGCATATTTATAGATTTCTTTTTGTACTTTTATTTTTGAGTCAATTAGGAGAATGGCTAAATTTAACACAGAAAATAACAAAATGACTATATGTCAGAATTTTAAGGAAACTAACTATTTTCATGGTGGACCAGGGGTGGAGAAAAGACCAATTCACATTGCCAAATTACGCCTGTTTTTTTTTTAATTACAAGTGTTTTGATTGGATGTCATGCTATTTTTTTTTTTCGGCAAATCAGATATATTATTTCATAAAAGTTTTACATAATACATGATACAGGACAAACCATTCAAATACAACCTTTGAAACAAATAAAGGAAATTGAAACACAATTTCGATGAAGAAGTGGAAGTAACCCTGCTTTCCAGCAAAAGCCTTACGGGCAACAGATAAAATCTGTTAAGTCCCCTCTTCATATACTTGTAACAGGCTAACATCTTATAGATGAAACTCCTAAATGCTTCCCGCATCACTTTAATTAAACGAAAACTCTGACTTGTTGCTTGAAATGGTTCTGAATCATGTCTTATATAATCAAAACGTGTGCTGATTCCATCAAGGCTTCCATGGCAACAGATGTGTCGTAAGATATAGGTAAAGAGAAAATACCAGTTCCAATAGAAAGATAAAAAGCGTTTCATCTTCTCCGTTAGTACCCAAAAACGTCGTCTTCTCCATGATCTTGGCCAAATTACCGAACCGTCTCTAGGATTCTTAAAATCTGAATTCCAAAACCAATAATGAACAACTCCAATCGCCAAGTAGAAAAATGAGATATATAATCAATTGGAATTTGGAATTGGAGAGAGAGGACCGGTTCAAAATTGAACCCACAAAAACCGTGAGAAGAGATCCACAGAAAGACGCCGACACAATTCCTTCTAGACAAGCCTTGGAATATGGCCGGAATAACGCACTCGTTGAGAGTGAAATAGAAAATAGGACATTGACGGTGAAACATCCGAGAAAAGCAGATGATGATCATCATTCAATGATGTGATTTGCAGAGAACAAAATAAAAGGACACTGAGAAAGAAGAGTACGGCCGACGTCGGAGCCGACGCCGGCCGGAGAGAAGTGATGTTAAACGGAGGCGGTTACAGAAAGAAGAATCGCACGAGAGGAGAGAAAAAACAGTTACTTTCTTTCTGTGTTTCTTTAAAAATGTTATCATGAATGTTAAACGGATGTCATGCTATTATGATCTACAATTAACAAACCAAATATTTAAAAGTCTATATCATTTGTATTACACTAAATCCTAGCCCTAATTATACATTAATTCTAGCATAATCAACCCAAACCAAAGATTTGAAAGTCTATATCATGGAGTATACCCCTATTGTGTGTTCATTTTTCTTTTATATAATTATCAAATTACATAACTTTCGTCCGTCGACTCTATAGTTTTCTAAAATTTGTAATGATGTCTTTCTAAATAATATTGTCTTTTACATAGCAATTGACATATAAAAATGATAACTATATATTAAAATTTAATCCGTAATTAATTATATTTTTGTCATTGATATTTATTAATAATTCTATACATATTATATAAATTATGATGTCAATATACACTTTGGAGTTTCCGGTCCATGTATTATGTGTTTATAACATTTCTTAATTTTCAATGAAATAATGAAACCAATCCGATTATGATGATATTGTCGATCACTCATAATTCGATTGTATGTCTTTTGCAGCAACCAGAAAAGAGAGAACCCAAACAACAAGTACGCAGAAACATAATTATATAAAAAGTTAATGATCTTGGAAACTTACGAAGAGTTGGTGATCTGGGCAAAAATCGACATAACCTTTCCCTGGAAGATATTTGAGGATTTTACTGCCCGAGACTCCGGTGTAGAATCCTTTTCCGGTGGAATCAAAGGCGAACGCTTCAGGGCATGTCCTGTTTCCGGGAACCGGAAGTTTTTGAAAAGACTCATTGTTTGAAGAAACAGACGAAGAAAATGAGAGAAGAAGAATGAGAGAAATTACGGAGACAAACGACCTCATAATGTTTCTTAATTTGGTTGTGTTTTTTTGTTATCAGTTTCTTATCTGCATGTATATTTATAGATTTCTTAACGTGTGTGCATTTCAAAATCTACATCATGTTTTTTTTTTAGTATAATTTTAGTATACGTATTTATTTTCCTTTTTGGTTTACCGTCTTTAATAAAATAAACACCAAGGAAAGAACCAAGACGACCAAGCCTTACAAACCAAAGATAATCTCTGTGAAAATAGGAAACAATTAGTAGTAGCCTATTCAAGGAATCACCCAACAAATGTGTCACCCACTTTACAGGCAGGAAATTTGAGGTGATATCATACCTTTATTATAGTTTAAATAGTTGTTAAGAGACATTTCAAGATGATTTCAAAAATGGTTATTACCAATTTAAAGTTTCATAACTCCGGCGAAAGGTCCAGTGAGAGTTCCGATATAGAGCTGGCCGTTGGACTCGTTGACTTCACTCAGCAAAGTATTCCCAAACTCATTCTTGAGAAAAATGGTCTGAAGCACTTTTCCATTAGAGTCTATTTTGAGTTTTGACCGCCTTAGGGTCGGTAGGCACAACAACCTTGTTCACGACGGAAGCGACCCAGAAATTTCCGGTATAAGCTATCCTCCTGATGTTGTCGGGGTTACAAGACTTGTGAAGTCTTCAATAGTTCCAGCTTTGGGTCCAGTAATCTAATATCTCTTGATGTTACTCTTTATGAACTCGCTAACCAGCACGAACGAACCATCTGAGCTGACCGCGCAGCCAGCCGCACCACTTAGACCTTGCATTAACTCAGTCACGGCTTTAGTCGCTGGGTCGTATTTGAAGAGTTTTCCGCTCGCGTCTTTTAAACCAACTGCGATTAACACTTCGCTGCATTGCATAACCAACAATTATTTAGTACACATATTAATAACAAGATTAAATTATGTATTTGAAATAAATTGAAAATTTTAATTTTATCAAGATTAATATATGTGTACTAAATAATTCTTGGTTATGCAATGAGCAAAAAGCAGAGCATGAAGACTCTCTCTGATTGCATCATCCTTGATTCACCAATGCATCACATGAAAAACAGAGCACTATCACTTTTATACACGCACATGGTTTAGCTTCGGTTTAATTGGATATCAACCGATTGGTTAATGGTCATTGACCGGTTCTTGATTAATTATGATGCTCCTTTTGACAGAAGTCACAAGATTTTTGTCTTCTCTAGTCTCCACTATTTAAATTTAGCAATTCGTTTCGCTAAGAATAATTTGCATCTCTTTTCTCTGTCTCTTTCTCACGTGAACCCGAAACTAATATTACATGTTGTGATTTCGGGCCTAGAGGGATTACGGGATTCGGTCCAGAACCTCCTGATATACAAAAAAAATTGTAACCATACTTTAAAGAATCATCTTTATTTGAACAGAATCAACATTGACGTACATCGATCCGTCAAGACTTTATTTCGATACAATCACTATATTACTAAAACCCATACTAATGTCATGTTCACTTTATAGCTTAAGAATTCCGGCAAAAGGACCAAACAGAGCTCCGATATAAAGCTGTCCTTTGAATTCGTTAACCTCACTGACCAAAGTGTCCCCAAACTTATCTTTTAGAGGAATGGTCTGAAGCACTTTACCATCAGAATTGACTTTAACCGCCGAAGGGTTTGTCAGTCCGGTGGCTGAGTTCACGATCGAAGCAACCCAAAAGTTCCTAGAAGAACCGATCCTCTTGATATTGTCAGGGTTCGACACCGAGTTGGTGAAGTCTTCAGAAGAACCAGCTTTGGATCCTTTGATCCAATACTTCTTGATGTTACTTTTTGTAAACTGACTAACCAGCACGAACGAACCGTCTGAACTAATGGCACATCCGGCTGAACCACTTAGACCTTCCATCAATACAGTCACGGCCTTTTTTGATGGATCGTATTTGAAGAGCTTACCGGTCGCGTCTTTTGATGCCACTGCTTTCAACACATCGCTGTATGCATCATAACCAATATAATAATTAACAAGTGTATTATTAAACAAAACCTTTCCTAGTTAACCCATTCAAATGAGCAATGTGCTAATATTGGTTATCATTAGAAGCAAACATACTAATCTAACATTTGGCTCTAAGTAAATAAATAAAAAAATGATAAAACTATATTTATTTTGTTCATAAACTATATGATAAGTGTATTCATAGTTTCTATATAGAAGAAAAATGAAATATTACCGAGGGCCAAATGTTGAGCTGAAGGAAGTGAAATAGACGACGCCGGTAGTGGGATCAATGTCGAGACCATCGAGAAACAAGAAGGGTTTGCCGTCAACACTATCGGCGATCTTCTTGGCCAAACCGCCGCCGCGAGAGATGACGTGGAGGCCCAACGGAGCATCGGCAACGTAAAGATCACCTGTTTTCCCGTTGAAAGCTATTCCCGCCGGTCGGCCACATTTTTCGGCGTTAACGGTTCCAAGTGCTCCGTCGCACGACGACGACTTTCTGGAAAAAATCAATTTCGATAATAGTTAAAGCAATGCGTATCAGCGTATGTTACTATGTTGAATATTTGTTTGACTCTTCACGTGGAGGCGTGTGAGTCTGTTAGAAAGTTTGTTTAGGAGGATTTTAAGTCTTTGTTATATCGTAAACGACACTTTGTTTTTGTTAACGTTAGCCGAAAGAATACACATAGCCAGTCATCCTGGAGTATACCCTATTGTGTGTGCATGTTTCTTTTATATAATTATCAGATTACATCATACTTTCGTCCGTAGACTCTATAGTTTTCGATAAAATTTGTAACGATATCCTGCTAAATAATATGTCTTATACATAGCAATTGACAAATAAAAATCATAAATATATTATTTAATCTGTAATTAATTATATTTTATGTCATTGATATTTATTAATAAATCTATATATATTCTATACATTAATCCACAATTATCTTTTTAAATATTATATATTTATATGAGTATGACTTCTATAAAATAAATAAAATAGGTTGAATGAAAAAAGGAAATAAAAGGCCTTCAATTGATGTATTTCTTAAATAAAAGTAGGTTGCAGTAGGCCACCAAAAAAAAATAGGTTGCAGTCATTTATGATCGACAAGTTCTAGTTAACGAAATCGCAGATCATAACATGATTCATTCTGAGATCCTGAGGTTCCGTAGTTTGACAAAAATATTTCATAAATGTGTATCTCGTGTCAGATCTGAATCGAGTTTATTTGTACTTTGTTTCCTTATGTGACATGAAAAGTTTAAGTTAATACCAAAAAATAGTGAAAAGTTAATGTTGTTACGGAAAAAAAAAAACGTTACTGTTGTTACGGATTTAGTAATAAAAAAGGTTCGTATCATTATCATGTATATATGGAAAGAATTCTGATGTCCTTATAAACTCTGGAGTTTCCCGTCCATGTTTTCTAGTGTTTATAACATTTCTTAGTTTTCAATGAAATAATGATTTTTTTTTATAAAAAAAAAAACCAATCCGATTATGATGATATTGTGGATCACTCATAATTCGATTGTATGCCTTTTGCAGCAACTAGAAAAGAGAGAACCCAAACAACAAGTACGCAGAAACATAATTATATAAAAAGTTATGATCATGGAAACTTACGAAGAGTTGGTGATCTGGGCAAAATCGACATAACTTTTCCCTGGAAGATATTTGAGGATTTTACCGCCGGAGACTCCGGTGTAGAATCCTTTTCCGATGTAATCAAAGGCGAAAGCTTCAGGGCCTGTCCTGTTTCCAGGAACCGGAAGTTTTTGAAAAGATTTATCGTCTGAAAAAACAGACGAAGAAAATGAGAGAAGAAGAATAAGAGATATTACGGAGACAAACGACCTCATAATGTTTCTTTGGTTGTGTTTTTCTTGTTATCAGTTTCTTATCTGTATGTATATTTATAGATTTCTTTTTGTACTTGTACAAAAGACAAAGTGTTTATATGGAAACAAATCAAGGTAAATTAGTAATTATTTGAATATAAAGAAATAAATACGCCTAAATTAATGTTATATTTAAGATTGATTAGAAGTAGATTGATGAAATATACACAGTAGCTTAGGGGAGGTTGATTAATTAAAAATGTTTCGGCATTTAGCTTTTTATTATTTTTACTTGTGAATGCGGTAACGAAAATACGAATGCGGTTGAATCGCATATTCTGCATTTTGTTATATGAGGTGTGATCCAATCATTCAAATTAAATGCAGTGAGGTTCAAGTGTGGTGTAGAAATTTTTTCTCCATACCGCACACGGATCAACGCACTGTACGTTTTATTTTTAAAACACCATGCACACCTTTAGATTGTATGACATTGAAATGGTCAAAAGTGAAGGTACCTATATATAATTCGGCCGCATGCTAGTATAGTAGTAGTATCTTACTTGACGGTGTTATCTACATAACGTGTTATATATAAAAAGTCAATGTATTTAACGTGTGTGCATTTCAAATTCTACATCATGTTTGTTTTTTTAGTATAATTTTAATATACGTATTTATTTTGTTTTTTGGTTTATCGTCTTTAATAAAATAAACACCAAGGAAAGAAACAAGAAGACCTTCTTTAATTAACAAAACAAACAAGACGACCAAGCCTTACAAACCAAAGATAATCTCTCCGAAAATAGGAAACAATTAGTAGTAGCCTATTCAAGGAATCACCCAACAAATTTATCACCCACTTTACAGGCAGGAAATTTGAGGTAATATATATCATACCTTTATTATAGTTCAAATAGTTGTAAAGAGACATTTCAAGATGATTTCAAAAATGGTTATTACCAATTTAAAGTTTCATAACTCCGGCGAAAGGTCCAGTGAGAGTTCCGATATAGAGCTGGCCGTTGGACTCGTTGACTTCACTAAGCAAAGTATTCCCAAACTCATTCTTGAGAAAAATGGTCTGAAGCACTTTTCCGTTAGAGTCTATTTTGACCGCCTTAGGGTCGGTAGGCACAACAACCTTGTTCACGACGGAAGCGACCCAGAAATTTCCGGTAGAACCTATCCTCCTGATGTTGTCGGGGTTCGAGACAAGACTTGTGAAGTCTTCAATAGTTCCAGCTTTGGGTCCAGTAATCCAATATCTCTTGATGTTACTCTTTATGAACTCGCTTACCAGCACGAACGAACCATCTGAGCTGACCGCGCAACCTGCCGCACCACTTAGACCTTCCATTAACTCAGTCACGGCTTTGGTCGCTGGGTCGTATTTGAAGAGCTTTCCGCTTGCGTCTCTTAATCCCACTGCGATTAAGACTTCGCTGCATTGCATAACCAACAATTATTTAGTACACATATTTAATAACAAGATTAATATATGTGATGTGTATTATGAATCATTAAAATTTTGTTGTGGTGGACTATAGAAAAGGAAAACACTTTACCGCGGGCCGAACTTTGAGCTGAAGGAAGTGAAGTAGACGACGCCGGTGACGGGATCAACGTCAAGACCGTCTAGAAACGTGAAGGGCTTTCCGTCAAGACTGTCGGCGAGCTTTGTGGCCAAACCTCCGGCGGGAGGGATAACGTGAAGACCCAACGGAGCATCGGCGACATAGAGATCACCTGTTTTGCTGTTTAAGGCTATTCCCGCTGGTCGGCCGCACTTCCCGGCGAAAGCGGTTCCCAATGCTCCGTTGCACCATGCCGAGTTCCTAAAGTAATCAAATCAATTAAAAATATTTATATAGAACGAGAAAACATGTGATTGACATTTTCTTCTCATGATGGCAACAGATTTAAATTTGGATTGGTAGAAAAATCACAAGTTATAGCTTCGATCAGATGTCATGGTATTTCTTCAAAATTACAGCCATACAAATATTTTGTTACGATATATAACAAAGCACACAGATAATTATCATACAGACACATCTTAATAGCATTAGATAACAATTGATATTTGACAAGGAAACGATTCCTTAAACAAGAAGCATAATCATCAAAAGTTATAATCTTGGAGATCCTAAGAAACTAGGAATGATAATAAGTACTTACGAGGATTCCGTGATCTGGCCAAAATCAACATAACCCTTCTCGGGAAGGTACTTGAGGATTTTACCACCGGAGACTCCGGTGTAGAATCCTTTGCCGGTGGAATCAAAGGCGAAAGATTCAGGGCCTGACCTCTTTCCCGGCACCGGAAGTTTCTGGAAAGACGCGACATCGGAGAAAACAGCCGACGAAAGAGAGAGAAGAAGAAGAGAAATCACAAAGACAAACGACGCCATATCGTATCTTAATTAGTTGATACTATGAATCTAAAATTAGTACACGAATCTCTTGTATGTGTGTATGTATGTTTATTTATAGGTTTGATTTGAAAATAAGGTAAATACAGATTTCTTTCTTTACGTTGACCAACAAAGAAAGAAAAGATCTTTTTTTTTTTTTTTGGCTGAAGAAAGAAAATATCTATTACTCCTTAAATAAATGGATTATTTCTTTTTATGGGGATTTGACAGATTTTGTGAAGGATTAAAGCCAAATAATTGCAATCCACATTAAATACTGATTTGAGTGAATATTCAAGTTTCTGTACAGTAACAAATCAGACTAAGATTGATTAGTTGTAAGATTTTAGAGAAGCTTGTTATAATGAATCGCTTTATGTTTTTAAGAAATAAGAAAACAAACAAGAAATTGACAAAAAAAAAAAAAACAAAACAAGAAAGAAAATTAAACAAAAATAACTTAAAGCACAAATAAAAGAGTGCACAGGGAGCCGTTAAAAAAAAAAAAAAAAAAAAGAGTGCACAGGGATTTGCAAAATTAACAAAAATGACAACTGAATATTTTTTTTGTTATAGACTCTGGTCAGATTCGATTATCTTCTGTTATTGGTAAATATTGATAATTTTTGTTTAGTACAGTATTTTCAGATTTTATATTGTTTAGGAAATTTTGAGGAGTTGTAAAATTAACAAAAAAAAGTTAATATTTTGGTTATAGAATCTGGTCACATTCGATTTATCTTATGTTATCGGTAAATATTGATAATTTTTGTTTAGTACAGTATTTTCAAATTTTATATTGTTTAGGAGATTTTGACCCAAAAAAAGTTGCTCAACAGATTTTTTTAATCTTTAATTCCAAGTAAAGATTGAATTATTTTATTGTATAATTGTAATGTTCATATATAGCGAGCCCAACTCGGGCCCTTTCAGAATTTGGAGTATGGTTCCTTCCTTCAGCTTCCGGTTTGGGAAAGCGTTCATGAGATGAGACAATAGTATGGTCAAGATGACAGGTGAAGACAACATTGTCATGTTAAAGATTTTCCGACGGTTAAGTTAAACATTAAAATGAAAAAACATGAAGGCAAAGAAATGAGAAAAGTGGGAAGTTTAACCCAATTAAAATAAAATAAAAATTGGGAAGTTATTTATGGTCCAATCTGGCATTTAATGAGTTTACAGAGGGTTCAAAACTTCAAATGAACAAAACGTTTTTCCTTAGAGTGGGTTGGTGGAATTCTCCGGGTCAAAAGTAGGGTTGGACAGATTGGATACCTTCGGCTCTGCCCTCTCTCTTGTCCTCTTTTCACTTTCTAGAAGTACTGTCTGTACTGAAAATATATGGAAAAGTTATCTGATCCGCCGGGTCTGAACATCAAATGTTATGCTCGTCTTTTGAGGAAAAATAGGTTAATTAATTTTATCAAACATCTTCACAGATTATAATAATAAAGTGAAGCATAATCTGTGATCGAGTCCCCGACCCTACAATTTGTAGGAATTAGGTTAATGGGCCAGCCAGTTGTGGCCCAAATGTTGAAAAAAAAAAAAAAAGTGAAGCATAAAATTATACTTTTCCGTTTAGATTTACGAAATAAAATCTAATGAAAAAAAAGAAAACTAAATCAAGATAATTTAATATATAAAATCAAACCACTATACGGTTCTGACCTTTGAACATTCAGTAATAAATGTAAAACGCATATGATCGTAAACACAGGCTGCTCTCAAATCAGAGATCTAGGTGACTGGACAAGAACCCTCACTATTACCATTTTCGATCTTAAGAATTCCAGCAAATGGTCCGGTGAGAGTTCCGATATATAGATTGCCCTCGAATTCGTTGACTTCGCTGAGCAAAGTGTCTCCAAATTTATCTTTGAGAGGAATTGTCTGAAGCACTTCACCATCAGAGTTGACTTTGACTGCTGAAGGGTTCGTGGGCACGATGATCTTGTTCACGACGGAAGCGACCCAAAAGTTTCCAGTAGAACCAATTCTTTTGATATTGTCAGGGTTTGAGACCGAGTTGGTGAAGTCTTCAGAAGAACCAGCTTTGGGTCCCTTGATCCAATACCTCTTGATGTTACTCTTTGTGAACTGACTAACTAGCACGAATGAACCATCTGAGCTCACTGCACACCCCGCCGAACCACTTAGCCCTTCCATCAATACAGTCACAACTTTGGTTGATGGGTCGTATTTGTAGAGCTTTCCGGTCGCGTCCTTTAATCCCAATGCAATCAACACTTGGCTGCATACCAATAAAACAAATATATCACTAACAAATACTATTTGAGAAAGTGCTTTCTTTTACCAAATTAAATCAATAATAGATAACCAGTTTAGAATGATTTTGTTGTCAATATATAAGCATACTAAATATTTAAAAAAAAAAAAAAACATACTAAATATTTTTGAATTTATCCATCTTATTCGAACCTTAGTTTTTGAATCTGTGAAAAAAGGTAATAAAGAGAGTGATATTTCAATTATATCAGTAAAAATGGTTATTGTTTTTTTTCTCAGCAAAAATTTCAATTGCATTATTTTTTGACATTACCATTTTTGTTTATATTTAATTTGTTATTCTTAGTTTCGTTTGTAACGTAAACTAAAGAATGAATTAATGTGTAGAAGAAGATAGAAACTTTACATTGGGGTGAAGCGTGAGGTGAAGGAAGTGAAGTAGACGACACCAGTAGTGGGATCAACATCTAGACCGTCGAGAAACTTGAAAGGCTTTCCATCCACACTGTCGGCGATCTTTGTGGCCAAACCACCTGCGGGGGAAACAACGTGAAGACCCAAGGGAGCGTCCGCGACATAGAGATCACCTGTTTTCTCGTTGAAAGCTATCCCTGCCGGTCGACCACATCTTCCGGCTAAAGCCGTTCCAATATTTCCATCGCACCATGAAGAGTTCCTGAAGTAATAAAACCAATTGAAAACAATTTCATAACAAAAACGAAAATAAAAATAAACTCAGACTTTACATATTAGCGGTTTGTACAGGCATGGACTTTATAAGATTCCCCATTTATGAAAATGTTTTTGATTAATACAAAAAACAAACAAAACATAATTATGCTAGTATCTCTAGTTTGGGACTTTTTCTAAAAGATTTTTTAGAAAAGGTCTTATTAAAAAAAAACGTCTGGGACTTTTTCTAGGTACTTTTTCACGTGGAAGCCTCATGTGTGAACGCTGAGATGCGTTTTGGTCAGATTGCTAACATCCGCCGATAAACACGAGGAACTAAAAGGTTGCGTTTCGTCCACTCGTCCCTACCTAAGTTCCTATCTCCCAATCATTCATATTATTTCACGGGTGGACAAAATAAATAAAATCTATTATCTCATTGTTTATGGTATCCTACTCGCTAAAACCCCTAAAAATCAATATTTTCATCATCGTGTACACGTAGATCAAATATTCCCTAAAAAATCGAAATCATATCCGGATATGATATATTTTCAAAAAGTTTTAGAAGGCTAACAAGTCTGATCATCACTCGTAATTCCATAGTATTTCTCCAAAATTGCAGCCAAAAAGAAGAAAAAGAGGAAATGAATAACGATTTACAAAGCCAATAATCACAAAGAAACGACTAATAAGTTTTTTTTTTTTTTTTTGGTCAAAAGAAACGACTAATAAGTTAACTAATGACATTAGATCCCAATTTCAAATACTTGAGAAGCATGATCTCATCAAAAGCTATGATCGTAGAGGTCCAAAGAAAATAAAAGACTTACGAGGATTCCGTGATCTGGGCAAAATCGACATAACCTGTCTCGGGAAGCCATTTGAGGATTTTACCGCCGGAGACTCCAGTGTAGAACCCTTTCCCGGTGGAATCAAAGGCGAAAGCTTCAGGGCCTGACCTAGTTTCCGGCACCGGAAGTTTCTGAAATGACGCTTCATCGGAGAAAGCGGCCGACGAAAGAGAGAGAAGAAGAAGGAGAGAAATAATGGAGCAAACCGACGTCATACCGTTTCTTTACTTTATATTATCGCTCTATTTTTTCTCAAATGAGACTTTGTAATATCGGTACGTATGTCTATTTATAGGTTTTATTTTTTTCTCTACATATATATTTTATTAAGCTTTCTTATTTCGTGAATTAAGTCGACGGCACACGTTACGTTCGTCTGATTATTCTTCTATGAATAATGTAATAATAGCTAGAGAGATTACAGTTCTTTCTAGGGGTTTCTTGACAGATTTTGCACATGGCAAAAAAGTCAAATAGTTGCAATCCACGTACATTGCTGAATAGTGGGTATTAATGTCGACATAAGAGCCAACGGCCGATCGAAAGAGCGCGTAAAGCTTGTAAATTCTATGTACTTGTGTGTGTCTAAGATTGGATTACAAGTAGGTAACTAATATTATAAAAGATACAAAGGTAAATCCCAAGGAGCAGTTGATTTGCAAAGAGTTAAAGATATATGCTTGGACATTAAAATAATTAAAAACTTAGATTTTATGATATTGAAAGGGCCAAATGGGATACTGCTATTAATATACTAACCAGGTCGCATTCAATTATCTTATATTGTTGATAAAATATTGGTGATCGATGCGTTGTAATTGTATGACGTGTGTGCATTTCAAATTCAAGATTGTATTGTAGATTTGGTATTTTCTTTGGGTAAATAAAAGAGGAATTTCTCAAAACACCACCATTTTAGTTTTCTTTCCAAAAATACCACTAATATCAAATTATTGTTCATAGGTATGAAATTTTAAATCTTTGGTTTGGGTTGATTATTTTGCAATTTAGGGTTTAGTATTTATGGGGTAGGGTTGTGATAGGGTTTAGTGTTTAGAATTTAGAATTTAAAGTTTAAAAATTCAAAAATTTATTTTATTTTGGTGGTATTTTTGTCCTAAAAACAAAAATGGTGGTATTTTAGAGAATTGCCCTAAATAAAATGCAAATGCCCAAAAAAAAATCTTTTTTTTTTTTTTTTTTTTTTTCTTTTCACAATAGTGTTTGAACTTTATTAAGCCTAAAGGAAGTCATTACAACAGGAGCACGACTAAAGTCGTACAGAAACAAGCCAGTACATCAAAAGAGACAACCTAAGAAAAAGATAAAGGATTACAATGGCAAACTCCATTGTTAACAACAAAGACAAGAACCTATTACAAAAAAACTATCCATGTAGAACTGAGACGGTAGTTAGACTGAAAAGTCTGCCTCGTATGAGTACTCTTTACTTGTAAAAACCTGTAGCCAAGCATCAATCCCAAAACAGAGAGCCAATAACGAATTCATCCTCTGTTTAAGAGCAGATCCAAAAGGAGATGACAGAAGTAATAGAGTGAACTAACACTAAACGACCATGGCCAAGATAAGAACTAAGCTTATAAACGATCCTAAGCTATCTCCCAAAGAAACTGATCAAACTAATAAGGATCTAATAGATAGAAGAAACCAGCAGAAGTTCCAACAGAAAATAAGAGACTAAAAGGGGAAAAACCGAATCTCTCACTTAACCCCCATCCCAGGAACCTTTACACTTAACGCGCGACCGGTGGAGCCATGAGTTCAATTGGATTAACCGGAAATTTCTGCAAGATTCTCAACCAAGGAGATCCAAAGCTTGAAAGGGAAGTAACCACTTCGATAACCCGTTCCTGAAACCCAAATCTCAGATAACAATGAACCAGATCTTGAGCTTCCACAAACAAGAGCAGAGAAGAGTAGCCGAAGGAATACAACCACACCACTAACAGCAAGCCAAAGATCGAACCAGCCACCATAAAGATGGAATTAACGGTGCTGGACATAAGCTCCCAAACGCCATAGCTTTAATGCTTGAAACTATAACCCAACAAACTAAAGCTTTTCAAACAAAGCCCAGGCAAGCTTAATCAACTGTTGGGAAATCCGCTCAGATAGGATCAATGAGGCCTAACAACACCATAGTGAAACCTACAACTAAGGGACTCAAACTAACAAAACGAAATCAACCAATTACTATGGAGCAGAAAGCGGAGATGAGGAAAAAAAACCGAGAAATAAGATCGATAAAGAACCACGCCGTCGATCCGCTCGGTCCCCAGAGGACCAAGCTACAAAACAGGAGTTGGCTCACCACGCCCGAACCTCTGACCACCGCAAGGAAATCAGAACACAGATCATGACGTAAACCCTATAAATTAATACTCCATGAATTCACCAAAGCACACCGATGCTTCATCACCGGCTTCTCAGCCGATGCTCTCAGATCTGAGAAATCTCAACCACAAACCCTACCCACCATAGCTTGATCGAACCTTCCTTTGAGTCGCTTACTATGCCGAAAAGGAAAGGAAAACGAAGAAGCACAAAGAAGAAACCGGCGACGGCAACAAGGGCACACCAACCGCCTGATTCAAACGGAACCATCAACAAAATCTAGAGCGCCCACACGGCGAGACAGAAACCCGAACATCGGGAGCCAAGAGAAACCAAGAGAAACTCATAAACGGACCTCCCACGGCGCCGGCGAGAAGCGCCGACTAGCAGAGAGGGCACCACCCTTGAGTCAATATTGGCTTATCCGATTTCTGACCTCTCAATATTTAATTATCTTGCAATAAATATAAAGATGGTAGTACATATTCGCTGCTATTAAATCGGAGCGCTAATAAATTGGTCACCAAATATCTGGTAGCCACATTTTTCCTTTCTCTTTTTTTTGGTAGGTTTTCTAAATGTAGTTGGTGGGGCTTACATAAAATGAAACGATTTGGTTTCGCTATTTTTAACCAGTTTATCTCAATTGTTTTTCGTAATTGTGGCCTTATAGTATTTTACAATATATTACGGAGTTTCCAAATTAATCTGTGAGATATATCAGCAGATTATATAAGTTTTTTTTTTTTTTTGCAAAGTCCATTATATAAGTTATGAAATTAATTTAGAAACCTTTTGATTATTGGAACACTGATCTTTTTTTCCCAAAGAAAACATTAAATGGCTTGTTAAGAAAATATAAAATACTAAAATAGAAAAAGGAATTGTTCTCATTAATTAGCGTTGTTATTTCTTGATGGTTGATAGCTTTGATGCTTATGCAAATCAAATTTGAACACGGAAAACAACTTCCACGTGACTCAAAATGTTTTCCCATTAGGGCCATTACGTGTTATACTTAGACTCAACTTTATCATACAAATGGTAAAATACAAAAGCAAATTGGCGCAAGGAGAAAAGAACTTGCTCACATGCTCCAGTTCTTTCGTTTCGGGTCCCAAGTCTTAATCGTTACAGTCAGAGGATTTCTTCAATCCAATCTAACTATTGGTTTTGTTTTGAAATTTCAAAATTAATTAGTCTTAAATTATTTCAAAAATGTAATTATTATATCTATATAGTTTTTTATAATAAATAAGTATGTTTAAATTGTTATTCAATTTTTCCCTTTTGTAATTATTTATAAACAGAAACAAAGACGATGTCATTTTGAACAAAAAAAAAATACAGGAAAAAAAAAAGAAACGATGTCAATACTCAATACCGTATTTGTTTGATTTAGCTGAATGAATAACGCCAACTATTTGTTCCTTGACCGACAATTATGTCCATACCATATTGATATGGCTCAGCTGTCAACAGGATTTCTAGTTTTCTACCATAAAGTCCATATTAAGTCACACGAAAGAAACACTCTTCGTAATCATTAATTGGAACTTAGGAACAATCAAATCTACATGAATCCGAGCATTGCAGTAAAGATAGTGGCAAACTCCGGTTTATCCCGGTCATCTGATTAATCTGAAAAATGCCTGGTCAATCCATGTCCATACCAGTATCAAACTATCAAAATCATGCACTACAACACAAGACTCAAGTGGAAAAGCTGCTTATTTTATTTGTGTTTTTTTTTGAAAATTTGATACCAAGGGTTCATTTGGCTCTATCTCATTCTCTAAGCATAAGCCAACGACTGCCTTCTCAATTTTCTCACGGAGATCTGAAAGCTTCGCCAGCGTAGCGCACATTGCCGAGTTCCTCTTCGATACGGAGAAGCTGCAACGGAAATAAATTAAACTCACGACTCTTATCACTTAGAATGGGTTCCCAAGTTTTATTTGTTTTTTTTCGCAGTTTGATCACAGTTTCTACTAACTAAAAATGTGAAAAAATACATGCGAACATTTCATGTGGGAAGCTCGATTCGTGGTTTATTTAGTTGCATAATTTTGGATATTATTTACCTGGTTGTATTTTGACAATCGTTCACTTCGGCATGGAGCACCAGTTTTGATCTACAAAACAGGGAATGATTGACGAACATTAGAGAGTAAACACTCTAAGATGTGGACAGGTTTAGAGAATGTAATGTACCTGTCCGCTTGCTAAACCAACAGAAAGATCAGCAATGAAATTATCCTCTGTCTCACCACTCCTGTGACTAACCATCACACCCCAGCCTGCAGCTTTTGAGTCAAGTGCTGCTTGAATTGACTCGGTCACTGTCCCGATCTGGTTAACCTGTGAAACCATGAATTACACACAAAATGAAATTCATCTCTAAGAACCGGGGTTTTGATAAATGGTCTAGAGAATTGAGGTCAGCAAGAGCGGGAAATTGGGTAAGAGAACGTAATGAATTATAAGAACTTTTATTTTTACCTTCAAGAGTAGAGCATTGCAAGACCTTTTCTTAATTGCTTCAGCTATCCTCTTCGGGTTAGTGACCAACAAGTCATCCCCCACGAGTTGGATATCCACAGAGGATTGCAATGAAGCCCATGAGCTCCAATCATCCTGGTCAAAAGGATCTTCGATAGAGACAATTGGGAAATCCTTGATGAATTCTCTGTAGAGATCAGCAAGACTCTCAGCTGATAGAACATGAGCTCCATCGTTTGGCTGTTTCTTGAAGTTCAAATCGTATCTACCATCTTTCATGAAAAACTCTGATGCAGCGACATCCATTCCTATTTTGATCTGCCAAAGTGATTAAAGTATGTGAGTGGTGTAACATTGACACAATAGCTGCCAGAAGTTTAGGGAAATACTGAAGAGATGCACCTTTTTCATCATGTGAAATAAGATCGAAAGAATTTGGAAAAGGAGAACTTGACTACCTTTCCAGTGTAACCGGCTTTTTCAATTGCATCTATGAGCAGAACTAGTCCCTCTCTGTTATCTTGAACATTCGGAGCAAATCCTCCTTCATCTCCGACATTACAAGCATCTTGACCGTACTTAGTTTTGATGATCCCCTTTAAAGTATGATAAACTGTAATCAACAAAATACATTAAATGCACTAATATCAGAAGAAGAAAAAAATGCTCCAAAAGAGAGAGATGAAACGTTAAGTTGGCTTATCATAGATTTTCAGGTTTTCTGACATTCATTGCAAACTTAAAATATTTTAGTAGCCGCTATAGTTTCTTAAGTTGTAGCAGGTTAAACTCAAATATCACTAACTGACCTTCACTTCCCATCTGAAAGGCCTCCGAGAATGAGGTTGCTCCTACCGGTAGTATCATAAACTCTTGCATAGCCAAACTATTCCCAGCATGACTGCCTCCATTGATGACATTGAATGCAGGAACTGGCATTACAAGCTCCTTTGTTCCCGATATTTCCTGGATGTGTTTGTACAAAGGCACTCCTTTAGCTCCAGCACCTGCCCTACAAACGCTCAGTGATACTCCTAATATAGCATTAGCCCCGAGTTTCGACTTGTTTGGGGTCCCATCCAGTTCCAGCATAAGAGCATCAACATCAGCTTGGTTCCTTGAAGGACAAAATAAGTTAAAAAGTATAAATTTCTCTCCCAAAGGACACACAGCTTGCCTCATAATTTCTTAACGATTCGTCACCTACTTCAACAATTCGTATAAAGTAAAATGAAAGCTCCATGCGACAAACAAGCTCAATAATCTGTAATAGGTTCCTCAAATCTAATAGTCTTGAGTTCAAAAGTCAGACGAATCAAACAGATGATTCGAATCCTAAGTCAAAGACTAGGGAAAACGATAGCAAAATGTTCAAGAAAAGTTTCCAAGTTTCTACCAAATTGACCAGTATTAATCCAAAGCAGCGAAAGCTAAAACAGCTTCGAAGCTTCGATCTAAACTAAGCATAAAAACTCCAAAATCCAGGATGTTTGTTCATAGGATTCTAAAACAAGTTGTTATTAGTCTCACCTAACGTCAACTCCGATGAGTTTCGGAGCCACAAGTTCATTGATGTTTTTAATAGCCTGTAAGACACCTTTACCACCATAGACGCTCTTATCCCCATCTCTAAGCTCGAGCGCTTCGTAGATCCCGGTAGATGCACCACTGGGAACAGCCGAACGATACAGATCATCGGTAATCAGATCAACCTCCACCGTCGGATTCCCTCTACTATCAATAATCTGCCTCGCTTTCACTCCTTTCACTCTACACTCCTTAGCCACCACCGAGCATTGCACACCGCTGCGACGGAATCTCAGACATGACGGCGCGGCAGATTCCAAATATCTCTGGCCGGAAACACGCGACGGAGAGAGGAAAGATCTCTGAAGTTGGTGAGGTTTTGTAGTCAAAGCCATTACACGAAAACCTAAAAAAAAACACTCTGCTTTCTTTCGCTTATTTGACTACAATGGAGGAGTGGAGAATAAAATGGAGTTATATAATTTGAAAAACGGCCTTTTGAGGTTGGTGCAGGCGAGGCGATGAAAACTAAGGCGTCAACAAGACCATAATTAAACCGGTTTTAATAGAAATCTATGGTTTGGTTTCGGTTCGGGAAAATTAAAATAAGCAAATAGTGACCAGACACAGAGCCGTCGCCGCCGCCGGTACACTATCATCTCTCTCGCTCTCGCTAAGGTTTTTTCATTGCAATGGCGTCTTCGATTCTCAGAAGCTCTAACCTCTCTTCACCATCTTTCTGTTTACCTTCTATTCCCGCCTTATCCTCCTCGTCGACCTCACCATTTTCATCTATTCATCTCCGATCACACAACCACCGTACCATATCCCTTAGAACCGCCGGAAAATTCCGTGTCTCGTGCTCTATCTCTGATCTTTCTCCTCTACCATCTCATTCACCTCGCCGTCGTCCAGATTACATCCCTAACCGCATTTCCGATCCCAATTACGTCCGAATCTTCGACACGACTCTCCGAGACGGAGAACAGTCTCCCGGAGCAACGCTAACCTCCAAGGAAAAGGTCGATATCGCTC
Source organism: Erysimum cheiranthoides (assembly GCA_011420285.2). Taxonomy (NCBI): domain Eukaryota; kingdom Viridiplantae; phylum Streptophyta; class Magnoliopsida; order Brassicales; family Brassicaceae; genus Erysimum; species Erysimum cheiranthoides. The sequence goes on along the minus strand of CM022179.2, from coordinate 3,200,664 downwards.
GTCAATTAGCTAAGCTCGGAGTCGACATAATAGAAGCTGGATTTCCCGCTGCTTCGAAAGACGATTTCGAAGCTGTAAAGATCATAGCAGAGACTGTTGGCAATACCGTCGACGAAAATGGCTATGTCCCTGTAATCTGTGGCCTCTCGAGATGTAACAAGAAGGATATTGAGACGGCTTGGGAGGCTGTCAAGTACGCTAAACGGCCTAGAATCCATACGTTTATCGCAACTAGTGATATTCATTTGAAGTATAAGTTGAAGAAGAGCAAAGAAGAAGTTATTGAGATCGCTAGGAATATGGTTAGATTCGCCAGGAGCTTGGGTTGTGAAGATGTTGAATTTAGTCCAGAAGATGCTGGAAGGTAATAGTTTGATTGATTCTTCTGCTTTTGTGAGAATAAAAAAACTTTGACATCGACTCAAGTTTTGATTGTAGAAATGCTTTATATCTTGGTACCATTTTGTTATAAAAGCTTCCCACTTTTGCTACAATATTCCATTGCATAGAATGTTCTTGTAGAGTGCCGTCATGGAATGTTCAAGTTCCTTTTTTTTTGGATTCGGTGGTAAAACTTTTGACGTTTTGATGGTCCTTTTAAAATGTTACTTGGTATCTAGATCGGAGAGAGAGTACTTATACGAGATTCTTGGTGAAGTGATAAAAGCTGGAGCCACAACTCTCAACATACCTGACACCGTTGGTATAACCTTGCCTAGTGAGTTTGGTCAGTTGATTGCTGATATTAAAGCTAATACTCCAGGGATCCAAGATGTTATAATCTCTACGCATTGTCAGAATGATCTTGGACTCTCCACTGCCAACACTTTAGCTGTATGTCTTTTTTATTTTTCTTTTTTGGTTGCATCAGATTAGCTGTACAAAGTCATTATTACTAACATGTCAATCATTTTCCGGATTCAGGGTGCACATTCGGGTGCGAGGCAAGTGGAAGTGACGATCAATGGAATTGGTGAAAGAGCTGGAAACGCTTCATTGGAAGAGGTCGGATTTTGTTTTCATATGAAAAAGCTTCATTTCCATAGCTGCTTAGATATTTTGCTACATACCAAGGCATTGTGAATTTTGTGATTTTGGTTTATGATCTCCTAGTGCTGTATTTAATTAGTTAATTATTACTTGAATATTTTATTTTAACTGTATAGGTTGTCATGGCCATAAAATGCCGTGGAGATCATGTGTTAGGAGGCCTATTTACTGGAATCGATACCCGGCACATTGTTATGACAAGCAAGATGGTACACATTTTGGACTTCATTCTTCACCTTGCAGAAACAAAAGTGTATTTTTCTTAAGAAGGGGAAAGTTTTGGAGATTTTTGTTTTTTAAGGCCTACTCTTATTTGCTCAGGTAGAAGAGTACACTGGTATGCAAACGCAGCCCCATAAGGCTATTGTAGGAGCAAACGCCTTTGCACATGAAAGTGGTATTCATCAGGTCAGTTAACGAAGCTTACTTTATGCTATTCTTATTGTTTCTTTGACCGAAGTCTGCTTCATTTATATTTATCGGGAGAAATGTAACCCTCCTAGTCTGGAATTTTAATTCTTGCAAGATATAACTTACCCTTATAGCATTTTGCTTAGCCTCTCAGTGAAAAGAATTTAATGAAGTAACAATTTGGTTCTTAACTCATGACTTGCATATTTACTCTTTCATTCTTCTTCATAACTTTGTTCATGAGTGTTTTTTGGTCATAATTCATGCACTCTATTTAGGATGGAATGCTGAAGCACAAGGGTACATATGAAATTATGTCCCCCGAAGAGATTGGACTTGAGCGATCAAATGAAGCTGGCATTGTGTTGGGAAAGCTTAGGTATGGAAGTTTTGTTGTTCAGACTGTTATGCCAAATGGGCTTGTCTTGTTCAAACCAATGCTTACTTATTATTTTAATCCAGTGGGCGTCATGCACTGAGAGACCGTTTGAATGAGGTACATATCTTTACACGTATCCATACTCATTGTTACCATCTTAGTAAGATATGTTTTCTTATCATTTTTTACATTTCCAGCTCGGTTATGTCCTGGATGATGGGCAGCTAAGCAACCTTTTTTGGCGTTTCAAAGCTGTGGCAGAGCAAAAAAAGGTAGTAAGAACCTCGACGGGCACTGGTTTTGGTGCTATTCCCGAATTTCAGACATATAGCGTTCATTTACATGATGATGCAGAAAAGATGGAATGGGGTTTTTGCTATTTCTAAATTTTTTTAGTGTTGTGGAGGGTTTGCATAATGTCTCTTGATTGTCTTTGTTCCTTGGTGATCCAGAGAGTTACCGACGCCGACTTAATAGCTTTAGTATCTGATGAAGTGTTTCAGCCAGAGGCTGTGTGGAAACTCCTGGACATGCAGGTGAAAACTGGAGCTGGGATTTGTTTTCTCTCTTTACTTGTTCTGTCTTCTTCTTCAGTCAATTCTTATTTTGATTATGGAACTTGGGAGTGTAGATAACTTGTGGAACTCTCGGTCTCTCAACATCAACTGTAAAACTTGCTGATTCCGATGGCAAAGAGCATGTAGCTTGTTCTGTTGGAACCGGACCTGTAGATGCAGCTTACAAGGCAGTTGATCTTATCGTGAAGGTACTTCTTTTGCTAGGATTGAGGTTTATATAGGTATATATCTATATGAATGAGTACTTAATTAATGCTGATCATTGGCTTTTCATATTCAGGAACCTGCGACTCTGCTTGAGTACTCAATGAATGCAGTAACAGAAGGCGTTGATGCTATTGCAACCACACGGGTTCTAATCCGCGGAGGCAACAACTACTCATCAACAAACGCGATAACGGGTGAATCTGTTGAAAGAACTTTTAGGTAATTCCACTTTACCTTTCTTCATCATCTTCTTTGTTGAAACTAATCTAGCAACTGAAACTAAAGAAGAGAATCACAATAATCATTCTGTCCCGTTGAGTTTGTGTTCTTACAGTGGAACCGGAGCAGGGATGGACATTGTGGTATCGAGCGTTAAAGCTTATGTTGGAGCTTTGAACAAAATGTTGGGTTTCAAAGAACACTCCTCCACTCTAAGAAAAACCCCTTCGGAGGCCAACAACGTCCCTGCCTGAAACCTGCAAATCTCGGATTTTATTTTGCATTAGATGAGTAAAAAAATTTCTAATTTTATTACCGTTAAAGAAAATGGTATTGAATGTATAAGAAGAAGATGAGTGTTGGTTTTCTGAAATAATTATGACATAAAAAAGTAGTCTTAGTAGCAAATACATTCAAACCTGTGATTTGGTTAAGTATTAGAAAGAACAAATTTTTCTATATATAGTATTATTGTTCGTCATTTACCACAACGGGCAAGACCATTTAACAATCTTTTCTTCTAAAGGCAAGTTTTATCTCTAAAAATCATTACTTCCAACAAACAAACCAAAAGACAACAGAAACCAACTTCGCCAGAAAAGTTTATGTTCTTACTTATTCATCTCCTTGATTCGTAAGGAGAACCTCCAATAACAATTTGCTTGAATTCAGGGGTTCCATGTTCTCCAGATTCAAAAATGTCAGAAGTGCGAACTGGATTTCTAACAATGACGACAATAATCTTGATATCTATAGGCCTCACAATGCTGGGAACAGGTCTATACCAAAAAACAACAGTGTCTTCTTGCATCCAAGAAACATCAGGCCAGTTCGTGTTACTCGGTCTGATCCTTCTGTTGATTCCTCAGATCGGTCTATACGGAATCTGTTGCCGCTCCAAACGCCTTTTCAATGTTTTCTTCTACAGCATGGTTTTGGTCATTATCATTGTTTCTTCTTACTCAATCAAATGTTTCATTTACAACACCAGTTTTGGCATCTCTAAAAATCCCGCAGAGGACCACCGCACCGTGCCACAGTTACTTGGCCGGCTGGTCTCTAAAGAGAAGTTTGAGAACGTAACTTTGTGTATCGTTCACAACCATGACTGTAATTTCAATGCCAGCAAAAACAGCAATGTTTGGGTAAGTTTTGAATCTTTTTACTATTAATAAAACACGTCTATATGAAACTATACATGCTTATATTTATATATATGCAGAAGTATTGCTGTGCACAACCGTCGGGATGTGGGGTCACGACGATGTTTGACAAGCCAGGCGAGTGGAGTTGGAGACATCAGTACGAACGGAACCAAGTGCCAGAATATTGTTCTTATGAATATTGTTTGGATTGCAGAGGCTGCCAACTAAGCATCTTAAAAGCCATTGTTCATCAATGGAAATATCTCTCAATGTTTGCTTATCCTACTCTAGTCCTTTCCTGCATCAGTCTTGCCATGGCTTGGTCTCTCAAGGAGACTATCCACGAAACAGAAGATTATCGAGGTTCTTATAGTTGATCTATCATCCAAATCTAGAAATTCTTCTTGAAATTACATCATCAATAAGTGTCATATTTGTAGAATACTAATAGAATCGGTGAATGATTTTTGATTTAAAAAGACCATGTACAGCTGCCTACGTATGTACATATACATTACCAGGCATATGCCTGCATATATATATGCCTGCATATATATACATGTTTATGTGTCTATCTATCTCCATGTTCATGTTCATATTCAGCTATAGCGTAAGTAAAGTTCCCTTTCTATCAATAAATATTGCTTCAAAGGTAACATTAAAAAACAAGATCGGAAGTTTATCCATATGTAAAAATAGAAATTATAGAATGTATAAGCCAAAATTGTATATCTCTGGTCAGTGAACAAGAACAAAACCACCATTTAGAAGGTAAAACACTTCAGGAGACAGATACTCTAGAAAACTCAAAAAAGGTTATGAAACCTAGAAAACAAGCTCATGGGGCTTCATTCCTTGTTTCAATGAAAACCTTGCACCGAGGTAAGTCTTCAACTCTGGAACTGCTTCAATGGCTTTGACCAAAGCCGCATCCACAGCTTTCTGGTCATCTTTCTTCCCTTGCGGAATCTCCTTCTTCTCCTGTGGAATCCATAAGGTGGTCAAGAATAGCTTTTGATTTGGTGGTTCACAAAGGATAGTACTCTTCTCTACTATTACAACGAGAGAACCAAAGTAAGATGAAATTAACTATTGAGGTACCTCTTTCTCAGCCTCAAAGAACTCTCCTTCTCCCTTCTTCTTTTTCTTCTCAGCAACCTTGCCAAAGTACTTATCATCGAATTTATCGAGGCTAACTCCAGCAATGTCAACCTTCGTAGAAGTGCCAATAACATAGGCCTGGTTAACACGTCTCAAAGGAACACCATTGATCTTGAATGGTCCTGAATTTCAAATAAAACAGAGGAACATGTCAAATGGCAAAATCAGTGAACGAGCTTTGCTTCAAATGACTTGTAGAAGGAGGCAAATTTATGAGAATAGAGAAAGAAGAACTAACCAGTCACAAGAAGCAAACCAGAGGGAAGTTGCTTTAGAAAGACAACTCTCTTGCCCTTGAACCTACCAGCAAGAATAATCAGCACTGTCCCTGGGGTGATGCTTGATCTGCAATACAGATTTTCTTTAACGTCAGTGTATTAACTTAGAAAACGTTTAAATTAGCCGTTGAATAAACTTCGTCTTAAGAAAGCAGGACGAAAATTAAAATTCTGAGAAGTAACAGATTGAGTATGGAGATATAATGATCAGATTATGTCTGAAACATAATTTAGATAAATTGAAGGCATTACAAAGTATTGATTTTCATACACATCTCAGTTTTTTTAGATATACAAATAAAAATCAAATAAGGTTGTTTTACTATCAACATGGAACAAACTTAAACAAACAAACAATAAAGTATAAGCAAATGACTAATGAGACAATTTTCACGGAAATTAAGAACCTTTTGAAAATTCATGGTAACTGCACTAACAATTTACGTAACCAAATCAAAGTAAACGAACATTCTAATCTTCAAAAACCAATGCTTGCATTTCCACAAATTCGGAAAAAAAATCCAACAAGCACGATTAAAATAATGCAGAAAATCGCCACTTTCCAGCAAACTCAAATCGAACACATACCCACTAGCAAACGAGCCAACAAATCAACCAAACACATAGAAGAAATTGCATCGGGCTAGGAGACAGTACATAAGCTAAAGTACCTGAGCTTGGTAGGTTTTGGCGTTCGCCTATTGGCGAGAGGTTTCTTAACATCTTCAGCTGGATAGAACTTTGGTGGCTTCTCCGCCGGAGCATCGACCTTCGATTTAGCGTCGTGGCGAGGGAAAACGCCTCCATTTTTGGCCTTGATTGCCCATAAACCCCTCTTATGGTACATTTGGGATCTCGAGTATTTACCAACTCCCCTGATCAGATCAGGGTTTCTGTTGACCTTCGCCGTCTTCACTTTCGCCGGCATGGTTCTCTCTGTCGTAAAGAATCAAGAAAATATTCCTTCCGGCTGAGAATGGGATTGGGGAAGAGCAGAGGCGGATGATAGATAACGATTGATGACACACTAAAACCCTAATTGAATTTAGGGCAAGTGTGGGCTCGTGGGCTTTGGAATTAGTTCGGGCTTTTAATACGGTCCAAGACGTTATAGGACTTGTTTTTTCAATGTTGGAACTTCAGACTGATTTTGTCATGTTTAAATTTTTTCTACACAAAATGTTTTTCCGATAATGTCGTTACCTACCAACCATTTTGCTTTAAATTTTTACTACGTGTAAACCAACACATCATTAAAACTAGTTAATCCCAAAAACATCACAAACGCCAAAATCAGATCAAGAGTACGATATGTTGTTTACCAACCATTTTGCTTAAAAATTTTACTAGTGTACGTGTAAAACAAAACATCAAGTGGCGGTTACAGTAATTAATCTAAAAACTCAAGGGCTAATCCCAAAAACAGCACAAACGAGAAAATCAGATCAAGGGTGAAGACTACAAAAGTCAATGTTTTCCTTCACCTCTAAGAGTGCAATGGATCATATATATCTTTATTATATTATAGTTTGAGAAGCTTTTGATGAAGCTGATGAGGATTTTCATCTTTATTCACCTTTCCATGTCCTTCTTCAACAAACATTGGTCGGCTAAAAGCTCTTCAAAAGACAAGTTCATCATGTGCACATGCCTAAATATATATACATCTTCATTCGCCATAGCCAATGACCCTATCGATCAATCCACAAATATTGAACCTTGATCTCCAAAAACCCAAAACATCACTAGATCCAATGGCTATGGCTAGTAGTAGTAGCAGCTCATCGTTGTTTCCTACCCAACAACAACCGCAACAACAATTAGGAGGCAATGAGATCATACCAACAGCTACCAATGTCAATCTAAGCGCAGCACCAAACGCTCCAAACCATTACTCCTCCGGCTCCATTGGACCCTTCTTTGCTGTCATCTCTGTTCTCGTCGTTCTTGCAGTTCTCTCCTGCTTCTTGGGCCGGATATGCGCACGGCACCGCCAGAGAACTGTTTTAGTAGCTCAAGTCAATCCGTTGGAAATGATCAAGGGTGGTGGGGTTTTAGGTTGGCTGAGACGGAAATGGAGACGGTGTTTGGCTGGAGATGTTGAAGCTGGAGCTAAAGTTGCTGATTGTGCCGTCAAAGAAACGCCTAAAGATAGTGATCAACCTCGTCTAGAAGCTCCTCCAGCTTGATCTCTGTGCGTGTGTGTGAGACTAGTAATAAGAGTATCAACATTCAAATTATACTTTCTCAATCGATAATGTAGTTCCACCATGGCTGCAACCTTTCAGTTTGATTGATTTGCTAAACGATTAATCTTATTGAAAGCATTTGCTGAGTTTGAAAAGAAGAAAAAGGAAAAAAAAAAAATAATACATATCTTGCATACCACCAAAAAACGTTGCCAATAAAGATGAGCTCATACTGTCTGTGACTCCATAAAACCACAATTGGTGACTATGACCTTTGAGTAAGGCCGATTAAACCCTCTCTCCGCCACCACAGCTCTCTTATCTCCGATCACCTTAGCCACCCTGTTCACACCACAACCACAATCACAACCTAAAGTAATCTTTAAAAAATCACAATTCAAATCCAACGGTCAGTAAATATTCAAAATCTTTACCTGAAATAAGGAGATGAAGTGTTATCCCTCACAGTCTTCACTTGTCTCATCTTCTCCACAACTCCCATTCCTTCCAACACTTTCCCAATCACCAACACTGAATCCTCCAACTCCGGCGAATCAACCGCCGTTATAACAAACTCCGTTCCGTTAGGCCCCACCGCAATTTCCTCTTCCTCCACCTGAAGCTTCCCATTCCTCGCCACCAGCTTCGTCTTCGGCGGCGGTTTCAACGGATCTCTCACCACGATTCCAACACTTCCCGCCTTATTCTCGTTACATATCTCTCCTCTTCTCCCTCTCTCCCATTCTTCATTTAGGTTTTGGAGACTCCCAGCTGCGGCGGTGGCTCGCTCGGCGTCGGCGCCGTACGATCTGATTCCACCGTGCTGGACATATCCTGGCATGATCTTCACGAATTCTTTTCTCCTGTAACTAATTCCGGCTTTCCCGCTTACAATGCTGCTGAATCTAGCTGTTCCCGCCGGTACATCGTCTCCGTATAATCCGATTATGATCCTTCCGATTGGTTCTCCGTCAATCGATACGTCAATGAATGCTTTCTTAGTCGGAACCTTAATTTGGGGGAAAATTGGAAAAGAAATCGAATCAAGCATTATTAAAGAATGAGACATTGAAATTGAAATCGAGTTACCAACATTTTCTTACTCTGTCTCTGCAATTCGTGGGAATGGGATCATCAACTGTTTCTGCTTGAGCTTTAGAGAGGTCGAGTAATGGCGTCAGAGTTGTTTGAGTACTGAGGAGTAGAAGCAGCGAGGATTTACTTAGATTCCGTCGCGATAATTTGCAGTCTCGTTCCAACGACGGAGATGCTCCTCCGGCGATTCTCCGGCTGTGCTGCGGTGGCTCTACAGGCGAAGGTAGAAATTTAGCGGACGGGGTAAAAAGTTTGGCATTGCGTAGCATCATTGTGTCTACCTGATGAATATGAATCTATGTGTTAAGAATGTCATTGGTGGAGGAAGATTGATAGTTCGAAGATTTCGTGGATAAGGAATCGAAAGTGAGCCGTATATATATATATGTAACATCATCATTTCATGATGTCACAAGCAAGAATCAACGCAACCAATCGGATCCTTCTTTTAAAACCCAAAGTAAAGCCCAAGCCCAAGCCCAAACATGAAACTCCCATCAACCAAGTAAGAGAGCCTACTTTCACAATGGCGGTCAGTTGAATGACTTTGAACTTTTTAGTCGTCAAAGAGTTTGGTAGCTTTGGCCCATTGTGAAGTCACTTGCAGCTGAAAAACAAATTTGAAGTCGCTTTGGTATATGCTTAGTTATTACTACTACTCTCGCACGCCAAATGCCAAATAGATAGTAATACTTTAATCTAGTCAACTTTTTCCGGCGTAAAACTATGTTAAACTTAGAACCAAAACTATAACTACGAAACAAACAAGAGATGTCCGACAAACCAATTAGGCCGTGGATAGAGTCGTGAAACAGTTTGTTTACTACGTATGATGCTCTTATTGTATCTTCTGTAATCGGATTAGCTCCTGCCTTTTTGTAGTGACGGACTCATTATGCTGCAAGTCTAGTAATGACTGACGAATGATAATTGAGTTGATATACAAACAAATACCCTAATTTGATCATGGTCGGCATAAGTATACTGTATTTCATGGTTGCACTTCTGAAAGAGGCTCGTTATCTTAATATTTCCAATTCACTAAGCAAATAATGATTTTTAAAGCAAATAAATTATTTCTCAGTCTAAATAAAACCGTGGAAAATTACAAAGTAGAAAAGTAGTAAATTATTTTGTTTTCAATGTGCGGGTATTTGATTCAATTAAATGCTGTCCAGGTCCAGTGTTTGAGCGACCAAGTTGTAGCTTATTTAATTCACCAAAATTAAACGACCGTATTTACCACTTTCCTCGAATTTTCAGTTTTCGTATAACAGACCATGCCGCCAAGTATTTGTTAAAAAACGTTATATATTTCTTATTATAATTGGTTTCTGTCGTGAAATGCGTTTTAGTTTTTCTTTTGCTTGTTATAATGTTTTATATTCACAATCTTGTCGTCCTTAATAGTCTCGCACTCCATCTTTTACAGTTGATTTTATTCCGAGAATAAAACGTTGCACGTGCCCTTTTCCGTTTCTGATTACTCCCTCTGTTCCTAATAAATTGATGTTCTAGCTTTTAATTTTGTTCCTTAAAGATTGATTTTCTAGAATTAAAAACTAAAATAAATTTTTTTATTTTATGCTTTTTGACACATGTCATGGTAACTATTGTCTAAATTTTCTCTTTCTACTAATAAAATAATTTTAAACTAATTAAAACATAAAACTTTATCATGTCTTAATATGTGTGAAAAATGTAAAACATCAATTTTTTAGGAACAGAGGGAGTATCAATTTTTGTTTGGATTTTCGTTCTGCATATCTCGAGGTCAGTGCTTTTGTTTTTCTTTTTTGTTTTCGCTTTTCTCCGAATGGAGAAAGCGGATCAGGCGGAGCGGATCAAGCGGATCAAAAGTGGATCAAGCGGATCTAGCGGAACAAATGCGGATCAAGCGGATCTAGCTGTTCAAAATGTATGTTTGAATGGTGAAAGCGGATCAAATAATGCGGATCAAATATTTATATTATAAAAAATAAAAATTGTAAAAAATATATTTTACATAATTTAATATGTATTAAAAGAAAAAAATTTGTATTAATATAACATGTTATTTATATTTATGCAAATTAAAATTTATCAAAAATATTTAATATATTCATATTCAATTAAAAATACTACAAATATATTTATTGTCATAAATACAAAAACATTAAACAGAAAAATACTTAAATACAACATAATAAAAAAAACTAATATCGAGTATATGTATAATTAAATTATATTAAATGAATTTTCGTAATACTAATTTATCATTTTATAAACATGTATTTTTCATATATACAATTATTATAATAGATACAAATATGGAAAACATAATTCAGATTAGTCGATAAACATTTTTGTAACTTTTTTTTTGTTAATAACGTGTATTATATCAAATTTAAATACATGTGATAATATAACAATAACATTTATTTGAAAAAAACTAAACCTTGAATTTACTTCTATAAATACATTAAAAAGTTTAATTAAAAAATAATACTGCAATATTAAACAGGCAAAGCGTTTCATCCTTGAAACACACACATATTCATGTGGTTTTACTGTTGAGAGTGGAACACAATTTCTCTTCATATTTTTGAACCGCAAGCGGTACGAACATTGTTTAGTATTATTTTTGTTTTGAACTGCACATAACATATTTTTGTGCTGAATGGCAATATAAAATGTGGATGCTCCGTTATGTGTATGAACCGTCTTATTCCCACTCTCCATTCAAGGCCTTTGTTTTTCCGCAACTCGTGAGACGTGACTTGTGACTTTTTGACAAATTTTACCACAAGTAATAAATATACTCTGACGACTGATTCCTCTATTTGTCCTAAAGATTGTCTAAAGGAAGATGAGAAAATTCAACTAAAACATGACATTAAAATTCAATGTATAGTACTCTTTCTGTCCTATTTTATAGGATATTTTAGAATTTTATATTTGTTTTATTTTTATTTTGCAAGTTTTTATGCAAAATTTAAATTTATTTAACATTTTGTGATTATACTATTTTTATTTCTATGATTGGTTAAATAGTTTTTTTAATTAATAATATTTTAATAAAAAAAAATTAATATGCAAGTTTTTTAGTCAAAAATCTTATAAAACAAGACAAAAAAATATTATATTTAGTTATTTAAACAAAAAATCATTTTAAAACAAAATTCAGAAAATTGTTTGAATTTCAATCTAAGATATCCGGTTATAAAAGATTAAATACCAGTATTGATGAGGAAACTATAATATGACATGAGTTTGTAGCCACTAGCCACATGAAATAGTTTCTGATTTTGAGAGAACTCCATTTTTTTTTGTCACATAATGGTACATATATATATGTGGATATTCCATTTTTCTCGTAAGGTTGTTCCGAGTTCAACTCCCGAATTCCGTAACGTACATAATCTACATAACAAAAGTTATGATTACTATTGTTGAATTTTTTCAAACAGTAATATCATATTCTTCGATTACTAGTAAAGATGATGAGAATTGGTGGTAACAAGAATCAAATATTATTTTAGTCTGTATTAAAGTTGTGACTGTATATAATGTAATAGTATAATTGGAAATTTATAGTAGTTGATCAAAGACAAAAATAAATGGCTAATTAAGAGAAAGAATACGTAGAAGAACCTCCATTTCAAATTTTTTTCCACTGACAAAGTCTACACATTTAATCCAAAAAAAATATCTTTATAAATTAAAAATTAAAAATCCACGTGTCAAACACAAAAAACGACGCCGTCGGCTGCACAGTGCCCACGAGCCACGCCCATTTCAAATAAAAAGCTCTCCGTTCCTTCTTCAAATTCCTCTCACTTGCCAGCCAAGTGAGAACACATACAAAACTCTCTCTTCTCTATCTTCTTCTTCTTCATCTTTAAAGTAAAAAAAAAAAAAAAAAAACTTAGTAAAGAGATAAACACAAAACGAAGATCAGTTTATGAGAAGGAATTATATGAAAAATAGAAGTAGAGTATCGGGGAAGAACAGAATGTCCATAAGACGTATCTATCGTTGCCTTAATGTTCTTCTCAAAAGATCTAGTCCTTTCTTTCTATGATCCACAATCCCACAACAACTACATCTCTCTATTTCTCTTTCTCTCTCTACCTTCTAATATTACATTCAAGAGATCAAGAATGGTGCGAACGCCGTGTTGTAGAGCTGAAGGGTTGAAGAAAGGAGCATGGACTCAAGAAGAAGACCAAAAGCTCATCGCCTATCTTCAACGACACGGTGAAGGCGGTTGGCGAACCCTTCCGGAACAAGCTGGTATGTTTTCGTTTTTCTTTCTCGCTAATTAATTTGGAATATTCAATCAGCTTTTTCTTTGCATTTTAATGTTTGATTAATAATTAATATTTTCAATCATTACAATATTATAGGACTCAAAAGATGTGGCAAAAGCTGCAGATTGAGATGGGCGAATTACCTAAGACCTGATATTAAGCGCGGAGAGTTTAGCCAAGAGGAGGAAGATTCCATGATCAACCTCCATGCCATTCATGGCAACAAGTAAGTTTTAATTATATTGGCCAAAAGAAAAAAGTATAACGGCCGTCCTCAGGCTTAAGGACTACAACATAGGCTCGATTTTTTAAAACAAAATTAATGTATTTGCGCATGTATGGTTTTATACAAATTTTAATGTCTCTTTGTAAAATATGATATTTTGATTAAATATATATATATATATATATAATATAATTATATATATATATATATCATTTTTAGTTATAAAAGCAGTAGAAACGCAAATTTTTATTTTTTTTTGCAATTAAAATTAAAGCCAGGGAATTTTATAAAATTTGACTGAACGTAATAATTTAGCTAGGATGTCAAGGTAGAAATAAAAACAAAATCCCCCCTTAAAAAATCCTCACTAATTGTCTGTTTCATCAAGTAAACACACACATATTTTTTTGCTAGAGTGGTATACACACATTTGTTAATAAATAATATTCCGTTGATCAGATGGTCGGCCATAGCTCGTGGGTTACCAGGAAGAACAGACAACGAGATAAAAAACCATTGGAATACTCACATCAAGAAACGTCTGGTCAAGAAAGGAATCGATCCGTTGACCCACAAACCCCTTATCGATGGTGCAGGTAAATCATCTGACCATCACGAGACCCCGCCGGAGAAAAGCAGCGTTCATCTGGAGGAAGATGATCAGGATTCAAACAATAAAAAGTCGCCAGGATCATCATCAGCTCTGTTCTTGAACAGAGTAGCTAACAGATTTGGTCACAGGATCAACCACACTGTTCTGTCTGAGATTATTGGAAGTGGTGGCCCACTTACTGGTCACACTACTCCTACTACAAGTGCTTCTGAGTGCGAGAAGTCAACGAGTTTTTCCTCCACACCAACCTCTTCAAATCTATTCATTAACCAAAATATGCCCCTCAATGCAACATCTTTGTCCTCGTCCACAGTCTCTGACTCCTCCGGTCCGTTAATGTATGATAGTATCTTCGGTGACGTTGAAGATATGACGGGATTTTCGTCAAGATTTCTGAATGATGTAGTATCTCATGATGAAGAAGAGCTGTTGATGTTGGATGAGTCTTATTTGGAGAACACTTCGTTCATGAGGGAACTTACAATGATTATTCAAGAGGATAAAATTGAGACGACGTCGTTTGATGAAGGGATTGACAACTATTTTGGATGAGTATATAAATCTCGAGAAACTAATTAGCTACCTAAAAGATTCTACTTGTTATGATGATGATGGCGATGATAAAAATTTGGCATGTAAATCAATAAGACTTTGATTTGCTTTGGTTTTCTTAGTTTGTTGAGTTTTGATTTGCTTCCTAAGAAACTAAAAATGGATAAAACTTTATGAAAATGTACGGTATCGAGTTTGAATCTGAAACAACATTCTCTAACATAAATTAACCACATTTTAAGTTGTACCAAACGAACGTTCATTTAACTCTCTCTATTCTCTACATTCGTAGATATCCATAATTAGTAATTACTAGTATTGTTTTGATTTAGTATGATAGTGTTCCCTTCCAGTTGCACTATTGGTTTGATGATGACTCATGACTGGGACAAGCTAGTTAACGGCCACAGCAAGCAGGTGAGATACATGCTAATTGATATATTTATTATTATCCTTTCGGTTCTACTTATATATATTCTCTTCAACCGGTTCCACTTTATTAAAACATAGTATATGGTAACCTGCATATAATATTATTTTAAAATCACTGTACACTATAATTAATAATATCGCTGTACACACCAAATATATTCGATTGTGTCGGATTTTTAAAACTGAAATCACTATACACACCAGATATACTATTACTAGTATATTTTTAATTGATTAATGCATGTAATATGCATTTATTTTATAACTAATGATAATACGTTGGTTTCGTGGTAAGCGTGCCATACTGCCATGTTAAATGAGGCTAAAGGTCAGAATCTCCATCACAGTAAACGCAACGTGCCACAAAAGAATCTCCAATCGTATCAAGAATGTCTCAATCTCATTTGACCTACAACACATCAATGTGGCCTTCAGTTAAATCCAACTTTGAAATTGATAATCGATTTACAAACCCAAACCCTATAATCCTATTAAAACCCGTCCACTGTATTTTTTTTATCTAGATTTTGGTCGAACGTTTCACATTCTTGAACTTCTACCTCATTTGTAAAGTTTGATTTTGTACACAGTATACAGTACTGCGTACTTAGGGTAACAAATTGATGTCGATGAGGGTGATTACAGATCGTTGAGGAAATGTCATCGCCATAGCACGTGTGTGTGTGTGTGTGTGTGTGACTACTTTTCCCTGATCGATGACGTGATTTCCAACTTATATAAGATATGTATAATTTTTTACTAAAGGACTCAACTTTTGCTTAATTTTTTTTTTCAGAAATTAAGTTTCAATTTTGGCTCCCTTCCACTTGACATTTTACGGGCTTAATTATTTAAAAGCTTGTAATTGTTTTTTTTTTGTTATAAAAAAAAGCTTATAATTGTTTGTAATTAATTAATAGAATTGTACTTATGCCCAAAGATATGCTCGATTTCATTTTTCGTTCCAACTCGAATTCAGATCAATCATAATTAAATACTAGTATAATAAGTGAATACACAATAAAAATAAAAATGTGATTTGCTTTTTGAAAAGCGAGATCCCATCTAATGTCCTATGCTACTCCGAGCCTTCCTCAACAACGTGATTCTGTTTCTTCATTGTATCTTTTCATCGCACTTGATTACAAACAACATTGTTTACTCAAATTTACAGGAGTTGGTTAAGTGGAGATTTGTCTTTATTATGGATCTCAAACAGCTATGTCCATACAATGTTGCCGATATTTTTCATTTTTTATAACAGCTACAAGCACACGTTTAATTAAGAGAATTTTTTTTTAAATACTACACTTTTAAATTATTATTTTTTAAAAATTTTGTTTAAAACAAATACCATAAACACAAAATAAATTGATTTTTTGGTTTGATTTAGGTAGAAATTTTATGTTAGTTGTATGTGGAAGAGCGCATCAAACACATAATTTCCAGAGGACTGAATAAACTTTTTCATTGGCACCTTAGTGCTCATTTGTTCAATTGTATCATGCTATTTAGCTCTGGTTTTGTTAGTTAGGACAGTGGACATAACCAAGTTGAGAACCCACTGGTTTGGACTAGTTCCCAGTTAAATTGTCTGTCCAACCTCATTTCCACATTTGCAGAATTTGATAATCACTAAAGAAGACATTATTGATCTATTCATGCCTGTTTCTTAAGAGGACTTACTCTGATTTGCTTGTCTTTAATATGAAAGAGCTGCCAGAAATGAGAAGGCATCACCAGGCCCGACCCGTTCATAAGGCAACTAACAAGCGCTTCGGTGACAGTTAGCAGAGCATATGACACTTGCCAGAGCTTATGTTTCTAGTGCCAAAGAACACAGTAATCCTCGTTTAGCTTGGGAACTGAGTTCCAAAATCAGAAATTTCCAGATTTTGCTCTCGAAAGCTGCAATCAAAAGACAACCTATATAACATTAGAGGAGCTTTAGCCTGTAATTAACGGCTTATCCGTTCTAATCTTCAAGGCAGCACTACAATCTAGGCACCACAATGATGACCATGGAATCTCACATCAAATCGCCCACCGTTCCGGCCATGGTATTTGGACAATCCGTCGCCAAGGCCCTACCAAAGAGCCTCAACTGCTTGGTGGTCGAGCTCAATTCAAACTGGTGTAAAGAGCCGTCTCATCACGAGCTAGAGAATGAGAACAGAAACTCACATAAACTCGCTGATAACAACCTCTACCATTTTGTTATCTTTTCAGATAATGTGATAGCCGCTTCAGTTGTTGTTACCTCAACTGCCTCGAATGCTGATCATCCGAAACAGCCTGCATTTCACATAGTGACTAATAGAGTAAGCTGCAGAGCTATGCAAGCATGTTTTCTCAGTAATGACTTCAAAGGCTCAGCTATAGAAATCAGAATAATATAAGAGTTTCCTTCTTGGTTGAATGAATCATATTCTCCTCTAGTGAAGTTGTAAGTTGTGGGCGGATTTCACTACAGAAGTAATTACTAGATACAGATGCAAGGACTCAAGAAAACTCAAAAGTACTAGTCTTTGCTAAACCATCTTAGATTCTGCATCCCCCCGATCTATCCACAGCTAGAAGCAATTGTTATCCTCTACGAAGATGTGTTGTCAATACTATCAGAGGAGATTTGACCACTATGGAAACTCAGGGACGCTTCCTCCAGGGTTATTGGCTTTCTACGGTCTCACCAAGCCACTAGACAGAAGATGGCATGTCTTGGGCTTATGTTATGATATGAACATCAATAATAGGATGATTAAGAGCGCAGTTGTGATTCACTACAATGGGAACATAAAACCTTGGCTAAAGCATGCAATCGGTAAGTATGAAACCTTACTGGGACAGGTACTTAAACTTGAGCCACTCTTATTTGCAAGATTGCATCACAGCTTAAAACACAGAGTTTTTTTTTCTCATAAAGTCATTAAGAAAATAGATATCACAGATACTTAGCCAGGTTGATTCTTATACATCTTATATTGTAGATCTTAGAAAAACAGTAGATTCAGATTTCTGCAAGTGAAGAGTGTAGTTAGTTGTTGAATAGATTAAAGAGAAGAGCCTATGTTTGGCCTATTTTTCATTTTTGCAGTTATGAAGTGCATTTTTCAGTTATATATACTCTTGAGTGTTTTTTTACTTTAAGCATGTGCGCACCAAACCAACAACCTACAAATCACATATTAACACGTGGATAAAAATAGCATCATTACTAAAGACAATCTGATCTTTGTCCAAACACAGACCATCACTCGTCTCCCACAGAACTCAACACAAGTCTTTCAAATCCTCTTTCTCTATTACCCGATGGAATCAGAAACCCTAACCGCCACAACCAAGACTACGACCTTACCGAACCACGATGAGACCAAGACAGACTCAACAGAGTTCGAGAAGAATCAGGAACGGTACCAAGAACGAATCTCCACGTTTCCTCACGAGAAAGGCTGGAGACCGAAAGAGCCCCTGATCGAGTATGGTGGTTACTGGTGGCTACCACCTCTCCTCGAAGGTTGTATTCACGCGCAAGAGTTCTTTCAAGCGCGACCAAATGACTTCCTCGTCTGTAGCTACCCAAAGACAGGTACCACATGGCTCAAAGCCCTGACTTTCGCCATCGCCAATCGTTCCCGCTTCGACGATTCCTCGAACCCTCTCCTGAAACGTAACCCTCACGAGTTTGTTCCTTACATTGAGATCGATTTCCCTTTCTTCCCTGAAGTAGATGTTCTTAAAGACAAAGGTAACACTCTGTTTTCGACTCATATCCCTTATGAGTTGTTACCCGATTCGGTTGTGAAGTCGGGTTGTAAGATGGTTTACATCTGGAGAGAACCGAAGGACACTTTCATCTCTATGTGGACTTTCCTTCACAAGGAAAGGACAGAACTTGGACCTGTCAACAATCTTGAGGAGTCTTTTGATATGTTCTGTCGTGGTCTCTCTGGGTACGGTCCTTATCTGAATCATGTCCTGGCGTATTGGAAAGCTTACCAAGAGAATCCAGAACGGATTTTGTTCCTCAAGTACGAGACGATGAGAGCTGATCCTTTGCCGTATGTGAAAATACTGGCTGAGTTTATGGGTTATGGATTCACAGCGGAGGAAGAGGAAAAAGGTGTTGTTGAGAAAGTGATGAATCTTTGCAGCTTCGAGACGTTAAAGAATCTTGAAGCTAACAAAGGGGAGAAAGACAGAGAGGATCGTCCTGGTGTTTATGCGAATAGCGCGTATTTCAGGAAAGGAAAGGTGGGAGATTGGACAAATTATCTGACTCCAGAGATGGCAGCTCGTATCGATGGGTTAATGGAAGAGAAATTTAAGGGCACAGGTTTGCTTGAACATGGTAAATGACCGGTTCTTATTCTGAGCAATGACTGATCCTTATTATATGCTTTGTTTAGAGCATAAGTTTGCTCCTGGTGCTAGTTTGACTCTATAATGTAATAAGTTATGTCTTGGAATAATAAATCTTGCTTCTGTTTTTATCTAATTGTATTGTTTCTATAAAAGGAATTGGCTTTGTAGTGCCGTTATTTGTCTTCATTGATCTTTTTGATATCTCTTTTCTTTGTGATTATATAAAATTGAATCCGAATAATGTTGATAGGTATTAGTTCAAGCATTTAGGATCAGAAATGGGAAGATCTTTCTCTTGTTATAAATAAGATGATACAGACAATAATGAGACCATACAGAAGAAAACAGAGCATCCAAATGCTCTCTGTTTCGCACCAAATAAGAAGTCAAAGAAAACACATTCAGATATCATGTTGAAGCAAGCCAGTATCTTTGAATTTCTCCTCGACTAACCCATCAATGCGAGCAGCCATCTCTGGAGTCAGATAATTTGCCCAATCTCCGACCTTTCCTTTCCTAAAATACGCGCTATTCGCATAAACAGCAGGACGATCCTCTCTCTCTTTGTCACCTTTGTTAGCTTCAAGATTCTTCAACGTCTCGAAGCTACAAAGTTTCACCACTTTCTCAGCAACACCTTTCTCCTCTTCCTCAGTAGTGAATCCATAACCCATGAACTCGGCCAATCTCTTCACAAACGGCAAAGGATTAGCTCTCATCGTCTCGTACCTAAGGAACAAAATCCGATCCGGATTGTCTTGGTAAGCCTTCCAATAACCTAGCACATGATCCAGATAAGGACCGTACACAGATAA
Source organism: Erysimum cheiranthoides (assembly GCA_011420285.2). Taxonomy (NCBI): domain Eukaryota; kingdom Viridiplantae; phylum Streptophyta; class Magnoliopsida; order Brassicales; family Brassicaceae; genus Erysimum; species Erysimum cheiranthoides. The sequence continues at coordinate 3,180,660 of CM022179.2, read as the reverse complement.
ACCTTTACAAAACATATCAAAGCTCTCCTCAAGACTCGCTAATTGACCTTCTTGAGACTTCTCCTTGTGTAAGAAAGTCCACATAGAGATGAAAGTGTCTTTTGGGTCTCTCCATATGTAAACCATTTTACAACCCGAGTTCACAATCGAATCGGGTAATAACCCGTTTGGGATATGGGTAGAGAAAAGCGGGTTCTTTCTGTCTTGAAGAACATCAACGGTTGGGTAAAACGCGAAATCGATCTCAACGTAAGGCACGAACTCGTGAGGGTTTCTTTTGAGGAGTGGGTTCGTGGCGTCGTCGAATCGAGATCGATTGACGATCGCGTAAGTAAGTGCTTTGAGCCAAGTCGTACCGGTTTTTGGGTAGCTACAGACGAGGAAATCAGTGGGTCGTGCTTCGAAATGGTCCTTAGCGTGAAAAAGACCTTCGAGGAGACATTCTTGCCACCAGTGTCCGCCGTATTGGGTTAAGATCTCATCGGGTCTCCAGCCTTTGCTCTTTGGAAGTGTGGCGATGAAATCGTGGTACTTCTTCTGGGTCTTCTCGAACTCTGTGAGTTCAGCTTCGGATCCGTTCTGTGTTGTCTTTGATTCCATTGCGGATGAGCTTGAGTGATAGAAATCAGAGGATAAATCGGGAAGCTGTTTTAGAGTTGTGGAAGATGAAGGAAGATGGATTGAGATTATTGAGAGATGAGAAAAGGGTTTTATAATACACCATTTTTGGTAGGTGACGTCGTGAGGATGGCTCGATAATTCGTCAAAATGTTAATAACGATAACCACCAAACCATATGATTATAGTGAATGTATTTTAGCTAACCGGTTTAAGGCTTATAAAAAATTTGTCTTGGGTTGGTAAAAAAATTGAATTTTGTTTTTACGGTTGTAAGTTATATTGACATTAATATAAAACTATGCATTAATTAAAGTAGATTTTATTTTTATAGATGCTAATTAATGTAAGCAAGTCTTTAACAAAAGAAAAAGTAAAGTAAGCAAGTGATTGTCTAATTTTGTAAGAAGAGAAGAAGTGGTTGTTGTTGGTACTAATAAAAAATCACGTTTTAGAAATGGAAGTTTGCAGGTAGAGAGGCTCTTGGTTGGTCTGGCGTCGTAATTGACTTTGGTCCCCACGTTTATCTCTAGGCCGATGCTGAATTAGTGAATTTTCCTGTGCAGCCTCCAATCCTTCTACACTTTATTTACTAGCAAAAACCAACTCCATTTCTATATTACAATATTTCAAAGGCCTGTTGAGCCAAAGAAAAAAGGGATTTTTAAAGGCCTATGCAGTGCGGTCCAGTAAGGCCCATACGTCTGCATGTATCAAATCTAGTGTATATATAATTTGAGGGGCTGGACATCTTTTTTGGTTGGAGTCTTGAAGATGTGAAAACTGGTATGTACTCTTGAACTTTCGCATATAACGAGCACGTACAATACATCTATGTAAATTCATTTACGTGTTGATAATTTTAATCTTTTGAAAAATAAAATCACGATCTTAATTGCCGAAAATGTCAATTTCGCATGCTTTTCTTTTTACCAAAAAAAAGAAGCATGTTTCGCGGCTATAATATTCCGATTAATTAACTTACATTAAACATTGAGAAATTGAACTTTATTAATTTGACTTTTATATATCAAATCCGGTACAAGTTTTAGGACTAATTTAGATGTGGGACAACAAAAAAAAGAAGTTACGAAGACATGTCACATGGGAAATCAGACAACCCGGTTGACAAAAAAAAAAAAAAAAAAAAAAGGGAAATCAGACAACCCAGAGAGAGAAAGAAAGTTGCATAATTTGATAGTCTATGAAACCCTACTTAAACCCTAAGGATTGCCTTGCAGACAAGAGTGTTCTTCAACTCCAAAGAGAGCTTTAAAGTCTCGCTCAAATCCACTTCACCACATGGGACCCACTTGAAGCTTCCTAGCAACTGAGCTAACCATAGTTCCACGGTAGCTAGACCCATCGACTTGCCGGGACAGATCCTACGTCCAGCTCCGAAGGGAGCAAGCCTCAGATCAGATCCCATGATAGGGAAGTTATCACTTTCTTGCAAACCAAGAAACCTCTCTGGCTTATACTCATGAGCTTCCGGCCATACCTTTTCATCGTGGGTTATAGCCCACATGTTAACCATAGCGGTGGTTCCAGCGGGGATAAAGTGGGTCCCGATCTGAGTGTCATGAATGGAGAGACGAGCCCATGAGAGGAGAGGACCAGGTGGGTGCATCCTTAGGGTTTCCTTGACAATGGCACGAAGGTATGGAAGCTTGGAGAGGTCTGAATCTGAGACTTGACGTCCCGAGTCACCCACGATAGCATCGATCTCGGCCTGCACCTTGGCTTGAATGTCAGGGTGAAGAACCATTCTCGCAAGCATCCATTCCAATAGAATCGCCACCGTGTCTGTTCCCCTAAAAATCATTTCCTATACGGAAAAATAAAACAAATTTTTAGATTATGTCAGTTACTCCTTAATACAGATATGTACATAAAACACTTGTACTTACCAAAAAAAGAAAAAAACTTGTACTTACCCAAAGGACGGCGATCATATCGGAGTCAGATAGTTTGCTATTGCCGTGCATGCCAAGTAAGACATCGACGAAGTCATCATCATAAGTGCTCTCTTCTTGATAATCACGAAGAGACCTCTTTGATTTGTGGTCGTCGATTATCTTACCGACGAACACATTCACTTTACCGACCAAACTACGGCATCTTCTCCTCACGCCTTGTAAATCTAACCATCTCACTCCTGGGAAATGATCACTCCAGTTGAAGATTCCTAGAAGCTCATAGCCTTCTGACACCAAATGCTCCAACTCATTGCCCTCTTCCAAGTTGAGAATACAGTCGTTGAAGTTGTATGTTTTACCGAATACGCTAGACATCACGTTGTTGAGTGATCCGAAATGCAGGATCTTTTTTATCTGCACTTCTCCATAAGTCTCCATTGCGTTCTTGATCTCTCTTACCATGTTTTGTCCGATTTTTCGGCGGGACTTGCCAAAACCGGAGATTCTCTTAGGGCTAAATAGATGAGTAGACGAGATTCTCCGCAGTTCTCTCCAGTAATCACCGAAGGGAGCAAACCCCATAGCTCTATGAAAGAGCAGCTCGTAAGCCGACTCTTTCACTGGCCGGTCTGCAAAAGCAGAGCTGTTTAGAAGCTCTTTCGCGGTCTCTGGTTCGCTGGTTATCACAAACCGCGTCGATCCTACGGAGAACGCCATAAGAGCTTTTGCTTTGCAAGTCTTAGCAATATTGGCGAGAATTCTGTGTGTCAAGGCGTTGTTGACGAAGGCCAAGAGGAGGCCAATCATGGGGAGACCAGACGGGCCCGGAATGGCGGGTCGGGTTTCGGTACGCGTATGGAAACGAGCTTTGTAGAGTGCCCAAGCAAAGCCACCTGGAGTCAACCAGAAAACGAAAAGGGAGATGAAGAGGAAAATGCTGAGACAAAGCTCGAGACTAAGAAATGGAGAAGGTCCAGATCGAGAAACGAATGAAAGATACGTATCATCGATAGCCATTTTCTTGAAGAAGACAATAGCTAGGGTGTTTCTTATAGCTAGTGAGTCGAGAGAAGAAACTGTTTGATGATGATGATTAATTGATGATAGGGTCGAGTGAGGCTGTTTCTTTTATAATGGAGGAATTTAACTAGATCGGTTAATAATTAGTATTTTATTTATTATAATTCCAGCCATGCTACTTAAACCATGGTTAAGACTCTTTAGAAAGATGCAACTTGCACCACTTATTTTTTTTTTCAAATTGATGGAATTGCCCTTTCGTTGCATGGTTTATACATGTTTTGGCTACTCAGTGTCATGCAAATTTAAGCCATTATTGCACCTACTTATAAAGAAATAAAAATAATTACCTAAAATAAATGTACCTATCTTTTTAAATTAAAAAAAATTTCAATAACAATTGTTAAAACAGAATCATTTCGTCAAGTTTCTAAGACAATAGATCATCGTCTACGGAACACATTTCTACCACGGACGAGTAGCACAAAATCACTTTAATTGAACTCCAAAGAGAGAATTATAAAGTTGACAGAAGTAAAGAAGGGTTCAAAATATCAAATTACAGTATCCATAAAATAGATCTACATGCATAACAAAATTCTACGTGTAAAAGAGTTATAATAGTTCAGTGCCGGCTCAAAATTTTTAGGGGCCCCGGGTCAAAAAAAAATTTTGGACCCTAAACATTTTTCTATAAATTTTTTTTCTTATAAATTTATTTTTAATGTATTTTGTATTAAATAAATTTGTTATAAAGACAAAAATATACACACAATTTTTTTTTTCTTGGGCCTCTTTCTAATCTTATATTTAGTTTACTATATATTTAAAAAAAAAAAAAAAAATTTAAAAAATGGGCCCTTAATTATTAGGGCACGGGATGGGGCCCGGGGCGGTCGCACCCATTGTCCCCCCTCTGAGCCGGCCCTGTAATAGTTTGATAGGAGTAAAATTTAGAAGCATAAAAAAACAACATGCATAATTTGACGATACTTTTCTAATTGATAAAGCATGTAAGAAATATCTATGCCTTTTGTATTAATATTTATAAAATCATATGTCGCGAACTGGTAGAAAATCAATTTTTGTTTGCGTATGAAAAGTCGGTTCCCCATGACATTTGAAAAAGTGGATGAGGAAAATATGTATAAACATAAACGAAAAATAATTAGGAAGTAACTATATGATAATTGATAGTTGGTATGCAATGTGGTCGGTTAAATTTTATATTAGGATTTGACTGAAATGTGAATGAGTTATATAGGGTTGGCTACCTATTTGGACCTGAAAAAGGTAAAAACTATAGGTAAACAGGCTGAAACTAAACCTATTTTCATATTTTGATGTAGGTGTGTTCCGAGTTCCGACCATCTCATAAATCTATGAAAAATGTATCTTAGCCATATATGTAGATGCTGCGTGTGACTATGCAATGCGGAATTTTTAATTGTTGAATATAAACACCCATAAATATGAACATATGGACGTTATTTCTACCTAGATATTCCATTGGGAAATCCACCGAAAATAGTAATGAAATCGTTAACCAACAAGATGGATTTGCTTCCCTTTGACCCAACAAAAAAGTCACTGTTTCCTCAGTGTCTCTTAAAAACGCACATGAGTCGACAGTGTCGGTCCTTCATGCAAACCTTTAGTACTATATTTTAAAAATTTGTAAATGAAGATCGGTCCTTGAACTAACTTGTATTTATGTTGGACAATTACAGAATAAAAATGTGAATAACCGAATATATATCTCTTATAGGTCAGTAATATTGTGTCTTTAGGAAATAGCAATATAAAAATAAGTTTAGACGTTGATGAGCTAATAATAACCAACTAATTATTAATGGACAGATTATTCGAGCCTTGGATTCCATACAATCCGGCTTAATCAGGGTATGGTTTGGATCCATATGAAAAAAATTAACGGTTTATGATAGTTGAAAACTACTAATTCCGTTTCACAATAATAAGTATCGTTGTCTTGACACTGATCTTTTTTCTTTTCTTTTTTTGGTTCACCACATTTTTTCTCATGAATTGCATAAGGATTATCGATTAATCCACATACTTGCCAGTAAATCAATTATGTATTATTGGCTTAATCTAATTATATTAAGCTTCTTTGGATGATAATTGATATACATATCATCAATTACGTCACAAAACATAAAAATATGGTGGCCATGGGTGATGCAGGGTATGGACCAAACATAGCATCGACCTCGTTAACCACAAAATTGTCTCCCTTCAACATTGATACCACACACACACACACACACACTGTGGCACAGATGCCATGCAAAAACTGAAGAACGCTCCACATATATATGTGTAAGGTCATACGTTGTCTTAACTGTAGAGACAATTTAAGCTGGCTTGTGATAATGCTTAAGGAGAAAGCAAATGTCACAGTAAATGCTATCTCAGTAATTCTAACAGAAAACCGTTGTTTTTTTTAGATACGTTGACCAAGTCAAAGATGTTATTTGACCAACTGTCGCTATCTCGTGCTTCAGTCTCTTCAGTTTTGATTTTTTGTTACTTATATACTTCTTGTTATCCACATTCTTTACTTTTTTTTTTTTATCAACCTCGCAGTAATTAATATATATACAATATACTTATCGATTTGTTCTTATTCTATTAAATTTAGCCCTAACCAGTTCGTTTATCCAAAACTTATCCAAAAGAAAAAAAAAGAAGCAAGTTCGTTTATACATATTTAAATGATTCTTTTTTATTTTCGAGACAAAGTCTGATAAGGACCTTTTGCTCAAAACGAAATCTGAAACCTCCCCCAGTAATATTGAATTTCGTTTTGATTTAAATTTAAATCCAAAAACAATACAATTACCCTGTTATCCTTCATAATTTTAGTTTATTACACAGAAAACCTGGGTTATAACCACCCACCCATTTCGATTTCGGATCTCAGTCGGATTCTCTATTTTTTTAAAAAGAAAAATCAAAACCGTTTTTATTTTCTTAAAAACAAAATCGAAACCACATTTGTTCTCCCATTTTTTTCAAAGGCAAAATCGAAACCGCTCTTATTCTCTCCCGATTTGCAGTGAAACTGGGAGAACTAGGGTTACAAGATGGTGCAAACAAGAAGGGGTTTGATGAGGGATAAGATTGGCGAAGTTGGAGAAGGATCAAGGGCTTCTAATCCGGCGGAGGAGCATTCGAAACCGGCGGATGAGGCTTCGATTGCGGCGGATGAGACTTCTATTGCGGCGGGTGTGGCTTCGAATTCGGCGGGTGTGGCTTCAATTTGTGGCGATGAAGAGTATAATAGGTTGCAAGGAGGAACTAGGGTTCCGGAGGAAGCAGAAGAGAGAGAGATGGTTCCAGAAGCAACAGAAGAAGAGAAAGAGGAAGAGAAAGATATGGTTCCGGAACCAAGAGAAGAAGAGAAAGAGGAAGAGAAAGAGGGTGAGGCTTCGATTCCGGCGGTGGAGAAGGTTATCGAAGATAGAGTGGAGGGTGAGGCTGCGATTGCGGCGGTACTAGATTCACTTCGCGACCAAGAGGACCTAAGAGAGTCGCCGGAGCAAGTTGCTTCTCTCGGAGAAGGAGGAAAAGAGGCGGAGACAGTTAGGGTTGCGGCGGAAGGAAATTCTGAGGAAGAATCGGTGGATAAATCCGTATCTCTGAATTCAAAGAATACAGAAGACGAAGACGGAGGAGATGGATCGGGATCCAAATCTGTGGAATCAAGTAACAGAGAAGACGAAGAAGGAGAAAAATTGGATCCAGAAGAAAGTGTGGAAGAAGAAGAAGAACAAAGAGAACAAGAAGAAGAAGAAGAACAAAGAGAAGAAGAAGAAGATGAGAGCGAGGACAGAGAGCAGCAAGTCCCAAATGTAAGCACTTACTTTGAACTCTTGCTTTGGCGGGTATAATTGAATTATAAATTTGGTAGAAGTCGGAAGAAGTGTAAAGCTGGTAAAACCTAAGACAACTAGAATGTGTGAAAAACTGGTAAAACTGGGTAAAACTTGGTAGAATTTGAGATATCTTTGATGAAAATGGCTTATTGTTGCAGGATCCGGATGAGGAACTGGCGGCTATGGGACCTTTAGGAATGTACTTCCCTCCAAGCGAGTACCAAAAGAAAATCAAGATATCGACAAGGTGTCGTATCTATGAAACTGTGAATTACCTAAAGGAGGGCTTGGAGCACCAGCTGACTAAGAGGGAGTTGGATTGGTTTGAGAAGCATCCACAGTTCAAGCACATATTCCACATGAAAAGGGATCAAACTCACAAGGTTATGGCAATGTGGATGCTTCTTCTTCGAACGGCACATATAGATAAAAAGAAAGAAGTATGGTTCGTGGTAAATGGTGTACCAATCCGCTACAGTCTAAGGGAGCATGCTTTGATTTCGGGGTTAGATTGTCGGTTGTATCCTCTGGATTATAATGATGCGGGGTCAGATAAGTTTAAGAAAAAATATTTTAAAGGGAAGAAAAAGATTACGATTGAAGACGTGAGGAAACAGCTGGATGTAATGGTACCAGATAGAACTGATGACAGGTTGAGGATGGCGGTGCTTTACTTTTTATGCACCGTCATGGTAGGGCAAACCAAAAACTCTGGTAAACATGCTTCAGGAGTGGACAAATTTTGTCTGAAAGCGGTGGATGATCTGAACTTTTGTAGGAACTTTCCTTGGGGGAGATACTCATTTGAGTATATGTTAAGATCGGTGTCGCATACAATGAGCCATTTTGGAGGGGTCGTGCAGGGAAAGAACCATCCGGTTCCAGGTTTTTGTATTCCTCTGGAGGTAAATGATTTCAAAAATTAAGGTCTTTTGTTATTGCAAATACAATTTATAGGTGATCTAACTTTGTTATTTGTTATGATAGTTATTACCATTTGAGGCAACTCCACAATTGGGGAACGAGTTCTTAGAAGCAACTCCTGATGCGGATGAAAACTGTCCTAGGATGTGCAGAAGACAGTTCAAGCAAATCAGTATGACAGGATGGCCTCTGGAGAAAATATATGCAGCACTTGGTACAACTACGGTCAGTTATCCTTCAGTTATACGAATGTCAGTTATATGAGTTATATTTTGGTAAATTTGGTAAATTATGTATTTTAATGAGTCTGTTTATTTCATTGTTTAAACAGGAGATTACTAGTCTCATTACACGTTTGATCGGAGAAAGATCTCTTCTCCAAGGACTCATAGAGGAAGGCGATGAAGATGATATCTATGATTCAGTTGTTAATAGTTGGATGAGACGTCTTTAAAAAAAATTTCGCATCCTGGCAGGCTACAGCGAGTACTTCTGAGGCGGCAGGTGGTGGAAGCAAGAAGAAGAAGAGGAAGAGGGAGAGGGAGAGGAAGAGGGATGGAAAGGATGAAAGTACTAAGAAGAGTCGTCGGTCTTAGTAGAAATGAAGACTGAATTTATGTTTAAGTTACCTTTATTGTTTCCTTATGCTTTTGAATTAGGAGTATCTCCAAAACAGAATAGGAAAGTACTTGTCTTTTGGTATTTTGAGAAGTTATTTTAATCAGTAAAACTTAGTAATTCTGGGTAAAACTGAGACAACTATGTAAACTAGGTAAAACTGATAATACTATGTAAACTACGTAAAACTGATAAAACTATGTAAACTTGGTAAAACGGAGAAAACTGTGTAAACTTGGTAAAACTGATAATACTATGTAAACTAGGTAAAACTGATAAAACTGTGTAAACTTGGTAAAACTGATAATACTATGTAAACTAGGTAAAACTGATAATACTATGTAAACTAAGTAAAACTGATAATACTATGTAAACTAGGTAAAACTGAGAAAACTATGTAAACTTGGTAAAAAAAAACTAGTAGATTAAAGTAGTAGATTTAAAGGTCTAACAACAATTTCGAGTCTTAAGGAACTAAACAACAGAGGTAGTCACACAAAAGAAACAAGAAGGATCAGTCTTCATACATTACAGAAATATAAATCAATCAAAGCAACATTGTTCCAAAATCCGGATACGACTGTCAAATTCATCCAAATACCCATTCAGTTTGGCAATCTCTTCATCCTTCTCTTTATCCTTCTCTTGTATCTGCTTCACTTCATCCTTCAGTTTGACAATCTCTTTATCCTTCTCCTGGATCTGTTCTTTCATTTGAGAGATTTGGCAATCATGTGAAGCGAAGTCCCTCATTCGCTCACTATGCTTATCCACAATTTTTCTTAAACTCCGAGTCTCTTCTTCAATTGCATGTACCCAGTATTTGCGCCTGTGTAACCCATCGTTCTACACAACAAACTGATAATTAGGATCTAGCCCAATTCTCATAAATCTAAAAACCCTAATTCGATATGGGTTTCACCTCAAATTCCATTTGACTAAGAATGAAATTACCTCATAATTAACGCAAGTCAAGTATCTCTTTTTTTCAGTTTCGGTGTCAGATATCTCCTCCACGATCTGTTCACCACACGGACATTGCAGAGGCACTCCCCAGTCACCGTAGGCTACGGCCTGTCGCCAGTTGTCAAGCTTCTTCAACCTCGCCATGTCGACGTAGTACGGGTCACAGCATGAATCGGTGGAATCATCGGAGGATGACATTGTTGCGAAATTAGAGAACTCGATGACAGAGAGAGGTCGAGAGGAGAGAATAGGAGAGAGAGGCTGATAAACGAAAATGAATGGAGGAGAGAAGGATAAGATAAGATTGTATTTAAAAATTATAAATTTTTAAAATTTTAAAGGAATGGGCGGAAACTCGTGTAGCACGTGTGCGCCGTTTTCTCTCATAAAATCAGACACGTGCTCAACGTGTGCGCCGTCTTTTTGGCTACAGTTATACTCAGTAATTTCGTATTACCGAAATTGTTCATAGTTGTACATTTGAGGTTTTCCTGTATTTCCAGTTATACACAAACTTAAAAAAATAATTCTTAGTTATACAGTTTAGTAAAGTATATTAACATGTATTTTGCAGCTTTCTATGCAGTCAAATGTTCAAAACACACAGATCCTTACTTTTGTCATCATACCTTGGAGAATATTCACAAAGTTACATACAAAGTATAGGCAAACTATGAAGTATCATATATTTTATCAATACAATTTAAAATTTCTAATTACTAATTTCTTATTATCAATTTAAAGTGTAGTCTTACTAATTATTCGTATTATCAATGTGAATTAATATCAATGGTAGTTAGTAATTATTCGTATTCTTCGTATTAAAATACTATTAATAAGATCATACAGTTTAATGATAGTTACACTAGTAATACGATATTACAGTTTTTTGATAGTTACACTAGTAATACAAAAACTGAAATAGAGTTGCCACAACAGAAGGAAAAAACCAGTTTCCAAAAAAAATAAAAAACCTAATTTCACAAAGTTTAACATAGGAATACAACATCAAAGGTGTGATAATACAAATCAAACATTAGAAGGCTCTCCAAATAATATCCATTGAAGTCGTTGTCGCTTCCGCCTTTTATTTTGCGTTCTTGGACGCTTACCCTTTTCTCCTGCTGATGGAAACCTTGTAACTCTTCTTCTTCCTTTCTTCTTTTTCGGATCTGGAGGTATGATTTGCTTGCTCTTAATGTCTTCTGGAACATCCCAGTGATCCTTATGAGGAACTAGATATATTGTCCTGTAATACGTCTTTGTCCACGTTTCGGTCCAATAATATCGTGAACACAACTGATGCAACTCGAATCTATCATCATGCAGATGGAATTGAATGTAAGCAGCTAGTCCGTGTAAACAAGGATACTTTTCAATATCAAACACCCTGCAACTGCAACTTCTCTTGCGCAACTTCACCAAAAAATGTATTCCATCACTATCTATGACATTGTACTCAAGGTCGAGGGTGTTTAGCGCCGTAACATTCAATTTCTCAGCAACACCCCATTTATCGTGGCACCAGTTCTCAACAAGAGGCACCATTTTATTATGTATCGATCCAGCAGCTGCTTCCTGCCGACGCTCATTAAACCAAGCAGCCAATTTTTTAATGACCGCATCAAGCAAGGGTATCAATGAGTAATTCCTTTCCTCCTTAAAAACTCTGTTCAAAGATTCCACACAGTTGCTTGTGTCTAAGTTGTATCTTTCTCCCGGAAAGCAATACCTTGCCCATTTTTCTTTCGGACATGTGCGTTTAACATACTCGACCACGGATGGATATCTAATCTCAAAAATCTCATAATCTGCTTTGAAATCAACCTCTGTGTAATGCTTACTGCATTGTATGAATCTGAAAGCAACTACGTCTCTATTCACGTTAGAAGCATGACCTTTCACATTTTGAGACAAATGCCAAACACAATACCCATGATGAGCCCGAGGATACACCATACCTACTGCTTTGATGATACTTTGATTCCTGTCAGTCATAAATACTATTGCAGAAGAGTCTCTAACAACGGTTTTCAACATCTCAAGAAACCAAATCCAGCTTGCATCGTTCTCACCATCAAGAACACCAAAAGCTATGGGATAAATGTGACGATTAGGATCTTGAGCTGATGCAAAAACAAGCACACCACCATATCCATTCTTTATAAAAGTTGCATCCATGATTATCACTTTCCTCATTTCTTGAAACCCTTCTACACTAGCTCCCAAAGCTATGAATAGGTACTTGAATTTTTCATTCTCATCCAATTTCACACGTGTTACCGTACCAAGATTCACCTTCTCTAGCATGTGCAAATAGCAATATAACATCTTGTAGCTATCTACAGGGTTACCACGCAAATTCTCAACAGCTTTATATTTTCCTCTCAAAGCTGTGGAGTATGATACACTGACACCTAGTTTTGTCTTAACAAGATCTATGATTACTTTAGGACAAGGAGTTTCCATTTGTCCTGGAAATAATTCTTGCAACAGACCTGCAACTAACTCTGGTGTGCCGTGCCTTCTTATATTGCTGTCGCTTGTACTCTGACTAGCCCGAGAGCAAGTGTGCATTTTGTTGTACCTTTTAATCGCGAAAATCTCTGTCTTTGCAACCCTTGAACCTCGTATACGCCATTTACAGCCTGCTTTAGTACATGTTAGCACTACACGTCCCGGATCAGACTTCTTATGAACAAAACCAAAACTGTTAACAAAAGCACCTTTACCCACCACGTCTACCAATTTCTTCTTATTTGGAAATTCTTGAAGTAGACTTAAACCCAAACCGTCTTCCCATGGATCTTTAGCCTGAACAGGTTGTACTATAGGTGGAGGCTCAACATATTCATCACCCATATCTGATCTATCCATACCTTCATCACTTGCTACAATTCCAACCTCTTTAGTAGCTTCATCCCTTGATACAATTCCACCCTCTTTAGATTTCTCATTCTCATCACCATCATCCTCCTCTATCCACTCTATTAGTTCTTTTTGTTGTTCTTTTCCTACATATAGAGTAATGGCATTTGGTCCGACTTCCCCGCTTGAGTTGTCATAGTTCTTACCAAAGGAACTCTTTACCGCTTTTGAGTGTTGTTCGGGCAGTCCAGAATTAGTTATCACCTCCACAAATAAAATGCAGCTACGGTTCTGGTGATCAATGGAAGTAAGAAAAACATACAACTCCTCATCATCTTTAATAATCGATATATCCTCACATCCAACCACCAGTGGATTGTAAGTTAATTGCAATTTCACCTTATTTTCATCTAACGCAAGCTTCTTGTATATCCTTTCTTCTACCATGGCTAAAGTTATCTCTTCTGTTGATTTCTTCATCACCATACTATACATACAACCTTCACATTTAAAATGTATGCTCACATTCTTCGTCATCCTAGTAGCCTGCCAAAACAATACAAAAAACTATTTCAGTGTTTCTAGTTGTACTACTTTTACTGCCGTAATCAGTTATACAAGTTCGACCTATTTATCTCTCATATCGCAATACCACAAATTCGCTCGTCTCGGGTTCTACTCTTCAATTCACTACGATTCCACCACTGCAATCGATTTATTATCACTTTTAAGTCCTATTTCACCCACAAACCTTGCTTAAACACCCAATGTATATTCCAAATGACCAAATCGAATAGGAATTGAATAGTAGACCGAGAAACATGGATTTAAAGTTGAAAGAAGCTCACCCAAGCTGAAGAAACGGCGGCGCGAGTCACAGAACAACAATGCAGAGCTCGCCAGCACGCCGGAGATCAAGAAATCGAGCTCGACGGCGGAGGCGATGACCGGCGGAAGCGAGATTCAATTTCTTCTTTTTCGTTTTTTTTGTTTTTTTCTTCGTAATTCTTTTTTTTTTAAAAAATTTTAACAGATTTTAGAGAAAATTCGATGAGGGTAGAATGGTCTCTTCACTTGGAGCACAATTCAAAAGTGGCATTGAGATTAAGAGAGGGCAAACTTGATTGGGGTTTGAGCAAAAGGTCTGTCTTACTTCTATAACTAGTACAGGCTGGGCTCAGAATTGATTTTCCTGAAATTTATCAAACTGGGCCACTAACAGGCCCAGCTCGTTCCAACCAACATATCTAGTGGTTTACAATTGGAACAGCTCTGGAGTAGTTTTGAGAACCAAAGTCATTTACATTTCTTCAGCGTTTGTAGATGTCTTCTGCCTCCACAAGACGGAGAACGAGAAGTGAGAATGATTATTCAGTAATTTTTTAACAGGAGTCTATGAATAATCAAGCCATGAAATCGAATTTGATAACTCATGGAAGTTTCCTGAAACCCATATTGAGTCGAAGCAGCTTCTAGTAAAGTGAGGGAGCGAGAATCCAGTAAGAGAGGCCGATCTATTTCAATCTAGAAAGAGGCAATCTTTGTTTCATGCAGATCCAAATCTACTAAGCAACTGACTCTATAAAGGACTTCATGTTCACCACATCTTCTTTTGTTGTTAGATGGCTAGACGGCTTCATAAGCTTCCAAAGCCCTGCAGGATGTCGATTTTTCACTCGGACATTCTCTTTTCTCTTGCCAAAGATTCTCTCGCACTCTGGGTATGGCTTCACGTATAAATTATAGAATCTTTTCATGCTTGGTTTTATCAAACCTTTCAATCCGATATCACAGCCAAGCCCACCTTTTAGTTTCAAGTAATCAATGACATTGTAGCGTGGAATAATCTGCTTCTGGAGATTAACCCCTAGATACTCCGGTACATCAGCTAAGCAATTGATATGAAATCCCATTCGATTTGTTAAAAACTCAATCTTCTTCTCTATTTCCTCTATCTCATATAAGATAACTCTCGGCTCTTTCCACACAACCTTGAATGCATCTCTACGAATCAACCCGTATTTGCATAAACAATCAACTCTGAGTTTCACTTCAAAACCAGCACGGAAGGGTCCATCACTCAGAATACTAACTCTGATCACTTCCCGGCATTTCAATGTGTTGATCAACTCCAAACACCGCGGAAGCTCACCTAACTCCAACCCAAGAACTCTCGGCTCTCTAGCAATCTCTTTCTTTACATCATCCTTACTAAACCCCATCTTCATGAACTCATCAAGCAATGGCTTAAGTCTGGTCACAGTACCAATCCCAAGAATTTCAGGAAAAACGTGAAAGAACCTCTCAATGTTATCTTGAGCAATGTCGATTCCAATCAAAAATTCAATCTTCCTACGAATTTCAATCTCATTCACTAACAGAACACCTGGGAATGCACTTAAAATCCTACTCACAGTACTGTCACAAAACCCTAAACCCTTGAAAAGCCTTAAGCACTCATAAAACTTATCTGGACCAATCCCAATTCTACTAGAATGTTCAAGGACGCTCTTAATCGCAGAAGATGAGACTCCGTGTTTACCGCATTCCGAAAGAGGAACTCTCCATTTCCGCAAGAACTCTGGTCGCAGAACATTAGGGCAATCGCAAATCAACGAAACGAGTGATTTCTGAGGGATTTTCAACGATAACAAGATACCGAGAGAAGTTTCGGTCTCGACTAAATCCGAATTCAATAAGTGAGTGTTTCTTGAGAGGAAGTGTTGGAGAGAAGAAGGAGGGAAGCCATACCTCTGAAGAAGATTCGCGAGCAAAATTCGTTTCCTATAGTGCGATTGGTTGATAGGTGCGAGAATTCGTGAAGAGGGATTTGAAGATAGTGATCGATTCTGGTTGAATAGGGTAACTGTGTAGCCACGGAGGTTGATGAAGGTTTTAAGTTTTGAGGCCATTTTGATTTTAGCTTCGGCTGGCTTTCAAGGAGGAGCAAGAAGACGATGTCGTGTATTCCTTAAGATTATTATATTCACACTTTTACCCTCAAAGTTTCATATTATTTTGAAAAGGTCTCCACTATTTATTCCCCATTTCTTCGGCAATGAGGATGTCAATCGGGTTAGTTCGGTCCAGTTCTATTTGAGTTTGTCCCAACTTTATTATGGCATTGTAGTAAACGGTAACATAATAGGGAGAAAAACATTTCGAATTAAAAGTTAACATGGTAAATGAATACTTCTTAATAAGTATATCTAGAAAAAACAATTTTATTAAGAAATAAGACAAATGCAGTATATGAAAGTTATAAATTTACAAATTCCCTAAACTTGAAGGAATCATTTTGTTTTTACCTTGAAATTAAAGTTGTTTCTTGTTAGTTGTTTGTTACTAGTGTGACATCACTTTTTTTATTGCACTTAAAAAGCCTGACACACATATATATATATATATTTTTTTTTTTTTGAACACCAACCTGACACACATATTTCATGACAAAATACTTCAGAAGTTAATGGTTTTTACTAGCCTTGTTTTTGCGCCATTTGTTAGAATTTGAAATCAATTTCGGAAAAAAAGAAAATGAATGCGATTTTCTCTCGCAGGGTCGTCGTCGTTGGCTCTTCTTCGCAGCTAACCAAATTGGTGAAGACGCAGCCGAGCCAGAGTCGCCATTTCCTGAGCCATCCTCTTCCTTATGGCATCTCTTCTTCTTCTTCTTCATCATCCACCCGCTTTGTTCCTTGTCTTCTATCCCGCACGTTGGGAAACACCAATCTAAAGCAGAAATTCAGAAACGTTTTGGAATCTAGAGTTGGTTTCTTCAGTTCTCATGAGTTTCCTACTCATGGATTCGAGTCTAAGGGTTTTACTGGGTTTCAAAAGCAAAAGCGTGGATGGTATTGTTTCTTTTCCTCTTTTATTTGATATTTACTACTGGGTTTCAAAGTAAAGTTGGAATCTTTCTTAGAGGAGTTGTCAAATTTCTGACTTCTTGTACCTAATTGTCTATAGTTAATCAGAAAACTACATTTTTCCTGAGGATGGAAACTTTTGGTTTGATTTGGGGTTTTGACAGAGTTAATTAATGTGGTTAGTCTACCTTATTTTCACAACTTTCTTTAGCTTTTCTGGTCAATTGTGCGTTTGGCTCTTCCAAGACAAAGGCGTGTGTGAGGACTCAGAAGATGAGAAATTAGTAGCCCTTTATTTCCATTTCTGTGTACTTGTTGATTTGAGCAGCTCAAAGCTCTTTTGATGCTTTTCTCTTTATAGATAGACTAGTAGCTGGGTACTCTTTATACCTTCTCCTTTAAAAACATTCTTCTTCAGATAAAGAAATAACATCAGAAATCTTAGATACGTCACCTGCTCCATTTGATTTTGGTTTGCCGATACTAAAATGATACCCACAAAAAGGATAAAACACTTTATTGGGTTTTCCTGTGGCAGGAAGTATTGGATTAATGGAGCTAATGGTGTAGTTTTTGGGTTGATAATAGCTAATGCCGCTGTTTTTACCATGTGGGAGGTTTCAGGCAAGGACGGACAAAAGTGGATCGTGAAAAATTTTGTGGTCTGACCTCAAAATTCAGAAATTCTTTTTTTTTTTTTATCTCAACTACTGCTAAACTCTTGTCTTGGAATCTTTAGTATTATTAACCATGATATTTGGGCAGTTATCAATTCACAGTTTTATTACTGGACGTATACACACGCTGATCACTTCGGGTTTTAATCATATTGAAACCAAGCAGATCGTCTTTAACATGATTGGACTTTGCTACTTCGGAACCAGAGTATGACTTTTTTCTTCTTTCCATAGAAAAATGTTTCTAGATATGAGATGAGAAATGCTTTCATTTTGTTTCTTTTGAGAACTGGCTACTTACACAGTTACACTTAATCTGGCTCATCTGACTCTAACAAACGTCTGTTTTTAAAAATTTGCTACCTATTGATCTTTCCACTAAATTAACTGTTTATCTTTATATCAAACCACATTTGTTCTTAGATTGCAAGAACCTTGGGGCCTCGCTACCTTTTGAAGCTGTACTTTGCTGGAGCACTTGGTAGCTCTGTCTTCTTCTTGATGAGTAATCATGCTCACTTGGCTTAATCTCTCAAGGTCTAGAGTAACAAGCATACTTTTCTCATTTTCATAATCATGCTAAGTCCACAGATTACTAGTTTTTCCAATTCATTTGAAGTACATGTATAGTGGGGTTTAGACGAAATGCTTTACCTTTGTTATTGGTCGGTCAATCATACAGGGCCAAGGAGTTGTCCCTAAGGATCAAATAAAAATCCAGCTGGTATGTTTCTTTTTACTCATCCAGTTAAATGCTGGAATCTTTGCTGGACAAAGATGCACACGCTCATGTTTTGGATCGTCAATTTCTTTCCGATTTGTGTACAGGGTGCTGATGGATCTGTGTTTGCCATCATGCTTCTCGATATGTTCCTCTTCCCAAAAGTTACTACATATTTTGGGTTGATGCTCCGAGTGCCTGTTATGGGTGTAAGGACTCTCTACATACTTGTCATAATGAGTGGAACTCTTCTGAATCAACTAAAAGACTCTCACTCTTTGATCTTCAGGAAATCTTTAGTTTAGTACTCAACATGTCAAATATGTTAGAGGTGTGTATGATCTAAGATTCTAATCCACATTTGCTTTGAGACAATATGACTATATTTTAAACCAGACCAACTCTTCTGGGGGAATGCAGGGGAAAAAGAACAATATCTCCTCAAGTTCGAGTCAGTTGGGAGGACTTGCAATTGCAGTCATGGCGTGGGCACGCATAAGGAAAGGTCGATTCTGCTACTGATTGATTATTTTAGTTTCTCCATCAAACATTGGACTTGCTGCCAAAGATTCAATTGACTTGATCATCAGTTATGTTAAACGTTGTGACAATGAGATTATTGTTACTTTTTTTTTTCGTTTGGGCTGGGACATTTTGGAAACTTTGGTGCTGAGTATCTTAAGGTTATTGTCTTGACATTTATTCCAAGTCTCATCACCAAGATATTGTTTTCTTTTGACGTCAATCACAAAGATTATACAGAACAATTCATTTAAAACAGACACACCTAAAATAAAATAAAAAAACAATGATGATAGGAGCTAGTGGTTTTTAATTATTTTGTTATCGTTTATCATTAAAAAATTTTTTTACCATATCATTATTATACAAATGAACTTTTGTGTAAATTTTTGGATGTACAATTAATTATGGCTACCACGAATTACTCATTGGACGGCAGCTCACAGACAGACAGACTTGATGGCAAAAAAGATTACTCACTGGATTTTTTTTATTTATTTACATCATTACACATTGGATTTAATGGCTTCATTTAGCAGAAATAAACTTGTAACATAAAAATTAAAAAAGTAAAGAAGCTCCGTTTGTCATCAGTCCCCATTTATATTCAGTTACGTCGTCTCACCTTGTTTTAATTTCGGTTAAAGGTTCTTTTTTTTTCTTTCTTTCTTGGTTAAAAAAACCTAAAGCAAAGAAGCACCTTTATATTCCTCTGTATACTATCGCCATTACCATTAAAGAATAATTTTGGGATTTTGGATTTCCTCTCGTCTTCAATTTTATAATCTCCTTTTCCAAAAACCCTTAACTTTCCCGCACTTTCTCGACGCAAAGGAAGGATCTTTCTTCCAAGAAAATGAGGTGGGAGAGGGTCCGACAAGTGGGTCTCGGTGTTTCTTCTTCCGGGCCCGGAAAGAGATGGGGACACACTTGTAACGCCATTAAAGGTGGTCGATTTCTCTACGTATTCGGTGGTTTTGGCAGAGAAGGTTGCTTAACCAATCAAGTTCACGTCTTCGACGCTGGTCAGTATCTCCCTTGGAAAATGTTTAGTGGGTTTTGCAAAAAGTCTCAATCTTTTGTTCAATTTGTAGGGTTTTGTTTGTTCATTCGTGCGGTAGACCCCATTTTCAAAAATTATCCTATTTTGTTGCAAATCTTGATATTTGTCTTTTAGTGCATATCCACTGTTTCTTTCCTTGTTATACTCTACTTGAATGATTTGGACTTTATGATTCTTTTTGAAGATTGTTTTCTTTTCATTCGTTGGGATGCTCTTGTGTTGATGTTTTGTGGTTACTTACTTATAATAGTTGTTATTGTGAAACACTCTCATTTGTGGCAATCTTGTTGCAGAAACGCAGCTATGGACTCAACCGGTAATCAATGGCGTACCACCTTGCCCGAGGGACAGTCACAGCTGTACAACAGTCGGGGATAACCTTTTTGTGTTTGGTGGTACTGATGGGACCAATTATCTCAAAGATCTGCACATTCTAGATACTTGTAAGCTCTTCCAGCTTTTCTTTTCTTGTCTGGTTAGATCAAGAAATTGCTTGTGGTATTTGTTCCTAGTATTACGTTTTTGAGTTTGAATCCAATTCTTAATTTTCGGTTTGTTTCTCTTTTTCTTTGTGTGGTAGCTTCACATACTTGGATATGCCCGGATATTAGATGTGAAGGACCCGGGGCTAGAGAGGCTCATAGTGCAACGCTCGTTGACAAACGTCTTTTCATATTTGGCGGCTGTGGGAAATCTTCTGATTCGGATGATGAAGTATTCTATAATGACCTTTACATACTTAACACTGGTATACTACCTTAGGCCGCTTTTTTAGTTTCCATGTTAATCCTGTTCACATCAATTATGATTAACTGATATGGAATCTGAGAGAGATTTGAGAATGAGCCTTTTTGCGCTGACTCCTTGTATAAGCATTGACATCATACAGATTGGATGTTAGCTTCTGTTAGCCACAGTGTGCTTTACTCTTATCGCTTTTTTTGAATTAGAAATTTTTGTTGTCATTTCCATGGAGGCATGCATGTAATTGAACCGGCAGCTTTAATCTTGTTTAGAGACTTTTGTGTGGAAACGTGCTGTAACAACTGGGAAACCACCCTCTGCACGAGATAGCCACACTTGCTCAACGTGGAAGAACAAAATCATTGTAGTAGGTGGTGAAGATTTGGATGACTATTACCTCTCTGATGTTCATATCCTTGACACAGGTTCAAAAAGCATTTTTTAAGCACATCTTGTTTAATGCTTGCAGGTGTATGTCTTCTGATATTTTGGTTTTATATTTTCAGATAAATTTGTATGGAAGGAGTTGAATACTACAGGACAGTTGTTAACACCTCGAGCTGGTCATGTCACTGTTGCTCTTGAGAGGAACTTATTTGTATTTGGAGGGTTTACTGATTCTCAGAATCTTTATGATGATCTATATGTGCTTGATTTGGGTATGTAACCAAGACCTTTCATTAATGACAAGCCTTCAATTCTCATTAGTCTTTGATATCAAAATAACTATTATTGTTGGTTTGTCTCTGTAGAAACGGGTGTATGGTCCAAGGTAGTTGCCATGGAAGAAAGGCCATCTGCTAGATTCTCTTCTGCAGCGGTTTGTCTAGATCCTTACAAGGCTGGTTCGTTTTTCTTTGTTGGTGGCTGCAATAAGAATCTTGAGCCGTTGGATGACATTTACTATTTACACACAGGTTTGTTATGACCTTTCAGTTTCACTCCAATTCTTCGGTATCTGTAGCTAATATTGTATTTGGTTACAGCAAATTTGCTTTTGTGCAAGGGTGCTAATTATTCTCCTAATCTTCTTTGCTTATGGCTAATAGAAGGTGGATCCGATGTTCGGTTTGATCAAAATCCAGGGCATTTGTCTCTTAGGAAACAAATGAAGCTAAAATGCCAAGGGCAGAGATTTGCTATGACCAGAACCAACATTGACCAAGGTGTGCTAACACGAACTCTTACGTTAAACAAGATTATATTGGGAACAAAAACGTAGGATTTATTGTATATGGTTTTACTGTAGGACGAGAGAATGTCCCTTTGAACGTTGGCTCGATTGATCAAAGAAAACCGATGTTTCAAGCCAGGATTACCGAAAATGGCCCTCTAGGGTACACCATAGAAACAATCATTGATGGAAAGGTTCTTCACGGTGTTTTGTTTTCAAACAGACACAGCTCTGTTCAAACGACAGATCCAAGCTTTAGAAATAGGAAAGGGTTAGTTATTATTCTCTTATTTTCTTAGGTTATAGTTTCTATTGTAGTCCATTTGTTCTAAAGCATGCTTGATTTGTAACTGTTAACAGGAAAAGGCCTGCTACATCAGATGGAGATGGTGATCATAGAGCAAAGATACAAAGAACTTTGAGCAAGGATTCAGCTGGTAGTAGCCAACAAGCTGATCCTATTGATCCTTCTGGTGATGCTAACAAGAAGGTTGCAGATTCAAATGATATGGACACACCCATGATTGACATTATCGATGCTAATGCAAACATGGCGGGACCACGGGAGACAGAAACCATTGCTGTTACCTCTGATGTCAAAGATCAAGATGCTTCTCTACTTGATACGGTGAGACATTATCTACAACAGCTTTAGCTATCTGGAGTGATGCTGTTTCTTACCAGAATTTATATATTGAATTCTTTGCAGGAGATTGTGAACACAGAATCATTGCCGGTTACTCATGATCAAGCGAATGTGGAGCCATTAAGAAATGAGATATCAACAGATGCTGCTAAAGCTGATTCTGGAGGAGATTCATCGCCACAAAAGCAAGGTGATATATGAAGAGACATGATTAAAGAGGTCCTTCTTAAAAATTAGGTAATAAGTCTAACTCATTGCTTGGATTGAAACAGAGGAGGGAACATCTGCTGCAGAAGATGCAGACGTAGAGCAGCAACCACAACCGCAACAGCATTAACAACAGGAAGGATCTTTTTGGGAGGCTGTACAGTAAGTAGTAGCTGGAGATAGGATTTGGTTTAGAAGCTAAGTAGAAGAAAATTATTGATGAGTAGAGGAAGAAGCTAACATTTGAATTGAGGTCTTTTGCTTCTTGTTTTGTTGTATCTGGAAGCTTTGCAATATAAACAGCTTTCCTCTGATGCACACAAAATCACCAGATTTAATCTGATTTAGACAAGCAAACACACGCACGTAAACAGAGTAATTACCTCTGGATAAACTATACAGGTGGCATTGATCTTAAAGGCATTAACTTTGGCTTACCAATAAGTTTAGCAATAAAGTTTTGCTTTAAACGGGCACTATATGGGACATTGGTTTTTTTTTTTTTTTTTTTTTTTTTTGTCTCTCTGCACTGTTGTTATTTTCGGTTTTAATCTCTTTTTGCGTTTTTCACCAACTATAAAGATTACGTTTGACACTGGTCTTTTGTAATGATAGTTAATGCAACCATTGATCAATGGTTTACAAAGCAAAGAGACAAAAATTCGATGATTACAAGTTTTTGACAAATCATTAACGGCGTGAAACCATGTGCCTCGATGATTGAGCATTCTTAATCTTTGACCAAAGACCACTTTAACTTTACTTATGCAACTAGTATTAGCTTTACAAATAAAATATGTGTAGCTTTGGAAATTGATAATTTTGATATCATAAAATTTTTAGTTAATACGTTTGAATCCAACGACAAAGAGTAAATGCTAAAGAAAGTAGAGATACACGAAATAATTATTTTAATTGCTATATTACCAACCGTCGTTATTTCTCTCATTAATTCATCATAACCAATTTCTTTGACGTCTGTCTAATACTATTTTTGTTCTTTTTCTCAAACGTTTTGTTAATGATTTTTCTTGTACCATTTCCGTGGGGAAATAGCTACAATTTCCAGTAAGCATTGTTAGTAAAAATAAAAAATTAGGAGTATAATTTAGTCAAAATTTTTTGATAAAACAAAAAAAATTAGTCAAAAATGGCAACAGAATTAAAAGAAGTAGTATATACTGCGGTAATTTTGTGATACGAAAATAGTGTTTTGGGAGAATAGGTATATAAAAGTCCAAATTGTCCTTGTTGGCAACCCAACCACTAATGACTAAAGCATGTACTCTTCAACTAATTTTGCGAATAATTAATATATTTAGCAAGTACTTATATATGCACCCATTAGTTTCTGTATTCATAATACCTTCTATCTTTTTCAGTTTTTTTTTTTTTTTTTTAAATAGTATATTTTTCATTTATTGATTTTTGTTAGGTTCCATGCAAAAAAGAAAGAGTCCACTATGAGATAAATAAACATTGTTGTTGGCTACTCTGAAACTCGAGACGCCCAACTTTTTTTTGTTCTTTGGTGGATTACATTATAATAAATCAAGAAAATTCTTATTGGAATATACTGGTAATTTTTTAAAGCTAATGCTTCAAAGTAATTTAATTTATGCTTTTTATAAGCATTAGTTTATTTTTAAGTATATAAGAAATTATATTACTCGTATTAGTCGACTAGACTCTATAGTACGTCACCTACGAATACGAAAGTAATTAGTTGAAATTGGAGAGAGAAAAGTCGAACATAATTGAAGTGTGGGTGTCAATTTTTATAATTATGATACGAAAATGACAAGAAAAAGAACAACAAGAATAAGGTGTTGAGATGAATAAACTCGGGTTACATCTCGACGTGAGAAACTAACTATAAATAAAGCAAAAGGGACAAACGAGAGGACAAGTCTTCGTTTGAAAGACAAGAAGCAGAAAATGACGAGTTATTTATAAAGAAAAATGCTAAATGTGGAAAATACGTCTGTATTTTACTTGGTTACGCATTTTTTTTTGGTTTTCCCTACCTATGCGGATGGTATTTAATGCACATCCGTGACCTGACCGGCAATAGTAAAGACTAAAGACAACAATTGTGATATTTTTCTTGTTAGATTCATATATTTAACTTTGGATTGGTATACATTTGATGGTAATTGATTTTATTTTAATGGTGGTGAAAGTGTTTTTTTCTAGCGTTGACCAAACTTAGTGCTCAGATGATTTTTTGATTGAAAAGCATGCAATTTGTATAGGTTTCATGTTAAATTATAAGCCGTATTCATACAAAAAAAAAAATTATAAGCCGTAATCTTTAGTTCCTATGAAATAATACGAATCTTAATATATTCGGTCATTAAAAGCCAAGGATTAACGTCTGTTTGTTATATATATTGAATAACATGCCGACATTTGTTAGCAGAGAAAAAAAAAATCTCTTTGAGTTCAATGCACATAAATACTTATATGAAAAATTGTACTCGTATTTGGTGTGATTATGAAGCAAGATGCTATGATAATTTGTATTTCAAGTTTCAAATCCAGGATCTTAATTATAAACATATAAAAATGTATAGGGGATAATTTGGTGACAGAAAATAAGAAAACAAAAAATGAATCATTCTCTGGATATGTTGATGACCTGACAGAGGTCACATGTACAAGTAAACCAGATCCACTCTCTCTCACATGCTCTTGTGAGATGGAGAGCCTCTGTATCCTCCACACACACACCCCCTCCAATGTCTCTCCCTTTTTTTATTTTTCTTTATCACCTAATAAATAAGATAATCTAAAAACTTATTCGACTTGTTTTTTGCTAACATTTTTTTCCACATTTATTTAGAAAAAAGAAAAAGAATAGTTCCATTTTCCAATAAGCCAATATGTGGCTGAATTTCCGGTTTGTTCTCTGAGCAGTTACTAGTGAGTACAAAACAGAGGAACATTTAGTCTCTTCTTGGATCTGGAGGAGATTCCTTTGTTCCTTTCTTTAATCTTAATTCTGCTCTTCTTCTTCTTCTTCTTCTTCTTCTTCTTCTTCTTCTTCTTCTTCTTCTTCCTCTTGATTTGGCGGTTTCTCTGCTTCTGCAACTCTTTCTTTTCATTGGTTCTGTAGATTTAACGCACATTCTGTGTTTTAGGACAAACTTCTCAGACAAAGGGCCACACATGTTCTAGTGTGTTTATCTTCTGTTTATAAATTAGTTTATTGAAGATTTGATCTAATTACCAAAAGGGTTTTTATCTTTCTTCCTTTTTCTTTTGTCTTCAGTGGAATCTGGGAATCTAGGTTCGTAAAAAGTCGTCAACTTTTATTTTTCTTCCTTTTTTAAGATCCGTAGGTTGCTTGCTATTAGTGTGGGACTTAGAACTCTGATTAAAAAGATTAGATTTTTTTTTTTTTTTTTTAATTTATTCTGGGGGGTTTTTGTGAGCTTTAATTAAGCTGGAGAATACAATGAGGTTCTGATTTAAAATCTTAAACGGGTTTCAAAGTTTTCTACAAAGAGAAAGGCTAAAATTTTGGAGTTATATGAATATGGAAGGTGCGTCATTCTCGTTATAGTTTTAATGGTGGTTACTGTTTGATGATGAAGATAGAGAAAGAAAAAAGAAAGCTTTAAAAGTTATCTCTTCCAAACGCATCATTGAGGCAAAAAGTTTGGGTTTTTGGAAATCAATAAAGGGAAGATCAAAAGGGAAACACTCCACGGAAGAAAGTTTTCGAAGCCAAAAAGAAAAAAAAAAAAAGAGAATTTTTTTTTTCTCCTGCAGAAAGTTTCCGGCGCCGGAGAATTGTCTGTTTTGTGATCTAAAGAAATGGCTGCGAAGCTTCTGCATTCACTGGCAGATGATAGTGCAGATCTGCAGAAGCAAATTGGATGTATGAATGGGATTTTTCAAATCTTTGATCGTCACCATGTTCTCACAGGCCGGCGAAAAAGCCTTACTTTAGGTAAATAATAATTTTAATTATTAGTATTTGATAATTTAAACACTCTCTTCTGATCTCTATGGTTCGTGTCTAGTAGTCGTTGACTTGTATGTGGTCACATATGTAATTCTTAATTCATGTCTTTTACTTTCTTTTTTGTATCTTCTTCTCTATGTAGTGATTCTTTCATTAATCAGGTCTTGTGACAGTTTCAGAGATCTAAAATTATCGTTGTGTTTTTTTCTTTCTCATTTGTGTTGATCTGCCGAATCTTTTGGTTAGATTTAATTTCCTTTATGGCCGGTTTTTTCTCGGTAGATTTTGACTTTTATTAACCTTTGGCTCATGAAGTTTCCAACCAAATGTGATAAATTCAAGTTTGACTAGCAGGTTCTTATAAGTTTTATTAACAGTTTCTTGCAATGCGTAATCGTGTGTTCCTTGTTTGAGAGTTTGGAGATGATGCTCATGCTTGTTTTATATATTTTGTTGCAGGTAATGGAAATGCCACTAGCATCAACTACGAGAGAGACTCTGTTGATACAATTTATCAACAAAAAGAAACTGTAAGTTGCTTCTCTTGTCAAACATCCACGATTTCATTCATACCGAGGTTTTCTATAAGATCCTAAGGTTTTTGGATTTCAGTTTCAGGACTCAAACATTGGTGGGAATGTGAAAGAGAAGCAAAGGGTTTCAACCGAATCATCGAGGGTTTCTTTCTCATCTTCGTGCTCGTCTTCCCCATCGTCTTCTGAGTTCAATAGAGGAGTTCAACCTGAAGCTTCTGCCTATGACCGGCCCAATTTTCTACAATCTCCTACAAGTGATCCTGAGGTGACTGAAGGGAATGTATTTTCACATCTGGGGCTTGACCTCAGAGATGTTGTGAGAGACTCAATGTACAGAGAAGCCAGCGGGCTTTCGAATAGAACACCAATGACGAGAGAGGAAGTAGTTAAAAGCAGCAGACGAGAGGATTCTCCAAGGCCTTATGGTTTGAAGCAATCCAATCCCGTTGATCTCAATGAGTCCTTCAGAGTTCTAGCGAAACTTAGAGAAACATCTCAACATTATAACGAGGTTGGCTCGAAAGATGCACCTCGTTACTCAGTTGATTCTCATGATACGCTGAAATCCAGACAGAAGCTCAAAGAGTTGCCTAGGCTTTCTTTGGATAGTAGAGAACGAGTGATGCGAAACTCCAGTGTTGATCCTAAATCAAGTAAGCTTTCTGAAAGTTTCAGTGGAAGCTGTTCAAGCAGCAGCAGGAAACGGCCTCCCAGTGTTGTTGCAAAGCTCATGGGCTTGGAGACATTGCCGGGTTCTCCATTGGGTAGGGATATTCATCAGTTTGGTCTGAACAAAACCAACATCTTTGACCAAAACGATGATCCGTTCTCAAGATCATTGAGGGAGAAAAATCTGAACCGCGCAATCCGTTTTTCTCCTAGCTCGCCGAGAAGCTTGGGAAAGGACCCGGCTTCCCCAAGATGGAGAAACTCTGATTTTGTTATGAAACCTCTATCAAATTCAAGATTCCCCATTGAACCAGCTCCATGGAAACAAACTGATAAAAACCGTGTTTTGCAAAAGCAAGCTAGCATGCCTGTGAAAGCAAAGCCGTCCGAGGCACCTAATTTTCCTCCTACTGTGTACAGTGAAATGGAGAGGAGATTGAATGATCTTGAGTTCAAACATTCGGGAAAAGATCTGCGAGCTCTTAAACAAATATTAGAGGCTATGCAGTCAAAGGGTTTCCTGGATACTGAGAAACAACCACAAACCTCAAACTCTGCAGCTCAAAGAGATTATGAAAGAGAAAATTCTGTAACTTCCAACCATGTGATGCCATCCAGAACGAGAGTCCAGTCTTCTTCATCTTCATCTAACCAGGTATATCAATCCCCGATTGTGATTATGAAACCTGCCAAGCTTGTTGAAAAGGCTGGTATTCCTGCGTCATCCCTTATTCCCATTCATAGCCTATCGGGCCTCAATAAGATCCGTAGAGAAAAACCTGACGATAAAGAAACTTCAACAAGTAGTAAACGGGTGACAAAGGATCGTAGTCCTGGAAACCGAAGAGCTGAATCATGTACCACCAGCTCTGTTGATAAGAAGTCTGACAGCAGAAATGTTCGGTCTTCTTTAAAAAAGCCTCAGCAGGTTTCCAAAGAAAGTACTTCAAAGAGTTCAGGATCTGTAAGTCCAAGATTACAGCAGAAGAAGCTTGAGTATGATAAACGTTCACGGCCACCAACCCCTCCTTCTGATTCTAGCAAAGCAAGGAAACCGTCAAACCAACAACTCGTGGACTCTACTTCTCCTGGTGGCAGACGTAGACCCAAGAGTTTGCAGCAAAATGATGACCAACTTAGTCAAGCAAGCAATGAATCTAGGACGTCAAGTCATGACATGTGTACCCAATCCGAAGCAGAAGCTGCTGGTGTAGAACAAGCTACTAAAGCCGATGGTGGTAAAAGTCGATCTGTAATCGAGGCAGCCAAAGCTGTTGTCTCTAACTTAATGCAGAATGTGAGTTCTGATTCTCATTGGTATTTCTTAGTGAAAACTTTCCAGTTAGTAGTTCTCACAAGTTTTGTTTTGTGTTTTCAGAAATCCAGTCCAAGGTTTAGTGAAGATGGATCGTCAGCTAGCCTTTCACTAGTTGCTTTGGAACATCCAAGTCCTATTTCTGTTCTCGATGCCTCAATTTACAGAGAGATTGAACCATCTCCCGTGAAGACACAAGGTAACAAAGAGATTCTATCTCGAGCGTCCTCATGGTCATCAATATCTGAGAATATTGGCATGTATAAGAATTTGCAAACATCAAAGTTACTTTTAAGATTGTATGACCAGGGGTTTAAACTCTTGCATCTGTCTGTAGCTTGTGATAGTTTTTTCAATACAAGGACTGGATGTTCAGTTTCCTTTCATTTCTGACTAAGAACTGATCATGTGATAGGTAATGTTCCCCATGACTCTGGTGATGAACATTGTGAGGACCAGTGGAATCCAGCTTACAGTTTCTCAGAAACCACATCAAGCTTTTCGCCAGAAATAAACCGTAAGAAGCTTCAGAATGTTGAGCACTTGGTTCAAAAGCTCAGACGATTGAACTCTAGCCATGATGAAGCCAACCAAGATTACATTGCATCTCTCTGTGAGAATGCAGATCCTACCACCGATCATAGATACATCTCTGAGATTCTATTAGCCTCGGGTCTTCTCCTCAGAGATCTTGGCTCAGGATTAACAACGTTTCAACTACACCCTTCAGGCCATCCAATCAATCCTGAGCTGTTCTTTGTTCTTGAGCAGACAAAGGGAAGCAGCACGACACATCTGTTACAAAAAGAAGAAAGCAAGGTTCTGAACAATGGGAAGCTCAACCGCAAACTTGTGTTTGACACCGTTAATGAAATTTTGGTGGAGAAACTAGCTTCAGTTGAAGCCACGACGAATCCATTGATGAAGTCATCTGCTAAGATGACTAAGAAAGCTATGAGTGCGCAACAACTACTGAAAGAACTGTGTTCAACAATAGAAACACTGAAAAAGCAAGCCACAAAGAAATCAGAAAACTTTGTATTGGAGGAAGAAGATGACTTTCTGAAAAGTATACTTGCTGAAGATGTGATGATTCGATCTGGGAACTGGGTAGACTTCAATGGAGAAATCTCAGGATTGGTGCTGGATGTGGAGAGGCTTCTCTTCAAGGATCTGGTTAATGAAATCGTGCATGCGGAGACTAGCCGTCTGCAAGCAAAGTCAGGAAGGCGAAGAACCCTTTTTGCAGACCATTAGCTAAGTCTGTAGAAGAAGACTAAATATATATACACAAGTGGTTTCTCTTCTTTCTCTAACTCTTTAACTGTGTTCTATGTTTCATTGTGGTCTTTCTTATGTCTTGCTGATTCATATGGTTGTTTTTGATTCTTCTGTATTCTACTGAAGGATAATAATCATATGGTGTGTTATGTAATTACTGAAGTTCCTTGAGATGGTTACCTGAACAAAGCTGTAAAAGGTATAGATTAAGAGAATTCATAAATGAAGAAAGATAACTAATGGGAAATTCTCTGTATCTATTTTCTAGTTTTGGGTCGTTGTGTTTGTTTCTACTTTGAGATTGTTTCATGCAAGTTCTTGTATTTTACTAGATTATTTGTCCACCAAACCAGGCTCCAAGATAAGTTCGAGGCATTACATTTTTATTCAAAGACAGACAGAGGAACTAAACATAAGTCATGTTCTAGTTTTGTGAAACAAAGCAGGAGGCTTGAGAATCGCCGGCTACGGCGTTACCAAGTCCATTATTTGATAAAAAAAAGCGATTACGAGTCAAGGAACTAAAATAGGAGTCGAGGATGTATTGCGGGAAAGAAGAAGAGAATTAAAACAAAAAATAAAATAAGAGAAAAGGAAAATTTTCTTGCTATTATAGAAAAAGGTCCAAGACTAATAAAACTTCATAAGGTCCAAGACTAATAAAACTTCATTGTTATTACACAAAGCAGGAGGTTGGGAGCTATACAAGAATTTATCACTAACAGTCGGTTACAACTTACAACAATTAATTCCCCATCTTGTCGATGAAAGCATCAACGGTGTAAAACCAAAATCTTTTCCAAGGAGAATCAAAAGAGAGAGATGCGAGTATTCCAACAAGTATTGTCACATAGGCTGCAGCAAAACTCCAGTAGAAAGATTCCATGTCGATTGTGGATTCATCAGCTTCCACTCCATTATCTGCTCCTTGAGAGGTATTATTGTTACAGCTTCTGTTCGTTGGTTGTCCACATAGGAGGCGATTATCTAAGTAGCTTTCTGTATCAAAGGTATTAAACTGTCTTCCCTGTGGAATGAGTCCTGATAAGTTGTTGTGTGAGACTTTGAATACAGAGAGGCTGGTCAACTCTGTTAGTTGTGATGGGATCCGGCCTTGTAATCTGTTGAAAGAAATATCAAAGCTTTCCATTTTCATCATACTTGAAAAGCTTTTTGGTATCACACCTGATAATCTGTTGTGAGAAAGATTAAGAGCTCGTAGTTCCAATAGACCTCCAAAATCTACTGGAATCTCACCGCTCAGCTCATTTTCCGAGAGATCAATTCCAAACAACAATTTGAGATTTCCACCCATGTAGGCATCATATCTGTGTTTTGTTGCAAATTCGATTTTCGTCTGGGTGGTTGCCTTGTAGTCCATACCAAATGGATCAAGCATGAGCAGAGATTTGAAATATGTACTGCCACTTTTGTTGGAAGAGAAGTCTTGATGCAGAGAAAAACCATTGAAGACATCAGAAGGGAAAGAAATGCCGAAATCATAATCATAGGATGTACATTTTTTCCCAAAACGAAATGATGTATTGCTGAGACATGAAGGAATGGATCCATTCAACTTGTTGTTGGAAAGATCAAGAAGTTGGATGTTGCTTAGACTACACAACTGGTGAGGAATTCGACCTGTGAAATTGTTCCCCCGTAGAAGAAGCATACTAATGTTTCGGGTGTTGATAAACTCCGGAATATTTCCAGAGAATCTGTTGTTTCTCAGATCAAGTATTTCGACATTTGCAAGCAGTGTGTCTGAAATAGTACCTGATAAATTATTGTCTTGCAGGAGTAAGACCACCCCATTTCTAGAACTGTGGTGTGGAGGTATGCCCCCAGATAAACTGTTTGCTGAGAGGTCTAGCAGCTGGAGACTTGATTTGTTGAACAAGGACCTAGGTATTGCACCTTTCAACAAGTTGTCCGAAATCAGAAGTGCAACTAAGGATGGAAGATCGCCAATCCAACTTGGAATAACATCACTGAGCTTGTTGTTTGACATGTCAAGCAGTTCCAAGTATCTCAAGCTCTTTAAACCTTGTCCAATCTTTCCTGTGAACAGATTGTTATCCATAAACAACCCCAAGATATTAGTCAAGTTGGTTGATTCTGGAAAAATCTCTCCACTTAGTTGGTTATGTGACAGCTTTAAGATTGCCATGGAATAACAACCATTCA
This sequence comes from Erysimum cheiranthoides, assembly GCA_011420285.2. Lineage (NCBI taxonomy): Eukaryota > Viridiplantae > Streptophyta > Magnoliopsida > Brassicales > Brassicaceae > Erysimum > Erysimum cheiranthoides. The sequence continues at coordinate 3,148,244 of CM022179.2, read as the reverse complement.
CAAATCTCCTTGGTAGCTTCCCGTGGAAACTGTTGTGAGACAGATCCATATATTCAATACTCTTCATGTTACCAAGAGAAGATGGCACATTTCCCTGAAAACCATTATTCGATATATTCATATACTGTAAATGAGGAAAAATCCACCCAATGTTTTCAGGAAAGAGATGGTTGAATCCATTGACTGACACATCCAGGAAAAGCAGATCATGAGCATATTTCGGTATATGAAAGCTTGTAAAGGAGTTTTTCTGTAGAAGCAAAACTTTGAGTTTTGTATTGTTTGCCAATAACCAAGAAGGAAGCTTTCCAGAGATTTTATTGTCGGAGAGATCAACATGACGCAAATCCTTCTGGTGTAGGAGAAAATGAGGAACCTTCTCCATGTTGCATGATCGTAGCGCAATAACACTCAGCTGAAATTTTGGTTTCCAAGAACTTTTTGACAATACTTGAAGAGAGCTGGATTTTGAGCAAAGTTTCAACACCATTAGGTTTGAGAGGTTGGCAAGTGAACCAAATGAGAAAGAACCTTCAAATTCATTATCGAACAACGACAAGTACTCAAGGGATTGAAGGCTACCAAGAGCAGATGGAACCGTCCCAGTTAATTGGTTCGATGATAGATCAAGAACTCGAAGTCCAGTCAAGCTAGTTAAACATGAGGGGAAATGGCCTACGAGTTGGTTTTGACTGAGATCAAGCTCTTGCATATTCTTCAATTCACAAATCTCTGCAATGACCAAATGCAAAAGTTTTAGTCACTTAATAAACGTGAATGATTCACTCTTGACGGAAAAGTTAAAGATTAGTGCAGAACTTGCCTTGCAATTCCAATGAGCCAGAAAATTCATTGCGACTTAGATCCAGAGCTTTGAGCTTTATTAGGCTAGATAACTCTGCCACAAGATAAAACCACATCTAAGGTAAATAATTTTTAATACGAATATGATGAGCTCAAGGAGAACATATACCATTCCACCAATGTTGTTTTTAGACGTTAAATCGATTAAGTTTCCACTATAGAAAAGAAAGGCAGGCATTTATAAAACATTACCTTGTATTGGTATGGAACCGTTAAATCTGTTTCTACTCAGGTCTAGTAATTCCAAGTTTGTCAAATCTCTAAGTTCTGAAAGGGAGTCCAAAAAATATAAGAAGGTTACATACTAAAACTAAGACATACAAATTTTACAGCAATATCGAGCCAAAAAATGATCCATGATCTATAGAAAGGTCATGCTAGATATCGACTTAGTTAAGAATGGAGAAACATACCTTTAACAGGAAAAGAGCCATCCATGTTGTTGGACCTAAGAGACAGAGTTGTGAGTGATGTAGCCGCATTAAGAAAAGGAAAGATGCTGTTGTTGAATTTATTTGAAGACAAATCCAGAATCTCCAACTTTCTTAATTTTCCCAGGCTTTTATAACCTGTAAACAAGAATCTTGTAAACATTGTATATGAAATTAAGATGTCTCACTCTAATCAATAATTATAATATTACTGTACGTGCAAATGGAGATTATGAGAGAGGAACTCTATGCAAGTGGGAAGAGCATGTAAGTGAACCTTTGATGCCATTGCAACATGCAACACAACAAGTAAATGCAAAAACAGAGAAAAGCTAAGCAGTGTATTATTTTCTTGAACATAAAAATGTACCAAGAATTAGTCCATACAGGGAAAAGATCAAAGTTCCAATGAAAAGAAAAATGTTAAAACCTTTAGACTAGGAAAATCATGGTATACCTTCAAGATCATCAAACAAGCCACTGAATTGGTTGAATTCTTCCCCGGATATGTTCAGAAATCGAACATCTTCAAAGGGATGCAAGAAAGAAAGATTTAGGAGAGAATTATCTTTCAGGCTCAGTCCACCAAAGGCAATCTCGGTCACTCGTCCGCTTATACGATTGCACCGAATGCCCTTCCATCGGCAGCAATCGCTCGTTGTATCATTGGTCCAAGTAGGGAGAACAGAGTCGGATTGGCCTTCTTCAGTGATTGAGACTATGTAATTCCTGAGCTCGAACAAAGCGTTCCTTTCTTTCTCAATACAGCATTTGTATCCACGTAGCTGCCCCAACAGTAGCATCACCCATATAAGGTTTTGACCCAAGAACACTTTCCCTTTCATTGCAAATGGGATGAAATAAAATGAAAAGAAGCAAATGTATGAAACTCAAACGCAATGTAGGATTAATAAAAACACTTAAAGGCAATGTAGTTTATATACAAGTATCTCCACGTTTGGTAGAATGTCAACATCCGTTGAAACATCAAGGTCAGGTCAATTACAAAAAATATTGGGTAGTTGAATCCTGTAAACCAATTAAGATTCATGTAAATTACTTTCGTTTATTTTGACTCGTTTGGCCTAAAGTTATGACCTTTGAATCATTCAATGAATATTTATATGATTTTTGTTGAAATGCCTCCTAATATTTATTTCCCAAAGACTTATATGATTCAACGAATAAAGAAGTCATATGTACCGTTTCATCCTAGCCTTTGATAAAAAAAAGAAAAGAAAAGTCCTGGGCTTTGAATTCTGCTGAACAAGACCTACTCACCTAGACTTGAGGAAAGCCCAACGGTGACGGAGTTGATGACGAGGCTTTTATCCTGAAAGTCTGAAACAGAGGTTGATTCTCAAACGCTGTCCCTTTTCTTGACATTAAACGCACAGGTAGAGATTTGAAATATACACCGCTATTTTCCGTCTGTTCCGAATTAGAATTAGTGAGGCTTCAGCATTAACGTAACCAACTTTGAAATCATATAATCATCTGATGTAACCAAATGATATATTGCTAAGACATGAAGGTATGGACCCATTCATTATTTGTTAGCAAGATCCCACACAACCGGTGAAATTATTTCCCTGAAGTAGAAGAATACTGATGTTTTGGGAATAACAACCCTTTAAAAAAGTTGTTGGTAGCTTCCCATAGAAACTGTTGTGAGACAGATCCAGATATGCAATACTCTTCATGTTACCAAGAGAAGATGGCAGATTCCCTTGAAAACCATTATTAGATAAGTTCATATATACTGTAAACGAGCAAGTATCCACCCGATGTTCTCAGGAAATAGCTGACTGAAATCATTCATTGACAAATCGAGGAAAAGCAGATCATGAGCTGATTTCGGTAGCTGAAAGCTCGTAAAAGAACTCGAAGTCCAGTCATGCTTGTTAAGCATAAGGGAAACTCACCTACTAATTTTTTTCACTATGATCAAGTTCTTGCAGATTCTTCAATTTGCAAATCCCTAAAGTTCAAATGCAGAGTTTTTATTAAGCTAAATAAAAACGTGAATTCAACCACATTACTTTATCAAAAAACTGAAATATTTGAGCAAACTTGCCTTGCATTCCCACTGAAACTCTGCCAAACAAACAAATCATCATCTGATGACAAAAAAAAAAAAAAAAAAAAATCATCATCCACTCAACGGTAATGAATTGCTGATGTGGCTTAATATGGCCACGTCATAAACAAGGGATGTTACCGGCAACACACAAAACGCCACGTTTTACACAGCGTTTTGTTTTTGTCTCCGCCCTCATAAAACAGCGGCTACCACCGTCGCGGTCCATCAATCGGACTTGGAAACAGCAATTGGGTCGATCCGGACCTTCGAATGAACCCGGAACAGAGATTGAGTCGTACCCAACCTTTCGATCGGGGATGGAAATAGCGATTGGGCGTCAAAAAGTATATTCCGGCGAGACGCAGGATGAGGTTTTCGATGGTGAGTAAGAAAACAAACGTCAATACATACATTGTGGATATCAAAAAGAAAAAAGAAAAAATATTGCATCGCCATACTTGTGAGAGACGAGAGGATTTTGTTTGCAATTTTAGCAAGGAGAGGCGTTTGCTTGGTAAATAGTATATATTCCTGCACTAAACAAAAAAAATAATACTAATTTTTAGTTTATTTGGAAAAAAAAAAGGCAAAGCTTAAAAAGTCTTCTCAACCAAAACTATGGAATATTCGGGAGGATGTGAATTGAAGTAGAGCGATAGATTCGCCCGAGAATGGTACAGTCAACGGAAAAAGAGTGATATAAAAATACATCATTTAATGTAAATGGACAAGAATCGATAGAGTCGGATAAGAGACAAGAAAGAGAATCAACAAGCAATCCGATCGATCCAGCAGATCCTCCGTCATGATTCTTACAAGTAACTAAGCTTCTCAATTCCAATATTTTTTTCTTTTGCGTTTCTTCTGTGTTTTATATGCATTAATTTTTTCTGGGTTTCTCGTTGTTCTAGTTTTCTCCATCTGGGGATGGTTGTAAACTTGATTGATTGCTTCTCTTGCATTATCTTTACGATTAAAACAATCATTATTACCCTTTGACTTTTTCTTGTTCATCGATAAAACTGAATAGCAAATTGTAAAAGAACGAATAGGTTGAGGCTTGAGAAGAAAGAAAGAATCTGGATTTGGTTCTTTTTTAACTGAAAACTAAAAACAAAAAGTTTTGGTCTTTAGAGAGACTAAAGCTTAATTTCTCATTCTATTTTATCTGGATATGTTTCCTGTTTTACTTTTAGCTAAAAAAAATGTCTGTGTCTTGAAGAGTGAAGTCTGATCAAAAGTGGTTATTGTTTATCTTATAGAATGCTTGCCCTTAATATGGCTATCTCTACTTACTGTGTGTGCTGGGAGGCCATTGTACCCTCTCCCTGGTAAAGGACCCAAAGGCGTTCAGCTTCCACTTCAAACTTCACGTCCCTATAACATCGCACACAGAGGTTCCAACGGAGAGATCCCAGAAGAAACTACAGCTGCATATTTGGTATACCATTGATCTTTCTTGATCAAGTCTCATTCCCTTTGATTTCATTATTTGGATTATTGCTTGTTCATTTCTTTCATGTCTGAAGAGGAGAATTAAAGAGCTTAACTCCCAGTAATCGCAAAAAGCAGTTTGTTTGTCGAAGCGGATCTTCTTCCTTGGAACAGTTTGCTAAAGCATTTTTTTTTTGTCTTATGATAGAGAGCAATTGAAGAGGGTACAGACTTCATAGAAACAGATATCTTATCATCCAAAGATGGTGTGCTTATATGTTTCCATGATGTTATCCTTGACGAAACAACCGATGTTGCGAGCCACAAGGAGTTTGCTGATCGTAAAAGGACATATGATGTGCAAGGATTTAACATCACTGGTTTTTTCACTTGTACGTTACCATAACTCTTCTTCTGTTTCCTAGGTCTGAGTCGATGCATGCTGATGGATTCGGTCTCAGCTTTATTTGTTTTATTCTTTTCATTTGCTCAAAAGTTTTTGCGCTCATAATCTCATCCAATAACAGCTAGAGAAGCATCTAATAAAGCTTTTATTTGAATTTGAATGGTTCGCTAACAACTGGTTCCTCTTTCATTGCTTGCAGTTGATTTTACTCTCAAAGAACTAAAGAAATTACGTACAAAACAGCGATATACTTTTCGGGACCAGCAATACAACGGTTAGCTCGCCCTTCTTTCCTGGATTTAGCTGTTGAAAGAAATAGATTTACAAATCGCATAATGCAGGAAATATTTAACCATGCCCATATCTTGTTTGTATTTCAGGAAAGTACCCTATAATTACATTTGAAGAATTCATTACCATTGCTCGGGATGCTCCAAGAGTTGTTGGGATATATCCTGAGATTAAAAATCCAGTTTTAATGAACCAGCATGTGAGTCACAATCCTACAAGCTTGACTTCTAATTTTACTGTAATCCTTTAGGATCAATTTGCAGAAAATGATTACCTTTTGGCTTTCATTTCCCCTGAAGGTGAAACCTTAACCTTTGCGTCTATCATTGTTGTATATTTGCAGGTTAAATGGCCTGGTGGTAAGAGATTCGAGGATAAAATTGTGGAGACACTTAAGAAGTATGGGTACGGAGGCTCATATTTGTCCAAGAAGTGGTTGAAAAGGCCATTATTTATTCAGTCATTTGCCCCAACTTCACTTGTGTACATATCAAATTTGACAGACTCGCCGAAAGTCTTGCTAATAGACGATGTTACCATGCCAACGCAAGACACTAACCAGGTCAATGCTCTGCTCATCTTATTGTTTTTCATTTCCTGAAAGTTCTTTTGCTTCAAGTAAAAGTGATTGATCGATCTTTCTTACAAATCTAAGCAGACATACGCAGAGATCACATCAGATAAGTATTTCGAATACATTAAGCAATATGTTGTGGGTATCGGACCATGGAAGGATACCATTGTTCCAGTAAATAACAATTATATGCTAGCCCCCACAGATTTGGTCAAAAGAGCTCACGCACATAATCTACAGGTAGGATTTAAGATGCTTTGGAGACCGAGAGTCAGTAAAACATGCTAATAACTTCTTGACCATGTTCTTTGTGATACAAACTCAGGTGCATCCGTACACGTACAGGAATGAAAACGAGTTCGTACACTTTAACTTTAGCCAAGACCCATATAAGGAGTATGACTACTGGATCAATGAGATTGGAGTTGATGGACTCTTCACCGATTTCACAGGCAGCCTCCATAACTTTCAAGAATGGACATCTCCTTTATCTCAAACCTCCAAGTCTCCGCGACAGCTCTTGGGTCAAATTGCCTCATTGGTCCGCCCATATGCAAACGCTTGAATTACCACATTAAACTCCTATCAGTAAACCTATTGTTTGCGATTAATGGTAAAAACTAAAGTCTCAATAATCATTCTTTGTTTTTAAGAAGCAAAGGCGTCTTGAAGATCAAATCAAATAAAAAGAGATTCAATTTCAACTTTATCAAATTGTAATTGTTTTACTTCACAAGATTGAACAAAAAAGTTAAAAAAAACATTTGTAAATCTTGGAACAGACTTCTAAAATACCAAGAAGAAGGAAACAATTTCTCTATCAAACTGAAAGATGGTATACAAATCAGACACAATCCCCTCAAAAGATTTTTCATTTAGACGCAGAAGGTTGTGCAACAAGGGAAGCAAGATAGCCATTTGGGGTTGCGATTAGAGGCACGGTCCGCGTCTGCTTTAGGAGCTACTGATTTGGGAGCTTCCTCTCTTTTCAATCCTTCATCTCCTTCAGCCTCAGTCGATATCTTCGGTGTCTCTGGCTGCGAAGGCTTCCTCTGCTTCTTTGGAGGCGTGGAACCTTGTAATCCGCCTTTGTCTGCATTCCCCAATCTATGCATTGAAAAAATAAAGAAGTGAGAAAAGAAACCACATTTTTTGTTTGAAGACATGAAGCAGAGATAGATGATCGCAAAAAGTTTTATTTTTTACACTGGAAAAGCGAAAGACTTGACGCTTAAATCTTCCGAGCGACGAGAAAACGAACGATCTAGTTTATTGGTTTTGTTGTTGTTGTTGTCTTTGTTAGCAGCTTCATTAGCCATGATAACCTCTCTTATACTTGCTGCAGCTTTTTGTTCGTCTTCTTTACTTGCGCGGTAAGCTTTGTCTGTTTCAGCTGCTTTCTTGCCTATATCCACTGGAGTTAATTTGGCCTCCGCCACCGCTCCTCCGCCTCCTCCTTGGTTCGCGTTGTAGGGCGGGGATGGTAAAGGAGAAGGCAAAGAAGGAGTCATTGGTGAAGGAGGCTGAGGAAACGTTAGCTCGCCGGATTTGAAGTAATCTCCACCGTTGAAGCTATTGTTACCCATATGGATGCTGAAGAGAGATTCATTGGACACAGTGCTCCATTCAACTGGAGCTGTAGAGGTTGTTCTTGCGAAGACGTGTGAAGGGATTCTGTAAGCAGGTGTACTAGGGGTCGAGGTCGTTGTGGTTGTGTTGTTTGTGGATCTCTCCATGACTTGTGTCGGAGGACATTGCTCTACGTTGTTGTAATTCTGATCAGGTCTTGGTTCGGCTTCTATGGAAGAACAAGAAGATGAAGAAGAAGAAGAAGAAGAGAGTCGTGAGACTGGATCATCTGTTTCTGGTTTAGAGGTTAAGTTTGTCGAGTTTTGGTTCGTAGGGTTTAGAAAGATTTGTTCTTGTGACAATTCCATGGTTCCAAAATGAAAGAAACTGTTTCTTGGGGTTTAACAAACTTCTTGTTAATATTTTCAATCTGCAATGTGACAAATAAAGACAAAGAATTATAAATTTCAGATCACATCAATGGTATCTTTGAAGAGATATTAAATTAACCTGACGTTTGCCAGAGGACGGCGATAAGACGATGAACACAAGCAAGAAGTAATTGTAGAAAATTTCAAAAACAAGTTTGGAAGATAGAGAGACAGAGGCAGACAAATGTTTTTTTTTTCCTGGTTACAGAATCAGAAGATTGAGAGTTTTTTTTTAAAGGACATGCACGCGTCTAGGAGTTTTTTTTCTTACTGAAAATAATAATTGGTGCCCAATTTGCCCAATTTGCATCAACTATTTTTCACCATTGCTAAGTAAAGATAAAAAAGATTGATCATTTTAACCCGGTTTCGGTTTCGACTCAATTCGTTTGGTTTACCATTGGTTTAGTTTACCGGGTCTAAATAAAACAACGAGAAAATTCCCAAAAAATACCCCATCTATTTAATATTTGGACGTTTAATACCTCAACTTTTTTGGTTGGAATAAAAATACCTCATCTATTTATAATTGGTTAAAAAAAACCTCATTTTTAATTTGTTGGTAAATTTGAACTTGTGACTTAACCGCCGTTAACGGACGTTAAAAAATCATTTAACGGTGTTAAATTCCAATCCTACGTATTTCAATCAATATATATAAACTGTTTACAATACATAACGAATATGTTACTGTGGTCTGGTGGTAGTGTGTGTATATTGTATAGCACAACACACGGGTTCGAAACCCAGATCTGATTTTTTTTTTTCTTTTTTTTTTGGGTTCTTTCTCCATCATTCTAAAACCCTAGCCGCCGACCCTGAATCTTCAAGGCGCCTCCACCACCGTCCCTTCAAGATACTCCGTCGCCACAATCTCATTCTTCGAACATAAATTCCCAAACAAATCGTATTTCCCTGTATTGTTTTATCCCAATTTCGAAGGTTTCAGATCTGGAAATTTTGCAGAGAGGAGATGTGGTCGGTGGCTAGGGCAAGGAAATCATCGACGGAGTAATCATTATCGGGAATAGGTAGAAGAGGGGAAAGCGAAGGAGAGACGGATTCGACATTCACGTCATCGGAGGGGAGAAGTCGCGCAGCTACTACCGGAGAAGATGACGAAGAACACAAAAATAAAAAAAGAAAAATAAAAAAAAAGTAGGATATGGGATTCGAACCCGAGTGTTGTAATTTTCAAAACACACACGTTACCACCAGACAACAGTAGCATGTTCGTTTTATTCTGTCAACAGTTTATATATATCGATTTAAATACGTAGGATTAGGATTTAACACCGTTAAATGATTTTTTAACGTCCGTTAACGGCGGTTAAGTCACGGGTTCAAATTTACCAACAAATTAAAAATGAGGTTTTTTTTAACCAATTATAAATAGATGAGGTATTTTTATTCCAACCAAAAAAGTTGAGGTATTAAACGTCCAAATATTAAATAGATGGGGTATTTTTTGGGAATTTTTCCCATAAAACAACAGTATGTGGCAGATCAGCGAGCAAAATCCAAATCAACGGTCAATATTATTATCTTAAATAAATCAACGGACAGGATAAGCGAACTCGTACCTTAAGCCTTTCAGGGTTTTCACTACTGGCGAGAATTGAAAGACGCTTCCAGACAGATCATCTCCGTTAAACCCTAGAGTGTGAGTACAGTTTCATCGATTCTTCTTCCTTTTGTTTTTCTTTCTGTTTAAGTTATACGTTGCTTTTGATTTTATGGAATCGATTTGATTTTATGATGACTTATTGGCTGATTCGAAACTAGATTGTTCTCTGTGTTTGTTGAATTTTTGCTCAATCTTTGTTTACGATTCCCCTCTGCAAGCCTAGGGATTTGATTTGGAGTTTAGATGTGTTTCTTGATTTTCATTTCATGGTTCTGACTAATGAATGACTCGATATATGGGGTTTAGTGAGTTGACCTTGTAAGCTTCGCAAAGTTTTTATAGATTTTCCCTTCGAACTGATAATTTTGCTGGATTAAGAAATGTTGGAAACTGCGTGCAGCATAGATTAGATGTCTGATAATCTCTTGGTCACCATACGTGTAGCAAACACGAGAACAGATCATGAAGTTTTAATTCTTCTTGTATTGTTCATGATTTATTTTATGAAAAGAACACATTTTTCTTGCTTCTGTTGATAATTGAAATTATGGGTCTTAATCCGCTTCATGACTTTCATCTTTTGATTCAACCTTTCTGGAATCATTATCTATATTTTGGTATGTCCTTAATCTGCCTAACCACTAAGTGAACTTCTTTTATTTGCTTCCAGATATACACACATGGCTTTCTTAAGTAAAGTTGGAAGGATATTTAGTCAGACCAGCACCCATGTCACTGGCTCTAACTCAATGCTACAGAGCATCCGTTGCATGTCATCGTCAAAAATCTTTGTTGGAGGTGACTACACCTCTATTTCGGTTGTGTGAGAGAGTACACTCTTCTTTTTTTTCTGTTTTATCTCTGCTTGTTTGTCTCAAAACGGTCTATGCTTTTTTCAGGTATCTCCTACAGCACTGATGAGTTTGGCTTAAGAGAAGCTTTTAGCAAATATGGGGAGGTTGTTGATGGTAGATTTGCAAAACTCTAGCCTTTTTAAGTTTTATTTTTTTTTTTATTATTTTTTTTTTTGAACACCAGCCTTTTTAAGTTTTAACTTCCTTTTTTTTCTGAATAATTTTTTTGGTTTTACTCTTGGAGTTGGAGCTGACTAATTTTTATCAATTGCAGCGAAAATTATAGTGGACCGGGAAACTGGCAGATCGAGGGGCTTTGCTTTCGTAACATTTACTTCAACCGAGGAGGCTAGTAATGCCATGCAATTGGATGGACAGGTAATTCACAAATGTTCCAGCTTCTTTTGATATTGAGATGTCGTGTTGCTTATTCCTATGTTATTTCTTTTTCTTTTCTGACCCTCAATGTGTTCTTCTGGATGTTTGACCTTTTTAAAAATTGGTAGTGCCTTTACGAATTACGATGCATGTTTCTAGAACACTTCAGGTTTTTGTCCTTACAAACCTTGGCAACATAGTTTGAAATACTATTCATCCGTTAAGTGCTCTCTCTTATTGAAGGGCTGAAATGGGGAGCAATATATCATTATGTGTGGATTGTATATCTCGTACAAAATAAAAGCTTTGTATTTAGGCTGCGTCTAGATGATTCAGAAAACGCTGAATTTGTACCTTCTTTGCTTGGTATTGTCAATTGGTCATTATCGGGTTTTTTTTGCTTGCATACAGGACCTTCATGGTCGAAGAATTAGGGTGAATTACGCAACTGAAAGAGGAAGTGGGTTCGGAGGAAGGGGCTTCGGTGGTCCTGGTGGTGGTTACGGAGGCAATGCTGGTGGTTACGGAGGTGGTGCTGGTGGTTACGGAGGTGGTGCTGGTGGTTATGGAGGTGGTGCTGGTGGTGGTTACGGGGGGAACTCTTATGGTGGAAACGCTGGTGGTGGTGGTGGTGGTTATGGAGGTAACTCGCCTTATGGTGGCAATGCCGTTGGTGGTGGTTATGGAAGCAACTTTGGCAGTGGTGGCGCTGGCGGATATGGTGTTGCTGGTGGTGTTGGTGGAAGTGACAACTTTGCCCAAGGCAGTTCCTCAAATGCTGGCTTTGATGACAAGTTTGGCAGCAACCAACCTGGCAATGATACGGATCATCAGCTTGACAGCGGGATTGGTGGTGATGAACAATTTGGTGGCAGTGACAATCAATTTGGTGATGCAGAGAACGGTAAAATAGAGAATGGTCCAGATGGGTTTGATCAGAATGACGATGGTGATGTTGCCAAGAGAGCCTAGTCTCTAAAATGTTGTGCCGCCTACGTTTGCGTTCTGAAACTTTTGTTTTGCAGTTGCAGTCCAAACTAATGGAAGTTTCTTAATTTCTACTTTTGACGTTTGCGTCTGTTTATCACGTAGAAACCTCTTTAGTGGGTCTGGTTTTTCTTTTAATAATGCTTTATGACATTTGAGGCCAATTAATAACTTCTGACAGAGGGGTGTTTATAATATTTAAAGATATTCTATTCGAGACTACTAATTCAATTAACAAGATCTTCAAAATTGAAAGACTGACTCAATCTGCTTGGGCTTCAACGGCTTCACGAAGCTGAATCTCGGCATAGCATAGGAACAAGTCTGCGCCACCATTGGACACAAAGACGAGTGAGACTCGATTGCTTTTTATGCAAATGCTCAGTATACAAGTAGCCACTGATCAGTGTATACATAAGTTGCAGTTGACTTAGCTCGACAATGGAAGCTAAAGAAATCTAATGTAGCATTGAGCCTGCTAGTTCGATCATCTGAATCAATCCAAGTATAAGAGCTATGCAACCAAACTCGAATAAAAATATCAATTTAGATGTTATATATTAGGATCACAGATTGATTTTTGAGAAAGAATATGAAGATTGAGAAGAAGAAGAAGAAGAAGATCAAACCAGAAAGTTTTATACACCGGCAAACTCGCCGGCGATTTCATCTTCGGCTGCTCGTTGGATATTATGTTGTCGATCTCCTGGAGAAGAGTTTAGTTGCTGAAAACTGAAAAGGACTTATGACCTGACGAAATTACGACTTTACCCATAAGATTTTCTGGAAATATAAAAAAACTAATATTTTAATAGTATCTTATTATATAAAGTTGGGTTTTCGAAGTTAGCAACTCAAGAGATCGCAACACGTGTCATATCTATCGGTTAGAGATTTTGACACGTGTCAAAAAAATATTTGTTTTAATATTTTTAAATATATAAAAAGATAATTATGAGAAAAAAATTAAATTTTAAATAAATTTAAAAATCTAAAAGGATAATGTTAAGAAAATTATAACATAAGTAATTTTTAAAATATAAAAAGATAATATTAAGAAAATTTTAAATTTAAATATTTTAAAAAGTGTAAAAATATAATTATATTTCTAATTATAATTTTGAATTACTATTTTAAAAGAAAAAAGGATTACATAAATTATGAAATTTTCATAGAAATTTTAATTGTAATTTTTTTATTATGGTTGTAGATTTTGAGGATGTGCAACAAACTATATGTATTGATGTATGAAAATTTGGGTGATGTTTCAACTGATTGGTCCAGAAGCTATCATCGTATGATAAGATAAATTTTGATGAAACATATTCTTTTAGTATTGGTATATATGTTACAATAATTGGTGTCAAACTATTTTGCTAAAGTATAGTATGTGGATACCTTATGATTTATTTTACTGGATGAATACATAATTTTTTTTCTAATGTATAATATATTTTACTTTTGATGTGATTATTTAGGGTTATTGTACTAATGTTTTTTTTTGGATGCGAGGATTTATAGACGTTTGATATGATTATTGTGTGATAATGGAGGTTTTGATCAAAATGTGATATTTTTGTATAGTTCTACACGTTTTGATAAGTTACTGATTCTTTTGTCAACGTTCAGAGGAGGTTCATGCGCAAAAATTGATTTTACCGGATGAAGATATAAAATTTTGAAACATGATTTATTAAGAAATTTACAAATCTTTTACAGAATATCTTTTTTTATACGGGTTATAAAAATTTTTAGTTATAAACCTGTGACACGGGTTTTAGTTTTTTTGTTTTTTACATGGGTTATAAAATTTTTAATTAAAAATAATTAATAAAAGATAGAAAAATTAAATTACATAATTTTAAAATATTTCACATAATATCTAATTTTGTTTTTTATACGGGTTATAAAATTTTTAATTATTAACCCGCGTATACGCGGGTCCTAATCTAGTTGTTTTAGTAAATCGTTGCGGTTCACAAATTGGTATTGGTCGCCGGTCACGGCGAATTGGCGAGAAGCGCATCACTGCTTTCATTAAAACCTCATAAACCCTAACAAACTATTGCAAGGTTCGAGAAGATTCAGTCCCTTCTCTCTGCAACGGAAATGGCGAAGAAGAGCTCAGATTCGAGCCATGAGCAAGCTCCTCTGAGTTACCGTAGCGTCGAAATCAAAGCCACACATGATCCATTTTTCGGTAAGCGACGAGTCTCTCTTCTTTCTCTCATCGTTCTCTTTGGTTTATTGCGGAAATCGTTGTACAATTTGATTAGCTCATGATTACGCTTAGAACGATTGAGTTTCTCAGCGAAATGTTGAGATTTCGTCAGGTGATTGTGATGAGAACACCTGGATCATGTTTAGTGGCATTGCTTTTTTCACTTTCATCGAAAGAGATAATAGTTGCAAGTCTGGTCAATTAGTCTAACGCGTCCAACGCGTTGATGTAGTTTGGAGAGAGTTCTTATGGGGAGGTATAGCTGGAGCTTTTGGAGAAGGAATGATGCATCCCGTGGATACTCTCAAAACCAGACTTCAGAGTCAGATTATTATGAATGCAACTCAGGTATTATTCTTCACCAAACATCACTTGCAGTGCTTTTGGCTTAAAAATACTCTCTGTTTTATTTAAGGAAAGACAGATTAGACCTGATTTTTAGAATATATCATCTCTGACCTTGTTAAGTTTTTTTATTTCAGAGGCAAAAGAGCATTCCGCAAATGCTCCGGACTGTCTGGGTTGGTGATGGATTAAAAGGTACATCATCCATACTCTTTTCCCTCATCTTCTTCCAGCTTCAAATATTGCTGTATTGTATTCCGTTTTATTTGTAAACTATATTCCTTTTTTCCCTTCTTGAGGCATGCATATGTGTGATTCAATGTCCTACTTATCATCGTTATAAGCAACAGATTGCGGATGCCGTTTTTGTGCTGAGAACTTAGAACAGAAAACTATCTATGCTCCGTATTTTTTGTTGAATGTTATTTTGCTTTTGACTTTATTTTAGGCTTTTATAGGGGCATTGCTCCTGGAGTCACTGGATCTCTTGCCACTGGAGCAACCTACTTTGGTTTTATTGAGTCCACAAAGAAATGGATTGAAGAATCCCATCCCAGCTTAGCGGGGCACTGGGCGCATTTTATAGCAGGAGCTATTGGTATGTTATCTCTCTCGGTCATATGATCATTGAGGTGGTGGTAAAAATAGGAGGGAAACATTTGATCACTCAAGTGGAAATTGATTTAGAATGCCAAGCATGATGCAGAAATGAAACTAAATATTACCTGGCTGAAGAATCAGAGATTATCATTCAATGTTATGTGATGATTCTTATTTATGGACGTGGTGGGTCTTTAAAAGATAAGATCCAGGTTTTCACCAAACCACACAATAGCTAGTTTGCAAGAATTGATGATTGCTTACTCTGCAATTTTTCTTACTCTTTGATGTGACGTCATTGACTTAATCATGAAATATTGTGGTTATATATATTTTTCATACACTTCATGAGGGGATTCCCCAAAAAGATTGAAAATGAAAGTTAACCTAGAGTTATCTGAAGTTAGAAAGCTTCTGATTCCTCTGTTTTCTGCTGCCTCTTTCATTGTTTTAGGTGATACACTTGGTTCCTTTGTATATGTTCCTTGTGAAGTCATAAAGCAGCGGATGCAAATTCAAGGCACTAGTAGCTCCTGGAGCTCTTTTATTTCGAGGAACAGCGTTCCAGTGAAACCAAGAGGTGACATGTATGGTTATTATACTGGTATGTTCCAGGCTGGATGCTCAATATGGAAAGAGCAAGGGCCAAAAGGACTGTATGCTGGGTATGTAATATTTGTTCAGGGTATTATGATGTAAATTGGATACATCATACTAATTGTTGCATACATGTCAAGAGACCCCTGTTATTATTTTCCTTTTTCCGCTGGCAGATATTGGTCTACACTAGCGAGGGATGTGCCTTTTGCTGGTCTTATGGTATGACTATGTAATGTTGCACTTCAGCTAAACTGTTACCTCCATTCATCTTAAGCTCTTTTTCTCCTCATGTTTGGTCTGTTTTTTCCCTCTCAGGTAGTGTTTTATGAAGCATTAAAGGATATAACAGAGCAAGGAAAGAAAAAGTTTCCACAATATGGAGTCAACAGTTCGATAGAGGGTCTCGTATTGGGAGGATTAGCTGGTGGTATGTTAGAATGTGATCCGTCTCAAATAGCTCATCCAACATAGTGTGACCCATGTTTAACTAATGTCTCTCCAGGACTAAGCGCTTATCTCACAACTCCACTGGATGTTGTAAAAACAAGACTGCAGGTGCAAGGATCAACGATCAAGTATGTCTCGTATCTCAACAGATTCATATGATCATCTAAGAAGAATCCAGAGCTTGATAATCACGTTGGGTTTTAGGTACAAGGGATGGCTAGATGCAGTTGGGCAGATATGGAGGAAGGAAGGAGCAGAGGGTTTTTTCCGGGGAAGTGTCCCAAGGGTCATGTGGTACATTCCGGCCTCGGCACTAACCTTCATGGCCGTTGAATTCCTTAGAGATAATTTCAGAGAGAAAGGTAGTAATAATAACAAGGTCATCTCAAATTTGAGCATAGAGAGGAAAACATCTTCTTCTTCAGTACATGAGGTTGGTGAGAATTAAGTGAGATTCTTGTCTCCAAGTATAAAGAGTGAGGAGCATTCACAAACTTGTCTATAAATGGCTTCAATGTTTTGTTTGCTCTTCTAAGATACTGTTAACAACAATCTGATTCCTCTTTAATAAAGTAAGATACTTTATCTTTAATTTTCGTTTTATATTAGAAAGAAAAAATGAAATGAATCATTATTGGACGGACCTATATATACTCCAAGGTCAAAATCGTGGACAGCTCGAACTGGGTATGCGTTTAAAAACCGATAAAGAGAAATAGTCTAAACCCTAAAACCAGGAGATATGGCGACTTCGTCTCGCTCGGAGAAACGATGCCACTACGAGGTTCTCGGTATCAGCAAGGAATCTTCGCCGGACGAGATTCGATCCTCCTATCGGCGTTTAGCTCTGCAGCGTCACCCCGACAAGCTTATGAAAGCCGGTGGATTATCGGAGGCTGAAGCCACCGCCCAGTTCCAAGAGCTCGTTCACGCCTACGAGGTTCTATCCGATCCCAAGGAGCGAGCCTGGTATGATTCTCACCGATCTCAGATTCTATTCGCTGACCATGGCTCAGCCGGTGGCTCGAAATCTGGTGGAATGCCTGGAGGCTCTGTTCCGGATCTATTCGCTTTCTTCTCCCCCACTGTATATTCTGGGTATTCAGATACCGGTAAAGGATTCTACAAGGTGTATTACGATGTGTTTAATAGTGTTTACCTCAACGAGATTAAGTTCGCGAGAACGTTAGGGTTGAGGTTGGATTCTGTGAGGGAAGCTCCAATTATGGGGAACCTAGAGAGTCCTTACGCTCAGGTGACGGCGTTTTATAATTACTGGTTAGGGTTTTGCACTGTGATGGATTTCTGTTGGGTGGATGAGTATGATGTGATGGCTGGACCCAATCGAAAGTCGAGAAGGTTGATGGAGGAGGAGAATAAGAAGGTGAGAAAGAAAGCTAAGAGAGAGTATAATGACACAGTGAGGGGTTTGGCAGAGTTTGTAAAGAAGAGGGACAAGAGAGTGATTGACATGATGGTGAAGAAGAATGCAGAGATAGAGAAGAAGAAGGAGGAAGAGAGGATGAGGAAGAAGAAGATGGAGAAGGAGAAATTGGAACGAGCTATGAACTATGAGGAGCCTGATTGGGCAAAGGCTCAGGAGGGAGAGGAGGAAGGGGAGGAAGGGGCGGGTTTCAATGTATTGGAAGAGGAGGATGATGATGCGATGAGGAAAAATGAGCAGCTCTACTGTATTGTTTGTAGCAAGAAGTTCAAAAGTGAGAAGCAGTGGAAAAACCACGAACAGTCGAAGAAGCACAGAGAGAAAGTGGCGGAATTGAGAGAGTCATTGACTGATTATGAAGATGAAATAGAGGAGGAAGAGATTGATGGGCCATTGGACCCACCTGAAAGTGTAGAGCAGCTGCATGAGAAGCTTCAGAAAGGGTTAAATATCGATGGCGAAGAAAAAGATGTTGAGGAGGAAGTTGCAGGTGAAGCTGATGAAACTGATGAGGAGTATTTTGGGGCAGAGGAAGATATAAAAGGATCTAGTGAAAGTGAGGATGAGGATGTCGATGACGAGATGAGTCTACTCAAGAAAATGGTATCTGGACAGAAGAATAAGCGAAAGAATGTCGTATCAAAGGAAGAAGATGAAGTTGAAGTTGAGATTGAGAGTGACACAGCAGAGTTTAGCCAATATGATAACCAGAAAAGCACAGGTAGGAATAAAGAAGCTAAAGAGGAGAGAAATGCTGGAAAAGACATGCCAGATGGTACTAGCAAAGTACAGACACCTGGAGGTGACGGTAATCCAGACGAAAACATGAATGCTACAGACTCAGCTTCTGGAGCATTTGAGGATTCTCAGAAAGATGAGGCAGATTCAATGGAGTACGATAACAGGAAGAGCACAGGCAGGAGGCGCAGAAGCAAAAAGGGAAAGGATAAGAATAACCATGGAGGATTAACGGAAAAGAGCAGTGCAGCGGCTGATACTCAATATGTAAATCGAGACATGGAGGCGCAGGATTACAAGAAGGCTCCCAGATCAAAAAAATCCACCAGAGGAATGAAAACCAAGGTAAAATCTTTCTCCCATTGTAGCATCACTAAATCATATATTTGGTGTGATAATTCTTGAAATCATATATATAAAAATGCAGGGCACGACCAAGAAAAACAGTAATAATGAATGTGATAGATGCGGAGAGGAGTTTGAGTCGAGGTTGGTTCATTAGATATTTGTTCACTCTGGTCATCTCTGATTCTCCAGCAGTATACTTTGTATAATTCAAATGTTGACCCACCTCTAATCTACCATGGGCAGAACAAAACTACACAAGCATTTGGCTGATAGCGGTCATGCGACAGTGAAATCCCGATGATCCGTTGCTCATTTTAAAGTGCATCTAAGGATTATGCAGAGAAGAACCAAAGATTGGCTGGAGAATTGCATTCTTTGATTTAATTATACATGGACACAATGAACAAAGGGGATAGAGAGCAAATAAGCTACGTTTTGACATTGATGTATTGCAAACGAATTGATGAGCAAACTATGTGTACTGACTGCTTGTATGTTTGAAGCAATGATTTTGCAGAGAAGAAATCTATCAAAGGTTGGCCGGAGAAATGCATTCTTTGTCTTTGATTAAGTATACGTATATAGTATTTATTATAACTATTAACTAAGATTGTGGAATCACGACACCGGTTTCTATTCTCCGTTTCAAATCTGTGTTTAGCATCTCAACACCGGTTAGTATGATCACTCAGATTTTCTCAAGAAATTGACTCCTGGGGAAAAAGATTTCCCATGCATATTAGCAAAGTGGGATACAATGGCACAACTGATCAAAGAGAGTAACTCATGCTTAATTTCCATAGTTTGAATACAACGTGAAGGACAAAAAGCACTCATCAAGTCTCACTAAAAGCACATGATCTTGTCGACAACTTTCAAAAACTCTGCAAAACACCAAAGGCACAATAAACCCTGCAGATAAAAATTATAAGAACACAGGATTTCATATGACTCTAAAGCTGAGAGCACCAGTCCCTAGCATTCTGGAACATCTTCAACCACGGACTCGGCCCAGCTTTCTCAACGTCCCAGCTTGTTGGGTACCACGGAAACTGCCACATCAAGAAACAACGTTCAGGATGAGGCATCATCGCCAAATGTCTACCATCAGGTGAACATATAGCCGCTATTCCCAACGGTGAACCATTGAGGTTAAAAGGGTAAGCTTCAGTCATGTTCCCATCATCGTCACAGTATCTCAATGGTGCCAAATCTGAGTGAAGCATATGGTCCAAGACTCCTTCATCTGGAAAATAAGCCCGTCCTTCTCCATGAGCCGCCCAAACCCCTAAAGTACTTCCCTCCATTCCTTTCAGCATTATCGATGGCGAGTCCTTTATGGTCACGCTTGTGAACCTGCACTCAAACCTTCCTGATTCGTTGTGAACAAACCTCGGCTGCGACGTATCAAGTGACCCACCAACTTGAGGACCTGGAACCCATCCTAACAGAGCCATTAACTGACATCCATTGCAGATTCCAAGACTGAACGTGTCTGGTCTTTTGTAGAACTCCTGAAACTGACTCAACACAGACTCATTGAACCTTATTGAAGCAGCCCATCCTTTGGCTGAGTCAAGAACATCCGCATAACTGAACCCTCCCACAAACACAATACCGCGGAACTGATCAAGAGTGATATCTCCAGCTAGAAGATCAGACACTGTCACGTCCCAAGGTTCAAAACCGGCAGCATAAAATGCAGCCGACATTTCTCTGTCTCCATTGCTGCCTTCCTCTCGGATCACTGCTACTTTTGGCTTAACATCTGAGAGCATATACAATAAACAAACATTTTCATCAGGAAATATACGCTAATATAAATGATTAAAGAAAAAAAAACACCTAATAGAGAGCGATCATACCCTGAGACATATAATTATTGTTGGTCGAGGAAGGAGTGAATGAGAGTTTCCAATTAGGCTCATGCCTAAACTTTAAACCTTCTTTCTCCATCTCTACACAAGATGCCAATCGTTGCAGCTTTTCCAACTGGAAACTGGTGTCTTCCCACATGTCTCTGAGGAATGAAGTTTTCTCACTCAAATGAGTAATCCCATCCACTTTTACCTCTATCAAAGGTGATTCAGTGACATTTCCAATGATCTCAGCAGTAACATCGAAACCACGGAGTTTTTCCATCACAGCGTCTAGGTTTGTCTTACTTATTTCCATCACGAGACCAAGTTCTTCAGAGAACAAAGTCTCAAATAGGCTAATTCCATTCGAAGCCAAGTCGAGATTTATACCTTTGTTTCCAGCAAAAGCCATTTCCAAAGCTGCTACTACTAGTCCACCATCACTGATGTCGTGTCCAGCAGATACCAAGTTTTCTGCAATGAGAGCTTGAATGCCCTCGAAAACGTTTTTCAGATATGGAACATCATCAAGATCAGGACAGTCGTTTCCAATCTGACCAAAAACCTGAGCCAGTGCAGATCCACCTAATCTCCGTTTTCCCTTTGCCAAATCAACATGCAAGAGAATACCATCATCACCTCCTAGCTTTAGATCCGGAGTCACTGTCTTTGTTATGTCTGGACAGGTAACATAGGCACTAATCACAAGATTTCCTGGAGCTTTAACAACCTCACCGTCCGCATGAGCTGCCATTGAAAGACTGTCTTTTCCACCATCAATTGCAATGCCAAGTTCGATCATCGCTTCAGATAGAGCAATAGCAGCGTCATACATCGCTGATCCTTCTCCTTCAAGCTTGGCAGCATACATCCAATTACCACTGGCTTTAACATCAGAAAGTGCAGTGATCTTTGCCCAAACGAGATTTGTCAAAGCCTCTCCAACAGCTAGTCTAGCCATGGCTTTTGGATCAAGCAAGCCTTTGATCGGTTGCTCGCCAATGGCGCATGCACCACCTGTTAGATCTGTGAATGTCTGTGCAATAACTGCAACATCAGCAAGCGTGATCTGCAATGGTCCAACTGTTTGCTGCTGGGCAACAAGACCTGTCACACATCTATCCACTTTGGTTGTCAAGAACCGCTTCGAAGAAACTGATGGTAATCGTAGAACCCTCTTCAAAGAATCCATCAATGTAATCCCAGGAGCAATATCAAGTGGCTCCCGTGCATAAGCAATGCGGTTGAACTCAAACGTCTTCTTAGGCATATCACCAAGAACCTTCTCGAGTTCAAGATCCACAGCAGGTCGAGGTGGAGGTAGCCCTTCTTTACTGCACTTCTCTGCAGCTGTGCTGTCAATTAAAGTACAGCGACCTCCCCCATTAATTGTTCCAATCACAGCCATGGAAAGCCTTTCCCTCTTACAGATCGATTGCAAAATCTCCCGGCTTTCAGCTTTCACCAAAATCGCATCTTGCTCTTGATATTCTGCTCCCCAGATCTCCAACACCGACATAGTATGATCACCCACAACAACCGCTCTTATGTCAATCTCTGCACCCTGTGGATAAATAATCTCTTTGACAACATTGCAGTTTCCACCAGCACCTTGATCATGAATGCTGATAATGGGATTTTTCTCACCCATCTCAATACAAGCACGGACAACACGGTACAACTTCTGGGACATCTCAGCATCTCCACGTTGAACAGCATTAAAATCAAGCTCAGCATCATTCTGACCACTGACCATACTCGAAGCTGCTCCTCCTCCCATGCCAATGCGGTAAGCAGGTCCACCAATCTTAACAACAAGCATCCCAACCTCTGGCTCCCCTTTAGTTATATGAGTATGATCAATCTGTCCAATCCCTGCACTGAACATAATCGGCTTCAACCATTCTCGTCTATCCCCACTTGGCAGTCTCATTCCAAAAGTCCTGGTATATCCCTGAATCATGGGCTCTCCAAATTTGTTCCCATAGTCAGATGCACCATTACTAGCGTCGATGAGTATCTGTAGAGGTGATGCTAGGTTCGATGGGTATTGGAAAGACGAGTCTTCCCATGGGGCATAAGATCCCTCCATGTTAAGGTTACCAACACAGTAACCAGAAGTGGATGCCACCACAAAAGAACCTCTTCCTGTTGCATGTGTATCCCTGATTCGACCTCCAGCACCTGTCTCAGCACCAGGATAAGGAGCCACAGCACAAGGGAAATTATGGGTCTCAGCAGTAAACAATATGTCGAGATCACGTGCACTGACATCAAGTAGGCACACAGAACCAGGAAGCTGAGGTCGTAGCTGGTTCACCAGAAAGCCTCTAATAGCACTAGAGTTATCCTTAAACCCAATGACAGAATTATTTCTATTTGCCTGCAAATTCAACACAGAAGATAAGAGTAAATTATATGAAATAAATTTCAAACTATATGAAATAAAGCCTTTTATTGTTACCTCCCAAGTGCTCTTTACAATCTGCATAAGAGACTTATCCATTCGCTTTCCATCAATAACCATGTTTCCAGCAAAGAACCAGTGTCGACTGTGCTCGCTGTTGGACTGAGCTATATCAAATAGCTCCACATTGGTAGGATCACGCTGGATGTCCTCTCTGAAAAGTCTAGTATAATACTGTAAATCTTGCTCATCAAAGGCTAAACCCATCTCCTGGTTGATTTCTTCCAGTGCCTTCCGACCCTTCTCCATCACAGGCACAAATTTTACTTCCTCTGGAATTACATTTGTCTCAAATGAAACCAGCTTTTGAATGTACACACACTCGGTCATTCTGTCGTGAACCATTGCAGCAAATTCCTTTATTTGATTCTCCAACAGTGGCTCCTTGCTGAACAAAAGGTACCTCCTCGACCTTTCCAAGCGAGTCACCTCGTTTAACCCACATGCTTTACATATCGAAACTGCATTAGTGGACCATGCTGTTGTAAAAGACAATCTGGGACCAACTTCAACAATTACAGCATGGAGTCCTTCTTGCTTCTTCCTCTCAAGAAAACTATCCGTACCTGAAATTTAACTCAATCATCAATAACAGAGAGGCCCCAGAAAGTTTAGTAACGATATAAAAACATAGCATGACATTAACAGCACCTAAGTTCTCTGGCTCATATGTTTCTTGAAGAATCCACTTGAGAACCGAGAGCTTTTCGTCTTTTAACTCCGTCTCAAGCCCAATATTGAAACACTGTTCTGTAGTCAAACTGACAATCTGGTTGCAGATTTTGGTTTGAACCGCCTTGAGGAGTTCCGCATTTGCACTTTCTTGAATCAAAGGCACACGGTAAAAATGGATAACCTCTGCAGCAGGCTTCTCAACCAAGCTCGGCAGCTCATCAGCAGAAACAAAAGAAGCAGTAGAAACAGCTGCTCCAGGCTTATTAGGTTGAGCAGAACACCTCAAGCTTGCACCATTTGTTCGATTGAGAGACAGTTGTAAAGTTCTCATTCTAACAGAACCCCACAATTGACTGGTTGAGCTCCGCTGCAAAAGCATCGCTTGTCTATTGGAACCCTGCAAAAACCACCAACTTGTTAAAACGAAAACATTACGGATGACAAATAATATGAAAGTTTCTATGAAATTAGAGTACTAAGTTACAGCATTCAACTCCCTTCGTTTACATAACAACATCAACAGAACTTCAAATCCCCAATACCCAATATAGTGCTTTTCGAAATCATCGCTATTAATCAATCTATGAAACGTTTATGCAACAGAACGGGAGAAATGAAGTTTAGCAATCAATCGACACAAAACTTGGACCACTGAAAAGAATAAGTTAAGAGAATATTTACGTTGAGGAACAGAGCCGCACGAGTTGCTTGGGAGGTATTCATCGTCCCGAGAGATGACCTGAACAACAAACAAAGTGAAAAAGGGGTTTAGGGTTTTTCTCTGCTACTGTCTTAAACGGGACCGAAGCTCCGACTCCGAGAGTACGGCAGTCGACACACAGTTCTTGTCTGGTCTCCTCTCAACGAATCTTAGGTTTGTTGGTACTGTATTTTTTTCTCTTACAGGAGAACAAAATCCTGATTAAAATTTTAAAGTTGCGCATAGCTAAGCCCAATAATGGTCTAATGGGCCGACATTACAAATCCAGTCCGAAATTCCAGTTACTGTTCAGCTCAGCTCTTTTTTCTTTTTCTTTTTCTTTTTTTTGAGCGATTTTCGATTTGGGACTTTCACATGCTAAAAATATTTCTGTGATTTTTTTTTTTGGTCGGAAAAAATATTTCTGTGATTTAAAGTGTTTGTAAAGAGAACTATAAAGTAGTGATTCTAAAACCCTTCTAAAAATGCTATAATTCTTTTTTATTGAAAAAATCGATGTTGTTATAAAAGAGTATTTGATTTAATGGTTGATATATAAATAAATGACGAAGAGAAAATTATACCCGCAAAAGGATCGGGATACTAAATAAAAGAAAGACGAGAGGAAGAGAGAAATTACTTCTTTCTTAATAATCGAAAGTGAAGTTGTGAATTTACAATCGATCGAACGATCGTATTTATAGAGGTAGAAAAGATAAATTACTATGCTGCATAGTGATGGTGGGCTCCACACAAAATAATATTAAAACATTACGAATGAAAAACATATCGATATGATTGTCAACATTTGCGACGCTTCTATTTGTTTCACTTTCAGTAACAGATGTAAGAATTTAGAGATTTTTTTTTTTTTTGACATCAAAGAATTTAGGATTATAATACACCCCCAACTAGTCTTTAGTGTTAGATGAAGTTTAAAAGAAAAAACAAAAAAATCACAATTACGTTTATATCGATTTCCTGCGACGTTTGTATCTGAATTCAAGGAACAATAAAGCTATCAGACACTCACACAGATATATTCATCTACTTCAACTCAGTGCAAGGGGGAAATAGATTCTAAATTGGGATTAAAAACCAGATCCATGATCAAAGTCTATTTAGAGAATCTCCAAACACTTCAAACAAAGAAAGGAAATGCTTTCGATATCAAATACAAAATAACAAACTAGTGAACAAAACCACGGCGGCTAAATTATAAGTTTAAGCCGTTTTGCAAACTGCTTCATATGTTACTCGGATACATGAAGACTCTCACCCTGTTTCCCTGCAAGAAACCAATCAACAGTGTCTAGTTAAAATCCAAGTAAAAGATTTCACTTCTAAACAAGAAAAAGATGAATGGTTATAGAATCCGTTAAGTACCATGGACTTAGGAGGAAGGTTCGATGTGAATTTGGCACGGACAACACCACTGTTACCATGAGGCCTGGTAACCTTTCCCCAGATGCAGCGGTAGTGGCTACCATTCTTCTTTGTCTTGGCCTTGTAGATGTAAGCCATCCTCTTTCCCTTGTACCAGTTTACCTCCTCTTGGGTGTTGACTCCTTCAATCTGGACAAGTGATGTGTTTGGATACTGGTTCGACTTCGACCTGCACATTGAAGTAAATGTCAGACCAGAGCTAGTTTCAAATTGTTAGGACTCGGTTCAAACACAACATAACAAGGTTGTTTCAGCATAACTCAGTTAACAACTTCATAGTATCGATTGAAAGAAATACAAAGCAGCTCAAAAATAAAATGTCCGTATAGTGTTCTAAGAAAATGTAGACCAAACTAGATAAAGGTCTCAAATGTCGATGCAGAGATTAAAGTTGATCAGAATGGGACGACAAGTTTGGTATCTCGTAAGCGATTATATCAAATTTAGCAAGATAAACTATTGGTTAATTTTAAAAATTTCAATTACTAACCAAGGTTCATTAAATAATATATGTTATTGGAGCCAAAGACTAATAATCAGTGTGAAATGCAAAACCAAAGAGATTAAAGAAACGTTACCTTTTGTATCCGAGGATGGTTCCTCTAACGTAGAGTCTGCAAAATTTGATAAGATTAAAAAATATATCAGATGATTCGCATTATCGATCATTGTACAATCTACAGAGCAAAATGTTCCATTACAAATCGATAAGACAAGTTACTAAACAATGAAGAATCAGTTCAAATCTAGAGAATACAAGAGAAGCAAAACAGTTTAAGAAGAGAGAAATACAGAGCAAACGAGCAAATCTCAAGTGATATAGATAAGCTTGGAAATCTAGGGATAGATCAATCTCGAAGAAGAACATAAGAGAAGCAGAAGAAAGACCTGACACGTTCTCCTTGGCGTCCCTTCACCATTTTCGATTCCGCCGAATAACCAAAGTCTGCTGCTGCTCAAGGGAAAACGAAGACGAAACCCTAATTCATCAATTAGCTTTTATATATTGCTCCCCTTGTTTCCCTTCGTTGCATTTCATTTAATATGGGCTTATGGGCCTTAATCCTCGGTCCAGTAAGTAAGATAACATAAATGGGCTTTTTTTTTAATTCGAAAAACACGATATACTGTGTATTCTACTTCTTGAACAGTTAACTCTCTTTTGCACAAAAAAAAAAAAAAAAAAAAAAAAGAACAGTTAACTCTCTTTTCAAGAATCGTCGCCGTTGGCCACCGTGCCTCTCCGATCATCTTACTGTTCGTGAAATGGCGACTGGTTCATCAAGCAGAAGCTCATTAAAGCCTTCGTCTCGAAAAAGCTTTCCTCTTTACTCGTGTGTGGTCATCATTGTCGGGATAATCGTGGCGTTGACTTATCAGTCGAAGTTGAAACCACCTCCGCCGAAGCTGTGTGGCTCTCCCGGTGGTCCATCGATCACAGCGCCGCGGATAAAGCTGAGAGATGGGAGGAATTTGGCTTACAAAGAGCATGGACTTCCAAGAGAGAAAGCTGTTCGCAAAATCATCTTCATCCATGGAACCGATTGTTGTAGACACGACGCCGTTTTCGCCACTCTCCTCTCTCCGGTACTTATCACACAGTCAAGATTAATATGTATATGCTTGCTTCTAATGTTGATCCGATAGATAATTGTCATACTTTGATCACTGTGTTTTAATTAGTATTATGTCAACTGTAGCAAGTGTATGAGGTAGAGTTAGAAGTAAGAGTGGTCTCACAATTCCTTGTATTATAGAAAGGTTTACTGAGAAATTATGATTTGAGAATGTCTTTTTCGGTTCTTTAAAGGGACCTCTAACATTTTGTCAATTTCATTTTGTAGGATTTAGTAGAGGAACTAGGTGTATATATGGTTTCATTCGACAGACCAGGTTATTGTGAGAGCGACCCGGATCCAAATCGTACACCACAAAGCTTGGTTTCGGACATTGAAGAGCTCGCTGATCAGTTGAGTCTAGGATCCAAATTCTATGTGCTCGGGTATTCAATGGGAGGACAAGCTGCATGGGGATGCCTTAAATACATTCCTCACAGGTTAGCCGGAGTAACGCTAGTTGCTCCCGTGGTTAACTATTGGTGGAACAACTTACCTTTGAATGTTTCGACTGAAGGATATTACCTGCAACAAAAGAGAGATCAATGGGCAGTTCGTGTTGCTCACTATGCTCCTTGGCTTATCTATTGGTGGAACACACAAAATTGGTTCCAGGGTTCGAGTATTGCGAACCGAGATCACGGTCTCTTGTCACAGCCCGATAAAGATATCATTTCGAAGCTTGGTTCTTCGAGGAAACCTCATTGGGCAGAAGTAAGACAGCAAGGAATACATGAGAGTATTAACCGTGACATGATTGTGGGATTTGGGAATTGGGAATTTGATCCTCTAGAACTCGAGAATCCGTTTTTGAACAATGAAGGCTCTGTGCATGTGTGGCAAGGAGATGAGGACATGTTAGTGCCTGTGACGCTGCAGCGTTACCTTGCTCAAAAGCTTCCATGGGTTCACTATCATGAGGTTCCGAGAAGTGGCCACTTCTTCCACTTCACTAAAGGTATGGTTGATGACATTGTAAAGACGCTCTTAACCACGAATGAGTAAGAGCGTCTAGAGTTTGTATTGATCATTTGTAGTTTCCAAAAAGTCTAGAATATCCCCCAAAATAAACACGGTAAATTTGTCTTCTCAAGCTGACCATGTTCTTTACTTTGATCTTTTTAGCAACATGTGTTTTGGTCTCTATGTTTGTCTTTTAATTAAGTGAATGAAGGATTCACCTAATTGATTGTCTACTTTCTTTGCTTAGTTTGCTTATACATGATTAATTTGGTTTTGGTATATCTAAACTTTTTCAAGATCCCTCTTTAAGTGCTGCAGCACATGCTTGTGCTACAAGTACAACCAGCATTCACCAAAATAGTCAAGACAGTTGTAATTTTTTGCCAAATTGTGCCATTTTAATTTGACAGATGTATGTGTCTTTTTTCGGCAACCACACATTTAAAGTGTATAAAATAATCTATCAAACATCTGAATTTAATTCATCACTGAAATTGACGTGGCTGAGAAGGGAAGGCCGAGTTATCACAAGCTTGAGACCCCTTCTTCATATATACGATACATCTTGTTAATTTGATTTCTTGACGGTCACCTAACCTTTCTCACTATCTGATCCTAAAATGGCGATTGGAGCATCAAGCAGAAGCTTACTAAAGCCTTGGTCTCGAAACAGTCTTCTTCTTCCCTCAAGTGTGATCATCATCGTTGGAATAATCTTGGCGTTGACTTATCAGTCAATCTTGAAATCTCCACCACCGAAGCTATGTGGCTCCCCCGGTGGTCCACCGATCACAGCACCGCGGATAAAGCTGCGAGATGGGAGATATTTGGCCTACAAAGAACATGGACTTCCAAGAGACAAACTAACAGCAAAATCGTCTTCATCCATGGGTCCGATAGTTGTAGACACGACGCCGTTTTCGTCACTCTCCTTTCTCCGGTACTCTCTTCATACTTCATACCAATTCCTGGAACTAGTCTTCATATTTATTCTTGATCAATTTCATTGTTTTATAGGGTTTAGTGGAGGACCTAGGCGTGTATATGGTTTCGTTTGATAAACCGGGTTATGGAGAGAGTGATCCGGATCCAAATCGTACACCGAAAAGCTTGGTTTTGGACGTTGAAGAGCTCGCTGATCAATTGAATCTAGGATCGAGATTCTACGTGATCGGGAACTCAATGGGTGGACAGGCGACATGGGGATGCCTTAAGTACATCCCTCACCGGTTAGCCGGAGTGACACTAGTTGCTCCTGTGGTTAACTATTGGTGGAAGAATTTACCTACAAATGTTTCCACTGAAGGTTTTATTAGGTATATAATATCCCACATTGGAAGTTGAGTAGGATCTTGATTAATATATAAAGGATTTGGGCCAATCCACTCATTGCCAATTGGTTTTGAGTTGGAAGCCCATATTCTAATATGGTATCAGAGTCCGATCCGCACACTCTCAACCCAATCCACCATCGGCCCGACCCAATAGTTGGTCCGCCGATCCAACCCCGAACATACCGAGATTAATGGCTAGAGGAACCATTATCTCGAGGGGGCGTATTAGGGATATAATATCCCACATTGGAAGTTGAGTAGGATCTTGATTAATATATAAAGGGTTTGGGCCAATCCACTCATTGCCAATTGGTTTTGAGTTGGAAGCCCATATTCTAATAGGTTTTAACTTGCAACCAAAAAGAGATCAATGGGCGGTTCGTGTTGCACACTATGCTCCTTGGCTTATTTACTGGTGGAACACACAAAGTTGGTTCCCAGGTTCGAGTGTTGCGAACCGAGACCGCGGTATCTTGTCTCAGCCGGATAAAGATATCATTTTGAAGCTTGGATCATCTAGGAAGCCGCATTTGGCAGAAGTAAGGCAGCAAGGAATACATGAGAGTATTAACCGTGATATGATTGTGGGTTTTGATAGTTGGGAATTTGATCCTATAGAACTCGAGAATCCGTTTCCGAACAATGAAGGCTCTGTTCATTTGTGGCAAGGAGATGAGGACATGTTAGTGCCTGTGATGCTGCAACGTTACATTGCACATAAGCTTCCTTGGCTTCACTATCATGAGGTTCCGAGAAGTGGGCACTTCTTCCCCCTCGCTAAAGGTGCGGTTGATGAGATTGTTAGGACTCTCTTAACCACTGATGCAGAGAATTAAACTATGATAAGATCTAAAAAATGCCCAACAGATTGTGTAGAATGGATTAACGTAGATTTGATTATTACGAATAAAAGTAGACTTTTTTACAGTTTCACACCATTATAGTCTACCAAAAGAGTCAAAACCAAAACAGATCATGAGTCTCTTCGGACTCTAAAAGCTCAAGTCACAAGACCTCAAACAAACACACTTAAACGTTGGAGTCCCTAAAGATCAAGCCTTTTAATCCTCGACCATTTCCTCATCATCATCTTCTATTTCCTCGATCCTCATCTTCTTCACCGCCTGAGCTGCATCACTTCTCTTTTCCCCATTAGCAATATGAATCAGCACATCCGACTTCTTCCCTGTTGAAGCATCCACAAGCCCTCCACTTTCTACCCGGTACACAAGATCAGACCCACCAGCGCCAGCATCTATGTAAACGGTAGAGTTTTCATCGATTTCCTCACGCACAACCATCTTTGATAGTTCTGTCACCACCTTCTTCTCCATCCATCTCCTTATAGGCCTAGCACCATACACCTGACCATACAACAGAAAAGAGTCAGCCAACGGACCAAACCAACCTAAGAGATGCACATCATAAACGTTTTGCATCAAGTTAAGAGACTTACCGGGTCATAACTCTCTGCTAATATATAGTCCAGAGCAGCATCGGTGACTGCCAAAGCAATTCCTCTTTCAGCAAGGCGGACAGCAACATCTTTCATTTGAAGTCGGGCTACTTTCCTCAACTGGTCATGTGAAAGGGGATCGAAAACCACAATCTCATCAAGCCGGTTCAAGAGCTCTGGCCTGAAGTGTTTCCTCACCTCCCGCATCACACATTCCCGAGCAACTTCCATTGTTACTTTCCCAGTTAGCCCTGAAAGGAGGTGCTCCGCACCAAGGTTTGATGTCATGATTATCACCGAGTTTCTGAAATCGACTGTCCTCCCTTGCCCATCTGTCAATCTGCCGTCATCCAACACTTGGAGAAGAGTGTTGAAAACAGCAACATGGGCTTTCTCTACTTCATCAAAGAGTATGACGCAATAAGGTCGCCTCCTCACAGCCTCAGTTAGTTGTCCACCTTCCTCGTGACCAACATACCTGAGAAAGTGCAATCATGTAAGTAAAAAAGACAAACTTCATAACCACAAACATCTTGAAAAGTAAAGGATTAGGTAGTTACCCAGGTGGTGCCCCGATGAGGCGAGAGACAGAGTGTTGTTCCATGTATTCTGACATATCAATCCGAACTAAGAGGTTTTCATCATCAAAGAGCTGCTCAGCAAGAGCCTTAGCAAGCTCAGTTTTGCCAACACCAGTAGGTCCAAGGAATAAGAATGATCCAGTTGGCTGTTGTGGCCTGCCAAGTCCTGCCCTTGACCTTAGAATTGCCTCAGCAACTGCATTTACCGCTTGATTCTGTCCCACAACCCTCTGGTGCAACCTATCACCAAGACCAATCAACCTTTCCTTCTCATTTTGGCCGAGTCTCGTCACCGGAATCCCTGTCCAACGGCTCACAACCTCAGCAATGTGTTCTGGCCCAACGTTTTCTGTGAGCATCACATTCTCTTCAGAAGTTCCTTCAAGTTGGGCAATTGCAGATTCCACTTCTTGAATTGCCCCATATCTTAGATCAGCAGCTCTTGCAAGATCATATCGTCGTTCAGCCTCCTGCAAAGAAAACATGAGCTCTTCTCTTTTCTGTTTAAGCCTTCGAATCTCATCAATTCTCTCTTTCTCCTTTCTGTACTTCATCGTGAGAGGCTGAAGCTTGTCTCTCAGGTCATCAAGCTCTTTCCGCACCTACAGAATCATAGTTTGAGAAAACTATATCAAGAACTCGTCCCAAAAGAAGATGCTAACAAGCAACAATTTATAATTATCTTATATTCTGAAGGGGTTATATACTAAAGAAAGAAGAAAGCTTTGTATCATACCTCGACAAGTCGAGCTTTGCTGGCTTTGTCCTTCTCCCTTTCCAAGGCATGAAGTTCAATTTCCAGCTGCATCCTCTTCCTTTCAAGGTTATCAATCTCCTCAGGTTGACTATCAAGCTGGACTCTCACATTCGCACAAGCCTCATCAACCAAATCAATAGCTTTATCCGGTAAATGCCGACCTAGTTAACCACGCAAAGGCAACAAAAGTGTCATGCCAAGAACAAAACTATGCGAAACCAGAATCATCAGCTTAGGTTTAAGAATTTTAACATACCAGTTATGTAACGAGCAGACAGCTGAGCAGCATTGATAAGAGCCCTGTCTTGGATTCGCACACCATGATGTCCCTCATATTTCTCTTTGAGCCCTCTAAGAATACTGATAGTGTCAGGCACACTTGGCTCAGCGACATAGACTTGTTGGAACCTCCTCTCAAAGGCAGCATCTTTCTCAACATATTTCCTATACTCTTCAAGTGTTGTAGCACCAATGCATCGAAGCTGACCTCTAGCTAACATGGGCTTGAAGAGATTCGCTGCATCCATCGACCCTTCAGTTTTGCCAGCACCAAGAACCAAATGAATCTCATCAATAAAGAGAATCACTTTCCCTTCAGCTTCCTCAACTTCTTTCAAAACAGCTTTCAATCTTTCTTCAAACTCTCCTCTGTACTTAGCACCAGCAACTAATGCACCCATGTCCAAAGAAATCAATCTCACATCAGTAAGACTGTTGGGGACATCTCCTTTCACAATCCTTTGTGCTAAACCTTCAACCACAGCTGTTTTACCAACTCCTGGTTCTCCAATAAGCACCGGATTGTTCTTTGTTCTTCTTGAAAGAATCCTCACAACTCTTCTAATCTCCTCGTCCCGACCAATCACAGGATCAAGCTTCCCTGCTTGCTCAACCAAATCTCTTCCATAAGTCTTCAAAGCCTGAAAGTTTGTATCCCCTGAAGCACTCTCCACTTTCTTCCCTTCTTTCCCACGAAGCTTCTCAACCTCAGACTTTATCCTCGCCGTTGCAACACCAACTTCATTCAACAAATCCCGGATTTGAGAATCTTCAAGAAGACCCATAATCAACTGATCAACAGCCAAGTGAGTGTCACCACGTGACTTCTGAGCAGCTTGTGCACGGCGTATAACTTTGATGAGACTTGAACTCGCTGGAATATCATCTGGGGGAGGAGATTGTGAGGGAAGCTTCTTCAAGGCTTGATTGATCACTCTCTCAGCGGATTGAGCTGCGTTCTCGCCACCGGCACTAGAGATTGCTTGAGGGAAGATTCCGGTGGGATCAGAGATCAAAGCACCAGCTAAATGCAGAGGAGTGAATTGAGCATGTCCTGCATTCACAGCTAACTCATGAGCTGTAGCAATTGTCTCGTTTGTCTTGTGTGTGAATTTCTCCGGATTCATCTTTGATTATTAGCCTTCTGTAATCCCTGAAGAACAAACAAACGAACCCTAATCTCAGCATCTTGAATCATGAAGACATGATTAATGTGAAGTGTAAACAAGAAACCCAAAAAAATTAAGAATGAAAGAAAAAAATGTTTTAGCACATTTACCTTAACGATATGAGAACTGGGTTTTGTTTGGCGGAGTTTCTTCAATGAATCAGACGACTTCTTCTTCTTCTTCTTCTGCCTTCTCAGTAAAAAGTCTTCTCTTTTTTGCGGAGAATAAAACAGATTCTTGCGATGATTAATGTCAATTGAATATTTTCGGATGTTTGGAAACTTTGTGAATGTTGTGAGAGAGCAAAGAGGCACGAGAGCTTTTGTATAGGGAAGGAGATTCATCTGGAAAGATAGAGAATTCTCGTCGCCTTCTTTCTTTGGAACTAGAACTTACTAGACATTTCTGGAGAAGACAGAAGCAATTAGTGTCAATCCCACGTTTTTGTGATACGACAGGTAGATGCCACGTGGAAAGTTCTCTCATTTTTTGCCACTGTGGAATTTTCTTTTTATGGGCCAACAGGCCCTGGCCCACTGGCCTTTTTAACCTCATTTAGAGAAAACGGGTATCGAAGCCCTGAGAAATAATTTCTCTTCTTTTGGCGCATTATTTAAATATAGCAGAATGCTAAAAAGAAAAATTATAAATCTAATAGATGGAAATTGAAGCTGGCTCTAATTGATGACAACCCATAGATTTACGTCTAATATCAAAAACACTTACTTACACAAAAGGGAAGTGAGCACAATGGCACCCTTTTTATAAAGAGTTGGCACTCTGGCACCCTTTTTAAAGAGAGGGACCTTTTTTAAGATGTTTGGTGGATTGTGGACAAAAAAGCCCTCCAACATACTCGTTAGATGAGAAGCGAATAAGTTACCCCTAAATACATTGTTAGAAACAAACCACAGCCACTTCAAAACCTTTTACATTTATCGCTTCACTTGACCTTTACAAAGAAGTCAAGTCTCTTTCTCTCTCTTAAAACAACAAAAATGGCGAGCATTAGCAACGAGCCAGAGCGCGAGCACAAAGACGAGGAAGAGTCTGGAGCCAACGAATATGAAGACCCCGGTGCTCAGGTTGCTCCGATCGTCAGGCTCGAAGAAGTCGCCGTAACCACCGGTGAAGAAGACGAAGATACAATCCTCGATCTGTATGTTATATCTCTATTTGCTGTGTATCATATCGTTTGATCTAAATTGTACTGGATCTGATTTCCGTAGTAGTTCCTCAAATTCTAGGGTTTAAGATTCGATACGATAGCAGAGCTTGATTGTTGATTGGGATTTTGTGTTTGCGAATCTGTAGGAAATCGACGCCATTCTCGATGAAGTTTTTTCAAACCTACGCTGAATTCATCGATCCAAACAAGGGTTTGACCTACGGTGTTGGAGATGTCGACAGAGATTTCGACGCATTAGGGCTTGAGCTTAACGCCGATGAGACCATTAAAGGCTCTGAGGCGGCTTCGTCTTCTTCCATTACTGATGACAGAGCTGTTGAGCAAGATTTGGAGATGACAGAGAATAGAGAGAAGACTAAGAAGCTGAAATTTTGGGTTAGCTTGGAGTCATGAACTGAGAGAAATGAGTAGATAGATGGGTAACGAGAAGATGGGTAACGAGAAAGAAATGCAACGAGGGTCCTTTGTGAAGAAAGGGTAAAAGAGACAAATGGCCAGCAAAAAGGGTGCCATATCAAAAAAGGGTGTCATAGTGCAATTGGACTTCCAAAAAGGGTGTCTAGGTGCAATATTCCCTACACAAAATAGAAGAAAATATATTTGGACCTTCTGAAAATAGATGTACAAAAAAGGAGCCTTGTATAAATTAAAGGAGTCAAATGAAAATATTTCGAAACTTTTAATAATGCTATAAGTTATTTAACAAATAGTCCTTCTTTTCCTTTGCCATTTTCATTTTCACAAGATCTTGTCTTGATCCTATCCTCTGTTCTTCCTCGATCTGCGCAGCGTCCTATCATCTCTCTCAAACTCCATAACCATAATCATCTCTCAACTAATCCCTCTTCTTCATTTTCGTCTCAGAACAAATCGTGCTTTCGCATCCATCGTGGTGATATTCCTCCAAAACGTAAGCTTTCTTCCTTTTTGCAAGGCTTGTGTTATGTCAATCTCAAAGTGAAATCGTCCTGCGAAGCAAGTATTAAGACTGATAAACCTAATCCTTCCCATTACATAGATTAGTCATGATATAATCGTATAGTTTGAGATTGGAATTCAGAATTAAAAAACGGAAGCCTATGGAATTGTTGCATTGAGTTGATCTTATAAAACCTCTAATTTTTGGTGACTCTTAGAACATCCCCTGGATTGAAAGACACAGTTTTGCTTCAACTATTCATTAAAAGTATTTGTTTTTATCTTGTACAGAGGAATTTATCAAATGACGATGGGTGCTACTGAAAAGAATGTTGAGAATAAAGAATATCGTTTGCCTCGAGAAGTGAAGGAAGCTCTCCAAGCAATAGCATCAGAGTGGGAAGATGTGATTGATTCCAAGGCTCTGCAGGTTATTCCTTTGAAAGGTGCAATGACCAATGAGGTCTTTCAGATCAAATGGCCAACTAGGGAAAGTGGTCCTTCCCGTAAGGTTTTGGTTAGGATTTATGGTGAAGGTGTTGAGATTTTCTTTGATCGAGAGGATGAGATCAGGACATTTGAGTTCATTTCAAAGCATGGTCATGGACCTTTGTTGTTAGGACGGTTTGGCAATGGTCGTATCGAAGAGTTCCTCCATGCACGGGTAATTATTTATATTTTATCTCATCTTGTTAGTGGTCCGATCATGTTCTTAAGTTATTGAATATCGTTGCTCTTCCCTGGTCTTTTTTTATTCTTAGGTAGTTCATATGGATCCTTTTGTGTGAATATATAACTTTATTGTTAACTATGAACTTTCAGACCCTGTCTGCTGCTGACTTGCGTGATCCTGCAATATCTAGTCGGATAGCAACTAGGATGAAGGAGTTTCACGGTCTTGAAATGCCTGGTGTGAAGAAGGCTTTGCTTTGGGACAGATTACGGTACATTTCATTGTTTTCTGCTAGATTCTACTATGCTTTTCCTTAGAAATCATTGAATTTTTGGTCTTTCTGAATCATTAATTTCCGTTTCTGTAACTTCAGAAATTGGCTCAGTGCATGCAATAGACTGGCTTCGCCAGAAGAAGCTAAGTCCTTTCGTCTCGATGTTATGGAGATGGAAATTAATTTGCTTGAGAAATCTCTCTTTAACAATGATGAAAATATTGGATTTTGCCACAATGATTTACAGTACGGAAACATAATGATGGATGAAGAGACCAAAGCAATAACCATCATTGTAAGGTTTCATAAATTTGTTTAATAAGCTCTCTTTTTGTATGGCATCACTAAAACAAAGATCCTAACTCGTATGTTACAAATAATAGGATTACGAATATTCATGCTACAATCCTGTGGCTTATGACATTGCCAATCACTTCTGCGAGATGGCTGCTGATTACCACACTGAAACACCTCACATCATGGATTATAGTAAATACCCTGGTAAGTGTCTATTTCAAGTCATCTTTCTTTATCTTTGAAATGATACAAGTTAAATTAGATATATTAACATATTAAACAGGTGTGGAGGAGCGCCAACGATTTCTGAAAGCATATATGAGTTTTTCAGGTAATTACTTTATCACACTTTCTCGCTTTGAGCTCCAGCAATGAATCACTGTACGCTCTAAATTCTCTACTGTTTCCGTTCTTGTGAGTCCAGGTGAAGAGCCCAGCGATACTATGGTCGAAAGACTCCTAGAAGACGTTGAGAAATATACGCTTGCTAGTCATCTGACTTGGGGTTTATGGGGAATTATATCGGTATTGTCTACAATAATCTTCCTATCATGCATATACTTTGTGAATCCATTTGTATATGTTTGCTGTGAATTTGAATTTGATTCTGTAAAATTTTGTAGGAACATGTGAATGAAATCGACTTCGACTACATGGAGTACGCAAGACAAAGGTTCGCGCAGTATTGGTTAACAAAGCCGAGTCTCCTTGAGGCTTCCGAACACAAGTAAATTTCGATGGACCCAACCCAAGAAGAGTTTTTCTATGGTGGTAAAGAGGTATATATACACACACAAAAGGTGCTGAATACAACTATATTTTACCATTTTAAGCAAAAGAAAATGTAACGTTTTCTGTTTTAATTTTCTCTACAAGGCAATATGTAAGGGTGAGTAGTTTATAAATCTACAGTTGAATTTGCTTCAGATGAAATGTAGTTCTCATAAATTAAATCAAATGTAATTGAATTTTCCCTTTGGTTAATGTGTCAGATTTCGAAAATGAAGGCACACTTAACTTAATCCTCTTGGGATCATCTTAGTACTTCTCATATTGTAGGTGCATGTTAATCAGGAAAAGGCGTTCTTCAAGTATGTGTTTCTTTGGTATGTAATGTTTATTCACAAGAAACAGTAGTAGATAATATTTTCCAAGTTGGTTCACTTCTCAGTAACTACAGATCACCATCATGAAAAAAGAAGGTGGTCCTAACTTTGTAGTATACAATTGTATATCTTACAATATAAATCTCTGTTATACAACTGGAGTCGAAAGAGAGCATAAAGCTGTTAATATATATGCCTACTGCTTATGATAATTCTAGGAATTGAGCTCTATACATTATTGCCTCTAAATCAAATATGTGTATAGGCTCTCAAAAAGTGTACCTTATTAATTAAAAATAAATGGGAAAAACAAAACTAATCAACAACAAAAGAATGCTTTCTGGCCGTATTTCCGTCTTGCTTGGTAAGCACAGGTCTTGAAGGGTCTTGAAGATCCAAACATAGTTCTTGGATCTCTTTTCTCCATTTCCTTGTGAGGTTTG
The DNA here is from genome assembly GCA_011420285.2 of Erysimum cheiranthoides. NCBI lineage: Eukaryota > Viridiplantae > Streptophyta > Magnoliopsida > Brassicales > Brassicaceae > Erysimum > Erysimum cheiranthoides. The sequence continues at coordinate 3,109,370 of CM022179.2, read as the reverse complement.
TGCATTAATGTTCAAAGTCACTTCCCCTGTTTCTTATCTGCGAGTTCAAAAGACCAACACACTTATTCATGTTTCAGATTTTCTTACTCAATACCTTAAAAACAAAAACATGGAGGGCTAAATCCAAAACCACTGGACAAGTTACAATTCAATTGAGAAAGATCAAAATCTATTTTGTTCTCCGAATCTCGAGAAAGAGAATTCGTCTATGCTCAACCAGTTTGCCTATTTGGGCGAATAAAAACCGCAAAAGTCCAAATTGTAAAAGAGAAGAACCAAGACACAAAAGGATATAGTCAGCTAAAGCTGTTTTAAGTTACCTTTCTGGAACCACGGTTTTCGAATTAGCTTGCGGATGTTGCGTTCATGACGTTCCAATAGTTCATCAACTCCATAAGATTGAGATAACAAAGGGCCTGAGAATTCAATCTTGTCCCCATCACCCTGTCATGTCAAGGCTTAAGTTATCAGCATCATTGAGCATGCTTGTCACTCAACCAAAAAAGGAGACAAACTAAATCATGCCTACTTTTTTTCTCTCTCCTCTGAACTTTAGGTGAAAGCGTGGTGAGAGAGAGAGAAAACAAAAAAACTTAAGCAGCTGAGGAAACATGATCTGACTACCAACGGTAATCTCGTGCTCTCTGTCTACTTTTCGAGCTGTATATCTCATTTTACACCGTATCCAACTTTGTATATATATTAGTACCTGTAATCTTCGAGATCACTTAGATATATAACTATAAACTAATACAGCACTAGTGCAATCATATCTTTAGAATTACTTTCATTTTATTTCTAATACACCGAGTCGATTCTGACACTGACATTACAACATAAATAAAAAATGAAGCCAAGTTCTAAGTTTCACTTGAAAGAACGACTGGCACAAAGCATACTTGGTTTCTACTTTGTCTATCAACTGACCTAAAGTGCCATGGAAGCAATGCATATAACAAGCTTCTATATGGAATCTGGATATCAAATAAACTAGAAGGATGCTTTTAGAGCTTCTATAATCTACGGACGTACCAAATTATTACCCTGCTTTCTTGCCATTTCATCTCTCTGATAGAGCCCCAATGACAGTTCCTGCGAGTGATACTCGTCAGACGCACCAAAAGAATCTGGACGTTCAAGTTGTCTCCACTGCTTCAGCATAGAACGCTTCACCATCTCATATGACTCCTGGCCTCGAGAATCCGTCTTGTCCACACGCTGGTCCTCATTTTCATTCTTATCTATCTTGGATTCAACATCACTTTTCCCATTGAAGGCGGGGGAATGTCCCGACAAGTTAGGAATGTGACCTCTTGAGAAAGATCGATTATGTACCCTAACACATACATCATCTTTTTCTCGTTTCGCCCAACCAAAACTGTTTGATTTAGAGACTTGTAACGGCCCTGAGAATGGTACATCTCCTTGTGATGCATTCTTCACATGGGAAGCTTCGTCTTTCTTGTGATTTAATGGCTTTTGCAGTTTCCCACATAACCTCGCCTCACTTTCAATCGAACTATGAACTACATGACCAATTCGTTTCTGAAGAGTTTCAGTTTGGTGCCGCGCATCCTGCAAACAGAAAAAGAAGGCACATTTCAGTTTCTCGTACGAGGAATTATACTATGAAGATGCAGATGACATGTAGACAAGTGAGTAAGTAGGAAGTACCTCAACTGGTGCCAATTTATTGAATGAAAGGGCCTTCCGTGATGGCTTCCTCGCATCTATACCACGTCTCCCATTCCCGCTAATTTTTTTCCTGAAAATCAGACATGACATGTGAGAATGTTACAGATGCTTCCAAGACCTGACATGTAAGGCCAACCAAAATGGTGGCCTAGATATTTTCCCAGAGCTGTGGAACAGTAGATTGTGTGTTTTCAGCTTTATTTTATTCTGCTTAAAGAGATGATATGGTCATGACTTGAAATTTTCTCTAGCAGGTAATGAAAAAATTTCTGACCTTGATGCTTCGTCCCGATGCTTTGTATCTATCTCCTTGCTAGGCGAGTATATTGGCAAACTTGAGGGATCACAAGCAAAAGGCTTTGTAGTAAAATACTGAAAAAACAAAAGGCAATGTTCTAGATGAGCAAAATAAAGTAATATGGTTTGTTTCCATGGATATCAAATTTCTAGGTCTTTCAACTTGATACATTAATCCAAGGATAAAAAGGTTACCTGAGAAACAAGGGCACTAGAGGCAGTACCCCGTTTATGGGGGTCTATAGAAAGAAGAGTTTCTATCAGATTGATTTCAGTCTCAGACAAATCTTTCAAGGTTTCCCGGAGACAACTATCATAATTTTGCTGTGGCTTGAAAAGCATTGCATGGGGAAGTTTCGACTTTTTCCAGTACTCTGCTGGTGGAGATCCACACAGTTTGAATATCTTGTGCAGCTGTTCAACCTGCTCCATACAGTTCAAGTAATAGCACTGAGTTAAATATTTCACCAAGTGAAACAAAACATATCCATGACAAAAGGTCCACTATCATAAACGATAGGAAACAGTGTTAAAGCTGTTTACCTCAGTTCTTCCACGGAGAATAGGTTTTCCAAGAAGCAGCTCAGCGAAAACACAACCAACACTCCACAAATCAACAGATGCTCCATAGTCCGTTGCCCCGAGCAGAAGTTCAGGTGGACGATACCACAGAGTCACAACTCGACTGGTAAGAGGTTTCTTCTTGTGCCCAGAAGAATTACTGAAGTTTGCTAACCCAAAATCAGCCACCTTTAGTATTCCTTCATTACTCAACAAAAGATTTGAACCCTTTATGTCCCGGTGCATCACGCCTCGTGAATGACAATGATCAAGCCCAGACAAGAATTGCTTCATGTAACACTTAATCTGCAGGGGCAAAAACCAATGATCATCATACAACCAAATACAAAAGAAAACAGCCCAACATTATGGACGAATAATTCTTCCTCTATAAATTTAGACGAACCTGTGGCGTCGTGAATTTGATGTCAGGGGAAGAAAGAAGACCAGTAAGATCATGCTCCATATACTCGAAGACGAGTTGTATGTTGCAAGATAGTTTAGAAGTGATCAAACCTTGCAGCTTGATAATGTTGGGATGATTAAGTCTTCTAAGTATCAAAATCTCTCTTGCCATAAACTTAACACTCTCTGGCTCAAAATTATCGAACCTCACTTTCTTCAATGCCACAATCCTCCCGGTTTCAGTCTCCACCGCACGAAACACGCTACTATAAGTACCTTGTCCAATCTACATAAACCAAATCAATATTAATTTCACAGATTCTTCTTCCATTGAACCAAAAAACAAACAACATTCGCATAATACACATAGAATAGTCAAATTTCGAACCTTCTCGAGCTTTTCGAAAGCATCGGATCGAAGCGGGACCCAACCATGGATAGCTTCACCAGCGACGTTGCTCAACCACGCAGGCCAACCAGCAGCAACCTGCTCAGCTTCAAGGTATCTGCTCAGATTACCGAGTCGAAAACTCAGCGAGTCGCTAGCACGTCCCGACTCGCTCAAGTCGCTCCCCAACTCACTACCGCTCTTCTGGCTCCTTCTCTTCCCGCTCCTACTCCTCCACGACACGAGCTTCTTCAGCGTCGCGCGAGGCGGATCCTCCACCACTACTCGACCCGATCCGGAACACTCATTTTCATTGTCTCTGAAGACGCCTGAGTGATCGATCGCAGGCGTCACAGAGACCGTCTGCTTTGTGTTAACGCAACCCATTCTACAGAATTCCGATTAGTTCGTAACTTCACAACAACCACAAGTGTCAACCAGCTTAATCTATTATTCCTCCGTATTTTCCGGCGCCGTCAAGATAAGATCCGTGGCCGTAGTTCGGATCCTGATTGGATTGAAGTGAATCTCTCCTGAAAGTAGTGAAACTTCTGAGGCTTCGTATATTTTTATAATGAAGATAGAGAGAATTTTTGGAGAATGTTTTTAGGCTCTTCACTTTTTTTGATTATTTTTCTTTGCCGTATTACGGAAGACGACGATACATTTTTAAAAAAGATTAATAAAGAAATAAAATTCAAAACTCAAAAGAAACATGCATTTATTAGTCTGGTCCAAAAATCGAATCTACACCTTCCAATTTTTGAAACCCATTTTAGAATGTAGTTAATGACAGCTTTTTTGTTGAAGTAAAGAATAGACTATACAAATGTGGTACAACAGACTTGAAAAACAATTGGTATTGAGGGAAAGCGTGTTGACAGAATAAGAAAAAGAAAATTCAACCAAATTATAAGGAAATCTGAATTGGCTGTATGCATGTATTCATTTTTGGTCTCTTACCTTAGTATACGCAAATGACTTGGAATGATTTATCCATAAGCACTAAGCCACTAACTAAGTAGCATAGACTAATGAGATTTTAAAGCTAAAATTATGATTAAATTCCATAAGATAAGTCAAAACCAGATTCATTACAGACATATAATAATTGCAAAGAGAAACTCACTTGTGTGTCTATAATAATGCTTTGCCAGCTCTTAGACTATGATGACTGCTACTATTTATCATAATATTTCTTTTTTCTCAACATTCAAGCACTAAATTTTTTATATTTTAAATATGTTTTAAGGTCATTTCCACAGGAGAGTAATTTTACTACAAACCATTGGCACAGTTAGTGAGTTAGGCTATGACTAACTTTTATTTTGTGTGAATTACTAGTAATTTTCTATCAATCAGTAATTTGCTCTGTTCTTGTAATTTTTATCCGTTTCTTATGAATAATATACAGTCGAGAGAAGAAAAAAAATCAAACGAAACCAAAGAGAAAAAAAAATAACTACCATATGCAAAAAGAAAAAAAAATACAAAAGACAAAAGAACTAGTAGTCACTATAGTTAAAACAGAAGCACTATCATTAAAAAAAAAAAAACCAAAACATCAAAACCCAAATCATTATTATCTTCTGTGGAATAGATTTTTAGTTGAATTGTTGGTGAGCCTAAAATTCATCATGACACAATGTTTCTAATGATGATCTGATTCATAAGAAAATTAATTGGTACAAGAAATCCCAAGAAAAAAACTTGGAAGTTAACAGTGGATGTGTTAACAATAGGACAAAGTCTGGTACGGTTCAACTACACCATTTAAAGTTCAGGACCAAACCTCTGAAAGACCAAAACAAAGTAGGGACAACTTAAGAAACAAGAACACAACTTTGTCAGGCAAAGGTTGAAATTAAGCCTTCTTCTTTTTGGATTTGAGCATGACCATGCCGACGAATACGGAAAGGAGAGAGAGTAGAGTTACGCCTGCGAATACAGGTACGAGAATGGCATAGTCTTGGGGCAAGAAGTACTTGTGGATGAAGTGATCACTATCTACAAATGGCTGTGCAAACAAAAATTATAACACAGACAGTGAGGTTTTTCATAGAAATATATCCAAAACATTAAATGACACAATGGTACATCAAATTGACATTGTCCTTTTAAGGAACTTGGTAGAGATGAATTATGGTGTTGCCTCTTACCAGGATGATGACCCAGAAAGTATAGTATGTGAATATGGATAAGCTGATTGAAGATAGTAGAAGCCCGACTGCTCGATCCGCTAATTCCATTTTGCCACGTTCAAAACCTGCAGCACGGCGAATTAACCGTGAGAAAAAAAAAAAATCAGAAGGATTCAAGAAGCTAAGCATCGGATGACACAGTCAAAAGTGAAGGAGTTATATTGTGAAAGCCACCAAAACCATTTCACCTAGAATTTGCCCACAGGACCTGCTAATGCCATGGTTTTAGATTCTGAGGGTTTGCAAACTGTGCTACTGCACAAGGCCTCTCAAACTTAAAACGTTGAAGAACTATAACCACCGGACCTTAGATTTGCTAGATCATCAGATACACAGAGCTCAACTAACTGTCTAAAATCAATCAGTATTGACCTAGGAAGATATCAACCACTTGCAGGACTCTTGTAGTGGAGAGAAAGTAATCATCTCCAGGATCCAAAATCAACGGCTTCAAGTGATATTTGACCTATATAGAGATCTTTGAGGTGTTGCTTACACAGCCCTATTCTCCTTCCATTTAAGCTAGAAGGGATACAAACAGAAAATCCTGTTTTCCAACCAGGAAACTTCTGCCTTTCCATTGCATGTAGAGTATAAACAGCAGGTGCAGCCATCGAGCAACCAGTTACGAAGCAATTGCAAGGCCTTGATTCACTTACTATTCGAGCTAAAGAGAATAAACACAATCCACTGTTGGAAATGCCGTATGTTAGATATTCATCCCTGTCAAAAGCAGGAGAATCTAGTTTCTCAAGTTGTATTTCCTCTTCTATATCTTCAGTAGAGGGAATAGTGCTCAATTCTAAATCAAGGCGTTTCTCTATTGCATCTTCATGTATTCGATATTTTGCTGCCAAAGTACGGATGCATGACTTTCTCACCTGATTGTCGATAAGAACCTTTATCTCATCAAAATTACTACAGCCTCCATACCATTTCACCCATCGCCGAACAAGTCCTGAAAACCAATCAATTATTTGGGCAGTATCTTGCAAAATCAGCATAGAATTTGAACGAGCATAACCCTTGGCTGTTATTAATCCATAGCGATAAAGACGCTTTCCTATAGCATTAGTAGGAGCAACAACATCACCAAAGAAACCAGGTCTATCATGAGAGCGTGGACATGGCAAAAGCGCTTCCACGTTAGCCGTTTCTGAAGAAACATATGCTGCAGCAGAGTTTTGGAACTTGTAATATGCGTCTCTTAGTTCTTGAGGAACAGTAGATTCTACAACATGCTTGGACAAGATAAACTCCTCGCTTCTATCTGCACAGGTTCTTAGCACGTCCTCCATCCATATTCTAAGCAAGACCTTATACCAATGATCTGTTTCCATGCCTGCCTTTCTGTGGCAAGATATTTGACTCAAGGTAGAGTTAGCATCCGCCAGGCCTTTGATTTCTGACTCTTTGACCTTCTTCAGTCCATGTCCTAACCATTTCTTTCCAATTCTAACTGTACCCAAAGTCCAGGCTTCTTCTTTCTGCAATGCAAAGAGCCTAACCTTCTCCTTTAACTTGTGGACAGCTTTGACAGCGGGACTCTCCCTAACATTTTTCCTAACCAAGGTACCCAAAACACGAAGCCCACTGGTCGCTTCACATGGTGACGGGTCTATATCATCTATGATGTCTAAATGCAGTGAGTTCTGTAAGAAACTTATAGCTTCAGATCTGATATCAACCGCAGCTTTCTTGGGACCAGACACAGAGAAAAATATCTCATCCATAAATCTGCAACAATAAACTCTGAGAGCAATGTTCTGCTCCGGTTTTCTTTTCAAATCTTGTTCTCCAGCCTGCCTCCTAAACCAGGAGCGAAGTTTTGAGCCTGGGCTATCATCATCAGTTTTTGAATCAAGATCGAGGGCTTCATGCCTCATTGAGATTCTATAAAATTCATGATCAAACTGATCAAGATATATGTTCATCAAGACACGGGACAACACCCCTTCTTGTGGAAGACCATGGCCCTTGGGAAATCCTCCAAACTCAAGATTGAGCACCCGGGCTTCAAACATAGAACGGAGTAAGATGCTTAAACTACTGTCTTCTATTTTTTCCTCCATTACAGAGAGTAAGTTCTCGAAAACAGGAACATCAAGCTTTTTGTTCAGGTTTAAAGTGAAACACCAATCAGAATGAGAAATATTGTTGCTGATGTACTTCAATGCAGAGGCACGCCCTCTTCCGCTTCGGCAACTATGTGAAATCTTAGAAAAATGAGGACTGAAAATGACTTCCAGGACTATTCTAATAGCCTCTTGGACAACTTTAAGAGCTACACTAGGCAAGACAAGGACCTCTTTTGTTTTATCTCTAGCCACAAGCGAAAACGTGTTGGAAGCGACATCAAACACCCCACTAGAGAGCTCTTCTGCGATAGAATCAAACGCAACACTTCCATTTCTTTCTGTTATAGAAACATTGGAGTTAAGCCTAATACAGTCATAAGCGTCCCGAAGAGTTTCAGGCCTTGCAATCACCTTCTTCAACAGGTCACTATACTTCCCCTCTATGTACTGCTCCTTGACTCTCTTCTTTAAACGGAGTTCTAGAGATCTCTTTAATTCCATACGACTTCTGGGTTTGCTATCATCAACATGAGAAGATTCCTCTACAAGAGATGCTAATTCCCCAGCTAGTGAAAACATTCCATTTTGCTTACTGCCCATGTCTGCATTATCTGTTGCAAGCAGAGCCGATTTGGGAAGTGTGGAAACTGAGCGACTCCACAAGCGTCGTGAAATTAGGGTTTCTATGTCACTTGGATCAACTCGGCGCAACAAATACATAACTAGGTTCTGTTTCCTAAGCATCTTATAAATTCCGATTTCCGATTCTAAACCTATGCGAATATATCCCGACTTAGCCAGTTAAAGATTCTACAATAGAACGGGAACGATCAGGTTTTTATCAATCTCTTAGCTTAATTCGACATACTTTGGAAATCGACACAGAAATGGAAGAGAACTTACGTTTAGAAACGAAAGCAGATGAAGGACGCGAAAGCACGATTGGTCGTCTAAGAGAGAAATCGAAGAAGCTTGCTTGCACAGCGAGTTATTCGAGATTGAGAGAAGCCGAGGAAGGAACTCGTGGGAAGACGAAGGAAAGAAGGACTATTTCTCAAATAACACATAATATTGTCTATTTCTCGAAATTACATTCAGACTTCTTTTATTGCAAAATGATTCTCTTGTAAACATGTATTTTCAGAAAGGCCATATGCAATTTTTTTTATTTTTTTCCTTTTTTTGTGTTGATGATATCAGACGTCGACGTACCTCGATGATCACTATGTTGTTCATAGATGATTTGCCATAAATTAGACACTTTCTCTTTGTCAAATTTTATTTATAAGTGACTTAGAAAATGAAAAAAACACTTGACATCTAAATTCTCTCTTGACACCATGTTTTCGATGAAAAGGAGAAAAACTCCTTCAACATGATCTCTCCATCCACTAAGTTTAATTTCAATATTTTTACATGAAAATAATAAGTAGTTGATTTGTACAATATTTCTCAGACAACATTGAGGCAATTACATTTACCACACAAGATAAAAGTGTACAAAATTAGCTATAGGTGAAACCCAGATTACAAAATGACTACTATAAATACAAAACTATTATTAAGTGATAAATTCATTGATGCAGTTTCATTAGTATTTAAAAAGCACGAGAGATCAGCTTTTCTACCCGTTGAACCGCGACACAATGCATAATTCGCCATCATCTACTTGTTCTTTTTTTTTTGTTCGACAACAAAAACTCCATTTCATTAAGTTATAGGCATACCACTCTCTCTAGAGAAAGTCAATCTACTTGTTCTATTGTTTATCACTTTCCTATCAATTGACAAGTTCTGATATGTAAATGCTTTGTTTCATGCTTGCTTTAAAAGGGTTAAGAAAAAAGTAAAATAGATGATGCTTCATGCTTTGCTTAATATTCCCCTAAAAATACAGTATTCTGGTTCTATATGGACATTTTAATTGGTTAAAAGGTTTCAAGGTTCAAGAACTCCGGTTTGGTCCGATCAAGTTATGATTTGACAAGATTGGTCAGGTTCTAAAGAGTTGGACTAGATCGAGTGGATATTTTACTCCTTACAATACTTTCTCTAATTGGATCCAATGTTATTTGGCTATTTGGTGCCGTGTGCAAGCTATTTATTTGTTTATTTATTTTAGGTGATAATGTTGAATTTGACCAATGGAAACATCAAACAGCAAATGGGTACGGAGAGAAAAACCTGAACGCACAAACGGCGTCGCTTTCAAGTGGCATGGACTTTAACCATAGGCATGAACAATGTTGGCTCATTACCATTCACACGTCCTTGGTGTTGAATGGACCATATTTTTTGTCCGGAATTTTTCTTTATTTTCTCGTTTCAATTGGTGGAAATTCAAAACTTTAAAATTGGTACCACTTTGACAATTTTCAGAATTTAGATCATTATGTGTTCTAGTGTCAGAAGACACAACATGGATATTTGGAAGAATAGTAAAACAATTTGAAATAAATCGACAACTACAATAAAAGTTTATAATATTAGAAACTATTATTGTAGTTGTTGATTTTATGGTGCAGGAAAAAAATTGAAAAGGAACAAAAAGGTGTATTTACAAGATGTAAGTTTTTTTTTTTTTTTTTTTGGTTTAGGTAACCAATTAATGATACATATTTTAACTAATGTGTGGATGAAAAAAAGAAAGATGTAAGTTTTATGTAAGATTTATTGATATAGCAAAACTTTTAGAAATAAGCTACTAATATGCTATCGAAAAACAAAAACAAAATAGAAGAAGCAATATATTGTTCACCAACGTCAAAATCTGGTAATCATAACGTAAGTAGACTATTTTTAGGAAAACTATAAGTAAAACCATATTATCTTAGCTGAAATAGAATAAATATTAAAATATGAATATTGGATGTATATCCTAAATCTATGTTGCATCATCTATCTATCTACAACTTATAATGTTTGATTTGTTTCTGAAAAGTTGAAAAATACTACTTTTTGTAGTTTTTTTCAATGGCATTTAGCAATTAATTTCTATTCTTTTATATTGTTCTCCTTATGGAAGAGAATAGTAGCCTCTGAATTTTCTAATTCAAAAAACTTTCAATGGTCTATCACGAAGTTTTATACTATTCAATTAATGGAATACTTAGACTAATCAAGTTAAAATAATACACGCATTTGACTTATCAAGGAGAAAAAATAAGTTAAGCGAAAAATATTTATAACGGGAAAATAAATAACAGCAAACAAAAAAACGAATAATACTATGAGATTTGATGATTAACAATGATAAAAAAAAAAAAAAAACATTGGTCAAAGCACTAAATAAGTCAACTAGTGCCGTCCATATGAATCACCTGGGACCCACCATAGTACATGTATTTTTGTCAACCAGTTTAAGTAAAATATCTTAATTCTGAAAACTTCAAAATAATGCTAATTTCTTTTCTCTTTAGTCTTTAGTCGTCTAAATTTGTTTAATTACCCTTTTATTCTGTGTACAAGCAAAGATTTCTTTCGATGATGTAAGTTTAATTAAACTAATCAACATTATTTAGGATATATATAGTCTTACATAGTCACATTCACCATATGTAAAAACGTAATTTAGATATAGATTATGATGCAACAGTTTTTTTAATTAACTTACCCAGTCTGACACGAAGTCAAACTCTTCTGAACAGGTCAACTTTAGATGTCACAACTGCTCACCTAATAATATTTCTCCTCAAGTTAACTTAATCAAATTTTATGATTTTTCAACCAAAGTACGCGAATAAAATTTCTAAACCTTGCACACATTTTCGATATTTACTAAAATGTTTCCACTTGGATAAGTTCTTGAGTGCGCAAGTGGTACCGTACGAACGAATTAAAGAAAAGCTTAATGGTTTAATCAAAAATAATATTTGTAATAGTTTCTTTTTTCTAATATGGAGAACAAAGTTTTAGTCGATAAAACATCAATTTGTTTTAGTTCAATAAATGTTAATTTACAATTATGATACAGTAGAGAAAAATAAAGAATAATTGCTTTTCTTCAATCTTCAAAGATTGTGGAATGGAAATTTTCAACGAATGCGGTATTTACTTAAGAACATTTGATAAGACTGGTAACGTAATATATACGTTTTTTTGGGTCAAAAATAGCATAATAATATGATGATTCAATTTCACCTTTTTTTGTTTATAAATTTTGTTGCTGAGGAAAAGTCTAATAAATAGGAATAAAGGCAATATATGTGTGATGTTCAAAGTTTGAGTTGCTTGGTCTACGTGCGGGCGGGTTTGTTTTTTCAACTTCCCTTTCCTTTCCTTTTTTTTCTCTCTAATCTCTTTCCCATGAATTTCCATGAAATTCATCTTCTTCCCCGATAATTTCCGTACCTTCTCGAGGAACATCGCAACCAAAGAAGACGACAACGCCAACGATCAAGAAGCAGACGTAGAAGAACAAGTGGAGAACGATGACTATGGTGACGCGTGTGATCATGGCGGATGAGGATTCTGAATCACTTCGCTTTGTTTGTTTCTTACTCTTCGTTCTAATTACAGGTAATTTCGTCGCATCTTTTTTGCTTCTTCTGTTGTTTGAATTCGTGTTTCGCTGAGAGGTTTTGGGAATTGTACTGTGTTCTTTGCTTGAGTATAAGCTTTCGTTTTCTGTTTCGTTCACGTTTACTTCAAATGGGTTTAGGGTTTTAAATTTCAAAGAGGTTTTTTTTTTGGGAGTTTCATTGATTTGAAGTGATGAAGTTCCGAGTATCGCAATTCAGGGTTTTACATTGTGTTCGCAAGTTTCAATTTTTCACTCTGTTTGACGTCGTTGATGAATTCGTTTTTGATTTTTCTTCCGTGGCAGCCATAGTAGTGGCTGGAGATTCTTTGGACAGTGATAGAGAAGTATTGTTAAGTCTGAAATCGTACCTCGAATCACGGAACCCGCAGAACCGAGGAATGTATACGGAATGGAAAATGGAGAAGCAAGATGTGTGTCATCAATGGCCTGGAATCACATGTACGGGAAGTAGAGTCACAGGGATCAATCTAACTGACTCCACCATTGCAGGTGCTCTATTCGGGAACTTCTCGGCTTTAACGCAGCTCACGTATCTCGATTTATCAAAGAACACGATCGAAGGGGAGATTCCAGATGACCTTAGCCGTTGTTCCAACCTAAAGCATCTGAATCTTTCTCATAATATTCTTGAAGGAAAGCTTAGCTTTTCCGGGTTGTCAAATCTTGAGGTTCTTGATCTATCGATGAACAGGATTGCGGGTGATATTCACTCTAGCTTCCCAATGTTCTGCAACAGCTTGGTTGTTGCAAATCTGTCGACCAATAACTTTACTGGCAGAATCGATGACATCTTCAACGGTTGTCGGTATCTCAAGTATGTTGACTTCAGTTCCAATAGATTCAGTGGAGAGGTATGGGCTGGTTTTGGGAGGCTGGTCCAGTTTTCAGTGTCTGAGAATCATCTTTCCGGGAATATTTCACCTTTAATGTTCAGGGGAAACTGCACTTTGCAAGTGTTGGATTTGTCTGAGAATGGTTTTGGTGGGGAATTTCCAGGCCAAGTTTCGAATTGCCAGAACCTCAGTGTATTGAATCTGTGGGGAAACAAGTTCACAGGGAACATTCCAGCTGAGATTGGTTCCATATCCTCTCTCAAAGGTTTGTACTTGGGGAATAATACATTTTCTCGAGACATACCGGAAACTCTCCTGAATTTGAGCAACCTGGTGTTTCTAGATTTGAGCAGAAACAAATTTGGAGGAGACATTCAAGAAATATTTGGGAGGTTTACTCAACTAAAGTATCTAGTCCTGCATGCGAACTCATACGTTGGAGGCATTGACTCTTCCAACATCCTCAAGCTACCTAATCTTTTAAGGCTAGATTTAGGCTACAACAATTTCTCGGGACAGTTACCTGCTGAAATTTCCCAAATCCAAAGTTTGAAGTTCTTAATTTTTGCTTATAATAACTTCAGTGGCAATATACCACAGGAATATGGGAACATGCCGGGGCTTCAAGCACTTGATCTCTCCTTTAACAAGCTGACTGGTTCGATACCGGCTTCATTTGGAAATTTGACCTCTCTTTTGTGGCTAATGCTGGCAAATAACTCTCTATCAGGAGAAATCCCTCGGGAGATTGGCAACTGCAGTAGCCTTTTGTGGTTTAACGTGGCAAACAACCAGCTCTCTGGTCGATTCCATCCTGAATTGACTAAAATGGGTAGTAATCCTTTTCCAACGTTTGAAGTGAATAGGCGAAACTATGACAGGATAATTGCTGGTTCCGGTGAATGCTTGGCGATGAAGAGATGGATTCCAGCGGAGTTCCCTCCTTTCAACTTTGTATACGCAATTCTTACCAAAAAGAGTTGCAGAAGCCTATGGGACCATGTTCTCAAAGGGTACGGTCTCTTTCCTGTCTGTTCTGCTGGTTCCAAGGTACGCACGCTTGAAATATCAGCCTATCTTCAGCTCAGTGGAAACAAGCTTTCAGGTGAGGTTCCTGCACAGATCTCTCAGATGGACAAGCTGAGCACGTTACATTTGGGTTTCAATGAGTTTGAGGGAAAACTGCCTCCAGAGATAGGACGATTGCCTCTTGCATTCCTCAACCTTACCCGAAACAATTTCTCAGGCCAGATTCCTCAAGAAATCGGAAATCTCAAGTGCCTGCAGAATCTTGATCTGTCTTATAACAATTTCTCAGGAAACTTTCCAACGAGTTTGAATGACTTGAATGAGCTGAGTAAGTTCAACATCTCATATAACCCTTTCATTTCTGGTGCGATACCAACAACAGGACAAGTGGCAACCTTTGACAAAGAATCCTTTCTTGGAAATCCGCTGCTGCAGTTTCCTAGTTTCTTCAACCAATCAGAGAACAATACGAGGACGAACTCCAACCAAGTCCTAGGAAACAGGCCAAGAACTCTTCTTTTGGTTTGGATTTCCTCGGCTCTTGCATTGGCGTTTATCGCATGTTTAGTGGTATCAGGTATTGTACTCATGGTTGTTAAGGCTTCAAGGGAAGCGGAAATCGATCTCTTAGATGGGTCGAAAACCAGACATGACACGACTTCCAGTTCCGGCGGATCATCGCCATGGCTATCAGGAAAAATCAAGGTCATTCGCTTAGACAAGTCAACATTTACATATGCTGACATTCTGAAAGCAACCAGTAACTTCTCCGAGGAGAGAGTGGTAGGTAGGGGAGGATATGGAACTGTTTACAGAGGCGTATTGCCTGATGGAAGAGAAGTTGCAGTCAAGAAGCTGCAGAGGGAAGGGACAGAAGCAGAGAAAGAGTTCAGAGCTGAAATGGAAGTTCTAAGCGCCAACGCATTTGGTGATTGGGCACATCCGAACCTCGTGAGGCTGTACGGATGGTGCCTAGATGGGTCAGAGAAAATCTTGGTGCACGAATACATGGGAGGTGGGAGCTTAGAGGACCTCATCACAGACAAAACAAAACTTCCATGGAAGAAACGTATCGATATAGCCACAGATGTAGCACGGGGATTAGTGTTCTTACACCATGAATGCTACCCTTCCATCGTTCACAGAGACGTGAAAGCAAGCAACGTTCTTTTGGATAGAGACGGGAATGCAAGAGTGACAGATTTTGGACTAGCAAGACTCCTAAATGTAGGAGATAGCCATGTGAGCACGGTGATTGCAGGCACAATCGGGTATGTAGCTCCTGAGTATGGACAAACTTGGCAAGCCACCACAAGAGGAGATGTTTACAGCTACGGAGTATTGACCATGGAACTCGCGACGGGTAGAAGAGCTGTTGATGGAGGAGAAGAGTGTTTGGTCGAATGGGCAAGACGTGTAATGACAGGTAACATGACAGCCAAAGGTTCGCCATTTACCTTGTCAGGGACAAAACCAGGGAACGGAGCTGAGCAATTGACTGAGCTACTAAAGGTTGGTGTGAAGTGTACAGCTGATCATCCTCAGGCAAGACCAACCATGAAAGAAGTTCTAGCTATGTTGGTTAAGATATCCGGTAAAGCAGAGCTCTTCAGTGGTTTATCTTCACCAGCTTACATAGAAATGTAAAAATCTTTCTTTCTTTTCTTCTTTCAGATTTATACAGAAAAGCAAAGTTCTCTTTCTTCCCATTTTTCGTTTCATTTTTCTGATTCTTCTTGTACACAAATCTCATTGTTGTCAAACAGAGAGAGATAGAGAAAGGTAGTTTTGTTCGCTATGTACAGAGAAACAACCTGAAATAAAGATCTCTTCGTATCTGTATTGAGTGTAAACAACTTTGGCTCTATAGTTCACTCTCAGGTTTCTTACAAGTCAGGAAGCATATAGGGAAAAGGAGACAGTACAAATGAGTCAGGCTGCAATCTCTCTGATCAGCCAGTTTAAGCTCGGAAAGGCGAAATAGAGGACGAGAAACGACGGGACAGCCAAAGCAAACGTGACAAAGAAATAGATCCCAAGAACTGCAGCACTCACAGGGATTGCATATAAAGCCATCAGCAGGAATATGACTACCAGAGGAAACTTAGCTAGCAAATGAGCAACAAGAACCATCGACTTACATACCGAGTCATGGAGTATCCCAGTTCTAAAGTATCCTCTGGTCACACCAATCCACCAACCGCGATTGTCAAGCAACCGTTCATCATCAGAGGCCGTATTACTCACTCCATCACACCTATTTCTCATGTCTCTCTGCCCTGAAGTGACCCTTTTGTCTTCGCTGCGTGATTCAGATCTGCAGCCATTGACGCTTTCGACCATCCAAAGAAGGTAAAAGTTCTTGGAAGGGAACTTGATGGCTCCATTGCAAACCAGCCTTAAAGAGAGAATATTGCACCAAGGGCAAGCAACGAAGAAGGGAAGCTGGAAAGGTAAAGCTGAGGATTTGATCACAACGGCACGTTGAAGGCCTAAGAGACAATACTTGCAAATTGTATGACCACACCATAAGACATAAGGCACATTCTCAACGACATTGAATGATTCCCAGCAAATGGGACACTCCAATTTTTCTTCCTTTGTTGTATTTCTTCCATCTCCTGAGGAATCTGAAGGAGCTTTTCTTGGTTTTGTGGCAGCATCTTCTCCCTTTGATTTAAAGCCTTCTTTGATCGATTTTGAAGCTAAATTCCACATAACAATGGAGGCGTCCACAAAGATTATCTATCCCTTTGAATTCTTCTCTCTGCAAAAAAAAAATATCAGAAAAATTACACACACATACACTAGATAACCAGACATGAAATTGACAATCCAACCCACAAAGATTCGATAAGGAACCTAAGAAAAGCAACGAACTTGATGAAACCCAAGAAATCACTAACAGAGTTACAGAAAAAAAATTAAAGAGAAGGAAACATACCACAAAGATGTCGAAGAGAATAAGTCTGAAGTTGTAAGAAATTTATCAGATCACAGAGATGAAGATAATTGCAAAGAATTATCCGAAATTCTGATGTTGTAACAGCGACGTCGTTTCGCTGAATAAGGGACACGCGTCGTAGAACATGGAGACTCTGAAACGCCTTTCGAGGTTCCCGCCGCCACCAATCGCCTCACCTTGATCTGTTTAGGCTGAACCACAAAACGCACCGTTTTAATTTGACTTGGATCATACCGCCAAATTTGAATTGAACCATCGGTTTACTTGGGTAATTTTCTTACATGAAAAAAAAAAAACAATATTTACGGAGTAGTAAAAAGTCATAATAGTTGTCGGTGTGAGTGAGCTGTACGCGTTTCTTCTGCTTCTGCTTCTGGATCGAGCGAAGCATTTTCCTCCGACAATATATTTTTAAGTAATGACAATGTTTCCGCATTATTGGGTTTAAATCTAATTTAAAATTAGGGTTCTTCAGATCGACAAATCTTTTCTCTCTCTCCGATCGGAATCATGCTAAAGATCTGAACATTTTTTCAGATCCGTGTACAAGTACAGAGAGAGAAAGCTACACAGACTGTGATTTGAGAGGAAAGAAAAAGATTAAAAACCCCAATTTTGATGGTCGCTAACCTTTAAGTGACATCTAGAGAGACGACGTAGGAGAAATGGGTCAAGATGGTTCGCCGGCGCATAAAAGACCGTCCGGAAGCGGCGGAGGACTTCCGACGACGACTGTCTCGAACGGCGGAGGAAGGGGTGGTCGTGGTGGTTTGTTGCCTCGAGGAAGACAGATGCAGAAGACGTTTAACAACATCAAGATCACGATTCTCTGTGGTTTCGTCACAATCCTCGTCTTACGTGGCACAATCGGTGTTGGGAACCTCGGAAGTTCAAGCGCCGATGCGGTTAACCAGAATATCATCGAGGAGACTAACCGGATTTTAGCTGAGATCCGATCTGATTCGGATCCGACCGATTTGGATGAGCCTCAGGAATCGGAGATGAATCTCAATGCGACGTATGCTTTAGGACCTAAGATCACGGATTGGGATAGTCAACGTAAGGTATGGTTGAATCAGAACCCTGAGTTTCCTAGTACTGTCAATGGCAGAGCTCGAATCTTGCTCTTAACAGGATCTCCTCCCAAGCCTTGTGACAACCCGATTGGTGACCATTATTTGTTGAAATCTGTCAAGAACAAGATTGATTATTGTAGGCTTCATGGGATTGAGATTGTGTATAACATGGCTCATTTGGATAAGGAACTAGCTGGGTATTGGGCGAAACTGCCCATGATTAGGAGGTTGATGCTGTCTCACCCAGAAGTTGAGTGGATCTGGTGGATGGATAGTGATGCTTTGTTCACTGACATACTGTTTCAGATCCCATTGGCTAGGTACGAGAAGCATAATCTGGTGATTCACGGTTATCCGGACTTGCTGTTCGATCAAAAGTCGTGGATTGCTTTGAACACAGGTAGTTTTCTGTTGAGAAACTGTCAGTGGTCGTTGGATTTATTAGATGCTTGGGCGCCAATGGGACCTAAAGGGCCAATCCGTGATGAGGCCGGGAAGGTATTGACTGCTTATCTGAAAGGCAGACCGGCTTTTGAGGCAGATGATCAGTCAGCATTGATCTATCTTCTTCTTTCTCAGAAAGATACATGGATGGAGAAAGTGTTTGTGGAGAATCAATACTATTTACACGGGTTTTGGGAAGGTTTGGTTGACAGGTATGAGGAGATGGTAGAGAAGTATCATCCGGGATTGGGTGATGAGAGATGGCCGTTTGTGACCCATTTCGTTGGGTGCAAACCGTGTGGTAGCTACGCTGATTATGCAGTCGAGAGATGCTTGAAGAGCATGGAGAGGGCCTTTAATTTTGCAGACAATCAAGTGCTCAAGCTGTATGGTTTTGGCCATAGGGGATTGTTGAGCCCCAAGATTAAGAGGATCAGAAATGAGACAGTCACTCCTTTGGAGTTTGTAGACAAGTTTGATATTCGCAGAACGCAAGTGGAAACCAAACCACAGAACTAGAGGAAAACAAGGAGAGGATAGCCACAGCTCTCACGAGATCGTGGACACGTATAGGTAAAATATATGACACTCACAAATGCAAAGCAAATTGTTTGCCTGTACTTGCTACTTTACTGTTTCTTCTGCTTCTTTTTTTTGTTTATTGTTGTTTGCAAGAATATTTTAGCTGCAAATTCTTTTCCATAGATGTTTCTGTGTTTTCTTCAGTCAAATATATGGAGAAATTTCATACTTATAAATTGCTTATGTCTGTTATATTCAAGTTTCTGACACTCAACTTGTTAGCAACTACCAACTTGGGAAGAAAAGTTTAGAGGCCATGATATTTGACTGTGGAATCAGGATGACTGTTACATTATGAGTTTGGTGTCACCATTGATCGATACAAGACAGATTCATTAAACATACTAACGTCCTTCTACTTAGCACTAATCTCTCACGTGTTAACAGAGGCTAAGATTTCCTTAATATTACATGCATCGACAAAATAAAAATGACCAAAAGTGACTCACTGACTGACCAGGAAGAGGCAGAGGAATGGTTCCTTTGATATCATTTCTTCAGGTGGATTACTAACTTTCTGGCTGCTAGACGTATCCCTGCCATTTTCTGATAATCGTAAGGCTCGAGTGAGAAGAATGCATCAACCAGGGTACCAGGAAGTAATGCTGACTCAAGCTTTTCCAAATTATCGCTACTGAAATCGAACTTTTGATTGGTTCCCAAAGATTCTTCTTTTTGGTATACCTGGGTTCCACACTGGCTATCATCTCCTTTGGATTCTGAGCTTATTCTGTCAACCAGATAAGAATGGTTTCAGAGGTTAGGGACTTTCAGTGGATTCCTTCGCGTATGTAAAAGGTCAGAGAGAGAAAGTTGTATACTTACTGCAGTCTGGCTGTGGGATAGTTGGCAAAACCTTCTTTCCTCATAACGGTAGGCCTCCAATCTGACCTTGTGCTTGAGTCTATCGGTAAGTTATGCACAGCAGCATCAGCTGCGTCCAAGATCTTGCATAAATCAGGAGGTAAGTTGACAACAATATTCAACCGTGGACGTCCTGCATGATCCACAAACTTCCGGCTTATTCCAAATCGAATTTTCAAGTTATACCAACAGAGATGTAGAGGGGTGTCATTGTGAAACAGCTTCATTCTCAGGCTCCCACGGTAAAACGGGATAAGACTTGCCGTGATGCCAGAAACAGATACTTCATTAACGCCCAAAAATGATTCATCTTTCGCATCAATATTGGTTGATGGAGTTGATTCATCCTGCTGTCTTACAGTTTTCGCTTCGTCCGCAGCATCTGTCTGAAGAGTTCCAATATGTAGTTTACTTATTAGAGTGGTTAAATCAGATGGATCTATTTCACAACTAGATGTATCACTTTCTGAGCATTCCGTCAGGAGGGAAACGATGGGATGGTTTTTGACGGTTGTGGCTTCCACGGAAGACAAACTCGGATCAGTTTTAGGGCTCGAAGAGGAAGAAGTCGGGCTTTCTCTGACTCCATTAGGCAGTGACCTCTCTTTACTTTGTGTTCTCGGACTTTTCCTTGGGGAAAACCAGCTCTTGTCTGTAAGAATGTCAGGAACACTAGACTCCTGTATTCACCAATTTCTTAAACTCAGTGATTTTCTGTTATCATATCATATGACAAGATATACTTGCAGATCATGTTCATGACCCAACTATTGAAAACTATAGAGAGAAGTCAGATATGTCTCAACCTCTCTAATTTAATCCTTAAAAGTTACGGTTTATCTATATTCAAGAAAAGAGAAGACAGCATTACCAGAAACAAGACGGTTGCACAGTACTTGACAACTTCAAGATTCATCCGGACATCATCTAAGCTCCTAGTGAATCATATTCATGTTTAGTCCCATATTGAAACAACTGGTGAATAAATAAAAGGCTCAGGGTATCGTTTAGTTTTTACCTGTGAGCTTGATCTCCTAGCCCGAAGTATGTAGCAAGTGATGCCATCTGCATCAGTTTAAAGGAGTAAACTTTAGCAACTCTGATGAATCTTTGAAGTTACAATGAAATTCGTAACTATGAAGATAACAAGGAAGCTATAGGCTTTGAGATTTATCATTAAGAAGATGAGAAAAGAGAGACCTTCATGTCACCAGCTCTCTTCCCAAACTTCTGAGACAACAACGAAAGCGAATCAATTGTAGCTTTCGGCTCCGGCGGAGAGCGACCAATTTCGGCAAATGCTTCTCTTAATCTTACACAATCGAATCTCTTTATGTTATGTCCCGCCCACATTCGTCCTACAGAAACACCAAAATCAACACTTGTAGCTCCGTGTGTGAGAGAGAGAAAGAGAGAGAGAAACCCTTACCGTGGAGAATGTCGTAGACTTTGTCGGCGATTTCAGAGAATGTAGGTGCAGAGAGGACTCCGTCGCGCGTAATGCCGCTTCGTCGCTTCGTGAGCGTGGAGATGAGAGAAAGATCGGTAGGTCGAACCAAGGTGGAGTAACTATAGAGCTCCACTAGCTTCCTAGGGCAAACTAAGATAGCCCCAAACTCCAAAATTGCGAAAGGCTGCCCTGGTTTGGTCGGAACCGCCGTCTCTAGGTCGAAAAACGCAACCTCGCTTCTCTCGTCGCCGCCCCGAGGAGTCGAAGCCATTGTTCACAACTGAGAACGCCAGCGAGTGAAGGATATTTTGGTGGCTTTTAAAGCGAGTGGACTTCACGCGCCACCTCCTCTTTATACGGAAACAAATCTAAACTTGAGACACGCAACTGTGGGATGAGGTTTATCATGCGTCATCTTTTGTCTAAGAAATCACTTGGAGTGTTCAACAAATTTGATTCCTTTCTTCTACGTTATCTTCATACGCAATCGCTTAAATCTAACCACACTTTGAAGCATTATCTTGAATCTGGGCAACCAATCAAAGCTCTCATAAATTTCCGGCATAGATTCAGACAAAGTCCCAGTTTCATTGACAGTTTTTCTGTCTTGTTTGCCATCAAAGCCTCATCAGCTCAGAAAGCTTCCTCATTTGATGGTAGACAGATCCATGCTCATGTAAGAAAACTAGGGTTCAATACCATAATTCAAATTCAAACATCACTGGTGGGTTTCTACTCTGCCAGAGGTGATCTCGATGATGCACGCCAAGTGTTCGACGAAACGCCTGACAAACAGAACATTGTCTTATGGACAGCGATGATTTCAGCTTACACTGAGCATGATAACTCTGTGGAAGCCATTAATCTGTTTCAACGAATGGAAGCGGAAAATATCGAACTTGATGAAGTGATTGTCACTGTGGCTTTATCGGCTTGTGCTGATCTCGGGGCGGTGCATGTGGGAGAACGGATCTATTCGCGTAGCATCAAGAGAAAACAAAGATTGGCTATGGATTTAACTCTCAGAAACTCACTTCTTAACATGTACGTGAAATCTGGGGAAATTGAGAAAGCGAGGAAACTCTTTGATGAAACCATGAGAAAAGATGTGACTACTTACACATCTATGATCGTCGGGTATGCTTTAAATGGTCAACCTCAAGAATCCTTAAAACTCTTCAAGAAAATGAAGACGATTGATCAAAGCCAAGACATTGTTATTACTCCAAATGATGTGACTTTCATCGGTGTCTTGACGGCTTGTAGTCACGGTGGATTAGTGGAAGAAGGAAAACGACATTTCAGGAGCATGATCGAGGATTACAATCTGAAACCTAGAGAGGCTCATTTCGGATGTATGGTCGATTTGTTATGTCGTTCAGGTCGTTTGAAGGATGCTCACGAGTTCATAAAGCAGATGCCGATAAAGCCAAACACGGTGATATGGAGAACACTGCTTGGGGCTTGCTGTCTTCACGGAAATGTTGAGCTAGGTGAAGAAGTTCAGAGACGAATCTTTGAGTTAGATCGTGATCATGTAGGAGATTATGTTGCGTTGTCGAATATCTACGCTTCAAAAGGAATGTGGGATGAGAAATGGAAGATGAGAGATGGTGTGAGGAAGAGAAGAGTGCCTGGTAAAAGCAGGATTGAGCTCGGAAGCATTATCACCGAGTTTGTTTCAGGGCATGACAATGATGATGAGCAGCTGATGATGGGAGAGATGAGTGAGGTTTTTAAGTGTTTAGTTGCTTGTATGACAAGTTTTGATGGTGTGGTAGACAAGTTTAACTCCAATTATTGAGGTAATGATCAAATTTGTAATTACCATTCTGCAAGTAAATCTAAGGTATGATGATGATCAAGTGACTTCAATCAATGTGTTTTTTTTTTATTAATATCTGTTCATCAAAAACCCATTTAAATTCAGCAAATAGATTTAATCTCCGCTTCATAATTTGTCATTTTCAACAAACCGTAATCATGCACCACTAATTCACAGGTGTGACTCTCTCTCTTCAACTCTTACAAGAGTTGAAGAGAGAGAGTCACACATGTGAATCGCCGCAGAGAGAGTTGCCAAACTAGCAACACGTTTCAATTTTTTTCCCAAATGAAATTGTGTTTTCATTTGCAAAAAGACGGAACCAATCTCTGGTTGACACGTAGCAGCCACACCCGACCCATACTCGAGTCTTCCGCAAGACCCGAGATATGTATCTCGTTCCACTGTTTCATTATATCTCTATTATTATACTCCTTTAACATCTCCAAACATACGCCGATATTGGTGCTCTAAAAGATTTATTTATGGTAATGGTAATCGAATCTACTTAATTTGACACATTTAATAAAACAGCCAATATAAAAGTAAGGAAAAAAATGTTGACAAAAAAACCTACTGGGAGTTATAATCAAAGCCCACTTGTAGGAGCCTCTGGCCCAACGAATTAAATGAAAATTGAAAACTAAAAAAAACAATTAAAATTGGATATTTATAAGTTTCACTTTTTAGTTTGCCAAAATATCAAAGAGAGCCCAAAAAAGGCCGGGACAAAAGAAACAGAGACTTTTCGAATTTATATATCAAAAAAGAAAAAAGAAAGCTCCGTCTTCGTTGCTTTTCGAGCGGTGTCTTGTCTTAACTTCCATGGCTGACATCTTACCTTCAAATTTTTCTCAACCAATCTCAACGTATCTTCTCCTTTTCTAAATTTCATCAAACCCTTTGATTATTTTTTGCCTCTTCTTTCTTCTTCTTCTCTATGGATGCGATCCTTTCCCCAGCCGCCGTGGAGGCTGAACGAACCGCTGACTCAACGATCGACACAGTTTCTCGATTGATCGCCGGCGCTTTCTCCGGAGCACTTACTGGAATTTTCGCTATGGGTAATTTATTTTCCATGTTGATCATCTTTGTTTGTGCATTTGATTCATCGTGACACTCATCATTCATTAATTAATTTTGACTAGAGGAAACTTTCCCTTTTGTGATTAGTTATTAAGATTTTGTTCCTTGTAAGTTCTTCGTTTCTACACTTTAGTCAACTCTTTGATTTCTTGCAAAATTATTACTCGTGGGCCTGCATATTTTTTGTAAAGAGAGGGATTTGGTTGAATCTCGATGAACTAAACATGTGTTTTTTAGTTCTGTCCTCCAAATTCAACGAATAACAACTAATGTTTCTTGTATGAACAAGGAGATTGATTTTGTTGCGATCATTTGATGGTGATCTCAACTTCTGAACTTAATTCCCACTTTGAAGACGTAGTGTGTTTGTTTGTATTGGAAAGTAATGTTGTCTCTAGGTTTAGAATAAATCATCTCATTTGCATGATCCATATAGGCCTTTCTTTTTATTCTTTAGTAAACCATTTTCTTGTTCTTTAATCTCTTGTAGCTGGAGCTTTTACTGGAGCAGTAACTGGTGCGGTGGCAGGCAGAGCTGCCCACTATGGAGTTCTCCGTGGGGCTGCACTTGGCGCTGTTGCTGGAGCTATCCTCTCTGTTGAAGTCTTGGAGGCTTCTCGTGCATACTGGTATTTAGAGCTATCAGGATCACGGGGTCCATCATCTATGGTTAGTCTTTAATTCTTCTGACCTATCTTACACGTTTTTTCAAGATTTAGAGATGGTTTTTGGAGTCTTTAGACTTGACTTTATGGTTGAGATGGAGAAAATTCTGAGAGAAATGAAGTTTGGTGGAAGAAATAATGACATAGCTTTGACATGTTACTTGTGGGCCATCAAAGTTATGGGATGACAGGATGGCTTGGTTTACTGCCTTGTAAATTTGTAATAGGAATGATTTGTGTTGCTAATGCTAATGCAAGGGAAGCATTTCAACAAAGGATTTTTAGCTCTACCCTTAAAGTCCAAGGCCAGGGGGACAAAGTCTGAGTCTGTTTTTATTTCTTGTTTATTATCTGTGGGAAAGACTTGAACCAATTTCACGGTGTTTTCGAAGTGCTGCACAGAACTGTTTTTGTTTCCACTTTCTGCAAAATTTGGTAGTTTTGACTGTTAACTATGAGTAAGCTAAGCCTTTGATATTTTTGTTTCGGATCCAGGCAGATTTTCTAGAGCAACTGTTTCGTGGGAGACCAGTAGATGAACAACTTATGTCAACAATGTTACATTCACACCACTGGCAGGTTCTAGTTTAACTCATCTTCATGTGTATGGTTAAAACTCTTCTATGAAATTCCACTACTGAGAGAACGCTAAAAAGTACTTGTGAAAGCTACTATATGAACATGACTGCTGAACAAGTTTTAAAGTATTTGAAGGATGTCTCTTATGCTGGCTTAAAATTCTTTCAATGATTCCTTAGATTTCCAAGATCTGTGAATGTAGTTTTAAACACTTGGTTTCCTGAATCTTCCTGTTGCACTCGATGTTTGACAATCTCCTCTAGTTTGAATCGATGGAGAAAGACTGATGTAAGTAGTTTTGTCTACTTTTTATAGTTAAGGATTTCCGATGTAAGTTCTGAAGAGCGGGATGATGTTTATGGTGAATTGGAAACTAGAGGCTTATCGGGTGACTCTTTGATGAAACTACCATGCTATATCATGTCAAGTGAAATGGTTAGGAGACAGGTCACTCATTGCACAATCTGTCTGCAGGTTTGCCTGCTTCTATTGGTTTTACATGAATTGATTGAATTTCTTATCAGGGCCGTTTGTTCATCTCACACCTTGGCAATTACAGGACATCAAAACTGGGGAAATCACACGAAATTTACCGAGATGTGCGCATACGTTTCATCTGGTTTGTGTTGATAAATGGCTCATCAGACATGGGTCGTGCCCCATTTGCAGACAAGCCGTTAAAAATTAAAACACCACTGTTGCCCAGCTGTGTACATAGCATAAACTCATTATCCTTATATGTGTTGTAAGTCTAAACAACCTTTAGTCAATATTTTTTTTTTTAATTTCATTTAGAGCAACTTTAGCTTCATCCATAAGTTTCTACTTTTGAATGTATACTATTGTAGACGTGAATAAGAACAACTACAGATGAGATGTTTTGGAAAAGATATAGAACTCAGATTAAATCATAAAATGATACATTTAGTTAATTCTAATATTCCTTACGTGTCTATTGGGAAATTCTGAAACTCTTACCTCACAACATTTACTAAAGGCAAAAATAGCCCTCAAGACTCTATTCATCTTCTAATCTTTACAGCCATGGAACAGTGTCGCTTGGGAACAGGGCTCCATTGACTTTGCTCTCACACAGTAAGGTTCATAGGCAGTCCTGTTATCAGCCTTGTTCAGTACCCATGGCTTCATCCCTCCAAGGCCATGAGCCACATCCACGAGTGAGGACCATGAGCTTGTGACCACCAGCACATCAGAACAACTCAGGAGGTATATCTCAGCCCATGCTCTCTTACTCTCCATGTTTCTCGGGGTTTTTTGGTAGTCTTTGTGGCTCAGCTCGTGAACGCTTATTATCTCTCCCATCACCGTTGGGTTTTCCCAATATATGTCCCTGATACTCTCAAAATACCCTGGAGAAGAAGATGAGAGAAACACTGCCTTTGATTTTCGGTTTAGAACTTGGCTTGAAGGGAGATGTCTCTGTTTGTCAACTTCAGGAAACAGCTTATGTCTGGTTCCACAAGCTAGAATCTGATCTATCAAGTACTGGAACTGATCATTTCCAGACTCAGAGATCCCAATGTAGATTCCTATTCTTTGATCAGCTCTAGCAAGATATGCGCGATAGTATCGTGTAATGAGACCCCAAACAACATTAGTTGGGTGAAAGAGATACTGACTCAAGAAGTAAAAAGCCGTTTCTTTTTCCGGGAAGAGCTTTTTAAGTTCCTGCTCATATGACGAGACTGAGAAGAGAGATGGGAGAAAGAAACTATCTGCTTTCAAGATCAACCATGAGGTTTCCTCCAACAAAACTTGACTTTCTTCACAAAAGAAAAGCTTTTGTTGGTCACTGGAATCGCGAACAACATGGCGATATGCAAACATCGGGTTGCCAGAATCGCGAAGAAGAGACTGCTCATGGAAGCCATTGAACTGGTTCTTAAGCAGAAACTCTGAGGGAAGAAACCAAGAAGTGTTTGGAAATGGCTCGCAGAAAAGATCAGCCATGTCAACTCCTGGTTCGACAAGTAAAACGCGGTTTGTTAAGAGAGCATAAAGAAAAGCTGAAGCTAGAGTCAGCATCCTATTCCCAAGTTCACCATTGGAGTTCAACCATATCACATATCTACAACCAGAGACTCCATCATGAGACTGATCTTCTGACTTGAGTTTGTCCAGTGTTAAGTTATATAATCTAGTGAATGGTCCACACCGTCTATGAAGATCTTCGTATCTTTTTAATCTATCATCCAAGTAAGAGGATTGAGTAAAAGGCGATTCCTTTTGATATAAACTTGCTTCATACCTGCTCAAGCATGATTCTTTATCGAAACTAGGCACAAGATTAATGTCGCCTAGCTGTTCCTTCTTCTCGCTTAATCCATCATCTGAATCGATGGCTGAAAACCAGAAAGCCACCAAAGAGTGTAATGTGTAACTAATGTAACATTGCAAAGAAAGAATGAAAAAAAAAAAAACATTTTGAAGACAAAGATTATGCAACATGATAGCTAAAACATAGCAAAAAAGAAGCACATGCATCATTTTTCTTTTCTGGAAATGTTCAGATATCGTTTTAAACTTATTGAAGCATAAAATTACCCGTACTCTACAAAATCAAGCAAGAAAAACAAAAAATCAACCATTTGGAGAAATATTCATGCGAAAATAAAGTAACATTTCTGATTGGTCCTTTTAAGCTATCCATCCCCTAAATATAATTTCCCGTAAAAGAAGAGAGGGAAAATTAAATCTTTTACCTTGGTGGAATCTGGGCTGAAGAACCCTAGAGGCTGCATCAATCTCCACAACACCATCGGAGGGTGGGTCTCTGAGTACCACCGACAGAGAAAACATAACCGAAGCAACCATAAGAACCGCCAGAAGTAGACCCATCGATTTCATGGAGCTCAAACTTGGTTTCATCGCATCCAATTCACTAGACCCGCTTCGAGTATCCGAGTTGATCACTGGATCACCCGCATCCGAGTTCTTCTTGCCCCGCTTCATAATGTTGGATGGAGAAGACGGTTAAAAAAACCGGGTCGGATCCTAAAATGAGAATTCGGGTCTCAAAGAATTGAGAGTTGGTGTGAGTGCGGAGTGAGGACAGTGGAGGGAGATGAACTGAAGTCATCATGTGATGTGTTTGAGGAGAACAGAGACAGTGAGTACGTGGCAGAGACAACGACAGCTTTTTGCTACAATTTTAACAAACATTTTACCATTTAACTTTGTGCTAATTTTTAATAATCCGTTTCATAGGTGTTTTTTTTTTGTCAAAAAAAAAATCCGTTTCATAGGTGGTTAGTTTTATTATAGAATTTTATTCTTGTTTCATAAATGTGTCATGCATATTTTTAATCAAAATCCTACTTTTGTTCTTAGTATTACTTTAGTTCGTTAAAAGAAAACTCTTTTTTAATTTTCTTTTAGAAAAACATATGTTAGACTGTGAGAATATATAAGTTTTCTTTTTTTTTTGGTGGGGAGAATATATAAGTTTTCTTAATATGTTAGAGAATGTCTAGACCATGGCTGGTATTTAACTGAAAGTATAAACAAAAAAAGTTAGTGGCAGTTTCTGTAGTTACTACAATATCGTCTTCACTCTTGACTCTAAGATTACTGTTCCGATTGATAACGCCTTACCGATGTGGTTCTAATTGGTAACGGACCTAATTTTCGTTAAATATTACGTGATCCAATTTTCTTATGAACAGTTTTTTCTTTTTCTTTTTTCTTTTTGATAAAGGCATTCTTATCAACAAGCTTAGTTTTCATAATATTCACCTATATCAATTTTAAGTTAGTGAAGATACTGTTCTTCACTTCTTATAAATCATAAGATCGCCAAAAAATTAAGAAAAAAAATACTGTTTTGTTTGATGGAAGAATTGTGGATTTCTAACTCCAAATCAATAGGTGATAAGTGATTACACATATTTCATTTATGTATAAATACTGAATTATTTTCATTTCTGGTTTAAAATGTTATAACAGCTGAGTGTTTTATTTTACCCCCTCCAGCCTCCACCTTACTATATACTGTATCATTTAATTTCACTGACAAACGAAAAAATACCTAATGTATCTCTCAAGCATTAAAACCCTTTAACAAAAAAATATCTCTCATGCATTAACAGTGAAACGTAATAAGTTATGGCTGATCCTTACGCGTTTAGACATGACTGCTTATAATTGGTGTAAATGTATTGGCCCTATGTGAGAAATTTCAACTTAACGTTAATATTAAAAGAAACAAAACGAGTTCCTTCTTTTTTTCCAAGCGTGTGTTTTCGGAAAAACAAATAATTTATAAGCACGTGGAAATTGGGAAAAACATGTCTAGGAGACAATCCTTACATTTAAAATTAGTTTTTAGTAATTTCATTATTGGACCCCCTCAACTATTCGTGTGAGGGGAGTTAGAACGATAGATTACGCGGCCTTCCTTTACAAAAAAATTCTAGCAATTTTCTACACCATATCCTTCAATTATTCATCGGCTCTGCGGTTCTTGCAAAAGCGGCGTTATTATCTGCATCCTCTGTACCAGTTTTTAATTAATGAAAATCGATCCTTTTGGCCAAAAAAAAAAAAAAAAATTCTAATTTTCTTAAACCCGTTTTTTTTATCTAAACTATTCAAACATTAATCTCCATCATGTCGGATTCGAGTTCGAGTACATAATTACCTTGTGGACCTTATGGTAGATATGGGCATTCGAACACTTCAGATTGGATAGAAATTAAAGTCTGGGAATTTCGGTTAGAAATATCTTATGCCGATTAAGACCAAATAAAAATTCGGTTAGGTCATAAATGTTTAATTTTTAGTAATAGTATTGTCAATTGATTCCAAATTGAATCAAAATTTGAGAAACGATTTTTAAACCAAAAATCAATTTTAAAGATTTTTCTGTATATTTTGGTAACTTTAGTATGTTTGGAATTTTGGTTTCACATGAAAATTATTTTGGTACAATCAGAAAAAAAATAAGATTTTTTCATTGAAACCGATTGGTTTAAAAGTTTCGAACTGAACCGAATTGGTTATCAAATTAAATCTAATTTTTTCTGATTTGTTGTCAATTAAAGAGAAACCAGAATCTAATTAAATTTATATAACTTTGATGCGAATGGAAAATAATGTGCATCACATGTATTATCAATAGGTTATAGATTTTTTTTTTAATCAAATAAAAAAATTTTGGACCTCGACTTATACTCTCTTATAGGTTTATTTTTCCAGACCGGAGTGATTAAATAAATCTCTTTCATATCGCTGAATGATAAATTTTATAAGTGGAAAAGCCGCTGCTAACTAGCAGTAACCATGTGGTCGTAGACACCAATATAAAAGTTGTTTAAGACATATCTAGTTGAGTCACGCATAAATATAACGTAGCATTTATCTACTATATAAATAATTAATTTATATAAACCCCCCCCCCCCCCCCCCCAAAAAAAAAGTCATGTTGAGAGTAGAAATTTAAAAATAAACAAAACAAAGAAACGAGGACAGGGACACGACTGAGCTAGAATAATTACATTATCTAAACGTGAAATCTCTTTGCAAAGAGAAATGCGCGTTCTCTTAAACGCGGATTCAGAAGCTTACACAGTCGTAGAGAGATTAGAGTGTGTGTGTGTGTGAGTGTGACTGTGTGAGTGACCACATCCAAATTGGTCCCGTGAAGTGAAACTGTCGTAAAAACAAAAAGAAAAAATGAAACCATGAGGGGGCACCACCACCATGAGATTTTTAATTTGTTCATTTCTTTTCCCTCGAGGGCCACCATGAGACATTTTTACATATACTATCGATTGTTATTATTTTATTTAAAACACCCCATGAAAATATACTATATAGATAGTTTTAATTACAAAAATAGTATTTAACATGTCTTCCTGTTATTCATTTTTATTTACTAACAACTACCTAAACAAATTTAAAATGTGGTTGGCGACAGAAAAAAAGAGGGTGGTCCAACACAACAATAATCCGGGGTAGAAAAGACACATAGCAAGCCGTTATCAAAAAAAAAAGACACATAGCAAGCAAAAACAAATATACAATAATGCATACCCATGGTCTTGACTCTTGTAACCTAAAAGTCAATGTAATAATAGATAGTTATATAGAAAATCATAAATAAGTTTTCGAAGATATTCCGAGTCTCAATTGATATAAATTTAAATCAACATTACCTCCACACCATATCGATGTCATAAAAGCTAACTTGTGTTTTTGAGTCTACTTACTAAATCATAATTCATCAAAATTCCATTTTAATTTTATGAAAACGATTTGTGAACTATTCCATGATGGATTTTGATAAAAATATCCAAAAAGACATGTTCATATTTAGGCCTTGAATGGTGAAACAAAAAAAGCGGGCCAAAGACACTGCGGGTCAAATCCGCTTATAAGTTGCCAATCAACCAAATATTAAATGTGAGTGCGTTTTTTAAATTTAAATTAATAAAAAAAGAATTCTACTGTTACAGTAGAAATTTGTGATGAAACACAAGAAAACCGCACTTGGTTTGGGACGCACCTATTTTGTAGTGTTTTTGCGTTTTTGGTCTGTATGTATTTATTTAATTCTTCAATTATTCATTATTAGTTATTTAGTTTATTCCAAATTAGTCTGTATCATAAAATTTATTTCTCTTATATTCTTCATAATTTCTTTTGGCTTATTTAAGAATAATTATTTCTACAAAAATATTTTGTTGTAAATTACATAATTTATTATATGTATAACATTGAATAATGATGTTATATAATAATAAATATGTAATGTTTAATTATGAAAGTAGGTTTTGTTTCCACAAAACAATATGGTCATAGTTTACATGTAATTTTTTTTTGTCTTCTGCAATTTAAATTGAAAGCTTTTCAATTTGTGATTATGAATTTTTAATTTATATGAAATGTTTAATTTATGATTGTATTAATATATATATATATATTTATAATTTTCTAATTTATGATTATTTTAATATTATATTAATATATTTGTTTCAAATTATTTAACTACAATTTGAATTCCGCACCGCTTTTTATTTTTTACCAATCAAACATTATTTTGTACCGCTTATTACCAAAAAACGCAGTTATCCCGCAAACCGCACGTCCCGCAGTTGAACCGTACCGCACTGTAATACCGCACTTCTCCCGTACCGCAAAACGCCGTTACCATTCGGACCCTTAGTCAAAAAGATGTGGCGTATTAGGCGCATAATCAAATGATGCTAATTCTTCTGCTTAAGCTACAATTTTCTTAATCAATCAAAAATATATATTAACCAATGATTATGAAGTGAGGAGGACATGTATGTAGTAAAAAATCTCTATTATAATTCATCAAACCGAAGAAAACGAACGTAAACGAAAATAAATTTGAGAATACATATTTTAAAAATTTAGGGAAAATTTTGCACTTTACTGATTGACAATCCGTAAATGGCAAAAATAAAATAAAATATTCCGGTCTTTCGCTCTGAAATTTTCACAACCACAGTTAAAAAAGAAATTCTGAAGGTTCGTATTTATTTATGTCTTTACATAATCTAGAAAATACAAAACAAAATATCCAAAAACCGTGGATTGGGTGGGTTATATATGGGATCGAGATGGGAAATCTGATACCGTATCACCACCACCACGGCCATAATATGTTTTGTAGCTTTCGTAAAAGAGCAAATCATCACTTTCAGTAACATTATTGATTTTGTTCTGAAAGAAATAGAGGAACAATTTAGATCACACAATGAACAGAATTTCAATAAAATAATAATAGATAATGTAAATCTCAACGTGTGTATTAGAAAACATGAAAAACTACGAGCCACGTCAATACCAAAACCAAAAAATAATAGATGTTCACAGATGAAGACTCGACGAAGAGACGGTGTCTTTAGCAGTGTATGGGCCATTTTCCTTTCTTGATATTTTATGCATTAAATAAAACAAGAGAAATCAATTTTTAGGTAAATTTGTAAATGTGAATGTAATCAAATTATTTGTTGGAAAAAATCAAGTTATTAAATTTAGACTAGGTGTATACTCCCAGTGCCGCGTAACCCCACAAAGAAAGGTTAGTAGACATAATATAATGCTGTTTTCACTCATTAATTATTGTTACTATTTAGGGTCCTACTATTTTTGCCATTTTCCATAGATAATTGCATATTTCACATTTTCCTAAAGTACGTACTTTCTTCGCTATATAAGTATTCGCCAACGTGTATCACATAAAGTTCACCTTTTGAACCGGCGTTGCCTCTAGATTGTGCTTAAGCAATTAAATATGCTACAGAACATGAAGGGACTACTTCCTTAATTAGCAAGCGAAATGTAATAAAATATTTGATTAGAACTGTTTCCAAATTTTAGAAAATTAATATGAACTTGTTCGTCTATCGAGGTGTAAATTTCTTACAAAAAAACAAACAAGTAGTAGCTTTAAAACATCAATAAAAAATGTGGTGTTTTTCAAAGATTTTGTAACATCCAAGTCAGTAAAAAAAACTCACAAGTATTTAATCGAAAACCATGAAAGAAATGGGAAATCATGTTTGAACTACACTTAATTTGATGTGCGGTTTATTATGGTCTTTTTTTTTTTTTTTGGGCAAAATGCGGTTTATTATGGTCATACCGATATTTTTTCCGGTAAAAAATATAAAAACAAATGTAGTTTTACAAAAATAAAAATTATCAAATGTATGAGTTATGCGTAATACTATATGAAATTGGATCTCTTTCAAGTGATAGACATGACGAATTTTCTAGAAAATATATGATTCGGACGATGTATCTGATTATGAGTAGGGTACATTAATCTGATGTATTCGAGGATTTTTGTTGATTGTGTAAATTATATTCATTCCTAACATGTAAAAGAAAAATAAGATCAATTATACTCCCAACATTGCAAGCTTAAGACATGGATATTAGATAAACGTAAAATGCAAAGCAGCAAAGGTGTTTGTCTTTTTAGAGGTACTCCAATACCTTTAAGAAAAAAGACGAGTTACTAGACCCGAAGCATTTTTGTCGTGCTAGGTCGGTTGAGCTTCTTGAGGTTATTAGGCAACTCATCGACGACTACGAGTATTCTCTGTAACGAGGTTAAATTTTCTTGTAACCAAGGGAATACGTGTTGTTAGTTATATTGATCAAATTGTTTATAATTTAATTTGGATTCCTCCCTTCCTCTTTTCAAACACCTTTGAAATTGGTCCGGAAGACCTTGGAAGTTTGGTGCTAAGTGAACTGTAAACTAAATTATACATGGCACGGTGTTAAACGATTGGTTTAGTCACTTATAGTTTGGTTTACAGAAATCGCGTAGATAACTATTTTCGGTAAATATTAGTCTTTGTGGTAATCAAAAGCTTCAAAGATATACTATAGTTATTCTTAAACCGGTGAGAAACTTGCAGGAAGAGAAGGAAAACAAACACAGATTTACTCAAATCAATGAATACCATTATACCTGATTCAATAATAATAATAAAAAAATATACTATAGTCAAGTAAATTGCTTTGGAGTTCTCATAACAAGAAAAACTGTTTATCTATTTATTTCTTGTTCAAATTCAACGCTTGAAAATGATCATTCGTATCATGTGATGTGAATACGCTATTATGTGTGACTTAACCTCTTTCTTTTTGACATAACCTCTTTTTTTTTTTTTTTTTTTACTCATTGTGACTTAGTAACATCTTGGAATAAGCATGTGCATATTCCGAATAATAAAAAGAGGTACAAAAGAAGAATCAATAAATGAAAAGGAAATATATATCACCATATATATATATATCCAACGGTTGAAATAAATCATCAGAAAAAAAAAGGAAGGGACTATATATACATAAACAATCCCCATTCCTCACTCCTGAACAGACCATTCCACTTCTACATAAGTGAGAGTGAGAAAGAGCCTCACATAAATAAAAGTCTCCTAATCTGAATATTAATTCCATAAATACAATAATTCACTTATCTTAAGACCATCATCTGTCTGACTGTACGCTGATTTATCAAGAGGAAGACTCCAATCCACCGGATAAGTGATACGTGTCGAGATCTGATTGGTTCACCGGAGAGAACAAAACAAAAAAAATGGGGAGAACGACGTGGTTCGACGTTGACGGGTTGAGGAAAGGAGAGTGGACGGGGGAAGAAGACCGGAAGCTCGTCGCATACATCAACGAATACGGTCTCGGCGAATGGGGTTCACTGCCTAAGAGAGCCGGTATAAATCTATACTTACACCATGCTATATCTATAGATATATGTATAGAAATGTACAGTATATCCTATGTTTGTGTCTCTTTCAAAGTTAAGAGCCTTGAGTAAGCTAGGATCTTTAGATTCCAGTTTCTGTCGGACTATAGATTTTCTTTTAAGTATGTTTTAGTTTTTTGGTTGTTTTTTAGTTTCTCGAGTTTATGCGCAATAATTTTTTTCCCCGATTTATTACAGAAATCCATATACGTTTGTTAACAATTTAAAAAATATATTTTTCGCGATTTTAGGGAGTAAATTAAGGAGTCCATGAAGTTTACAGAAAACGGTTTTGTAAACCAAATAACTAAGGGGACTATAATTAGTAAAAGATCAATCTTACGAGCTTTTTGTTGATAAATCTGTGTACGCATTACAATTTTTATTTTATTTCTTATGCATTAGAAATTTATGTTGTAGATGAGAGTTATCCGATTATTATATTTATAAACCTGTAGAACCTTCTACCAGATTTTATCGATATGATGATATTATATAGTACTATAATGCAATCTGTGAAGTTTATCTTTTTTTGTCAACATAATATATTGATTAGCTAAAAAAGCCAATTTGGCGGACAATCTGTGAAGTTTATCAAAAAAAAAAAAAAATAATAATAATAATAATAATAATGCAATCTGTGAAACCCATGAAATCCAAGTGTTTCCCTGGTTCCTATTACTTCTGATTATTATATGTTATCCTATAAAAGTGTAAAGCTGTAGAAAATAAATTATGATCCTTTTTAAGCGAATATCAGAAAGTTTATCTCATTGTGTTTTCTCTTTTCTTTTGTTTGATGGAGAGAAGGTTCAATCCTTTTTTGTAACTTCTCTGTTTGCCACCATGTTAAAGTAACAATTGCAACTTCTTTTCTGATAATTTTTATTTTATTTTAAATACAAATAAAGGTTTGCAAAGATGTGGAAAGAGTTGTAGATTAAGATGGCTGAATTATTTGAGGCCTGGGATTAAAAGAGGCAAGTTCACTCCTCAGGAGGAAGAAGAAATCATCAGACTTCATGCTCTTCTTGGAAACAGGTAATTAATCTGTGAGTAAATGCAACCCCAACCCACCCTTGATCAATAATTTGTCGATCAATAATGCCGTGTTTTAGTAATACTATATATATATGGTCCTTTTTAAAATTAATGATGCATAATTACAAGGTGGGCAGCAATAGCTAAGCAAATGCCGAACAGAACAGACAATGACATAAAGAACCATTGGAACTCGTGTCTTAAGAAAAGACTCGCTAGAAAAGGAATCGATCCAATGACACACGAGCCAAAAACCCTCACCGTCGATGTCACCTCCTCATCAACGACTTCTTCTCCTATTCCGAGCCCTTCTTCTTCTTCTTTTTCCTCCTCTTCCTCCAGTACTAGCTCAGCACGTTTCCTTAACAAGCTCGCTGCTGGAATCTCCTCGAGCAAAAACGGACTCGAGAGAATCAAGACACTGATATTGTCAGAACAACCAAGAGAAGCCGTTGATGAAGGGAAGATGATGGCAAGCATGGAAGAGGAGGCAGTGATTGCTTGTTTCATGGAGATTGATGAGAAGCTGAGTATAACGACGTCGTTTGATCATGAGCTGCCTTGTGACTCTCCTGCCACTAGGGCGTCTGGCTTCGTTGCTTTTGATGACAACTCATTAATTGATCCTTACGGTCTGTACCCGTCTGATTTCTATGATGAGACTGAACAGCTTGACATGTTCCTCCTTTGAATCACTTTCTTTTCTTGATAATTTGTTTGTATCCGTTTCTTCGGTGTGACGAGAAAAAGAGAAAGAGAGTGAGTTCTGAAAAAAGCAAGTGCTTAGTACTTTAAATGACATGCATAGTCAATGTTCAAAAAGATTGACTGTTAGGACATCTTTAAATGGAGAACATTTAAAGTGTGTTTTTAAGGGTTTTAAAATAATAAAAATGTTGAATAGTGGGTATAACTGTTTTTAAAATTATAAAAACTGTTCTTTAGCAAGAACAATTTGCATGATAAGTTACAACTGTTTTATCACTGTTTACCTTATTTCTTATTTTTTTTTAAGCGTAAAAACACACCCAAAGTTTTCTCTTTAAAGATGGCCTTACTTTTATTCGATTCCCTCTCTCTTACACTCTCACATGCCTATGAACCTACACGTATCTGAGGCTTTCATGCCATTTTAGTGAAACAGGCTAATCGAATACTATATTCCTATAGGTTTGTCATAAGGCCAGGTGTGGTTGAAACTTTATTATTATGTGTGTAATAATTTGATTCTATTAAATTCCAAATATCAAACCAATCTAAATGAAACATAAAAACAAGATTTTAATATATAAGAAAATGTATACTTTAATATATTACTTCGTTTAATTGTAAGGTGTTTTCTGAATAATTAAATTTATCAAGTTATTTTTTTTGGTCTACAATTTATCAAGTTATAGATGTCATCTCTAGTGAACTAAAGGGAGCGACAAATCATACTATGGCCCGGGAAAGCTTGATCACCATCGTTTATATAAAAATAGGTTGATCACCATCGATGTATAATGTATTATAACTTAGCTATTAACTCTTGATTTTTGCTTCATTATATTTACATTTTCGTTCATTATAATTAAATAATTTGTAATATGTTTCTAATAACTTATATTTCTGTATATTCTACCAAATCTGAATTCATAATTGATATGGTGGCACTGATAATTAAATTGTAATACAACATTTTTTTGTTAAAAACAAACAATATGCAAGGACTAATTGACAGCTATCTCGGCCCAAACATAAAATGAATTGTGGTTACCCAGAGCATACGAATTTTAATTATTGATCGTAATTCAATGTTTTTGCTTCTATTTGTGGCAACTATTTTGTCACGATTAGTGCAATAGAGTAATAGCTTTAAAAACTTCCACTTAATGTCTTGCCAATTTTCGGAAATCTTTCCGAGTCACGTGGAAAATTATACATGATTCATGGGTCTGCCTTCCGCGTCACTGGTCCATACTTATTAAGTTATTTTGGACATTTATTTCTTAAAAGTTTTCAAATTTTGTACGATCACTTTTTTTGTTGTACTAAATGTTATGAAAATATTGTTTTCGTTACTCTTTTTTTTTTTTTGGTCGGATTGTTTTCGTTACTCTTGAACATGAGAGAACAAGCCTAAAGTCGGAGGAATTATGTTTCATAATTTACTGTGTTTTCGTACACATGGAAGAAAATGACTTGTATAGTTTAGGAATATAAATAAAAAAACCAATGACTTTGGTTTCAAATTTTTTCAAAAAATAAATTTTTATCTGCCCTACGTGACAGACCACATACTCTTTTGTTGCATCCAAAAATCAATGAGAAAACACATTTTAATTTTTTTTACCAGCAACCACAATGCATTATAGCCTTAGCGTATTAGGTACCTTGTAATGAGATCAGTTGTATTGGTAGATCATTTTTTCAAAAATTGTAAATAAAGTAAAACAAAGTTGTAAGAAGAAAATAAATTTGGAAAATCCTAAAATAAAATAAATTGGAATATGTAATTGAATTCCTTATGTTCCAGAAAAGTGGCAATAAAGTAGTGGAAATAACGCATGTGGATGTGACATGCGTTATTTCCACTACTTTATAGATTGCCAGGGAATAAAGAAGAAAGCACAGTTCAAATTTCTGATCATTGATTGCAGCTCTATTTTATAGATTGCCAGGGAATATAAATATTGCTCTTTAATAATTTTTTCTATGGAAAGATTCTGGGTTCCGTGTGGTCAAACTGGATTACATGAAAACAAAACACTATAGATTTTGTATCACATAGAAAAAAAAGTAAGCAAATAACAGAATAGTTAAAAATAATATAGAAAAATTCAGAATGGTATAATTATTAGTATAGAAAAATATTAACTATTATTAACTAAAAAATTAACTACTATTATTTATTAACTTTTTTAATTAATTTTTTGTAATATAAAAAATAATTACAGTAGTTAAATATAAATAATTAAATATCATACAAAAATTAACTATTACTAATTAAAAAAAATTATGGTTTTAATGACGGGCAAGTTAATAAAAAAATAACTATTGGAAAATGTAAACTTTTTCTGGTTTTTTTCTTAATAAAAATTAACTTTTTCTGTTTACTTTTACTTTAACTCTACCTTTTTTTTGTTGTTCAGCTGAAAAGGGTTCAGTGAATCATATACAATATCAAATCAAAACGTATGTTTATCTATCTATCTTTTTTTTTTTTTTTTTTTTTTTTTTTATCTATCTATCTATTATTCCTTTTCGATTCTACTTTTTATTTATTTCACAAGCTTCTTCAATTTCTCGTGACCCAACAAGTTCATTTACGTCAAAGATTCCTCATCTATTTATACATTGCAGTGACTTGAACTAGCTAATTGGGCTGGGCTTCAGTAACAAAAAGTAATTAGTTAATGGGCTTCTGCTTGATCCCATTCATATATATGTGAACATACTACCATTTTTGATTCACATAGTGACCGCATTGGAGATTATGTGATCTTCTTCTTGTTTTGCTGCTGCTTCTTTTCTCTCCATTCCTTGATTTCACGCTCTATCTTGGAGTCGACGCGTGCTTTAAACCCAGCGTATGGTTCATACCCAAAAAGAGACTGTAGCACCTGATTTCATTCAATCCATTGGGATTCATCACTTCATGGAAGGTAGAAGGAGAAACGTAAAAGAAGAAAGGTGAAAAAAACATTAAACCTCAAGCAGAACGAAGAAAGGACCCATTAGAAAAGCTTGGACTAGATTGTCTAGAAGTGCAGGAGCTCGTTTCTTGGAGTAGAATTAATATCTGTTAGTTAGGTTCTGCAGAGGAGGATCATACAAAATGATTTACACGAAGAAAGTAAGTTCATTACCTCAAACAAGCCGTGACCGAGGAACTGACCAGTCCAGCACAAGAGCTGAGAAGCTACTCCAACCTGAGAAAGCAAGTCGAGTTCACAAGATATATAAAGTTTCCAATACAAAAGAAGAAAAATCGCAACTTGTTTTGAACCAAGTGATGTAGACATTGAATTTGGAGGCTTTTTCTGATACGAGAATCTTGAAAGGACCACATTATGTCAAAACAAATGATCATATTAAAGTTGGGATGCAAAAGACACTGACGTTCCATAGAAAACAAGAGCTCCACAGAAACATCAGCATCAAAATAACTATGAGCAAAGAACACAGAGCATTGACAGAGTGAAAATACGCATAAATGACCCATAAAGATTAAATATTTTCCGGTAATTGAGAATTAAAAGAGCTCACCTTTAAGGTTAAGGAATGTCCAAGTCGAGCTGCGAGGAAGCTGGAGCCGATCCAACAAGAGAAACATAACAGAGCTGCTAAAGCACCAGATTTCTTATCCAAACAGACGTAGAAGATAGAATAAATCACAGTGAGAGTAAAGCCAATGTCCAAACGCAAGACGCAGTCAAAAGTCAACGATTGAAGGACCCCTAATTGAGAGTGATCTAAAATCGGTGGCGTAGAGTAGAGGAAAAGAAGGGTCGCGAAGACGTTTGGCCATACGAACAGTGTGTGGATTACAATGTTGATGGGATTGCTGTGATATGCTCCGTAGAAGGAGAAATGCTTCTCTAGATCCAGCAATCCGATGCGATTGCTCATGATTTAAGCTTCTTTGATAAATATTTCTGTCTAACACCTTGAGTAATTGAATGGGAGACTTTCTTAGGGGTCGGACAGTCGGAGGAAGACGAAAGGCCAGGGGAAGATTTTTGCGATTATTGGCGTTTGATGCGTCGGCTAAAGACTGCTAACATGTGCCTCTGCGATTACTAACTAACCTACGCTATTTGGAGGTGCTCGTTGACCAAGTACATAAACAATGCGATTGCGTTTTGGTTTTTGGAATGATTGAGGGCATTTTAGTAAAATCGGTGGAAGGAAACTGAGCTTTTTTGTTAAAATTTATCAATAAAAAATTCATTTCGATTTTTTTTTATTAGATAATTCATGATTTTTCACGTGGTAAATACAACTCTTTTTTTTTTTTTGACATCGGTAAATACAACTCTTTAAAAACACAAAATGTCATGCTATGTTAGTATGTTACCATTTCACTGTAGAATACTAGTACTACTATACTAGTAATCAGAAGCAAGGCTGTATGTAAACCAAATTAATGAGGAAAGTCGGTACAAGTGCGGCCATATCCACATCCCATCAACTAATAATAGTATTCATTACGAAACCTATAAGATATCTTATAGTAATATAAGAGGAAAATTATATGGAATTTGATGTGTTCAACGAGTGATATATGGCTGCAGCTATCTACTTCAGATTTTGTGACCGTTGCCTTCTAAACCCTGGACCACGTCCTTTAATCTCGGTCTCACGTTAGTATTGTAATATTTCATCTAAAACAATTTTTTCTGTGACCAAATATATGATTTTATTATATTCGCATAACATCCGTCATGATAGAATTTGATATCTCAAAGTTTTGTTACGTATTAATAAAAAAATCAATGTTTAATATTTTAATGACTTAATGTTTATGATATTTGGTGGTTAAAATAGACTCTGATACATGTATATACTCCCTATGTATGTATATATGTGACGTTTTAGTCAAATCTTTTTGTTTCTAAATAGTTGTCGTTTTGGATTTTTTAAGTAACATTTACTTTATTATACCCAAATTAACCTTAATCAAACAACTAACTCTAATAACTATAAACAACAAAACATATCTATAAATCACTGAACAATAACTAAACAAACATTATTCAAGCCTTCAATTTCAACATTACATAGAAGCAATCAGAAAAATAATCTCAAAAGACACCAAATCACCAGTATTTGATGATCCAGTAACTAAATGAAAAATCAAAATCAGAACTTTAGCGAAACAACAAATTGCCAATTACGAACAGAGAGAGTGAAAATCGCAGGAAAGTTACAGAAAAGGTGATAATCTCACCCGAATTCAAGAGTTAATTGCATCGTCGTTGATGTTTTCAGGAATCAATCAAATTTAAACCCCCAGCTTTTTCAAATCAGAATCTGTACAAGTGGGTCTCTTTTTTCAAATCCACAAATCCGGATTTAGAATGAATCGAGTCGACTAATCCGGATTTGGAGATGCCCACTCAATCTCAAAACCCAGAAGAAGAAGAAGAAGGAAAAAAAATGGAGCTTTTTTTTTTCGTCACATTGTTTTTTTCGAGAAAGAGAGCTTTTTAGAATTGTAATTTGTAAATTTTTGTGAGGATAGAAGTGTCATTATTCATGTATCCTTAATTTAAGGAATTACAGTTAAAACGACACTTATATACATACGGAGGGAGTATAACATTAGTTTGCCAATAATAATAATAATGAACCTGAACCATTTTGTTTTATTAAGATTTTATTCAATTTTACATTATTTTGGTTCGTACCATGTCAGT
Source organism: Erysimum cheiranthoides (assembly GCA_011420285.2). NCBI lineage: Eukaryota > Viridiplantae > Streptophyta > Magnoliopsida > Brassicales > Brassicaceae > Erysimum > Erysimum cheiranthoides. Next base: position 3,066,092 of record CM022179.2, on the reverse strand, counting down.
TTTCACCAGTTTGTAAACTTTATAATAAAACTAGATTAGGATCCGCGTTATACGCGGGTTTTAAATTTCAAATTTGATAACCCGTGTAAAAAGCAAAAAAAAATGTAAAAACAAAATCGGAAATTCTATTAAAATTTTGATGAATTAATTAATTAAAATTTTCAGTTTATTAGTTAATTAAATTTCAGCTATTCTTTCATATAATTCTAAATATATAACTGAGAATTTGAAAACTCTTTTATGAGCTATGTACGTTAGAAAATTTTTACCTCTTCATCCGATCAAATTAGTCACGTTTTAAAATTTTACATCTTTATCCGGTAAAATTTTACATCTTTATTCAGTAAATTTTACATCTTTGACAAAAAAATATGTATCGTATGAAAACCTATAGAACTATATATACAAAAAGTCACATTTAGATTAAAACTTACATGATCGCACGATTAATGATTAGGATCCGCGTATACGCGGGTTTAAAATTAAAAAATTTATAACCCGTTAAAAAAAAAAATAATGCCCATGTAGGTGGGTTTATAACTAAAATTTTTATAACCCATATAAAAACAATTTTTAATTATTTTTTTTTAATTATTTAAAGTTTTTGTAACGACAACTATGTAAACTCTTACTGATGTCAATGAATCATATATTCTTATGCTATTGTCATCATGTCATCATATATATGAACACCTGTTAGGTAGCATAACACATGAGAGAAATTTTACCAATAGAATCAAATGTTTTTAAAAATATTGAATCAAGTGTTTTTGAAAATATTATTTTGTTTAGCGAGAAAATATGAGACAATCTATTCAATTTTATAGAGGTAGGTATTTACCATTCCTTTTCCTTTTTGAATTAATAATTACATTATATTAATTAATTGTATAATTTCTTAATTTATGTAATTTTTTTCTTTTAGAATTAGTAATTTAAAATTATAATTAGTAAATATAATTATCTTTTTATAGTTTTAAAAATATTTACATTTAAAATTTTCTTAACATTATCTTATTATATTTTTAAAATTGTTTAAGTTATAATTCTTAACATTATCTTTTTACATTTTTAACTTTATTTAAATTTTAATCTTTTCTCATAATTATCTTTTTATATATTTAAATTATTAAAAACAAATACTTTTTTGACACGTGTCAAAATCTCGGATCGCTAGAATCGACACGTGTCGCAATCTCTTGAGTTGCTAACTTCGAAAACCCAACTTTATATAATAAGATAATGTAAATATATTCATTAGTACTTTATTATTATCTTCGAACTTATTTGGCCAGAAAGAGCTCAGCGGCTCAGCGGCTCAGCGCGAACTACGCCAATTGCACGAATTTTATCCGTCTCTTAAAAACTTCCAAATTTTAAGAAATAGTCAAATCTCAATTGAGAGTTTGTCTGTCATATTCTTATTTATAAATGATTAAATTTCCTTCATGACTTCCATTGTTCTATGTCTCTTGGAACTTGTAAATTCACACGTGTTATACTTCAAATTTCTTATCATATTTTACCTTTTTTAATTATTATATTTATAATATATTCAAATTAGGTACGATTTCCTGATATTGGGGATTTTACAGAATATAATTTTTTTTTATAATTTCATATTTTGCTTATTTTAAAAATTATTAAAGTCTAATTAGTGTAGTGTGCAGCTTACGTCTTGTATTAATTAAAAATATAAAAGGCTTTCTTTCAAAACTTAAAGATTGGGTTCAACCATGATTTTCAACTTTTTTTTTGGATAACTTAGGTATCCCAAGCCCAATAGGCCCAGACTAGCCCACTGCGTGCGTCCCGAAGGCGGCAAGAGTAGTTCCTGGAGGCCGCATAACCCGATTTTAAATTGTCTGCGGTGGCCACTTAAGGTGTTTGCAGCCGCGGGGATTCGAACCCGGGATTATTGGGAATTTCACCCTCAGCCCGAAATCCTTCCTACCACTGGCCCACCTATGAATGGTTATGATTTTCAACTTTTAATAAGTACATCAATGTATATCCATTTGTAATTTAGTACCAATAGTCTACTTACGACGACAACCGGTCTAGTTACTAGTGGCAATAAGCTTTTGTATATACAATTAATTATCAACCAAGAAATAGTGCTAAAATTAATTGACTTGCTGAAGCAACATCTACAAAAAAAAAAAAAAAAACTCGTCAGTTCTTAAGGGTTCTAGAAAAGTTGCAAAAAAAAGAAAAAAAAGAAACGAATCAACGGGACCAAGTCTCTATGACGCGCCAACTAAGTGTGAGCTGTTATATTGACGCCTTCTCCGTCACACTTCCCCAACTCACGTCGCGCCACGTGGCATCCGTTCCTACATCATTCACGTGCTATCATGTCTCAAATCCATATGTCTGGACGGATCACTTCTATATTCGACGGCTGAGATTTTGCAATGACCCCCGATTAAGATTTTATGTTCCTACTTGGGTTATTATTAGTTTGACGTGTTAGCTGCGTGTTTCGGACGAGTAATAACGCAAAATACTTTAAAAATAAATAAAAAAAAGAGGACAAAAAAGATGTTTTTCGTTGGAATGTTAAAACTTTAATTAGAGCAACCAAATAAAATCCATTTTCCAAATTTATCGCAAAAATACATCCCCAAAAAAAAAAAAAGACGCGGTCAAAATTCTCTCTCAATAATCAATATAAAGCCAATCTCTTTCCCATTAGGGTTTTTAATTCTACCATCACTCTCTTTGCTCTAATCTCAGAAAAAAGAGCGATTTTTATTTTCTTGGTAATGAGAGTTTTCTCTCGATTTTGATCATCAGTCTCACATTTTCATCTGTGTTTTTGATTTTGAGGATGCCAGCAACGGAATATCAAAGATCATTCGGGAGGTCATTACTGAATTTACGGCGTGACGCGGCGGTGAGCTCGGTTGACTCAGCGACGGTTGGCGGCGAGTTGACTCAAATGGAGGCTGAGTTAGATTCGTTTCAGAGAAAAGTCGCTGAGAGGTTTATCGATCTCAATGCCTCTGGTTCTGAAGATCTATTGTCTCTCGAATGGGTTGGGAAGCTTCTTGATTCGTTTCTGTCTTGTCAAGAAGAGTTTCGTGCTATCGTGATCAACCATCGCTCTCTGATCACTAAACCACCCATGGATCGATTGATTTCAGATTACTTCGAGAGAAGCGTTAAAGCGCTTGATGTCTGTAACGCGATCCGTGATGGTGTTGAACAGATCCGTCAATGGCAGAAACTAATCGAAATCGTAATTTGCGCTTTCAACAACAACGGAGGTGGAGGATCCGGTGATGGAAGTAGCCAGAGACCTCTCGGGGAAGGTCAATTCCGTCGTGCGAGGAAGACTTTGATTGAATTAGCGATTGGAATGCTTGACGAGAAAGACTCATCTTCAAGCTCAGTGTCCTCGCAGCATCGTAACCGTTCATTTGGAAGGAACAAGGATCATCTCCATCACAGAACAATTGGTCATTTCAGATCGCTTTCTTGGAGTGTTTCAAGATCATGGTCTGCTTCGAAGCAATTGCAAGCTATAGGGAACAATTTAGCTACTCCTCGAGCTAGTGACATTACTGCAACTAATGGTCTTGTTGTTCCGGTTTATACAATGACTTCGATATTGTTGTTTGTGATGTGGGCACTCGTGGCAGCGATTCCTTGTCAAGACAGAGGCTTGCAAGTGCATTTCAATGTTCCTAGGAATTACCAATGGGGAGGGTCTTTGATGTCATTGCACGATAGGATCATTGAGGAATCGAAGAAGAGAGAGAGGAAGAATAGTTGTGGGTTGTTGAAAGAGATACATCAGTTTGAGAGGAGTTCAAGATTGATGAATGAAATGGTTGATTCTGTTCAGTTTCCTTTGTCTGATGAGAAAGAGATGGAAGTGAGAGAGAGGGTTGAGGAATTGGGGAAGCTTCAAGAAGCTTTGAAGAATGGTTTGGATCCGTTTGAGAGGAAAGTGAGGGAAGTGTTTCATCGGATTGTTCGAAGCAGAACAGAGGGTCTTGATTCTGTTGGAAAGCATCATGGTTCAGAATGATGTTTTAGTGAAAATATTCAATGGGAAACCATTTGTTATTAACAGTATAATCTGGAGAAGTTGAAATACAGTATGTATCAGTTGTGGGTTGTTGTCTGAACGTGAAGAACAATATGCTCGAGAAAGATATATTGGGCAAGGTCTACTAAAGGAGAAAGAAAATCTCCATTTTTCCAATCTTTGTTGTTTATGTATAATTTTCTTACCAAAGATTGTTAATACTCATTAATTAAAATATAGCAACCGCTTTATGTATTCTATTTGACGAGGATCAAAACATAAATCCACTTCAAAGTTCGAAGATTTTTGCTCATTTAGTTTACTTTGTTATCTCTGTTTTTTCGTTAGGTGGTTATCTCTTTTAATTAGTCAAAATTCTTGGAACATGTATATATATATAAGTAGAACTCAACCAGAATAGAGAAGATATCATGAATTAAAAAAATGTATATATCAGGAACATGTACTTATATATCAGTAGAAACTCAACCACAATCTGTCTTCAACAGAAGTTCCGAACAAAAAAATCACTTTTAATTACAAATCTTCGAAGCTTAAAATCACTCTATGGACACGTCCATCTGCAAAAAAAAACAAAAAAAAACAAAATACGAAACTTCAAATGTGTAACAGGATCTGGATTAAGAGGCCTTCATATACAGTAAAGCAAGATGATTACATTGGGAAAGCTTTGGAGCCCAAACTAAATTTAGGCTACAACAAAACAACCCTTCATATCTCCGTTCTTAGATGCAATCATCAGGCTTCAAAGGAAATAAATAAGAGATATGTAGGTATACAAAAACACAAACAAAACAAAGTTGAAGAATATGCCTCAGAGGTAGTGACAATTGTGAAATAATTCATCACTATGAAAATCTGATGAAAACACATCAATAGATATACATCATCGGCAAAAAAACAAACATCATTAACCAAAGCTTAAAAACAAAAAACATTAAGGGGTTTAGTTTAGTGCATCAGAGAGATTCCCATCTAGACATACTCATCATTCTACTTCTCCATACGGAGAATCTGATGTCCCTGTCTTTTTATCATCACTTGCACTAACACTAAACTTAAACAAACTATAAAAACAATCAATTTAGAGAGAATCATAATATGCCTCTATTACCTATACATACTAGAGAATAATATCGGATGTGAAAGATGCCTCAGATTAATTTGTTTTCCTAGAGACTAAGCTCTCAAAGTATATTTAATACCATCACAGGCATCAAAACAAAACAACAACAATAAAACAGAAACTACTCAAAACGAACAAAAGATTGAATCTTTAGAAAGCTCTCAAATCGATAAGAAGAATCTACAGAGATATATCAAGACTAGAGATTCAAGAGAAGCGGCTCCAATTTGTTTCCATCGAATCACACGATGGCTTTAAATAGAAAAGCAGTGGCGGCGAAAATTAGGGCAAAAAGAAGGAACTCAAAATATGTGACTGGGCTCGTATTCACAAAGAGAAGATATTAGTGGCCCATTAGAGAAATTACAGGCCCATTAGAAAATGTTCAAACTTTTGAATATCATCATCATAAGGTTAATAATTAAACAAAACAGCCTCATTGATTAACGAATTAAACTGTCTTCTTCTCTCCTCTACACAGAGCACACAATTCCGTTGGTCGAGTTTTAAGTTTACCTGCGAAATCGAAGGTTGTCCTTTCGTATGCTTCTGTAAGCTCTCTGTTTTCACCATTAATCTTTCCTTTTTTTTATTTCTCTCTGCTGGAATCTTTCGTCTTTTTTTTTTCCTTCAATGGTTTTTCTCTGCTTCTTAAATTCCTCTGTTGTTTCCACAAAAAAAAGGTCCCTGATTCTCTGTTTTCGTTCTTTTACAGTGGTTTCTCTTTGTCGTATAATTACATTAGTGCTCGCTTTAATTCCGTCTTTGAAAACCAAAGAATTCCGAAGTATTTGAAGTTAGTACTTGAAGAATTGTATCATCCTTTTTATCATCTTTCTGTGAAAATTGTAAGAGTTAATGAGAATTGGATTTGCAGAATGGGAAGGGTTAAGCTGATGATAAAGAGGTTAGAGAGTAGTAGCAACAGGCAAAATACATACTCAAAGAGAAGAAGTGGGATTTTGAAGAAAGCCAGAGAATTATCCATATTGTGTGATCTTGATATCGTTCTTCTTATGTTTTCTCCTACCGGAAGGCCTACCGCTTTCCATGGAGATCAGAGGTAAATATTGGAAAATCAAGTGAATTATCTTGTTTTGACGTTTGCTTCTTTCTTTGATCATGTGTAATTGTTGAAGTTTTGTGTATTTCAAATGATGGGGAAGATATCTTACCTACCTGAATCTTGAGATGTTGATGCAGATGCATTGGAGATGTTATTTCAAAGTTTGCGCAGTTGACTCCTCAAGAAAGAACAAAACGGTATATGTTTACGCATAGTTTCTTTCTCAACTCTCAAGTTCATATAGACTCCTGATCTTGATATAGTTGTGTTATGAAACTCATAATTTTTGTTTTGGACATAACAGGAAACTGGAGAGCCTTGAGGTAAAACCTCATTGGATCTATCTTCCTTTCTCATAATACTTACTGGTTTGGGAAACATATTGAGCTGACATATCTACGTATGGTTATAGTCCCTCAAGAAGACTTTTATGAAACTGGATCATGATGTTAATATAAATGACTTCTTCTTAGGTGCAAGGTACTTGATACATGAGTTCTATGTAACCGTAAAATTCAGGAAATTGTCATTATTAGCCCTTGGAAAAAAACTTGAAATGTGTTCCTTTTGTTTTTCCTGCAGGAATCAAACTATTGAGGTAAGGATGATGGATCATGATTCTTCTCCTGGTTACTTCTGAGGTCTCGACTTTTGATTTCTAAAAGTCTGTATTGAACATTTGATGAACAGGGTCTGACTAACCAAGTAGCGTTTTTGCAAGCTCAGGTTATGGAGTGTCATAGGAGACTGAGGTGGAACTTTGGAGCTTTTCGGTTTTAAGTATCGTTTTTCTATATTTTCTTTTTATTTTTCAACCCTCTTAACTTACTATGCTGATGATCGATTCATGTTGAGTCTTCTTCTGTTGTGTGCTTTTCAGTTGTTGGGCGAGCATGGAGAGAATCGAAAACATTGAGCATCTAGAGCATTTGGAAGTATCATTGAGAAGATCTATTGAAAGAGTTCAGATTCACAAGGTATGTCTAATTATATATGACTTAATGACACACGCACATGAAAATGTTAAGAGTTCCTAATGGAGGCAGCTTTTTCCTTGCAGGAACATTTCAGAAAGAATCAACTCATGTTACTAGAATATACAACAACACAGGTTATGTAGTTATGTATAAAGTTATAACAGTTGTCCTTCTTTTTCTCTCTCACATTCTTAAACCAGACTACACCTTCTAAAACAGTTTCATAGCGGGATATCATCACCTTTGGTAATAAATGGCATTCAAGAAAATCATGTAATCTCATGGCTTCCTGATAACAATAACCAACAAATGATCCTACCTGCTGACTCAAGTTTTCATCCTCACCGGTGAGTAATAACTGTTAATTCATCAACATATTCCTTTGGAGTTGTATGTTCAACTCAATTCAAAGTTTTATGATGAACAGAGAGATGGAAAATAGGGAAACTGCATCACTTCCGGATTACTCAAGCTTCTTTGAGTCTGGTAATCAAGAAGATCAGAATTGCAACCTAGAACAACAATTTGACCGCTCAAGACAAGAAGGCAATGTGTTAAACGAGCTAAACGGGAGCAGCTGCTCGAGATTGCAACTCGACGAGGAATATTCATATCCTACACAATTTGGTATGCAAGAAGAGAAGAAGTTGGAACCGGGTTTCGAGTTAAACTTCCAACAAGATCACTCTATGCATCCTGTTAGCAACAGTTTCCAATTTCCTGATCAAATGGTGTTTGCTGCTACTGATCATCATCAGACTTGGATTTCAGATTCCACAGGTTGTAGTAACCCAGTGTTTGACCTCTCTGATAACAATCAGGTTAGTGCACGGTTAACTGCTTTTCTATACACAATAAAAATCCACAAACTAAATCCTATGTTTCCTTATTTTGCAGCAACCAGATTGACTCGGAAGAGGTCATGAGTAATATTTGTGTCCTGATTGAGTCCGTGTAGCACAAGTTGTTGTGTATATACAGTGTATAAGTAGAGCGTACACGTAACGTATATGTGTACTATATACAAGATATTCGGCAGATTTGTACATATCTATATATGTGTGTGTCAGTGTCAGTGTGTGTGTATTATATAATACAACACTAGTACTTAAAAAAGAAGAGTTTTATTTTGATGAGCATCATGTGATGTCTCCAACTCAAAAGGCTTATTTCCACAATCAACGGTAGAGATGTAAAGAAAATGAGAAAATTTGCACAATCTTCTTTTCTTTAATATCGATATCTTCTTCCATGATAATCCTATAGGTCCAGAAGAAGAGCACACAGTGTTTTTGTATAAATCAGACAAAGCGCACTTGGAGAACAGATCAAGAAACAGAACATATCTTGTGTCTTTTGAGGGAAAGTGTAAATGGCGAGAAGACAAGTCTTTCGTCTTCAAATGCTCTTGGTGTTAGCTCTTCTGTCTCTCATGATCTCATTGAAGCCTGTCCTAATCACTGCAAGTCTGTAATACTTCTCTCTTTCTCTCTTTAACCTCCTCAAGTTTCTTGTTCTTGTTCTGTTTCCTTCTTGTTATAATTTCTTATTTATTTCAGGAACTGAGAAACTAACAGGCTTTGAAACCAAAAGACAGGAATTGAATCAGATTAGCCAACTGGTAAGAATTTACTCCACACATACATACACTGACATACACATATATACAATGTGAGCAAAGGTTAGTTTGGTTCTTGTTCTTGATTATTTTGTCTGGATGCTTCATATTTTTATAGAGACGCACTGAAACTGATCCTAAGAGAAGAACAATGACACGGAGGATGATGAACGTTGAGGAGATTAACGATTATCCAGGATCAGGAGCTAACAACCGCCACACTCCTCACTGTTCTGAATGTTAATTCCAAATTTCTTGTAATCTAGCTCCTATAAAAATTCTAATAATCACTTTATAAGTTTATATGATATATATCAAGATTTAAGAGCATGGGGAGTCTTAATAATGGAATCTTAATCTAAAAGGCTATGTGAAGATATCAATATTTGGTAAGACTAAAACTTTATGTAACCCATGTCTAAAAAGGTGGCAAAAGAGACTTTTATAGTTCTTTAATCAAAAATTCCACCATTAACTTAGCTCAGGTTAGGTCATCCACTGAAACACAAAAAGGTTTTGCCCTCCTTTTTCCCTTACACTGTTTTAAATATGCCATTTTTCGTTAATTTCTCTTTTGTGTAATCTTTTCCACATTAATTATTGTTATTTACGTTTTATTTGGTGGAGAGACACTTAGACAGTGGAGGACACAACCACCTCAAACATTATAATATCTTTACTATTATAACACAAATTATGGAATTAACAGATACAACAGATGAAGAACAAGATACAGAAAATATAAAACATTATTTCATATGATTAATTAAATTGAAAGACAAAAACGAAACTCTCCACAACATGATCAAACAATATACAGAATCATTACATATAAATTAGACATTAATTTGATCAGTTAGTGTCGGAAGAAGGAGAAATATCCGGCGCTGGAGCAGGAGCGTGTGAGGTACCGTCATCGGCACGCATGAAGTCAAACCTTTTGATGAGAATATTAGCAACGAGCTCGTTAGCCTTGTCGGTGGGATGATACTCGTCCCAGAACACGTACTTACTTCTGTCTTTACACAATGTCGACGCCGGAATACACGTCAGCGCCGGCCGGATTCTATAGAACGAGCAACACGGTGAATCCGAGTTATCAAAACCTATAATATTTTGCACACAAACATATAAATTAGTTAAATCCGATGATAACAGCGATTAAAAAAAAATGCATTTATGAACCGAAACTATCCAACTTTTTTTATTGGAAAAATTTAGCAATATTCTTTTGTATTTTATGACAAATAAATCATGTGTGGAAAATGAACCTTTGATAGATTATTTTTAAAATGAAAAATCTCGTTTATGAATGCTTCTTTTGATTTCATCAAAGTTGTATATTACCGTATTTTTGAGGGTTAGTGATGACGTCGTTGACTAGGTCATAGGCTTCACCAAACTTGTAGCTTGCATTAGGAAGCTTAGACTCGAGATCGAGGAGCATTGTGGTGGCAGCTTTGTTGAATCTCTTTGCAAGATTACTCGCTTTGTTTTGACATTTGCCATCGAGGCTTAGAGCTCTTTGGAGTGGGATACATCCCATTGGCCCTAACCCAAATACCATTAGCTTCCTTGCTCCTAAACTATGCAACACCTAAAACATTATAATACCACAAAATATGTCTCAGTCAGACGATTTATAAAAACTAAATTTATCTGTATGTAACTGAAGTGTTTTGCATAGACTAATTAACCTTGAGTTGAGATTCAAGTGTTTCCATTAAGTAGTCAACGAAAGTTTGATCATTGTATTTCCAAGAGTCACTATAGACAGGCATCAAGTAGTTGTTAATGAAGTCATTGCTGCCTAAAGCGACGACGTATCGAGCATCTTGGAAGAACTTGTCTGCCTCTTTTTTCCCTATCTTTGCCACAACTACATCTTGTGTCCCTTGGAATAATTCTATTTGCTTCCACAGCGAAAATCTTTGGATCTTAACAAATACAACCCCCATGAAAAAGAAAACACACAGTTAGAAAATCATTTCGTTTGATGAATTATATTTTTTTTTTCGTGATGCACATTAAAACTTTATTCACGAGACTTACGAAATAACCACCAGTTTCATTCAAGATTCCACCACCTCCTGAAGCATAGTTCACTCCATTTTCAAGTATTACATCTTCATTCATTGATGGATCCAAGAATGCTACTGGTCTTGGCAACCCAATTTTATCACCTTAAAGTTTAACCATAACCATTATAAGATTGTACTAAAATGTAATTCACATGTTATACGATGATCTTTGATTAATTTATAATTTCGTACACATGAGACTTACCTATAATGTCTGAAACAGTGCGGCCATTAGTGAACCTTCCATTAGGCAAACCATTACCAAAATCAATACCGTAAAATGGCAGATTCGCCGTCGCTAAACTCCTCGGTAGATTCTTATTGTTGCCTACATCAGACAATGAATCTCCGAATATAAACTGGACAATCTTGCAATCGTAGCCGTTGATTCCAAGAATGATGGACAACACAAATATCGCGCAGAACTTCATGTCGCCAAATTTAAATGTGTGCACTGTGTTGATTGAAAAAGATTTGTTTGGGTGGTTTTTAAAGGGTTTTGGAGGTGAAAAAATAGGACTAAGTAAGAAAGGTGGAGGAGTAATGTGAGAATAAAGAGGTGAAGGTAGATTTTGAGTTGATGAACCAACTGATTTTGTTTTTTTTTAATTATTACTTTTGTTTTATGTTTGATTCAAACCTACTTCAACTACTCTTTCCTCGTGTTGGTGTCGTAAGTTGTAACCGTTTCTTGTCCGTAAACTCGAAATTTTGTTATTTTAGGGAAATGTTACATCTTGTGGTAAATAATTTCAAGTTTTGGGTTTATGAACTTATTTATAAAGAGATAAACTAGAAGATAAATTAACCTTAATATGGAATATTTAATTTCCTTGTAGTTTTAAATAACCTAAATACTTTTATCAAATTATTATGATTGTCCTCCTGTATGTATTCTTCACTTGCTACTTCGTGACTCTGGCCACTCTTACTAAAAATATCAATAAAATCATATGTTAATTAAAAAACACTGTTTGACAAAAAAAGAAAAAAATAAATCAAAAACGCTATTCATACCAAAGAAAAAAAGGAAAAAAAATCTAAAATTGTCATGTTCGTAATTTGTTTTTTTACTCATGAGCTAAGACTGGAATATATTTAATCATGGGCCAATATCAAGCCCAATGGACCAAAGGCTTGAAATAATCCAGGTGATTGAATCATATTTCTTGATAAATATGACTGTTTGAGCCGTTGGACGATGGCGAGCATTTAGTGTGGTTTAGGCTTTTTCTGACTGAAACAGAGTACTTTTTTTTTTTTAACACTGGAACAGAGTACTGTACTTGCATAAAAAGTGATAAAACAGAGGGAGATACTATTTTGATTAAAATGTGTTTTGAAATCCAGACTAACCGGGCCGGTTATACTCGTAAACCCGCAATTCCGACAGTAGTTTGGTTTGATTTCTACCTTAAAAAGCCAGGTTAAAAAACCTGACAAAAACTTACGACCTAGCTGGTTAGGTAGGATCAAATTAATTTTGGTTGAAATAATTTCTTAATTTTTTTACTGTGAAAAAGATGTTATAATAAACTGAAATATCCTTTGGTCATTAAAAAACAACACTGAAGTATCCATTGAACCATTTTTGTGTGAACCAGAAAATCTACGGATGTTTATTGCCCATAAAATAATCAGAAGACAACAAAATAGTTACATAACTGTCCTACGTGGCCAGAACTCAGCCGTTTGCTCCACAAAATGGGCGCCACAGATACAAAAAATACCCAAACCAGAACCTTTATCTTGATCTCATCAGCACCGTCCATTTTTCAATCCTACGGTAACTAAGCCTCGGAAATCTCCAACAATATCTAATCCACAAAACAAAAACACATTTAAACAAAAACAATTCAGAAACTGAAGCAGAGAGAGACTCCATTGTTCGTGTGTTCACTCAACTCCTCAAGCTTCTTTCAACAACAATGGCGACGGTTACACTCAAGACCTTCACCGGACTTCGTCAATCTTCAACGGAGCAAACCAATTTCGTCTCCCATGTACCATCGTCACTTTCTCTCCCCCAGCGACGTAGCTCTCTCCGAGTAACCGCAGCCAGATCTAGCCCCAAGCTCTCTAGCCGTAAACTCCGCGTCGCCGTCATCGGTGGTGGTCCAGCAGGAGGAGCTGCGGCAGAGACTCTAGCTCAAGGAGGTATTGAGACGATCCTCATCGAGCGTAAGATGGATAACTGTAAGCCTTGTGGAGGCGCAATTCCTCTCTGTATGGTCGGGGAATTCAATTTGCCGTTGGATATTATCGATCGGAGAGTGACGAAGATGAAGATGATATCGCCTTCGAACATCGCTGTGGATATTGGCCGTACGCTCAAGGATCATGAGTATATAGGTATGGTGAGAAGAGAAGTGTTGGATGCTTATCTGAGAGAGAGAGCGGAGAAGAGTGGAGCCACCGTTATTAACGGTCTCTTCCTTAAGATGGATCATCCGGAGAACTGGGACTCGCCGTACACGTTGCATTACACGGAGTACGACGGCAAAACTGGTGCTACAGGAACAAAGAAGACAATGGAGGTTGATGCTGTCATTGGAGCTGATGGAGCTAACTCTAGGGTTGCCAAATCCATTGATGCTGGTGATTACGACTACGCCATCGCATTTCAGGTCTAATTCTTTACTCTTGAAGAGTTTTAATTTGTTCAATGGTTTATGAATGGACTTGTTTAGGATTTGAAAGATCATGTTCTTATGGAGTTTAGAGGTGAAATTGGGGATTTTTCAGGAGAGAATTAGGATTCCTGATGATAAGATGACTTACTATGAGGATTTAGCTGAGATGTACGTTGGAGATGATGTGTCGCCCGACTTCTACGGCTGGGTTTTCCCCAAATGCGACCATGTAGCTGTTGGTACAGGCACTGTGACTCACAAAGGTGACATTAAGAAGTTCCAGCTTGCGACCCGAAACAGAGCTAAAGACAAGATTCTTGGAGGCAAGATCATTCGTGTCGAGGCTCACCCTATTCCTGAACACCCGCGACCACGCAGGCTCTCGAAACGAGTGGCTCTTGTAGGTGATGCTGCAGGGTATGTGACTAAATGCTCTGGTGAAGGGATCTATTTCGCTGCAAAGAGTGGAAGGATGTGTGCTGAAGCCATTGTTGAAGGTTCACAGAATGGTAAGTCGGAAGACCCGCCTTTTTGGATTCCTACGTTTAGGTTTTAGTGAATTCTAAAGTCTGTGTTTTTGTTGCAACAGGTAAGAAGATGATTGACGAAGGGGACTTGAGGAAGTACTTGGAGAAATGGGATAAGACATACTTGCCTACGTACAGGGTGCTTGATGTGTTGCAGAAAGTGTTTTACAGATCGAATCCGGCTAGAGAAGCGTTTGTGGAGATGTGTGCTGATGAGTATGTTCAGAAGATGACATTTGACAGTTATCTGTACAAGAGAGTTGCGCCAGGTAGTCCTTTGGAGGATCTTAAGCTGGCTGTGAACACCATTGGGAGTCTGGTTAGGGCTAATGCTCTAAGGAGGGAGATTGAGAAGCTGAATGTTTAAGAACAGAAATGAGGTCTTTCCTTTCTTTCTATCTCCCTTTTTAATTTGTTAGTATGTACACTAATGATGTTGCTCTTCAATGTATTCAGTATCATATTTATGTTTTCTGTTCATTGAATTAGTCAAAAAGCATTTGGCTTTACAATCCCCAATTTCCACTAAAAACAGATTCACAAACCACTAAACTCACTTGAGAAACCACTCAAGAGATATTTCACTTCTTCATCACTCTCCATTCCTGCTTCATTAACCGACTCATCACTAACAACTGATCCGCTGCTTGAACACGAGGGTATAGACATCTGAGACTGATCGAACTTGAGACTTGTCTTCTTCTTCCTCTTGTGGTTAGCCTTGAAACACGCTTGTCTTAGCCTCTTTGTCTTGTCCTCAAACTCCAAATCCGGTAACTCCTCAATCGTCCTCTTCTCCTTCTCGAGCATCTCCAACGCGTTCTTCAGTTTTTCTGAATTCTCTTCGCTTTCCATCTTCTGCAGCTCCTATATATTCACATGATAAAAAACAAACTGACTTTTGAGTTAACTAATCGGAAAACAATAATCCTAATTGTAGTGTCTTGTTCAATATACCTTGACGTTACTGATCAGAGTTTTTAGGCTCATGAGTTTACGATGAGGCCATCGGCGAATACCCAATTCACGACATCTTCTTTTCAGAAGAGTTAAACCAACGTTAAGCTCCATAGCAGCCTGAGTTATGGGCATATAGAAGTAGCGAGAGACAGTTTCCATCGACAATGCCTTTGAAGCTGGACAAGTTGTGTAGGTAGTAATATCGCTGATGGTTCTCACGCTATGTTCTCTGCGTCTGTCGTAATTGAGTTTCCTCTTCTTAGTCGTCTGTTTCACTGCTCCATTTTCTGTCTTCTTCTCCGAGGACGCACCATCTCGTTTGTTCTGCTCTGTTCCGTTCCATGATGCAGAGCTGTATGAATTGAGTACATCTACAGAACAAAGCAAAACCCGTGAGACCTCCACAATACGAAAACTATGTGACTGTATATTATACCTTCAGACAAGGGTTCAAGATCGGGTAAAGGCAGAGAAGTTGTAGTCAACGGAAAAGCTTGAGAGGCAGAGTTTTCGTGGAGAGCAAGAAGATCGCCTTCCCAGTCGAATAAAGGATAACTTAAGGAGCTGCATACGTTTGCAAAAAAATAAAAAAAAAAACAGAGGAAAATATAAATTTTCGAAAATAAATTATAAGAAAACAAAAGATATTAACAAAGTAGACTAAACAAAAGCTTCTGAAATTGACCTGTGATCAAAGGATGGTAAATGGGTTAGGAATGAGAATGGCTTCTCTTCTGTGGTTCTGTGATCAGCCATTGTAGAGAGAGAGAGAGAGTAAAAGAAGTTGTCTTGTATAAGTCGATGAGGGATAAAAGATTTTATATACATTCAGGGGAGAAAGTAGTAAGATATGGAGAGAGAGTAAAAGTGGAGAAGTGATGATGTATTAGGGGAAGTGGGGTATTGACGGCTAATTGATTGTCTTGTTAAATTTGGAGTTACGAGAAGATATGATTAATGTTAATTAGTGGTAATTTATAGGGGCGTTTAGGTTTGGATTAGGCTTCTCTTTTCGTCTCTCCATGCATATATGACATGCAATCATTTCGAGTAAATAGTAGTAGTACATACAATACACACATGTACACTATGTACATGTTCATATATATATATACACATGCACATAACAATGATCATGATTGTGTATAATTAACAGCCAATAACTGGTTCATATGTGCTCAATTAAGATACAATATGTAACGTATGATTAAAATTAAATAATAGATCATGGCCATGTTTATAATTTATATTTTGCGTAATTAATCATAATTATTAATGAAGTAACAAAAAAAGTTTATATTCCATTTCCACAAAAGAACGATCCAAAAGCCAAAGAGTTTTAGTCCTTAGGATATCTGAGAAACCGTTTAGAAGACATAGAAGCAGAGTTAGTACTAAAACCTCTGCTTCTACTTTTTCTATGTCTTGGAATTGGAACTTTCTCAAGAAGAGACAAGACCTCAAGCATCGATGGTCTAACCTTAACCTCCCCGATACATTGTAAAGCCAAGAAAGACATCATAAACGCTGCTTTTTGAGGGTACTGACCCACGAGCTTCGTGTCCATTATCCTAAACACTTTTCGCTTGTCTCGCAAGTAAGGTTTCGCCCATTCCACTAAGTTTTCTTCCTCTCGAGCTTTGGTTTTGTCTATGGCTCGACGTCCAGAGAGAATCTCTAGCAAGACTACACCAAAACTGTAGACGTCGCATTTCGTTGTTAGATGACCTGACAGAGAAAGGCCAATGTGTTTTAGAAAATCACATGTGATGATTAACTGAAATGATATCAAATGAGCCATCAAATAATGAGAAACCTGTTGCTAGATATTCTGGAGCTGCATAACCTTCTGTACCGATGACTTCGGTTGTCACGTGTGAACGGTTGTCTTTTGGACCTTCTTTGGCCAATCCAAAGTCTGAGAGTTTGGCGTTGAATCCTGAATCAAGAAGAATATTTGCTGCTTTGAAGTCTCTGTAAATGACTTGGTCCTTAGCTTCATGCAAAAAACAAAGCCCGCGAGCAGCACCAATGGCGACTTTTATACGCAGTGACCAAGAAAGCACATTGGAAGCCCCTAGAATAAGCAGAATTCAGCTCATAGAGATTTAAAAAAAAAAAAAAAAACACAAAAGTTTTGGGTTTTAAAAAGAGTTTCTTTACTTACTTTCAAACAAATGATTTTCCAAGCTGCCATTAGGCATATACTCGTAAACCAAAAGACGTTGTTCATCTTCCAAGGAGTACCCAATGAGTTTCACCAGATTTGGATGATGCAATCTTCCGAGATAATTCACTTCCCTCTTTGAAGAAACCACACACATGTAAAAGATTCTAAAAGGGTAGCCTCTAGGGATATCGTAATAAAATGATTTGTAAGAAGCTTACCAGCCACTCCTTGTGTCCTTGAAACCCTTCAGTTTTAAGCTTCTTTACAGCAACCGCGAGTTCGATTCCAGGTCCTCCATTAACACAGCCCTTGTGAACAAACCCGAACCCTCCTTCTCCGATTAGACTCTCTGGACAGAAGTTTCCTGTAGCATTCTTTAGATCATCTAACGTAAAGGACTTCAAATGTAGGGAATGCATTATATCTCCTTCTTTGTTCGGTGCAGGAAGAGTGCTGTTGGCTTCACATTTTCTGGTTATCAGAGGTTTCAAACTCCAGGGATATGACAGATTCGAGATTCTTCCAGTATCACTATCACCTCCTGGACAAGAACAGTGCCACATTCTTACATCAAAGATGGGAATCCATAAACAGAAACTCTAAAAAATTATCAACAGCACAGTTACTAATACAAGAACAGGGGAATCGGAGTTCTCTCTGCTCCTGTCCTCATTAAGATGAAACCAGTAACTACATAAACCTATCTGGCTATCTACTCATGTTGTGGCTATGGTGAATTTGATTAAAAATTTTGGAGCAAAACACCCTTACTAGTGTTTCCTTTTACTAATTATGTGGATTAGTGTATACAACCCCAAGCTATTGCCTTTATAAGCCCTACTCAAACTACGAATAAAATAAACTGAAATATTATATTTCAATCTATGTCGCACCGCTGCGATCGGTGACATTCGTCTGCTCACTCGAGTAGGACCTCATTAGCAGTAGATACAGATTTTAAGTCAACTAGAACACCTCAAGAAACCTAAATATTCCTTCTTCAATTCATCCATCACAGTAAGGACTTATATCGGCAATGCATTAACTCGGTAGATTCGAAGAATCCAGGACAATGTAGCTCAAGGAAACAAAAAAAGAATGCGCAAATTCCAGTAAAAATTTGGTTAAATTTAAGCAGAAACAGAGAGATAGATCAAAGAATGAGAAGAGCTTACGTGTAAAGGGTTTAGAGTTCACTGAGGAGTCAACAATTTCGTCCTCATTATCATTTCTCTTTGAGCAAGATCCAAAACAATTCCCCATTGAATGCTATATAAAGGTCTAATCATCAAAAAAAAAAAAAACCCTAGAGACAATCAATGGGAAACAAACACTAATAAAAAAACGTTATGGATCCATCTTTCGCACCGCCTCCTCTGTCATCAACATTCTTCCTCCGGCGAAAGGAAGAACGTAGAAACGAGAGTGGGGACTCGAAAATGTGTTTGGATTTCAACTCGACGAAACAGAGGTTTGAGATTAGAGAAGCAAAGAGAGAAAAGGGTAGGAATTGTAAATACTTGTAATTAAAATTTGGATAAACTATAATTAGAGAGAATAGAGAGGGAGTTTCCGCGTTGTATTAACTTCCTGTCAGAGTCACCTATTAATTACCAATTGACTAATTTTTGTCACGTGCAACTCTCGTGTCCCCCACACTCTTCCCATTCATTTTCTTTTTCATTTCATAAGTACTAGCTTAACTTATCTATTTAGTTTTCTTTTGTGAGAAAATTAAACTACTAGGTGATGCAACCTTTTTACCTTCCTACCAAAAAAAAAAACAAAAAAAAAAACCTTTTTACCTCTTACATGATTCATTTAGTTATATTTTATTGGTTTCTTAAAATATTTTAAATGGTTATTTATAGTTTATAATAAATTGAGAATTAATTATAGCTATGAATCTAAATAAATAGAGAGCGATCAATTTACTATTTGATACATATGATAATTGTGGAAATGATCTCTAATATTATGTGAATTTTCTTAAACTCGAGAAATTGACTATGAATATTGTTATAAATATCATTTTATACGTAATAATATTGGTCACATTTCCTTAATATTTAATATAATTAATAATTCACAGTGGATAAAGATATGTATAGAGTTTGTAGTTTGTGCTAATGTCATTGTTTATCCCGATTTACATTTTATCTACATGTTGTTTTTAAGAAAATTATTGTATAACTATCGAAGATTCACCATATAAAAATTACAAGTGTTCACTGTTCTTTCAATCATCATTGGTCATTTAAATGACAGTAAATTTTCTACATACCGGGACCATTAGTCTTGGGTTTTCCGGCACGAGATCTCGTGATTATAAGAAAGCAAAAATCTCTGAAATAAGTATGTTCGACAAAAAAAAAAGTATGTTTGGTGGGACGAAGAAAATAAAATTTTCAAATAAAAAACTAAAAAGTGACAAAAATCGAAATTAGGTTATGGCATAAAATTCGCAGCTTTTTGTGCTTCTTTTGGGTGCATAGCGTCAAGTTCACCCCATACTTTATTATTGCCCATAAACATAATCTTCCAATTCCTGCAATGTTAATATGCGGAATGACAGTTTCATCGATGGCTCGGTCTCCAAATTACAAATTATTTTATAATATATCCACCCATTTAATAATCAACTACAACTTTGTATTCTTCTTTTGACATTTTGAAAACCCATCAATTCATAATATATCTGTTCTTGGACGATTTAAATCAAAATCAGTTGTTTCGGCATTGATCTGTTTCTTAAATGTCTGAATGTCTCAAAGTTATCCCCTTTCTAAATGTGCAAAGAAGAATTATCACCTATCTTCTTAGGATTGTAAGGTTTTTCTTATCACAAGATCGATAAAAGTTTAACATATGAAATTCTTAAATGGCATGTTTTAAATTACTAAACATACAAAACCAATAAGAAATTAAATGAACATAGCCAAGTCTTTGGTGAACAAAACCCTAACGGCCGGAATGTATATTAGAGAAAAGAGACAAACAAAATAACCGAAAAGGGGCGATGGTGTATATAGGAACAAGCGAGTATTATCTTATCAAAAAAAAAAAAAGGAACAAGCGAGTATTTATGACCGAAGCAGAAGTGACGAACTCGTATCATTAAACGTTTATAAGGTCATCATCTATAGAAAAATCAAATCCGCAAACTATTATTATTATTATAGTAAACAAAAGAAGAAGAAGAAGAAGAAAAGAGGTAGGAATTATAATTATTGGGTAAGTAAGCTTCTGATCAAAGCAGCTTGAGCAGTGTCTGTGTTGGCAAGTAACTCAGATAGCCTCTCACTTAGATCATCAACCTCTCTATGGAGATTCCTTATGTAGTTGCACGTATCTTGTAACACCCTCGCTGCTGAAACCTGTCAATATATTATATATACAGATCATCATTTTCATGCCATATATACACATATATAACCTGTTAGAGTTAGTTAGATTTAGCGTACCTTGTCGGAGCGACGACTGTCCCTGAGCTCAGGAAGAAGCTGCTGTAACTTGATAATGAGATCATTGATTTGATCTTCTGAGATCCTTGAAGTTCCTGATGATTGCCTCGAACGTGATCTTCTTCCCGACATCTTCTTTTTGTGAATATTAATTAGAGAAGTAGTAAGGGCAGTAGAGATTGAAGCAAAGACACTTTATCGATGAAATTAACAGGTTATGGAGTTTAGGGTCAGACACAAGTTATGCTGGAAAAAGAAGTGAGAGAAATATTGAAAAGTTGATAGTATGAAGGAAACAAATGAAGTGACGGTTGTATTTATGTAGGCCTTTTTATTATTTGTTTATGAAAAATATAATTAAATTGCCCTGTTATTTTAATTTGCAAAATATATATGCGAATCTTATTTTTCAAATATTGAATTATATGCCCCCCTCCTGACAACTTTTGTTATAATAGGACGAACGATTTCAGAGAATCTCGTATTTTAAATATTTATAGATCTAAGTTTGATAGGTATAATAATATTATCATTGAATCTAGCCAAATCTTGTTAGAAAAAGTTACACTGTATCGTAATATGTATTGATATGTTTTGAGCTTTGAGTTTGATACTCGCATTACATTACGGTATGTTAGATTGCTAAAGGTATGTTTAAAATTCTTACTACCTAAAATAATTTATTTATCTTAAACGTAATTTTATATATCCTTCCCACCACCAAACAGTTAGCTAATGAAAATACTATTGAAATATTTAATTTTATACTAACAGACATTTACGTCATGTAACAGAAATAAACATTGTATTTATTGAAAGGTTATAAAGATGGTAGAGTATTGTTACTTCTATGGTGAGTAATGTTAAACTAAAGAAGATATTGAACTGAATTTTTGTGCGTTTATCAAGGAAGAAAGTATTATACTTTATAACTAAAATAAGCCTATCCATTCCTCGAAACAAAACTTCTATTAAGATACAAATTCACATTATCGATGTTTGGAATTTCGCTCTACCACGTCCACACATGTACCTTTATTTTATTTTAATACAACTTATAATTTAGGCTTTACTTATTAAAAACGCCCTCTATATCAGGCAAAATCAAAGAATTGTTTCTGGAAAGAAGCTATACCATTTTTCTCCATTAATTGAAATTTAGTTGTTGACAACAATGACAAAATTGATGTATTATTTGGTTTAACCTATTTTCCCTCTACTCTAATATATGTGTTGTTCTGATATTTTTAATGCAAAGTAAAAAAATAACTTGAATATTTTTATATATTTTTGTAACAAATTTACAATATTAACTTCGAAAACAATTTTTTTTTTTGTCAACCTTTAAATTAAACAACGCGATGTTATTTTGAAGCACCACAAAATTAGTCTACAAACAAATTTATTTTACCACAGTCCACAAATCTAGTGGCTAGTTCACTACCTTTTCCAGTTTTCCCCTATCCATCACAAATGCATGCTATTTGCATCATCTTTGCTATTTCAACACCGTCTAATTGTTTGTTAAACTTCTAAAACTATATGGCCCAAAAAGGTCATATCTTGTATTTTCATTTATCTAATTAATTTAATCGCATCAAATTATTAGAAAAGGAAATTTATTTTAAAACGGAAAAAACCCGTTATATATGAATATATGATTCAGAAGTATTAAAAGTACATGTCTAATCACTTGTTTTAAAACAAAAAGAAGGTAAAGAAGCTCATGAACAAAGTAAAAAAAAAAAAAACAATATACAAAATGCGATAATTGCATAGCTTATACGTATAACGAATTTTTTTTTTTTTTTTTTTTTTTTTTTGGTGTCAATTAACGAGAATGATGTGTATGAGGAAAGTGCCAAAGTAAGAGTGGTTTGACTGGTCAAGGGATCACACACACATACACACACACACGCCCATGTTCGTTGATCAACAACACACACGTGGCATTTCGGGAGGCGCGTACACTTACACCGACCGACGTTGAACAACACTTCATGAGCCTATTACTTATTTATTTATTTAGTTTTTTTTTTTGGGCTGAAATTTATTTATTTAGTTATGCACTAATATGCTGCACCACAAAAACACGTATCCAGGGCCGTATTTAGAAACTCACAGGCCTAAATAAAGAGAAATACATTTAAAATTAATATTAATTATAATATAAATAAGTAATTAGTTATAAAGGAAAAGACGAATCAAAGAAAACAGTAACCATGCATATATGCTGAACAATACTAATAAAAAAAGAAAAAAAAGGAAAACAGATTTAAAATATTAAACCCTTCACTTATTTTTCTAACTAAAGCATTAATTTAACCACTATGATAGGATAATTTGAACTATTTTGTAGCCCCAAAATTTACATATAATTTAGAGAATTTCGTATTAAATACGTACATATCTCTTTAAAAAAGTTAATAATACACAGAAATCAATTTAATTATTTTTGTTACCAGAATCTTCAGCGTTTACATAAAAATTTTCTTGCCAACTTTGTATTTGTTACGCGTTAAATATGATATTTTATTTTGAGATCCTTTTAGTTTCAAGCCTGAAAAATACAGTTTATTGTCTACTAAAAATATGTTTATACAAGAGAATAGGCCAAGAAAATAAGGAAATATGTTTCGAAAAGATAAAATAGAACACGACAAAAGAAAATGTAAACTCGAAGTGTGAGCTGTGGAGGGAGACACAAAATCTCAAATTTTCATACATTGGAGAAATATATGGCAATGTACTTTTGATTCATTAGATGCAAATTCCTTGTATGTTGAAAAAAAGTGACCCTTTTCAGTAAAATCTTCTAGAACAACTTAATTGTACTGCTCTAGTACAAACTACAAACTGCACTCCATTATCATTCATTAAAACGGTATAAAACTGGCGATTAGAAAATATGGTGAAATGAGGTAAAACTTTAGCGGTTAAATGAAAATGTTACCGACGCAAAATATTGTACTCGTAATGTTGCACACCACCAGTATATGAGTGATAACATATTTAAAAAACAAATTATTTCGAAATGTCAATATATATATTGGGATTCACTGGTAGTCTAATGGTAAACAGGATCCTCCAAACAGAGTTTACTATTTTCTTGGTATCTTCCTTTTTTACACGAATGGTCTTTTCACCAAGTTTTTTGTCTCCTATAGTTAGGAGAGTCAGTATTGATCATAGTTTATTATAAGCATAATAAAGATAGTTTTAAAACGTTTCCCAAGATAAATTAAGTATTCACAAGATAATAAAAAAAATTAGAGACTTCTCGATAATTCTATATCAAATTATCCAACAAATATGATATATCTCGTGGATAGGATTGAACATGATGAGAGAACTAAGAATATCTTTTTAACAAAAAAAAAAAAAAAAGAACTAAGAATATCTAGAGATAAAAAGTTTGAATAGGAGACTTGAAATATAGTAGCGGATGGGTATAAATATACTATACAAGGTCAACCAAAGCAATCAATCGCAATTTTTCTTTGCTATAAAAAAATAAATTAAAGATATTTAGAAGTGATTACATTAGAGAGAGAAGATTTAATGGTAAGTTTTTACATTTAGCAAATAAGATTTGATTTGAGTTTTAATTTTCTAAAGTAAACAAAGAGCTCAGATGTGTTAAATTGTGGTCAGCGTGTCTCTCGCGGCACATGATCTCTAATCAATCGACAGCGAAGATTAAGCTTTATTTCACGAGCATTCTATTCTTATTACAATCTTATTTTTAACAAACTTCAGAACCGTTTGTTTTATTCGTTTTGCTGCTTGTTTCGGTTTCTTTAGTTCTCCCTCTGTTTTTGTTTTTTTGTTCTACTGAACAAAAATAAATTAATGCATCCATATTGAAATAAGTAATACAAAACTTTAATTAAAAAAAAAAATTATCTTATAATTTTCTTATAATAGACCATGGATTTGATGAATATTTTTCTGTTTAGTCGATCAACATTTGATGTAGAACGTTTTTTTTTTTGGACAAATGATGTAGAACGTTTACTAGTCAATTTTTAACTAAAATTTTTGAATGATAATCAGTTCTGAGTAAATAATATATATTTGTTCTCTATAGAGTGATATTAATAACATTGACAAAAAAACTAAGAGTGATATTAATAACAATATATCAGTTATGAAAAACTTTTTATTTTATTTCTTAAGATAATATCTATGATTTTCTCTGAAGTGATATTAATAGTCAAATGTTTTTGTTCATAACTTTTGCTTTATTAAAAAACTCCAATAATTAACAACTACTTCCTAACAGAGGATTTTGCTGTTTATGCGTTTTTGGTAATGATGTTTAATAGTATAATTCAGTTCTTTTTTCGAAATGTGATGCCGTTTAAATCAGATGAAAAAACAGATGTAATTCATAATACCGTACGCAATTTGAATTTCATTAATAATGAAACAGATGTAAGAAAATCGAGTTGTTTGTAAATATAAGTTTATGAGTTTTTAGTATATTATATATATGCGTATTTCCAAATCACTAGTTTATAATACATTTTATCTTATACTATATATGTGTATATATAAGATTAGAAATTTAGAATCACATATTTTATATACAAAGTGCTTATATAAATTACGATCTACGTTAATTTAGTTCTTAATCTAGCTCAGGTGTTCTCTCTCTCCTCTATGACACCGACCAAACAAGCTTAATCGTATAGTATTGCTAAAAAAACGTGATCCAGCTATATATATACATGGTTGCTCGTACTCGTACCATATTTTAAATTAATTTATTAAAAAAACATAACAACAATCACCTATAATAGCATAATTTTTGAAGTTCTGTACTATTTTCTTTATCTTTATAACTATTAATCGATCAATAATAAGTTAAACTGTAATGTGGCGAATAGTTTGAAGGTTGAAAGGGCACACTCCATTTATAGAATGCGATTATGTGTTTATGACTTAGGATGAGTCCCAAAAGCCTCTAAATTCTGATTTTGCACGTGAAATTAATCAAACCCACGAAAGCATCTTCTCTTCTTCCAATGCGTTGACGATGAAGAAGACAAAAACCAAACAAGGTAAATTCACCGTTAATCCTATTATTGAGAAAGAATATCGGCTTTTGCCCAAAAAGAAAATGAGAAAGAATATCGGTATTACATCTTGTATTATTGGAATTGTGCGTTTTTTCTCTTATGTATTAGTGGAATTGTGTTACTGGATTTTCCATCGTATATTTGGGGTTCTATCTTGAGATTCTAAACAAAAAGTGACAGTCCAATAGTCCAGTGGTATTCACTTATGATGATAATATTTGTTGTTGTGGATCAGTCAATATTATAGTTTGAGATATTGCATGCTAAGATATAGTTCGCTTAATAAGTGATTTCATTTGGCCAATGCAACGTAAAGAAAATGTGCTTTATTCAGTAATATACTAATATGGTTTAAAATGGTTTTTTTTTTTTTTTTTTTTGGACAAAACAACTTTCATTAAATTAAAACCTCAAAAGATGGATGTTCTTACAACTTAAAAGCAAAGGGTTACAAGAAAAGTAAAGATAGAGACTACATGAGTCTTCCAAGAAGATGCACAACCTTGAAGAGCTTGCAAGAGATGGAAGATCTTTTGATGTCTTGTAGGATTCAAGTTTGAAGACAAGCTTCAGAAAATCCCGGACCAACAAGTGGTCATAATTCGCTCGTACGATAGACGCATAGGAGCTTTTAAAAGTGTGCTCCATGGAGGAGACTAATGGGTGAGATGGTTGCCAAGTGCTCATGGCTTTTGAAGAGGGTGAAACCGGGGATCGCATTTGATGGGTGACAAGCCGTAACAGAGCAGGTGGGTCCTCCCTCACATGAAGCCGTTGGCCATGGAGGTTAAGGAATTCCACACAAAGCTTGTAGTCGGATTGCCCCTGATAATTGAGATCAGATCCGAGTCTTCGACCTTGTAGGAAGATGTTGTGGTAACCCCCACTACATTGAATGGGGATCATAATGCCACTAGTCTTCAGATTCTTAGGTGGGAACTTCAAAAAGTTGATGAGATGCAGTTTAACGGGCATGTGAATCAGTCGAGTTGGTGAAGGGAACATGAAGACACATCGGTAACCACAGTTCCGTCGTATATTTGGGGTTCTATCTTGAGATTCTAAACAAAAAGTGACAGTCCAATAGTCCAGTGGTATTCACTTATGATGATAATATTTGTTGTTGTGGATCAGTCAATATTATAGTTTGAGATATTGCATGCTAAGATATAGTTCGCTTAATAAGTGATCTCATTTGGCCAATGCAACGTAAAGAAAATGTGCTTTATTCAGTAATATACTAATATGGTTTAAAATGGTTTAGATTTTCATTTGAGTCGTGTTTAGTTCATAATTACTAGCTCTTAACACTTTATGTTTAACACATAATACTTTTTTTCTTTGGGGGTCAAATTAAAACACATAATACTAATTATAGGACATGTGGTCTACCGAAAACTGATTATTAACTACAGTATGCATGTCTATAAGAATTATGCTGATTTGTTAAACTTTAAATATGAATTGGGCAGCTAACAAGTGGAACTACCGTACAAATATAGATTAGAGTTTCGATGGTTTCAAACGCAATTGATGTGCGTGTGTGCCTTTTTAATTTGTCAATTTATGTTTTAACGTTTGTGTTTATATGAGTTTATATATATACATATATTTCACAAGTTTTGAAATCTAAAACATATATTGTTCTCGTTTTACAATTTGCAGACGCAAACTCCAAACACAAATATATATGCTTCCTTTTTTATCTTTTTTATTTGTATGTATTTATAAGAGTTTACATTCAGAATTAAATTAACAAACGAATGCAAACGTACGTACACAATAAAAAAACAACTGATGCCCAACAAAAAAGTGGTAAATTTTTCTCATTTAAAGTGAAGATGATTCAACAAGAATATATAAAAGATAGAGTATATACACTAAATAACTTTACTGTAGAAATTATTTAACAAAATAGCCTTCAGTGAATAGAACCCTGTCAGAAGCAGGTGGAAAATTACTTAGTTGTCATTCTCTCTTACATTACATGTTTTTTAAGTATATTACATACCAAATTATTTATCTTTCTCTCTCTGACTCCCTCTCTCTCGTCTCTCTCTCTCTCACATTACATGTTTTTTAAGTATACCACATAACAAATTATTTCTCTTTCTCTTTTTCTCTCTCTCCCTCCATATCTCTCTCTCCCTCCCTAACTCTCTCTCCCCCTCCCTCTTTTGGTTTGGATTGATTATGATATAATTATTGTATATTAATTTGTAATTTTCTTTTTAATGTAATACAAATGATATAGACTTTTAAATCTTTGGTTTGGGTTGATTATGGTAGAATTAGTATATATTAATAAGGGGTAGGGTTTAGTGTAATACAAATGATATAGACTTTTAAATCTTTGGTTTGGGTTGATTATGGTAGAATTAGTGTATATTAATTAGGGGTAGGGTTTAGTGTAATACAAATGATATAGACTTTTAAATCTTTGGTTTGGGTTGATTATGGTAGAATTAGTATATATTAATTAGGGGTATGGTTTAGTGTAATACAAATGATATAGAATTTTAAATTTTTGGTTTGGGTTGATTAAGATAGAATTAGTGTATTTTAATTAGGAGTAGAGTTTAGTGTTATACTTCTCTCTCGTTGGTATATGTTATGTTTTTTAATATATTACATGTAATTTGTTAAAATTACTCAGATCTATTTTTCCTTCTTTGTGAAAGCTGAGGGATATTTTGGACTTTTACTGTGCCGTCATATAGTCATTTACCTATAAAAAATCTGACAATAGTTATTTACTTAATTATTTTTTGGTCAAAGGTTATTTTGCAAATTGACCTCTAAAAGATATCACTATCTTTATTAACACTCACCCTGTTTATGAATTAGAAACTCATAAATTTCTTATATGGTATCAAAATCCAATAAATCCAAATAGACATACTGATCCAAAAGAATATGAGAATTGGTTTGAAATGAATGAGTTAAAAGAGTCATTATCTCGATAGAAACATATGAAATCTGAAAATAAAAATATCTCGCAGACTCGCAGTAGATTCTAAATTAAATTAATATTCACGTACTTTATATAGTATTATTCGTTATGATTTGAAATATATTACTTCAACTAAAAGGATATACCTATTGCACTTTCTATTCAGTCACTAACTTTTGTGTTTCTTATTAAACAACCAAAACTAAGACAGTAGGTTGCTGGTTTTAACGTGTCTGATCTAAACAACACAAACCAAAACTTGGTTGCTCTACGTCATGCAGATTCGTTTCTATGTTACAACTTGGTACTTAAACCTAAGTTGTCAGCACTTTAATATTAAGATGCAGACAACGTCCACCATCGTCTAAGGTTCTTTCCATTCACAATTTGCAATTTTAAAGATTACCTTAATCCAATAATTAATCTCATTGATTATGATTAATGATTGTAATTGGCGTCAGAAATTTTTCTATGTGGTCCCACGAGACAAGGAAAGAGAGACTTAAAGCAAAGTAGTGCATGAGGTCCATGTACTATGATTCGTGGGGGTAATATTTATTGTCACGAATCCATAATCTCGTTCTAGTAAAAAAAACAAGATTTTGTCGCGCATTGATTATATTTATTACGGAGTACAAAATTAATACTACTATAGATTTTAAACTTTAGAGGTGTGGTCCTAAACCTAAAGCGATCAGAAGTAAAACTAAGTCGTCGTGGGTATTATTTTTAAAAATCAAATAGCATAGTAATTTATTTGTTTTTTTAATACATAAAGAAGATAAAGATACTATACGTTACGGAATATTCTCAGCTACCACACCTATTGCAACCTGCACCTATAGGCTATAGACGTTAGATTTATGGAAAATATTAGACGTTTATTAGTAACATTAATCTTGTAATTTATTTTGTTACTAACGAAAACCAAACAGGAAAAATACATGAGATAATAAACGGGCTAAAAGCCTAAGAACAGATCCGGCCCATTACTAAAAGTTATGTTAAGTTACAAATGGGCCTGAGAAAGTTGGTTCCAAATTCTGATCCTAAACTCAAACTCTTGATTACTTAATTCTAAAAAAACTATTCATTGGTTAATTCTAACCCCCAAATAATGAAATTGGAATAAATATGAATCTAACATTTATAATATACTCTATTTTCTTGTAAATTATTAACATTTTACTTTTCAAATTATTCAAATCTCAGTAATATTTCTAATTTTACATGAAATATATAAAACATGTTCTTTAAAAAGAAAAAAAAGAAAGATAAAACCTGAACCAACAGAGGAATAATATATATCACATTATCGATTACGTTGTGAAGATGTGATTTCATGAGAAAAAAAATTATTATATATATATTTGTCCAAATTATTTTTTCGGATAAAACTGTATATAGAAAAAGATGTAAAGTAATACAGTACTATAAGAAGAGAAAGAATTTGCCCAGAAAAAAAAAAGGAGAGAAAGAAGGTCAGACGATCGAAATTGTTCGTTTTTTTAAAAAAAAAAAAGGCTAAGCAAAACTGAAGAATAAATTGGATTAGGATAAAATCCAAAACGGAAAACATTAACGTGAGAAGCAAAACAAAATAAAAAAAGGCATTTAGTTGTCCGAAGCAGAAACACGTGCAAAGAGCTAAGAATCAGCCGTTAACTTTCTTTTGCCATAATGGCAAACGGCGTCGTCGAGTTATAAGAGAAAATACCGAAAGTAGCCTTCACACTCTCTCTCTCTCTCCTTGTCATCGAGTATATAAAAAATGAGTAAAGAATAAAAATTGATCAGCTTTATTCTTCATTTTATATGTATAAATCCACCACTGGTTCATTCGTGCATCTTTTTAATCCCCCAAAAATAAAATAAAAATGCAAATCACAGCTCAAATATGCTACCAATTCAGCTAAAATGTGGCCGGAATGCGAAGATGCAATATCATCCATAGCCCCCATAGTTTAAACTCAGTTGAGTTTTCATTGCTTCTTTCTTCTTTTTCTTTGATCCTGCCTGCCTCAACAATTTCCTGATTCTTTGTGTCCGATTTGTTGAAGTCATCTGCATCTAAAGTGGGTTTTGTCTGGATTTCTATTCCCTTATTAAATTTCAGATCTTCAATCCAACCAATTTATCAAGGAATCGGGGATTATTCTTCGATAACCGGCGAGCTTGAATTACTCCGGTGAGACTGAATTACTCTTGTTTCAATTTCAGTTTTTTTTTTTTTTAATAGATTTACTGACCTATCAAATTTGAGATCCGATGAATGATTTTATTGGGTGTTAGAAGTTTGTTGGTTGATCCATTCGTGGCT
This sequence comes from Erysimum cheiranthoides, assembly GCA_011420285.2. Taxonomy (NCBI): domain Eukaryota; kingdom Viridiplantae; phylum Streptophyta; class Magnoliopsida; order Brassicales; family Brassicaceae; genus Erysimum; species Erysimum cheiranthoides. Next base: position 3,035,053 of record CM022179.2, on the reverse strand, counting down.
TCCATGTTTCCGCTTGCTTGTGAATTGTTTATTGATCTGATCGTATTGAGATTTCAACCAACGAAAATCTATATTTGTGGATTCTAATGATTGGCTTTTGCTAAATTAGATGATTTTCCGAGGAAAGTGGGTGAATTCAAATCATCCCCAAAAATGATGTCAAAACTTAAATCTCACACTGGTCAAGAATTGTACTTTACCTTACTGGCGGCGATGATAATGTTTGATGGATTTGTTTTGGATCATTGATATGGTTTTATAAATTCTCATGAATCTGACAGAACAACAAGATCCTGTCATAATGTGTCTTTCTCCTTTTTGTTTGTGGGATGATGTGATTGATTGTTTTTTTCTTAGCATCCATCATGTTGGAGGCTCCTAGTTATCTGGTGTCAAGGGATTTACCATCTTCATGTGAGGAAGAGAGCAAGTGGATATATAACGCACACTGTGTGCTTCAGCTCTCTTTGAAGAAACGCTTGTTCGATGATACTGATGAAGAACCAACTTCTGCTAACAAAATGTTACGGGTTGATCATCGAAGCATAGATGAATCAACTAATGTTACAGATATTCTTTTGCTTGCTAAGACCTATCAGAGGTCTAACCAAAGTCACCAAGGTGATCAACAGAGTCCCCCCATAACTCAGATTGACCAAAACGCACTTCTCAACTGCTTGGCTCACTGTTCGTTATCTGATTTTGGCTCTATTGCTTCAACGAATAAAACCTTTCGCTCGCTCATTAAGGACAGCGAGTTGTATAGGCTGAGGCGGGCCAAGGGTATTGTGGAGCATTGGATTTACTTCTCTTGCAGGCTCTTGGAATGGGAAGCTTATGATCCAAATGGAGATCGCTGGTTACGTGTACCGAAAATGACATTCAACGAATGTTTCATGTGTTCGGATAAAGAATCTCTGGCGGTTGGCACCGAGCTTCTTGTTTTCGGTAAAGAAATCATGTCCCATGTGATTTACCGATATAGTATCTTGACCAATACATGGACATCGGGTATGCAAATGAATGTCCCAAGGTGCTTGTTCGGATCAGCGAGTCTAGGCGAGATCGCGGTTATAGCTGGAGGATGCGACCCGCGTGGTGGGATATTGAGCTCTGCGGAGCTTTATAACTCGGAAACTGGGGAATGGACAGTCATCCCGAGCATGAACAAAGCGAGGAAAATGTGCTCGAGCGTGTTCATGGACGGGAATTTCTATTGCATTGGAGGTATTGGAGAGGGAAACTCGAAGATGCTAATGTGCGGTGAAGTCTATGATCTGAAGAAGAAGACATGGACATTGATACCTAACATGTTACCGGAAAGAAGCAACGGAGATGGGGGAGATCAGGCAAAGGAGATTGCCGCTGCAACGGCGGCTTCAGAGGCACCGCCGCTTCTAGCAGTTGTAAAAGACGAGCTTTATGCTGCGAATTACGCGCAGCAAGAGGTGAGGAAATACGAGAAAAGGCTTAATATATGGAATAAAGTGGGGAGTTTACCAGAGAGGGCTTCTTCAATGAACGGTTGGGGAATGGCGTTTAGGGCTTGTGGGGATCAGTTAGTGGTGGTTGGAGGGCCTAGGGCAATAGGAGGAGGATTCATAGAAATCAATGCTTGTGTCCCAGGGGAAGGGACACAACTGCATTGGAGAGTTCTTGCTTCAAAGCCATCCGGAAACTTTGTGTATAACTGTGCGGTGATGGGATGTTGATGAAAACTTGAGCCATTTCAAAGCTATTGACTTCTTTATTAGAGCTTTTTTCTTGTTTTTAACAATTTGGGTTTTTATTTTAATGATTGGGGTCAAGAGAGTCTCTCTGTTTTCTTCTTTGTCTTTGTGGGATTATTGTTCTTGTTCAGGAATAATCTGGAACTAAAAGTTTCAATAAATTTGAAGAAGATTGAAGAACAGACATCATGTTGTCTTTGTCTCTCAAGTCTCAACATTGTTATCTTGTAATTTGGTTCCATTGTTAGCAATTCTTTTCTAATAAGTTATGAAAGATAGTTTTTGTGCCTTCTGAAGGCAGATTATAGATTACAGAAATAATTTTTCCTTTTTTTGCTTTAATTACTAGAGTGTAAAGTGTTAATCTTTACTAGCTTTGGCAAAGCAATTTTGACTCTTCTTTTATTTAATAATGTAAGATTTTGGAAAGAAAGTGGCTTTGGTCGTTTCTTGAAATTGCTTAGACCTTCATTCTTCATTATAACAAAACTTGATTTAGTACACACTTTGTTGAAAGCTTTAAAATATGCATAGATAAAAGAAAACATAGGAATATAAAAAAATTGGATTCTAAGACTCAAATTCGAGCATAAAGCATCTTCATTTAATTATGGGATCAACTTTTTTACAGGACAGAGATCCACCAAAAAGGAGCATAAACAAACAACATCAAAGACATGAACTTGCTTCACACATTCTAGAATTAAAAGCTTTTCAAGTTTCACTTAGTACTGATAACCCTCACCATACATTGTTTCATAACTCTCATGTTTATATCTTCTTGATTTATCGGCCTGCGCGATACGATACGGGAAAGAAAGAAATATAAGTAAAGAAGAATCAGATTTTGTAAATGAAGAGAAGAGATGCTACTGTATATAGAAGAAAATGACATAACATACCCGGCTTAAGATCTTCTCAAAAGCATCAGGTCCATTCTCTGCAATGTATTTCTCAGCAGCTGTTAACACATCATCTGGCTTTCTGAAGATATCCATCTTCTTTGGCACATACCAAATGTTAATGCTCCGTGGGTTAACAAACACAGGTCTCACAACATGTTCATAGACATAAGCAGCGCCGCTGAAGTAGGGAATAACAAGCCAGCAAGTCAAGATCAGCTTCGTGTATGACCATATCGGTAACCTGATTACACAACAACATTGTCAGCACACTTGTTTTTGGGTAATATCTGTGGCTAATGGGATTCATCAATCATCTTACCACTCGATGAGTTTGGAGAAAGTGAGCTCGAAGAGTGTAAGTAAAGAATAAAGGACCCAGTATGTGAGCCATTGTTTGTCATCAGCGTGAGATTGAGTTTCAATCGCTTGGACTGAGGCATATCTAGGCATTGAAACATTCAAAAGAAGAAGAAACCATTAGATCAAAGCTTCTGCAGTAGAGATTAAAAGATCATGAAATAAAAAGGAAAATATAAAAATCCACTTACAGAGGATAAACGAGACTAACAACAGGCCTGCAAAAAATTCAACACCAGAGATTGCGATTAATTTCACTCTTACATACCAAAAGCTGAAAACTGTATATGAATCAAATCAATTTCGAGAGAATTCGGAATTTAAACTAAGTATAATGCCAAAAATAGAAACAAAAACCTAGACTGATGGATTAAGCAGAGAAGCTACAGGGCAAAAGGAAAGAGATTTAAGGTGAAAGGAAGAAAGTAAAGAGATTTAGGGTCTTTGTAATGGAGACGGTGGAAGAAGAGAAGAGAAATTTGAATAGAGATAAAGAAAGAGAAGATTACCCAGCAAGAACATCGAAGTTCCTGAGAAGAACCTTGAGGAAATTTCCAGCTCCAGATCCCATCACCAAGCTTGATTTTTGGACTTGAATCTGATTCTTCCTCCACTAAAAACACTAGTCACTGGAGAGATAGATTGAGACTTGAGAGAGAGAGAGAGAGAGAGAATGAATAATTGTGTGGTAGACCTCTTGAAACTTTTTAATGGTGTCAAAAAGCGTGAAAACGAGATTACTAGAAAAAGCTGCCATTAGTTTCCCCTTGAGAATATATCCAAGCTTTTACTAAAGGGGTGTTATTGGTTTGTGATTTAAATAGAATTTTAATGACTTTAATTGTTGTGTAGAATCTGTTGTTATTCAATCAAGATTTTGTTAAACTCTCTTAAAGTTTGGTGTTATTAATTTGTGATTTGTAAAAAGTCATTTAAAATCTTAATGAATATTGTGTTATTGGATTAAGAGTTTTATAAAGTCATTAAAAGTTTTGTGTTATTCAATTAAAACAAAACAATCTATGACAATCTATGATTGTTAATGAATTCAATTATTGTGTTATTGGTTTATGATTTTAAACATTTTTCTTTACAAAATAAAGTCATGGAAAGTATGTTAAAATACTGCAGTTGTTTGAAAGACTCTACAAGATTATAGAAAAACTAATCAACAAGACTATAGAAAACTCTCTAACAATTCTTCTAAATCATTCACTTATTCACTTTCTATGATTTTATTAAAGTCATCAAAACTCTATTTAAATCACAAACCAATAACACCCCCTAACTTTTTTTTTTTTTTGGTTAAAAGCTTTTTTAGTAACTTGTTGCCAAAAAGAAAAATATGGAAATTAGCTATCTAAATGTTGACACATGATAATAAAGTAGCAATCTTTTTCTTTGGGTAAAGGAAATTAGCTACTTTTTTTTCTGACATAAGAAAATTAGCTAATGTATGTAAGATTCTATATTTGGAAATTTTGGCGAAAAAAGGAAAAACAAAAATACTGTATTTGGGAGTTTATCCACATAATTTACAATTTATATCGAATAGGTAGCGTTTTGATAAGATGTCAAAAAAAAAAAAAAAAAGGTAGCGTTTTGATATATTATTATAGAGATGCAAGAAGTTAAAAGAACTTTTGGCTTCACTTGAATATAATATTATTATTTTTAACTCTCAAAATATGAAGAAAGTATATACACATGAACATGACATAATAGTTTGAATCTTAAAGATGAAATAAGTTTATTTCCGGTATATATTAGCTCTTTGCGCAGCCGAATGGGAACGATCGAACCTTCATTCTTCCTCCCAATGCGAGGGCTAGAAGATCGAACTCTTCTACATACCACAGCTCTGATACTATTGCCTGTCATCAATAGCAAAATTTACTCAACTCATGGTCAAGAAAACTTTCACTTTCGTTGTATGTTTACCTTGAATCCTCGGATTTGGTTGTTTAGTCTTGTGACCAACTCGTGGAGAAGCTCAAGATTTTCGTCAGAACCAGCCTGCTACATAAGAAACATTCAAGTCATGGAGATTCTGGACTAGAAGGATCTAAGTTTGGATTCTAACCATAAGTGAAACTTGCCTCAGTTGATGGAGATATTGGAGGACCAAGCAGCCTTGCTAATGATGTATGAAGAATTGCAGCATCATACTGAATACACAAAATCAACACAAGTATCAGACAAGTGGTTCGTGTTCATTGAGAGATATACACAGTTCATGAAATAGATGTTACAAGTTGCTTCTCCGGTGCACGTGGAAGAACAGATCTCAGTTTCGAGCGGATTGTTATGGGGTCATCTCCAGAATTGACCTGGTAGAAGATGAAACAGGCTGTAAGGCCCATATATCTGATTTGGCTATATCTAAAGCAGTCACTTCAGGGGAAAAAAGAAGCATAGATTTTGTTATGGAGACTGAAATTTCCATAATGAAAGTAACAAAATTTACCTTCCAGCATCCAAGAAGAACACCAGTCGAGGTTAGTAGAACTCTATCCAAGATAATCTCTAAAGGGCAAAGCTCATTAGTAACTGTTTTAACAGCAGCTGCTTCTGCTTCAACCTGATAATGGAGAAGAGATTCAGAGACTAGAATCTTCACAAGATTAAATTTCTAGTGGACCGGTGATAAGATCAATGATAAAGTAAAAAAAAAAACCTCATCTTCAGTAGCTGGAACAGAGAAAATGTGATGCGATGCATGAAACATGCTGAAGTGGTACATCTTAGAGTCCTGAAACCAGATTGCTAAAACACAACCCAAAGTAAGAAGAAGAAAATACAATTAATCTCATTTATATATATATGGTACTTAGGATTTTTAGCAGTGTTCAAGCATTGTTGGAAAGAAATATAGCAATAAGGCTTACTGTTTTCGAAATAAGGACTGAACACATTTTTTACAGCTTTCCTGCATTATATAGACATGAAAGGACACCAATTAGCAATAAAACATTTTGAAAACAAATGAAACAGGATAAATTTTCTTTGAGAATGGGGCAGGTTACACACTCACGAGACTGGGACAGAGTATTCTGTGCTGAGATGTAATACATTAGCTCGCACAGGGGGATTTGCAACCTATATATGACAAACCAAATAATCTTATAGCTATCACAAAAGAACAAGTATTCACTTCCCTTATACAAAGCAACTCATACATTCTAACAATTGTAGAAGTAAAGATGTGACATTCTACCTTGAGGACAGGTGAGATCTTTCCATCTTTCAGTGTGAAGAGATCTGAAAGTGACAATGACTGAGATGTTTCGCCTTGTTTAAGGAACTTTGGTCCGTTTTCCTGTATATCCCGTTCCATTTTATCGTACAACCTTGTGCTTTGCTCCGCATAGGAGACAAAAGGATCTGAAACATACCAGACTTATTATTGCTATGAATAAACCATCTACTTCAGATACAATCCTGATACAGCTAACGAAAGAATTCTTAAAGAAATGAATAATAGAACAGTAAAACAAAGGCACTAGATCCCCAAATCAAGCATTGGCCTTTGCAGCCATCACATATTCACTCTACCATTTCCTGCATTTGAGCCACTGAACATGCTGGCTAAAAAGCTTCTAGAAGCACACACCAAATTTTGCTTTCATCAATAAGAAACATGTTGAGTGTTCCTTAAGCTCAGGATAAACAAATCCAGAATGGTGACTTAAGTAGCCAATTGATCACTAAATATTACGTTCGGCTCAAGATCCAATGCAAACTCAAAAACAGAGACATGTCTTGGAAAACATATAAATAAAGACTAGTTCTTTACGCAAGCCTAAAATACACTAGTGCAGGTGAATCCTTCTGTTAGCAAGTCAACGTCGATCTTACATTTACAAAACCCATATTCATAAAATACAAGAGTCAACTAGTCCGATTATAGAAAGAGTCTTAGCTAATAAATCAGATCAGGATTAAAAAAAAAATCAATAACATCAACGAAATCTGAAAATATAAAAGGTATTTAATTTAGAGACAGGAGAAGGAAGAGTCGGTGATAAAGAAACGACCTTTAAGAAGTAAAAATCAATATACCTGATGATGAAGATGAAGTGGATTGCGAATTTCGAAGACCCATTTGGAAGAGAGAGTAGAAGATAGTGAGAGATATGGTCCAGAATAACACCACAATTCTCCAATTCGATGACCTAATTGCAGACGTCGTCGTTGTCGCCATTTCTCCTTTTGTGAATTTTCTAAGTCCATCACACTCTCGCCATTAACGTCAAACTGTGTTCGGCCTTCATTTTTTTGTTTTTTTTTTTTTTTTTTTGACATCAATTTTTTGTTTTTTTGTTATTTATCCATTTAATTTTGCCAATAATTTCACATATTGTTATTATGTGATCCTTTTCTGAAAATTACAGTTTCTCAAAAGATATTTAAAGCCCATAATGTTGTGAACTGATCTTTATTATTCTCAAAGGGGAAGTATATATACAAGTACATAGGGAATCAATGGATAAGCATGTAGCCCTGATGGGCCTATTGGGCCGGTTAATGAGTCCATATAATGTGTTTTATAACACTCCCCCTTGGACGAGAGAACCGTGCCAGATACTCAATCGGGATCTCGATAATACGCTGGGGAATGTTGCCTCATTAAAACCTTACCAGGAAAACCCAGTGGGAAAAACCACGGTGAAGGAAAAAGAGTACAACACGCATTACTCCCCCTGATTAGAGCATCACTGTAGATCCCTAAGTCTACGCATTCCTATTTGTTGGGTGAGCTTCCGGAGTGTTGAAGCGGGCAATAATTTGGTGAAAAGGTCGGCGGAGTTCTCGCTTGATCGGACCTGTTGAACGCTGATCGTGCCATCCTTCTGCCAATCCGAGGTTGAGAAGAATTTCGGTAGGATGTGCTTCGTCCGATCTCCTTTGATATAACCTTCCTTGAGTTGAGCAATGCATGCCGCGTTGTCTTCAAACATAACCGTGGGCTCCTTATCTTCTGTCATACCACAATCTGATCGGATGTGCTGAGTCATGGATCGTAGCCAAACACATTCTCTGCTGGCTTCGTGAATGGCCAATATTTCTGCATGGTTTGATGAGGTTGCAGAGATTGTCTGCTTCATAGATCTCCACGAGATAGCTGTTCCTCCATGCGTGAAAACATAACCAGTCTGTGACTTACCACAGTGTGGATCCGATAGATATCCTGCATCAGCAAAACCAACTAGTCCATCCTTGTTGTGGTTAGTGTAAAATAGTCCTAAGTCTTTAGTACCCTGAAGGTATCTTAGAAGGTGTTTGACACCGTTCCAGTGCCTCTGAGTTGGACATGAGCTGAAACGAGCTAGGAGGTTCACGGCGAAGCAAATGTCTGGTCTAGTGTGACTAGCCAGGTACATTAACGCTCCTACAGCACTGAGGTATGGCTTTTCTGGACCGAGAATTTCTTCATCGTCCTTCTTGGGACCGAGTGGATCACTGTCCAATCCTAGCCTCCGAACAACCATTGGGCTGGTCAATGGGTGGGCCTGGTCCATGTTGAATCGCTTGAGTACTTTTTCAGTATAAGCCAATTGATGCACAAGGATTCCTCCTTTGACGTACTCAAGTTGTAAACCCAAACAGAATTTAGTTTTACCTAGGTCTTTCATTTCGAATTCTGCTTTCAAGCAGTTGACTGTTTGGGAGATCTCACCAGATGTTCCGAGGATGTTTAGATCATCCACGTATACTGCTATGATTACAAATCCTTTGTTTGAGTACTTCTTGATGAAGATGCATGGACTGATGGGGTCGTTTTTGTATCCTTCTCTGATGAGATATTCGCTGAGGCGTTTATACCACATACGCCCACTTTGTTTCAGTCCATACAAGGATTTGTTCAGCCTGATACAGTACTGATCTCGAGATGCATTCTTATCTTTGAGCTCTATGCCATCTGGTAGTCTCATGTATATTTCATTGTCCAGGGGCCCATAGAGATATGCGGTGACAACATCCATTAACCGCAAATCTAGATTTTCTCTTATGGCCAGACTTATGAGGAATCGGAAAGTAGTTGCATCCACCACTGGAGAATAAGTCTCCTCATAATCGATTCCGGGTCTTTGTGAGAATCCTTGTGCTACAAGTCGTGCTTTGTATCTAACAACTTCACCGAGTTCGTTTCTTTTGCGCACAAAGACCCATTTATGGCCCACTGGTTTGATGTGTGATGGGATCCGTATGATCGGACCAAACACGTTTCTGAGTTTGAGACTCTTTAACTCCACGTTTATGGCTTCTTTCCATTTTAGCCAGTCTGTTCTTTGTGTACACTGTGTGATAGACGTGGGTTCTAGATCCTCTTGCGTGAGCGCAATATCAAGTGCTACTTTATATGCAAAGAGTGCATTTAAGTCGACTTCTTTTCTGTTCCATTGGATCCCAGACATACTGTAATTGATGGAGATCTCATTATTTTCTTCTGAACCTGGAGATTCGGCGTCCCGAACCCCCATTGATGGTTCATTAGAGTGAGTCTCAGCCGCGGCTATGTCTGATATTTCAGGAATCCCGGTATCAGTTATTGCACCTTTCTTTGATTTCCGGGGATTCTTGTCTTTGGAACCTAGGGGTCTGCCTCGTTTGATGCGAGGTGCAGACTCTGTAGCAACTTGTGTCTGTCCCGTTGGGACAGGTATTCGTACTGGTGCATTACAAGCTGGTATGTAGGATTTGGTTACTTTGTTCGGGTCAGCGAATGAATCTGGCAATTGATTAGCTAGCTTTTGATAATGTATAATCTTTTGGACCTCTGAATCACATTCTAGAGTCCGAGGATCTTGCCAATTTAAGGATGTTTGATTCCATGATAGTTCTTTGACCAGCTTGTTTGTCTCGCCACCTAGCGGAGGGTATACCGATTCGTCGAATTGGCAATCCGCATATCTGGCCTTGAATAGATCTCCAGTGGTAGGCTCGAGATATCTAATGATGGTGGGAGAGTCAAATCCAACATATATTCCCATCCTTCTTTGAGGTCCCATTTTGGTTCGATGTGGTGGAGCAATGGGTACATAGACTGAGCACCCAAATGTTTTGAGATGGGAGATGTCTGGCTCATGACCCGTTAATAATTGGGATGGGGAATATTTGTGTTCACTAGATGGTCGGATGCGTATGAGTTCAGCAGCATGTAATACTGCGTGTCCCCAGGCTGAGGCCGGGAGCTGTGATCGCATAAGTAATGGTCGGGCGATCCATTGGATCCGTTTAATGAATGATTCTGCTAGCCCATTCTGAGTATGGACATGTGCCACAGGGTGTTCGACGGTTACCCCCATGGCCATACAATAATCATTAAATGCTTGGGAAGTGAATTCACCAGCATTATCAAGACGTATAGTCTTAAGGGGAAAATCAGGGAAATGGGCTCGTAATCTGATGATTTGGGCCAAGAACCTAGCAAATGCTTGGTTTCGAGAGGACAATAGACAAACATATGACCAACGGGTTGATGCGTCTATTAGTACCATGAAGTAACTGAATGTTCCGGAAGATGGATGTATTGGTCCACAGATATCTCCCTGGATTCTTTCTAGAAAATGAAGTGTCTGTTTAGACACTTTTACTGGTGAAGGCCGAGTGATTAACTTGCCTTGAGAGCAAGCTGTGCACATGAGGTGCTGAGGATAAACTTGGTTCTCTTTGAGAGTATGCCCTTGAGAGTTTTGGATTACTTTGCGCATCATATTCGCACCGGGGTGACCGAGTCGGTCGTGCCAAATAGTGTAATCTGTAAACCGTGCTTTTAGAGCATTATTAGCTTCTATCATACTGACTTTTGCGTAGTAAAGTCCAGTAGAAAGTGCGGGTATAGTTTCGAGAATTTGTTTATGGCCGTTTGTGATTTTGGTGATTAGTAGGGATTCTTTGTTCCCTTCGTCTTGGGTTTCGATGTGGAAACCGTTTTTTCTTATATCCTTAAAGCTCAGAAGATTTCTTTTCGAACTAGGGGAATATAAGGCATCTAGGATTTCTAGATGTGTGCCATTTGATAACAACACATAGGCGTGGCCATAGCCTTCGATAAGGTTTGAGGGTCCCGCGATGGTGCTAATGTTTGCGGTTTGGTATGTTAGATTTATGAAATAGCTCTTGTTTCTAAGGATAGTGTGGCTAGATCCACTGTCTACCACTATGGTTTCCATTTGCGTACTTGTATCTTCATTTAAACAAGAAGGTATGATTCAATATTTGAGGAAATCATAAATTTTTATAAATCATAAGGAAAATATCAATGTTTGAAAAGAAAGGCAGATGGAAAAATAAAACAAATCCCAAAGATAAAATGAAAACAAAATCAAAATAAAGCCAATGTTCTAGATGTGTGAATCAGTCGAGGAGATCTGAGTTCTCATAATCCATGGGTTCAGTCGGCTCGTGCCCGGTGTTGCCACCATCAACTTGCTGAGCCATGTTAGCTTCAGCAGATGCTTTCCCGTACTTGTGATAGAGGTCGCAATGAAACTTGGGGGTGCGACAGTTCTTCGTTGGGTGATTGAACATTCCGCATCGGGTGCAAGCAGGCTGAGTTGAGTTGGCGTGTCGGGGCAGTTTGGTGATACCACGTCCCCTACCAGGACCATAACCGAGGTTAGGTCGGTTTCCACGTCCATTTCCGCGTCCACGTTTTCCACGTCCATTTCCTCGTCCATTCCCACGTCCACGGCCAGGATCTGAGGATCTGTCGCGTTGGGCATTGTAGGATTCTTTGCGAGAATCTGGTAGTGGGGCTGATCCCGGGGGCCTCAGGGCACTGTTCTTCATCAATAGCTGATTATTTTTCTCAGCCAAAAGCAGACAGGCTAACAAATCTTCGTACAATGTATGCTTCATTGCACGATACTGTTGCTGGAGCACTACATTCTCGGTGTGGAATGTGGATAATGTTTTCTCGAGGAGATCATTATCGTTTACATCCTCACCACATAGCTTCCTGATGGAAACTATCCGAAAGAGTTCGGAGTTGTAGTCATTGACAGATTTGTAGTCCTAGAACCGAAGGTTCTTCCAGTCGAAGTTGGCTTGTGGCAGGAGGACCGTTTTCTGGTGGTCAAACCGTTTTTTCAATGCCAGCCATAATTCGAGTGGGTTCTCAAGAGTGAGATACTGCTGTTTGAGGCTCGTGGCCAGATGATGGCGGATATGGAATATCGCCTGGGACTGATCCTTTGGGGATGCAGTTTTACCTTCGATGATGCAATCACCGAGTTCCTTTGAGCGGAGGAAAATCCTCATGTCGAGGGCCCATTCGAGGTAATTCTCCCCGGAGACCTTGAGGGCCTCAAATTCGACTTTTTGAATGTTGGACATCTGAAACATAAGAATTGATTTTTGTTAGAGATTGTTAAAATTTGGAAAACTTTCTATTTTAGGCAAGTTTCTATTTGAGGAAACTTTATATTTGAGGAAAGTTTCTAATTGGGGAAAGTTTCTATTTTGGGAAACTTTCTATTTGAGGAGACTTTCTCGGGAAACGAAAAAAAAAATCTTTTTAGGGATACGGTTTCGGTTTAATGGTTTAAGATTTTGGTTTTAGGGTTTGAACTGGTATACCCAGATTGAGATCCGGTTATTATTCTCGGAACCGGTTTGATAATCGGTTAGATATATAACCAAAATGATTCATGGTCTTAAATTTATGTTAACCCGATTGAGATCCAGTTTATTAGTTAACCGAAATTAAATTGATTTTTGGGTTGGTTTAAATGATCAACCGAATTGATATTCGGGAATCAATGGATAAGCATGTAGCCCTGATGGGCCTATTGGGCCGGTTAATGAGTCCATATAATGTGTTTTATAACACATAATTATTATTTTATGAAATAATTTTCCAAACTTTTTTCCCACATAAACATAGTTAGTGACTTAGTGTTGTTGTATGATTATGATCACTTACCCTGTAAACATGTCTGAACTGTTTGAAAAATAAAGCACAAAAAGTTAGATTGGTAGTTAAATTGAGAATTTTTTTTTTTTTTTTTTTTAACTTTTATTTCAATTGAACTCTTCAATATTACCAACTAATAGATTTGTATCAAAATTTCCCAAAATATAGATAGATCAAACTTCTTTAAGCAAACAGAAAATGCAAAAACTGTGAGAGAATAAAGAGACCAAATGACGGCAATTTCATGTGCATAGAAAAGTTGTGTGTTTCTCTAAACTTACGTAAGTAAGTATCCTTAACCATACAAGTTCAAAATATATTAAATGCTCTTTTATAGTTTTCAGTTTGTGTATAAAAACTTCAGTGTAAGCAGGTAGATGTTACAAATACATCAAACTTATATCATAATCTTTTTCACATTATTGAAGCAAAAATGGTTCTATATCTAATTTCACTGATCCCTATCATCATCGCCACCGTCATGCTTTATCAACGGTGGTGGAGATCCAATATACCGCCGGGACCAAAGCCACGTTTTCTGATCGGAAACCTTCATCAAATGAAACCACTTTGGACGCATTCTTTCTCAGAGTGGTCAGAGACTTATGGTCCCATCATATCGGTTTGGATAGGGTCACAGCTCACAGTCGTGGTCTCGAGCTCTGATTTAGCCAGACAAGTGTTGAGAGACAAAGACCATCAATTGTCTAACCGACACAGGATCGCCAGGATGACTCAGACTGGTACCGATCTTGTTTGGTCCGATTACACTCCACATTATGTGAAACTGAGGAAACTATGTACTCTCGAGCTTTTTTCTCTGAAAAGCATCGAGAATTTCAGGTCGTTGAGAGAGATGGAAGCAAGATCGATGGTTGTGTCGATTCTAAAAGACTTGATGAGCGATTCAAGGGCTGATCAGGCGCAAAAACCCGTGGTCGTGAGGAAGTATCTAGCTGCTGTTGTTTTGAACACCATCTCAAGATTAATGATCGGGAAAGAGTTCGGCGCTGAGGAAGGAAAAGAGTTTAAGTCGATCGTTGAGAAAGAACATCTCCTCAGTGGCTCAGGGACGCTGTTCGATCACGTGTGGTGGCTTAAATGGGTTTCGTCTTGGTTCATTAGCGATAAGGAATTCTTAGCGCACAAGGATCGGAGAACAAAGTGGTTTAGAGGAGCTATAATGGAGGAAGAAGATGTAGTAGTAGAGGATCACAGGGGTTTTGTCCGTAAATTGTTAGTGTTAAAAGAGCAGAAAGAGCTGAGCGAAGAGACGGTTGGGGGACTAGTCTGGAACATGTTAACCGCGGGTGCTGACACAACCGCGGTTGTTATCGAATGGGCTATGGCAGAGATGATCAAATGTCCGACCGTGCAAGCAAAGGCACAACAGGAGCTTGATTCTGTGGTTGGATCCGAACGGTTAATGTCTGAATCAGATATCCCGAAACTACCATATCTGCAATGCGTGGTTAAAGAAGCTCTCCGGCTTCACCCGTCAACACCACTAATGCTTCCGCACAAAGCAAGCGAAACGGTTTGGATAGGTGGGTACAAGGTCCCTAAGGGAGCCACGGTTTATGTCAACGTGCAGGCGATTGGGCGGGACCCCGCAAACTGGAGAAACCCGTATGAATTTAGACCAGAGCGGTTTCTTCAGGAGGAAACCGATGTTAAAGGTCGAGACTTCAGGGTTCTTCCGTTTGGATCGGGAAGAAGGATGTGTCCAGCGGCACAGCTCAGCATGAACTTGATGACATTGGTGATGGGAAATTTGTTGCATTGCTTCTCATGGAGCTCCCCTATTCCTGGAGAGAGGATTGACATGAGCGAGAATCCTGGACTACTTTGCAACATGAGGATTCCATTGCAGGCTTTAGCTTTGCCGAGAGCTGCTGCAAGAGTTATACCTTTACCTTTAGATTAAAATAGATAAATAATCAGACACATAAGATAATATAATCAAACTCCATAGAACATGATGACTCTCTCCATTATGGAAACGAAGATGTTGTCAAACCGAAGAGGCATGTAGCTATTATATATGGAAAATAAAAGAGTATATAATCACATAGAGAAAGCTCAATCTCATGATAAGCATTGCCAAAACAAAAACCTTATAACACAAATTTTAGAAGCATACCAGCAAATGTGGTTGGTTATCTTGGGCTCCCAACATTCAATAGTCCGATGATTACTGTAGTCCCCAACCCTTGTATTTATAGGGTTTATGAGAAGAAATGGAGTGGATATATGCTCCAAGATCACTTACTCTCTTGACTAAACCAAGTCAAGACCACAAAAACAGGAAATTGGGTCGACAAGTACGTAGTGTGTCCCCCGTAGAAACTTGAAACTGCTCAGTTGGCTATTTTATCGAACACTTAGTGTGCAGCAGCAATGTTAACACAGTTGGAAATGCTGACGAAAAGCTTTTTACATAGTCAATATGACTATACCTATATTATTTCCTGGGAATACACTGCAAAAGTATTTTAAAGCTTAACACTCTCATTGCGCTTGATTTACAAACGAATTGCACAAAGTGTTTTTCCCAGATCCAAACGTCTCTCACACCCAAACTCATCGCACCTGAGTCTTTATGTAGTCTCCGACACACAGAGATGCAAAAAACAATGGACAGAACGGTGAACGGAAAAGCCCCCGGCAACACCATCATTCTCTCTCTGCAACAAAGCGCAAGGGCGTGTCATCTACAAGCTCTGGAGTCTGGAACATGTACACTAATTACTAATTACTACTTTTAAGTTTTAATTAAGCCGAGCCTTGTTCGTTAATTAATAACGGACCAAGTTTAATCAGAAATACACAATGTACGTCACCACAACTTCTAGACCAAACTTGGTTCATTAACAAATAACCGACCAACACATGTGCGAGTGTTCATAGAATTGCAACTCAACAGAGTCATTTGGCAATATCATAACTACTGAACTACATATGAATTTTTTAACTAGTGTCAAACTGTGAACTTTGGATACATCATACATGTATGCAAGATACACATATATCAAAAAGTTTATAGAATGTACATGAAAATGTCTTTCTTACAACAAATAAAGTTCCACTAAAATTTTCAATCAGATAGAAAATGCAAATAGTGTGGGAAAGCAAAAGTGAACCAGTTCATGACAATTTCATGCAAAATTACGTGCTATCTAAATAGTTTATTCAATAACCATGACTCTGAATAATAATAATTCATAAAGGATTTTATAATTCGTGTATAAAAAACACTTCACTATGGGGAAGCATCAAACTTGCATTACAATCTTTTTCACTTTGTCGAAGCCAAATGGATTTTTTACTGATTACACTAATCACTATCGTAATCGCGGCCGTCATGCAAAATCTGCGCCGGCGGAGGTCCAACATACCGCCGGGACCACCGACGCGATTTTTGATCGGAAACCTTCATCAACTAAAACCACTATGGACACATTCTTTTTCCGAGTGGTCACAAACTTATGGTCCCATCATATCGGTGTGGTTTGGGTCACAGCTCGCTGTTGTGGTCTCTAGCTCTGACTTAGCCAAGCAAGTGCTGAGAGACAAAGACTACCAACTCTGTAACCGACACAGGACCGCGAGAATGACTCAGAACGGTACCGATCTTATTTGGTCCGATTACGGACAACATTATGTGAAACTGAGGAAACTCTGTACACTCGAGCTCTTTTCTTTGAAAAGCATCGAGTGTTTCAAGTCGATGAGAGAGATGGAAGTAAGATCCATGGTTAAGTCGATTTTTAACGACTTGATGAGCCATGATCAGAAACCGGTGGTGTTAAGGAACTATCTAGGGTGGGTTGCTTTAAACATTGTTTCAAGATTAGTGATCGGCAAAACGTTCGAACCGAAAGAAGGAAGAGAGTTTAAATCGATCGTCGAAAGGGAGACTCGCTTGCCCGGCGCAACCAAGATGCTTGATTACACCATTTGGCTTAAACGGGTTTCGTCATGGTTCACTAGCGACAAGGTGTTCATGAAGCACATGGCTCGGAGAAAGAATTGGTTTAAACGAGCAGTAATGGAGGAAGTATATGGAGGAAGAGAGCAAAGGTGTTTTGTTCAGAGTCTCTTAGTGCTGAAAGAGAAGAAGGAGCTGACCGAGGAGACTGTGATGGGACTGGTCTGGAACATATTAACCGCAGGTGCTGACACAACCGCCATTACTATCGAATGGGCAATGGCAGAGTTGATCAGATGCCCGACCGTGCAAGAAAAGGCGCAAGACGAGCTTGATTCTGTGGTTGGATGCGGACGGTTAATGTCTGAATCAGATATCCCAAACCTGCCATATCTGCAATGCGTACTCAAAGAAGCTCTTCGGCTTCATCCTCCAACACCATTGATGCTTCCACACAATGCCAGTGAATCAGTTCAGATAGGCGGATACATAGTTCCTAAGGGAACCACGGTTTATATCAACGTGCAGGCAATTGGTCGAGATCCTGCAAACTGGAAGGACCCAGATGAGTTTAGACCAGAGCGGTTTCTTGAGGAGGAAACGGATGTCAAAGGTCAAGACTTTCGGGTTCTTCCGTTTGGGTCGGGAAGACGGGTGTGTCCAGCCGCACAACTCAGCCTCAATATGATGACGTTAGCACTGGGTAATTTGCTGCATTGCTTCTCATGGACAGCTCAGGAACACATCGACATGACCGAGAAGCCTGGATTAGTTTGTTACATGAAGACTCCATTGCAGGCTCTGGCTTTGTCCAGGCTGCCACGAGAGTTATTCCTTTGACTTTTCACACAAATAGATTGAATTAATCAACATAAGATAAGAGAGATTCACAATTGAGAAAAACAGATTAAGCTATGGCAGGACTATTATCAAAAAAAAAAAATAAAGGGTTTAGGCCATGGCTGATGAAATGGTTCGTAACTTCGTACAAACAGATTGTAGCTATTATAGTAAATAAACTAAATATTCCAAAAGAGAAAGCTTAGTCTCATCATTGCTAAAATTGAGAACCTCATAACACAAACTTTACACATCTGTTATAGAAGCAAGCCAGCAATGTGTTATCTTGGGCTCCCATCATTCCTCACCATCTTCCTCCTCTTCATCGTCGTCATCTTCTTCTCCCTGAAGAGATTATGATTTTCAATGATTTTTCAGGTTAAAAGATGGAGCACAGTAACAAACATTTGACTCGTAATAATAATGTCCAGACTACTCAATCAATTAATGTATTTTGATGGGCAATGAGATGATTGTTTTACCTCTTCGTCACCATCATCATCTCCATCGAAATCCTCTTCATCAGCCTCCTACATACATCAACAAAATCTTTAAGCAACTTCTTCCCTCGAAGAGGATTGAAACTTAAAAGATAAATAGTTTACATTGTTGAAGTAGGTGAGAGGGTTGGACCACAGATCTTCCTTAATAATATCAGCAACCTGCTCCAATAGGAGATTCCAGAGTTCAGGTTGGGCAGACAATAAAAAATGGTGTATAACTTATAACAAGTACAAAAGTAAAGGAGCATGTACCTCATCATGAATCTCATCCCCAGCATCTTCCTTATGTTGAACATCAGTGAACCAAGTAAAGAAACTGAAGAGAAAGTTGAGTGGAAAGTTGTTAATCACATGCAATTATTAATAAGAACGACTTTAACTTTGTATCATGTGAATCATATATCCATGACCACAAGAATTTCACTTCAAGTCTATAATCACTTAATGGGCTCAAGAACAATAATACCTCTCCTCAGGCAATGAACGTTTGTTTCCTTTCTTATCATCATGGTTCACTCCATTTGGCAAGCCCTTCATAATTGAGAAACATCGTTAAGAATAATGCCAAAGAGAGACAAATAGAGTAAGAAACTTATTACATTTCACAAGCACAAATTTTTATATATATACCTTGCCCTCCTTCCATTTGATAGGAGTTGCTGTGATTTTCGTTATTCCTTCTTCAAGGAAGGTAAACGTCTTAGTAAGTTTGGCATCCTCAAAGAAAGGATTGGAATTGAAGTGCTGTGATTTTAACATACCCATTAATCTTTCTTCGATCAGTAGAGAAAAACAACCAAAACAGATAGTAAAATGAGCTGGGTAAAGAAACATACAAAAGTTATAGAGTATCCAGATTTCACATCTTTGGCATCCTCCACTTCCAGATAGCTCAAGTGCTTAAAAATCTGCAAAAACAGGGAAATAAAATGAAGAGGTATACATGATGTAATTGTACAGAAAGATGAATGTCCAATCGGATAGTTATCTGCATTATAGTCTGGAGAGCATGCCGAAAGATAACTCAAACCTTTTGGTCTTCTTCTGTCAAGAGGTCACCTAATGCAGGATGACTCAAAAACTGCAAAAGAATGTGGACGGTCAATTACAAGAAGATGAATGAAATAGTAATTGAAAACTAACTATCAAAGATTTCTTACAGCAGTCATCCAAAAGTCAGGAATGGATTGGATGACTTCGTTACGCTTGTCATAGACAGGTTTCCGTATCTCGTTGTATTTCTGCTCCACTTCCAAGACCTCATCACTGGCCTTTTCGTTAATCTAGAACCAATCGAGAAAAAAGAAGGCTTTAGAGTTAATGTCAATTCTAACTGTACTTATGACTTGATGATATGCAATCCTCAAATAATAGTGCTCTTTCCACTAACTTCTCTACAGATATTGGAGAAGCTAATAACAGAGAGCAGTCACAGGAATTAATTTAAATATGCAGAAATCTTACAAAATGTTCTCAAATCGCATTGTACGAATACACTATTATCACAGAAAATAACAAAAAAGGACCATCTTTCATGTGAAATTCAGGAAAGTCATAAATAAAGATATTAAACTCCATGCATTTAGCAACAGCAAACGCCAAGTAAAAGCTGTAAAATAGAAATCAAAATTGGAATCCATTCACCTTAACCAGGATACAGAGCAAGGGGAAAATCCGAAGAACTAGAGCAAATTGTAGAAAAAGTGAAAGAAGAGAAATTTAACCTTCTCGAGGTCGTCTTGAATCTCCTGAAGCTTCTCAATTGAAAGAACAAGCTCTCTGTCGATTTGCTCCAAGTTTTCTTCTTCGACTTTCTCTTCAATTTTCGACTTCTTGCTCTTATCAGCGACCATTTTCACTTCACTCCCTTAAAACTCGAAAGAAAGAGAGGATTTTTGGCTCCTCCTCTGGCGTTTCCGTCTCAAGAGAATCTGCTAAAACCCTAGTTCCTGATTGAAGTTTATTATGCTGGTGAAGTGCGAGTGTGGGCAAAGGGACTTAGGGTTTTGAGGGGTTTATGTGGACCAATCAGATTGCGCCAGATGAAGCTAAGAAGGGTAAACTAGTCAATTTAATAACCAACCTTTAGGGTAGTTTAGAATTTTTATCTTCACTTGCTTTTTTAAGTTATCCTATTAAAATAGTTGATTTATTTAATAAAAGAGGATTAAGTCCATTTAATTTTTCCCTTTTTATGTCGTATGATTTACTTCAGGACCACTCAAACATTAACAACTTGAGAAAGATATCCACTCCCTATAAATTATTGCTCGAAAAGATTGCAATTTGAGCAAAAAGAAATGTTGACAGTGGGATTTGAACCCACGCCCTTTCGGACCAGAACCTTAATCTGGCGCCTTAGACCAACTCGGCCATATCAACATGTTTTGTTCTCTAAAGATTAACCAATTATTTGTAGAATCTTTCAACGCACTTCTTCGCCGAGTCCGATTTACTACTTCCCGGCGTAGTAGCCGTTGAAGCTCGTCGGTGAATTTTACAATTCATTGTAATTGATTTCTCTCGTTGTTTTCTGGGTCTCCTCATCAGTGATAAAGAATCTGGCTTTTTCGATTTTTAATCTCTTCAACCTTTTTCTTTCTCCTCAGATTTATCTAGGGTTCTTCTGTCTTCTTTGCCATGTCTCTGTGAAACGAAATCGTAATATGAAAATTTCTGGATTTTAGGTTATTCAAGTATATTCGTTAGGTTACGATTATTCTTCTAATGGGTCCTCCTCTGCTTCCGAAACATGTAACTGCAGTTATAAAATGTCAGAAGGATCCTATGAAAGCCTTAGAAATGTTCAATTCGATGAAAAAAGAGGATGGTTTCAAGCATACTTTATCTACTTACCGCAGTGTAATCGAAAAGCTTGGCTTTTATGGGAAATTCGAGGCCATGGAAGAGGTTTTAGTGGATATGAGGCAGAATGTTGGTAGCCATATGCTTGAAGGTGTTTATGTTGGAGCAATGAAGAACTATGGTAGGAAAGGAAGAGTTCAAGAAGCTGTAAATGTGTTTGAAAGGATGGATTTTTATGATTGTGAGCCTACCGTTTTCTCTTATAATGCTATTATGAGTATATTGGTTGATAGTGGTTACTTTGATCAAGCTCACAAGGTGTATATGAGGATGCGGGACAGAGGAATTACCCCTGATGTTTACTCGTTTACCATTAGGATGAAGTCGTTTTGCAAGACGAGTCGGCCTCACGCTGCTTTGAGGCTTCTTAACAATATGTCTTCTCAAGGCTGTGAGATGAATGTGGTTGCTTATTGTACGGTGGTTGCTGGGTTTTATGAGGAGAATTTTAAGGTAGAGGCATATGACTTGTTTGGGAAGATGCTTGGATCGGGTGTTTCTCTTTGCGTTAGTACGTTTAACAAGCTTTTACATGTTCTTTGCAAGAAAGGAGATGTCAAGGAGTGTGAAAAGCTACTGGATAAAGTTATCAAAAGAGGCCTTTTACCGAATCTTTTTACTTATAATTTTTTCATTCAAGGGCTTTGTCAGAAAGGTGAGCTTGATGGTGCTGTCCGTATGGTAGGTTGTCTCATAGAGCAGGGGCCAAAACCTGATGTCGTCACATATAACAATCTAATATGTGGCTTATGTAAGAATTCCAAGTTGCAGGAGGCGGAGGTTTACTTAGGCAAAATGGTCAATGAAGGGCTTGAGCCTGATAGTTTTACCTATAACACACTAATAGCTGGATATTGCAAAGGTGGAATGGTGCAACTTGCTGAGAGGATTCTAGGTAATGCTGTTTTCAATGGATTTGTGCCTGACGAGTTTACATACCGCTCCTTAATTGACGGATTGTGCCACGAAGGTGATACAAATCGTGCTTTAGCTCTATTTAACGAGGCCTTAGGGAAAGGAATAAAGCCTAACGTTATTCTTTACAACACACTGATCAAGGGATTGTCTAACCAGGGTTTGATTTTGGAGGCTGCTCAGTTGGCGACTGAAATGTCTGAAAAGGGTTTGATTCCCGAGGTACAGACTTTTAACATACTCGTAAATGGATTATGCAAGATGGGATGTGTTTCTGATGCTGATGGTCTTGTAAAAGTCATGATCTCCAAAGGGTACTTCCCTGACATATTTACTTTCAACATTTTGATTCATGGTTATTCTACACAGTTGAAAATGGAAAACGCGCTTGAGATCTTAGATGTTATGTTGGACAATGGTGTTGATCCTGACGTGTACACTTACAACTCTTTGTTGAATGGTCTCTGCAAAACTTCAAAGTATGAAGATGTGATGGAAACATATAAAACGATGGTGGAGAAAGGTTGTGCCCCCAACTTAATCACGTTTAATATACTTCTGGAGAGTCTTTGCAGATACCGGAAACTAGAAGAAGCCTTGGGGTTGCTGGAGGAAATGAAAAACAAGAGTGTGAATCCAGATGCGGTTACGTTTGGAACGTTGATCGACGGGTTTTGCAAAAACGGAGACTTAGATGGAGCATACATGCTATTCCGGAAGATGGAAGAGGTTTATAAGGTTTCAAGTTCAACGCCAACATATAATATCATCATCCATGCGTTCACTGAGAAGCTAAATGTTACTATGGCGGAAAAGCTTTTCCAAGAGATGGGTGATCATTGTCTTGTTCCTGATGGATACACATACCGGCTTATGGTTGATGGTTTTTGCAAAACGGGAAAGGTCGATTTGGGGTACAAGTTTCTACGGAAGATGATGGAAAATGGGTTTCTTCCATCACTCACAACTCTTGGGCGTGTAATAAACTGTCTTTGTGTGGAGGATAGAGTTTATGAGGCTGCTGGTATTATCCATCGGATGGTCCAGAAAGGACTGGTACCAGAGGCTGTGAACACCATTTTTGATGTTGACAAAAAGGAGGTGGCTGCTCCTAAGCTTGTCTTGGAGGATCTGTTGAAGAAGAGCTGTATTACGTATTATGCTTACGAACTTCTTTTTGATGGCCTTAGAGATAAAAGGCTACGCAAGAAAAAGGGTTTCACAGTGGTAGCCATATGAAACTGATGCAGTGGCTTACCTTACATTTGGTTGCTTAAAAAACTGATTGAGTTTGTTTGGTTTGAGGACTTGCTGAGTCAGACCTTCCATTCCTATAGAAGATAGTATAACTCAGCCACTGCTGTGATCCCCACGGATTTAACTTTAGATTTAAATTGTGGGATACAAGTTTACGCCCAGAGAAATTTCATCCAAGACACATAAAGGTTGGAGTTACTCTGATCTTAAACAATGATCTAGTGAACCTTCTCCGGAACTATAGTCAATCACGTTTCCTGAAAACATGGAGGAAGAAGTTACGCTGATTTGATCCATTTACTCTTTCCCTTTTTGGTAATGCTTCAAGATGGAGTTCCGGAGATCATGCTGCATAAGCAGGCTCCAAGTCCTCAACTTCACATCCGATGAGAATTTCTCGGCACCAGTGTGAAAAAAGCCCTAGTCGAGGAACACCTCACCACCGTGGACAAGAAGCTGCGCAAGGTACGTGGAGCTTTCTGAGTATTGTCGCCTTTTTGTGATGTGTGGTTGGTTGGTTACAATCGCTGAGAAGTATATAGATCTAACGATGATCGAGTCTTTTATTTATTAGAAAATTTTATCATTGCAAGTTCCCATATTTTTCTGGCAAAAATAAAACAACAATGCGTATCAACAATAGAGCATGGAGATATCACAAATGTTTTTATTTAGTTCAAAATCGTACAGTTATAGCAACTCTCAGGGAATTATTTCTTACTTTAAACGGTAATTCTTAATCTGTTATCCTCTGAGACAATATTAAATCCAGATGATTCATCACTAGACCAACATTTTGATCTAATCACGCATTTGCAGCCTGTTGGAGAATCTTTTGTCTATAGTTCTGGAGAAAGTTCACAAACTTATCTTGAGGCACTTGGACTTCTTTCATCACAGTCAGATCTTGCAGGCGCTCTACCCAGTTGTATAAAGTCGGGGTGTTCACTTGATCAATTATCGCAACACCGAATGCTTCACGATAAGCTTTGTGGGGTCCGAAAGTAGCAACGATGATGATTTCCAAAAGCCCTACATCATCATTCTCTCTGATGTTTTTATTCGGGAAATGCTTCTTGAGTCCCTCATCAAGAACTTTGATTCTCTTTCGAGCCTCTTTTACAGACTGTGCTTGAGCTTCACCCTCGTGGGACAGGACTTGGCCCATGACCTCAAACACCTGCAACAAGAAACATTAATCAGTTTGCTAATCATATCATTGTATGAGGTTGATTTCGGATAAGAGATTTGTGGGAACACCTGTTGGTTGATGTAGCTGACCCAGAACCGGACCTGGGCCCTTTCATAAGGATCCTCTGGGAAGAAATGAGGAGAGTTCTTCCACGTCTCATCGATATATTCAAGAATCACAAGTGATTCAGCCACTGCTTTCCCATCATGGACAAGAACAGGAATCTTCTTGTGAACCGGGTTGAATTGAATCAGCGATTCACTTTTGTTCTGAAAATCTTCTTCGACGTACTCGTAGAGGACTCCCTTGAGTTTAAGGGCGATTTTGACCCTCTTTGAGTATGGGCTTATCCACGTCCCATGTAATGTCACTTTGCTCTTCTTCTCCTCCATTCTCTCAAAACTCTCTTGTTGTTTTTTTTTTACTTTTCTTCTCAACTTTGTTGGGGATTGTGATTTGTGCTTCATTGTTCGAGTTCTTTTATAGCGTTTAAAGACATGAGAGTGTATCTTGTTGTCTTCTTCATCAAGCATACTGTGGTCTTGTCATCTTATTATTCGTTCAAAGTTGTGACTTTGAATGTTCCAATTAATATGACATATTACATTTTTTTTTTGGGGGCAAACTATGACGTATTACATTAAGATCTGTTTATTTCATGAATATCATCACTTTTATCTCAGCAATCTAGATTGACGGAACAGAGCCAAGAGATCAAGTCTGACTTATCTTTGACTGTATTGCCGCCCAAGAAATTGGAAATCAGTAACTACTTTACAAATTACAGCCAACTCTTTTCTCTAGAATGATCTAAAGAGATATCTACCCACCAAAAAAAGAACCATCAGCGAGAAAAGAAAAAAAGTTCTGGGAACTGTCTGAAGTCCAGGAGATTTCTCTGATCAATCATATGATCAATGCAAGCAATCTCAACTTCAATCTCCAATTACTTTCAATTGTTCCATGTCTGAACATTCAGATTATCTTGATGCATGAAACTAATCTCTATCATTAATTTGGGGCAGGACTTCTGCATCCATGTGTGAACATTCGGGATTATCCTCAAACACACGACAAAAATGAACCTTAGAGCTTTTCACCAAAGCTTAAAAATCAGACAGAACTCCACCCTTGTTCCTTATGTACACCTGTTCCTTTCATCAGCTTTCGAGTTTCCTCCACTTCGTCCCACTCGCCAACCTCTGCAAGGATGTTCGAGAGTGAAATATACGCTCCAGCGTCTGATGGCTCTAATTCTATAGCCTTTTTGGCAGCTAGCTTCCCAAGTTTAACGTCCCCGTAAAGTCTGCAAGCAGCAAGCAATGTTCCCCAGATCAAGGCATCCGGTTTAATAGGCATATTGTTGATAAAACTCTCAGCTTCTCCAAGTCTTCCTGACCTCCCTAGAGCATCGACCATGCAGACATAATGTCGGTTCTCAGGTTCTATACCATAGCCTTTTACCATCGAGTTGAGATGGAAATAGCCTTCTTCGACCAAACCACCATGACTACAAGCAGACAAGACTCCCACAAAAGTCACTTTATCAGGCTTCAATCCTTTTTCCTTCATAAGATTGTACACTTGTAACGCTTCGTTGGCCTTTCCATGTTGAGCATAACTTGCAATCAGGGCAGTCCATGCAATCAAATCTGGGCCATCGATCTGGCTAAATGCTTTACAGCAGTCTTCAATGCTTCCAAATTTTGAATACATTGTCAGTAATGAACTTCCTACAGAAGGCTCTGTGCACAATCCAATTTTAGTTATGTAGGCATGAATTTGAGCTCCCAGCGATGATTCGTCAGAGAGAGCAGCGGCTTTAAGAATGGACGAAATTGCAAAGGAGTCCATGGTAAAACCAGACACGACCATATCACGAAATAGGAGGAAGCTATCTTGGATTAACCCGTGTTGTGAATATCCTGAAATTAAAGATGAACATGAAACTGGATCCATTTCAGGGAGCCTATCATAGACCTGTCTAGCCAACTTTAGTGAACCACACTTCGAATACATATTTACTAGTGCAGAACCGAGAGCCATCCCCTTGTCAATTCCAGCTCTTAGCGTGTACCCATGTATTTCTTTACCTCTTGGCAGAGAAGGAAGAGTAGAACACACAGTTAGAACAGCAGCTAGAGTGCTCTCATCAGGGCTGGTTCCATCATCCAACATCTCGCGGAATAGTCCAACAGCTTTTCTTAGATAACCGTACTCATTGAAACCAGAAATCATGGAAGCCCAGCAAGCATTGTCTTTAAAAGGTATCTCCTGGAATAAGCTATATGATTCTTCCAAACTACCACATTTGGAGTACATAGTGAAAAGAGAACTTCCAACAGTGAGATCAAGGACCAACCCACTTTTCAGGGTGTAACTGTGAACCTGCTTACCTAAATTCAAACAATCTAATACACTTAACAAACTGCATACACTAAACTCATCGGGTCTCAAACCTTCCTGAAGCATTCTAGTAAACAGTCTTATTGCTTTACTAGACTTCTTATTTTGCGAAAATGAAGTGACCATTACGTTTACTATATTTTGCCTCTGAAGATCGTCCAGATCCTCAAAAACCTGTTCCGAGAGATCAATACCTCCACTCTTTGAGTACATACTAATCAAGGCGGCAGCCACTGAGGAATCAAGATAGAAACCACTCTTAAGAACCCAAGCATGGACCTGGCTTGCTTCACAGACCATAGAAGGTCTACCACAAGCATAAATCACACTAGTTACAGTACAGCTGTTGATCTCAACACCAGAGTGTCTCATTTCCTTGAATATTTCAAGAGCAGAGAAAGCATCACTACTCTTTGTGTAACCAGACAGCATTACTGTCCAAGAGACAACACTAGGGTTGGGGATACGAGAGAATACTTCCCTAGCTTCAGCCATATGCCCACATTTGGCATACAAATCAACAATTGCAGTACAAACAAATACATCTTCCGCTCCGCATTTGATCACCCGAGCTTGAACCGTTTTTCCAAACCTAAGCTTCTCAAGGGAAGCACACGCAGCCAAAACACTAGAATATGTATAACTATCGGGTTTCTGAAACCCATCACACATTTCATGGAAAAGATCAAAAACAGCACCATAATTTTGATTTCTCAGTGCCCCTGCTATGATAGTGTTCCAACAATACACATTAGCAGATAAAGTGTCACGGAACACCCTGTAAGCATCCTCAAATCTAAGATTCTTTGAGAATGAGTCTATCAAAGCCGATTGAACAACTTCATACAAGAAATAACCCATCTTTACTGTATGACAACACACCAGCTCACTGAACAGAGGAGCCTGTAAAGCACTACAAGCCGAAATCACAGACCCATAACTTATCTCATTAGCCTCAAAACCTAAAGAATGCATCTTAGAGAAAAATCTCAATGATTCTTCAAACCATCGATGCTGTTTGTAACCGGATATCATAATATTACAAGAAACAACATCTGGTTGAGGAATTGTATCGAACAACTTAGCCGCATCATCCATGGAACCCGAGTTCGAGTACCAACTGAGCAATGATTTAGTAAGAAAAACATCATATGGTAAAAGAAATCGTCTAAGCAAATGAGCTTGAAGAATTCTGGTTGTTTTGAGTGTACAAAGCCTTGAATTTGATTGATCATTAAAGAATTGAAAAGGGTTAAAAGGAGCCGAAGAACTAGAGTCTTTGCTGGAAAGTGATAATTGGTTTCGGAAATTGGTAACGGAAGAGAGTAGTCTGGAGGCAGAAAAAGGCGAGATCTTTAAGGAGTTTAAGCTCTCGTTCGCTAGACAATTCATTATCAGTTCATGAGCTTTTGGTGAGAGAAAGCAAAACAACGGGAATGAAACTTTCAAAAATACAGATACTGTAGATATATATATATATATATATATATATATCTGATAGGCTTTTCAGTCAACAAAAAGTCAAGATGGCCGAGTTGGTCTAAGGCGCCAGTTTCAGGTACTGGTCCGAAAGGGCGTGGGTTCAAATCCCACTCTTGACATGTCTTTCCAGTTTTTATGTAGAACCCACTCTTGACATGTCTTTTCAGTTTTTATGTTTCTACAGCTCTATATTTCGATATCTTATTTGAAATCAAATTTAAAAAAATTGATAATATAAACCGGGTAGATCTTAGACCGAAATCTATATTAATCTCCAAATTTATAAATATTTTAAATATTTTTATTACCATGCATGGTCAAGAAAAAACCCAAGCCGATTAATTACTTAATTATGAAACTCAATCTCTGATTTTGATCCATAAAACAAGTCTTTTATGATTTTATCTATTCGAATTAAGCAATTGGACCACACTTTCATATAGAGTTCGTAAAGTTAATAACTTATCCATATCCATGCAAGAATGATTTTTTTTTTTTTTTTTTTTTTTTTTTTTTACGAAATTACCATCCTAATTCAAGCATGAAAAGGATACAACTTTAATAACCTTTTTTCAGTATAAAACCATCATCACATGCCTCGTTTTATAATCTCACAATCTCTCCCCAAAAAAAAAAGAGCTTCTCGTTAGTATTTATCCATTCAACAAGAGTCAAGAGATAAGCCATGGGTTACACTAATTTTGAGTACAGTGTCTCTTTTCGCGGGCACTCGACGACCTCTCCGCTTACCGCCGAGCTAACGTGCACCGAAGTCCACCGCAAAAAACTTCACCTCTCCACCGACGAAACAAATTCATTCTTTCTTCCCGAACAAACCACCTTCCATCACACCTGCAGCTTTATTCCCTTGAACGAACCCAACTCGTCCACAAACACTCAAAACGACGTCGCCGTTGACATCATTCGTAGTCCCAACAAAACCACCGTTATATCCAGACCAAGCAACACTACTAATAATTACTCGCTAAATTGCACCAGAATCTCCGAAATCATGCGCAGCTTCGGCGTCACCGAATACGGCTGCACCTCTATTTTGCGCGAGATCGACATGGTTATTACATCATCTTCATCGAGAGACAGAGGAGTGATTGAAATCAAGATTTGGAAGATCAAGACTGAGATTTATGAAGTCAACAGAGCTGCGGAGAAGTTGATGATCGAGAGCTACAGTTCCAATTCACCGGCGATCAATTCGCTTCGAGTTTTCGGATATAACTCGAACGAAGCGACGACGGATGAGAATGAATGCGTGATTTGCATGGAAGATTATACGCAAGGATCACTAGTGACTAAATTGCCTTGTAATCATGACTTTCATGGAGTTTGCATCTACAAGTGGTTGCATATCAATCATGTGTGTCCCTTGTGTCGATCACCAATTCCTAAGGCTGTTCAATTCCAATATCAGTCCAGTTTCGGTTCGATTTTTAGGTTTTTTTCCTTATAAAAAAGGGAATAGTTACCGTATTAAAACCATATGTTGTTGAAAAAAAAAAAAAAAATCTAGTTTGGTTTGCTTCTGATTGGATACTTAAAGGGTTGGGTTTTTTTTCAGTTAACCACGTAATTATGTATTGTTTGAATTTCGAATTGTTCAGATCTTCGTTTTTTCGAATGTTTTATACCAGGCCAACTGTCTGTAACTTGATTCCTAAATATGCTTTAGTTTATAATTTGTTGCTTTTAAGTGAGACAAACATACGTATAGATTTTTGTAATCAAACAAAGTAAGTTTTTCGTTTGTGTTTTAATTTTGAAGATAAAAAATAAAATAAAAAACAACGCCGTTATACTTTAATATCACAAAACTGTATCGTTTTTTGTTCAAAAAAAAACTGTATCGTTTTAATATCACAAAATATAACTCGAACGGGTCGATGGGATGTGTGATTTGCATGGAGGATCTTATTATATAAAGTTGGGTTTTCGAAGTTAGCAACTCGCTGGATCATGACACGTGTCGATTTCAATGATCCGAGATTTTGACACGTGTTAAAAAAATATTTGTTTTTAATAATTTTAAATATGTAAAGAGATAATTATGAGAAAATATTAAAATTTAAAAATGTAAAAAGATAATGTTAAGAAAATTATAAATTAATTAATTTTAAAAATATAAAAAGATAATGTTAAGAAAAATATTTAAATTTAAATATTTTAAAAAGTCTAAGAAAGTAATTATAATTACTAATTATAATTTTAAACTACTAATTATAAAAGAAAAATGATTACATAAATTAAGAAAATATACCATTAATTAATATAATGTAATAATTATTTTCAAAAGAAAAAAAAATTGTAAATACCCACTATATAATGTAGGAATCAAAAAAGTGGGAACCAAGAAATACAAAAAAATAAAGCTCATGGGGATGAATTTTCTCCTACTTCATGAAAAGATGAAATGTGAATTTTTTTTTAAAATTCCATCGATAATTACGAGTAAATATAGATATATTTTTTAAATATATCGTCGAATTAATGAAAAAAATCTAAAATTTTTACTGCCTCTCAGTTTCTTATATATATACCTTGGTAGGTTTTCGTATCAGATCATATGAATTTATTGTGTTTTGTAACTATTACTATAATTTTATAGAAATTTTAATTATGTTTTTTTATTATGGTTATAAATTTGGAGGATGTGGAACAAACCATATGTATCGATGCATGAAGATTTCAGTTATATTTCAACTGATTGATCTAGAACCTATCATCGTATGGTAAGGTAAGTTTTGATCAAAACTAATTATTTTGGTATTAGTTTATATGTTTCAATAATTGGTGTCGAACTATTTTTTTATTGTTTAGTAGGTGAATACCCTATGATTTATTTCATTGGGTGAATAGGTGAATTTCTTTCTAATGTATAATATGTTTTACTTTTGATAGTGTACTAATGTTTTTGTGGATGCGAGGATTTAGAGATGTTTGATATGACTATTGTGTTATAATAGAAGTTTTGATCTAAATGCGATATTTTTGTATGCTTCCACACGTTTTGATAAGTTATAAATTTTTTTGCCAACGTTCAGGAGGTTGATGCGTAAAGATTGATTTCACTAGATCTAGATATAAAATTTTAAAACATGACTGATTATAAAAAACTATAAAGTAAAAAATATATTAAAATAATTAATAAACAAAGATAAAATTTTAATTAAGTAATTATATATATTTTACAGAATATCTATTTTTTTTATACGGATTATAAAAAGTTTAGTTATAAACCCGCATACGCGGGTTTAAATTTTTTTTTTCTTACACGAATTATAATTTTTTTACTTTAAACCCGCGTATACGCGGGTCCTAATCTAGTTACATAGAAGGATCAATCGTGGTGAAATAGCCTTGTGAATTGTGATCATGATTTTCAAGGAGTTTGTATCAACCAGTGGTCACAAATCAAACAACATTGTCCCTTGTGCCGGTTTCAAATCTCTCATTCGTCATCGTTTTCATTTTTTTCATTGGATTTTTGAATTGTAAAAGAACAAACAATTCGAATTTTCTTTTGTGATTTAATCAGGGTTTATGAGCATATACATACCTCGGAAATTTATGTGGATTCTGATAATTAAAAATCCTACCTTTGTTTTTTTTTTGGATTGTGACGATGTCTGTCGCAATCCACCATTGTCTCTCTCTTCTCACTAGCTGCAAGAACTTAAGAGCTCTAACCCAAATCCATGGCTTCTTTATCAAATCCGGCGTTGACACTGAATCTTACTTCACCGGAAAACTTATCTTACAATGTGCGATCTCTATTCCCGACGCTTTACTGTACGCTCGCCGTCTCTTGCTCTGTTTTCCTAATCCCGATGCGTTCATGTTCAACACTCTCGTCCGAGGCTATTCTGAATCAGACGAGCCGCACAATTCCGTAGCGGTGTTTGTGGAGATGATGAGGAAAGGTCTAGTCTTTCCGGATAGCTTCTCCTTCGCGTTTGTTGTCAAGGCGGCTGCGAATTTCCGGTCTTTAAGAACCGGATTTCAGATGCATTCTCAAGCTTTGAAGCATGGGCTCGATTCACATTTGTTTGTTGCTACTACTTTGATCGGTATGTATGGGGAATGCGGGTGTGTGGAGTTTGCTCGCAAGGTGTTCGATGAAATGCATCAACCGAATTTGGTTGCGTGGAATGCTGTGGTCACTGCCTGTTTCAGGGGAAACGATGTTGCGGGAGCGAGGGAAATCTTTGATAAGATGCTGGTAAAGAATCACACGTCGTGGAACGTGATGCTTGCTGGGTACACTAAAGCTGGGGAGATTGAGAGTGCTAAACGGATATTCTCGGAAATGCCTCTGAGAGATGATGTCTCTTGGAGCACTATGATTGTTGGGTTTGCTCATAATGGAAGTTTCAATGAGGCTTTCTCGTATTTCAGGGAGTTGCGACGAGCGAAGATGAAACCAAACGAGGTAAGCCTGACTGGAGTTCTCTCTGCCTGTTCACAGTCTGGGGCATTTGAGTTTGGGAAGACGATACATGGGTTTGTGGAGAAAGCAGGGTATAGTTTGATAGTTTCGGTGAACAATGCGCTTATTGATATGTATTCTAGGTGCGGTAATGTACCAATGGCTAGGTTAGTCTTTGAATGTATGCCAGAGAAGAGGAGTATTGTATCTTGGACATCAATGATAGCGGGCTTAGCGATGTATGGTCACGGGGAAGAAGCTATTAGACTATTCAATGAAATGACCAAGTCAGGTGTTACGCCAGATGGGATATCTTTCATTTCGCTTTTGTATGCTTGCAGTCATGCTGGACTGATCAAAGAAGGTGAAGATTACTTATCTAAGATGAAGAGAGTTTACCACATAGAACCAGCGATTGAACACTATGGTTGCATGGTTGATTTATACGGCCGATCTGGAAAACTCCAAAAGGCTTACAATTTCATATGCCAAATGCCAATTCCGCCAACTGCCATAGTGTGGCGGACTCTTCTCGGGGCTTGCAGTAGTCATGGGAATATCGAATTGGCAGAGCAAGTAAAACAAAGACTTAATGAACTTGAGCCAAATAACCATGGGGATCTTGTTCTTTTGTCGAATGTTTATGCTACTGCAGGTAAATGGAAGGATGTTGCTTCTATCAGAAAGTCAATGATTGTCCAGAGAATCAAGAAGATAACTGCTTGGAGTTCGGTTGAAGTTGGCAAAACCATGTACAAGTTCACTGCAGGTGAGAAAAATAAGGGACTCAATATAGAGGCTCACGAGAAACTAAAAGAAATAATCTTGAGGCTTAGAGATGAAGCTGGGTATGCCCCAGAAGTAGCAAGTGCTTTATATGATGTAGAAGAGGAAGAAAAGGAGGATCAAGTGAGTAAACACAGTGAGAAGCTTGCACTTGCATTTGCTCTAGCTAAATTACCCAAAGGAGCAAATATCAGAATAGTAAAAAATCTGAGAATTTGCAGAGATTGTCACGCTGTTATGAAACTAACGTCGAGGGTTTATGGAGTGGAAATTGTGGTCAGAGATAGAAATCGCTTCCATTCATTCAAGGATGGTTCTTGCTCATGCCGTGACTACTGGTAGAAGTTCTGAATAGAAATGTTCAGTAACCTAATGCTTCCACTTGCGACCTCATCAATGGAGACTTCACTCTCAGCACAAACTTTCAGATGTCTCTAAAACTTGAGGTCTTCATTTGCGAGGTTTGTGGTTTACATTGCCTTTAGCCTTGGGATTGTGGGCTATTTTGACACTATGCATTCTTCATGGCCTAGAACGTAATATATGACATAGTTTTGGACTGTTATTGTAAATTTCTGACAGATTTTACCAAACTTTGACGAGAAAAATCTGCACGTCTTCGTGGTTCTGGTTCAAAAGTCTCAACCTTTGAATCGTCATTTCCTTCTTTCTCGCTTACCAGATCTTCGAAAAATCTTAACTTTTTGTACTAATTCGATTCCATGGCTGCTTCAGCTGCATTCTCCATTTCATCACCACCTTTCGTACCCTTTTCCTGCAAAACTCGCAGACCATTTCTGTTGCTTACTCCAAAATATCCCAAACCCGTTTCGGTGCGAGCTTCTGCGCCCTCGATCTCCATTGATGACAAATTGCCAGTCCAATCTAAGGTGAGTTTACTAGTATCGCTTTTTCTCTGATCGTCTCGCTCTTATTGTTCAACTTATGGTTTAATCTTTTTGACTTGGAGAAGAGATTAGACAAAATTGTATTAGTCGTATATTAAGATTTATGGAGTTTTCTTTGTTAAAGAATGGCTTTTGATTCATCAACTTACTATATTAGCTCTAAATTTTTTATGTAGAAATTGTTGAAAGTGAAATCCATTTTCTTACGTTTGAAACCAGAAATAAAAAAAGTTATGCTCTGTATGGGATAATCTTTTGTTTCTGGGCTTTATTGTATTGATGCTGTGCTGTTTCAGAAATGCAATTGGCAGTGGAAGTTTAAGGGAAACTCGGTCGGTATATACTATGAAGAGCATGAGAGGGAGAAGTGTGAATCAGCTAAGAATATCCTAATGATACCAACAATATCAGATGTTAGCACCGTTGAGGAGTGGAGATCTGTGGCTAAAGACATTGTGAACCGCGATGGGGAAGTCAACTGGCGAGCAACTATTGTAGATTGGCCAGGTCTTGGTTATTCGGATAAACCCAAAATGGATTACGACACAGATGTCATGGAGAAGTTTGTGGTCGACTTCATGAACTCACCCGAGAGCCCAATGAGCCAGTCAGGTTAGTGAGAACGGCTGCTACACATTCTCTCCATGGCCTTAATTCCTGGTTCCTGATAGTTCGATATGAAAACTGATTCATAGTTGGTAATATCTATAGTTACCTTGGTGAATATCAACAAATATTTGGTTATACATGAGCCCTTGTAGTGGTTAGAGTCCCTTACGCGTAGCACTTTCTAAAACTATGTCTCCTCTATGGGTCTGAATGCTTATATGCTTGAATCGGGTTTCCATTGATCTGCCTTATTTGCTTTCTCAACTAACAAAAGAGAACAAGCAATATCTTGAGTCTTGACATAATCCATGTTAAAACTGAGGCAGGTAATGATGATCTAGTAATCATCGGAGGAGGGCATGCAGCAACACTAGCACTCCGTGCTACCCAACGTGGGCTACTAAAACCATCAGCCATTGCT
The DNA here is from genome assembly GCA_011420285.2 of Erysimum cheiranthoides. NCBI lineage: Eukaryota > Viridiplantae > Streptophyta > Magnoliopsida > Brassicales > Brassicaceae > Erysimum > Erysimum cheiranthoides. Next base: position 2,999,583 of record CM022179.2, on the reverse strand, counting down.
GCTGTCGCTCCTACATGGGCTGGTCCCCTCCCTATTGTCTTTGGCCGTGATTCGTCTATGGTGACAAGGTCCGTTGACATCTTTTCATTAAAAAAAGAAAGTAGATAAAAGCTTTCCTCCCTTGATCTGCCGGTTTTTGTCTCAACAGGTACGGTATGCTAAGAGGAACTCTAAGAGCACCTGGAGTTGGTTGGATGATGTACAACATGTTGGTGAGCAACGAGAAGTCAATAGAGTCTCAGTACAAATCCCATGTTTATGCAGACCAAACCAACGTGACCGATGCCATAATCCAAAGCAGATACGAGTTAACAAAGCAGAAGGGGTCACGCTACGTCCCTGCAGCTTTTCTGACTGGTTTACTCGACCCGGTTTCATCCCGAGACGAATTTCTCCAACTGTTTGCTGATTTGGAAGGCAAGTTTCCTATTATGGTGATGTCAACGAAAGGAGCTCCAAAGAGATCGAAAGCTGAAATGGAGGCATTAAGAGGAGCCAAAGGAGTTAGCAAATTCGTGGAGGTTGAAGGTGCACTCTTGCCTCAAGAAGAGTATCCTTCTCTTGTTGCTCAAGAGCTCTACAACTTCTTGCAAGAGACTTTTGCTAAATGTTATTAGATATACTAAGCTCACGCATACAGACAGGCCCATAAAACATGGACGCAGACCCATATAGTGTTAATTCATTGTTTGCTGAACTCTACAGTTTTTGTTTTTGTTTTTTTTTTGTGCAAAACTGAAGTCTACAGAAAGTCTTTTTATATTGCTTTTCTTCTTTTTTTTTTTTTCATCATTATATTGCTTTTCTTCTAAGAGCATCTGCAACGAGGCATGTGATCGAATATATGTTAAAGAATATTAATTATTAAAATAATATGCACGCACCACTCAACATATTAAAATAATGTGCACTTAGCATTTGCCAATTAAAGTAACGTGCAATCAGCATTTGCTACCTATCTCTTCTAATTAAAATAATGTGTATTCAGCACTCTGCACTTGCCACGTATGTCTAACAACCGAAGCCACAACGATTGCAACTTTGCAACCGATTTTGAGCTCTGACACACCTTTTTCTTTTTTTTTTTAATTTTTTTATTAGATACACTCGTTGGTCGAATACGCTGTTGCGTATGGTCTAAGTAATTGTTTTAATCTAAAATTTCTATAAATGCGATTGAATAAAACGACAAAATAGAAGTGTCCATCTTTTTATGTCTCCGGGATTATATAAATTGTTCTTGATGTTAACTCGAACACAACACTCAATAACAACAGAAAACACGCATCCCATAGACAAAAGTTCAGTAAGTTGGGAACATGCCCCGCGTGCCACGTAGATTCATCCCATGCCATGCATTTAGCCAACGGGGACTTTTTGGGCCTCATTTCATTATTTAATGGGCCAATTTCTGTTCACTATATCCTAAATTTACAAGACCGACACACCCTAATCTATCACTATCTGCTTTTGCTCCAACTCCTTATCTAACTATATCATAGTTTTTTCCATATCAAAATAAAATATAAAAACTATATTAGACCTTTTCTAATAGTATAAAGTTTTTCTTATATAAATTATATAATATTTAGAAATTGGAATCCGAAAAATTTTAGGCCAAAAATTTGTATCTAATCTATAAAAATAATCATCTTTTTATCATATGTGAAACCTATACTAAAGTGGTAAGAGTTCATTGAATAACAACAACCTTGAAACAACTAAAAAGAAACAAAGATCGGTTAGAAACACTGATTCACCAAAAAAAATGAGCCAGAGATAAGGACAGGATAAAAATATGGGTCAATTAGCTAAATGACCAAATGTGACATGAATATTAGGAAAGTAACCTTCGTGCAGAGTTTTTTGGAAAATAACATTTTGTGTGGTGGGCCATGGGTGGGCCATAGGCGGACAAAATACAATTTAACCCTCACAAATTATTGTTTTTACAAAAACAATACCCCATTCCGTGAGAAAGAGAGGAGAGAGAGAGATTTACGCGGGTTTTTTTAAAATATTACAAGTGTTTTAACTGGATGTCATGCTATTATGTTTTAGAACAAACCAAAAATTTAAAAATTTATATCATTTGTATTCACTAAACCCTATCCCTAATTAATTACACTAATTCTACCATAATCAACCCAAACCAAAGATTTAACAGTACTTTTCATTTGTATTCACTAAACCCTACCCCCCATTAGTATAATCTAATTCTACCATTGACAACGCAAGCATAGGATTTAACAGTAAATGTTATAAAGGAAAAAAACATGTGATTTATATAAAGTGAGTGATAGTGAATTTATAACATCTACGATTTGTCTACCTCTTTTTTATATTTTGTTCAATCCGATTTTTGAGATTGGATTTTTTGATACAACAAGTTTCATCAGACTTTATGTAAAACACACAATCTTTAGACTTTAGCCATTATCCTTAATACTTTATGTTGTGTCTTAATTTGAGTTAGGCATTTCAACTAGCCCTGGGCATAAAATCCGAAATCCGAAAATCAGATCCGATCCGATCCGAAAAATCTGAATCCGAATCCGAATTGAATAGTCTTAAAATCCGAACGGATAATGAATTCTCCTACCCGAATAATCCGATCCGAATCCGATCCGATCCGAACAGTTTATCCGAAAACCAAAAAAAAATTAGATATTCAAAAATATTAGTTATAATTTTATATTCAAAAAATAGCAAATAACAAAAAATATTTGAAATAACCTAGATATCTAAAAAGTTTAAGTTACATTTATTAAAAGTATACAATTTTTCCAAAATATAACCAATTTTAAAAAAATAAATGGAATTTTTAGTTTTTTTTTCCAAAAATCCGATCCGAATCCGAAAATATTCGAACCGAATCCGATCTAAATGGTCATAAAAATCCGAACGGATAATAAATCATCCTCTCCGGATTATCCGAATCCAAAAAAACCCGATCCGAATCCGATCCAAAAAATCATAAAATCCGAACGGATATTAAATTCTCCTATCCGATCCGAAAATCCGAACACCCAAGGCTAATTTCAACAAACACATTATGTGCATCAAAACGAAGCACTAATCAAAGACTAAAAATCCGTAATACGAACCCAAATTGATTTAAATTACAACAATTCCTCAAGCTGAATCAACAATTCGAAACACAAACTATACTAAAAAACAAAAAAATACTCATAAATAATGTTATCATCGGCAAAGGATCGATCTCGTCGTTTGTTCATGGTAAGAAGAACACGACTCTGCTCAGATCTACGATCGGAAGTCCTCCAGTTACACCAGTAAAACGACAATCGGTAACGAGATCAGAGGTCTCAGATCTGAAATCGGAAGTACCAGACTCCGCTTGAAACAATCATAGAAATAGAGTAATCCAACAATTACAACAGATTCCTTCCAATTGAAGAAGATCGGAACAGATCCGTCGAGGATCAGATCATCGACATCCCATGGAACCCGATCTCATCACCACTGCGACGTCACGAGAGCTCCGAACATCTCTGAATCGTCTGCTCCGATGATCTCCATCTCCGATTGCAATCGTCGTATTGAGAGAAAGGGAAAGAGGAGAGAGAGAGAGAGAAAGGGAAAGAGTAGAGAGAGAGAGAAAACAGATTTCAGATCCATGGTCATGGAAGTAAGAAGAAGATTATGTCGAAACTTCAAAAATTCGAGGAGAGAGAGAAAGAGGGAGAGAGGACTATGGAAGAAGGACTGGGGTGTAATTTCTCTGGAGCTTCCGACAGGGTACTATTCAAACAAGGTTAGTTTCTTAAATATTTGCTACAGTATAGTTATTTTGTGTATATACTCTAAAAATATCCATCCTTAAATAAAAGCAGTGTTCTAAAATACGCTAGGCGCTAGCCGGGCGGTGGACCACCGTTTAGCGTATAGCCGTATATGCGGGTGTATATGCGGGATATATACAGTGAATAAATTTTATTAAAAATATATATAAATATAATAATTATAAATATATTACACTTACACATAAATATATAAATAATTATATATATATAATATAAATAAAATAAATGTCAAAAAAAAAGAAAATTCTAAATAAAATTGTCAAGAAACTAAAATCAAACAAACGTTATAGTATAAATAATTGAAATAGAATAAAAAAACAGAATTAAAAAACCAGTTTTAATCCTCAAGTTCTTCTTTTCCGTCAACTTGTAGAATCTGGTAGTCGTCGGAGTCGCAATCAATATCAACAAGTTTAGGGTTTTCTATTTATTGGTTTATTTAGTAATAATTGTTTTCTTTTTAACAAAAACCATGGAATTCCAAAAAAAAAAAAAAAAGAACGTTACTGTATATACGGTAACCGTATATTATACACTATATATACGCCGTATAATCGACCGTATTGGACCAAACCATATTTGTTAACTTTATAGCTTAAAAACGGTATGATAGGTCATTGTATACTGTATATATACCGTATATACGGCCGCCTAGACCGTATTTTAGAACACTGAATAAAAGACATCATCAAAGGTGATATAAAGTTTTTTTTTTTTTAAATGATTTTTAAAGCCATATAAAATTAAATCCGGAAATTCGAGATTATACTTAATGTAACGAGAGAAACTTCGCTATTAGTTTATGAACTTTCAGCCTCTAATTTCTCATCTGGTATAAAGTAATCATCTATAACACTAAAAATTGTTTTCTATTGTTTTATTCAAATAATAGAATAAAACACGCACAAAAAACATTATTAAATATTTTTTATAGCATTTTCTCTTGTGATATTTTTACAACAATTTTTTTCTTATCGTAACATATAATATAGTATGCAGATTTGGAATCGAATTGTGATATAGAAATAATACTAGTACAACCCACTAAATTACAAAATATGGTCCATTAGTATGAGGTTTAAATATTATTATCATGTCATTGTGACTGTGATTGTGATTTTCAATAAAAATTTCGGGCCCAATTTTATTGCTTTACTGGGCCAGTTTTCAATTTAATGTATCCATAACTCACCAGACCCAAGTATATCACTATGCAATTCGAAGCTTTCTATAAACAATATATCATAACAAGTCAATTTCTTCAAATGTGGGGCTCATTGTGCTCAAGGACCTCAATTGGGACTGCTTTTAACCTCTCATACAAAACAAATAATAAGTTCGCTTGCGAGAGAGTGACCGCAGTTTAGCGGCATTCATAAGTTCATTAAAAATCAGCATCACTTTACTTGGTTCGAACCATTCTTCCATTAATAGAGTTAATTAGGCTAATGAACCGGTCAGTTTGCTTACCTTTTCTATCGCTTTCTTTGTGTATCGGTGAAAACTTGGTTTATTTCTTCAATATCAAAGTTCTACCAATTTTTTCTAAAGGCCATAGAAAAATAATAAACCGCATCCATGATCTCCATTTGTTGTTGCCATCTACATTATCACGAGGGGAGACTTTAGCCGAGTATTGTTTTCAAAAAGATTGTGAAGTAACAAATTTGACGTACTATTTATATATGTTTTTCAAAATTACTACCAAAATCTTCTAAATCCTAAAAAATACAATAAAATGGAAACTAAAATTCCAAAAAATAGAAACTAGGAGATTCTGTAATGAAACCCATTGAAGCCACACCATCTTTGATAACTTACTCGTACCAAATTTTCATTTTACCATATACAAGTAATTTACATAGAAACTTGTTTCAAGTTATACAAATTTTGATGTTTTGTCATCTATAATTCTCGCATACCTACTTCGAGTTTTCAATTCAGATTATAACACGGGCTCTCAACTTTAATAAATTAGTAGTCTATAAGCCCCATTCAATTATGTTGTCATTTAATTACCAAATAAATATGTTGTCGTTTATAGAATTTGTAATTCATTTAAAAAATATATATATATATATATATCAGTCGAAACATTTTTATATAAAGTTGGGTAGCAAGGCAGCGAGTTATTGGTATCAAATATTTTGATAGACATGTTGTTACGGGTATCAAATCTACATGTCAAATCATTATTTAATTTGCTGTAGATTCTTCTTACGTACTCTCTCTAAGTGCTCATACATTTGCACACCATTTTGATCATCCTTTTTACCGAAAATATATATTAATCAAAATTGTTTTTTCTTTTTGTCAACAAGCAAGATTTTTTCCAAAGGAAAGAAACAAAACAGAATCTATCAACACAATTATTTGACTGCAATCTCGATTGAAGCTGTGTGAAATATATATTATATTTGGATATGGGTTCGCTGCTTGCGTAGGTCCGTACGTCCGTATATGCCTGCGTCTAATCTAGACGTTGCAACCAAACTTTATTCAAATAAGTAGAAAAGTGTAGGATGATACGTTTTCGAACCTTGCTCGATGTTGGCGTTTAGGGTTGTGAAGATGGAAATAGGTGATTCAACAATTGTCATGTGGATACCAACTAGCCAAAAAATGATGAAGAAACTAGTGTAATAATAAGCCAATAGGGAAAGGTAGCGCTTTGTTATCGATAGTTATAACTTATAACAAACAGATCAATTAGTGCCACTTCTTTTATTTTCTTGCATCGGTTATAAATAATATAAATGAAGTATGTTATCATTTAGAAAAGTAACTTTGAAAATGACGATACAAATATTTTGATGAATCAATTGATGTTAAAATATAACGGTTGCAAAAATGATGTTAAATACATATACCATCTCTTTGCTAAATGGACCATACAAACGTTTTTATCAATATTACAACTGATTTTGAAATTGCAATAATTTGAAAAAAAGTGGTGCGTGCAGTTAAAATAACAGTAATTATTAGTGTGTACAATTAAAAATATAAAATAATTTAAACAAACAAAAAAAGAGAAGATTTTCAATTCCACCTGTATATAAAATTTCTATTGTTGTAAACCACTTATCGGATGGACTCCATAACCGTGGCCCATACACATGTTCTAGAAGGTCCGGCCCAACGGTACGGTCCATCATGAGAAGACAAGAGGAGGTCTAAGTGTTAGTGGTTCATGGGCCTTATATTTCTAGCCCAATTAGGATTGTAACCTTCTCATGTGTGTATATATATAAGTTGTAACCTCCATTCATAATCAATAATAAGAACAAGAATCACAAGATTCATAACACGTTATCAGCACGACTTGCTCTTAACAAAAAACCTAAAACCTAAACCTAGAAATCGCCAACCACCACCGCCCAACCCTAGCCGCCTGAGCTAAAAAGAGATTAGGGTTTTAGCCTAAGTGAGAAAGACAGATTCGAGCTGCCATCTTTCACAGCAATTTCCCGGCACACCACAGCGAATTTCGCGGCGATACACACATCCCTGGAAAGCTCTTCGAGTCAGCTTTCCAGCGCCACCGGCCTTGATCCATTCCAGTCCGTGGGTAGAAAGATATCGTCGTTTTACTGAAACAGGTGCAATATGTCCGAATCCTCAGATCTTCCTTGTTACGGGGCGATTTTCCAACGGACCACAAGGAGTGTTGCGACGATTTACCCACCCACGAATAGATATTTGAATCAGCTTTCCATAGCCGCTGGCCGAGTCTCAATTGAGTCCACCGTTCGGGAGTTATGACCAAAACCGTGAAGTCGCTGCAGTCTGGCCGAGCCCTCCGCCGGCGATTCCGATCAGTCACCTTCAACGACGTTTTCCCGGAGACTCAGGAAGAATCAGCTCCAAGCGTTCGTGATCAAGTTGATAATCGAGGTCTTTAGCTCCCGGTTCATATCCATACAACCCCATAAGGTGAAAGGTAACATCGAAACCTAAAGCTAAAGAACCAACAATCGAATTTGGAGATAAGCAAAAGAGAAACCCTAAAACGGATGATGATTGATATTGCTTGTGAGATCCGATTGATTGATTCGCTTAGGATGATAGAAAAGCTTGTTATTGCTTATATCAAACTCGCTATCTTGAAGAAATTCAATTGAGAATCGAAAACCTAAAAGACTAAAATCCTAAATCTAAGATCGGATCTAATCTGATTCCCCCTAGTAAAAATCGATTGCTTGAGGTTGTCTAGGTTGATAGATTTGATGGTTTTCTATGATTGTTTCTCGCCTAAGTTGTTAGAAACCCTAAGGCGAAAATCGCTTGAGCCATAGAAAGCTTAGAAAAGGAAAATTCCCATTGTGAATGGGAAAATCCTAGAAACCCTAAATCCTATTGTAAATAGGAAAAGCTAAATCCTAAAAGAAAAGGAAAATCTAAGAAAAGATAAAATTCTTAATTCCTATTGTAAATAGGAAATTCTAAAAATCCCTAAATCCTAATTAAATTAGGAAATTCTAAATCCTATTCAAGATAGGAAAAGTTTAAGAAATAAGAAAATTTCTAAATAAAAGGGAAATCTAAAATCCTAAAGAAAATAGGAAAAGGTAATCCTTAGAAAAAGAGGAAAAATAAATCCCAAAAGAAAAATGAAAAGTAAATCCTTGAGAGAAAAGGAAAAGTTAATCTTAAGAGAAAAAGGAAACTAAATTCTAATCAAAAGAGGAAAGTTAATCCCAAAGGGAAAGGGAAACCTAAAAGAGGAAAACCCAAAAGGGGAAAACCTAAATTCCTAAATAAGGAAAGTTAATCCAAAGCTAAAAGAGAAAAGTCAAATCCTTTAGTAGATGGAAATCGGTTCATGATTAGGCGTTAAAGACCACATGACATTAACGATTCCATCACATGATATTGACTCGAGATATTTTCTCTTATAGATGTCGAAACTCCAAAATCTTGAATACATGGCACTTAATGTCTCCGGTGAAAATTACTTGCAATGGGCATTGAATACTAAGGTAACCCCGAAATCAAAAGCACTCGCTGAGTGCATTGAAAAGAAAGCTGAGGGTGGAACCGAGCCTAATGAGAGGCAAATGTATAAGGCGATATCTGTTATACGCCATCACCTTGCAGAGAGCCTTAAGAATCAGTACCTCACAATTGAGAATCCTCTCGAACTTTGGGTCGAGTTGAAAAATAGATATGATCACCAAAAGACGGTATTTTTACCGAAGGCAAAATATGATTGGAAAAACTCAGGATCGAGGATTACAAATCCGTGGAGGAGTATAACTCCGAGCTTTTAAGATTGTCTCTATCCTGAAGTTATGTGGTGATGAGGTGACTGATGATGACTTGCTTGAGAAAACACTCTCAACCTTCCACACTAATAACGTGCTGCTTCAGCAACAGTACCGTGAGAAGGGTTTTAAGACCTATGCAAGTTTGATCTCCTGCTTACTTCTAGCTGGGAAGGATAATGAGCTATTGCTACTTAATAGTGCAATGAGACCCCCTGGTTCCACGGTAATACCGGAAGCCCATAAGGCCGAAAGAGCCAAAGAGTATAAAGAGCCTAAAGAGCCTAAAGAGCCTAGAGAGACCAACTACATCCATAGAGGGTACCATGGCCGAGGTCGTGGTAGAGGATGTAGTGGTGGCCGCGGTACCTTTAAGTCCAACGGCCAACGAAACTACCATGGTGGTAGAGGCCGTGGGGGCTATGTCCGTGGTAGAGGAGGCCGCGGATCTTTTAAACCGCAAAATGGGGGTAAGTCCGTTTGCCATAGATATGGAATGGACAATCATTGGGCTAAGACGTGTCGGTCATCTAAGCATCTCATTGATCTTTATCAAAAGAGCATAAAGAAGAATCCCGAAGCTAATTTGGTTCATCTCGATGAAGATGATGACTTTGACCATGAAGGCGATGACCTTATGGAATATGAGACTTCGGATTGTCTAAAGGAGAATAATTAAAATCGACATCTAGTGTTTTAATGATTCTTGTCCATATAAGAAATGACTAAGGACAAGAACATATTTGTGGTGGATAGTGGAGCCACACAAAAGACAAGAGATATTTCCCTAAATCTCATAATGAAAAATACCAATATTAGCACGATAGCGGGTATAGCAAGTCTTATTGAGGGTTATGGCCAAACCCATATATTATTACCAAACGGCACGCAACTTGAGTTAAGCAATGTCTTATATTCCCCCAGCTCAAAGAGGAGCTTATTGAGTTTTAAAGATATAAGATTGAATGGTTTCCATATTGAAACAAGGGGTGAAAGGGAATAAAGAATTCCTAAATATATATTTGAGATCACCAAAGGACATAAGAAAGTCCTAGAGACTATACCCGCATTATCCACTGGTCTCTACTATGTTAAAATTGATATGAAAAAGGCTAATATGACAATGAATAAGATGCTACAAGAGCATTTCACTTTATGGCATGACCGGCTTGGCCACCCGGGTCATAGTATGATGCGTAAGCTAATAATTAATTCAAAGGGGCACACCCTAAAAAGAGAAAAGAGTTATCCCTAAAAATCTCACGTGTGAAGCATGTTCACAAGGGAAACTCATTATAAGGCCATCACCGGTTAAGATAAATAAAGAGACCTTAAACTAAAGACTATACGTCTAGATAATACTGGTGAATTCATATCCCAAGCGTTTAATGACTACTGTATGTCCATGGGGGTAAGTGTGGAACATCCCGTGGCACATGTACATACACAGAACGGATTAGCGGAATCCTTCATTAAACGAATTCAAATGATAGCTCGACCATTACTTTTGAGGTCGAAGCTTCCAGTAGCCGTTTGTGGACATGTTGTTTTACATGCATCAAAGCTTATACGCATAAGGCCATTTAATGAACAGAAATATTCCCAACACAATTATTAATGGGTCATGAGCCAGACATATCCCATCTAAGGACATTCGGGTGTGTCGTATATGTACCTATTGCTCCACCACAAAGAATAAAGATGGGACCTCAAAAGGAGGATGGGAATATATGTTTGATATGATTCTCCCACCATTATTAATTATCTAGAGCCAACTAAGGGTGATCTATTTAAGGCTAGATACGCGGATTGTCATTTCAATGAATCCGAGTTTCCAAGTTTAGGTAGAGAGACGAACAAGCTGGGTAAAGAAATAAAAAAAATATCATGGAATCAAACATCCTTGAATTGGCAAGATCCTCGGACTCTGGCATGAGAATCAGAGGTCCATAAGATAATAAGTTTGCAAAAGCTAGCTAATAAATTGCCAGATTCCTTTGCTGACCCAAAGAGAGTTATAAAATCGTACATACCAGCTTGTAATGCACCAGTACGTATTGATGTCCAAAAGGGAATCAATGAAATTGCTACCGAGTCTAACGCACGTAAGAAACGTGGTAGACCATTAGGTTCCAAGGATAAGAATCCTAGAAAGTTAAAAGAAAGGTGCAAAAGGAAACTAAATAAGGAAACCATCCCAGACATGGAGATAAAGCCGGCCGGCTATAAGGTACAGCTACCATATAATGTAGCTTGGGACGCCAAGCTGCAAAGTATTAAAGGTCCTACCAATCTCAAATCAATTGTCATGTCTAGAAGATAATGGAACACATAAGAAATGTCGACATAAGATGATTTTGCATGCAAGGTAGCACTATGAATATAAATGAGGATCATGAGCCCACGTAGAGTGCACTCAAAGACTTGATTGATTAAAATGGTACAAGACCATAAAACGTGGAGCTAAGAATCATTAAGAAAAGAGATGTGTTTGGTCCGACCTTAAGGACACCATCCGATGTAAAACCAGTAGGACACAAATGGGTATTTGTGAGGAAGAGAAATGAGAATAGTGAAAGCGTGAGATATAAGGCACGGCTTGTAGCACAAGGATTCTCACAAAGACCGGGGATAGATTATGAGAAAACATACTCCCCTGTGGTGGATGCTAAGACATTTAAATTTGCTAAGTCTGGCTATATATATAGAAGAGAAAGAATTGATTTGCGGCTAATGGATGCAATGCCTGCATATTTATATAAGTCCACTGGATAATATATGAGATTACCAGAGGGTATTGAGCTCAAAAGATAAAGATAAAGATAAGAAAGGGTCTCGAGACCAATACTGCATAAGGCTGGACAAATCGCTTTATGGACTGAACAAAGTGGGCGTATGTGGTACAATAGACTAAGTGAGTACCTAGTCAAAGAAGGATATAAGAATGATCCCATTAGTCCATGTATTTTCATAAAGAAGTTTGCAAACAAAGGATTTGTAATCATAGCAGTATATGTGGATGATTTAAACATCATTGGAACCTCTGGGGAAATCGCCCAAACAGTTGAATATCTAAAGAGAGAATCTGAAATAAAAGACCTAGGCAATAATTAAGTTCTGTTTGGGATTACAGCCTGAGTACGTGAATAATGGAATCTTTGTGCATCAAAAGGCATATACTAAAAGAGTACTCAAGAATATATAATAAGGACCAGACCCGCCCATTGACCAGGCCCAATGGTGGTGAGAAGTTTCAAATTAGACAATGATCCATTCGGTCCAAAGAAAGACGAGAAAGAAGTTCTCGGTCTTGAAATGCCATACCTCAGTGCCATAGGAGCGTTAATGTACTTGGCTAGCCACACTAGACCATATATATGTTTTGCCGTGAACCTCCTTTGTCTAAATTTAGTTCATGATCAACCCAAAGGCACTGGAAAGGTTTGAACGAAGGTTTGGTTAAATTATAAAGTATATTCTTCCTATGTTGTTTATTTGGGTTTAATTTATACTGATCTAACCAAAGAAGGAAGTTTGTTTTGGTTTAGTTTGATTTGCTGATGCAGGTTATTTATAAGATCAGATTATGGTATGGTCAATAAATAGGAACTACGTGTGGCTTGATCCCTTCCAAGGGTACGTAGGCAGCCTTCTTCAAGGCGCAGCTACTACAACATCAAAGACCATCATATGTACGAGGACAATGCAACCTGCGTCGCACAGCTCAAAGAAGGTTACATTAAGGGAGATCGGACAAAGCACATATTACCAAAGTTCTTCTTCACGCATGACCTACAAAAGAATGGTGAAGTTCAAATAGTGCAAGTTCGTTCAAGTGACAACCCAACCGATCTCTCCACAAAGGCACTACCAATGTCTACACTAAAGAAGCTCACGCATCAAATTGGAATGCGGAGACTTAAGGACTTTCAGGGATGACCAAAACAGGGGGAGTAATGCGTGCTGTACTCTTTTTCCTTCACGATGGTTTTGTCCCAAATGGGTTTTCCTAGTAAGGTTTTAATGAGGCAGCAACCCCCAAGCGCATTGCAAAGATCCTTTGGCATCTACACGGTTATGTCATCCAAGGGGGAGTGTTGTAAACCACTTATCGGATGGACTCCATAACCGTGGCCCATACACATGTTCTAGAAGGTTCGGCCCAACAGTACGGCCCATCATGAGAAGACAAGAGGAGGTCTAAGTGTTAGTGGTTCATGGGCCTTATATTTCTAGCCCAATTAGGATTGTAACATCCTCATGTGTGTATATATATAAGTTGTAACCTCCATTCATAATCAATAATAAGAACAAGAATCACAAGATTCATAACATCTATCGTATTGTCTAGGATTTTTGTTCTCACTTTTCGTCAGTATTACAACCTCTATCTCCTAATTTTGTTAACTAGCAAGTTTTGAAATAGTAGCAATCAAAACAACGTGGAATATCTGCGATATTGTATCAAAAATGTGTATTATTTGTAGACTTGAGCTATTCTTTAATCTTTAATTACTATTTTCTCGAAGACTCGAGCTACTATGTAAATAGCCGACAATTGATGGGAGGGTGATAATGTAATTAAATAGAGTAGGGTAATTACAATTAAGGGCATAATCCATCGTTTTCATTTCATTGATCGCACATTTAATCTAGACCTTCCACGTATGCCCAGCACATTTCATGCCATGATCACACATTCACACATTAACTTGACTCCAAATTACTATTCCGAATATATATATGCTGCTAAAAACTTTCAACATGTTCACTCATGAGTGACCTTGTAGTTGTAATATATAACTTGGTCTTAAATAATGACTCTTATGTCTTATCTTTGTCAGAAAAGCATACCCATTATTTAGGTTAATTAATATCTAACGTGTTCTACAGGATTTCTAAAAACTGGGGTGGACATTAGTCGATGTTTCAACTCCTCGATACTCTGTAAGACCATAGGTGGCTATCATTCGTTAAAAAAAAAAATCTTATAATAGCTTTTTTTTTTCCGTGGATATAAATTATTTGAATTAAGTTTATGATGTTAACACAAGCTTCAAGTGTGAACTAATTAACTTTTTATTTTCTATGTTGTGTGGCTGTAAGATTGATACTCCAACTACCAAAATTTGAAAGAAATAATCTAATTTAACGTACATTTAGAAAACCCTTTATCAAAAAAAAAAAAAAAAAATTAACGTACATTTATTTCATCATAGACCAAATGATGTATATATATATTAAAAAGCAAATCATTGCAGCCAGAAAAACTACTTTATATAGAGAAATAGACGATAAAAAACATATTTTAAACGATACAGAAAAAATCTCTGTGCGAGGCTTTGTAGTACCTATTGGTACCTCTTTTTGTCTCTTTGAACTTTGGGGTCCTTTTATCCCCAAGACTTAATGAAATATTCAGTGTTAAAAAAAACAAGGATACAGAAAAAAATATTCAAAAATACAATAAAAAATTAGAAAATCTAGAATTGGACTACTGGATCACAAAGCAAATAAATATTTAATCTGTTTTTTATAGATGAATGTTTTAGATTTTTTTTTTTACATAAAGAAAGATCTTTTTTTTTAACATTTTTGTTCATTAATATTAAAAATTGTTAAGTTCAAGGAATATTAATTAAAAAATTTAAATTTACTTAATTTTTTTGGTTAGCATTTATAAAAAAATGTTTTGTGTAAAAATTGAATATATATAAATAAATATTAATTATTTTTAATATGTATAAAAAACTGAAAATCTATCTTTAAAAAACAGAGAAAATACTTTTTTTTTTTGGCAAACATGAACAGAGAAAGTACCTTTTATTTTTCGACATTTCTATTTAAACATATCGCCAAACAGCTTGGCTTGCTATTGCTAATGACTAGCACAATATAATATAACCAATTTTATTTGGTGTGTTATTTTAAGATATGACTTGGTTTTTTCTTAATTTTTTTTTATCTTATGATGAAGAGTGAGAATAGATCTTGACAAAAAGTTTTGACAGTACATTTGCATTTATGTTTTACCGTCAAATCAAGTATAACAAAATATATTTAAAATTATCTATGGATATAGATATATAGACTAAAAACAAATTCAGCTAATACCAATCTATAGTTGTCCAATGTGTTGACAAAAAAAAAAAAGTTGTCCAATGTGTTGACAAAAAAAAAAAAGTTGTCCAATGTTTTGAAATATTATCACTTAAAAACTTAAAGAACAAAATTTTTACATAGTTTTACTGTTATTTTAGTTATGATCAATCTTTGTAAATATATTAACTAGCAAAAAATCCAATTTTTTATATGTTTAGGTATTAGCTTTTGCCCCAAAAAAAGAAAATATTAGCTTAGATTTTGGTGCAAAATTACTTCTATCACCAAAATAAATACAAATTATAAATTTTTACAATATAATACAGTAATATTAGAATCAAATTTTAAATAGTACAAATGAAGGTTCGATGAAAAATTACAAATGCTAAAAGAATTTTTTTTAATTATATATATATATATATATTAACTAAACCACAAATTGATGTACCATTTAATTTGATAGATAGACTAGACATCAAATAATGCTGTACTAGAAAATGTCATTTGAAAAGTAAACGTGGATTAGGATTTTTTTTTTTTATTAAAAAAAAAAAAAAAAAGTAAACGTGGACGTTATTATGCAAGCTTTAGACAAACACCCAACAAAATAAATTAGATTGAAGTGAAAAATACTTGAACTAGATGTAATAGGGTTTCTTCGTAAAAGCTACTTCAAATATATAAAAATTCCAACAAATAGCTATTTGTAGTGTAATTGTTATAATGTTTTGGTAGAATACTTATCAATACATTATGTAACACCGCATCTTTATTACGACAAGGTTACAGCTGTCATGTAACACTTTTTTTTGTCGTCATTTAGCGCTATTAATAACACTATAGGCCTATATATCATGCATGGCCAATTTAAAAATAGACGTGTTATATACTATATGTGTATAATATATATATATATATGGCTTAATTAATAGGAGCATTTCGTAGGTCTCATCACAATTACCTGAGTTTGTCTAATGTTCTGTGGTGAATCTGTAGACTCAATTTTTCAATTCACTACTAAAGCATATAAACATTTAAGAGGAAAAAAGAGAAGAGAAAGAGACTTTTTGCTTTAAAAAAAAAAAGAGAAAGAGACTTTTTGGAGAAGAGACTGACTGTGATTTCTCAACACTAGCATATAAAATCTCACCTATATAATCGGTAAATACTAAATACTCGTTAATTGCAGTGCCAACCCTTTGATTAGTATCAGTTGCCACGTAAGTGAAGAGAGAGAGAGAGAGGAGAAGGGCTGACTTTTGAACAACCAAAGGAAAATGAGTAAATGCTCTTCGCTGTCTCTATTGACTCTATTCCCTTAAATCAAAGGCTTTTTTTGGGGTTCAGCAGCCACGTACGTAGAGGAATTATTTTTTGTTGCGGTTAACTCATAGGCATTTCAAACGGTTTTGAGGGGTCAAATTAAAAAAAAAAAAAAAATTAAACTTTTCATATGATAAAGACAAAAATAAATTAAATTCTTTAAAATAAAGATAAAAATTGTCATTCATGCGCTAGTGCGCTCGTTTCGGTTTAAATATGTGTATGCCTTTATTTCAATGCATATAGATCCAAAGAACGACCCATAAGTCGTAGACACTTGTCTTTCTCCTCAAAATCCAAAGTCTTAAGTGAAAAAAACAAAAAGAAGAGCTAAGATTAAAAGAAAGAAAGAGAGGGAGACTCTTTCAAGTCCGAAGTAAGATCTTGAGAATAACCTCTTTGCAAAAATCCAATCTTAGAGTCTTACTAGTTACCATATAGCTTACACACACACAAACACTAGATACCAAAAATCCAATCGTAGAGTCTTACTAGTTACTTTATAGCTTACACAGTACTTTTTTTTGTTATAGCTTACATAGTACTATTATATATATATATTATAGGGAGAGAAAAGAAGAAGAAAAACATTGGAGAAGATCAAGAGGGTGTGCTTGTGAATATGGGTAGACCACCTTGTTGTGAAAAGATCGAGGTGAAGAAAGGACCATGGACTCCCGAAGAAGATATAATCTTGGTCTCTTATATCCAACAACACGGCCCTGGAAACTGGAGATCTGTTCCAACAAACACCGGTCTTGACCTTCATTCATTTTCTTTCTTCTTTCTTCTTCTTCTTCTTCTTCTTATTTATATATCTTCATTAATAGCTTCTATATGTAAAATCTAAATACTTACACATGCGTGTTTTCAGGTTTGCTAAGGTGTAGCAAGAGTTGTCGACTTAGATGGACTAACTATCTTCGTCCCGGGATCAAACGAGGAAATTTCAGTCAATCTGAAGAGAAGATGATCTTCCACCTCCAAGCTCTTTTGGGTAATAGGTACTTAAATATACTTTTTTTTTTTTTTGAATATACTTCTTTATTCCCCTTTGATATGTTATATATTAACATGATACAAGTTGATCACCAATATCTCTGTTTGTCCATCTCCCGTAATCTCGTAACAATTAATATATTAAGATGGTATTGACATTCATTTATTATTTAGTGTTTTGTTCTTTGATTTCTCAATTTAATTGGATATCGTCTTTGAAAATCAGATGGGCAGCTATAGCATCTTATCTACCTCAAAGGACGGACAACGATATCAAAAACTATTGGAACACTCACCTAAAAAAAAAGCTCAAGACGATAAAGCTTCAAAACGGTATCATTAACGAAGACAACAACAATATGATGACAGAGATGTCGTCTTGTACGAATAACAACAATAGATGTAACAAGAACAAAAGGATTCCCAACAAAGGCCAATGGGAGAAAAAGCTTCAAACAGACATCAACATGGCCAAACAAGCCTTATTACAAGCCTTATCACTTGACCAACCATCTTCATCAATCCCTCTCGATCCCGGATCACCAAATCCTCATTGTCATCATCATCATTCGGCCACCATCTATGCCTCTAACACTGAGAACATCTCTAAGTTACTCCAGAACTGGACAAGCTCATCTTCTTCAAGGCCCAACACTTCATCGCTCTCCAACAACCGGAGCTCTAGCACCGGTGAAGGAGGAGATCATCACTCTTTGTTCTCGTCGAACTCAGAATCTGGATCAGTTGATGAGAAGCTGAATTTGATGTCGGAGACAAGCATGTTCCAAGGTGAGAGCAAGCCAAACATAGACATGAAAGCTACTACTACTACTACTACTACTACTCATGATGATCAAGGCTCGTTGTCTTTCATCGAGAAATGGTTGTTTGATGATCAAGGGTTGGTCCAGTGTGATGATAATCAAGAAAATATCAACGACGTGTCTTTAGAGGATAAAAATGATGATAACAACAGTCCAGATTTGATCTAAGAAAAGAAAAGAAAAGGACGCAGAGCTACTATATATCTATCTATATATATAGGTTTAATTTACTTCTTTTTCTTTCTTGTCTTTTCTCTATAATTTATAGTAACATTTTATTTTACTATGTTGGCTTGCTTGTTGTCAAGTCGATGAAGATAAAACTGTGAATTCTGATAAACTCTGTTATATGTAAAGTTACAAATAGTGCAATAAAGTAAACTTTTCTGTTGAGTAAAAAAAAAACTATAAGCTTTTCTGTTTTGTTAAATCTGTATTTTTCAGGATCAAATTTGTAATCTAGCAACTTTATAAGTGATGACATGGAGATATCACTGGTCAAATTCAACCGATGAATCATTTATTTTATATGAACTGTTGGGCAATTTTTTTGTATCATCAACAAATATATCTGATACATAGATTTATTATATTTAGTTTCTATTAGCAATGCAGTTTTTTTTTTTTTTAAGTTCCTTTTTTGTTTGTGTGGAAATCTTAATTATTATTTTAAAATGTTAACGGTGTTATTTAGCAAAAAAAAAGGTGTTAATTCAGTGTTTATCAAATTTTCGTCAAATCTTTGAAGACTATGTGCATTGATGACGGTTAGGTTGGGGAGATTATAGTCATACCCTATATAAATTTTTTTTTGTAACTGATTTTTAAAACTATACAGTATTACCTACAAAAGTGAGTCAAGTGACTAATCATCAGTCGCACATATAATCGTGAAAATAAAAACCATAGTAATAGAATTATAACTTTAATATAAATTAGGAAAGTAGTAATTATGTGGAACAAACAAATTTTGGACGATTTTACTTCTCAATTAATTACTCCATCCGTTTCACAAAAAGTGTTGTTTTAAGGTTTTATTTTTGTTTTAAAAAGAGTGTCGTTTTAGGTTTTCAATGCAAAATTTAATATTTTTTTATGTTTTATGACTATTAGTATTCTGCATATTGTTTTACTATTGGGCAGATTGTGTTTAGTCATATAGTTAATGATGTTTTTGTTTAGAAACTTAATATGTGTGCAGAACTCTAAAACTACACTATTTGTGAAATAGAAGGGAGTATGACGTAATGCATTATTTTCGTCGTAAAGTTGAGCTGTTTTCCTATATTAAAATCATTGCCACCTCACCCAATTATTCTTTCTTTTATTATTAGACTTCTGAAATCGAGGATAAAATCTTGTCGCGGTTTTAGCCCCAAAAAAAAAAAAAATCTTGTCGCGGTATCGAATTTAATAGACCGGCGAACTCATAATCACAGGTAAGTAAAATAACGTGTTTACGATCTGTTATATAAAGCCAACGGCATTGACTTAGTCAATAACGGATTATAGTTTCTTAAGCCCATCTAAAGTAATGGGCCTCACCATTATCCAGTACTAGAAGCATTGTTAACTTCCACATGCGCAAGTATTACTTTTTTCAGTTGTGGTCTCCATCTCATACAAAACTCCATTAAATAAATTCGGTTTCTTAAATTAACTAGTCTGTGCTCTATGTATATGTAAAAGAAAATCCTACCAAAAAAAATGTATGTAAAAGAAAAAGCATTTTTTGGAATTTAAGGAGAGAAAATGCTTAAAAGTCGAAGATATATTACCCGCGTTTTTTTGTTTTTTTTTTGTCTTTTTTGTGATTGTGTTGGTTTTGAATTCAAGGAAGAAGACTTGGGCTACATTAGTGTTTTAAACCTGAAGTAGGTGACAGACTCTTTGGGAAAGGGTTTACAATGTACTGTATCATGTTTTAAAGTTCACTTAGTGTGATTTTAAATGATGATTTAAACAAAAATTGTTTCAAATTAAGTGATTATATTTCATTATTCTATACAAATTTTTTAATTATTTATATTTTGTAGAGATTTTTATACTGATTGAATTGTTTTAATAATAATAATAATGTTTTATTGTAAAAAGACACGAAAAAATATATAATTGATGTAAATCTTTGTGTGTTTTATGTTAATATAAGATATAAGGGATCAAATGTTAAGTTGTAATTGGTTTTTGATATGTAACTTGTGTGTTTTATAAGTCAGAGTTTTTTAGCAGCACTGGCTCTGGGCAGATCGCAACGGAACCTGCAGGGCATTGGCCCCCAAATTATATATATATATATATATATATATATATATATATATTATTAGAATATAAAATATTAGAAATTTCACATCAAAAAGATATATGACCTAAATCATTTGAAAATTTATCAAAACTTAACACAAAACATGAATTACACAATTAGGTTTCACTAATTATCAATTGAATGTTTGTATAAAACAAAAAAAAAGAAAAGAATGTTTGTATAAACGACCGATTAACTTATAGTTATACGTAAGAAGTAAACTGAACATCCAATATTGCATTGAATTGATAAATCTATCTCCCTCTTTTTGTCTTCGATATCTTCAATAGTATATGTACACCATACACTTCGCATGCTTTGATGATATTCTACGAATTAAATAGTCTTTCGAAAGGAAAAAAAGAGAGTGTAAATAGAGGATTAAAAGGACAGAAGCATGTGAGACTTGAAGGCGGGCCTTTGGAAATCACATCGATCCCATGTATCGAAGGAAAAGAACTCTCATCTTCACTTTCAATCATTTTCTCAAACCCATCTCTCCATTGTTAGATAAGCCAAATGTTTCTTTTCGCTGTCTTGGTCCACGTGTTTTGTTTATTTTTGGTCCCTTTTTTATTTTTCAATTGGGATATTTTTTTCTTTCTTATAAGACCATCTCCAATGGTTTTCCCTATTTTTGCCTCTAAAATAGAGGAACTCTATAATAGAGGTGAGTTTTACTCTAACCCACTTTATTCTCACCTCTAAAAATAGAGATCTCTATTTTTTCCTCTATAAAATAGAGGAACTCTATTTTTTCCTCTATAAATAGAGGCAAATATAGCAATCTCTATTTTAGAGGCAAATATAGAGGTGGGTTGGAGCATTTTTACCTTTAAAATAGAGATTGCTATATTTGTCTCTATAAATAGAGGCAAATATAGAGATGGGTTGGAGATGCCCTAAAGATTGCCTTGTCACTCCACTATTATGACCCCCTTTTAATATTAATTCTTTTACCTTTATGTGATTTAGTAAAGGGTTATTTCTCCTCTTTAGTTTAACTTCAAATTGTTTTAAGTCACAAAATATGTGTTTGTGGAGTAGGCATGAAGTTGAACTACATTAGAACTCGGGAAAGGCCTCGAATTTAGTGCTTGTTTTGATAAAACTTAGACATTGAAAAGTCATATGTCATGGGCCTTTTATCAAGCTTTTGGATGGGCCCTAGGGCTTTCCACGTCGCTCCATTAGTGAACAAACAAAAACAAAAAAAAATTCCTTAATAATAATCATACTAATTAGTGGGTGGGTCTTTTAAATGTTGCACATTTACGAAAGAGCCAATCATCAACAAAAAATGCAGATTGTTCACCCAAATAAAACCAATTTGACTTGTTTTAAAAATAATATTATCATTGGTTATTGAATGTCCATTGATTTGCCAATAATGGGCCTTCACCGATTTCAACTTCAAGCTCTCTACGACTCTACGACAATTACACGCCACCTAATTGAAAAGATGGTCCGGTTTTTAGCTTTATATACTTTAAAAATTTGTAATATATAATGTTTAATTTCGCTAAATTTTAGTTTTATACACTTCACGCTTCAAGGTCGAGAATGAGCTTATTATAGTGTACAAAAATCTTATCATTTACCTTACATTAATTGCAATTTGCAAATGATTGGAAATTTGTGTAATGACGAAACGGGAACATGATTTGGCAATATCGCATGTTTTTACTGTAATAATTATTTGGGGTTTATCGATCATGATCAAACATGGAAATTCACTTTATACAGTATATCGATCATGAAACTTCGTACAAATGTGAATTTTGCTCGAGACATTGCGCAAAATGGCCACTTTTGAAATGTGATTGTGGAAATGATTTGGCAATATCGCATTTTTTTTACCTATCGGAGTCATTGGCTATTTTTTTCTTTTTTTTTTTCTTTTTTAAAGAGTCAATTTACAAGTTTTCTTAATTAAGATCATAGATCATATATCCTCTTTTACCAAAAAAAAAAAAAAAAAGATCATATATCCTCTATATAATTTTTCGTCTTTAGATATACGTGTCACATATGCCAAATAAATTAAAAACTGAATACCTTCAGAATTTCTGGAGATTCACAATATGCTCTAGTTTAAAAGGTTGGAATATAAATATATAAACTCCTTTCGTTTCGAAACAATAATAATAATTAACACTAAAGTGGTCTTTTCCAACAAATTCGAGTGGCCACTTAGATGATGGCAAAAGCAGCCAATACATCATTTTTTAATCACAAAACCAAATCTTTTCCCATGGCCATAGATTTACACTTATTTAATTGTAGTTGCTTCTGCCTCTTATTTTGATTCTATAGATTTATAGAATTTAAAAACAAGTAAACAATAGGAAAAATGATTGTCAGCTACACGAACTATACGCCAACACATCACCACACATACAGACTATTTTAATGTCTCGCTAACTACACGAACTATTGGTATTACATACGGACATCCCCGAACTATCATCGGTTATGTGTGCAACACCATAACCATCATTTCCAGATAATATAAATGTCTTGTTAACTACACGAAGTATTTTCTTTTTTTTGTCAACTACACAAAATATTTCCATCAATTTTGTTTTTTAAAAAATTAATTAAAAAATGAAAAAATAACTAAAAAGTAAATATTACACTATTATAAATTATATATATACATCATATTTTTAATGCATTATACTTTTAAGTTAAATTAATTTAACTAATTTAATATTTATTATATTAAATTATTAAAAATTTAAAATAATCACTTAGTTCAATTATACATCATTATAAGTTAAATAAAACTAAATAATATATCAATGTAAATTATATATGTACATTATAACTATTCTAACTTTAAAATTTTAATGTAATAAAGACTAAACTAGTTCAATAAAAAATATATGTGTTCATTTAAAATTTGTTAATTAACTTAAAGCTATAATGAACATGTATAATTTAATTAAGTGACACTTTTAAAAATTTAGTTAAATTAATTTCATATAAAATATATGTGTGTATTAAAAATTAGTTAATTAACTTAACTTCAAATTATAAGGGATACTGCATATGTAGAATTTAAAACTTTAAAAGTTATAATGCATATATATAATTAACAATAGTGTATTATTTACTTTTAGTTATTTTTTCATTTTGTAATTTAGTTTTAAAAAAATGATGGAAATATTTCGTGTAGTTAACAATACATTTATATTATCTGGAAATGTTATGGTATATATAATTTACATTGATATGTTATTTAGTTTTATTTAACTTATAATGATGTATGATTTAACTAAGTGACTATTTTAAATTTTTAACAATTTAATATAATAAATATTAAATTAGTTAAATTAATTTAACTTAAAAGTATAATGCATTAAAAGTTATAATATATATAAATAATTTATAATAGTGTAATATTTACCTTTTAGTTATTTTTTCATTTTTTAATTACTTTTTAAAAAAAAAAATTGATGGAAAATACTTCGTGTAGTTAACAAGACATTTATATTATCTGGAAATGATGGTTATGGTGTTGCACACATAACCGATGATAGTTCGGGGATGTCCGTATGTAATACCAATAGTTCGTGTAGTTAGCGATACATTAAAATAGTTGTGTGGTGATGTGTTGGCGTATAGTTCGTGTAGCTGGCAATCATTTTTCCTAAACAATATACATTAACCTAGACGATAAGAAAACATGATTCGATATGTGGGCCGTTTGTGGTATTAAAGAAATCGCGTACATAATTATACGAAGAAATTTTATGCTTTCATACACGCGTAATGTAGTTGACTATATCATAAATGGAATTAGATTCAAGAAGCCAAAAAAATTGGAATTAGATTCAATCATCTTCTGATTTATCCGGCTACGTACTCATATTCCCAACTGAATCAGTATCTTATTATTAGTCGCGATGGTAGATATAATATGATTTTTTTTTTTAATATATGTTAAAAATACAACTTTTTTTTTGTTGATAACACGATTGTTAATGAGGTTTACTAACATTTCCCAAAACTTAAATAAATGTAAAGGTATTATGTAACTCTATATAAATTTTCTACACAATTCACCTTCGATCAGAGGTTCAATATTCAAAGAAAAAGAAGATAGAGGGGTACAGACATTTATCGGCAATTGTATTCGAGTTTTAGACGACTCCTGAAACCTTTTTTTGTGCAATACGACTCCTAAAACTAAGTTGTATACTTTTAACAAAAGACCTCCTATACAAATTATCTCATATATACATACGATCAATTTATTCGTCGATATATAAAAATACATATCGTGTGATGTGATCCTAAACTCGACTTATGCTTCTTCCCTGTGAAGGTACGTGATCCTAAATTAAACTCGGCTTATGAAACAAGAAAAATCCACAATTATTCTCCAGATAATTACAACAACAAAAAAATCTAGTTTAAATCAGCATATGGTGGCCAATGTTAATTCGTGAAGCTGGGCTCATTGAACCTTTTGGAATCAAAAAGCTAAATTTATAAAATAAACTATTGTTTACATCACAAACAGAACTATACAATATGTCAAACCAACAAGCCATTTTATAAATACATATAGATATAGATGGGCGGTCTGTGAGCTGTTGTCTGTTGATATACACATCAATATTCATATACAAAAATCATCTAATAAATTCATCTTTAGAAATCAAATCGATAAATCCAAACCAAAAGAAAAAGAGAGAGAAAAAAAAAGAATGAAATCGTCGAAAAATCAAGCGTTAGGTGGAGAATACTCACAAACAACCTCCGTATCAACTTCCTTCCGGTGAAAATTCCGGTGACAACCACAAGCGGCGCATCTCAAAGCATCGACGGTGCCTTCAACTCCGGCGGCCATGAACTCACGGCAACCGTCGACGGCGTAACCTCCGATGTTAGCAGCGTGATTCTTCTGGCACTCCACGTAACGGACGTTGCTGATCGCCGAAGAAGAAGAAGAAGAGGAAGTCGTAGTCCAAGAGGAAGAAGTGTTGGAGTTTCTTGATCTCTGCTTTATTACCATCTGTCTCTTCTTCATCATGAACTGTGAAACCCTAGTTTTATCCCTGAAATTCAAAGTGGCTCTTTGGTCATACGAAAGACTCTTAAATGAAAACGAAGTGAAGACTAGAGAAGGTGTGGACTTGTAATTGGTAAATTCCCTTTGTGCCCCTTTTATAAAATAGCTTCATTATTGACTGTTAGTGTTAGTAATCTAACCCTAGAGGGATTTAATTTATATACCTACAGAGTCGACAAAGTGGCTTAAAATATGGGCTACTTTGTATCTTTTTTTCCGTCTCCCTATAAATATTGTTTTTAAATCTCTTATATTTATGAATACGACTAAAACTGATTGTTGAAACCGGATAAACTATCAAACCAGTTGAAATAATTGATTAACTGTACTCTATTGTAAATTTACCGAAGATATCATTTGTATATGATGAAAATGTTGGTGAAATCTACAGTATAATTATTTAAAATGATGGGGGATTTTGTCTCTCTGTCGATAATATGATTTTCATTCTCTTCCATTATTTCACGTATTGTCATGTTCAACCGCGACATGAGGGTATAAAAATTTATTATTCTCTCCCATTATGGTCTTCGTTGTCTCATCAGTAATAGAATACGGGTGACATAGTGAAAGAATTAAGAATATGGGTGAAATAACACATTCATGTTAAAGTCTATTAAATATATAAGCAGATCATAATATATATGTTAGAAACTCAACAGAAGTTAATTTAATCACCACAGAAGAAAGACGTTTTGGATTTTTTCTTTTGTAAAGAACAAAGTAATGGAGAAAATCATATTAAAAAAAAAAGTAATGGAGAAAATTCAGTAGCCAGCCTTATTTTACCGTCGAGATCATGTGCATTGCATTATACAGATAATTAATTTATACTAAAGAATAGAATAAATAAAATTTATTTGAGTAAATAAATTAAATGCGAATCCTACTCAGTCCAACGGACCTGCTCCCACGAGCAAGAGACAATGACAGGTTAATATTGGAATGCAATCGCATTTCTAATCACTTTTTTTTTATTCCAAACTTCATATATACATTTAATATATATAGTTGTAACATTTTTTGTCGATAACATACATTATATTAGAGTTTGAATAATATGACACAAAACCGAAGTTTTTTTTCTTTGCAATATTCAAGCTGGCACACGAGAGAGATAAGAGTTATCAAAGTGAAAGAAACATAATCAATAATTAATTTATTGTGTATTATCGGTTCTGATTTAAAAAAAAAAACCAGAAAATGACTATTCAATCAAAAATGAACAAAACAAGTAGCTTTGGTTTTGTAAGACAAATAAACGAAAACAAAAATTGTAAAGAAGGGATATGATATTGATGACATTTTTCAAAGGAAAAAGCAAATGAATTGACAGGATTATGTTTTCTAATTGAAATTTAATACTGACTAATTAGTCAAACTGACTTCTTTACACGTGAACCAACAAAACATGGGTCCCACTTTGGCACACAAAAGTCCCTGTTAACATCGATCGACTTTTATTCCTCATAATAAGAAATAAGTTTCTAATAATTGTATGTACACATTTTTTTTTTTCAAAACTAATTGGATGCATAAATATTAAATAGATAGAGTCGGAGTATGTAATTCCATATTTAGGTCAAAATATGCACAGTATTTAATTATTTAAGCTACATCTTATTTTTGTCATTTTTATGCAGAATACACAGCAAAAACAGCTCAGCGACTTTTTTTCCTGACCACGATATTAAAAATAATACGATAGAATGGTTTAAACTGTAACTGATTATCAAAATTATATATTTAATAGTTGTACTGAAGAATGTGTAATGCGTTTGGTGTCACACAAATAGTGCGATCAAAATATTAAATGATGAATTAGAATTGTACAACATTATACTGGTTACATGCAAAAGCAATGTATTTTTTTTTTTAATTATTTTATTGGTTAAATCGCATGCAAATGCACTGTATTTTTATTTTTAGTAAACCAATAAAAGAAAATAGTAAACGGAAAAAAAAAATCGTTAGGGGAACTATGAAATAGGGTTCGACGATTAATCACTTTGGTATCACATCGACCACGAAAAACATAACAACCATCAGATTTAGAACATGTCATAATTGCCGATTATATTATAAAAACACACTGTAATTAAGGTAACAAAAGCCGAAAATCACGCAAGAATGTCACGAAGTGTATTGTCAAATGAATTAAAAAAGTAAGTGAGTTCTTAATCAAATCTTTGACGACGACTTTAGTTATATTTCTTCGCAATCTCGGTTGTTAGTCAGGATTGTACTGTAGAGTTAATTTCATTAATTATTAAATAAAACGAAAAGTGAAATTAGGTTTGCTTTTATATTTTAAAAACGGAGTAACATATATAAAATTAAGAATAAAGAGAGAGGGTAAGATGGGAGATTATTGAAAGGACTCTCTGTTTCTCACCAACCGTGCCCTACTCGTGAAGTTCAGAATCATATAAACCCCTATAAAATCGACTTATTTATGATTTTTAAATATATATAAGTCACTATGTTGTCTTTTCGTCATAAATTTTTGATTTGTATCAGAATGAGACTAGTAAATTATTTATAATATCATGCATGTTACATATTATGATCCATATTTATTAAAAGTTTATAATTAGCAGCAATGAAAAAGGGCACACAATGACTATTAAACAATTGACTACAGATATTTAAAAAAGTAATTAATATTTGGGAAGCTAAACATCAAATCTACTTTTTTCAGTGTCTCTCTTTGTCTGTCACTTGCTCAATTAAAAATGAAAAATCGCAAAACTAACCAAACACTAAAGTGTATTGATTTGATTCCAGTATATGCCACTCTTGTGTTTCCATGTTCTTTCACCGTTTGGTGATATGGATATCTTAAAAACAGATATTGGGCTTTAATGTTATCTTTTTCGTTTACTTCGGCCTTCTTCCTCAGAATTGTATCCATAAAGTTCTTGAAGTTTTCCGGGTCACTTCGGCTTGGGCCTTGTCCATTCATTAACATCTTATAGAGTCTTTTCTTTGGTAAAGGTTTTTTTTTTTATCAAGTAAGATTTCTTAAAACTTTCATTTTTAACCAAATATAGTCTACACAGTGTAGACATATAGTAAAAATATTTGAAAATTGCTATGAATATCACAATGAAAAAATATCAATATCATTTTAATCCATTTAATTTTTGGCATAATTAATAAGGAATCAATGTAAGAGAAACTAACTAGTATGACTAAAAAAAAAAACTAGTATGACTAAGATGAAACTTAAAAAGTTATGAATTTTTGCGGTGAAAAAAAATAATGCAGTAAACGAAACAAACGTGGTTAGTAATAACATCAGTGTTGGAATAATGATACAAAACGGAACAAAACTTATAGCTAGATTCAACTATATATTTCCAAAAATAAACATACAACCTTTCCAAAATTTTCTTCTTTTTTCGGTGTGCGGGTCTTTGGTTTTTATCTTTCGTGAAAGAGAAACGTGAAGCCTAGAAGGAAAACGTGAAGCCTATAATCATAATTTTACTTTTCATTGATTCCTCAAAATCGCCGTAATTTCAACTTACTGTCACGAGAAAAAGATGAAGAAGAAAATTTGTTGAGAATAAAAATCTCGTGTTATTGACTGAAGAGACTAAGCTCTGATTATATACACTTGGTTTACTAAACATACACTAAACCAAACTAATCTGTACAATAAATTGAATCCGGTTAACAAAACCGGTCCACATACTCTGATAGTCCCCCTCAAGATGAGCTGTATATGTTAATGAGGCTCATCTTGGATTTCAGATGTTCAAACTGGTAAGGGAACAATGGTTTAGTGAGTATGTATGCCACCTGATCTTCGGTACGAACATGGAGTGTCTTAAGAAGTCCCTTATCCAACTTTTCACGGACGGTGTGACAGTCCAATTCAATATGTTTCGTACGTTCGTGGAACACAGGGTTAGTGGCAATGTATAATGCCGCAATGCTATCAGAAAAGAGAACTGAAACCTGAGGAGAAGCAACTCTCAATTCTGTAAGCAAAGTTTGTAGCCATACCATTTCACATGAGGCGAGAGCAAGAGCACGGTACTCTGCTTCAGCAGAAGACCGGGAAATAGTAGGTTGCTTCTTGGAACGCCATGATATCAAAGATGAGCCAAGAAACATACTGAATCCGGTAGTGGATCTTCTGCTATCAGGACAAGCTGCCCAATCCGAATCAGCAAAACCAGTGAGATGAAGATCTTCAGAGGCAGAGTAAAACAAACCTTGTCCAAGAGTGCCTTTAACATATTGTAATACTCTGTATACTGTAACAAGATGAGATGTGCGTGGAGCTGAGGAGAATTGACAGAGTTTATTCACAGCAAAAGTGATATCAGAACGTGTGATGGTGAGATACATCAACTTCCCCACAATGCGTGTGTATAATTCTCTGTCATCAATAAGATCCCCATCTTCCTTTGACAGCTTCAAATTGGGAATCATTGGAACATTTGATGGCTTACAACCCAGTGTACCAGTAGAACTCAGAAGCTTTAATGCATACTTTCTCTGGCATAAAGAGATGCCTTCACTGGTCCTAGCAATCTCCAAACCCAAGAAATACTTCAAAGGACCAAGATCCCGAAGCTTAAAACAATTTCCCAAGTCATGAGTTAACTGAGCAGCAACTTTATCACTGGTACTAGCAATTACAATGTCATCAACATATACCAATACCACCACAAAATCATCACCATCACTCTTAATAAACATTGTATGATCACCATGAGCCTTAGTGAATCCAAAACCCAACAGACAGCCCGAAAACTTCTTAAACCACTGTCGGGAAGCCTGTTTAAGTCCATAAATGGATCTCTTTAAACGACAAACGGCATTTGGAGGCAAAGAGTCCCCCTGTCTAGCAGCATATCCTTCAGGCAACTTCATAAAAATTTCTTCGTCTAATTCTCCATTGAGAAAAGCATTAGAGATATCAAGCTGAGTGAGAGACCATTTCTTGGAAGCAGAAACTTTGAGCAAGAGCTTCACTGTTGCCATCTTAGCAACTGGTGAGAAAGTATCAGTATAATCCAAGCATTCTTTCTGAGTATACCCTTTAGCAACCAACCGTGCTTTATACCTCTCAAGACTACCATCTGCATGAAACTTCAGAGTAAAAACCCATTTACACCCAACAGCCTTCTTCCCTGGTGGCAGAGAAGTCACTTCCCATGTTTCTGTAGATTCCATAGCCCCAATTTCCTTATCAACAGCTTCACACCATTCCTTAGATTTCTAAGCCTCAGAGTAAGAATTAGGAATAGGTATCTTTGTAATGTTATTGATATAAGCAAGATGGGATGGAGAAATTTTAGAGTAGGAAAGAGAATCGGAGAGAGGGTGTTGACTAGTGTTTTGTGTAGAATAGCAATGATAATCCTTTAAATGATTAGGAATTTTGCGTATTCTAGAAGAAATTTCTGGTGGTAGGGATGAATGAGAGAGAGTAGGAGAAGGAGTTTCAGTACCTGAGGACTCAAAACCTGTTGGTGTAAAGAAATCTGCATCATGTTCTGAAACAGTCTTGCTGACCAGAGGAAAAACGTGTTCATGGAAAATGACATGTCTGGAGATGAGAACTCTGTTAGTTTCCAAGTCCAGCAGTTTGTAACCTTTGATACCAGATGGATAACCCAAGAAAATGCAAGCTTTAGAGCGAGCCTGAAATTTGTGTCTCTGATGAGGTGAAGTAGACCCGTAGCAAAGACAACCAAAACTCTTGAGTTGACTGTAATCTGGAACTTTCTCGGTAAGGACCTCATAGGGAGACTTGTTCTGGAGTAGCTGTGAGGGAGTCCGATTGATAAGGAACACAGCAGTCAAAACACAGTCACCCCAGTATTGAAGAGGAACCTGAGATTGGAAGAAGAGAGCCCTGGCAACATTCAAGATATGTTGGTGTTTACGTTCAACCACTGAGTTCTGTTCTGGAGTTTCAGGACAGGAGTGATATGAAACAATACCCTTTTCTTGAAAGAAAGCAGCAAATTTCAATTTCGGAGCATTATCTGATCGTACGGATTTCACTTTGACGTTATACTGATTCTCAACCATAGTAACAAAACCTGGAAAAACTGTGAGGACTTCACTTTTAGTTTTGAGAAGATAAATCCAAGTTGCTCTAGAGTGATCATC
Organism: Erysimum cheiranthoides; assembly: GCA_011420285.2. Classification (NCBI taxonomy): domain Eukaryota; kingdom Viridiplantae; phylum Streptophyta; class Magnoliopsida; order Brassicales; family Brassicaceae; genus Erysimum; species Erysimum cheiranthoides. Next base: position 2,967,721 of record CM022179.2, on the reverse strand, counting down.
GACAATAGTCAAAAAGTATCTATAACCTTCAACTGTTTCCACTGAAAAAGGTCCCCAAACATCAATATGTAACAACTCAAAGTTTGTATTACAAATATTGTTTGGAGATGGAAAAGACAACTTTCTCTGTTTTGCCAAGTGACAAACATGACAGTATGCTGATCCCTTATTCTTATGCTTAGTAGTTCCCAAAGCTTCTGAAATGACATCCAATCTTGAAAAAGAAGGGTGTCCAAGTCTCTTGTGCCAGGTACCAACATCCACAGTTGCATTGACTGAGATTGGTGAAGCTGCAGCATGTCCTATATCCAGCACATAGAGTTTTCCCACTCGTCTACCGTTTCCAATCATCGACCCCCTGTTAGGATCCTGAATCATGCAAGAATCCGGATCAAAAATTACTCTTGAACCAAGATCATCCGTCAAAGAGCTTATACTGATCAGATTTAGCCGAAACTCAGGGATAAACAAAACATTCTTGAGAAGAATATCCTTGTTGAGCCGTAATGTCCCTAGTCCACTGATTGCAATGGAAGGTCCAGTTGGCATATTCACAGCACTAACAATGGAAGTATCTAGTGTGGCAAACCGGGTTTTATCATGGCAAACATGATGTGTTTCGCCAGAGTCAATAACCCATGTTTGATCACACATAGTGTGCTGTGCTACAGTCATAATGCCAACAAAACTATAGGTAGAGGGAGAAAAAGAGATACCAGATGGGGCTGATTGGGATGTACTGGTCGCTTTACTTATCTGTGGAGACTGAAGCTGGGAGCTAAAGAGAGCAATAAACTGTTGAAGCTGGTCCTTAGACATTTGACCAACAATGCCACTCAGATCAGTTGTTGCATATTCATCTGGTGAAGATAAAGCAACTTGAGCAGCAACAGGTTGAGTTTTCTGGTTCTTATCATGAGATTTGCCTTTGGAAGTAAAACCTGGTGGGAAGCCATGTTTCTTGTAGCATCTCTCAACAATATGACCAACCCTATTGCAAAATGAACAGATAGGACGCCCTTTGTTTGGTCCTTCTTTCACATAGCATATGGCTGGTTCATCCACAATATGTGAAACATTCTCAGAGATCTGAAAAGTAGCTGGGGAGGCAACAACATTGGAGAATCCTCTCTGACTGTCATCCTGATCCAGAATATTGTAGACTTCAGCAAGACTAGGTAAAACTTTCTTTGCGATGATTTGTCTTCTGACAATGGAGTAAGAGTCATTCAGTCCTGCCAAAAACTTAACAATCTTAGCTCTCTCTGCCTTCAGTTGCAGTTTAGCTGCTTTTCCACAAGTACAAGGATCCTCTAACTCATCTGTGCTCTCCAGATTGTCCCACAAAGTCTTCAAAGTTGTGTAATACTCAGAGAGAGGCATAGATAAAGTCGTTATGTTTGTTGAAAGCATTAGATATGTCTGCCATGCTCTGATACTTACAGAACGATAACATCTAACTATACATAAAGCTAATTTTTTTGGGTAAAAAAATGTAAAGATGGGAAAATAAAGTCGTTATGTTTGTTGAAAGCATTAGATAGATATGTCTGCCATGTGAGTGCACATGGAGTTATGCATGCAAGAAAACTGCCTCTACCCTTTTGTCCCTCTCTCGATTCTTCAATCAATTCCCACCTTAAGTTTGCATGATCTCTATATCCACCTCTGAGATCTAGACACGTGGCTCCTCCTTTACATCGAACGGCTCTCTTTGATCACCTTGCTAATAGATAAGAGGAAAAGTGGCATGAATCCACGCCGAGATTGCTCTTATCGGTCCCTTTGTTTGTTGGTTGGTCCCAATCACTTGCAACTATTCCTCCATGTTACTCCCTCTCTCTTACCATTATACCCTTCATTTTCTTCAATTTGGGTTGTTCCCAAACGAGACTCTTTTGGCCTAATTGTATCAACTTGCTCACTTTTTCTTATTTCTATTCACTGTAACGACGACTATATAAAAAAAAAATGTATACCAAACCTCGACTATCGAATGATATTATCGAAACCGGTCATTAATTTCCCCTAAATAGATATGGGTTTTATGATTCATATATAGCTTGTTTAAAATCTGAACAGAAGATATATAGATATGGGTTTTATGATTCATATATATATAGCTTGTTTCATATATAGCTTGTTTAAAACCTCGAACATAAGGTTAGATAAATCTTTGCTCAACAATTCTTCAAATTCAATTGATTAACTGTATCTAGTATAGTTGAAAACTTTTTGGTTTTAATGTATAGTTGAAAACTTGAAACTACTTTATATATAGTATATAGACTTAAGGGTTACAATTCCTTCTTTTTCGTTCTTTCGAGTTTATGTTTGCTTTTACTTTTACGTTTTAATATATAAACTAGATATTTTAACTAATAGACGAATTACGGTCTTTTTTTTTGTCGAGTGATTTAAACAAGCAAGTGGCAAGACTAGATATATAAAGCAATATATGTGGACCGTTATTAACTTATTGTATATGGGAATAGAAAGCTTACACACACGACACACATTCTATAAATAGCTGACAAGACTGGTTGTTACACACTCATTAATATCCCAAACTAAGAACTACGAGCTTTTCACTACACATCTTCTCTCTCTCAAGACTCAAGAGCCAGCTATGGCCAAACTCATAACTTCTCTTCTCTTTCTCACAGTTCTCTTCTCTTTCACTTTTCTCACTATGTCAAAAGAAGCTGAGTACCATCCAGAAAGGGTAAGTTTTATAATCCTCATTTGAATATTTTTTCCCTTTCATTTTGTATTTATTGCCAAAAAAACCTAAAATCCGCGTTTCACTTGTTTTGAAAACAGTATGGACCCGGAAGTCTGAAATCATACCGTGAGTAAAAAAGCTTCTTCTTTGTTTGATTCATTTCTCATTCTTTAAAAAAATTACGCAAATTAAAACTCGTTACCACGATTGCAGAATGTGGAGGAGAATGCACGAGGAGATGTAGCAACACGAAGTATCATAAGCCATGCATCTTCTTCTGCCAAAAGTGTTGTGCTACATGCCTTTGTGTCCCTCCAGGCACGTACGGCAACAAACAAGTGTGTCCTTGTTACAACAACTGGAAGACTCAACAAGGTGGCCCAAAATGTCCATAAACAGAGAAATTATGAGAAAAGCTCCTATATATTTTGTATTTTCTTTAATTAATTCTATACTATGCTATTGTTGTCGTAATGATTAAATTTTAGTGTATTGCATGTATCATTTATCATCAATATTAAATATACTTTCCTATAATATCTTATATGTTTCATTCATGTTTTATTTCTTTTGTTGTAACCAATACACGAAATGTGTATGGACCTTCCAATTCAGGAATATAAGAAATTTTAGTAATTAATTATGGGTCCAAGGATTCTTATGGGACAAATCTATTTTACAAGTTTTGAAAGGTTCCTAAAAGTGTAATGAGGAGTCCTTTTAATGATTTTTAGTAATTCTTACTTAATTTTTAGGTACCCTTTGTAAATTTGTAACTTAACTAAAGTCTAAATAAAGTCTTCACCAAAAGTCCTGAACAGAGGAAAAGGGTCTGGAGACTCTTGACTGAACAAAATAAATCATTCACCTCAAATTACTAGAAAGAAAGAAAGTCGTCGTATGGGAATTCTGAGGTTCAAAGACCAAATCTTGTACCTTGAAGTCCTCTGATTCCTAGAGTTTGTCTGATAGTATCAGCCAAGAAGAACAAGGCATGCATCAAACGCTTTGTTCTCCTGCCATGGCGTAAAACCTCCGGGAACCCTAATTTCTCAGGTACTAACTATTATATTTCCCACAATGGTCGAAAGCTGAAACCTTTTTCCGCAAATCGATTAACCGACAAGAAAATAAAACCTTACCCACCCACTTTGGCTGTGTTTGGATGATTGAGGTTCGCAAAAATGTCGGAAAAGAGCTTACTTTCCTCAAAATTCCTCTTTTACACGATAACTGTTTCAACGCTTCTTTTCATTGTATCTTCTCTCTTCTTCTTCCAACGCAACGAATCTTCTTTCACTTCAAGTTTAGTTCGCAAGCTGATTCTTACAAGAACAGACATCAAGAACGAGGACTTGGGGCTAATCGATACTAAATGCGATCGAAACCGACATGTGTTGAAGGTGTTTATGTACGATTTGCCCTCTGAATTTCACTTTGGGATATTGAATTGGCGCAGCAAAGGATCTGAGATTTGGCCAGATGTTAACAACATAAGTACAGTCCCTTCTTATCCTGGTGGGTTAAATCGGCAACACAGTGTAGAGTATTGGCTTACACTTGACCTATTAGCTTCAGAGACACCTGAAATCAAGAGAACATGTAGTGCAATTAGAGTGAAGAACTCAACTGAAGCTGACATTGTTTTCGTGCCCTTCTTTGCTTCCTTGAGTTACAATCGGAAATCTAAGCTCCGTGGAAACGAAACCTTAAGCGTTGATAGATTGTTGCAGGAAAGATTGGTTGAGTTCTTGAAAAGTCAAGATGAGTGGAAAAGATTAGATGGGAAAGATCATCTGATAATAGCTCATCATCCAAACAGTTTGCTCTATGCAAGAAACTTTCTTGGATCCGCAATGTTTGTTCTCTCGGATTTTGGAAGGTACCCATCTGCAATTGCCAATCTTGAGAAAGACATCATTGCGCCTTACTTGCACGTCGTTAAGACTATCTCTAACAATGAGTCAGCTCCGTTTAAGAAGCGTCCTGTATTGGCATATTTCCAAGGAGCAATCTACAGAAAAGATGTAAGTGGTTTTGAGTTTTCCTCTCTAATCTATCAATCCTGTTTATTGATTTTAATCTTAAACATCAATTTCTTTTGTCTTAGGGTGGAACTATTCGCCAAGAACTGTATAACCTTCTTAAAGATGAGAAAGACGTTCACTTTGCATTTGGAACCGTAAAAGGGAACGGGACTAAACAAACTGGTAAAGGAATGGCTTCCTCGAAGTTTTGTCTCAATATCGCCGGTGACACTCCTTCCTCTAACCGTCTTTTCGATGCCATCGTGAGCCATTGTGTTCCAGTTATAATCAGTGATCAGATTGAGCTTCCATTTGAAGATACTCTAGACTATTCGGCTTTCTCTGTGTTTGTGCATTCCTCTGAAGCTGTAAAGAAAGGGTTTTTGGTGAATCTTCTTAGAGGGATAACAGAGGATCAATGGAAAAAGAAGTGGGAGAGACTGAAAGAGGTTGTTGGGTGTTTTGAGTATCGGTTTCCTTCGCGTCCTGGAGATTCTGTGGATATGATTTGGTCAGCGGTTTCGCATAAGCTTTCTTCACTTCAGTTTGATGTTCATAGAAATAATCGGTACCTTAGATCTGAAATGTTTGACAGGAACCGATCGAATTAAGATCATATGTGAAATGATACTACTTGAAGAAAACCCGGTTTATCTTTTTATGCATCTTGTCTGTTTAGCTTTCTTGACTTGAAGACCAGAATTCAACTGATCCAAATTCCGACCAAAAGCAGAGAAGTCACAAAGTTTGTGGAAAGAAATAACAATCAAATCTATGAAGGGTGGTCTTGTTAAGTGAGAACTATATAATCATATGACAGGCCAAAATCTAACTCTTCACTCTGTAGTTTTGTCTTTGGCAACCTTAAAACTTTTAGAAGGCTAAAGAACTAATCTTAAATCTTTTTTTTCACCTTAATACTTCAGCCAGAGTGTGTATTGTAAATGATGAAGGAGACCATTGTAAAATAATCACAGCTTCATATAAACAACATAAAATGTTTAAATCTTCAAAAGTAATCAAAGTAATGAAACGATAAAACCAGAAGAAGAAGAACATCCCAAAAGCTTTGTGATGTAACATTACCGGCTAAGGACACACTCACAATTGCAGAAACTTAGCGGCCAACGAAAACACTTGGCCAACATAAAAACACAGACAAAAACACAGACTCATAATCTTCCTTTTAAATAGATAGATGGTCGCATTCCTCATGTTGGGTTACGTCGCTGCTATAGAATCAAGAACAATAGAGGCTTCAACTTTCTGCAGCAATCAATCACCTCTTCCGCTCTACCGGAGTTGTCTTGGCTGCAAAAGCCAACAACACAGGTGAGAGGAGTTAGATGTAAGAGAATGTGAAATTTCTGTAGTTATTTTCAGTAAGATAATCAAAGAAAGCACTCAGGGAGATTTTGGAGAATTTAGTATGGTCTCATTATATATGTATGGTTTTTGGCACTAACCGTTTCCTTCGCGGGAGGTCAGAAGAGGTTTCTCCTTCTTATTCCCGGTTTTGTCACCTGAGTTTGTGAGTCTCGTTGTTCTTGGAGAATTAGAGGTGATCCTGCCATTACCTGAAGATGGTAGAGAATGACGTCTAGGAACACTGGCTTTCTCAGTCCCATCTTGCTCAACAGACTTTGGTGAGCCTTGCAGCCTCAGCTTGGCTTTTGCCGATTTAGTTGCTTGCATATAGCTTGGGATTGATGGGCTAGTCTGATGATGTCCATTACTCTCTTCACGCTCGGTCTTGCTAGTAGCTGAATCCTTTTTCCTGGATTTCTGGTCCTCCTTCCCAGCTGAATTCTCTTTATTGTTTGGTTTGGGAGTCTTTTCTTCTTTGGTATCCTTTTCCATTGAGGGTTCTTCCTCAACCATGGCTTTTTCGTTGCTGTCAATTTGGTTGACTAGCGAGGAATCAAGTGCTTCATTGGGTTCCAATGGTCCAGGAGTATGTACTTCCACCTCAGGAACATGTACCTCCTCCGCAGGCTGTTCAGGCATTTCTTGCTTTTTCTTTTCATCACAGACATTCACAGGTTCTTCTGAAGTTTCATGAACCAGCGGATATGATGATTCAGTTATCTTCTCGACGCCAAGCTTTGGCTTCTCAACTTCCCTACGAGGAGATCGTTGAGGTTGGATAGAGCTCTCAACTACAGGATTATGTACCTTCCTCAAGCTACGTTTAACTTTTTCAAGTTCAATCTGAGGATCTTCGACAGCGGGTGGCTCTATTGACTGGCTAGAAACTTTCCGGAAATTGCGTTTGGGTTTCTCAAACTCAAAAGATGTCTGTACTGAAGGACTTTCAAATTTTGCAGCAGGAACTTTACGGACACTCTTCTTGGGTTTGGGAGATTCAGCCTCGACTAAAAGCTTGTTCTGAGGTTTTCTGCTTATCGGATTCTTCGGTTGAGGAACTGGTTTCCAGAAGCATGAGGCTGACCAGTTCTCTAACCAGATAAAGTTTGAGTTTGGATTGGATGAATCATAGGCGTGTACAGGTATCACTTTTGGCGATGAAGCTAGAAGCTGGAAACAAAATTATCCATCAAGAACTTTAATTGAGATTAGAGACTCCATAATATACACAAGGGAAATATTTTATTTGTTTCTCCTCATTTCATTATAATAAATATCTCTATCAACAATCGTACCTTCAGAGCAAAAGCATTGGCTGTTAGTTTCTTGACTCCAAGGTAAGCATCTGTAGGTCTTGACAGTTTGTTCACCTGATAAACAAAAAAAAACCAGTACTAAATGACAAGACAATAAACAACAGTTTTCTCCACCAATCTCAACTAGAATATCTTCCTGGACTATGTTTGTATTTAAGTGCAACCGGTCACACTTAGAAGGTGAGTTTATCAAGAAGCAAAAGTATCATTACCTGAAGCAAGTGCAATCTGCATTTCCTATGAACTTGAACTCCAATGTCAGAATTCCTGATCTCTCTTCCTCGAGCAAATGCTTGCAACCTGACAATTCCCATGACACAGCAAAGAGTTGCAACAGCTTGTCTCCTAACCAGGTGACCACGGATAAGTGCTTGTAGCCTTATTATGCCTTTGAGTGCCCAAAAAGCACGCCGAGCCTATACACAATAATCTTAGATTAGGATATACGGAGAAAAAAACACAGATAGCTGCAATCAAGAGGGCGAAGCCGACAATCCAAAAAGCTGAAAATATTACCAAGTATCCTCTAAACGCAGCCTGCACAGATGTTGCTGCAATCTCTTGTTGGATTCTCTCTGCATCAGATAGTGAATCATCTTGAACAGGTGCAACATTTTGAGAATCTGTTGGTTTTCCCTCGGGAAGTTGTATTTCATCGTCTGAGATCTCTTCAAGTTCTACATTTTGTGTCTCTACCATACCACCGCTTCTATCAACAGTATTGGTGGCTGCAATTGCAAAAGATGGAAGATCTGATACCACATCGGATTCTTCTACCTTTGAAGTAACAAGTACCTCTTTTCCACTCACAACTCTCTGTGCGTGATAACAATAGTTAGAACAAAAACCAAAAAAGCCAACTCATGTAATTGCATTGAGCAAATTTGTAGCCTAAAACCATCCCACACAAAATCTCGATTCTGATCCAAATTCCACATAGTTAGACTAGCAATAATCACATGCTATAGAAGGAAAAAAAAAAAAAAAACCTTTTTTAGAAAGCGTTACCTCTTTTCCTTTGGAACCACTGGATTTGGATGTTTTTTTTCCAAGCAATACATTCTTTAACCACTTTGCAGACTTGCCCATGATGTATGGAACTCAAACACCTGCATTGTCCAAGAAACAACACAAAGCCAATATTAGTAAAAGATAGGAACATTTACTACTACCAATGATAGTCAAAATGAAGGAAGATTAATAATGAGTCATTAGTTTGTAAACTTAGTTATAGCAAAAAAGGGTGATATCATTTCGTTATAATCAACTCTAATGATAAGCTTGGAAAGATAAACCTTAATGATTAACGAAATGGAAGAATCAAGAAAGAACATAGAAACACAATGATTACCCTATGAATTATCAAATTTCGAAAATTTAAATAAAACTCAGGAATTGGAAATTACCGATGAGAAAAAACCAGATCTGGAACTCACACTGTAAGCAGAAGAACCCTAAAGACTCAAAATCCACAACACCTGTTAGTCAAATGAACAACAACAACAAACAAACAAAAAACACCGACAGAATCAAACAACAAAACCCAAACAGTGAGATCCCTCTAAAATCCGACACTACTCGAACAATGTCCTAAAAATGTTGGTGTTCAAGTTCGAGTAACCGTCGGATCTCTGTACTAAATCCTAGTCCGATTCAGACCAAAAAAAAATACAACAAAGGAGAAGACAATGATATACCGTAAAGTAAGAAATGAATGAGGTGTTAATAAAAGGCTTCCATTAGCGTCTCTCTCTTATTCCTCTTCCCGGAGCTTGATGCTCTCTGAGAACTGTTCCTCTTTGGTGCTATAGTTTCAGTGACCAGAAGGAAAGAGAAAATATTTATATTTTTTGTCCAACATACTGTATATTTCTAAGTTTTGTTTTTAGTTAAAGGATGTATTTCTAATTTTTAACCAAAAAAGTAAGCGCATCTCCAAAATCTCCAATCTTACGCCGTTGATTTCTAGCCGTTGGATCATCTCAGAAATATTATTAAATTAATTTACTTTCGTACAGAAAAAATTCAGAACTCGAAAGAGGGAAAAAAAAAACAGAGAGCAATCTTAACAGAGAAAAAAAAAGCTGAAAAGACATTTAAGTGCAATAAAATAGAGAAAGAAGATATTTTAGTCTAAGAAATGTATATGTCAGTCGTGTTAAATTAATATACATGTTGAAAATAAAAGATTAAAGATATTAAATTGAAATTGGTCAGATTTTGTTGTATAGTCGTCGAGATTACTTCGAAAACAAGTGTAAGAATGCCGCTACGTTCATAGGAAGCATTCGTGTAAATTTACATTCATACCCTTCCACTGTCGTTGAATATGAAAGATTAACAATTTTGCGCGAGTGAGGCACGTGGGAATTTTATTAGCCGTCCGATTGATTGTGTTTCCACGCGCGCAAATCAAACCCCTCCAGTTATGGGCCTAAGCCCAGTCCAAAATTAGAAAAACTAATTTGATCATGGAAGAAAAGCTTGTGAGACATTTCATCGAACACTTTGTGCGCAATTCTTAACGAGAGGTTCAAGGTCAGCAGAACGAAGGCACAGGGCAAAATTCGATAAACCCTGAGGGACTGTGAGATGGAGAAGAAGAAAGCAATGCAAATCGAAGGTTACCCAATCGAGGGATTGTCGATTGGAGGGCATGAGACGTGCATCATATTCCCATCTCTTCGTATAGCTTTCGACATTGGTCGTTGCCCACATCGCGCAATTTCTCAGGACTTCCTCTTCATCTCACACTCTCACATGGATCATATCGTAAGTATACTTTGCTTCAATTTTCTGCAAAAAGACTTGAACTTTCCGGTTAGGTTTTGCAAAGATCCTTCTTTGACTTTTTTGTTTGAGAGCAATTTTGATAAACCCTTGTTGAGCCACCATGTGTTTCTTATCATTATTAGCCTATTGCTCTATTACTGTTTTGGTGTCACATTCTCGAATTGTAAATTAAAACTGTTCATATTGTTTATGCTAGGGTGGATTGCCAATGTATGTTGCGACTAGAGGCTTATACAAAATGAAGCCTCCAACCATTATAGTACCCAAATCCATTAAAGATACTGTCGAGAGTTTGTTTGAGGTTCACAGAAAATTAGATTCTTCAGAGCTAAAACACAATCTTGTTGGCTTGGACATAGGTAATTCAACCTCTGGCACTCATTGCACCCAAAGATTTTGGGTTTTGTTTTTAACCTTGGGCACTTTTTGATGTAGGGGAGGAGTTTATTATAAGGAAAGATCTCAAAGTTAAAGCCTTCAAGACATACCATGTCATCCAAAGCCAGGTTTCTTTGATTAAGCTCACTTGAGCTTTTCCATATCTTCCTACTGTTTCGTGTCTTCAGTGAATTCATGCTTCCGTGTGATATTGCAGGGTTATGTAGTGTATTCAACTAAGCATAAACTCAAGGAGGAGTATATTGGCCTATCTGGAAATGAAATTAAGAACTTGAAGGCTTCAGGTGTTGAGGTTTGATTTCCCTTAAATTGCTTGTCAAATTTTCTTATGTCGGTCTACCACAAAGTCAATAGTTTTGCAATGGTCTTTCCAAAATTTAAGCCTGTTTAATTAGTTTGGATTTTGGATTGTAGATTACAAACAGCATAACAACTCCTGAAGTCGCTTTTACGGGAGATACAACATCGGATTTTGTAGTTGACGAAAACAATGCGGATGCTCTCAAGGCAAAGGTTCTAGTCATGGAGGTGAATATTTTGCTGCTGATATGTATTAGGACAATGTGCGTGGTTCTTAATGATATTCTTTTTCCTGGTCCAAGTTTCATGGCTTTGTATTAAAGGGAAGCTGTGTTGTCTCTATTTCCTCTTGTGCAGAGCACATTTCTTGATGATTCTGTATCCGTTGAGCATGCGAGAGATTACGGACATATCCACTTATCTGAGGTCAGGATCCTCGTTTCTATGAAACCCCTTGTTACTCTTTGTCTCCTGATGCTCATAAAAGTTTTCCTATTTATTTTAATTGCAGATAGTGAATCATGCTGAAAAGTTTGAAAACAAAGCAATCCTTCTGATTCACTTTTCGGCTCGGTATACAGTGAAGGTGTGTCTTCTTTATCCAATCTGGTTATGAAACAGAAGAAAATCAGTTAGTTTCTTTCCTCGTAGCGGTCATTAATCTTTGTAACTTTTCACAGGAAATCGAAAATGCCGTTTCAGCATTGCCTCCTCCTTTAGAGGGACGTGTGTTTCCACTAACACAAGGATTCTAAACAGTAAACACTTTTGTAGGTTTTACACACTATTGTTTTTGTTGGCCAAGGTTTTGTACTGCACAGGTAAACAGTGTATTATTATCTTGTTGTTGAACTTTTAAGATTTATATCTCGAGAAAGAAGAAAAAGAAAATAAAATGGGAGTAGAAAATACAGAGTGCACCGAGGAGAACAATATCAGATAAGCTCAGAGAAAATACAGAGTGCCCACTGGTTGTTTCTTTGCAACAAGATGGCTGAAATGCCAAGTAAATCAAAGTAACTTGCATATGATCAACCAATACGATCAGAATCAAGGTTTCAACTAAAACCATTTTTTTCACCAATGAAATTAGAATATTAGATGATATAGAAAAGAAAAAAAAAATTGTAAAGAAAGTTGTTAATTATGCGTTTTATAATATTTTTAAAAATAATCAGACTGACGAGACCATGAACATTCACAGAATCGATATGGGCTTTTCATGTCACCCACGTACCTTGCGAACAAAACCTTCCAAAATTTAAGAAGTTATTAGAAAATAATGCAAACTTGTATTACATTTTGTCCCATATGATTGATTAATAATCTATCGATATTTGCCCCCAAAAAAAAAAAAGAATAATAATCTATGGATTAGTCAATCTTTTATTTTTTGTCTGATTTGCAGCAAGTTTGGGTAGTGCCGCGTAAGGTAAGACTAACCATCCAAATAGATTTGAGATTTAAAACAACTCATAGAGTAATTTAATTGGGGATAGTGGTTTAGGCTAGTGGGTGGCACCCAATACAATAATGCTTTCATCCAGGAGCGGAATCTATCTTGAAGCTTACGGATGCTCGTGTCCCTACTCAATTATTGAATCAAATCTGTTATAGTTGTATTTATCAATTGATTACTACCCAAATTATAGATATTCTCTCTAATGCCCCAGTTTTTTGTTTGTCGGTTTTTTTCCTCAAGTAAAAATTTTGTTTTTTTTTTAAAAACCTGTTTCCCTGAATTTAATTTTCTTTTATTTCTGCCTAATTTGTATATGTTTGAAAGAAAAAGTTAATCCAAACTAGTTTATTTAAACAAACTTAAAAGAAATACCGACACAACTCTTTTTCCGAAAAATACTGTATCATATAAACTCTATCTTAACTTCTTAAGTCATCTATAAATATTTTATTGTCTCTGGTAGAAGAAAAATAGATCCCCCCACTGCGTCCATCCCCTACCACTACGTCTACATCAAGGGTTAACACTTGTAGTCTCCTTGTAATAGAAGTTTACTGGGCTTATGTCCCAAGTTGTCAAAAAGGTATATACATATATATAGTAGCTAATAATCGGCAGTGACTTATATATAAGAAACTTTGATTTTTATAATGGAGTGTGAACATTTGAATTATAGGTTTGGTCTTAGAGTAATGATATATAACATTTGCTCTTGATTTCTATGTGTTTTTCTGTTAACTCTTGATTTTTACGAAAGATTAAAAAATATTTGTTTGCGAGTAGGATTTTCTTTTGGAAGAAGTCAAACTCTATATCGATGACTCAATTTTTTTCAAAAAGTTATTGTTATAAATTATTCGTTCTGGAATTTAGATAAACTAGCTACTGTATTACATCTTTTGTAATGAAGATTTTCAATGGTTAATGCCAGAAGAAAATTGTTATCGTCCGTGTGAAAACAAATGTTGAACAAATATATACGATCTTATAGCTTTAGATAGTGAGCAGAATTGTCGATTAGGTTATCTAAATTGAACTAGTTTTTCTCTAGCTATTTTATTAAACAAATCGAAATTTTCATAAAAGGAAGATTTAGGCTTTTTAGCAGAGTCATATTTACATATGCATTCATAAACTAAACTTAAAACCAAAAAAAAAAAAAAAAAAGTCCGAAGGACGACGAAAATGGAAACAAGCTAAAATAATTGACGAGATGCAGAAAAATTGGTAGCATCTACAACACCTATTCAAAGTCTTGAATAACAATAAAATTATGTTCATCTGTGACCGCGTCCAACGTTTAAAAACTTTAAAGTCATACTACTATAATATCTTCGGACCGTGTGTAGTAGTTACAGTTTATTCAGTTCTACATCATGCAATGCTTGTTGAATTATGGTTTCATTCTATTGGACTATTTGAAAGACTTCTTAATTTTAATAGCTCGTGATGATAATAAATAACAATTTGACTTCTAAAGTCCAGTCTTTTAAAGTCTTAAGATATTCGTTTTGACCACGTTGATTCAATCAGACGAAGATCTAAAACAAAGAATAATCGTCTTCTCAAATAACTGGTGAGCCGTCGTAATCATCATATGTACATGGGAATAAAATTTGTGTTTCGGTTATTTCAGGGAAATTTTGGGGAAATTGCTGCAAACTCTCCACTCTTCCACACTCTCGGCCTATTGCAATTGACTCAAAATGAAAAACTTAAAATTAAAACAAATATTTCCATTTGAATTATGTTCCTTTTACATTTTAAAAAAATATTGTTAAATGATAAAATTTTGGTCTTCGTGAAATAACGATGCTTCTCAAAGAGCCAAAGTGGGTTTCCGAGCAAAGAACTCTCCAAGGAATTGACTCCTCAGGTAATGCAAATTAAGATTTGAAAGTCTTCTCGAATACTATTGGTTTTTCCAAATTTAATTTACATCGGACTTGAATTCATATAGAGTGTAACTACTACATTAATACAAACCATTAGACTATGTTTCATATTTTTGTAATAATACTATTTAAAAAAATTCAATTCAAATGAAAATGATATAAATGCCACGTCAATAATACTTAAGTCATTACAATAAATGAAACGTGGAATCTTGCAATCTTTTTTGTGAATCCAAATTAATTTATAACATTAACAAGAGTTTTAATCCCTAAACCAACAACACAAGAATTTGTCTCATATGATTCTAATTAAGTGAACTAGAGATCAAGCGCAACGAAGTACAACTAATAACATCATCACATGGGGTCAATACGCTTATTTTTATTTACGACCCATCAAATATTTTTATTCTAAATACGCTTAAAATATTTATTGATTTTATAATTATTGATACTAAATTACTAATACTATTGTCGTCTCATAATCTTAATTCAAATCCGGTAAAAAAAAAAAAAAAAAGCTCGTAAGCTTTTACAACCCTTTTATTTTAAAAGAAAAAAGTGGTATTTTAAAAGCTTTTCTTCAACTTGTGATCACTTTGAGAAAATAATAAATGTTATTCTAGAGATTTTTTCAAAGATATCGATGGGTGTAGACTGTGTAGTTAATGAACCTTTTTTGAAAAGAAAAAAAAAAGAATAGAGTTTTTAAAGTCTTTACTATTATCATGTGCTTTGTTTTACATCCAATTATAGTACTTAAATTCTCTTGATAGTTATTTTTTTTTGTATGAATGTTAAATTTTATTCAAACAAAAACCTTGGTACAATATATGCAGCCTTTTGCAGATTAAAACAGAGAGAATAGCTAAATGTTTTTAAATGAAATGTGGACATTTACGAGTGAGAATCTATCCACACACAATAAGCATCCTGGAGCTTGTTTGGATAGAGACGGCAGTAGGATATGAATTTAAACATTTAGAAAATGTGACATAATAGAAAGGAGCATGCGTATAAGAATGCAACGATGCCTTCTGTACGAGAACTTCTTATGCATTCGCAATTGTTATGACATGTAATAAATGTTTTGACGATAGTTTTAGGCCCTAACCGCTTCCGTATCAAGCGAGAGATGCCTATCAATTATTATGACATGTAATAAATGTTTTGTTTTAGGCCCTAACCGCTTCCGTATCCAGCGAAAGATGCCTATCAATATAACATCATCCACAAAAGAGAATCCGCTTGAATATGCTGTCCATGCGTCATGATTTGCTAAGTCATTGATACTTGGTGTATAAAATTTACACTACCTCAAGTATTATTAATTCTGACAATTTGAAATTGTCAAGATATAAACATGCATTCACACAAACGAGTATATGCATTGAATTGAAAAAAAACTATTTATCTATTTGGTTTTTAATTTTATATTTTGTTTAACTAATAATAGACCAATTGATATAATTTTTCATTCTTAGACCAATTTAAATGATTTCTGAAAAAAATGTTAAGACTAATTATAAAAAAAGGTTATTTGCATAAATAAAAAGACAATGGAAGTATTGTTGACAAAAAAAAAAAAAAAGAGAGAGAATGGAAGAAAAAGTAGAATTATAAGGAAAGAAAAGTTGAGAGGAAAATTTCTGAGTAGTTTAGTGAAGAAAACAAGAAATTCTGAGAAATTTAAGTGAAATTGAAATGAATCTTCTATTTAAGTGGGCCCCAGCTACAACTCATCGTATCTATATCTATTTATACTGATCCATTTCTTCAAATCTCTCTACTCAAACCCAAAGATAACAAAAAGCAATCTCTATAGGCACAGCAAATTGAAAATCAAACAAAAATAATTCAAGAACTCACACACCATCTCTCTAAGAATGGCGTCGCTTCAATTTTCTTCACATTTTCTGGGCTCAAACACTAAAAAACACAGCTCAATAATTTCCATCTCTCATAGTTACTCTCCAACCCCATTCACTAGATTCTCCCGCAAGGTTTTTTATTTATTTCACTTGTGTTATTTTCTTATCTTTTTTCAGAGAACGTAACAGTTAACTCAATTATTGGATAATTTCAGAAGTATGAGTCGTGTTCGATGTCCATGAATGGTTGTGAGGGTGATTTCAAGACGCCACTTGGTACAGTGGAGACAAGGACTATGACGGCTGTTTTATCTCCGGCAGCCGCCACTGAAAGGCTTATCTCCGCCGTGTCTGAACTCAAATCTCAACCTCCTCCGTTTTCTTCCGGCGTCGTCCGGTTACAGGTACACCACTACATCCTCTGTTGTTTAGGCAAAATCTGATTTGCTGTAAGTGAAAGAATGAGATCACGCCACGTGGTGCTTTCGCACTGGCCTGTGTTGATATCGTTCTCTCGCTCGTTTCATCGCCGTATCGTTATGCCTAATCATTTAAGGTTTCTTTTATTTGTTTACTACGGAGTAGTATTTTATTAAGGGACTAATCAGTTGGTTAACAAAAAACATAACGATCAAATCAATACTAGTACTTTTTATTTATCGTACTAAAGGAACGTACTCACGGATGGATTTTCTTTTAAAAGGATTCTTAATAATCGTTGCTCAAAAAAAAATAATCGTTTTTTGGGAGTAATGAATAACTAGTTCTGTCTTAACCAATGAATTAAACAATTTATGGTTTCTTTTATATATATTCACATACCAATACCAACCAATATGTAAAATAATCTCCGAGTGGTTTCTTTCGAATACTTTAATTCTAGGAATTACGATGTTTTTCTTTTTAAAGACAGTTGGGGTGACTTGGGTGGATGACATAAGTTTAATAATGCTCCATTTTATTATTATAAATCGCTGTTTGCTTTTGGTTATGAACTATTGGAAGATATGGCTAATAATTACCAAGAAAGCAGAAGATATGGCTATTATAATAGTAATTATTAGTTTATGAATAAAACACACACCCAAATTGGGTCGTACCATATTCCGCTAGTCAATCTAACTATTAAATTGGACTTTTGGGAGACAATTAAAATGAATCATTTCCTTAGTCAATTTAACGTAGACGGATTTTTTTAAAATAGTCAACTTAACAAATACATTTGAGAAAGAAAAAAATCCTGACAAAATTAAAGACTGGTTTTCAGTCCTTAATCTAATTCAACACTGTTAAGTAAGATACACTGTCTAGAATTTTATATAAGCTAGAAAAGTAATTATTTTGCGTTTGTGGTCCAAATAAAAGAGAGTAATGATCACATAGACACATACAGTCACTCACGCATATTTTTGTTTTCACCTAACTAATAAAAAAAAAAAAACCCAAACCCGAGTCGAATCTTTCCCGCGCAATATCTCATAAACCCTAAATTGGTTTTGGTGCAGGTACCAATTGACCAGCAAATCGGAGCAATCGATTGGCTTCAAGCCCAGAATGAGATCCAGCCTCGCTGCTTCTTCTCTCGTCGCAGTGATGTTGGTCGTCCTGATCTTCTTCTCGATATAGCTAGCGAGAACGATAATGGAAACGGAAACGGAAACGGATCTGCGTCATCTGATCGTAATCTGGTTAGCGTTGCTGGTATCGGTTCTGCAGTATTCTTCCGTGACCTTGATCCTTTCTCTCACGATGACTGGAGATCCATCCGAAGGTATAAGATTACATAATTTCCTCGATTTGCTACTTTATCCCTGCGTTTCCTTCTGTAAAATTTTGGCAAGATTCATGAAATTGAGATGCTTCCTATTTATAATCTATGTTTTTTTTTTCCGTCTTTTGAAGGTTTTTGTCTTCAAAGTCACCTCTGATTCGTGCCTATGGTGGCATGCGCTTTGATCCTAATGGCAAGATCTCTGTGGAATGGGAACCTTTTGGTGCCTTTTACTTTTCAGTGCCTCAGGTACCTTAAATTTTTATTCTTCTTTAAGAGAATTTTGGAGCATGAGTTGTTGTGTGACTGGCTGATACACGCACAGGTTGAGTTTAATGAGTTTGGGGGAAGTTCAATGTTGGCTGCAACTGTTGCTTGGGATGATGAACTCTCTTGGACACTGGAAAATGCTATTGAAGCACTTCAGGAGACTATGCTTCAGGTCTCTTCCCTTGTAATGAAGTTACGAAACGAATCTCTAGGAGTATCTGTTTTAAGCAAGAATCATGTTCCTACAAAAGGGGCTTATTTCCCTGCGGTACAGAAGGCTTTGGAGATGATAAAGCAAAAAAGTTCATCCCTTAACAAGGTAGTTTAGAGGCCTTTTCCGTATCTATTCTTAAACAATTTTATGGGTTCGCTTAACTGATGTTTTCGGCTTGCGAAATCAGGTTGTGCTTGCTCGCAACAGCAGGATAATTACGGATACCGACATTGATCCCATCGCTTGGCTAGCACAGTTACAGGTGCGTTTTTATCTTTGGATATTATATGGTTTATACTCAACTTTAAGATTAAAGACATGTTTAGAGACTTAAATCTCATTCAAATTATTGTGTGACAGCGTGAAGGGCATGATGCATATCAGTTCTGTCTTCAACCACCAGGTGCACCAGCTTTTATCGGAAACACGGTAGGTTACATTTGATTTGATTTACATATTTGGACGAAACAAGTGCTTTGATAAAGATATGTGCACCTTCATATTCCATTCTAAAGATATTTGTCTGACAAACATCTTTGTGAAACAGCCTGAGAGACTTTTCCAAAGGAATCAATTAGGTGTCTGCAGTGAAGCTTTGGCTGCAACCAGGCCTAGAGCTGCGTCAAGGGTGCGTGATATGGAGATCGAGCGTGACTTACTAACCAGGTCAATATTTACTCAAGTGCTTTGAGCAATTATATCATCCATTTCTCCATTCTGGTTTCATTGAAATTTCCGTATATGCATACTGATTAGATTTACTAAACTGTAACAGTCCGAAAGACGACCTTGAGTTCTCTATTGTACGTGAGAATATAAGAGAAAAGTTAAACGTAAGTTCGATCTTGATATTCTGCAGCTTCAATATCTCCTTTCTTGGATAATCGTTTGATATGTATTCTTATTATCCTTTCTTCTGCTTTGCAGGGTATATGTGACAGGGTCGTTGTTAAGCCCCAGAAAACCGTGAGGAAGCTTGCAAGAGTGCAGCACCTATATTCTCAACTGGCAGGGAAACTAAGGAGGGAAGATGATGAGGTGAGATAATAATAATATTGGAATAATTTTATATCTATGTTGCGAAATGTTATCTCCACTTTCTTCTTTTCTTCGAATTAGGTTTGACCCTTGGTTTTATATCTATCTACAGTTTAACATCTTAGCTGCTCTGCATCCAACTCCAGCTGTTTGTGGCCTTCCAGCAGAAGAAGCTAGGCTTTTGATTAAGGAAATAGGTAAATTAATCTGCCTTGGTTCAATTATCTCCTAGTAACTATAAATGCATATGCTTTCTTAGAGATTAACAATTGTGCTTACATAAACATTTTGGTGCTTCTAGAATCATTCGATAGAGGAATGTATGCTGGACCTATTGGGTTTTTTGGTGGAGAGGAGAGTGAATTTGCAGTGGGGATCAGATCAGCTCTAGTCGAAAAGGTGAGCTTATTTTAACTCTCACCCAATATAAAGAAGCACACTTGCACTAAAAACTAAATCAAAGCAAAACCGATCATTGCGCTTTTGCTACAAGTGTACAAATGCTGAATTGTTTATTTATTGATTTACAGGGTCTTGGGGCGCTGATCTATGCGGGGACAGGGATAGTAGCAGGAAGTGACCCATCGTCAGAGTGGAATGAGCTTGATCTTAAGATATCTCAGGTGCGAGTTTTTCTTTTAAATATAAAATTAGTACATCACACTTCTTTGTTTCCAAAACCTTAATTTTATTCCCTTTATGTTGTTGCTTTCACAGTTCACCAAGTCAATTGAATATGAAGCAACAACAGCTCTGCAGGCGATTAATTGAAGAAAGAGTAACATTTGTATTTGATTTTATGGGGTTGGCGATGGGGTTCACAATACAAAGCAATGTTGTAAATAAAAAGAATAATTGCTTTTATCTTTTTTTTTTTTTTTTTTTTTGACATTGAATAATTGCTTTTATCTGATTGTTAATAGGCCAAGCCTTTTTTGGTTGTAACTAGGTTAGGCCTTTTATGAATGTTAATCCGCCGAGCCTTTTATGACTCTTATTGAGCTTCTTCTATAGTGTTTTCGTCAGAAGCGCATGTTCGATAATATGGATCTAAAACTGAACTGAAATATCTGACATAACAACCCAATCAAATTGAAAATGTGTTTATTTTTCAATTTTCATATATCCAAAAAACTTATAATCGAAACAAAACCAAATAAAGAGGTAATAATGTATCAAAAATTAGAAGATGCTTCTATTCGAGTGTTATATGATTGTCTTAACTTATTCTGTAAGACTGTAACATTAACACCCATATTGGTTTATCTAATATCCAATCTAATTTTTCAAGGGAATCTTGTTTAAGTTCCTTAGAGGATTGGGATAATCATTTCCGCATCTACATATATGCTCTTTGAAAGGAGGGCTTAAGTGATAGTAAAAGAAAAGAAGATGTGGGAAAAAATATAACTTTAATGAAAACGATGATGCTTTTTCAATTTTATGAAAACGAGGAATTTGGAAGTTGGAACATGTGCTATACTAATCGGACAAGTATATATCCATTTCTTTTCATGTCCCATTTGACTGTTTTGTAACTTTACTGTTGCCCTTAACAAAGCCATGTCGATACATTTTAAGAAACCGGTTAAGATTTCTATTATAGGGTCTCTAGTTTTTTCTTAGTATCTTATCTTGTGAAAGTTAAAATGAGCACTTGAGCTACTTACATGATCTAAGTTGGTTTCGCACGTTACTATGTACGTAGGTCTCACTACAAGAAAAATGAACATTCATAGCACGGGATTTACGCTATAATATGTTATTAATAGCGTTACAGTAAATGCTGTGAGATCCGCAGCTGTGGTAGAGGTCCCACCTACGATAGTGTTTCTGACGTGCTATTAAATATAGCTCTTCTATAGCACTAATCGATTGTTATAATATACTTTATTGTAACATACGGTTAGTGCTATTTTATATAGTATTGTAGCATTTTTTTATCGCTATATTGATTTAATCGGATTTATATATATATAATTTTTATATTTGAATCCTATTTTGCAAAAATTATTTAATTAGATGTATACATAATTTCTTTTTTATTACATAAATTATCCAAAATATTCATTACAGAAAACATATATAACTTGAATTACATACAATAATATAACTATCTCTAAAACAACAAGTAAAGGACACTCCATTTGCTCGAGTGATGAGCTTTGACATACAGTGAGGTGGAGGGAGAAGTGGATCCATGCTAATTCCAGGTCTTCCATTCTTTAAGTTGATGTGAGCGAAATTGAAACCCTTACCACATTGACTACAGATTCTCCTCCCAATGCAATTTTCAATCAAAACCTCCTCATGTAACTTCAAGTTCACTACCAAATCGATATTAGTTACATCTCCACCAGTATTTCCTGAAGCAAACGACAACATGAAATTCAATGTTGAAAAAACATATCGACAAGGACTAATCATCAAACTTGCTCAATGATACTTACAGTTTGTCTCATGGTTCGAGGGAAACCATCAAGAATAATTCCTGATTCACCTTTAGCTTCACCAGCCTCAAGTCTCTTGGACAGTAGGTCAATTATTATCTCATTAGAAACCAAATTTCCCTGGTTTACAATCTCCGATAGCTGCATCAAGTTAATATCAAAGCCCTTGTAATGAGAGTCTAGAAACAAACGAAAAACAAAATCTGTCACAATAAGTTTTTAACTCAGATAAGACTAAGTAACTTTCACATCAATAACGAACATAAGCAGTAGAGTAGAAACAAGACTCAGTTTTGACTTCTTATTGTCATGAAACAACATTTTAAGGATAAAGAAAGTTACCTCTTGTGTGTATTGGCACAACACTGAGAACAGGCACAACACTGAGCACCTCATTTTGTCTCTTTTTATGTTAAGCTGCCTCATGTTTTAACTCAGTCAATAAGCATCTTCCTCATAACCAACAACCTGCAAACTATCTTGTAATTGTCAGGTTGTAACAATGCAGATATAAGATACAACACAGAGAGAGACTTTATGACAAGATACTGGATTGAAATGCAACTGCAATTCTGCAAATGAAAAAGAGGATACACCTCTGGTTTCAAGTCTATTTAAGACTAACAATTAAATCCTGTTTTGAAAACGAAATTATATCAGTAACTGCAGTTCTCCATAATTATAAACAAACTTATAACATTCCAATTATCCCCTATGAGTAAGACAACGAATCGAACACTAGTACAGATAACTTAAACAGTAGATTCCATCCATGAATTCAATATACGAACCATAGGAACAAAAAAAACATGAAACCAAACATCGAAAGAAAACTCTAGATTCAAATCAAATCCTTCGAGTGAAAATCCAAAACCCCTAAAACTCGCTATTGTCCACACAATCCTGAACACGAAGCCGGGTAATGCGCGCGGCAACTTCGACTCTAGCAGATATTTGCAAAGAGAATTAAGGTTTAGGTGAGTTAGAAAATGGTGCAACTGGAAGCCAATTCTGAATCGAGAGAAAAAAAAACAAATTCAGAAAATTGAGAGAGACAACGAAGAAGAGTATTAACAACAAACCTTCCTATCTGTCGGCTTAGAATTTTCCACAAATTCCTTGAGAGAAAGGAACGACGATTCGAAGTGAGGAGAGGACCGAGGATTTGGTACAGAGAAGAAGAGAGATACGTTGGTGTAGGCGAAGGCGTTAATCATCACCTGAATTGATTCTATGAGTCTTAGCGGTGGAATCTTCTAGCGATGGAGATGATAATCGAGCTTTTTGTCTCCCCACCTCCCAGATAATAAGAAAAACACGAAGAAGGGAGAAGACCTAATTTTGATTTGGGGAAAAAGTTAATTTTTTCTTTCAGATGTGTTTTTGGAAGTAAAATATTTTAGGGGATATAATATATATTTTGCTAAATGTCGGTGGACTACTAAATTTTAACTTTTTCTAACTAGATTTAGCTTTTCCGTTTAGTTAAATTTGTTCTCAGCATTTTAAAAATGCTATATTTCTTTACGGCATTTTAGAAATGCTATAATAAACTAACCGGATTTTTAATATCACTTTTAATAGCAGTTACAGAAATCGTGCTATAACAATATGCTATCAATGCTTACATTTCTTGTAGTGTCTCATGGATGGATCAACGAATACATATTTATATATATCGGTTATGATGTGAAAAAATAATTAACAGTAAAACAATGTAGTAGTAGTAGTATATATGTTTTTTTTTTTTTAAGTAGTATATGTGTTGATGTCAAAAAAAGAAAAAAGTAGTATTGAAACATTAAGCAAAAAAGGTAGAGTAGCACGAGGGGTGAATTTCTTCATCGTGTACTGTGTGCGTGTAGGTGATATTCATAATCAAAGGAGCATAATGGACCCTACATACACCCCTTATTACATTAAATGTTAGTATTCATATATCATAACGCAATAAAAACAAGTTTTCTTTGGCTTTTTATATAAGAAATAAACCACTGCATAGTCCTATAACATTTTGGCATTTTATATAAGAAATAAACAGCAGGTGTATATTTTGATGTGAAAGTCCTATAACATTTACTGATCCTCACATGTCACAACCAATAATTGGATCAATTTATTTAATTTTGACATCAATGTTTTTGAAAAAAAAAACGTCTTGAACTATTTTTGTTGTTGTTGAAAATTCATCATTTTAGAATTCTAATGCTGTGTTAGTAAAATTATCTAATATTTCCATGCTTCAAATAGAACAGAAGTCAAATTTGATTGTAGGATCAGAATATATATTTGAGTTTGCCTGAAGTAATCTATAGTTATTACCTCGATTAACAAGACAAGCAAAAATCCGCGGGATATTTGGGCCTTAGAACGATGGTGTGGGAATCTGCGTTTAAGCAAATGGAAAATATTAATATTCGTTTATAGTTAGCGTTAAGATTAGTGGAGTATAATAAGAAACTACTTTATTAAATGACTATAAATTCCATCCAACAACCTTGCTCGCAAATCTTTTAATGGAGTGGTCTATAGGAAACATTAAAAAGTAAGTACCTTATTATAAGATGAAGAATCAACTCGTCAAAAAAAACACAAATAAAACGAGATAGTACAATAAAAAAATGGGAGAGCATGCTAAAAGTGAGAATAAAACGAAGGCTTGGCGATAGAGAATGGAATCAGATTTCCCATTATCTCCACTCTAACGCCATATATTCCTTCCCCTTTATGCCCTCCATCTATATTAGGGTTTTTTTTTTAATTATTTTTAACACTCTAATTAATTAACTAATCACAGTGCTTTAGCCTATTTACGTTTACCTAGATTTTACTTTGTCAAACACATTAAATTTGGCGGAATTGTATAATAATACATCAAAATAAAAATATATGAATCTAATTATCTTTAGTTTGACCAAAAAAAAAAAATCTAATTATCTACACACGTATAAGAAACAACTTATTAGTTAATTTTCAACTTATATGAAGGTTTAGTGATAGGATTTGTTTTTTACTCATAACGAAACTAGAAATTTAAATACTCACTAAAACATGTAAGTAAAATAAAATAAAAAAATGGCTTTTAAAGAGGAATAGATTCAAATAAAAAAAGAAAATACTTTCTATTATTATCTCTCTTCCGCGATTACCGTAATCTCTGTCACAAACAACCAAACACTCTCTCTATCTTATTCTTATGAGAAGAAGACATTCTCGAGAAATGAGAAGACGACAACGATGAACACGACGCCGTTTCACTCCGATCCTCCGCCGTCGAGGATCCAGCGAAAGCTCGTCGTCGAGGTTGTAGAAGCGCGTAATCTTCTCCCCAAAGATGGTCAAGGAAGCTCAAGCGCTTACGTCGTTGTCGATTTCGATGCTCAGAAGAAACGAACCTCCACTAAGTTCCGTGACCTAAACCCTATTTGGAACGAGATGCTCGATTTCGTCGTCTCCGATCCCAAAAACATGGACTACGACGAGCTCGATGTTGAGGTTTACAACGATAAGAGATTCGGCAACGGAGGCGGCCGGAAAAACCATTTTCTCGGGAGAGTTAAGATCTATGGAAGCCAGTTCTCGCGGAGAGGAGAAGAAGGTCTCGTGTATTTCCCCTTGGAGAAGAAGAGTGTATTCAGCTGGATTCGCGGCGAGATTGGACTCAAAATCTACTATTACGACGAGGTCGCTGACGAGGACATGGCGATTGGAGGCGGAGGTCAGCAACAACAACAATTTACTCCACTGCAACAAGAAGCTGATGAACAACAACAACAACAACAACAACAATTTCATCCTCCGCCGCAGCAGATGCAGAATTTACCTCCGGAAAAACCTAATGTAGTTGTGGTGGAAGAAGGTAGGGTTTTCGAATCGGCTCAGAGTCATAGCTATCCGGAGACTCATCAGCAACCTCCGGTGGTTGTCGTCGAGGAATCACAACCGCAACAGGTAATGCAAGGTCCAAATGATAACCATCCTCAACGGCCACCGTCTCCACCGCCACCTCCATCGGCGGGGGAGGTACGTTATTATCCACCGGAAGTGAGGAAGATGCAAGTAGGGCGACCTCCCGGCGGCGATAGAATTAGGGTTACTAAGAGACCTAATGGGGATTTTTCACCTAGGGTTATCAATAGCAAAGTTGGAGGAGGAGAGACGACGATGGAGAAGAAGACTCATCATCATCCTTACAATCTTGTTGAGCCAATGCAGTATCTCTTCGTTCGGATTGTGAAGGCGCGTGGACTACCACCTAACGAAAGCGCGTATGTTAAGGTACGGACGTCGAACCATTTCGTCAGGTCTAAACCGGCCGTTAACCGGCCCGGCGAATCGGTTGATTCTCCGGAGTGGAATCAAGTTTTTGCTCTTGGTCATAACCGGTCTGATTCCGCTGTAACCGGTGCGACTCTTGAGATCTCTGCTTGGGATGCTTCGTCGGAGAGTTTCCTCGGCGGAGTGTGTTTCGATCTCTCGGAGGTTCCGGTTCGTGACCCGCCGGATAGTCCGCTTGCTCCTCAGTGGTATCGGCTCGAAGGTTCTGCGGCGGATCAGAACTCCGGGAGAGTTTCCGGTGATATTCAGCTCTCTGTTTGGATTGGTACTCAAGTAGATGAGGCTTTCCCTGAGGCGTGGAGCTCCGACGCTCCGCATGTGGCTCATACGAGGTCGAAGGTGTATCAATCGCCGAAGCTTTGGTACTTGAGAGTGACGGTTCTTGAGGCACAGGATTTACACATTGCTCCTAACCTCCCGCCATTGACTGCGCCTGAGGTCCGTGTGAAAGCTCAATTAGGATTTCAGTCAGCGCGTACAAGACGAGGCTCAATGAATAACCACAGTGGTTCGTTTCATTGGCACGAGGATATGATTTTTGTTGCTGGAGAGCCGTTGGAAGATTGTCTGGTTCTGATGGTGGAAGATCGGACGACTAAAGAAGCAACACTTTTAGGACACGCCATGATCCCAGTGAGCTCCATTGAGCAGCGAATTGATGAGCGTTTCGTGCCGTCGAAATGGCACACTTTGGAAGGAGAAGGTGGAGGTGGAGGAGGAGGACCAGGAGGTGGTGGTGGTGGACCTTATTGTGGAAGGATTAGCCTTAGACTTTGTCTTGAAGGTGGGTATCACGTGCTTGAAGAGGCGGCGCATGTGTGCAGCGATTTCCGTCCTACGGCTAAGCAGCTCTGGAAACCGCCGATTGGAATACTCGAGTTGGGGATTCTCGGAGCTCGCGGATTGTTGCCGATGAAGGCCAAAAATGGAGGGAAAGGTTCAACTGATGCTTATTGTGTTGCTAAGTATGGTAAGAAATGGGTCCGGACTCGAACCATTACAGACAGTTTTGACCCCAGATGGCACGAGCAGTACACGTGGCAGGTTTATGATCCATGCACTGTATTAACGGTTGGAGTCTTCGACAATTGGAGGATGTTCTCTGACGTTTCTGATGACAGGCCTGACACTCGGATTGGGAAGATACGGATCCGGGTCTCGACGTTGGAGAGCAACAAAGTGTACACCAATTCGTATCCTCTACTGGTTTTGTTACCTAGCGGTCTGAAAAAAATGGGTGAAATCGAAGTGGCGGTCCGGTTCGCATGCCCGTCGCTGCTGCCTGATGTTTGCGCGGCTTATGGACAGCCGCTTCTGCCTCGGATGCACTACATAAGGCCTCTAGGCGTAGCACAACAAGATGCATTGAGAGGAGCCGCCACGAAAATGGTTGCAGCTTGGTTGGCTCGAGCAGAACCTCCATTGGGACCTGAGGTAGTTCGATATATGTTAGATGCAGATTCGCATGCATGGAGCATGAGAAAGAGCAAAGCGAATTGGTATAGAATTGTTGGGGTTTTAGCTTGGGCAGTGGGTTTAGCTAAATGGTTGGATAATATCCGGCGGTGGAGGAATCCAGTGACAACTGTGCTAGTCCACATTCTATATCTGGTTCTTGTTTGGTACCCTGATTTGGTAGTCCCGACTGGATTCTTGTATGTGGTGATGATCGGAGTTTGGTACTACCGTTTTCGACCCAAGATACCGGCTGGTATGGATATCCGGTTATCACAAGCCGAAACTGTTGATCCGGATGAGCTAGATGAAGAATTCGACACCATACCAAGCTCAAGGCGACCAGAAGTGATCAGAGCTAGGTATGACCGGCTAAGGATCTTAGCAGTGAGGATTCAGACAATTCTAGGTGATTTTGCAGCGCAAGGCGAACGGATTCAAGCGTTAGTTAGCTGGAGAGATCCGAGAGCAACCAAGCTGTTCATAGCAATCTGTTTGGCGATCACAATAGTTCTGTATGCAGTTCCAGCGAAAATGGTGGCGGTGGCTCTAGGGTTTTATTATCTTCGGCATCCAATGTTTCGGGACACAATGCCTACAGCGAGTCTCAATTTTTTCCGGCGATTGCCAAGCTTGTCTGACCGGCTCATCTAAGGGCTAACATTTGAGAGGAAGAAAGAAGTGAAGAGAGTAAATTTACCAAGTTCGGTGTTTTTGAGTATCCAACAGTTTCTTATGATACATGAGCTGAGGAGGAGATAGAATAAAGATTCATTTTGGGTTAAGATATTTATCATATTATTATGATTCGTTATTTTATTATTCGGATTCTTGTCGGAAATTATAATCAAATGAAATGTATGAGTTTGAGACCTGACCGACTGTAATATTTTGAAGCAAACGAGAGAGATTTCAGAGTTGAGAGGTGAAAAAGAAGTCAAAGTTGTCAGTAAAGTTTTAGACCAGAGATTAACTTTGGTATCTCTGTAGTTACTCTGTAATCTGAAATGATTTATTAATTACTCATTTAATAATTATTTACACCTACACTATGTATTACAGTATGTAACCATTGTGTGATTTATCTAAACAAGTGAAAAACCGGAGATAAAGCGCTAACGAATATGATTGGTTCAAACTACAAAGACATCATCTGACGTGGCAGTTTCTCTGTCTCCCAGAGTTCCAGATAGTGTGCGAACGGCAAAACAACAACACACGAAAGGATCTCTAAAGAAAATTTAATTTTCATCGCTTCGATTTGATCTTCCCTGCAATGGCTGTCGTCGGCGCTCCGATATCGTCTCCGGCGGCTCACCTGCAAACACGATTTCTCTCCAATCCCGTTCTCCCCCGCTTTCGCTGGTCTATCTCCGCCGGAAATTCATCAGCATCTTTCTCCGTCGTCTCTATGGCTCCCCAGAAAAAGGTAACTCTCTTTCTTAATCATCTCTTTTCTATCTCGCTTTTTTAAGTTCTGAGATCCTGTGCCCTTTTCTATCTCGCTTTTTCTGGTTCTCAAGATTGAACTAGATAGTAATTAATCCTTATTGTCTATATATACATATACTCAAAAGCGTGAATAAGCTCTAGTAATTCTCTGGTTTTAGTAAATTTTTTAGTATTTTAACTCAGATTCTCAAATACTTAAAGGAGTAAACTTTTTTATGGCAATTGGTCTATAGATCTTTGTATATTAGGTCCAAATTTCGATTCTTGAACTGCTGACAATTCATCAAAGACATCACATTTTGTGAAGTCTCTGTAAGTATTCTTGTAGAGTTTTATATTTAATGTTGTGTAATTGTGATCACTGAATTGGGTAAAAAAAAGGTGAACAAATATGATGCCAAGTGGAAGAAACAATGGTACGGAGCCGGATTGTTCTTCGAAGGGAGTGAGCAAGTAAACGTCGACGTTTTCAAGAAGCTAGAGAAGAGGAAAGTGCTGAGCAACGTTGAGAAATCTGGCCTACTCTCAAAAGCAGAGGAGTTGGGACTTACATTGTCATCTCTTGAGAAGCTTAAAGTCTTCTCCAAAGCAGAGGAGCTTGGTCTTCTCAGCCTCCTCGAAAATTTAGCCGGAACATCGCCTGCGGTCTTAGCCTCGGCTGCATTACCGGCTCTCACGGCTGCAATTGTAGCCATCGTGGTGATCCCGGATGACTCAACTACTCTGGTGGTTGCTCAGGCGGTTTTGGCCGGTGCTCTTGCGCTTACAGGTGTTGTTTTGTTGGTTGGCTCTGTTGTTTTGGATGGACTTCAAGAGGCTGACTGATTCTTTCTTTGTAAACCAAACGTATAAAACCCTTTTATCCAATTGATTTTGTCAGTTGCTGAAAATCATAACTGTAATGTTCAGACCAAGTCATAGGCTGAGTGAAATCTAAACAAAAACCAAGTAAGAAAGAAGCTTTATAACAATTAAACAAACATTACATACAAATACATTCATTCCCAAGGGAAAAAGCCTAACTACGCCCACAAATTACAAATTCCAACTTCCCCAAAACCAAAAAAAGAATCTCTAGAAGCAAAGTGAAGTAAGCCAAAATCACATCTGAAATAAAGCCCAGAAAAAAACTTCCTGAACCGTGTAAAAAAGCTGCATCAGATTGCCTCTGTTTTGGTGATAAACAGGTGAAATCAAACTGCAATAGATTGTCCAGTGAGTGCGTCGTGTAGATGCATTGACCCGTCTTTCATCAAGTTTAAGCTTAAGCTTTTAAACCTCTCTCTTGAGTATTGTCTTGATGCCTTTCTCCAGTCAGTTCCAGCTTTCATCATCACTACAAATTCGTCATAGTTTATTCGTCCGTCCTGCAAAATCAAACATTATGATTCCCTAAGTATAAGAAGTCGTCAATGGAGAAGGAGATTATGTATAGAGTTTTACAAAAACCTTGTCAGTGTCGACTTCACGCATTATATCAATTATAACGCTGTTGTCTGGTTCACCTAACTCGTCGGTTAAAGCTTCCCGTAGTTCTTCTGATTCGATGTATCCACTTCCATCTTTGTCAAAGAACATAAAAGCTTGTCTGAAATGTTCATCATTCTCCATCTTCTGCAAGTGAATTATCACTGCTACAAACTCTCCATAGTCCAGGCATCCATTTCCGTTAACATCCGCCTGCATCAAAATTCATGAATGTTAGTACCAGAGAAGACGAACATTGTTTGATACTTTGATCTTTTGATCAAGAAAAATCCTCATAAGCAAAAAGGATATTTGGTAAGCATTTACCACTTCCATCAACAGTTTGATCTCTGGTTCACCTAGTTGTGAGCCGACTTTCCGTAGTCCAGCTCTGAGTTCTAGATATGATATTTTACCGTCGTTGTCATCATCCATTAGTGTAAACATGTTTCTGATCACTTCAACCTCTTGAATAGACAAGTGCTCAGCGATTACCTGGAAGCATCAAAGAGAGAGTATGTGAAACCATTCAAACCTCCAAACAAAAGTATTAAACTGATTGAGAGGCAATGCTTACGCGCAGAGCTTTCTTTTTCAATCTATTCATCATGGAGAATTGCTTCAACCTTGACCTAACAATATCCCCTAAAGGAACATTTGGAGCTTTCTTAGCATTCTGTATCCAAGGGTGATCTGCAAAGGAAGAAACCGAAACCATCTCTGCTTCAGTGCCGTTTTCTCAATTTCAAATCCAACACAAGAAACAAGTAACAAAGGTAGAAGATGAAAAATCACAAGTAAAACAAGATCATCATTACCAAGAACTTGCTGAGCGGTCAAACGCTTAGTTGGATCAGGCTCCAACATCTGCTTCACAAGACTCTTTGCGCTCTCTGATATCTGTGACCAAGGATCTCTCTTAAAATCAAGAACTCCCCTCAAGATTGCAAGAGCCACACCTTGTTCGGTCTCTGTAATCAAAAACCTCGAACACTCATTTACTCTTAATCTGAATACACAACTTGTCACAGAAATCAAAGCAGCTTTTACCAGCCCAGAACGGAGGAACACCACAGAGCAAGATGTAGAGGATAACTCCAGCACTCCACACATCAACCTCTGGTCCATAATTTCTCTTCAACACTTCTGGAGCCATATAATAAGGACTGCCTACAATCTCTGTAAATTTCTCTCCTGAAAGTGCATCAAAGTTTTTCCTTTTCCATTAGCAGATTCAAAGGAACACAATTGTCAAACCAAACTCTTAAACAGTGTGACCTAAAGCTCAATAGATATCAAAGATTCTAAATTTAGAAAGAAAAAAAAATCCATTTTTTAGGGAAATTACCAGGTTTGAAAAGCACAGATAAACCAAAATCAATAGCCTTAAGTGCAGAATTCTCCTTCTTGTTAGCGAACAAGAAATTCTCAGGCTTTAAATCTCTATGCATAACGCCATTGATATGACACATCCTCACAACCTCCGCGATTGTCCTCGCGACGGTAGCCGCCGCACGCTCTGTATAATGTCCCCTGGCAACGATCCGATCAAAAAGCTCGCCTCCTTCACAAAGCTCCATCACAAGATGCACGTTCTCGTTGTCCTCATAAGTCGCTTTGAGTTTCACAACGTTTGGGTGTTCCGGGAGAGTTGACATGATCGTGACTTCACGGCGGACGTCTTCCACGTCGACGGCGGTCCGGAGCTTTCTTTTGGAGATTGATTTGCAGGCTAAGGCTTCACGATTCTCTCGGTCTGTACAAAGATAGGTGATTCCGAATTCGCCGCGACCGAGTTCTCTCCCTAGGATATACTTATCGCTGATCTGAGATTGATGGCTCATAGGAATCACACGTAACGGTGCGTGAGATCTTAAACCATCGGGATCGTCGTATAAGTTACGTTTGCGTTCTCGTGGGCTCTTCTTCTTCTGGTTTGGTTTTGAGTTTGCTGGGTCAAACTTGACACAGGCGATACAATTACCCATGGCTGAGTTTCAAACTCAGCGACTCAGCGGGCGAAAATGAAGAGAGTAGTTCGAAGAAGCTTCGTTAATGCTAACTCCGGCGACGGCGCAGTATTTTCCGGCGAACCGGTGAGTTGCAGAGAGAAGAGGAAACGCGGGTTTAGCTGAAGAAAGAAAGGTTCGACCTTTTCGTAAATTTCAATTTGATCAAAATCATATAAAAACTGTATTTATATCAAAAGCAAAAAAAAAAAGTTAAAGCAATTTGATCTACGTATCTATATAATTAAACAAATAAATTACATTGGGCGATTTTCTAACCTATGATTTGTAAAAGTTGTATAATATATTTTCAGTGATTTAGCGGTTAATTGTAGTAGAACAACTTTTGTACTCTCTGGTGTATTTAAAGGGTAAGTAACTAAAATGAACTATTAAAACAATAATAGCCGTCAATTTGTTGAGGTGGTGAAATAAAGGGTTGAGATGTAGCCTACGTGGAAGGAAGAGTTTGATGAAGTTGTTGACCATAGAAGTGGATACGGTGACATTGTCAAAAAGTGTGACGTTGGTTTCATTTGAGTTGGTATCAGCAAAATATTTTGTTTTGTTTAAATGAAATCAGTATTATTGGAGTAATTATATTTGTGAGAGTTGTCTTGTCTGTCTTATCTATAGCATTAACCTAAATTACCCGCTTTGTTGAATCTACATTTTATTTACTTATTTATATTCTTAAATAATATTATGTAAAAATTGGTTTCTTACCATATGGAGTACATATTATATATTTAACGATTGGAAAATGTTTTCATAAATTTGTATGAAAATAACTTCCGGTTGTCAAATTTCAGATAGAAGTTGGCATTGGATTTTTTTTTATATATATAAAAAACCCTAAAAAAGCCCTAGTAGTTGTGTGTGATTTGAAAGTTTCTGCAAAAAGATTTGGTGAAGATAATTTCAAAAGCTAGCTTATCAGATTTGTAATTAAGATAGGAGATATTAGGTGTAGACTTTGTCAATGTAAGGAGCAAAAACTAATTACTTTAATTGTGAAAAAAATAATTAAAAGTAAAATATATATGAAGATTCCATTAATCAAAGTCAACAAAAATGCAAACAAATGCGAACGTCTTCTTGTTTATTCTTAATATAAGTAATTCAATTTATACTGGAAATTAATTGACAAGTGTGTCGCCATGTCGGGTTATTATTCGTTTGCTTTCTATAACTTGGGTTTACATTCGGAAAATGGTAAAATACATCATTTTTTATTTCTTCCGAACAGCATACATATATATATATGTCACTTTACGCAAACCATATCGTTCTCTAGCTATCAGTCTGTCAACAAACTAATTAGATTTTCCAAACTGAAACTCTTTTTCATCACATCTTATTAACGACATCATTGTGCATATGAATATATATACATATTTTTATTTTATGTCACTCATCAAATTCACATTAGTAGGTAAAAAGAAGGTCTTTAATTTATTTCCCGGTTATACTTTCAACCGACAATTATTGCAATTGGCAAAAAGAGAGTGAAAAAAGTTGAATATCATGCAACAAAAGTGAGTCTTTGTAAATCAAAACATTACATTGAGACAAAATAGACATATATTCCCCAAAAGAGTTTTAAAATTTGTTATGTCTTACTAGAAATTTGTTATGTTTAGTTATTTTTTATATAGTAACAGTTTAAATTTAAAAAATTGAAACTTCCATAAAAGGATAATTAAGTAAGTATAAACAGGGTAGTATCGATGAGATGAATTTTTACACCCAAAAAAAAGAAGAGGAAATGATGGACCATGTTTTATCTTGTGCAACTTTTTAGCTGGCAAATGATATAAAAAGAAACTAACAATTGGAAAAAAATATTTGAAAAAGGGACTTTCTTCAATGAGGGAAAAACATGAGATTGTGTATGAAATGATGGGCTCAACTCAAATGTTTGAGATTGCATGTGTATGTGGCGTTGTCATGCCAACTACTCGATTTATTGAAGTCCCATCACTTTTTGCACAAAACTCTTATCTACAACTACAACCTAAAACTATATATACTTTATAGAATATTTAATATCTTATAAGAATATGAATGAATCCATGCCTTTGGCCTTAAATGGAGATACCAGCATGATTTGTTTACCATCCATAATGCAACGAATAAAAATGGAGATACGGGCATATGATCTCTTTTAAAACTTCGCAAGTGATACATTTTGGTGAATACATTTAGTATTTTGATAAAAAATTTTATTAATTGCAGTGATTATAGTATTTCTCTGACTAAAAATTCGTTTTGCATATGTTGGCACAATTTTAACCGTCGCAACTATTCCTTATTTATCAATCATCAAGATATCTTAGTAAACTATCAAGATCGCTAATTCCTGCGTAAGAGTGAATAATTTAGGGTTAGTTAAAGATTTTCTAAGGTTTTTTTATATAAGTTGTAGTATGAGTTTGTCGAAATTAGGATCATATGACGAACAAAAAGGTGAATATTATTATATCAACAGCAAAGGTCTTTATACAGCTACTTGGGCTAGAAAACAAAATTCTAAAATGGGCTCATAAGACTAACTGATACGAACGTCCATTACAAAATTTTAAAATGGGCTCATAAGACTAACAGCTACTTGCGAAAAAAAAAAAAACATCTACTTAGTTCGGATCGAATCATATATCCACCAAATCTTTCTATAAAGTCGAAACTCCTAATTAAAGTCACAAAATAGTTAATTCGAAGTCATGAAAGTAACGCCACGTGCACATCGAAATTTGAGGAGGACAGAACCGAAACGTTGCTCAAAGGGAAACAAAGTAGAGAAGAAATTTCATAAAAAAAAAAAAAAAAGGTTCAACTTATGCCGTTTTTATAGCAAAATCCAAAGATTCTTTTTATTCTCACAAATCGACTACTAACTTTAAAAGTAACAATTGGACACCACATTTGCGAAGAAATAACAGGGAATACCGGAAAAGCGATTTAAATAAAATAATCATGTATTCAATTTTAAGGAATCGCTGAAACTTAAGATGGTATCGAATCGATCAGATATAATTTTGAGTTGCCTAATTCACAATGGTTCAGGGTGTTCATAATAGGAAAAACAGTTATGGCGATGTTATTTAATAAATATAAAGATTTAGGGGTATAGTTGAAAAAGGTAGGTAGGTTAAATTTTAAAGGAAACTTTTAATAAAATTAAAAAAAGAGACAGTAAAAGCAAAAAAAAAAAAAGTCGTGACCTTTGCAAAGGTCTGTGCCCAATTTGCTTGGAGAGCAAAACAAACTTGAAGCTTCCATATTTGACGGCCACAGAGGGAGAAGGCAAATTCGCCTTTTTTATCTCTCGTTTTCTTTCTCATTTTCCCCTCAAGATTTTTTGTTTTTGTTTTCTGGGGAAAACGAAGCAGACGAAGGAAGTCAAACTCCACCGTTTTGAAGGTGACTTCGTAGTCTCGTGATCTCGCTTCTGTGTCTTTACTTTTCCGATGGAAATTTTGCTTCTTTCTTAGTGATAAATGTTGCTGGTTTCTGGGTTTCTCCTCTTCTCTCTTTTGCTTTTCTGCTTTTAGGTGGTCTGTGTTGATCTCGGCGTTCCTAGCGAGCTTGGAACTCGGGGTTGTTTTCAGTTCTATGAGAGTTAATTTTGAGATTAAACTTATTCAAAACGTTTGACTCTAGTTTTAATTGTTGACTAAAATTTAGCTCTCTTTCTTTGAAATTGATCAGTATTTTAAGATTTGAATGTGAATCAGATGGTGGAAACAGATTCTAACAGAGGCTCAGTTTCACTGCACATGATTTTGAGCAACTGGTTAGAATGCATCTCGAAAAAATGGGGATGGTCTAAAGTGTACTTGTTTCAGCTCTGTCAATAGACATTCTTGTATAGTCTAGTTATGGCCTTTTTGGAATTCTTGGTGTGTGAAAGGATGATACTTTATGAAGAAGCTGAAAGAACATGGAAGTCCCGAATTTTTTTTTTTTTTTTGTTAAATGGTTTAAATTACACAACATAAGGGGTGACTTTGAATAAGTAATGTACAAAGTTTCTCAATTTGTTGTAACTTTAAGGGATAAAGAGGTATACAGCTTTGTGGAGAAGAGAGCTAGATGGCTAGTAAAATGTATTTTTGCTTTGTAATTCATGGCTTGGTTACACGACCAAGTGTTGAACCTTAATTACTGCGTTGGTGGCTCCGTTGACATATATCTGGTGAGAGATTTCAGGTAGTGTAATTAGGTTGCTAAGATAGTTTAAGGGAACACACTTTTTTTTTTTTGCTTGATATTGGAAGCTTTATGAGCCTTCTCTAACCTTGTGATTCATTTCTTTTTGCAGACAATGATTCGTGCTAAGCACATTAGTAATCTTTCCAGTTCAGCAAGATCTTTTTTTCTTAGCGGAACGAGACCTAGTGCAGCTGATGGAAATTCTTGTACAGGCGCTGAGGATGAAAGTTGTGTCTCAAAACGCCAGCAAATTAGGACTGAAGTTGTACAGACTGGGAAAAGAGCATCTAATTTAGCAGCTGGACTAGCGGGAAATGTATTGCCAGTAGAGGCTGGTAAACTGACGGTGGTCCCAAAGACGATTGAGCATTTCACCCGGCCATCTCTTCTTCCGCAGCCCTCTCCTGCTTTGCCAGGGAAAGCAGATTCTGTGAATCATGCTTCACCTATTATTAAAGATGATGTGGGGGAACCTATTGGGGATCAGATATTCAAGGCTGGTATTGGAACTGTAAATTTATTGTCAGATATAGCAAATTATAAGATCCCTTTATCAGATGGAACCGAAGTCGTTGGTTTGCCTAAAAGCTGTATCGTTGATCCTACTCGGCCTATTTCGAGTGTAAAGTCTTCAAATGTGAAAGTCATCAGAAGAGATCACCTTGCCAAAGTTTATCCTAGGTCCGCTTCCAAGGATTCATCCGACCAAGTTCCTATAAACAGCTCTCCAGGTACTAAGCAAGCTTCAAATGATGTTGCGGGGAAGTCGTTTGAAGCTCATGATTTACTCTCAAACACTGCCTCTGGAAAAAGGAAAAGCATGCCACAAAGACCCTATATTGATTCGACCAGGTATGTGTCGAGTCGCTGTGACTATAATTTGCATTCTTCCGATGACAGGACAATGAATTCTTCTGTTGAAGGTTTCAGTAAACCCTCAAAGGAAATGATGAGAGTGACTCCAGGGACTGCTCCAACACCTAGGCAGTTTTGTAATTCTGGATACGTCGTAGAAAATGTTTCTAGTATATTGCGGAGATTCAAATGGGGACCTGCTGCTGAAGAGGCCCTTCACAATTTCGGTTTCAGGATGGATGCATACCAAGCAAACCAAGTTCTTAAGCAGATGGATAATTATGCGAATGCGCTTGGTTTCTTCTATTGGCTTAAAAGGCAACCTGGGTTTAAGCATGATGGGCATACTTATACCACTATGGTAGGTAACCTTGGTCGTGCAAAGCAATTCGGTGCAATAAACAACCTTCTTGATGAGATGGTTAGAGATGGATGTCAACCAAATACTGTTACATATAACCGACTTATCCATAGCTATGGCCGTGCAAATTACCTCAATGAAGCTATGAATGTTTTCAATCAAATGCAAGAGGCTGGATGTGAGCCTGACCGTGTAACTTACTGTACCCTTATAGACATCCATGCTAAAGCAGGATTTCTTGACATTGCCGTGGACATGTACCAGAGAATGCAAGCAGCGGGACTTTCTCCTGATACTTTCACCTACAGTGTTATAATTAACTGTCTTGGAAAGGCGGGCCATTTACCTGCTGCCCATAGGCTCTTTTGTGAAATGGTCGGTCAAGGTTGTACCCCTAATTTGGTCACATTCAACATCATGATAGCTTTGCATGCCAAAGCGCGGAATTATCAGACTGCGTTGAAGCTCTACCGAGACATGCAAAATAGCGGGTTTCAACCCGACAAAGTGACATACAGTATTGTTATGGAGGTGCTTGGACACTGTGGATTTCTTGAGGAAGCAGAGGGTGTTTTCGCTGAGATGCAACGTAAGAACTGGGTTCCTGATGAACCGGTTTACGGTCTTTTGGTGGACTTGTGGGGCAAAGCTGGCAATGTGGAAAAAGCTTGGCAGTGGTATCAAGCAATGCTTCACGCCGGTCTGCGACCTAATGTTCCCACATGCAATTCCCTTCTCAGCACTTTCCTTAGGGTTCACAAGCTGTCTGAAGCCTATAACTTATTACAAAGCATGCTGGCGCTTGGTCTACATCCTTCTTTGCAGACATACACGTTGCTATTGAGTTGTTGCACAGATGCTTGTTCAAACTTTGATATGGGCTTTTGTGGCAAGTTAATGGCAGTCTCAGGTCATCCGGCACACATGTTTCTCCTCAGCATGCCACCTGCAGGTCCTGATGGCCAAAATGTGCGTGACCATGTCAGCAACTTCCTTGATTTTATGCATAGCGAGGACAGAGAGAGCAAGCGAGGACTCATGGACGCAGTAGTTGATTTTCTCCACAAGTCAGGTCTAAAAGAAGAGGCTGGCTCGGTATGGGAAGTGGCCGCAGTTAAGAATGTGTATCCAGATGCATTGAGGGAGAAAAGTTGCAGCTATTGGCTTATAAATCTCCATGTAATGTCAGAAGGAACTGCAGTCACCGCACTGTCTAGAACACTTGCATGGTTCCGTAAGCAGATGTTGGTTTCAGGAGACTGTCCTTCACGGATTGATATAGTAACTGGTTGGGGAAGACGAAGTAGAGTGACAGGCACGTCGATGGTGAGACAAGCAGTTGAGGAATTGCTCAACATCTTCAACTTCCCGTTTTTCACTGAGAATGGGAACTCAGGCTGTTTTGTAGGATGCGGAGAGCCTCTCAAAAATTGGTTGCTTGAATCATATGTTGAGAGGATGCATCTGCTCTAGTTGTAGATTAGTTGGTATGTTTTCTTCTTTTTAAGGCTTCATGAATTTTTTTGATCTTTTGGAAGGAATCCCCCTGGCTTGGTTTTGTATAAGTTTAAGGTTAGTGAGTCTGGAATTTGTCTCCAGATTTTTGTTCTCATGTCAACATTATCTCCTCTTGCAATGGGTTGTAATGGGAGTATATAATTCAATATTTGAGGGTGATACGACCCGAATTTATTAACATTGGAATATTTTTTGTATGCTTTATTTATGTACAACATCAATGTTACAAAAATGTTTTCTTACCAGCCACGTACTACATAGACGGCTGTTCTACAATAATATCAATGGAAAAGGAAAATTGGAGAAAGATCTAAAGGAGCCTTGAATTGTAGGAGCCACAGGTTGTGCATTTGTGGTAAAGCCAATGGTAAGGAGCATTTCCTTTTCTTCCACAATCGTTACACAGTATCACCTGCACCAAACCATTTTCACATTCAGTTTATTCTTGAGACAAATGCTGTGTACTAATGTATGTCCCAATATGGAGAGAGAAAGATCTAAACCTGAGTTTTGTTGGAGTATTCATCAGGCATTTTCTCTTCTGCAAGCAATGCGTCTAACATCTTAAAGTAGACCTGTGTGAGAAAGTTCTCTGTTTAGTGAATGTGCAGTGTTTATTGCTCCGATAAAAACTCGAGCATTTGGACTTCAGAAGAAGAGAATGGTTATATATATATGGTTTGAGAGAGTATTTGGATGCAATTACTAATCTTTTACGGGGAGAACTATACTCAGTTTGAAAAAGGTGTAACTGACCTGCATATCTCCAAGCGACTTGCTGCAGATAGGGCATGTGTAATGTGAGCATGTGTACTCCTACAACCAGAATCAAAGAGCAAAGCCTAAGTAATCTTAGCAACTGTGTTTCATGTTTTCATATAAACCCAAAAGCATATTTTAGAAAGAGTGAAGTACCTGAAAGCATGTGGAGTGCATCAAGTGACCGCAGGGAAGAGCCTTCACTGGGGAGTTGGAGGTGAAGATATACTCGTGGCAAATCGGGCAATTATCTTCTAAGCATTTTTCCCTACAAACATGCTCTGCTAAAGTACGTGACATGCAAGCATTGCATTTCATGCAGTGGAAGTAGTCAATTCCCAATCCTTTCCCTACTCGACAAAGGTTGCAGTAAGGACAATGATATATTTTCCTGTTACAAAGAACCTTTGACTGTCAGCCTCTACCAATACTCAGACCAGAAAGGAAGCATAAGAAGTAATTACATTTCATAGTTTTGATAACTTGCAAGAAAAGGTGAAGCAGGGGAAAAGGTTACCTTTCATCTTCATATAATTTGCATATTTTGCAGAAGTATTTTCCCATTGACGACTTGCACGAAATGTTTGAGCAATTTGCACCAACCGGCTGAATTAAGAGGCATTTCATGCACATCATCTTTGTGATCTGTTTCCTGCATAAGAATTCAAGAGAACCAAAAACAGTTGAAGACCCAAATTTTTTCTTTCGAAACTCCTTGCATGAAAGTAGAAGATGTTACTACCTATCCACTGAGTGGTCAGCCTCTTCATCATGGCATCTTATACATGTGAAGAGTTTGTCGCAACAAGGAGCAAGAAGCTTGCAATTCCTTTTGTAGTGTTTGCAACCGAAGATCAAACTATGAGGATCTCGATAAGACGGATGCTGACCAGGAACTGTTTCTGTGTTGCTTGAGAGAGACGATGAATCCAGATTATATGTCTGCTGTGAGATATTCCACCGACTGAAAGAAGTACCTGACCTTATGTTAGTCTCAATATAAGGACAAATTTACTATGATCTTGTAATTTAGCCACTAAAGGAATAAGTTACTTGTACTATCATTTTCCTGTTAAAAGAATTCTCTAAAAGACTAAATAGACTTCTCAGATTATGTAAATATGGTACAACAGGACAACAAGATTTTCCCATAAATAAAAAGGTAGCAAGGCTTACCTCATTAACAAGTTCTGCTTGATATAGGCTTTCTTCTGAGGATCCAGGGAAGAGTCGCATGATATTTTCTTAATCACAGCCACCAGTTTTTCCTCACTCATTGTTAACAGTTGTTCATACTTCATAGATTGACCAAACTGGCTAGCCTTCTGAGATATTTGGAAAATCTGACCAGGATTTCTTGTCTGGCAATTGATGTCTTCAGTTTGTTCTTTGTCCTCCCTTTTGTCAGTTTCTCTACATATCTTTTTACTTTCTGAGCACTCCAGATGTTTGTCCTCTTTGTTGCCAACTTCTACATTGTTATCAGGAGGTGACTTATCCATAATACCTGTCAAGTTCGTCTCTGGGAATTCGACAAGGTTGCTGTCTATTCTCCAGCTGTCCCCATCCGCAGTTGCTTCATAGAGATATTTCCAGACCATCTCCAGTGGATCTAAATCCCCAAATGGATTGTTGTTTTCTTCTCGTGCTTCCTCCTGTATATAGTGACCATTGTACCATTCTGTAAGCCATTCATCAAACATTGTTTTCCTTGTTGCTTGGCGCCACAAAGACATCGCGGCAAGCTGTTCATCAGAGCTCAAGGATTCCATTAACCAAGGAATCATATCCTGCAATATTTCCCCACTTATTCTCCCAAGCATGCATCCTATAATTTTCTCCTGTTCTTCAATACCAAAGCAGTTCCTAAAGAGACCCCAAAGCTCAGTTTCTTCATGTTGGATATGCTCAGACAATAGCTTGTGCATGGATTTGCAAATCTCTTGGAGACTCAGACATAACCGCTCATACTTCATCTTTCGGTGGTCCACTACACTGGTATTGATAGTAGAATCCATCATGTTCAGTTCTGACATCTCATTCAAAATGAATGAAACTTTATCGAAGTGTTTAGTTTCTAGCTCATGATCAAGGCTAAATGAGTGGCTAATGTTTTTTAGTTTTCCCTTTGCCTCTAGTGCTGGAAATGCAATCTCATCCTCTGCATCAGAATGTATCTGATACAAGAACTTTATCATGTGGAATCGCTGT
This sequence comes from Erysimum cheiranthoides, assembly GCA_011420285.2. Taxonomy (NCBI): domain Eukaryota; kingdom Viridiplantae; phylum Streptophyta; class Magnoliopsida; order Brassicales; family Brassicaceae; genus Erysimum; species Erysimum cheiranthoides. The sequence goes on along the minus strand of CM022179.2, from coordinate 2,925,182 downwards.
TGAAACTCCGCGAGGAAACGAAAGTCGGCTGCCAATCTAGCTGATCCACAAACAAGGTAGTCCAGATCCATCTTCATTGCCTTATGGAAGAAGAAAAGGAGGTCAATTGGTTTTACGTCCATCATGAATGGATCATCCATATTCTTCTCACCAAAAAACTCTGGAAGATGGAGAGGAGGTTTATTTTTTCCAGAGAAAATCATTTGCTGATTCATTCGACTAGAGTAAGGTGTCTCATACATGTCTCCAGCAGCTGGATCCATTGACATGAAGCAGGTTGAAGACTTATTCTTCTTCCTAGGACAAACAAGCAAATCAGGTTTAGATCCTTTGCACAGTTGCAGTTGTGCTTGGGTGGAGAAGGATCCGGATGCTTCTTCACTGTGCTCCTTTTGGCAGGAACATCTCACTTTGAACATTACAGCCAACTGTTTCCAAAAACTTTCAACAGAGGTTTTGCCTGAGTAGCCAAAGCGAAGCCACTGCAGCAAGAGGCGTGCAAATGATTTTTTGGGAGAAGAATCTTCCAAAGTTAAGAAATGAAGAATGGATTGAGATTCCTCTTCTGACAGATGAGCAGAAAACCAGAGTATGACACACTTTAGCAATCCAAGAGGTAAGACATGAATGCTTGTGTATAGGAGTTGCCTCTGCATTTCATGGTTGCAATTCTTGCTGATGATTGGGAATACCTGCAGAACAATGAGTAAAAATGTTGGATATAATATTCATACAAGGCATTAAGTTTTTTAAATATACTATTTTCAACTGAAAATCTAAACGGATATAGTTTTATACAAGTATCATAGAGTTTACCTCTCTTCTCTGTATGGAAAATTGCTTTGTTACTTGGAGTATAAGGGACTCAAGTTCTTCCTGCAGGTGCAATAGAAAATTGTTTGTCCTCGTTTTATCATCAGCACTTTTATATAGCAATCTCTGAAAATTCTCGAGACAAGCATCTATGTTGAATTGTTTGGCAGTTGAAGAGCGGCGATCTGTCATTTCTTCTAACACCGGGTGAAAGAACTTCTTAAATGCATTGCTGCGACAAAAGAAAACATTCTATAAACCACTCAGAGAAAGGAGGATGATAAATAAACAAAACAAGCTTTAAGAGAGTAGGCACCATACCAAGGAGAAAAATCAAGTTATCCAACAAACTCTTACCTATAAGAAACAAGGACATCAGCAAGGAAGTTTAATCGAGCCATGAATATATCAAGGTCCAAAAGAAGGCTAGGGAATTTTGCTTGGCATAATATTTCCTGAATGTCTCTCAAATCTTTTACAACTGCATTTTGAAAAAGATGAAGACCATGAATTGGGCTGTGTCCTACATTTGGAATAGAAAGGGACTTTTTACTCCACTGCCAAAAGCGTTGAAAACATCCACTGGACGGATGTGTCTGAGCTGAGTTCTTTATATTTTTAGAAACATCTACATACTGGACTTCATCTTTCACGATCTTTGTAGGAGCCCCACACGAAGATTGACTGTCGTCCAGTAGCCATGAGCATATGACCTTCATAAATTTCTCTAACTTATTATAGAATTACGAAAAAACGAAAGAGAACATAGCATATCTCATCAAAGGATATACCTGCTGCAATGAGTCTTCAATGGGGACAACATCTTTCATGCATTTCAGAAATTCAGTTTTCTCCTTGTGAGAGAGATAAGACATCATCCATGGCAAAAAGTCTTCCAGCACCATCACTGGAACACTACAAATGAATTGCCACACAAGTGATGCCTGTTCTCGGAAAGAAAACTTCTCAATTAACAAAGGAAAGACCTGCATAAAGCGTGGCTAGTTAGTATTAGAGGTACCATCTGGACTCAGTTATAACTGAAATAGTATCAGTGATATTGTATCTATGACTGAAATGTTATTTCCATCTAAAGCTTTTGTGTTTGTCAAAACAGAGTTGAAGTGTCAAAATAGGGAAGCAACACTATACCTGGCGCTCTTCTTTAAGCATATGCTGGCATATGGATGACTGAATGGTGCCTATGCATAATATAACTTCACGAAGTACATCACTTATGCTTCCAATTTCCTCTTCAAGAACATGTAGCCAATGAAAAATTGAGGTGAAGAGATCATCTGTGCCAGCATGCTCTAGCGAATAATTAGAAACTATGTTTTTCACACGTGAATCAAGTGCCATAAAGATAACCTGCCGATAAAACAATCATTTCAAAAGCCACTGTTAATTCTCATGATAAGGAATAAAGAGAGAACAATAATTCCAATTTGTGAGTCAGTTTCTATGACATCCAAGATTCACAAACTGAAACTGGAGAAGCAACAAAAGTTAAGTATTTACATTCAATAATATTTGGACAAGATCTTTACCATAGAAACCTAGTCTACCTAATATCAAATTTAGATAAGCCAAAGGAGGAAGTTACTTAAATAAAACTCCAGTGAACTGAAAACTCTACTCTTTTGTTCCAGAATCTCGTAGCACCAGTCGTAAAACAACCAAGATTAAGTGAGATGATGATTATGATGACTACTTAAACGTTTGTGCGAATTAGTATGCATCATTAGCGGGAAAGATGCTAATTTACTACTTTAATTTGGCTAACCTCAATGTACCAATATTCTCCAAGAAAGTTATCAATATTGACATCCAGCAACTCAAGAAAACTAAAACTATTTTCACAGGTTTCCTTTGACAAATTGTCGAAAGATAAAGCATTTAACCAAATTAGCTTCAAGCAAAACAAGAGAGTTAAAAACTTGAATTCGGTTTGTAAACATAAAGAGAAGTTACATAATGAGGCAGGGGTAACCGAAATTAAAAACAGAGAAAGAAACTTGAGGAAAAAAAAAAACTTAAAACTGACAAAATCTAACCTCATCTTCAGCTGCGCTGTGATACTTATATATAAGCTTCAAAAACTCAAACTTGTGGCGGAGCTCCACGGCCAAATCCGCGCTAAAGGAATCAGCTTCTGCGGCATCAGTAGCGAAACGCCGGAGCTCCACCAGCTGAGCACGAAAAGCGTTGTGGAAGTAAACAAAGAAAAGAACCGGAGCATCCGAAAGCTTAGTATCTCTAACAGTAACCGCAGAAGCAGAAACCGAAGCATCTTCTGGCGGATGGGAATGAAGAACCTTTTCGCCTCCCATTCACGGCAACAACCACCGTGAAATCAAATTTTCGTCGTCGTGATGAAGTGAAGGAGAAAAGGGAAAGAAGAAGGAACCGAGTTGACGAGTAGAGAAGGTTTTGTAAGGCCTGAATCATCTTCATAGTCGTCACTCTCTCTCTCTCTGCTGAAGCCAATTTAATTTTAAATCAATTTGGGATTTAAGGTTTTATTATATTAGAAGTGACCGAGACGTTGCAGCTGAAAACCAACCATAGCTTATATCATCATTGTGGCGGGATTTACATTTAAATATCCGTTTTGTCCTCTTATTTATTTCTTAACTTACTAATTTGTTTTCTATTTCATTTCGATTGTTAAACGGAGAATACTTTTTTGCCCTGAAATAAGCAAACAAAAAGTCTTATCCTGATTTTTTTTCTTAAATGGAGATAATATATCATATCATTTACAATTGTTTCAACATTAGTATTAGTCTATTAGATTGTCAAAGAGAAAAAGAAACAATTTTTTGGTTGTTGTCAACTGTTTCGACAGTAGTTTATTTCTCCAACGTCGTAACATTAATTAGATGCTTAACCATATGCGGGATCCGACATATATAAATAAATATTTAACAGTCCTCTTGGATTGAACAAATAGTTCGATGTTTTTATAAAATGAGAAACATTGTAAATCTATCGTGATTTGCGGGAGATTAGCTGAGTCAGCCTCGTCGGCTCGTCGTTTTAAAACGATTGTTCGATTTCCACGTAAAATATGTGCAAAATGGCGTGACCTTGGCCGGCCGTACAGTTGTCTCCATCTTCCTAGACCAGTCAACATTGACTCCGTTAGTTTAATCCGTTAATTAACTCCCGTTCCGTCTTGTCTCTTCCACGAGCCGTCTTGTGCCTGTCGTGTGCTCTTCATGAGACTCCACGTGACATTCCAGTTAATTGGGCTCACATAATCAAGACTTTCTTACTATATGGGCCCATTCCACCATTTCCAGCCCATTAATTTTTTTAAAAATAAAAGAAACTCTTTTGTTGGTCCAAGATCAATTTTATTTGAATAATAAAGAGATTCGTGATCGTGTTCGCTTCTTCTTTTTTTTTCCTCCGCCGAGAAAGCTGGAAGTAGCTGGCGGCGATGGAGACGATGAGGACGAAATGGGTGGCTATGGCGGCTAGCATATGGATACAGTGCACAAGCGGCGCTTCCTACACCTTCGGAATCTATTCCGCTGTCCTGAAATCGACTCAATCGTACGATCAATCCACCCTCGATACCGTATCCGTCTTCAAGGACATTGGCGCAAACGCCGGCGTTTTCTCTGGGCTTTTATATACGTACGCTACCTCCAATCGCCGCCGTGGACGGGGAGGCGGAATCGGAGGCGCAGGGGGACCTTGGGTGGTGCTCGCAATTGGAGCAATTCAGTGCTTCGCCGGTTATTTTCTCATTTGGGCCTCCGTTACCGGACTTATTGGGAAGCCGCCGGTGCCGTTGATGTGCCTGTTTATGTTCTTAGCAGCGCAGTCGCAAACGTTCTTTAATACGGCTAACGTCGTTAGTGCCGTGGAGAATTTCGCTGACTATGGTGGTACAGCCGTCGGCATTATGAAGGTGAATTTCTACTGTAGATTTTTTAATTTTCTAGGTGTCTTGAATGGATCTTTGTTGTTGAATCACGCGCCAATTAGTTTCCTTGGGACCTAATGAATAATATTCAACTATGATACTGTTTTATTAAAAATGGGGACACTTTGGTAACAGTTGAAAAAAGGTTGATACTTTGAACTTGAAAGTGGGAGCAATCGAGATCTGAAGCCGCTCGTGACTTGCAGTCGGGTCTTACCTTTGGAGATGTATTGAGTGAATTGCAGTTGATACTTGGTATTATGATGTATTTCCAATGAGAAGTAAACTGGTCAATTCTCTTTCAAGCTGTTCTGAAGATGTTTTTTCTCTGTTGGCACAGTGTTTCAGTTTGTTTTATGATCATAGTGAAGCAACCAAGCTTATCTCTCCCTCTTTCTTGACAGGGTTTTCTTGGTCTAAGCGGAGCGATACTAATTCAACTGTACGAGACACTGTGCGCTGGAGATCCAGCAAGCTTCATTCTTCTGCTGGCAATAACACCTACACTTCTCTCCCTCTTGGTCATGCCTCTCGTGAGGATCTATGAGGCAAGCACAGCCGATGATAAAAAGCATTTAAATGGTCTCTCAGCTGTATCTCTCATCATTGCAGCTTATCTTATGATCGTTATCATATTGAAGAACACCTTTGGTTTGTCATCATGGGCCAATGTTGTCACACTTGTATGTCTACTCGTTCTGCTTTCCTTGCCTCTACTTATTGCGAGAAGAGCACATCAAGACCGCATGGAAAAAACACTACCACCTGATTATTCCCCTCTCGCAAGCAGTCCAAAGGCAACAACCTCCGGTAACCAAAGTTCTGAAGGAAATAGTCAAATAGAAGCTGGTATGACTGAGAACCTGAATCTTCTGCAAGCTATGAAAAGCCTAACCTTCTGGTTGTTGTTTATTGCCATGATTTGTGGAATGGGCTCTGGACTTTCGACGATAAACAACATCCGACAAATAGGTGAGTCTCTTCGATACTCGTCCGTTGAGATAAATTCATTGGTTGCCTTGTGGAGTATATGGAACTTTCTCGGTAGATTTGGAGCTGGTTATGCCTCAGATGCGTTGCTACACAAAAAAGGATGGCCACGTCCATTGCTAATGGCTGCAACACTTGGAACGATGACAATAGGCCATCTGGTCATAGCCTCTGGTTTCCAAGGAAACCTCTATGTAGGCTCTGTTATAGTTGGCGTTTGTTATGGTTCACAGTGGTCACTGATGCCTACAATCACCTCTGAACTATTTGGGGTTCGCCACATGGGAACTATCTTCAACACCATATCCGTGGCTAGTCCCATAGGTTCCTATATCTTCTCTGTTCGATTAATCGGTTATATCTATGACAAGACTGCTTCTGGGGAAGAGAACACATGTTATGGCTCTCACTGCTTCAGGCTGTCCTTTATTATAATGGCGTCTGTTGCGTTCTTTGGCTTTCTTGTGGCCATTGTACTGTTCTTTCGGACAAGGACGCTGTATCGACAGATCCTTGTTAAGAGGTTGCATCGTCGATAGAGTTGTTGTGAATACTATACTGGGGAAAAACGAATATAGCTTCTCTTGCCACATCCATGGTAAGCTTATGCTCCTGAGAGGTACATCAATTGCTTTTTTTTTTTTTTTTTTTACATCAATTGCTTTACCTATAAGTTGATTGTAAATCGTGTTTGTATCAAATGTATGTGCTTAGAGATGGGAAGAAAGATAGCTGAGACCTTTGTCTCTCTTTCTTTTTTTGTAGTTTCTTCCACAAATGTGAGTTTTGTGAAGTGTATACTGTATAGACATCACATATCCCCAATAATATTGAAATTTTTTTAATTCATAATGCTGACAACTATGGATTTAAATAATAGTTGCAGGCCATCAAGTCTCATTCATGCATTACTCAAACTAAGCCACAAACCAATCACCATTCACCAACACGCTATTCAATGCGTTTCCAATTATACTTTTTGATAATTTCAACATAACTACATTATTACAAAAAAAAAAAAAAAAGGTTATGACTTTGATTTTGAACAAAAAGTAGTTTTGTAGCCTTAAATGGAAGAGAACTTGAAGAAGATAAATTACTTTTTTCTTTGTTCTACCACCAACTTGAATGAAACCTACTTTTTGAACCCCACAATAAGTTCCTAGAAGTCCAAAAGCCAGAGTTAAGAAGTCAACTATTTTGACTTTCTCATCTTAAGACGATAATCCCGTGATTGTGAATGGGAGAAGAGTTGAAAAAAGAATCGAAAGCTAGCAGCAAAGCAAAGAAAAAGACACAAACTTTGTTCATCGTCTCTCTCTGTGACACGAGACAGTTGAAAAATTCAAATGGACATGATAATACATTCATTAATTATTATATGAGACGAGAGATTTCTGGGGATATGGTTGTTGGTAGTCATGGGAAGACAGTAAACGCCATCGCAATTGCATTTATTCTGTCTGTAGAGTCAAACAAACTAATAGTTTTATAATTTTTGATATTCAATCATATCTCTCTTGTCTTGTCCTAAGAATCAGATGTATAAAGAAGAGGCTTCTTTTCTTCTTCTTTCTTGATTCGCTCTTCCACTGTCATTATCCATTATCCTCAAAGATTTGTCTCTTTGTGTGAGTCGATGACGCTTCATCGATCTCTTGTGTTCTTCTTCTTGTTCCTTTCATGTTTCACTCTTTCTTCCTTGGCTCTTCCTCTTTGTTCCGATTCAAGTGAGTCTTTTTTTTTTTTCGCTATCCCATTGATTTGACTTTAGTTCTGCTAATGTTGATTGCTGCAACGGTCAATTTTTCTTCTTTTTTTTTTGTGGTTTTTCAGGAGCTCCTTTGGAAGTGAATTCGACATTGAGCTTTTGTCCTTACAAAGGAAAAACATGCTGCGATATGATGGAAGATTCCAATTTGAGTAAACAATTCCAAACTATGAACATTTCCGACAAGGGTTGTGCTTCAGTTGTAAAGTCAATCCTTTGTGCTGTAAGTACAATTTCTGTCTTTATCTCTAAAGATTCCGCAAAATGTTTCGTTATACAACACTCCTACATAATGCAAATTGTTTGGAACCAGTGTGATGTTTTTCTTTGAAAAAGAATCTGCAAAAAGAGGAATTGTGCTCTGAGTTTTCCTTTTTTTTGTTACTGTGATGTTACAGAAATGCGATCCTTTTTCATCAGACTTATTCAGAGATAACTCAGATCAGTTGTCTGTTCCAGTCCTCTGCAACTCTACCAGTTCAGCAAATTCCACAAAGGATTTCTGCTCTGAGACATGGGAGACATGTCAAAACGTCTCCATATCGGGTTCTCTTTTTGCTGCCTCGTTGCTAGGCCGGGCTGGAGCGCCAGCCAATAACAATGCCTCTAAGCTTGCTGATCTATGGCAGTCCAAAACCGATTTCTGCAGTGCCTTTGGTGGAGCTAGCTCCAATGAAACTGTTTGCTTCAGCGGTGAGCCAGTTACTCTTAATGAAACTACTCCTGACAAGCCTCCTTCTGGTCTATGCCTTGAGAAAATAGGGAATGGTTCTTACCTCAATATGGTTCCTCACCCTGATGGCTCCAACCGTGCATTCTTCTCTACACAACCTGGAATAGTATTCTTGGCTGGTATACCGGATCAGGATTCAGGCGGGATATTGGATATGGATCCATCTAGCCCGTTTGTGGATTTGACAGATGAGATTCATTTTGATACTGAGTTTGGGATGATGGGTATGGCTTTTCATCCAAAATTTGCTCAGAATGGGCGGTTTTTCGCTTCTTTCAACTGCGATAAGTCCAAGTGGCCGGGCTGTACTGGAAGGTGCTCATGTAATTCCGATGTGAACTGTGATCCTTCCAAATTAACTCCTGACAGTGGATCTCAACCATGCCAATTCCAAACTGTAATAGCTGAGTATACAACCAATGCTACCTCGTCAGACCCTTCTAAGGTATGTTCTCTTTTCGACCCCTTCTCGGCATCTTAAACTTTTGTTGTTTGTCATAGAGCCTTAAGCTTCTTTTTTGTCCCATTGTTCAGGCGAGGAACGCTAAGCCAACAGAAGTCAGGAGGATTTTCACAATGGGACTTCCCTTCACATCACACCATGCTGGACAGATTCTCTTTGGTCCAGATGGGTACCTCTACTTTATGATGGGAGATGGAGGTGGAGGCGCAGACCCATACAATTTCTCACAGAACAAGAAATCTTTGCTAGGAAAGATCATGCGGCTTGATGTAGATAACATTCCTAGTGGGTATACTCTGGCTTTTGCTTATGTAGTAGCTGAATCTGCAACATGTGATGCATAAACACAACACTATATGAATGTCCTTTGTCGTTTACCACGATCCAAAAATGTCTTCAGGTGCTTCTGATATCTCCAAAATGGGTCTATGGGGAAACTACTCTATACCAAAAGACAACCCTTTCCGTGAAGACAAAGAGCTTGAGCCTGAAATATGGGCTGTTGGATTGAGGAACCCTTGGAGATGCAGTTTCGATTCTTCTAGGCCTTCTTACTTCATGTGTGCTGATGTTGGACAGGTAATAGCTTGTTTGGACTGTGAGTTTGTCTATTTACAGTATTTTATTTGCCGTCTTCCACACTGTTCTTGATATGTTTCTCGGTTGATAGGACACATATGAAGAAGTGGATCTTATTACCAAAGGAGGAAACTATGGTTGGCGTATTTACGAAGGTCCAGATCTTTTCCATCCCGACTCATCTCCTGGAGGAAACACATCTGCTAAATCCGTAAACCCGATATTTCCTGTGATGGGTTACAACCACTCTGAAGTTGACTCAAGCGGAAAATCAGCTTCAATCACTGGAGGATACTTCTATAGATCAGAGACTGATCCTTGCGTAGCTGGAATGTGAGCCAACACACACTCTTTTCTCTGCTTTATTCTCTCATTTCCCTCTCACATTTATATGGTGACAAAACATTTTGTAACTATATTGTTTTTTTGCAGGTACGTGTATGCTGATCTATATGGAAATGGCGTGTGGGCGGGGATTGAAACGCCTGCTAATAGTGGGAAATTTGTGACCAACAGAATAACCTTCAGCTGCGCCAGTGACTCGCCCATGAAATGCAGTGATTCTCCAGGAACTTCAGGGCCATCTCTAGGCTATGTCTTCTCCTTTGGTGAGGATAACAACAAAGACATCTACTTGCTCACAAGCAATGGTGTCTATAGAGTTGTTAGGCCGAGCCGCTGCAACTTGAGTTGCTCCAAGGAGAACTCCACGGCAGCTAGAAGAAACCCCGGTTCCTCGAGTTCTCCTTCTTCTTCATCGTCTTCGTGTTATAGGGATGTGAATGGTTTCCATGGAAGCTTGGTGGTTCTATTGGTGTCTCTGTCTTTGATACTAGTGGATTTGTTAGTGTAAATGTATGTGGAAAAGGTTTAATCTTTTTTCATAGGATGAAAGTTTTCAGAAGTTGTTTCTTGGTTGTGTTAAAGAAGATTCGTTGAGTTTTGTTATTGAATTGTATGTTTTTCAGGATGTTTTGAGAAGATACATGTATGATGAATGAGACCAAAGATAAATTTTCATAAATAACTGGATAAATAAATAGTTTAAAATACAAATCTGTAGCAGTAGAACACAGAAGCTTCTCTAGGAAAGAAGTTGAAGAATGATATGCTTCTTGAAATAGAGAAAGAACATATCTGCTCGCTGACTTTTTGGTTTTTTTGCTCCTTTTCTCTTGGCAATAGTTACAGTAGAAATGAACTCATGCTGCGGAAACGCATTTTTCTTAGCACCTGCATCCATCGTAATGGAAATGTCTATTTTTTCTGCCACAGGAAAGAAAAATTATTAAAAAAGGCAACATAGACAGACTCTTCTCCTTGATAACTTCTTGGATGTCGATGGCTATGGAGCTGGTCGTTCTCTCCGTGATAGGAAGCCAGTTACATACACTTTTGGTATGAGCAGTCATTTCTATCAAAATTCATGCATCATTCCTTGACCAAGAAGAAGAAGAAGTCGAAGGTGTAGGCAAAAAGCGTTACCTTGACCTAAATGAGCTTGCCCCAGTATCTGGTTTTGATGATGGTCCAACTACAGTGTTGAAGGATGATGATAGCAACACAGACAATCCATAAGCAGACAGAGAGAGGTTTTTCTTTGCCATCTGATCTGTAGTCAGGCAAAAATCTTCCTAGGTGCTTACTAATCCAAGCACTTAAGGGATGTCTTTGTGGCTAAGAGGTATGTAGATTATGGTTTACTGTTAAGTGTTATCTCTGAGTTAGTGTACAATTAACTTTTTTCTAACTTTGTTAACCAAAACAAACATGTATTATTCAGTCATGGAGAATCCTCTTCAGGCATTGCTCTGTGCAGATCATGTTATGAAGTCGAAAGACAAACAAAGAACAAAGTTCCACTTCGATTAAGAAATGGGTTTATACAAATGTAAATTAATTAATTCTCTATGTTGTTTTCCCTACTCCATCTTCTCTCCATTTCTTCAGCAGATCAAAAGTCTTGAAGCTGCAGACCAATCGAACCAAGTCCAGACTTTCTTTCTCTCTCTGTGGTGAGCTTGCAAAATTGGTTTCTTAATTTGCCCAAGCTTTCTACAGCAAGCTTGAATGCATATTACATCTCAGAAAACGTAACTGTTCCCTCAAGTATCATCTCATGTTACAACACTCAGGCTTGCTCTGTCTTAAGAGCTTATCCCATAAGCATATCATCTGTCTCGGCGATTGGTAATGAGCTGTGTAGTAGTTCTCAACACAACCGAACTGGCAGAATCTCAGACTATGTCTGTAATCAACTGGGTTTGTTGTGTTCTTGAAATGCTCAACCCACATTCCCACACTCACGTCCTCCATCTTGAACAGCTGGTGTATGTGAACAGAAGACTTATTCAACAACAGAGAATACGAAGTGGAAAGAAGATGATACAATTGGTTTGATTCTCTCTTCTGCTTACCCGTAATTTATGTCTCTCAAACTCCTCCACGATGAAGCGCGCAATGTCAGAAGATAGAACATATCCGGGTCCATTTGCGTAGGGCGGATAGTCCTCCTCTGGCCATTCCTAATATCATCCACGAAATATACATGAATAATGAATGACAATCTCACCGTATCCATAGAGCTGACACTTAAAACCGTCGCCCGAACCAATAGAGATGGAGTGTGATGCAGAGAAAATGTACCTCATATGTGACTGCCCATTTACCCCCACGAAGAGGTTTGTGGTAATAATTCATGTTACCAATGTACAGGCTTCTACCTTCAGGTACTTTTTTCACTTCATTGATTACAGCGCCAAGTTTTACAAATGTATCATCATCACACTTCATTATGTACTTTGCAGAGAATGCTAGAGCCTGCAGCAATCAAAGTCAATTTTCAACAATCAACTCCACAGAAGCACTATATCAAGAACGATTCAGAGGCATGAAATCTGATAACTCACTCCGTGTTCACATATGGCAACAGTTTTCAGCACGACAAGATCATAGCTATCCATGTACGGTACAAGTACAATGTCCCCGAAATACTCTGCCTCTTTCTTCAATTCCACATTCACCTCCTTCCTCCCATGCTGTGAAATGCGCATTACGAAAAAGGAAACAGGAAAATAATATTATCTCTCCCAATGTCTCCATTGTTCAGGTAACAGTTGCATTTTGATGAGTACTTTAATCAAATTTCGCGTCAGTATTATTTAAGCTTCATGACTTAAGACTTCATAAAACATGTAAAATCCAGCTTACCAGTGCCACAAAGAAACGAGCAACAACTTTTGCAGATGTAATAAGGACATGCTGCATCCAGGATTTCCTCACAGCCATCCGCTCAGAGAAATGATTGCCTGCGGAAAGAATGCCGATAAAGATCTCTACAGGCCCATCAGGAACTAAAGGGGCCTGCCATCTCTTAGACAACTCGAGATGTCTTTGGGGAGCAAAGCTGGGATGCGATGTTGGCAGAGAGGCAACAAAAACAGAATGGACATCGATGTCTCCATTTACGGTTAGCCCTGTTGCATCCTCGAGGGTGAAACCCTATTTTATATATAACAAAGAATAGTAACCAACTCATTCTACGATCTGCACTATTATGTATCGCATGATTTACCATTTATCTGAACAGAGTCATGTAGAAATGGAGTAGAATATATACTCACAGTGCGATAAGGGAAAGATGTAACATGCTTTCCATCAACATTGATATGGTAACCCTCTAAACCGGCGCTAAGAGTTAGAACAAACAGCTTCTCTTCTACAAAAGGAAACGGCCATTCTACTTTGACCCTTTTTCTCCTTCCTATAAGTCTATTCAACCACCATCTTGCCCTCGACCCTTCTGAGTAGTTATCATCATCACGGATCCACTTCTCACACTTCACATGACTATCAACTGCAACCACACATAATCATTTACTAGCTTCTAGTAATTTACACAAACCAATTATAAACTTACTAAAAACTCTCCTACAAAGTCCCTTTTTTTTTTCTTTCCTAGCTTCGAATTCAGAAACTAAATAACAAAGAAATAGACCTCACCAGTCTCTTCCTCAGCTCTTGACTTCCATCCTTCGCACCTTTGAGCAGGTCCCCACTGCATCCTATAGCAACTGTTCTGCTCAATCACCGGTTTTTTGCTCCAATCTCCCTTTAGGCGCGGATTGAAATGCAGAATCCTAGGAGGATCCTCTCCTTCAACAGTCTTCAAACCTTGAAGCTCTATCACAAACTGAGACACCAACTTAGACCAATCCCCGTCCTTGGGATGAGCTTTCCTCGGCCTCCCCACCAGAGTTATATGCGAACCCAATGTCAAACCACACGGCAGTTCCATAAGTTTGTTCTCCCGGCTCATAAACTCTGAGCCGGTTAACGAAACCGAATGCGGACATGAATCTGATTTGTTCTTCTCAGGCTTCTCCACTAGTTTCTCAAGCCTTCCTGATTCAAGCTCCTTCCATAGCTTGCGACCTAGCTGCCAAGCTTCTTTAGCCGACTTGTGAAGCTCCACTGAGCCATCTTTACTACTCGGGTCGAAAGTTTCTGAATCAAATCTCAAGCTTGAGAGAAGACCTCGATGATGTTCACGGACCTTGTTCAGGTCCGTCCGGTTAACAATGGTCGGGTCCGAATCCGGGTACGAAACTGGCTTCAATGGAGGATTAGGGATTTTCTCGAGTTGGGGGTCTTTCTCGCTTTGGAGCTTCTCGAGTCGAGAAAGAGATTCAAGGGAGACGGAGCTGCTGGACCAGGATTTGAATACGAGAGGTATCTCTACTGAGACAATTACCAGATACAAAAACCCTATTGCCATTATTACACGAACCGATCTCTGCTTCCATAGTGAGGAGAAGAGATCAAGCTTGTCGATTTTTTCCACTTTGGACAATTTGGGTTTTTTCATTTCTATTTTTTCTTAGGATCCAAGCAATGAAATGAATACAAAAGCCCTAACTTTGCATTAAGAGGGATTAAAAAATGGTAAAAGGTTTGCAAATTAATACACGGGAGCAAACGAAATTAAGCAGACGATGATGACGAGAGCTGAGAAGAAGAAGAAGAAGAAGAAGAAGGAGAGATCTTGAATCTTGAGATACGCTTTAGTGGAATTTTTCGGGCGTAAGTTAGTCGAATATTTTCTTATTAATTGTTTCTGTCAGATATTCTTTTTCTTTAAAATAAATCTCTCTTTTTTTTTCATTTACATGTAAATTGAGTATACTAATTGCTAAATAAAGTTTAATAAACAATTGTTCTGCAGAATATAGATTCTGAAATCATGATGATACAGATAATCAATAAGATTCTTTCGAGTTCCGATGGACACAATTGAGTTATACGAAATTATAATAATCGAAAGTATGTATATGTGTGACACATCTGACATAAGCCCATGTCTCAAACAAACTATAACATTTACCTTATTAGCGGCTTAACCAAAAATTAACACTATCATATAAATAAATTAATTATTTTTTTTTGTCAAAATGTAAATAAATTAATTAGTTTACTGCGCATTAGGAAATTTGAAGGCTAGACTTTTTCAGCTCTTTTCGAATGGGCCCATTAATGCACCTGTCTTCTTAAATGGGCTTGAAGAAGAAGTAGACATCCCATGAGTACTTCGCGAGAGTGATCTATCAACAATAACTATCAATACCATTTTTTGCAAGTGATGATCATGAATCATGATCGTGGTCATGTAGTATTGTAGATCAAAACACAAATTATATGTGGCTTTTATTTTCCTAAATAAACCCAAGATGATGTGTTTGTCAAAATGTAAGTTTTGTTGTATTTTTTGTTATAATAAATCAATGTTTCATAATCCTTATATATATACTCCTTCCGTCCCAAAAAGATAGATGTTTTAGAATTTTTCACAAAAATTAAGAAATAATTAATATGTAATCATCAGTGATATATACTTCTTGAACTTTACAATTTCGTAACATTAATTAACAAAAAGTGTATTGAAAACTTAAAAAAAAAATATATCTTTGTGAAACCAAAAAAGAGTAAAAAACATTCATGTTTATGAAACGGAGGGAGTAATATTTTTTTATCGAATATTTGTATACAAATCTTACATTAAAAAAGTATCAATTTTTAAAAATAAGTTCGACAATAATTGATAATAGTATATAAATATATCATTTTTCATTCGTAATGATTATCTATATTGTGAATCATAACTCCATCCATATGAAAGATAAATATTTTTTGTTTAACAATATTGATTTTTAAATTTTAAATTATTTGATTCCGTTACAGAATTGGAAAAAAAAATGTTGAATGAACTCAAATTTCATATTAAAAAAATCCTATTCATTTGTAAAAGAGGTTATACGTTGGTGAACTAAAACAAAGTATTATGGTAAAAATACATAACTCAAAAGAGGGGATTATTAGAATTGTTATTGTATGTATATTAGATGCTTCTGTATAAATAAAAATAAAAACTGATTTCAAGTTATTCATTAAAGTAACTCATAACAGATTACATTTTTAGAGGAAATACAAAACACTCTTTAAGTAGTAAACTTTGACCTGAGCATGTTGATTGTTTTACTATCCGTCTTGAACGCCGCCATCAATACTGCGTTTGGAATCGCGGGTTTCGTAGCAAACAGAGTGTGAGGCAGAAGAACCTCGCTAGGCAAGTCGTCAGCAACCACCGTCAAAAGACGCGATTGCGTTTTCCCAACGTTCGCTTCGTAATGAATGAGCCCCGGAGGAATCACAAACATATCACCAGGTCCAATAACCTTCGAGAACAACGTGTAGTTAGTCGTCAAGAATGCAACCAAGACCGAGCCTTCGAGCACGACCCCTGCCTCGGTTGCACCGGGGTGCAAGTGAGGCGTGTTGTATTTTCCAGGCGCGATTGCAACGTTGTACATGGATATTCCCATAGTGTTTAGGCCTGGAAAGGTCATGAGATTGGCTGGATTAGCGGCAATACCTTTTGGGTTCGAGGTGTTTAAAGGAGTGTTCAAGCCGGAGTAGAAGAAGTCTTCAGAGGAGACTTGTGACTTGCAGGGGAAGCCACTGTTTGTTGGGGAAGCTTGGAGATCAGCTACACAGAAGTCTTGCAAGGGGTTAAGGTTTAGAGCTGAGAGAGTAGGGTTCGTGAAGAGAGTGATGCAGAATGTAAGTAGGATTAAAGCTCTCGAGAGAAAAGAAGAGGTTTGTGAAATATTATCCATTGCTAAGTGAGTGAGATGATGATGATTGATGGTAAATCACGATGTTAATTGTTAGATTATATAGTGTTGAAAATTGGGTGTTTTTGGATCGACCCTATAGCTTGATTGGATAAGAATAAGATGGGTTTATTTAGGGAAACACATTAAAGATTGAATCTTTATGAATGTTGGGTTCAAATGTGTGCAATTCTTTTATGGTTTCAATTTGAAGACTAACCCTATATGGCTAGGCTAAAATAAGTTAGCTTCAAAATAAACCCTAACTTACTGAGACCTATGACTCCTTGATTTTGGCTAGAGCTATGTGGCTAGAGGTATGATATTGGCTGAAACAAGAGTTAGGCACAAATTAAACCATGACTCCTTGATTTTGGCTAGAGCTATGAGGCTAGAGCTATGCTATTGGCTGAAACAAGTTAGGCACAAATTAAACCCTGACTCCTTGATTTTTTTTAAAAATGTAAATGCCTCCATTTTATAAGTTAAAATATTTCATTACCTATGAATAAAAAATAATCAAGTATTTTAGTTTTTTTTTTTTTAATAATTATGGTGTATATATAATTTTTCTTTATGTTTGCATTTTGCAAGTGTTAACAATTCTACTTAGCAAAATGTTTATTAAAAAAATGAAAATGTTATACCTATTTGAAATGTGAAAAATATTTTAGAAAAAATTACATCTAAATACAATCTCCAAATGTCATACCTATGGAAAATATGAAAACAGTTTAGGAAAAAAAATCACATCTAAATACAAACGGAAAAAAATTGCGTTTGAAACAATCAGGTATAATCCATCTTACAGGTTGGGTTCAGAAGACCAAATTCTGAAACTTTTTAGTGAGAAAGAAATCAAGAATGAAAGAAATGTTTTCGAGTTGAGACAAGGCGTGGAAGCTTGCTTGTGCTCTAAGAAACAGTAAAAGAGGTATTAAAAGTTCATGGATTCTGAAGGCATAGCAACAAAACTACGAAGCATGTGCAAATTTTGAGATATCTGCAATAGAATTGCTTCTCCTTCACTCACATCTAAAACATCTGCCATATGTTTCAATAGTTCACCATTTGATTGAAGTGCACTTAGCCTCTCTGTGATCTCTGAAAGCTCTTTTACTATCCCTTCTTTGCTTTCATTTTCTGTCCAATTTCATCACAACAACACAAGATTAAAAAGGGGTTTTTAAGATCAGATTAAATTACAACACAGAATGATCAAACCTCCAGTAAAATTCATACCTTTTTCGTCCTCTGCGGAGACATCATTTTCTGCGGTAGACTCCTCTGAACTTTTCGTTTGAGCTAAAAAGCCTGCTTCTTCGGATTTGGTAGACCCATTTCGATCGATGTTTTCACCATTCTCCTCATGATTTGAAGAACAGACCGCAAAATCCGAGACTGGTTTGGTTTCTTGGCGATCATCATCTGCATGAGCATTGCCGTTTTGTTGATGAAACTCTTCTCTTGCATCGTCTTCATCCGTCAAACATCCATACTTCTCTGTGTAAGCCTCTAACTCAGCTTCAAGCTCTTTTAGTTCCTCTTCCTTTTTCACCAATTCACTGCTCATAGACTGTAAGGCTTCTTGGTCATACTCTGCTTGTTCATCCATCATTCTTTGGTACTGCAAAGCCTCCATTTGGACGGCGGCTTTCTCGGCTTGAAGCCTTGTGATCATGGCCATCGCTTCGTTGGCTGCAACAGCTGATGCACTTCTCTCTTCATCTAACTCCATATACAAATCAATCAGTGACTTCTTGTCCAAGCGAACCTCTTTTTTGAGCTGATGAAGGATGAATTCACCGTTTGGCTCTGCCGTGTCCGAAGCATTCTCTGTCTTATCCAAAAGGGATTTCCTGAGAGATCTAACGGACCATCGTGGACTATTTTGGGCTGAATCAGACAGAGGAATCCCAAAGAACTTGTTACCTCCTCTTACGAAGCTTGGTGTTCTGTCCACATCCAGATCCTTAAACTCAGATTCGTTTTCAGGAGACAGTTTGTTGTGTGAAACCCTAGGAGAAGGAGCAGGAGCAAGGAAAGAATTGTTGTTCTTCGGCAACTTCTCAGATTTCAACTTCAATAATTCTCCGCAACATGAACAATGTTGCTTCAAGCTATCATTTTTAATGTTGTTGTTCTTGTAATCCACCAGATTTCTGGTTGTCTGAACAAAATTGTCGTCTTTCTTGAGCGCCAAGGGAAGTTCTCGTTCATCATCAATGAGAAGCTCGAGATCTTTGTGTAAGATGCCAATGAGAGACTTATAAGTATCACAGTCAGATTCTTTCTCGGTGGCGAAAGAGAGAAGACATCCTTCACACATATGTTTGATCTCAGAGAGCTTCTTATGTACATGGCAATAAGCAAGAGAAGATACTTTCTTCTTGTGAGCGTCACAAATTGACTCGTTGTAATATGATTGAGGGTCTCTAGGGACGAGAATGTGGTCGATTCTGGTGCAGAGAAGACAAGGAATGTTGAGGTCGAAGAATTTGGCGAATTGGTTTGATAGAAAGGCGATAAAGCCATCGAGGAAGAGGATAACGATGAGGCTCCATTCAAGAACGGTGTAGATGAGGAAATGAGGAAGAGATCCGAGTTCTTGTTCCACGAACTTCTTGAAAGAACGTTTAGACATGGTGGCTTGTAAAAGCAGGAACAAGAACAAGAAAAAACAGAGCAATTGTATAAACATATGAGATCAAATTGGTCAAAGCTCAAAAATAAACAGAGATCATGATCTCTCTCTCACTCTTTTCTGATTTTTGTTAATGATTGTGTTTCTATTTCTGGGTTTCGAGAGTCTAATACAGATTAGATTAGACTGGAATTTGAGGAGAGAAAGTACCCAAAAACAAAGGATAATCGCAGATTTGAAATTGACAAATTTAGAAATAAGGTCAAGACAGAGAGATACAAAAAAGAAAAGAAAAAATAAATGGAATTCGTGTAATTTTTCCCGCTTAGACGTGAGGAGAACTTTGTCGTTGACGCTGAAACTGAATACAACCATACACGACAGAAACAGAGGACATGCCAACACACACATGACATATACATATACATCATCATATATATGACGCTGTTTGATTGGTTGATTAATGAATGGGGATCATGTTCTGTGATTGGAAGATTATTGCTTACGAAACAGGTAATGTACCTAATCACCCCACACTAAATTTATTAAAAAGAATCAGGATTTTGATGGGAAAAGAAAAAGCTCCACTATAATGGAAGTGACCAATAAAATGTGACATTATTGGAATCATTAAAGAAAGACATTATTCTGCAAACACTACAATATCTTATCCTTGGATATCAGATATATTATAAAAACCCTAGAATCCCATAAATCATCAACCATGATTGAGATAGCCAGATGAGAAGCAAGTACGACTCTGTTTTTGATTGAGATCATGAATGAAAGATAAACGTTAACTTAATTTATAAGTTTTGATAGATGCAAGTTTTGATAGATGCACACGAATGAACTTAGAGAGTATTACAACAACTTCCAAACATGGAAGGAAAAAAAAAAAAGGATGACCATGAACCCTAAAAACCCACTTAAGTCCTACCTCCAAACTCCTCTGTTTTTTATTCTTCTTTTCCCCAGATTTTTTTCAGCCAAATACATAAATTTGACGAATTTTTATATATATTAAAAAAAAAGTCAAGACCTATCTGTACAACAGAGAAACAAACGGTGTGTCGCAGATGTTCACCTTTCCGATATGCTCTAAGCGACTCCAATGGTGTTGAATGCTGAATGCATTGAAGAAGATGGCTCATTAAGATTAGATGAGGCTAGTGAGAGGTTGAGAGATAGTGGTGCAGGCCTTGCTTGAAAGGTTAGTGGAATCAGATCGTTGACATTCGAGGAAGAAAACTGCATGTATGATTGATTTCCTGATGCGTTACCACCGGATGTTGGTACGGGGAACTCGGGAAAGACTTGCATAACCGGATGTATAGAGAAACTGTTGGTTTCCGGTACAAGAGAAGATGACTGTGATGTGTTCTCCTGCATAAGCACTTGATCTTCTTCCATAGGCATGACCTAATAACAAAACCAAGCAAGATCAGTTTGTTATACTTAAGGTTTCACTAACCAATAATCACCATAGATTCACTCTCTATCTCCAGACTAGTATTACTTGTGAACAACTAACGAAAAACTAAACATAACCAATTATACGAAAAGGCACAAAATCAGTGAGTGAAGGATGAATCATCTAGCTTAGAGGATTAGATACGTACAGTATCAGTGGTCATGTCAAAAAGGCTAGATCTTCGCCTACGACGGTTGAGATTGCTTCGGCGGAGGAAGTATTTCTGAGCGTGACTAGCTACTTGTGTAGACGTTCTGCTCTTGACAAAGTTTCTAGATATTCCTTTCCAATCTCCTTTCCCTACTCTCTGCAACCCAAGCAAGAAGAGCTTGTGTTCTTCCTCAGTCCATGGAACTCCTGAATCAAAAGCAACACATATTTAGCCATCTTTCTAAATTCAAAATCAACATAAAGCCGTGTTCAAAGTCCATTGCTCAAACCATATCTTCAAAAACACTAACAAGCATAGATTCTTTCGCCAAAAGGAAACAAATCCCTAATCACATAATCAGTCATAACAAACACAAAGATTGGAAAGGTCAAAGTGATCAACTTTCTATCTAAAGATCAAAATCAGTTTTAAGAGAGACATGAAATCGAAGAGTACCTCGTTTCCTCTCGCGATTTACGTTAGAAGAAGACACCGGGACAGCTTCATCGGCAGAGGCGTAACCG
Source organism: Erysimum cheiranthoides (assembly GCA_011420285.2). NCBI lineage: Eukaryota > Viridiplantae > Streptophyta > Magnoliopsida > Brassicales > Brassicaceae > Erysimum > Erysimum cheiranthoides. Next base: position 2,903,931 of record CM022179.2, on the reverse strand, counting down.
GCGGGAGTTTTGTTCTTGTCTTGTCCATCTCTATCCTCGCCGTCGATCTTTGGAGTCTCCTCCATCTGCTCATACTGAGACAAATTGTTCAAACTCACGCACTTTCTCATCGGATCAAGCACAACCCTGACGCCGAACAGCATAATCTCACTTCTTGCCCCTCCGCAGGAGTCGGTGGACTCCGACGAACTACAACTACCGTCGGCCATACTATTAATTCCTATTTTGCCCTTTGCGCTTTGACAGAAGGAATCAAAGAGTACGGAGAGAGCAATGGCAATGGAGTGGTGTGAGTTAGATCTGAGCTTCTTTGGGCCACTTTTATAACCCAAAAGCCACGTGCTTCTTTCTTAAACTATTACATGTTGATGGTGTCGCATGACACGTGTCTGATTTGTATTCGTCTGTTCTTATCTCTTTTTCTTACCTGCCTGTCTCTCTACACACTTTTCATTTGGATAAGACTTTTTTTTTTTTTTTCTTTGGCTGGCTAGACAGATTTATTATTAGGTCTCCAGTTTGTGAACTCAAAAGTTAAAAGTTAAAACAGAAAAAAATAAGAATGAGAAAAACCTAATAATATAGAGCAAGGAGGATGAAATGAAATCGACCCTTTTATTTCTTTTAACGTTACCCTTATGTATTTTTGTGATAAAAATCTAGGTTTATAATGTATTAAACGAATCTGGTCAACTCAAATGTCCCTGAGCGCATGCAACTTGATCTTAGAAAATTAGTCAGCTTCTGAAATGATTCTGTACTCTGCTCTAATAATATATTGTTCCAGCTCCATCCTTGTACTTTTTCTTAACAAAAAAGAACTATATCTTGTCGATCTATGAGTAGATTATTATTATTAAGAAAACCTTGGAGACAGGTGAATCCTTTTTGAAAATTATAACTTCGAATTTCAATACAAAAACTTACAATATCAGGAACCCAAATTTATATTTATATAGGTAAGACTAAATTTTAAGACGCTGGTAGGACCTAATTCGACTATAAACAGTATGATCATCATATGTCCTGACTTGATCACAACTATAACATTAATCAAAGAGGTGATACTTATAGTAGAATGTTAGGTTGTGATTCTACTATTAGCAAATTGATAAATATACTATTATTGTTGTTATTTATTTTATTTTTATAGATTTGTAGGAAAAAGATTCTAAAAAGTCTACACAAAAATTGGTAACTAGTTTTGGAAGACAGCAAAAACACACAAAGCACTAGCATCGGTTAGAAAGCAAAGCCACCATTACTTTTACGCACACAAAGTGGAATCCTAAAAGAGCAATGTGTGAAGCACTAGCGGAAGAGCCTTTCTTTCTCCTTTATTTTTTCTTCTTTTTTACCACTTTGGATGAGAAGCTTGTCATGACTTTCCTAAATCAGAAAACAACACACAAATCTGATGAAGAGAGAGAAAAAAGATGAATCAGATAGAAGAAGGAATCTTGCACAACAACAAGTTTTTCCTTTATTCTGAGTGGAGTTGTTGTGTTCTAAGTTAAATTCAGATCAGTGGGTCATTGCTACGTAATAAGTATAGGTTTCAAGATAGAGAGAGATCATCAGATGAGGTCACAAGCAAAAACTAGACTTTTCTGAGGAATCTTAATTAATAGATCCTGTATATGCAACTAGAACTTCGATCTTACACCAGCATTTAGCTTTATAGTAATCAAAAAGACAGTTGAATGATAAACAAAATAAAATCTATGGCTGCAAAATCATGGGTCTAACAATTCCATCAGAAGACTTAGTTGGCTACTTGACATTTCGTAGCGTTGCTTCTGCATATAAACTAAGATCACCATTTTATCTTCCTCTCCAGCTTCTTCTGTCTATCAGAGGCTGATCCACTACCACAACATAGTTATCATGGACATGGGAGTGCTAGTGAATGAGTGTTAAAGACCATAAGCGCACAGTTTTCACCAACCAGTCTAGATAGAGGAAGATAGAAGAAGCATTTGACTGCTGGAATTGGCAACAGAAATTACGCATACCGGTTAAGCTGTGCTTCCTGCTAGTTCTTTTTTCATCCTGGTTCTTCTTTGCGTAGGGTTACCGCTGTGGTTCGTGTCACTGCTTCTTGAAGTTCTTGTTCCAGCAGCAAATATTGGCGAGTTTGTTAAGGCGACTAGGTTTTGATTTTGGGACTCTTCTGAAGTTGGTTCTTTAGTAGACAGTAACTGCTTGAGCTGAGATCGCTGGCACATAATGCGACCTCCGTTCCATCCCGTGAAGGAAAATGATGACGAGACATGATCCTGCAAGAAGGAGAAAGCAGCTTTTGCAATGGGAGATTCTCTTGCAGCAGAGCTTTTCTCCAATTGCCCCCGTCTGAGACATTAGAAAACAAGAGTTAAATAAGGCAAAAGACGAGATTAAAACACAAAAGCTTAGGAGCATCCTGCAATGAGCTAGCCAGCATCAAAATACTTACACTGAAACAACAACAGCTAATTGAGGAAGATTCTCTCCCTCTAAAAGCATATCACTAATATCATTTAGCCAAACCGATAGTGCCGTGTACATGCCACCCTCTGACATCCTGCAGAACATTGAAAACCAATAATTAGATTGATTGGTATTCAACCATTTCATACATTTGAAATGAAGCCAGCGTAGGGCTCTTAAACTACCTATGCACATCAACAGACCACACAAGTTTGTTTTTCCGGAATAACTCAGGGAAAAGTCCACGTTTTGTTGCCTCACTGAGTACCCTTGCAGCTCGCTCTTTCTGACCCAGCCACCACAAAGCATCCAGAAGTGCATTGTAAAACCTTATTCCCAAACCACATCCTTCTGAATTGAGTTTATCCAACACATATTCCACTATCTGCCAATTTGAGTCATCATCATAATCTCCCTTGATCATTTGCCCAATAACTTGATGAATATTTGATACTCTATTTGAAAGCATCTCCTCCAGCAACTCATTGACATCGTCCCATCTAAAAAAAACAAAAATTGAATTGTAATTTAAAAACTAAAGAAGTATCATATAAAACAACGGCTTAACGTACTACTCATCTAGAAAACTCAAGTTAGTAGCAAGTAAATTAGTAAGGGTGCTACATTACGCTAGCATATCTCTCCCATGTCTGACCATGTAGGAACACAAGACAGCTGAAAGAGCAAAATGCTAAGATGATGGAAGAAATCATCATTCTGGCTAAGGCATAAGGCTTAGTAAGGTATGAGCTATAAAAATACACGCAAAAGAAAACATAAGAAAGAGTGTATTACTGGCAAAGGCACTAACCTCTCCGTCTTTCCATAAACAGCTAGCATCATACAGTAGCACATGATACTGGGCAGTATATCAGAAGCTTTCATCTCCTCAAACTGCTCCCTGCACTCATCAACAAGTCGCGCAAAAGAATACACACTTAAAACAGCCTCAAGCGTCCTTTCATCAGGATCACATCTTGACTTCTCCATATTTACATATGTCTTCACAGCCTCTTCAAATTTCCCTCCTTGCTTGTAGGCTTCTATTTGTGCATTGAACGTATCTCTGTTCCTGGGAATACCAGAATCCTCCAATCTGGACAAAATCGCCTCAGACTCCTTGACCAGTCCCCCCCTTGCAAAAGAATATAACAGTGAGTGGTATGTTTCAATACTTGGATTGCTTCCTACTTCATGCATGGTGTTAAAAGCAACAAGTGCTTCCTCATATAAAGCAGCCTGCCCAAATGCTTCAATAACCCCAGTGTACGCCTTGGAACTTGGCACGATGTCGTTAGCTGTCATATATTGTAAAATCTTCCTAGCATCTTCGTGGAGTCCTCCCTTCCCACAGGCAAATATTATACCCTCATATGTCTCCATGTCAGGTTCAATATTCTCCTCCACCATGTCATGGAACAAAGTTACCACCTCCTTGAAATACCCACCTTCCCCAAAAACCTCTATCAAAATGTTGTATGTGGCAGCATCAGGATCTGTATTGCTTGATTTCATCTCAAGAAAAAGCTGCCGAACATCATCATACCTCCCACTCTGTCCAAACAAATTCAGCAAAACACTATATGTATTTGCGTTCGGCGTACACCCTGTAGCCTGCATCTGATGGAAGACACCCATTGCCTCCTTAAGAGATCCCGATTTCGCATATGCCTCCAACAACACATTATAAGAAGTGATATCCGGCAAACTTCCTCCGGAAGCCATCTCGCTTAAGAGATCAGACACTTTTTCCAGCCGGCCCAACTTCCCAAATGTCTCAACGAGATGACTGTAAGTGGTTTGATCCGGAACTATCCCACCATCATTCATAGTCCTAAAAACCATCTCAGCCTCATCACCTAAACCTCTAATGGCACAAGCACTAAGCAATGTGTTATATGTCACGATATCGGGTTGTATCCCCTCATGTCTCATCTCTGCAAACAAACCCAATAAACCCTCCCAGTCTAAGCCACCTCTAGCACACGCATTAATCACTGTGTTGTAAGTCAAAATACTAGGTGATATCCTTTCGTTCTTCATCCTATCAAGAAGCTCAAGAGAGGTCTCGTACCTTCCATTTCGACCATAAGCATTGATCAAAGCCGTGTAAGAGAAAACGCTGCGTGCCACGCCTTGACTAGGCATTTCATCGAATACCTCAAGACATTTGTCTAGGAGGCCTTCCCTACCAAGCAACGAGATCATAATAGTGTATATGTGCTCGTTTGGTTTGCACCATATCTGCCGTTGCATATACTTGAAGAGACGAAGCGACCTCTGCCAATCGCCGCGACCAGCGAACTCTTTGAATACTAGCGCGAAATCGTTCAGCGAAAGCTTGTTCTTGAATATGTCTAAGCACCTCGCGATGCTCCCGCGTGGTGGAAGGCTGCTCAGCTTGTTAATGATCGATTCGACGTCGTAGCTGTACTTCCCTTTCTCCACCGATACGGAGGGGTTTCCTAGAACGAGATCCTTCGTCTTTGCTTTGATTTTACCGGCGACGGAGCATGGTTTACGGTTTCCCCCGGAAAGGAAACGGAGACGGTTGCCGTCGGCGAATCTCCGGTTTCCGACGAAACTTGAATTCTGGATAAGGAACGAGAGCTGGTGTGAGTTGGGATTCGGAATTGCGAGGTTCATTTTGGGCAACTAGAGTTCACATAAGAGTTCTAAATTCCTCTAGAAAACTCCTCAACCACACAAGCTAGCGAAACGAGATTTTCCTCGGGAAAATCGCACTCAGCAAGTTGCAATCCGATTTGAATTGAATCAAAGATTCGAGATTAACGCCTCGGCCACAAGTCACCACCAAGCTCTAGACAGAAGACGCAAACGAATTAAGATAAGCAGAAAAGTTTCGAAGAGGAGATTTTCGCACCCAATAGCTCTTTCTCTCGGGGTTGTGAAATGGCGGAAAAATGGAAGAAGAGGGAGGGGCTTGAAGAAGACACGTGGATTCTTATTGTGGATAACAGTCGCGAGGAACCCAGTCGGCCATTGCCCGGTTTACTGAATACTTACCGGTTTCAATTGGTTAACTCGATTTTTTCATGTAGAACAAATTTGGCGCCTAATATTACAGTAGAGCCTTAATTCTTATTTGAGTGTTGTACTCATGATAAGCTCTACTACAATTTTCTGAGTACATTAGGAAATCGCTAACCTCTTCTATAAATTTCGAATAAACTAGTAATTAGTAAATGCAATTACATTTCATATATTTTGATATTGTAAATTGTAAAATTCGGTCGGCTAGGCGTCTAGGCACCCTTTTAAAATCAATGAACTTTTTGATTTTGGTCTAATCAGTCAAGAAATCGATCAACGGAAAACGCAAAGAGTTTTTTTTTGGTAATGAATTAACGACATACTATAGAAAATTGTTATATTGTCATCGCATAGAAAGGCGAGTATTCTGAAACTAACCAAAATTTTTATCAGCAAATCAAAACGCTATATCGTTTCTAATAGAAATATCTGATATAGAATTTAAATTAGGATTAATGTGTATGTATTTTAAAAAAAAAAAAAAAAAAAAAGCAAAAGGGAGATTACGCGAAAAGAGTGACGCAAAAAACGGGAAACCGCACCGCCGTTTGCAGTCCTGCGATGAGGAAGCTGACGTGACGTGTGTGTGGCGTTTGAGAAATAACATCGAGTGATCAAGGGCAAATAAGTAATTACGGACTCCTTTCTGTTCCTAACAGACAGACGCTTCAAGGAAAACAAAAAGAACCAAAAAAAAAAGAAAAAAAAAACCACCCTTTTTAGCTTTTCTTTCTTTCTTCTTGGCGAGTCTGCGACCTTGGTCGGAAAATCAAAAATCGCTTCTCTGCAATCGCATTATCGGCGCTAATGGCCGACCCAGAGGTACAATTACCTTCTAACACCTCAATCTTCGTCGCTCACGAGTTCTTGTTTTCGATTTTCGGATTTTTCTTCAAATTTTCGTTTAATTTCGTTCTGTTTCTTCTAGACCGTGTGTTTCTCTTATCGGACAGAATCTTGTTGCCGATTTCGTTAATTTTTATCTAAATTTGTGTTTCCTAGATGTGGGTTTGGTCTTGTTTTTCTTTTCGGGGTTTTACGATGATTTTGTTCGTTTGTTTTGATTTCGTTTGGGTTAACACAGACCTTGGCGGCGTTGAAGAGAGCCTACGCCGATACAATACTGAACACGACGAAGGAAGCGGCGGCGCGTGTGATGGTTTCTGAGAAGAAGGCGCGTAGGTATCAGCAAGAACTTGTGACGGTTAGAGATGAAGCACTCAATACGTTGCTTAGGCTTAAACAGATGCTTGATTCCAAGGTACAATAACTATGTTAGATGTTTTCTATCTTCGTGTTGTTCTTTGTTCGTTTCTGAGTTCTTGGTTGTTTTGTTTGGTTTCTGCCTGATTATGTTTTGGGGGATCTTGAGGCATTTCTTTTGTTTATTGCTTCATAGTAAATGGCGTTTGATATCAAGTTTATGAGCCTTTCCTACATGGTTTTATGCATAGTGAATGTGGTGTGTGTGTGTGTGACTGTGATTTTGGTTTATTCAATCTTTGACATTTCAAGTAACTAAGATATTCCATCATTCAAATGATATGCTTCAGCACCATCTTTTTTGCTATGTTTTTTACACTGAAATTGCTGATTCATACAATCTAATGTTTTTGACTCTTTCAGCGTGAGGTTCTCTTACACTGACAGTCTGACACTTTGAGCAGATATAGCTTTTTTCTTCATCCATTGATCATTGTTCATGAAACCTAAAACCAATGAGCGTAACCAAGTGTAACTTAGTGTCAGAAAGTTCTAGATCCGTTTTACGCTTTTTGGTAGTGAGGCTTACACATTTTTCTTGGCCTAGGCCCTCATTTCATTATGCAATTTTTAAGTTAAAGGTTTCTCCATGTGGGGGATATAGCTTTTTCATCTTAGAGATTGTATCGGCTTTTGCTTGAGGATAAGCTTTCCCTATTGTAATATACCTTTCTCTTGTGGCTGGCTTTGCATTTACTCCTCAACTCTAACATTTGAAAACCTTTCTGTGGTTATATAGGTCAAGGAGACAGAGATGATATCCCTGAAGCAGCAACAAAAGGTTGAGGAACTAGAAGCTCAGCTTGGAGAAGCTGAAGATATCGTAGGAGACCTGAGGATGGAGTTGAGAGTACTCCACGATGAGCTCAAGAAACTTACGAATGGTCAGACACATCTTAAAAGTGATCATGAGGAAGAATCCTGTAGGGAAAACCGCTATGCAGCAGTTTCTGTAATGCCTGAAGTTTCTTGCAGTCAAGAGAGATCAGGAGCTGTAGGTTCTTGCATCCCAGTTGAACAGAGTGGACTGGTAGTGGCTAATGGGATTAAAATCCCATCTTTGACTTGCATAAATAGTATTAACCGGTGTTCTTATAAAGATAACAAGGATCAGTGTCACCACACTCTTCCATCTATACTGACAAAACGCAGGGAGGCTGAAGGACTCGCTCAGATGATCCACGCAGTAGATAGCAGTATGGCCAATGGAGATCTGTCTTCCTCTGTAGAAGTAGGGGATGTGAATGAAGGAGTATGTCTTCACAAAGTTCCATCTTGTAAAAGTGTAGAGACCTTAGAAATGTCTGGTTGTGCTGATGCTACTGACTCCATATCTTCTGTTAGAGATGGAGAGGCCCCAATGGTGTCTCTAAACTCTTCTCAGAAAGATGTTGGCATTCCCGTATCCTTGAAAACATCTCCGAGGGAACATGGAAATGACAGAAAGCTGGTGATCAGCGAAACAGAGGCAAGGAAGGAAGAAAAAGAGAGCTGTGAGAATATGGAGGTTTTGGCATCTCCTTTATGCGAAGAAACTCCAGTTTTGGCACTTAGCAAAAATCGTTGTATCAAGTACACCTTCAAGAGGAAGAGAAAGAAGGAGGTTTTAAGCAATCTTGAAGGAGATTCCTCGTTTGAAGAGAGCAGAAACATGAAACAGAAGACTGGGGAGAAAGACGATGGTTATTTGGAATCTCTGAAATCTAGCTTCACCAGTGAATCATCTCGGGATGTAGTCTACGCGTAGCACAGGTGGCTCAGCAGGTTAGTAAATATTAACATTACATCTAGTTTGCTATATTCATACTAAATTTATTATGTTTCCTTCTTGACGTAAAGTAAGTTGTCTGAAAACTGATTTCACTAGTAGTACCCTTTTGTTGCGTTTTGGGTGTAAACTCTTGTCCAGTGTGATGGGTTTATTTATATGATGTCCAAGATCCTGAGTTTCTCTGTTTCTTTATTGTATTTAACTGGGCACAGCTTGTACCATTCTCGGAGAAGAAAGATTTGCAGCAGAACTAGTCAACCAGTAGGATGCTCCAGTAAAATGGTTATAGTAGAAAAGAATTCAACTAATATATAAAAATATCCATGTTACATTTGATTTTTAGTCGAACTAAAGCTTATGCTATAAGCCTATAAGGATAGATGGAAACTTCAAAAAATTTACACCTGTCCTGGATGGTGAAATAACTATCATTGTATTACGTTTTACCTATGTAAATAATCTAACGAACAAGTCTTATCAAGGAGTAGTTTTTGTCAGTTGGTCAAAGTTATTCATGGAAGTTTGGACTCGGGACCATAGATCATGGACTAAATAAGGGAGTTTTAATAAAAATAAATAATTTGAGTCAAGAGATTACGATCTCTATAAATAAGTTTGTTCAATCTTCTGTTTTAAGATTTTAAGTATAATGAATAATGACCGTTTCAATATTATTACCTGCTTTAAATAGAAAGCATATGAAGTGATGATATATATGTAAAGACTAAGGAAGACCAGTTCTTTCAATTCATTTGTCAAAAATTTTAAGAAATTTTATCATCTCAAATAATATTTAAGATGATCTAAGCAAAATGACATATTTTTAGTAATCCATGATATATATTCTTAGATTGATTACATAATCTTTATGATGTTTTAAGAAAACATTATATATTTTTTTAATAATCCTTGATATTTGAAATCCATCTAAGAATCATCAACCTTAAAAATCACCTAAAATTAATTGTTGAGTTGTGTTTTAACACAATAGAACTTCCTAGTTGTGGTAATATCATAGATTCATAAGTATAATTAGCAATAATTAATTATAAGGTTTGCTTGCTTTTATAGTTTGATTTATAATTCAAAATGCATCCCTTTTTTCCTAATTTTGTTATTAAAAATGCAATAAGAAATAGTATATAGTTTGCTGAATATTCAAAAAACATCCCATTTTTTCCTAATGTTGTTGTGGAATATCAAATATGCCTTGTAGTCCAAGTTTGAACGATAGAGCAAAGAGCGAGACTAACACGAATCGGTGATTCGACGTCGTTTCGGCCAATGAAATAACAACACTAGGGGTATAGCTTCGTAAATACACAGTCAAACCAGGGGTATTTCTCCGAATGAGATAACCGAATTTTATATATATAAACCGCTACACACAAAGGCTTTTGGTTCTCCGAGACTGAGAAATAGAAGGAGCGTAGCAGAGCAGTTTCCGATTTCCATTTCTGTTTTCTCTATCTCTCTCTCTCTCTCTCTCTCTCTCTCTTAATCGGATTAAGTATTAGGGTTTTTTCTTCTAGCGACATTACTCTCTGTGTCGCTGTGTGTGTTGCTCCAAGATTATCATCATGGTTGCTGATTCGATCACAGACTCTGAACTCTTCTATAGGTCTCCGATTTCAAGAGATTTCGCCAAGAAACGGAAGGTAAGTTTTGAATTTTACTCCGCCTTGATGCGATTGATTCGTTTTTTGTATTGAGTAATTTATGCGTGATGCAAAAGAAAAGTATAATGGCCTTTTGTGTGGTCTAATCGATCCGAAATTCTCAGTTTCTGTCCCTGAGTTCTCAGTAGAGTATAATTGATTCAAGGATTGTGTTTTGCTTTCTGATGTGGATGATTTTTAGGGTTGATAATCGTCAATTCGGTTCTTTTCTTGATATATGGATCGAATCTTGGTTTGCAGGCGAATTGGTTTTGTAAACTGAAGCAGTGGAAGATTGACGCTCGTCGCAAGCAATGGATTTATCAATGTACGATGCGTAGAATCTTAATGTTTTCACTCTCTTTTTTTGCAAGTTTTGTTTAATATTTTTGTTTGTAAATGGCAGGGAAAAGAGCAAATGTAGGTGAAGAAGAAAAGGGCCGTAGACTGCAATCTTTGCTAGACAAACTGACTGAAGGAAAAGCTTGGAGGATTGATTACGAAGATGGAAGCTACGAATTCACCAAATGCGAAGATTATTATGACGATGATGATGATGAAAGGACATCATCTGCTAGTAGCCCCACGAGTGTTCTCAAGAGTAAAGGTTCCCTTAGTGACGATTGCTTCTGTTGTTCCAAGCAGATGAAAGAGGAAGATGAAGAAGTTTTTGCCGATGCTTTTGACAACTGGGACGGTTTTAGCGACGATTATAGCGATGCGTTGAACTCCTTTGAGAACGACAACAATGAAACCCCTTTACACGAGACAACAGGTTTAAAGCAACAAAACGATCCAAACCCAAAAACAAGTACAAGCCAGAGGAACAAGTCTTCCCGTAATAAGCTCTTTCATAAAGACAACAACAAGGGCAAGCCAGAAACTCTACCTCAAAAGACGATTCACAAAAACAGTAAAAAGAAGAAGAGGTCTAACTCTCAGCAGCAGCAGCAAGGTGACGAACAATGTCCTATTTGCTCTGAGCTGATGGATGCAACGGATCTAAGTTTCCAACCATGTCCTTGTGGGTTTCGGCTTTGTCTCTTCTGCCATAAGAAGATCAGTGAAAACGACGCACGTTGTCCAGCTTGCAGGAAGAAGTATGATCAGACCAGTAATAATAGTGGAGAGGTAAGTTTCCAGCAACGTGGTCGTGGCACAATACGCTTGTCTCCGTCGTTTAGAGGACTTGACAGAGCTTAAGAGAGAGAGAAGCTCGAGAGTTTCATGGAATTTTCTTCTATTTTTGCCTTAGTCTCTCGATTTCATAAGGAACAATTTTTGTGGTTTGCTTAGATTGTCATCTCAGCAATAAATTTTCATTGATGTTTGTGAATCAATAAACAGAGTTTGTTCAAAAAAAAAAATAACAAAAAACATAATAAACAGAGATCCCCCTTTTATTCAATAGATCAAGTTTTAATATTATTAAAGAAAAGTTGGACTTCATGATGCCACAAACAGATCTCACAAGCGGAAGAAGTTATCATATCATCACGATGCCAGCCACAATTTTGTTCAAAGAACATCTTGGTTCGACCATCGCAATTGCAATTTTCACGAACATAGCTTCGTTTGAGATGTCTCATCATCGGTTCGTCGCACCACATGCAATCCCTAATCTTTTTTCGATGTTTTTCCATCTCCTCGATCGTACTTGACATCAAAGGTCTTTTTAAAGAAGACATAATCTCGAAACCTTGTTGTTTTGTTTGGCCTCCAAGACAAATTAGGATCAACCCATAAACATACTGTGCTTCTTGAATTCCCTTGTCTGCAGCTTTGGCTATATGTTTGAATCCTCTGTCTCGTCGTTGTTCATTGCTATTACGATGAAAGTATTGGACGAATCCTTTACGGTATATTGCTTCAGGGTTTCCATTCTTGCGACATCTTTTCATAAATTTGGAAAACTTTTGGTGGTTGCGATGAAACCATGGGAAAAGAGGGATCTCATGGAGGGAAAGCCGGTGCAGAACGTAGCGATCATTGCAGAGACGTTGAAAGGATTTCGAAACTAATCCAAGATTGAAAATCTCGGATAAAGAAGAAGCTGCAACACTTGAAGAGATCTCTACAAGAAGATCTTCAGGTAGAGAACCGAGAGAAACAGAAACTGTCCTTCTCTGAGAATTCTTGAAAGAAGAAGAAGATACCATGTTTGAGATTGAAACTATTGTTCTCTTCTCAAGTTGTCGAGTCAGGTTTTTATAACATCGTTTAGATTTCGTTTTCCTTTTTCGAAAAGGAAGTGGAAATACAAGAGTTAAGAAAAGCCAATTTAACAAAAAAGGAAAAGTTGAAAAAGCGTTAATTAAAAAAGGAAAATACATAATGGGATTAATTTTACTATGGAGAACGAATCTAAACCCTAGATTCTCATTCACCGTTCATGAATGGGAGAACTCAAAAGGAGACATCGTAGGAAGCCCACTAAAACTTACCATCATCCGTCCTTCAGCCTTCAGGTCAGTAGTTTCATTTGTGACGATGAAGAAATTTTTCTCAAAATGGAAAGCCAAAGACAAAAGCAGAGGAAAGGGTTGTGAGAAATGAGTTTGGTATTTGGCTTTGTTGATCACGAGGGGAATTTGAATCTTCTTTCTCCCAAATGGATGGTATAATCAGAAAAGTTCTGAGTTATACTATGTGAGGAAGTAACTGTGTAGATTGATGTCCCCATGACTATTAAACTGATGAATTTCTCCAAATACTAAGTCTTTAAAGAATCTTTTTTCCCATGGAAGTTGATGAGCCTTTACAAAGATGTTACCAAAGAGAGCGAGAATCACTAATTGAGAAGGGTGGTTGCTGAGTTAGATGATGAGAGTGGATCATATAAAAAAAAGGCGTTAATTGGTTAAGGAATCCATCTACTGAAGCTGCATTCTTATTATAGAATTCAGTTTGATCACATTCTTTACACTCTAGCTCAGTTTTGTAACTACTCTTAACATTGATACTTTGTCTAATTCTTGAAGACATGATGATGGTGTTATCATTCATCTCAGCTTAAGACAACTTTCAAATCAAATTCATTCCAAAGAATTCTTCTTGGGAACTCTTGGACTCTACATTCGCTCGTAAACAAGTTTCTCAGACTGCAGGAGGGAACCAAGAACACAGGAAATAATCAGGACTTGACATGAAGTCAATGTTACTTATGCTTGATGTACTGAGAAATTTTGAGTACCTTGATGAGCATATCCGTTGGTAGCCAAGCAGGTGCAGTTGGGATACCAACCCATCCAACCTAAAATCTCCAAAATTCACGTTACATTAGCTTATCTATCTATGGATCAAACAACAAAATAACTAATTTGTGTGGAAACTTACAAGTGCATACTCTCCTGTCTCAAAGACACGAAGGTCCAAGACCTGCAAGATTTAGATACTTGTTCGCTGAGCTTGAAATCTCTTGTTATTTCTTTTCAAATGAGATTGAATTCGGGTTATATACCTCACCGCGATCTTCGTAAATGTAATCAAGACCTTTGTAGAAAGGAGGATGTCCAACTGATAAGTACTGTGATCCCAACAAAAGAAGAAAAAGGTTTCAGAAACAGATTTCAGAGGAAAATCTATAAAACCAGGAAAGAGTTAGACCGTACATTGATGCTGTTGAGGTACTTCTCTTTGTCCACACGAACGATTTGGCCCTTCTTCACTGTTTTCTCATCCACCACAAAAAAAAAAAAAAAGAGAAGAAAAAATTCAAATGAATTATCAAAAATCTGTTATTGGATTGGATTCAACATTTGAAATAAAAATGAGGAAACAGACTCGAGTAAACCGGTTTCTTGGGAAGAGTTTTAGGGGTTTTGGTTGCAGCTGGTGATGCTTCTCCATCAGACTTGGCCTGGGTACTCTGTTTCTCTTTCTCTGCTTCTGCTTTAACTGTGAATTGAGGAAGAGATCGAAGAGGGAATCTTCTAGAAGAAAGTGGTAATGAAGAGGAGATGGTAGAGAGAGAAGAAAGCTGAGACAGAGTCGCTGAGAAAGCCATTGGAGAGAGACCACCAAGAAATTGTCTGTGTTCTTGGAGTTTGGGATAAGACCGCAATGGTCTCCAAGTCTCAACGGTCTAAAAACAGGCATCACTGAACCAATCATAAGATGCCACGTAAGTACAACAAGTTTCCTCTGCTATACAAACTAGGATTATTTATTTAATATACAATTGATCATGTATTTCAACAAAAATATACTTATTCGGTTTTTGTTTTCTGATGCTGGAAAATTTATGAATTACATATATGAAATCGTGTATGTCACATGGAAGATCATATACAAATCTTTTCACGTCTACTTTTTAAATAGATGCTACATTAAAGAATATAATTGATCTGGTAGGAAAGTAGGAAACAATATGGGCAAAGTATTTTAATTTCAAAAATTGTTTAAATCATATTTACATTGATCTCCTTTGATTTTGTTTAACAAAAAAGCAGAGTCATTGAGCATCAGAATCTAGACTTGCAATATACCAAATCAAGAATTTACCCAACATCGTGGCTCAATTACAGAAAGGAATTAAGAGAAAACTGAGAGAAGGCTGAGATCAATCATGAGCACTAGATTCTAATTTCATCCTCTTGGAAGATGGAGCGTCGTCATCATCGAGAGAGGAAACATCATGAGACGACGATGATGAAGATGAATCAATGTCGTTTTGTAAGATTCTCTTAGGATTAAGGTTATTGGTTTTTCCTTCTTCAGCTTCACCACTTCTCATTATTAGTTCTTTTAAGCGCTTCACATCTGCCAATTTCACCGGTTTTAGTAGGAAATCCTCTGCTCCTTCTATCATACATCTACAAAAAAAACATGAAGAGGCAAAGCCACTAAATCAGATTACGGTATTCAATGAATCTTGAGATATATTGATTCAGTTTGCATATATATTACAGTCACTTACTGTTCTATACGAGGTTGTATGTTCTCAGACGACATTATCACTACTGGTATTTCTCTGAATGCAGATGACTCCTGGTAAGAAGAAAACACACAGTAGAGTTTGTGTATAAGCACGATGATACAATACTTTCAAACTTAATTTGATAAATGAATAATCTGGAACAAAAAAAAAAAGGAAAGTTACTTTGATCTTTTTGAGGAGTTCATATCCTGTTAGTCCTGGCATTGAATAATCTGTCACTATCAAGTTCACCTTCAAATCCTGTTAACAAAATTTGCAGAATCATTCACATAAGCGGCATCAAAAAGCAGTTCCTTATAATACACAAAAAAAACCTCAATTTTAATAAAACTGATAATAAATCATCCTTTTTTTAAAAGACAAAGGTTAGAACTTTTGATCCTCGTTGTTCAATACTTTAATCTTAGATTACTTGGGAGCCAAACCAGCATTAAAACACTTCAAAGTTTCAATCTTCAGGTTCTTTTTTTTTTTTGTGTCAAAAAACAGAGAGAGATGTTAAAGAATGAAATAATAATACCTTACCAGAAGACCCTTTGTCTCCATCTAAACCAAGATACTGAAGAGCCCTAGTCCCACTCTCAACAGTCGTCACTGTAATAACAAACCCAGAAAACGAATCAGAGACCAAACAAAAGAGAAGACATAGAAAAAGACGGTTTTGCCTCTAACCTTTACAAGCAGAGATCTTAAGCAATCTCTCAATAACCTTACGATCCACGAAACTATCATCGACGGCAAGAACATGCAGCTCCGGTGAAGAAGAAGATAACTCACCGAGTGCCATTGTTTTTAATTCTAGAAAACAACAAAACAGAGGAAACGTTTTTAATTAAGTTTGAACGTCAAAGATCGTAGAAATCAATGTGAGGAAGGAAGACGAGGAGTTACATAAATAAGAGAGAGAAAGAGGCAGTGAGTTACAGAAACAGGAGAGATTTACACAGAGAATCTGAAGGATCGGATCTTGCTATTGTTAAGATCTTGTGAGGGGGAAGAGAATCTAAAGCGATGAGTGATGTGTTCATGTGTTGTCAGATAACGTAATATTGTGTCTTCACGGTCAAAATCTTTTGAGGGTCCCAATTTATTGTGATTTTACGATCCTTTGTCTGCTCTTTCTTTCTATCTGACAATGACAACTCTCCCCCACAACTACTCTAAAAATTTTCCTTTTTTTTCTTTTGGTAATCAGTAATTACCGGTACTGTCTATTAATTACTCTCATGTTTTTTTAAAAAAAATTTCAATTCATTTATGTTGAGAAAGGAAGGAGTACATATATATGTACTTTTGGAGATTCACAAAATCTACATAGAACTTATAAGATCTTCATGAGGTGTAATGTATCTGTCAATTCAAAGTTCAAGTGGAATAAGAATTATTTTCAGAACCCAAATACTTACATTTCCTCAAATAGAGTTTGGTGGCCACCATTACAAAAAAAAAACATCCATTTCGGTACATTAGAAGAAATAATGGCATTATATACGAAATAATGGCTACTTTGGTCTACTTGACGTGATCGGGATAAGAAGGAGAATACGTTGAGCTCCTCTTGGTACGTTGAGTTGTAACACAGTTCACAAAGATGTCCAAATAGTCTCCTCCATTAGGTCCATAACCAAGTTTTTGCAAATCTCAAATGAAGGCCACTCTACGAAAGCCCAGTTATAAAGGTTCGAATTTGATTGATATAACTATTTCACTAATTTAAAAGGTTCGCATTTGATATAAAACGGTTAAAATTATTTAAATTGTGATACAAGTTCACCAATTGTGATACAACAACTTCACTTAAAGACTTTTTCAAAAAAAAAAAAAAAAAAAAGAAACAGTCGATGAAACGTCTATTTAGCAAATCGCTGTCTACTTCAGCCGCCGGAATCAATCTGAAACCACCACCGGCAGATTCCGCTGCCATATCTAAACTTATCCTCTCTTCTCCCACTACAACCCTAGACGATCAATTTCTACTCTCCACCAAAACCCTCTGGACTCCACATCTCGTTAACTCTATTCTCAAACGCCTCTGGAACCACGGCCCTAAAGCCCTCCAATTCTTCCACTTCCTCGACCATCACCACCGCGATTATGTCCACGCCGCTTCCTCCTTCGACCTCGCGATCGACATCGCCGCCCGTCTTCACCTCCACACCACCGTATGGTCCCTCATCCACCGCATGCGCTCCCTCCGCCTCGGTCCTTCTCCCAAAACCTTTGCAATCGTCGCCGAGAGGTACGCTTCCGCTGGGAAACCCGATAAAGCGGTTAAGCTCTTTCTGAATATGCACGAACATGGTTGTTTTCAGGATTTGGCTTCTTTCAATACGATTCTCGATGTGCTTTGCAAATCCAAACGGGTTGAGAAAGCTTATGAGTTGTTTAGAGCTCTTAGAGGGAGATTTAGTGCTGATACGGTTACTTACAATGTGATTGTCAATGGTTGGTGTTTGATTAAACGGACGCCTAAGGCTTTAGAGGTTTTGAAGGAGATGGTTGAGAGAGGGATAAACCCTAATCTGACCACTTATAACACTATGCTCAAAGGGTTTTTTCGAGCAGGGCAAATTAGACAGGCTTGGGAATTCTTCTTGGAGATGAAGAAACGCAAGTGCGAAATCGATGTTGTTACCTATACTACTGTGGTTCATGGGTTTGGTGTCGCGGGGGAGATTAAGCGGGCGAGGAATGTTTTCGATGAGATGATTAGAGAAGGTGTGCTTCCTTCTGTTGCCACATACAATGCTATGATTCAAGTTTTGTGTAAGAAAGATAGCGTAGAAAATGCGGTTGTGGTGTTTGAGGAAATGGTGAGGAAAGGTTATGAACCGAATGTGACGACTTATAATGTGTTGATAAGAGGGTTGTTTCACGCTGGACAGTTTAGTCGCGGAGAGGAGTTGATGCAGAGGATGGAAAATGAAGGCTGCGAACCAAACTTCCAGACATACAATATGATGATACGCTATTATTCAGAATGCAGTGAGGTTGAGAAAGCGTTGGGTTTGTTTGCAAAGATGGGGAGTGGGGATTGCTTGCCAAACCTGGATACTTATAACATACTGATAAGTGGAATGTTTGTGAGAAAAAGATCAGAAGATATGGTGGTCGCTGGTAAACTATTGCTTGAGATGGTTGAGAGAGGGTTTATACCAAGGAAATTCACTTTTAATCGAGTTTTGAATGGGCTCCTTTTGACAGGGAATCAAGCTTTCGCAAAGGAGATCTTAAGGTTGCAAAGTAAATCTGGTAGCCGGCTTCCCCGTAAGTTCAGGCTATGAGTCTCCTAATCTGCATGTAAAGGAACTCTTGCTGCCCCAAGTATTGCATTGCAGTTAATGCAGACTGGACCAGGAAAGGAAGGCATTGATACATTTTTCAGAGAGCTTCATGGGATATACGATATAGTAAGAACAGTGTAGTTACAGTGCCAAACTACACAAGCGCTTTATTATCATGAGCCAAAATTCAGAGCCTTTTACAGTAGCTGTCTGTGAGTATAGATAATGATATTTGATACAAAGTTGGAAATTTCTTGGTATAAAAATAAATGATTCATGTGAATTAGCTCCCAAATATTTGCTTCTGTGATCCTCCAGTAGATACTGAATGAGAGGGAGATGGTATGGCTCCACTGGTGGTTGGTTCCTTTTTTCCAACTACAAAATGATCTCGTCTTGAACACTGACGTTGAGTGTCTTGTTTGGAAGAACAATACTGCTGGTCACCACAACCTCGTCTTCAACTGCAACCGAGTCTCCTGAAATGATAATGTTCGAGGTTAATCTTCTGTCAATAAGGAGATTTTTTGCTGTCTCTCTGTAAAGAGAGGGAGCGAGAATGGAGGGTAAAGAGGATAAAAAAAGTTTTACCGAGAATTGTAACACCAAGTTTGGAATTGTAGACTCCCTCTGCCTGTGATCAGCAAAGTACAACTTCAGGTTCACGATTGTAAAGGACACTAAACAAAAACAGTCCAAGGTCCACAAAGAGAATGAGTCAAGCTCTCAAGAGATAGCAGAAGAGAATAACATGCCTGGACACGGGACCATCTCCCGATAGAAGATTTCCACCCAACAATTGCGTTAGTCACCACTGCATTTTCCTGGGCAAACAGTCACTGAAGAGTCAACCTCGAGAAAACTTTACCCGTTTTTCTTTTTAGTGTCTTATGTAAGAAAACATACCATGATCTCAACGTCATCAAGGATGATACAGCTCATAAGCCTGACACCCGGTCCAACACGAGCGTTTGCAGAGATTGAGACGTTAGGACCAATCTGTTAATAGACAAAACAGATCGCTTTGTGATAAAAGTTGAATAAGAATAAATTGCTTCAACAAGGGACAAAACCAGTGGTAAGTACCTTTGCAGTTGGGTGTACTTTTGCAGAAGGATGTATGTAAACATCACCAATTACAATGGCACTCGTTGTTCCATCACCACTAGCCAACAGTTGGGGAGAGGTCAATTGGAATTGGGAAAGATAGAGTCCTGAACACCTCAGCGACATTCTGCACCAAAATCAACGCATACGTCAGAGCCATAAATACTTTCCCTGCTTCAGCTGCTAAACATTTTGTCTCCTTGCCGCTTAAAAGAAAAGAAATGGAAACACAAGGCAAGGCATACCCAGGAGATTTAATTTGCTCCCAGAAATCCATAGTCTCATAAGTATATAGCTGTTTCTTTCCAGCTAGAGGTGAAAGGATGTCTTGATCTAGTCTTACAAAATCTGTCGGGATCCTGTTTTGAAGAAGTTAAAACATATCATTTTAAGAAGAGGATTCAAAGACTTTTCAGTTGTGGACAAAGAGACAATTAACAAACCTTGTTGCCGGTTGAAGAGCTTCGAAGCTGGAAACACGTTTTAGAGTTGCTACAACAAACAAAAGGGAACAAAAACAGAGGAAACAGATGATAAGAGTCTTTGAAGATGGACGCTAAGACATGAAAACGCAAAATATGTTGTAAGATCTTTGTTACTGCTTTACCTCTGTCTTTCCTCTGAGTAGAAACATCTCCTATGGCATTAAAAATTTCAGGTGTAAATACATAAACACCACAGTTAATACGATCACTGACCTGTGTTTCCAATATAAAACATTAGAATCAAATCTTGAAGATGCTATAAAGATTGAGTCATCTCAGTGATATATGTACATACAAAAGTTTCAGGTTTCTCGGTGTAATGAAGCAGCTCATTGGTAACTGGATCTGCAACCAATTCTCCAAATTGGCTGGCTGATTCAGGAGAGACCTAAAAAGCAAAACGCAGAAGCAAATTTGATAAACCCGCCAAAAACAAAAACCAGACTAATCATATGCAATCACAAACCTTGATCACAAGAAGGGTTCCAATTCCACCATAACCCCTGTGAGCCTCTGTTGATTAAAAGTAGCAAGAGTAAGGACCTTTAAAACCAAAAGATGAGTTCACACAAGATTCGGACTACAAAGAAAAGAATATACCGAGCATTTCCGGCAAAGGGAAACTGCAGCAAACATCACAGTTAAGCAGGAAGATATGAGACTGCAAGGAAGTAGACACAAGAATTCAGATGTGAGAAGAAACACTCAGTTCATAAAACAGTTGAGCAGAAGAATGCTTCAGTATAGGAAGATCCATGGAGACTAACCGGGCTATCTTCCATAATTAGATCTCTAAAGTGATACAGCCCACCAGCTGAACCATGTGGTTTGTCTTCTCGCAGATATCTAATTTGCAGAAACCAATCAAAAGTCAGAGAATAAAGATCAGAGCTAGCTACATAAAAGAGCCATTCATACTTGAGCGCTTATGAAGAAAGAGGAGAGATTGATTAACCTAACAGGAACTTTGAGTTCATTAGAGATGGCTGAGACATAAAGTGCGAATTCCCTTTCCTCATAGAAGCCAACAAGATATATTTGAGCTAAATTTGGAATCTGCAGACAACAAGGATTGGTATCATTATCATCATCATCATCCATTGATCTGAATTGTTGAAAACCAGGTGAAGAATTATTACTCTTTTACAAGCTGAAATAGGATGATGCACCATTGGTTGTCCAGCAATAGGAAACAGAGGCTTTGGAATATTGAGCGACAATGGTCGAAATCGAGTACCTGTGGATCACTCAGAACCACAATCATTCGGATACACAAAATTAAGAATGAAACAACAGAGAAACACATTGGATGTGTTCAAACACAAATCCAAATCTAATGAATTCGTTTTAGATCAAAAGAGATTTCCCAGTGGAAAGGAATAAGAAAGAATGACAATAGCAATCATTTTTAGCGGTTACCTTTGGTTGGACCACCGACCATGATCACAGCCACCACTCTCTCCTCCATTGAGCTCCCCATTTTCAAAAGCCTAGATCTCTCAGCAAACCCACAAAACTTCGAATTCTCACACGAAAAAATTCCCAACTTCCACACCCTTTACGTAAAGCAGAAAAATGGGTACAGCAGTATCGGAATTCAGACCCAAAAAAATGCAATTTTAAGATCTCGTCGGAAAAATTTGGAAAAAAGGGCCAAGTTTTTGAAAAGATCTAATCGAAAGGTGTGACAAGTAAGTTGTGGTTATCGAGATCTAAGAAGCTGTATTGTTGCGGTGATGGGTCCTCCAAGTCACACTCACCATTCACCACACTCCTTTAAACTTTTAAGGATAAGCGCGACAGACCTCACTCCTTCACCTCTTCTATCTTCTTTTTCAGATTTCAGATTTGTTTAAATATTATATTGCCAAACTGTTTACTACTGTATTAGAAAAAGGGATCCACTAGTCTTCGGATCTCATTAAATGCTTTGCCTAAGCTAATATAGTAAAATATAATTTGATTTGAAATTGATTGCCATGTGAGTTTTAACTTTGATGTGACTTGAAGATGACTTAAAATGGTGCATGTTCTTGATACTGCTGCATCAGAGCCTAAAATGGTGCCTCAATATTGCTATCCTTTAAGAACAAACAATCACCAAAGCATCTTTATTCATAGTCTTTTCCTTAACGCAAAAGGTTTTTACAGTATAGACTTTCAGGACCAAATTTCACGGATAATAAAAGCACCAAGATATATGGATCATACACCATTGGTTTGGTTTCCATTTTCATGACTATGTCTTCATTACTTAGTTGGGGGATTTGTACCATCCCCATGGATCGTTCGAAGTGTAGAGAGTCACTTGCTTCACATTCAAGTAGTTATCAAGTCCCCTGAAGCACACGAGAAACCAGCCAAAACCAAGAATTGTTCAGTACAAGCCATCAAGATTTAAGTCTTTACAAATATGTTTTGTTACTGAAGAAAGAGATGTACCATTCTCCAAGTTCGCGTCCAAACCCACTGCGTTTGACTCCACCCCATGGGGCTTGAGTAAAGCAAGGCTGCGAGCAGTTTATCCACACAATCCCAGCTTCAAAGGCCTAACAAAGTAGAACCGATTATTTGTGTTATTAGACTTCACTCGCTAGGCGTTAAAGGAATCTGAATGGTTCCAGAAACAGGCACTAACCTGGCTTACGCGGTCGCATCTTTCTGTATCATTAGATATCACTGCAGCTCCTAGTCCGTAACTGTCATTTATCAATGAATGATTTTCAGCCACATAAGATCTTAATTGACAAAGACGATTAAAACACAAGTGGCAACAGATGGGATTTAATCAGATTTCACTTTCTGGAGAAACGTTATCTTACTGGGAGTCATTTGCTAGCTCAATTGCCTCGTCCTCACTGCCAAATGTTTTCACACAAAGAACAGGCCCAAAAACTTCTTCTCTCCAGATTTCCATTGAAGTGGTTACATCAGTTATGATGGTTGGTTCAATGAAGAAGCCCTTTTCAAGATGCTGTGAGACATAGATATGATATAAAAGGTCATCATCATAGCCTGAGAGAAACTGCATCAGGGATAGGTAAAAGATGGAGATATAAACCTCAGGTCGGGAACCACCATGCAAGATCGTAGCACCTTCACTCTTAGCCGTTGAGATAAACTTCAATATCTTCTCGTACTGTGATATTTACATTTGTCAGCTCATTCAGATAATATGAGCATATATAGAAGCTGAAGCACATCTCCTAAGTAAGAACATGACAAGCCTGAAGAAACATCATATGCTAGATGCGCTTTGACTGATGCTCTAGAAGCTGAACTTCAAAAATTACAGGGACAAAAGTTAATCCCTGTACTACAGAATTCAATCTATGAAAGATTCCAACTTATTATAAGGCTCTCATCAATTTATCTTTTCCTCTTTTGTCCTGATTCTAGTAATGCATTTAGGTTTAGCAACCTGATGGAAAGAAGATAAAAGATAGGAAGACAGAAAAAATGATCACTACCTGTCCTTGGCTAACGACAGGACCAAGCCTGCATCCTTCTTCCATGGGGTCTGAAATTTTAATGTTCTTGCTCCACTTTACAAGCTTTTCTATGAATTCAGATGCGATGCTTTCCTAAGATAAAAAAAATATATATATAAAACTAATAAGTCATAGACATATTCAACATAATTAGACAAGGGTCTGCAATTGTATCCAGCAGCGACTTATCCCTGTTGGCATATCCACCCAAAAGTTTTGATCTGAGATAAATGCCAGTCATTGACCATCACGGAAACATCTTACCATATAACTTTGAACATTCACTTATCCAGTAACATATATTACCGTATGCAGTTTTGACTATTTAACGCATGTAGTATTGAGTAAGATCAGGTTCAACCTAAAAAGCAAGCAGAAGATTGGAACTTACATGAACAAGAAGGCGGGAAGTTGCACTGCAGATCTGACCATTTGTCCAGAAGCAACCGAAGAGAGCCCATTCAGCAGCTATCATTTGCAGGTGTTAAAACACAAGTTCATTTTTAAGATTAACCAGATCTAAAGTCATGTCTACTCATCGTATAAGCAACCAATACCTTTGTACTATCTTCAATATAGCACAAGAATAAATTATCTAAAGAAAAACTCCAAATCAACTCACATAATATATGTGACATTCACCTTTATCAAGATCAACGTCATCAAACACAATGAGAGGGCTCTTTCCACCAAGTTCCATAGAAACAGGCTGCAACAATGCCATGAGTGATGTGTCATTGACATTGTTTGATGAAACAAAAAGAGGAGAAGATACTTATAGCAGAATTTTCAGAAATTGGAATTACCTTCACCAACTGAGCAGCGGCTGTCATGACCTTACTTCCTGTGGCAAAACTTCCAGTGAATGCAATCTGCAAAGATACATCACTTTGCATTTAGCTTTTAAGAACCGCATACGATAAACTGAATGTGTAATCATAGCCTTTACAGTCAATTGTGCTGGGACTTGTGTTTAATGTATTCTCAAGGACAAATACCTTGTCCACGCCGGGATGTGATGCCAAAGGAGCACCAGCTTCGGAACCGAAACCAGTCAAAACATTGAGGACCCCAGGAGGAAGACCAACTTCTCGACAAATATCAGCAAGCTCCAAACAAGTGCTGAAAAACCATGACACGTATGAGAGCTCAAAGAAAGGCCAATGCAGAAGCATAACAACAAAACCGATTATACACAATAACGTACACTGATGCCAGCTCTGATGGCTTGAGAATCGCAGTGCACCCTGCAGCGAGTGAAGGAGCCACCTTCCAAACAGCCATCAAAAGAGGGTAATTCCTTCAACATCAAACCAGGTCCGAGAGTCAGTTTCTGGTCAGATGGGATTTACAGAAAATAGAATAGGTGCGATAAACATCCAAACAATTCAATAGTAGTTACCATGGTGTAATAAGTCCCACAACTCCGAGAGGTTGCTTCAGAACATAAGTCTTAAAAGTCTCCATGGGAAGCGAGACTGGTGCTTTCTGCTTAGCATCTAATCCTTCAGCAAGGTCAGCATAAAATTCAAAACATCCAGCAACATCATCCTGCAGGATATTAAACAAGCACATTAAGATCAAACCCTACAAAGAAAGACTTACATTTTCAGTAATCGAAAGAAGAGAAGCAACGGTACCATATCCCACACTGCCTCATCCAGTGGTTTACCACAATCAAGCGCCTCGAGCTTTGCCAGATCCGTCTTTCTTTCAGTTACCTAAACAAATGAGATACAAAGGTCTCAACAAAACTGAGGCTTGAAGATATCAAAATGACAAACATTGAAAGAATACCTTGGCAGCAATAGCACGTAAATACTTAGCACGAAGAGCTCCTGGTGCTCTGGCCCAATCTTTCCCTTTATTCCTTGAAAATGCTTTTCGGGCAGCGTTGACTGCAACATCCACGTCCTCCGTTGTAGCAGCAGGGACATCACCTACCTCATCCAACACATACAGAGATCACCGGATCAATTTCAACGAAAATCCATGGAAACAAAGAAGTCGATTCAGCTAAAACGGTGATGAATTAGAGTTAGAAGAAAGCAAAATACAAATATTTTTTTGACTTGGAAGATGGTGGATCTAATCGAACGAACTTAGTCGGATAGTGAGAAAAAGGGCTTACCAATGACCTCTTCAGTAGCCGGATTCACGATCGGGAATCTCTTCTTCAAGATGGGTTCTCTCCATTCGCCGTCGATGAATAGCTGACGTGTAGGCATCGAAGTCGCCATTTTCTTATCTCTCCTTCTCCGGAGATGGGGTTGCTGCTGCTCACTGGATCGTTGATTCTGTGGTGCACGCACGCACTTCAAGATTTTGACTTTATACTAAATTGTAGCTTTCACTAAAAACCAGACTAGGATCAAAACGCAACGCCTCTTCTCGTCTGCTGACACCTCCCTATCAAAGTTTCATTTTTTTATGGCTCTGACACTCACAAGATCAAGTGATCAACCACTCACCTTCAATAAACGCCATCAAAATGACTAATAAATCTATTTATTTATGATTTTCCATAAACAGATCTTGTGCAGCATGTGCAATTTCTATATTTAATTTTTTATTAGTAATGATAATTAAGTATTCCCTGATTAGAATTACGGATTACCCCCTCTTTAAAATCATAAACTTAAATGATTTCATACTATAAACTATACCATATCAGAATTACCACTGTTCTTTCTTTTTGGGACAAAAATTACCACTATTCTATTCAGATCATAAATGTAAAGTTTTAAACAGTCTTGCTTTATTACTGGGAACCAATTTACATCGTCACTAGTCATAACGGATGTTACAAAAGACCTCATAGAAGACCATCGGTATACAAATCAATGTTTGACCACATATAACGTAAAAAGGTGAAGTTACAAATGTTGTTCGATCCTTCAATATGCAGCGACTAAACAGTTACCCAGTTTCCCTCTTTCTAATCGACTTCAACATGCATCCATTAGAACTGGGTATTGATGCTAGTTACATGTCTCTTCCTCAGCTTGTTACCTAACTCGTATATGTAGTAGCTTTTGAGTGGATGAAGAATATCATAATTATATCACCCTAGGCAAAGGTCGGATATCGATAATTGATTTTTTGCCAACTACTTATTTCATACGGCACTACCTTATTATTATTAGTTACAGAATTATATATGCATACTCCTATACAAAACCTTATTTTTGAAAAAATAACATAGAATATAATTTTTTTAAGTTTAAAATCAATTAAAAAAATTTTAAAACTTTTTACATTAATTAGATATGATTAAATAAGTATTTAAATGTTTTACAAGTTTATATATATTGACTAAAAAAGTAACTAACTTCAATTCAAGTCGAATAATCAACAGGTATCCGTTTTTTTACGTATGTACTTGTTTTCTCCTAAAAATGTAACACCCGTAAAGATCGAATTGGGGGGTAAAACAATTTTAAAGGTACCCAGTCCTAGTTGTGATCTTCAGGTATCTCGATGAAAATGAATAAAAAAAATATTAGTGCCTTTAATTTAATAATTGCTCCGTCTTGAGAAGTGGCGATAAAAAGACTATACTTTTTCTGATAAGAAGACTTTCTGATTGTGAAATACTACTAGTGTTAATTAGCAAAAAAAAAAAAAAGTGTTTGAGCAAAAACCTTCTTCATGGAGTACTTCTTGCGCAATTGTAATAACATCTCAGAACTAACAGATAGAGAGACTTCTTAATTAGTGTGTCCGCATCAAAAACTAAATGAGCAAAATGAGCCTAGACGATGAATGCTTACATCCATTTATAATGTAACTTCACAATTAATACATATATATATATATGTAATGTGTAACTTGCTCAACCAAAAAAGAAACTTACTCAGCAATCAATTCGTATACAGTATATACATGTGTGAGCGATCTGTCAGCAACGCCCAATCGTCTGGAAAAGAAAAAAAAGAAGAAGTAACCTTTAGATTCTAGAAACAGAAGTCGCGACGAAAGTTTCAATCTTATTTAACAACGTGCCTGAACAAAATAGTACTAATAATTATCATCAGATCAGATAATGCAAAAAGAAAAAGGACAAAAGAGAGAGTCGAGAGAGTGGCATTAAATCACGTGGAAAACAAGGAACACGACAAAGCAAGAACAGTCTCACTATACCCGCGTTACCCACTTCATACAATCAGCCACGTTTCCCTTCTTCACGCGCCAGTCAGCGTTGATCTTCTTCCTCACTTCTCACTTCAACTCCTCGTATATAATCCTCACAGCCGCAAATTCGAATCAATCAGATATAACAGAAATAACTACACAACTGAAACTCAAGAGTAAACAAATCTTAAACCGGAACAGGATCCAATTTAACCGAATCAAACCGGAAATGGTGAAGCAAGCGATCAAGGAGGAGGAGAAGAAGAGAAATACGGCGATGCAGTCAAAGTACAAAGGAGTGAGGAAGAGGAAATGGGGCAAATGGGTCTCTGAAATCAGACTTCCACACAGCAGAGAACGAATCTGGTTAGGCTCTTACGACACTCCCGAAAAGGCGGCGCGTGCTTTCGACGCCGCTCAATTTTGTCTCCGCGGCGGCGATGCCGATTTCAATTTCCCAGATAATCCACCATCAATCTCCGGCGGAAGGTCTTTGACTCCTCCGGAGATCCAGGAAGCGGCTGCTCGATTCGCCAACACCACCCAAGACTGTGTTGTTGTTGTCCAGGAGGAAGAAGAATCGGGTTTACCCGGATCCGAGATCCGACCCGAGTCCCCTTCTACCTCTGCATCCGTGGCTACATCGACGCTGGATTGTGATCTATCGTTTTTCGATTTGCTTCCGATGGATTTCGGGATATTTCCCGGATTTGATGACTTCTCCGACGACTTCTCAGGCTTCTCTGGTGATCGATTTACAGAGATCTTACCAATCGAAGATTACGGAGGAGAGAGTTTATTAGATGAATCTTTGCTTCTTTGGGATTTTTGAATTTCAAAACAAATTCTTTTAGAGCGTATTGAGGTTTTTCTTCGGGTCACGGAGTAATCTGGAGATTTTTGTAACACGGAGCTCCAACGACCCGGTAACTTCTTTTGGATCCGGTATTTGATGTGGATCATATCTTCTTCGTATCATTCCTATAGCATTTTTTAATTATTACATTGTAATAAAATGTGAATTTCGAGATTTTTATTTTTTTGTTTTGTCTTATTCTAGAGAATGTCCTTCACATATACGATGAGTTTGGGTCCTTTGGGAAGATACTTTTTTACTCGGCCCAAAATCTTATACTTGGGCCTATATCATCGATCATTTTGTTCAGCCCATTTTCAAAACGATTCTCTTGTGTTTCGTAGGGTCACTAAGCCTAGCCAAACGGATTACAAATGAATACAAGGGGTTTTCTTGATATGAAATAAAATATCTTCCCAGCCATTACGTCTGTTTCGATTTTTTTTTGTTTTGTTAGAGACGTCTGTTTCGATATAATTAATGAAAATTTCAAGTTCAACGAATTGAGGAAGAGAAACGGTCGTCGAATGGAAAACAAATTTGCGTGAAGAAAATATAGGAAAAAAAACTTAAAGTTGGGAACTTGGGGATAAGATTCCAATCATTTTCAAATTGCCACCTAATTTTCGGCTTAAATATAAAAAACAATCACTTTCGAAAAAGTAAAACCACTGTTTGGTTCCGGACAAAATACCACTATCTAAATAATAGTCTAGGTGCTAATAAATAGAAAAACAATACACATATCAACTATAGATGAATTGGTCTATTAATATTAAATGCAGTGATTTTAAAATAACACATTTACATAAAACTTTAAACTTATAGTTTTATAAGATATAGGGATAGCAGGTACATCACAGAATATTTTTTCCCTTAGACAAAGTCTTGGATTCCCAAGAAATATAAATAAAAATATCAGATATAGACATTTGAATCTTGATGAAAAACAATGGGTCCTTGAGGTCCTACCACACTCCAATGAAATTAAAAAAAAATAAAGAGAATCATTACATATAAAAAAATAAAAAAGATAAAATGATAAATATAATATCTGAGCCTGCTCATTTCAATAATTGTGTACTATAATATATGATGTGGATTAAAGTAACCAAGAAAGATAAAAAAAAAATACAAAAATAATAATGGAGATAAATAAAGGGTGGGCCGTTCTATAAACTTCAATCATTAATCAGAGCACACAAAATTCCAAACTTGAAATGAAATCAGTGGGCTAAAGTCTGTACCTTTCTCCATCTTCTCTTCTTCCTAATTCCTCTTCAATCAGATTCTTTCCTATAAGCTTGCCTTCTTCGATCTCCTCTCACTTCCATTCAGCTTTTTAATTCTTGATTATGATACTAAGCAAGAGACCTCATCTCATCATGATCCGTAAATTGTCTGAGATGTTGGTTCCAAGAACCCGATCTGCTATTAAACCGGACGATTACACGCCCAGTCCGAGAAGTCCGTTGGATTTGAAATTCCCTTCGCCGGTTAACTCGAAGCGGTACGGTTCTGGTGGTGTCGGTTTAGGTATCGTAGCTGCGTTGGAGGAAACTAACATGGGGATTAACCAGCACGAACCCGTTCGCTATTCTGGGAGATTCCGGTGCCCGGAGATTGATCTGTCGGAGGAAGATTACACTTACGTCACGAGCCGAGATGGGCTCACCAAAGTGTACTACAACGACGACGGCTTTGAGTTGTGTGAAGATAATTATCGGAAACCGATGGTTATCGCCGAAGAACCACCGGTTTTTAAGAGACAACATTTTAGGGATTCGACAGAGTTTCTGAGCTCCTGTTGCTTGTGTAAGAAGAAACTTCAAGGCAAAGACATATACATGTACAAGTAAGTTTCGTGTTTCTGAGTTCGTGTTGCTTGATTCTTGTGTCTTTGTTAGGATCGAGACAAGTTCAAGATTGTCAATCCCTAAGTATTCGAAATATTGGTGGGATTTTCTAGAAACTGATAATTTGTTATTGGGTTGTGTGCAGAGGAGAGATGGGATTTTGTAGTGCTGAATGCAGATCAGTGCAAATAATGAAGGACGAACGAAACGAGCAATGTAAATCGCAAGTTTCGAGAAACGTTGACGTTTCAAACTCCCCTTACGCCGGCGGACAGAGTTTCTCTGCCGGAATCTTCGTATTTTAGGATTAGCACAATAATTCGAAGAGAAGTAAATATTTTTAAAAAATGTGATCATCATTCCGTTTTACCTTAAAAGAAGAAAAAAAGTTAGAAAAGAAAAAAAAAAAAAAAAAAAAGTGAAATTTTTGGTTTAGGTTAAAAGCACATTTTATAGAAGCTTGCTTTTGGTGAATTTTTAAATACTTTTCAGATATAATGTCTATGCCTTTTCTTCGAAATCAAATAAATCAATAAAGATGCTAAAAATAATTTTGTAGAACAAGTATGTATGTATGTATAATGTAATGTTGCTAATATATGTACGCCAACTTCTCAAACTATGTATACAAAATGTACTAGATCAAGTCAAAATTTAAGTTTGTGCAACACACACATTTACTACTCTGGGAGTAGAAGACCTGAATATTTATATGATTTTTGATTGAAGATACAAATTGCTATGGGTTTATTTCTTATTTATTTTAAATAAACAATGCAATTACATTTTCAAATGTAATTTATTGGTCTTGCTCTTCCGTGAAATTAAATTTCGTTAACTACATACTGTACATATATGTAATCACATAGTCCGGTTCAATTTCTTAATCCCAAACTCGAGTGATTTATGACTACAACTCAAAATATCTTTGGAAAAAATATTAGAGAACAAGTACTATCATTTAATGACCAAACTAAAATAGTAACGATTTAATAAAACCTGAAAAAACACAATAATAAGTTATAATAAATCATTAGGATTCTTTAGTGCAATGTATGCACGTGGGCCCTTGGTTATGCAACTTGTTGTATCCGGGCCCGTTGTCTGAAATAATTAGATAATATAGTATCTTTTTCTCCAACTGCAAAAACAATGATATTTGATAAAACTACAGTCCCCACTCCCCACCATGTTGAACTTCTTTGATTAGGTGGTCTTGACGATTTGTTTATACTGCAAAATTCGGGTTTTCCAAATTGGATATAATTGGACCTGAGGTTCTTTGAGCTAGTCATAGCGAATCTCGGACTAGCCTTGGCACCAAATTTTCGTTTTGTTAGTTGAAACATTGTTCAAGGCCGAACCAAAATGCTATCGCGAGTCAGAACTCCCGTGGCCTACCAAGCCTGGTCTGACTGACTCCATTACCTTATTGGATATTTTATAAAGTTTTTTTTTTGTTTTGGATTTCTGATATTTTATAAAATTAAAAGTAGTGAAAAAATATCGGAAGTAGCTTATATTCATTTCAACCACTATACTCTCTTAGACTCTTTTTTTTTTTTTTTTTGTCATCTGATTTATTATTTATACCAAAGTGAAATTCTCGATGAAATACAACAAGCCGGCGGAAAACAGAGATATCCCCGAAAACTAAAGCCCTAGCAAAGGGAAACTAAGCCGGCGGACGAAAGAAAAGTCCCCGGAAACTTAAAACCGACAGCAAAAGAATCAAAACCTTAATCTAGAAACAGAGGCGAACTATTTTTAACCCGAAGAACAATACTAGCCAAAACAAGCAAATCAACCTTCCCTTTTGAACAACCTTTGAATGCGATTTACCAATGCTGCCCTCGGCCAACCCATCGATAACATCTGTTTCCTCCTATCACAATGAGAGATAGACCTCTCGAAACCAAGTACCCAAGACTTCATAACCCGACAAGCAAAGGCCAAAAAAAGACCTTGAGAAATACTTCCGGATGCGGCGGGACGATGGATGCATCATGGAACGCCTAGATAAAAGCCTTATAGAAGCAATCCGATCTCACTCAGAATCGGAAACGCAGAGACAATGAGAAAAACCTAACCTTCTCGAAGAACCTCGAACTCAGAAGCAAGAACGACACTCGATCGAACATGTTAACATCCACAAACGATCTCCAACACAAGAGAGAAATGATCTGAAAACTTAGAACCAAGCACACACTTCACACAAAATAACCTCTGCTTAGAAAGGAGAAGATCCAAATGGGACTCTACCAGACAACCAAAGCTAAAGCGGCAGCCACACATTTAAACCCGGTTGACACGTCCTGATCCGTATCACGAACCGTCGAAAGAAACGATTTGACTAGCCAACTAAACCTCTAATTCATCAAAGCATCAATTCCCAGCCACCGAATACGAGATCAACACAACAACTAGCTAAACCGAGGAAGAAAACGACGAAGAGATTTGAAGCAAAGAAGAGATCGAGGAGGATACCCGTGAGAAAAGATGACAGAACAAGCGGCACAGGATTAAACCCTAATCTCAAACACCACCTCACAAATCGCCGCTTGATTCACCCAAATCCGAAATTGAACTACAAACAAAACACATAAAACACTAAAGCTTCCTCTCACAGCGCCGAGGTGGCCGCCGGAGAGGAAGAAACCAAAAACCACGACTTTCTCTTTTTTTTTTCGGCGGCTGCTAACGAGAGAGAAAGGAAATAGGGCGACTATACTCTCTTAGACTCTTAGTTTGTGCAAATTCTTTTAACAAAAAATAAAACGTTGATGCTAATGGATAAATCCAAATGTATTAATGTGAACTTAAGTTTGAACAATATTAGTTTTGATAAGTAAATTTCACATGACAGTCAGTCAGTCAGTCACTAGAATACTTAATAGAAAAATATCATTGTGATATATTGTAGTATTATTTATTTTGAAAGAAAACGAGTTTTCAGAGTTGTCTTCCGATGGGCTAACTGGTTAACTAACTGGATTAGCCCTGGGCAATCGGGTACCCAATCGGGTTTCGGTTCTACCCAATCGGATTTCGGGTAAATCGGTATTAGACATATAGATACCATTCGGTATTTTACAATAAATTCGGTTCGGTTCGGTTAGTAACTGGTCGGGTTCGGGTCGGTTCGGGTGTACCGAAATTTTTTCGGATTATGATCGGTTCGGTTATTTTTAGTAACCAAAGTATTCAAATAACCGATTCAAACCCGATATAACCGATTAAAATTAGAAATAACCAACTAAATAATAAAAAATAACTGATTAATAACCAAAAACAAGAATTTAATAACCGATAATTAACATAACTTTAACCAAAACAACAACTTAAGAACTTAGTTTAACATAGT
This sequence comes from Erysimum cheiranthoides, assembly GCA_011420285.2. NCBI lineage: Eukaryota > Viridiplantae > Streptophyta > Magnoliopsida > Brassicales > Brassicaceae > Erysimum > Erysimum cheiranthoides. The sequence goes on along the minus strand of CM022179.2, from coordinate 2,870,200 downwards.
TTAACATAGTTTAACATAGTTCCGTATTGGGAAGAGAAGAAATTGTGGTGTTAGGGTATCATAATCCTAAAATGCCTAAAGGACATATACTTGTTTGCTTAGAGGATCGGGTAAAATCGGATACCCATATTAACTTAAGGTAAAACCCGAACCGAACCGAAGTCCATTCTACCTTGACATCGAAACCCATTCGGTAATTTTGATGGAACCGTATCCGAACCGATACCGCTTTAACCGGGTGCCAACCGGTGCGGTTTTTCGGTACGGGTTTTTTGCCCAGGGCTAAACTGGATGCTTCAGCTCAATAAGAGAAGACAGAACAATTGGATAAATTGAACTAAGATGATGATATTACAGCCGTCAACAAACAAAAACATATCTGATGTTTCTTACAAAAGTTGCAAGCTAATGTTGAGATCGGCAGAGAAAAAAGGGTTATAGACAATGGCTTAAACCCCACAAACAAACATCGAACGCTATAAAGATTACTTCATACAAATATACCGAGTCTTCGGCGCATTGACAAACAAAAACACTAGGCATAAAATTGAGTTATATAAAAAATTAACAGAGGAGCAGCTTGATATTTGTAACGATGGAGCATCAAAAGAATCTTACGAAATGGCCTCTCAAGTAGCTTCTGAGTCGGATAGTCACAAACTTTACCGCGAACCGAGCCAAGCTGGGTTAGGCTTGGAAGACGCTTCAGCTGAACCGTCTATTTGGTATGGTGCCTTTGATGTAATCCTGTTAACAAGTTAAATGTGGAAAATTGAGAAATTCGCTTCACAACAAACAGTGGAATGACAAGATAAGATGTTTTCACAAAAATGAATTACCTATCCTTCCTCTTCTCAAGGAATCGATGAAGCGAAGCTCTTCTAGCAATCGGGAGTTCTACAAATCAAAAAGAGAGAAAGTTAGAGAAACATGGCTAGGCCAAGCCCATAGATTGGTGAACCAAAGAGGCCGAGAAATATTACCACAGGCTAAAGAGGCTGGGTTGGGCTGGACTGGCTCTTGTGCTGCGGTTTTTGCAGGACTACGAACTGGATTAGAGCTAGAAGCAATCTCTTTTTGATTATTGGCTAATTTTTGAGTATAAGCACTCTGGTTCACTTCAGCTGTGAAACCTGTGAAGCTTTTGGCACTTCCTTTGTTTGCCAAGTCAATGACTTGTTTAGCTTTCTCAGAAGGAAAATCGTCAAACACCATAACTCGACCACCGTAGAATATGGTCAATGGAGCAGACTGAGACTCCGGCTTCACAGATCTATTCAAGATCAAAACAAGCCACAAAATTAGTCAAAGCTAGCTTAGTAAATCAGATGATTCGTTTGACTATCTACAGATAACATACTTAGTCTCTTGGATGATCTGGACTTCTTCTTTGGTTCCAGAGGAAGAGGAGGAAGAAAAGCTTGATTGCCTAGGAAAAATATTCTTCGGTTTAATGTCTTGACCAGCCGAAGAATCCACTCCTGAAGCTTCACAAGGGAACAGATTCATCATTGTAGGCTCGCGTGACACAGCAAAACCTCCTGCAAAAAAAAAAAAAGTAAAGATTACTCTCCAATCCTCGTAACAATCGCAAAACAAATCCAGTTTCGACTTAAAAGACTTAATCGGCCTCTCTGGCTCCACAGAAACATCTCCACCTATACATACACATACATATATAGCAATTGATTCGATATATTCAGCAATCAACGTAGATGTTTCCTTCTTCATCAGATTCTCTCTTGTACGATTCAATTCCGATCAACATGTAATCAATTTTCAATTCGTAATTTTACTACTTAGATGGAATTTCGGAACAGGAAAATCGAAATTAAACAGATCTAAAAGAAAGAGAAAAGGTTGCTTACCATTGACGTCAGGCTTGCATGTCATCCCTAAGCTCAGATCTCCAAAACTACCCTTCTCCTTCAGGTAACGACTCAATCGACTACACGTCTGTGAAAAGCTTGGCTTCCGACCAGAGAAGTCCCAACACTCCGGAGAACTCGACATCGTTAAATCGAATCAAACTTGTACGAAAGAGAAATTGAAATCGTTTCGATCGATATACAAATTGGAGGAAAAGAATCTAACAGCGTTCTTCAATTTCTCGAATCTTAGAAAAAACTAGGGTTCCTTTTAATTTCGTCTTCTTTGCCAAGTGCGTTTGTTTGTTTGTCACGAGGAAGAAATGGGGACCTCTTTATTACTTTTTTTTCGCTGGTTGCAGATACGAAAATAGTAAATAAATAAATAAATAGTACTAATTGAGCCATTTAAAACACGTGTTTTAATTTAATGTTAACGGCAGACCAATGTTTCAGTCCACCGTCACCCACCTCCAATCCACGGCACGCTTACGATAATCACCATATTACCCTTACCTCCTTCTGCTCTCATCAGACCAAGTTCCAACTAACATCTAGTCTGTGCTTTTATCATTTTACCCCTAACACAAGAAAAAAAAAAGATAATAATAGCAAGTACTTGATAAAATATCTTCATGCAAACTTAAAATCTTAAAATTAATCAATTCAAATAAATCTATTTATTTTATATTATTTTCATTATAAGATTTGGTTTATAGTCCAATTTCTATTACTTAGAATTACACAATTTATTGAAAAAAAAACCATAGAAATAACTTATGATTTAGACATGATCTAAAATTTTATACAGTTTTATAACTTATATATGAAAGATTGAACATGATTTTATGTGATTTAGATAATTGTTTTGTATTTTCCAAAAGATAAGAGCAGATTTGCAAAATGTGTAAAATTTTAAGGATTTTTTTGTTCTTTTTAGCTATTTTCTCTATACAAATTATGTGTATGTATCTAGACGTTTAAGGGTATTCTTCCCCCGTTAAAGGAGTAACGGCGTGAGCGGAAGAAATTAAGGATTAACGGCTTTAGAGGGAACACGGTGTGGGTCTTACATAACTAAAACTCCACCATATATCACGTTTTGTATTTTACTTATTAATTGTAATATTTGTACAGTAAATATTATTATTAAAAGAAGCGGGAAGAGCACGCCTCCTCCACGAATGGTGACCGGAACTGTACACATTTGAGAGAATTTTCTAGTTGTTGTCGCATAAGGGCATCGGGCAGTGATCAGCTGCTACGCCCCTTATAAAGCAGCTTCGTCTCTTCTCCTACCTGTAGCCGTTGATCCTATCTCTCTGTCTTTCTATATAATACTAGTAGTATTATTTTTTGTTATTATCCGACGAGTATGTTAGGTACAAATAAATAAGTTAGATTATAATATTATCAAATACTTCAACGGACTGGAATCCCCTGGAATAAGGCAACATCATTTGAATAATTATATTTCCCATTGGCTAAAACCACTGGTTGATTTGGACGTTCACAACATTTGTACTCGGTAATCTTAATGATAATTGGTAAGTTTGAGAAAAGAAAGAAGAAGGAATAAAGCAAAATATATACTATGATATATCAATATCTCTAATAACTAACAGACTACAGTAGAACCTCTATAAATTAATACTCGATAAATTAATAATCTCTATAAATTAATAAATTTCTCCGGTCCCGAGTTGGGACCAGTGTAAATTTTGACACAATTCGATAAAATAATAAGATAATAATTTTTTTAAAAATCCTATGTAAATATATGGTCCCATTAATACTAGAAATTAATAATATTATAAATATATCAAAATATATTTATAGATATGTTATATATGAGTATATTTAGTGAAGTATGACTCTTGTGTTGTTTGTTTTTTATTGAATTTGCATTAGTTTTTGTTAAAATATCTTTATAATATTTTTCACTGCATCGAAAACTTTTGATATTATCATAATTATTTTCTTACTTGTAATTGGTTTCAAAAGAATATTGATTATAACAAAAAACTCAATTTCTAAAGTAATGTTTTTTAAAAAATTTATGAAATAAGGCAAAACTCTCTATAAATTAATAAATTATTAATTTATGGATAAATTAATACCTCTATAAATTAATAAAATTTCACGGTCCCGACATTATTAATTTATAGAGGTTTTACTGTAGTCACAAATGGACCAAAATAACATATACCCAAACGTCATTAGTTAATCTGTTACTAAAGAACGTAATTTTTTCTTAATTATGTCAGAAGCATATACATGTATTACATCTACAACATGTTTCTATTAACTATAACTTGTATTTATCACATACAATAATTTTTTTGTGATGTGGTTGTTTTTTTTTTTCTGTTAAAAGGACAACTGGTATAATTATATACTTAACTTGATGTGGTATTATCTAAGAATAACAAACAAAAATTTTAAATCAATCTAACAATAACCAGAAGCCTAAAGTTGGTTCTATATCATCATGAGATATTGGGTTTAACGTGATTAATCTACTAAAACTAGCTTTTTAGCGTTTTAGAATTAATCTACAAAACTTTTTCTCGTTCAGTTCATCCCGCTAACAATTATTCAGCTATTCCGTTATTTTTCTGACATACCAGTCAGGCCCGTTAATACTACATATGAAACGTCCAACTAATGCATCCACATGTGATCTCTTGTAGAATATTAATCTACTACATCTTATAACATCAAATCTACACTTAAAGTTTTATGATGTACTTCAAAATTGTAGAGACCACAATCGATTTCTCTACTCATTATTCTCTAAATTACACATTTACAATTAACGATATTGAATTAAAAAAAAAATTAACGATATTACATAGAGAAAAGCTTTCAATTAACGCACTCACCTATGAATCATCACTTGTAGATTAGTAGATATCAACTCATTAAATAGGGGTCGGCAATCCTGTTTGTTATATACTTACCCAGCGTATTTGGTGACATAAACAGATCCAAGATAAATAAAAAAAATCAGAAGAAGAGACAATAACACAGTTATAAGGATTAAAGAAGAGGCCGGGTCACAAGAAGAACCAAACGCGCGTAAAGACATCGAAGTGTGGATATTATTTAGAGTATGCAACCAAAAAGAAAAAGGCACGTTTGGATCTTAGTGTCACAAAAATGCAAGAGGGGTCACAAGAAGAATAGATCATAAGCTTAAGATATTAGATGAATGATGTCAAAAAAAAAAAAGAAGAATATAGTAGTCTACATTTTTCTTACTGATTGCATTGCTTTGAGATGAATCTGATTACACACTTTTAGCCATTTTGTGAACTTGATTTGGTTTTCACAGCTGATTTCTCCTTTTGTGTTTGCTTTCTTTCACATAATTAACAAAGAAAAGCGTACTCTTAAAATGCAGGAAAATTTGGCCACCGGAAAGACTTTTAACATTTTAAAAAATAATAGTTTCTTTAGATATGTAATAAACAAAGGCATAACTGTCAATAAATACTAAATTTTATGGAGAATTGACTTGGCATTTTTCAGATTTTGTATGTTAAATAATAGAAATGAAAAAGACTACATACAAAGATTTCCAATAAGAAGGTATCACAAGGAACATAAATTTAACGGCAAATCCAAACTATGCTATCTCTGGCACGTTTTGCTCCAGTCCAAGTCTTTGGCTCATCAGATCTTGATCCTAAAAAACTGAGCTTAGCTCTTGGTAGTTGAACAAACTATGTTGATTCCCGCGACGTAACACTAGCATAACATGAGAAAGTTCTTGTTAACACTGCACATAATAAAATCACTCAGCTTCATCACAGTACAAAATATTACAAATCTAAGTTCATCCCAAATCATTAAATGCAGTCCTGGACCGACAATACTTCAAAGGGAACGAAAACAAACTTATCATTCATTATATATTGTCAAATAGTAATAAACATGTTATGGTCAAAAGAGTAAACTGTCTTTGAATCTAAAAATCTGATGATATATCAATGAACAATTAATGGATGTGATGTACCTTACAGCAAGTTTTACAACCAGGTTTGGAGTACAATTAAGCAACGACATTTGCTTTCACTGGTAAGGAGCAAAAATGATATGCTGGAGTTATGGCCACCAAACCCGAAAGAATTTGACAAGGCTGCTTTAATGTTTAATCTTTCCTTCTTAGGACCCACGACGAGCAGCTTGTATCCTGATCCAGTTCATTTCACAGGGAGATTATCTGTTCCTTGGAGATCCCAGTTTTAGCTAACTACAGCCACTTCGAGGTGACGTATGGTTCTTAATTATTTGTCACCGTGCCTAGGCTACTAACGAATTCAGTCTATAGAATCGCTCGTAAGAAAATATGTACATTGTGTCTGCTTTCTTTCACAGATTTAACAAAAGAAAAGCTTCTATTAATGTTGTCAAAAAGTGAAAATTTTGGCCACGGGAAAGACTTAACATTTTAGTTTTCTAGATATGTAATATCTAAAGGCACAAGTGTCAAGAGCATCTAAATTTATCTGAGAATTGATTTGGCATTTTCCAGACTGTATGTTAAACAATAGAAATGAAAGACTAGGAAGATTTCAAATAATTAAGAAGGTATCACAAAGAAGAGATTTTTAATGGCAAATCCAAACTCTGCTATCTCTGGCAAGTTTTGCTCCTGTCCAAGTCTTAGGCGCATCAGATCTTGATCCTAAGAAACTTAGCTTAGCTCTAGTTGGACAAACTCTGTTGATTCCCGCGACGTAACACTAGCATAACATGGGAAAGTTCTTGTAAACACTGCACATAATAAAAACACTCAGCTTACAAAATATCATACATCTAAGTCCATCCCAAATCCAATAATGCATTTCTGGACCGACAATACTTCAAAGGGAAATAATAAAACAAACTTCAATTCCTTCTTCTCAATGATCCATCTCAATCAGAGTAATTGCCATGTTAGGTCAAAAGAGGAAACTGTCCTTTAATTCATCTAAAAACCTGACGATGCATCAATGAACAAGGAATGTAATGTACCTTACAGCAAGTTATACAACCAGGTTTGGAGTACAAGCAACAACTTTCGCTATCACTTGTAAGGAGCAAAAATGATGCTGGAATTATGGCCACCAAACCCAAATGAATTTGACAAGGCCGCTTTAATGTTTAATCTCTCCTTCTTAGGACCCACCAGCAGCTTTGTATCCTGCTCCAGTTCCATTTCACAGCAAGATTTTAAATCTCCCCACAATTTTTTTTACCAACATTAAATGGTATCGAACTTATACGGTCAGCTTGGAATAACAAAAGCCAAAAAAATTATTAACGTACCACTCCACTGTCTGGATTCTCGAGGTTGATATTTGGATGAACCCATCCAGTTTTAATTGCCTGTAGATGACAACAAGAAATTAGCATGAAAAAATGCAAAGATTGCACACAATCTCGACCTATTATTAATATTGGTCTAAACAATTTTTCCTTCCTTGTAAAATACAATGATGTCTCTAATATTAATTGTGTTACCTGCACGGTTGCGACAGCCTCCACAGCTCCAGCAGCTCCCAGCAAGTGTCCAATCATAGATTTTGTGGAATTTACCTTAAGCTGCCACACCATGAAAGAGCAAGTAAGGAAAAGAACACAAAACGCACCTTGGAATTTTGTAACAGAGAAGTGAAGGTACCTCAGGGTTTTGGCCAAAGCAATGAGCAAGAGCTAGGTACTCCTTAAGGTCTCCAGCCGGTGTTGATGTTGCATGTGCATTTATGTAATTTATTTGTTCCTTGGAAATCCCAGAATTAGCTAACGCTCTCTCAATACAGAGAATGACACCAGCCCCTGTGGATATAAGACATGGGTTACTGACAATAACTTTGTGGATTATAGACAAGAGATTCAAAACTTGTAGTTGACTATCAGACTAATATGAATTAGGGGAAGATGAAACTACCATCAGGGTGTGGCTCGGTCATGTGATAGGCATCACATGTGAAACTCCCACCAAGGAACTCTGCATAGATAGTTGCTCCTCTTTTCTGAAAAAATAAAAACAGAATACATATGTTTTCACAAGTTGTTCCACAGCAAGAATGAAAAAAGATTGAAGATAAATATCACTTGGGATTAAACAATACATGAGAGACAAAAAATGAATGAGTTATATACCTTAGCATGCTCAAGTTCTTCCAAAAGCAGAACTCCGGCTCCCTCTCCCATGACGAAACCATCTCGATTCTGTAACGCAACCAAGACCAGGATTACGATAAACAGAAAACACACGTTTCCACCCTCCTTCAACATTGCAGACATGTAAGGAAATTCCTGTTTGCAAAAACGTGATACAATGTATCTAGCATCCACCGTCGGTAATCATGATTAAAACTGAACAAAGCCATAGAAGGATACTACAACATACAATTCGAAAAATGGAAAAGAAGACAGGACAAGAAATTGTTGAAAATTACGCTATCCCAAGGCCGTGAAGCTTTTGTGGGATCATTATTCCTTTGTGAAAGAGCCCGGCATGCAACAAAACCTCCCAACCCTGCATTGGCACACATATGATAAGATTTCATGTACAGTAGCTTAAAGTTCAAGAACAGAGGGAATAATGTAATATAGGAGAAAGAGTTTGCACCTATTGGAATAATGACTGCATCTGAGCCACCACAGAGCATTACATCCTGAAAGAAAGACAGACAGTCTAAAAGTAGAACCAGAAGAAGTCTACCAAACTGTAGAATTGACAAGTGGATGGAGAATACTTACAGCTTCACCTTTAATAATGTGGTTTGCTGAATTCAGAATGCAAAAGTTGCTTGTCGCACAAGCAGTTGAAATAGAATAGTTTGGTCCCATCCATCCCTGATTAATCACCCACAAAGAAAAGTCAGTACGAAGTTGCTGGTGGTCATCCATATCATATTACATAACATTCAAATTTGATCAGACCAGATCCATTGCAAGCATAGCAGAACCCATGTTTGTTGTCGCAAAAGGTACACAAAAAGGATTCATCTTCTTGTAAGAGATCCTCAGAGCTTCAATAGCATCATGAAAGACCTGTATTAATATAGATTGTTAGAAATGCAACGATTAGCAATAGATTTCCTAATCTTTGGATTCATTATTTGTCTGACCGTTTTGTTAGTGAAAGCATGGTTGATATGAAGGAACAATCAGGTGAGATTCTGAACAGAAACCTTGAGCTGAAACTGTTTTCGTACTTTCTAAATGTTTAAGCCCGGGATAAAAAAAAAAGTACCTTCATGCCTCCCATTGCTGAGCCAATCAAAACTCCACATTTGGTTTTGTCAAACTCTGCCATTACTTCTTCAGTTACCCCACCATCATCCAAAGCTTTCTTACCAGCTGTGAGAAGATAGAGCATGAACTTGTCCATCCTTTTAGAAAGTTTTGGAGCAACCCATCCTTCAGTTGAAAAGGATTTAATCTCTCCTGCAATTCTCTTGACAAAGGTAAAACACGGAAAGATATTCAAGTACACCACAAAAGCAAAACAGAGAACTCCCACACACCAAAAAGCTTGCAAGAGATTCTGATATAATGCTTACCGTAGGGAACTCAGAACAATCAAAATTCTCAATCTGGCTAATACCACTGTTGCCTTGTAGCAAATTCTCATAAAAGGTATGTGGGTCATGACCTAAAGATGTTTGAACTCCCATGCCTGTCACAACAACCCGACGCTGCTCCGTAGAGGGTTTCTTGTTAAACGTGGCTTCCTTTTCCATCTCCATCACTGCCATGGCTCCACCTAAATACCACAAAGACATTATAAGTTGATGGTCTCCCATCCTGAAACAACATCTCAATGCCATGGTAACAAAAGAGTCCCAGGCAACTTCAAAATTTATATATAGTTCACCGCCACTTGTTCAGGTTTCCAAGCTCTGTATCATCATTCCTCATCTAGAGCCTAACCTCACAAAATGTGCTTTCTCTGATAACATAATAATACATGGAATTACAATAAAAATTCCAACTTTCACATTTCAGCAACTTTCCCGTTCAACTTTACCTCTAAATGTCATCATTGGCCAATAACATAAACCCATAGCAACATGGAACTAAGACTTGTATGAGGACCATAAAGACGATAAAATCGAAGAAAAACTAAAGCTTGCCACACAAAAGGAAAAAAAAAACCCAGATTGGAAGACAAAAGCAAAAAGGAGAGAAATGTTATACCAGAAGAAGCTGGTCGATTCAATCTCCTCTGGTTTCGATTCAAAGAAACAGTATTGGATCCGAAGAGAGAAGACAAGGCATTGCTGTTGTTGTTGTAGTGAGTACATGGCCCAAAATCGAGACAAGAAGAGACAAGAGCCTGAATGCTACCGGATCCGGAAGCGGCAGAGCATTTGCTAAGCTGCCTCCTTCGCCGACTCCGCCCGCCAGATTGAAGAGCAACAGGCTGACGGGTCTCTCCGCCGCCGTGAGCGACGGACATGCAAGCTGCAACGAACCAGGTGCATAACGGAGATGCGTAACAAGAGGACGCACCCACCATGGCAAAAGTGAAAACGAAGAGGCTGAGAACCACAGAGAAGAGCCGAGATGAGACAACAAAGGAGAGAAAGCGAGAAATGGGTGAAGAGAGAATCTAGCAGAATGAAATGGGATTCACGAGAGATTTAAGAGGAAGCGATCTGCGATCTCTCTCTCTCTCTCTCTCTCTCTCTTACAGGAGGCGTGCACAGAGCTTCGATGCGTAAAATCGTGCGTGGAGACGCCAAATAACCTCCTGTGAACAAACCACAGAGAGAGAGAGAGACATAATACAACACTATACAAATTAATAATACCAATCCACACTTCAAATCTCAAAATTATCGATGACCAGAATTATTTTTATTTTTTTTATTCTGAATCTCAAAAGAAAATTACAACTTTTTTGAAGCTAACCATTTTATAACTAAAAAATCTAATGTTTGAAACACATTTTTAAATACTCTAATTAATAATATTTCACAAAATAATAAAAATAGTCATACATTTCTATATATTTTACCAGTCAGAAATTATGTAAAGTCATAAATAATAATGGTCAGTTAATGATACAACTAAATAATAGTATAAGTATACAGTAATGCAAATTCAGTACCATTTCACTTAAATTTAAAAAAAAAAAAAAAAAAAAACTAGTAAATATATACGTAAGTACATACAGATTTGGTGACCTCGGTTTAATCGAAGGACACTTTGCATATCATTATTTTATTTCTGGATTACTTGTCTTGTGGCAGCCAAGTGTTTCAGTAGGGATAGCGATATGGCGAAGCAGCCACTATTTCTTAGTAACATTTACTACCCTCATCACTTTTTTTTTTTTTTTCGCCATTACTCTCATAACTTTCTATGACTGACTAATCTTCGGAAATACACGTATTTACATACTATAACTTTTTTTTTTTTGTTTCGCCATTACTCTCATAACTTTCTATGACTGACTAATCTTCGGAAATACACGTACTTACATACTAATATAACTTTACTAATGTGACTCTTAAGTCTTTTTTACACACAGAAATTGTTGATGGTACTAGATCCAGAAAAAAAAACATTGATAAAAGTCATGGATTTTATACGTTTATAGCTGACTATTTATATCGTAATAAAGGATAGACCCCTCAAATTCACACAATTAATGTCTCTTTTGACTTTATATGTAATAAAAAGTTTGATAGGATACACGTGATTTGTTTTTCCTACTGGTCGAAACATAAACACACATACACATCAACTAGCTCTAATTGTTTACTTGTATCAAACCAAGTTGTATTAGACTACTGGTTTATGTTGGTTTGGAACCCAAGGGTTCAGGTTTTTCGGTTTTCTTAAAGTAATGGAATAATAAAAAAAAAAAAACAGAGGAAGCAGGAAAGAGGGGAGCAAGAGAAAATGCATGGAAAGAGTCAAAGTGGGTAAGCTCTCTCATACCTAACATTCCATTTTCGCATCACCATTCTCAGCTAAACCAGCCTATTTTCTGTATACATTGCTGTCTCACACCTGTCAATTCCTGATTTGTCTGTATCAGTCTTAACATTACATCAAAAACAAAAGAGTTAGCTACACAAACTGATACAAGTATGTTCAGGTACTCCTGCTTATCTACTGTCCTTAACTTCTTTTGAAACAAGCAAAGTTTTCACCACCTGAAAATCCACTCATAAACTATTCATAAGTGCGTTTCTTTGATCACAAGTGATAAGTTCATTTGTTTCAAAAGCATACCAACTTCGCGTTCTATTCAAACAAAGTAGAGGCTGTATTGGTTCGTCTACACATAAACATGAAGATGAAATAAAATACACATCATAGACAAAAAAAAAAAAAGAGTTAAAAAGAATGGAGGCAAAGGAGAGTACTAGAAGAGTTGATCCAATGATATAAAACTCTTAACGCTTGGAGAATTGTGGTGCTTTACGTGCCTTCTTGAGCCCGGCCTTCTTTCTTTCAACCACTCTCGCGTCTCTAGTGAGCAAACCTTCTTTCTTCAAAGGCGATCTGTGGTCTGCACTTACCTTAAGGAGTGCACGTGCGACTCCGAGGGTAATAGCTTGTGCTTGACCAGCGAGACCGCCTCCATGGGCTTTCACAAATATGTCGTAGCTGTTCTCATACCCTAAAGTCACTAGTGGGACTTTAACATACTGAAGCCATAGTGGATTTCCCTGAAGGTATTCCTGAAAAGGATTTACAATGATCATCATCAGCAATATCCGTATGAATTCAAATCTTTCACATTCACAACACAGCTTCATAAAACTTCCAAACTTTATCATAATATCTCCTTGTTATCACTTTTTCAGCCAGTTATCCTAATCTAAACAGCCTAGAATTCACCATTCAAACTATTCGTTCAGACAGTTCTTCCAGTTTCCACTTAATCTGTAACGTGCTGATACAAATCCAGGTCAAAAAGAACTGCATACAGATAATGTTTGATCACCAAGACTAATATATCCTGCTAGTATAACAGAGAGTATCTTCATAAAGCTCAGGAGTTCCTTTGCTATAAAATGCTGCAACTTCTACAACTAAATGCTTCAATCGATTACACACTACGCATAACGTCAGTCTATTCATGGAAACCCAGAAATGTTGAAACGGGACAAGTGGATTGCTTCCAATTCCATAGCTTTAGCTGTTGAAATACCTACCCCAAGTTCAAATTTTAATCTCTCAAGAACATAAACCCAATAAGATCAGTCAATTCAGCAGTGTAAATCCTAAAATTCCCAAAATCAAGGCCTAAGCGAACACTAGCAACAGTGTAGCAGCTAATAAGATAATGGAATTAGAAATAATTTAGAAGACAGATAAATTGACCTTGGCATCACGATAGTTTATGATAACCTTCCCGGTGCCTTCCTGAAGCACAACTCGAGCAATCGCGCACTTACGCCGTCCAGTCCCGATAATCTTCTGAGCAGCGAAACCTCCAGGAAGCCTCGATTTCACGTATTTCTTCAACTCGACTGTCTCATCCTCCGCCGGGGGAGCAGCCACCGTGGCGGTAATCGAGAGAGAAGCGCGGCGAGGAACGGATTTTGCCGGTGATGGGAACACCGAATTCGCGCGGGCGAAGGAAATGGTGTTAGGTCTCTGAGAAACCTGGGAAGAGAATGAGAGTGAAGAGAGAGAAGAGGCTAGACTCGAAATCGACGCCATCGGCGCTGAACAAAGAAGATAAGGAGCAGAGGAAGTTCGTCGAACAGGGAAAGGAAGAAGAGAAGATAACGGGCAAAGTGAAGAAGATGAGATCAGGCACGGTTCTCTCCCTATCTCCAAGTTATGGAATCGGCCCATTATAGCCCGTTAAAGCATTGATTGGGCTTAACAAGAGATTGGAAACACGAATAATTTATGTGGGTTCGTGTATTTTGTTCAACAAAATTTTTAACTAAAGAGCAATCAACAAATTAATCCTCTACTTAGAACAGTCATTCTTTTCTGGCTAACCGATCATGTGTTGAGATGTCTTCATCTGATAGACAACACAATAAAGTCTATTTGGTGCCAAATTAAAACAAACAGACATCATTTTAGGAAAAAAAACTATTGTTTTTACAAGTCAAAGATAACTTAAATGAATAAATGGGGTTAATTTGCCAAATGGCAATACCAGGTGAAAATTAGAAAACCAGCAATGATTTTGATATATTGTCCCTAATTAGTGTTTTGTTTTCATTTTTAGACGATTTTTCTCTTTACTTAAGTTACTGGAAAGATGATTTTTTTTTGCAACAGGTTATTCTTTTGAGTTTGACCACCCCAACAAAAAAAAAAAAAAAAAGTTATTCTTTTGAGTGGACGTCTAATTTATCACATGAGACTCTATTAATTGCATAGCGCTCTAACAAAACAAAATTTAAAATTCAAAACCCTAAACTCTACCATTCATTGCGTAAATTAGATATCCACATTAAAAATAACCTGGTCACAAATTAGACGTCTTCATGAAATAACTTGTTACGGAAAAGAAATCACAAAATACATGGCAAAATGAGTCAAATAATATTTACATCACATGCATTGCCATTTAGCGAATTTCCATATTTTCCTTGGCCATCTACTGACTACTCTATTGAATGCGAAGCTTCAGATTCATCTTCAAGACAAATCATGTGAAAGATCATATCGGTGCATAAGGTATTAGTCTACTATAATGTAATCAGCATTCATGTTGATCAATCCGCAGATGTAACATGAGAACAACCTTTTGACTTGTCGCAAAGCCGAAGATTGAAAAATCAAATATTACGATCGAGCTGATGCAAAACTTAGTCCAAAGAAAGGCAAATAGTATAAGAATGTAAATGTAGCTCAAAACTTTGTCAAAATAACAAAAATTGTAGACAATGTATAGTTTCAAAAACATTGTCAAAATAAAAACAGAACACCGTCCACTTGGATTCATCAAAGATACATCCATTACAACCAAAAGTTGGAAAAGCGTGTACCAGTTGGCATTGCAGCAAACCCTGAGTGCCCTCCAAAGAAATAAGACCCATGATGTCTTTGTCCAAGACGAGGACGAGCTGTTTCAATCCTAGTTGCAGGTGGTCGATTAGGGACAGTAACACCACAACTAGGCTTCGATCTCGGGTCAGAAGCTGGCTTACCCATTCCATACAAAGGAACCAAACTATCTTCCTTAACCAGAGCTTTACAAACAGGGCAATGATTCGATTTGGAATGGAAATGAAGCCACTTGTAGAGACAAGGCCAACAAAACAAGTGACCACATAGAGTCACGATCGGTTCTCTTGCCAATTCAAGACAGATATTGCATCCAAAAGTGCTCGACGCATCTTCTTCGTTCGTATTGTTGTTACTAGACATTGATTCTCTCCCAGAAAGTGTTAAAGGTAAAACCTTTTTTCCTATGTACACTCAATGAAACCAACGAATGAGATGAGACCCTAAAACCCTTGAACGGTTTCGTATAGAGTTGAACAAATTAATATGCAGAGAGAGATACATTCCCGTAAATATATATGATTTAAAGTTTCGATTTTTACGGTGAAGGAAACTCACATACCTTAGCGGACGAGAGAGAGGCTTCCTGATGTAAGATCGCAGAGAATGAGAGGAGCGAGAGAGAAGAGAGTCGGTCAATGAAAAACGAAACAAAGTTGTTGATATATATATATATATATATACCAACGGATCTTACAAAAAAGGAACAAAGTTGTTATGGCTGCCGAAGCTTCCCGTGAATCTTCCTCGATGTTATCGGACGATTATTTGATTTTCCCAGATTTAATCAAATTAGTTTATTTCATTTTTTTTTATTGTCAACTAGTTTATTTCATTTAAATGTGAGTTTTCGACGACTAATATTTTTTAGTTTTTCAGAAAATTATCGTTTGTAAAATAGTCAACATTTGAATTAATTTGATTTGATTTTATTGTTACTTACTTGCAACAATGTCAAAACGACGTTTAATTTAAAACGTAGTGATTATTTGTTTACTTGCTTATCCAAATATAAATTCAAATAATCTACAAAATGTTTACGATAGTCTAAGCATAAAACTTCTGATTTTGACGGTTCCTGGATTCTAGATGATGATGATCATTGGTCACCTTGTGCCCAAAGAAATAATTGTACATTATGAATAAAATACTTTATAAATTAATAAGTTAGACATCAGTCCTATTATATATGTTTAACAGCTAGAAAATTTATATAGCAGTTCATTTTTGTGTTATTATTATCTTACCATCTTACAAATTATTAACATGTAATTTAATGCGTATACAGTGTCACAAAAATAATACAGAAGATAAACCTCACTCAATGTTGTTTTTAGCTTAAACCTCTAACACGTATTAAATGTTTTTTTATCGTCATGGACCTCACTGTTAAGACTTGTTCAGGTACAAAGTTTCTCTTTAAAAATATTCTAGACCTAATAATTTTAACTTTTATATCGTTCTAGACGTAGGTGTTATTAATATTATCAAGTACTTTTTTTTTTTTTATTAATTCGACGAATTAAATTGACTGGAACTAGAAGAAGGTTCCATTGGAACATGATCCAACAAATATCATACGTGGTGGATTAACTTATTTCTGAAAAAAGTAGCATATTAGTATATTATACTATGTGCTGAAGTCCAAATACATATGGCTTCTGGAAAGATTATATATAGTTGGTTGTAAAGTCTTGTTGCATTGTATTTATTTAATTTCCTGTACGCATTGCGGTTAGACTTTCATTTTATACAAAGCAACTTTTATTATCCTTATAACCAAAAAATGAAAAAAACAATCGTATCATATTCGGATATTCCACCTGCACGAAAAACGAAAGTCACCTACATACATTGTTAAGCTTGATGATTTTGGTAGATATAATAATTAAAAAAATCACATTAAAATATGAAATGATATTTTTGATACAAAAAAAAATAACTCCAAACGACACTGTTCTTAAAACATAACTCGATTAAATAATTTGATGGAACAAGTTCTCGTAAAAATCCGTAATCATACATGTCAACTTTGACCGTGACATGTTCAATACTTGAATCTCGTATTATAATTTTATTTTCTAACACACAAAAAATGAGGAAATACAAATACAAGTACATATAAATAGAGAAAGCCGGTGAGAAAAAACAATAAACACGAAACAGAAGAGTCGCATATTAAAGAAAGAGAATCTGTGTCTCTCTCTCTCTCCTTCCTTCTTTCATTTTGCCACCTCATCTCTCAACTGCTTCTTCTTCTTCTGCTTCCTTTTTCTTTCACATTCCACAACCACTGTGATTTTGATTTGATCTGATATTAATGACGGCTCAGACCGTGAATTACTGGTTAGCGGAGCATCCAACGATCGTTAACTTCCGTTGGAGTCCGACACAATCATACGCCTCCACGTGGTCTTTCCTCTTCACCGCCGTATCATCCTATGTCATCGCCGCCGTCACTCTCCACCTCCTCCTCCTCAC
Source organism: Erysimum cheiranthoides (assembly GCA_011420285.2). Lineage (NCBI taxonomy): Eukaryota > Viridiplantae > Streptophyta > Magnoliopsida > Brassicales > Brassicaceae > Erysimum > Erysimum cheiranthoides. The sequence continues at coordinate 2,852,852 of CM022179.2, read as the reverse complement.
AATCCTCCCTCTCTGTCATCGCCGCCGCGGCTTCTCCCTCGGCCCAATCCCTGCTATCCACAGTTTAACCATTTCCATAATCTCCGCAGTTATCTTCGTCGGTATCCTCCTCTCCGCCGCAGCAGAGATCCGTGACACGCGTTGGCTATGGCGTCGCACACGCACAACAGCTGTCCAATGGTTCCTCTGTTTTCCCGTAGGCACACGCGCTTCAGGGCGCGTCTTCTTCTGGTCCTACGCGTTTTACCTCTCTCGATTCCTTCACTTAATCCGTACCTTCTTCTCCGTGATACGACGCCGTAAGCTCAGCTTCTTCCAGCTCATCAACCAGTCTTCTCTCCTCTGTATCTCCTTCCTCTGGCTCGAATATTCCCAGTCTTTTCAGGTAATATACAGTTCGGTTTACCACACATCAAACCGGGATCAATTACCGAATTTCTCTAAATCGTGGACTCTTCTCTGTGTTTGGTTTTGCAGGTTGTTGCGATACTATTGACGACCGTTTCGTACGCCGTCGTGTACGGTTACAGATTCTGGACGGAGATTGGGTTACGTGGCGCGTGTTTCCCGTTCGTCGTTAACTGTCAAGCCATTTTGTTAGGGTGTATGACGGTTTGTCACGTAGGCGTTCTCTGTATTCACCTGGTCAAACGCGGCGGGTGTAACGGTATCGGTGCTTGGCTGTTTAACTCCGTTCTAAACGCCGTTATCTCGTTGCTCTACTTGAAGTTTTATGTCAAGACGCGTTCATTGACGAAGGCTAAGCACACCACATAAACGATCATTTTTGTATTATTGAAATGATATATTAGCATCCGGAAAAAAATCTACTTCAGGGAAAAAAATAAAAACTGGAGATCAGATTTTTCTTCTGTTGTTGTTGTAATTTGTATGATAATTTAGTGTTCTACAAATGTATATCCCCGTTATCGGATTCTGGTAACTGGGGCTAGGAATAATAGGATTAATTGTAGTCGCTTCGACATAAAATACATCAACGATATAAAGATATATATATATTTGGGTTATAATAGCCTATATTGACCTTTTCAAGATTCGTCTCTTTTCTCAGGTTGCAAGGAAACAAAAAGGTCAGGTACGTTCGGAGTTGAAGTATTCGTTTCTTTTTAATCAAAGAAAGGAGTTAGGTCAAAGGAATAAATACTTTTTATGAATTACGTTTTGTCATAATAACCTGAGAAAAGACAAAAATCGATCTGCACTATACAATTACAACATAGCCGGACGATATCAATCTCCGGCGTCCACTTGTTTCCGGTCAATAAGAACACCGTCGTCCCAAGTTTCAGAGAATCTGTAGAAAAAAGCCATGAGTAAACTTGGGGTTGCTCTTTTCCTGACCAAGATACAGCTAAGGGTGTTTTTAAGGGTCACTGACCTTGTTCCATCCAAATCTATACAGAGGAACTGCCCGTGCCGCCATCCATCTTTAAAATGTCCAAAGAATATCTCACCTGACTTTGAATAGAACCGGCCTTCCCCACTGGCTTTTCCTTTCCAGAAATTTGCAAACCATCGATCACCTTTGTGGAAATAAAACCAGCCCTGCAAAAAGAATAAACAAGTTTTATCCGTCTGATAAGAGATCTTTTATGTCAAAACAGGGACCATTATTTATTTCTACAGTCCTTCCTTTCTCAAACCTATTCAATAGACTGGGAAAGTAGGCAAAGAATTTTACATGGCACTAGCTTGGAAATAGTCTTAGGGACTTTGGTGACACTACGCAGTTTGTGTTGTCCCAATAAGGTAATCCAAATTTAAAAGGTCAAAGACTTTCACCTTTCCGTGTATCAAATCTTCTCTCCATGTGCCTTGGAACACGTCTCCATTCTTGAAGTAGAATGTTCCGAGCCCAGATCTTTTACCGTTGTGCCACATTCCATCATATATGCTTCCATCTCCAAGTACCAAACGACCCTGGTGGGAATATTCAGCCATTACTTAGGAATTAACTAAGAAGCCTGTCTCAAACATAAGACAAGGATCCACTGATGAATTGGCTTCAATGAATAAAGCCAACAAGACGGATTACCTTTCCTTCGGGAAGCCCTCCTTGGCATCTTCCCTTGAACAATCCTCCTCTGTACTGCATCTCGAGAATAGGACTCCATCTTTTTGATGAATCTCGTTCAGCTTCCTAAGTTACGAAAAATTAAAATGGAAAAGCCTGTCAGTTGACATTGACTTGGACAATGTCCAACTAGTTAACTAATAACTAGTAGCTGAAAATGTTAACAGAGGTACTGATTACAAAATGACTCTTCATCATGGTTGCAGACTAAACCAAGGAGACAACTTTTGCCTCTCTATGCATTATTGTTCGAAAAAAGCAACCCACTAGTAAGAGGATGATTTATATCTCACCTCATAGAATGCTACTTTGCTACTTACCAGCATTGACGCTGCTCGAGCAGATAGATTTCTTTGCTTTGTAAAATCAGCATATTTCTCAGATAGCAGGGTAGATGCAATATCACTAGAGTCTTTTGTCGAGCCATTAGGGTTGAAAAATGATTCATCTCTGAATTCAGCCTTCCTAGAGGGTTGACTGGCTACACTGAGACTACTGTTCAAATTCTTTGAAGGTCTAACACCAACAGGAAGGTTGACAATACCCAGGCTAAGCACTGCAGTGTCTCCAGAATCAGCTGGCCATTTCTGCTCAATCTGATATCTAGGATCCATGCTCCAATTAGCAATTGGCTCCCTCTGGATAGCACCATAATCTACAAAAGATGAATTTCCATTCACTTTTAATACAGTTTATGCTAGGGGTCACTACTGCAGCATCCTATAAATAACAAGTCATGAAGCATCAAGGAAAAGTTGTCTCAAATTCGTACCTTCTATATTTTCATCTCCAAGATTCAGTAGACTGTTTCTGGATGCTTCCCCCTCTTTTAATGGGTATTCACTATCACCGTTCTCAGAAACTCCCAGGAGTTCCTCAGAGTCAATTTCAAATTCTTCAACACTCTGATTGGAACTTTTTTTGTCGGTAGAATCTGCTGAATCTTCCATTGCAACTGGTGCATCTCCAAATCCACCATTTGTTTCATTTTGGAGTTGTGAACGATATCTCTTGAAGATATTTAAAACAAAAGGAACAAGACCAGAAAATATGTTGCCTTTGTTGGATGTTTCCTCTTCTGAACAACTGTGATGACAAATGAAACTTGTGTTATGCTTAAAAGTGGAGAAATAGAATCTGAGTCTTGACCAAAACCATCATAGATATTAATTAAACAAAATAAAAGTATGTGGTACAAATGCTGAAACCATATATACTTTTATGAACACCCACCTTAGAATAAAAAATGTTGTGACATGCACTTTAGGCTCCAGATCAGGTTCGTGAACAGTAGATACTATAATATCTCCAGTGTACTCCATTGTTTGACGAAAAGTACGGAGAATTGTTTTCACATCCTTCTTCTGTAGAGGTACCGAACTAGCCACAATGCATATAATAGCGTTTAGATCCTGCATGTTGGAAAAGCAAGGGTGGCATGAAAACATTTACTTCAAGAACATTAATTTCGTAAGAAAATGGTTTCAAGGAGCATATCTTTCAAGTAGAAATGTCAAAACACACACAAAGAAAAAAGATACTCTTGCTTCTTCCATAGAGTGATGCCATCTGTTTTAAAGGTTTGTTTACACGGCATCATATTTAGATCTATTTCTTCAATTATTAGACAATCCCTATGTTAATAACTTAATAATCTTATATATACATTATTCTTCTTCGTCTTCTCTGGAAGATAGAAACAAGAGTGCGTAGAGGAGAAAATAATTAAACCGAGAACTTAAGTAGGACCAATGAGTCTTCTACACAATGCTCTTTAAGAAATAAGAAATACCTTTATACCAGGGCGAAAGAATGGGCAGTCATATATTGCTCGTAAAATTGACGTCTTAAGGTTGTGACCAACTCCAAAACCAACCTTTGCCTCTTTGTAGCTTTCTAGAATCTGGATATAAGAGCAGGTAAGACTATGAAATCTCAATAACAGGGAAGACTATGACGATCTTTATCATTAAAATCCAAAAGAAAAAATTCCAAGAAACTTACTGTTGTAACTTCTGAACCTTTAAGTTCTTTAAGATCTTTATGCATCATGTCAATGAAGTTTCCATGCAACCCCTGGATAAACCCATATATATAAATGAATTTTTTTTAGTATACTTTACTTTGAGAGACAGCACAGCAAAAAGTAACCTTACACTTATTAAAGCAGAGGCTGCATTTATTGCCATCGAAACAGCATTGTTTGCATTTCTCAGCGCCTCGTCCAAAGTTACCAAATCTTTCTGTAGTAACATCTCTATGTCGATATCTACATAAAGCAAATTAAAGTCAGTTCATGGCCAGCAGAACTACTAGAACAAAAGGTATTTTTTCTGATGCTAATGTGTCGGGAAATCTTTCATGATGCGAGTAGAAGTACCTATACAGAAATTGGTGTGTTGCCGTAGTTTTACAGCCAATTCGTTAACCTGCGCAAAACCTGGAAATTAGAAAAAGAGAAAAAAACTCCAACTATAGTAAAATGCAGTTGAACTTGTTTGTAGACAGGGATGTCATTTGATGGGCTGTTTGCAGTTTGTTATATGAAATAGTATACAGTACAAAAATGTTGACAGGAAATGGAGATAACTGAATTTGGGAAGGTGCACTGTAGGAAAAACATGAAGCCACTCGAAAGTTCTCCAGCTAGTTTTCTTCTCTATCAGCTCAGGTATACAAGTTCTACTAACAGAACCAGAAAAACAGTCCAAAGACATGACAAAATACTTTGAAGACTGATAATCCTATTATCAAGGTATGTTGCAACAGAACTTCAATCTTGCGACAATAAGATGAGATTCCAAATTGGCTCTTTAGGTATATACCAAACAAGTACAATTTCAGAGGCAACAAAAGACTACCTCTTCTAGACGCCTTCTCCCTTCGAAGCTGAAAGGCTTTAATAGCACAGCAACAGCTAAGTTACCCTCAGATCTTACTGCACTAAGAATATTAATAGCTTCAACCTGGTCAGAACCATATCCAGCACTGGCCACCTGGCAAGGGAAACCGTTTAAGAAGAATTAGATGCACGACCAGTACCGTTCCACATGAAGAAAATATTGAGGAAAATTCTTGAAGCATAAAACAGAAGACAAAAACAATGATAGGCAAGAAAAGTACAAACAAGGATGAAGGCCCTTGGACGTGATTGTATCAGCTCCATTGGATTCATGGTCTTGGTTACATTATCTGTAAACATAGAGAGAGGTATAACAGGTAAGAAAGATAGTCTTGAACAACTAGCTAACAGCTTGCCGCAATCTCTCTAAGGCACTAAAATTTTAAAATTAGAAACCCTCTTTTATAATCAGATTCAAAAGGAAGGAAGATACAGGAAAAAATAGATCACGGACCTTGGTGATTAAGCCTCTGTTGTAACAGTAAATCTCCAGAGCTGTCCCTAATAATACTCCTGAAAAAGGAGACATGGCAGTTAAAATTCGTCAATTTCATGGATACACAGAGCATACATAAGCCATCCAAGCCATAAGCTTCATCAATACGAAGCTCCACACTCCACTTCAGGAGTGTAATAGTGTACTAGGAAAGCCAGAAAGGGAGGAGCTTTAGATGAAACAGAAACAAAAAATCGAGCATATACCAAAATCGGAGAGGAAGAGACGGAAAGGGAGAATCCAAGCATGAATCCATGATAGACTCCTTGCGACTACCGATGACAAGGACCTCAATGAACTCAGACACATCATCTTCATCTCTCTCGCACGTCTCCATCGGAGCCGAATCCCTCACCAAGCACATCACGCAAATCCGACGCGCCTTTCGAGCGGTACATTTCAATTGCGTCGTAGCACCAGTGGACGAAAACGGAATGCAAAAATCAGGAACTAGAGCTAAACGAGAGAACGATGGTACTCGGAGAGTGGAGAAAACGGGAAGCTCCATAGAAATCGGCATTGCTTGCTCCGCTCCTACGGAATCACTTATTAGAACACACAATAAATTAGGTCACATGAACAAAATGATGATGAGATTCAGACAAAGGAGAATATCGGAGCAGAGCATGTCTGAAGTTCTTGCCGATAATTTTGAAGAAGAGGAATAAGGAGTGGGGAAAAATATCTCCAGTTCGCCGGCACCGTGAATTAGTTAATTCTATATAAGCCCTCATGTTTTACTACTTATTTCAATTTTGATCTCATGTTATGTTTGATTGGATCTGTACCCACACTGTAAGTTGACGTATCGGTGGCGGATATCATTTCTGAACCGATCAATCACATCCTCCTCATATTTGGTCTACTATCACTTTTAATAGTTTACTTTTTTTAGTCAATGAAAGATAATCAAAATGTTTTCATTATTATAATAATAAAGAAAGAACTTATCTGTAGTCTACTAAAATAATGAAGTCCAATATATTTAGCAGAGGAAACAGTTAAAAATACAATAGGACTTGAAAAAATCAAATCTAAAAATACATACTTTGGAACTATATACCATTAACTAGACATGATTCTTTTCTTCAGCATTTTTTATACATAAATTTTTTTTTGTTAAAGTCTCACGAGGCTTCAGAAGAGTATCATGAAATTTATACATGACTTTATTATATAAGATTGATATGTGTTTTTGCCAAGGCATGTATGTTTATGTATCCCGCTAACTTTATCTTAGAGGAATTAAACTGAAATTAATAAAATACAGAAAAATGTCACATAAAAAAAAAACATATGGCCCCCATATAACGAGTATTAAATAGAACTTCAGATCCAAAATTTAGAAAAAAATCCAGCGATAATTAAAATGAAAAAGAAATCATTAAAAGCGTGATTTTATTCTTGTTTGGTACAACCAATAATAAGTGAGAAGTACTATTATTTAAGAGTTTGCTTCACGTTTGAGTTTCCAAAGTGTAACGACGCCAGGAGAATTTTATCGGGTCGCAAGTGTCAGCTTAGTGGATTTGTCTCCGCGGCAGCTTTTGACCTTTTCGCAACCAGCGAATCAGATTGCTATGTTACAGTGCACCTCACCGTCTCTGATCGCCCCACCCACCGTCTACAATTAGATCCGACCCGGAACGGATCCTTCTATGAAACTTCGGTGAGATTCGGATTCCTCTGTTCCATTTAACTATTATCCTCTTCGTCTTCACCAATTGTCCGCGCTCTTCAACTTCTCCAGGTACTTTATTGCTCTCGTGCTTTTCTCTCTAAAATTTGCTTCTTTTCGGGTTGTTTTTTGTTTGCTTCATTCGAGATACGTGACAAGTGTTTATCGTGCTCTGTCTCTTGATCTTACATCACGTGGGATCTGATTTTAGTTGCGGTTTTCACAAGTCTTTCCCAATTTGGTGATGTTTTTCTTCCGTGATTTCTGCGCCTTTGTTTTGGAATACTGATGATTATAGTCAATTGGATTCGCTTGTAGAGATACTAAGAAAGCCATGTTTCTTTATCATTATTCGCTTGTTGAATCTTCTTCCACTGAACTCATAGTAACGCAATTCACTGTTCATAAATGCTTATAGATATTAATTCATGTTCCTAAGATTCGCTTTTGCACAAAAAAAATTTCCTTTTGGTAAGTTTCATACAAAATAAAGAAAAATTAGTTTTTTATATGTACTTTATTTATGGATGTGTTGATTAGGGATCTCTAATCTCTATGTCTCTTGAGTCGTTGCTAGATGAATTGATTCGTTCTAAACTCTGCACATGATTGTTGGGAAAGGATCTATGTGGGTCACTGTTAGGAAAGTAGGATCTTGGCAATTGCTTTAGCTTAGTATTACTCAAAATTGCATTGGTGTTCTAGTCTCTTGTCTGCAACTCAATCTTTGTGGGGAAGTTTAGGTGGCACTGAGTAATATTTGATTCTCATTGCTGCAGTTTGTCTTAAGGTTTATCTGGAAAAAAGATGGAAGTTTGCGGGGATCTGAATTCTGATAACTTAAAGAACCGTCCCTTGACTCCGCTTAGGACTCTGAGGGGCTTGATGATCCTACTGGTGTTTCTGTCTACTGCTTTTATGTTCTTGCTCTACTTTGCACCAATAGCTGCTCTAGGTCTACGGCTTGTGAGTGTGCATCTATCTAGGAGAGTTGTTTCGTTAATCTTTGGTCTCTGGCTAGCTTTGTGGCCTTACCTGTTCGAAACGGTTAATGGGACAACCGTGGTGTTCTCTGGAGACAGCATTCCGGTTGAGAAACGTGTTTTGCTTATTGCAAATCACAGGACGGAGGTGGATTGGATGTATTTGTGGAATATTGCCTTGCGAAAAGGGTGTCTTGGCTACATCAAGTACGTGCTCAAGAGCAGCTTGATGAAATTACCTATTTTTGGCTGGGGTTTTCATGTTTTGGAGTTTATCCCAGTGGAGAGGAAGCGGGAGGTCGACGAACCTGTTTTGCTTCAAATGCTTTCATCTTTTAAGGATCCTCAAGAACCATTATGGCTTGCTCTATTCCCAGAAGGAACCGATTTCACGTACTATATGTTCCTTATCTGATTTTACATATGAACCTACATTACTAACGAGTTGCAACAAATGTTTAACTACTCTAGATAGATATGCTCATTCATAACTAATGTGTATTGTGGAAGATATCTTTCAGTGTCTCCTTGGTAGGATATAACACCACTGAGCATCTGTCTTGCAAATATGATAAACCAGTAACCCACATTTCAAGGGATTGCCTGCTAATGCATGAATATGTGAAATGCTGCCCTTAGTCCCTCTTGTTTCATATTTCTGAGACCTTTCTTATTTTGATATGCAGTGAAGAGAAATGTAAGACAAGCCAAAAGTTTGCAGCTGAAGTTGGTCTTCCAGCATTATCAAACGTGCTTCTACCAAAAACAAGGGGTTTTGGCGTTTGCTTAGAAGTTCTTCATAACTCTCTGGATGCAGGTATGGTCCGCGAAATTTTGATGAATATGTTAGTGTGTGTTCACTTGTATAATGTAGTATCTCTAGCCACATGTTATGCAAACTCTTATGATTTTAAAGACATTATGATGCATGCATATCTTCTATTTTTCCAATGACTCCATGTGGGACCTCATGGCCACAAGTAACCGAATAAGGCATTTCCTTTTATTGAATCCAATATTCCTCCGTTCTCACGTCATCTTCTTGAAATGCAGTTTATGATTTGACTATCGCATACAAGCCTCGCTGCCCATCTTTCATGGACAATGTATTTGGGACGGATCCTTCAGAAGTTCATATCCATGTTCGCCGAGTTCTACTAAAGGAGATTCCAGCAAACGAGGAAGAATCTTGTGCTTGGTTAATGGATTCATATCAGTTGAAGGACAAACTGCTATCTGATTTCAATGCTCAGGGGAAATTTCCCAATCAAAGACCAGAAGAAGAACTTTCTGTTGTGAAGTGCATCGCAACTTTTGCAGTGGTAATATCTTTGACAGTACTATTCATTTATCTGACCTTGTATTCACACAGCTGTTTCAAAGTATATGCTGCTCTAAGCGGCACATATTTATCTTTTGCTACTTATTACAAGTTCCGACCCTCACCATCTATTGGCTGTTTCAGAGAAGATTCTTGTAAAGAAGTAAAAAGCCATTAACTTTGTTGTACATACAATTCTTTCTTTGTATACAAAGAGCTAATATCAAGAATTTACAGGCAGAAAAGATTTTTGGGATGCCTTTATCATTGTTAGTTCTTTGATCTACAGTTACTTGTTAATTGTATTCCATGTTGTTCTCGTGAAACTCACATATTCGTTTGACTTGTGTCTTAATCGCAATTTGGTTGTCTGTGTCAAGCTGTTTGTCTTGCAAATGCCACTGTTAGCAGTTGTCCTTCCGAACTGTCATCGAGCAACAGAAAAAGTTGATATGTTGGAACTGTAACGCTTGTGTTCATTGAGTTAGAAACAACAGGAGGTCATTAAACCTTATTGTCAAAAGGTGTTCTTAATTCAGATTCAGTTAGTAAAGGAAGTTTCCATTTGAACAAAACTTTGTCGGTGATTGACAAAGCATAGAATCCACATTGTCCCAAAAGTTTGTTACCTTCTTTTTGCAGGTGATGAGAGAGAGAAAAAGAGAGAGCAGACCGGTGCTCGCGCTCTTTAACTGATACATCGGATCATGTTTTCAGGTAGGAAGAGCATAGCATCTCCTGCTTTCTTTATATGCATTTGCTTGTTGACATGTCATCTTATCTCCCTTATATGAGTAGGTGCAAGTGAGATCAGGTTAGTTTTGACTAAACCAACTTTCATGAATTTTCTTTACTTTTTTGGTTGGGAAAGACTTTAGATACACAAAACCAAACAGTTGTCTATAGATATATTTCTCTTAGGGCAACACAAGCTCATGTATATGTATGATTAACATCAATGAGATGTAGAATTGTATACATGGCAGTTTAATAATAAAATAAAAGAATTGTTAACCGCACATTTGAAAATAATTGGTGACATATGATCCAAAATTTTGGATGTTTATCCCTCGTGAAGTAACTCTAAATCTATAGAGACACATGTCGAATCCAGTCATTTATAACTATGCCATGTATCATCTTCTTTCTTATGAGACATATTTAACTTATTAACGCAATACAAAACCATTAAGGCAAATAAATTTCACACTGCCAAAGAAAATGGGCTAACAGTCGGCACAAAGATTTTTATTTCCTTTTAAACTTGTCGTAAACTACAAATATTTACCAAGAAAACAAAAATGATCATGGAAATGATAACTCAAACTTGGACCGGCACTTATAAATAGAGGATCGGTGGCAGAGATTCATCATTTATCACAAGCATCATCATCCACATTACATAAACACCAAACCCAAATAAAAAAGATGGCGAATTTCTCCAGTTTTCACATTCTCTTCTTCGTGTTCATCACAAGTAACAATAACAAACACGCTCTGTTTTTGTTCTTCTCTGTTTCACTTATGTTTCCATTGTCTCCTCTGTTTCTTACTTCCTTCTAATCTCCAAGGATAATAACTCCAATACTGTTTTTAGCTCCCTTTGATCATATATTTTTGTTCATGGTCGTCGATTCAATTATAATTATCAGAAATATGAATATTCAGTCTTTTTGGACGAATTTAACAGTTTTGAAATTGCAGGTGGCATTGCTGTTTCCGCCACCGTGTTCACTATACAGAACAGTTGTCCTTACACCGTCTGGCCCGGAACGCTCTCCGGCAACAGCATCACCCTCGGTGACGGCGGATTTCCCTTGACTCCTGGCGCTTCCGTACAGCTCACGGCTCCTATGGGATGGTCAGGCCGGTTCTGGGCTCGTACCGGCTGCAACTTCGACTCCAACGGCCACGGTAGCTGCGTCACCGGCGACTGCGGCGGCGTTCTGAATTGTCGCGGCGGCGGAGTTCCTCCAGCCACTCTAGCCGAATTCACCGTCGGATCAGCCAATTCCGGCATGGATTTCTACGACGTGAGCCTCGTCGACGGTTACAATGTCAAGATGGGAATTAAACCTCAAGGTGGCTCCGGAAATTGCGGTTACGCTGGCTGCGTCGCCGACATCAACGAGATTTGCCCTAACGAGCTTCGGATCATGGATCCGCATTCCGGAAGTATCGCGGCCTGTAAGAGCGCCTGCGCGGCGTTTAATTCGCCGGAATTCTGCTGCACCGGAGCTCACTCGACGCCGCAAACTTGTTCTCCGACGAATTACTCGACGATGTTCAAGAACGCTTGCCCTAGCGCTTACAGTTACGCTTACGACGACGCTTCGAGCACTTTCACTTGTACCGGATCTAACTACTTGATCACTTTCTGCCCCTCCCAGTCTTAAACCGAAGCTCCGGTTTAGATTTGGGTCCGGTTTCTCTCTCTCACGCTTCTTTTGCTTGTTATTTAGGGAAAGAGAACTAAGGAAAGATGATGACTATAAATCATCTTCTTCCATTTTTAAGACTTATCTCATTTGCATTGTTGCTTTGATTTGTAATTATTTCAAAAGAACTCAGATCGTTTGCAATAAATATAACATACAAATTATATGGATAAATGAAGATAGATAGGGGATTAGAGGTTTTCTCTGTTTCAGGTCATTGGATCTTGATGTTCTTACTAACATGAGAGCAATAAAAACTTTTAGTTCACCCAAAAGTGGCAGAGATAACTACTTTTAACCCATGGAATGGTTAAAACATGTGACCCCACAGATTAGGTAAGGTCTAAAGGACAGTTGGTTAGTTCTATTAAGGAGATTTGGCTGATGCAGTTAAAGATCAGTGTTTTTGCGTTCTTTTTGTTTCCACTTGCAAGCCTTGTTCATTCCTTTTGCAGCCTAAACGAATCCCACAATAACCTGAGCTCATTTATTTCCCATAATTCAGAGAATGTCTCAGACTTTCTAGTAACCCTCATTTTCTAGAATTTTCTGCTAACTAGTAATGCATGAATGTGTGAACTGCTGCTCTAAGTCTATCCTTCTTTCATATTTTCAAGACCAGAAGTTTGCAGCTGAAGTTGGTCTTTCAGCATTATCAAACGTAGTTCTACCAAAAACAAGGGGTTTTGGCTTTTGCATACAAGTTCTTCATAACTCTTTCGGATGCAGGTATGGGTCATGAAATTTTGATGAAAACGTTCGTGCATGTTCGTTCACTTGTACATAGTACATAGTAGTATCTCACTCCACATTTTCTGCAAAAACTTATAGTTTTGACGATATTTTTCGATGGTTTGCATATATTCTAATTGTCCAATGAAGCCTATGAAACTTAAACAACACAGGTCATTAACCCTAACTGTGAAAAGGTGTTCAAACTTCTGATTCAGTGATAAAGGAAGTTTCCATCTGAACGAAACTCGGTGATCGACACAAAGCATAAAACCCACTTTATCCCAAAAGGATGCTACCTTCTTTTTGCAGATGAGAGAGAGAGAGAGAGAGAGAGAGATAAGACCGTTGCTCGTGCTTTTTAACTGCTAAGTTTGGATCATATTTCAGGTAGAGCATAGCTTGCATCTCCTGTTTTCTCTACACATGTCATCTTATCTCCTTATCTGACTAGGTGCAAGTGAGATCATGTTAGTGTTGATAGAACCAACTTTGAACTTTCTTTACCCTTTTTGTTTGGTAAAGATTTGAGAAACCCAAATCCAACAATGTCTAAGGATACATTTGACTGTCATAATTGTTAAGATGTGGAAATATACCAAGAATATCTTGACATATAGCTCAAGTAATATATAAGAAACATGTGTAAATCCACTCAAGACACATAAACTCTTCTTGTTGTATAAATCTTACAACTATTTAATGTCCAATTTAGCTGCTGCCATAACCGCATAAAATCGTGGAAACCGTGTGGACCATGTAACTCTGAGTAGACTAATAGATTTATATTGACCCGGTAACAGAAGGGTATTGCCATTTGCCATCGAATAGTTTGCTCGTTGGATTATCTATTGAACTCAAAGCGTAACACCATTTTAATTGGTCAGACGAAAGTGAAAGAATTACGAGTAGGAATCGATTCCAAATAATATACGAGTTAGATGCCATGCTTCCCAAATCTTTACCATGACCCGGCCCATACTTATTTGTCATGAATAATTGGTTTAAGTGTGAAAGAGAAAATAAACCATGTTTGATGCCTCAGTATAAGAACAGCCCATCTTCTTCCTCTCTCCTCCTCCTGTTGGATCATAAAAAGACAAATTAATAGCTCCCATCGGCCATCACTCATTGTGATTCCTGATTATTTTCCTCTTTCACATTAGATTTCATTTCGAGATTTCACATAAATAATACAATATTTTCTATAGTATACAAAATCCATTTCTGTTCTTCTTCGAAAAAGACATAATTTTTGCTGGAAAAATCAATTGCGTCCATCCTTAAAACCTTGCCACACGACAGATTTTATGCCTAACAACGTTGACCCATTAAGAGGGTTCAAAGATAACCTCACAGTCACGGCAGGATTTAAACAAGCCAAGTACTATTATTTCCTCGGACACAAAGTAATTGGTTCAATTCATAAACCTGTTTCTACGACTAAGTCAGTCTTTCTCAATTTGTAATCTTCAAAGTCTTCCGCTAAACAGTGAAAACATAATGAAAATAGAAAGTTAGATAAGAAGGAAAAATAGAAGTAATGGTGTCGTGGAAGACGGTTTATGAAGTGCGGAAAATTGTGGCCTTGTGGGCTGTTTCTTAACTGAATTTGACGAGAACTTATCAAAATGGTTTGATCTCACGAGTTACCGCGTCATCATGTTTCAGTCATGATTTGCGTGTCTCCTTTCCACATGTCCTTGCCTATCAAATTTTTTTAGGATTCATATCTAAGATGGCTCGTACGTGGTGGATATGATCGAAAAGACTAAAACCCTAGGATTCGAGCTTTCACGCGTACAAGACTACAAGTAGCAAATCACTCTTCTGTATGCATCTATTTGGGACTTATGCTCGAGGATCACAATAAAAGCATCCATTATATTCGGTGTTCATACTCGCAGATCACAACAAACACATCTATTTGGGTTTCATACTAACGAATCACAATTCAATACATCTATACGGATCTCATACTCGCAAATCACAAAAAAGGACACACATTTACCTATGTCTTTTACTCACTGATACACATCGCATAACATCACACTGAACCATAGCCTAGTAAGTTAGATTTTTTAATTTACCAGTTTATAAAAACCATCAAGGCAAAAGATGTATATATGTGATGTTTGGTTATAAAAAAATTATATATAAAAAAATCATATGATGTTTTGGTTATTAAAAAAAAGTTATATGATGTTTTGGTTATAAAAAAAAAAACCATATGAAGTTTTGGTTATATATGAAGAAAATTCAGAGCGCCAAAAAGAAAATTCAGAGTAGAGCCAAAGAAAAATCTACCAAGAACCTAGTAACCTACGTTACGTGAGACGTAGAACCTAGTAACCTACGTTACTACCTACCTCGAACATTTACTTATAAATAGAGGATCGGTGCCACAAACATTCAGCATCCACATCACAAACACACACAAAACAAAACACAAAAACCCCATCAAGAAAATGGCGAATTTGTCCAGTATTCACATTCTCTTCTTCGTGTTTATCACAAGTAAACAACAACAAGCACACTATGTTTTTGTTTCCTCATTGTTTCATTTATGTTTTATCTTTCTCCTTCTGCTGTTACATTCTAGATCTTCTCCTCTGTTTTTAAAGGAGATTAAAATCAATACTGTTTCTTAAGCTTCCTTTTGATGATTTGTTTCTTTTGTTCATCGTCTTCAATATCATAAAATATTGCACAATATATAATTCTCAAAATTGTTTCGTCCTTTTAATGTTTTGGTTTTGTGTTTCACAACTGCAGGCGGCATTGCTGTTTTCGCCACAGACTTCACTCTAAAGAACAATTGCCCTTCTACCGTCTGGGCCGGAACTCTCGCTGGCAAAGGACCCAAGCTCGGCGACGGAGGATTTGAATTGACTCCAGGTGCTTCCCGACAGCTCACGGGCGTTCCTCCAGGATGGTCAGGCCGGTTCTGGGCTCGTACCGGCTGCAACTTTGACGCCTCCGGCAACGGTAGATGCGTCACCGGAGACTGCGGCGGTCTAAGATGTAACGGTGGTGGAGTTCCTCCAGTCACTCTGGCTGAATTCACCCTCGTAGGCGATGGCGGCAAAGATTTCTACGACGTGAGCCTCGTGGACGGTTACAATGTCAAGTTGGCGATAAGACCTTCCGGAGGATCCGGAGATTGCAGACCCGCAGGATGTGTCGCTGACCTCAACGCAGCTTGCCCTAACGATCTTAAGGTCATGGACCAGAACAATGTCGTGGCATGCAAGAGCGCCTGTGAGAAGTTTAATACGGATCAATATTGCTGCCGTGGAGCTTTTTCGACGCCGCAAACTTGTCCTCCCACAGATTTCTCGAGGATTTTTAAGAACGCTTGCCCTGACGCCTATAGCTACGCTTATGACGACGAAACCAGCACCTTCACTTGTACCGGAGCTAACTACGAAATCACTTTCTGCCCATAAAAACCGAAGCTCCGGTTTAGATTCGGATCGGGTTTCTCTCTCACGTTTATTTTGCTTGCTATCTACGGAAGGATAAATAAGGAAAGAAGATGACTATGAATCATCTTCTTGCACTTTAAAGCTTTTACTAGTATTAAATTGTTACACTCAGATGATTTGCGCGCATACTAAAGAAATAAAACAAAGAATAATTTAATTACTTATTTGATCTACAGTTCCTTATTAATTGCTTTCCATGCTGTTTTCTTGAAACTCAAATATTCATTTGACTTGTGTCTTGATTAATCAAAAGGTATTCTAACGTCTGATTCATTCGGTAAGGGAAGAAGCATAGAACCCACTTTGTCCCAATAGGATGTTACCTTCTTTTTGCTGGTGATGCGAGAGAGAGATCAGATCATTTGCTCGTGGTCTTTAACTGCTACATGCTTATACATTGGATTATCTTTTCACGTAGAGCATATGCATAACATGATGTTATAAACATCTCCTGTTTTCTTTACATTCTTTTGTTTGTTTCCATGTCATCTTATCTCCTTATCTGAGTAGGTGCAAGTGAGATCATGTTAGTTTTGTTCGAACCAACTGTGAACTTTTCTTTACCTTTTTGCTTGGGAAAGACTTGAGAAATTAACCCAAAACCAAACAATGTCTATAGATACAATTTTCATTATCAAAATTCAAAATTCATTATCCTACTTGAAGAAACCTTATAAGTTATAAATCTTAATGTCTGATAAAGCTATCAAATCTGTGTGGACATCGTAACTCTGAGCTAACTAATAGAATTGTCAACATTGAGCCATTAATGAAAGGGCCCTAAGGTAAGTACAAGTTCAAAGAAGTACGTCAACGAGTTTTTAATTAAGGAAATTACTATTTTCGACGACACAAACTTGGTTCAATCACTACAACAAAAAGGGTTCGTTGCATCACTTAACTTGCATCAAAATATTAAATGATACTAATTTAAATTATTTATTTATAATCGATACAAAAAATATAATTTAACATCAGTTATAATAATTGATGCATTATTAATTTGTATTGCATCAGTTCATTAATATTGATGCAAAACTAGATGTATTTGCATCATTTTAAGAATATTGATGTGAATATATGAATTTACATCATTTAAAAAATGATACAAAAGTTAAATCACTAACAACCGATGCTAATTAAAAATTAAGCATCACTTATAAAAAAAGTGATGTAATTGGTTACTCAATTTGTCTACGTCCCACATCGCTCCCATTGAGAAAAGAGGGTTCATAGTTTTCTTATATATAGTGACATCAGAGTTTTGATAGTGTGAAAATAATAACCAATTATTATCTCAAATAAGTTTAATTATTTGCTTTAATAATAATTAATAAAATTAAATCATATTTATTTATTAAAAACGAATTTATATTATTTTATTATTAAAAACGAATTTATATTATTTTATTAAAATTAACATCAATTATTTATAATTGATATAAACAATTAACGTTACTTATTAAACTGATGCAAATAATAACATCATTTTGATTAATTGATGTAAATACTAATATCATTTCTATTAACTGATGCAAAATTAACATCATTTTTTTGCAGCTGATGCATATTAACATCATTACAATAATCGATGCAAATAATTATTTGAACCGATGCAAATATTTGCATCACTACTCCCTGAATCACTTATACAAGTGATGTAAAACTAATTTGCATCAATTATAACTGATGCAAATATAGAAAATAAGTGATGCAACGAACTTTTTTTTGTAGTGAATTTATGAACTAGATTCTATGTTTAAGCCCACCTCTTAAAAGTCTCCCGGATCTATACTATATCTGAGCCCATTCAGGCATTCATGAATATACGAATTTTAGACATGTTAAGTTGTCTACGCAGGCCCGGCTCTTCTATACGATTTATTATCACACCAAAACAAATGATAAACCGTACATATTATCTATTTTCGTGTTTTAAAGATCAATGTCATGACATGTTTCTGGTGAAGCTACCAGAAAAAAAAAAAATTAATGTTTACAAAATATTTATTTTAAAAAGAAATCTATAAGAAAATAAAAAGAATGAAAATAAAAAATCCAAAACAAAATAAAAAGAAAAACACAAGTGATGGAATCATGGAAGACCGTTTCTACTTCCGCGGGATAATGTGTGGCTTGTTTTTTAACGGAACCTCATACGAACGTGTGAAAATGGTACACATGTGCGGTGGTCTCTTCACGTCTCTTTGATTTTTTGGGTTTTAAAGTTAGAAAAAAGAAAAAAAAAAAAAAGCCATTAAATGTTGGACAATGAGCAGTTAATCGAGCATGCTCTTTCACCATTAACTGTCAACTTAATGTTCATGAATCCGTAATAATGACCCACGATATTTTATTTTAACCGTCAAATTAAGAAGAAATTATAGTAACCATTAACGCAAATAAACTTCACACACAGAGCCAAAGAACATGGGCTAACAATCGGCACAAAACCTTTTTTTTTTTTTTTTTCACTGTAAATTGAAACTATTTTACCAAAATAATAATTAATTAAAAATGAGGACATTACCTCGTACAAGCACTTATAAATAGAGGATCGGTTCAAGTAACTGACATTCATCATCATCAAACACAGCACATTACACACAAAATACTTCTAAAACAAAATGGCGAACAACTCCAGTATTCACATTCTCTTATTGGTCTTCATCACAAGTAAGACCAAACACACTCTGTTTGTTTTTGTTACTCCTCTGCTTTACGTGTTTTTTAATGAGAATCATTTCAAATACTACTATTTCTTAAAACTCCTATTTTTGTTCATCGTCTTCAACCACAACACAATTCTAAGAAACATTTCGCTTTTTTCTTAGGATTTAACAATTTTTTTTTTTTTAATTGCAGGCGGCGTTGCTGTTTCCGCCACCGTGTTCACTTTACAGAACAGTTGTCCTTACACCGTCTGGCCGGGAATTCTCTCCGGCAACGACAACACCCTCGGCGACGGCGGATTTCCCTTAACTCCAGGCGCTTCCGTACAGCTTACGGCTCCAGCGGGATGGTCAGGCCGATTCTGGGCTCGTACCGGCTGCAACTTCGACTCTTCTGGCCACGGTAACTGCGTCACTGGAGACTGCGGCGGCGTTCTAAAATGTATCGGCGGCGGAGTTCCACCAGTAACTCTTGCCGAATTCACCCTAGTAGGCGATGGCGGCAAGGATTTCTATGACGTGAGCCTCGTCGACGGTTACAATGTCGAAATGGGGATTAAACCTCAGGGAGGATCCGGTGATTGCCACTACGCTGGCTGCGTCGCCGACGTTAATGCGGTTTGCCCGAACGAGCTTCGGATCATGGATCCACATACGGGAATTATCGCGGCGTGCAAGAGCGCTTGCGCGGCGTTTAATTCGGAGGAATTCTGCTGTACCGGAGCTCATGCGACACCGCAAACTTGTTCTCCGACGCATTACTCGGCGATGTTCAAGAACGCTTGCCCAAGCGCTTACAGTTACGCCTATGACGACGCCACGAGCACCTTCACTTGTTCCGGATCTAACTACTTGATCTCTTTCTGCCCCACCCGTTCTTAAAGCTGGAGCTCCGTTTTAGATTTGGGTTTTCACGTTTCTTTTGCTTATTGTACTGAAAGATTTATCATCTTCTTCCATTTTTTAGATTTTTTTAAGTATTCAGTTGTTACACTCACCTCATTCGCGTTGTTGCTTTGATTTGTATCCTTTTTAATTTACAAAATGTATTGACTTTGCAATACCTATATACATCCTGGCATGTCATATCTGGATAGATAAAGATGGACGCATAATTAGAGATTAGAGGGTTTCTTTGATTCATGTCATTGGTTCTTGATCGACTTACTTACATGAGAGAGCAATACCAACTAGTGTTTACCCAATAAGAGACAGAGCTAACTACTATACTCAAACTTTTTTAAGCGGCGGAATGGTTAAAACATGTGACCCGCGCAGATTCGACAGATTTTGTTAGTCTATTAAGCTGATGCAGTTAAAGATCAGTGTTTCTGGGTTCTTATGGTTTCCACTTGCAAGCCTTCTTCATTCCTGTTGCAGCCTGAACGAATCCCACTATAACCTGAAGCTCATCCATTTGCTGTTAACCAGGAAAATGTCTGAGACTTATTATCAATATCAGAACACTAGAAGACAAATTCACAAACATTATCATAGCTTTATGTTACCTGAGACATGAAGTGTCTCTGAACAATGTCAATTAGTTGCTCCTTTGATGGATTAGGAAGAGCATCCACCTTTACAAAAAAAAAAAAAAAGAGATCAATCACGTGTTTGTCAAAAACAAAAACTCTCTTCCACAATTACCGGTAACATAAGATTGTATTTTTAAACTCACAAGGTTAAAATGTCGCCAATATCTCAGTAAGGCAGGCATATCCAATTTGGTTAGATCAACCTTCTGCGTAAAAAACACGTTTCCAAATCAGTAACTCAAAAACATTAAGATGAAATCCCACCAGTAGAAGAAGTCCGAGGCAACACCATGTTCCCACGAGGAGTTAAATTCGAGTTTTTTGAGTGTGAGTCACAAGACAAGGCCCTGCACATTGCCTTCTGAGATAATCGCGATGATCTGTATCCTCTCTGCTTCGACTTATGAGGCTTCAAAGTGTCCTCAGATGCTGCCAAAGACAATAAAAAAAGAGTCATAACATGCCACATTAATTATAATAGAGTTTCAGACCATTTATTGACAGAGACAAGGAAACAAACTTACTCATATCAGAGGGATTCCATTGTGTATGTTCAACTTCAAGATCATTGTCTTCTTCGTTCCCTGTAGGAGCTTCAAGCACACTAAGCGCATTCCTCTGCAGCTTCACTTCTATTCCATTAGTCAAAACCTGAAAAATTAAAAGCACGAGGACTAAGATTAAAAAATGCACGCCCTAAACAAGTAAAGCTTGGGACTTTTTGAGAAATGGGAATGCTGGGAGACAAGAAGTGGTGGAACTTGATATCGATATTAGTAAAAAAAATGATGGTTTGGGCTACGAGCAAATCGTATAAGATACTGATTTCATTAGAAAAGTAGAGAAAAGGTGAAGTAAGTAATGATCAAAAGAAGAAACAAAAAGAGATCAGAGAGAGTAAATTTATAATAAAAAACTAGAGGCAGCCTAATGAAATGGAGAGAACATCTATAAAAGTAACATCAAACCAAAGGAGAAAAATTAGGCAGTGGATGAAAATGACCCATCTGAAAAAGAAAGAACAAAAACCCTAAAATATATTAATTAAGTATCAAAGTTAATGACAAGTAAAACAAATCTAAAAGCCAGCTTGAACCCACAAAGATGAAAAAGGATAAGGATTCTCAAGAAATTGATCGAGGAAAAAAGTTAAAATAAATATAAAAAGTGCAGATCGTTATGATGCAAATTAAAAAATAAAGTTGGATTTTTTTTAGAACAATCAATCCCATCGGTATGGATTTTGCTTTTTCTTCTGTAGTAATAATCGATTCGGTAACATCGAAGTACCATTGATTTGCTGCATTATTGAGCTTATGATTCGAGCTGGATTCTGAATTTTGTTTTTTGTTAATCAATTTTAGAGGTCTCCATAGAGCTCAAATCTACTCTTCTATGTCAACAATTTCAGCTTAAATAAAAAAAAAAAAAGAAGGGAAAAAGACGCAGAGATGAAATAAGACAAAACAAGTTAAGAAAAAAGCGAAGCTAAATTTCGCTCACCAGCCAATGCCAACCACCGAGTCCGACGGCTTTCTTAACGACGCCTTGAAGACCGACGAGTACAGATTTAGTACGATTGTTTCCGGTAACGACAACTTTGGTATGACGTGGTAACACAGATAATTCTTCTTCGCTACTGCAATCGCCGAAGCAACTCTGTAGCTGAGAGAATCCTCCTCCTCCATTGAGGATATCTGAGTTGTTCTCGGCAGCTTCCAGCATTTGTGTGTGTTTATCTCTCACTCTCTATTATCGGAATCACCAAATCGAGTTTTAGGACCTGCAAAACGGAAGTTCGTGCATTATGGGAAGGATTGAGCGATGAAATAAGAGAAATCGAGCGGACAAATTAGGGTTTATTTTTGGTCTGAGGAAGAAAGACAGAGTAAGAGTGAGAGAGAAAGAGGAAAAAGCAGAGTATGAGTATGAGTAAGAGAGAGAGAGAGAGATCAGAGGAGGGAAGGGAAGGGACGATAGCGACCGCCTTCCCGTCATGACCAATGAAAAATAGCCACGTGGTTTTCGTACTGCAACCATTTGCACTGTGGAAATTGAGCGGTTTTTTTCATGGATAGGTACCAAAACTTTTTGGTTTTACTTTTTACCAATAGTTTTTACTTCTCTCTCTTTTTGTGCAAAACTTTTTTCCTACTCTTTAAAAAGTAAAATCTAAAGGGAGTTTAAAATTTTGGAAGCCCCCTTGTCCAGTGGTTGAGACCAAGGGTGTTGATTATGCTTCTACATTAGGAGGTTTGGGGTTCAATCCCCTCGAGGCGTGATTTATTGGAGATTTTAAGGAGACAAGTTTACATGAGATCTTCTGCGTGGAGCAGCTGCAAGCGCTAGATATGGATCTTCATAGAGGCCAGACGGTAGATTTATCCGTCATATGAATAGCCGATGTATTATTTATCATGATTTGCAATTGAATAATAATAATCCAGTGTTAAAAAAAAAGGGAGTTTAAAATCATTGTGAGAAAATTAAATCTAACATAAAATCGATTTTTTTGAAAAAAAAAATCATAAAATCGATTAAAGGCTTACTTTTCCTTGTTAAAATTTCCGAAATCAATTATATAGTTTAGTAAAAACATATAATCTAAACCAAAACTTAACCTCATCTTATTCATTAAATTACTTGGCTTGGTCTTTGAAGATTAGATTTTTATAAACCGAAATTCCACTAAAAATGGATGGTGGATACCATAGTTAAATCCTTGGAAACATTTTAGGTACTAATTTGTATTGGAATCTGACATTTATGCTTTTACAGGGTTCATATAGTTAAAAAGGAAAACGAGGGCCACACATCGTAATCTTTGTTTAATGTATACACGCGATCGACGTGAATATGAATGGTTGACTAGTAGTATTTTCAAATAAAAGAGTCAGGCGTTATGGGTCCATGCATTCCTGGAATTACGATGATGCCCCTATCATTTATATGCTTGCGTTCCTTTCCATGGAATTTGAATTTGAATCGTGACTCTATTAAATTCTTCATCGTATATACTGTCCATATAGAACATTTAACTAAACTAAAAGTCTGTGGAGTGATTCTTAAACTAAACTAAACTAAACTAAGACATAACATGTTTGTAAGTTTGAAGGTCAAGGTATAACAACCTAAAATATTATTTTTTGACGTTTAAAAGGTTAGAAAAAGAGTTAGCAAGGTAACATGGAAGTAATCGCAAAAGCAAAACATATTTCAGAAAAAGTCAATATTTGGCCTAAAAAGCCAGAAATGCTATTATCATGCGATTCGTGTTACAATACATACATTAGATAATCTAAAATGTAAACTACTTCATCCACATAAATTTGAATTATCCAATAATTTTTAGCAACTCGTTGATTTAATATAGGACTAAAATCTACCAACTGCCACTAATGTGAAACTAAAGACACCCTAAGGCCTAATAAAAAAAAAAAGAAAAAAAAAAAAAGCCCTAATCAAAAAAACAAGAAAAAAAGAAAGTCCTAATCATATTTATCTAGATGCTGGAAACGAAAGCTGCTTTGGTCGTTAAAGATGTAACTAATGATTTAACATTTGTCACAACAGTTAATTCACTTTCGTAAACATAGCAACAAAGTCGTTGTAGTATAGTGGTAAGTATTCCCGCCTGTCACGCGGGTGACCCGGGTTCGATCCCCGGCAACGGCGTTCTATTTTATTTTGCCTAATTCATCGAACCCTCTGATTCACTCCAACTGTTCCCAACTCGCGGAGGTTTGCACGGTCCTTCACTTTTTATAAAATGACGCCATAATTTAAATAATTCACAAATAAAGAAATAGTTACATCTATACCACTTGCTCTTTTTACTTTTCCTGCCATCGCAGAAACAAACTTACGACATAAAAAGTAGATATTTTAATTAGATCAAAGTTACAGATTCTTATTATCTGTACTCTTTATTAATTAGAAAAAAATCTTGTAAAATATGTCCAATCTGTGTTCGTTGTAAAATCAAATGGCGTTGGACCTAGCTGTGGGACAAACCCGTCAACCCTTTTTTCCGATTGAACTATATACTATATTTTTTTGGTTATGAATGATATAAAATAAATAATGATGGAGGACCCGGCAATTAGTCCAAATTTTCATAATTTAGCAAATTGCTACTTCTATACTTCATTTCATTTCAGAAGTAAACTAGATACTAACTGAAGCTTAAAATCAACATATAGATACTGTATCTACAAAACAAAAAAAAAACCGTATAAAACATATTAGTAAATATGACCAATATGAATTATTTTTTATATTATTTGTAGGTACGAAGAAGGTTAGATAAGTAAATTTATAGTTTACATACAACTAATCAGGACAAAAGTAGTCAATCAAATTTCTAAAAGTGAGATTTGTATGGCAGAAAAGTGATAATTTGATTTGAATATATCATTATGTTAAAAACACAGCTTAAACAATTTGGTAATGTTTTAAAAGTTCATCTCATTGGTTTTCTTTAAACAATTCGTATTAAAAAAAGAAACCAATCAGATGGGTGTGTTTTTCGGTCACACAAGTAAGGGACCCACACTGAAGAAACAGGTCCCACATTGTCTCCTCCTTTCTCTTCTCTGTATTATTTGGTCATTAGTCATTACACAGATAAAGAGATAAAAACACAATAATAACGTACAGCTTCGACGATATACACACAGACGCAGACGCTACTACGCGCCTTTTATTATCTTCTACACCCCAATCATACACCTCACTGTATACACCTTACTCAATCTCACCCTTCAGAAACTATGTAGCTACACGTGGACGATCGATATAGAAAGAACAGTGAATCTTAATGTGAACTCGCGTACTTTGAACACACGACCCAATTTTACTTAAAAAGAATTTAATTAGTTTGAGAAGAAAGAGAGATTCTTCTTCGATTCCAGCGAAGGAAAAGCGTATTCCTCGTGAGCACTAACTTCTCACTCCTCTCTTCTTCATCTTCTCCTTCTTCTTCTTCAGTCTACGTTCACACAATCTTCACCCACCCATCAAAGCTCTCGCGGAGGTTTCGAGGGGTGCTTGGTTTTTGATGACGTCGGATGGAGCTACGTCGACATCAGCAGCTGCGGCTGCTGCGGCGGCGGCTGCGGCGAGGAGGAAGCCATCGTGGAGAGAGAGGGAGAATAATCGGAGGAGAGAGAGACGAAGAAGAGCTGTAGCTGCGAAGATATACACTGGGCTTAGAGCCCAAGGTGATTATAATTTGCCTAAACATTGTGATAATAATGAGGTGCTCAAGGCTCTATGTTCTGAAGCTGGTTGGGTTGTTGAAGAAGATGGTACTACTTATCGTAAGGTGATCTTCCCTACCTTTTTTGCAGATCTGAGCTTGTTTCTTGATGTTTCTCATGTTTGAATCTGAATTTCGTTGATTTCAATTTCGTTTACTCGGGTTTGAATCTGATAAATCTGTTCCTGGAAAGTGGAGAGAACATTTTGCTAGACTATCAAGCATGTCTACATAGTCATGGATCTAAATTCTCAGATTGAATTTAGGGTTTATCTTACTAATTTTAGAGAGATTTGTGCTTTTAAGGAGCTTAAATCAGATTTAGAACTGCTAAATTAGGACTTTCTATTACAATTGGTTGCTATACTTTCAGATGTTGTAATTCAGTGAGCTTTTAGTATGCTTAGGTCTTAATCTCTATGATACTTGAGCCAAAGTTCTTTGCATTGTTCTTCTTTTCCTTACCGCTGGATTGATTGTGACAATCTGATGTTTGATTGGTTATTGTTTTCAGGGATGCAAGCCTCTACCTGGTGAGATAGCTGGGACTTCATCTCGAGTTACTCCATACTCATCCCAGAACCAGAGCCCTCTTTCATCGGCCTTTCAAAGTCCCATCCCGTCTTACCAAGTCAGCCCGTCTTCCTCGTCTTTCCCGAGTCCTTCTCGTGGTGAACCAAATAACAACATCTCCTCCACATACTTCCCCTTCCTCAGAAATGGTGGCATTCCTTCCTCTCTTCCTTCACTCAGAATCTCAAACAGTTGTCCTGTCACCCCACCGGTCTCATCTCCAACTTCTAAGAACCCTAAACCCTTGCCCAACTGGGAATCTATTGCTAAGCAGTCCATGGCAATTGCTAAACAATCTATGGCGTCTTTCAACTATCCTTTCTATGCGGTTTCTGCACCTGCTAGTCCGACTCATCGCCAGTTTCATACCCCAGCTACTATACCCGAATGTGATGAGTCTGACTCTTCCACTGTTGATTCTGGTCACTGGATAAGCTTTCAGAAGTTTGCACAACAACAGCCATTCTCTGCCTCTATGGTGCCAACTTCTCCTACCTTTAATCTTGTGAAACCCGCGCCTCAGCAAATGTCTCCAAATGCTGCTGTGTTCCAAGAGATTGGTCAAAGCTCTGAATTTAAATTTGAGAATAGCCAAGTTAAGCCGTGGGAAGGAGAGAGGATACATGATGTGGGTATGGAAGATCTTGAGCTTACACTTGGAAACGGGAAGGCTCGTGGTTGACATGAACAACTCAGCAAACTTGAATGGCATATCGATGGAATATGAGAAACGAATCCTCATGAGTCATGAGTTTCTTCTTCTTCATCCAGGTATTTGGATCATGATGGAATCTCATATGTTCTTCACTTACTATCCAAATATGTTGGACGATGCCTTCTCCATGGAAGCATTGGAGCGTTAGAGTGGTTGTTCAATTCATGAATTTGGTTTCAAATGCATTATTTGTAGATATAAAATCTTAAGATGTATGATTCTGTTCCCTTACAAACGTCACATTCATTAGTGGCTTGAGACTGTTGTGTGTCTTGTCGTATCAAATTGTTCAGTCATGTATCATGTCTTAAACCCATACTGTCTCTTGCATGAAGAACCAAAATTTGCCGAACATATGCTCTTACAAAATGTTAAATTCTTTATTTCCCTGCAATCAATCTTTGTCAACAACTAACCCATATCATCATATATCTAGTTAGACAAAGCTAGCTAGAAGAAAAACACAACCAAATGAACACACCTAGCTACAAATGCTACTTTCCATAATGAATATGAATACAAACTCTGGACATCATCTTCTTAATAGTCCAATCCATGTTGCTGATCAAACAAGTCATGGAGAATGCAGATCCAGTTCGGTCTCAGTCTTGGGGCTTTTCGGTTCTTTCTCAGTCGCAACATTACATTCTTGGTATCTAAAACAAGCTGTGAGATGATCATTCACAATGCCGGATACCTGCAAGAAGGAATAGATAACTGTAGGACCAACGCAGCGGAACCCTCTCTGCATCATATCTTTACTAATATACTCTGCCTTTGGTGACTTAACAGGTACTTGACGACCATAGCGGTAGCCATTTCGTAAGGGCTTGTGGTTCATAAATCTCCAACAGTAGTTGCTGAATGATCCAAATTCTTGCTTGACCTGTTTTCAATTTTAAACCACAGCTGTTTCCATAACTTTCCAACACACAATATTCACAACTTCTTAGCAAAACAAAGTACCTACCTTGAGAGTTGATTTCGCATTCTCTACAATTGCTCGCAGTTTCTGTTCAGATAGAATTAGACACCCATTTACTCTAAGAGACATCAGCCTCTTCTCTGTAAATTGTGCTATAGCTGAAGGATCAAACTCGTCAAAGAGCTTCCTGCAAAAAGAAACCAAAACTTCTGATATTACACCAAACCGAAACAAAAAAGAGTAAAATTACTTGGCCTAAGTTTACCTAAAGGCCTCTCTTTTGTGAAGGATTGAAGGCCAGCTAAGCTCAGCCAGTGCTTGTGAGAAGACAAGCAGCTCGAAGAGTTTCTTGTCGTCACGAACTGGAACACCCCATTCCTCGTCATGGAACAAGACGTAGATCGGGTCTGTTCATCAATCATCATCATAATTAATTATACCGAAAAACTCATATATCCATCAATCTTCAACATTTTTTTGTCTTTATTTATCAACTACACGACCTGGTTTTTACAAGGTGCAATTAATGTGTTGTTGACATCTACTAGTTTTTACCTCCCTAACTTTAACTCACTATCAAAAATCTTACATTTCGAAAACCATAGAAAGCTATTCACATGGCTTCCATTTCTTGAAGTCAATTGAGATATTTTGTTGGGGGCACAGCACAACGAAGAAATAGGGCAAGTGTCTTCTAATTCTTTACAGACTCATTAAATGTGCAAGAAGGACAAGAAGTCTCTCTACATTGGCTTAAAACATTTTATTTCTAACAATAAAACCAAAGAAAAAAGACATTTTAATTCCAACTAATAGTTACATTTTATTTCTCACATTAAAACCAAAGAAAAAAGACATTTTAATTCCAACTAATAGTAACATTTTATTTCTCACATTAAAACCATTTTTTTTAATCTTCAAATACGGTATTTAAAAGAAAAAACACCATCTCCTCGTTATTCACGAAATTCTACATTATAACAAAAAGAAAAAGAGTATTTTTCCCAAAATAAATAGAGGAAAAAATGTGAATTTAAATTAAAGTTAAATGAGGCAAAGAGGGAAAAAAAAAAGTTGTCAGACAAAGAGACCTGAATTAGGTGTGATCCAGTGGCATCTCTTGACCGGTCCCGGAATTTTAGGAGAAATGTCTTCAACGGCGGCGACGGAGACGCCATTATTAAGCTTCGTGACTCCGTTCCGTTTCGACGGAGTGATTGTTTTCCCAGAGTTCATCGTCTTCACCGACGAACGTCCCGAGGATGACGAAGAGGAAGAGCAATCATCAGTCGAGGTTGAGAAATTGCTTGTCAGGGAGGAATCCAGCTTCTTAGTCGCTGGAGATTTCGTCACTCGTGGAGTTTGTTGTGGTTTCTTCGCGATCTCTGTTTTCGTGACCCTAAATCTGTTCCCGGTGGAACAGAGGATAGCTCGTGACTCAACCATTGGTTTAACCGGAGAGCGAAGCTTAGAGACTACAGACATCTGTAAGAAGTTTGGATGTGGTAGAGATGGAGAATTCGAAGGAAATGTGAGGGTAAAACTGGAAAGATAAGGGGAATGAGATTTGGATCAGAGAGAAAGAGAGAGATGGAACAGAGTAGTAGTAGGAGAGAGTTTATTGGAAGGTTTTTAAAAACAGAAGAACGGTAACAAATAAAAAAGGATGTAAACTGGTTATAGCCGGTCAATATTGTTTACGTGTCGGTTAACTCTTCTGTTTAACGTTTTTGGTTTCAGAAAAGGACACCAAGAAATGGTCATTACATGTCGTGAAAATTACGCTTTTGTCATTAGTTCTGAATTAAAGTTTGCCGCCTGCATTAACTTGTGGTTGATTTAGTTCCATAATAAACAAATGTTTTGGAGAATGCACCAAAGTCCTAATGCTTTATGACTTTGAACCATATACAGTAAAAACTGTATAACGAAACAACTACATTATTTACTCCAAAGAGGGTTAAACCGTAAAGAATGTTTTGGAGAATGCACCAAAAGTCCATAATTCCGCATGCTTTTATGACTTTGACCCATACTCTATACAGTAAAATTAGTGAAATAACTGTTCACTATTTACTCCGACCTCGAATTAACTGCTTCAGTAGCTCGTGCTCAATCACAGCTTTTGGCTTCTCGAAGAGGGGGAAGTACAATGATTGTAAATGAACCAAGATTATTTGATCCCCTCTCTTTCCTGTTGTAAAATGATTTGTTAATTACACTGTTTCTTTTAAAATCATGTCAAAAAGGAGACCAAAAAAGATCAAGATTCGGATTTAGAAAATAGAGAGGGAACCAGAATTTTACCTATTATATTTCACTCATTATTTATTTCATTCTATTTCAATTTTTTTTTGTTAAGTTTAAAACATTTCCGATTCAAAAACTAAAACAAATAGTAGATTAACTCATGTGAGTTTTTAATATGTTTCATCGAGATGATGATTTTTATAACGATTATAATATCAAAATTTGAATTGGATTGATCAGACTAATTTTAAATCAAACTGATTTTGGTTCATGTTAAACCGGTATGAATTTTAGATTCGGATACTAAATCTAATTTTATGAGTTTACAATTCAAAACAAATTCTAGCAATAAGTGTATCGATCCATATGTCAATGTATTATCTCGGGTATCATCTTATTTCATAGTAAATGATTTCAGATGTGAGGTTTCTTTAAAAAAATGTACAACAAATACAAATAGTTTTTTAAATTTTATAATGTGTGACGGCAAAGAAAACCTCATACGACTAACGGAGGGTAGGAAAGTCATTTAATGGTGGGCAGAGAGTCAGAGTCTAATTTGGTGAAGTGTGTGTGGTGTTCGAATACGAGTGAAGGGTAAAATGGTGAACACAAAAGCTTTAAGTAGAAGTTAAAAAAGTAGCTTACCGTTAACAAAAAGAATCGTAAAAGCAAACACAACACCAACTCCACCTCAACCTCACCTTGCCTTGCCTTTTTTTTTGTCTAACGGCTAACCACTAAATTCTCTTTAATGGGCCTAGTCCAATTAATTATATGGCCTTAACTACATCCATATCACTCCGTACGTACTTCAACCCTTTAAAGCCTTTTTATGATATAACAGATAGATCTCAACAAACAAAAAAATTGCTGTAAACCTCTGACAACTAAAATTCTGCGACATCTTTTGATTCAGAAGCGTATCTGTACATAGCCTTTGTGTAAGAACTAAAAGACTAAAGATTTGTTGTCTTCCTTTAAACCGGTCCGAGAGTGTTGAAATGGTCCCATGCTTCCTAAATGATTGAATCAAACAAAAAAAGACTCATAAGATTTAAAGATCCTGCAAGGATTTTTAATTGTTATAGAACATTATTTATAGTAACAACAACCACCTGTAATAACTCGAAAACTTTCTCAGCCATGTATTTTTGGTTTGCAGAAGCACCCTTTTGTTGTAGTTTGTCTGGATGAAGGATTAGCAATGCCCTCTGGTACGATTTTCGAACCGCGTTTCCTTCTATCATATCCATTAGAGGAACTGGCTTCCATCCACTCCCGGGCCAAATAATCTGTAAAGTGAAACTTCCAAATTCATTAGTTATACAAATAGGCTAATGCATAGACCCAACAATGTTATGCATTATTCTTTTTGATAAACCAACAATGTTATGCATTATACATCAATAGAATACTTACATATTGCAGCGTGGACAGAAGAGACCGAATGTTTCCACTTTTTCCGCTTGACCACTTGCGGATTTTCGCATCAATGTTCTATAGAGGTTCGCAATCGGTTTTCTTTTAGTTTTGAGGCTATTTTTGGGTAGAAGAATCGAAAAAGTATATCTCTTTGTAATTGCAGTAGTATTACCTGGATTTCTTCAGCAGCATTATTGGTTTCTTCCAGTTTGTTTTCATCTTGTGTTATATCCTCCACCTGCACAGCACATTACAAGTTCCATGCCAATTATAAAGAGAAACATACACATTATTAGAGTGAAAACCTGAAAAGTTGAAAGGCGCATTAAATTACATCGAAATTTACATGGAAGGGCTCATCTACATCCTCTGTGGTAGTATATGCTGACAGAAAAAAAAAAACATGATGTTATTTAGTTGTGTAGTGATAGCAAGATTTAAATCCGATACACCAACCCAAGAACTTACCTGTACTCGGTTCTTGTCTCTCTTCTTGTTCAGTAGCACCACGAGCCTTAGAGTATACGCTCTCCCGGTCTGAATCCTTTTTCTGAGTTGCATGTGAAGGTTTCTGATCCTGATGATGTAAGTATATTTACAGATAAGGAATCACAAACCAAGGAACACACAGTAATATATAGCAAGATGTTTATTTCAGGATTAAGTACCATAGCTGGGATATCTGGAGTTGATTTCTTCTGTTGATCAGGAATGTTTACAGTTTCCTTTGCATTAGCACCCACATGATTGATTTTCGGATTAAGTACAGCTGGGATATCTGGAGTCGGTTTCTTTTGCTGATCAGGAATGTTTACAGTTTCCTTGGCATTAGCAGCGTCATGATTGATATCAGTCCTGGGAGTAGTTTCTTTAGCTCTCCATCTAGAGCTTTGTCCAAGAGATTCCCCACCTGCTCCAACGAAAGGTCCTTGACTGAAAATCTTAACAAAGTCCATCACTTTTCCTTTGACTCCATCTTTGCCAACTTCCGGTGCTGAGGATGAACTTGCGAAGCTGGTTTTATCGGGTATCGGGCTACTATCCAAAGAACTTTTTGTGCCTTGTGGTTTCTTTTTTGTTCTTGAATCTTCAGCTGAACTTCGCATGTTCTTCGCTTTGCTTTTACCTTTTCTCACTTCTCTCTCTGATACAATTTCTTCACCTGCAATGACAAAGAACCAAATGAAGTCCACAAAAGGAAGCTAACCCAACCATGTAACATACACATACGTTTGCAGAAACCAACCTTGCTTATCATCGTTGTCCTTAAAAATTGAATGAAGAGGTTTCACATTAGCTTCATTCGCTTTTGACACACCAGAGAAGGTCTGTTCAGACATGGAATCGATTGAATGAAGAGGCTTCACATTAGCTTCACGCGCTATTGACACACCAGAGAAGGCCTGTTGAGACATCAAATCGACTTCTTCTTTTGTCTGAACACCAGGACGCTTTTGCGAAGCCTTCTTTTCCTCATTCAAACCAGATAAACCACTTTCTCCTTCTCTTTCTTCATCATTACCCGCTTTCTCAACTGAAGTAGATGGAGGATCATTCAGTGTTGCCTCCTCAGCTTTAGACATAGAACTCAATCTAGAGCTGCCCCACATGACAACAGGAACTCCTTTATTAGGCCACTTGTAGATAGAGAAATGAAACTGCCTGCCTTCCCGAGTAACAACAACTTGTGGAGTATCATCACAACCATTTAAATCTGATTTAACATTAGAGACCATATCGGCTTTGCTCGAAGTTCTTGACAACGGAGAGCTTGAAGCAGTTTCTTTGTTCTTGCTCATACTACGAGTAGCTAAACCAAATGTGGGAATCTCTGTTGCTTTTGCAGGAAGACTGAGGAACAATTATATAAATTAGCAATGATTATGAAACTAATCACGTTGAAATTAGTGTTAAAAACACAGACCTGAATTGTGCAGGAAAGGAAGTCCCTGAAGATTCAGCTTTATGAGCCGGGCTAAGGATCCGAGAACCCGGAAGTGATGACCCAAACGGTTCTCGTTCTTTCTTGATCATCGGGGAAGAAGATGACGATGATTCATTCACTCTGAAAATATCGTCGAAGAAATCATCAGTGGTGAAACGACGCCGAATCGATGGCTGTTCGCCAAAAACAGGCTTCTCGTCTCGGTCGGCATCGCGCGGAATCAACGCGCCACCGTCATCGATGACGTCACGCCGCCTGTGAGCTGTTTCATTGAAGCTATGTCGCGTGGCTTCGTTATTAACCTTAGACCGTCTCTTAGGAGGACCACCAAATACGTCTCCGAAATCGATGTCCACGTCATCACCACCAGGATTACGTAGCACAACAGGTGGTGAGTTCGAGGCCAGAAGAAGGGTCTCTGAGCTTTGAAATGTCTGCATAGCACAAAGAAGCTTGAGAAAGAAACAGAAATTGCAGTTTGCTCTCAAGGAGATACACAAGGCTGAAACAAAGCCTTGAGAAAAAGACAAAGACAGAGGTAAGAGTGGGGTTCCATTTGATTTCAAACCACAAAAGGGACTTTCGGTTATATTACAGCGAGAATCTTTAGAGTCTTCTTTGTGGATAAAACACATATAAATCCAAACCCTTCCCTCTCTTTTGGCTTCCATCTCTTTCTTTCTTGCCAAATCTTTTGTCTCTCTCATAATTCTTTTTTTTGTGTGTGGTCAGAAGATAATGTACAGTCAAATGTTTCATCACCAACAATAAGACACTTTGACATTTCAGCTATAGGATACACAAAATTTAGAGTACAAACGAAAAGAAAAATTAGAAGCTCACTGGGAGATTTGATCTATAACCACAGATGTAGGGAGATGAAACTGGAAAAGTCTTTTAGCCTACCTTTGAGCAAGTATTTAGGCAGAATCTGAAATTGAAGAGTTTTTTGGTATCTTGCTTAACAAGTTTCAATTCCTTTATCAATCAATCTGAACCATCTGGGAAGCTATCAAGCGCATCTTGCTTCCTATTGACGTACAACTCCACTACAGCTTGCATCCGCTCGAGTTTATCTGGATGGTAATTCATATGAACAATCACTGGCTTCAACTTCTTCAGTTCATGATTCTTTCTCACTGTTTTGAAGAGGACCTTACTGTTCATGAACTCGTACATATCCATGACTCTCTTGGAAGCGTGTAAGCCAGTGTATCCGGGATGCGAAGGGTAAAAGAGTTGCTCGTTGAAAACCGCTTGGTCCCATGCTTCTGACTTAGAGAGTGTATCTGCCACTCGATCAAGTAGCTCGATTGAAGGAAGAGTTGGTCTTAGGTAGAAAAATCCGGAATTGAAAACCCATATCCTCATTGTGTGAGCATACCTAGCCCATCCCATGGATGGTTCATCAAACACATCGTTGAACCCATAAACCGTGTTATTGTCATGGCCATCGCTCATGGACTCCACATCAGAGTCCCTGTACAGATGACCAAAAGGGTTCTGCAAAAACACAATGTCCACATCCGATAGAAGAACACCATAACCAAGCTGCAAGAACTCCCTTAAGACGCGGAATTTCAGTCCGGAAACAGCATGATTACCTCCGCTTTTCCCAACCATGTCCACCGCTTTATCTGGATCTCTCTTGTAATATGCAACTTCATTCGATTTACAGAAGTTTACTATGGAATCATCCAACGCGACAATAAGGTAGTTTTGTATACCCACTCTCTTTATGCTAGCAATCTGGACCTCCAACATTGGTTCCACATTTGAATTTGCAAGAACCACAATGAGCTCTTTATTGATAGCTACTTTCTCCAAAAGCTTAGCTAATCTGGGGTTAACAGACTCATCAGGAACCACGGTAGGATTAGTTCTCAGACCATTGACAGTTCCAAAAGGCCCAGCCTTGATCTCTGATCCCAAAACTAAGACTTGTTTCCTTGCATTTTCTGTTCCTTGTTCCGCCAACCGTACCTTTTCTGTTAGCGCTCTGACCTGCTTCCTTAACTCTGCGTTCTTTTCCGAGATACTTGCAAATTCTGATTTGAGCATTTTGACCCTTTCAGATGATTCACATGAAGCCAATCCAACCTAAACAGTTAAAAAAACAGAGAATTGATAAAATCTCACCGGTTAAACTCAACTGTTGAGGACTCAAACTAAGTTCAAAGGTACGGACCCAACATGATAACTGAACCATGCAATCAGATTATGAATCCTCAAAACAAACGAATTCAAAAAGAGACTCAAAATCTTAAAAGAAAAATATAGTTCTGAAGTCGGTATATTATTCAAACTTCAATAGCATCTTCAACTATAAATTACAACAAACACAACACTATGAAAGGCATTCTCCACAGAAATCAACTCAATGCATATAATTAGCAAGCTTCTGCAGAGCATCTTCTAATTCAGATCAGAAATCGAGAACAGAGAGATTGCAAAAAGAAAAAAGACTCTACATGTTTAAGGGCATAAGATCTAAGTAAGTACCTTGGAGGTGGGTTTCGAAAGATGTTCGTTAACTGTCAACGATGATCCCGAGTGAAAGAACCCGTTCGGGAACAAGACGGCGCAGACACACCCGATAAGAATTCCGACAATGACTGCGATCGCAATTCGAGATCCACGGAGCTGTTGGGTCCTGTCTCTACGACCCGCCATTGCCAAATTGATAAACCCTTTCTTCTTCTGTGATCAAACTGTAATTGCGGTAGTTAATTTTATATGTTAGATGATTCATTAAATGTTTGTTCTATATATAGTCCATTTGATTTAATTATTTTTATTTGATTAATATCTTATTATATGTGTAAATATCAAATAATTAATCTTTGACTTAATTGTGCTGGCTGCTGAAGTTGTACATACCGGTTGAGAAATAAATAGGGAATGTTGTTTTGAATTTTTAAAAATTATGTTCACATGAAGCAGCAGTTAAATGTTTTAATATAATCTATATACTATACAGTCTACACATGCAAGCCATGAACGGTCCAGACTCAGCATACTAATTGAGAGTGGACTTTGATAGATCATTTATGTACAACAGTACAAAGTTAGGCAAAATTTGCCGAACCTACCACAAACCAAACTTCAATCCAAATTTTAAAGCAGGATCAATAACATTTTTCCCCTCAAATCCAGACCAATTGAGACTAGAATGATCCCGTATTGAAGAAAACAATATCGAAACAGAACTAGATCGTTTACAAACCAAACCGTTTACGAGGATTCAGTAGCTTTTGAAATCATATCTCAAAGGAAGATTAAAAGGAGTCTTAACAGTATTATTTTCCTATGTAAGGAATTAGAGCTTTCGTTTAACCTAAAATAGGAGTAAAAGAGAAGTCGAAGAAAACGCCAAAATATTGTGGGCTTGTTCGGCCCAACCAATTCCATCTCCCGCCAAATATACTTGTAAATTCGGCTATAGTATTTCAAGTTGAATAACAAACATCTTATCAATTCCAGTAACCAAATTGATGAACATTTTTGTCTTCTGTGATCAGAGGCCGTAGTTGTGCAAGTTTATTGTATATGACCTTTGATTTGTGTTTTCTTTAATTATTTTTCTTATGATTCACTTATTGCAAAATATCAAAATCATTAAACTTGATTGTGCTGGCTGCTGAAGTTATCCTTGGTCAAAAGGTCAAATTAACATAAGAAACTGCTAGAGAAAGAAAGAAGTTGTTTTAAATCTTTCGATCAAAAGAAAAAGAAACATATCCATTCCTCAATCAATCTGAACCATCTGCGAAGCTATCAAGCGCATCTTCTTTGCCATTCACGTAGAACTCCACTACAGCTTGCATACGATTGAGTTTATCTGAATGGTAATTCATATGAACAATCACCGGCTTCAACTTCTTCAGTTCCTGATTATTTCTCACCGTTTTGAAGAGGACCCTACTGTTCATGAACTCGTACGTATCCATGACTCTCTTGGAAGCGTGTAAGCCAGTGTATCCGGGATGCGAAGGGTAAAAGAGGTGCTCATTGAAAACCACTTGGTCCCATCCTCCTGACTTAGCGAGTGTATCTGCCACGCGATCGAGTAGCTCGATTGAAGGAAGTGTTGAAGTGTTGGTCTTAGATAGAAAAATCCGGAATTAAAAACCCATATCCTCGTTGAGTAGGCATAACGAGACCGTTTCATGGATGGGTCATCAAACACATCGTTGAAGCCATAAGCCGTGCTATTGTCATGGCCATCGCTCATGGACTCCACATCAGAGTCTCTGTACAGATGATCAAACGGGTTCTGCAAGAATACAATGTCCACATCTGATAGAAGAACACCATAGCCAAGCTGCAAGAACTCCCTTAAGAAGCGGAATTTCAGTCCAGATACGGCCGGACCACTTTCCCTTTTCCCAACCTCATCCACCGCGTTATCTGGATCTCTCTTGTAATATGCGACTTCATTCAATTTACAGCAGCTTTCTATGGAATCATCCAACGGAACAACCAAGTAGTTTTGAATACCCACTCTCTTTACGCTAGCAATCTGCACCTCCAACATTTGTTTCACATTTGAATTTGCAAGAACTACAATGATCTCTTTATTGACAGCTACTTTCTCTAAAAGCTTAGCTAATCTGGGGTTAACAGACTCGTCGGGAACCACAGTCGGATTAGTTCTCACACCCGTGACAGTGCCAAATGGCCCGGCCTTGATCTCTGTTCTTTGTTTCGCCAACCGTACCTCTTCTGTTAGCTCTCTGACCTGCTTCCTTAACTCGGCATTCTTTCCAGAGATATCTGCAAATTCTGATTCACATGAAGGCAATCCAACCTGAAAACATATACAGAGAAAAGATGAAATTCACCATTTACATTTTGATTTCAAAAAATTCAGTCTTGAGTAAAATCCAAGATGATGATGATTAAATATGCAATATGTAATTCTTCTTACTCAAAAATCGATGAAGATTATGAATCCTCAAAACAAACAAACTCAGTAAGAGTCCTAAATTCTCAAATTTTCAAATCCATCTCCCGCCAAATATAGTTCTTAATTCGGCTACAGTATTCAAACTTCATTCAGCAACATTTTGAATAATAATTTCCAACAAACACAACACCATGAATGGGATTTCAGCATTCCCCATATAAATTAACTCAAATGCTATAATTGCTAGCTTCCACAGGACATAGCCGAATCTAGAGCTCTAGACCACATAAGTTTTTTTAAAAAAAAAAGACTGTACATTATTAGAGTATAAGATCTAAGTTTACCTTCGATGATCCAGAGTTGAAGAAATCGTTTGGTAACAAGACAGTGCAGACACACCCGATAATAATTCCGCCCAGGATGGCGATCACAATGTTACATTCGCGGAATTGTTGGATTTTTTCTCTACGTGCCACCATTGCTAGTTGACTTACTCCGAAAGAGAAAGAGGAAGATGCAATTGATAAAGACCTCTCTTGCTTCTGTGACCAAATCCTAGTAGTGCAAGTTAATCTTATAGAAGCCTTCTTTAACCATTGGTTTGATTTCCTTAATATTTTGGCCACTTTACTTATTGTCTTGTCTTGATCGTACTAACGGGTGACACTGCTCTTGGTCAAAGGTCACTATAGTGAAAGAGAAAGAACGGTCCATCTAACATCTAACTAGGTAGAGAGGTTTAGGCAGAATTGCCAAAATCAGCACAACCAAATTCATTACGATTTTAAAAAGCAGGACCGATTCATTTATTATTTCCCCTCAAATTCACACCACTCAACACTTAAAATCGAATCAAAACCAAATCGTTTTCGAGGTTTCAAAAGCAAGGAAGATGATCAAACCATAAGCCTAAGGAGTCTAACAGTACTCCTTTCCTAAGCAGTTGAGACATCTTTGTACCCTGCAATGTTAGAGAAAAAAAGAATCCAAATTTTAGTCTACAAGAACAAATGTTCTGTGTTTAGATTTGCAGCGCAAAAACGCAGAGATTTAAAGAGTTAAAGGAGAAAAAGAAAACCTGTGACCATCGCAAGTAGGGCAAAGACATGGATTGATACAAACTGGATCATACAATGGTGACCATTTAATCGTTGCGTTTCCTTTGCATAATTTGCATATGTAAAACCCTTTTCCACGACACGCTCTACAAGCCAATCCGCTTTTCTTTCGTTTCTCTTCATTTGTATATCGAAATGCTCCTATAGCTGCAGCGGAGACCGCGTTTATGATCACAAATCCGCCAAAAATCACGCCTGCGCTGGTTCTCAAGAATCGAATCGGTTCTATTGGCATCTCCTATAGCGTTACAGTCTCTCTTCGGAATTTCGTCGAACACCTTGAGTGCGTTTTTCTCTTGATTTTTTCTTACCTCACTAACTTTTTTCAGTTAATGTATATTGCAAAGTAATTGGAAAAAAGGGGTTAACGGGGAAAACTTAACAGTTTTTTCCCGCCCTATTATATATGAACACAAAATCGGTGATTAAGGAGTTGCAGAGTCTTGTGAGTTTGGAGGAAGAAGATAATGGATTGATTAATGGAATATAAAATATTATAATATAATTATGGGCAATTCTCTAAAATACCACCATTTTTTTTTTTAGGACAAAAATACCACCAAAATAAAATAAATTTTTTAATTTTTAAACTTTAAATTCTAAATTAGTGGTATTTTTGGAAATTCTAAACCAAAATAATTTGATAAACAATTATTTTGGAAATTTTAAACCAAAATAAAATAAATTTTTTAATTTTTAAACTTTAAATTCTAAACAATAATTTGATATTAGTGGTATTTTTGGAAAGAAAACTAAAATTGTGGTGTTTTGAGGAATTTCTCTATAATAATTATTGTGTTTGGACCATTTTAGCCTTTTTATTGAAGGTAAAAAATACCAAACCCAAGTACAATAAATTTATTAAATCCCACCTAAACCGGATGAAACCAACCAATCTTTTTTTTATTTTTTGGTAAAAAAAACCAACCAATCTTTGTAATCTTTAACTCGAAATCTTACTAAAGAGAAGATGAGCACCGTTTTGAGGCTGCAAGGTCACAAGCAAAACAGGAGCATGAGCATAACTTGGAGACAACCTGAAACTGTAATGTTTCAAGATCGTCCCCAGGACTGTTTTGGCCTCATTCACAGCAAGATTCTGTCCCACACAAGTCCTAGGCCCTAACCCAAAAGGCACAAGCAAGGCTGATTGTTTCTTGGGATCTTCAAACCTACGCGGATTAAACTCCTCTGCGTCGTTTCCCCATGTTTCTGTGTCGTGGTGCATCGCGACCACTGATAAATAGAGTTGGGTTCCTGCAGGAATGTCAAGGTTTCCGAGCTTAGCCCTCCTAAGAGTGTCACGGTTTAATGTCATTGCTGGAGGGTAAAGCCGGAGAGTCTCATTGATTATCATACTTAGCTGTTAACAAAGAAGAGTGTGCTGTTAACAATCAATGTCTCTTAAAACCATACTTAAGTTGGGGCATAAGCACTTACAGTCTTGAGGTCTTGCAAGATGTCTAGAGTTGGAAGCCCGGTTGGTCTGAGGACGCGCATGACTTCTTCCCGAGCAATGTTTTGCCATTCTTGGTGCATAGCTAAGAGAACTAAGACCCATGTTATAAGATTACCCGTTGTTTCCTTAGCTGCGAAGTAGAAGGTCTTGCATTCATCTATAACTTCTTCAATCCCAAGCTTCTCTTCTTGACCATTCTGATTCGTGTAAGGAGACATAAAAGCCTGAAGCAAAGTTCCTGATTTCTCAACAGCTGTTTTGTTGTTTTCGATCAGCTTCAGGATAGAACCACGGATTTGCTTCTCAGTCTTCCATATCTCTCTATTCGTCTTCGAAGGAAAGAATCTAAACCACCATTCAAAAATGAGCAATAAGGTTCTAGTTCCAAACTTGTTCTCTAACCTAAGAAAATTTTCCATACGACTTACCTGACCCAAACTTGTTCTCTAAACTAGGAAGATTTCCCATAAGACTTACCTGAACCCGGGGATATAAACTCTCGATCGAACCAGATAGAAAAGACGCATCATACGCTCCTGTAGCGCAAAGATTCCTTTCCCTTCTTCCACGCTGTTCCCAAAAGCTGTTCTTGATAACATATCTGCAGACAAATTGTGCATCTCTCTGTGTATCTCTAACTCAATCTCTTCTTCTCCGTTTCTCATCTCTTCCCACTTCTCCAGCAAGCTCATAGTACTTGTCACCATTTGTGGCACCCACCTCTGTAAAAAGATCTCAGCTTTAGCCACAATCCTATAAAAGTAATCAAGTTTCGGATTTGGTAACTTTAAGCTAAACTAGACTCATTCCAAATAGCACAAATGTTGTCCAAATTACAGAGCTTAGCTTCTACATTGATACGTGTTACCTTGAGTTTCTCCATTGTAATAGCTTGTTTGGCGATTCTTCTATGGAAAGCCCATTGATCACCTCTAAGACCAGGAAGACCCTGAGCATAAAGTAGCTTAGACAACGGGTTATGCCCGATCCGATCAAACGACCCACCAGTCGTCAAAGCTTCCCGGATAAGTCTCGGATCCGACGTAGCCACCACCGGTTTCGACCCGAACCAGTAGAGAAACGTCTTCCCGTAGATACGTGACCAGGCGTGGTAGTGAGGCGCCACACGGTGAACGAACTCATGAGGATTGTTCCCGGACGGAATCGGCTTTGATTTCCCCTCCGCCGTTAATCGGCTCACCTCGCCGGAGTTTCCAGTGAATATCCGGTAACGAGGACCCGTCACGCGCTGCTTCTTGAAGTGAGATTGGATTCTCCAAGGGACCCATAGATTACTGTAGACAAATCTGAAGACAAGAAAGAAGAAAAAGACCAAGACGAAGATGAAAAACACTGCCATAGTTTGACTTGTTGTCCCCAAACTCTCTCTGCTTCAACTTCATTTATTGGATCTTGAAATTATAATATATCGTTGGCCCAAAAAAAAAAAAATTATAATATATCGAAGACAAATAAAATAATAATAATCTGATATTGGTTCTTGAGATTGTCACAAGAAAGTTACAGTATGATTCAAGTCGAGAAGAGTTAAAGCTAACAAGATGTGTGACCAGAGAAACAGAGCTACCTGTAAAAAATTTATTTTTCCGCCGGAGTTTTACACATTACAAAATTTCAAGCGTTGACCGGTAAAAAAGGAACATAACGAACTATGAAAAATGTTAAAACGCCGAGTGTTAACAAAGAAAAAAGAGGGACTAACTTTCGTCGTCTAAAGCTTTGTTATTACCACCAAAGAAGTTCTCTCTTCTTTTACCAAACCCACCTGAATCAAGACCTGACCCACCACGATACTTCATCTCTTGTGCGGTTGTTCTGTAGTTAGTAGTTTCCACTGGACCTCTTGAGCTTGGGTCGTTAGACCCAACTGACCGGTATGCACCTGTGGTTGCTACAGGAGGATACCGAGATGGCGAAACATACCTTCTTCGAAGATCCATGTGCTCGTCGTTTCTCCTAGTTGGTTCAGCGAATGCGGAGCTGTTTTGTGCAGTTGTAGTAGAAGAAGAAGAAGACATTGTCGCGGAGGCGAAAGGATCGTCGGGTCCCCAAGCTGTGAGAGATTCTTTCTTCTTGGCGAAAAAATGCCAAGCGCCAAACAAGAAAAGTATGAAGAAGAAGACTGGACTGCTCCAAAGCATCGTGTTGAATTCTGCTTTGGAGATCGGAAGCTTTGATTTGTATGTAGCGATGTATCCGTCTCCTAAACCCATCACAAGCAGCTTTTCGCGG
This sequence comes from Erysimum cheiranthoides, assembly GCA_011420285.2. NCBI lineage: Eukaryota > Viridiplantae > Streptophyta > Magnoliopsida > Brassicales > Brassicaceae > Erysimum > Erysimum cheiranthoides. Next base: position 2,809,680 of record CM022179.2, on the reverse strand, counting down.
TCGCTTGCTATCAAAGGAGTCACCTTTTCGAGCTTCTGGTGATTGGTGGTTTTAGATGATTCTCGATGGCTCAAGAATGTTGACCTGATATCTTCTAATGAAGCAGGGAAAAGAAGCCGAGGACCCGTGGTTCGAACGTAGTGTTGAGTTGATACATTGTATACAAAGACTTTCTCTTGGTTTACTACAAGTAGATAGCCTTTGATGGCATGTAACGCTACAGGCTCCTCCATTTGAACCTTCTTCTTGGATCTCACTCTACATTTGAAGTTCATGATGTCTCCGAGAAGCAATACATGAATGACTTCACCTTCTGATGTGAATCCATAAGCTTTAGACCGTTCAGACGCATCAAAAACGTAACTTCTCGCTAGAGAATGGTTTAAGCCTTCACACTCGGATTCTCTGATCTTCATGCTTCTCAAATCCAACGAACCAGCACCAGTCTCAGTGAGAAACAACAGCCTCTGCTTCAAGAACACTAGCGGTCTACTTGATGGGGTAACAGAGCCATAAACCGTTCTGTTCTCAGTGAAAACCGTGAGCTTTCCGCTAAGATCCACGGCCAAAATATACCTAACACGACCCACATGATGCACTTCCAATAGAGTCACTTCCAAACCGTCCTCCGTGCCATCAAACTTGCCAACATTTTCCATCACAGCGGAATTCCAATCTTCCCCCATGGAGCCCTCGCGGAGTCTATGCAACAAGATGACTCCGCTTTGGTGACCCGTCACCACAAAGCTCTCATTCTTATACACAGACATGTAAGAAACCATGGCTGTGATTGGTGAATCACAGGTAGTGAAAAACTCGACTAAAACATCCCCATTTCTCAAGAACACAAAAACCCTACCACTTGAATCTCCAACTGCGAAATACTTGCTTAAACCTTCGTGATCTCGAAACGGCAACACGTTGATACAGGTCGCTTCAGAGTCTAACTTCACAGCCGATGAGAATTCGAATCTCTCGGACCAGAAAGGACTGTACTTTGTCACGGAAAACGCCTTAGCTTTCTCTCTAATCCCATCTTCTTTGATCTCATCACCGTAATTTCCACGACTGATATCGTTCTTTCCATTAAACTGAGTTTCAGATAACTTAGCATCTAATCTAGCAACTACCTCCGTAAGATTTCTAACAAGTTCCTCTAGTCTATGCAATGAAACACCTTGCCTGTCGGATTCGCTGCCGGTCACGACTCCAGGTGAAGCATCTGAGTTCTCGTACGGAATCGGATCGGACTCGGTGATAACAGGAGATGCGTCCGAATAAGACGGCGAAAGGAAAAGCAAACTAAGCGAGACAAAGAAGAAGAAGAAAAAAGACTTGCAGTTTCGAGAATCCGCCATTAAAGTGGGCATCAAAAGGTCCTTTTTATTCTGAAATCAGTAAGTAACCGCCATTTATGTAGATCTATAGGAGAGGGAGAATTCGGATCTGGAAGGAAGAAGATTTATTCGGTCAGAATCTATCTGAGATTTTCTTTTGTAAGTCAAACAACGTTGAGGTAAGAAAAGTAAAATAAAACTGTCTGATTTGATATCTTTTTGTGTCCGAAACTCTCCGGTCTTCTTCAGTCTCAACCAAGCTTGAGGGAAGAATGGAAAAAATAAGATAAAAGAAAGATATATCCTTAGATTTTATTTTTGGGATCAAAGAAAGGTCAAATATACAGTATTATACAACATGTGATAAAACTGTTTGCGCTTTAAATACACAAATGTAAAAAGTTAATGGATGTTAGTTGAATGATTTCTAAACTTTGAATTGTATATTATGAAACAAAACTTTGAATGATAATTTTCTGATTTCAATGTTTAAGAAAAGATTCGAATGACTACGATGGACGATCTTATCTCCCACAAAAGTCCCTGTAGTTACAGCAACCAACCTATGTACTTGAGAATTGAGACTGATCAATCTGATCAGGATAAGGCCAAAACGCGCGGTCCTACGCCGTTTTGGTGCCCACACCCTAAACCACGATCCAGTGATTCACGTTCACCACCACGTGGAGTTTCATTGCAACACTGTAAGGAAAAATCCCTAAATTCCTTCTAAAACGCATTGCCACACTTCTCTTTATCTTTTGCTTTAACTGATTTCATCTCTTTTCCTGTTAAATATTCGTTAGATAAAAGAAACTGTTAAAAACAAGATCTGAAAAAGTGGATAGCTGACTTCGCAAGAATACATTCAACTAGAGAAAGAGGGTGTTTACTTGTGGGTTTGTCTTAATTGGTTTCTTATCCAATTTGAAAGCAGCAAATATAGACTCGGTGTGGTTGCTGCTTATCACTGTTTCGCTTGAATTGAAGCAAGTTTTCTTTGAAGACATCGTTAGAATCTCGTACAAGGTTGTCCGTTGCCTCGAGCTCGTCTTCTCCTCTACAGCAGTCGTCTGTAATGTTTGCGATCTCTCTTGTGACTGTGAGGCAGTGAATTTCGCCGGTGCTCTTTTTGGTCGGCTTTTTTCTTGAATAATCTGCAAATATTATGAAGACATTTATATATGTGTGTTCGAGAAATCTTTATGGGATGTTGTGTTTTTTTACAGAGAGCTTTACCGTCTCCGGAGCTAAAGGTTCCTCTGGCACTGAGTTTGAGCTTTTGCTGTTACTGTCATCACGTTCGAATATATAGCCACGTACAACGTTTGATCCTCGCTTGCGAGAACCTTCTGATATGGAACTCTTTGTAAGTCTGCCCAAGAACGATGACTGCAAAAGATTTACGGCATGAGTAAAGCTGCAATTCATTGTCCTGTTTTAAACAAGTCTTAAAGAGTGACCTCTCTACAAACTTCATTGGTATGTGAAGGCTTATACCTTGGATGCCGCAGGGTTTTTGTTCATTCCCATGAGTGTCCTCTCTTTAAAAGCTGAAAACAATTTAAACAAAAATGGTTATAAGCAATCAGCAATGTGTATAAACTCAACTGATGATTACACATAGAGGGAAAAACGTGGGTGGGTATCTTACAAGAAGGTTTTGCTTTCTTCTTGATCTCAGGCTTCTTGATGTGGCGAAGAATTTCATCAAAATTTTCATCCCCAGTAGATGATGAAGACTTGGCCTTTAGCTCCTGTTCCAAACAATAATGATCAAGATTCATGGGGCAACACAAGTGAAGCGTCAAACAAGCTTTTCTATCTTTACTGTATAGAGGCATGATGGATCAAGTGATAAAAGATGGAGCACGCAGAACTATTGAACTGGGGTTACCTACCATTTTCTTGTATAATCGCTGTTGCAGAAGCTTCTTTTCCATTTCCTCATCGTCCGATGACACATAAACGTCATCTTCATCTGTGAACATTAAAGGGATCATTTCCTTTATTTTCTTTATGGTCATTCGCATGGAATTTGCATGACTCGGATCTTCCTTATCTTCATCTTCATCTTCATTGGCTTCAGGTTTTTGCATTTCTTCATCATCGGCATCTTCAGCCCTCTCTTCATCATCAGCATTGTCATCTTCATCTTCAGACAATAATGTTTCATCCTGCTGCAAACCACGTTTTAGCTTCTGTAAGAGTTTCTCTGTCCCTGCAGCATCTTGTTGCTCGAGCCACTTCTGATGCAGTTCATTACGTCTATCTTTATCAGTTGGATCTTCCTTAAATTGACTGACAATCATATCCCTGAGATCATCATCTTCTTCATCTTCGTCATCATCCTCATCCTCAAACCGGAGTAAATCATTGTCACTGTCATCTTCCTCTTCAGCATCCTCATCAATAAATTTTCTAACAGGGTCACCAGGAGATGAATCATGGGTCTCAGGATCAGAATTTTCCTTAATGTACTCTGCTTCTTCAGATCTGCAGATGTGAATTAGTTATTGCACAGAGAGCAAGATAAGTAAACACAATATAACTCAACTCTACAAAAACAATCGGCTTTTCTAATTATGCCATAGAACACAAGCTATTCATGTTTTAAAACTAACCATCTGTCCATAAAATATTATGAACATGTAAAGATTGCGTTGTGTGAAGATGTCAATGTTTTAGCTAATTCTATTTCCGCATGTAACCACATCTAGAGATAGACTCACTTGTCAGGCACAGGAGACGGGTTTAGTTTGAGGTTCATGGCAACTACTGACGGTGTCATTACTTCTTCAAAAGATCTGCTTGACGTCTTCTCTAGAAGTTCATCTCCAGAGTTAATCATTTGTGTACGCAAGGATGGATCCTGACCAAAAAAAAAAAAAAAAAATCTGAGAGAGTCAGCTTTAAATCTGATATTACAAACGAGCCTTTGAACCACTGCATAAACTTAGCATTTGCAACCTGAAAACGAATTGAGCTGCTCACGTTACTATGCAGGTAAAGTTAACAGAATAATTTTGCAGGTCTATATGGCTACAGTTTGAATCCCCAAATATTTGAACTATGGCACAAAAACTTTAATGAAGGACCTCAATCCAAAATCAAATCAACAAAACAGAAAAGAACTTCCATGTTGTGAAAAGATTTAAAGTGTCTACACATGAGTTGGCTGCTCACCTGATGAGCAGGGTTACTTTCAGCATTTTTGTTAGAGGGACTGTCTGAGTTCCCCGACGGACCTGCAGAGTCCTCCGAGCAATGCTGTCCTCCAGGGTTTTGTTTGCTTGTAGTCTTCAAATCCATATCATCATTCTTTTCTTCAGCTACAACTTCGTTAAAATCATTCCCATCCTCATTGCATATATCGCTAGACTTGGATTTCTTCCTGCTGAGGAATCTGCCAACAGAATAAATGATAACACACAAACACAGTTACTAATAAAAGAGATTATAGTGGGGAAGTGGTTAGAGAATATATCAAAACTCACTGTTTTGAAATCTCCTCTTTTCTTCGTCGAATTTTCTCCAAGACTGATGAAATGGGCTTTCGGACAAGAGGGGCAGGTTCAAAGGCAGCATCTCTAGTTTCTATGATAAAAAGAGCAACACAAACCAGCACCAAGCCAAAGACAAAATGTCAGTTCCCTGCAAAACGTTGCAATGAACATTGAAAAGTGTTTTGAGACTATCATACCTCGCAAGAGTCTCTGATTTTCTGCACGAAGCTGGTCAAGATATTCTCTTCTTTCCTAGGGACGAACGAAGAACAGTAACACCAAGTAAACAACGAATCGAATATTGCAAATTTAGCTAGCTAAAAAAATAGAAAACTTGTAAGAAATAGAGAGTTACCTTCTTAGTCATGTTCATGGAAGCAGTAGAGATTGGCAGCTCATCAAAATCGTCACTCTTTTTGTTCCTCTTTTTGTCTCTCTTGGCCTCCTTTCCCTCGCTATCACTGGTCTCGAGAACAGGTCTCTTCTTTCCAGCTTCCTTCATTTCTGAAACCCCAATTTCCTCTTCTGATTCCAAATCACACATTTCGTCTTCACCTTTCTCCCCCAATTCCTCGAGCGCGGGATCAAACTCATGCTCCTTTCCAGCTTCTTCCGTTTCCAAATCCCTAATTTCCTCTCTTGTTTCCGAATCAGAGATTTCGTCTTCTTCACCTTTCTCACCCAGATCTTCAAGCGTGGGATTAATCTCAGGCACAGAATCAAAATTAAGAACCTTCCTTGCGGTAACTCCATCTTCCACACCCAAACCCTCGAGTTCAGATCGCTGCGCTTCTTCTTCCTCAAACCCATCGAAACCCTTTGCAAACTGCAATCCATGATTCCCCTGATCTTCACCGTAGGGTTTTTCGGATCCAGGGCATAAGTCGGAGATCGATTTAGCCTTCTTCAATCGCCTAAGCATCCTGTTTGGAACCGGGACACTCGATTCCCCAATAGGAGAAAGCTGCTCGTCGCTCACCATCTCCAATTGTAATCTCCGGCCAAAATTAGAGGGTACCCAATGGTTCTGTTCGTTTGGAAAATGAATAATCAGTGCCAAAGGTTGATAAAGGAATAATCGCTTGTGGCTTTAGGCGCCAAACAATTCGAATTTTGGCGCCTCTAAAACTTATTGGAAAAGAATAAAAAGGCTGAACTTTCTCCCGCTCATGGTGGAGTCATCCCAATTCGCCAATCTCCTAACAAAATCAATCTCTAATTAATCATTTCAAGTTTCTTAGCTAATAGGAAAAAAAAAATATAAATTTTTTATTTATACTGTTGTAATACAGTTTATGAAATTCAGTTTTCAAAGGTTCTTGTATGCCACGAAGGTACATTCTCATGTAAGATGCTCAATTATCTATTTGTGGATCGTCAAGTCCCAATTACATTATACTCTTTACAACCTAATATAGTATTAGGGATATAATATCCCACATTGGAAGTTGAGTAAGATTTTGATTAATATATAAAGGGTTTGGGCCAATCCACTCTTGGCCAATTGGTTTTGAGTTGGAAGCCCATATTCTAATATATAGTATGTCAAAAGATTGTTTCTGCTAAACGAAAAAATTACAATCATTATTTCGTAAATTTACAATTTTGCAACTATATATTTGAAATGAGTATACCATTATGATTCACCTAGCAAGCCGTTTTGAAGTATTAATCATTAATGGAATTATCATTAAAATACACATGCAAGTTCATCTTTACATCGGATGAAGAAATGATAATTTTGAACTCGGATGATGACATAATAACAGAAATAGCACATATTGTTTCTATGTCTTGATTTATAGCATATACGTATACAAATCCAAACGCATATAATTTATGTTGCTAACTAGCAAAAAACAAAATAACAAATAACAATTTAGAATAACAACTTAACAAGTAGAGTTAATTACGTATAAAGAAAGAGGCTCGGTACACATTTGGTCTCCCACCTAACCACTCCGATTGTATATATTAGATCTGATTCCTCAAGTACTATAAGTTATCCACGTATATATGTAGTACACGACCACAATGTAACGTATCCAAATATTCGTATGCAAATTAATATACATATATTGTCAACGTTTTAGACATATCTAAGTGTAAATCCGTGCATATGTCACATCAGTATTAGATTATATGTATATAAATACACATAGAGAGAGAGATTAGATGGATCCTCCTGAAATCGTGTTCTCACGATAGCTACGAGCAAGGAGCACCCTAGTTATAAAAGCCGGCTAACAGAAAATTGAGAAAAACAAATTAAATCAAGAATAGTTCTTTTCGTAGTTAAACCTCATGCTCCTCTAAATCTATCGATCTCTTTCCCGTAATAAAATTTCGGAGAAAGAGGAAAATCTTAATCCCCTCTTTCTCTTGGATCATCCAGACAAAAAAAAAAAAAAAAAAAAACTAAACTAAAATTTTAAAAAAAAAAATTATTATAATGAAAATGAGGAAGCTTTGTCCGAATCTGGACAGAGAAGACGGGTTAGAGACGGTATTAGAGGTTCCGGTGCCCGAAGAAATGTTTGCGAAGATGGGAAGCAACGCGGCGGGACGGTGGAGGAATATGCACGCTCTCATGAAGGCACACGCTGTCGTGACCGCTGTTGCGGCTGACATCAGAATGCCGGCGTCATCGTCATCGATGAGTAATGTCAATATGCATTTGCAGTCAAAATCAGACAACGAGTTTGTGGCGTTGTTGAAGATCGTGGGAAGTCCTCTCATTCCCTTTCATGTCCCTCTCGAGTTCTGCCTTTCCCGACCCATCAACGACACTTCCATTGTACGTATCTCACATCTTTAATCTATTTTGTGTGTTTGTGTTTAATTACTTTAATTCGTTTGAATCACCGGTATAACATTTTTCAAATAGAAATTTGCACGTGGATAGAGATGAACGCCTACCATGGCGTTCAATGTCGTTGAGGATTTTTGACTTGGTTTTAGGTCCAAGATCCAAGTCATTCAATTGCAATATTAATTTTGGTTGGTTATTCTTAACAATTTGAATGGCAAAATAATCAATTATTCTCTAAATGGTATTAGAAGACTATGTAATCCCGATTTTTAAAAAGAGAAAAATGTTGAAATGTGTAGCAATTATGAACCTTCATTTTCTTATGAGATAACAAAATATTTTTTTAAAAAAATTTAAAGTTTTAGAGGAAAAAAATGTTATCTGCTTTTTTTTTGTTCGTATGAAAGAAGCTAGTTATCATACAACTGATCAGACGAAATTTCCAATTTACATCGTTTACAATAGGAAATTAAAAATGACCTATTATGTGGAATGTTGATAGTAATGGTGTGTATTTGAAGGAGGCGTCGACGGCTAAATACATAGTGCAACAGTACGTGGCAGCGTGCGGAGGTCCAGCGGCTTTGAACGCAGTGAAAAGTATGTATGCGGTGGGGCAAGTGAGGATGCAAGGCTCCGAGATGGTTGCTGGAGAGGACGAAGGGACGGGTACGCCGGTGCGACTAGGTAAAGGCAGCTTCGAGGTCGGAGGTTTTGTTTTATGGCAGAAGAATCCAAATCTTTGGTTCTTGGAGCTAGTGGTTTCCGGTTTCAAGATTAGCGCCGGTAGTGACGGCAAGGTGGCTTGGAACCAATCCTCCACCCAACCTTCTCAGGCCCATCGTGGCCCTCCTCGCCCTCTCCGCCGTTTTTTTCAGGTACCCATCTCAAACTCGACCGACTGCATTGTAATTTAACGTTATATCATAATATCGATTAATCTAAACTAGAATAGGCTTTGTTGTCGTGGCCATATGATATAGGGAATTGACATTTTTTGATATTTTTTGCATGTTAATTGACGTGGCAGGGACTAGACCCGAGATGCACGGCGAGTCTGTTCTTAGACGCCGTTTGCATCGGCGAACAAACCGTTAAAGGCGAAGACTGTTTCGTCTTAAAACTTGAGACGCCGTCAGATATTCTCAAGGCGCAGTGCTCGCCAAACACGGAGGTGATCCACCACACGGTGTGGGGTTACTTCAGCCAACGAACGGGACTTCTCGTCAAGTTCGGTGACACAAAACTCGTCAGAGTCAAATCCGGTAGAGGCAAAAGCGACGGCGTTTTCTGGGAGACAAGTATGGAGTCAATCATCGACGATTACATATTCGTCGACGCCGTTAACATAGCGCACGGTGGTCAAACAGTGACCACGCTCTATCGCTACGGCGGAGCTGTTAATCACCGGAGACGAATCGAGGAGAAATGGCGGATCGAAGAGGTCGATTTTAATATATGTGGCTTGTGTTTGGAGAGCTTTTTGCCACCGTCCGATATGAACAATGATCATTAGGTACGGTGGAGATCATTAGTCTCTCTTTTTTAGATGTTTTATAGGTTTCTTTCTTAAATGAGCAAAAAAAAAAATATATATACACTCTGAGATTTTGGACACACAAAAGGAGTAAATATGTAACTTTGACGTGGGCTATTTGAAAGGGTGATGATCTTCATTAATAGTAAAAAAAAATATTTCAGTGGTCATTGGCACAATCCTACTACACATTCCATTATCCAATTCGGTAAATAATATTTTATTGGGTTTTTTAATAATCTCAATGGACCAGCCTAAAACGGGCCAAGTCTATAATTGTATAGCCCACTAAAATAAAATCGTAAAGTCCGTTAAAAGCGAAAACCCTAGATTGCGAATATCAAAAACATCTCCCTTATATAAATCCTGACAAATCCCCAATTCTAAAAGAAGAACCGATCTAATCCTCCTCCGCAGTTATCTTCTTTGCTTTTTTTTTTTCTGGTATCTTGATCTGGTTTTCTTATGAATATTAGATTTGCTTCTCGCATGTTTATCTCATATCTCGTTTCTTTGGGATTTCGATTTTCGATTGAATTGGATTTAAATGCATCTGTTTTATTTACCCACTCCTCTAACCTCGAGTAAAATCAAAAGTATGGTAGAGGAGTTAGAACGGGTGCTGATATTTAAATGGTTATCTTACCAACCCATTGCTATTTCTGCAGCTTTGGCGTCAAATGAATCGACCGATATTTTTACTTAATTCTTTTTTTTTAGAATTTTCTTTTGATTATAGTTCTCTGGTGTTTTTTGATGGCAAATGACGAATTGATTAATTTATGCTTAACTACTGATGAACAGTGTTGACAAAATATCTCCGCTTATTATCTGATGCCACTGCCTATTAAATTCTTTTGAAATCAAATATGACTTTTTCTAGAAAATTCGAGTTTGAAAATTTTTGTTGTCTTGTTTTTTTTTTTTTTTATATCAATCGATGATGAGATATTAGCAGACGGGCGGTCTGAATTGATGCCGTGTAGATTGTCTGCCATCGCTACAATTGTAGCTTCTCTGAGAATTGTAATCTTTATTACTTGATTTTGTATACCTGTATTGGATTTGTGCGATGATGAAGTTGCTTATATATATGTCTGGACTTATGAGATTATTGCAATCTTTGAAATGATTGTGCAACCTTCTGAGCTTTCTATTCACATCTTTCCGTCGAATTTAGTATTCTCTGAAAAATCTTTTATTGCAATTTACAATCTTAACCAAAATCATAGTTTTGGAGTTAATCCGGGTGTTAGAATCTGAATATCGTCAATTCGTCATCAAGTACACACTTCATAGCTAGTAACTAGTTGAAAAAATGTAAGGATTCCATTAAATTGGTACGAGCTAGGTTACTCTACGAACTCGCACAATAATAATTTTTACCTAGTAAACGCGGACACGATATTGATTGAAAATATCTCTATCTTTGAACTGGCACAATAATAATTTTTACCTAAGTTCAATGATCAAAAATTGCAAACCAGTGTCATTCTAATTAGGAGCATTTTTTTTTATATTAGCGACTGTGGTACTGTTTTGGTTAATCTTCCAATCTTTTCAGCGGAATCATCTTTCCCTGACTAGGAAGAGAATCGCGAGACCAATTCTAATTTTAAGCGCATGGAAGAAAAGGGCTGTTGAAGCATGCGTATTGGAATTGTGCCAGAGTTTAGTATTCCTGATTCCTAAAATGGTGGTACGACCGTACAAGCGTCCCTCTACACAAAATTTGAAAGAATTGTGTTATCTAGACGGGATGGTCTTAGATCCATATTTTTACAGATTTCATGTTTCTTCATCGCTCATGTGTCTATAAAACTCCACTGGAATGTGAGATTATCGAATGTAATGATTTTTTGAGTGAATTATTGTAATGTGCTGTGTATAGTGAATAATAGTCCTTGATTGTGATCATATGGATTCCAAGTAAACGCTATTATGTGATCATATGGATTCGAAGGAGACATGTAAACGCTAGTATGGCCTATAGGTAGTTGACACGTGGTAGTCTTTGTCTCAGGTATTCTGTATTACGTGAATCTCACGTGCCCGTGCGGTGCCGTTACTCAAGAAAAGATATTTTATTTGGCTGTAATTGTCCACTTGTCTGTAGAGCGTTAGGTGAATGTCTGAACTTTCTTCTCGCACTTTGTGTGTTCCATGTTTAATCAGTTACAACTTTCTTCAGCTGACTTACGAAGACCTCTCTCACACTGCAGAATATCCCTTGGCTACTCTCCGTTTAGGTACGCTCCTTCTTTGAAGTTTCAGCCTTTCGTATTTGTGAATTTGTGATTTAAGGTTTTCGATTGGATTTTATGTTGTTCCCATGGTCTTGGATTGATTTTTTCGCACTAGTTTTTTTCCCTAGAATCATATCTCTGACGAATTAGAAAAGTAGTTGGACCGTGAATTGTAGTGAGCTCATCGAAAATTCCGAATTTGGGTGGATCTTGATTCATATCTTGTTCTTCAACATAAATGTTCGCCCTTTCACCATCCGCTTGGTGATTGATAGATCTTGATCGACTGGTTTGCTTACAAGACTCAATTCTCATAAGGGAATCTAAAAACGTTGCTAGATTTGGAATTTGTTAAGGTTAGTATTAGCAGTCGACGCAGCAGCTAGTTGAGTCATGCTTAATCTGTGATTTCCAGTTACATGAATCACAGGAGCCTTTTAGATTCTGCATGTTACTTCACTTTGGATTCAACGGCCATCGTTAGCATTAGGCTATCGGTTATGATCTAATATGGCTTATATTCATTGTGGTTAACTTTTACAGACTACATAGATTTTGATATATTGGACCCAAGTGCCATTTCAAAATGTTTCGTTGGAAGAATTCTTCGCAAACCGAACAAGAGCATAATGAGGCAGCTCTCAGAGAGGCAAAGGTCAAATATTTCCTGGCCTTGCTTGATGATTTTCACTTAATTTAACTAGTTGATTCATACAAGGTAACTTTTTTCTGATCTTAATGATTCAGAGCAAAGAGCTTAAGGCTCTCATAGGTCAGCTATCTGGAAGGAGTTCACTATATTGTTCAGATGCATGTCTGAAGAGATATCTGGAAGCTAGGAATTGGAACGTAGGCAAAGCTAAGAAGATGCTCGAGGAGACGCTGAAATGGAGATTAACTTTTAAACCCGAGGAAATCCGATGGGTAAGTATCAAAAGTATAAATCTTGGAATCCTAATCCTACTAAAACTTGTTGAGGCTTGCTTTCTACTAGGATGAAGTTTCAGATGAAGGTGTGACTGGTAAAGTTTACAAAGCTGGATTCCATGATAGAAGTGGAAGAACGGTTCTTATACTGAGACCCGGCTTGCAGGTTTTCTAAAGATCATCTTCTTTGTTAATATTTTTAGAGTTAGCTAACTTCTGGGCACAAGATAAACCGTCCATTTTCATTTCATAACTTGTGCAGAACACAAAATCGTTAGACAAACAGATGAAGCACCTGGTGTATCTCATCGAGAATGCTATTCTGAATCTGCCAGAGGATCAAGAACAAATGTCGTGGCTTATAGACTTCACGAACTGGTCAATGAGCACCAGTGTGCCTATTAAATCTGCCAGAGAAACTATAAATATACTGCAAAATCACTACCCAGAGAGACTAGCTGTAGCTTTCCTCTATAATCCTCCCAGACTCTTTGAGGCATTCTGGAAGGTTAGACCACCGCTTCTTTCTCATAGAAAAAACTTTGGATGATTAAGACAATCTCGTGCGTGTTTTTGTTTCTCTACACAGGAGTGATTAATGCATGTGCAGGAACATGATCACGTTTGCTTTTGTTCTTGGTTTTATGTTGTTCCACAGATTGTGAAGTACTTTATTGATGCAAAGACATTTGTCAAGGTGAAATTTGTTTACCCCAAGAACCCGGAAAGCGTGGAGCTTATGAGCTCATTTTTCGACGAGGAAAATCTTCCAACTGAATTTGGAGGGAAAGCTTTGTTGCAGTATAACCATGAAGAATTCTCCAAGCAAATGAACCAAGACGATGTTAAAACTGCAAACTTTTGGGGATTGGTTCAAAATAACCAACTGCACGCCAGCAACGGGTTTTCTGGGGCAGAGATTGCCCCTGAGCCAATCCAAACCAACCCTTAACCGGTTTTGAAGGCAATATATTGTTTCAAGTGGACTAATTATAGTTCTTGATGCTAAGAAAGAGAGGTTGTAAAATTTAGGCATGGCGTTGATTAAATAAATGGATTTGTGTTGTTAATAAGTAACTCTCGCAGGGTTTGTAAGTGAATCCAAAACATCTTTACACTCATCATAAGCATTTATTTACAGGAAGCAAAACAATAGATTCACATTACCAGCAACAAGCTTTGTTTCTTTCAGACTGAATCTCAACAAACACAAGAAGAGAGAATGATTCTTTCAAAATTTGAAGGCACAAAAAGAGAAAACACATGAAGAAAGATTATACTACACAGCAGTATTAGCTTAGACTATATAGCTTTAGAGTGCTGCAGTCAAAAGTGATGTGCTATAGATTGGAGTTAGAGGTGGAGTAGGAGAAGCTCGAGGCAATTTGACTGAAACTAGATAATCCTCCTTCTGAAGTTTCTGGTGGTTGATTGATAGGTACGCACCAGGAGGCCAACCCCAATGCCAAGACCTACACAGACACCAAGACCAATTCCCACACCAACTCTCACACCTGCATTGAACCACGACATCTCGCCATCTTCACCATCTATGTACTCTCTATTCCAATACATATCGCCGTATTCTCCTTCATATTCTTGTTTGTAGCTTGGATATTCTGCTACCTGCACATATATAAAAGAATCACATATTAAGGACAAAGGACTGAAAGAACTCGGCAACAGAGAGATCTGTGTATTAATACATATCTGTATCTGAGAAGAAAAATAAGTAAGAGACATGCATAGAGATAGTCAAGTAGAGAATACAATGGTTCATTCAATCACTTGTAGAATTGAGGCTAATGGTATTTCTGTTCCAATCTTAAAAACTCTTTCGGATATATCTCATACTGGTGTTTACAATCTTAACAACTCTTGAAATATCGTGGTTTTTACATGTAATGCCACAATATATCATCTTTAATTTATGCATAGACTGATTTGGGAAAACGTTTCTCATATTGAAGGTCAATGTTAAGATTAGCTTATGCTTCAAGTTATTTTGGTGGTTCTTGCAGTTATTTTTATTCCAATCTTAAAAACTCATTCAACCAAGGGGTCACATAAGAACTGACTATAGCAGACAAAAGGATAAGAGTTCATATATTAAGATCACAAGACAAGAGGCAAATGGAAGAGAGAGAGTTGTGTTGTGTGAGAGAGAGAGAGAGAGAGAAAGAGAGCTATCTATTGACTTGTAAAATGAGTCAGGTCCCATACCTCACATGATCATTTATCGCGAAATTGGTCCACTTCAATATCTAAATGAATTATCTTCCTAAGGGTACCAAGAAACATGTCTCAAAATATGAAATCAAAACCATGAAAAACTTGATGCTCACACAGCCTATAGCATCATGACCAAGAAGACTCAGATCTTAGGTAAAGCATTCAATGTGTTGAACTTGGACACTAACCAATATTAAACTATTAAAAATATAATCTTGAAACAATGAAGTAGCAAATGAAAGTTACCTGATAATCAAGCTCAGATGAGTTGCCTTTGTGAGGCTCACCGGTCTCATACTCCGGAATCGAATCTAACGCAGTCACTCGACTGTGCTTCTTTCTGAAACCAAGCTGTAGAGTCTTGGTTAAAATGATGGGTGTTCCTGAGAAGCAACCAGTGACATAGACTTCAATTGTCGGCAATGGAGATGATAACTCTGAACCACCAATGTGTTTCTCCTTCAAGAAACCAGACCCTGCAGTGATCTCAGCTTCACAGTTCATGTTCCACCGCTTAACGCTATGCTTAGATTCACCAGTGAAACCATTACTACCGGACATTTCAAGCGTTCCAGACAAAACGAGCTGATCTTTATCATAAACCTCAAACTTGACACTACCAGATAACCTGATATTGTCTGTGCTGATAAAAGTAGCTACTTCGGATTTCTTATCAACCCGATCTCGCCTTAGCTGAGAAGAAACTCCTTCAGAGTACATGCTCATTCTCACACCGTTTATCTCCAGAAGTGAATCTGGATCCAGAGGAATATGAGTGATGGTGAGGACCTCAGGTGTGGAACCATCCACCTTGAAATTGCTGATTCTGACATAGAACACTCTCAAATCAAGCAATGGCGATGATAATGATGATGATGATGATGATGATGGTATTCTGGAATTGTGATGGTTATAACTCTGATATCTGACAATCTGAGATGCTTCACCGTTGTTACGTGTCTCATAAGGTTCCACCATGATTAAGATACCAAAATCAATTTCTATTTCTCACTAAATCGAAACACTTGCATCAGAGAAGCGTATAGGTTCGATTCGGATTGCAATACGTGATTTGCTGCAGAAAATTTGGAATCAATGAGAATAACGTGAGAATCACAGAGCGAAAGCAATAGTCTTTCGATTAAGGAAAGGAAACGAAAAGAACAATCAAAACGGGTAAAAGAAAATCATTCTTTCCCAAAATGGTAGAATTCAAGGTAACAGAAGAAGCAAAATCATAAGTCATAACTAAAAATGAAAGAAAGAAAGAAAGGTCAAGATTCAAACTTTACTCACTTCCCAAAACAGAGAGATGGTCAAAGACGGATGCATAATCAAATCTCTCGTGAAGAAAGTTAACAAGAAATTATCGATGTTCGATTCAGAAACCGCAGAGATTGACCCAGGTGAAAGAAACAAACAAAAAAAATTGAGATTTTGAAATGAAAACTAGATCGTTCTATGTGACAAAGGAAGTACCTTTAAAGAGAGAGAGAGAGAAAAAAAAAAGAGAGAAATTGAAGAAAACCCAGAAAAATGAGGAGAAAAGAAAGGAGAGAAAGAAAGCAAAAAAAGGAAAGGGAAGCTCTCACCGAGAAGATGTTCCATCCACAAACCCCCACTTAATCTTTTGGTGATTTTGCACAACTAGTGCTTAATATTAATCTTCCTGTCTGTATCAAAATTAAAACACGGAAATTAATAAAAATAGACAATTTTTTGTGGCCAAGTAGGATTTTAAGATCCTCCTCCTAGATCATAGCTTTCCATATACTGCGAGCTCGGCGCGTGGCAACGGACCCAGTTGAGACAAGATTTTATGTCTTTTTCGAACAAAATTAAAAATAATAAAATCGAAAAATATATTGAAATTTGTGCAATAAAATCTGCAGTGAAAATAATCAGAAATCAGAAAGAGTGATGGGAACTCGATAGAATTGTCTTTTTATGAGATCCAACGGGAAGAGGAAAGAGGAAAGAGGAAAGAGGAAGAAGAAGAAGATGGGCTCTTCTGACTTTCGATCACGTGATCTTATCCCTTTACCACCAAACACAAACACTCATTCGCTGTTTACGAGACACACCACGTCGGTCTTTTTCTTAGAAAACGACGCGCATTTTGATGTCGTTTTTTCTAAACGGTCAGTTGTTTGAGCCTTGTTGGGCTTTTTAGTTCACACCCGGTTAAACTTTCTTTCGTAAATACTGAACGTCCTCCTGAGGTGTGCTACGTTGTCGTAAATTTTGATGTTACGTTATCTCATTCGTTTTTTTTTTTTTTTTTTTTTGGCTAAGTACGTTATCTCATTCGTTGTATTCAATATAGAGAATGTCACGGTTCGGATCTCACATGGTCGCTATAGGTTTTCATTTAATATCGAATCCAAAAACTCATCATAGAATGATATATGCAGAGAGAGACTCATGCATAGTGCTCTACTATATTTTCAGATGTTAATTTTAATTTTAAAAAGATAAGAAGACGAAGACTTATGAAAATTAATTTAATAAAATCAAGAGGTATGAAAGTTTGAAGTTTTTCTAAGAACTCAAACCTCACAAACAAATTACAGCTAGCAACCGTATACATGAACGTATTGTATATGTATAGAACGTAGACTATACATGAACCCTAACTCCAAGGATATATATGTCATACTCGTATTATATTGGTGGATAATATTGAAGAGAACCAACGGACAAAAATAAAATCTACTTTTTCTTCTGAAATTTTATCTACACACCAAAGAGTGGGCGGCTTTTGATTTTAGAGACTGTTGTTTTTGTTTTTGTCTGTAAAACGTAATTTATTGCTCTTCAAGATATTTTTTTTTTTTTAAAAAGGTGCTCTTGAAGATATTGAAAACAAATAAGGCTTTCAAAGATAATAATATTCTGTTGGAAACTTAAGCTGATTGATGGGGAAGAGAAGGTTTCAGAGAGCAAAGGAACCGTCAGTGACTCCGACGGTGGCAGAAGCTTCATCTCCCTCGGAGTCTCAGACGACGACACGGAGACGAAGAGGAAGGCCAAGGAAGAATCTCGAGAATACAGAAGATTTCAGGAAGGAAGAATCCGAAGAAGACGAGGATTATGAGGATTACGAGGACGAAGAAGAAGAAGACGAACAGGTTGAGGTTATTAACAGAGAGAAGCAGAAGAAGAAAGTTAGGAGTAGCAGTAGTGCGGAAGAAGAGCAAAAGTTGAAACATGAAGAAGAGTTAGAGGAGGAGGAGAAGCCGGAGATGACAGTGAAGGTGGTGGTGCCGCCGCCGTCATCTAGACGGTCGAGGAGAAAAAACACACCGGTGAAGAGCTGGTAAATTTTTATTACCGTATCATCAATGGAGCTTTCGTTTTTGTGTGTGTCTTTTTTTGAATTAACTATTGTTCAACTATAAAATTAATTAAAAACCCTCATTTAAAAAAAAAGACAATTGATTAATTATTATTGGATCTGTTACTCAAACACAAGAAACTAATTTGTCGATTCCAGTAGTGTTAATTTTGGTGCATCAAAGTAACGTTAAACATATACTCCCTCTGTTTCAAAATGTAAGATGTTTTAGAATTTTCACACATATTAAGAAACCATATTTAAAATGCATTATTTTTTGTGATTTACAATTTTCAACAACTCTAAACCAATAGTATTTAGTTATCTTTCTTGAATTCAATAATTTGTCATTAATTCTACATAGAAAATAAAGAACATCTTATATTTTGAAACAAAAAATTTTCTTAAAACATCTTACATTTTGAAACAGAGGGAGTATATATGACGACCAAACTAATTAAATAAAATAAATTGTTTCATACGAATTCTTTAATGGGTTTAGTTGTAGTAGGTTGTTCAATATTTTGGTTGCGTAGTTGATGGATGGTTACGTCCCTTTCGTATGATTATATGATAAATGATAAAAGGTACCATTGCACATGGTGAAACGGATAAGTTAAGAAACTAATGGATACTAGCAGTGAACGAACCTGTCTATTATTAAAATCGCAACACAAGCTATATTTTTAGCCAAATAGCTGTAATTGTCGATTAAAGTTATCCAACTAAAATTAATCTGGACCAGAGAGAAAGAGACTCGACGAGTCCACGTTGATAGTTGGGCCCGGCAAGGCTTCACGTGCGAAATCATCTTCAAAATATTCCCAAAACATTGAAACCTTATCGAATACAAAATCCAGCTTAAGGACTGAAACTGTTGTCAAGACTAAAATATGATTTCAAAATTTTAACGTCGTTCCACAAATTAACACCGTTAAGATGACAACGAAAAACAAAATGCTTTAGACCTCGATGAAGAAATTTAAAGGGTAGCAAAATAGCTTAGCTTACTCCTGTTTTAAGCTAAAATCGCCTGTGGTTTAGGATGAAGACGAGTAGACGACAACAAAAAAAAACAAAATAGCTTTAGCTTAGTCCTGTCTTAAGCTAAAACCGGCTGTGGTTTAGGATGATGATGCCTTTCCTTCTTGTAACGCAACTGCTCTGGATCAAACCCACCTTCCTCCGCTCCATAAACCGCCCATGACGGTGTTTGAGCCATATAGTCTGTGCTCTTGAACGGTTCTCCAGAAGCCACCTAGGCGAATTCATACACAGGTATTGGTTATATAGCTTAAATTTACAAGGAAACTTAGTTTTGAGATGATCATATTTTGGGTTTTAAACTAACCAGATCGTGGAACTTTTCATAGTCAATCCAAGTGAACCACTTTCCATTCACTTTGAACTTTTCAGTTCTCCCTAGAAGAACACAGCAAGAGTGGGCATGCTCACAAGCAACCTCGTACTCCCCTTTGCTCTTCAGAGACAGAGCTTCTGAGAATGCTTTAACATCCGCGTGCCACGGTACATTCTCCATTGTCAATTTTGATGTTGCAGAGCTGTTTTTGTTTGTTACCAGAAGATTAACATAAGTAATGATATGTGTGTAACAAGAATGGAGAGAGAGAGAGAATAACAAGTGGAAAGCACTCACGATCCGCAATATGTGACGCCTTTGATCTCGATGAAATCAGGTTTCCCAATGCTGAAGAGGTTGAAATAAGCATCTAGCTCCTCTGTGTTCCATCCTTTGACAAGTGTTAACCGGTAGACGGTTCGCTGCTGCTTCTCTTGGAGAGCTTTCAAGGAGTCCTGGATACAAATGGTGCAGAAATTATTATACCTTTACTTTGATTCACATTTCCTTTCAACGTTTTATTACATAGAAGTTACTTAAAATACTCACAATAAACCGTTCCCAAAAGTCCGCAAAGAGAGGCCTATCAATGGCCTTCAAGCTCTCTTTGGTAGCAGCGTCTACACTTACGTACAACTGTAGATGTCAAAGATAATGAGTTAGGCAATTTGGTTCAGTTAAGTGCATGAAGAGCTTTCCAAGCTGGAAAAACATGTACAAAACAGACACCGACCTGGGTGATAGGCTTCATCTCTAAAATCTTTTCGGGGAATTGTGCATTTGTAACCAAAAACGTAGAAATGCGCCTTCCATGTAGCTCATCTACAAGGGCATTGATCTCTGGATACATAATTGGCTCACCAACAAGTGATAACGCACAATGTCTTGGGTTTAGACCTTCTTGTAATTTCTCTGGAGTTACACCTGAAGAACATAGCCAGCAAATAAGCATCAGCATTTGACATTCAAATTAATCAATGAATCAAACAAAACACCCAGGACAAGTTTGAATTACAAAAGGCATCCTATGCTCAAATATGCCTAGCACCCTTTTGGCGTCAAAGCAAGTCAAAATTAGGAGAAAGATATAAACTAACCTGGAACTCCTTTCATTTGCTTAATCATCTTTGTATGAAGATCTAAAGCACCTTTCACAATCATTGAAGGATCATCCATCTTCCACTGCCAGCTCTTTCCCACAGGATTTGTGTGATGTCTCCAACAAAAGACACATTTATTTGCACAAGCCAAACTAGGTGTTGTCTCCATGCACCTAGCAATTTCGAATATCACAAACCGAATATCTTATCATAAGAATAACGACCTAAAACTATTAGAGTAGGGGAAGAAAAACTGAAGTTTCATTTAAACCTGTGACTCTCAATGCCATAAAAGGAGTGCTTGTAGCAACCTCCCCTGCCTCTAAGTTGTGATTTCGTCCATCTACATATCTTAACCCCACTATGCGAACCGATAATTTTATAGCCCTGCAAATGTAAAATTCATGTTCATTTAAGTAAAGGCGAGAAAATACAAACACAGCTTCAAAGCTCAAGCAACAGAACTCAATACCTGCTTCGTTAAGCTTGCTCTGATCACAGGGGTCACCATTTCTTTCTTTCCATTAACTTTAGTCACTTTAACTAAGCCATTTCTCTTTGAAGGAGCTTTTCCAGCGATATCTTCAAGATCAACAATACCTCCTTCCGCATCATTGTCTTCATCTTCATCATCCGTTGAATCGTAGTACTCAATATCATTCTCAACAGCACCATTCTGAGAAACCCCATTTGTTTCTTGAGCAGAACCTCCTTTCAGAACCCTAATAACTCCATCACACCAGTCTTGAAATGCTTTGTCTAACTCTCCATCATCAACATCACCTTCTCCCACCGGAATCATCTCGACTCCACCCAATCCATTCATCCGATTCGACAATTCCTTCGCCACAGCGTTATACGATTCACCATAGGCACGGCTCCCAACGCCGAAAACGGCGAATTTGCAGTCGGAGAGAAGAAGCGAGCCCACTCTGAAATCCTCGGCACTCTCACCAAGCCAGTTCACGAGAAACTCTCCGTTCTTAGGCGGCTTCCCGCCATCCCAAGTCGACGCGATGAATAAAACTAAGGTTTCTTTGGGGAGATCCTCAGGTTCGTAGTTTCGTGGATCGACGATATCAAATGCGATGTCGTTTGTTGCGAAGAGCTCATGAAGCCGTTGAGCAAGGGCTTTAGCTGTTCCAGTTTGTGAGATGAAGAAGATCTTTCCTCTGCTGGGTTTCGAGGTAGGGTTAGGGTTTAAGGAGAGGTTTTTGAGACGTTTCAATCGGCGATATTTATGGATACAGTAAAAGGTCGTCGCTGAGAGTAAGGCGACGAAAGCTAGTCGAGCACGTACGGAGGAAGCCATAGACATAACGGAGGACCTGAACTTGATAGTGAAGATTATCACGGCGGCGCGTGGTGTTCACGCGAAACTATGAATGAGGATCGGTTGATGAGTGTGGAGAAACGGGGGGAGACGGAGAAGAGCATTTTGAGTGTGAGACTGTGAGGTTTAAGAACTGGGCTTAATTATAGGCCCCTTTAATTTAGGTTTAAAGCCCATTTAGATCAAGGAAGCCTTAAAGAGCCACAACCACGCATTTTTATTGATCTTACGCGCCACGTGGCACATCTTCTTTGGGATCTCTTCTTCTTCGGCAACGCCTCGTTTCCCTCCCTCTTTCCGCCGAGAGAGAGAAAAGAAAAAAATAAATGCAATTGAAACGGAGGGAATATTCGCCGGCGAATTTCCGGTAAATGTCTGAGTGTTGGTTGAGTTCGAATCCTGCTTTTTCGACGGCATTCCCAAGTAGTTGGTTTCCAGTTGTACCCAAATTTATTCTCTCTCCGGAATTCGATTCGTATCCTCCTCAATGCCTATTTAATAAGTTATCCAACACCATGCGTCTTTCTAAACGCCAACTCTCTCTTCCTCTTTCTCTCTGCCATTCTGTTTTCTCTCCTACCTTCCGTTTCCGCCATTTTCCCGGAAAATTTCCAGCTCGAGGAGAATCCTTCCACCACACCACTGGTTCGTCTTCCTCTTTCTCCTGCTACAATCGTTTTGCTTGTTTCAGCTAGTTTTCTTCTTCATCGTGATTGGTTCCTTGTTGTAAACCGTTTCGTTTCCGTTCTGCTTTCTTGCTTTTGTGGTAGAGTAATGATCTTAACCTCATGTTCAGTGACGTCGCTATGACTGATTTCTATCTTTGCGAATGGATTTTCGTGTAACCGATAGCAGTTCAATTTTTGTTCTGTTTGATTTTTCCACTTGGTTGATTAACTTTGTTTGATTCCATATACTGTAGCTGATTCTGGTAGTATCCTAGTTTTTTTGGAAAATCAGACTTGTTCTTAGTGAAGAATCGTAGATCGGGAAGGAAGATTTGGTAATCAGTAGGTATCTTGATGCTATAGGCTGACGTCTTTTATCGTGGAAGTTGCAATTTCTAGGTCTTGTCTGGAGCATACCTTGGAAGAAACTTAGGATCAGGATTTAACGTGGTGCACGCTTTGTTCTTTTGAACGAGGTAAGATATGTTAGGTTTCTTGTATTTTCTAGGGGTTTCTTTTTTCCTTTGGTGCTTTGTGCTAATAGTGGATCATGCTGAATGATCAGCTAAGCTTAATGGTTGTATGACTCGTGTTTACTAATCCCAAACCACTTATCCCCTTGTAGAAAACGTGTCATCTTCTCCTGTGCTTCTAATTTTAGCCTTGTTGGGTTCTGACTAACCAGTTGCTTCTTTTGAGATTGATTTCAACTATTCTTATTTTCTTTTTTTTTGCTGGATAGAGCTTGTACAATTCTCTACGCTAATTGTCTATATCATCATTTTGAAGAAAAGAAAAAAATGATCTTTCCTTTACTTGACAAACTCTCAGGGACAACCCAGCTGTGTTTTAAGAATTCGATGGAAGATCATCGTCCTAGTACTCTCAGTGAAAATGTGTTACAGTTTCACACTGTCGGCTCCAGGGATGGATGTGATGTTCCCTATAAATGGTCCTCCCCGGGAGAAGGAAAGAAAATTGATATAAGCAAACAAATCTTTTGCAATAGATCGTTGAATATGAGAAATATCATTGCCATAGGCTTTGATATGGACTACACTCTTGCCCAATACAAGTCTGAAACTTTTGAGTCTCTTGCTTATGAAGGAACCGTCAGGAAATTGGTATATGATTTGGGGTATCCAAATGAGGTGAGTATACTATTTTGTTTTTTAAGGTTTGACCAGGAGAAAAGTTTGGCTGATCGTTATATTTTATGTCGTTAAAAAACCCAGCTGCTAGAGTGGACATTTGATTGGAATTACATGGTTAGAGGCTTGGTGCTAGACAAAAAGAGGGGAAACATCTTAAAGGTGAATACCTGGTATCTGACTCTCATAATAATTGTGCCTCTTTCTAATGACTGTTATCATGCAGATGGACCGTCATAAGTATGTGAAAGTAGCTTACCATGGGTTTAGGGAGCTCTCTAAAGAAGACAAAGTTGACATCTACGGAAGCAGCCTAGTACGAGATTCTTTTGATGAACCCGATTATGCTCTCATAGATACCCTCTTTTCGTTGGCCGAAGCCTACTTGTTTGCCCAACTCGTTGATTTTAAGGATAACAACCCAGAAAAAATTCCCAAGGACGTTGAGTAAGAATCCCATATCTATTACTGTTTTGATATTCTTTATAGCCTTTAAGACAGTATATGTTTTTTTTATGGTTGTAATTCTGTTAACTGTTACTCTGTAACTTATACTTGGCATGATTGTTTCTTTGAAATGTGGTTGAAATTTTGTTAACCGAGTCTTTATTGCTTGTATTTTTTCACAAATTTATTTCTTCCAATAAATTTTCTTTTTAGTTATGCTCGAATGTATAAAGATGTTCGGGCTGCTGTTGATTTGTGTCACCGTGATGGAACTTTAAAGCAGATGGTGGCGAAAGAACCTAATAGGTAAGACTAGTAGTATGTTCATCACTGCCCTTTGTAAGTTGGACAAGCACGACTCTGCCATGCCCCTCTGTTGGAAATTTCTTTTCTCGTTTTTATAATAGTTTTTAAACTTGCCGATGTATTAGGTACATCAACGAGGATACCACGATAGTACCCCTTATAAAAATGATTAGGGATTCGGGACGATCTACATTCTTGGTGACCAATAGGTAATGCTGACAACATTTCTACAAGCTTCAAAGTGTTCCCGTAAAGTTATTTATGCATATACCATTGTAACCTGTTCTCTGCCAGTGTGATAGAAATATGGAACTTAGTAAGTACAAAAACCATTTCTGAATTTCCTGTCGTTGAGAGACAAATTATCGACATTAGTGACTTGTTCTCACCTGTTTCTACATAATCAATTTTCTCACATTGTTAAGAGACAAATTTTCAAATATCATTCTTGCAGTTTGTGGGACTACACAAATATTGTGATGAATTTTCTATGTGGAGGGCGCACAGTACATGGTCCTCATACTTGCAACTTTGATTGGCTCCAGTATTTTGATGTTGTGATCACTGGCAGGTCCTTTTCTTATTTCTCTCTTTAATGTAATGCTCTGAACTCGTTGTGATCAAAAGATTGGACAATGAATATGTGTTATTGGTTATAAATTTTGTTACTGGAAATATTCGTATCTCATTTCATTTGTTTGCTATCTGAATTCTGAATTGGATATTTTTCGTGAAGTGCAAAACCTGGTTTCTTCCATGAAGAGAGCCGTGCTAACCTTTTTGAGGTGGAACCTCAGTCTGGAATGCTTATTAATACTGACAATGGAACACCTATGGCTCAGGTTGATTTAACGAATTTTGACACTCATTCAGTCTTTCACATGCTACTTCTTATCCAAATGATCCTTGTGTATCCGTTGCAATTTTTTTGTTTGCTTGAAAGGTGGGAGATCGTTCTCCAAAAATTTTATTGAAGAGTAAAGATAAAGGTTGTCGAGTTTTTCAAGGTGGAAATGTCGGGCATCTTCACAGTTTGCTCTCCATTGAGTCAAGTTCACAGGTACTGCACAGTAACTATTTCTCACAGAAATTTTTTGCTCTCGACTAGAAATATCATTGTATCTGACTGAATGTACTGAGCCATGCATCATTTGTCACTTATTCAGCTATTCGATTTTATTAGGTACTTTATGTTGGTGATCATATATACGGTGATATCTTGCGCAGCAAAAAAGTACTTGGTAAGGTTTTCTTTTCCAGTTATAGACTTTTCTTATGTTTGTTTAACTTAAACAAATCTTCATGGGTTTAACTGAACTATCCACGGATTCTGAGAATAATATATGGTATGTTATATCCCTAATCCCTTGTGACTGGCGAGGCTAGTATGTAGGTAAGCTAATAGCACTTGCATGTTGATAGATAGGTATTAAGAAACTGTTGAAAGTGTCCTTTGTTTGCGCCAGTTACTTGCATCTTGAATTTCTTCATTCTTCAGGCTGGAGAACTATGCTTGTTGTTCCAGAACTAGAAAAAGAGGTTGAACTTTTATGGGAACTGAGGAATATGCGTAAGGTGAATAGATCCTCTCTTTATATCTGTAAATATTATTCTAAGAGATCTATTAATTTGCGAGAAATAAGGTTGTAGGAGTATCTTCTGTTAAAGTAAATAAGCAATATATATTTGTGAACAACCAAGATGTATTCCATGTTTGCATTCCTTTGCACTGGTTCAAGTTTTGATCGATATTTGCGGAGTTGATCATCATCATTCATCATCTATCGTTATACTACTGTTGTATTCCAAGTTCATGTAAGCATCATTGGTTGGGTTGGGTCCATTGTTGTGTCAAAGACTGAATAGTTTTTGTAGTTGAAAAGCTGCTTCATGCGTTTTTGAAGTTCCATTGACATCTGAATGTGGGGCAAGTCTTTGGATTTGCCTTGATGAAATTAAATCAAAAACTGCTAATGAACTCAATTCCTAACCGTCTACATTAAGCTTTCTTTTCAATTCAGTAATTTTTTTCTCTGGTCTCACTCATTTTAATTCTTAAATTATTTGGTGTCCAGGAACTGATTTTGATGAGAAATGAGCGTGATTCAGTTGAAGACAAAATTCATCACTTGAATTGGTCCCTAAAGTGAGTGTTCTTTATATTAGGATCTGGACTACAGAAAGTTGTTACATAGATTAGAATTCTCAATTGTTAAAGCCATTATTCACAAAACTTGCTAATCTAATCATATCATTCAGGTTTGAAGATATCAACGAGAATGATAAGCAGGAAATGTTATCAGCGCTCAAGGAATTGGAGGTAAGATCAAATTTGTATAACTCTTGGATCCCGGATAGTTGCACAGTCATCCTAATCCAGAAACATGTTTTTGGTCATTCAACAGTCTAAAAGAGATCAAGTACGACTGAGTCATCAGCAAGCTCAAAGAGAATGTCACCAAAAGGTAAATGGAGTCTCATTAACCTGAGTGTATTGGTGTAACATCTACATTCAGTTTCAAATCTGATAAACCTGCCTTGTTGTTCGTGGATATTGCAGTTTCACAGTGTCTGGGGACAACTGATGAAAACAGGCTACCAGAGTTCTCGATTTGCTCACCAGGTAAAAAACGTTTCTTATGTGGCGGTTTTGCCTTTTGCGTTTGTGAGAAATTGATGATTTCCCAAACTGTTTCTCTTCCAATCAGGTGGAGAGATTTGCATGCCTTTACACAAGCCAAGTCTCAAACCTACGCTTGTACTCACCAGACAAGTATTACAGACCGACTGAAGACTTGATGTCCCATGAATTTCACCTTCTTCCTCTGTGATTCACCAAAATCCCCTCTATTGCAGTGAGAGTAAATCAAGTAATGGTCTGGTTTGGTTGGTGCCTATTCTAAGTGTCTATAAACATTCTTCGTTTGACTTACCTATTTGCATTTCAATTTCACTTGGTGCAAGCTTGTGAATCTAGTGACACGTTTTTCTTTTGGAGATTAACTCTTTTGGAGTTTCGTATTGAATGGTCGATATTTCCTAGAGGCATTTTAGTGTTTACAAAAATCATTGTTGATAATTAATTTGGATCTAATCTCTAAAATCCCACATGTCTTGTTCCCTTTAGTTACCTCAATTATTGCTGGCCAGCAATTTCTTACGACTGGTGTAGCTTCTTCTTTTGTTTCGTTTTCGTCTATCATTTCATAAAGAAAATATTAATTGCTAAATATTTATAGGATTTACATCAAAGCATTTTTCCAACTTCGAAGTAAGTAATGTATGGGGGTCAAATTAAAAAGAAGAAATTGTTTGTGGTAATTCTTTTATTTTTTATCTGTTTCAAGTTGAACTTTTTGGTACAAAAGTTTTGAATACAGCTCTTTTTTAACGTTTCTTCTTCTGGCAATGTCGATGTTCAGAAAATTCAGAATTCTCTCTGCTGGCATGGCCTTCACTCCTTGAGAAGAGTACAATAAAATTACAAATATGTGAAGGTGTGTTGATATACATATGATAGAAGGTAATGTGATTTATTGACACACAACAAACAAACAAATCTTAGTAAAGTTCTCAGCTCAATTTACAAAGCTGGAAAATCTCGACATTTTCTTTGTTTCTTCTTGTTCTTGGCCAAAACAGAGAAGGGAGAGAGGGAGACAATGAATGAATTTGTTTTAGTTTGCTCATCTGAACAAGGCTTGAAGTTCTTCAAGCGTTTTGCCTTTGGTCTCAGGAACCCATAGAGTCACGAACACTACCGTGAATGCGCAAACCAACCCATACAGAGTGAACGTTCCTGTCCAAAATTAATCGAAAAATCCATCAAGAAAATGCTCTATTGTCTCTAATGGCATGAGAGAAAGAGAGAAAGAGAAAAAGAGAGAGAGAAACCTCCACTGCTCCAGGCTAAGAGCAAGTTTGCAGTCATGGTGATCAACCAAGAGAAGAACCAATTGGCTAGAGTTGCAATACTTCCAGCTAAACCCTTTATGTTCACAGGAAGGATCTGTTTATCAAGCAACAAACAAACCAAGCAAGAGGTAGAGTTTATCAGTTTTCCGCTTTTCGGTTCTTTCAACACTTAGTTCTTACTTTTAAATCAACTCGTTACCTCAGACATAATGAGCCACGGAATTGGTCCCATTCCCAATGAGAAAAAAACAACCATTGCCTGTAATGATTCAACAAAGTTAAGACGCAGCTAATCGCTCTAAAATGTTTTGTTATACGACTAACAGACTAACTTACCACAACTCCAACTACTGACAAGATGCTTAGCCAACTGTACATGTCTGAATCAGGAGACACAAATTCCTAAAAGAAGAGATGTGAAACTTCAGAAAGTTGAATCTCGGATTTGCTGCAGAAGATAAAATGATTTTTAAAACTTAAAAAAGTACCTTAAGGTAGAAAGCAGCTGCAACAATTACAAGGCTAATCGTCATCCCAATAGAAGAGATCTGAAAAACATTTTCCATTTGCATTAGTTAACCTTGGATCTGCGTTAAAAGTCTTTCCTAGAGAGAAGTCCTAAAGATATGAAACTAATGAATTAATACTCACAGTAAGCAGAAGCCGACGACCTGCTTTGTCAACCAACCATGTCGATATTGCAGTCGCCACCACCTGAATCGCTCCGACCCCAAATGTTGCGGCATTACTTGATGTAACTCCTAAAGATGAAAACACCAAAAAACGTAAACTTAAGTAATAAATATGATATAAAAAGGATTAGGTGTTCTCAGAGCAAGAGCCTACCTGCAGATTCAAATATTGTACTGGAATAGAATAGGACGCCATTAATTCCACCAAGTTGTTGAAGTACAAGCAACCCTATACCAACCTAAGAAAAAAAAAGAGTTCTTAAGATAATGTTTCTTATGGTAGACAAAGTATATTCCAAGGGAGAGCAGATATTCAACGTTTGTACCATAAGTGGGAAATAGTATCTCCTGCGCTTGAGATCTACAAACCGAACTGTATTTCGCTTTGTAGATGATGCCACAGATCTCTGCAGATTTGCAGAATATACATAAAATAAGCGTCTAAAAATCAGTCTTCATGTATCTTTTGGAAGGTAACATTTTCAGTGGTAATATTACCTTGATTTCATTAACCTCAACGGTAATATCAGTCTCAAATCCTCGAAGAACTTGTAATGAAGTTTCAAAATCATCTGTCATACCCATTTTTGCCTACATTTTAACAGAAAAAAAACATCCCATAAGAATGGAGTAATGATGTTATAAAAAGGAGTGGATTACCCAAAATATGCACTAAACTCAAGAAGAATAAGCCAACTAGCTAATTCTAAGGCGTACCAGCCAGCGAGGGGATTCGGGGATGAAAAAGAGACCTGGTATCAATACTGTGCACGGCAATATCCCTAAGGATAAAGGAAGAGAGCATAGAAAGTGATTAGACCGTAGCGATAATTCATAATCAGAAAATGGTCTCAGGCTTTTTCTAATGAGATTTTACCCAGAACTGCAAGAATTCTCCATGGAACAAAGAGACCAAGTAAATACGCCAACATTATTCCAATTGTCACAGAAAGCTACAGCAAGAAGTACCAACCTTTGTTGTTTAGCATTATGGTCAGTTCACAAAATGCAAAACAGGAATTAGTCACTACACATGTCAAACCTGGTTAACCGAACCCAATGCTCCTCTCATGGTCTGGGGAGCTATCTCAGCGATATATACAGGCACCTGGAACCACAAACCGAGTTGCATAAATATACTGGAACGCGTTATACCATAACCAAACAACTAGCTGAGTTCAGTATTACAGTGTAAGAGATGATCCCAACGCCAAAGCCTTCTAAAAGTCTTCCCATGTAAAGAAAAGACGTATCCTACAAAACCATAATGACGTAAACAGATAAGGTAAACCAACAATTTCAAATCACCATTTGACTTAATGCGAAAGCAGCATAAAGAAATTGGTGGAGAACAACAAAAGCTCACTTTTGCAAATGATATGCAAAGCCATCCAATGATATTGGGAATTGCAGCAATCATCAAAGACTGTCCAAGAATACACAATAAGAGGTTAAGTAAATCAATAAAGAAGCTTTTCTTAAATGGATCGTAGACAGAACAATCGTGAATCAGAAAACAAACTATACCCCTTTTCGTCCAATGTATTCTGCGATCTGACCACTGGCAATTGCACCAACCATAGCACCCACATTGGACAGAGAACCAAACACAGAGTACTAAAACATGGAGAAAGAGATCAAAGTCAAACACAAATAAACAAACGATGATAAAAAAGCAAACAGCTTTGGACAGAGATTGGTCTATTACCTCAGATACCGTTAAACCGAGATCCTTGGTGATTGCAGCTTGAGTTGGAGATGAATAACCACACTGATCAAAAGATAGAACAAATCAGAAATTCCCAGTTTTAGTCTTCTGATGTCCCCCAAACATGAATAATCATCTCGGTTCTTTGAACTTGAGAATTTAGATTTTCGATCACCATAGTTCAATAAAAAAATGACAAATCAAACAAAATTCACCTCTTCTATCAAAAGTTACACCTCTCTACAAAAGTCAAAAAAAAAAAAAAGTCAAAAAAGTTGAGATTTTGTGTTTTGTCTTACAGTGAATCCGAATTGAATAGGACCAAGAGCAACGATCAAAACACATGCAAGAACAGAGATGGAGCTGTCTCGAATAACTTGAGACGAACCCATCATACTCGATTGTCTCGAACCCATCCTGTACCAGCTTCCTGTGTGTATGAAGGGCCGTCGCAAATCATTCCTACCCTCCTCCGTATCATCCCTGAAACTCATCTTTTGTTTCTATTCTACACTCTCAATCCTAATCTATAATAATCTTTCTTATATCTCAAGCTTCAAGAACAAAACAAAAAGCTATCCCCCTGAGGAGGTAAAATGCCGATTCTAAGCCGAAAAATACAAATAACAAAAAAGGCGTCCTTAGACTTTCTTGCTCGATTCGGAGGATCTAGAAATTGAGTTATGATTTGAAGAAGAATTTGATGAGCGAGACTTGGATAAGAGCGGATTAAGAAACGCCGTCTTATTAAATAAAAATTTGGCTATAAATGGCTGTAATGTAGTGTTTAATTGCTGGAGAGAAGAAGAAGAAGACTGCTTCAGACAGGTTTTTAGATCACAGTTAGCATCGTATCGTCGCATTTAACCCAATTTAGAAAAATAAATACAGTAAATAGAGGTTCTTGTTTTATTTGTTTGGATTATGGATAACTTTTCTATGTGGATTTTTCTTTTTCTTTTTTTTGACAGCTTGGAAAATTGAAAATTCAGTCCCCAACAAAATTTTAAATTTACTTAAAATTATGCAAATTTGAGAAAAATGTGTTGGTAATATCTCTGTAAATTCAATAATTCTTATCAGGTCTTCCAAAGCTGGCTAATATTTAATTATTTAATTTTATGATTTTATGGAAATTTGTTCTCTTGGATAAGACATCCACATCTTACTTACATCATTAATGAATAAGGAAAAAATGATGTTGACAAAAAAAAAAAAAAGGGGAAAAAATGATGAATGGAAGTGCAATATCCCATAAAAAAAATGTGTGAATCCAAATAACATATTATAGAGAAAAAATTCGTTAAGTGTTACGTTTCTTTAGCATTTACAAGATTTGTTTGATGTAATCATAATCGTTAAATTTCGCTAGTCAATTATACATCCATAATTTTCGTGGCATTTGCAATAAATATAAATCAATTTATTGTCTATATTTGTAATTAGCTCGACTTATTAAAATGTACTACTTGTAGATTTTGAATATGATATTTCTGTCTAAAAATATGGTTTTGCCAAACATTTTCTGAAATCACCCATGAAAATGCATGAGCCAGATATTTTAAACTGTTTAAACAGCGTATCATAATTAAACACTATGGTTTTAAACAAAATCATCAATATTGAATAAGACAGCGTATCATATCGAACCAAACACGTCTTTGTGATTTGATATTACTGTCTCGATTCATCACTCATTTTTTGTTGACCACAGCTTTATATATATCTGTACATATATTGATAAAGTCTTTTCTTTCCTCCTCATTTTCCACATGTAAAATACTTCTATCGTCATTATTTATTTATTTTTATATATATCCTTATTATAAACATAAACACTAATCAATCAACTTCAGTTTATATGAAAACATTAGTATTAGATCAAAGAGACTCTCTTTTTTTTAACACTGAATCAATCTCATTTGATGTTGGCAAAATTGCCAAAGAGTGCTTACAACTTCAAAGCAGAAACAGAGAACAAATAAAAACCAAAAGGTTTCACTACAAAGATAATTAAAAACAGACCACTCAGAGGCAACAAAGGCTTGGATCAGTCTCCTACATCGCAGAGGCTTCAGCTAAGATGATAGGGTGGAGCCAAGCCGGACTACCTTTTGCTATGTAAGATTGAAACCTGCGATCTTTGGTAACACTAATGGCAATAGCCATAGCACTATAGCAGGATGATTTCCAGATTCATTGATGTGCTCAAGAGACCACTGATCAAACCCAGTCAGGCGATGCAGAAGGCGAGAGATCAATGGCAGCAATGTTGGATAGAGAGAGGGCCAAAGAAGTGCTGTGCGCTGATCAAAGAGACTCTCTATCCTCCTTTTTTTGACGAAGACTTTCTTTTATCTCATAGAGAACAAACGGAGTAGTTGTCCGGTTTATTGGGCCGAATTTGAAGTCTCAAGCAGCCCAGTTTAGGCTTATTAAGAGAGGCCCATATGGAGGACGTCGGAGCGTGAAGGCCACTCTCGTTTAAAGCGCGTTAGCCAAGAATCAACGTCAATCTCGAGACGCAACTTCACTCGGTCGTGGTTATTCTCCGATTAGATTTTCGTCTCTGAAGTGACCAAAAACCCTAATTTTATCAATCCGATTTCTCGATTTCAGATGGGTGAACATTCACCTTCTCAATCATCGTCTCATACGCATCCCCAAAATCATCCACAATCGCCCCAACTGGTAAACCCTAATCCAACTCCACCGGAAACTAACGATGACGACTCCGCCTCATCCGCCGGAGTTTCTGGCTCAATCGTCTCATCAACCACCATTGAAGCACCACGAGTCACTGAATTAGGCAATGTATCGTCTCCACCTTCCAAAATCCCACTCCGTCCTCGAAAAATCCGGAAACGTTCACCCGACGACGACGGTTCCGGAAACAGCGACGGATTCAAGGCCGAGCATAATCATTCTCAGATGATGACGCCGCTCGCGACGTCTTCAAAACCGGCCAAGAGTAAATTGTCACAGTCACGCGCTATAACCGTGCCAAGAATCCACGCGAGATCTCTCACCTGTGAAGGCGAGCTTGAAGCAGCGATTCGCCATCTCCGGAGTGTTGATCCTCTACTCGCGTCGTTAATTGATATTCATCCGCCACCAACGTTCGAGTCTTTCCACACTCCGTTCTTGGCGCTGATTCGAAGCATTCTTTATCAGCAGCTAGCAGCTAAAGCAGGGAATTCAATCTACACACGCTTCGTTGCCCTATGTGGCGGTGAAGACGGCGTCGTCCCGGAGAATGTCTTGCCTTTAACACCTCAACAGCTTCGTCAAATCGGTGTCTCTGGCCAGAAAGCGAGTTACCTTCACGATCTTGCTAGGAAATATCAAAATGGGATCTTGTCGGATTCTGGAATTGTGAACATGGATGAGAAATCTTTGTTCACGATGCTAACAATGGTGAATGGGATTGGGTCATGGTCGGTTCATATGTTCATGATAAACTCTCTTCATAGACCTGATGTGTTGCCAGTTAACGATCTCGGTGTTAGGAAAGGTGTGCAGATGCTTTATAACCTGCCGGAACTGCCTCGTCCATCGCAAATGGAGCAGTATTGCGAGAAATGGCGTCCGTACAGGTCAGTAGGGTCGTGGTACATGTGGCGGCTCATTGAAGCTAAAGGTACACCAACGAATGCTGCGGCCGGAGCTGCTCTTTCTTTTCCACAGTTGGGAGATATTCAACAACAACAGCAACAACAACATCAACAACAACAACAATATCAACATCAACAACAACAGCCACAGCTTATGGACCCTCTTAATAGTGTGTTCAGTATCGGGTATAGTCAGCTACTTTATCAAACTTAGTATCTCAGTTTCTAATGTGCAGTACTTGTCCTCTTCTTTTACTTTGCTCGAATTTTGGTGCCGTTATTGGTGCTTTAGATAGAGAGGGCACTGGAGTGATTGCGTTATTGCTATTACTTGCTGAGAGCAAGTACTAACGTGTTTGGTTCTTGTCTCCTAAAGTTAATCTCAGTGCTTTAACGCATTTTACTTTCACTGTTGATGCAATGTCAAAGAGCATGTGGTATCTGTGCTTATAGTTTGAGATAGATTTAAATTGGTTTTAGTTCGTAAAGAAAACACTTGTATGAGCGTACAAGTCTCCTGAGAAGATACGGTAGCTTTGTGGTGCTTAGATTGTTCAAGAATAGTATCTATGCAGGGATTTGGTTTGAGGTTGGTTTAATGGCTGGATAGACCTACTATTTGGTCTTCTGATTTTATTTGATAGATTACTCATGTCAACTTCTTTGCTTATCTTCATCTAGTCCTCAGCCTTAGGCTATGCACCATATATAGTGATATTTGCTTGTTTCAACGTAATCACATTTATGGCAGTGTATGCCTTCACCAAAACAAGATGAGATGGAAGAAAATGGTTCTTTAGGACTTGTAATATTTGAGACGTCACCTACTTCTGGTACTAATATTCCACATTGCCACAAGCAAATGCAAAAGACACTAGTCAAGATAATTGCTTACAGTGGGTTTAACCATCGATAGCACAATAAGTGAAGCTTTTCTCATCCAA
Organism: Erysimum cheiranthoides; assembly: GCA_011420285.2. Classification (NCBI taxonomy): domain Eukaryota; kingdom Viridiplantae; phylum Streptophyta; class Magnoliopsida; order Brassicales; family Brassicaceae; genus Erysimum; species Erysimum cheiranthoides. The sequence goes on along the minus strand of CM022179.2, from coordinate 2,774,508 downwards.
GTCACTGTTTTCTGTAACGCTGAATACTTACTTGGTTGTGAATTAAGGACTAGTTACAATAATAACAACAATGTTTGTACATTATTCTTCTAATTCAGTTATGTTTGTCTTCTTAACAGGGCATGGGGCCAAACATAGCGGACTTGGAACCATAAATTGTTCTTTCATGGCGTGATAGGGATTCTAGTCCGGTGCTATTGTCTGGTGAAGAAGTCTTTGTTCCGCAGCCAGGATATAAGAATAAAAAAGGCAATGGAAAAGAAATCTTCTTAGCTAAGTGAAGAATATGTAAGATTTAGTTAAGCTAATGAACTTTTTATCGTATTTCTTTTGTTGGAGACTTGAACTGTTGTCTAAAGAAACCTCTAGAGCGTCTCCTGATTCGTATCTAAAACAGAGCCACATCTCTATTTCTAAAACAGAGCCACGTCTCCTAATCAAAATAACACATGGTTTTTGCTGATGAAGAATAGTCACAAGAAAGTCATAAACAGAGGTTATGTCCTTGTTGCGTTGAGTTGTCATAAACACAGTAACAATCTGTAATCACATGGAAAAAAAAAAAGGAAGAAGAACCCTTTTGATGATACATCCATCAGTTTTGGGATCTTCTATTATCAGTTTGAAGACAAGAGAGTTGATGAAAACTTCTGTTGGTTTGTTGGCTGTGTCACTGTAACTGAGACACAGATCCGTCTTTCTCCTCCACACAATTAAAGCTGTGTTTAGTAAGTAGAGAGTAGTGTAAGAAAGTGAAGCATGGGAGGGTGAGAGACTTGAGAGCCAAACAAAAGCTCATTAGTTTCGTAGAAAACAACAAAGCAAGTGTTCTGGAACAGTGAAGTAAGAGTTGGTCTGGTTTTGGCTACAAAACAAGTCGCAACACAAAACCCTTAAGTTTTGTTTTTCAGAAAGAATAGAGCTGATAGGGACAAATCACTGCTTTCCTTTTCATTCACATTTTCCAGCTAACTTTTTCTTTTATATACAACATATTCTAATTGGTTGCATAAGAATATTCCTTCAACTTTAATCCCTTAATTCACCGTTGTAACTACATTATGCAACTCTTTAATTAGGATGCATTTAATTAACCAGAGATCGGTTTAGATGAACTGGATAGAAAATTGAATACTTAAGTGAAACCATGTTGGTAGAATTTCGAATTCCAAATCCCAAAATGTCCCTACACCATAGAAGCTACACTTTGGTGTAAAAAATCATACGAAGAAAATTAAAGAAAAAAAGAGGAGAGAGAGAGAGAGAGAGAGAGTGGAAAAAAAGGAAAAGGGATTGCTTGCGGGGAAGCGTGGAGGATGGCAGAAAGTAGAGAGAGATATTCAGACATTGTTGGGTTCTACAGTTCTTACTACTTCAAACTGCTTTGTTTTACTTTTTTGGTTTGATTCTCTGTGTGAATATAGACATTTCATATCTTCACAATTCTCACCACTTCTCTCCCTCATAATCCTTTTTCTTACGTAGTCTTACTTAAAAAACTTCATATCTGTAACAATTGGGAAATTTCAGCTTTATACAAATACATTTAGATAGACATATAATCTTATGTTGTGATAGATAGCATCATTGTTTGTGTATACATAAAGAGTTGTACCTTAAACTTTTAATGACAAGAGAAAGTAACTACAGACTTTGGTTATAAACTAATATAATATAGAAACAATTAATTAATGGGATCTGATGATAAGCTTGATACTCGTATTAAGCATGATTTTTATTTGACTTGATTTTTTTTGTAGGTCAAAAAGGTCAAATTTGTACACTGTTCCAATCCAACGCGCAAGGCTTATAGTGTAGTATTGAATTTTTGATGTTACATCATTTTGAGACATGATGATCTAAATCGTATCAGATATAGATCTTCAAATTTTGTTTGGAGTAAGCTTGTCAGAAAACATATGATGTTTCCAAGATAATTAACTTGGCAAAATATTCAAACCATTAGAATTGATTAATTGAGTTGACCCATAAGATTTGACCCATTTTAACACCCTTATCTATAAGTGAATATGTAAAACAATGTTCATTATTTTTGACATATATTGTTTGTATGTTTTTAAAGCACATAAACACACAGATTATACATGTCTATAGTAGAGGTTATGCAATAGATAATCTAGAGTTGTAGACATTTTGAAATTTAAAAGTTTGTAGAAGATCAATAATATTGGAATATTATAATTTCAACAATGGCTGCAGTTATTTTCTTAATCAACCATTTCTTATTGATTTTTGGTGAAAATAATTCACAATTGAGCAGAAACCTAATTTCAAGAACATTAATAGAACCAGGATATAATACTAGTTAGTTTGCTTGCCAAAAAAAAAAAAAGAGAAGAAATTGTTAGACAATCAGATCAGTAAATGTAAATTATTTGTTTGGGTTTTAGGTCGATTCGATTTTAAATTAAAGCCAAAATAAAATGGTTAGAAAGAGAATGAGGTCATAATGCTAAAGGGGACAAAACATGTTATGGTAGAGAAGTAATTATCGTGTGACAGGTTGTCCATGGGAAATTCTGCAGAAGCTATGACGATTACTTTTTTGTTTTTATCAAATTAATTAATTTACATTGTTTGCAACCATTTTTAACATTCACACGCATGGATTATTGTTTTGACGTTGTGATTTGCTGTATCTGGATTAATTATTCACACGCATGGATCATTGATTTGTTAACTTGATTTGTTAATATACACAGCATTGTTTTATAAGTTAAGCAAGAGATTCACAATTTATCATTGTAATTTATTATTTTTGTTGGTATATTCAATGTTTCAGATTACTATATTTTAAACTAAAAACTACATAATAAAATTCTAAAAGTATATTAAGAAACTTGTAAATATTTAGCTATATATATGTTTCTCAAGTTTCTCTCTTACATACATCTATTTTTGGGACATCAACAAAAAATAAATATTTGCAGGATGAATTCATGGGAGCTGAGTAAAATTTCGTAAATAACTGATGCACATTGATGATTTATCATTACACTAGATTAATCAAGCTTCAACAGAAAAACATCTCAATGCAAGATGACATGGTCCACAAATATGGCTTTCTTGAGTATTAATCTTGAAGACTTACAAGTTGTATTAAAACTTGCAAATATTTTTAGTAGTATATTAAAAGGGAAAAGTAAAAAAAGAAAAGAAAAAAAAGAGGGTAGAGTGAAATAGGAAAGAAGAAAAGACATGAGTAAGGGGAAATGGTGTTTGGACAAATTAGGGTTTAAGAGTTTGAAAATTAAGGAGAGAGAGAGAGAGTAATAATGAAGGGGAGAGAGAGAATGGGGCCCATAATGTGGCAGGGCATGTGGCTGGGCTTCCAACTTGACCTTGTCGGTTGTTCTCTGCACTGCCCTTCTCTGCGACCCACACACTATAAAGCCTAATTTTTCTATCATTTTCTTTTCATTCTATTTAATTTTAACATCTCTTTTTTTTTTTTTTTTTTTTTTTAAGTACATTCCGAAACACAAGAGGTTTGAACCGGTATGGTAATTATTTCAATGAGCTAAATTTAATATACACAGTAAGGAAATTTAGCTCATCCAAATAATACTATTACTTTGTTTAGTTTGGGCTAAATTTTGTCCATATAGAGTATCAAGGGCTTGCTACAAAGTAATAATACTGTACTATGGCAAAAAGACAATAACAATATATAGAAAGAAAAAAAAAAGAAACAAAGATTACGTAATAAGATAATCCGATAACCAAGGTACATATGATCCATTGGCACAAATTACAATGTTTTGATTAATTATTAGCATTTAGTGTTTATTTAATTATTATATTATCTGTTGACTATTAAAATTATTTATTATGCTTAAAAGGAATTAACTGTTGGAACATGAGGCAACAGTCTAAACCCGTTTCGGTTTATTTTTTACAGTTACTAAATCACCCAAACTTTTGTTTTTGCATTTTCTCCAATTTTCAAGTATATTTTACAAATTTGTAATAGTAACGCGTCGATGACATACTTACTGTACGCAGTAAAAATGAGCTCAGAAAAACTTGAGATAGAATGTCAATAATTGCATCAGTTTCATGCGATGAAAATTTGAGCTTCAAGTTACTATTGAACCATGATGTGCTTAGAATTAATTGATAGAACAACCAGTTCATACAAAAAAAAAATCATTTGATTCAACGAATATTCATAGACTAATGCAATGCAAAGAACTAATTAAACTTATCAGGACACTCATATATAAATAAATAAAAACTTATGAGGACACTTTTTCAAGCCAAAATTACACACATTAACTAGAAAATCGAACTCAATAGTACATCTGAAAAAAAAAATAATAAATTAGTACTATATATTTTCCAAAAAAAAAAATTTGTATCTTTTTAATTTTATTTTTGCCTTGGTGATTAGGTTTAAATGTTTAATAAAAGAGTCAGTAATATTATATTCCTTTTTAGGAATAAACTCTAAATGACATTCTGCTTTAAAGTATAATAAACTAACTAAATTATAGGATAAACCTTTTTAAAACAAAGAAAAAAAGAAGTACAGTAATTGAAAATTAACTAAAATATTCTGTTCATTGATAAAATTATAAAAGAGCATGTAAAAGAAAAATGCTAAAATGATAAATACACCTTAATGGAAGAAGTATAATAAAGAGTATAATATATAGTAGGGTATGATATTAGTCTCATCTCTCACAAAGGGCTCGGCTCTTATCTCTTTCTCATGGCCTCACCACAAGCAACCAAATTGTCTCTTATAATCGGATCTCAAAGGTTGGCTTGTTGGGAGCACTGAGACATCAAACATGGTTTCTTCTCTCTTTCACTCTTAAAACCAATTAACCCTAAAATCTCCTTTTACAGTTTAATCCCAAAAGTTTCTCAGACCTCTCTAACTCTCTCTCTCCATTAAAACCCTTCACAAGCAAAAGCTTTAAGCTTTAAATGAGTTTAAGGTCCTCTTCGGTTCCTGCAAAGAACTGGGTTTTTCCTCGTGTACTTCTTCATCTTATCTCATCTGTAAGTCTCTGAATCCCACTGTCTTTAATTTCCTTTATTTCCTTATTAGTAGTAATCTCATTAATATGTTCTTTTTCAGGCATAAAATTAACAAACTTCACTCCAGCTATATCACCGGAAAAAAGTCTTATTTTGTTGATCTCTTTAATTGAAATCCTTGTGGGTTTTAATTTTAATTTAAATCCAAGAAAAAAATGGATATGAGAAGCCATGAAATGATAGAGAGAAGAAGAGATGACAATGGCAACAATGGTGGTTCTATTGGTAACATCATTAGTACTAATGATGATAATTGCAACGGTAATAACAACAACAACAACAACACTCGTGTTTCTTGCAACTCTCAAACCCTAGATCACCACCAATCGAAATCTCCGTCGGCGTTTTCCATCTCCGCCGCCGTTAAATCTACCGTAAGGTACCGTGAGTGTCTAAAGAACCACGCGGCGAACGTCGGCGGTAGCGTACACGACGGATGCGGGGAGTTTATGCCGAGTGGTGAAGAAGGAACTATCGAAGCTCTCAGATGCGCTGCTTGTGATTGTCACCGTAATTTCCACCGGAAAGAAATTGACGGCGTCGGTAGCTCAGATTTAATCCCTCACCACCACCGTCATCACCATCACCACAATCAGTACGGCGGAGGAGGGAGAAGACCGCCGCCGCCGAATATGATGCTTAACCCACTCATGCTTCCTCCGCCGCCGAATTACCAGCCGATTCATCACCACAAGTACGGAATGAGTCCTCCCGGAGGAGGAGGAATGGTGACACCAATGAGCGTTGCTTACGGCGGAGGAGGAGGAGCGGAGTCGTCAAGTGAGGATCTGAATCTGTACGGACAATCTAGCGGAGAGGGAGCTGGTGCGGCTGCGGGGCAAATGGCGTTTTCAATGTCGTCCAAGAAACGATTCAGGACAAAGTTCACGACGGAGCAGAAAGAGAGGATGATGGAGTTTGCGGAGAAGCTAGGGTGGAGGATGAACAAGCAAGACGAAGAAGAGCTTAAAAGATTCTGTGGTGAGATCGGAGTTAAGAGACAAGTCTTCAAAGTTTGGATGCATAACAACAAGAACAATGCCAGGAAACCACCACAGCCATCAACTCTCTAATCAGAGATCATCATCATCATCTTCTTAATTCAGAGATTATGTAAGAGATTGATTCTCTTTTAATCTATTGTTGTTGTTGTTTTTTTTTTTTAATGTTTTTTCTAGGTTTGTGTAGTTTGTACGATCTTTGGATCAATCAATGGATCTTTTGTTTGCTTAGTTAATGTTTTAATTTTGGTTTGCTTTTAGTCTTTTTTTTGTTTATGTTGTGTTTTTGTCTTTTACGTCAGATCGTACTTGTAACCAGCTTCTTTTCCTTATTAGTTTATGCTTCTGTCTTTTTTACATTTAAGCTTAACACAACCAATTGTGTTGTACAAACTTGAATAGCCAAATACAACATTCTAATTAACAATTGATACCAATCTTACAAAAGAAACAAAAAAAAAATTGCGATCTAAACGTCAATTGCAAACATTCTAAACGTATAGAGCAATAAACATTATATAGTCTTTTTTTTTTTTCATATATATCATTATTTGGCGCTAACAAAAACAAACAGATATTAATTAATATGAATATAATCTAAACACAACTGTTTTTTTTAACAGATTAACTTATCTACATTAAGCATAAAAATTTTGTTATATTGTAACGGTAGATATACAGCCATGATTTTTAGAAAAAAAAAAAGAAAATTAATTCTAGATATATAATAAATTTTATGCATACGCAAGCGTTATGACTTATGATCAAAGTAAAAACTTGTTTTAATATGTTTGATGTGAAATATGTCCAAAATTGTAACCATATGATTTGAGTCTACTGTAGATCTGTCACCTTCCAGTTTTGTACCAAAAAGAAAAACATGTGGAAAGAAAATTTAAAAAAACAAAAAAAGAGAAGATTCTCATTGTTATAAAATTCACAGATGAGGCCAAAATTAGAGAACTCACGACCTATGTATCTTCTTCTTTTTTATGTGTCGTCAAGACCTATGTATCTAAGCTACCATATGTAATAATTGGTTATAAATGATATCTTTCGAGTTTCTATGATCTTTTTGCGACCATTTTGTGTGGGAAACTGTTGAAAATTATTAATTTCAGAAAAAAATTATTCTCATCGAATTTATGTTTCTTCCTTTTAGAAAAAGAAAGTGGGCCAAAAGAGTTTATATATAAAAGCTTCCCATATGAAAATCTGGAGTATGTACAAAACCAAAAAGTATAAGATCCTTCTTCTTCCGTATGTAATGTTTTAGTCGGCTACCTTATTGATTCTATATTGGGCTAGTTCCACGGATGAAGGCATAACAATAATCAGCTCAGGAAAGCCCATAGTAGCCCACTGAAACACGCTGATAAGTGATAACAGAATGAGTTATGGCTATATTAATTAGTAAGAAAAAATAACAATGCATTTCAAGGCAGAATATCATCAGAAGAGGCTGAATGCACAGCTTTGTTATGGGCTATACATTCCGCATGGGGTCTTGGATACAAGAGAGTTGAGTTTGAAGGTGATAGCCTCACAGTCATCAATCTCATGATCAACAACGGCACGACAAGACACCGACTTCGTCACTACCTAGCTGATATCCATCAATGGAGACACATGTTCACATCTATGAAGTTTACGTTTCGTCACAGAGAGCAAAACTCATGTGCAGACCTTTTGGCTAGAACAGCAATAGTTAGTAACTCTAATGGAATGATTTATAATTCCTGTCCTCAATTTCTTGCTAATGTTGTAAACAATGACTATGTACAAGCTTCGTAATAAAGTATTTGGGAGGCAAAAAAAACATAACAATGCATTCCGAAGGTTACCGACTTACCGGCTTAATGATTTGGGGTGGGGTATTGTTGGAATTATTCAGGCTTCATGTATTTTCTTATTTTTTGACAAGTCTTTAAAAAGAATTTCAGACGACAAAAAAAAAAGATAAATTCTCATCGCGATTGGATATTTATATATATTGAAGATTAGTGAAGAAAAATAAAAAATGATGTTTGATTTTTAATCTCAGCCTATTTTATATATGATCGTTGCTATTTACATTTTTTGATGTTTTTCTGTATCAGTTACATAAAAAAAACTGGAGGAGACAGCAAAAGAAATAGATAAACTAAATTAAACAGACCTCGCTTTATCATGATCAAGTCCGAGAGGGGCAACGCATCTGTCTATTTAATTTAATTTTTTTTTTTTTGGGATTACATTTTAATTCAATTGATTAACAAATATTGCTTAATTAAGCCAATTCGCACCTACTTGTTGTTTTCTTCTTTTGGCACGCTTTTTGTATCAATCACTCTTCCCCATTTGCTTAATTAGGAAAAACAATATTCTTGTTGGCTTTGAAAGGTTTATTATATTCTCTAGTTGATTTAATTAATTAAAATATATATAGCCAAGTTTTAATTTTCTTCAATTAATTAAAATAGAACACAAAGAACAATATGCAAGCGAATGATCAATACAAACATAATCAGTAGACAGAAGAATCACATATCCCTCTGAATCTTTTTACAAGGACTTCTTCACGCTGATGTTAGATCTTCAAATTCTTCATTATCCTGTACAAGAATTAATACAGCGTAAATGCAGGCATGTTTAGTTAATAATTTAAGCATGTTGATTAGATTCCAATCACATATATTACATTTAATTACCAACTTGAAGATATCGTTAATTAAAAGTTTCCTAAACACTTGTAATATAAATAACACTATGTCAAGCACCGACCACGGACAGAAGTAAAATTAACCAATTTGTCTATTTATGTACATTTATCTTATCATGGTATAATGTTTTGTGCTTCAAAAATATTAAAGACGATGTGCGTGTGATGAATTACAAGAAAGGATTAGATGCCATGTGAATATTTCTCTTTAGTGTGTTAATCGGTTTGTTTCATTTTTTATATTTACAATTTGATTATTTCAAATAGAACAAATTACATTTACATTTATATATTTTTTAAAAAACCTAATATGTAAGTTACATTTATCTTATTTTATATATAAACTGTAAGCGCAAAAGGAAGGTTTTGCATTTCGTCTATAGTAGTTTCTAAAGAATGTTTGATAAAAATCTATATTTTTAGAAAGAATTCTAAACAGACTTTTGAATTTGTAAACGAAATAGAAAAGAAAACACAAAGAATCAATAAAATCCATAATCCAAAGTTCATAACTGATATATGTTTTTTTGGACGAACTAGACATATTTACATTAGAACACGTTAAAATGAAAGAAATATAAGAAGATTTTTTTGAGAAATTACCTCCAAATCACTGGAATGATTATCAAAATGTGAGCATCAAATATATATAGAGATTTAGTTATATACCTCGTGTCAAAGTTGTTGATGCCTCTTGAGTTAGATTCGAAGGTCTTGTAATTGGGCAAAGGGACACGACCAGTCTCGATGTTGATGAGATCCTCGACGAGAATGTCATAGTGACGCTTCACTTCCTCTGCAGATTTTCCTCCGACAGCTTTTGCCACATTGTGCCAACGGTCGGGTGTGTCCTTGTCGTAAACTGCCAAGGCCCTCTCGAACATCTTGTTTTGATTAAACGTCCATGAAGAGATCGAACTTCTAGAGTTTGACGCCATTAAATTTATAACTGGAGATGAAAAGGAAATTAAAGAGAGAGAAAAAAGAGAGTGAGTGTGATGAAGGTTGCTATAAAATGAATAGCTAAGAAGGGTTCCTTATAAGGAGGAGGAAAAGAGAGTTGCTAGATTCTGCAAGTTGGAGATTTTTCTATTTTAATTTTCTTTTTATATTCATTCTTCATTTTCGACCAAAAAAAATTCATTCTTCATAAACCAGATTTATATAAAAGACATTTTTTGCACAATAACGTCTATTAAATATGGTCTAGTGATTCTATTCAATCGTAACGCCAATATAATATTTTCTGATATAGAAATAATTAACTGTATCTTGTTAGAATCTTCACATGGAAAGAATGATAGAATCTTAAGTAATTAAATTACGTTTTTTTTTGTCAATAACATATATTGATTAGCTTATAAAAGCCAATGAGGCGAAACATCGTTTACATAAGTAACATATTGCGGGGAGATACGAACATGTCGTGCCAAATTACGTTTGAACTAGTTAATTTTGAGTAAAAGCCACAAAATTTAAAATACTAATCTTTAATTTTTTTTATTGAAATTTTATATTTTGTTTTTTTCTTTGTTCATGAAAGATATTTGTAAAACATAGCGCACAGCCGCACACTATTATATATGGACATATGGTCTAATGACTCTAGTCAATCGTAACGCCAGCGTAATATTTTTTGAAATAAAAATAATTAATTGTATGTTGTTAGAATTCGCACATGGAAAGTATGATAAAACCTTAAGTAACTAACTAAATTACGTTTGAACTAGTTATTTTTGACTAAAAACCATGAAATTTAAAATACTGATTTTTAAAATTTTTATTGAAATCTTATATTTTATTTTTTCTTTGTTCACGAAAGATATTTGTAAAACATAACGCACAACTGACGCATTGGTTAATTAGGAGCTATATCTGTAATATGTAGTTGTATATTCGTCTGTTTATCTACGCATCTATATGGTTGATAAATTTTCAAAGAATCTAAACAATTAAAATATGATAATGTTATGAGCTTGCACGTCTAAGCAAAAAATTGGAGCGGATTGATCATATAACGTAGAGCTGAAGTTGGTAAGTTGAACAACTTGGCGTAAACGTGCTTATAATAGACAAAAAATTATAACAATGCTACAATATAAGTGCCACAGTGCCACTACTTCTTTTTTTTGTATATACGCATTATATTTCACAGTTTTCGATATCATAAGCCATTAAGATACTTTGCGATGGTGGTTGATAAATTTAACAAATATTAGAAGACATATAGTGCACACATATAATATATATCCATGGCATTGTATTGGAACGAAAAGGTTTTTATATGGAATATCATTAGAAAATGGTAAGATATGCCGATATGTGTCTCTGTAAAGGTTAATTGTATGTCCAAAAATAATCATAACTAAATAATGATAAGCCATTATTTGGGCATTGTTTCTGGCTAATTTTGTAGGTGGAAAGGTGAACTACAGTTGATAATTGCGTACATTTAGCCTTATAGATATCCAAATATATCTCTTAGCATCCAAAGGAGTAAAGCATATTAATTAAAAGATGTTTGAATGATATAGTTGTAAGTTCTATTTCCATCATCAACTAATAATGAAACGAATGCAAAAATGCTAGAGATCGAACAAATAAAGGATTCGATATGTCATCATCATTATCTCCTCAACCAATGTTCGTGGATATTTGTTAAAGGAAATCATTTCATTTACCAATTCAAAATGATAGATAAATTATATTCTCCGGGACCTTGAATCTAATGACTTTATGTGTGATGTAATGGAAGAGACTCATTTGACAAGCATTTTTGTAAGAACCACCAAAAATTTGATGCAAAGAGAATAAGGACATAACCGAGAAAAATTAAAAAGAATAAGGGCATAAGGGATATTATCGTTTCCTTTTGTGATAAAATTCCTATATCCAAATCTAATCTATTTTCTGTTGTAAATACTTCATGTCTAATGAAAACGACGTAAAAGTAGTCCAGTTTCATTGGTAGTTCATTTGGTCAATTAGAGTGGAATTAGGTCTTTTACTCTTTTGCAATGATAATATTGGTTATTTATAGCTTCGAGATTAAGAACAATTATATATGTATACATAACCTTTAAGAAAATTATGGAAACGAAATGCAAAAGTTCTTGAAGCAAAAGTGTTCTACTACTATGAGTATTGCGGGATAATAGTACAATGAGGTTCATAGACTGAACGATGATCCTTCAGATGCGTAATCATACAAATCAGATCCATTGAATCCGTCACAAAGTAGAAACATAATATTTGTTATACATCACAAAACAATGTATAACTCCAGAGCCGTAGCAACGATTATGAGGGCCGCCCGCGAAAAAAAAAAGGGCCGCCGAAATCGCAAAAGCTTCTTAGAGACCTAGTAAACCAGTTGCACCATCTTGTACTTGTAAGTGATGATCTATTCAACTATTTTATGATATAACTTACGCCGTTTGATCTTAGAAAATATCACTTAGTTTGTCGCTTTAGAGATGATTTGGAGATGTTAAACGAAAATCACAAAATCTAGGACTGTTGAAAGTTAAAACATTTTGGTCAAAAACGAAACTTCTAAATTAATGAGGGATCGTAGCTGCAAATACAGAGAGATAAATCCAAATCTTCTGTTCCATTTTTGCCCTCACGTCTGATATTTTACAGCTAGGCTTAGGGTCTTGCTCTGTTAACCTTGAGGAAGCTGAAATATTTCCTAGTCACCAATCACCATCAGTATTATCTTCAGCCCCAGCTTCTGCAGAAACTGTTCCGCCATTACAGCATCATATAGTCATTACGGTAATAATTTGAACTCACTCCTTTGATAGTAGAGCTGTAGAGAGTAGTCTCTTTTCTATTTTTTTTAAAAAAGACTAACTTGTTTTCACTGTTCAAGTTTTCCATTTGTTCTTTGCTTCTTCATAAAGCTCTCTGTTATATAACCTAAGGAATAAAAGCATCAATTGAACACAGAGATTCCAAAGATAACTTCACTGCAGAAACCGATTACTTTTCTTTACCTACCTGAAAAGTTATCTTTTCTCCTTAGACACAAAAACTACACATACATACAAATAAAGACACAGAGAGATGAATGAAGCAAGTATTTACTCTTTACCATTTTACCCCATTAACTTTGGCTTTTGTACATCTCTCTACAATCGTCATGCCTCCTTTCCGTTTTCACATTCCATTCTTCTCCTCCAACACTCCTTCTCGTCTCTCTTCAGGGACTTCTTCGCCATCACCTCCACCTACTCCTCCGTCACGCCCTCCTTTTCGTCCTGCAGGCATTGCTCAGCCGTCAAAGCCAGAAACAAAGCCCAAGGCGTCTCCGTCACTTTCTAGGGCTAGAAGCAATGTTGCGGCCATAGCAGCTTCTTTATCTGCGCCTCAATCGCCTTCTCGTGGTGCAGCCACGCCAACACGGCTGGCGAAACAGACTAGCCAGCAATCTGGTTCTCCGCCGAAGAAAGTGGGATCTCTGAGGACGGAGGAGCAAGAGATGATGATGAAAGAGAAGCCATCGGGAGAAACTGGAAAAGTAGCTGGCGAGAATATCAATCCGGTAATAGAGAAACCTCCGATGGCTCATCCAGAAGAGCATTTAGAACAGAAAGAAGCAAAGGCAGTTCAAGAACAGAGGACGAAGACAGAAGTAGAGAAACTTCCGGTACAAGAAAGGAAGAAAGTTCTTCCTGAAGGCAGTGGAGAGAAGTCAGAAGCAGATCAACAGAAAAGAAAAGAAAAAGAGAAACTTGGGGTACAAGAAAGTAAGACAGTTCTTCATGAGGCCGGTCAAGAGAAGTCAGAGGTGAATAGACTGCGACAAAACAGAGAAGCAGCTCAAGGACAACAGAAGAGAAAAGAAACCGAGAAACTTGCGTTACAAAAAATGAATAGCGCTCTTCAGACGGTAGGTAGAGAAGATGCAACGCAAAGCAAGACCACACGAAATATTGCCGCAGGATCAGAATCCACGAGAGAACCGAGAGAGCTACCTGAGAGAGAGACAAAAACGCAAAACAGAACAGAGATTCACACCGATGACAATCAACAGAAAACCAAAGGTGTATTGAAGAGTAACCATGGAAATCCAGGAATGACGAATAGAGAGGGATCATCTTCAATGAGCAGAAAGGTCAAAGAAGACATCAGAGATGGAATCAGTAAGCTTGCTTGGGGAAAAAGCAACGGGGATGAGAAATCCGTGAGCGTATATACTCTAACTGGCGAAAACAGAGGAGCCTCAATGGGAATAGGTTCTGAGAAAGACAAGAAAGACGGTGAAGTCCCTATTCGCCGTGGCTACAGAAGTAACCCAGAACAGAGCCCTAACACTACAGCCACGGAAACAGAAGGAGGAAGAAGTCCCTTCAAAGGTAAAAACCCTAAAGAAGAAGACGACGACGAAGAAGAAGCGAGGGTTAGGACATACATAAACGGCAATACTCAGGGGATCAACAATTCGATTGTAGTCGAGAGTTCAGTAAATGAGAATGATCCAGGAGTTCATATGAGTTTAAAATTTGAAAAATCGACGAAAGAAATTATAAATCCGTCGGAGAATGTGCCTGAGAAGAAATCGAATACGGTGAGGGCGACTGAGAAGTTGAAGAATGAGCCGAGAGTAAGGAGGAGATGCTTGAGAGGGTTACTTGCGGAGTCGAGTGAGTCAGATCCGGAGAATCCCTTGAAGCCCCGGAGACATGGTTGCCGGTTTACCTGTAAAGACACAAAGATATAAAGAACATTTAATTAATTATCCCTATATTGGTAAAAAGAAAAAACACAAACCATAGTATGAAACTATGAATCCTCGTACGAATGTTGTTGTTTGTTCCATGAATCCCATTATTAAAATTTACACATACTTTCATTTATGTATTGGTTTCCTCTGACGTGTCATCTAGAAGCCTTGACCACAAGAAAAAGTTGGATTTTATCGCAATGCCTTAAATGAATTTTTGGCTTTTCTAGTACAAAATAATAGTAAACCAATCGCATGGCGTGACGTTTGATTCGTATCAGAAGAAAGAAAAGTCAAAAACAGACATCCTTCAGATAAAGTGCATTTTCGTAATTTACACACGTAGCACGGCTCCTATATATATATACACATCCGACGGACAAATACGAGCAACAATTCAAAAACTCTTAACCAAAAACAACACAAAATCTTGTTAGAGATATCGATCGATATAACAAATCAATGGCGACGGTGAAAAGCAAGGTTCTGGTGATCGGAGGAACTGGTTACATCGGAAAATTCATCGTAGAAGGCAGCGCGAAATCCGGCCACACCACATTCGCCCTAGTTAGAGAAGCCTCTGTCTCCGATCCCGTCAAGAGCAAAATTGTCCAGAATTTCAAAGACCTCGGCGTCACAATACTAAATGGAGATTTAACCGATAAAGAAAGCTTAGTGAAAGCGATTCAATACGTTGATGTTGTCATCTCCACCGTTGGTCTCTCTCAACTCCTCAATCAGAAAAATATCATTTCTGCTATTAAAGAATCTGGAAAGCATATCAAGGTCAGTCTTTTATCTCAACATTCAAAACAATAAAAGACAATGTTCTGTGCTTTTCAACTTTAAAAGTTATTTAATTATGATTTGTAGAGATTCTTCCCCTCTGAGTTTGGCAACGATGTTGATCGAACGGTAGCGATTGGACCAGCAAAGTCGGAGTTCACAATGAAGGCTGAGATCCGCCGTGCTGTTGAAGCTGAAGGTGTACCGTACACATACGTGATCAACAATTGCTTTGATGGCTATTTCTTAGCTACACTTGCACAATGTGAAACGAGACTCACTTCTCCTCCTAGAGATAAAGTAACCATCTATGGCGATGGCAACACTAAAGGTAACTAAAGAGGCAAAGAACTAATCAAAACCTAATTGAAAGGCTGAGAGATTTTTCTGATTTGATCGAATGAATGAATGCAGCTATTCTAAACAAAGAAGAAGACATTGCTGCATACACCATGAGAGCAATTGATGACCCGAGAACTCTCAACAAGACTCTCTACATCAATCCTCCAAAGAATGTTGTCTCACAGAACGATATCATCGCATTGTGGGAGAGCAAGATTGGTAAAACTTTGGAGAAGACTTACATTTCAGAGGAACAACTCCTCAAGAAAATCCCAGGTGAGAGAGCTGATTTCACACTCTTTTATACAATATAATCAAAGATCATGTGGTTGGCTAATACTTGAAATGTGTTGCAGAGTCTCCGCATCCACTTGATCTACTATTTGCTTTAAATCATGCCATCTTTGTGAAGGGAGACCAAACCTATTTTACAATAGAGCCTTCCTTTGGAGTGGAAGCTTCTCAGCTTTATCCTGATGTCAAGTACACAAGCGTTGATGAGTATCTCAACCAGTTTGTCTGACAAAGATAGCCTCTCCACCTTGTAGCAAGCATTTACTGTAATCAAGAGATTGGCCATTGGTCTGTAATACCAAATTGAATAAGACATCTATATTATCATAAAGGATCTGATGGTTTATTGCATCATTATTGATAGGAGATAACCAACTCTAACTAAAACAAGGTTTACACGCATATTCGTGCATTTTCATTATTCGGTGAAGAATAGTTCTAAGCAACATTAACTCGAGAAGCACTGATCCACATCACCCCTTGACCTTAGATTCCCAACCCGCAACCACAAACTCTTTCTTAGCCTTGGTTTTCTCAAATGACTCTCTAGAGAACAAAGCCTTGGCGTAGTTACGAACATTGGTCAAGCTCTCAGGGACAGACCAATTCTTGTAGTGACCAAGAGCAACCTCGAGATGGTAAAGCTTTGGAGCTAAACTCAGATCCACAGCAGTGATTTTTTCTCCAGCTACAAAAGGACCAGAATGTGTCTTAAAATGATTCTCCAATGCTTCTAACTCATCAACCAAGGCCTTCTCGGATCCGTCATTGGCGTCTTTGCTCTTCAAGAAAGTCACAAAAGCACCAAAGATTTTTGATCCTACAGAGGCAAATTCAGGAGGAGTCTTGAGAGAAGGCTCTGGATATTTCTCTTCAAGAAGTCCAACAATGACGTCTGAATCAGCCACCCATTTGTCATCAAGCTTCACCACCGGAACTTTTCCCTCCGGGCTAATATCTAAGAACCTATAAACACAAATGTCATATGATTCAGAGAGAAAACAATCAAAACCCACAAATTTTAAAGAAATACAAAATCTTAAATGTCCAATAAACAATGAAAAAAATCTGAACTTTTCATCCGATTTCGATTAGGGAATTACTCACTACGCTAATAAAATTGCATCCGTAACGATTGGGTTCACAGAACTTACCACTGAGGTTTGTCAGAGGTGTTGATCAGATGGATCTTGTAGGGAAGCTTCTTCTCCTCAAGGGTGAGAAGAACACGTTGGCTAAACGGGCCTGAGAAAAATGAGATTCAATCGAATAAATCACACGCATTTGTAGATCACAAATCCAAAAACCCTAACTTGTGAAATCAAAAGCTAAATATGAAAAACAAATCAAAGATCGATGATCGACGAGGGGAGAGAGAGAGAGAGGGGACATACAGTCTCCGAGAACATCAGGAGCACCGACGGCAACCTTGACGCAGATATCGAGAGTCATCGATCTTTCGATTTTCCAGAAAACTTTTTCGCACCGAGTCGAAGAATAAATTCTCTTTAAAAGCAAATATGAAATAGGGAAAACAAATCTTTGGTTTAATATATATGTTACATGGAAATTGTGACGTCACTGATGAAGTGGCTGTTACGTTTAGTGTTTTCCAATATATTCGAACCTTCTCCGATTGGTTCTGCATTTTCATACGCTCTCTTCTTTTCTGAGTTTTCTCATCAAATCAATGGTCAAATCTTTGTCCAAGTATTGCCCATAAATCATCATAGCTTTGTTATTTATTTTCATTTTGATGTTAGAATGTATTTGTCAATGAATTTGCTCTACATTGTGTCCAGATTCCATATATTTATGTAAAACTGGTAATGCTATAAACCAGTCTTTTTTTTTCTCTCTTTTGGTTTAAGGCTTCGGTTTGCCTAGTCTGGTCATGTAAACCACAAATCTCTTTTAAGTGAAATTTTTGTTTTCTTTCTTTAAACCCTTTTTAAGCTCACTAAATATTATATTGGGACTAGGGGCTTGGATCAATTGATAAGAATGAGATTAATTTATGAGAAATCTACGGCTAATGCCAAAATATTTGGGCGTGTGACCGAAAATGCCACATTCAATAATGTGTGACCAAAAATGCTAAAATGGCATGAGATCCAACTGTGCAGAAGACCAAACTGCCCTTGTGGCAAAAGCAAGTCAAATATTTATTTATCTTCCTTTCTTCTCTCTCCTTCTTTCTTCTCTCTCCTCCCTTCTTCTCTCTCTCTTCTACACAGATTGTCAGTGGAAGAGCAGCAAGAATATGATGATGAAGATGATAAAATGGAAAACATGAGTTTTGAGCTGAATTTCTCATTTTCGGTTATCGCGTCGACGGCGAAAGAACCGATGTCGGAGCTCTCGGTCGCCGCGTCGACGGCAAATGAATCGATGTCGAAGCAGTAATCGCCGGTGTAGATTGGTGCTCCATAGCTCCGCTGATTCTCGCATCCATTTCAATCAATTTCTTCGAAATTAACAAAAATCACCAAAGACTCCCGATGTGGTGGACATTATATTGATAATATTACCAAAATAATGTCCACGACCAATCTCGTGGACAAGTTACCAAATTCGCATTGATAATATTACCAAAATAATGTCCACGACCAATCTCGTGGACAAGTTACCAAATTCGCATTGATAATATTACCAAAATAATGTCCACGACCAATCTCGTGGACAAGTTACCAAATTCGCATTGATAATATTACCAAAATAATGTCCACGACCAATCTCGTGGACAAGTTACCAAATTCGTATTGATAATATTACCAAAATAATGTCTACTACCAATCTCGTAGACAAATCTCGTGGACAAGTTACCAAATTCGCATTGATAATATTACCAAAATAATGTCCACGACCTATTATTTAAAATAATCACGTGGACAAGTCCACAATTAATGAATGCCACATCATCAGCTTCACAATTAATGAATGTCACATCACAGGCTTTGGACCACGAGACGCTTCTGCTCTCTCTCTCTCACCAATGCCAAAATCACACAACAAACCAGAAGGGCTTTTTCGTCTTTATGCCCATGCCACAATGTGGGCCTTTGGCATTTTTGGTAAGGTCTTTTGTAATGTGACATTTTTGGTAAGAGTTTGGCACAAAGTGGCATTTTTGGTCAAAATCCCTTAATTTATTTTAAACATCGATTACTATGTATGGTAAAGTTTAGAGGTCGCCGGTTCGAGTGACGCTTGGGACGAAACTAATATTACATGTTGTGGTTTCAGGCCCAGAACCTCCTAGTATTCAAAAAAAAAAAAAAAAAGTTTGAACCTTCCGGTTAACCCACAGTTTATTCGGTTACAATTAATTTATGCTTACAATTAACAGTATATTTTTACCATAACCCATATAATAGCGGTTCAAGGTTATAATCATTAATTATTTCTTTGTTTGTAGAGTTACGGTTTTAAGACGGTACGGTTATACGGTTTGCTTTTGGTCATTTCTAGGTTCATCGAGAGAATTAAATTAGCTACATGTTGTCTTGTAATTCGAGTTTGATGTGGAGGCACTAACAAGAAATAAATATCTTAGGATTGAAGTAAGGTTCAGTAAGGCTATTATCGTAAATTAATGAACCAATGTCTGGTCCATAAATTGCGCTGCAAAGTCATTCTTGACTCACATTCCAAATCATTCTCTTACCACTCAAACCGCACGCACTCATCATCACCTTTGAAACTAAACATGGCGTCGGAGAAAAGCAAGATTCTGGTGATCGGAGGGACTGGTTACATCGGAAAATTCATCGTAGAAGCGAGCGCCAAAGCCGGGCATGCCACATTCGCTCTTGTTAGAGAAGCAACTCTCTCCGATCCCGTCAAGGGCAAAATCGTCCAGAACTTTAAAGATCTTGGCGTCACAATACTACAGGTACGCTTGAACTCTATATCCTTTCTTTACTATGTTTCACAAAAGTTTCATAACCATAACTTAGTTATGTAACTTGGTCAGGGAGATTTGAATGATCATGAGATCTTAGTGAAGGCCATTAAACAGGTTGATGTGGTGATATCAACCGTTGGGAGCATGCAAATCTTTGATCAAACCAAGATTATTTCTGCCATTAAAGAAGCTGGTAACGTCAAGGTCGGTATTTCATACTTTCTTGATTCAAAGTTCAAACCATAGCATAAGAGTAATTAGTCTATTGTTTTGTGTTCCACCCGAAAATTTATAACCCGCTACCATTAGTATATATATGAAAGAGTATAGTTATATATATAGAAACCCAATTGCACATACAATCTCATATTGGATTTGTTATTTGCAGAGATTCTTTCCGTCTGAGTTTGGGATGGATGTGGACAGGACGAGTGCGGTTGAGCCAGCAAAATCGGCTTTTGCAGGGAAGATACAGATCAGGAGAGCCATCGAAGCGGAAGGAATACCATACACTTACGCTGTTGTCGGTTGCTTTGCCGGTTACTACTTGCCTACATTGGTTCAGTTCGAGCCTGGTCTCACTTCTCCTCCTAGAGACAAAGTCACCATTTTTGGCGACGGAAAGGCCAAAGGTTAGTTTCAGAATCTAAATATTAATGTGCTTTATACATAAATCTAACACGGTCGACTACTTCGCAGCTGTGATCAACAAGGAGGAAGATATTGCTGCTTACACGATCAAGGCGGTGGATGACCCTCGGACTCTGAACAAAATCCTCTACATTAAGCCTCCTAACAACACTTTATCGATGAACGAAATGGTCACCTTGTGGGAGAAAAAGATCGGCAAGTCTCTTGAGAAGACTTACATCCCAGAAGAACAAATCCTTAAAAGCATCCAAGGTTTAAAAATTTCAGTTCACCAAAGAGGTTTTTAAATTCTTTATTACTGCCTTTTTCATTAGCTGAAGTTCTTTTTTTTCTTTTTTTTTTTCGGCAGAGTCTCCGGTTCCCATCAATGTTCTTCTGTCGATAAACCACGCGGTGTTTGTGAAGGGAGATCAGACCAATTTCACTATAGAGCCTTCGTTCGGTCTTGAAGCCTCTGAGCTTTACCCCGATATCAAGTACACGACTATTGAGGAGTATCTCAGTTATTTCGCTTGAGGAACTTCATCAAACACGTAAATTTCCACCATGACGCGCTAGTTTCATGCTTGTATCAATAAAACTGTTCTTGTAATGATGAATGCATGTGTGTGTGTGTGTGACTAATCACAGTGTTTTACCTCTATTTCGGATCTTTCGATGAAATATGAATTAGTATCTTATCCATTATTTCCACTTCAATGGACCTCTTGAGAAATAAGATGCATATGATTAAGCCATTAAGGTTCATATATTTAACAAAAAAAAAAGTTCATATATAAAGCTATGAAAACACGATAATATCTCACAGATTCACATATCTTTTGCATGCATATAGTAATTTTGATGTGTTCACCCATTTTGCTCTATAATTTGAATATGGTCCGTGTTTCATGAAACACCTGAATCACTCACTATGATATGACCCGAGTTTCATGATTGTAACATTCTTGTATAGGTGAAGAATATGTGTGTAATGACATAAATGCATGCTACAATAACAAAGTTTGAGGTTTTAGTAGATATGTATATATTCTTGTAAATTGTTAATTTGATTTTCCGAATATTAAGCGGGGTTTTATATTTTATAAAGTATTCTTTTTTGAAAAAATAACAAAATAGGTTGTCAAGTTATGTTAGTTATAATAATTTAATGCTTCACAAAATACAAATTATTTACCTTACCAAAAAACAAAAAAAATACAAATTATTTAAGTAACAATACGTAATAACAAATTGTAATGCTAGAATAATTAACAACACGTGTTAATCATTATGCACTATGTTAAAATGTAATTTTGAAAGTGCATATATATCAGTAAAGAAATATAAATGTTCTCAAAGCATACATTTTGTTTAGTGCATAATGTTTGGCACGTGCAAACCTTTAAGAATATATTCTTCATAATAATTCATACCTATAACAGGAATATCATCAATATGTTAGGTACCAAATCTTTTAAATTTTTTTACCCAAATCAAATCTTTTTTATATCCAAACCAGAGAATATTAACATCAAAACCTTTATAGCTTGGTAGTAGGATTTGAATTTGGTTATATGTCTATAGTCCAGAATAGATTAAGAGAAGGTCTTAATCAGATAATAGGATTTTAATATTTAAGTAGATAAATTAGAGTTTGATGTGGATAGATAAACAAGAAAAAAAAAAAAAATACTTTTAGACTTGAACCAAAAATCAAACTCAATTTTCGACAATGCCAAAAAAATTGAAGCAAGGTTCGGTAAGGGTAGTATCGTAAAACAACCAACCAATGTCTGGTCCATATGTTGCTATTCCTTGGCTCACATCCCAAATCATCACTTTATCGAACGGTCTCGAACTAAACATGACGTCAGAGAAAAGCAAGATTCTGGTGATCGGAGGGACTGGTCACATCGGAAAATTGATTATAGAAGCGAGCACGCAAGCCGGGCACTCCACGTTGGCTCTCGTTAGAGAAACCTCTCTCTCCGATCCCGTCAAGGGCAAAATCGTTCAGAATTTCAAAGATCTCGGCGTCACAATACTACACGTACGCTTGATCCTTTAATATCTTTCATAAAGATTCAATAACTATTAACCTAGTCTTGGTCAGGGGGATTTGAACGATCACGAGAGCTTAGTGAAGGCAATTAAACAGGCCGATGTGGTGATATCAACCGTTGGGAGCATGCAAATATTTGATCAATCCAAGATCATTTCCGCAATTAAAGAAGCCGGTAACGTCAAGGTCGGATCTTGATTCAAACCCCTTACATATAAATAGAATCCGATTTTGTATAGGACCGAATTTGTACATATATAGTTTCATGTGTACAGGATTTTTTGTTTTGCAGAGGTTCTTGCCGTCTGAGTTTGGGATGGATGTGGACAGGTCGAGTGCGGTTGAGCCGGCGAAATCGGCTTTTGCAGGGAAACTACAGACCAGGAGAGCCGTAGAAGCCGCAGGAATACCATACACTTACGTTGTTACCAATTACCTTGCCAGTTACTACTTGCCCACATTGGTTCAGTTGGAGCCTGGTCTCACTTCTCCTCCTAGAGACAAAGTTACCATTATGGGCGATGGAAATGTCAAAGGTTAGTTATATATGAAAACATTGATCATGTGCTTTTTATATACAATTGAATCTAACACGGTCGAATATTTTGCAGCTGTGATCAACAAGGAGGAAGATATTGCTGCTTACACGATCAAGGCGGTGGATGATCCGCGGACTCTGAACACAACCCTTTACATTAATCCTCCTAAAAACACTATATCGATGAACGAATTGGTTACCTTGTGGGAGAAAAAGATTGGCAAGTCTCTTGAGAAGATTTACATGTCAGAGGAACAAATCCTTAAAAGCGTCAGAGGTTTAGAAAAATCAAATCAAGAGGTTTTTAGATTCTTTAGTACCGCCTTTTTCATTTGCTGAGTCATAAGATATTTCTGTTTTGCAGAGTCTCCGAATCCCATCAATGTTCTTTTGTCGATAAACCATGCAGTGTATGTGAAAGGAGATCAGACCAATTTCACCATAGAGCCTTCGTTCGGTCATGAAGCCTCTGAGCTTTACCCTGATGTCAAGTACACGAGTGTTGATGATTATCTCAGTCAATTCGCTTGAGGAGCTTCATAAAACACTTTATTCACCACCACGACGTACACTAGTTTCATATTTGTTTCAATAAAAAATGATTCTTGTAATGGTAATTAAAGAATGTGTGTGTGTGTGACTGATCACAGTGTTTTTCTTCTATTTCCGATCTTTCCATATATGGAATGTCAGTTAGTGTTATTTTCCACTATTTCCACCTCTATGGAGCTCTTGAGATCCGAGATTGCATCCATGATTGAGGTCCATAAAGCTGTTGAACCACTATTTCCACCTCACAAACTCACTATTTGTTTTGCATACATCAAATTTTTTATGTGTTCACCCCCTTTGCTCTATTTTGTGAATATGGTATGTGTTAGAATTCGTGTAATTTTGTATTTTAGGAGCAGCTTTTTTTTTTAACACGAACAAACTTTAATTAGTAACTAATCAAATATATTGTCAGTAGCAAATAGAAACAAAAGTGTATATATAAGAAAAGAAATGTTCTCCTCTCAAGAGAATTACTTGCAAGCAACTCCGCCTTGACATTCTTCTTTAGAACTGACGAAATACTGCCAGTTTATATAGTAAGTTTTTGAGGTAAAGACTCGCCAAGCATCTAGATTTGACACCATATAGCTAAAAATCAGTGAATCTGTCACAAATAGTGACAAGTGAGCAACGCCATTCTTCATTATATATTGATGGTGCATATTAGACCATGTAGTTCCATATGGAGAGGGGAAAAGAAAAGTCGTTTATCTACTTCCTTGTAATTAAACCTATAAGATATGTCATCTCACCATGAAGTTGGCGGACCCTAGCCACTCCAATAATAGTGTTCGGTACACTTTCAGGATCCATTCAGAAGATGAAAAAGTTGGCATGGTGGTCCAAGGGAAATGTCAAGAATTCATAACCCTTTCAACGAGCAGACCATAAATTGGACCTGCTGTCCATAAATTTGACCTGCCAACGCCAATAGTACGTACTCATTGGAGAAAAGCAATTCTGGTGATCAGAGGGACTGGTTACATGGGCCAATTCATTGTTGAAGCGAGCGCTAAAGCCGCCAACCCAACATTCGCTCTTATCCAATCCAAGAAGCTAGCCCCTTTCTCCGATCGATCTGGTTAAGGGCAAAACCGTCCAGAGTTTCAAAGATCTCGGCCTCACAATACTACACGTATGCATGAACTCTCACCAACATGTTTCATACAAATTCATAACACCACACCCTTAGTTATGTAACTTGATCAGGGATATTTAAATGATCACAGGAGCTTAGCTAGTGAATGCCATATTAAACAGGTCGATGTGGTGATATCAACCATCAGGCACAAGCAAATCTTGGATCAAACCAAGATCTTTTCCGCCATTAACGAAGCCGGTAACGTCAGGTAGATATTTGATTCAAATCTCATTACATATGAATTTTATAATGAATCGCCATCCAGTTATAGCTTATGATTCAATGAAAAAGGTATGGCTATGGGAAAAATCCAATTGTACATAGTCTCTTACTAGATTTGTAGTGTTATTTTGCAGAGATTCTTGCCGTCTGAGTTTGGCACAGACGTGGAGAGAACACGTGCCGTTTAAGCCGGCAAAGTCATTTTTTGTAGGGAAGGTAGAGCCATAGAAGCTGAAGGAATACACTTACATTGTTAACAATTGCTCGGCCAGTTTATACTTTCGCACGTTGGTTCAGTTCGAGCATGGTCTCACTTCACCTTATAGAGACAAAGTCATCATTTTTGGCGACGAATATGTTCCTCCTACAGACAAAGTCACCATTTAAGGTGACGGAAATGGCAAAGGTTGAGAATTTTATAATGTTGAATTTTTTCAAAGACCACATATACTGTACAGTACTGTAAGTATTTAAACAAACATCAAATAATTTTTATTGTTCCAACATATTGACATAATACGACTTAAATACTAGTACTATCAGTGTTTAAAAAATTAATTGTAATATCAAACTTCTCGTACATATTTATAAACATCATTTATGATTTCTGCATACAAAGGGAGACAAGACCTAATTATGCATTCTTTAACGAAAAGATGTTTATCATGTGGGGAATAAATTGTGATGTGAATGGATAGTCGATGAATAAAATATCTTGGAGGTGAAAGAGTGGTTTACTGTGTCTGTGGGTATTATCGTAAATCAACCCACAAATTATTGTCCATAAATTGCGCTGCTAACGCCCTTTCCTTCACTCCAATTCCACATCGTTCATTATTCAAACATGGCGACGGAGAAAAGCAAGATTATGGTGATCGGAGCGACTGGTTACAAGGGAAAATTCATCGTCGAAGCGAGCGTGAAAGCCGGCAACCCAACATTTGCTCTTGTCCGAGAAGCATCTCTATCGGATCCCGTAAAGGGCAAAACCGTCCAGAGTTTCAAAGATCTTGGCGTCAAAATACTACACGTTCGCATGAACTCTCACTCTCTAAACATATTTCGTTAATGTTCATTATACCATAACCTTACTTTATGTAACTTGGTCAGGGAGATTTGAATGATCACGAGAGCTTGGTGAAGGCCATAAAACAGGTGGATGTGGTGATATCAACCGTTGGGCACATGCAAATTTTGAATCAGACCAAGATCATTTCCGCCATTAAAGAAACGGGTAACGTCAAGGTCGGTATTTGATTCAAACCCTTATTACATATAAAGAGCTATTACACATATATTGTCTCTCATACGAGATTTGTAGTTAATGTTTTGCAGAGATTTTTACCATGTGAGTTTGGGAGTGACGTGGACAGGACAAGTGCGCATGAGCCGGCAAAGTCATATTTCGCAGGGAAGGTAGAGATCAGGAGAGCCATAGAAGCTGAAGGAATACCATACACTTACATTGTTAACAATTGCTCAGCCAGCTTTTACTTGCGTACGTTGGCTCAGTTTCAGACTGATCTCACTTCTCCTCCGAGAGACAAAGTCACCATTTTAGGCAACGGAAATGTCAAAGGTTGAGAATTTTATTATGTAACAGATCTAAAACTGACTCTAAAAAAACAAGATTAATTTGCATTAATTAGTTCTCTATTTGCAGCTGTGTTCAACAACGAGGAAGATACTGCTGCTTACACAATCAGGGCAGTGGATGATCCGATGAGTCTGAACAAAATCCTTTACATTAAACCTCCTAAAAACAGTTTATCGATGAACGAAATAGTCACCTTATGGGAAAAAAAGATCGGCAAGTCTCTTGAGAGGATTTACATCTCAGAGGAACAAATCTTTAAAAGCATCCAAGGTTATAAAAAAATCAATTATTCTTCTGCCTTTTTCATTTGCTGAATAATAAGATTTCTTTTTTTTTTTGGCAGAGGCTCCAGTTCCCATCAATATTCTTCTGTCTATAAACCATGCTGTTTTTGTGAAGGGAGATCAGACCAATTTCACCATAGAGCCTTCGTTCGGTGTTGAAGCCTCTGAGCTTTACCCTGATGTCAAGTACACGACTGTCGAGGAGTATCTCAGTCAATTGGCCTGAGTCTCAGGCCCTGAGAACACTAATAAAACACCAGATTCACCTCGACGATGGCGCTAGTTATAAATAGTTGTAATAATAAATAATGATTCTCGCAATGGTGAAGAATGTGTGTGTACCCGTGTGCATGTGTGGGTGTGTCTTTGTCACTCTATTTGATCGATGAAATATAAATTACTTACGGTCTTACGGTTAGTGAGAGACTGACAGTGGCCAACCTCAAAGATGGTAAGCTTTGTGCTACAAAAGGGCCAGAAGATTTTGGAAAATTTAAATTGAAAATGAAATAGTTAAGAGAAACTCTAATAATAGAGTGCATAGTTTTTCTTTGAAAATTGGTTTGACCACTCAAAATATAAAAACTAATTTTTAGGTATACTAAATCCTCAATTTTTTATAGAAAATAAATAAAACTAAGTAAAGGGTTTGAAAAAACCATGGAAATTTAACTACCTCACTTAAACATTATTTCGATTTGGGGATTACTCGTTATGCTAACTTAATCAGGTGGAGGATTGTGGGTTAACTAGTTTTTAGGTTTTTGTTATTGGTTGGTAATCGACTCGGTTAAACTTAAGTTAGGCTCGAGTGTAGTCGTTTGTCCTCTTGGTTTTTCGTTTCCATTCTTCAGACAGTTTATGTTTCTAGTAGGAAACAATATTTTGTTTGTAGTAAGTAGTAACATATATAGTGGGAGAAGAAGGAAACTAAAAACCTCTATAAATAAATTTCACATCTTTTTTGTGAGAGAGCACGCGAGATATTCTTCAGACAGGATAAAATTATGTTGTAAACCTTATTATAAATTGGATTCCAGAGTAAAATTATTTCGATGTTGAAAGATACTGAGAGATTTTGTAATTTCGAGTTCGTTCGATCTTTTATTTCATAATGTTATCTTTTTAGGAGTGCTCGTTTTAATTCTGATTCGGCAATAATATTTCTAAACATCACATTTTTCTTCTGCATGCATCTATTGATGTCTTCACCCGCTTTGGTCTTTGTGAATATGATGGGTATACCGGAATTAGTGTAATTTGTATTTTACGAGCAGGACATGACGACATGTTTATCCTGCGAGTCAAAAATTGTAGATCATATCAACGTAAGTGTATGATTCATATGGGATGTTGAGTGAGGGTATTGTCGTCAATCAACCAAAAAAATACTGTCCACAAATTGCCCTGCCAACGCCAGTCCTTTACTCAAATATCACAGCATTCAGTATTCAAACAGTACGTACTCATTACTCATTACCACTTTGAAACATGGCGATGGAGAAAAGCAAAATTTTGGTGATCGGAGGGACTGGTTACATGGGAGAATTCATCGTTGAAGGAAGCGTGAAAGCCGGTAACCCAACATTTGTTCTTCTCAGAGAAGCCTCCCTCTCCGATCCTGTCAAGGGCAAAACCGTCCAGAGTTTCAAAGATCTCGGCGTCACAATACTACACGTACGTACTGTGTATGCATGATTCTCATTCTCTAACATGTTTCATAGATGTTCATTACCATAACCTTAGATTACGTAACTTGTTCAGGGAGATTTGAATGATCACGAGAGCTTAGTGAAGGCCATTAAACAGGTCGATGTGGTTATATCAACCATTGGGCACAAGCAAATCTTGGATCAAACCAAGATCATTTCCGCCATTAAAGAAGCCGGTAACGTCAGGGTCGGTATTCGATTCAAACCTTATTACATATAAATGGCAATCCGATTAGCATATGCTTTAATTGGAAAGGTATAGTTATGAAAAAAAATCCAATTACACAGTCTCTTACAAGATTTGTAGTTGTTTTTTACCAGAGATTCTTGCCGGCTGAGTTTGGGACAGACGTGGAGAGGACAAGTGTGGTTGAGCCGGCAAAATCACTTTTTGCCGAGAAGGTACAGATCAGGAAAGCCATAGAAGCTGAAGGAATACCATACACTTACGTTGTTAGCAATTGCTCTGCCAGTTTTTACTTGCGTACGTTAGTTCAGTTCCCGTCTGGTCTCATTTCTCATACTAGAGACAAAGCCATCATTTTTGGCGACAAAAATGTTCCTCCTAGAGACAAAGTCACCATTTTAGGCGACGGAAATGCCAAAGGTTTGAGAATTTTATTATGTCATAGAAATTTGAAATTAAGAAAAAAACAAGATTTTTATATAACAAGTTTTTGATTGTTTTTGCAGTTGTGATCAACAAAGAGGAAGATACTGCTGCTTACACGATCAGGGCAGTGGATGATCCAAGGACTCTGAACAAGATCCTCTACATTAAACCTCCTAAGAACATTTTATCAATGAATGAAATGGTTACCTTATGGGAGAAAAAGATCGGCAAGTCTCTTGAGAAGACTCACATATCAGAAGAGCATATCCTTAAAAGCATCCAAGGTTAGAAAATCAAAAATCCGACCAAGATTCACCAAGAGTTTTTTTTATTACCACTTTTTTCATTCTCTGAATAAAAAGATATCTCTTCTTTTTGCGTAATCTCTAGTACCCATCGATAAATTTAAGTCGATAAACCACGCGGTGTTTGTGAAGGGAGATCAAACCAGTTTCACCATAGAGCCTTCGTTTGGTGTTGAAGCCTCTGAGCTTTACCCTGATGTCAAGTACACGAGTATTGATGAGTATCTCAGTCAATTCACTTGAGAAGATTTTATAAAACACCTGAATTACCACAACGATGACGCAAGCTACAATATTTGTAACAATAAAGAATGATTCTTGTAACGTGAAGAACGCGTGTGTGTGAGTCTGTCGCCTGTCAGTTGTATAATGTATGTGTCAATGTTTTGTGTACGTATGAGATTAATCAAGCCAAATTTGTCCACTCAAAATTGATACTTTCTCAATACGTTGTGTCAATTACAGCGTAAGGTACATCTTTAAGCTTGTTTGCGATCCACAAATCGTTTCCAAACCCATATGATAGTCTATGAAAATCAGAGTTCAGATCAGAATTCTCAGTGACCAGAACGAAACCATGAACAAAATCGAACGGAAAATTTCTAATTCCGGTGGAAGTAAGCCAATCAGGAACTACTAAGCTGAGTGTTTTAGAGATTCGTTTTACACTAATTCTCCCAAACCAAGAACATCTCTAAAAGAAAATGTTCGTGTTTTAAAATGTGTTTTGCAGATTTAGGTCGAGACAGACGCACCTGAGGCTTATCGGCGAGTCGAATGACGAAACGATCGCCGGAAAGAGACGAAGCTAAGGAGAAAGAGTGGCAGATACATTTCGGAGCTCATCTTCTTCACCTACGGCGTCGTTTTCTCAGACTTTCTGTGAGTGAGATGTTTCAATATGGGCCCTAATTGGGCCGAGACGATGTGCTTGTTAGAAGAAATGAAAAAGCGAAGTAAGCAAAACATGTGGTAGGGTGTGAATATGCGATCCATATGGCTAAGAGATTCTCTGAGAGACTGCTTTTAGCAAAAAAGCAACTGAAAACACTTTAACGCTTATAAACCTTGGAAAGGCCATGGCGGATTAGGTTTTCATGATGCCATGGCCTATCAAAAAGCATGAAATATGTTTTATTTAATGAAAAAGAACGAAAATAATGACGCTACATGTATGCTTCATGGGCTCCATTCTTGTGCTTTGACTGACATAATTAGATTCTCGATCGTATGGCATTGATTTACTTTTTTTTCTTCCAAAAGCTAAAAAGGAATTGACCCTAGATTTATATAGTTGGATCTCAATTGCCCAAAAGCTTACCATCATTTTTTTTTGTTTGTCGCCTATTCTGGTTGTATTCTTGTTTTTTTTCTTCTGGTTCAATACACATCTCATTCTTTCTTTTTTTTGACAGCATATATACACATCTCATTTAGGGGCAGAACCTTACCACTATCTATTAAGTCTTGTTACATTTTCAAAATGTTCTTTCAATGATGATTTCTCAACCATACGATGTGAGTGTTTACTTCTATTAATGTGATTTTCGCTTTCAAATATTCTAATTTTATGACTTTTCTTTCTCCATATAAATAGGCGTTTAAAGATTTTAAATGTTAGAAATTGTACTTTCACATGTTAATTGGGTGCAATTTTACTAAAACACATATATATGTGCGAAACGGTCAACATCACACACACACACACACATGTATGTTTGTTACCTTTTTTTTTTTTTCATCATCTTACGATGTCATTTTCAGAGTCTTAATCATAATATAAATCATATATATACATGGTTTAGAAAAAGGCATTACCAACAACTATATCTGTCACTGCCACTTATAAGTTATATAATACTATATAATAGATTAATAGTATCATTAGGTGATCAGTGATCACTAATTAAATACTTTCTTTCATGTAACTTGTGGACCATTATACGATACAAAATTCCACTTTGATGTTTTTTTAAGTTTCCTTGTGTTGTTTTTTTGTCGACGATGTTTTCTTAAGTTAACCATTTAACTTTATTTTGCGCTACATATTAAACCTATACATTTTTCAATTGGATTTTCTTCTTCCTTTTTTTTTTTTTTTTTTCTGTGCACCAAGGATATTTTAATGTTTAATTGTTTAAAGTACTCATCAGAGCGGCGAGAGCAGGAACGATCTTGGAAATGGCAAATAGTTTTTGGTTTTTTTTCGATTTGTGAATTATTTTCCTACTATATGATTTTTTGGGTTTTCTTGTTCATACTATTTTGATATAACATATGGATTTTGTCGGAAAATGCTTGACTTCTCTGGCTCTTGGTGAATGCCAGCAACTACGAAGCTGTGACTCATTACATTTCTACCAAACGTGTGCATGTATACATATGTTATTATTATATATTTTTCATTCAATTCAAATATTATAAGCTATATTTATGTATTTTCTTGTCGTACTTCATTTGGACCAGCCTGTGTAATCTAAAGTTTTGGACCACATCCCAAAACCACAAAGGGAAGCTTCAAATTAAAATCATGAATATGAGTAGTCATACATATGGCCAATATACTATTGTAATTATATTGTTGTAATGTTTTTCGATATTTTCAACATTATGGAGTATAAATAAAGATATGTAGGAAATATTGTTCCTTTTTGATAAAATTATGTGGGAAATAGTTGTGACAAGAATCCATGTCTTGCATCAAAACCATGTGATCATTCGAGATAAAGACACACACAACGGCTTAATATACACTTTTGTAACGCCACTTGTTTTCGACCCCTTCTCTTGTTATTTTCTTCTGTTTTGTTTTTTGCATGATTACAATAATCTGATTACATGCAACATGGTATGAGACAACATCAAATGAATCATCAAACAACTCAGAGAAACTGTGTTGAGTTAACTACAAGCGTAAAGAATCATTGAACCGTACGCTAGCTTGCAGGTCTCACGAATAACATCACTACAAGAAAATGTAGTAAAAATAGCATATGAAGATAGCGTTTTTTTCATTTCCGCTATAGTTAACATAACGGCCTATTTTTGATAGCGTTTGGTTAATTTGTAAACGCTATCTTATGTTTTTAGAAGTTACAGTTTTTAGAAGCATATGTTTAGATAGCAATACGAGGTTAAAACGCTGTGTATTAGTTAAAGCGGACCAAAAAAATTTTCGTTTCCGGCTAAGTAAAAACAAGCGCCCAAAATTTTCATTATTCCCTCTTATACTTAGTCGTTTTACAAGTAGAAATAAATCGACATATCTCTTTTCCTTTGCTTCTCTCTCACAGACGAGCTAGGGTTCTTCAATTTCTTCCTTTGATTATCTCTCAAATTCTTATATTCTTGTCAAAATCTCACATTCTTAGATCCTCTATCTCTCAGAAATCCTTTATCTCTCTCCGAAATCTCTTATCTCTCTCAGAAATTCTGTCTGCAAATCGATTTTGATAAATCGAAGGTACATATTTCGATTGAATGATATATATATGTTGGGTAATCGATTAAATCGGTTTTCTTTTCGACAATTTTGTCAATTTTTTTAGGGTTTCTGTTTCGATTTTGGATTCGAGAAGTTTTAAATCGGTTTGGATTTAACAATTTTTCAAGGTTTAAATTTGTTTTGTCTGACTATAATCGATTCTTCTTTACAAGAATTTTAGGGTTTCAATTGGTTTTAGTTTTTAAGGTTTCAGTTCTTAAGGTTACAAGATTCTGACTATAATCGATTCTCCTTTTGCAGGTTCTCATTTGGCAGCTTCTTCTTTACAAACGACACTGTGGATTGAACTTGAAAGTATTTTCTACCTTATAGGAATAGTCTCGAGTATGAGAAAGGAACAATCCAAACGACACTGTCCACTGATTTAGTGATTATTGTGGTTTTTAACTTTTGTGTTTGTGTTGTAGGAACAAGGGATAGTGAAAGCAGAAGAGTGGGATTTGTTTATGGAGATTCTTCGTAAGCCTTTACCTGCTGCGTTTAGGATTAACTCCAAGTAATGTTTTTTTCTCTTCTCTTCTCTAAGTCTCATTGAGGTTTAAATGTTTAGTTTTAAAGTGAAACCATTGAATAAAGTTTGTAGCTGGAACTTGGATTGGCTCAAGATTGCAATTCCTAACAAGATGGTGTTTTTTACCTTCTTTTATGAATTGCAGTAGCCAATTTTGTGATGAGATTATATCGATCTTGGAGAATGACTTTATGAAATCACTTCAGGGAGAGGTAAAATGCAGTGTTTGTAATTAGCGTTTTCTAGTGTTTAATTCTATTATACACGAAAAGCTATTTATCTTAGATATGTTTTGCTTTCAGGCCATAGAAGGTGGTGAATTGGAGGCTATAAAGCCCTTGCCTTGGTATCCGAAGAATCTCGCTTGGCATTCTAGTTATTCTCGAAAAGAGATTAGAAAAAACCAGACACTTGAGAGGTATATTTTTACTAACATATGAATGCTTTTCAAGAAATCTTCAGCGACATGAAATTATTGAGCATGTTTACTTCTAGATTACATCTTGTGTTCTGCATCTTTTGGATTATGTGAAATGAATTGGTTTTTGGTTCCTAGATGAAACACTTAGGATCAGAGGAGTCATTTCCTCAAGTCTTTTAAATGAGTCTTCCTCTGTTTTCTGAATGTGTTATCTTCGGTTGTGTGATTGGAACTTGTAGGTGAAGAGGAAGATAGACTTGGTTTATGGAGGAGGAAGTGTTGGTTTAATGGGTCTCACATCCAGGAGAGTCTATGAAGGTGGTTTCCATGTACTCGGGTTAGTTTTGTAACTCTTCTATTCTCCTTCATTTCCAAACTTCTCTAAGTGTCTCTGATTGGATTCTCTATGATTGCAGGATCATTCCCAAAGCTTTGATGCCAATTGAGGTATGCATCTTCTTCTACAAGCTCATTTTGTTTTTCCAGTAGATAGCAAAACTTGGCTGGAATTTTGAAGTTTTTATCTAATGGTGAATGTGTTTGGAAGTTATTCATCTGTTTGCACTTCTAGCTCTTGGTTCTTGCTTGCGTTCGTATGATTTTAAGATCAGGATAGGAAACTATGTTCTTGATTTTTGTTTCTGGTTTTTTTTTCGCCAATCTCATGACTTGGATTTCATCAGATATCTGGTGAGACTGTGGGAGATGTAAGAGTTGTTGCAGACATGCACGAGCGAAAGGCTGCAATGGCACAAGAAGCTGAGGCCTTCATTGCACTCCCTGGTGAGAAAACGTCTTTCATACTGAACTTTAGCAACGTTTTAAAGTTGAAGGTTTTGTGTTTTTTACCCTCGAAATCCACTGGTTTTTGTTTCAGGAGGTTATGGAACAATGGAGGAGCTGTTGGAGATGATAACATGGTCACAGCTTGGTATCCACAAGATAACATGGTCACAGCTTGGTATCAAACACTTAGATTTACGTTTGTTGATATGTGAACCTTTCTCTTATGTTGGATTGTGTTGGCTTGGTGAACTTGTTGTATTTGTACTTGATGTGGTAATTACATATGAACTTTTATGTTTTATGTGTTGGTTTGTCTTGATGTTTATAATAAGGTAATATGGGAAACAAAAATTCAATTATTGACGCAGAATCTGGGTACAATAACAATAATAGAAAATAAACGCTATATTAAAACTAATGGTAGCGTTTGTGAATTGTTTGAAACCAATAAATAATAACGTTCATTAACCGCTATTATAACATATACAATTGCAATAAAAGAAACGCTATCTAAAACTACAATAATATAGCAGATGGAAAAAAACGCTATGTAAAGTGTCAGACCTATTATAACGGGCGCACACATAGCGTGCCTAAAACCGCTATAAAATCCTATTATAGCGTTTTTCGGACGCTGTATATGTGACATTTTCTTGTAGTGCATGTTAGTTTTTGACTAAGTTGCAGGTCTCACGAATAAGTCAAAAGTTGAATAAGTCTGATCCATTGGACTCGTTATTAGTTTGTTTCCTACTTTCAAGTTTGTTTTCTACTTTCACGTTTCCATTATTCATGTTATTGCGTTAGTAGACGTTGTAAGGCTTCTGTTCTAGTTCCTTTATGAACCAGTAGTTATCATCAACACATAATTTCACAAAAGATTTCTCACTAATTATTTTTATTTTTTTTTAATTAAGGGACTAATTATTTAGTTTATAATAACTTTTATTTTCTGGTGATTGATCTTTATAAAAGAAGTTTGTGTATTCGACAGCTCAAATAGCTAGCTCTAAACAGGTACTACTATTTTAAATGTTCGAATTTGGAATTACTACACACATTCGGATCTATGACATTGATAAGAAATAAAAATCAAAACTTGTTTAGTTGTACTTACATTTGTCTGAGTTTATATAAACCATAATTTTCGTACGTTTTTTTTTTTTTTTGATCAAAATTTTTTTTCCGTAGGTTTTATTTTCAAAATTAAATAATGAAAATTTGACAACATGCAAGTGCCTATAATAATGCCTAACGGTCGCCCGAGTCGAGAGAATCATAGCTTTTTACTATGCTACTTAAAATTCCGAAAATACCCTTATACTACTTCATTGTCATCTGATAACAGCTTGGATAGAACTGTCTTTAAAATTATATTTTAAAACTCGATCGAGAAGGGTAAAATAGTAAAAGTCAAGCCATTTAAATATTCGTAATCCGCTAATCCCATGTGTTTAAGAATGTAACGCAATTACACAAATGTTACTCATATGGTATCATTTTATGGGAAAAAAGCTTAAGGGTCAACATGGACTACTCCATTTCAATTACGTATATTATAATTATTTGAATGAATATTTTTTGGGTAATATTATTTGAATGATTGTTCCACCAATTTACATTATTTAATTATTAGTGTTGTAAGTTAGTTAGTTGCTGATACGTGGTTTGCTAATATAGATATCATGGCTTTGGTGTAGTTACTAGTACAATGTATATACTCCTATAACCTTCGTTAAATAATCACACGAAGACAAAAAAAAAAAGAACTACAAAACGACTATCAACTTACATACAGTTTTATTTTAATGCTAACTGCTAAGGTATCTTAAAGTATCAATAAATATTTTTAAAAAATGAAACCAAGAGCATAAAATGAAAGAGATTCACCGACACACATTAACGTTAATTTGCTTTTCACGTTTTAACCAAAAATATCAATCTTTACGAAAACAGAAAATAATCTCGCGATTAGTTCTTAATTATTTAACAGACAGTTATTATTATTTGTTCACGCGCTTTATCGAATTAGTTATTTGATTTTGATTTTTATTTCTATAACCAAATATCTCGGCATAAAAAAAAATAAACAGCTCATAGCTCTCTCTCACTCCTCTCTCTTCTCTCTCTCTAGCTCTGCTGATTTTTCGTCTGCAAGAAGAGAAAAAATCCAGAGAGAAGGACAAATTAGTAAGAAGAGATCAGAGAGAGGTGAAAGCAGAAACTGTAACCATAGCGAAGAATAAACCCTAACAAAGGCCTTTCTCTTCTGCTTTATCTCAAAAAATGGAGTACGAGAAATCTCCCGCTGCTACTTCTTTCTCTAGGAAGATTAGTAATCGTAGCCATAGTCTTAGCTTTAGCGCAAATGCCGTATACGACGGAATTTTTGCTTCTCCGACGAACTCGAAATCTCCTTTAGTCGATTACGGCGAGATTTTCCGAGGTTCAGGTCCTTCTCCGTCTTCGATTCCGTTTTTGGATGTCCCGGAGCTGAACGTTGGTAAGGTTAAGGTCGATGTTCGAAGTTCTAAGCTCGATTACTCTTCGGTGTTTGGAGGCTTTGGAGGTTGCGATTTCGCTGTGACTCCTAAGGAAGTGATCATCAAGTCCGACAAGAAAACCGCCGTAAATGAGAATAGGAAAAGGTAAATTTCCTCTACTCATTTCTCTGCTTAAATCCTTACCGTTTCAGGATATTTAGGGTTCTTCATTTTTGATTGACATATTCACACTGAATCAGAGCTGATTTTGCTTTCTTTAAGTAGTGTCATAGTTACAACTTCTTTAAAGACTATACGATTGCGATTTGTAAATCAGGTTTTGCTGGAGACATCTTTGATAACTAGTTCAATGGAACACTTTGATGATGGATCTCTGTTTGGTGAGCCTTGGTTTATTTTCTTCAATGTGTAGGAATCGTAGGAAAAGTGGAAACTCTTCTGAGGTTCCTCCTCTCTGCAACGAGGGGAAGAATTCACCTGAAATGGTTAGGATGAAGCACTCTGATATATCACATCACCAGACGGTGCCGTGCAATGAGAATGGGACTTCTCATCTTACTCAGGCTCAGGTCCTCACTATGCCTGGTCCTAGTCCTACTCAACTGGTTGATAATGTGAGTCCGTTACAGACTATTGAAAGTAAAGCACCTGTTCCATTAGCTGAGAAGAAGCCATGTAACGAGGGCCGTGAGGAAGTTAAGGCTTCTAGAAAGCGGGGTTCTAAAACCGAGGTCGAATTGGATAACATCTTTGCTCGAAATGGATGCAGTACGCGTGATACCTTCATGTGCAAGACCGATTCTAATGCTGAACACCGGGATGAGAAACCGCCTCCAAGCTTACAACGTACATTGAATGGTGAAAATGGAGCTTCTGAAAGATTCTTGGGTTCGAATTCTGGGCTTTCGGAAAGGTTTCAAACTGAAGATGCTGATTCTCCAAGTTCACCTCCATACTTTGATGCTGAAACAGATGTAAATTCGGCTGCCGCCGAGTCTTCTGCAGCATTGAAAAAAGCTATAGAAGAAGCACAAGTAAGAATGAATATTGCAAAACAAATGATGGAAAGGAAAAAGTCAGGCTTTCGCAGTTGTGCAAAACCGAAATCTTGTGATGACCCTAAAATTGAGAATAAAGGGGACAAAAAAGTTGAAGAAATTACAGAAGAAAGCAGAGACGACAGTTCTCAGATTCTCGGTGAAATGGGGAACTCATCTGAACATTCATTATCAAATGAGGGAGATCAGCATGCAAAAAGAGCACGGAAGCTGTGGGAAGTTCCTGAAGGACTTTTAAAATCAACTTCAGACCATAAGCGGGAAGAGTTAGAAGAGCACG
The DNA here is from genome assembly GCA_011420285.2 of Erysimum cheiranthoides. Lineage (NCBI taxonomy): Eukaryota > Viridiplantae > Streptophyta > Magnoliopsida > Brassicales > Brassicaceae > Erysimum > Erysimum cheiranthoides. Next base: position 2,735,949 of record CM022179.2, on the reverse strand, counting down.
ATTTGGTAAAGCTAGAAGAGGAACAAGCAAGAAGAGGTCGAAAACACTGGGAATTACCTGGAGCAATATTCAAATCAGTTATGAACAGTAAGCAGCAGGAGCCAGAAGACCTTGCACTAGCCAAACCTGAAACTGATACGAAACAAGAGGTGCAGCCATTAACTGAGAATCCCTTCTATACATTTGGACAGCTTGGCAGTAAAATAAAGTGTGTTGTAGAGGCCTTCACAGGGAGCAAGGTTTCACAAAAGGATGAGAAACAGGTTACAGAGAAGGAAAATTCTACCCTCACTCAAATGGTTCAAGATGAGGAAAGTGACTCACAAGAGATGCTAGCTGGTATTCCAGTCATGGAAACATATTTAAGGGAAGTGGAAGAGACCCCGCAACAAACTGAGAATAATACCGAAACTAATATTAAGGACAAGTCTGAATCTACAATCTGTACTTTCACAGAAGGGACTTCTCAGAACGATGAGAAAGAAACAAGATGGCAAGTTAAAAGTGCTTGTGAGTCCGAAGGTGGATCTAAGTGTGGCTTAAAAGATTTCCAAGAAAATCCTCACCCAACTTACAATGTTCTAGATCAAGAAGGTGAGATGGAGATAGTCTCCGGGCCGCAGGAGATGTTTGTTGGTCCTGATGATACCAAAACAGATGTAAAGGAAGTGGAAGAGATCCCAACACCTGATCAGTGTTTAAGTAAAACTCAGTCCGATAATAGTGTTGGAACTTTGGTGTCTTTTCACAGAGAAAATTTTTCTGAGCCAGGAAACATAGATGAGGTGCAAGAGACAGTGCACAAGGTTCCCAGGCGAAGAAGAGTTTGGAAGACCTCTGAAGACGTCTATAATATGATAAAGGCCCCGAAGGGAAACAACAGGCCCTGGCAGCTAGAAAGTGTGGAAAATGAAACCACAGCCATGTCCTTCCGTGAGGAGGGTGTAAGGATTCATGATGCTAGTGAGGAAACAGAAAGCACATCTGGACAAGCTAATGATTCAGGATTGCAAGAAAATTGGACCGTTCTTAAACAAATGTTTAGGCAGATGTTTCAGACAGCAGATACTAAGGGAGAGGATGAAACTTACTGCTTAGTGGAATCAGAAAAGGAGCATCTTGATATCCATCAAAAAGCTAGAGATGAGAACGGAAACGAAACTGCAGAGCCTTCTTCTTACTGTCAGATGACTGGCACAGATAGATATGAACAGGATGAGGTGGAGACAGTAAGAACGGATTATGAAGCCTATGTACATGCCAGGGAAAATGAAGCCTATGCGCATACCGGGGAAAATGTAGACTTAGAGTCGGCACAAGAAACTTATTGTAGAAAAGAGGATGATAAGGTAGAAGTGCAAGGTAAAACGTCTTTAGTCCGTGAACTGATAGGAGAAGAGCTAGAGGCCATTGGAATGGCTAGCGACCAAGAAGGGGAAGACGTATCTGAAGAAGCTGGCTGGGCTCAAGGACTTGCTGAACGTAATGAGATAAAGGAGCATGCAGATTTGCGTGCTGAAATGCTTGAATATGATCGTAGTGAAACAGACTCAAATAAATCTGGGGAGAAATTTGAGCAAAAGCATGAACTAGCAGAAGAAACTAAGATTGATGGTAGTATAGATACTGACACCAGCAGGTCATCTTTTGAAATGAAACAAGGGGATTCATACATTGAGGAGGTTGGCCAGCAAGATCTCAGTGATCAATTCCCTGAAAAGTCCAGTGCTGTCAGCAGCACGGAAGAACACATTGAAGAAATAGATTCTGATTCAATTCAAAGTGGCTGGAGTGTTGTAGAGGATGATGACAGATCACTGCAGGATGGAGGAGCAAGTCAGGCAGAAAGTAAGCCTGACGAAATAGAGGAAACCAAAGAAGAAACTGATGAAATGAAAACAAGTCTTGGTGTAGAGAACAATGAAGATGAGACAGAACAAGAGCACCGGTTTGAGTACCAAGAGAATGAGATAGATAGAAGCAATGCGGAGGCAGCTGAGTCTTCCTGTTGTTTACCCAATGGAGACGAAGATATTGGCGCAGCAACAGATACAAATACGAAAGAAAATGAGGGAGAGGAGAGTTGTCGATCATCTATGGAAGAAGAGGGAGATGCTGCTTCTGATGCTTCACAAAACGAAACAGAGCGAGTTGAGGAACATCTGAAAAAGAAAGATGAAACAAAAGAGAAAGAACGAGAAAGAGAGAAAGAGAGATTTATGGTAGAAAGAGCTATCCGTGAAGCCCGCGAAAGGGCATTTGCTGATGCTAGGGAAAGAGCAGGAAAAGCTGCAATGGAGAAAGCAAAGGCAGGAGCCCACCGTAGAGGGACTTCTGAGGTTCCAAGGAGATCAGAGAAGGCATCTGTTGAGGTAAATGATAAGTTATCATCAGCCGAGAAGGCTTCAATGCAAGCCAAGCTCAGAGCTGAGCGTGCTGCTGTAGAAAGAGCACTCTCTGAGGCCAGAGAACGTGCACTGGAAAAAGCATTGTCTGGAAAGTCTGCTGCTTCTCAAACAAGAGGTTATGGCGGCAGCAAGTCATTTGGCTCTTCTGGTGAAAGACGAGGCTCCTCATCTTCTGTGAGTTTCGACTCCTCTTTTCTTATTCTTCTTTCAACTTATCTTTCATAGCTTTCATGTGATATGGTGATTCGTGAAATCCTTTAGCAGGGTACAGAGAACAAAAGTTCAGGTTCTTCCAATTCTTCAAACCAGACTGGTATGTCTCTGTAGATGTATATATATTGTGGTTTCGAAGATTTTTGACCTATACACTGACATGTACTTGATTTGCGTGATGAAGCCAAAGGTGAACCAATCCAGAGATCCAAAGCTAGATCTGAGAGACACCAGAGAACATCTGACCGCGCGGTATGTACTCCATCTGTTCATCTGTATCTTATAATCCTCTTCTGTCTGCTTAGAACATGTTTTTGTGATGTCATCATTCCAGGCAGAGGCTCTTGCAGAGAAGAAACTTCTTGATCTTAAAGCCCAGAAAGAGCAGGCAGAGAGAAATGTAATCACATAGACAATACTCAGTTTCATCAGAAAATTCTCATAAAACATCATCTTTGAAATTGGTTGTACTAAGCCTTCTTCTTCTCTGATTGATATTGCAGAGACTCGCGGAAGCTCTTGATGCTGATGTCAAACGGTGGTCGAGTGGAAAGGAAAACAACTTGCGGGCGTTGCTCTCAACACTCCAATATGTAATTTGTTTTCTCCATATGTACATAGCTCTTAACTCGTTCTAACGGATCAGAGGATCAGTCTTAAACGATTGTTCTGTGATTTGCAGATACTTGGAGCAGAGAGTGGATGGAAACCGATTCCTCTCACTGATCTCGTTTCAAGTGCTTCTGTGAGAAAAGCCTACCGAAAGGCAACTCTTTACGTTCATCCTGACAAGCTTCAACAACGTGGTGCATCTACACAGCAGAAGTACATATGCGAGAAAGTTTTTGACCTTCTCAAGGTTTGTCCATCTCTCTTCTCTAAGCCCTAAATATAAAAATCAATTCCACTTGATTAAGTTACCTCCATCTGCAAATCAGTCTCTAACCAGCTTCTTTCTGATTCTCCAGGAAGCATGGAACAAATTTGGTGCAGACGAACGATAAAGTAAGATGGTGTGAAACTTTGGATCTTCCTTTACCCTATAATCAGAAGCCACCCTGCTAATCAAAGAACCTAAGTTACAAGTACAGGATCAAGCTTATGGGATGGGATGAAGACAGATCTAGAGATGTAATAACCAATTATACATATTTATATCCATGGGTCATATATATAAAAGAAGCTCATTCATATTCCCAGCTCAACCAGCCACAAATATTATTTCAAAATCAATCAAAAACTCATTAGCATATGAATAAGCAAATACACCAGCATAAAATTATTCATACAAAAATCCAATAGATATCAACTTGTGCTGAGACACAAACTGGATAGGATTTTCTGGTTCACAACTTCGATTATCTCAGCTACATCTCTTAGAAAGCTAATCAATCAAATAACAAAATCTTCTTCAATCTCCTTCTCTCTGTCATCATCAACATCTTCCACGTTGATGGTGTTGGGTGAAAACAGATATAGAGATGTAATAATAAAAAAAATATAAATATCGATATCATGTGGGTCATATATATATATATAAGAAACTCATTCATACTCCAGCTAAATCAGCCACAAATATTATTCCTCAAAGTTTCTCAAACTAAGGTTAATAAATAGTACATTATTAAGTCAATGGTACACCAGCAAAGCGCATGAGCGAGCCAAGATAACAAGGGGGTTTAAAAGCCGAGCAAATGAAGCATTATAGCATTTTGGGCATGCATGCGATTCTCCGCCTGTGGGAAGACGATGGAATAAGGAGCCTCCACGACTCCATTGGTCACCTCAATTCCTCTTTCTGCAGGCAAACAATGCATAAAATAGGCTTTTGGACCAGCCAACTTCATAAGAGCTTCATCCACCTGCAATTGAACATAATAGGTGACAGTGAGTCCATGGACTTTAGTAAGATACCCAACATTGTACCAAAACTAAGCCATATATAAGAATTATGTTACCTGGAATCCTTGGAATGCTTTACGGCGAGCTTCAGCTTCATCCTTTTGCCCCATACTGGCCCATACGTCTGAGTACACAACATCAGCTCCTATGACAGCTTCTTTAGGATCATTGGTGATCTCTATCTTACTTAATCCAGCTTGCTGTGCCTTTAAAACTCTTTCTTTGTCTGGTTCGAACCCTTTTGGGCATGCACAGACAAAATGGAAAGGAATAACGGAGGCCAATTCTAACCATGAGTGTACCATATTGTTCCCATCTCCAACATACACAACCTGAAATTTGTTGAATCAGTGTTAGTATAGATAACAATTTTTATATGAGCTTATTATATGTATGCAAAATATAGAATATGAGATCATAAACAAGTCTACACTAGTTGTGCGTTGAAATGGATAGTCATGATTCATGAATGTCAAGAGTTCATGCGCTAATCTTGGGTTTGTTTCAGTTTCCTTCATGCTTTATGTGAGGTAGATGTTTGTTTGAGTAAGATTACAGCCTAAGCTATTGTCGAGGACATATGAGGAGGAATATAGATAATAACAAGCAAGACGCGAAATGGTTAACTAACCTTGGTCCCTTCGACTTGACCAATGTGCTCAATCATTGTGAGGGCATCAGCCATGATTTGGCAAGGATGGTTATGATCTGTCAGACCATTGACAACTGGTACACTCGAGTAGTTAGCCAAATCAAGAATGTCCTGCAAAAGAAGTGAAACCAAGTTTGGTCATTCAGCTTTCTGAAATTAAAAAGAAGTGCACACTTAATCATATCAGATGAAAAATGAATACACAAGCCACACTAGACACTAAATAAAACACATGAGGATCTTTCCGACATTAGAACAAGCCATAGAAATGTTTTTACGCTTCTAATGTTCCATGTGGTAGGTTCTTTATCAATCAATCAAAAACTCACCAGCATACCTGATGAGCAAATACACGAGCCATAATGATGTCATTATAGCGAGACAGAACACGAGCAACATCGCGAGTTTCCTCCCGCTTACCCATCTGGATGTCATCGGGTCCTAGATATAGGGCATGGCCACCGAGCAAGAAAAAGCCAGTCTCAAACGAAACCCGAGTCCTCATGGAGGGTTTTGCAAAGATCATAGACATAGACTTCCCTTTAAAAGGTAGATAATTTCTCTCCCCTGATTTCAGCAAGGCCTTAACCTCAGAAGCCTTGTCTAAAATCTTTTTTATGGTGGCTGTGTCAAAATCATCTATGGCCAGAAAGTCTTTCAGGTCAGATTTTCCTGCAAAACAGCAAAACAACAAGTAAAATAGGGCTTTGAGTTAACAATGTCCACTTGAGACAAGAGGAAGATAGCGTTTTACCAGATGGAAAGACATTATCATGCTTATAAGTTTTAAATAATAAATCGGATGACTAATTACAGATTAGTGAAGATATTTGAGCTTAATCCAAAGAAGGAACGGCAAAGATTAAACTGGAAATGAATCTAAGCAGTTAAAGTATCAAACTTGCGTAGTTTCTCAATCAACAATGGCAATAACAAGTCACATTTTCTCATTTTCGGAATCCGATACCAACATGTAAATTATCCTCAGAAAAAAAAAAAGATAAAGAAAGGAATGATGCAAGACCGAATTTGAGAAACAAATTCTGATACTTGGGGAAATTTCCGAAACAAAATGATGACGAAATGGTGTGACTGAACCCTAAACCCCAAACCTTTGACATCGGAAGTAGAAGAAGGCGAAGTGACGGAGGAGGCTTGACAGGAAACACGAAGGCGGAGAGGCTGAGAAGAGAGTGGAACGGCGGAGAATCTCCGGAGAGAAGTGCCGGGAAAGAAGGACGAAGAAGAAGAGGAGAAAGAAAGAGCCGGTGATCGACCCGTCGAAACGTGAGAAGCCATAGCCGCCATCGCTCTTAATTGAGACTTGTTTTACTCTCTCACTGACACTGCGCTTCACCTTTATAAGCGACTCCGATGACATTTTTGTTATTGGGCCTTGTGTAGGCCCATTTTTATTTCTACTTAAAAACATGATTTATTTATTTTGGAACTTTCCTAATTCCTATCTTCTGAAGACGGTCACGGGAAGAGTTTACTGTGCAAAGCCAATCTCTCTATCTAAGGCTTCTCTCTGAATTAAAGAGCATCCACAGGGAATTAAATCAAAGGATACGAAGCTAAGATCCACTAAGAAGAGGAAGAGTGATGGAGAGACGGGTTCGACAATTGCTACATAGACAACTTTCCCCAAAACTGCTAACTTTTGATTTTTGTGGAGAAACTAATGCTCAAATATGTTTGTACGTAAAATCATACAACTACACAAATGTAAATGATCGACCAAAAACAACTTTTCTGGGCAATTTTTGAAACACTTGCCTATACGTAACTAACTATTTCAACACCGATTCAATGTCTCATTTCATCATTGTTACACAAAGGCATCTGGCGGCGCTTGTTCTGGAATCTGCATACCAAAAAAAGCAACAAAAATAATCTTTAAGATTATAATTTTGGCAATAAAATTTTCTAGCCAGCTTAAATGTTTTGAGCAATTTACCTCCCCAGGATTCCATTTCTCCTTTAACCAGATGCTACTATCAACAGGATCGCCTTCTATTTGCAGCTCGGTTCTGCCGAAAATGATTCAAGTTAAAAACGTATGAAACATCATTGTATGTTTTGATATTCTATTTGTCAACATCCTCAACAACGGTTTTTCACTGTGGAAATCGAATGGCGACTTACCCGGAAGATGTATTTGTTGTGTCTACAGTAGGGGCAGTGAAAGATGCAACAGGGGCATTGAAGTTGAATGCGGTCTGATTGTTCTGGGAAGTGTTGGGAGCCGGCGTTGGAATTGATGGACCAAAGATGTTATTGTTTTGTGGACTTGTGGCGAGACCAGGTCCAGGTCCAAATGACGCTGGTTTGAATGTTGTGGATGGATGGGTTTGGAAACCAGAGGGACCTGTGATCATTTGCAAAAGAGATTTTAGATGATGGGGAGTCTTGGCCTCTGAGCAAAGTTTAAACTTAGAACTAGTACCTGAAGGAACAGGTTGAGGAGTGTTGACGCTGAAAGCATTTGGTTGTTGATTAAAGCTTGCAAAGGCATTCGGAGGTCCAGATGAACTATGTAGAGGCAAAGAGAAATATGGAAACACTGAGTTTATGAGGGCACCACTTTACCGAATTTGGAAAATGGAGAAAACCCACAAAAGCTGATACCTGACTCCACCAGCATTGGTATTGGGGAATGCAGTTTGTTGATTAAAGCTTGCAAAGGGATTCGGAGGTCCAGATGAACTATGCAGAGGAATAGTTGGCCAAAGAGAAATATGAAAACCAAGAGTTTATAAAGGTAACACAAACTTGTCAGAATATATACAAAAGCCCACAAAAGTTGTTGGTACCTGACTCCACCAGCATTGGTATTGGGGAATGTAGTTTGTTGATTATTTGATTGTTGATTGAAGCTTGCAAAGGCATTCGGGGGTCCAGATGAACTTTGTCGAGGAACAATGGAAACCGAGAGTTAGTTTATGAATGCAACAAAAACTTATTGAAATATGAAAAAATGGAGAAAGCCCACAAAAGTTGATACCTGAGTCCACCAACATTGGTATTGGGGAATGCAGTTTGTTGATTAAAGGCAGAGAATGCTGGAGGAGGGGAATTGATCTGACCAGTCGGTGGAAAGATACTAGGAGTAGTTGCAGCAAACGGGCTTTGATTGGTGGTAACAGAGCCTGTGTATGGATTTCGCAGAAAGTTTTCAAACTCAGCTATTTTGGAGTTTTGCAAATTCCTCTCCCTCTCAACCTATATAATGCAATGTTATAAGCCAGGAAAAGAGTAAATTAACTTATGTCTTCTGAATATGAACGGAAAACTAGTGTAAAATATAACATAAGAAAGGTGAATCTCACAATCGACTGTAGAGGTATTCCTCGTTTCGCTTCTTCGTATGCCATCGCACGCAGCTCTTCATAGCTGATATCACCAGTTATATCACATGGAAAACTAGAATAAGAGAAAAAAAGAAGATAGTGAATATCAGAAACATAATAAAGAATGGGTAAAGAACAAGGCTGGTGGACCAAATGAAGCAATGCATACTATTTACAGTGGCCGTAGCATGTGAGCTTCCACATGGGTCTCTCATTCTTAAAATCTTCTTGAATTACCCGCTTACACGCAGCAGGATCTGTGCACCTTTGCATAGTAACCAAGATAGAAACAGTAAATTTCCAAAGAAACAAACGGCTAAAAGGATTATATTTATAGAAGAGGCATTTGCAGACAACATATATACTCACTTATGGTCTGCTGCCTGCGTCTGTTTACCAGTCTGCTGTGCAGAAGCACCACCAGCAGTAGGTGTAGAAGCCGTTCGTGACCATGTATTCTCAAAAGGCTGAGTTTGCAAAAGCATCATCATGTTACCATTCATTCAACAGCAAGATGCTTTCTTTTCTTCAATAAGAGGCACCATTTTCGCATCCAAAAGCCGAATGACAACATCCATTCTAACAAACCAATACTTGCATCTTAAAAGAGTAAAACCAATAGAACCTGGAATTGATTCGGTCTGCTGGAACCACCACCACCACTTTGTACACCAAATCCAAAAGGATTCGAACTCTTTTGTTGCTGCTGTTGTTGTGGCTGTTGTTGCGTACCAAAGCCAAAGGGATTATTTGGCTTAGCTTGTTGTGGATGAAGAAATCTACAGTTTTCCCCATACCTACAACTGCAACAACAACACACCAAAACGAAAATGAGAATCTAATGATTAGGTCTCTACATTCACAGAAAACACTTGTAACACTAATCATAACTTCTGAAGCAAATTAAAGAGCAATCAAAGTCAATCAAGTGCGTGATTCATTTAGATTTCAGTTCAACAGACATCGTTTCTACACATTACTGCCATCGTTCATCGATTGTAATCAAATTAAAACCCATAGTATACAACAAGAAACCTAAATTTCTTCAATCGAAACGGACTTGAAAAACTCACTTAAGCAAGTAACGAATTGAGTCAATACAAAGTATAACAGATGAAGAAGAAGACAAAAAGAGAAGATACCTGCCACGCTGAAAGTTTCTACACAGTTCCTTTCTCATACTCGCTGCTAAAAAACCTTCTACTGTGTGTATTTGCGTCTATATATGTATAAGTTTGGTTTTCGAAAAACAGGAAGCGTTAGATCGACGAAGAGTGCGTAAACAGAACAAAAAGAGGTCTCTATGTAAATTACGTTTTTTACCCTTATATAACATCGAAATTTACTAGGGTTATAAACGTAAAATCCCTGAAACTTCATCATCCTCATTCTCTTCTCTTATCCACCGTTTAAGCTTCAACTTCGTTTCTAGACCAGGAAGAGAGCAAAAAGATAACGAAAATGGCGGTTTCTCTCCCGAACTCGTTTCTTCAGATTAATCCGTGTGTTCCTTCTATGGAATTGAGAAAGGTAAGCTCGAAATTAACTCTCATTCTTACTCTATTTACTCTTTCCCCAAAATCACTAAATTTATTTGGGGTTTTTCCAAATTAGCCGGTTATGGCGGCACTGATTGGCGCGAAAGGTGGGAAAAGATCGATTATGAGAAGCAGCAGCAGCAATTCGGTGGTTCAAGTAACTTGCAGGAAGAAGGATTTACACCCTGAGTTCCACGAAGACGCGAAGGTTTACTGCAATGGAGAGCTTGTGATGACGACGGGAGGAACTAAGAAAGAGTATGTGGTTGATGTTTGGTCAGGTAACCATCCGTTTTACCTAGGGAATCGCTCGGCTTTGATGGTTGACGCTGATCAAGTGGAGAAGTTTCGTAAGAGGTTCGCTGGGCTTTCGGAGATTATGGATATTCCGGTGCTTAAAGGAGAAATCGTTTTGCCGACAAAGAAAGGTAAAGGTGCAGGCAAAGGGAAGAAGAAATGATGAGACTTTGTCTCTCTTCCCAAATTCCATATGCCTTGAATTTGTCTTTTCTATTTGAAACTCGTAGTTGTATGTTAATTTTCTTCTGAATGCAATTGGCTATGCTTTCTTTCAATCAATTTGCTTTCCTTGAAAGTGTTAGACACTGAAATCGGATTTTGGTTCTCTATATGTGATCTCAGAGGAGTGTTATAATCTTTTAGCTGGTGAAAATTCTTGAATTTGACTTGGAAGATAGCAACGATGATCCATTGGTTTTTGTATATTGTTACAATGCGTGTATATTAATACTTCTTGCAAATGAAAGAAAGGATGTGTCTTTTGCCACAGCTTGGGATAATCATACCATCAACTTCATGACTAGTGTAGTCGTTGTTGTTGATGCGCAAGTGTTGTGTTGTGTTGTGTTGTAAGTTGATTGAGATTATTTTCCAGGCCTCTCTCAATTAGATTTTCAGCATGATCATGGTCTATTAGTGAGCACAATCTACAACTGTGGGCATACCGTACAAGGGCTTGCTTGATAGATGATACCATAAAAGACATATATTGCCACTTGAAAATCCGCACAACTATTAAGGGCTGCTTCTATGGTCATGCCCAATACTGTCTTTCTGCAAGTGTTTATTGAAGTTTAAAAGGACAACAGACGTGGGCTTTTTTATACTTTAGTATTAATAACTGTGTCAAGGGAAGAAGTGGCGCAATCAACTGTACCATAAAATTGTGTTGTTGTCGTCAAAAGAGTTCTCTGTTTTTTTTTGTTTTTTTTTTTTTTGTATGATAATAAGGTCAGAGAGTTTCGAGTGGTGTTCGGAAGTTGTAAAATCAAAACGGCCAGAACCAAACAAATTGGGGTTTGAGTTTTTTTATATACTTAATATGCTGATCTACCCAGTTGGATCTTAAGAGATTTTATTTACATCAGTATAGAGGAAAAAATAACCAAATCAAATTGATACCAAAGTCAATAATTTTTAGTTGACATGAAATACTTTGGAGTTGGCTCACGTTAAATAATGGAGTTGATTGAAGTTAAAAAATTTGGTATCAATCTAGACCAGGAATTACACTATGTTCGTATGCAAAAACTGTGTAAATACTAATTAGTCATTCGTTGATTTTTTTTTTTTTCGACAGTCGTTAATTCATTTTTTTTTTGGGCAAAGATTTCCTTCATTCAATCAAACGACAATACAAGGATAGAGAGGATTCAAGGATCCAAAGTTTAGTACATGAAAGAGAAGAACATTCAACAATACGATACAAAGATAGATTAGATAGTACGACTTTAAATCCACAAGCACTTGTAGACGATAGCTAAATAGCATATTGGCACAAGCAAATTCTTGGTGAGTCGAAGACACTTCCACGAGCACTTCGGGAGGTGAGATATTAGTCACGATCGATTGACATAGTGACGTTGAAGATGATTCCAAAACCTTGAATCTCGCCGGCACGAGAATCTCTACACAAAGTAGTAGAATGGTATGGAAAATTGGTTGCTTTCGCGGCTCGAAAACCGGAAGCCAAAGGTTGTAGCTTGTAGCTAGAGTTCTCTCCATATAGGAGGAAAGGGTTCTCTCCATATAGGAGGAAGGGGTTCTCTCCATATAGGAGGAAGGGGTTCTCTCCATATAGGAGGATAGGGTTCTCTCCATATAGGAGGAAGGGGGAAAAGAGTTCTCCTTGAAAGGGAAAGGTTGTATCAAGCGTTGTAGATAGCTCCATAAGCAAAGATTAGTGGTTGTGCACTGCTTGAGATTGGATAGCCGTCTTGCGAGCAAAATAAGGGTTCTTTGATGATAATAGAAAGACCAAAGCATAGGAGTCGATTTCCATCTCCGGTGGAGTCTTCGGCCACAGAGACTGGAAAAACGAAACAACGATGAATTTGGCCTTAGCATAATAATTGAGAGTACAGACCTGGGCTTTGCAAATTGTGATGTAGGTCCACAAAGTTTGGTGATGTGCCAAGTCTTTGGTGATGGGCCGAAATTGAAGAATAGGCCCACTAGGTAAAACCCTAATTTTCTTTTGCATCTGTAGTTGGAGGGCACTGAACGGCGGCTGCACGACGACGGATCTAGGATCGGAGTTTTGCTTATCGTCGCCGGAAGAGAAGTCTTCTTCGTGGTATGGTTGTCCCTGGAAATCGGGATTGGAAGAGAGAGGTCGAGATTCTCAGATTTTAACAAGCAGGAGTTCTTTACCCGGAAGAGGGTAGCGTCGTGCACCGTCGACGGCTCCACCGGACATGGTGCAACTGACGGTCCAAGAGTGGGATCTCTTGCCATCAACGAAATTCGGTGGAGGTTAGCTTCTACATCGATCTGAGTTGGTCCAGATTGAAAGAATTGATGCGGTTCTGTTAGCACTGGCTTTGCTATGGGGTGTGTGAACGGAGGATGACACGGGAGAAGGGTCGCCGGACAGCTTCTCCGTCCTCTGTCACTGCCGCTTGAAAGATCTTGGATGCTTGACAGGAGAAAAAAGTTTCGAGATGATTGAGATGAGAGCCAAAACAAAATTAAAGTGCTAAAGAGTTTGCAAAGGTGGCGAGAAGAAAGAAAAGAGTCCCGACGCCGGCGAGCCGAAGCTGCACCGGCGCCGGAAGGCGAGACTAGACAACGCTTCTCGATGTTAGTGTCTGAGAGAGAAAACTGTTCAACAGTCTTACATACCAAACTTTTTGTTGTTTGTTGTGTTGGTTTTAGTTATAGTCGTTAATTCATAGATCCTTATTTATCGACGATTTTGCGATCCTGCCTCAAATTGACTAAGACGTAAATATCATTAAGCTCATAACTTTAGATACACAAAAAGGTGTTTTATGATAAAAGTATTGTTCTTCTTTTTCGTAGCATAAGAATGATGAAAGACGGCTGTGTTGGGTTAGTTAAACAATATGTCTAATCGTATCTAATTAGTTTGTTGATTATGTTGGAATAATTCAGTTTGTTCCATTTATATTGGATTAAATAAATTTTAATTGTGCTGGGACAATACGATTGTTCGTTGCGTTTATTTGTCCAAATAATGCATTCGTTTGTTCATTAGGGGACAGTGTTTCAGCACTGTTGATATGCCAAATCAGTCTTTGTCTGCAATAAAATGCTACACTAGCTTCCTCTGTTTTATAATTATGAATTGAGGTATTTAGCATTAAAAACGACCCTTGACAAAAAAAAAAAAAAAAAAAAAGCTTTGAAAACGATGATATTTGCAGATATACCCCTACGTATATATAAACGAAGTTCTCTTCTTGCACGTGACTGATCTCAGATCGCGTGGTTCTCGCAAATTTTCCTGCTCTTTTTTTCTTTGTTCGGAATCCATGAACCTAGTAAATGTGAGCCCTGGGCAGGCTTGGGTCGTTTGCTCTCAAATCATTATTTGTGGACAAGTCTGTGTCTTTTCTTACTTTGATGGCGCGTGACTTTCACGTATCTTCTTGAAAGTTTACAAGTGTCTCCATGGGCTGCTAATAAGTCCATGTCCATGTAATAGGTTATCCAACTTTACTGTTTTTTTTGATAAAGGGTTAAAATACAAATTAATCCAACTTTACTGTTGCTATCATTTTTCCCAATATGCAGTCGAATATTTCGGTTTAGACGGCATCGTTAATTTATAGTAAGTACAATATATTCAGTATATACGAAAGGAAAATATATATATCTGTAAATAAACTAAATTTTAGAATGGAACTCTTTATCAGTTTATCTACATGCAAGTTTCTATATAGTAAAAATATTGTATTGATAGCATAATAATAAAAAATGGCAATCGGTAAACAAACTAAGCATTGTGTTCAACGACAGGGAGACAAGCATTTTCAAGATAAAGTATTCTCTAGGTCATTTCCTTAATTTTAATACTCAAGAAAACCAAAAGACCAGTTTTTATACTATTGTGCTACTATCATTGGTTGGGTGTCCACAAAATTATATAAAAACATAATTTGGAAAAAGCCAAACAATGGAGTATAAAATTAAAATGATGGAGAAAAAGGCAAAAAGGGTCATTAATTTTTAACTTTTTAAGGATACTGTATATAAAAAGACCCGTCCTGCGATCGTATTTCCGTATCAGTGTCAGTGTATCTCTCATTCCTCCAATCAAAAGTTTTCTCTCATTTAACAATTCCCTATTCAATTTTCCCGGAAATTTTCACTGAATCGTGAATTTCCGGTTTCATTTTCCCAGAATAATCGAAATCATTAATCGTAATTAATTTCTCAAACTTATAGTATCAACATAAAAGCAAATCATTTATTCGGTCCCTGTTTCAATTTCACGGAAAAAAAAAAACAGAGTAAAGAAAGATGACGAAGCCGTTTGAATTCCATGGCGTGGAGGCGGAGAAAGCGGAAGCGATCAGGAGATTCAACAACCGTAAAAGCTTCCGCAACATTCTACGCTTCGCTGCCGTAGCTTCGTTATGTTACTTATGGTTTCCGACGGTGGCGATTTCACTACTAGCTGCCGGCGATTGGTTTTACCGGACCGTAGCGTTTCTTATAACCGATCGTTCCGTCGTCTTCTTCTTAGCTAACCTAATCGTCGCTTTGATTTTCCTTCTCTCCGGCGAGACCAACACCAACGAGAGTAGTAGTAGTAGAAGTAATACCGAACCAAAACCAAAACCAGATCTCTACGATCAATACACCTCTTCTTCCACCGCCTTGGTCGTAACCACCTCCTCCTCCGGCGAGAAAGTGGTGGAAGAGGATAATGATGATTCGAACAAGCAAATCGTTCCGGTGATTGTGGATCAGGCGGCTGATGAGGAGGCGGTTACGACAAAGGGAGTTTATAGAAGGACGAAATCGGAGACGAAGAAGGAGATGATCCGGCCGGTGACGGAGTTTAGGAGGACGGAATCGGCGAAAATGGTGGCGATGGAGAGGCTGAGCAGCGAAGAGTTTCGGTTGAAGGTAGAGAGTTTCATTATGGAGAGGAAGAGAAGTCTTATTCAGGAAAACGACGTCGTTCAGTTTCAAGGACTTGAATCTATAAGACCTGCTGGGGGGCTCATTACTTCCTCCGGCTATGGCTCGTGCTAGCCATAAATCGTGATAACTCGATATTATTCTACTTTACATAATTTTTAGGAAGATGCTTGCTGGTGATATTTTGAATTCGCTGGCTTTTATTTTCATCTTTGAGATGGTTATGCTTGTTTTTACTAGCTAGGCACCACGATGAAATACGGAAATACTAATTTTCTTTTGTTTAATTGGCAAAAAGTCACCAACATTTCCACTCTTTCTGTTTCTATATACTAACATTTTTCGATATGTATCATCACAAATTCACAATATTCGACTTCCCCACATGCTATGAAGACTAGTTCGGCATGAATCTCCCGGTTACAAAAACAGTTATATCTTAGATCCAACTGGAACGTTTCAAAAACAGTTAACAAACTAAAAAAATAAAAGTATACACTAGTTAATCAAAGACCTTCCAAAGAAAGATACCAGTACATTTTATATCAAAATATATATATATATATATATAACTATCAGTACTAAACTCTATAAAATGGTCAAAATAATGTTCCAAGGGACCAACCAGGGATTTTAGTGATCTTATATACTACTAACTAGTGTACATTGATTAAGGTTCTAAATTGACATATTAGTTAGTTGCACGAAAAAATTATATACATTGATGATATTAGAACAAAAGACATGTCTGTACATATTTTATCTTCGAATCCATAACTACTTGGTTCTTTTTTTTTTGGTAAGAATAACTACTTGGTTCTTTAATCATACTTTTTCTAGTGTCGCATACATAAGCTGGTTATTTAATCAAACTTATCTGGAGGTACATTATCTAATTGCTACAAAAGAACTCAATATGGTAGTGTGCCATAATTATAAATTCGATACTATATATGTTTTTTGTAAGTATCCCCTTAGTAAATAGATATAATTTGCTTTTCTATCTATCTTTATTCTTCTATTATAAATTCAGAACTAACTCGTCATAAAAAATGATGTTGGGACCTAATTGAATTGTTAAAAGTAAGAGAAGGCAACGATTAATCAAGACCAAAAAAACGGAGAAAAATATAATAATTGCGATAGGAGGCAAAGCAGAGACGGAAAGTGAGAGAAAATGGTCACTGATATAAATAAAAATGTACTTTAAATATCAACTGAAAACAGTCTCCTAAATTTCCCCCAAAAGTATCAAATCTTTGCTTAGGAGACCTAAAATTTGGATATGAACATTGTTCTATATTGGGATGTTGTATACGAACTCACCAACCTACTCAGACAGCAGAGTACCACCATTTCTTGTAACTCGCATAACACGAAGCTCTCTTCACCAGCACACCTTCTTTTTCTGTAATTTTTTTCAACAAAAACCATATTAGAGTATTCATTTCTTTCTACCAAATTTATGGGTGAAAGAAATTAAGTGATTTACCTTGTGATATTTCTCGTCTTCTTCGCGGTCTATGTATGCCAGAAGATCATCTTGTCTCATTAAAGCCTCATGTAAAGCCTGAATCATTGGAAGAGTATGAAGTTAATACACATATGACATATCCAAAGACAGTTGCTTTTTCTTATATCAATTAATGAACGAAAATATAGAATTTAGAGATTTTATTTTACCTTTTTTGTAGCGATGAGCTCTGCTTCAAGTGCATCCACGCGATAAACAGCTGTATTAAGCAACTCCTCTTTCTCACGAGGCATCTCATGTCGCTTCGAATGCAGTGTTTCTACCTGTTTCTCAAGATCTCCAAGTCTGTTTACAACAGAAGAAAACACATTTCTCTCGGTGATGGTTGCAAAAGCCGGTGAATGTGGACGAGACTCTCTAGCGTTTGGTCCATCAACTGAAGTTTCAGACTGGGAGAGTTCTTTACTCTTTGGCAGAACCACAGACACGAGGAGCATAAGAAAGTTTACAACGAGCGCGATTAGCCACCTCCAGATATAAGTAATCGATCTTTCTTTGCTCAAACCGGGTGTATACTCTGAACCTGCACCAACATATTCCATTACAGTGAAACTCTGCGTTGATCTAATTTCTGATTTACATAGCTTAGTATTTAGCTTCCACTATGTTACCTTCTAAAGCCTTTGGCTTTTCAAGGCCAGCCATCCAAGAGACATCCACAACTTTGTCCACCATTGGTGAATCATACTCTGATGAATCAGTAGGAATTGATATACCATTGGCCCTTATCTGAAAGTAAGGTCAGGTAATTAAGTAAAGTTCTTTTATCCAAAAAACAAAATAAGTAACGTAATCTGAATGCATGCTGTAATTTTCACGTTCGTACAAAGAAACTCTTACATCTTCACAAACAGGAGTCAGCTTGGGAATATGACTCTCTCTATTTGCTTTTGGAGAAGACATCTCTTCCACTTCAGACCCTGATTCCGCTGTCGAGGTGTCACTAACTTTTATCTGAGCCAAAGGGGACATTATTGTTACTGCCAGATACAAATTATCAAAAACAACTTTTGCATCTAAGTCCGGATGAACTTTACCCCAGAAAAAGATGGCTTATCGCATAAGGATATACGGGAAAAACTGTTAAAAGCCGAATTATGCCTGCAGAGCGGTCCACCACTTTGAACCATCTACAGGTAGGGGAGATTAGTTAGGTAACATTATTCTATTTTGCGTTAATCTGATTAACCAAAACAGAGTAAACAATAGGCTGTGGAAGATCGATTTTTACCTTTAATATCTCAGGGTCATTCCAGGGCCCTTTATCAGATCTCATACAACCACCTCGCTCCGTACAGGTGCAAGTGCCACCAAAAAAATCTGGCAGCTGGCTGAAAAAGTTCCAAATATGGTTAGGAAATTACATCATATTTCGGAATCATGTGAACCAAACAAAAGGATCGCGAAGTCTCTACCTTGCATCAATTATCTCAAGTAATTTGTTCTGGTACTTGTTACCAACAACCTATTACAACAACACATCGACACTAGTTAATGTGAATTAAAGATAATCTTTAGGATAACTTGTGGAATGTGGATAGATATGTAAAGTAAATTTACATGAATCTTGGTGACTGTTTTTGGATCAAGAAATTGTTTCACCGTGCCCCAAAGTAGCTTAAAACCAGAACCAGCATTGATGATGAACATGCGATGAAGTGTCTGCATATATATGGAATGTTACCTCACATTATCATTTATTAAACTAATTTGAAGATATAGATTTTGCTACAAAATCAATAGCAGCCAGCTCATACCTCGGGGTAGTTATCATTATCAATCTTTTGCAGCTGGATTATGAGATCCCTCGCAGGCTTAGATAAATTCTTTAACCCCTGGAACACAGAATTAAAAGTATTCTAAGTAGAAGATGCAGGACACTATAAACACTACAGAAGGAAATTTTTAGAGAATATGTTACCACGCCTTGGACATCTAGAATAGTTGTACTAGAGTCAATGTGTCTCTTAGCAGCAATGCAGCAAGCTGGAAGCTTTATGTTGATAGTTTTCTCAAACTCTCGAACATGATACCTTATGAATCTTTCCGGTGTAGTGACTTGCATGAGCTTGGCCGGATCAACTTGTCCTAATCTTTCAATGTAAACAGGTCTTCCTTCTTTGTCAACACCATGATAACCATGAGGGTAGTACTTGAGAACTTCATCAAACTCTGGAAACTCAAAATCCTATGAACACAGTCAAACTCTCATCAACCAAAAAAAAAGTCACATGATTTTGGCAGAGATATTGAGATAGAAAAACATCTAATTCACCTCGAAAAGTGTGTCAGTACCATAATCTTTTCTCCATTGAATCATATTACTCCACATTAACTTAGTTTTCCCAACATCAAATTTCCTAGCTTTCAAGAATCTAACAGAGAACAAGAACATCATCATCTAAAAGTTATACAAAAACAATGAATTGGGAGAGAGAGAGAGAGAGAGAAAAATCTGACCTCAACATAATGTGATAATCATCAAGCGTTGGAGGGAGCAAATTCTCGGAGACGAGTAAATTACGGAATTCGTCGACAGCTCGCAATTCCTCGACATCGTGAATGTCTTCAATGGTAAGAGAGAAATTACGATCAGTGCTTCTTCTCCTACTGCTTCCTTTCTTCTTAAGCGAGTGTCGGAGTTTGCTTGAAGCCTTTGCTGCTTTCTTCTTGAAATTGAAATTCCCGATTCTTGTTTTCTTCTCATCCTCAGAAACCTCGAAGTCTGATCTCCTTTCTCTTCTCTCATCATTGCTCGAACACCCTTCGAAACCTGAAACAACAAAATCTCAATAACCAACAACAGGAAAATATCTGCGACAAAATTCGGAGCATCTATTGGTCCGAATTGCGTGATTCGAAATCGAGATAATCTCGAGGAAAGAGGTGAAATTGACTCACAAGGCCTCGCGAGTCGATCAAGAGAGCCTGACATGAGGGATTAAAGATCTCCACGAGACTTGGGGGGGGGGGGATTCGAAATCTCACAGCCCCCCGGGAGAGAGGAAGAGATTCAGAGAGAAATTGAAAGAGACGTAAGGGGGACAAGTAAAGTGAAGGTTTTATAATCTCATACTAATTATTATTAGTCTTTCTTAATTAGGTAATTAAACGTTGAAATATCTGCTTTAGAAACTTATTACAATGTGCTTTTATAGTTTTTTTTTTTTTTTTGGTAAAAGTGTGCTTTTATAGTTGTCGCCGGAAACACAACGGTAGACGCTAACACCGTCGGTGATTTTTGTTCCTTCTTTCTTCTTACACAGTTTAAAACCAGCCTTGGAAGGCTTGCTCTCTTTTCTTTCTAAAATGCTTGTTTGGTAAACTACTTAAATTTTTACGTTTTAACTAGGTAAATTCCCGTGCGCGCTAAATACCGTTTTATTTTTAAAAATCTGTTAAGAAATAAGATAACGTTCGGTATTTAGTTTAGCGAGATGTTCAAAATTAAAAATATTGAATTGTAAGTTAAAGTACCGAAATTTTTATTTTTAAAATAAATTGATTTATGAGTTATTTATGTCTTATTTAAAATTATTATACATATATTAAATACAAAGTTTTTTCTTTTTTTTATTTTTTTTATTTTTTATTTTTTTTATTTTTTTAACAAAGTTTTTTCTTTTTCTAATTTTATTAAAACGTATATTTTTCTTTATTTAGTTGAATTATTATTTATTTGCTTTTACTTTGCATTAATTGTTATAAGGTAATTTTTTCCATTCAAGTGGTTGTCAGACTATTTGTCCTATGAAACGTCTGTTGCCAGATATCCAGATATTTTATACAAATGGCCATGGTTTGTTTTCTATTTATTATTATAACTGACAAGTTTATATATTTTCTTATTTTGAATTTTAAATAAAATAATTAAAACAAATAGAAAACCCATAACAAAAGCTATTTCAATACCATAATGTAAAAGACTTGCCCATCGTTATCGATTCACTCACTCGTTTTAGATTAGTTTCCTAATCAAATTATGATTTAATTCAGCCAAAAGCAATTATAAAATAATTAAAATTAAAATGAAACACATATCTGTAAAATTGTAAGAACATACTCCCTCCGTATTTTATTAATTGTCGTTTTAGAATTTTTATTTCTTTGAATTATATGTCGTTTTCAAATTTATATGCAAAATTTATTACTTTTTAATGTTTTATGATGTACGGAGGGAGTATAGAAATATTTACCTGAGAACATCATAATAAAACATTCGGTCAGTCCTAAAGAAAAAAAAATATCTTGTTATATCTTGTTTCATTGTCGAGATTAACTTTAAAGGCACTGCAGCCCGGACTAACAAACAAAACAGTCACTGCAGATATGTCGGCAAGGCCATCTGATTTGTCTTTTCTTCCAAATTTTTTGTTAACCAAATGCCACTTCACTCAAAAAAAATCCAATCACATAATAAACTTAATACTACATAACTTGCTCGTAAGATAAAAACGACTGCAATTAATAACAAAATGGAAGCACGAAAACAAACAACGCCGAACACAAGAGTAGACTTAAAGTTAATTAGAGTGAGCTTAATTTGCATAATGTAATAAGTAATATGTACACATCACGCTACATACATTATACATTTTTTTTTTTTTTGGGAAAATGGGTAAAGTGCATAAGCAAACTTCGTTCTCCATCATACAGAGACGGCTTCAGGCTTCTTCCTCCACTTTGCTCCCGACCAATGATTTCTTATTATGTACACTGCCAATACTTGCTGATCGCGCTGTCCGAAGGAGAAATATCAGCATCGGAATGATACTTTCATTTCTATGAACTTTCGTTTATTTGTCCTTACCTCTCATGTGTATTTCCTCAGGTTACGTTTGGCTCGAAACTGGCCAAGCTTGTCTCTCCACTCAGCTGCAATTCATAGAACCAACCATGTATTTGTTGATGTTAGTTTTGATGTTAGTTTCTAGCGTTTCCTAAACCTTGCTCATACAGAAATCAAGTTTATGTGCCATACAGACCGGTAAATGATATTACCATTATATGAATGAATTATGTGCAACCATGAATGTACATTGTGATATAGAGACAAAAGTTTTACCGGCTTCATCATATCGCTCTTCATCAACAGCTTGCATCATGTTGCTCAAAATATTGAACTCTTTAGTATCAAGGCAAGCCTGACCATTTGGTCTGCACAGAGTCAAAACGAAGTTTTAAGTTGTGGCACTCAACTTCACAGCAAAAAGCTGTGATCTTGAAAGATTAATCTTTAGGTGTTTGAAAATTTACCGGTCTTGTTCAGTAAATAATAAACCGTCTGACGCAGGTGTAGGTGTTGATATCTTCCCTGACTCAGTGACTCTCATTCCATCACTATATGCAAGGTACTTGTTCACTTGGATAGGTACCTACAAAAGGATCAACACAATATTTTCAACCACGAATATGTATATGTACTTAGCTCGGGAGATGAATAACATTGTTATGTTACTACCTTGCATCTAACAGCTATATTAATTGCATCTGAAGGCCGAAGGTCAAAGCTGACACAATCCGAAGCATTACCCACCTGCAATATCGTCATCACAAAAGCAGCCTTAATAGAGGACAAGAGACACTGAATAGATTTTGAGTTTCCAAGACTGAATGAAAGTTGTATAGAAAAACCAGTTGCAAACCTTTGATAGGTATAACTGGGCAAAATACGCCTCGTGAACTCTTTTGGTGACTCTAACAAGTCTAACCTGTAGAAAACATTTCAAGCACAATAAGTCCCAAGAGAAGAATAGTACTTTAAAGGGTCAAACTGAAACCACAAGACATACTTCGTAACCCATCTTGTCCACCATTTCCTTCACCACTTGATACATGGTGGGTCTTGCCTGCAACAAGTAACCAAAAATCCATGAAATCTCTCTTCAATCACTCTTTACTGATCCAAAACAAATACAACGCGTGACAAAAACATACAATTTGGACATTGGTCATTGCTGCCATAAGTAACACACTAGGCATCTCCACTGCGATAAAAACAAAAAACAGAATAAAACACTCGAAACATTGTGTGAGTGGGATAAAAAACAACACTTGGATATATCAAAACTAAGAAACTACGTACACACGATAATTGGAAGGAGAAGACCAGTTCCATCTTCCATTTTCAACACAATTGCAGGATGTGGAGCATAATCTGGTAAATGCCCTCCTTGAGGATTGTTATGGACACATCGTAATTGCCTACCATCCCTCATCTTCACCATGAAACCATCTGCTCCACTCCTTACTTCAACTATAACATCAACAACAACAAAAAACAAATATACATCAAAATTTGAAATCGGAACAAAATCAAACCAGACAAATAAATTCTTATAATCCACTATCATTACCAGCTTCCACTACACTAGAGTTAACATATTCCTCATCGTTTTCGTTGAAATTCTCTGCGGTGCTTCCGGTACCATCAGAGTGAGAGCTGAAAACACACTTGACACTCTTGTTGCACAATCTAAGAGTGATGGTGGTGACCTGAGGCTTGATTCCTTTAGTCCTATTACCCCAGAATTGACTTCTAGGTTTCAGACCAGTGTAGTTGACAAGTGAAGCACATGCACCTACTTGTCTTGGACGAATTACAGGGCGAACAACTGGTGCCTGAAGCCACTTCATCTTCCTTCCTTCGATACACACAATCAAAAGGAAATAACAGAGGATTTTAGTATCGAACATTACCAAATCTCTGATCCGAAATTTCAGTCACAGATCATAGATATATGTTAAACGAAACATAGCAAAATTCTACAAACTGGAATAGAAATTTCAGAAAACGATTTCTCTTCACTGATCCAAATAGAAAACCAAAAAAGTCAAAACAATCAATGATCTGTACAGAGAACAGAGTTTAAAACTGACATTGAGATCATAAAGTCGTCGAATTTACCACATATATCCACAAAATATTTTGATGATGATGATTATTAGGAAATATATACATAGTTAGTAAGATCATAAAGAGTTTTTTTATTTCACTTACGATTTCGCGAGCAACAATTGGAATCTGATTAGATCAGAGGATCGTTAATGACATAAACCAGTCGGGCGAGAGATTAGTGAAGAGTCGAAGGGATCGATCAAGCCAAAGAGAGGAGAGGATCAATGGAAGAAGATGGAGAGAGAGAGAGAGAGATTCCTCACTTGAGAGTTGAGAGTTGAGAGATCAAAGGAGTGAGAGAATCTCCGTTACTTTATCGACCCAGTTTTTGCTTCAATTCTCGATTTTACCCTTTTCACCAAATCTGTTTTTTTTTTTTTGTCGGCCTTGTCACCAAATCTGTTTCATTTTGCCGAATATTTTAGTGATGAAATATAAAAACTGCTCTTTATTTATATGGATCAAATTTCTAAAATTTGGCGAACTTTTGTATGTTTATCTAATTTGGAATTTAGAACTAAAGCTAATTTGATATTGTACTAATCTCAAATTATTTATCTATAGATAAATGCCAATTTTGATAAATATTCTTGTAATGGGGGGAGGCAGCTCTTGTAAATGAAAATGAGAAAACTATTTAATTTAAAAATCTATAAAAATAATGATCAGTATGCTTTGACATTTCTGATAATGAAAAGCATCGATATGTAAAATCGTTAAATATTATTTTACCAAACAACACATTTTTGTGCTTTGTTCATTGTCTAAAACTAGGACACCGTTGATTACGTCTAATTTGAGCAGAGATCTATCAACAACTAGAATAGATAATGATAAAATAAAGTGCCCGAAAATGACCAATTCACCTTTCTTTTTTGTTTTTTGGTCGAAAAAAATAATTAGTTTTAAGGTGATTGGTTGAAGGATATGATTTCGTCTCCCTTCATTTAAAATAAGAGAACTGAAATTGGGAAGGGCGAAAAAGGGAATTCGATAATATAGCCGTGATGACGTGAGAACGAGAGAAATCGTAAAAGTTCGACACGTCATCAATTAACGGCAGGCGAAATATAAATCGCCTAGATGGATGCCACGTGTACCTGCACCCTGTATCAGAGATGGATTTGGATAAGGTAGTAGAATTTATTAGAAACATGGACTCTCTTTTTTACTTTTTCCATTTTCTTTATTTTGTAATTTTTGTTCTCAATCTTCTAGATGTATCTTTTGGTAATGTGCTAAGTAAAAAATTACATTTCTTATATCATTATAACTAAAGTATAGCTAAATTTTCTTTGAATTTATTTCTTATGTAGAAAAGATTAAAAAGTTGATACTAAAAAGGACAAAACAGAAATATAAAAGTAAAATGACATTTTTAATAAATATTTTGATTAACTTGTATTATTTTTTTTTTCAAAAAAAGGATGAGTATTGGCCAACTAGTGGCAAAATCTAAGTCGTATTCGATGAAAGTGAAATAAGCAAGTTGAAACTATATTGTAGTTTAGAAGTCAATGTCAATGATGGGCCCGTTGATTTGCAAATACCTTATCGGTCCAAAATTGATAGGTAAATGGCTTCACGAGCGTTCCTTCGTTATCCAATTTCCCAGCCCCAAAATATCACACCTCAATGTTTGGATATTTTTCTCATTTTTTGTTTTACTTCTATGCGTTGCTTCATAATTGAGACTGCTCAGATCTCTCGGGATTATTTTCCATCGCACAATACATATTAGAAATGATGTCGATCCAAAACTAAATTCGGCCCATAACTAGGCCCAGTGATTACCCATGTTTTCCACATCAAAGCTGTTTAAGTTTTGATCTAACTAACCACCACCAAAAGCCACAAGTGAAAAACAAAAATAATCATAACTTGTAGGCTTGTAGCCTAACAGTTTGTGTTAGTTATGTTGTTTTGTAAATCATCCCAACTAAAAACTTCGGATAGCTTTTATGGCCAACATTTTAAAAAATTGTAAACTGCACGAACATACTTGCATTAAATTAAGTCTTTATTTTTAGGTTGCAACCATAAACCATAAATTAGTGCTTTTTAGTTTTTACACTATAGTTTTTTTTTTTTAATATATATACACTATATAGTTCAAACACTGATGACATGAAGAAGGTTTTTTTACAAGGCCAAATCAACTTCGTCAAAAAACATCAAAATATTTTATTTGAATTTTTATTAGCCGAAAATATACAAGTCTTTGGATTAGTCGAAACTGTTTCGAATGAGATTTGGGCTTAAACAAAACCCAATTTCAAAAGCGACGAATGGAGTCAACGGTCAAAAGCATTGACCTCGATACAGTAATGAAAATTATGGACTGCATTAAATTCCCTTCCAACATAAATATTCGGATGCTTTTTATCTTTTAACTTCCTTTTTTTAATCCTTTGTTAAAAATTTTACTTTTTCTTACGTTTGTTTATTTTAGATTTTTTTAAAAGTATGCATTATGTATATAGTTGGATTTTGATCATGATAGAGTGATAATACTAATATAAACTAATATACTGGTATATGTCTGGGTTTTTGTATCCACCAATCTACAATTTTATTTTATTATCATCAACACTGAGAAAAATTATTCGACATTTCATTTAAAAATTAAAGATAATGATATTTTGGATATTACTAGAAGTTTAGTGGATCCCCTCCAAATAAAACATATAACAAAAATCGATGGTTCTAGTCTTCTAGAGATATCCAGAGGAAGCTTCAATCCTTTCGTTTGCAGAAAAGCTAAACTGAAAATAACTAAAAAATAATAAATAAATCGAAATAATAGATCATATATTAATAAAAGAAAGATATTCAGATGCGCGTATATATATACTATGTGATAAGGTGTTTCTGATATTTTAGCTACTTTTAAAGATTCGATGTCGGCTGCTCTAAGCCTCTTTCACGCACTCTCAAGACTTTAGCAGTCTCTCCCGACCAACCCCACCACTCTTTCATTCTTTCTTTCTTTCTTTCTTTCTTCTTTTTACCACTTTGCGAATTTTTCATTTTTTTCATTTTCAATTAATACATAGAGCGTAATATGTTATAAACTGAATATCCGGTTTACATGTTGGGAGAGATTAGTTTGGATTATGCTGAGATCTTTCGATTACAGAAAACAAGTGTAAACATATTTGTTTTGGCAAAAAATGGTTCTTTTATCAAAAAAGAAAAGGTGAAAAACATATTTGGTTTTCTCCAAAGTCCAAATATTGACACTTTATCTATTTGGTTCATCACTCAAAATGATCGTTTCGATGGAATAATCATTCAAAGTTGTCTATTAACAACTGTTTGGATGGCCGGAATCTATTATTAGACTAAAAATTATCAAAATACAACTCATATATATATATATATGAAATTAAAATTTTGTGGTCCTTAATCATTTTCATCGCTATTCACACAACTAGCATACCTAGCTATTATATATGATTTTTGGCTTAAACAACGAATTTGGTGAATATATTATACATGCACTTCGACAACAGTCTCAAGCGACTTTAAAATAGTGTATTTTTTAAAGAGTGCATGAACCTGAAATCACGTACCTGCATGCAGTCTTTTTGACTAGTTTTGTACAATTAATAACTTATCCACTTTCAAGAATTAGATGATCAAAAAATTTATTTGATACGTGGATGATATTGTTTTGTTTTTGTCTTGTACAAATACGAGCACGAAATTGAGGAATAACAACGGAGACGACACAGGAGAGCTCAAAAGATCAAGTTTACAATATGTACGTAACATAACACATAATCATTTTTCAAAAAAAAAAATGTAACAAAATTGTATAGTTTGTATATTTCTATATAATTAGGTAGATATACTATAAATGATGCATATACATGTGTGTATATATGTCTAGATCGAATCTTGTTTTAATATCCAAGATTTGATAGATCATGCATGTCGATGCTGGTATGTGGAACTTGTTCGCAGATTTTTTATTATTATTTTCGTTTAGTTAATTATTCTTTGGTCTTGATTTAAAGAGAAGCCTTCTAGAATTCACATATATTCTAAAGCCTTTTTCTTAAGCAAAAGAATATCCCCTCCATTTACATATTTGTTTAAGTTATTAATCAACCCAATATTATATGACATACGTAGCTGCGTACGCATATATAACTATAATTTTATTTTATTTTCTTAGTCAGCAAAAGCTTGAAGTTTTATCAGTCGATCGGTAGATTTTCTCGGACGATGAATATTATCTGAGCAAAACCATATTGTTTCCAACGTAGTGGTAATTCGTTTCGAATTCAAATTCATACCTGAGAAAACTGGAACAATATCACTTCTAACTTATTGAACTAGTTAGCTTTTTCCAGCACTAATAACTTCGTGCTAATTAACTAATTGATTCATTTAATTTATATAAATTTGTCTGCTACTAAATTTCAATTGATACTATAATACCCTATAAGCAGTGTTTAAAAGTTCGAGGGATACTACTAAATTACTAATGTTCAATGGTAAGTAAATGTTCGTTCCGGCCGGTTAGACTCACTGATATATGTTTTGAGTGTGCATGTGTTATTTTTGCCTTAGTTTCGAAGGAAAAGTCGAGGACCGTACAAAGGTAGACAAGAAATTTCGACCCCTAAGTTGCAACATCAGTTTTGATGTGATTGTAAAAAGCAATGTTTACGTAGGTGTTTCTTTATAATGAATGGCCAATATGCAAATTGTAGAATATATCAATTGATCTCGTAATGTCATTGTATATATGTGAGGCATACATCGTGCGAAGTGTCCATAAACATTTCAAATTTTCTGATTTCTTTTGGAAAAATTTAAATTATAGCATAAATATACTAAAAACTATAATTTCTAAGAAAAAGTCAAATTTATAACCTAATAAATTATACTAATCGTTTGGTGTTGTAAACACCAACAAAAAATTAAATAATTTTATATTTTATATTTCTTAGACGACCAACAAATTAGAATTATATGAAAATAAAACAGTTGTAGATTTCCTACTGAAAACGTTAAGAATGGCTACAAATTTTTGTTTTTTTTTAAAGTAATACTTTTCGCAAACAATACAATATAAAAAAAAACCCCCCAATATGTGAAAAGGAAAAAAAACAGAAGTAGAAGAACTTCAAGAACATGCCCATTAAAGTATATTAAAAAAAAAAGGATAAAACGGTTTTTAAAGGCTAAACTTTTAGAAATATGAAATTGATCCCAATTATATTGTTTGCTTTTACTCTCGTCCGACCCTACATGGCCAACCATCAAAGATTCAATGTCTTCCTAGTTTCTCTTTCTCCTTCATTGATTAATTTAATTACGAGAATTGGCTTTCTTTTCAAACTTTTGATGTTAGTAGAATAGTCTAGTCTTAACTAAACAAATTTGGAATCCCTAAATGATAGTAGATCTTTAGTAGCATAGTTCGTTTTTTTTTTTTTTTTTTTTCACCAAGTAGCATACTCTATATTTTCGTAGGTCGCCGATACAATGGATTGAAAAATTAATTGCATGGGTCTATCTTACAGATAATATTAATTAAGAACTATGGGTGAGGGAAAAATAGAAAACAAAAAACTATTAGTCTCATCTTTGATAGAGATGCTCAACGAATATTAGGCAACTGTATTTCCATTAAGTGATCTTAATTAGGGATTACGAACAAACCACCTCTATTTATATATTTACACATTTATGTCAATGTTTTTAAAACTAATCTATGTAGAATATGGGTTTTTTTCCTGTTATTATCAAGTTTAATTAATAATCGGACTTACACGAAGTACCTAATCCAACAAGTGAAAAATGCTCATATTTAACTGAAAATGGAATATTTTTCTAGTGTGCCTTCATACAAATTGTTTAATATTTCCATATCTTTTTTATATATTAATATAACATTGATAAAGTGTCCATTCATGCAAATTGACTAGTCACCAGAACCCACCTATAAATAATTTTGGCAAAACTTCTTTTGGCTTTTCATTTTCCAGTTCGATCGAGGGATTCCACAATTAATTATAAAAGCAAATTTCTGTTATTAATTCAACCCACCTGCTTAGACCAAACGCAATGGCACAATCTTTGAAGGGTTGTGACTAATAAAAAATTAAAAAGTAATCAAACAGTGTAAAAATCAGGAGAGAGGGGTTGTAGGTTTACAACCGGTTGTAGAGATTATTTTAATCTCTTCTCTCTCTCTCCTTCCTTCTCTCTCTCTTTTCTCTTTCTCATTAAATTTTAATAATAAAAAAATATTTCACACCCACTCCACCTATTTTACCATTGCCCATGCTCTTACTACATAATTCATTAGTTTTTACTTGCCCTTTGTATGACCAGAAAGTTATGAAATGAGTGGCCATATATTTAATCAATTATTTAATGTATATATATAGTGATTCTATTTCTATCATTTTATTCTATACATCAATTGTTATGCAATGCTAGCAACAAAAAATCATAAATCAATTGCCTAGCTTCAAGGTAGTACATAAGATAAAAAAGTAGTCTGAATATAAAACAACTCCACAATGCTCGCAAAGAAAAAGGGATAAAGCAAAGGGAAAGAGATCAATGCTAAGGAATAGAAAATAAGGGCATGTGCTTGAGATGTTAGGCAGATTCAGGATCTTTCAGACACCTATTTTTTTCCTTACCTTCTATCTCTCTCTCAAGCATGTTTTATTTTGTAACTGCCTTAATAATAATTATTACATTTCGATTCCGCTTTAGATATAGAAACCAGTTTCTGCCAAAACGAAGTATCTTTGCCTTTGCTTTTATAATACATTTTTTCCCTATATGTGTATATGTTTCACTAAGCAACTTGTATCCCTTTTGCGTTGGGTAAAAAGAGACTTCACACCACTGACCACACACCACTTACCAAACTTTGCAGTACTAAATCTCTCAACTTTGATCAGTTTTGATACTTTTGGCTTTTATGACATTCAAAGCGAAACTAAAATATGGTCGTTAATTAAACAATATGATGTTTATAATTAACGTGCATAGAAGTTAATTACACCTTTTTTAATTGAATTACTAAGTCAAAATATAGCTTCTAAGTACATACTATATATATTCTGACAATCTGATCCCCTTTTCTGTAACTTAGTTAAGCAAGCTATGCTGAAATTTCTTAAGATCTATGTCTGATTAGATATGATGAACTAGTTTTATTGATAGTTTTTGTGAGCTAATAAACAAAAATAAAGTTATATAGGTGATCTGATTGTATGACATTGTTTTTCTGTAACACCATTAAAAAGTTTTAACTTTAACATTAATTTTTATTTTTATGCATGAGATGTGATACACCTTGGTAAAAAACAATAACAACCACCTTTTTTTTGCATGAAAATTATTGTTTTTTCGGTAAGTGCGTAACCATTTGGTTTATAGACATTTTAAGGGCTTGACTTGTTTAATCGCAGCGGTTGCGGTTGCGGTTGCGGGAGTTTACGGAAGCGGATGGTTGCGGTTTCAAGCGTTATTTAGCGTTTTGATCGACTGGTTTAGCGGTTGAAAACGGGTGCGTTTGCGGGAGATTTACGACTGGTTGTTCAGCGGTACGATAGCGGTTAAACCAAAAAAATACCAAAATAAATATAATATATAATTGTGAAAAAGTATAAAAACACCAAAAACTATATTTATGAAAAAGTATAAAATTTTAAACATGATTAAAAATTAAAAACCATAAATAATTACTAAATAATTATTCAAATATTGAATAAATAACGTTTAAAGTGAAACACAAATAATTATTAATATTGAAAAATTAAAGTTAGAGAATAATTATTGTTTAAAATTTAATGTGAATATATATAAGATTTGATAATATATATTTTAATTTATATATTTTCTTTTTTTTGTTTCTTTCCTTTTTAAAACCAACCGCAACCGCCTGCAACCGCAAAC
This sequence comes from Erysimum cheiranthoides, assembly GCA_011420285.2. NCBI lineage: Eukaryota > Viridiplantae > Streptophyta > Magnoliopsida > Brassicales > Brassicaceae > Erysimum > Erysimum cheiranthoides. The sequence goes on along the minus strand of CM022179.2, from coordinate 2,704,098 downwards.
GCTTGCGGGAAGGAGCTTTTGAAATCTAGCGATTTAGAGCGGCCCGAAGCGGTATAGAGCAGATTTTATGATTATTGTCAATCGCTAGCAACCGCAACCGCCCGCTACCAACCGCTAGGCGGGTGATAGCGGGAGAACCAATCAACACCTAAGTGGGATCTTTTTCACACCCAAAATATGTCGCATGTTTATTCCTTTCTTCAATTGGTTTCGGGTTTACATTATTTTAGTTTCTTCTACGAAACTTTGTTAATTGGGCATCTATATATTTCTGATATTGTAAGGTAAATTATGTAACAGAAATTATGATTCCGTACATATTACTTTTTTTACCTGTTCCAATACATGCAGAGAAAAATTAATTAATAGGATACCTAATTATCGCCAGAACCAACATTATTGTTTATTAGAAAATTTCATTTCTAAAGTTCAATTAAAAGAATACATTTGACACGTGTCGATCTTACATTCCATCTATGCGGTTTTACCGGGGTCCACATGCGCACAGAGCACGCACTCTTACATTGCACGTGAGATGTCCGTACGATGACTGTCCATCTAACATAATTTCATTTTCGATTAATTAAGCTATACGTTTCTTAAATCTATAATTGCAAGACATACATAAAAAAATATTTTGTCAACCAAAACAAAGTTGTAAGTTGTACATAGCTAAAGAGAGTATGCATACAAAATTTACAGATTATAATAAATAAACTAGTGTTACCTCTGCTTAGCGTTATGTTGCAATATATGCCTCTATGAAGTCCCGTTCAGATATTTGTCATAGTTTGAATGTCTATATATTTTAGATTTTTGTCGATTTTCTCTAAACAATGAATTTTAGTTGATAAAAGATAGATGTTTTTCGATAGAATATAAACAGAATTGTTGATAAATATTTTCTTCTCCTACCATAATATTTTTTAAAACTAGTATCTAATGGATTTATATAATTTTCTAATCGTTGCACGTACTTATATTTGCATAATTTCTTTTTGTAAATAAATAATTTTTTATTTATTTGTGACTTGAAAATAAAAGATTATGGTTTGTGATTAATAATTTCGTATCGATGCGGTACACTTTAATTTGTACTGATGTTGTTGTAATCAATCACAAAAGCAATTTTAAAATATATATGTACTTTCAGTTTTTTTTTTTACTATTTTTATTATCCCCTATTTTGTTTTTTTTTTTTTTTTTTTTACTAAAATATTGTATCGCTTTTATTATAGATCGAATTCTATAAAAAGAAGTTTGTAATAAGATAAGAAAAAAGATAGAAGTTTGTATTGTAATGTTAGGAAAAGAAGGATGACAATTTGCCATGTCAAATCCCATTTCTTTTCTGTTTTAAATAATTTATTTTGAACTTAACAAAATCAAAGCTATTTTCTCCTTACAGTAGACAAATGGATGAACAATTTTAAAGTCTTGGCTGTCTTGGCTTATAACGTCGGTTACATGAAAGTTATCTTCTCTGTAATGAGTTAGATAAATCTTAGGGATCCTTAATGCTTTCTTTTATTTTTTGAAGAGAATATTTTTTTTCTTTTTTTAGAGAAGTTGACTAGTATTAGATTATTTTTTTGTCTATTTTTTCATGTAACTTAAGGAAATTTACTCAGAAATATAACTAAAGAACTTGAAAGCATACCGCGATAATCAAACAAATGATTATAAGATTATAGCTTCTTAAAATATTATATTGACGGTTCAAATTTGATTGAATTATTGAAATGGGGAATATAGGGGTAAATACCGATAGTACCCACAGATGAATGCTGAAATATCACCTCTACCCTCACTCATCATTTGTCTTACACTCCAGGTGTCCGTTGCTGAACGGTTAATTCTGGTACTTTGGGCGGTGATTCTGATGTATTAAAAGAATGCAAGAACCAACAAATTTTTTTAATTATTATTTTATATTTTTATTTTTAGGATTCTCTAGCAACAGTTACATTTAATACAAAAATATTATCAGTTGTATTGTATTTATAATTAAAAACACGTCCTTTGACCAAGAAAAAACTACAAAGATTATATTATATATCAGAGAATACAATTCAAAGGTTTTAAAAACATAAATTTTCACATATAGAAAGAATACCCAAGATTCTTTCCATTTTATAATACACAATGTCTAAAAATAGTCATTGGTTACTATACAGAATCATTAATATACAATTAAACCCATACACATAAATAAAAAACAAAATATTGCAGAACAGCTGGAACTTGACTGTTTCGGAAAATCCCACTTCACATGCTTCATCTCTCATCACCTTCCCAATTTCCTTTCCTTATTTTTATTTTTTTCTAATATTCACTTACTCTTCTCTTTTAAAATTTATACTTACTACAGTATAATTTTTATTTTAAGGCTCTAACCCTTTTTCCCACTCTATATAATCCCCTCGCAAATCCCTAATTTACCTCTTCCCCCTTGGCTCTCGAATCAATCACTCTCTCTTCTTTAGCGTTTTGTCTTCCTCGTCTTCTTCTACCTTTTTATTTTTTCTTTTCAATATAGAAAATTAATCAGTGTGTGTTTGATAATATTTTGATGTGTCATAAATCTGGTGGATCTTGATGTTCAAACATTCATGTCTCCGGTGATTAGTGAAATCCTTAGATCTGGTTTAACTATAGATTCGTCTCTTAGACGCAGGACCCATCTCGTTCAATCTTTCTCCGTCGTCTTCCTCTACTGGTTCTATGTTTTCTCATAAATCATCTCTCCTTTAGCCCATTATTATATATATCTATATTCTATAACCATAATAATATATAAAACTATAGTATAATATATCGATTTACGTAATAACGTTTGGGTCCTGCGTCTTTTTAGTTTTTTTTTGTGTGTTTGTTTTTTTCAAGAAATTAAAAATATGAATAATAAAACTGAAATGGGATCGTCGACGAGTGGAAATTGCTCGTCGATTTCAACTACCGGTTTACAAAACTCCGGTTCTGAGTCTGATCTCCGGCAACGGGATCTGATCGACGAGCGGAAGCGAAAGCGGAAACAGTCGAACAGAGAATCAGCGAGGAGGTCGAGGATGAGGAAGCAGAAGCATTTGGATGATCTCACTGCTCAGGTTACGCATCTACGTAAAGAAAACGCTCAGATCGTCGCCGGAATCGCCGTCACGACGCAGCACTACGCCACTATCGAAGCGGAAAACGACATTCTCAGAGCTCAGCTTCTCGAGCTCAACCACCGTCTCCAATCCCTTAGCGAGATCGTCGATTTCGTCGAATCATCTTCTGGATTCGAGATGGAGACCGGTCAAGGAGGAATCGACGTCGGCGGCGGATTTTACGACGGAGTGATGAATCCTATGAATATAGGGTTTTATAATCAACCAATCATGGCTTCTGCTTCTACTGCTGCTGATGTTTACAACTGTTGTTGACAAAGTAAATCAATTTTCACATCATTATCATCTTTGAGAGAGACAAATCGCATCAGGGGTAAAAATGTAATTTCCTATAAATATGTGATGCCCTCTTTTATTTTATAATTAAGGAATTTACGCTCAATTAGTGTTTTAACTTGATTGTAATGATGGATAGTGTAAGAAATGTGATATCATGAAGATGGTGATGTGAATTTGGTACAAATATTTTATTATGTTTTTTTTTTTTTTTCCCTAATATCATAAGTGGAGAAATATTTGTCGTTTTCTTATGGTTTTCTATTTTCCTTATTTGGGTGTATATGTTGCTCTTATTAGAAAGATGAAATTTTGGCTATTTGTGAAAAAAATGAAAATAATGTGAAAGCTCGTGGACGGTTTTGTAGATGGTGGTCCAAAAAAATACTATGGAGTGTTATGATTATTGTGTTCGAGATTATACTGTCCGATGTGATAAATAATGATGCATTTTAGTACTTACATCAAAATGAGTTATTATCATGGGTCACTCGAGGTTTCTCTTTTTTCAAGAATCTTACGTACGAGGCACATGATCTCACTATCTCAATAATTTCGTTTTTCTTTCCCCGGCCCTTACAATATATGTGAATGTCAGTTCTGTTATCTCAAATCTCGATCGACTAATGTATGTGGCCTTCTATATTATCAATACAATCTACTCCCTCTGTTCCTAAAAGAATGATGTTTTGAGTTTTTCATACATATTAAGACATAAAGTAGTTTTAGTTTTTAATTAGTTTAAAATTGTTTTATGAGTAGAAAGAGAAAGTTTAGACAATTATTTACCATGACATGTGGCAAAAAATATAAAGTAAAACAATTATTTCAATTTTTTAATCTAGAAAATCAATCTTTTAAGAACAAAATTAAAACTCAAAACATCAATTTTTTAGGAACAGAGGGAGTATTTAATTTGACACTCTTATATTCAAATTACAACTTCGAATTATATCGTTGTCCTCGGGACCTCAGCAAAATTGCTATTGATGTATAAATTTTGTAGTGGTTTGTTTTTCTTTGAGATTATAATAATTGTTAAAATACTTTTTTTTGGTCTGAGTTAAAATACTTATTTGATTCATCACTTGTTATTGATATATAGACTCTTATAGTTGTGTATGAATCAAACATGACAAGTGCAACTTATATATGTTTTTAATCCATATAAATATATCAAACATTAAACCACCAAAAAAAATAGTTTCAACAAACTTTGTTATTCTCGAATGGCATGAATTATTTGTATGGTGTTTTAATAACAATGATGACATTTGATGAGATAATTTGACAAACAAATCACCTTCAATGATCGCCAGGCACCAAAACAATACTATATATATATATTAACTTTTTATAAATCTACCAAGCAAATAGGCGTAAGTGGTCACTGATGAAATGATTAACAAAAATAAAATAATTTGGAAAATTCATATACTATGTTCAATGAATCCATATACCGTGTTGATTAGTGATCTTGTCCTTATATGCCTGTTGCAAACAATATATATTATATACTCTGTGAAAGGAATTAAAAAATGGGGGCAAGTAGATGTTCGTGTCTCTGACTTAGCGTACGAATAAAAGTATATACTTAGGGTAAATAATATGTGGCTATATATATTTGTCTCCACCACAATCTATCCGAATAATACACGTACGAAAGCTTGATTAGAATCAATTCTCTAGATAGTTGCACCATTCACTTCTTCATATTATTTTTGGCGTAATTAAGATTCATTTTTTCACGATTATATTCTCGTTATCACTATCTACTGAATCATATACAGGTTTGTAATTTAGTCTGGACAATTATACAATGAAAAAAATGTTACCAGTGTTAAAAAAAGAAATGAAAAGTGAATAATATTTGAGCTATCTTTTTTTCAAAGGTTATAGATTACAGGTCCGGTCAAAAGCTTCGATATTGCACCTAATGCATCATAAACAAATATTCTAAATCCATTTAGGTAATCAGAAAGAGTTTATCTTCTTTGGTAGATATTAATTATAGTATATAGAACTAGGAAGGGAGAACTCTCGAGTGACAAGCCAGACATCACGAGCAATGTTGAGTCCATAGACATAAACAAGAACTCCTTGAGAGAGAGTGTCAAACATCCATGATTTATTATGTTGATGTTTGAATCATTTATGGTAGGTGTAGGTTCTCCATTGATGAAGTATCTGACTAGAAAAAAAAAAAAAAAAGTATATGACTAGCAAAGCGTGACTGAAAATGAGTAATCCATAGGAAATAATTTTTATCTTGAGCTTGAGAGTAATGAAAATAGACACATGCATGCATGTAGTGGAAAGGGATAAGTCATGATCTGAACAAAAGAAGTTGAAACTCTTTTGTTAAATCAGAGTGAACGTTAAGCGATCCTAGCCCGCCCCGATTTCACTGTAATGAGTGTAATCGGCTCTGCACCGATTAGACGATTAAAGTAAATGGACCTAAATGTTTTTTTTTCTTGAAATGACGTCGTTTTTCATACCTTATAATTGTAACTCTGAACTACGTCGTTTTGACTGTAACCCGGGAAAAAAGGCTTCTATAGAAAACAAAAAATCTCGACGAAATAAGGCGCTGTTCATCTTGTTCGATTTTGGTTTTCTCCTAGGGCGATTTGACTGCTTCTCAATCTACATCTCGCTGGAGAGAGTATTTATTGCTTCTGATTTCTTCATTTTCCTTTCACGCCATTTCCGGTAAATCTCGTTTTTATTTCTCGTTAGGTTAAGTTTGGGGTTTTGGTGTACAGTTTTAGAGAATCTGTTTCTTGATCAATTTTTTGCATCTTTAGCAGATTTCTTTCGGCGATTCGTTGTTTTCTTATACTCTCAGTATCTCTGTATCTCTGTTTGCTTGCTTAAGATTTACGAATTCTGGTTTGTCTGATCCTTTTATTTGCTTCTGAAATTCTCTGTTTTTTTTCGTTTCTCTTTGTGTATGGATATACTTCTAATCAAAGCTTTTCTCTATAATGAATAAATGTCTATCCCTTGAGTTTCCTTCTGTGTGTCTTGAATTACTTGTAATGCAAACAAACAAAACAATTTGGCAGCTTATGTGTTTTCGTACCCAATTTGTATCTTCCACAACTTTTAGTATAGATCATATCATTGGAGTTCATTTCATTTTTAAAAATTGAAACCTTTTTTTGCTTCTTTATTCTACATTTAGTTTGAATATTTAAGGTTTAAAGTTTGTAATGGTGTATGTTTCCGAGACATGAAAGAACAAGCAAACATCTTCTGTGACAAGCTTACCTCATCTTGAAACAATTGAGTTAGGATTTAAATTTTAATGTGAATCATCTAGGCTGCACTCTGTTCCTTGTGTCTCATTCTTTTGTGAGACATTTGCTTTCTCTCATTTGCTTACTCAGTGAGTTAACTGTTAGATCTTACAGGTTTAAACATGCTGTTACTAATAGGAATTAGTTTTTCTTTTGTACTTGTATTCCTCATGGTGAGGATCATTTTGTCTTGAGCAGCCAAGAATTGATCATATTTTCTCCCAATGCAGCTATCAAAAGCTTTCTTGAGCTATGAGCACAGCAACCAGGCCTTCATCTTCAGCAACAACCTCTGTCATCTTCGAAAACCCTGTTTCTCAATCACAACCAACAGAAAGATTAGTGCTTCGTTTGAACAGGAAGAAGAAGAAGAAAGTTTCATGGAAAGACGGGACCGTGGACAACGAGTTTATGCAGAAGAAGAGTTCAAAGAAATGTTGTATCTTTCACAAACAGAAGCCCTTTGATGAGGATGACAGTGAAGAAGAAGATAACAACAACAACCTACATCACCATTATCATGAACACTCCGAATGTGGTGAGGCTTCGTCTTCTAACGATTCTAAAGCAGTTGACTAAATCAGAGAGTTTTGGCATCACTATATAATGCTATTGAAGCCTTTTAATGGATCATTAAAGAACAGACATTCGTTTTGAGGTTTTGGTTTCATTATCTTCTCTTCCCCTTACTTAACGCTGGTTGAGCTTTATATGATCATTCTCCAGCTCTCAGAAAATTCATAATCTGTATGCGAAAAGTTCTTTCATATTGAATTGAAAGTTTCGTAATGTAAGGAAAATATCTCCATAAAAATCTTTAGAATTTAATATCGCATATAAAGATTCAACTAAACATTATTTTCAAATGGCATGGATCTTAGATAGTCTTTAATTATAATCATGATACTCGATGATTAAAGTTGACGAAGAAATCACTCTCAAAGTTCGTCAGGCACGAAAGCAATGCTGCTTTATATCAACTTTTGCAAATCTACCAAGAAATAGGCGTAAGTGGTCATGGATGAAATGATTAACTTACAAACAAAAGTCATTTTTCAATATCTGAAAATACATATATGTTCAATGAATCTATATATCGCGTGTTGATTAGCGACCTTGTCTTTATTTGCTTGTTGCAAATATACTCTGTGAATGGAATAAAAAGTTGTACTCGTGACACTGACTTAGCGTAAGAATAAAACTATACTTCAGGGCAACAATATGTCAATATGTGGAATATATTTTTATCACCACCAGAATTTATCATCCCACTCTTTTTATAATCGATCCGAATAATACACGTACGAAAGCTTTGATCAGAATCAATTCTTTAGATAGTTGCTCCATTCTTTTTTTTTCTTTTCTTTTTGGCATCCAAATATTTATTTGCCATCTAACTAAAAGTACGAAAAATATAATGCAAATAAATGTTTGGATGGGCCAAGGTGCGTAGAAAAAAAAAACAATCGAGGGAACAATAGCTGCAATATATATACTCTGCAAAGGTTGTCGAGCGATTAAGAGGTCTGGTCTAGGCTTCGTTTGTAATGGGCCCTCAGAGAAAGCCCATTCTTTAAATACTAATTATGACAAATCATAGTCAAATCTCTTAAAAGAAAAAGTTACAAAACACATCACCTAGATTGGGACTTCCATTCCATGGGCCAGGGCTTGATTTCATACCATGTATGTATAAGAAAAGTAATTTCATAAATTAACTTAACAGTACATAGTAATAATTAAACAATTCTTACGACAAAACGTTTTTAAACAAATAGAATCAAACAAAGTTACAAACATGAGGTGTGCGTCTGCTTATTATACGCGCGCGTGAGTTTGAAAATAAATTGGTCTAACCTAAGTTGCTGACAAGTTTTGGCATTATATACTTGTAAGTACATACATTAATTAATGTTATTTAATTCGTCACTAATTTATCGCCTAACTGATGAGAGTGGGTGAACGAATATGTTACTTGATGTTGAGGGTAATGAAGTCGTAAAAAAAAAACAATTGCCATTCAACTTTTTTTTGTGTCAGTGTTGACAAAAAAGTAGTCTGTATTTAAGTATATATAATAAATATTTGGGGGCATCAAAGTTTTGGCTTTTGCGGCTAATGGAGAAACAGTAACACGTAGAGCGCACTCCCCGTGGTCCAGAAAGCCACCAACCTCTCTTAATCAATAAACCCAATATTTAACATAATCATTTTCCAATTTTAGAAATGTTAGTTAATTGATTAGAAATATTTAACATAATCAACCTCTCTCTCTCTTTTATTGTTTGGCCAACATTTGGAGTACTGTATTTACTTTTAATGTTTGTTAAACTCTAATGTTTATGACTTTCGTAATGATTTAAAAAATTTTATCATGCATTTGCTGATTCCGAAATAGACAAAACTTTACCAAAAAGCAAAAGTAAAAAAAAAAATTAAGAAAAAAAGCAAAAACAAAAAATAAGGGAAAAAAAAAAAGAAAAAGTGAGGAACGTGGCACAATTCCCCGTGCGTGTTTCTCTTCCTTCCCAGACGCAGACGCAGAAGCAGACGCACCCAAACAAAACCGCTTCCTCTCTCTCTCTCTCTTCCCATTCTCTCTCCCTCAGATCGATTTTTTGGGTTGTGCCGATCAACGGTTAATCTCCGCCGTTTATTTCTCGCCGGAGGATCTGTCCGTACGTATGCACTCACACATCTTTATACGCCCTTCGTGGTTTGATTCGCCGAAAGCTTCGTTTGTTCTGGTGAGAGCCCTTGTTTCCACCATCGGTGTTTTCGAATCTAATCTCTTGCTGATATTATATTATCCTCGATTTCTCCTATGATTACGAATTGACTCAGAATTATTGGTTGATTTTTGTTACTTGTGTATTTGTTAGATCATCTCTCTGATGAAATTCGTGTTTTCCGGGTTTTGAACTCAGTTATTCAGGTCCTGAGTTTCCGAGTGCGGTCATCTTCTCCCTCTTCTAGGAGTTTTTTTTCTATTCAATCATCCATGTAATTTGATCTCTCTATTGATAACATGAGCATAATCGGAATTAGTTTATTCAGTATCTGAGTTTGTTTTCGATATGCGCTTCCCTTCGTTCAATTTTCTGAGGGATTCACTGGAATTATCTTCTTATTGAATAATTAATCTACTTTATATATTCTTCTGTTTTGTTTTAAGAATTTCAGATCTTATTGGTTTTATATTTTCCTGGTGTGCTTACTGTGATCTATGTTGTTGCAGGGTTACAATAGGAAGATAAGTAGCTGTTACTGTGTGAGGACGGACGCTCAAGTTGTTTGGAAGTTGTGTTAAGTAAAGCAGAGAATTGGCAATACTCTCATAGAGAATAGTTGTTGTGAAAAGATTATGGGTTCAGTTTGTTGTGTAGCTGTGAAAGACAGAAAGGTTCCTCCTAGTGGAGGAACTGCCAGTGCATCTGTTCATCGAAATTCAACATGCTCGCCACAGTGGAGTTTTCGACGTGACAACAGGAGGCGAGTTGCTGATGAGATTGAGGGTTCACCTTATTACAGTTCATTTGTTGGGAGTAGAGGTATTAGTATGGATAAGATGTCATTGGGCTCTGAAAGAGGAACTCTATCTGAGGGAGGAACCCCTCCTGATGGGCATTTAGGGACTCCTGCCTCTCAGAAATCAGCAACTCCAGAAATGAGCACTAATTCGATGATTCCACCTTCTTCAGGTAATGCTCTTAGTCTCAGATAACAACTATTGGATTTTAACTTGTTATTTGAGTTAGTTTTAGTTCTTTCCTTGAATCTTTCCATTCCACCAACATGATTAAAGATGAAAAAGCATTCTTCGTGGGATGTTATTCATTTTCAGTCATTCTACGGTATAAGTAAAGCTTGCTAATTTCCATTATCTCTTCTCATTGTTGACTAGATATAGTTAAGGTAGGACCTCTATGACTACATTCTATCTTGTCACCGAGAACCATAATGAATTAAGCTTGCTTCTTGTATTCTTGCTATGTCTTATCACTTATGTTACTCTTTTCTGTGTGGCAGGTTCATCCTTGGCAAGCCATGATCTCACCGAGGTGAGATGATCAACTTGACTCTAGTTTGAGCTTATGGCTTTTGGTTTGTTCTCTGTCATGTGTGTTTCGCGTAAAGCACTGTTTGCTTCCTTATAGTTTGAGTTTAAGAGTTCTGGGCATTCCCTTCTACTTGTATTCCTCTTATGGAAGCAGTATTTTCTTTCTATCAGGGTGTCTTAACTCCGCTTTGGATCTTCATTGTTTCAGGTGAAGAATTTAATTGAGTCACCTGGAATTGTTCCATCAGCTCTACCAAAGCCTTTGTTCTCCACGTCTTCTCTTCCCAATCCAGTAGGTGATCTTTCATCGGCTCACACACGTTTGCTTCCTCCTAAATCCACACCATCAAGACGGGCTAGGCGTTCACCTGGGCATCAGTTGTTTAGGCAGGTTTCCGATAGTCAAATTTTAGGATTGAAATCCTCAAATAATAATTACTCAATCTCAGAAGGAAGGTCATCCTTTGTGCTTTCGACCTGTAGCAATGACTTTGCAGCTGGATCCCAATACGCATCTTCTGAAGGTGGCTGGTCCATGAACACTTTTTCTGAGCTCGTGGCGTATTCTCAGAGGGAGAGATGGTCTTTTGATAGTGAACACTTAGGTTCTGGCAGACGGAAACTAAGTGGTGGTAGCAGCAGATTCTCCTTCTCTCCTTCCGTTGTCGATCAGCAGACTTGTGGAGCTTGCTCAAAGTTACTTACCGAGAGGTCTTCTATTGCCAATTTTGAGCTCCCAATCGCTGCTGTTCTTGCCTGTGGTCATGTTTATCACGCAGAGTGCTTAGAGACCATGACTACCGAGATAGAGAAGTACGATCCTGCCTGTCCCATATGCACGATTGGGGAGAAACGGGTTGCGAAAATAACAAGGAAAGCCCTAAAAGCAGAGGCGGAAGCTAAGGCAAAGCAGTACAAAAGATGTAAAAACCGTGTGGTGGATAGTTACGGCGAAAGTGACGGCGATGAGTTTGTCTTCCAGAAAATGGGGAAACGAGAAGGCAAAGCTCTCAAGCTGGAACCTAGTAGCAGTAGCAAAAGCTCGTCTAATAAGTCATTCTTGAAATGGCACTTCGCTTCTATCAGCTCCAAGTGGAATAAACCCTTGTCCAAAGACTCTGCGTTGAAGAAGGGGTTTTGGTCTAGGCATCGTAATAACCGTTCTTCATCAAGCATAGAGGTAACGGTCCATACACATTGAATTTTTAATCTGAATTTGTTAGATGAATGAAGCAGTCTTGTAATAATTGATAATACATATTTCAGGGACTTAACCAGACATCTCAGCTATGATGAAACCCCTCGATCTGGATCAGAGGAAAGCGGGTTATTTAGGAAAGCTTTGTAAAAAAAACAGATTTTAAGCTTCAGCTTTAGTCTTTAGAGCTGTGTTTTAACCTTTTTTTTTTTTTTTGGATATTTTGTGTTTCAGTGTAACCTGTGGGGATAATTTTTAGTAATGAATCATTTTAGAGAGATTTGAGAATTTGCCAGCCATTTACAGAGTTCATAAGAAGTTGTGTCGTTTTATCTCCATTTTTGCACAGCACAACGTTTCTTTTTTTTTCCGAAGTTACAGAAGAACTAAAAATCTGTTCCTATTCTCGTAACAGATAAGGGAATTAGATCAAATATGTTTATTTGTTCACACGTGAAAGTATTGTTTACACCACCATGAAGATTATACACAAAAACATTACAATATTGGCTTACCAAAGTGTACATAAGGCTCAATTTCATATACAAATGTAAAGACTAACATCTACAGTTTTCACAAAATCTAACCTTTATATATGCGATAACAAATATTACAGATATATATTGTATATATCCCCTATCTATAAAAATGCGAAAAGCGCGTTTTCCTTGCGCTTCAAGAATCACACCCCCCAATCAACTGGCATTGCCAGTTCTTAAGCTTGTGAAAAGCCTAGAAACTTTCTAGACAACAAAGTCGTGTAATTGATGGGGATTAGAGAATCTGCCATCTTGCTGGTTTCCAAGGCCAACGTAGCGATTGTAATCATCCATACCAAACCCATGGTAGTTCATCAAGCTGTCGTAATCTCCATTAGTCGCACGGTCTGGTTTCGGATCTGCAAAGACAAGATTCTCTTCCGCATCAGATGTATATGCCATGTTGTTGTTGTTTCCTTGATTCTGTTGCTGAGAAGAAGAATCTTCGTGTTTGAGCTGAGATGTTTCCTGCATTTTGTTGTTCTCTTGAGTAGAGTTAGAGATTAACTCTGATGAATCTCCAAACTCTTCTTTATACATCTCTTCGATCATCGGTTTCCATAGTCGAACTCTCGCGTTAATAAACCAGTTTGCAACCTAAAAATGTCAAGAATCAGATGACCACTCAAATAAAAGCAAGACCAGAGATTGAGCCAACAACAAAGCTCGGTTACCTGGTTTTTCGATAGTCCTGTCTGCTTCGCAAGCATGATTTTCTCTGATTCCTTAGGATATCTACACATGAGCTTGACATATATTAATAAAGTAAAGAGCAGCAAAAAGAAAGTGTCTTTTAAACAACAACTTACGGATGAAGGAAATGCTCAAAGAGCCAAGCGCGGAGTATAGAGACAGAGTTTTCAGGTAAGCCTCGTTGTGGTCTCCAAGCTGGTCTAACCATTCCAAGCTGTTGATGCAAAGCTCTCTGTTGTCTCAACCGTTGATCTAAATACCTAAGACGTGGTATCCTCTCTCCTTGTTCATCACTAGACTCTCTCTCCCCAAGCTTCAATCTGATTACCTGAATCTGCTCTTTTATCGCATCGCGCAAGCAGCGGAAATGACGAGAGATTCTATTCAGAGCCACCGATGTGTAAGGCTTAGCTGCTCCAAGACCTGCTACCATCTCGAATGACGAACTTAAAGCTTCCATTTGATGGTGGTATTGGTTATACCTTTTATCTACCTGCAAAAATATTTCAAAACACAACAATCATCAAAATTCAAAAATTCAAGTCTCTCTCATTTTCAAGTATTCAAAATTTGATTGATCTTACCTCGTCCACCATCGTTAAGAGCTTGCTCTTCTTGCTCTGAAGTTCTTGACGTTCTGAAGGAGATAACTCCTGCGATTGCGATTGCGATTTCTCATCTTCTGTAACGTTATCACTCGACCCATTTTGAAAGTCTGAACCTTTCGCCTTCTTATTCCCCAGTTTCAAATCTTTCCTAACACTAACAACTTCATCAAGCAATTGCTGTGCTGGTTTAAGGTAACGAGATCTCAGTACGCTACTAACAAACCCTGATGTCTCGTAACGGTAATTGTTGTAGACTCCAGCACCATTGTTGTTGTAACCAGAGGAAGGTATTTGGTCAGAGTGATTGGGATTATTGTAATTCAATTGGTTGGAAAGATTCTGGTAATGGTATTGAAAGGGAGAGACGGAAACAGCTGATTGGATCTGATTACCAAGGCTTAAAGAAAGCCCTCCACCGTGAAAACTTAGATCGTTACTTGACACCGTTACGTTTCCATTAACGGCGACGTCACTTGTTGGTGGGATGAATATCATCTCGTTGTTTCGAACATCGCCGGAGACAATCTCGGAGAAAGATGCAGCCGAGGAAGAAGAAGCTTGTTGTTGTTGTTGTTGTTGTTGTTCGTTGAGGTAAATGGATTCTTGATAGAGAGATTGCATGCCGACACTATTTGGGTAATAGACAGCCATGGATTTGTGTTTTGTAATCAAAAATGTTATTACATCCGATTGAGCTTTTGTCTGAAAACGAGATTTCCTGTAAGAGAAAGAGAGAAAAAGAGAGAGACGTGTAAGTTTGAAACTAAATTGTGGATGATAAAAGAACAATTTTTTGAGGAGGATAAAACATCGTATTCTCACGCCGCAATTACAGATGAATTCAAGAAAAGAAGAATCAAACCCAGAAATCCCCAATTTAGGTAAAGAAGATATCAAAACCCTAAAATTAATCTCAAGTACAGATGAAGAAAGTTTCCACTTCAACTCAGTGACGCAACAAAACAGGGGATGATGATGAAATCATGAATATAAAGTGTTTCTTTTTTTTTTTTTGGGTTCTGATGATTTCATACTTTCATAAGAATTAACAGAGAAGATGATGATAAAAATTCCAAAAAGGAAATCTTTTTATTAAAAGAAACACAGTACAGGTAACAGGTCAATCATAGCTTTGAATCAAGAAACTACTAAGAACAATCGAATTATTAAAACTAAAGAAATTTTTTAAGAAAATCACAACCTGAGAGAGAGATGATAAACTTTAAAACCCTACCAAAGAGAGAGATTGTGGATGTGGCTGAATCAGGGAACAAAGATAAAAGGAAGAAGAGCTTCCAACAGTCGAAGACAAAAAGAGAGAGAGAAAGAGAAGACACCCAATCCCAAGAGACGATTTTTAAATTGTAATATTAAAATATGCAAATTCTTTTTATTTTAAATTTGGTGCTTTCACTCACAAAGAACAGAACCAAACCATCTTATCATTGGAACCTCGACAACAAACCCTCATTTTTTTATTCATAAATATAATCTTTAACAATTATCATTAACCTATGGAGAAAATTTGACAATCTCTACCAGTAATTCTTTTTTGTTTTTTTTATTCCAACCGAAGCTTCTATATCAAAATTATCATTATATTAGTATATATTATTTATTTTGTTTTTTTTCTGCGCCAACCATTTAG
The DNA here is from genome assembly GCA_011420285.2 of Erysimum cheiranthoides. Lineage (NCBI taxonomy): Eukaryota > Viridiplantae > Streptophyta > Magnoliopsida > Brassicales > Brassicaceae > Erysimum > Erysimum cheiranthoides. The sequence goes on along the minus strand of CM022179.2, from coordinate 2,688,601 downwards.
AGAATAGCACGCGTGAGCAGAAAATTCATTCATATTTTATATTTTTCCGATTGGATTATGAAGATAATAGAGAATATGTTACAAATACGACTTTTTATCTGCATTTATATTTCAAGTTATTTGATAGAACAAATAATATTATTGGAATCGGAACGAATACTGTGTTGTCATTGACTTGACTTGGTGCTTATATTCAAATATATATACAATAAAAAATAAGCAAAACCTTTTTAAAATTAATTAATTAACAGTTGAGTTTTTCGTATTTTATGTTTTTGTGTGAAGTTTATTAGCTTGGACACAAATTCAAGCAACCGTTGAATTGTTTTACTATTAAATTTGTCCACCAAAGCTTGATAGATTAATCAACTAAAGCATCTCGAATTAGTTGTGGTTGTGCTGATAAAATCATGGGTTAGTCTGAACCAACATATGTTTATATTTTTTCACATAATTGCGGATCCCTTGTTATAAGCGAACGAGAAACATGTGTGACGTGACAATATGATACTTCATAACTAATCTATGATGTATAATTGTTATATTATCATAACGACAAAAATCTCCATAAATATTAAAATTAAAACCATATCAACATTTTTTAGGTCTCGTACTGATTATAGGTATACGTGTTTTTTTTGTTCGCGTAATACATCGGGCACACATATTTCTTATTAAGTGACGTGCAAAAGAGGAAACTAATTAACTCCATTTTCCTGAATTTTCTATTTTTATATAAATAACAAATACAAAAATAGGTAGAAATGTCAACAAATCAATAAATTAGATATTAAGTTATTAAATTACAAAACTACCCTGGAGCTAGAGAATTTGATATGGCAGAAGTGTTGCTTTGAGGAAGAAGTGTTGTGTCTGCTCAATTGCTTAATTGAGGGATTAAAGGACCTTAACAACCAGTTGGTGAGTACCCAATTCCCTTCCTTGTAACGAAAAATCCATTTATTTGACTAACAAAAAAACATATTTTCTTAAATCATCAAGTGATTATATATGACATGAGGAAAAAGTATATATTCATAAAAAAATAAAATGGAAGCTTTTTATGATGGGTCGATTCCTTGTCCCAAGGATCTATGGAGGTTGTGTAATAAATCATAGAAAAAGTAGAATTGAAATAAAATGATGAAAAATGAAATAAATAAGGTAGCTGTGTCGGACGCGAGGTTGGTGAAAGTGGCCAAAAACAAAAGACTTGGACGCCAATTTGTTTTGTAGACGTTCACTAACGGCTTTGTGTCCATATTAATAAATGTTATTCTAATTTCCCTTCTGTATATTTTGTTATATTTCTTTTATTCTTTATTGTTTTTTGTTTTTGGTTGAGTCTCGGTTTTGTCATAGATTGGAACAGCCGACACAAACCTTTCAATGAGAATCAATGTGTTACAACAAATTATTTTAGGTGTTTTATTTATTTATTTATGAGTGAATTATTTGTTTTTTCTAATGTACATTTGGTGAACCGTAAACAAGTGGTGGAATATGGGAGTATATAGAAAATTTTGAAGGATCAAATATCTTAACGTTCTAAAATAGGTTAAGTGAATTTGGTTTTCTAAAGCGAATTATGATGAGTTGTCTTATAATAATATTAAAAATATATAGAATTTGAAGAAGGTGATGAATCGATAATGAGTGATGATGATAGTGCTAAATTCGGAAATGACGAGTAAGAAATTAACAGCTTTTGTTTGGACAAAGGCTCTTTCCTACATTTATTTAAAAACGGATAAACATCTTTTAGTACACCTATATTATGACAGCTAATAATAATTAATAGTCTTAAGATATAGCTAATCGATCGCAGTTGAAAAAATAAATCGTCGGACCGTTAAGCCATATGAGTCTTTTTTTTTTTTTTTCAAGAGAAATCTGCAGGTTAAATTACACGTAAATGGCATAAAAGTAAGAGTTTCTAGTATTGACCATATGGTTAGATGTTCACCTTTAAACAGTAATCCTATTATTATTAAAATGAGTTTTGTTTCATAAAAATTGTAGCGCCAACCGCCAATGCGCCATTGAAAAGCACAAGTATACACATAATTATAGTTGTAATTTAACTATTTCGCTTACTTTGCATGATGTTAATGATGTATCTGGGAAAGCCATGTTTTTCCCTTCACTCGATCTCTATCTTTTTATCGTTTGAGAAAATTATGTATGCAAGATCCACAATTTACTATCGTAATGTTTTGTATCCAAACATGAATTCGACCGGTGAAAATGCATTTTCAAAACATATAACAACGTAACACAGAATAATTTCCAGTTGACCAGTCGAATAATAATGTTAATCCTCAGTAATTATGAATGATTCAATCATACAACCTAAACGAAAAGTGAAGTTTCTATGTTAATAAAGTATGTAATAAAGCCTTTTCAAAGCCCATAATAAATCTAGTGTAAGTACAACCTCTAAGTACAACTTCTTTCAGTAGTAGCGGCCTAGCGGGTTTAAAAGTCCACTTAACCTTCTTCGTAGACCAGAGGGTAAAGAAGGGCGAAAAAACGGGGTGCATTGCGGAAGCATTAAAGACAAAAAAAAACCACAAAACGGCGTGCATTGCGAAAGCTTAAGAGACCAAAATTCCTTTTCAAGGTTTCTTCTCAGTATCACTGACTTGAAATAGTTCTGCTCTGAGATCCAATTTCTTGCCCATCTTCGTCTCGATTTTGATTTTCAAAGTTTTGATTTGGAGATCAGCAGCTTAGTTCTACGAGGATTCTGCGAAGCTTTAGAGTGTTAAAAACCCTAGGATGTGTGTTTAGCAGAGGAAAACAAATGGCGAAGGCGTCGACGAGCGTCTGGGTCACAATGCAAAGGAAGAGATGGCCACTGATGATTTTGTTGTTTTTATCTGTATCAACGGTGGCTGTGATTCTCGTGAGATCTAGCTCTGAATCCTGCAGCGTTAGTGGCCAATTCGTAGAGAAGATCAGAGATAGCAGCGCCGCGAGGTTTCGATCAGTTCCGGAACGGCCAAATCCGCTAGATTTCATGAAATCGAAGCTCGTTTTGTTAGTCTCCCATGAGCTATCTCTTTCAGGTGCTGATTTGATTTGATTTCCAATCTGATTATCGGAAAATCCCAGTTTCTGATGCGATGAATTTGTGTGAGATAGGTGGACCTTTGCTTTTAATGGAATTAGCGTTTTTGTTAAGAGGAGTTGGTGCTGAAGTTGTTTGGATCACTAATCAGAAACCACTTGATGATGATGAAGTTATCTACAGCCTCGAACACAAGATGTTAGATCGAGGAGTTGAGGTTCTCTTCTCTTTTACACTTAATCTTCTTCTCCTTTACTTTATAGACTGCTTTATTTCTTGTAAAGATCTTGTCTTGGGCTTCTTCTAACGCCATCCTTTGATTCATACTTACGATCTGTGAACTCTCTGGCTCCAGGTTATCTCTGCAAAGGGTCAAAAAGCTATAGATACAGCTCTCAAGGCTGATTTGACTGTTCTAAATACTGCTGTGGCTGGGAAATGGCTTGATGCAGTTCTCAAGGAGCATGTTGTTAAAGTTCTACCTAAGATCCTTTGGTGGATTCATGAGATGAGAGGCCACTATTTCAAACCAGATTTGGTCAAACACCTCCCCTTTGTTGCAGGGGCCATGATTGATTCGCACGCAACAGCTGAATACTGGAAAAACAGAACTCAGGCTCGCCTAGGGTCCGTTGTTTCCTCTTTGATTTACTGCAAACCGATGCATCTCTGCAGAGTGTTTTTTTCTATCATATCTTAACATTGTTCTATGACTGTTGAAATACAGGATTAAAATGCCCAAAACTTACGTCGTCCACCTAGGAAATAGCAAGGAACTGATGGAAGTAGCTGAAGATAGTGTTGCCAAGAGAGTTCTCCGTGAGCACATCCGAGAATCTCTTGGAGTGCGGAATGAAGACTTACTATTTGGCATTATTAATAGTATGACATCTATCTAAGTCCTTTTTTTTTTCAGTTTCCTGAGAAGCATCATCTTTTAAGGAGTAAGAGTTCACTCTTCACCAAAGAATTTACTTAGTTTGTTATTATATTCAGGTGTATCACGCGGAAAAGGGCAGGACCTGTTCCTCCGAGCCTTCCACGAAAGTCTTGAAATAATCAAAGAGAAGAAACTTCAGGTACCAACAATGCATGCAGTAGTAGTAGGAAGCGACATGAGCCGGCAGACAAAGTTCGAGACAGAGCTACGCAACTTTGTCCAAGAGAAGAAACTTGAGAACTATGTCCACTTTGTCAACAAAACCCTGACTGTAGCTCCATATATAGCAGCAATAGACGTTCTTGTCCAAAACTCCCAAGCCAGAGGAGAATGCTTTGGGAGAATAACAATCGAAGCCATGGCCTTTAAGCTACCTGTACTTGGTACTGCAGCCGGAGGTACAATGGAGATTGTGGTGGATGGAACGACCGGTTTGTTACATAGTGCAGGAAAAGAAGGCGTGATACCTCTTGCCAAGAACATAGTGAAATTGGCTATGCAGGTTGAGTTACGGCTAAGAATGGGGAAAAATGGGTATGAGAGAGTAAAAGAGATGTTTCTGGAACATCATATGTCACATCGAATAGCTTCAGTGCTCAGAGAAGTGTTGCAACATGCAAAGGCCCGTGCTTTATGATGAGATGAGATCATTAAACTGGAATGCGAAGATGTTTTTTGATCTCTCCTATTTATTCTGTTCATAGAAGGTTACAATTTTACGGCAAAGGAAAGTTTTTTTGTTTGGGGTGTATGATGTAAATACGATTTGAGATGAGTTTTACTACTGAAAGCTAAAAGTAAAGTGCCGTCGAAGTCTCGTGTAATATAAAGTGCATCTCCACTCCAGGGATTAAACTGATAAAATCAAAACGTATGGGGTTAAAAAAATCGAATATGTGTAAAATAGCGGGGTTTAATAGATATAAGTTACGAATGTTTCAGTTGTGAAAATCGGTTAAGTATATATATATATATAACAGATTCAATATTGATTGGCAGACAAGAAAGCAAAGAAGAAAAAATCTCAGATCATCGTTCGTAGCCTTCTTCTTCTTCTTCATTTCTTGAAGGCTTTTGTAGTTCGCTTCCATGGAAGACAGAGAAATAGAGTCAGAGAGGAGACGCTACCTCATTACTAAATACAAGATTAAGCTCAGCACTCGCAAGATCCTCCAAGAAGCATTGGAACTTGGTCCAGATTCCTTCTAAATCATAAATTCCAGCTAATTTTGCCTTAGATGTCTAATCTTTAGGGTTTTAGGATACGCAGTGACACACGTAATGTTTTCTGATTCAGTGATGAAGATATTGAAACTTCTCAAGATAGTGTATAAAAAAACTGAACACCATCTCAAAGACCTTAGCTTTACTCGAGCAGAAAGGGTTGGAGAAATTGTAAAACCGCTAGACAAAGAACGATGTAATTCCTCTCTCTCTCTCATTTTTACTTACTTAATTTTTGTTTTCTTTTTTCGGATCATTCACAAATTCAGTTTCAGTTGTTGTGAAAGTAAACGAAGGAGGACGTTACATAGTGAATTGCTGTAGCAGAGTGGATCAGTCAAAGCTAGTTTCTGGAACCAGAGTTACTCATGAAAGAAAATCCTTGACGATTATGAGAATTCTCCCTCCTAAGGTAAAACTATTTTTTTGTGGATTTCTCTCTGTTTTGTTTACGTCTCATCTCTGTTTTTGGATTTCAGGTTAATCCATTGGTTTATAATATGCTGTGCCGAAACCGTGGAGATGTTAGTTACTCAGATCTTGGTGGTTTATCTGAACAAATCAGAGTTCTAAGAGATTACATTGAACGTCCTCTCACAAATCCTGAAATTTTTCACCGAGTTGGAGTAAAGCTTCCCAAGGTCTGGACTTTTGGATCGGTTCTTGTTTTGATATTTCCACACGATTCATTGTGTTGATCTATTTAAACAGGGAGTACTTCTCTATGGACCTCCTGGAACCGGGAAGACATTGTTAGCAAGAGCAATTGCTAGCAACATCGGTTCGATTACTTTTTTAACGGTAAGACTTCTTCATATACAATGCTCCATCTTTCATAACGTATACCAAATTTAGGATGATTTGGTTTTCTTCTAGGTTGTTTCTAGCGCGCTTTTAAGCAAATACTTGGGAGATAGTTCATTGTTAGTGAGAGAGATGTTTAGATATGCTCGTGATCATCAAGTAAGTTGTCTCTTTTTGTGCTTCATTCCTCTTCTTGTTTGTATTATTTCCTTATGATAACATGTGTTATCCTTGTGGTTAAAAGCCATGTATCATCTTTATGGATGAGATTGATGCTATTGGTACAAGACGTCGATCAAGAGAAGGAGGAGTAAGAACTGATGAATGTGATAGAGTTCTCATCGAGCTTCTAGCTCAACTTGATGGATTCAACGAAAGTGATAAGGCATGCATCTGTCTCTTCTTCTCCTTGCATATTTTAAAACAGCAATAAAAATTCTGAAGAAATTTTGCGTTTTTTAGGTGAAAGTGATAATGGCAACAAACAGACCTGATGTTCTTGATCCTGCGCTTCTTCGACCTGGTAGAATCGATAAGAAGATAGAGATTCCATTGCCTAATCAAGATTCTAGAATGAGAATCCTCAAGATTCATGCTTCTGGTATAACTAAACACGGAGAGATCGATTACGAAAAGGTCGTGAAACTATCTGAGGTTCGTCGAAACATACATCTCTTGTGTTTGTGTAAGCAAAAACAAAACACAACTTTCAATTTAAAATTTGTCTTTTGCAGGGATTCAATGGAGCAGATATTCGTAACATATGTACTGAAGCAGGGATGTTTGCTCTACGTGCAGAGCGCGATTACGTTGTCCCCAATGATTTCATCAAGGTAAGTAAGTGTCTGCTTAGAGATGGATTTTATCTTTGAGAATTTGTTGCAACCTTTCCCATCTTATGATCAAAATTAAAATACTTTTTTTTCAGGCTGTAACAAAAATAGACGAAGCCAAGAAACTTGAGTCCAGTGCACACTACAATGCTGATTTTTGGAAAGAGTAAAGATAGAAACATACAGAAGATAATATAAAAAATGACTTAACAATTCATCAAAAGAAGAAGAAGGAGGAGGCGACTAAGCGTAGATCCAAGTAGATAGTTCGGAACCTCTGTTCTGTTTTTGTTTTCAGTCAGTTTGAATCATCATTGGCTTCTCTTTGCATGGATTCATCTGACGAGTCCCCAAATTCTTCTCTATACATCTCTTCTATCATCGGTTTCCAGAGTCGTACTCGAGCATTTATAAACCAATTCGATACCTTCGATCAACAAACAAGAACAAAAAGTAACCTCAATCAGAATCTTCATGAGATAACAAAAAATATTCAGAATTAGATTCAGGGGAGTGTACTTGGTTCTTGGAAAGTTCTGTTTGAGACGCCAACACCAGCTTCTCTGCTTCATTCGGATAACTGTTTTTCATTACAATAATCAAATGTTATTTTACTTCAAACCATCTCTACTGTTAGTTACTTAAACAGCAAGAAAACTGACGGGTGTAAGAAATGCTGAAAGAGCCAAGCTCGGAGAATCGCAACGGAAGTCTCGGGCAAGCCTCTGATGGGTTTCCAAGCATGTCTCTGTGGTCCTTGAACCAAACCAAGTCGCTGAAGCGATGATGAAGTGTTCCCATCGAACAAGCTGAGCTGAGATAAGCCAGAGCTGATGATCTTGGGAACATCTTGATGAGAGATGATGAATTTCCGACGAACAGAGTTGAGCTGAGAGATTATTGCTTCTTCTAGACAACCGAAATGTCGAGTCATGGCTTGAAGAGCTAAACCGGTGTATACTTTGGATGATCCTTCTCCTGCTATTTCCTCAAACGATGAAATCACTTGCTCCAATTGATTGCAGTACTTGTCAAATCTTTCTTCTACCTGTTCATAACCGGGGGGCGTAAACCGGATGGAACCACAATCAAGTTGAATGGGATAATTAGGAAAAAAAGCTCTTACAAAATCATATAGGCCAACTCTATCAATACTGTATTAAAGTAATATAACCATTTGTTTAGATTTTATGATTAAATTTAAGTTTTATGGGGTTAATGTTTAGAAATTCAGTTTTAAGGGGTTTTTTTTTTTTAACCCATCAGTTTTAAGGTTTTTTTTAAGACTTTAGACTTAGTTTAGGGTTAATTTTTAAAATTTATTGTAATAAAATGTTAATTTAAAAATTATAAACTATTTTTATTGTTTAGATATCAAATTTAGACTAATTTTCATAACTGTTCAGAAGATTCCAAAGATTAAATACGGTGACAGACCTGTTGCAACAAACTGAGAAGCTTGGTGATTTTGATATGAATCTCATGATTCTCGGGCAAAGACATGAAACCTGAACTGCAAAGTTCGGATTTGATTTCGGAAGACAGCCCAAAACCGGATCTTCTCCTTCCTGGAAACAGTTGTTGAATTAGAATGTCATTGTAAACCTCAACCTCTCTACCACCTATATCGATAACTTCTTCTACAAGGCACCTCACTGCCTTGGCATATCTTGAATCCAACAAAGTACCACGGAGAGATGAATTACACTCATGTCTCACCCTAAACTCCTCCATCTTCTTCTACTTGGAGAAAAAGGAAAAATAATGAAAATGATAAAGCTTTGTGGGCACTTGTTATGTTACTTTTTTTGCTCCACATACACAAATAAGTAACCAAGAAGTAATCGATATATATATTATTCATATTCCTATTTTATTTTAATATTGAAAAAAACGAAAGTTGACTTGTAGCGAAGTTAGCTTTTGAAACCCATAAATACTAGGCAGACTAGGTACCAGTACAACCAGAGTGCCTCAAAAATTTTCAAGAATAACGTTATTACTTTGTTTAGTTGTTACTTGAGTAACATTATAAATTCAGTGGAGTTAATTGCTTAAAAGAAAATGAAATTTAAAAATTAAGAAATTGTTCGTTAAAATTTGTGCTATTTACTGAGGTAGACCATTATTCGACTAGACCGTCTATTGAGTATTGTCATATATACCATATACTACATATTTTTGTGGCAACACATAATAAATCTTTGACGTTGGAAAACACTATTCGAGGTAATCCGTGGTCAAAAAGCCAGTTTATACTCAATTATTGTGTTAAGAAAAGCACTGAAGATTTTGAAATCACGAAGCACCTAGAGAGTAAGAGCCAATACTGCATCCTGCAGCAAAAGCACTATGCATAGTTACCTATACCTCCTCCTACTGATAGCACTTAGTATATTATATATTGGCAAATAAATTAAAATAATTAGTTCATACCAGTCCAAAAAATCTGATTTTGTATATCCTTGTCAAAAAAAAGAAGAAGAGAAGGGATTTCAAATCTATATGGTCCCTCCCTGAGCACCAAATAGCAGGCTTTTGCATAAATGCTTCTTCTTATCTTGTTTCAGCATTCACAATCCCTTTTTGAGCTTCTAACTTTGTTGGGAAGTTCAAAACCCAAAAAGAGAAAATGACACACACATGCAAACAACAAGTATTAACTTTTTTTTTTTTTTCAAAAAAACAATAAGATCTATGTTTTGAAGAAGCAGAATATAAAAAAAGAAGAAAAAAAAGCATAATATAATATGCAAATTCCATCTAATGTTTGCTTTTTTGTTATTAGTTAAGTCTCTAAGATTAGTTTTGTTATATCTCTAAAATCCAGCTGATATACAAAATAATCAAAAGAGATAAACTACTTTTAATTGTTGTTGAAAATTGAGTGTCGTTTATGGAGCCGATTCTCATTAGGGCTTGGGGAATTAATAAATAATCTTCATAACATCTCTGATTTGCACATTTCCACCATGTTTTTTCTTCAAAAGTAAAATAATTCCACAACTCTTTATTTATAGGAATGGAGTTAAAGTTGACAATACAAATATCGGAGTTAGAAATGTTACTTTTTCATACAAAGACATTGTTTTAAAACTTCATGAGAGTTTTACCTCATTGAATGTCGATGTACAAAATTTGGTAAAAAGGGAAAAGCTTGGTTCAATTAACGTTTTTATTTATTTATTATATTCATGATTGCTATTATTTATTGGAATTTCAGAGATTTTGTCTGCGTCTGAATTCAGAACAATAAAGGCAAAGGAGCATGAAAACTTTAAAGAGTAGTATGTGTATATATTCGTTGATAGTAGCTGCGAATTAGGACAACTCGTAGATGTTGAAAAGACACTGCAAAGATCTTGAGGACATTGCTTCGGCTTTTTATTCTTACATCAACTTGCAACAACACATCCAATGGGCCTTCGAGGCTTTCGATCTTTGACCTATCCGTAGCTTCTATTTAAATTTCAACTATTAAAGTGAGATGAGATATATATATTATTCGCCGGCAATGAAAATGGTAACGCACGCAGAAAGTACTAAAGTACAATTATAGCCCTGGACCGTTTGACGCAGCAAAAAATCCAGCGATCCTGGCTGCATCGCTGACACAACAAATACACGAAACGGTCGTGGATCTAAAAGCAAATAATAGTACACGTGGCATCATCTTCACCGTCCCTAAAATTCGCCTTCCGATCTGAATTGAATATCTCTGATCATAAAGAATTTAAGATCTCTTCAATCAGAGAGGTCCCACAAATCTGAGCCCTCCGATTTTCGATTCTTCTTCCTCGACCCTTCCTTCCTGAGTTCCTTCTTCTTCAACAGGATTCAGGATTGAATTGATTGTCTTCTTCTCTCTTCCTCTCTAACAAGCACCATGACAAGTTCCGCTGCTCCTTCTCGCAAGGTTCTCATTAACTCGCTCTGTTTATTTGACTTTTGGTTTTTAGAATTAGGGTTTTTTTTAACCTTTTTTTGTGGGAAACAAACTGTGTAGGCTCTTCTGAGCAAGATCGCGACTAATCGGCTTCAGAAAGAGCTTGTGGAATGGCAGATGAATCCACCCACTGGGTTCAAACATAAGGTCACTGATAATCTCCAAAGGTAATTTTGGATTAGGTTTACTTTTTTCGGGTTGAGAATTATAAGATTTTAGGACTTGTGATGTGAAATTCATGGGGTTACAGTTGGATTATTGAGGTTGTTGGAGCTCCAGGAACTCTCTACGCCAATGATACGTATCAGCTTCAAGTTGATTTCCCAGAACATTATCCTATGGAATCTCCCCAAGTGAGTGATATATCTCAACTCTCTGCTCTATATTAGTGAATTCTCTTGAACTAATGAATTTGCAGTGAATATTGAAATCTTAAGCTGAATTACTTACTTAGATTAGACCCTATACTTCATGGGGTTCACATTAAGTCTTGATGATCAATCTTGGAATCTCTCATCTTTATCAAGTTTCTTCTCTGCTTTATCGTGGAAACTCTTGATCCGTTCTGTACTTCGTTTATATTTACAATGTTTTTTCATTTGTACAGGTAATTTTTCTTTCTCCAGCTCCTCTGCATCCTCACATTTATAGCAATGGGCATATTTGTTTAGGTACGTCAGTGTCCTCTGTTTTATGATACGGTCTTACTCGTTTGGTTATTATCTATCACTTTTGTTTTACTCGCTAGTCATACAATGAATGAGGTAGATGCTAATGTGGTTTCAACTTGCCTTCATCTGAAGCTTGACGAGAGATGTCAATGATCATTAGTATATGTTGTCCAGTAACTTGTTTATTGGTATGCTGTAATACCTCTCAAGTCGGTTGTTTGGTAAATAGGAGATATCAGGAGATTCGAGAGTCCTACTGATAAACCCATAGGACCGGTATCCATGAGAGATTATGCGATCAGTGTTAAGAAAAATGTACAGATTAGCTAAAACGTTTGGATATGCAGCGTTTCCTGCATTTTATTGTTTCTTAGTATACTTCAAACATAGGCCACCCCTGAGAAGAATCTGATGTTTATCATTTGCAGATATTCTCTATGATTCATGGTCTCCAGCCATGACTGTGAGTTCTATCTGCATCAGCATCCTCTCCATGCTCTCAAGCTCGACTGAAAAGGTACATACAGCTCTTAACTAACCAAACCATTAGATAAACTATACTTTCTCTGTTCTTCCACAAAGCTGAACCTTCCTCTCGCTGGTTTGATTTTGTTGCAGCAACGACCAACCGATAATGACCGGTATGTGAAGAATTGTAAGAACGGGAGATCTCCAAAGGAGACCCGATGGTGGTTCCACGACGATAAAGTATAAACCTCGTTCAACCATAAAAATGTAAAATAATCCGAAACAGTTGTCGAGGTTTGTTGTCTATTTTTAATTTGACCGGGTTTAAGCTGTCCCAAACCCATCTCCAAAATCCATGATGTAAAAAATCAAGACAATAAATTTGACTAATTTTGAATCTTCTACTCTAGTTTTTAAAACCCTACTAACAAAAGACCCAACCTAATTTCTCTGATGCTTCTCTATTAGGTCGTATATATACATCAGGAAGAATATTTCTCAACTGCTACTTTCCTCTGGTTTTGTCCTGTCACCATGAAGCCGCCGATGAAGAAGCTGGAGGAAACAAAGATAGAGATGGGTTTTGAAAAATTCTCTGACCAGTAGCGAGTATATGTCGCGGATCGAACTCAGCCTTCATGCTTCTGAACCGATCCCACTTGTCCCCAAAATGAGCCATCCACTCTTCCTGTGTTGCGTGGTGAGGAAGGTACTGCTTCACATTGATCTTGGCTTGTTCGCAAAAGTCCAAGATCCGACGGTTCTGATCTTTGAGATACTCTAGCTTCTGCGTCTCCTCCCCGTCCGTTAAAGCTGATCTCAACAGAGCCACAAGATAGAAAACTTCCTCATCCGGCGTCACGGCTGAGGTCCTCTCGTCCCATCTGCAAAACACCAAATTTTGCCACGTCAGCAACGACAATATCTATAAATTAATAAATGATGCGTGGAGGGTTCGTTGAGATCGGTTTGGTTTAGGAGAATCCGATTGGGACCCACCCATCAGGAGTTCGAGGAACTTAAAACAACGAACCCAATCTGGACCGTCGGATTTGGTACAAAAAAAAACAGAACGAACAAAACAGAGAAGAGACGCGCCGACGAGGCGTTATTGTCAATCTTAGCTGGTTCGATGTGCATGTGGACAACGTTTTCGGACAATCCCATGTACCACGTGTCGATTATTTTTTTCAATTTTGACAAAAAAGATTTGGACCACTAATTAATCCCCACAGGTGTAACTTTGCATGCATGCAAAACTCGTTTTATTCTTTTTTCTCTAAAGAACAAGTAATCAGTGGTAATGTCAAGACTTACTTGTCTTTGTTCATGGGGTAGATAAGGATAGGGCCACTTGTTTTATTCCCCAAAATGCCCTTGAAGACACCTTTGTCAAAATCAGATATTCTTGATTTTGGTACGAAGAGGTTAAGCCATGGGTGTGGAACCTCCCATAGATTCTTGGACCGAAGCTTCAATTCGGCCTTGTGAACGCGGTCCAGAAAATCCACATACTGTAAATCCGTTGTAAATACCGACGTCAGTATGAAATTCAATTTCTTCATGAGAATCTCTACTTCCTGTAAGAAAAAAAAAAGCATCTACATTTAATATACTATATCCGGAATAGGAAAATAAAGTTTACGGGGGAAATTAAAAAAGCTGTTTCGCTAATAAAGCCTACCAAAACCAAGGATAAGTTAAGATTCCAGTAGAGTTGGTTTTATTAAAATTTAACTTAGAGAAAGAGGAATCATTATTTGGTGAGTGGTCCATGACCCCCGTCCACTACTTAATTAGTAACCATGATTAATTCGCTAGTGATAAATAAACATCAGAAGAAGAGAAAAATATATATAAATGTGTAATTATTAAGTTCAGGTGGAAAAGCTAGATCTCTGTAGATCCTCTCTGGCTTCTTCTTCATGTCCTCTTCCGAATTTAAATTATAATAAAGTGTATATCACAACAAAAATACTATGGAGACCACTTTCAATCATATAAACTAAATAAATTTCCATCATGATTTACCAATAATCGCGTAGCGTTAAATCCATCCAGATATTCATCAAATATAAAAAAGAAAATATCTGTTTTTCTAAATGAATAATGAAGATGACCTGATCGACGGTTTCGGAGTCGGAGTCGTGGTAGTTCTTGGTGATCTCAAGACAATACAAAACGGAGCCGTTAGAACTAACGGAGGAGATCTTGACGGGGTTACGAGGAGAAAAGAAAGAGGATCTCCAATTGTTGACGAGTCCTTCGTCGACAATCACAAACCCTTCCACGTAATCAAACTTTAATTGACCATGCATCGATATTAAGTACTCTTGGTCCTCCGTAAACACCTTGAAACTCGAATATAATACCCTTATCCATCTCACCTGTCATCATACCATATCATTTTAGGGTTTTATTATCTTATAATAAAAAATAATGTCATCAACAGTAAAAAGGCTATAACAAATGGACCCGCCCGGGATTTTTTTTTTTTATTTTTACTAAAGAAAAAATTTACCCTTTGGGGAGCAGGTTCGAGAGAGATTCTTGCTCGTGTAATGATCCCAAATTGACCTAACCCACCAAGAACTCCATGGAATAGCCTTGTGTTCTCTTCGTCTGAGCATCTCATCACCTCTCCTTTCCCTATTTTTGATTCAATTTTTTTTTTTGTTATTAAAACTTCAAAAAAAAAAACTTCGAACAAAAGCATTTTCATATGAACTTGAATGCTTTTAATACTAACCAGTTACAACGTCGAGCTCAAGGACGTTACTAATCTGAGGACCATGGTGAAAAGCTTGACCGCTGATTCCTGCATTGGAGAGTGTACCTCCAACGGAGAGATACAAGTAATCAGTCCATGATTTTGGTGCTAACCCATGCTCCAACGTTTTCTTCAACACATCGATCCATAACTCTCCACCCCAAACGTCCACATACATTTCCTCCGGTCTGACTAGTGGCTCCGGCGTCCCGGTTACCCCGTGATTCATCTCAACCACCACACCGTTCCTCCCCGTCGCGGCTTGTCCGTTTATTGAATGACCGTGGCCTCGGGCTGAGACCGGAAACGCCGTGGCTGAGCTGTAAGCTGTTCTGACGAGACGTGCCACGTCTTCCGCCGAAGATGGATGAAGCACGGCCAATGGCTCTTCTGGCGACTTCAGCATGCCGAAGTCTGACGAGACGGAGGCTAAGTCGGCAGGGTGGACGCTGAAATAGCCGTCGACATCGAGGGCTCCGATGCGGAGGAGCTCACTCGGACCAACGGCTATGATCAGTTGACATATGGCGAACGTCATGAGGAGAAAGCTTGATGTCATTTCACGGTTCATCGAAGAATAGACAAGAAACAAGAATCAAGATCGAGGAGGAATATATAGAAGAAGAGAAGATATGATAATAAAGATTATGAAAGATTTTATGGGGAAATGAAAAAACATATATAGGAGATCCTTGGGGGTTCGTGAGAGCTAACGTAAGCCCAGATTACGCTTTGAAGATTTTCTGAGCAACATGCACAGATTCTCTCTCTTTTTTTGGGTTTGGGTGAAAATATAATGTTATTATAAATATATGAGTTTTTTTATATATATTATTTTCGTACAATTTAACGAGTTTATGCGTTTATATGTGTGTCGAGAATATTAAGACAAGAGTTCTCTATTTATAGGACAAAGAGTTGTACCGGAGAAGATCACGTCATATTCTCTATTAACAAGTTCATCTTTAACACACCACAAAAAAAAAAGAAGAAAGAACCGTGTGATAACTACGTGTCAATGTTTATGTTAACTTTTCTTTTTCCTTTTGTCAATTTTATGTTAACTATAGTACTGCATAGTAGTATATAGACTTATGAATTTGTAGCGAGACATCGTAGACCGACTACGTAACAATTTGACCAATTCAAAATTGGCAGTGTCAAAATGCCAAAATCAACCAATTTGATATGGTTTATGAAAAAAAAACGTGTTATATATTTGAAGCTATATAACCATTGATTTGACTATTGACTTTTGTAAAAAAGTAGTTGTCTAGTAAATCAAGAACAAGCACTAGACAAATCAACCATTTTGTTTGGTCACTCGAAGACGTTCAAATGAAAATGAAAAAAAAAAAATTCTAAATCAAATTTTAGTGATTGGTCTGAAATGCGATATATAATCTTCGTTTATATAAGAAGATAGAAATTTGAAGAGCCAAAATAAGGAAAGGAAGAGGATGGGGGATAGAGAGAGTGATGGGGAGGGCATGGGAGATATGGGAGAAACGGAAGAGAAGAGCGCCACGTGGATATTCACGTGGGAGAGGATGAGGTCACACGTGTGTGGTGAAAGAATGGGGTCCGCATTTTGGATACGGAGAATCATATTGGGCCCTCTTCTCTCCTGAGATGAAAAAAAAGTTCACGTGATGACTTACTTGCACGGTAAAAACACAAAACTAAAATACATTATCTAAATTTTTTATAAACAAAAAGAAATTAAACGAAAAGAAGAAAACATAAAAAGAGAAGATAGATTCTTCTTCTGCTTTGTCCAAAAAAAAAAAGATTCTTCTTCTGCAGTACTTTGCAGTCGGTAGATCCTCTCTCTGGCTTTATCGAGAAATTAATTTTACATTTTTATTTTTGATCTCAAATCATCAATTTATTATTAGTAAGTAGCGAAGATATGATTCTATGAATGATTTAGTAGGTGAAGTCAAAGATGGTTATTACTTCTATAAATTCGAATTCTTAAGCTGCTTTTCCTCGAGTCTGTATTTATTTTAATAATCAGAAGTTCGAAGCAATATACTATATATTAAGGTGCGAGGATATTACTTCTTTTAAAATATATATTTAGTTGTGAACTCGTGAAGTCACTTATTATTCTTCTTTGGATGACCGAGACCCTAATCTTTTATTTTAGGGATATATTTTTCTCTGAAAAATGGGGAATCTAACGCCTAGCTAGATTTGATGATAATTAGTTTGGTGGGTCGATTTGGTACTATAATTTTCTATAAAAACAATGAAGAGCAAGTTGGGATCTATTTGATGCCAATCAACACATTAATACCTTTGCACGATAATAGAGATTGGTACGTTTTACCAAATCTTCCAATCTCATTATTGCCAACTTGTTCTCGTGTTTTGCTTCTTTGTTTTTCTTTCCGATTTGTGTCTCATTACTAGTAATTATATACATACTGCTCGATATCAAATTTACACTTCTATAATTCTATCTGCGTTGTTGAATCGTATCAGTATGATTAAATCCAAAAGTAGACTTTTTTTTTTTTTTGTGCAACAAATCCAAAAGTAAACTATGCCGGTTTTTTCTACAAGCATATTTTTCTGTCTTCATATTTTGTTCTTTGTCGATATTACTATTAAATTTTAAATTCTATTCCCTCTGTTCCTAAAAGGTTGATGTTCTATATTTTTCACACATATTAAGACATAATAAAGTTTTAATTTTTAATTAGTTTAAAATTGTTTTATGAGTGGAAAGAGAAAAGTTAGATCATTATTTACCATACATGTGGCAAAAAACATAAAGTAAAAAAATTATTTTAATTTTTTAATCTAAAAAATCAATCTTTTAGGAACAAAATTAAAACTCAAAACATCTATTTATTAGGAACAGAGGGGAGTATATTTTTTTTTCCACTATTGATGTGAAACACCGCAAAATATACAGTATGTTTTTGTGAAACGGTTGTACTATATTTTGTATTCAGTTCTACTTATTTTGTGAACAATATCCATATTGAAATTTGTGAAAATGTAATGATAACGATATAACCAGAAGAGGACGCATGTGGGGGCCAGCATGTTTCAGAAAATATGTTTGTTTGTAAATTAGTCAGTTGATGAATAAACAAAAAGCAGCCAATATTGGTGTGTATTGAATATTTTAACCAAATGTATTACAAATTGTAGTCTAATTATTTATTTTAGTGTTATTGGATCACCATATAAATTTCAATCTGTATATCATTGAAAAAACTTTTATTCAATAATTAAAAAAAAAAAAAAAAAAAAAGCACAGAGCCAGTATCAGCAAATCGAAAATAATAAAAATATGAAATATAATAAAGACATACACACATTAATCGTAGTAATATATATCATGATTATTCGTTTGAGTTAAAAAATTTAGACCGTGCATTGCATATATTAATTTCCATTTTTTCAGTATTTAAACTATATTTTCATAAAACACCTGATTTAACTGTTTTGTACTTGTGCATGGAAATATTTATAACATATAGGGCAAACGCATACAGCTTATGTATATCTCTGGAAAAATAAAATTGTGTACAACTTAAAGAATTGTTTGTTAACACAAAGCAGTATAAATTTTTTAGAAAGTTTGAATGGTAATTATTATCCATAAAAAAAAAATCCAAAACACATGGAAATAATTTAGAACGAGATGACCTTTTTTAAAAAGTTAATAATACAAGATATTAATATCTTTGATATGTCTTCCAAAATGAAAAATGTGAAGTGACAATGGTACAGTGTAACATGTCTGCGTGAAGGAGAACAAACAGCCATTCTAGAATTTATAATGTTTCTATCTTGAAATATGGTCCATATATATAGTGAATTTACAATCATATTCATAATACGCTGTGAAAATATGCTTACCCTTAGGAGTTGGGATGTCCAAAAAAAAAAGCTTACCCTTGTTTTTTACTTTCTAAACTGTGGCCTACAGAAAAATAGGACAAAAAATATTGTTTATTGTGTGTTATATCTAGCTTTCTTTTTTCCCTTTCTGACATTCGTTATCTAGCTTATAACAGAGTTACTACATACGTACTATAGCAATCGTGGTTCATGATTTTACATCTACTTTTAAATGCAATATTTATCTGCCTACCATCGTTTTTTCATGATTGTACATCTACGTTTAGATGCAAATTTTATTTTAATCGTTGATAAAATCCAACCATATACTGTATGTAATACAGCGATTTGGTTATTTGTGTAATAGAGAGAGAAAGAGTTTTAAAAACAATTTGTAAATCCTTACCTCAAAAGAGGAGACCGCCACATTAATACGCATTTCCATGAAAAAACAAATTATATTGGTTCTTTCATTAGTTATGTATAAATTGCTCTTCGAATCGGACCAAATCTAACTCTCTTTTGTACACAATATTCCCTCTTCAAGTTCAAGCTCTTCTATTTATGCCTATTATTAAATATTACCACTACAGCTCTCTTTTTCCTTTTGTCAAAACACACTACAGCCTTTTTTTTCTAACTTTCTATTATATATATATAAGAAAAATGCAGTTAATTGTTATCGTCTATGTTAGGTCAAAACGTTAGATTTTCTTGATTCTTTGTTTGTTTTTTTTTTTTTTCTGTTTTTCACTTGCAATTCAATTTATTTACATATTAAACTTTTTTTTCCCTTAGCGATTTTAATAAGTTTTTATCAAATATGTTTCGGAAATCACAAACTCAAACGTGAAATACAAAAAAAAAAAAAATATTGTCAATATGTTTAGCATTTAAAATTAATATTTTATGTTTTAAATTTTGAATAAATATATACGCAATATATATTTTTGAAACAATCAGACTTTATTTATAGAAAACTCACTGATTTCTAATTTAGATGGTTCTTGACCAAAAATACGAGCTAAGAATCATGAATTCTACCATTTCATCAATATAATTTTATTAACTAGATTTGTATGATGAAGATATGAGAGAGTTAAATATGTAAAAGAGAAAACAAAGGAGCTCTAGAGGTCGTAATCAAGCAAGAACTATAAGGACAAAGGTGGAGATAACCTAATAAAGATCACACGTTAAAAACAGTGGATATCGACCTAACACTCTTCTCTCTTGCATATACCCATCGTTTACTTCCTTCCTTTCCTATTTGTTCTTCGTCCATTTCGTTTATATAATATTTTTTTTTTGTTTAAATATAATTATTGGAAGTACAAAATATATAATATTCTTGTTCATCGCTTTTTTTACTAAAGTTTTCGATTATTGGTCCCATGATCTTTCTCACGTCTCTCTTTTGTTTATGTCTTTCTTATTGTTCGATGTAATCTTTAGAGTTTAAGTACGCCAGACGTCCATTTTTCTTTAAATTCAACGCAATCTTCTCAATATCTCCAATAGTCTCCACTTGAATGATGTTTAGTCACAATCTAGACTCAACCCACACTTCGCGATTATAACGTTTAAAAGGAAGTTTAGTTTGACCGGAAAGTCATATAAATATTTTCCGTGCATGTAAATATAATTTATATACGTACTTTAAAATTGTATATTTCTAAAATTAATTCTGTAAATTTCTTAAAAGTGAAGATACGAAATTAAGTCTTAATTAGTCTCATCTCTTACGTGTTAGACCAAACGAATTATTATTAAAAAATATATTTTTTCAGAAAATGAGCGAAGAACACCATCAATTACTTTAAAAACTTTTCCTCTAAAGTCTAAAGACTCTGCCTCGTCAATCTTTTATGCAGTTTATTTAATTATTCCTTTGGTTAAAAACGAGTATGTGTAACTTTATCGTGGCATCATCGTGGATCCTTTTTGAGTTCGGAACCATCTTTTTCGAATCAGTCTCTCAGCCATATAAGTGGTTAGGAAAATTTTGTGCATATATTAATTATAATTCGTTATAATATTGAGTGGACTGTATGTTGTAATGTCGAGTTTAAATTAATTAGTGGACCTTACACACAACTGTCACTTACGAGTTTTTTGGTCATGAACCAAATATATCCACCTTTTCCATGCAAAAAGTGTCCCAGACATGATTTAATTATAATTATTTTATATATTTGATCACTTTGGTCAAGATATTATTCGCCATCAGGATTCAAGTTAATTAGGTTTCCTATAAAGTTAATGACTTATTAGTGTTCGTAAGAAAAAAGGGGTTATGGGTCTTTTTTTATTATGTGATCGCTCTCCAATCCATCGTATTTTCTTGATCCAATATATATATAATGACAGGTTTTCTAGAGTGTATATTTTCTAAATTTAATACAGTATTTTTTTCTATCACCGTGTGAACGTAGCCAGTATCATCCATGATCCACCGATCTCTGATCAATGTTTCAATGCACTATTTGCTGAATAAAACATATTAACCATATAAATTGAATATAAAACCCAAGGGTCAGTAGTTTAGTGATATTGTGTTTTCATAGAGAATGCACTTAATTAGTGGTGCCCGGTTCGACTCTTTCTTGGAAAGAGACCTATTTAGATTATGACAGTACTATAAGTTATGAATTTCAGTCCATAACTGGAACTTAATTATAATATGACCAGTAAGTAAAACTCTAAACTAACCTATTCTTCTCCTAATTTTACCAAAAATAAATTGGCAATAATTCTTTTATGATATTAAAAGAATTAGAGAAAAAAAAATATTATGTTGAAAAAAAAATATATATATTATGGAAGGAAAATTGTCCCATTAAAAACCATATTTCATTTATGGTATATTTTAGTCCAATAGAAGAATAATTCAAAACTCGTATTTACGAGGCAATGATCAGACTCTGCATTACACACGTTGACACGTATATATCGTATTTCATTTATATATCATAGGCATATCATATATAGATGAAGACATCAATAGATACGTATACATAATCGATACGCAGATAAATAAATGTATAAAAGATACTATTTAATTATGAAAGTAATAGATGGGTGGATAATTAGTGTCACGTGAAAGAGAGAAGTGGAGATGTTTGAGAAGTAAAAGAGATTCGTTAAGACTTTTAAAAAAGTGAGAGCGACAGAGCAACTTAGTGAGATGAGTTCCCAACACTTTTTTCTTTGTTTCATGCTCATTTACAGCTCAACTTTTCTTTTGTTGCCGCTATTTCTTTAATTTCAATAGACATTTTTATATAATTAATTAGATTCTGTATCACATATCTATAGCATATGCCGGATCTACGATGGTTTGCTCATTAGAAAAGCATACGTTTTAAAGGACGATTATGGTTTAAAATTTCGGATTCATGGCACGCATATATGTATAACATTTATAACACTTCCAAGTTTGATCCAAATGAAAGATATATATAGATAAAAGACCTCTCATGGAGGATTTCTTAAGACAGCCAGATCAAATGTATCATATTTTGGGTATTACTAGATTAATAAGTTCTAACATTTAAGGGAATTCTCGAAATATCAGATTATTGTTTTTATAAAACAGGAAGGCTTCTTAAATAAGTTGTATAAAATCATCTCAAAAGTTTATGATTGCTCCTAAAAGCAAATTGTGATATTTGACCATGACTTGTAGTCTAATTACATATGCTGGATAATGCATATTATTGATTAATAAGTAATTAATTGTGATAATTTCATCGCTCATCAGTAACTATTTGTAGTATTTAGAAAAAAATTTTAGTGGTATTTTAAAATATCACTATGTTGTTTTCTTGTTAATAATATATGAGCAAGCTGTTTAATTACAATGTCATCTTTTTGTATAGAAATAAATCAATTCATGTATTTTTGTTAATTTAATTTTAGTTTTGTAGTATTTTTGTCAAAAAAAACAAAAATAATGGTATTTTAGAGAATTTCTCATTTTTAAATACCTAATATTTATTTCGAACATTTAAAAAACATATGTAAATATTGAACTTTTGACACATACTAACACATGCTCTATTTCCCAATTCGTGGTCGGACAGTATAAGTTGAGTTTAATTTTTATTTTTTCAACATTATAAGATTAAGTATAATTATTTTGAAGAGATTAAGTATAAGTTAAAGCATAAGTTGTTTTTTTTTTTTTTTTTTTTTTTTAACGTTTGTCAAAGACTAAGTTATTAACGTTCCTTTGTACGTTAAACATTACCTGTACGTAACTTATAACTCGTAGTTATAATATGGACTATAGTAGATGTGAAATAATAAATTTAAGGGAAAGATAAAAGAGATAAATTTGATTGGGACATTGAAGATACGGAGCCAAAGGGATTTGATTCGAGATCTTTACTATGTCTGCCTAAAAATGGTTACCGTGTGCAGTCACAAGTTTCACGATATTCTCCACAAATTTGGCATACAAATTTTGACCCTTTGAAAAAACTGAAGAGACGAGACGTACCATATACATCTATGGTTTGCTGATTTCTTTAATTTGATTGTCGCCTTATTCATAATACCATGTAGTCTCATATTGGCTTTGAACGGAGGTAGATTTTCTAGATTTTTAAGTTTTTAGTTTTTGGTTTTCGAAGAAAAAGTAAAGTTAAGTAACTATATTACTTGATTAGAAGATAGAGTGAGTATTTTATATCTTAGCGAATCAGTTGGACTAAAACGAGATATGTACAGATAGTGGTTTACTCACACTTTTGGTCTTTATCTCTTAAGACTTAAGTTAATCATACACCATTTATTCAAAAGTCTTTCGACTCTTAATCGTAGAATTAGTATGGCGAACCAGTAGATTCACATTAATTACTGTAATTAATAAATTAACAGACACTAATTAGTAATTAACTAACAAATAAACAGAATTTTTTTTAGAAATTTATGGTTTCTAAATGAAGATAACTAGTTGACAATAGAAAATGACGATCATTAGTTTCACCACAAAATCAATTTTCTATAAAACAATAGAGCAACAGAATATTTCATTAATAAATATATTTGTCACTAAGTATATACATTGAAAATCTCAAATAATATTTTTATTTATTTTAATGTACATATATATATATATATGTATATAACATAGATCAATAAGTTGTGTGTTATTACATTATAAACTATTAAACAAAGACTAATGTATTTTAATACAGAAAAATAAATCCAAACACAAAATTTGTAATGTTTGAAGCAAAATATAGTGATACTAGCGTCGTTGTTCTGTTACTATCAATGTTCGAATTCATATGAAAAAATGTTTGTAAAATTTGAAACCTGATGATATGAAAACTTATATTTCAAATCTAGAGCATAATATGTTGGAACCATGGATCTCTTAATTTGGTCAATTATAGAGCCATATGTCCTCAAAGTCCATCTATATAAAAAAAAGTATATTATACAAATTAATATGATTGTTACTTTTGTTATAAGATTTTCTGAAGCTTTGATCTTGTTAGGGTCATCAATCATCGTGAAGCCTTATGTTTTTTTCTATTTTATGGCTATATCTTTTCTAAGAAAACATAAATACTAATAGTGTTTTGTTCTTTTTGGTTTTCCCCTTTCCATTGTCGACGTGAATTGAGAGTTTGGAATGTACCCAACTGATCAAATTCAAAGTTTTGGACCAAAGCTAAAACCCAAAGCCTCCATGCATCGACATCACATTGTGGCCAATCATCCTCCAAAAATCTCGATTTTTTTTTTTTACAAAATTATGTATAATGCATGTACTGAATCAGAATATGGACTTTTATGATGCTTTTGTGTTGCGAACTTGTGATACACATCACTTTTTTTTTTGTCATCTAAATATTTGGTTCTTATATTCCGCCATCAAATAAATCTTTTTATATAATGTGTGGTCAAAAGTTATCGGAGTTTCGTTAAAAAAAAAAAAAAGTTATCGGAGTTTAATATAAGTGATGGGAGTAATTATAGTATATAAGGATAATTTTAGCAAAAAAAGTAATATTCTGTTAATATATTTTAAAAAATAAAATTTTAAAAATCACATTTTCAAAAAAGCTATAACCGTCATCAAATTTTAACACTTTATGACAATAATATAATATATTTACAACTATAGTTAGAAAAAGTAAAACAATTGATTAAAATAGCACGGTTTGTTATTTTATATATAAAAAAAAAATTCACCACACGGTTTGTTATATATTAGAAAGTAAGGGATAGAGCGACAGATTGCTGGAATATGACAGGTGAAAAAGTGAAGATGGTTGCACGAGGAATAGCATATTGAGCCGAAAAAAGAGAAAGATGCTAAGAGAGAGGGATATACAACAACTTATGTTATTAACGAGGAGGCAAGGAAACAATTTAGTTATCGCTTCATAACAAAGTAAAGGACAACGTCATGGATGACAAAGCAGAGAAGCTGGTCTGATTTCAGTCAAAAGGGAAACTTTCAATCAGTGCGAGAGGCACAATTTTTGTAGCAAGTTTCATTATCTCATACATTCGTTTTTTATATTTTTTTTCAGAATTAAAATAAAATAAAATAAAAACAGATAAAATTATAAATAAAAAAACTTCCTGCAGCGTAGCGCGTACCTCAACTTAGTAATAATACTAATCTCTCTTTTTAAAGCACTCTGCTTTGTTCAGAAGGAAAAACCCGCTGTTTTCATACTAAAAAGTCGAATCGTCAAACTAATATATATATATATACGTATATTTTATAAAACTAATATTAAATTTTTTAAATATACATTGTACGACAAAAACAACATGGCATATGGTTTGTCCGAAACTCTATATAAAAATATTCTTTTATCATTCATTATTGCACACATTGAGATTGAAACCAATGATGTGTTCTTCTGCAAAAACGATTATTAATGTAGTTTCTGTAAATTAATGTCGATTGGGATATGAGAATGGGTTTTGTCGCAACATAGACAAACGATTCCAAAGCCCACGTGCCTTAGACTCGTCTTTATCCTACTACACTTCTATTGGTCTCCTAATCTCCCATTGATTAGTGGTTCTCATTCCAATTTCAATTAAATTGTGAAATTTAAAAAAAAATATCCTTACAATGTCGTTTTCGAATCTATTCAGTTAAATGAAACGAGCTCTAAGAGAGAGAGCGCCCAAACCCTAGATCTAGCCGCTTCTTGCCTCTCCACCGTCCGGGGCTGTCGCCGGCGGTGTGAGAGGGCTTTCCCTTTTCGTCTTTAGTTGTAGCTTAGTCTTAGTTTCGTAGTAGGTCGTCTCCTTCCTCGGTCCGGCGGCGCTGAGAACGGGCTCGGTTTAGCGAAGAGATCTCGGCTGATCTGCTTTCCGGGAACCCGTTGGCGACTCAAAGCATCTCCGTTCAGGCGTCATACAGCTCAGAAGGACGGATCTGTGCATGGATCGAGTTTTCCCGTCCCTCTGCCCCTTCCGCCGTTATCTTCCCGTCCGGATCTGAGCGATGAGTCGAGTTTTAGAGTCCACCGGTGTCGGGGAAGCTGCTGGGAGCTCCGGGAGCCGAGAGTTGAGGTCGCACTCAAGCCGAACTTCTAGTCAGCTTTCTTCAGATCCAGTTCAGTCCGGCGATGCACCGTATGTCTCATTCGTAGTGCTCGGCCGGTTCAGTCCGATAAGGACACGAGATTTCTAGTCAGTTGAGATGTGGCCAATCCGTCAAGCACCGTGAGGTGAAGGTATGCTAATCCATGGTCCAACTTCCGATTATTAGGTGATTAGCATCCTGGATTTGTATGGGTAGTTCGGAGAGGTATCGGATCATACTGCCTATGTCCCGTGTTCCTTGGTCGGTTCAGTCGGACGTAGTGTCCGTTTTAGGTGTAAGACTGGAACAACGAAAGCCGGAGAAACCAAGCTTGCTGAGTTTGCACCTCGGGTGTTGATGCTATGGGAATACGCTCTAAACGATGATCTTATAAGTCTTATAGCTCGGTTATGATTTGTAACTCAGTTTAAGTTTTGCTTTCTTTGAGTTAGTATGTTGTTTCATGTCGTCTTTGGGTCAATTTAAGTGGCTTAAGGGAGGATTTCACTCCGGTTTGTGGGGTGTTGTCTATCCCGCTTGTGGTTAAAAAATGCATTGGCTCTCGATTAGGTAGTATCATATCCCACTGGATCCGCTTAGGGTTACAGGGCGATACTAAATCGATCCAGTGCATTGGGTCCAAATCGATGTGGAGAATGTAACGTTCCTTGATTTGGTTAAATGGAAATGAGATGTTGAGCCAAAAAAAAAAAAAAAAAAAAAAAATGAAACGAGCTCTCGTTCAGGGAAATTTCATTTAGCTACAATTGTGGAGATTTTTGTAAGTTTGTTTCCGCAAACCTATAATATTCACATAGAATGAGCCATTGTGTACAATGGGCTTATTTATAGGCCCTTATTCGTTTATATCTTTATGGGTACTTATCTAAAAAATCAAATCAGTTGTTTAGAAATTATAAAATTAGTTGGGTAGATGAGTTGGACACTTCTTAATGGGCCTTTATTCTTCTTCTGCTTCTTCATCTTCTTTTGAATCGGTGGCTTGGACCAAAATTTAACAAATCAACAAAATTATACAACACTCAAATGAAGTTACCATAAGCACAATGCTCATTCATCGAGAAGTTCTAACTTCTAACTATTTGGCAGAGTGAAAAGGGTAAAAGTTAAAACACTTAAATGTGTTATAGACGAACTAAATGAGCATCTGAAACAGATAAATGACGAAAATAACCTTCACAAAATTTAACCTAAAAACCTAAAAGCTTTCTCATTCTCAGATCTCTCTTTTCTCGCCGCTCTCTCAGTCTCTCTCGCGGCGAAGCTCTCTGCTCGTCTCTCTCGCGGCGAAGCTCTCTGCTCGTCTCTCTCTTGCCGCGAAGCTCTCTCTGCTCGCCTCTCTCACGCCGCGAAGCTCTCTCTCTCTCTCTCTCTCGTCTCTCTCTCCGTCAAGCTCTCGGAGTCTCAATCTGTCTCGTTCTCTACAGGTACTTTCGCAATCTGTCTTGTTCTCTCTTTTTGATTTCTGGGTCACTTTCATCTCTCTTATCCCTTCGCTTTTCCATTGAGTCAGCTCAAAAACCAAAAGTCTCATCGTTTTCTCTGGATCTGAGCTAACATCGTTCCTCTTTAAGGTATCTTTCTCTCTACTTTGTTATATAGTCTGTGTCACTGTTTCCTCTGTTTGTATATCAGACTTTGCTCTTGCGAGTCTTCACGAGTTTATTAGCTGTTTCCTCGATCACATTGTTCAACAACAACACTCTCGAATCCCTCTTCTTCTGTGTGTCTTGGTGTTTCAGAACAACTTTTAAGGATTTGGGTTTGTGTTGTTGTTCCTTGTCGTTGTTGCTTCTGAAGTTAGTAGCTTTTTAAAGTTACTATGTTGGTGATACGTGATAATCTGGGTGATTTCTTAGTCCTGCTTCTTGCTTTTGTGTGTTTGATTTGTATAGACTAGTTAAAAAACCTAGTTTGGTATGTATCTCTTGTGTTGGATTTGGTTTTGGTCTTTGTTTGTTCGATAATTTCTCACTGGTTAGTTAGCTTCAGAGCACAACTTTTATATGGTGATGTTAAGACTCAGATTTTAGTCGAACTCAATAATGTATAATGAAATAGATTGTTTTCTTAATTGTTCACTTGTTTCTCATTGTCACATCAACAACTGATCGTTTCTATGTAATGTGTTCTTGGGTTCTTTCTCATTTCCCTTTCCTTAAATTAAACACTGTAATCGTTTCTATGTAATGTGTTCTTGGGTTCTTTCTCATTTCCCTTTCCTTTGATTGAAACACTGTAATGTATATATCAAGTGGGTTATATTTCTCTTTTACTCAATGTATAGGTTGTTTAAAGCAATGACCTCTTCTCTTTAGTGTGATTTTTACATGACTTGACTGACCCATGTTTGATATGTATCTCTTCTTCTCTTTAGTGTGATTTAAAGTGTTAAACCGTTAAAACTTATATAGAAGCGTTAAACCAAAACTTATGCTTTAGAAATTGATTTTGATACGACTTTAATTTCAGAGATTGAACTTTTTTCTTTAATCCTATTGTGGATATATAGAATTAAAAGGATGATATGAAATTTAATAAATAACATTGTGAACAAGACTTTAAAACAATTAAAAGGTGTTACAAGATGTTATAGAATAGGCAGGTTCGGGTTAAACTTAAAACTAAACAATCATTCTAAAACAATCTAATAAGATTTTTTAACCTTACCAACCATATTTAATTATTTATCATTCAATTCATTTTTTTATTCTAGCCAATGATAAGAATCTAATAAGATTTCTAACCTTAACAACCAGATTTGTCATTTGTATTATTGTATATTGTTGTTCGTTCTACCTTTTTTGATTAACACGCTGCTCGATTTTTTAGCAAGGATCTTTCACTGTTCATAGAGGCAATATCTAGTATGGATAAGCTCACGGTAAGAAATTTTTTGAGTAATAATATGTATATATTTTTAACTGTGACTAATTTAATTTTTTTATTTACAGGAGAATACTATTGATGGGTTTCTCCACATCCTGAACAGTGGATCAGAGTATGTATTCATATAAAATTTGATTCTTAAATATGTGTATTGATTTTTTCCTTTATTTACAGGGAAGAAATAATCAATTTAAAAGGGTTTGGACAAAAAAACATGAAAAAGGTTACCCAATTACTAAGGTTAGTAAAATTCTTTCACCTAATTTTCGGGGGCATATTGTATCCATGATTTAGATTTATTGGGAGAGAATCAAATTTTAGAAAGATTTAAGGGAATTTAAAATTTTTTAGTGATTTAAATTAATTTCGTTGGATTACTTAACAAATTTTTAAAAAATTGTATGAGGGATTTGTAGTACTTATCAAATCAGTTTAGTACATTGAATTATATGATGATAAATTACTTCATTCCCATTCAATTATCTTATGTACTTATCAAATCAGTTTAGTACATTGAATTATAATTACCAATCCAATAATCAATGATTTGAGAAAAAATTAAAATCGTCAGAAATCAGTAATCCAATATGCCCTTAGGTTTTAATGTGAAGTTTATTTGGATATAACTAGTTTTTTTTATCTTTCATTGCAGGTTGAAGACTTGGAACGTAATTTCACGTTCAAACAGTTCAATGTGCTCTTACGGAAGAATTTGAACCACGAACTCGATAAGAAAGAGAGAGAGAGTAGGTAATTACTAATTAGAGAGAATAGGTAATTACTAATTAGAGAGACTAGGAAGAAATTCTAGTTGTAAGAGAGGGTCTTAGCTATTATCGATAATTTAGTACTATATTGTTTTATGTCTTATGTTGCTGTATTTAAGTCACTGATTCTACATCATTAGGGTTCTTATCTTATGAATGAACTGTATTATCTTATCTAATTTCTCTCTTTTCTCATTACTCTCCACCGTAAAGGTGCATATAGAGAATCTTCTCCCGAATCTTCTTATCTCTTATGTTTTCATTTCTTCTCTTAGTTAGGTCCTAACCTAACACTTTGTTTGATCAGACTTTTTGGACAATTTTGTAACCATGGTAGTTGGCCGAGAACCCAAATAACAAGTGATAAAGAAATGATCTGTTTTGATGCAAGATTGGAATCACTCCAACTTTAGATCACTTGATGATCACGAGATTCCAAGCTTACGACGCGGAAGGTGGAATAATGAAGGTGGAGATCTAACACGATGGCGATCGCTTCTCTCGTGTGGGATCGATTCAAGGGGACGTGATGGTGGATTGAAGTTCGCCACACAAAGTTGCGGAATGACTTTGTGATAAGAACACAAATCAATATCTAAGTGAATCGCACACAAAGATAAAGATTTCACTTGTTTTCTAAAGGAATCACACACAATAGAAAAGACAAGTAAAACAAAAGCCTAAGCTTTTAAAAGTGAGAAACTCTCTCCTTATATTTTTCCAAAAATCTCTATCTTTACAATGAAGGGAAACTTGAGCTTATATAGACTCAATTTACAAATCTATAACATAAATACAAAATAAATCAAATTAATTACATAAATCAATCAAGAATAAATTTGAGAGATTTTATCAATCATCATTGATGGAGATTGGTTCTTTGTATCTAGACACTTTCTTGATATATCCATGAATTGATTGTCTTCTAGAAACTTCTTTATAATTTGATCTTGATTTTCCTTGAACCAATCCTTGATGAGTCATGGATATTTCTAGGATTGCATCATTCTCTCCTTCTTGAAAAGGTTTTGTCCTCAAAACTAAAACAAAAGTGTGCATTTTTTTTTTTGAAACGAAATTAACAAAGGATTTTTTTTTTTTTTTAATTCCTTTCAAATAAAACTGAAATTTAACAAATCAAAACAAAGATTTTTTTTTTTAAAACGAATTAAATAAAACAGATAATGAATTTTTTTTTTGTTTTTTTTTAAATAAAACTGAAATTTAGCAAATCAAAACAAAGTATTTTTAAAAAATTTTTTTTTTTAAACAAATTAATTAAAACAAAAAAATGTTTTTTTTTTTCTTTTTTTTTTAAATAAAACCGAAATAAAACGATAAGAGATAGGAGCTTTTAGCTCTGATACCAGATGATGCAAGATTGGAATCACTCCAACTTTAGATCACTTGATGATCACGAGATTCCAAGCTTACGACGCGGAAGGTGGAATAATGAAGGTGGAGATCTAACACGATGGCGATCGCTTCTCTCGTGTGGGATCGATTCAAGGGGACGTGATGGATAACGGGGTGATTGACTCGCTCAATCGGTGAACGAATAAGGTTGTTTGAATCACACAAACAAACAAATCCGTGGCTTCAAGAGAATAGAAGTGAATCACTCACTTAAACTCTAATGAAAAGAGAACAACACAAAGACTCAAACTTTGTGAGAAAAAGAACAAACTTTATAACTTCGAAAATTCAAGGGTGATTTACAATAGAATGAGAGTTCAGCTTATATAGAGCTGAGTACAACGTTCATAACAACTAAATAAAGAAACAAATGGGCGACATTGAAGAAACTAGCCGTTAGAGGCTTAAGTGTGGAATCGGTCAAAACATGGAAATAGCCGTTGGTCTTCAGCCTAGACAGCTTGGGCGTGTATAGGTGGCTCCTTGGGACGTCTAGGTTCACTGAACCAAGTTGGAGAAGACGCAAAAGTGATTTGGGAAAGCTCCATTGTGCATTGATGTCTCTCGGGTCCAAATAAGGTAAGTGGCGTTTGGACGTGATCCGCCTGATCAAGTGTGGTGTGGTGCATTGTAAGATGATTGATGAATCTTCTGGATGGTTATATGTGTCTCCTAAATGGTTAGATGTATCTCCTGGTCTCCAAAGTCTCGTTTGTAGACAGCTGAATCCATGAGCTTCCAAATAAGGCAAGTGGAGGATCCTTTGTTTTAGAAAAACAATATCTCCTTCATGTGAGCTGATAATTGGCTGATTCCACTTCGCCGCATGCTTGTGATTAGTTGGGGTTCTAGAACAATTGGACTTGTTGCCTTTTTCCTCCTGGTCTGGCCGGAATGATTCATTATGTGATCGTAGGTCTTTATCGGATGCATCGGAGAATTGCTGACTTGTAACTCCCATAACTTCTTCATGGTAATAGCTTTTGGGATGATTCTTCTTCTTGGTGTTTTGTGGCTGAGCTGTGAACAATCTCCAAGTGGTTTCATGCCTTGAATCATCGTGGTTGAGCTGATATGTTTCAAACAATGAGCATATGTCCTCGTCGGGTCTGATTGGGGTTGTGCCTCCGGTTTGAATGAGCTTTGGTTCAGCTGCTGGTTTGATTATTCCATCATCCCGGTATTGTGTGTTTTGGATGCCCGCATCATACCCTCTCTCTTGAAAAAGTTTCGACCTCGAAACTATATAATCTGCACCAAGAGAAAGCAAGTTAGCTTTCATTCGATTTTGGGAGGCTAGAGTCTTACCTTGGTATTGAGGTGGCTTGGTGATGCGTATTGCATCAGGCGGCTCTCCTTTGAGCAGATAGGATAAGATCACACTCTCAGTTTGATCCGTCATCTTGGCTGGCAGTTTTGAAGACTTCATGTCTCCTCGTGTTTTGCTTTGTAAGTCTGGTGGTTCCTCCTTTAAGTAATGTGTATTTGTAACACTTTTCTTCTTTTCCGGTGATCCTCTGTTTTGATCCGTGTGAACACCTTGCGTACCTGCAATGTTATCAACACTTTTGGCATAGAACAAGTGTATTAATGTAGTCATGAAGTCATTGCAAGTAGAAAAATCTCTTTGAACCATTTTACTTTGGACAATTTTCTTTTCATGAAGTATAACAAGGTGTTGTTCGATTTTTGGTTTAAGAAAAGAAATAGGTTCCATTGGTTTTCTTGTAAGTTCGCCAAAATATTCAAGGCATAACAAATCCATAATCACTTCATTTGAATTATTAGAAATAATTTGAAGTAGTGGGCTACTT
The DNA here is from genome assembly GCA_011420285.2 of Erysimum cheiranthoides. Taxonomy (NCBI): domain Eukaryota; kingdom Viridiplantae; phylum Streptophyta; class Magnoliopsida; order Brassicales; family Brassicaceae; genus Erysimum; species Erysimum cheiranthoides. Next base: position 2,655,531 of record CM022179.2, on the reverse strand, counting down.
ACCTTGTGAAGTTCTTCGGTGAATTTGTTCACGACATTTGAGAACGATGATGAATCTGGGGGCTCTTCTTGAATTGGGATGTTGTTAGTGATAACTTCATCCTCTCTGGTGAAAAGTTTGTAGATCAAGAGCTCTGGCGGTCGTCTCACTTCATCATTCATTGTTGATTCACCATGGATTTGTAATAGATCCAAGAACACCATTGTCTTCAAGGAAGTTTCTCCGTGACTCGTTGTGATTTTCTTCATACCTGAAACTTTCTTATTTCTCTTGGTACTAGACAAGTGTGTTAAAACAGTCATGGGATCATTATAATCAAAATGAAATAAGTTACTTTTAACCTTTTCATTTGTAGGACTAGAATCAACTCCTTGTTCACGTTGATCCGAAAGCAAGCTTAACAAGGTGATGTCTTCTCTTTGATCTTCACGAACCTCCATGGTACATGTACCTTCATTGACACTCAAAGACAAGATCAAGTGCATTAAACTTGAAGTTGAATCATTAAAAACAGAATACTTAAAACAACGATGAATTGTGGAATTGTTCCAATACCGAATAAGATCATACGTTCCACTTACTAGTGTTTTCGATGGTTGCTTCTCAAAGCTCATACTCCTTTCAACTTCATTATCTTTATGCTCCATAATGTGACCTGAATCAACATTCTTTGACAAGAGCAAGTGTATCATACAAGAATTGGAATTTCCCACACTTGGTGTAACAAGATTAGCATCCGATTTTGACATTAGTATTGTCAACCTTTCTATTTGTCTAGTTGGGCAATTAGCAGCAAAGTGTCCTCTCTCATGACATCTATAACATGTTATTTCTTTCAATTTAGAACGCTTAGAAGACTTACCTTGGTTTTTGTTACCTTGTAGATCAAGCAATGGCTTTTGTAGTGGCTTGTCAACTATTGTTTTGAGATCTTGGTGATTCTCCTTGACGGATGCTGTTGTTCTCGTTTCTGTAAGCTGGCTGGACGTGTGTGGTGACACCTTTCTTGGCTTAGAATATTCAGCTCTTGTTTGTGTAACTTTCAGACTTGGTCTTGATGCAATAATCAATCTCCTCGGCTCGGGATTAGTGTAGATTCGCAGATTGTATTGGCGCATGTCATCAACATCCTCCACAAACTCTTGATACAAGAGTTGCTTCATCTCTTCCCACGAAGAATCTGGTTCCTCATACTCAAGACGAATGTATGCATCTCGTTCCCAAATCTTAAAGGCATCCTCGGTTAATGTATCCTCCGCATAACTTGTCTTTTCTTCCTCTGAAATTTGGTTAGATGAAAACCAATCCTCAATGTCATGTTCCCAACGCAAATATGCTTCTGGTCCTTGGTGATGGCCTGCGAAGTTGATGTATCGAGATTCACCATCATCATCTCTTCCAGCCTCACTTACGGCTTCTTCCTCTTCGGTGAGGTCTCCTTCAAAATCATCTCTACCAGTCTCATCTTCGACTTCACTCTCCTCAGCAAAGTCTTCTTCACGTTTTTGTTCATCACTAAAACTTGCTTCAGATTCTTCTAAACTGGTTTGTGATGCAGTTTCTTCTTGGTGCTCTTCATCATGATCTGAGTAAGGTATCTCACACCATGGTCTATTTTCTCCTTCTTCTTGACTGAATTCAGAATCAGTCTCTTCACGATATGACTCTTCTCCAGGGCTGGTTTGAAAATCAGCATCTCCACGCCATGAATCATCTCCATGGGACTCGTCGGTATGGCTCTCTTGGTCAGTTTCTCCTCCGTACCAACTTTGGTGGTTTATGGTGTCACAAGATGGGTCTGGTGGTTCTGGTTCACGTTCTTCCCCATCTGGTTCATTCCCAAATTCCGAACCAGAATAATCTTCCTCACACCAAGATCGTCCCTCATAGCCATCCTCTTCTCCGATTTGGCTTCCATCTTCCTCGTCTTGCCAATAAGCCTCCGAAGTGTAGTGATTCTCATCCTCTGACTCCATAGTCACCTCTGGTTTTTAAGGGCGTACCTCACAAACACAAAGAAAGGAGAAGAAGCGTATCAATTCTCAAAAGAAAATATGGAAAGAAATTAAAACAAGAAAATATAATGGAAATCTCCTCTTTAATTTTTTTTTTTTATATATATATAACAAAACTCGAAATTTTAGTTTACAAAACTGAATAATTGATTTTTTTTTTGATTTAAAAAAATGAAATAAAATCGAATTAAACAAGAAAACAAATCGCTGAAGCACTTTCTGATGCACTTCCTGAAACAAAAAAACTCAAATTGACCAAGAAGACTTTTTTTTTTTTATTATTATTAAGATTATGAAACTGAAGAAAAATAATAAGAACAAGCAAGAAACAAAAACTTTTTTGTTGGTTTTCTAGATTTTATAAAAATTAAACAACAAAAAAAAACTAAAAAAAATCGAAAAAGATAAAGGTTGAAGAGATACAACCTTGGGGAATAGGAGCTTTTGAAGCTCTGATACCAGATGATGCAAGATTGGAATCACTCCAACTTTAGATCATTTGATGATCACGAGATTCCAAGCTTACGACGCGGAAGGTGGAATAATGAAGGTGGAGATCTAACACGATAGCGATCGCTTCTCTCGTGTGGGATCGATTCAAGGGGACGTGATGGTGGATTGAAGTTCGCCACACAAAGTTGCGGAATGACTTTGTGATAAGAACACAAATCAATATCTAAGTGAATCGCACACAAAGATAAAGATTTCACTTGTTTTCTAAAGAAATCACACACAATAGAAAAGACAAGTAAAACAAAAGCCTAAGCTTTTAAAAGTGAGAAACTCCCTCCTTATATTTTTCCAAAAATCTCTATCTTTACAATGAAGGGAAACTTGAGCTTATATAGACTCAATTTACAAATCTATAACATAAATACAAAATAAATCAAATTAATTACATAAATCAATCAAGAATAAATTTGAGAGATTTTATCAATCATCATTGATGGAGATTGGTTCTTTGTATCTAGACACTTTCTTGATATATCCATGAATTGATTGTCTTCTAGAAACTTCTTTATAATTTGATCTTGATTTTCCTTGAACCAATCCTTGATGAGTCATGGATATTTCTAGGATTGCATCATGTTTGTGTTCAAAGAAAAAAAAAAAAAAACAAATGATCCATTTAACGGGAAGTAAAATCGTTTCTCAACTTCTCAGCTATCCAATTAGCCTCAAGTAGCCTTGGAGGATACTTTACACATACCAGTGTAAAACCGAATGAATAGTTTGAAGTACATTGGAAAGCTCCACATTCATTCACAGTAATCGTCCTCATTACCCTCACTAAATTGATTGCCATCTTGTTCCGGCTCGTGTTTCCAAGATCTACCAAGGCCTTCTTCGTCCTCTAACCTTCTCATCTTGGAGCTCGAAGCACCAACCCTAGAATTTGAATAAACCTACATCCAAAGCCCCAAAGTCCAAAGAAATTGGCAAGAGAACTTTCCACATACTTCTTGTGTTACTCTTTAAAAGGCTAAATGTATGGATTTACTATACCTCTGAATCTTTATGTTCTATCACCGATACAGTCGATCTTCGCCTTACAGTAACCCTTGAAGGTACTGGAAAGTGTTCAATTTCATCAGAAATTCTACGCATAAGTCAAGGAAGCATTCGCAAACTAAAATCAACCACTTACCACCACCATTCAATTTTTTTTTTCTAAAATGTTTTGGTTATGTCTCTAGAAATCTCTAAATTCATCAAAAATTCAAGTCTAACCTCTTACCTTCTTTTTTTTGGTAAGAGATGGGGGAAATCCCCCACAATTTATTAAGAGAAAAGAAATTTACACCCGGACATAACGTGAGCTTACAAATCCAGTATTGTCCTCTAAAACAATCGAGTGCACCGCAATCGGTGAATCCTCAAAAATATGTAAACCTAAAGGTAAATTAAACGCATAGTTAGCTGAACTATCGGCAAGACGATTCGCTTATCTATACACGTGAGAAATGATAAAAAGTCATAGGAGAGACACACTAGAAAAGACAACGGATGTGAGTCATTAATCCCTGTCTTGAGAAATTCTAACCTCTTACCCTCTTAGTTATGTGATTCCCTAATGTAAATAGCACGTGGCATTACAATAATTTGTAAATGGATAACATAAAGTCTCTCACTCGTGGGATATTCAGAATCACATCCACTTCTCCTTCTTCCACTCCTCTCGTTTATTATCCACAACAGAAAAACAAAAACCCAATCACTCTAATATCTGTTGTAGCGACATGTCAATTATTATCATATCTTTATTTTTTTTCTTTAAACCCAGCAAAAAAAAAAAAAAAAAAAAACATAAATTCAAATAAGTATAACCAAAGTTTGTTTTGTTTTTTCCTTTTCTCCTAGTAATGGCGCTTCCACACGTAGTCTCTTCACCTTCTTCAACTTCGCTATCTCCATCTCCTTCCTTCAAATCCAAGCCACCGTTTCACTTCCTTAGATCTCTATCACCGACCGTTGAGAATCGCCGGCGTTGTAAGCTCAGTTCCTTACGGTGTTCATCCTCTTCTTTCTCTGAGAAGCATCACAACGCGAAATCTCCAAAATCAGATGACATCGTCGAGCTTCCTCTCTTCCCACTCCCACTCGTTCTCTTCCCAGGTGCAATCCTCCCTCTCCAGATCTTCGAATTCCGTTACCGAATCATGATGCACACTCTCCTCCAATCCGATCTCCGCTTCGGCGTCGTTTACTCCGATGCCGTCTCCGGATCCGCCGCAGAAGTCGGCTGCGTCGGAGAAGTCGTCAAACACGAGCGTCTCGTGGATGATCGGTTCTTTTTAATCTGCAAAGGCCAAGAGCGATTTCGCGTCACGAATCTAGTCCGTACGAAACCTTACCTCGTCGGGGAAGTGACGTGGCTTGAAGACCGTCCGTCCGGTGAAGAGAATCTAGACGCGTTGGCGAGCGAGGTCGAAGTTCTGATGAAAGAAGTGATTCGATTATCGAACAGATTGAATGGGAAGGCTGAGAAAGAAGTTCAAGATCTGAGGAGAAATCAGTTTCCGACGCCGTTTTCGTTCTTCGTCGGAAGTACGTTTGAAGGAGCGCCGAGAGAGCAGCAGGCGTTGCTTGAGCTTGAAGATACGGCGGCCAGGTTAAAGAGAGAAAGAGAGACGTTGAGGAATACACTTAATTACTTGACTGCAGCTTCTGCTGTTAAAGATGTCTTTCCTTCGTCGTCTAATTAGTGTGTCTTCTACGTTACTACTGGTACATAGAATTCTCAATCTCCTTTTGCTATATATTTCGTGTTGTCAGTAATTGAATATACGAAATCTATGAAAAACTGCAAAGTTCGTACAGTGTAATTGGCTGTAAATTATAGATGATTGTGGAGTTTGATAGGATTTATAACTGAATTGAGTACAAAAAGTGCTGTGCTTCTCTTTGAGTTGAAGCCTAAATTAGTCTGAACAGACTTGAAAAAAGTAGAAAGAGATATTCACTGAATCAGGGAATGTTTACACAGCTACAACTCATATAGAGAGATTAACTAGTGTTAATTGTTCTGTATATACGAATATCATTGATTTATGCTTATCATATCTTTGTGACAACCAATCAGCCTATGGTATTAGTATCAGTTTCTTTGTATATGTGAAACTATGGTACTTTGGCGTAGATTTTAGTGAGAGTTGTAGACTTCCCGTGTAGAATCAAATGGAAACTTACCATTGATTCTGAATAAATTGCCTGGGCTATGGATTGCCTCAGTGTTTTTGTTAAGCCATCAGGCGCTGGAGTGGAGTCGGTTTGTTTATCTGGTTCTGATATGAATAACCGCTTTATGTCTATGCAAAAGAGTGTTGTCTAGTCATGAGAATGGAGCCATGTCCACGGTTCCCTTCAGAGTTTAGGGAGAGTTCTGGTGGGTGTTTATTTCGAGTCAAGGTTCTCTCTATGGATTTTTTTATTGATAAGGCTTTAAATCTGCCGTGGAACATTGCCTACCGCAGTTGATAGTCTGCCATTGAAGTTATTTTACTCTAGAGTTGAGTACATTCAATTCAATATTTCTACCTAGCTTTATCTCCTTAAATCCAAACATACATTTTGAACTTTTCTTCTATCTCAAGAATTGAGAAGCGTTTGTTGCAATAAAGAATTTATGTACGCGAGTTATCTACTTAATTAGCCATAAAAAAAGGCTTGCCTTCCTGAAACTCCATAACTTTGGAAGTTGAATACTTCTATAGACCGAAATTAATTTTTTTTTTAACACTGAAAGTCTCATACATCCAAAGAAACCTCACTGAGGAAAGAAACAAAAGCCAAAATATAAAAAGAATCACCAATAGGTGTTACAGTTACCCCTATATTAGGGCAAGAGAGAGATAAAGGAAGAACTATGCTTCCGACATGATGATTTGCTGGAGCCAGGATGGACTGTTCCTTGCAATGTAGGATTGGTAGCGCTGGTCTTGGGTGACACTCTTAGCAATGGCCAAGGCAGGTTGGTTGCCTGCTGCTGAGACGTGTTCCAAGGACCACTCATGGAAATCTTTAAGCATTCCCAGAATCTTAGTTATGAGTGGGTATAGAGAAGGATAAGCAGATGGCTGTAAGAAGGCTGTTCTAACTTCAACCGAAGAGGTTTGGAAGATAACTCTGTTCACACGCATGTTCCGCAGCGATTCCATGGCCCAGAAGAAGCTCATCAAATCGTTTTCTAGTGAGGATGAAATCTGAGAATACGACCTGCGACTGTGGAAGACAGTGACTCCCAAATGATTCCTAGCAATCCAAGATGCACCGCTATGTATACCTTCATTTATCCATGAAGACCGAAATTAATTAGAACTAGAAATAGCATTATGCTTGCCTTTCATAAGTTAAAAGTCAAAAATTGAATGACAAAGTCATTTCATCTCTCTCTACTTGGTCTCTTACTTCTAGGAATATGTCAGACATGAGTCTTCACTTGACAAAATCCCAGTGTAATAGAAAATGATAAGAAATTGACATACTCAATCGTTTGCAAATAGTAACTAAAACCCAATTGCTCAACTAGGCAAAAAACTATTACTCCGTCAAAGTCCACTCCCAAACCAATTGCTTGGCTATAAAGACACACCAGTTTCCTAGTTCCCAAAAACATAAATCTAATAACAACACATCTGAGATCATTCTCTTCCAATCTCTTAAAAGTCAATATCATGGGGTATACTCAACCAATGCAGTCCAATTCACAAGGTAAGCAGATTCTTCTGTCTCATTAATACTCTTATAAAAAGTGTTAATCATAACATTGCTTCTCCTTTGCAGAACAATTTGTTCAAATACCACTCCATATCGAGCACGGCCCAACCACAACAATCAACCAAACAAGTGACTCGAAGCAGAGACGCAACAAGTTGCTTACCATCATCATCTGCATCATCTTCGCAGCAACAGGCCAATCCATCACCAGACTTCTCGAGAACTATTACTTCCTCCACAGAAACCAGAGCCGCCGCTACGGCATCTGGACTCAATCCCTTCTCCAGGTCGTCGGATTCCCCATCCTCCTCTTCCCTTTCCTCATCCTCCTCTTCCTCCTCAAGAAACAGAAACAACTTCTCATTACCTCCGGTGGATTCTCCCTCAAACAACTAGCCATAACTTACCCTATTCTCTCCATCTACATGTTTTCTCAAGCAATTTTCTCCAACACTAAATACCGGATACCCTTTAATGTTTTCACTGTCTGCTACACGACACAGCTATTATTCACCTTTATTTTCGCCGCCCGTCTCAACAAAGTCAAATTTAATACATGGAAGGTTATCTCTGTCTGCTTCTCCTTCCTCGCCGGCGGTTTGACTTTCTCCACTTTCTCCGCCGGGTCACCCATCTTCAACTGGAAGAAATCCGAGATATGGAGTATCTATGTGGCTTTCTGCGCCGCCTTATTTATGTCCTTGCTTCTCTGCACGATCAGGAACGTATTCGAGGAACTTATCTCCATTTGCAAAAAATCCACCAACAGAAAACAACCCAGTTTTGCCGTCGTTCTCGAGTTGCTCATCTTCTTGTCTTTCCTCGCCACCATCATTTTCGTCGCAGGGGTTTTCATCTCCGGCGAACATCACAATATGAAAAGAGAGATGAATGGGTTCTCCAAGGGGGAAGTAGCCTACGTGAGGACTATGGTGGGTCAAGCCGTTGCATGGCAGATATACTGGGTCGGGATTCTGGGGCTCGTGTTCGTTGTCTCGGCCATGTTCTCGAACGTGATCATCGTCTGTACGTGGCCGATCTGTCGCTTCTCGTGGCATTTTTTCATCACAGGGACCGTCAGTACGATATCTTGTTAGGAACCGCCTTAGGCATGGCCGTTCTCAGCGTCGTGATTTATATCTGTGTAATTCACACAGATAAGAGTGACGATGACGAATCCACGGACTCAGGCACGGACTTATGAAATCTTGGAATTTGGAGTTCCTAGAAGGGAAAAAAACATTCTTCATTTTTTGTTTCTTTCTGATAACAATTTCATTAACAGTTTGTGGCTAACGCCTGTTAAGTTGCAACATACCTAAAATATCACTCACCATCGATTATTTGTGTAACTCATTCAAAATTTCAAACTTTTGAAATGTATAAATTTAATCATCCGTCACCAACGTTTATTGTAATATCATCTTGTACTTTCTTTTGCAGTCTACATTTATAGTATTCTTTTTGGGTCTAAATGGTTTTGTGCCTACAATTTCACTTTCTTTAAAAGTATTTGCACTCCATAACCAAAAAAAAAAAAAGAATACGGAAATTAAGAACATAACAATGATGTCATTTAAAAATATATTAAGATATGCTCAATCTCCGTTAAATTAGAATAAAAACCCTAATTTTTATTTCTCGAGCCTTCTCTCGCGCTAGAAAGGGATCAAAAAATCTGAATCTCTCTTTGTGGTTTTCCGAAGAAGAGAGACATCGATTAGATACGGCGATTGATTATACGGGCATTTAGGGTTTCGTGCTGATAATGTGTTGTAAACAAAGAGGTTTAGGGCATCTTTAAAGTGATATCTTTAAAGATAGTTCTTAAAGAGGTTGGCCCCCACTCCACCATAACTTCTTGTTTGAGAGAGAAAGTAAAATTTAAATCAAAACTGGAGAGAGATAGAGAGAGTGGGGAAATCACAAGTCGCTAGCCACTACACAGTCTACACGTGACACCCATATACGAACCCAAAAGCTTCTTCTGGAAGATCCTTCTTCTGCAACTTCTCATACTATTTGATTATTTTCATAATATTTTATATATTCTCCTAAGATGTTTAAGTATATACCGATATATATGGTCTTAGGGAAATATTTTCTCTGTTATTGATGTATTCTACCAGATACAACATATATATAATGATACAATATTAGGGTTTAAGTTAAGAGACTAAACATTGTGTAACGCTCTAATGGATCTGACCTTATAATGGACATCCACATAATACAATATTATTCATAACATTTTTCTTGTTTTCCCACACATTTATTGATTTAAATTGGAAAGTAGTAGAAAAATAAAATTTAGATCGAACAATTGGATACGCCTTTCACAATAAAATTTAGAAAATAATTCCTTTTTTTTTGGTAAACAAGGTTCGAAAGTGACTTCTCTTGTCGAAACTGTTAATTAATTTTGCAAAATAGTTAATTAGAGTGATTTTGTAAATTATATGTTTAGCAAATTCCACAGTAACATATTTGAACTTGCAACTTCAACTTAAAAAAAATTCATTTGAAAAAATATTGTTGAGATAATTGGAACCGAAGCTCCTTGTACTTATCGGTTACAAAATAAAAATATGAGAAGAGGCCGCCTTTTCACGTGTGTCTCGACCACAAATGTTTTCTAAAGTAAGAGAAGTAAAGATTCAGTGAACTGTCTTCTCTCGAGGAACCTTCGGGGGCCCTACATTTAGTTTGCGTGGACATATAGCCGCCACATGACTGACCCTTACGCACATACATACTTGTATATTGCTGTATTTTTCCCGCGTGGCAACTAAAGAGTCTAGAGAATGGGTAAGAGCATGGATGTATAATATTTTTTTATTATTAAAATTTAATGAGAAAGAGAAAAGAGAGAGAAGGAAAGAGAGAAAGATAGAAATTAAAATAATCTCTTGCAACCGGTTGTAAACCTACAACCCCTCTCTCCTGTTTTTTACACTGTTCCATTACTTTTTAATTTTTTATTCCTCACAACCTCTCCCTCACACTCTCCCTATTTTACCATTGCACTTGGTCTAACATCGGGAAAAATTCGGTGACTCTATGTCCGGAGATTTTAAAAAATAACTACTACAAGATTTTCTCAATTTTACGAATTAGATGATATGATTCATCGACAAAAATTTGGTGATTCCATGGCTTTAATAATATATATTTTTTTATAATTAAATTAAAATTTTCACATATTTTTTTTTTCATTTTTAGGTATTTGAAATTAAGTTAAAGCCATAGCTTGATATTAAAAGCGTTCACACGACGAACCAGTAATTCATAGTGATATATCTTTTTATATTTCCCCAATCGCGGATGACCTTATCCATATCTCTCTCTCCTTTCTTTTTAGAAATTCTCAAACTTGTCTCTCTCTCTGCTGGTTTTACGATCACTGTTGCCAAAAAGAGAAGGGTCTCTCGAGACAAGTGTTAGGATTACAAACACAACACCAGCTTCCTCCTCTCGACACGACCCTCCGTCATGTCTGCGCCAGCTATCTCTTCTCCTCGCCACGTTTCATCACTCTCTTCCACTATATATACACACCTACCCATTACATCATGTCTTTACCTTATCACTCACCAAAAATCGTCACAAAACATCATTTCCGAGCTGTCAACATCCGTACATGTCATCCATAGAGCCAAAGGTAATTATGGTTGGTGCTAATAAGAAACAACGAACTGTCCAAGCTAGTTCGAGGAAAGGCTGTATGAGAGGAAAAGGTGGACCTGATAACGCGTCTTGCACCTATAAAGGCGTCAGACAACGCACCTGGGGCAAATGGGTCGCTGAGATCCGTGAGCCTAACCGAGGAGCTCGTCTTTGGCTCGGTACCTTCGACACCTCCCGCGAAGCTGCCTTGGCTTATGACTGTGCAGCTCGTAAGCTCTATGGGCCCGAGGCTCACCTCAACCTACCTGAGTCCTTAAGAAGTGATCCTGAAACGGCGTCGTCAGGGACGTCCCAGACAATGCCAAGCAGCAATACCGGTGGCAAAAGCAGCGATTCCGAGTCGCCGTGTTCATCCAACGAGATGTCATCATGTGGAAGAGTGACAGAGGAGATATCATGGGAGCACATAAACGTGGATTTGCCGGTAATGGATGATTCTTCCATATGGGAAGAAGCTACAATGTCGTTAGGGTATCCATGGGTTCATGAAGGAGATAATGATATTTCTCGGTTTGATACTTGTATTTCCGGTGGCTATTCTAATTGGGATTCCTTTCATTCCCCACTTTGAGGTGTCACTAAACTATCTTTAATTATTAATACTCTTATCATATACAAGTTACATATACAAATATAGTCACCGTGGTTTAGGATATATATATATAAATATATATGTAAATATACACCAGCTCCATGTACTCATATGTACACATCTATATATGTGGTTTGTCTAGTATAAAAGCAGATTCTTACCACATAGAAAACACAGAAAACGACAGTTGTTTGTCTCGAAGCTAAAAATGTGTCATGGGAAAGTAGAAGTGCAATGTATCTGTGTAATGAAAACGGGATGTTACGTTGTGTGTAACGGTCAATGTTAAGACTACACATATGTCTCTGTTTTCTATGGGCTTTTTCGGTCTTTGACTATTTTCTTCACTTTTTTTTTCTTTCTTTCTTTTGTCTCTCTTTTTATATCTTACCTTCGTTTTTATGCTAATGTTACGCGTCTTTAATATACTACATGGGGCAATGTATTTCTTAACCCGGCCCGTCTATGGTAGACCCAAAACTATCCATATCTCTGGTCTCCACCTAATGCCCATATATGATAAACTAATAGTTGATTACTTGATTCAATCACCAAATCTGATACCATATTAATGTTTTGATGTAAATTCTCCATTAATGATAGTTTGTTACAAATGCTTTATACAAACAAGACATTAAACCGACTAATGGTTATCAAGATACATCATAATAAAACCGGACTATGCAGAGCCTTTAACCAAGTATGTATATACAGTATGCTATACGTATATACAGTATGATGTATACCTCCAATAGACTAACATATCGATTAAAACAATTAAAACATAACACTCTGCGACAAACTCGCTTATGCACTGTCTCTTTGCTCACGTTCTTTTTTGTTGATGAGTCTTTGCTTATGCATATTAAAGAAAATTTGTTAATGAACTTGTTAATAAGCTATGATATATTTTGTATGTAAGAAAACTGACGTGCAAGCCGACCCAGGAAAACCGATAAAGAGAAATGGGCCGCATTGAATTGTAGAGGTTTATTTTCTTTTTGAAAGTTAAGGTTATACACGAAGCATAATCCATTACATGGTCTCTGTTAAAATATTATAAAAAATATAGAATCATAACACATGTTTTTAGTTAAGTCATCAATTCAATCTGAAAGTAAAGATGTTTCTGGAAGAAGATGAATCGAAACATAATCTAAAAAAATCTGAAAGTGTAACTGAGCTGAAAGATCAACATATTGAGCAGAGTGTTGGAACTGCCCGTGAGAAGAATATCATCCACGTAGACAATGAGTGAAAAAAGTACAAAGTAATAAAATGCTTGTCGAAAAACGAATAAATAGTCCTTTCAACGGGTCGGGTAAGCAGATGCGGGATCATGACTAGCAAAATGAGACAGTACTCTACTATTTTTATAGCAACTTATATAAAATTCAATATCCTTGAAAAAAAAAATAATAAAAAAAAAATTCAATAGTAGACAAGTAAATGCTATTCGAGTCACTCTACTATTCGAGTTCAGTTTTTTTAATCAAATATTTTAATATAAGTTTTAGTTTAGTTTTATCCATTTGGTTAAGATTCAATTTTATGTTTTTAGATATTTGAATAATAAATCAATTTTAATCAATTGTTTTAGTAGATCACTTGTTTTTTACTTCGGTTTAGAAGAGATCGTTTGCTTTAATCCAAATTCAATATCCCAACAGTGGAAATTAATAGAGATCATAAATGCAAATTATAACATTCTATTGATCATGATCGAAAAAGAAACAAAAAACCACAAGAAATGTAATAAAATGGCACTAATATATCAGCCAGATATTATAAATAGAGAAGTCCCAATCCAAGCTCCCACATAGTCTCCTTCGTCACCATCATCATCTTCATCCTCATGAATAATGATGTCTCATCCACCATTTATCTTTCCTTTTGCAAAAACCTTTCTTAGGTAATTAATATTAAAAAGAAAAAAGAAAACTAAAAAGAAAAAAAGCAGACACAAAAGTCATAAAACACAACGGCACACCATTTTTCCCTTTTAATTGGGTAATGGCATTTGTAATTATTAGCTGGAGAGCGAGTGTCGGATTAGTCAAACGTTGTCCGTTGACTGATGGAGTAGTGGAGTTGTGATGGACGACTTGATGGAGCCGCGAGAAACAGGTGCACGTTCGATACCGTGCTCCGCGGAGGACTGGATCGCTGCCTTCTCAAGCGCTGCAAATTTCCTCTCTTCGCTTTTACCGTACAACACGAAGTAGAGTCCGGCTATGATCAGGACCGCTCCAATGATCCTGATTAAAGAACCGCCACGTGGCACAAATCAGTTTAAAAATAATTATTGTTTAGCTCCTCAACAAACCAAAATTTATATAAAGCACCCAATTATTACTATTTTTACATACCCGCCCAAGTAAAACTCTTCGCCTAAAGCAATCGAAGCCATAATCGCAACGACTAGAGTCTGTACAGGTTGGTAAACAGCGACGAAGACTGGACCCCCTCTGTCAATACACCAAATCTGAACCGCAAACGCGATTCCAGACGCTACGATTCCCTGAAATTAACCCAATTCGTAAGGACTAAAGTGACCAATTTAAAATAATTGGTCTAAAACCGAAATATTAATAAAAGATGAAAAAACTAACGGCGTAGAGGATGGTGAAAAGCTCCCAGCCGGAGTGAAAAACCCAAGCCTGAGAATCTCTTTCACAGAAAGCAGCGATGATCAAGAACTGTATGATTCCGAAGAAACAAGTGTAAGACGTAACCGAGAGCCTCGCCGGATAAGATTTAAGAACCGGAGCTTGGAAAACGAGCCAGCCTGACCATGAGAGACAGTGACCAATTAGGTAGATGCAACCAAGGGTCCAGTTTTTGGGTGCGGCGTCTCCTAACGGCGCTAATACGGCGGAGTTGGTGGTGAGGAGGTGAGTGTGGAGGTGGCTAGTCGGAGTGTAGATGGTGGGACCTTTGTAGAGAGTGATGACAGAAGCTCCGGCGACGCAAAGAGCCGTTCCTAAGACTTTGGAGATACCGTCTCTTCTGTTTATTCGTACTTTCTCAATCCTGAATTGTTTTTACATACAGTACATAAAACAGTATGTTACTACCGTGATTAATATCTATTAGGCAATATTATTGTATAGAATTCTATACAATAATATTGCCTAATATCACTGTTTTGTAATTGAATTAAAGGGCATTTAATGTTGTCTACGTATAATATTATCCGTTTCTTCTACGTTTTGAAAAGTCAAATGATCATTATTAAAGTGGTTCGTCATGTATCCACGCTGTCGATAAGTTTTAAATTATATTGTACAGTATTTTTTGTTCGATCATTAAAAGAGAAGAGAAAAAGGAGAGATGTGTAGAATCGATGCCTGAGAAGAGCAGCCATGAGAAAGGTAATGGCGGGAACAGAGTTTTGCATGGAAGAAGCAAATGTTGGTGAAGTGTTGTCCAGTCCCAACAAGTAAAACCCTTGGTTCGCTGTTATTCTGTCGTGTAATAATTCATTGGTTAAGCAGTTTTTTATTCAAAAATAAAGGCAAACTGAAGAATATATAAATAAATACCCGATGAGTGCCAAAAAGAAGAACTGGATGAGAAAGTTGATAGTAATCGCTGGTCTCTCCTTCCTAAATAACACAATTTAGCGTGGTAATCAAATTACTATCAACTAGAAAAATAGGTTTTGAAATAAAGAAGAAGTGCAAGTGAAAGTAAAAGGTTACTTTTCGAGGAAGTAAGCGAAGGGAAGGAGAAGAAGCAAGGCGATGATGTTACGATAAACAGGGAAGACGAGTTTGCTGATTCCCATGTTAAGAGCAGCTCGAGACACCACGTGGAATCCGGCGTAACCGAATTGCAACGTCAGCATCGCTATGTGAAGCTGAAGCTTCTCCGGGACTCCCCATATCGATCTCCGGTTATCGTTTCCGGTGTTATCCGCCATTGGACCGAACTGAAACAATCGATCAAACGATGGAGAAGGAATGAGTGAGTGTTTGTGTGTGTTGATTGAGGAAAGGAGTGAAGTTGTGGAGATATAAATATAGGTAGATAGCTATCTCATTCCCCTCTTTGCTTGTGGGAACCACCACACTGAGATTTCTAATATATGGTATCTATTAAACTTACTAATAACAATGTGAAATATTGAAAATAATATGGATTTAGGTACATTAATGATTTTTTGTTGTTTCTGATCAATTGATGTATACACCAAATTTGTTAGTTTGGTAGGCATTCACTCTCCTTGATTATCAGATTGAATTGGGGAATTAAAAACTATATATAATATTGTTTCGCTATTGGTTATATGAAGTCTGATGGTATATTTCAGCAAAAAACTCAATAAATCCAAAAAAAAAAAAATATATATATATATATACAGTTTTACCTAAACTTGGGATGTTAATTAAAATCCAACATATTTTGTCGATGCCAATGAAAGCCCCAGAATGTTGGCGCATCTCAGGATGAAAAACATAGTGTAAATCATTTCTATTTTTGTTTCTTTAAACAAAAAATATCAAATTTCGAAGTGCTTAGCAATTTTTTGGATATTACTTGTTTAAAAATGTGGATTTTTAATACAAATTGTTAAAAAGTGTGGATTTTTTTTTTTTTTGATAAAGATTAAATTATATTACCAAAAGGAAAAAAATTAATTACAGGAGCTTTAGGGGCAGAGTGCTTCAAATGGCCAAAAAAAATTAAAAAACCTACTTGAAACTAGCTAAAATTTTTTTCGTTTATGGTTTAACATTGTTAGCTTCATCAGCTTTTGATTTACATTAAAGTTATTCGTTTCTATAAAATCTTTGATAAAAAAAATGAATGAAACAAACTAATTTATTTATGAACAAGATTATTTTTTTATTAATTTATAAAAAAAAGGTTATTTTTTATTTATCATTCATAAATATTGATATGTAAAAAAAAAAAAATATTGATATGTAAAAGTATAAATAAAAACAAGATGTTGTAAATTAATTGTGAATCATTTTTATATAAAAGAGTTTTGGTCTAGGATAAATTATTGTTTGTTTTAAAAATAGAACGGTTTAGTCCAAAATAGAGTAGTTCATTTTTCGTCCTCTATATCTATTTGAATCCTTTAATTCTAGGAAAACGACCATTAAGTTGTTAAATCTAAAACAAAGGGCCCGCAATTTTTTATCTATGTACTATTGTTTTTTTGGAAAATAAAAAGCTATGAGAGCTTAAAAATGTGTAAAGAGCAAAGGCTGTCTCCCACATTCTTTTATTTTTCTGCCTGTTTAGCTGACATGACAACCCTCACGCCACTACTCATTAACGCAACCATCATTATGGTTCTTAATTTTTATTTCAACTACAAGCATTTTAATCTGAAAATCTAAAAGGTAAAAATTAAATAGAAAAAAGCACAAATATTTATCAATTATTTACGACTGTGTTCCTCAATATGCACTCACTATCTTAAACATTATAATGGTTTTAGTTTGTCCTTTCCTTTGATATTTATTGAGCAGCATGGCATTGCTACTAATTATTACTTGTACAGTAGTCTCCAGGAGAATAACAATCTTATAATAGTACTACTAAATTCCGTTTTGATGTTTTTTATTTACTCTTTGTGTAAATATATTTCTTGAATTCTTTTTTTCTTATGTTAAAAAATAATTAATTTTGTGGGGACGATCCCCACGCGCACTAGCGAACCGTGAGACCCACAGTACCTCTTATTTCGCAGGCACACCCACACGATCAATATTGATGTACACGCTTACACCAATACTATTATCTGTATTTGTCCTCAATTATTTTAGTTCTATTTTCCCGTGCTCAATAAATAGATGTGTGTAATTGTATTACTTTAGTTTTAATTCCCATAGTCAAATACATTTGTATCCTTATAGAATAGAATCATCGAAAATTTTTGGGTGCTTGTATGCTTTCATTTTTCTCTTTCTTTTTGTTTTGTTATTTTTGGAGAGATCGACAATGAATACACAGAGAGACTATTTAGTTAATTGTGCTCAGAAACATGTGCATATCCACGTGAAAACAAACCAAATATGTATTTTTTTCCTTCCACGTAAGTATAAAAATATAGTATCACGACAAAAAATGTTATGGAATTTCTTGTCACAAAACTGTTTAGATAAATTACATGCAACTAGAATTTTTAAAAATAACAATATGCAATGTTCATTATATTTTTCCTTTTAATTATATTATATTTTTATTTTTTTATGAACAATAACCAACCAAGGTATTTACTTTAAAAATTCTAATACGTATAATTAAAATTACTTATATTTTCATGTTCCAGTTCCTTTTGTTAACATCAACACTTAATTGATTTAATTGCTCAATTTTATAAAATTTAGAAAGATACTTCAAAATACCACTAAAAATCTTTGTTTTCTAAGTATATCAAAATTTTGAGCATTTTCTAAAGTTTTTAGAAATCTTTCATACAAAATTAAAATTATTATCCAAAAATATAAAAATAACTATTCGCAGTCGTAGCTACAATCATTATTAGTAAATATGTAAAATCATGTTCCGTTCTTGTTAAAACATTTGCAGTGCACCTAAAATAAAATCCTAAAAAAGGGAGTCTTGTTTTCTAGGACATTTTAAAGATATCATATATTTTTTTATAAATATTTCATCATATTCATTCATAACCTTTTAGATAATCTTATTATTACATTAGTTGTAAGAAAGCTTCTTATAAAAAAAAGTTGTAACGTTTTTGAGAACATTCTTTTTTTACGTGTAGTTTTGGGGTATTCTTTTTAAAAGAGTATACATGTGATGAAACGGGCCGTGAAAGTGGCACACGTATGCTCAACCGTATCCATAATGCCATTTGTCGAGAAGACGGCCTTCATTAACTATACTGCAATTTCCAAATCTAAATACATAAGTTTGCTAGAGGTTCGAAGAGTGTGTTTCTTCCATTATTTAGAGTTGGAGTTTTGATTTAGACGATGACGTCGTGCTATGGTAGAGAATCAGAAGATATCAATTGTCTTTTCCACATACTGTTCAGAATCAGTAGAAATGATCTTATCACTTTCTGACTAACCAGTTTATCCAACGTATTTGTATGAGTTCAAAAAAAGATGAAAGAAATTTTTTTCTATTTCTCGCTTTTCTTTTTACCACGTCGTATTATTGTATATTCTATGGTTGAAATTGGGAATTATTCTCTTCAGATATTGCTATATTATCATCAGTACTAAATTACGAGAGATAATATAATCAATATGAATGGTATGAAGACATACCATATCCTGCACCAAAAATTGGTTACTTAATTATATGGCCTATGATAGGATCTATAACGTTTTTTTTTTTTGGGCAAATGGATCTATAACGTAGCTTCATGATTTATACTAGAATATTTTTAGGTTGTTTTTTATCATTCTCAAATGATGATTCGTTGTTACCTATGCGAAACAAGCATATAACTCATAAGTGTGTCAAATTTAATTCAAAATTGCACAACACTAAAAATAATAAATTTGTTATAGATGGTAAGATGAAGTATATTACTACTATATTTTAGTTTGTTTCTTAATGAATATGAAAGCAGAAAGATCACTAAACATCATTTGTTATAAAAGAAGGACGTATTATTGATGTTAAAGACTAAAAGTTCACTATTAATTAGCCCAATTTCCGGAACTAGTGCTTATAAAAGTGTTTAGTTAAAATACAAATTAATGGTATTAATTAGCATTTTTCGTCTTTGTGACAGAAGATAAACCCTTATTTAGTTAAAAAGGAAGAAAACGAACCCCTTTTTAGATTGAAAAAGAAGAAAATAAACCCTTTTACTCTTTATAAAGTTTGATCGAAGTCTCTCTCTCAGCGGGTAAAGGGTAAAGAAACGGGTCGGGTAAGGACCCAGCAAGACAGTAACGGATCGGGTAAGGACCCAGCAAGACAGTAACGGGTAACGAGCAGACGAAGAAGAAGAGGGAGACCAATCTTAGTTGGGATATTTAATTGCCTTGTCTCCTTTTTCCTCACTTTATTTCATTTCTTTATCATTTTTGCTTGCCCACGAGCGAATCTTCTTGTCTCCGATCTCTCTCTCTTCTTTTTTTTTTCTTCTTCTCACTCCTCTTTTGAATTTTAGCACACAAAGATTTAGCTTTTAACCTAAATTTCCTGTTAAAAGAATGTAATTACTTTTAGAGATATTTGAGAAAATCAATGCATACATTTGGAATCTTAATTAGTAACACCAAGTTCAAAACTCGATTCTTATCCTTCTCTGCATACGCGAATTGATGTCACTTATTTACGACAATACAATTGTGATCAGTCATAATCAACAAAGATAAAACGTTCCAACTGATTGTCTGAAGAACGTAGACACGGTTCTGCAAAACTGGAACACATTTAATGACTGTATACACCTCCATAACTGTACTGTTGCATATGCAATTCAATGGTGTGTTTCTAATTTTGTGATAGATAGACTATGCATATAAAGTATTCGTCATCCGATGCTTTGATTGATATTTGGTAGAGTGTCCTTAGATTCGTTCCTGAATTGTGATGATAAGTGGATGTCACTAAGGAGACACCTTGACGTGCGACAACACTATAAGGACGAGACAAGTATGACCCTTCAACATATTATTATAAGACTAATGCCACTTTACCCACTAACGTAATTTCAATACGTTTATTAATAGAAACAGCTCTCTTTTTCCTACATTTCTATTCGACGAACTATGGGCTATGGCAATCCGAACGTATCAATCTTCGGGAAAAAAAGCTAACTAACTAGCAGAAAACTATTCTAATCGTTTATTCGTTAGAAACTAAAGTGAATTTTAGAGTTTTTTTGAAAATGACAAAATAAAAAGTGGCTTAGAAAACAGAAAAGGAGCCAAAGCAATGAGTTACTGTCAACTATGTGCCGTATGTTTTAGAAAATAATCTCTTCTAAAATTTGAATTTTCAAAAATAAATTTTCTTTAACAATTATCGTTTTTTATTTTTTTAAGAATTTTTAACCCTTCGCGATTGTGATCTTCGTTGCGTAATAAACTCTGATAAAATATAAACTAACAAGGCAATTATGTTTTAGGATTTTGGTGTTATGCTTTATATTTCATTATTTAGGGTTTATATAAAAGGCCATAAAAATCATGAGACTAATTTTTGTAGATGGAAAATACGTGAAAATTTATATATTATTTGAAAATTTCCAAACACATTAAAATTCTGATAACTTTCTAAAAACTTTGTTATAATATGGTAAACATGTTTACATTACTATAAAACAATTCATGTTATGACTAAAAACCTGTTTGAAGTCAAGATATATATACTATAAACAACAATCTAAATATATGTTAAATGTTTTGAAAGTGAAATTAAGTTCGCCAAAACTTTCGAAGATATCCGATAATTTCAAATATAATAAATGATGAACAGTGTCCACCGATATTGTTTAGCGTTAATTAACAGTGATAGATAAGTTTATATCAACTTAAGAAAATAAAGAAATCAGCTAAGAAATGGGTTGAAGTATAAGAAAAAAACAAAATGGGTTATTACATAGAGCCGATATATATATTTGCATTTAACGAAAGAACACTCTTTTAGTCGTTTAGTCTAACTAACATTTAACACACACAAAAAAAAAAACACATTTTACAACCTGTTGTTATACGTGTTGTAGATTCACAAAATTTTACGAAAATTAAGCCTTTTGTCTCGCAGTGAGACACATGAGGCCATAAAATATCTACTCAAATATATTCTTTTGTTACTATATATATATTGGTTACTCAAAACCTTGTTCTATTAAAAAAACTTGTATTCAATCATCTTGAAAAAACAGTGTAAGTAAATTTTTGTTGATAGATAAATTTAACATTTCAACAAAAATATTATCTTGAAAAAGAAATTTATAACCCTTTTTTTTTCCTTAATAGACTTCTGCAAGTATTTTGTGGGTTGGCTTTTTGCATGCGAGGTCTTCTCTATGTCCAAACATATACTGACTTTTGTTCATTTATTTTGTTTTTGTTTTTATTCATCTCGTTGCTTTTGCTTGGCATGCATGCATAAATTAATTATGGGAAATCTTCAACCCAATCCACTATATTTGAGTCTTTGACATGAAATTTGGTGGGATTTCTTATATAGAGATAGTCCGACATGATTAAACTACTGATATAATTGTCATAATTTAATTTCTTATAGTCTTCTATAAACACCATTTTTCCATCAAAGGATTATATTTTCCACCTTAAACATGATCATTATATCTCTTCCTTTTACCAGCCACGCTTTTGTGCTGCATTAGCTATTTCAATGTATTTTCGTTGAGCAAAAACTCACCTTAAGTAACTTCTCATCAGTTTTAAAATCATGTATCTTTTTTTTTTATCAAAAAAAAAATTACAACTTTTTTTTACATGTGTTCATTGCTATATTCCTCCGCTTGTTTTATTTGTTTACGTCTGTGACTTGGTCAAAAACAATAAGAGAACTTATATCTTTTCAACTTTGCAATCACAAGCTCCACCGAAAAAAAGGAAAGAAAAAGATTTTGCTAACAGTTAAAGTACCAATGATAATTCCTTAAATTTGCATGTTTTTTTCACGGTTTTCGTCTCATAAATATAAAGCTATGATATGAAATTAGCCTATATATAAAGATCCGGGCACATTGAAAATTTATAAATATTATTATAAATTAATGTAATTGTTTCTGTAAAAGTAGCTAAATATTTTGATTTTAAACTAATTTATAATCAAATTATATTTCGACTTGGTAATATAATAAGTGAAAAGTAAAAACAAAATGTAGAAAGTGGATAAGTGGATCAAGTTTGCTAGTAATGTCTCTCTTCTAGATTGGGAAAAATGTCAAAAAAACCATGAACTTTCAAATTTAAGCCATTTTAACCATGAACTATCATTTAAGCCAAATAAACCATGAACTTCTGTTAACTTTCTGTTTGGCCCATGAACTTTCAGTTGAGTTTCTGTTTGGCCCATGAACTTTTGGTTGACTAAGCCGTTTTAACCGTCCCGTTAAATCCACTAACTGAGCCATTAACAGACGTTAATTGTCGTCGTTTTGGGCAGTAACAGAGAAGAGTTAACGACAATTAACGTCTGTTAATAGCTCAGTTAGTGGATTTAACAGGACGGTTAAAACGGCTTAGTCAACCGAAAGTTCATGTGGTAAACAGAAATTCAACAAAAGTTCATAGTTTATTTGGCTTCAATGATAGTTCATGGTTAAAATGGCTTAAATTTGAAAGTTCATGATTTTTTTGGCATTTTTCCCCTTCTAGATTAGCATCGAGTATCTAGATTTTGCCGAAACAACTGTTAACTGTATAATCCGGGAGTGATCGTAGAACAACATCCAATCCAGGGACAGGGTTGTAGCGAGTTTAAGCCCTTAGTCCTAAAATCGTAACCACGTGCCACGCGCAAGTTTCTCTTCTAATTTTTTTTTTTTTTTTGGTAAAACTCTTCTAATATTGTTTTAGTAGTTTTATATTACATATTTGATGAGTTTGTGTCCGAATCTAAAATCCTAAGAATTTCGTTATTCCATATCATAGAAAATGAAAAATGTCATTCTTCTGATTCATTCAAAACTTACGTGATCGAAAAATTGAAATGTAGTATTTCGCTAGAAGGAGAAGTCAAAATGTAAACACGATTAGTATGTCTGCCACAAATAAAAGGTGGGAAGTACATGACCATTTATATTGTTGTCTCTTCCATTAATATTCATCATTCCAATCTACGGCTCAAATGTAAAATGCAACTTGGAATCTGCAGAGAAAGAGAGAGAATAATTCGGACGCAGATTATAGGCGAAAATCAGGTCGTTTTCAAAATGATCAATCACGCTTATGTTCAAGAAGTGGAAGACACATTGACGTCTCAGTCTCTTTGGACAAGACTTTCTGTTCGTTATATGTTTATATCCAACCAAACCGCCACATGATTTTGTAATTTTGTTATATGTCATAAACAAAAACTCACTTTTATATTTGTCTGTTTGGATTAATAGTGGTATAATACAAAATAAAAGATAGCCACTTAAAATTAAAAACCCTCTTTGCTCCTCTCTGCTAAAATCTTTTTTCCCCCAATCAATTTCTCAGGGTTTATAACAATGTTATGACTATGGCACATGTGTATATAGTGCTACACAAGGGATTGATTTTACTGCCCACAAGGGATTGATTTTACTGCCCACCTGTATCATCTTCAGCACTTTTCTTGTATTCAGGTTTAAGCTCATATGTCCCTTGGTTCGATCCTCTCTTATTGTACACACACAGCTCGTTCAGTATTTCTTTCAGGAACTGCGCTGGTTGGTCCGTCTCTTGTACCAGCTGCTTCAGTGTCCAGTTAGGTTGGCCTTCGAATAGCTTGAACATTATAGCTTCGAGCTCACCACGATCTCTCCTTGTCCTCTTCACCTCGGTTTGCTTGACTGGGGCTGGTTTCCTCTTTTCCTGCTCATTCAGACATTAAAAACAACTTCTACATTGGTAAGGCTGATCAGGCAAAGGAAAGATACAGACAGAAGATTAAAGTTCCAAATCATTAGTTGAAGTTTCTGTTCTGAATTGTATTTAGTCTGATGAGCATTGAAGCTGAATTGTTGCTTCATTAACTCTTAACCATCTCAAATGATTACTCCATATATCCAATATCATTGAGAAGAGAATAACATTTTACCTTTGAATTGGAGGAAACCAAACCAAGCATTCCAGGCATGGGCCTCATATGTACTCCGCGGTCATTATCGATAACCTTTAGTGCAATTCAAGGAAGAAAAGTTTTTCTATAATTAGCTAACACTTAGAGCAAGTGAAGAAGAATTAAAAGGAAAAGAAACACATGAATGTGCAAATAACTACCTGTATTTGTCGATTTTTAACCATGGATTTGCTTGTTCTCTCTCGACAAAGCCTTGCATATTCTTCAATATTTTCGCCAAATGGCTTCATATCGAATTTGTGATCTATCTTTCCTTCAGCAGCTGGATTAACTGTAATCTCATTGACAAAAAGTATTAAGAGATGTCTAAATCTCACCAGCTTTAACCCAGAGAAACTAGAGTAGCTCGATGAATAGCAAAGGAAGAAACAAATCTGATGTTTATCAATCAGACAAGTAAAATCCAAATAGGGACATCACCTTGATTGACCTCGGAATAGATACCCATAGGAACAAAGTCTTTGAACATGTTCAAAGAGTAGCACTTTGGCATGTTCCCAAACTCGGCACCATTCATCTCCATAGTGAACTGATTGATACCAGAACAAGGACGTAAGTTGCAACAAAGCATAAATAGAACTCAACAACACAAGGATCCTTCCCTAAGCTAGATTTGAAAAATCAACCACATGGGTAGTGAAATTGGCATCAAAAATTCAAACTTTGTGTATGGAAGGTACTCAATCAACAACCTAGGGTTCCGAAACCTCAAAGTTAAGAACTTGAGAATCAAAATAGAAGATGGAACCAAATACTACCTCGGGCGAAGAAGAATCAGCCCGTATAGGATCAACGTTGAGAACAACCTTGGCCAAGTCAACAAATTCCGAGTAAGAAGAAGACGAAGACGAAGGAGCTTGCTTCTGCCATGCCTTGGCTACAACTACAGGACACTTCATTAACCAAACCGGTCGATCAGCTTTCTCAAAATCGAGATCATGACTGTCTTCCATCTTTACTCCAATACTCAATCAACTCCAAATCGAATCTTATACTTCTCCTGAGCTCTGATCCAAACTCTGTTTCAGATTTTTTTGTTTTTTTTCTTCTGTCGATTTGACTTAACCCTAAGTCTTCTGTTACTTTGAAGCGGAGGTGAAAAAAAGGAGACCCGACCCGTTACTAAATACCCGAACCGATTTGAGTGCTGTAACGATTGGGCCAAGGCCCATATACTTTGTCCCA
Organism: Erysimum cheiranthoides; assembly: GCA_011420285.2. Taxonomy (NCBI): domain Eukaryota; kingdom Viridiplantae; phylum Streptophyta; class Magnoliopsida; order Brassicales; family Brassicaceae; genus Erysimum; species Erysimum cheiranthoides. The sequence continues at coordinate 2,630,076 of CM022179.2, read as the reverse complement.
AAACCCAATTTTTAATGGGTTCGTTTACTATTTGCAAAAGCATATATTTCGTGGAGCTATGTTTTATTGCCACACTTGAATCATCTGATCTCTAGTATAGTTTTACAACAATTGTTTTATTTTCTCGACATAAACAAAACAAAACAATATTTATATATGGCATGAATAATAGATATATTACATACTGCATATCAACGTAGATTGTACATGCATGGATGTATGGTGTATGTATTAGATGGATACATACAGAGTGTTTGGACAAGTATTGTGCAGATAAAGCTAAGACACCAAATTTGTTGCCAAAAAAAGAAAGAAAATACCGAGGTTAGAAATGGACGGCCATTAGGACAACGACATAGAAGTAATTCTCGGAAAGAACTTAACGAAATCCACGAGAAACCCTAACCACTAGTTTCACTCACTTGCTTTATATACAAAGGGGGACCAATATCTAAGACTAATCTTTTAGTATGTATCCTTTTGGTTATAAAGCCGTAATTGTAATTCTAGGTTTATGGCTGCCGAATTCAGATTTTTTGTTTGTTGGATACAGGTTTAGCATTTTAGCTCTACGCTTTTTAAAATAAAAGATTTGATTACGTTTGTTAGTGTCGCAATTATAATAATACAATATATTCAATACATAACTTTCTATACGAGTATACATATTATATTATAAAAAACTGTTTTTGGTAAAATGGTCACTATTCGATATCTATAGTAGACACGTTTAGAAGATTTATATGATTTTTGTAAAGAGAATTGAGGTAAGAAAGAAACTGTCATATCAATCACAATCGAGTTAGGTATAAGTATAACAGATGTTGAGGATGCATTTCAAAATCTTTGTTCGGAATAGTCTCTCACTTTGACCGTAGACTTTACAATCTTCCAATGATGTGTGTCGAGTCTTGGACTCTTCATGCTTCTTAACACACTAATTTCCCTTTTCCCAACATAATTAATTAACAATTTACTTGATCGCTAACTATCCTTTCAGACTTGCAGGAGAAGAAAACTATCCTTTCAAACTTAACCTACCGTATTTTAATGGCAATTAATGACAATGCCTAACAATATTTGACCTGTGAGGAACTGAGGATGGGTAAGTACTTACCGTTGGAACCACATGCACGTCACCAGTACGTAATAATAAAGAAAGAAAAACAATTTAACATTAGTTACAATATTTATAGCTAGGGAGAAGGTATTTCCAAAAGGAAAACCATGTATAGGCTAATCCTATGAAGATGTAGGGATTTTGCGAAACAGGAAGTTAGACAGATTAAGTAAAAAATCAGAGGAGATGATCATGTTTTTGGATCAACTACATTTAATTTTTTGATAATTTTTGATCGAGAGATACTGAAAGAAGAGATCACATGTCGTGAGTCAGACACTCTACAGTTTTTGAGAAACTTCCATCTCTCTCCTCTGTCATTTTTACTTGTCCTAAATCAAGCAATCTATAACAGTACTAGCTAATCATTATTATTGTTAATAGTATCAGTTCACACATACATAAAACAAAGTATTCTATCAATACATAAGAATAACGAAATCGATTTTATTTTCGTATAATATATCTCTCTATCAGTTATTTGTAAATAGACTGCATCGACCAGTATTTATCCTACAAATTAAATTGTAAGAAAAAAAAAATTAATGGAGATTAGCTACAGACGAATGATAGTCACATCCATGCAAGTAACAATCAAATAGCTAAAAATATTATAGTTCTGCAGGGAAGTACTTTGATATAAATGCCCTATATTACAATCCGTTTACATTCATCTACGCCAACATTTCACATGTTACGTATTTACTCACACTTTGACGTTCTCCAAATAATAAATTTTAACGTCCTAATATTGTAGACAGGGGTTAAATCTACATGGAATGACACGATATTATCTAAGTAAAAAACCAATATATAGAAGACTAAAGGCTCATATAATTAAATAGGAATGTAAACCATTTGGAAAAAATTAATAAAGAGGCTCATCTAAACAGATAGGAAAAAAAAACCATTTGAAGAGATAAATAAAGGCTTATAATGCAAATTTTGGCTTATTCAACTAGGAGGCTCAAACCAGAGAAAAATTTAAACAAACTGTAGGATAAAGTTAATGCATGTATATGATTTAAAGCCATCCAGTACCTTCTTTTAAAAAATGAATAATAAAAAACTAAACTTTTTCCATCTTTTCTGAGACGTTGGTTATAGTTTCAATTGAGCATTAATTTTACATCTTTTACTCTGGAAAAATTAATTGGGTGCATGATATAAAAGTTGTTTGAAGTTTTCCTAAAATATGTTTTTTCTCAAATCTTTGATTAATGGAACACGAAACCTAGTTAAATCATGTTTAAATCCGGCAAGCAAACGGATAAACGGGAAAAAAGCAGCTTCGAGCTCAACACCAACCAGAAAGCTAATTCAATATCAAACCCAAAAATATTTTTATTAATTAAAAACAAATAAAGGATTTTTGATTTGACCTTTAAATGTACTATACATATGTTATACACCAATAAAAGAGGGTTAATTATTAATATCATAAAACTCCAACTAAACCACATTCAAATTGCAACACAGAAGTCGATCCTAAATCCTAATGAACATAAAAAAATAAGAAAAAAATGTTGAAGAACTATAGATCGATCGAATAACCCACAAGAGAAAGCTGAGAAAGTGCAATAAGTACCAAATAATAACGCAAAAGATCAGACTCTGAAATTGAACATTAATTTAACCTTCAGATCTTTTTTAAAACGTACGTACAATGTGCATGTTAATCACCACTAAGTAACAACCTAGCTAAGGGTGTTTTATCAACTTGCACGAAATTTCAAAAAGACAAAGACGAATACAAAACAACAACAAAAAGAACGCCTCTCATTATTATAACGTTTAAAGATTACCAATAATCAATAATTGAGTCTGAATCTCAAGACCTTGGAGGTGTGAAGAATGGCGTACCGGCGATGAAGGAGTTGAGTTGAGCCGGGTAAAGCGAAGAAGGATCAACCATTAGTCCGTTATTATTGTTACCGGCGACCATCTTCGTGGCGGTCTCCTCCACGGTGGTGGTGGTTGCAGTGGAAGCAAGGAGGTTAAGGTGATGATGATGATGATCTTGATCTGGCCCTTGGTCATAGAGAATGCCTTTGAATACATGTCCTCCAATGTTCACAGCCGTTTGATAAGCATATTCTTGATCATCTTCATCCTCTTCTATTGAACTCACTCGAACGCACCGGAAAAGCGCCGGTGAGTTAACCTCCGGTGGCAAGTGTTGACTCACCTCCAACCCTAAATTTTATTAATGATTAATAACGATACAAAAAATAAACATAAGATTTGTTTTTATCCTCTTTTAGAAACATTTTATTGATTATAAAGCGTAATTCCCATTACATATCCAAATAAAAACCGAATCTTTAAGTATTTATTGCATTGTATTTACATGAAATCGATCTTGGTTAAACCCTTTTATGTCGTCAGGTTTACCAATGAACAGTAACTTGTATAAATAAAGCAGAAATATCCGGCGGACATCCTCATTCACACGCAAATGATGTTGTACTTCTCCACAAACATTCATAATTAAAACTTTGACACTTTTTCATGAAAATTCAATCAATCTTGAAAGCTAATTCAGTATCATCAATTCGAAAAACACACATCATGATCGAATTTTACCTGAATTGGAATTAGCATTCACCACACGGGTATTAGCAAGAGCCGATCCACCACCACCACCACTTTGGTCTTTATCGTCATTTTCAGCACCACCACTAACATCTCGAAGGCGTTTAGCGTTTGCGTTTTCCGTTTCACGACTGGAGGCGGAGTGGTGCTGCAAAGAAGCGAGTTGGGCAAGACGCTCACGGCGTTTGGCAGCAGGAACCCAAGTGCTCTTAACGTGAGTTTGACAATGAAAGCCTCGGCTCTTACAACAAGTTCTACATCTCATATGAGGACAATCTTTCTTAGCTTGATTCCCGCAATCTTGACAATTCATACCTCCTTGTCTCGTCACCGTGAACCCTCCCGGCTCATGATCGGAGACCACGTTGAAGTATAAACTCCGGCTTCGGTTATTGTTATTGTTGTTGCTGCTGCTTCCGCTTGGAACCATTCCAAATGAGTAGAAGTTTGCAGGAGCTGAGGCATGTTGTTGTTGTTGTTGATGCTCTTGTTGTTGTTGGAAGTATTGCGGAGGCCAAATCTCGAAACCCTTATTGTTGTTATAGATCTCGTCTTTGTAAAGATAAAGATAATTGCTCTTGTCTTGATGATGATGATCCTTGTCTACTTGATGATGATCTTGCTTGTTGTTGTTGTTGTTGTTGTTGTTGTCTCTCCCTCCTAGATAGAAGAACCCTGCCATTTCTTTCCCCAGTGATAATCCACATCACACACAAAACACCACAGAGAAATATCAAAGAAAAGGGTAAATCTTGATTTGATTTCCTTTTCTTTGCTTGGAGAGATTGAGAGTAAATGATGAGGAAGATTAAGAAACTGCAAGCGCCACCATGGAATTAGCCTCTCTTCATCATTTAAGACAACACAATTTTGATCTCTGAAAGTGGAAGTTTGCTGGATTTTTTACTCTGAAGATTATGAGAGAGAGAGAGAGAGAGTGGGAGAGAAAAGAGGTTTCTAAGACATAGAGAGTCCCATGAAGATCTTTTGCTTTGGGCACTTCACTACAGTTATCTTCCAGTTGAGTGAATCCCCATCACAATAAATATCACTCACTATATTGTTTAAAAGAACAAAAAAAAGGAACATGGATAAATAGATAGGTGACAATATTTTAAGTAGTTTTCTTAGAGTAATCATTCCATTAACATGTATGCTTATTCTCAACATTTGTCATCGGTGTTTTCATAATACTATTACAATCGAAATACATGTAAACGTTGAAAATTAAATGACGCGTTTTATTTTTTTATATATATTGAGTAAAATCTCACACACACATACATATAAATTTGTAACGCAAATCATAATCTATTAGTCAGTGGTTTAAGGATCCAAATTAAATAGTACGTATTATATTTAACCATTAACAACAAAAAAAGAGTACTTCGTATATCGTAATCGTATACTAAATATTCGTATCCAGTTTAAAGTAAGAAGTCGTCTTCGTTTAAGTAGACTTTGAAAATTTTCTGATCTTTAAATTATAACAAAAAAATTTTTTTGCCAAACAATAGAAAAATAGCTCACATTTTAAGCTCATAGTGTTAATTTTTATCAATGGTGAGTAGACTGCCACGTGTTACAACAGGGAGTTTTTCTCCACTCGTCCCTCCCCCGCAAAACCCTCCCCACCGTTTGTTTATATCTTTTCTTTTTCCCTTTCAATTCGATTTAGTAATTATTTTGTGATGAAATTATATGAAACCATTAAAGGAAAGTCTGAGAAAACAAAAAAGAAAAGAAAAAAGTTTGAGAAAAGAAAAAGAAAAAATTATGAAGTCTGATAACAAAAAATGAGAAAGGAAATCCTACCAAAAAAAAAAAAAAATGAGAAAGGAAAGTCTAACGTCACATTGCTTTGACATTTTATCGTCACGGACGGTCTTATCGTGAGGTTTGCCGCTTAATCACGGCGATTAGACCTTCAATGACATAACTTTTTCAACGACGCCTACGTGCGGTAATTTATCTATTATTTTTGTTTTATTCCTCTGATCAGGATTACGTGGCATTAATATTGTATTTTTATGAACTTGATGATATTCAACCACACATGATTTAAATAATACTGCATCCATTTCATAATAAATTTCGCTGTATAATCTATTTTTGCTTTACAAATATATAATGTAATGTAGAGTTTCTAGTAAAATTTTAGTTTTATCTATTTAAATTTAAAAAAACAAACTCATAAGTGTATTAGTGGGGGTATAGTAACCCACGAGTGTATCATGCAAAATTATTTCCCTAACATATATTTTAGTGGTATTAGAAATTTATAAAAAATAAACAAATAAATCAGTTGGTCAAATTATGTAGCTAATATCCAAAGTTTGCTAAGTTTAATCTACACTTTAAAAAATTAAAGTGAGCAATATAAATATAAATTATATAGATCATGACATATATATATGATGTGTTTCCATAATTAAAGATAAGTAGTTTTTTTTTTTTTTGCGCGACAGACATATAGTTTTAAGAAACTGAACTATAAGATAAATATGTGCTGTGTTTTAAAGGATTTTTGCTGGACAGCAATCCTAGTCTAAGTCTAGGTCACGAGTCATTATTAAAGGATGTGATCGTCTTTGATTTTTACCGAAACTAATACATGAATCTATTTTTTCTGTATTTAGAATTTTTGGCTCATTCAAATCGAAGTAGAAAACTTAGCTTTCACGTTAATATTTTCAAAAATTTGAAAAAACTATAACTGAAAGGGATATGAGGATTATTTTGATCTTTTTTACAAATGAAATTATAGCAATGTATTCACCAATATATATGTTATATGTACATACATCACACGTAAACATAACAATAGTTAGGGTAAAACCGTTAGTGGTTTATCTTAAACTAGCTACTATTAATTATACGTCTTAATTAAATATCTTATACTAGTAGGTAATTGGTCATACATATTCTATACGAATTTAAAACTATAGTCACTAGAGATTTTGCCCAAAAAAAAAAAAAAAATTCACTAGAGATTTACTTATTCATTCATACCTTTGTACCCTCATTAGAACCGAAGCAAGCAGACCCACTCTATAGTGTCTTTGATCACGTGGAACCGCGTGAATTAGCGGCGCAATTTGCATTTGATAATGATAATCAAGCGCATTTCGTATTAATTAATGCTTTCAAAGTGTATATCTTTGATGGTTCACCTTTTCTTTATATATATAAATTATCCTATATATTGTTCATGTCTATCAATCAATATATATATGGTCTATCCTTATTCAAGGTTTGAAAAATAATTAAATACGTCTGTGATGGACAACCAACCCACATGTAAACTTTTGATAACACTCGCATTAGTTCGATTCACGTCAATCGAGCATATCATCCCTTCAAATCTTACCACCCAAATTCCATTCTAAATAGTTGATTGAACCGCGGATTGCATCGTACGTGGGCTAGTTACACACTTTATTTATGTATCCTAATTTTGTCATATCGCATGATCTCAAACCGACTTAAACGTCAAATAATTTTTTTTGGGGGACATCCCTTTGCAAGAAATGTCACTCTGAAAAAAATGCCGTAAGTATCACCTCTCAGCTCGAGAATCCGAACAAATGACAGAATCTAACTCCATGTCGAAGGATCACTAAAGAGAAACTAAATGAAATCCCAAATAAAATTGCACATGCTTGACACCCGATTAGAAGTTTCCCCGCACGGCGCACCTCAACTTTTTCCCGAGCAGACATGTTGCGGACAGCACAAATCATTTTACATATGGGAAATAAATATAAATATATCATATTGGCCATTGTATGCTTCAACCGGAGTGTTTATTAATTATATAAGTGGACAATCCACCTCTTCGGAAGAGCGCATAGAATTTGCCGAGTTTTGACACAATAATCTAGAATGTAGTTCCATTCGGAGAATGATAAATCATGCCCGAATATTAGAGATGATGTATTAATATAAATAATACTCCTTCCGTTTTTTAAAGATTGATATTCTAATTTATTTTTTTGCTCTTCAAAGATTGATTTTGTAGGCATTAATGGTGGAACTTTATTGGAAAAACAATATATAAAAATAAAATGTAAAATTCTGAATGGTGGAACTTTATTGGAAAACAATAAATCATTAAAATAATAAGATAAAAGTAAATGTTAAATGTGCTTTCTTAATATGTGTGAAATGGCTAAAAAATCAATCTATAAAAAACAGAGGGAGTTAGATTCTGTCAATCTATAAAGAGATTTTTTTTTTTTTTTTAAAGAGATTTTATATATATATATTTTTTTTGGTGGGGAGATTTTATATATTTTCAAAACAATTTACTCCCTCTGAAAATGAACATAGAATGGACTAAGTGGTGCATGTTTATGGGAGAACCTCCACGGATTCGGATAGATCCGCAACCATTGCTTGGTTCGCACTTTCAACTCGGTTTCTGAGTTAGTGGAGAGAGCGGCCATGATTGAATCTGGCATTGAGGAGGAAAAAGAGATGAAACGCGAGAAGTTTCAGAAACAAAGTAAGCCAGCTGAAAAGAAAAGAAAGTGGGAGGATGGCAAGCCCACTGAAAAATGCAAAGAATGCGAGACTTGTGGAAAAATGCATAGCGGCGTTTGCTGGAAGGCCGTTTCCGGATGTGGTCAATGTGGAAGCAAGGACCACTTGACCCAAAATTGTCCACAAGGAAATCGGCTACAATCCAAAGTTGTTGGGGGCGAGCCTAGAACATGTTTCTACTGCAAAAAGCCTGGACACTTTAAGAAGGATTGTCCGGAGCTTGGATCCGAGAGACAGGCCGGACAGAGGGCAAACCGTGGGGACGATGCACTGCCACCACCGCCGAAGCGGATGGCCATTGCACCGCGTGTTTACGAATTGTCAGAAGAAGCAGCAAGTACTGGGAACTTCAGAGCGATCACTGGTACGTTTCTAAAACCCTTACATTCAATTTTCTGCATTTGCATTGCATCATGCATAAATGGGTTGGGTACTTAGCATTCTGGAGGGGAATGTGTAGGGACCTTGGTTGTGGGTGGTGTAGAAACACACACCTTGTTTGATTCCGGGGCTACACATTGCTTTGTGAGCCCTGAGATGGTTGAAAGAGGAAGGTTCGGGAAAGAACCAAATACCGAGTTTGGTATGGTTAGAGCGGCCGGCGGGCAAGCAATGCACCCGTTCGGACTTGTTCGAAATATCTCGGTTGTGGTCAATGGTGTCAATATGCCTACGGACCTAATCATAGTACCACTCAAGAAACACGATGTTATCCTGGGGATGGACTGGTTGGGCAAGTATAAGGCGCATATTGATTGTCACCGGGGCCGGATACAATTTGAGAGGAATGATGGAACGGTGAAGTTCCAAGGGATTAAGTCGACTTCAGGAAGTTTGGTAATCTCAGCAATCCAAGCGGAAAGGATGTTAGAGAAGGGTTACGAGGCATACATAGCCACTATAACCACAAACGAAGTCAAGGCGAATGTGGAATTAAAAGATATTCCCGTTGCAAATGAGTTCAGCGATGTGTTTGGGGCCGTGAGTGGTTTACCACCGGATAGGTCAGATCCATTCACAATCGAACTAGAACCGGGAACAACACCAGTCTCTAAGGCTCCGTACCGGATGGCACCGGCGGAGATGGCTGAGTTAAAGAAACAGTTGGAGGAACTGTTGGAAAAAGGATTTATAAGGCCGAGTAGTTCACCTTGGGGTGCACCGGTCTTGTTTGTCAAAAAGAAGGATGGTAGCTTTAGGCTATGCATCGACTACCGGGGACTGAATAGGGTGACGGTAAAGAACAAGTACCCCTTACCCCGGATAGATGAACTGTTGGATCAACTAAGAGGTGCGAAGTGGTTCTCAAAGATAGACTTGGCCTCGGGATACCATCAGATTCCAATAGATCCGATGGATGTTCGGAAGACGGCTTTTCGTACAAGGTACGGCCACTATGAGTTTGTGGTGATGCCGTTTGGGTTAACAAACGCACCAGCGGCGTTTATGAAAATGATGAATGGTGTGTTTCGGGATTGCTTGGACGAGTTTGTGATCATCTTCATCGACGACATACTTGTCTATTCAAAAGATTGGGAAACGCATCTAGGTCATCTAAGGATGGTCATGGAAAGACTAAGGGAGCAGAAGTTGTTTGCGAAGCTAAGTAAATGTAGCTTTTGGCAAAGGAGCGTTGGCTTCTTGGGACACATCGTGTCGGAACAAGGGGTGTCAGTTGACCCGGAGAAGATCAAATCCATCAAGGAATGGCCAAGGCCGAAAAATGCCACCGAGATAAGGAGTTTTCTCGGGTTGGCTGGATACTATAGAAAGTTTGTGAAAGGATTCGCAAGTATGGCCTAGCCTATGACGCGGTTGACGGGCAAAGACACTAAGTTCCAATGGTCGGATGAATGTGAGAAGAGTTTCTCGGAGTTAAAGGCAATGCTCACAAGTGCACCAGTCTTGGCCTTACCGGAAGGGGATGAGCCATACGTGGTGTACACGGATGCATCCATCACAGGGCTTGGGTGTGTCCTAATGCAAAAGGGTAACGTGATCGCATATGCCTCAAGGCAACTGCGTAAACACGAAGGGAATTACCCAACGCATGACTTAGAGATGGCCGAGGCGGGAGATCGGTCAGGAGAAGGGTCGACGCGGGTTCAGTGAAACCACCGCGTAGGCAAAGGTGAGTATGATTCCGGCTTGACTCAGATTCATAGACTGGCCAGTGATTCGGCTTAGTTTAAGTATCGGGAATAAGTCAGAAGGGTCGGGAAAGGGTCTGGGCAGTTGGGTGACTTGGCGGTTTGGGAAGCAATCCGTGAGTACTCGTCCATGGCCTAGACTTGGCCTCTGATCCGGATGGGAACCGTACTGATTGTCAGACGGTTGTAGGACTAAGGGCTGGGACATTGCATCATTTGCCCTGAGTAAAGAGACGGTTTAGCCGTCCATAATTATATGTAAACTGACGGTTTTTGTTTCCAGGAAAGGATGGTGATCGTGGGGAGGACTTGGCATAGGCGCGAGAGACTCTTGGCCGGGAAGATGGGTGGTGACGAAAGCGGGTAGATAGGATCGATAGTCAAACTTGTAATAGCTTATATGCAAACTCACGAGTTGTATCGAATCCTTTATCATATTAATAAAGAACCCGTTTGCTTGTTTACTCTAATATTCGCATATGACTCTAAGTAATGAATCTCAGAATGATATAACATGAATTGTCTAAGGAATGGGCCCTAAAAATGAACATAGAATGGACTAAGTGGTGCATGTTTATGGGAGAACCTCCACGGATTCGGACAGTCCGGGGATGGGTTCAGGGAAGTAAGACCGTGCGTCAATACGACGAGGAGTTCAACTTGAAAGACCCCATCCCCGGACTGTCCGAATCCGTGGAGGTTCTCCCATAAACATGCACCACTTAGTACATCAGAAAACATTAAAAAATAATAAATTTTGCATAGAAATTTGAAAACGACATATAATTTAAAGAAATAAAAATTCTAAAACGACAATTAATAAAATACGGAGGGAGTATAAACTATCAAATCATTATCTCTTACAAATTTTGTAAAATATTAATTTACGAGTCAATATTCCACCTTGTATTGCCAACCGTTGACGAATTCTCATGCATATTCATAATAGCAGGTCACGGGAGTGAAAATTGACTTCTCAATTCTCAATTTCTCATAGCTAGATTTGATCAAATCTTCGGTATCGACGGGCCAATTAATACACAACCAATTTCACAAGATAAAGTTTTCCCTATATATATACACTAATCCTTGAAGTTGAAGATGAAATATGCAAGTTGTAAGGATTTGCGTATTTACTTTTGTTTTGGTGAGCATATGCCTTTTTTATGAACCGAGCAATTACTTTTAAATCTTGGCTGTAAAATAATTTTTGTCACTTTAGAAAGAAAAAAAGAAAAGTTTTTTTTTTTTGTTAAAAAAGGCAAGTTTATTGGATTTAAAAAACATAAGTAGAAAAAGAAGACGATGTGAGTTTTCTTGGAAGAAATTTTAGAGCATTCCACTAAAATCTGACCGAGTAAAATGTGAATTTGAAATTTTAACTTTTTTGTTTTACGGTCTTAACGGTTTTTGATATGCTTTGCCAATCACCTTATCATGAACAACCATTAATTTGGATTCGCTCCATAAATTCTGGTTATCAAAAACGAAATGCATTGAGAGTAAAATATCAAAAAGAAAAAAATAACCATTTAAATATTTTTTTAGTCTTACATGTCAAACAAAAATCAATACTGAAATCTGTAAGACGAAAATAGAAGGGAGAAAAAAGCCTCTCCCAAATATGAATTGTGTCTAGGAAAAAAAGATAATTTTCTTAAAATAATAAGACAAATTTATTTTATTTTTTTTGGTAATGTGGGGGAGATTACTCTCCCATATTATTAAAATAAAAGAAACAAATTACACCCGGAAATTTCGGAGGCTTCCTACCCCATTATTGTCTTCTACCATGATCAAGCCAACACAATCCGGTCTCGTCATGAAAGAATGAAAAGGTTGATAGTACGTATTAGTTACCAAAAAAAAGGAAGAATTTATCGTCTTTAGGGGCCCGAGACATGAGTCTTTTGTATTTTAGAATTTCTTGTTGACTAAATCACTATTTTGTCTTTATTTGTAAATGTAATTACTTAATACCTTTTCATTTAATAGAAAACCAAGAAGCTCCTAACTTTGATGACTTGGGATCTTCATGATTAAACTAGTTGCCTAATGTCCCTTTTGTCTTTGTTTTTTACTTTATTTTTCCTTTGGCTAACATTATTAAAAAAATTCTTTTTAATTTTTGACCTTTTGACGGGTTTCTAGCTAGCATATTACTTCTTGGCGGATGATATTTCTCTTAAGAGACGGAACATATTATATTGTTGAGACGGACATAACTCATTCACGTTTGATATAGATGCATGTTTTCCAATTATGTCTTAATTATATTTATGTTATTTTAATTAAATCTACAAACAACAAAAAATTCTATATGTAGTCATGCGTAGGCAATGAAGTTATACAACATGTTCAAATGATTGACATTGTCATCCAACATTCTTCTTTCTAAAAAAAAAAAACATTCTTCTTTCTTTCTAAAAACACCACAAATATTATCATTCTTTTTTAAAAGGATACATAAAATGTTATCTATTTTGATTTATAAAAAAAATGTGTATACTCTTCCGAGAGTAAGCTGCAATCCACCGTAAAAACGATACAGGTTTAACTAATAACTAGTGCCGAAACAAAACGGCAAACGCCTAGCCATCATTCAGCCGTAAATCCTTGTGACGAAAACTAATATTTAATATCAGATTGTGTGCATTCGAATACTTAGCCAGAGATGATATATAGTAAGATGTTTTTTCTTTTCTTCACATGTTTACCGAAAAAATATGTTTTTTTTCAGCCGCGAGGTGTTCTAAGATGTTATAATTTAATATTATGATTTTGTCACCTCCCACAAGTCAGACGGACAGACACAGTGAAGAAGAAAAGGTCATCTTAGGAAGAAAAAAATTCAAGAATAAGGATTAGCTCCAATAGTCCAATTATTATTTACTTGTTGTCTTTCACTCTCGAGCCTTGTGCTCAACTTTCTTCTTGCTGAATCTATCTCTCTCTCCTCTCTCTTTATATATATTCTAGTCAATCATTCTTCTCACTAATACTAGTATTTTCCCGACAATCTTCTCAGTGATTTATAGTGTATTATCAAATACGCTGGTTTTTTTTTTTTTTGACGTACGACAATACGCTGGTTTTAAAAGTTTTTTAATTCCAGACATTTGTAAGTAACTACTAATGTTAGGTTAGGATTTAACACCAAATTAAAATTTAAGAAAACGATCTAAAGTAAGAATAATGAAAGTACAAAAAATTTATAACAATTCATTTTTAGTGTGAGAGTAATTAACATTTTCCACCGTTGCAATGTCACTATGATCAAAATTTGAGTATTTATAATTTTGTCTCTTTTTTTTTTTTCGAATACCAAGAGGTTTTGGGCTGAAATTCGTAATCTTCTCAGGCCCAAAAACACAACATGTAATATTAGTTTTGTCCCAAGCGTCACTCGAACCAGCGACCTCTAAACTTCGCCTAGAGTCTTTTTTTTTTTTTGTCTCTTTTTAATCTAGAACAAACAAAGATGACAAAACAAAATAACAAAATTGAAATAGTTTAGGAAAAGCGAATACATGTCTGAAATATTCAGCTTCTAAACTGGTTATTAGATCTTCACGACGTTAGTAAAAATTTAGCCTATCATTTAAAACGTATCTCATATGATATTAATATATAGCGCAACTAATCTTTTTTTTTTTTTAAAAAAAAAAAAAAAAAAAAAAACTAATCTTATTTTTGATCAAATGTTTTACTATTAATTAATACAAAGAATGTGACTTATTTACAATGAACGAAGCAAGTGGGATGAACAAAACAGATGAAAACTGAAAACAGGGACATGAAACTCTAGTTCCCGATGTCATCTGCAATTCCCGGCCTGGAACCAATTAACGTTGCAGCATGTCTCGAAGATGTAGCTTGTCTTGATATCATAGAGAGACTTAACCCCGTAGTGCGTTAGGTGGTTGTTGTGATTGTGCTGTCTCTCGTTCCGTTCTTGCAGCTAATCTTGAACTAGACCTAATCTAAATATAGCAGTGTTAAAATTTTGGTTAAACTAAGAGACATTATTTAACCAAGCCAATATATATGTTATTTATTTAATTAATTGTTTCTAACAGAAAATTCGTAATATCTCAAAAATCAATGTCATGATTCAAAAATAAAACTCTGAAAATTGATGTGGTGTGTCACGTCAACTGTTTTACTACAAATATTTCGTAATTATAATATAGGAGATTACTATTAGGAAAATAATAAAATTTCTCCATTATGCCTTTGTGACCATCATTTTTGCTTAAAGCTAAGTTATAACTATGCTCTTTCCGCCAGAAACGGGTTTTGTCTTGTTGGTAAAAAAAGGAAGGAAGTGACGCAAAGCGTCTTCCTAAAGCTAAGATATTCGATTTACAGCGTTGAGCATAAACTTTATCTAATGTATTATATACGCATTATACGAATACACGCGACCAATACTTCTAATTCGCGAGCATTCACCCACTTCATACGATTTCCCCATCCTATGTATATATATATATATAAAAGAACAATATAAATAAGGTGATGTGATTGTAACTGTAAGTATAATAAGCAAGTCTAATTCTGAAACCCTAGGCGACGAACACTGCATGCCAATAGTAGAAACAGTACGTACGATCACGAGATCAAACTTATACGTACTTTACTTTCTTAGGATCCCTCCACTTGTAGGCACTAGCCCCTTGCCACGTGGTCCCCCTCCATTAGCTTTATGGGCCTCATAAAGCCCGTGGGGCCCGTCTTCACATCCATGCACATGCTTCACATTAAGCTCTAGCTATGTATCAATGCGTATATATAAATACTAATGTTCAATAAGCATCTAAGTACATAGAAAACGTATAATATAATAGCCCTATATATGCCTTTTAAGGAGAAGACCGGCCGAAGAAAAGACAGCGTTGTGGTCTCCACGAAGGTTACAAAGACTCATTGTCACGTGACGACCACCATTTCTTCACAATCCTTATATATGTGTGTGTATATATATCTACATATTATATAGCTCACATAGCCACATGTATAAATACGTTTATATTTTATAAATTTTTTTTTTATTATTATTTGTAGACTACGAATCTTTAGCACTATACTCTAGTTTCAGAACCTTATCAAAAAAAATACTCTAGTTTCAGAATTAGTAAGTGAGTTGGCATATTTAATTTGATCCATGGAAATTAAATATTTAAATTAGTAGTTCCATGTATTTTGTAAAACCAAAACTATTATTCGTGCATCAATATATATATATTCAATAATTGTATGAAATTAATTGCGGACTTGGCCTCTCCAACCGCCCAAGTTTGGGAGTTAGTGGTAATATATTATCCTGTGGGCATCCCTGATGGGCCTAGCTCTAAAGCCCATTAGTTTTCAAAATAAATATAATTAAACAGTAATATGAGAAGACTAACTTTTAACCAGCTAAAAAAGTAAAAACGCTAATTTTAGAGCAATAAGATTGTGTAGCCGAATCTCTGGAAAATTTTCCTTTGTAAATATTTTACACGATTTAATAAAAATTTATTTCTTTTATAGGTAAAAAATTTAAATTTGTGTTTTTAAAATCGTTTCAATGATTACATTTTGGTTAAGTTTACTGACACTGTTTTTTCTTTAACCAACCAGATTCTTGAAATGGACCTTGAACCGTTAGTCAAGATCGATACACGAGTTGGAAGATATATAATAAGTTGTCTCTCAAACTGTAATTTTGCCATTTGTTGTCTCTAATTTAGCACCAAAAAAAACTATATATTATTTGTGTGTACGTATACGTAGCTTGAAAATATCGAAACGAGGAAATGGTGTAAATGATAATGAGATTAGAGCAGAGTGTTGAATCTTACATGAACCGCAACATCGCTTCTTATGGAGCTTTTGCTCTTCTATATGGAAGCTCTAAGCATTACATCAACAAACCAAAGGTTATTGAATCTTCTTGAGATGCTTATTTAGAGTAATTAATCGATTCAATTGAGCTAAAAACTTTTTCAACATTTCATGTGTTACTTGGAAGAGAGAGAGGTGAATATGAGAATATCCAGTTGATATCGAATTACGGACTTAGGATGGTCAGGGTCTGAAATAAGAGTCTTTGGATGATACGTGATGCGGTGATGACGTCATTCGCTATATTAACGTCTATTGATCTTTATAATTATACGTTTTGATGGATAGTTTATAAGTCATGTGAGTTTTATTGAATTTCTATGGAATTAGGCTCTAATAAAGTTGAAGCAAGACAAGTGTTTTGAAATCAAGGATTTTGGGAAGTTCCGATTTGGGTGAACGATGAAGGAGAAGTTGTCAGTCTCAAAACCAGTAGCTTAATCTAGGTAATTTAGTTTGCAAAAGTCTTTGTTTCTTTCTTTGTTCACTTCTATTTCAATGTTATGATCAAGAAACCGAAACTGATCAATTCCTTTCCAGATTTTTTTGTAGATGTGAAAGAAGTTGTTCATATTCGAGACGAATGAGAAAGCAGTCAAAAAATATTTAGACGAAATTCACAAATAAAATCATAAATATATATGGATGTTTTGAAAGTTGGTTTCTCTTAATTGTTTTTTCTTTAATTAGTCATCGTGAAATAAAAAGGAGAGAAATACAAAAATCTGAACCAATCTGATGAGGGGATCTCTGAGGTGAATTGATGCAAAGAATGGGCAGTAACGTGGATTTGAAAGATGGTGATTGAATGGCCAATTTTTGTTTTTATATATAAACACCCCGTCTGATTTATAAATTATTATATACTAGTAGTCCCACGACGTCGATGTAAAGATATTTTCTGTGAATTAGCAGTGCCATTACCACTTAGACTATTGATGTTTGTTTTGTTAGTTAGGTTTAAGTTATTATATAAAATTCAGCCTTGTTTTGCTGGAAAAATCGAAAAAATGGATAGATAGATTATAAAGAAAATGTTTACTCTACAAAACGTATGAAGAAAATATGTTTTTCTAAACTTTATTTTCGTTTCCTCGTGTTTTTTGTTTCAAACTCCACTTGTTACTTTTTACTTTTTATGTAATGTTGTGAACTTCTTTTCTTTTTCTAACCATTTTAAGATTTTGACGTGATATATAGATTGAACCATTTCTCATAAGCAATGTGATACGGATAAGATTGTTTACGTGTGCTTGTCATAAACAATAAATCTTCGTTTTTATTAATAAAATGTTTTTAATAATTATGTAAAAATTCATTTGTGTCATTGTGTGTGACTTGTGATGGACACTCTCCTCGCTTTAGACTATTGGCGTAAGCCATTACGTATTTAGTTTTAAGCAACACTTTATATAATACGGATTAGAATTAAGATGAGTATGTGGAACGACACTAATATACAGAATAAAACTATATGTCCTTCTCTATAATATTTTTTTTTTATTGACGTTAGAAAGTTGGTTTCTCATATTATAAAATTTTTAATGGTCCCTGTTTTCGATTCATCCTTCAAGAAAGTATGTCAAATAATGTGGGGCCATATTCATATACGTTAAATTAATGAAAACTCCCAGAGTGGTCCAATAAAATCAATAAATTCGCTTAATAAAAAACATTATTGAATCGCTGTTAAGAGTCGAGAGGTTTCGATATTGTCCTCTCCATCTTCTGCCCATTCAGATCCAACTAATTCCCTTATTTTATTCTAATACTTTAATAACCAATCGAGTAGTTATTAATTGTCTATTATCATGAAATTATTTTGACGAAAATTTTTTTAGACCAAACAAATAGTGTGTAGATTCATAAAATAAATTAAAAGTTAAGGAGGTTTCCACCAAAAAAAAAAAAAAAAAAGTTAAGGAGGTGGTGACCTGACCTAGTCGGAGTTTAAGTGTGGAGCTTCGAACAACGTACGAGAGACACGACGGACCAAACGAGCCACGTGTTGTCTCCCTTCTTTGCCCATCCCTTCTTCCTTTTTTTGTACTAACATCATTACATCAAAGTCTCTCTTTTTTTTTGACATTCAACTTCTTGTAAACATGAAAGTCTTATCTGTTGTAATTAGTTTCAGTGTTAAATACCTAATTTCAGCTAGTTCTTATGATTTATTACATTATCCAACCTTCCTAAAATATAACAAATAATTGATTTTGACCCAATTTTATGTTGTGGTGTTCTTATGATTATCCACTTGCTAAAATATATAGTTCATGAAACTATGAAAGTGGGACCCATTTGTTCCCTAGCTCACATCAAAAAGTTAAATAAGCTACTAATTATTTGACCAAAAAAAAAACTACTAATTAAAGTGATCTTGCGATAGACGCTGTTCACATGGAGGCTGTATTATTTTATTTTTTGGTAACAAAATATCTGTACCTTTTTATTTGCTCGCTACAAACCATATCGATTTTAATAAAATTCACTCTGCTGCACTGCATCTCGATCCACATATCTGTGTATCATACAAGTTACTGTAAGTTCCTGATTGGCACAAAGTCTTAATTATATACTTTTTTTAACAACTACATACATTAACTTGACTGATATAGCAAACAAAACTTGAGCTAAGAAAGGTAATCGCGGTGAAGGACATGAGGGTATTTCTATGAGGACTCCTAAAAAATATTAAAAAAAAAAATTACGAGCTATGGCCTAGGGGCCTATAGATGGATTTTCTAAAACTTTATAAGTCTATATGATATCTATAATACTATCCATTTAAAAAAAAAGGGATATTATGATACTTGGCAGTCTTCTATATGGGTTTAAAGTTTCTTTAAGCATACGCCTTTAGTTAATTGGCGAATCTTTTATTCTTTAATATACTGCTTTTTCAGGATTATAATTTAGTAATTTACGAGATACGGTTCTACTAGATTTCACTCCTGAAAAAGAACTTTTTTAATCTTTGGTTGTTACGTGGTTCTAGATTTTGAAACTTATCCTAAATATCTATACGAATCATTAATATCTTCTGGCCAATTAAAGATTTGATCATACAGAAAAAATGTATAAGCATCAAGGTTTTACACTTTCGAATAAGTTTTATTCGGATGTCAAATCAGGTTTTAAACCAAGAGTAGTATCAGAAAACTAATATGAAAACCCTGTTTGACAAAATAAATCACTACAGTTTGGATTTTTTTTTAAAAAAGCTGTATAACTGAAACTGAAACTGAACTGAACCAGAAAAAACAGAAGAATTTATCGAAATTTTTTAAGACTATAAAAACATTTGTAGATAAGAATCTATCTAAACCAAAAACTTTTTTAAAAAAATAAAGACGTATCAACCCAAAAAAGTGTATAACTAATAAAATTTATAAACGCTATTGGACATCTTAGTTTTAAATTTTGTATGATGAATAATCTTTCAGAACTCAAGATAGGTAGGAAATAATAGCAAACGAAAAATAAAAAGATTATAGAAAGGGTGAATCTAGTTGTCATAGGAAACCACTGAGACATATTTTATCAGTTTAATTATTTTTGTAAAGGAAAGACCCCACTAGTCAACTTGGTTCGATACCCGCGCTTCACAGGCGTACCATCCACTTTCAATGCAAAATTCTTCGGGCTTCCACTATAAATCTTCTAACCAAAGATAACACAATAGTCTTGCAAATATATAACAAGATGATATTCATATAGGTGGAATTATAGCTATGTTTAATCTCATATCCTCTCTTTGGCGTTGGTGCATGCTGCATGAACTATATTACTAGCTATAATATATATGGAGTTTGAATAAACAAGAGATCAATCGGCTAAGAAACTCAATTCGCAGTTTCTCCTTGATGTATTATTATTGTTGAATTTGCTATTTCATATCTTTTGGGAGACAATTTATGGTGAAAAACAGGGTAGCATTTTCTTCTATATCAATGATATGCTACACACGCAGGGTTTTTCTTAATATTTAATTTATACATATATATTAATATTAAATATAAGATGTTGATTATTTGAACTGTTAGGACTTAGGAATCTCAATATATGAGATATATAGATCAATCTATTTACTGTAAATTGATTTCGAATGAAAAAACCATAAAATTATTCACTATAAATTGAATTTGAATTAAAAAACCATGAAATTTAGTATGATCTAAAAATCAATCGATCGGATTTAAAATTTGTTGAATTGATTCGACTTTTTTTCCATAATTTTTTAGTTTCACTATGTAAACATAGTTATCTACTTTCTACTAGCTACTCCAAGATGTAGACAACTAACAAGAAAGGGATTAGACAGTCGGAAGGTTACTTTGTTACAATTAAAGTTCTGATATTGTTTTTGAATGCGCATCAAATTATCTAATACACTACCATTACTTTATTTCAACATACAATGACTCAATCAGGATTAACCAAACTATCATGGGCAATCTCAGTCAAGCTCTCATAATCTCGCTGTGTTTTATTAAGCTAACCAAGTAATAATTAGTTTTGCTTTCCTCTTTCATGGACATCTCATATAAAAACAAGAAATAATTTTATAGAAAAGGAAAAAGAAAATGAGATATGATTGAGAAAAGAAAAGAAAAGAAAAGAAAGAAGAAGGGTGATGATGGTAATTACAAAAGTACCCTCATACATTACTCCATATTCTTCTAACACAACAAACTCCATAAAATCAATCTCACATCTTCTCTCCTATCCTTTTCAACTACCTCTCTCTCTCTCTCTCTTAATCAGATTGATCGATGAAGATCAGGTGCGACGTCTGCGACAAAGAAGAAGCGTCGGTGTTTTGCACCGCAGACGAAGCGTCTCTCTGCGGTGGCTGTGACCACCGAGTCCACCACGCGAACAAACTCGCCTCTAAACATCTCCGTTTCTCTCTCCTTTATCCTTCTTCCTCCAATAACTCCTCTCCTCTCTGCGACATCTGTCAGGTCTCTTTCTCACTTCGGACATGGGTTTTGTCTAATTCCGCTGATTGCCGATCTGAGAGTTTTTTCTTTTGTTTTTGTTTTTGTTTTTAGGATAAAAAAGCTCTCTTGTTTTGTCAACAAGACAGAGCTATTTTATGCAAAGATTGTGATTCATCGATCCACGCTGCAAACGAACACACCAAGAAACACGATAGGTTTCTTCTCACAGGGGTTAAGCTCTCTGCAACTTCCTCTGTTTACAAACCCACTTCTCAAGCTTCTTCTTCTTCAAGCAGCCAAGATTGCTCTGTCCCTGGATCATCAGTCACCAATCCTCCTCTCAAGAAACCTCTGTCAGCCCCTCTCACTCAGAGCAACAACAACTCCAAGATCCAATCTCTTTCAAAGATCAGCGGCGGCGATGCGGCCGTGAATCACTGGGGATCCACAAGCACGATCTCAGAGTATTTGATCGATACGTTACCTGGTTGGCACGTTGAGGATTTTCTCGATTCCTCTCTTCCTCCTTTTGGATTCTCCAAGGTTTGTTTTTAATCTCTATAATCAAGAAAGATCCAAGTATTGTTGGTCATCAGGATTTGATCTTTTATTAGTAACTTCAATGATCCTTAGGAGATTGAATTTTCATTTCCTCTGCTTTACGTAATATCATATCATTTCAGATCTAATTTTCATATATAGAAAAAGTAACAAACTTTATTAGATGATGGGATAGATCTTTTTCCTGTTTGGGTTATTGTACAAATTTCTGGAAAAAAAAAAAAAGAGTTCTTCTCTTGTTAGTTAATCTTTTGTGTGATTGCAGAGCGGTGATGATGATGATGGAGTGTTACCATATATGGAAGCAGAAGATGACAGCACTAAGAGAAACAACAACAACAATACAGTGTCACTTCCTTCAAAGAATTTGGGGATTTGGGTCCCTCAGATTCCACAGACTCTTCCTTCTTCATACCCTAATCACTACTTTTCTCAAGACAACAATATACAGTTTGGGATGTACAACAAAGAAACATCACCAGAAGTAGTGTCTTATGCTCCAATACAAAACATGAAACAAGGACAGAACAACAAGAGATGGTATGATGATGGTGGCTTCACTGTCCCACAGATCACTACTACTTTAACTCATCCTCCTCCTCTTTCTTCTAATAAAAAATCTAGATCTTTCTGGTAATTTACCATCTCCCTACATGGGTTTTTTTGTTTGTTTGTTTGTTTATTTCTCCTTGATATCTTTCAACATCGATCTTGCTAGAATTAGGCTCTTTTTTTGTGTGCACTGTCTTTTGTAAATTTGAGTGTGATTGGGATTACTGTTATAATCTTTGTAATAATCCTATATTCTCGTTTGGTTAATGCAAATGTTCTTTCTTATCTTCTCTATTGCAAAAAACACCCCATGAGTAATTTTGGTGAGTAATTTTGCCAACTTTATGGAGCAAGACCTTTTATTGTGGAAGCAAGACTTATATAGAAACAAAGTAGTTATCTTCAATTATCAACTAGAATTATTTTTACTTTCGCAAAGGGAAATAAGTCAAAACTTTTAAAAGTAAAGTTCTAAATTCGATGAATGAAAATCTAGTGGTGTATTTAAAGTATGTGACGACAGTCTTTTTCATCTTCTGCCTCTCAGTCCCCATAACCCATATGGGGAAAGGATTGTTTTTGGATTTGGTTGGAATTTATTTAATGTATTTTGGAAAAAAAAAAGATTTTTAAAAAAATAGAGCATATAATGGAGACAAATTCACAATAACGTGCCCATCACCATCGGCATATTTTTGTTTGTGATTGAATATGCCTCCAGAACTCTGATGACTAATGACTAGTGATTACATGTCATCATGGCAGGCTTGGCAGCCAAAGCAAATTTAAATAAAGTACCGACACGTCGCTTACTCGTTTTACTTAGCAGACTTTTTTTTTGTTTTTGTTTACAGCAGTTAACAGACTACATGGTATAAAAGGAAAACAAATAAGAATATAGCTAATCGAAGGAGAAAGATGAAAGGAGAAATAAACGTCATCTTCGTTGTGTTAAACAGGCCTAGCTAATTCAGGCCCATGTTGGATTTCATAAACATCAACAATCCGCTTTTCATATGGTTGATATTTATGTTTATAGTAAGTAGTATTCCTCATATTTTTTTAGTGTTTGTAAGTGTTGGCAATGGCATTATCTAAAAACTTTGCATTATAGTACCGGCAGCCAAAAGTAATGCTGAAAAAAGATGAATTATTAAAGTTTGGATCATGAATGCTCCCGAGAAAGATTTCATTCCAACTTTTCGAAGACTCTTTTCTACGGTCGTATTATTGGATTTTTTTGTCAAAAGCCGTTTTTACTTTCATATACTTTACTTACGAACCTATCGTGATCTAGAGATCAGGATAAATCGAGATCATTTTTAAGAAACAAGGAGACATATATAGTCAAAAATAATCAAGAGACAGTTCATTGGTCATTGTCGTACTCTAGACTAGAGGTTGATTTCTGGTTGACACATTTTCCTTTTGGTCAATATGACGGTTATACGCTCCGAATACTGATGTCAACTTCGGTTTGAGATTCCAAAGTACTAAAACAATCATTTAAATATTATAATTGTTTTTAATGTTAATCATTGCCGTTCAGATAGGACTGGTCTTGAAATAATCAGAGATCCATAGGACATAAAATTATTTTTTGTTATCATAATTGGGAAATAATATTCAAAATAACTGCATGACTTGTTTAACAAACAAATAATTGCATTATTAGATGGAACAGCAATAAACTCTTAATATAATTTGAATATCTTGTTTCTTGCACCAAATTTCTACTAATTGTAATGCTAATGATGATACGTTTTATTTTGCTTCTTTACTCTTCTACGATAATTCTTTTCACTCTTCATATAATTCAAATTTAAAAGGATACAATGGGAACCCAATACTTTTGGGAGCTTCACGAAAATGTTTCAAGTTGATATGCTCAAAGCTCAAGGCTGCCTCTGCGTTCAAAAACACTAAATACACAGATTTTGTTCTTTTTAAAAAGATGTTTATTATAGAAAGCAAAACCAAAAAAAAAAAAAAAGAAACATTAGAGATTAAATGGAAAAAAAAAATTCTCATATGGAAATTCTTTTCATTATGAAAAAAAAGGATGAAACAAGATCCTAATATAATGGCTATTTTTTTTTGTCATCATCACTCGAGAAGCCCCAAAATATTGAAAGAAAAAAAGAAAAAAACCCTAAGAAACAAAAAATCCAAACAAAGAAACCAAACCAAAAAAAAAAAAAACCGAACAAACCAGAAAAAGAGAATGTATGATTATGATGGATAGATATATCTCTCTACTCTAGCGACGGCAATGAGGTTTGCAGAGAAAGAGACAATCGTAAAAACAAAAACCTCCACAATGTTGAGGACATTCCAATATCTTTCCTCGACATTTTCCTCTTCCATTGCACTCCGCATATTCTCTTTTCACAAATTTACCTCTTCCTTCTCTTCCTTTTCCTCTTCCTCCGCCGCCACAACCCCATTTGTACCATCCTCCACCACCTCCTCCTCCTCCCCATCCCCATCCTCCTCCGCCACCGCCACCACCACCACCACGACCACCTCCTCCTCCTCCACCACCACCTCCACCTCCACCTCCTCCGCCCCATCCCCATCTATAGCTTCCGCTCCCTCCACTATAACTTCTTTTCTTGTCCGTGACAACTACTTCAGTGGTTGTTGTATTGTTTTCATCAGTGTTGTTGGTCTTGACCGTGTCTTGATCAGTGGAACGGACATGCCCACTCACTAGTTTGTTTGTTTGCAAGATCAATACGAGGAGAAAGATAACCACCAACGAAGAAGTTGTCTTCATTTTGATTCTCCACAAATTAAGTTTGTAAGTAGACTTAGTTTTTATTTGATTTGATATGATAGCTTCTCCGTTTTGGTCCTCTATTTATAGCGCATTTGTTTTTTTGTCCCCTTATATAAATTGAAAATTTTCATTGACAGACAGATTTGGTCCCGATTTGGTCCTTTCTAACAAAAATAAAAGTTAGGTTTGGTCCTACCAATAATAAAAAATATTGTCCTAAAAATTAAGAAAAGAAGAGGATCATGATTCATAATTATATTTTTTTTTTGTCTACTTATTATGTTTTTTTTAGAACACATATAGACCTAATTAATTAGCATGATTTTGTACAACACAAAATATTTCTTACAAAGATGAGATATCTCACATTTTTTATTTTCCCTTATATTATAAGAGTGGATTTTGTTAGTTGTCATAGGAATAGGTTACTTATCTGTATAGAGAGGTACTTATACCACATTTTTTTATCATTGAAACCCAGGTATAGGGAGCTTTATACTATTATTTTGTAAAATAATAGAAGTGGTTAATTAGTTACTAAGTTAAATATAAACTAAACTAAAGAAGAGAGATCCCTTAGGCAACACTACTAGTGGTCGTAGGCTAGGAGCCACCAATCAACACTGTAAGTCTTCTCCTTCAATGAACATCTTTTCTTTTTTTTTTCAAAATTTACATAAGAAAACTTGCGCAATGATGCCACTAACATATTATATTCTTTTTACCAGTATATGAGTATATAAAAACAGCGAATCGAAGAGTGTAAAATAATTTATATCATTAACGAATTATTATACTCATTGTCTCTCTACATCTATAATTAGTATAAACTGGACACAAACTCGCATGCCATATACAACCAAAATAAAAATAAAAAACTCACATGCCATTTTTGCTAAACATTTTTTGCAAGTTGGTATTTGTGGATTATTTGGTACGGTTGTTTTATACGTTCCTTTTACGTTATCCAATTTCATTTCATCTACTTGTGGATGAAGAGGACCACTCACCTCTTCTTCTCTCCAAGTCTCCAACTAATAACTTACATCGTATAGAATAGTTATATGTCTTTCGAACTTTGTATAATATTATATACAAGTGTATTAGTTTATTTTGATATCTGCTGATAAATGGAGAGTTTTGACAAGGAATGGAAGCTGTTTAAAAACAAGACTTAACGGATTCCTTACAAAAGACATGTACTTGCATACACATAATTACTAAACCAACATCATCTCTTTAAATTACTCAAGATTATACTCAAGATTAGGAGAAAACAAATCATTAAGTTTGATTCAAATTAATATTGGATTCTGAAAACTCAGAACCCTGCATCGCACTAATCTATTCAATATTTCATACAACACAGAACACACAATGTCTAAAATTTCCCAAAAACAAACCAAACTTAAAAACCAAAACCAGCCTTGATTCACTCCAATAGACAAAAACATGAGAAAAAAAGTAGCAACTAAAACAAGGGCGCCCAAGCTAAAAGGCCAAAAGGTGAAGAAGAATGGAACTTCGATTGGTGGATTTTAGGACCTCAGTACCGGCGGAATCCACGGTCAGCGACTCGAGCAGACGGGCACTCGTAAGCCATGTGTCCTCTGCCACCGCAGTTGTGACATATTATCATAGAGGCAACACTGTCTCTGTCTCTGCCAATTCTGCTCAAACCACCTCTTTGCATACCACCGTCTCGAACCCTACTTCCTCTGTCAGAGTAATTGTTGTCCCCTTTTGGGCAGTGTCTAGCAACATGCCCCGAGATGCTGCAGATGTTGCATATTGGTTCGTTCCTGCAATCACGAGCTATGTGACCTGAAGTCCTGCAGTTCTTGCACGCCTTGTCGTTTGTGCAGTCAGCGGCGAGATGCCCTGGTTTGAAGCAGTTGTTGCATAGCCTTAAGTCTCCTGAACGAGAATCTGGGTTAGGACAGTCTCTCACTCGATGACCAGATTTGCCACATGAGTGGCAGATTCCTTCGTTTGAACAGTTTGAGGCTACGTGTCCCGGTTCTCTACAGTTCCAACACCGTGATTCCGCCGTGCATTCTGCTGCAATGTGCCTGCAGAGAGAGTTTAATAAACATAACCAAAATGCATATAAACAGAGGAAGGTCAATAATTAAGCTAGGGAGGACATATATACCCTGGAAGGCCACAGTTGTTACAGACGGAAACATTAGGACAGTCTCTTGCAAAGTGACCAGGTCGCTTGCAGTTGTTGCAGAGATTTCCTTGGCTGAACAAGATCAAGAAATTGTGACAATCATGTCATCACAGAATCCACATTGAAACGAAGTAGTTACAGGACAACTTCATCCAAAAAGCATGTATGCAAGCAAACAGTTGAACTAAAACCAACCTAACACTATCAATTAAATCAAGGAAACAATAGCAGACAAACATGGAAAGAAAAATTGCAATTAAACCTGATCCTACACTGATCCCCATCTTGCTAAGGAGTAGATGAGAGAAGAAAGCTTGATACTAAAGAAGTTGTTCAGCAAGTCTAAGTCAAAATCAAGTTAGAAATTAGATTAGATTAGTATCTGTGTCAGCTATAAGCATAGATTAGTAGCTGAACTGCCAGCTCGGCTTAACTAACCTCCATGTCGGTTAGTATGAGAACGTTACATAGAAGAGAAGCATAATGGTTACTATGGTTTTGGGGTCGAGAGTGAAACGGTAATTACTGAAGAAAAGGTCAAGACATAAAAAAGGGACCTGAAAGCACGACGTGGCTCCCTTCTATAAGGAGCATCACGGTAAGAAATTCGTTCAGGTCTCATTCTCCTGTCTCTAGGACTCCGACTACGAATCCGATCCCGACTTGGACTTCGACTTCTGCTTCTGCTCATTGAACTCATTCCCCCACCCAACAAGGACAACTTTACATAAAACACCTGCCAACATTCAACCACATACCAACATTACCTCCTCCACACTCCCAAACATCAATTCCTCAAATCACTCAAAAATTTGTAACCTCTCCAATGCCATTTATCTAAAAACCCACATACAGATCTGATTATCCAAACTCCGCAACACCAATCTCTTGCATCATCGTCCCAAACCACTTTCAGAAATTTCCTCAGCTTCACAAACTCAATTGGTTTCACAAAAATCAAACCTTAAAAATCGATTTTGGATACAATACAACAGATTCAACGTATCCGCACAGTCATGTCCACAATCTAATAGATCTGACAAATCAAATTTTACCCTAATCACAAATATTCAACCACAGCTTATGAACCAGCTCAAACTAGAACAACATGAAATTGTATATCCATAACGATAAACAAAAAATCCTTGATATGGTTTAAGAAGGAGAATGGAGATGACGAACCTGAGCTACAGAAACTTGACCGAGAAATATTCTGTCCGGCGAGCAATCTTGAAATCTATATTTATCCCCAACATATGTTTGGGCTGGGCTTTTTTACGTGGGCCGAACTATAACTTTACTCTCAAACTATACCTTTATGTGGGCTTTTGGGTTAAATAAAACGGAAAAACAAAAAAAACTCCGTTGCCGGGACTCGAACCCGGGTCTCTCGGGTGAGAGCCGAGTATCCTGACCAGCTAGACTACAACGGATTTGTGATTAGACTTGTCAAAGTTTATATAAATCTCATAGTTTCGCAACTGTTAGTTCTAAAGGCCCAGTGTAGTCCAAGAAGATATTCAACATATCAATATCGTTCATATAGTTTATGAAAAAGTCAATTCATATCATATATATGATGTATGTTCCTAGTATTATAATAAAAGTGCATATTGTAGTATAGGGTGGTTGATGATATAGGAGAATCGTTTGAGTTGTTTGTGTATACGTTAGGCAGGTCTTGTTTTCTTTTTTTTTTTTTTTTTTGGTCTTGTTTTCAAATACTCTCTATTCATAACGTATATTTAATTTATATTTTAATCAATTCTCCTTTTAAAAAATAGTTTTTTTTTTTGGTGTGACATCAAAACATAGTTTTACTTGTAGTATAGTACTCCATGTCTCGTTTAATATAATAAAAAGAAAACAGCAAATTTGCATAAAATTGATTAAACGGTAGTTGTGTCTTGTAAATTCGATTGAAAATAAACATGATGGTCCTTTATGTATTCTGTCTATACCAACTACTCCGCCGTTGAGGGACCCATCAAAATTAGTATGGTTTCTAAAAAATTGAAAGCAAAACAATTAAGTTTCAGTTTTCATGTGACGACCAGTCTCGTTGATGGAACATGTGAGCTTGGTTTCATTCTAAAGAAGAGATTCGCAGTTCGTCAGGAACCTTATTCCGTCATCGCTCCTTTCAATGCATAATAAAAAAACTCCAATATTACATACTTTTTACCCCCAAAAAAATACATTTCATATATAAACTAATGTCAATGTTCTAAAATACGTCGTATACTTTTTTTTTTTATTTTTTTTTTTTTTTGTTAACCGTGGGGGTCCCAGACTTCGCCCAGACTAATCCCACGAGGCCGACGGCAACCCACGTATTCTTGCGATTTAACGCTAGCCCCGGTGGCCAACGCGGATCGAACCTGCGGGGAGCATATTGGGTGTTTTCCCTCAACTACCTCTAGGCCAACCACGTGTTGGTTAATACGTCGTATACTAGCTGGAAAACATGCAATCCTATAGCAATATTTAGACATATACGCTCTTTTTGTATGGAAATTATACGGATATTTGTATGTAAGAAAAGGATATATAAACAATTATTCAATACGAGGCATTTAAACGATATATACGCAATTAATTTAATCTGTGTAATTATATTCTTATACCATTTACGTATATGAAAACCAATTAATTTAATCTGTGTAATTATATTCTTATACCATTTACGTATATAGTTGCACATATCAAATTGTAGAACACAATACATATAAGTATATCTTAACATTAAGGAAACAATCTTCTTTTTTTTCATAAAACAAACTAAGATCATATAAGCTGGTGAGTTTCTTTAAAACGTTGTTGATATTTTTGTTATTAATTTTGTTTAACACTTCGAAGAGATAAATTCGTCGTGATTATTTTTTTAAGAAATCTATAAGAAGACATGCGGTGAAATGGATTTGATGAAAAGGACGAAATACACACCCAAAAAAATCCAAGAAAAATATACGGCCTGCATGTGCATGTGCATTTGTTTGATTAATTGCAGATATTAAATTCGAGAAGCCGTAACCGGTTCGAGTACTGTCATTGTACGAACGAGACACCTTTAAGTCCTTATCTCCTTATTTATAAATATGTCCTTATTTAAGCCTCATCCACACGATGCCGTTTTGGTTTCTATTCATCTATCAGGCTCGGTGTTATTGTAGTACAAACAACAAACCCGTCACGGCTTCCACTGTTTTTGTCTTCGTCACTCGCTCTCATTTGCTAATTTTATTTTATTTATCTATATTTTTCCCAATATATACGCTCTATAATGTTTTTGTAATCAATAAATTTTACATGCAAACAATTTATTCCCTCTGTTTCACTATATTAGATGTTTTGGCTAAAAACACAAGGATTAAAAAATAATAAATGTTTTCTAATTTATGAAGATTCAACCAATAAATAAAAAGACTAAGATTAAGAAATAATAAATGTTTTCTCATTTATGAAGGTTCAACCAATAAACAAAAAGACTGTATAATTTAAATAATTATAAATTATTATTTTAATATAAAGTATGCATAGAAACTTGAAAACATCTTATAAATTGGAACAACTAAAAAAACCTTAAACTTCTTATAATTTGGAACAGAGAGAGTATAATGTTTTCAATAATTCTTATAAGTAACTGTGTGAAAAAACTGCAAATGCATTTCGGATTTAGCAATATCTTTCTGTTACTTTTTTTTATTATTTTTTATCAAACTTTCTGTTACTTAGTTTTCAAATGTTGACGGATTTTCTTCTTGGGTGCTATTATGGATGCAGAGAATACGAAAAAACCACGTGAGTGTATATAATAGCCTCTCTTGGGATAGTTAGACTTTTTTTTTTTTTCTTTTTTTTCACATCTTGGGATAGTTAGACGCAGGAAGTAAATTTGCAAATTTAATTTTGGGGGTTAGGAGAGGCTACTCCTGCAACTTGGAGCTATTTAATTTTATAAGTTTAAAAGTTATCTTGTTATATAGTAGTATAATTTATTTAACTAACTGTTGCACTTGCGCACATTGCTAATTTATACTTTTAGCATTAAACCAAAAAAGTTGATAACTTTTTTAAAAATGGACCACGAACGATACCAACTCGCAAAACTGGAAACGTGACTACTTAATTAGTTATAAATTATTAATATTTTAATTTGGTATGATACATTAATATTTGATATTGAAAACATATCAACATTTAGCAATATATATCATATATGTAACGATCTCCAAAAATGAATGGAAATTGTAAAAATGAGACTGATCTAGTTCCTGGAATTCAAAGAAGGTGATTAAAGATTAAAATGTATAGGTAAAAAATTAGAGAAGTTGCGAAATGCATGAAGAGATCAGGAGAGCATGTGCGTCAGTTGAGACAGTTGGAGTCCCCGCTTGGTTACGACAATTTTCTTGGTTTTGGTTTGTGGTCCGAAACATCGACCCCTTCCCTCTGCTTCTTTGTTTTTATTTTTCTCTATTATTTTTTTGACGCAGTTCAATATACACTGTATATGGTTTTCCAAGTGGACAGAAGTTCGGTTATACGTGTTACGTTAGCACTTCAATATTATCATTTTTTTTGTTTTTTAAACATACTAATTCACTTTCTCTCTCTCGCTCTCTCAATCTATATAAATATTGGGAAATATTATTCACTAGTGGCTCATTGGGTACAACAACGACGCTCCTTTTATCATTGTGAAGTTTCAGCTTTGATATCTTTTCTTTTATAGATCCACGGGTTCACTAACCAAAGATCGTGGTACTTTTCTGTACTTTCTTTTTTCCATTGAAGGATTATAATAGAGAGAAAAAAGAAAGCGTATTGTGATCAAATTGCAAATATTAAACAGAGCATAATCCAAAATAATGGAAAAATCGGTAGGGAGGGAATTAATTAACTTGCATGATGTCTCTGACCCAACAAAATTGTAGACTTAAAAGCGGTAAATTTTGTGATTCAGGATACGGGTTTTCATTTAAAAATATTATAATGCAAAAATATTTTTAATATAATATATCAATAAATAATCAAATAAAATTATATTTATATGTTTTAAAATATCTTTAATATAATCTAGTACCAACATTTATTTGTATAAGATCTACAAAATGTAAATTATATTTTCCTATGTGAAGCACCATCTCTGATTTTTTTTTTTTTTTTTAGCACCATCTCTAATTTCTATTCGATAATGCCGAAAAACCCGTTATCTACGTTTCGAAAAAAGGATAATTAATTTATTATTATTAAGTAACAACTTTTCTATCTTACTGTTTGACAACGTGCATGAAGTAACACGTTGAGTGTTTCGTACTTATGATCTTTGCTTGTTAAAACTTAAAAGTATGTGATACTTACTAGTAATTCAATAACAACTTGGATAAATTAAAGCCCTACGCTCGATGAGAGGAATTGGGACAAGGAAATGGGAGAATGTGTCAATATAACCATAAAGTGGAGACAATAAAAGATAAAATTATACGAAATTAAAGAACTATACAACAGATTCGAATAAACCCCTAATCAACCTCGAAGGGTGAGACTGGATCCCTAATTACTTAACAAAATCGGCGAGCATGCATGAACAGAAAAAAAAAACAGTGGTTAGATATTCCAATATATCCAAATTCCAACCACAAAAAGTGTAAGGAAGATCAATATTATATCAGACCGTCCGTCTAACAAATTCCACACATACTCGTCTCAATTTGGACCCCACCACTTCACATGCTTTGAAATACCTTTCATATTTTGTGAAAAAGAGGTATATTAATCCAAATTACACCTCGATTTGATTTTTTTATTTTTTTAGTATAAGTAAAAAGAATTCAACAAATTCTCTGTTGGAGCCAAACCAGATGACCCAAGCGGTCGCTTTCGAGTTTCTACATTCTATCAATTCTGCAACAAATTAAGTATTTTTATCATCTAAATGCACAACAAATGGTTACCCGTAGCAAACACGCAAATTCATATTCAGACAACAAACACATCATAATCTCCTCAACGCCTCGATATCACCATCTCCCTCTCTCTCTATACATTTATACACATATACGATGCATGTTGTGGGCGTGCATAAATGCGTATATACATTTTCAAAATTCCGTATATTCATTTTTTATTGTTAAAAAAATAAAAAATGATTGTCCACTCGCTCTAGTCGTCAATAAATACCCCCAACCATAAGGCCATGATCTCTCCCTCACTCTGATTCACTCTCATCCTTGGTTGTGAAACATAACAAAAAGAAAAGATCTTGAAACTCAAACCACACACAAAAAACCCATTTGAAGAGAATGGCGGTGAAAAAAGCAAACAAGCTAACGCAAACGGCGATGATCAAGCAAATCTTGAAGAGGTGCTCGAGCTTGGGGAAGAAACAAAGTAATGTATACAGTGAAGACGAAAACGGATCTCCTCTAAACGTGCCCAAAGGTCACTTCGTCGTTTACGTCGGAGAGAATCGGGTCAGGTACGTTGTGCCCATTTCGTTTTTGACCCGACCCGAGTTTCAGCTTCTTCTCCAACAAGCAGAGGAAGAGTTTGGCTTTGATCACGACATGGGTCTCACTATCCCTTGTGAAGAAGATGTTTTCCGATCTCTCACTTCCATGCTCCGATGAACATATCTTTTAGGTTTTTATTTTTATATATTTTGGAGATTTGAGTTGTGTTAGGGGAACAGAGGAAGCTGCTGACTAAATGCTTCTCTGTTTTAGCAAGCTAAATTTTTTTTTTATGTTTTGGTTAATATGGGTTTAGTAGTTGTATTAGAGTGAGACTAACCCTTAGAGAAAACCTAAAAGAGAATGATTACTATTTTTGGTTCTCTTCTCAGATTTACTCTCATGGTGGTGTATGGTTGTTGAATGTGTACCCTGTGAGAGATTTTTATTATATGATGAACGAGACTTTTTTAATATCATTAGCTAAGGCTTTGGCTTCTAATTGATGTGATATTCTTTTGCATAATTAGTGATTTGTTGTGTGTTGTGATTTTCAATTTAATATAAGTCTCGCGGAGCCAGTCAAATATCTCTGCGCGGAGTCAATATGTATAAATAAAGTAAACAAATTCCCAAAAAAGTCCTGTAAAAAGCTGCTAAATGCATTTTTTTTTACTTATATATTGGGTGTGTTATTAGTTTTAGAATACTGTAAAATTCGTTTCTTTCATCTCAACCATAATAAATACTCCTATAAAAAACCTCATCGCTGAGATAGTTTAGAATAAAAAAGTGAAAAGCAAACACCGTAGTCCTTGAAAACAGAGAAATATCGTTATTTTCTAGAGTTTTGTCTCTCGCTCACTCTCTCTCTCTCTCTCTCCAAATTTGCTTCGATATGTTTCGATATTTTCTCATCTTTTAATTTTGTAAAAACTCCCTCACTGTGTCTCTCTTTTTTTTTTTTTCTAAAGCGACGATGGTGTCTCTTTCTAAATCGACAGTTTTTAGCCGTTAAAACTGTTGAAATGACCCCCTAAAAAAAATCTGGATGGAATGTTAGTTGCAGAATCGTTACATACAACTATATATAGGGTTCTGGTATGTTGAGATTCGTAAAAGCGTTAACTGTTTGTATTAATTACGAGATTACAAGGTAAGCTAGATATATTATTCTGATATGTAGTATTAAACAAATTTGGAATTTATCATTTTCAAAACGCATACCTCTTTCTGTATTAAGTTAAAAGTTTTTTTAATAGTCCCTAAGTTAGCTTTGAAAAAAAGTCGTAACTGCTATAATATTTTTCTGATTACACCTATATTTATGGACAGAAACAAAATTAAAAGCTATAACCCATAACTCCTAATGAGCTAACACTAGATGTTGATGTTCAACCGCTTAGTTATTACAATATGGCATTTAGTTTGGTTTCTTTATTAAACCACACACACCTTTTTACAAATGCATAACAAATCGTGAGAAAACTATATACTTAAAGCATAGAATGTGTAAAGTTTACATTTTGCTCTCTGCAGTAATAAAAAAAAAGAAAAAAAAAATTGGTTTGAAAGAGAAAAAGAAAATTTGGAGATGTCAAAATCAACGTCAGAGAGGGCCAAGCACATGCGAATGGAACCCACAGCTTTGAGAAATCTCGTATAGTTGAACCCTACAAGATTCTGAGGGTTAGTAATCCTCTAGAACACAGAGTGGTAGGTGGTGGACCAACTTCCATTATTTGGATGGCTAAGATATAACCATTAAAACTTGACTCGATCATGGGCTTCGAGATCACGATAAGATTCACCGTATCGTGTAATTGCACTCTCATATTCGATTTGACCTAAATACCCCTTTCTCCTTACCGTACGGTACTTAACGGACGGATGGACTTTTTCCAATTAACGTTATTAATTACTCCGTATTTTTAAAACTCAGATAATTTGACCGTGGAGATTAAATCTAATCCGACCGTTCAGTTTGATTTTTTATTAACAACATATTATATGCCGGTATGAATTGGTGTAGTAACACACTCACAATACTAATCAAAAGCACTAGCTATGATACATTTTTAGTTTTATAATTGGATTTAAAATTTTGACAAAACGTTAATTCCAAAAAAAAAAAAAGACTATGGAGACACAGTCAAATTAGTTATCTTATTGTATTCGTAAGAGAAAAATTATATCAAGATCAGAGGTGAAGTAGTATTTCTACCGACAATTGAGGTAGAACTATTGCCAAGTGTTACGGAAGAACGAAGGTATCGTTATCAAATCATTATCAGTCATACATATCAATTGGAGGACTTCGATGAATTCGATGATTTTTCAAGCTCCTCGCATGAAGACGTATTGTGGTTATAATTGTTTGATGCAAAGTTTCCTTTGAGTTAAAAACCAAAAAAAAAAAAGTTTCCTTTGAGTTATTTCCGTATTAAGTGTTGTTCCGTATTATACGCAAACCGATACTATGTCATAATGATATCATTTTTTCGGGTCCATTTGTTACCGTACGGATTAATTAGTTTGATTGATAAAAGGTTTAGTACGGATTATTTGATTTTTTTAATAAAGAGTACGAATTAATTGTTGAAGATGTATATATATATTTCAAATGATTAGGTACAATTATTCTCCTTTTTATTATGGTCACCGACTTTTATAAATAAAGATAAGAGATGATATCATTTTTCCTGGACATTGTCTTTGTGAACAGAAAGGCTAAAGAGAAATATATGGTAATGCCTAATATCAAAAGAATGGGTCGGTAAAGGGATCACAATCCCTCCAAGTCCGAAAGTGCTACATATCCACCAATTAGCATATCATACACATTTCTAATGTAAAAGAACACACGAGATTTGTCACTTTGTTTGTTTTTTGCATCATTACGACTACGACGAGTCATATACTCATATTTGAATTCTTATTAATATTGCATCGTTTCTACTTGGTGTTTTTGATGCAATATTAATTACAACTACATCAAACGTAAATTTGTTTGAATAATTGAATGTGACAATATAGCTTATTTACTTAATGGCAAAATCCGATATACTATTAGGTGATAGTTTTTTTTTTGTTCCTTTTCGTCAATGAATTATTAGGCGATAATTGGTTAAAGTTATACATGGATAAGCGTAAACATTTTTTTCCATATGATTGATTTTTAACCTATTTTATGTTGAATTTTTTAAGTCCAACTAATCCAATTTTCCAATAGTATGATATTGTCCGCTTTGGGCCTAAGCCCGCACGGATTTGTTTTTGGGCTCCTTCCCAAAAGGGCTCATACTAGTTGGAGTTGGACTTCCTTTATATATTAGACATATCTTGTCTAATCTTCCGATGTGGGACTTGGTTTGACTCCAACATTTTACACGATTTGAGAGGGATTAAACACTAAAGCATCGGAATGGGCCTCTTTAAGCGCCACCATTAATCTCGGTAAAGAAAATAGAAATGGGGTCCCGACCGATGACCGAACCGAACTGGTTAATGTCGTATATCTGTCAGGTGGCTCGTAATGATAGTTAAGCCCATTCTTCCATCTAACGGCCCAAGTCCATTGAGGAAATCGTCTCCATTTGATTTCTTTAATTCCATTTTTCTCCTCTTATTCCTCTGTGTGTCTGTCTACCTGTATCACTTTATCCCGTGCATATAATGAATTATTGGAATGTACTATTGGATTAATGATTAGCCATGCACGAGGGGGTGGGGGATAACAGAGCGTAAAATGACCAAAATGATAAGGGATATCACATATGTAAAGTCAAACAAAGCTTCTCATTGGGCCTCTCTTCGCTGTCCTTTCGAAAGAATCTCATCTTCGTTTCGCCACTCTCATCATTTTAATTCTAAATAATTGTTGTACCTAAAGGACATATATCTTCATCCTTAATGATCTCCTTCCTGGCTGCAACTATCTTTTACCCGACATTGTTCTTTTAACCATTTCGAGACTTCCTTGTCAAATTATATTTATCATATTAAATCCAATTTCGTCCAAGAGTCACTCATCATAGCTAAATCGAGTAGTTTCGCTTTCCCTCGTAAAAAAAAGCTTTTGAGTTTTTTTGGTTCATGTTATTCAAACATAATATTCATCGTTTATATAGTTAATGTGGTAGATCGACATGGGGTAGTTTATATTTCCCCAACGCGACTTTTCGTTCATACTTCTTATACCGGGACAAATGAAACTACTATATACGTAACCCTAGATTCAAGTTGCATACTATTCGTAGACCTTTTTTTTGCATACTATCCTAGACTTATATACGTAAGCGCAAATTTCCGTCGCAATAGACATGTTTTCTTGTAGTGCGTTATGCATTGTGAAGTATTACGTGGGGTGTCAAATGCGAAGTACAAAACATGCTCAAGATGTCCTATATATGTGGATGCAAGAGAAAAAGATCATGTCAATTAGGTAACATAAACATTGGATACATGTTTTCGATCATGGGCAACACCAATACGTTAAAAAATTCATGTTTTGGAAACTATAGCTCCAAGCTCCCTTAAAACTGCAGCTTTTTCTCTTAAATTTTTCAATATAAAATTGAATATAATATAAATGTGGTTGTTTTTGTTGAATAAATTTTACATTCATTCAACAAAAAAAACATTAGATACGGCAAAAAAAAAAACATTAGATACATGAGACATCGTATATATCCATATCCAATGCCTGCGTATAGATCAAATATCATAATTTAGTAGAGATAAAAAGACCCATAGTGAATGTAATATCAGCATTAGATATTAGCATATATTTTAGGATATTATTCTAACCTTGAATAAATTAATTAGACATTTTAAAACTTCAAAGAAAATAAAACTCTATTACAATATTCAATTTCTTCTCCTTTCAAGAAATACTTTTTATTTTTTTTAACTTAATCAATACACACATAAAACGTTCATATATAGGTTCAATTGTTTCAGTATCTCCTGATAAAACCCACCCTAATATTCTTCCATATAAACTAGCGGGAGCAGAGAATAAATCAGACCATAATCCAAATTCACTAATTAGCAAAAGTATAGACTATTTGAACATTCTAAAACTAAATTACGGTGAAACGAATCTAACTTTGATATGGTGAGATTATGTACCGTAGATTGTACTTATCACTGTTTGAGGAACGTGCAGACAGAAAAAGCTTTGTTGAGAATGAAAAGTGAAAACAGAGCAAAGTGGCTATTACTGATAGTCTTTTCCTTCACATGACCTGGTCGGATTTTTTTCCTTTTTTTTTGTTTCCAATCACTACAGTTTCAAACAGCTTTCGCCGAAGTTAAAAGAAGTAAGTAGTTTAAACAAATAAGAAGTAAATAATATAGTTTCGAAAGTTATAAAATTATAAGGTCACACTATTTTGTTGGAAAAATAACTTTTAACATTATTTAACATTATGTTGAGAAAAAAAAAAACATTATTTAACATTATTTACACTATAACTCATTAGATATCAAACATGTAGAGAATTACACTAACTTATTCGATAACAAAAACTTATATAAACTCGTAAAATTATTAGTGGTTTTGATATAAGTATTAGCTATAATTAAATGTCAAATTTCAAAAAAAAAAATACTTAAAGACACTAATTAATTAGTTTTGTTAAGTATTTCACGTTGTAAATTTTAACGAGTTTCAAACATTCGTTAAAATATTTGTACAAACAAAATAATAATCAAAACTTCTACTTTTCCATAGTAATATATGATATTTATAGTTATTGGTATACTTTTTTGCCGACAGGTATTGGTTTTTTAGCTCCATCACTTTAAAAATTAAGAATAATGTTCATTACCAACGGTCTGGAATATACAAATTTGATTGTTAGAATATTGTAATTTCTCCAACAATAATGATTTCTACAATTTAATGTAAATTGCAGAATTTACAACCAATATAAATCGCAAATTTCCCATAATATTACGTCCCTGAACTCGGATTGTATCCCGGGACGACTCGGTAGAATGACTCACCCACCTTTCACGGCCATCTCCTTTGTGCTACCCGCCACCGCCTCACCAAACGATTACTCAAAATTGGCTTCGATACATTTTCGGTTCGTAAACTCGCTCCGAGTCAAACCGAGTTAGAACCAGCTCTCATTTTATTGTCTATTTACTCTGTACGACGCCGACAAGTGATCTCACCAAACGGCCTTTTCGGAGACGCCGTGAAGTAACGGCCGAGATTCGATCCATAGATCTAGCTTGCTTCTGATTCCCACGTGGCAATTCTTCTGGAAATCATCAGGACAAGTAAACCGTCTAGACCGGGTCGAATCAGACCGGGATATGAACCGAATCGATTCCTCGAAAACCGATTCTTCACAAGGGATAACCAACGGACCTTGGTTCGCGAAACCGAACTCTTCCTCAGCTTGAACCAGAAGATTCCTTAAGATCGGATGGTTCAGATACGTCGCGCGCACCACAAATCTCCTGCAACTGCTCCCAACGTAGACCGCCACGTGTCCTGAAGGCACATCTGACGGTACACAGCGGCTGAAAGAAGAAGACATCCTCGCTTGATCGCGCCACCGTCGGAGCATCTGTCTCAGCCTCACAATGTGACGGATCTTACTGCATTTTCCGAGACCTCCAGCCATTTTTTCTGGTTTAGTGATTTGACTTGCTTGTAGTCTTAGCCGAGAAAGTGTGAGAAAGAGAGAGAGAAAATGTCAAGAGGGATTTTGAGAGTTTGGGAGGGACGAGGTTTATATAGTAAAGGGTATAACATAATGCCACTGGTTTTCGAGATATTAACGAAATTACCTCCGTAGTCCTTATTTTGGCCCTATTTCTTTCCATAATGAAATAAGATCAGTGTGTGATGGGTAGATTAATTATTATTCAGGGAATTAATTTTAATCAATTTTGTTGGAAGAGAGATTAGATACGAATCATATGATCCTTATGAGGAGCATCAAATATTTCAGTATGTGTTTTTTCTTCTTCATACATTGGATGGTGCACAAATTGATACAATACCACAAATGATGGATTTGACATGTGAATATTAATTAGTGGTTGATTATGTAAGGTCATTTATATAATCAAAGGTTTTAATGATTATGCTAATGAATCTATCTTAAAAATAGTCATTGGAAATAAAGGAGTGATTACTGCTGATTGAATCAAAGAAGTGTCGCTTTTGAATAAAAGGAGATGGTAGGGAAATAAGAGCATGTGCTAGTGTTGGATAAGACGACCAGTCTTTGGAAAAGACTTCAAACATCACCTTGGAATTTGATTAGGAACATATTTTGAGGCACTTTCTCTCTTTGTATTCTTGTTCTTGTTTGGTTTGTAGTCAAAGTGTTCATATGTTAAAAGCAATTAACTGATGAGAACCAAGCACTCGTGTCTCAGTGGTACTTGAGGAAGATAAGTTTCAATACGGACCCAGATTCGAATCTTGGCCACGGGGGAATTTATATTTGGGCATCGCCGGCGACACAGATTAGTTCCTTGGGCTTAGAAAGCCTTTGAGGAAACTGTGTATAATTCAAAAAAAAAATTAACTTGATTGTATAGATCTTAAAGTATAGGCAGACCGCAGACATATATAGCTTAGTGGTTCATATCTACCATAGGTGGATACACAAACTCGACTAGTTATTAGTCCTCTCGATCGAATGTTTATATGATTCTTTAATAATTCACCGCAAAAGAAATAATGCAAAATGTGCTATTAAAATTAGGATCATATTGGATTATAGATCAAGTGAATTATTTTTGTATTAATAATTACATCTGATATATAACCCTACACATTATTTATCCAAAAAGATGTATTTACTCCAGAACATAGATCAATGATCGATCGTCCATCATATGTTTTTTTTTTTTTTTTAATCGTCGATCATATGTTCCACATGAAACCACAAGAAAATCATTAGAAAAACTAATTATTTGGCTGGATTTTTTAGAAATATATATTTTTAAGTTTTAAGTTGAGAGCAAATCTAATAGGTGTAGGAGTATATATATATTATATTTGTTTCAGATTTATTATGAATGTCGGAAAATTAAGTATCTAACAAATTTTGAGAGGAAAGCAGCTATAGGAAAACAATAGTTGTAAAAAGTTATAATGATAATAAAAGCCACATTTATACAACTTTTTTGGTTTTGCCTGTTTTTTTATTTCTAACCATTACAAGTAGATAGTATGGCCAATTTATTTGGAAAATTCATAAAAAAGAACATAACAAAAAAAGTCAGAAATCTTGACATATATTTATACTAATAGTCTTTTTTCTTTCTTTTTTTGTCGGCTACAAATAGTCTAATATATATGCACGTAAAAGATTCTATTATTACGTTTAAATTCTGTTGAAATTTGCACACAAAAAAAAATTCTGTTGAAATAAAAAGAGTCATATGTATAATTCGCCTCATTTACCTTTTATTTAGGCACGGTTCAGTAGGCATATTTGTTGGTGGCAACTGGCAAGTCTCTCCAACTTTTCTATTTGAACACATCTATGATAGAAAGTTAGATTTATAGATGGATATATATACACTGCATGTACAACATATGAAAGCTATCAACATTTTCAACTTCAAACATAACAGTTTTAAATTAAACTAATAATTTTGACCAAACAACATAAATAAAGAAATCATTATACGAAAGACGATCCTACCTCAAATTGCTCAATTTTTACAAGCTAAGTATATATTTAGATGTTTCTTGTAAAATGTATCATATGCGACCAAACAATCAATAACAATAGTTTTTTGGTTTAAATCAACAACGATAGTTGGCAACTTTAAAATGCCATAAACAAAATATGTAATGCAGGTAGACTAGCTATTAAAAAAATCATCTGCACCGTCGTTTTTGTGATCGAGCATCCTTAGGTTTACTCAACCTTTTTTTTTACTCCTGAAAGAAGACGATTTTAAAATACGATTCGATAGCCATCGAATTACAGTATCTCTGTT
This sequence comes from Erysimum cheiranthoides, assembly GCA_011420285.2. Lineage (NCBI taxonomy): Eukaryota > Viridiplantae > Streptophyta > Magnoliopsida > Brassicales > Brassicaceae > Erysimum > Erysimum cheiranthoides. Next base: position 2,587,317 of record CM022179.2, on the reverse strand, counting down.
ATTGTGAGTAAAATCTCGGTAAATGGATATGAGATTAATTAGTTCGATAAATCAAGCTAGTTAACAAGGATTTAGAACATGGTGGCTTATCTTAGAAACTAGGGTATACGGCGAAATTTTGAGTATGGCATGAATTCACAACTAACGCATTAGCCGAACAAAACCGAACAGGTTGTATTGCTTTCCGATAAGAAAAAAATATTAAAGTGCTTTTTAACTATAACTTATACAAATGCTTCAAGATAGTTCGTGCTCGTACAAACAAAGGCCATTAGCCACAGGGGCCGCTTGAGGGTCAAAACTTTTAAATGTATATAATAAACATAAGACACAGTTCTACTAATATTATCAGTTTGTCGTTTTCGTATAAATCAATTTCGGCGCACGGAAGTGGGAGAATTTATGTTTAATAACAATAAATAAATAAAACCCACCACATGGGTAGCTGGGAAAAGGTAAGAAAAAATGTAGTAGTATTTAAACAATGTAATTTAAAATTGTATATTCGATTTTAATAGCACAATAAACATTAGTATATACAGGTTCTCTCACCAGACGCAGTTAAGATTAACTGAAGATGCTTTTTGTTCATTTAGAAAATTAATTTTAATTTTCATAAACAAGTATTTTTTATAAGAAATAAACAATAATGTAATACGGCGTACCACACCAAAACACTTATTTTTGTAGTTTACAAATGTGTCCATGCCTCCATGTGCGCGAATGTCCCTATCTCCAGTTTTTCTATTTAAATTTTCTTTGCAACAAGCAGCCAACAGATTTTCCATTTTATATCACGCAAAAATGTAAATTTTATTACAAATCTACATTTATCTCTATGTCGTACATTTTCATGTGATAAAATGCATAATAAATCATTAATTATCAGCATTCCTATTGTCGGTCTAATCAGTACTCATTTCTTCTTATCCTTCAAATTTTCAGACTATAGTCTAAAAGTATATAAAAGATTCCGGCACTATTTCCACCGTAAGCTAATTTTGTACGTATACCTTAAACCCGTAATTGCAATTAATGAACTACTGTAAGAAACTTATTTTACTTGATATATATAAATTGTTGAACTAGAAAAGAAATATAAAATTGATGATCAATAATCCACTGTCCACACATCGAGTTCCTATCACTCCTACATATCACATTTTCCGCATGTGGCATGATAAACCTTATGATATATTCACTTATCATAATAATTTACTCAAATATTCATATGAATATATGTTTCATACTAAAATAAATATTCTGAAAGAGATGATTGAATTGCCTATTTTAAATCTAAATATTGAATAATTAGTATTCAAAAATTCAAATAAAAAGAGGTGGGTGGGTCCAAATGCATGTTATGGATGCATCCCCCCCATGCGACGTTACGTTCTTACCCCACTTGTTGGGTTTTAAGGATCTTCTCATTTAATTTTATCTTACGAAGCAAATCTTATATTAATGCTTCTGCAGGTTTTATTAGTATGAATCCATCTCAATTACATAAGGGGGGGTTAGTGGGAGAGGGATTTGTGTGGATTCTCAAAATTTTAAGAATCTATAGTTATTGGTTTATAGATTCTTAAAATCATATTAAAATCCATTGTTATTGGTTTAGGGATTTTTAAATTCCTTTCCAAATTCCTTGTTATTCAAAAAATCTACTTATTATTGATTATCAAATTCTTTTAAAATCTAGTATTATTGGGAGATGGATTCTATACACTTTTACTCATAAAAGAAAACTTTCAAAATATCATGTATACCCATAAGATTCTTAAAAGTAATAATAAAAAAAAAACACAACATCTAATTACGTTCCCTTCTTCACCCAATTCGTAAGTACTCTCCTCCTTTCGAAACCAAGGCCACCATTAGTCTCTTCTCTCTCCTCTCGTTGTTCAATTCTTGGAGCTTTAAAGGCTATAGTCAACGTGATTGGTATGACAAAGATGACTCCTCTTATTAAGGATCTGCTTCCAAAACTGATCCCAATTTTGAAGAACAGACACGAGAAAGTTCAAGAGAATTGTATCGACCTTGTTGGTATAACCGTGTTTGCACCACAGTTGCAATTGCCATAGACGTTGAAACCTGCTCTCCCTTCACTGTGTTACCCGCTTTGATGAACGAGTACCATGTTCCATAATTTACAATATTTGGAAAATTTCCATAAAACCTATATTACCACTATATAAGGAAAGATTTTAGAAGCAAAAAAATTAATGTAAATCTATGACAATCATTGATAATTTCTTAAAATCTTTGAAAAGAATCAGTGACAAATTTGACAAATCCATCAAATTACTCTATTTTTAAAATCAATCAACTCTACCCAAATCACTCTCCCACTAACCCCCCCTAAATTTCCCCATAAATATATACAAGAGAGTCGATCAAATGCTATGAATCGGCATTGGATTGTCTCTTTCTGCCTCCATGCACCAAATTGCATTAATATGCACGCACAATTTGAGGAAATAAGTATATTATATGAGATCAAACAATAAGCTAATCGCTTAATTTGTTTTTACTTGGACACAAATCTCATCACATAAAAATCTTTGTATAGTGTCATTTGTTGAAGCAACAATATCCATATATTAGGAAAAAATTAGATTCTTTATATGTTTTTGTTATTAAAACTTGTGTAGATCTTTTATATTTTGTTTATAAATTAAGGGTGTAATAGTTAATTAAAAAAAATATGAATGTTGTTGTTGTTTTTTTTTTTTTTGAGCACAAGAGAATGTTGTAAATAATTGATTGATAACTTAAGTGGAAACGTCTACTAGGCGCTGAATATGGTGATGTGGACCAATACTTTAGGTGTGTTTAACGATGACATGTCACTATCAGAAGATGACATGGCATGCCAGCTAATCTCGTATGAATAAATCCCGTTGACCGACTGGTGAGCCCTCTTCCTCAGTCCAAAGGTTTGAGTGTCAAAAAATAAAATAAAAAAGGTTTGCCTTTCTCTGTTTTTTTTTTTGTATATAAAATAAAACTTATATACGTCTTAATTTTTTTTTTGTTTATTTTACGGATTAGGCAGTGATTAGCCACAAGCAGAAGGGATGAACCTGATTAAAGTTCGGTTTCCTCAATGTTTCTTAAAATTAAGTAAATTCAGCTTTCACGTATAGCTTTTTCCGAGTGAAATTTGTCATTCTCCACTAACAATTCTTTTCTGTTTATCACAAAACTATGATATCATGACGCGTAAAACACAAAAACACAAGTTCGGTTAATAGTTTGCTATTGTACTTTATAAAAGCCTATCTGGAATCTTAAGTTTTTATTTATTTGCATCATAGTTTTACGTTTTAGCTTTATGTCGAATTAATTAACTTTAAATAATTTAATCAGTACTGTGCTTTTGATTAAGTGAAGAAGAGTGAAGACATGCATAGAGATGCACTGTGCACATGCAATGTTTAGGTTAATAAAGTCATTAAGACATGCTAATCAGGATTATGCCTTGGATTTATTTAGGCAAACGTCTTTCGGCATATCTAACAGACTAACACCTTATCATATTTCGCCACGTCTCTATCTCTCCTCTTATCTTCTCTATTACTCCCTCTGTATCATAATATTTGATTTTCTAGACTTTCTTTTTGTTTCACAAAGATTGATTTTCTACACTCTAATCAATGCATTTATTTTTAAAACATAATTAATTCATTTTGAAAAATGTAATTTCATTGAAAATGGGAATATAACTTAATTTTCATTGGATGTAGAACATTAATGATTTGAAAAATAGTGTTAATATAATTAATAAAATATTGTATTTAATGTTTCTTAATATGTGTGAAAATCCTAGAAAATCAAATAAACTGATACAGAGGGAGTAATAAATACGAATCTATAATATAAATTCAGATTGATTGTTTGTTTCTGTTCATGGTTCCAACAATACAAATTTGTACAATCAGTGAAAACTCTATTTTAAAATACAAACTCACTAACCGATCGATGAGTCGAGAAATGAAACTTCTAGATATACGTGTGATTATTTCACTATATATATGTACACTTATTACTTTATACGGTGTACAAAAGTTTTCATTTTTTTGGTATTGTAAATCCAAGATTATCTATCGATAATATACGTGAAGGCACAAAATTTTTCTACCCATCCACAGCATCATACTCAAATCCAACTTGGTGAAACTTTAAAATCTCATTCTAGTTCGTAAAACTAACCATGGTCAGACAAATATATGTACGTATATTCTAATGGGATCATTAATTATAATTATTATGCCAATACTGGAAATGGTATAGTCGAGTTTTTTATAGATAATCTGTGGGTACTATTAATAAAATCAAGAAGGTTTTGGCAAAAGATATCAAAATTATTTATATAACTCTTTATGATTATATATAAATATGTGTAACACTAGATTTGGTTACCTCATGGGTTGTAGAATGAAAACAAAAGAGGCAAAAAACTATAAGATAATTTTTAATATAATAAATTAAGTTAAAAGAGAAAAGCAAAGGACATACAGCCTTGCATTGCAATTATACGATAAGAATTTTTATCATAAAAAAACTGGTTTTGGTAGAATTGATATTTGTTATGGAGCGAAGGAATAAGTAGGCAGTGACGTATGTGATTTTCGAATAACTTAGTCCTAATTTCGGACTTCAAGCATTAAGAATTTGATAGTACGTGTTACAACATTTTTTATTTTTTATTTAATAACGAAAACCTTGATTAGTTAAAGACAACAAAATAAATGTACTATAATAATTAGCATCCAATATATATATTGGGAAATGATTAGACCTTACGTTGAGTTACAAGTACGTCAATGTTAAGCCAGTCCATAGACCAGCTCATCAAAATGTTTGTCTATTAATAATTTGGACGCTTTAATTGGAATAATATATTTTTTTATTATTCATTACTAATTAAGTCTCTCATTATCCCTTAATTAACTTAATAATATTCTTCTTTTTCGTTTTTTATCATTGTGTAACATGTCAGTGTCTTAACCCTCGCGACTTTTAGTAAAACTCTAGATAAAATTTTGTCTGTACTTAATATTTCAAGTCAAGTCATTCAAACAAGAACTTTATTGTTTTATTTTTTATGTTCAAACTAAAAAGAATTCAAAGTATATTTTTAATGCAGAAATCTTATGTGAATTTCAGAATTTGCTTAATACGTTGTACATATATATTGCATTGAAGTTTTATGGACAAAGAGAAGAATGAGCTAACCATTTATGAAACCAGTCAACAAGGCGTGTCGGATAATTAGACTACGTTAATTTGTGATTTATCTAATCTTCTTTTTTTTGATTTATCTAATCTTATTAGACAATAAGAGATGGAAAAGTGTGTAAATTTGTATTTGAAAGAAATTGGTAGCATAATAGAGAATACACTCAGTGCTATATACCAATGAATAAATGAGGTCAATTATGTTTAATGGGCGTGGAACAAACAGTGTAAATGGTGTTAGTGAATATTTACTAATTATTTATATCAACTAGTACTGTAACTGTACAATTTTTGATTAAATTGATCGGGTCAGTCTAATTGTAAATATACAATATATCATATTTTATTCAATGCCGCAAGTATATGCCATTCACAATTTCTCTTTTGCGTTCTGAGCACAGTAAATATACATGTTTTTAATTTTGAATGAGTTATATATGAAAAATACGTTTAGTGACTTCGGAACGTACCGAATATATATATATATACGTTTACTTAGGAAAATACTAAGTGAAAGGGAAAAGAAAAGATAGTGAGAGTTCCAAGAAATCCGTACAGTAAGAGAGTGCCCATAAAAAGCCATGCATTTAGTCATCTTTCCAGCTTTTCATATCATCAACTGCAAAATTGCTCGAATTATTTAGATGTGAACAAATATTTATTTATTCTTATTATTATATGATTGGGTCAGAAAGTTATCGAATCGTCGTTGTGGACGAAATGTGTATGAATGTATCTCCTATGATTGGGACTGTGGAATTCAATCACCACCAATATATCACATGAATCACAAGTAGTAGCTGAGCCTTATTCTATACTCACAACAACATTCATTGTCAATGCATTTATAATAATATTAAATTTTTAAAAATTCAATATTATATTTGGTATGGTCGTATATGGCTGTGAGTTTTTGAACCGCTTGATATAAACAGCCGTAACTAATCATTGAATGAGAGCATCTGCATTCACAGAGAAATATATGATCATTCAATGTTCATTAGTATGAAACATCTAATGCAGATTTCAAAACGGAAAGGAAAAAATACCGAATACCTACTCCTGTCTCCTTCATGAGGCAGTGGACCAGTAAAAAGAAAAACGAAAAAACGGAGTATCATTTTTATCGCAACTGAATTAGAGAACTTCTAAAAATCTCAAAGTGTGATTAATTAAGTCAAAGTCATAGAGCGGTGATTGAATGGTACACGTTGGTTTGGAGTCGTAACGGAATAATTGTTTTTAATTCATACTTAGAGATTGGTAATGAATATACATCAACTCTTGGTTTTTGGGGTAGTTAAGCACATGACATGACTCCAAGTAGAAACACTACGGATGGAATTGGGAATATAATGGTCGAATCATTAAACAATATGATCGAGTTGGAATCAAACGTAAATATCAAGATATGGTAGAGAATTTTATTTAGGTCATTCGCAGAATTATTACTAAACACAAAATTGTGGTTCTGCAAAAAAATAAAAATGCTTCGCATGTAGAATGATTCTCATAATCTATCGAACGCCTAAGGTCTATTCGATCTTCTTATGATCGGTACAAAAGTTTGGAGATTTATCTACTTTGCAGCAAACGGTAATCATTCGTCATACGGGTCAAGCTTTAGATGAACAACTGAACCAAACTAACCAAAGTGACACCATGCATTTATATATGTCAATGATTGGGTCGTCACTATCTTGAGAAGTAGGAGATATAGTAGTTACATCAGATATTGAATACAGAATCATATTTTCTTTAAAACAATAAACTCTAACCAATATTCCATACTGTGTTGAGAACACAAACTCGAACACATGTTATAAATATCTAAACAATCTCTTGATCAAGAGAAGATCTTGAGGGTCAGTCCTTAATTTATTTTATATGATATGATATCAAATATGTCTGCGTCAAGATCTTGAGGGTCAGTCATATATGTCAGATCTTGAAGATCTTCAAAATGAAGCGCCATATTATCGTCATACTCATAAATGTTGATACACATGAGAGAAAACTCTTCAGTAAACTATTTCAGAGATTCTATAAAACCACTGTCGTTGCTTAACTGATCCATCTGAGGGTCGGAGGGTCCATCTGATCCTTGGGCTTTTGCTCGTTGTAACATCAACGGATTTTATAGTCTTCTCTACGTTTCCACGGTTCATGTTTTAACGATAATGGGCTTGTAGGCCTATTTCATATTGACTGTAGAGTCCAACCATAGTCAATGTGGGCTCAAATATTATTTGAGTATCTCATTTGAGAGATTCTCTTCCTTTGTTAGTAGGAAATCTATCCATTCAGAAACTTCTATGGGAAATTTTGTAAGAATTCAACCTTAATAGAGTGAATAAAAAAACTCACAATAAATGAACCAATAGGAATCGAAAACGAGGATATCTTTCTAATTTTCTCCATCAAATCTGGACCGTCGAACATATCATAATCGCACGTCTTAAAACTCTTCCTTCATTAATCTCCCAAAATTAACCGACCTTAATACACGCCTTCCCACTATAAAATGCATTAATCCTTTTGACTTGTCTCATAAGTTAAAAACACACAACATTCAGATTTTTGCGATACCTCTCTCTCATATAGTTCTAGTCTCAGATTCTTGAAGAAGCCATGGCTCGTACGAAGCAAACCGCGAGAAAATCGTACGGAGGAAAAACTCCAAGGAAGACGCTCGCCACCAAGGTTTGTTCTTAGTTTTAAATTTTTAACGGTACGGTTTCAAAATTTGGATGATTGATTGTGTAATCGTAACATAGGCGGCGAGGAAATCTGCGCCGACTACCGGAGGAGTCAAGAAGCCTCACCGTTACCGTCCCGGAACCGTCGCTCTTCGGTAAGTTTCACGATTTCTCCTCTTCCAACCACAATCGTTGTTTGAGAAATATTCCGTCTTCAGTTTTGAAATCGATCGTCTTGTTTTGATGAATCAGTGAGATTCGTAAATACCAGAAGAGCACAGAGTTGTTGATCCGTAAACTTCCATTTCAGCGTCTTGTTCGTGAAATCGCTCAAGTTTTTAAGGTAAGGTTTTGCATCCAATGATCAAAACCCTAGATATTGATGAACCCTAGAAGCTTAATCGGTTGGTTTTGGTGAAATTTGAAAATGTAGACGGATCTGAGGTTCCAGAGCCACGCAGTGTTAGCTCTTCAGGAAGCTGCAGAGGCTTATTTGGTGGGTTTGTTTGAAGACACAAATCTTTGTGCCATTCACGCCAAGAGGGTTACGATAATGCCTAAAGACGTTCAATTGGCAAGAAGGGTTCGTGGAGAGCGTGCTTAGGATCGTTGATGATCACTAATATTCTATTAGGCTTATTGTGTTTCTGTTTGGTTTTTTTTTTTCTTTTTTCTTGGAGTTGTTGTTGTCTTCTACCTTTAACCAAAATACAATGATGTTAGTATCTCTTTGAGATATGAATTTGTTATTGATGGTATGAAACCTTTATTACTCTTCTTCTCTAAGATCGAATTGATGGAATGATCATTTTTCATGGATATATGTGTTTCTCAATTGCCAAAGAAAATCTATCATTCTTGGACTGGTTCCAATTTTGGCTGGCCATCTGGTTAAGTTCGGCTCTCTTATAATTCTGACGAATTAACCGTAAGTTTCAGCACAGTTTCAGTCTCCTCCATTGAAGACCAACTGACCAAACGAAGAAGAAGCAGATGACATATTCAAATAGATAATTGGGCCGAAAACAAAAAAAAACTAGAGAATTGGGCCCATGGCAAAAGATAAATTCAAAATAAAAGTCTAAGTCAAAGCCCAAATTAGACAAGTTTAAGTCTCAGCCCAAATTCAATAAGAGAGAACACGTGACCTTCAGCTTGAGAAGAAAACGACAAGCCCATTAAACCTGCAACATCGTTCTAGTCGGCAAATGGAAAGAAGAAACGAGAGTTAGGAGTTGGGGTATGGGACTGCTCGAGCAATGATGCATAACTAGATTTTATAAACCGAAATTACTTTGCAAAACTGCCGATCGGTCTCTCCTACAAACCGAATCAAAACCGAAATTATAAAACTTCGGTTCGGTTCGGTTCGGAATTTCGGTTCGATTTAGATGCCAGGCCTATTGAAAATCGTGACTTTTATAATGTCTTTAAAATAATATAAACACCCCAATTCGTAACTCGTAATACAAAAAGAGTCTCGTATAACAGAAGAATAATTCTGCGCTTTCTATGTAAACTGGAAAAATGTGTGAATTTTAAGTGTAACTTGAGCTTTTTCTTGTCTAGTGATTCTGGCAATTAAGATTTTTGGATCTTAGTTCCATTACTTCTTGGTGCCAAGAATCAGAACATTTTGACTACTTCTCTCTCTGTTTGTATTGTGGTTTTCCTCTCGTACATAAAAATGAAAATTGGCAGTATTGAAAACAAACATAGTAGATCTGATGAGAATTTTACTAAAAATGTAAGTGGTGGAATGTTTTGTGATTGGGTGCAATGGCGTAGAAGTAGTTATACAAGAGAGTGACACAAGTGGAGACGTGCAAGACAGTATGAAATCTTAGTTGGATCATATGACGTAACTCACTATGTAGTTCTTGTCTTTTAGAATCTGTCGACTCTTTTATTATATGGTCTTTCTACTCTCCTTCACGACGTTCCTTTTTTGGATTTTCCAACTATAATAATCACTTCGTTTTTTCTTTCTAATTATTCCCACAGAAATCCGCAAGGAATAAGTTAAGCATCATTCTCTTGCCCACGTCCTCGTAATTCGCTTTGTTCTAGCGTGATAAACAAATTAGAGATTTCGTATCCCTTTTAAACCATTAAACTTTAACGTAGCAATATAAGTATCTAATAATATGAAGCTTCACCGACTCAGAAATACCAAAGTATCTGATTCCTTTTTGTAATTGAATAATAGCATACAATTCAACGAAATAAAAAATAGTATAAAAAAGTCTTAATTAAACAATATTTTAAAAATAAAAAATACCCAATTTTGTAGGTTTAATAAAAATAACACATATGGTGAGTGAATGATATCAATGTTTGATGATCACTTTCACTCTAAACGTACCCAAATACCTTCACTCGGTATATCTTGGTTTACCACGAAAACCATGTAATAGCCGGGCGGTGCATGATTCGCAGATATAGGAGTTCTAACCATAACCTCATAAGTCCAGAACCCCATCCTCAAAGAAAAGACATGATCAAGAACCAAGAGTCTCTGATTCATCGAGAAGGAATGCGTAGTAAACGAAGGAAACACCATCGTCACTTTAACCGGACTTTTCACTCTTCCGCTTACAGTAAACCTCAACCTCATGATTCTACCGTAATTGACCGTCTGTGGCGTAGGAATCACAATCCTTGGACGAAGTCTCGAGTACTTAGATTCCAAATACGACGGCGAAAAAGCCTCTAAACGCAGCTCCGTCGGGAAAAGCACACCGGTGAAATTGTAAAACGCGTGCGGGTTGCTCCCTCCAACTAGAACTCTTCCGTCGCGAAGCAAAGTCGCGGTTGAATGGTACATTCGAGGGATAGTGTTTGGGTTCTGAACTTCGAATCTTGAACCGACCGGTTTATCGGGATGATAAATATCAGGATTGAAACAAGGTTCACGACCAAGCTCCCAAGCAGCAGTCCCTGAGGAACCACCGTTAATTAACAGAACATGTCCGTCAGGTAAAAGCGTCATGTCTCCCATAACTCTCGCTCTCGGCATCTTCTCAACGATCCACTGAGGATTAGCATCGTTGATATTGATTCTCGCACACGTGTCAAGCGCTTTCACAAAAGTATTTCTCCTAAAAGCCAGGTTGTACGATCCTTTCGGTGCACCTCCGCACACTAGAACCTCTAACACAAGATTCTTGACAGGCAAGAGAACGGCTGAGCCAGTGCTCGGATAGCTTCTTGGGTCGCCTCCAGGGATCTCTGGATAAGTTTTGACGACAGTATTTTTGGAATAGTCGAGCAATATGGCTCTGTTGTTAGCGAATATGAACAAGTTTCCATCGGTGTTGAGGAAAACGTAAGGGTAGAGATTGTTTTCATCTCCACGATCATTGGTTTGGGATAAAAAGGGTAAGGTGTAGAGATTAGGAGCGTTTGTTTTGGGGAAAAACTCGAAATTGAATTGACCTCGACCTCCGACTATGATCTGACGACCGTCGGGGAGAACATGGTTTGAAGCGTACCATCTTCTTGCAGCGAGTCCGTTATCGACTTCTGTCCAATCGCAAGAATTGTCGTTGCAAGGAGCGAAAGTTCTAGCTTTACGTTCTCCCTCTCTGTCTCCTCCGGTTTGGAGAAGAGTACCGTCGGGAGTGACTCCGCCTGAGGAGCACCAAGTGTTGGTCTGGACAGTTAAAGGACGGACACGGTTCAAAGCGACGTCGTATTCGATCGAGTGCGCGGTGCAGTCGGTTTTTGAAACGGCGTCGTTTGGGCTGTTGCGGCAGGCTCCGTTAGGGAGAGAGATGTTGGAAGGACCGAAGTTGGTTCGATCGTACATTATGACACGGTCGTTGCGGAGGAGCTGCGAGTGCATTGCTGAGATTCCGACGTTTGGTAACAGAAGCTTCCATGTTCCTCCGGCGCCGGAAGCCACGTGACACGAGAGGAGGAAGAAGAGAGCGAAATATCGGAGATATTTGACGTCGGAGAAGATTTGGGTTGTGGCTTTTGCAGCCATTTTTGTTTTTTGTGTTGGTTGTAATATTGAGTTATGTCACGGGTTGTTTTTTTTTTATATATATTTTTCTTGTTTGTGTGGTACATGAATAAACTGTCCATGAGCTCTACTTTATATAAGCTTTGGAGAAAAAAAATCAATTATATATTAATGTAAAGACGTTAATAAAGCATGCCAATTAATTAGAAACTCTAGCAATTCTTATGCCAAAATTCCAGTTTTTACTTATTTTTTTTGGGCAAAACCAGTTTTTACTTAAAGTCTTAGTTTAAAATGGAAATTTCAATAAGTTTACTAAAATAAAATTACCTAATATGAACAACACTTTTAACAAGTCACACGCGTATTTCATTTAATTTGTGTCACGGGTGATATTTTGCCATGTTTCATTTCTTCGTATTTTTTAATAAGTTCTCATTTTTTCAAAACTGGAAAGTTATTTAATTAAAAGTTGACTAACATTAACAACCTGCGTAAAATTTCCAACTTTCAAACTTCGCTATGTCAAAGACTCAAATCTTCCATTAGTAATTAATAAAAAACGCGTTAGGAAAAGGTGAAAATTATATAAAATTAAAATTAACTGATATTAAAAGCATAATGCTTTGCCACATGCCAATCTAAATTTATATCTAATATACGATATTGTATGTTCTGATATCTTAAAACCTTTTTTTATTTTTGCATCGAAAAAAAAAATTAGCGTAGACTAAACCTTTTAATTTTAGACACGTAAATGTAAAAATGGAATAGTTGGGTGTCGGCACGATTGGGTTATCCCCAACGTTACAAAAAGGTTTCTTCTTCTCTGATTTCAATTCCATGCAACATTTGTATAACTATGAAGCCATATAAAGATTCCACATCGGATATATCAGTTACAAAAGGAATATTTTAACTATTTAGATGATTGAATGTATATTCACATTGCATCAATCTTAGTTTGACCACCCGGTTAATTAAAATTATAATATATGAATTGATTATGCAAATAGTTTTAATAAGAGCCTTGGTAAACAGTGATCTCAAGTAAAACAATTACGGTCAGACTTCTATTTTTCGGTTAAGTCAATACTCAATACCATTTTGGATCCAATTAATTAGAATTATCAAGACGTGGTACCAACCTGAAGTGTACTAATCTTAAATATTAAATTGTCGTCGAAGGAACAAATTCTATTATTGAATTATAACATTATACGTGAGGGGTTGAATAATCCTGCTGATTGTTTACTCATTTGTTCGTGAGATGATATGCTATGTCAACATCAAACATTCCAATGATTAACATAATATATAATTAAGCAAGTCAATGTTCTGACTTCTGATTATCTCCCAGGTGTAATATATTTCTTTTGATATATTACTTTTAAACTCCACCGTCACTAATGAATCGTATATATAGAGTTCTATACAGAGATAACAAATATCAAATATATGACAAACAAATGCGTTGGGCGTGTTTAAAAGTGTACTTTTTCAACTATAAAACCCGTGTTTATAAATAAATTTGATATGGAAAGAAGATTTTTATTCTATCTCGTTGGGCCAACTGTCCTTCCAGATAAATATTCAAAGCAGCAAAGAAAAGTTTTATAATGACCAAGATCTCCAAATGTATCTCGGAATAAATCAATGAACCCGTCGAGAAAAAATGATTTAATTGTTTTTAATTCACTTGACCATTTGTGTATTGATCTAAAAACATGTCCAAAAGCTGGTTTAAGTATTGTCTTTTTTATATTACAAACTGTAAAGATATTAAGAATCTCTCCACTGGTATTACAATTTATGCTTTTGTGTGTCCATATATATCGAAGCGTGTTGTTAATTAACGTGATAGGTTACATGAAACAGTTTTATTAATTTCATAAAAATTTCATCTTTGAGTATTTTTCCAATTCTCCCCAAAAACGACGATCTTGACTGAGATTTCGGATGATGCAGATCAACTGATGACAAAAATGGTCAGACCAAAGAAATGTATAATGAAGACCCTGTAGTAATTTGAAAAGCACTTCAGATATCATAGTAACTAGAGAAAGCCAAATGTTTATATCATTTAACACAAGAAAGTTCTCAAAAACACAATAAGTAATTTTTTTTTTTGTCAAACTTATCGTACGCTGGTTTTGCAGATTAAGTACTATACGAAATTAAAATCAAGAAAAATAGATTACGGGAGTGATTTAGGCAGAGAGATGAGGAGAAGGCACGAAAGTTATGAAACAAAAGGAATAATAAAGATTTTGCATTTCTGTCTTTAACATTCATATATAAATCAAAAGCCGCCCACATTTTTTTTCTCTTTTTTTCTTATTCTCTAATTCATATGAGCTGTATGTATATGATGCAGATTTCATTTACTCTATTTTCAGTTACAATTTTTCTGTTATCGTATAATGTAGTGATAATTAGCCATGTGTGTTGTGAATCTGTCAAAATAATCTTTTAGTGAATGCATTCGTTTATGGCATAACATATTTATATAAAAAAAGAAATCCACGAAAGATTTATAAATGAAGCCAGGTTACATATATATCCACCAAATTCAATGATTGACCCACCGTTGACAATTACATTTCATTCACGAAACAATGAAAGCCTCGTACATATATATGTTGACTCTCAATATTTTGGCCATATAATTTTCCCATTATTTCTGGCCATACCTCAGTTTTATATAGACTGCAAACGAATATCGATATTACGAAATCTAATGATTGACCGTTACAATTCCATGCATCAACTCATTGCAAGCTGACTCTTAGTTGTTTTGGTTGCCAAAGTGAACCTTATAATTTGCATTATTATTTAGAAATAGTTTTTGTTTTCAACACAACGAGAACATAAACGGAGTATTAAAACTACACCGCCTGATAATTCCTAAACATATCTGAATTATTTTTCAGATGGTACTTTATTTTAATAACGTGACTTCAAGTGTTTAATAAGGTAGATAATAATGCATCAGCAGTCAAATACAGAACGATGATGATTTTTTTTTTGGGCTAAACGATGATGATAAGATACAGCTTTCTAGGTTGAGTACTAAAATTATATACTCACACTCCATTCCTTGTAGATAAAGCAACTTAGTTGAGGCTCAAAAAGCAACAGATAAGCCCAAAGCAACGGATAAGCCCAAATCAGGTTTTGGATACATTGATGGACCAACCCACTTTTCAATCATTTTTAAAAATTCTTTTTAACAGCAGTTATTTATGTAGTTATTATAGTTTTACTCTCGTAAGAAAAAATCAATCTTTGTCACAACCTCCTAAGAATAGTTTATGAACGAACAGATCTCATCGGAGCCACAATCATCAGATAGAAACGAAGAGCCATGGCTTCAGGTTTCAGCGGCGATGAAACTGCTCCTTTCTTCGGATTCCTTGGCGCCGCCGCCGCGCTCGTTTTCTCCTGTAAGATTCAGATCCTCTCTCTCTCGCGAAGCTCTTGTCAATTTCCCCCGACACATAATTTTCGATTCGATTTGAATCCAATCCGATCCGATTCTGATGTTTCAGGTATGGGAGCAGCGTACGGAACAGCGAAGAGCGGCGTCGGAGTTGCATCCATGGGAGTGATGAGACCTGAACTTGTTATGAAATCGATTGTGCCTGTGGTTATGGCTGGTGTTTTAGGTATCTATGGTTTGATCATCGCCGTCATCATCAGTACTGGGATTAACCCCAAGGCCAAGTCTTATTACCTATTCGATGGCTATGCTCATCTCTCTTCTGGGCTAGCTTGTGGCCTCGCTGGTCTCTCTGCTGGTATGGCTATTGGAATCGTCGGCGATGCTGGTGTTAGGTAATAACAGATCTCCTCCTTTTCCCGTGTTTGCTTCTTCTACATGATCTAAATTGTTTGGTTGCAGCAACTGATCAGCTCACTTGTTTAGAAGTTTCTGAGATAGATTTGGTGATTAACGTTTACATCATTAGATAGGAAGGATAATTTAGTTCTTATAAAGTCTTGTTCCGTTACCATAATCTCGAATATTTCTCCGTGGTTTAGTGATCAATAGTTTACCTTAGCTAGGAATTGCAGTTCTTTTGATCTTTTTATATTTATTAGTCATCTGGTGAAACTGAAACAAAGAAGATAACTGCAACTTTTGGTTCTTAAAAATGTAGTTTTGGTTGACTCTAGGTCATGAGTTTTTATCTTTAGTTGAATGTTATATCCCAGAGAAAGCTTGATTTACTCTCATAACTTTGTTTGACATTCGATGTGATGTTGGTTGAGAACTGCCTAAATTGAGTCTTTGAAGAAGTATAGTGCTACATATGATGCTTTGTTTTTCTACATCAACCATGATAAGCATAGTTCAGAACTCTGTGTTGTTAATCTCATGTCTCATTTTGCAGAGCGAATGCACAACAACCAAAGCTCTTTGTGGGAATGATTCTGATTCTCATCTTTGCGGAAGCTCTTGCCCTGTATGGTCTCATTGTTGGTATCATCCTCTCATCTAGAGCTGGTCAGTCTAGAGCCGAGTGAAAGAAGCGGAGACTTTTATTATTATCATCATTTCTCATATGAGAAGTTTCATGTAATGTGTAGTTTCTCCTTTCAGTTCCCTTCTTTTGTGCGTTTGAGTTCACTTCATATTGGAAACAAGTAACTTGGGGTGAAATCATTTGACTTTGCACGAAAAGCATCCATATTTTTCATTTGTATCACAGATACCTCAATTAAGTAATTGATTATATCACTAGTAAAAATCTATGCATATATTTGTTTGTTTCCATCGCAAACTAATCAGCAATGATTATAGTAGTAGCCTATGACTCTAATAATTTGTCCATGTTCTTTTCAGTTAAGAAAATTATAAAATATGTTACATGAAATCTTCTCATGAACTAAATCACACACTCGATTTTATATCCAGTAAACGAACACTGCACTGAAGGAATTACCGTTTTCACTGTAAATATTTTTCTTACCATTCACTTCATACTAGAAAACAATAATGGTGGGTGAAAAAACAAGTCAGTGGGCTGAAGAGAGTATACTAACACAATCAAATTGTCATGACTCGTTATAAAGAGAGCAGGGAAGAGAGTTATGACACATTTATTAATCCGATGAGTCTTTGTCCACATCAATGAAACATCCATTAAACTCTCTCACACAAATTTTGCAATTCATTTTGCATTTATTCTACTTCCCTTCTTGATTACACCAATCCCTTCTTCACGACTACCATTCTTGTTTTAATTATTTTCATGAACAACGTATTTCTAAAAATATCATGGAAAAATAAATGTTGCCTCTATTGTTTATAGTTCAAGAAAATTTATTCCTTATGGGTTTATAAAAGGAGTCCAAGGATTATTATAGGCGGAGTTCTCCATCCATATAGACCAACCAAACATTGAAATTAAATAAAGAAATGAAAGAGAAGTAATAAGTGCACTGGCTAAACAGTAAGTAGTACACTGGCTAATCCGACGTGGCTTGTGGTTTCAGACTGATAGGCTCTGCTTAAAAAAGCTATTCGTCCTCTGACGGTAACTTCACTCTTCCCCAAACACAAAAATCCAAGAAATTATCAACGGCTACTTTCATCTTTCTAGGGAGACCAAGACGTGTCACACACAAACTTGTCCAAACGTATTTGGCGGGAACTAAAACAGAACGAAGACAATGTGGAGGGTCCCACATCTACTCTTAACCCACTGACCAAATCACGGAAGATTGTCTACCAAAGCTCCGTAGATAGAATACGCAATGCTTACCAAAACGGCGCCGTGGGGTCAGTTCAACGTCAACACACTATTGTAGTCTACTTGACTATTCGTAATATGTTGGACCCTCCTCGACATAACTACTTTTATATTGATATAATTTTCAGGAATCTGATTTTTATTGAACGAGAATTCCGGGAAAAAAATAGTTCAATATTATTAACACAACAAGATAACACATTGAACTGATTGATACATATCACTCTCATTCCATCGTGGACAATTCATTAGATTTGACGACTCTTAAAATCAGATTGTGGTACCCGTGACAAGTACAACGCAAGAAAAGTCACGGACCAATAAAAGTCAACACTAAAAAGAAAATGAATTATCCACAAAGGAAAAGAAGAAAAGAAAAAGAAATAAAATTGATTAAAAAGGTAAAAACGCAGTATCAAGAAGCGGCGGTGGCGGCCGGAGAAGTAGGTGAAGTAGGATCGGCGGACAAGGAAATCGCCGGACCGACTCTACACCCTTCGAGCATGAACACAACGTCAGCCATTGATGGCCGATCAACAGCGTCTCCTCCGGTACACAACAACCCAACTTTAATCCCTAACAAGAACTCTTCCCACTCTGAACTTTCCGGGTCAAGCTCCAACAAACCCGGTTCAAGCAACTCAGCGATCTGACCCTTTTGTAACTGTCTCTTCACCCATTTCACTATATCCTCATCCTCTGTAAACATCACCGCTTTTTTCCCCGTTAAGATCTCTAGCAACACGATCCCGAAGCTGTACACATCGCTCTCTTTACTCGTTTCCCCTGTTAATGCTGCTTCAGGTGCAATGTAGCCTAAAGACCCGACCGGAGTGGATGAAGTGGACGGCTCTTCGGCTGGGGTCAATGCCGTCAATCTATCTAAACCGAATTCTGACAAATGCGCTTCGAAGTCAGCGTCGAAGAGAACGTTTTGCGGTTTTAGATCACCGTGGATGATTGTTAAAGAATGCAAGAAAGAGAGTCCTCTAGCGATTCCGAGAGCGATGAGATGACGCATAGGCCAATTCAAGACGTGTCCGTCTTGGTGAGAGGCTTCCTGCAAAAGCGTGGAGAGGTTTCCATTGGGCATGTAGTCGTAAACAAGAAGTCTCAGATCGGGAGGTCCGCAGTAATATCCTCTCAAGACAGTGATATTCTTGTGCTTCACTCTACCTAAAGCCTCGGCTTGATTACGGAACGTTGCGTCCGTTATCGAAGCACCGTCCATGAGTCTACGAACCGACAGAACCATCCCGTCTCTAAATGTTGCCTTGAAGACCAACCCGTACCTTCCTCGACTCAATACGTTTTCTTCATCGAATTGTCTTGTGGCTTCTAAGGTCTCAGCTAATGTGATCTTGTTGTTGAACATCACAAGCTTAGGTCCACCATTGTTGTCTTCTCCTCTAGTCCCACCAGAACTAGCTCGAGATGTACGTGACGGGGTTCCTTTCTTGTCCCGAGTCAAGCCCGATCTTATTTTGTTCCGCCATCTCCATAAACTGTACACGTAGCCGCAACAACAGAGTAACAACAACAAAGATCCAGCCGCTGCTAGTGTAACTAGTAGGATTAGCTTTCTTCTTCTTCTTCGCAGAATGTTTGGACATTCTATACCGAGCGGTTTACCGCAAAGTCTCGGGTTATTGACGAAGACGGATGGGTTAGTGAAACGAGTAGCTAGAGCTTCTGGAATCTCCCCTTCCAACCTGTTGTTTGATATGTTGAAGTAGTTAAGGGAATGAAGCCGAGAGAGACTTGATGGTATAGTGGAATTCAATCTGTTCGACGAAAGATCCAACGCCGTTATATTCGCCAATCTTGATAAAGATTCCGGTATTCGACCCGATAGAGCATTTGAATTAAGCAGGAGATATTCAAGAGAAGAATCCTTAGAAATCTGATCCGGTATACCCCCTGTTAAACTGTTGTGACCCAAATCCAGCTTCTTCAAATGAGACAATTTGGAAACGTAAACCGGAATGTGACCCTTTAACCGGTTCCAGTCAAGCTCAAGAACCTCAAGACTGGAGCAATTCCCAATCTCCGGCGGGATCGAACCCGAGATCCGATTGTGAGACATGGAAAGCACTTGTAATGACTTGAGAAATCCATAAGTCGAAGGGATATGTCCGGAAAATAAATTGGAACTGAGATTCAAGTAGCGAAGACTAACCAAGCTGCTGAAACCTTCCGGTACGACGTCGTCGAACTCATTGTTTCCAAGAGCAACCACTTGAAGATTTGGCAAGCCAAAGAGTTCAACAGGTAGTTGACCGGAGAGTCTCTGTTTACTTAGATCCAAAACCCGAAGCTTCATTAATCCGCTAACGCTAACCGGAATCCGACCAGTTAACCCGCATCCACTTAGGTTTAAAACACTCAAGCTCTTTAAATCACCCACATTGGCCGGAATTTCACCGGAAAATCTGTTGAAGCTGAGATTGAGGATGCTAAGATTAGCTAGCTTCGTTACCTCCGACGGTATTGTTCCGGTGAGATGATTTTCATTGAGATTCAATGTTTCAAGTCCGTATAAGCTGAGAATATCCAATGGAATCCGACCCGAGAACCCGTTTCTTCCAAGAGATATCGATGTTAGGCTCCGTAACTGACTTAGAAAACCCGGAATCTGACCCGAGAACTTGTTTCCTTCGAAATCAACGACTCGCAACGATCTGCAATTTCCGATACTCGTCGGAATTTCTCCAACCAGCGAATTGTTAGCTACTCTCAGCTCCTGAAGCTCCACGAGGTTCCCTACTTTAACCGGAAAATTACCGGAGAAACCGTTCCCAGATACATCCAAAACCACTAATGAGGTCAAATCAGTCAACCACGCGGGAAAATCGCCATTAATGCGATTCTCGTGAATGTCGAGAATCTCCAGATTAGGGTTCACGCAAGCTGCGTTTGACGGCTTTGCCATTCCCGTGAAGTTATTAACTCCCAATTGGATGATTCGCATGGAGGAATTGTAACCGTAAGAACCACAAAGAAGACTCGCCGGAACTGTACCTCCGAGTGAATTTTCAGATAAAGAAATCACCTGGAGACTTGGAATCTTCCCGAAAGTCGCCGGAATTAGACCGGTGAGGGAATTTCCTGCTGCGCTGAAGTGTATAAGCGACGAACAGTTAGCCAATGCTGATGGTATAGTACCTTGCAACTGGTTCGAGTCTAGCCATAGATACTCTAGGTCTTGTAATTGCCCCAATGTCGCCGGGATCTCACCGGAAAAACGGTTGTACGAGAGGTTGATGAGCTGGAGAGAAGAATCCGCCAAGAAATTCGCCGGAATCTCACCGGATAGTGCATTGGAAGACAAATCAACGTAACGGAGACTCTTTGAGACTGTAACGCCAGAGATATTTCCGGTGAGAGAGTTATGAGCAGTGTTGAGCACTTGGAGATTCCTAAGATTCAATATTTCCGGTGGAAAATCGCCGGAGAAAGTGTTGTAGTGGAGATAAAGCGCTCTAAGGAAGACACAACGAGAAAGAGAAGACGGAACGGCGCCGTTTATGTCGTTAGAGTGAAGACTGAGTTTACGAAGCTGAGTCAACTCACCGAGTCGAGGACTGAGGTGGCCTGTAAGGCGGAGACGAGGAAGACGAAGCTCACGGACACGCCCGGAGAAGCAAGAAACGCCGTGCCAGTCGCATGGAGCTGAGGGAGACAAAGGATCCCAGGATTCGAGAGCACCTAGAGGGTCGTGGAGAGAGAGTTTGAAAGAAGTGAGTGCTTGAGTCTCTGATAAAACGGCGGAGGTGTGGTGGAATCGAGAGAAGAAGACGGCGGAGAAGAAGGTTAAGTGAAGGAAGAA
This sequence comes from Erysimum cheiranthoides, assembly GCA_011420285.2. Lineage (NCBI taxonomy): Eukaryota > Viridiplantae > Streptophyta > Magnoliopsida > Brassicales > Brassicaceae > Erysimum > Erysimum cheiranthoides. The sequence continues at coordinate 2,565,813 of CM022179.2, read as the reverse complement.
AATGACCGTTGCGGCCATTAGAATAGAGAAAGGAAATATTTTCTTTGCAGAGATGAATAGTTTGTTTCCTTCTATAATATAAGAGAGGAGCGTAGGGAGGGAGAGTGTAACGGCATCGTTTTGATTCTAGTATATGGACCTCTTCGGATGCTGTGAATTACGTTGTTTCCCAAAAGCAAATTGTTTAAAGAATGAAAATGTATTCTTATTACTATGTCTTTTTTATATCTTACAAACGAACAAACTTTTTTGTTGATTAATAAATGTTTTCTATATCTAGAACAAATTCGTAACCGGAGCTCCTAGTCCTAGACATAAAGATTTGGCCTAACCTTCTTTGTACTGTTCTCGTAGATTAGTTCGTATACGGGATACTGACTTGGTTAGTGTTAAGTCTTCAAATTCACATAATTTTAGAGTTTTTTTCTTGCCAATCTCCCAGTCCCAGACACGATATCACTTTTTTTTACTAAATTCGTAGAGATTGTGATAAACTAAAAGCAATATCAATCATGCCTCATCAAAAATTATGAGAAAATATCTAATATGTATATAGTTTTGTACTCTTATATATACATGTGCGTGTATGACAGTATCTGCATTATGTTTGTAGCTACCAATGTTGTGACAAATGTTACGAACGACTCTGCATCTCTCATGGCCGGTAATTCACAACCTACCTATTCGTACAAATCTTTCAGCAAGTCTGAATATTTACTTACTGTATTTTTCTAGTAAATATAAATGAATACTTACTTTGATTTTCAATTTTCAAAGCTTCTTCCTTTTAAAAACCGAAATTTCATTATTCATTGATCAGAACATCCTTCATACCTTTTTGAGTGTTGGGCATATGAGTTGATAAATGAGGTTCTTTTTTTTTGGTAGAATGAGGTTCTTGTTTAACCTATGATTTCCTCAAATAGAAAGGAGCTTTTGTAATTTTTGAAACAAAACCACGTCATTAATCACACTGAGACTATGACACCTATAGATAATGTATAGAAAAGGATGATTAGTAAATTATTTTAGAAAGAATTATATCACTAATTTCACAAAGATAATTTTAAAGAAAATGATCTTTCAATACAAGAATCATAATTTCTGCCGCAATAGAGGGACCACAAGAACAAGACATAAAGCCGAAAGAAACTAGTTTAATCAAGTACACAAGTTTCAGTGTTCTTCTTTTCATTAGTCATCATTAGGATTATAAAACTTGAGATAGAAAACCAAACAGAAATCCGTTGTAGTCTAGCTGGTCAGGATACTCGGCTCTCACCCGAGAGACCCGGGTTCGAGTCCCGGCAACGGAGTTTTTTTTTCTTCTTTTGCTGTATAATACGCTTTTGTCGATTTTCAGGCCGAGGACCACTAGTCCCAGTTCCAACATAATCGGGCTATTGGGCTTCAGATAAAGTTTTTTTCAGGGAATATAAAAGCTCAAAAGCATATGCTGTTTTTTTGTTGAAGGCCAGTTTGACACAGGAACAAAATTTGCTGTTTTTTGATTTTGTTTTTTTTTGGTTGTCAAAAAATAATTAAGCCCGAGTCTCTCTGAAGCACAAATTCCCAGTTTTAAAGGAAAACACAAATACAGAGCAAGTTGTATAAACTTTTTAATTACAAACAAATTCAAAGAATCGAGTATAACACACCATTTTACAGTAGAAAGAACTTTTCAAAACAAAGGTTACAAACAGAGACTGAGATCAGATTCACAAAAACCGAAGCTCCCCACAAAGTGAAAGCAAGCACATTGATCATCTTCTCCTCGAGAACCAATTCACAAGCAACCCAAAACACAAAAAGCCTCGTCTTTGCCGCAAAACCAACTTAAGCCTCATCCTAAGGCTATGACTCTTTTATATCTTATTTTTAGTTCCTCTTTGTTGTTGTTGTAACTGAGAATTGAACATCTCTCGTCTCCGTGATTCACTGATGAACAAAGTGCTTCTTTACAATTCAGTCTGCAATGTATAGATTCCTGAGTCGAATTTTGGTGTTCCATATCCACAAGAGGTTCGTAATTCAACTCATAAATGATTATGATAAAAATGGAGTTATTTTTTTCGATCTTGAAGACTGGAAAGGGGAAACCATAAGAATCAAGCTCTTTGGGTTATAGCAGTTTACCTGAGTCACAGGGCCAAACCATAATCTGAGAGAAGAACATTAAGACTTCACTTCAGATCGTCGTCAAGTAGAACATTGGCTAACTTATTGGATGGTACACAGCTTCAAATGTCCTCATTCCCCATTAATTCAAAGACCTTTTCAAATATGATTCTACAAAACAAGCATTTGATTCTTATGAGCTTGTAGGCTTGTAGCTGAACCATAAATCTTCACCCTTGCTAATGGGTATCTGATTTACACCAGCTTCCTATACACTTTCCTCATTCCCTAAAACCCTTATTCCCATCCAATGAATGAAATTTGATCAAGACAGGTGCAGAACAAATGTCAGACAGTATATTTAAAAATGTCTCTTGAACACCTAACCAGCATCAAAGTCTTCATCTTTTATACACATAAACACAGGACACTGTGAAGAGATTGACCAAAACCAATTCAAGGGTTGACATGATTACCAGAATTTCAGGAACCCGAAAATTGAATGGACCCTATAGAGATTTTGCTGCATAATTAGGAAAAGTACAAAGAGAACTACAAACACCCAATAGCTAAGTAAGAGGAGATAACTTTAAAAGTTAATCAGAGAATCAAAAACCAATGCAACAACAACCTGGAAAAAAAAACTTGTTTAGTCCGAAAGTGAATCAAATGTAATGACTTTAATGGAATTGACGAACCGAACTGAGAAACAAAAAAAATGCTTTAGAGTTTAAACAACGGGAAAATTGGAAATCTAGGGTTTCAGAATCTGGAAAATTCTGCAAAAAAAAATTTGGACCATTTCTCGATTTGTGCGTGTCATCCTTGCGCAGGGGCCATGCTAATCTTCTCTGTATCGTTCCAATTTTATCGGATGTCCCCGAAGGGACAATCTATCCTTCGACTTCAACGGTATATAAACACAGCTTCTTCTTCGTCCTTGAGCGATGTGGGAATTTGTCATCGTTTAACTGCTTAAATGGGCTCGTATATTAATAGGCCTATTTCTATTTCTTTGTTGGCCCATTAACATTATTGACCATATAATTAAAGGCCTCGTTCTGGAGGATGAGAAAACGACGCCGTTGTTCTGACTAATCCGAATATGCCGATTTTGCTTTGGTTCCCAAATAAAAAAGGAAAAAAACAATTAATGTGCACTTTGTGACCTTACCCGCCGTCGGCAAACACCGTTGGTTTGATTCATACTCTCTTTCTCTCTCTGCGCTTAGGTCTCTGAGTGTTGTTTTTTGTGGTCCTTTGTGGCGCCGGTGAAGAATGGGAGTACCTTCGTTTTACCGGTGGTTGGCGGAGAAGTATCCGTTGCTAGTGGCGGATGTTATCGAGGAAGAGCCTGTTGAAATCGAAGGCGTCAAGATTCCGGTGGATACTAGTAAACCTAACCCTAACAATCTCGAATATGATAATCTTTATCTCGACATGAATGGTATTATTCACCCTTGCTTCCACCCCGAAGATAGGGTAAGTCTCCTTTCGATTTTGATTCATTCACTGTTGAATTTTTATTACAATTGTAGACATTAGGGTTTTCAAATTTGATAGCATCGATTGGATATGTTTAGGAGTGTGCTCGTGTAGAATGATTTTTTTGAGATGATTAGAGTTGTTGTATAGGCTCTTTCTTCGCTTATAGACTCTGTTTTTCATTGCAGCCATCTCCAACTACCTTTGAGGAGGTGTTTCAGTGCATGTTTGACTACATTGATAGGCTTTTCGTGATGGTACGGCCGAGGAAGCTGCTTTATATGGCTATTGGTAAGTGTTCTTTATCAGCCAACATAAAAGTTTAGAAGAGGGCGCTTTTAAGCTTTAATAGTACTCATCTATGTTTTAATTGGGTCTTAGATGGTGTTGCTCCAAGAGCTAAAATGAATCAACAGCGGTCTAGACGGTTTAGATCCGCTAAAGATGCGGCGGATGCAGTATGTCTTTTTTTACCCCATACTGGCATGGGGTTTCTACTTTGTAGTTCCTCAGCCAGACAAACTTCATTTGTCTTTTTACTTTCATCTAGACATGCTTCTTATGTTTGTTGATGTTCTTGATTTGTTTCCTTACGTGTTTTTTTTCATTCCCTTAACAAGTCTCCCACTTTTCCATTCGCTTTCAATGGAAGTCTTTTGACAATGTTAATCTTACAGGCTGCTGAAGAAGAACGGCTGCGAGAGGAGTTTGAGAGGGAGGGTAGAAGACTCCCTCCTAAAGTGGACTCTCAAGTGTTTGATTCTAACGTTATTACACCTGGAACAGAATTCATGGGTGTTCTGTCTATTGCGTTGCAATATTATGTACACCTTAGACTTAATTATGATGTTGGTTGGAAAAATATCAAGGTATTTGTGATCTTTATTGTTTGCTTCCCTATTAGTTCTTAACATTTTCTCTGTCTTCACACAGTTATGCTGATACACGTATTGGATTGAATTTGTGACTAATTTTGCACCTAACTGTTGAACTGCAAAGGTTATCCTTTCAGACGCAAATGTTCCAGGTGAAGGGGAGCATAAAATCATGTCATACATTCGTCTTCAAAGAAATCTTCCTGGTTTTGACCCAAACACTCGACATTGCTTGTATGGACTGGTATGATCCTTCATTTTCTAATCTGTACTTACACAAAAAACTATCCTGAGGTTTGTTGCGTATTCATTTTCTTGACCTTCACTTTCTAGTGTGTTATTAACTTATGAGGCTCAATTTTACCTGCTTTCTTTGACAGGACGCTGACCTTATTATGTTGGGCTTGGCGACCCATGAAGTTCATTTTTCAATTCTTCGAGAGGTTTTTGATTTACTCTTCTGCATTTTTTTTGTATTCAGTTCTTTTTTGATTCACAATAAAAGTGAGTAGAAAAAAGATGAGCTGAGGAGGCAGCTGGAGTAAAATTTTTAATTTCTATTTTCTTCCTGGGTAACTAAGCTGGATCCTAAAATTTCATCCCGCAATTTAGGTGGTCTACACTCCTGGACAGCAGGACAAGTGCTTCTTGTGTGGTCAAATGGGCCATATGGCGTCAAATTGTGAAGGAAAAGCAAAGAAGAGAGCAGGAGAATTTGATGAGAAAGGCGATGGAAATGATTTTGTCAAAAAGCCATACCAGGTTGGAATTCATGACCAAGTTTATAACACACTCTCAGCAGGTTCTTGAGAATAGTATCTTTAAGTTTGATATTATTGTCAAGTCTCATGTCTTTGTTTCTTTTTGCCAGTTCCTCCATATCTGGGTTCTTAGAGAATACCTGGAGTTTGAAATGAGGATTCCCAACCCACCATTTGAGATTGATCTCGAGCGCATTGTTGATGATTTTATCTTCATATGCTTCTTTGTGGGCAATGATTTCTTACCACATATGCCGACATTGGAGATTCGAGAGGTTTGTGCTGCATGGATTTGGATTTCGTTATGAATTGTTCGTTTAAAGAACATTTATGGAATACCCTAGTATGAAAATATACGTTAGTATTGGTAGTAATCAGTTTTTGAGGTTTAAAGCATATGTCAATTCCGTTATCTATCCTATGTTAAGAACTTGACATATCTTACATCGCATTCTAAATTATTATTTGATGAAACGTTGCTGTAATTCTTCATTTCTCCAGGGTGCTATCAACTTGCTTATGGCTGTTTACAAGAAGGAATTTCGGTCACTTGACGGCTATTTAACTGATGGGTGCAAGGTGCTTGTTCTCTGTTGATATTGGACTAGTTTTACTCAAAATCTTTCCTTTTCCAGTATACACTTTGGTGACATGGTTTTGACTTCATCTTTTGCTGTTATCTTCTCCAGCCAAATTTAAAGAGGGTGGAACAATTTATTCAGGCTGTTGGATCGTACGAAGATAAGATATTTCAGAAAAGAGCCAGGTTACACCAGGTATTTTAGAAAACATATTTCTTTTCGGCCTTGTAGTGAGGCACATTACCTGAGTAGCTATTTATATGCTATCAATATATATGATTTATGTGACTTTCACGACAGTTCCCTCTTCCCACTCTGTTGTAATCTATCTTAAGGTTATAAAAATTTAGTACTAGAGCTTGCAGATATGTTAATACTTCCCTATAGTCTCGTAAAATTTATTATAATTGATTTTTCATGGAAACTATATTGGGGTCCATGCGTATCCTCAAGTTTTGTAGAGGGTATGCGAATCTGTTTGCTTTGCAAGTATATTTATTGCTACATTATGGTCATTTGGAAACCCTTGACCAGATAAAACCTGCTGGAATCCTCTGCACAGAAGTGGTGAACATGATCCATTTAAATAGATTTACATGGTTCCACATTGTTTTTGTATCTGGACAAGTCATGGACAGAACTAATCTTTCTGTAGTGATGTATTGATGTTTCTTTTTGCTCTGGTTTATATCAGAGGCAAGCGGAAAGAGTAAAGCGAGATAAAGCTCAGACAAGAAGAATGGATGATGCAGCTCCGACAGTTCAACCAGATTCTCTTGTTCCGGTTGCACGATTTAGTGGTTCTCGACTTGCTTCGGCTCCTACACCTTCACCATTTCAGTCTAATGATGGAAGGTCTGCTCCGCATAAAAAAGTTCGACGTGTATCTTCAGGATCCAGTGTTGGTGCTGCTATTGTTGACGTTGAGAACAGTCTCGAATCTGATGTATGCATCCCTGTCATGGAGAGGCATTATGTGATTTTAACTCCTTTGTCATTTATAAGTGAACAATCATTTTAATTTGCTTACTTATTTCAGGAACATGAGAACAAAGAAGAGCTAAAGTCAAAGCTCAAGGAGTTAATCCGTGAGAAATCAGATGCGTTCAACTCGGATACTAATGAAGAGGATAAGGTTCTTTCTAGTGAACTATGATTAGGTTTACATTATATATTGGGAATTTCTTTGTTTTTCAGTTACCCTTTGATTGTCAATCTTTGGGTCTCCCTTCATTTCTGAAAGTGGTTTCCATTTGCATAGGTGAAGCTAGGGGAACCTGGATGGAGAGAAAGATATTATGAAGAGAAGTTCTCTGTGGTAACCCCTGAAGAAATGGAAAGAGTGCGGAAGGATGTTGTAAGTCAGCGAATAATTCAAGTTGAGTCTACTCGCGGAGAGGTCCTTCTAATTTGCGAAACATTCTTTTGTACAGGTTTTGAAGTACACAGAAGGCCTTTGTTGGGTCATGCATTACTACATGGAAGGTGTTTGCTCCTGGCAGTGGTGAGTTCCTACACTTCGATATTTTCTTTTGTCCTGAACAACTTCACCTATTGATCCGTTTGGATTGCTTTCGTTATTGTGGTCTATTTTTATTTATGTTTAAGGCTTTAACCTTGTTGAGTTGTCTTTTGTTTTATCTGCTTTCCTTTTAAGAAGAACGCATGAGTAGTCTGAAAGAAAAGTTAATTTTTATTTTGCCTTAATATTTATTTTCCATCTAGGATTTTATATCTGTTCTTGGTCTGATAGAGTGTAATGTTATATCTATATCTTTGTATTAGACAATATATTTGCTTTTTAGGTTTGTAGGTCTTCATCGACTATGATTTTAGAGGTTTTAGCTGTCACTCCTGATATAATTGTACTTTGATATTACAGGTTTTATCCTTACCATTATGCACCATTTGCTTCTGATCTGAAGGATTTGGGAGAGCTGGATATTAAGTTTGAATTAGGAACTCCTTTCAAGCCTTTCAATCAACTTCTTGGGGTGTTCCCAGCTGCAAGGTAGTTTACCTTGGGCATCAATGCTTTTTCTTTATTTTTTCTACATTATTGTTTCCTCTCTATGGTTTATCTAATCGTTACTTCATTTGGTCAGTTCGCATGCACTTCCAGAGCGCTACAGGACCTTGATGACGGATCCCAACTCTCCTATCATCGATTTTTACCCAACTGGTAGTGATTCCTTTCCTAGTAAAGATTCCATCTTTATCTGAGCATTAATTGTTGTAACAAATTATATCTACATCGCTTTCTATTGTATTTTTTTATTTAGATTTTGAAGTCGACATGAATGGAAAGCGTTTTTCCTGGCAGGTAGCCTCTGTCTTTCTTGATCGCTTCCTCATGTATTGGAAACACAAATACTATATTTTGAACTTATTTCACTTTTTTCACCAAAGGGTATTGCTAAGCTGCCTTTCATTGATGAAAGACGCCTACTAGAAGCTGTTTCCGAAGTGGAATTTACATTGACGGTATGCTGCCCAATATGTCATTCCTTCATCTCTTATCATTTCCTTCAGATCAAGATGTGTGCTTCCAAAGATATGGATTTTTAGGTGTTCTTCTTCAATCTGCAGGATGAAGAGAAGCGTAGAAACAGCAGGATGTGTGATATGCTTTTCGTAGCAACGTCTCATCGCCTGGCTGAACTCATCTTTTCACTTGACAACCACTGTCGGCAATTAAGTGACAGGGAGAGAGTAGACTTTAAGGTTAAGATCAAACCTGAGCTCAGGTTTGTAAAACAAAACACTTTTTCTTTAAATCTTTTGACTTGATGGTGGATGAGTATGAAGTAAGCTGGTCTGTTGGACATCTCACTAAGGACAACAAATACCAAATCTGTTTCCTGATGTTCTTAGAACTACTTGCAGTGATGGTATGAATGGCTACTTGACTCCGTGTTCAGGGGAGACTCACCCACCAATATTCAGGTCCCCAATGGAGGATATGGAGGACATCTTGACCAACCAAGTCATGTGAGATCCCGGACCTAGTTTTCAAAAATGTTTGAAGCTTTAATTGATTAAACATGCTATACTGATTTTTTTTTCATGGCTTCTCAGATGTTGTATTTACAGACTTCCAGATGCACATGAACACATAACCAGGCCTCCTCCTGGTGTCATCTTCCCTAAGAAGGTAAATGATACCACGTTTTCTTGACTGTGAATATCATCTCTCTGGACTTTTTGACACATGCATGGTTTAGCTAGTCATTGCTCAAGAAGAAACTTATTTTGAGTGACCTCTATTGATCAATCGTCTTGGTTGCTTAAACTGTTTTTTTTTTCCCTGTTGCCCTTCAGATTGTGAACATAGGAGACTTGAAACCCCCACCTGCTCTGTGGCACGAGGAAAACGGGAGGAGCCGGATGCATAATAATCAGGGAATGCATAATAATCATCATGGGATGCATAATAATCAAGGGAGGTAATAAAATCATCAAATTATGTAAAAAAGAAGGCCTGTGTCTGAATTTGTGATACACGATTTGGTATAATCGTGAGAAGTGGTGTTTTGGTCTTTTTATTTTAGTATTGGTTTTGAGAGTTAATTTCCTTTTCACGTTAGGTTTTGAGATTTCCTTTTTATGCAATGTATCATGGCCTATATAAGGCCTCTTCTTCTTAATGAAAGAACACTTGGATTAAGAGATGCTTTGCTTAAATCTCTTCCAATTGGTATTGTTGAATATCAAAATTATTATTTACTTTCTCCTCAATTCTTTAGGCAAAACCCACCTGGAAGTGTATCTGGGAGGCATCTGGGAGATGCAGCACATCGTCTTGTCTCCAACAGCTTACAGATGGGAACAGACCGACATGGATATCAGACACCAACAGATGTATATGCTCAGCATCCTCCTGGTTACGGCTACAATCCTCCACTGTATGTTCCACCAGTTCCTTACCAACATGGTGGCTATATGGCTCCACCTGGTGAGCAAGGCTATGCTCAGCCGCCTCCTTACCAAAGTCGTGGTGGGTACCAACCTCGGGGACCCAGTGGGAGATTCCCATCAGAGCCTTACCAGAGCCAATCACGGGGAGGTCACCATGACACTAGAGGAGGAGGGTATTCTGGTAATCATCATAATCAACATCAACAACAACAATGGCATGGTCAAGGTGGGTCCGAGCATAACAACCCACGAGGGTATGGTGGTCAGCATCATCATCAACAAGGTGGTGACCGCGACCGCAGAGGAGGAGGAGGAAGAGGAAGAGGAAGTCATCATGATCAAGGCGGGAATTCATTTTCCGCTTTGCGTCCTAGACATCGATATTAAGCACAATGGTACTACTCCTGACTCTCTATCCTAACCTCCATCAGGTGTAGTTGAATCTTTCATACGCTTGTTTGTTGTATCATTAGAAATGGGCAGCTCTTGGTCTTTGCTTGATGGGAATAAGAGCAGCTGGCAAACTATAGGGTGCATTAGTTTTTCATACCTTTTTTGACATTTTTATTTATCATTTGGTGTATCATTTATATACAGATGCTTTTTATTTGTACCTTGTTTTCAAACGATTGTTTCATTTGGTTAAACTATACAACATCTGTTTCTTTACTGGTTTGATCTTCAAACTTTCTCTCTGCTAAAGGCTTCTGGCAAAAAACTTGAACATTGTATCGTTAGCTCCTTTTGAAAAGGAAGACAGAAGAGTTGGTTATAAGCATGAAGCATGTCCATAACATGGCTTCACAACTTACCATGTCATAAGAATCGTAACATTTTGATTTTGATTAAAAAGAATATTCAGATTCAAAATGGAAGGTCACAACAGGACATTAGTTTAATGATAAAAAAAAAGAGAGTTAATATCAGAGGATCTGATACAACAAAATTTCAGCATCGCTGCTTCTCTTCATTTAGAGCTTCTACTGTTTTGTATTTTCATATTTCTTCAGGCGAGTTTTCTCCTTTTATGATCCCTGAAAATAAAAGAGTTTTCTTATTAAAGATGATGATGAGAGAGTTAAAAGAAAGGGAGTGTACAAATTAACTAACCTATCCGAATGCAATGCTTCTTCAGAGTGCTTTTGGAGCCACTTAACGCATCCTGTGTTTTCCGCAAGTAAAGATCCAGCTATATGCATTACCTCTTCATCAAAACTGCGCAATCATTTTGATTCAATTACCCAAATATCCAAATCATAACTTCAATTTGACAAACAGTAGAACAGAGTCGCTAAAAGTTTTACCTTAGGACTTGAAGGCGTAACATGGTTCCAACCTTTAGCTCATGCCGTCTATGCGATCTGCTCACAAAACAACCTCCACTCTCTCTCTGAATAGAACAAAAGATAATACTCTCTTTTAACAAAACTGGATCAAAAGGAATAAGTAAATACAAGACTTATATATCAGTCAAACACACCACTTTGTACTTGAATTCTTCACGGATATCAACGTCTGTAATGACTGCAGCAGAAAAACCAAGAACAACAACATGTATTGACTCTGGAGAAAGCTTCATAATTTTCCCTTCTGCATAAAAGAAAGAAAAGAAATTAACCAACCATCACTGATTTCAAAAACATTAGATCACTAACAAGCAACTAGGCAGCAAAAGTGTATCTTCGAAAAAAGTTGCAGCTATGAATGCAAAGTTTAAATGACATCTTCTTACCTACAAGATTATTGGGCTTAGGATTAAAAAGGAGAAGTCTTGTGTTAACCCTCACGCCAAAGTAAGGATGAAGTCCGGCTAGGATTTTAGCTTGTTCGCTTTTCACAGTAGCATCATAAGCCAATAGAACGCCATCGAAGGTTTCACTATACCTTAAGAACAAAGATTGATACAGAAATTATAAGGAAATCAAAACAGCAGCATGAAGTATCATCAATAAAGCTCAACTGGATAAACCCTTATCATCATTGAAGCCCTATCATTCATCCAGAATGAGACTAGTCTTCTCAAAAACATAAAGATAGGTTCTTTCCAATATATTATGAATCAAGTAGCAACAATAGTGAGCTTGTAATTGCCAATAAGAGTCTACTACAAAGCAAAGTATCACAACCCAACAGCGAAATATAATGTTTTAATTCGCTCAAAGAGCATAAATTTTATTGAAATTTGATCCCAAAGAACGAAAACAAAAACAAAACTTTAAGAAAGCAAAAAGGATAAGGAAAGGAACTGACTGGAATAGAAGAGAACTGAGCTCGCGACGAATCGCCTGAATAACGTTTCTGCTCTTCGAAGGATGAATGTAAACCATCAATTCCGCTTCTGAGAGCTTTAATCCCTCCATGGATGATCCAATTCTGAGAAATTATAAGAAGAAGTTTATATAGCGGCGGAAATATAAAAGTGAAGACGTAGAAGCTCTGTTTTAAGAATGAGCTTAGGGTTTCCAACTAAACACAAAGTCCAAGTCTCAAATTAAAACAGCAACAAAACTCAAAACTGGAAGATATGAAACGTTTAGCTAACCGAACTCGAATTTGAAGAGTCTCGAGCAGAGGAAAACATAGAAAAGAATCTCACCTGAAAGAGCTATAAACCGGAGAACTAAACCGACGATTTGTGATCCTGAGAAGAGTAAATAAACTGAAGAAAAAGAAGATGCCTTCGTCGTCTTAAGGAGAGAGAGAGACACTAGGGTTTCGAACTTAAACCCCAAAAAAACCGGTTCGTTAATTTTCGGTTTTAGTTTTAGAATCTTTGGCCCAAAAAAAAAAAAAAGTTTTAGAATCTAACCGGATCATGTACCGATTGCAACATTATTTCTTTTTATTTTGTTGCATCAATTAGAGTTTACTTATATTTTGTAGCTTTTTTATATGATGAGTCTATTTCTATCTTCTGAAATTTGGATTCTTGTTTATTTAACACTCATCAACATATCAAACAATACACAACGTGAATAAAACCACACACAAATTAATATATAAAAAATACACATAAAAATGAAGCAATGTGTTTTCACTAAAAAGGCATAAAAACAAAAAGCTCACTTCAACGATTGTAAAGCAGAAGAGGTAGTAACAAGACTAGACAAGAGGCCAACGAGGAGGGCATTGTTGTAAGTGGTTGGCTCATTCTGCATCGGGTTCTCTCGTGAGTCAGTGAATGTCTCGTTCTGGAAAGGCCCACCTACGAGTGCACCATATGCTATGTTTGGGTTTGGTTTTGTTGAGTTAAACCATTCGAATCCATCTAAACACCCTGTGGTTGCATCTGCGGGGATCGAAGCTCCTCTATGATGCACAAATTCTGGGTATTTGTCTCCGTAACCAACCACGAAGCTCGTTCCCAGCGGATTCTTCCCCAGCATGTAATCAGCCTGCACGATAGAAACTCATAGTGAGTCTTCTTCTTTAAGTTGTTTCAATTGTTATGTATAGATTTTTCATGTGTTGTTGTTGTTACCTGCGATTTGGCGAAATCTCTGAGCTCTGTTGCTTTGAAGATTTTCCCGTCGCAAGATATTTTATGGATACGGGAAGTGAGCATGTAGTCACTGAAAAGTGAGGCTAAGAACGCTGAGGACACGGATTGTTGCATCGAGTTCCATTCACTAACCCATATAAGACCACCTATTGGACAAGAGAATTTACAAGATTCAAGCTTTATAAGAACTTGACTCAAATCAAAGAAGCTTAATGTTTCTATGCAATAATAAAGTGAAAATACCGTTTGTTCTACTCTTTGTAGCTGTTGGAGACTTTGGTAGAAGCCCACACATGACAGCTTTAGCTGTGTCTCTGTAACTTCCAAGTCCCTTGCTTCCTGATAAATCTTTCTTAAAGAAGAGTAGTCTTGATAATAGTACCTACAATGATTAAGAGCATAAATGTTATCCGAGCGAAAAACAGAAATGCTTCAACAGTTTCTTCTTCTTCCAATCTAACCTGTGTTCCTGCAAGCTTGTTGTCCCAACTAAACCAAGTTGGGTTTCCAAAACTAGCGAATTCATTTCCATGTTTAGCCACATAGTCGAGATAAGTTTTGTCCTCTGTTGCATGGTACAACCAGCTAGCTGCCCATAGTAGCTCGTCACCATATCCTGTTGAATTGTAAAATGTCTGAACCGCTGGTATGTTGACACTGTAAGAGCCTCTTTTAGTGTCTGCAAAATCAAACAACTGCTTGGCATGCTTCAGAAGCGTGGCTGAATATTGAGGGTTGCTATCCTTGAACACTAAAGATGCTGAAGCCATGGCTGCAGCAGTTTCCGCAGCAACCTCTGTCCCTGGAGTTTTTTCATCAATTTTAGTGAGTGGTCTCTTATCTGACATGGTCTCTGGTCTCTCCCAACACTTGTGATCTACTTTTGGATCTCCCACCTATATAATCATCACAATTCTAACAAGTGAGAATCCTTGCTTGAGAAAAAGTAACATCCTCTACTAATCTAAGCTACAGTAAGAGGAATGAGAAAAAGTCCAAACCTGAATATAGAGGACATTATCAGAAGGGTGAGCTTTGATAAGATAGTCAGTGGTCCATCTAAGCGAGTCTTTAGCAGGATCCAATTGGTTCACTGCATCCATCTGATCACCATACTCAAGAATCGACCACGACAAAACCGTGGCAGTGAAAGACATTGGGAAACCAAACTTAATATGATCTCCAGCATCGTATAATCCTTTGGAAAGATCAAGATCCACGTCACTTCCATCTTTAAGACCTGAATCTCCTCTCCAAGATATCTTATTGTTCACCAATTTGCCAGCTGAATCAAACATGCACAATCATTAGAGCTCCCAAAAGTAATCAAATCACAAGAAATCAATCAACAACTTGTCAGATAAGTTATGAGTAGCTTAAGAAACTTAGAATTCGCGGGAGAAGTGATGAATCTCGAATTCGAAATTTCGTATATTGGAAAAAACGTGGAAGCACGACGATAATGGTTAAAATAGGGGAAAAAAAAAAGTGAAGTCAAGATGACTACATTTCTGGATATCGAAGAACTGGAGAGCTAACTTGAGTGCATCTGCGTACTTCTTATCAATGGCGCCGGGAGGTCCAGGAACCGGACCAGCTCCATCCTCGTCACCGGATTTCTTCATTCTCGATTTGACGGTGTAAACGACGGCAAGCACAACAGAAGCCAACACAATAATCGCGATAAACCAACCACACCAACCTCTCGACTTGGATTTCTCCCCCATTTTCGAATTCCGCGAGTAGAGAGAGCTTTGATTAGATCGGAGGTGAATGTAACTGCATTCAGCAATAGGAAGAGAGAGATAAGCTTCGTGGATCTAAGATTGAGAGAAGGATTCGCATATGGTGAAGAAAGATCGAAGAGTGATACTATAGGTTTAAATCAAAGGAAGGTGGAGAGAGGAGTCACTAACACTAATCAAAACCCAGTAATTAAGTCGGTGGAGTATCAAGCGGGATTTCAGATCTATTTTTTTTCTCCTTTTTAGGACTTTCCCTTCTTTTTTTAAAAATTCATTTTGTTTTATATACTGTAGTATTAATTAAGTGTGTATTATCATAAATATAAGATGAGATTACTGAACTACCCCTTTAGTTGAAAGGAAGCAATTGAGCCGAGCCTAACTCCTCCAATCAGTATCACTGTCACAATTGTCGGTCGCTGTATAATTGATTTTTTTATTTTTTTTTTCTAAAGCAGTCGCTGTATAATTGATTACTTGTCTCCACATTAGTTGCTAAAATTAAATACTCCTTCCGTTTTTTTTTATTTGTTGTTTTAGAGAATATTTTTTGTTTCAAAATATTTGTTGTTTTGATTAACTTTAACTTATTGAAATATGTATAACCAATGATATTTTCTACTTCTTTTTTATAATTGGTTGAATTATTTTTAATTAATATTTTAGTTGATACTTTTTAGGAAAAGTTAGTTGTCTAAATTGTTTATGCACAAACCTTAAACAACAAATAAAAAGAAACGGAGGGAGTAAGAAAATTTGTTTATTATGGGAACAACAAATGATAATAGAAGTTGTGGGCTAAACTGGTGATTCACTTCTTGCGTCTCGTCAAAAGCCAGACTGGTGTGAAGAAAAAAATGAAGAATATGGAACTATTGGGCCTAGGCTTTACCAAGCATTTGATTATGGCCCATTTAGATATAGTCCAAATCCCAAACGATTCATCTTTTCTCGTGAAGAAGAAACGCGCCAACTCCGCATAATCCCTAAAATCCGAATTTTGTTATCAATCCCTAGAGATTCTGGCTTCCCGTTTCGTTCACTCTTGTCGGGATCCATGGAGAACTGATCGTCACCTAATTTCATCTCCAGATTCTTTCCTAGGTTAGTAGTCTTTAACAAGCTACTAAAGTTCCACACTTTGCGTTTTTTTACCTCTGATTCTCCGTGGGTTAAATGCTCGATCATGCGAATTCTTTACGGTCAGTGGTTTTGAGAGAAGATAAACGATTAGCGTTTTCAAATTCGTTTATTTCCTTTAGAAGAATTTGAGCTGAAATCATTGAATGATGAGTTAATTTCGTGTATCAACAATAGCTGAATTTCTGAGAAATTGCTAACATCTTTTTTAATTTTTTTTGTGCACCATAAAGTAACCTGTAGGTGTTAAGTCATTTTAAGCAGTGTAAGGTGTAAAGTCTCTGTCTTGTGGTTATCAGGTGATAAGTATGGCTCATGTCTTATTATAGTCTTTTAAATCACAGATGCTGATGGATATTGAAGCTAATCAACAACCAAAGCAAGATAAATCGAGAAAGAGATGGACTCCAACTCTTGACAAGATTTTAGCTGACCTGGTGGTTAAACAGATCCAATCAGGAAACAGACACAACAATGTTTTTGAAAGAAAAACATGGAATAACATACGCGAGGAATTCAACGAGCAGACAGAGCTTGACTTCAACAATAATCAATTGAGGAAACATCTAGATGTTCTGAGACAACGCTATAATACGCTTAAATCGTCCCATGTTCAAAACGAGTTTGCTGTCGAAGATACAGGAGGTATCTTGGGGTTTGACTTGTGGGAAGATTTCGGTGTAAGTCTACTTTGTTCCTCTTTAGGTTCTTTTTTATTGTTTTATTGAAAGCAATGCTGGTTATCATTCATGACCGCAGGTGCAGCCTAGGAGTGAGCCAGTTAAAGTCAAGGACTGCCCCATTTATGAGCAGCTTTGCACTATTTTTGGTGACGATTCCGTTGATGGTAGATATGCTCAGTCAAGTCACTTTGAGGGATTAGAAGAATCCATGGCAAATCAATCTTCAGAGAATATAGCAACACCAATTGTAGCGCAAGCGAACATAAACTTGGTAGATAGAAAAAGGAAGAGAGAACCGCATTCAAAGACCCCTTTGGGACCGAGCCATATTGGTCCAGCAGCAATGGAAAAAATGGCAGGTGCTTTGTCGGACATGGTGACTGCATTGAGGTCAAGGATGGCTGATTTTAAAACGCAGGATGACAGATTTAGTGTTACAAACTGTATCAATGTGCTTGACGAGATAGAGAACTTGGATGAAGGCGTCTACTTTGCAGCTTTAGACCTTTTTGAGAACCCTAGTCTTAGAGAGACCTTCCTGTCTCTTAAAAGTAACAAGTTACGGTTGACATGGTTGCAAGTTAAGTACAGGAATCTTTCTCCTTCATTTGCATAGCTAGATTGACTTGAAGCTATATGTAGCTGGCTTAGATGTTGTTGCAAGTAAAACCAATAGATTTGGTCTTTTGTAGAGATTTTTTGGTTGCTGATTGATGATAAATGGTTTAGGAGGGGGAAATAGTATCAGCTTTAAGATGAAGATACAAGTTGTCCTGTCATGTTACTTCATACAACAGAAGAAACATTAGATTGAACTCTGGTGGTTTTCTTTAAGTGTTACAATATCCATGTCATGATTTCTCTCGCATGTTTGGTGAACAAAACAGTATTGTACAATGTAGACACAGATTGAAGAAATGTGAGAAGAGAGGAAAAAGAGATCCTTTGATCTGTTCTCTAGTGCAAGGTATTTAGTCATCGTCCTTGAACTCCCTGACCAGAACAAAAAAAAAAAGAATAGAAGAGATGTGTTAGTATCTCTACAATGTGCAAAAACAGAGTGGCTCTGATTCACAATTATCGTGTAGTACCTTCGATCAAGGTATCGAGGTTGAACACCAGAGCCTTGACAAGTAGTGCAGGTTAAGGAACCAGCACCATCACAGTTGATACAGTTGGAGACTTCTTTCTCTCCTCCACCAAGCTCTACGGTCACATTACCGCTTCCCACACACAACCTGCATTTCTCTGCTCAACCAAGAAAGTATTTCTTCAGACCATAATGTTCATAAAATAGCTTCAACACATTAAACAGTTTGCTCTTATACAGTTCCCACAAGCTAACAAAAAAAAGAAACTTGAAAAAAGTATAAGAGAGAGTGAGAATCAATTCACGTACGAGCTCCGGTTCCATTGCAGGGAAAGCAAGGTTGAGTATTCTCTCGCTTAGCCTATGAATATGTGTAAACAAAAAACAGTGTGTTAAACTTCAATTCACACCAATGTACTCACTCAGAAGCATTACCAAAACTGTAAATTTCATGAATCGATTAAACTGAGAAGAGAATCTGAAGACTCACAGCATTGTCGATTTGAGTCTCGTAGAAGACAGGGATTCCGATTCCCAATGCGACGCTTGCTACGCCAACCGATATTGCAACTACCTATTTTACAAAAAACCAAAATCGATAACCAATTGATAAGGGAAACATAGTCGATTTTGTCAGAGATCAGAATCTAACCGTGTTGGGATCGAGTTCAGCTTTGATTCGGGGAAAAGTTGTTGCCGGCGATCGGAGATTCCTGGGCGAGAAAGAAGACGGAGTGAAATTGATGGGACGGTGAATGAACGGAGATTGAAGACGAGGAGGAGATGGAGCTGAAACTGGCATTTCGATATCGATTTAGTTGTCTTTGTTGGTGTGAAGAAGCTATGGAGAAATGGGTTAAGCGCGCCAAGATGAGAGGAAGAAGAAGAACCAGTGGTTTTGGGTTAATCTCAGCCACTCGATTTGTTTACTGCGGCTAAGATTTGTTCACGTGGCTTTATTCGTAATCAGAAAAGGAGTTTTTCTTTTTCCAATTTTTATAGTTAAGTAATTATCGCATTATCCACTACTTATACATAATTCCAAAATATTTCGAAATTTATTTCTAGAACAGGGGCAATCCAGTGCAAAGAGATACGGTACACCGGCTTAAAAGTAGAAGATCATAACCGTCAAATACTTATCCAACGGCTAGTAACCTCTAAAAGACGACGGCTTTGTGATTTGGTGACTATTTAAAGGCGCACGCACTGTTTGAAGTTGAAAGTGTCAAGTAGAGAACAAAATATTTGAAAAAAGGATTCGCAAGTCACAATCGATACGAAAAAGACCGTTTGCTTCACATTTCTCATTCTTGTTTATTCATTTCCCCCTCTCTCAACTGTCGCTATCGAGATTCGAGAACGTAACCGTCGCCTGCCGCATCATACCGTCTATTTTCGTACGTAAATATTCGCTCCAGATTTCGAAATCATTCGGATTCTATCTCATTCCTTTTGGCCGAACCGTTTGATTCTCTCACAAGGTATGTTATTGTTCAATCGTTTAAAGCGTTAATTGCTTCTTCTCCATGCTCGTTTTAATTGTTTCGTTTGAATGTGAAGAACAGTGACTTCTCGTGATTTAGTAATTGTTTCTGGTTGAGAGCAAATATATATTAATGATACTCACGTCGTTTTGACAATCTGAATTTTTGGATTTTGATTTTGGATATACTTCATTATATAATACATTTCAATGAATTATGTTGAGAATTTAATTCTGATTAGCAGATTCGTTTTTTTGTTTTTTATATGTTTAGCAGGTGAACACAATGATTGGATCGTTTCTGACAAGAGGGTTTTTGTATGCTACTCAAATAACTCCGATCTCTTGTTTTGGGTTTATAAACAACATTCGTTCAAACCTTAATGAATCTTTTTTTTTAATTGTTGACAGAATGGTGTTTGGATACGCATATCCTGCTTATGAGTGCTTCAAAACGGTCGAACTCAACAAGCCTGAGATTCAACAGCTTCAGTTCTGGTGCCAGTATTGGTATATGATGACCTTCTCATTCTTTTTCTTGAGCTCTGCCTTATTGAGGTTTCTAAATCTTTCTTGCTTCCTCTCAAAACATCTTTGCAGGATTATTGTAGCTGCTTTGACCATTTTCGAAAGAGTTGGTGATGCTCTTGTTTCCTGGTAGGTTGGCTATTGACTTTAGCTAACAAAGAGTTTCACTCTGTAGTATACTTATTATTATCATTGTGAAGGTTACCAATGTATAGCGAGGCAAAGTTGGCATTCTTCATTTATCTCTGGCTCCCAAAGACCAAAGTAAGTCATTGAGATAGAGAAGCAATCTCTTTTATCTTTTGGTTCAAACTGGCCTTCTCTCTAATTTGATATCCCCTGTGTACCATTTCAGGGAACCACATATGTTTACGATTCTTTCTTCAGGCCATATATAGCAAAGCATGAAAATGAAATTGACCGCAACTTGATGGAGGCGAAGACCAGAGCTGGGGATATGGCATTGATATATCTCAAGAAAGCAATCAACCATGGACAGACACAATTCTTTCAGATCTTGCAGTTTATTACAGAAGAATTAACACCAAAATCTAAGTCTGAGGTAATTAATTAATTTCTTCACCTCCACGCCTTCAGTTTAAAATCTAACCTGTGAGTTAGGGTAATTTAAAATCTTTCTTTTTTTCTGTGATATCTAATAACAGGAAAAGAAAAAACAGACAACAACAACAACAACAGCTGAACTTGATGATCCAATTCCTAAGGTGATAGAAAACGAAGCTAAAGTGAAGTAGAGTCATCCAAGAGGAAAAAAGCTAAGACTGATTCGTGGGAAACTATTGGGGAACACGCAATGTACTAACTATCTATGCATCATCTTCTTTCTTCTAGTCGCTAATAGGAATAAATCATTTATCGGTTAGTGTCGCCTTCATTATTTCAGATGTAAAAATATCTGCGGAGAAAATAATAAAGGTACCTTTCGAAGTTTGAGAAATAAAACGAAAAGTGGATCCTTAATTGAAGTTGTTTAGTACCATTAGAATATGGCTTCATATGGGCCTAAACCCAAATTCTTTTCCACGCGTTTAATTGGGGACCAATCTCTTACCAGCCCATGTCTCTATTGCCTTAATCTAGTGGTGTCATTGAGAGTTTGTGGGCCGGACATAAACCGTTCCGCTATAGACCGGTTGAGGATTATAATTTTAGATGCCAAAACAAATGGGTATTGCGAGATGGTCCACTACGATCAGTACTAGTTTCATGAGCTAAAATAAAAACACACATACAGACAGCGAACTAATTTGTAAACATAGATACTGTATTTATATTTTGTAAGCATAAGTGTATGATATCTTTGAAAATATCTTTATTTTCTCAAGAACTAAACTAGAAAATATAAATTTGAATAAGATGCGTAATGATGCTTTTAGACTTTTAGTATCGTGTTTGGTCCGTAAAAACCCATAAAATATTTTAATCTACTATACATGTAATGGGTTAAATGGGATGGGTAACCTTGCTTTAACACCCTTACTCAAATTTTGTATTTTTTCATCAAAGGAATTAAACATGGTCAATTTATATTTGTAATTTGGACAAGAAGAAAAAGAACACTCTGCAAAGTAATTTATAGAATGAAAGGGATACATAACCATAGGACCACACGGTTACAAGTCGTGACATATATATCATCATTGTGTGGAAAACGCATAAATTTTACCAGATTTCTGGAGATACCCTTTCTAATATTGCATTTTATTTGTACGTACAAATAACTAAATAACCGATAATACGTGTAAAAAGAAGACCAAAACCAATTCAGAAATTTATAAATTAATGAGTTGTCTAGAGACCAATAATTGAAGAAGGATGCAACCGAATGATAGATGAATCCACTATAAAAATTTGGGACCATTTTTGAATGATAGTTGTTGTATATCTATCTACTCAATCACAGTTGCATTTATTGATATGAAGCTTGTTGTATGATCCAGTGTGAAACTAAAGAGTGTCAGCAAGAATCTCTTCTTCCTCTTTTTCACGACTTTGTTTGATTCTATACGAGCCAACCTGATGTGAATTCCCAATTTGGACTCTACTTCTAACCAAAAAAAAAAAAGAAACACAACCAAAAAATAATAATACTACAGTTTTAGGTAGTAACCACCAAAACCGGGATCGTTTTCTCACATCTAATTTTCTACAATTTATTAGATTGTAGAATGAGTGATTTAAAAGTAATACATTGCAGTTGTTACAAGTTTTCTAGTATTAAAATAGACTGATGCTTTTCATATCCTACAATATCACAATACACTTTCTTGACAGTTTTTTTAGAGTGTATGACTATACTATTACAGTAGATAAGTCTGCTTTAGAATATCGGACATGATACAGTAAAGCACTTTCGAAGTTGATGCAACACAGTAGTAGACAAGAACAATATATATTTTAGGAAAATCTCATTAAAAATTACTATCTATTTAGTTATTTTAAAATATTAGAATTTGTTTGACCAAAAAAAATTATATGAACATTAGCTTTGTTTTGTACTCAAATTTGTCACAATACATTTGTATTTTATAAATTATACATCAACTAACGGATGTTAACATCAATTTTTTTTAGGTGGGAGATGTAATTCAATTAATCGATACGCGAGGGATCAGATGCGGGGTTTGATTTGATTCCTCATAATAACTAGGAGTATATATTATGATTAGAGGAAATGGGGACACAGTTGTCTCTATTTTTACATATATTTAAACCGTTTTGCCAAACATTTGATACCCCAACACACGTGCGCTTTATAACATCGTAAACGAATACATTAGTAAGAGTAACAACAACTTCTTGTACCTTTTCAGATACTATCTTCTTCTGTTTATCACAGAAATATCTAAAATTTTACAAATGTTTCAAAACATATCTGAGTAAATTCATGAAAACGATCCGTAATTCACTAATATTATTCAAAATACTGTGTACAATACGAAGTTCTCTCTCTCCGTCGGTGTTTTTACAAATCCTCTATCGTTCGTGGCTCTATATTTAATGCATATTAAAAGCACTTGAAATTATACAAAAATTGGGAATTGGACGGGTTCTCTTTACTGCCATACAAGATGGGTAATACTAATATTAAATTTATATAGATGTTGAAGTTATAAATGGTAAAACTTATTAATCACAAACCACTCTTAACAAGCCACGTGGTCAGTATAGACTCTTTAACATGCAGCAGGATTAAATTTTCTGTCAGTCGAATAAATTCCATTGTCACCGGACTAACAATTATTTAAATGTTATGTGTGCGTAACGATTACTTTACTTTTGGAGTTTTGGTTTTGAAATTCAAATTTGTTAACACACAAACACATTCAGGATCTCGCGCTCCTAGCCTCCTTTCATTCTTTGTCTCAACGAAGTGACTTTATAATATATCTAACCGAAGTGATTTTATAAGTACAAATTTATTAGAGTGAAAACAAAGGAGAGGGACAAATGTGGAACACGACAAGTGAGAAGGCCAAAGCGACTGCGTGATAAATCCAAGTATTGCGGCGAATATAGAGGCCTTCATCCGGTCAAATGGTCAACCTTAAAACCGTAATTTATTTTGATTTTTCACCCTAATTATGATTGATTTACTTTATGCTATTGCTGAATGATTAATACAATTACTCAAATTCATGTGTTGTGTTTAATACCATAACCTACAAATTATGCTGGCTGAGTTATCCATATTAGTATAATAACAGTTCTTCCCATGATGTAGACATTGTGTTGTGGAATTCTCGATTCTCACCATTTATAAACAGTATATTAATAAATGACTTCACCCCATACTTTTTAGTTTTACACAAACTTCAAGTGTAACTCCACCACTATTTACTGTACTGAGATTGTGACACCCCTAAGTTAATTGTACTTTTGAAAAAAATAGTCTAGCAGATTTTTTTTTTTTTTGTAAGTGTATCAGTCTAACAAAAAAAAAAACAATTTCTTATTAATATAAAGTAACACATTGCTAAATCAAAATTACTTATATTTATACTGAGTCAGTGAGTCTTATAAATACCCAAAACTATAGAAGGAAAATAAATTCCAGCACAGGTTATTTTTAAGAAACTAAGAGCATTGAAAATTTCAATTCGAGACAAATAGAACATTTGGAATCCGTAATCACAGTTCCAAATACGAAGTTTCCAAAGACCTTGTCTGGTGTTTAACGTGTAATCTTGTTCTGTTAAAACAATTAACTTATTACCAAACAAATCATTTAATAAAGAGTCTAGATACTCGCATGGCATTTGTTTGCATTTTTACCAATGGAAGCTCAGTGACGTTGACCAAGTCTGCTCTTAAGAAGGTCAAACTGTAATGGAAGATTATAGATGAAGCAATTATGACTTGATAAAGCACATACAAGCCAACCAAGCTCGTCCAAACAAAATTAATTCCAATATCCTCTAACTGATTTCTTATCATCAAAAAGTAATTTAGTATAAGTATTTAAAATGCATATTAAATACTGTTTTTTCTTTTGAGGAAAATATAGTAATTAACTGCACCACAACTAACAAAGCAAGCAACCAGATGCCAAAATTAATTAGAAAGAATTTTTTCTCTGACAAAACAAGATATCTGAATATAGTTAATTTAGTACACTTTCAATTAAAAAGCTTATGATTATAAAAAAATTATGAGAAGGGTAAGAAAGTAAAACGGTAAAATAAGAATTAAAGAAAGATAGAGCCCACGACTTTAATCTTCCCTCCTTATTACCCATCTTGGATCCATCTTCGATTTCAACACCTACAAAAAAAAAAAGCTTATAATTAAAGAACCATAAAGAAGAACAAAAATAAAAGCCTAAAAGAAACTCTCACATTCTCAAGAGTTTCTTTGTTCTTTCAATGGCTTTACTAACTTTCTTGCCGGAAAACGCAGAGGCGCCTCAAAAACACAATCCACCGTCGAGCAAACGCAAGAAACGCGAGAATCCCACAGACCAAACGCAGCCGCAGAAACAGAAACCACATAAACCGCAGAAACCGAAGAAAGCAGTACCTCCAAAGCAGCCTTCTTCATGGGACCAAATCAAGAACCTATTAACTTGCAAGCAAATCGAAGGGTCAAGAGTCCACGATCCTTCCAAAAACCCTCAATCTGGTCCGTCTACGATCACTCACTTATCTCCTTCCAAGCTCGGCTCTTCGTGCAGCTCCATTTGCAGCTTCAGAGACGTGGCTCATGGTAACACTCGTGTTGTTCATAGAGCTGACAACTCTCCAGACGTAGCTAACTCGGCTGCTCCTGACTCGGAGACTCGGCTTCTGACTCGGAAACCTGGTCAACACGGTTCTTCTTCATCGTCTCGGTCTCTTACATCTAATGCCAGTGGGAGTTACACGTCATCATCAACGACTTCGTTTAGAGCCATGCAGTTCCGTAAACTCTCCGGATGTTACGAATGCCACATGATCGTTGACCCTAGCAGGTAATGACAACAAAAATTAATGATGTGAAAAACAAAAATTAGTTGTAATTTATATTTTTGTAATTTCATTCTTTTTTCAAATTTAGGTATCCGATATCGCCTAGGGTTTGTGCTTGTTCCCAATGTGGAGAAGTTTTTCCCAAGCCTGAAAGCTTAGAGCTTCATCAAGCGGTTCGTCACGCAGGTAAGGATTTTTTTCTTTTTCTTTTTTTTGTTAAAAATATTTGACTTTATTATGCTCTAGCTACAATATTTTTTGAAGTTTCTGTGGTCACATTTTTAAAGTTAACCCTAGTACTAAGAAGACCTTTTTTTTATGTCTAGTGGAATTTCATAAATGCAAATTGCTTGGTATTAGTAAATTTTTTTGTATCCCTGGAAATATTTGTCAAGATCTCAGTCCAAGATTTTGACTTGTGAACGATGATTTAACATTTACTTATTTAGTGCTAATAAATCTAATATGCACATGGATTTATTGATAGATTTACCATAATGTTAAGCAAATTATTATCGAACATGCTTTCATCGTATAGCTTAGTCATGATTTTTTTTTTTTTTTTGGAATCAAGATCTCAATGTTATTGTCGGTGATAATATTAATATCGATGAAATGAGTTATGATGATTTGGCCTTATGTTGCAGATTGTTTTTGGAATAGAAATTCATACCCATTGTTAGAGAAAAATACAAAAGAGAATAGGAATATAACTGGAGAACAATATATTCTATGGTCTCCATATCTGTCGTTTTGCTTGGAAATACTTACCATGCGATGGGACCATTTGTACTATAAAAAGAAACAGCTGTCACCGCTCTTAACTAAATTCAATGTCCCCTGATATTATTACGTGTTATTTTCCTATTCGACAGTATCAGAATTACAACCTCCACCTGACAAAACCGAATTAAAACTCTTGTCTTCTATGTTCCAAAACTCAGATTTATGTCCTTTTCTTTTCATTTCCCCTGATTTATGAGCAAAAACGTTGTCGTTTAATTGCAGTTTCGGAGTTAGGTCCGGAAGATTCGGGTCGAAATATAGTGGAGATCATATTCAAATCAAGCTGGCTTAAAAAAGACAGTCCGATCTGTCAGATCGAACGGATATTAAAAGTCCACAACACTCAACGTACGATCCAACGGTTTGAAGATTGCCGAGACGCAGTGAAGGCGCGTGCACTTCAAACCACCAGAAAAGACGCTCGTTGTGCCGCCGACGGTAATGAGCTTCTCCGTTTTCACTGCACCACTCTCACGTGCTCTCTCGGATCTCGTGGCTCCTCTTCTCTCTGCTCTAACCTCCCCGGTTGTGCCGTCTGCACCGTGATTCGCCACGGATTCCAAGGAAAATCCGGCGGCGGAGGAGCCACCTCCGGTGTGAGGACGACGGCGAGTAGCGGAAGAGCTGATGATTTGCTGAGGTGTAACGACGACGCGAGGAGAGTGATGCTTGTGTGCCGTGTGATCGCTGGGAGAGTTAAGCGAGCTGATATACCAGCGGCGGATGCTCCTG
The DNA here is from genome assembly GCA_011420285.2 of Erysimum cheiranthoides. Classification (NCBI taxonomy): domain Eukaryota; kingdom Viridiplantae; phylum Streptophyta; class Magnoliopsida; order Brassicales; family Brassicaceae; genus Erysimum; species Erysimum cheiranthoides. Next base: position 2,538,915 of record CM022179.2, on the reverse strand, counting down.
CTACGGCGGAGAAGAAGTCTCCGGCGGAGGATAATTCGGCGGTTGGAGTTTCTTCAAGTGGTGGTGTGTTTGACTCGGTGGCGGTCAACGCTGGAGTTTATTCAAATCTGGAGGAGCTGGTGGTTTATAACCCAAGAGCTATATTACCTTGCTTCGTGGTTATTTACAAAGTTTTAGAATCTTGAATTTGTAATTTTAACTGCAGAAATAATGATGTTTTTAGTACTTCTAACTTTTTAATATTACAGGGAGATTAATTAGGTTAATCATCAGTATCAGTCTATCAGATTTTAACCTGCATTATAAATCCCATCTTATTATTGACTATTAAGTGTAATTCTTATGAGTAACCTCGCATATTTTTATTATTGAAATTATAATTAGGTTTAGCATTCATTAGTAAAGTGGGTTAAAAATTCATGATTATGAATTATGATGAAGTTAACGTGTTCCTTTCTCAATTTAGGCTTTTTGACTGGTAAATGTAAAATGCGTTGTTAACTATAGTAACTTTCATAGCTGTGTTCACACTGGTGGACATCAAATAGTGTGGGAGTGGCAGAGTGATATAATTGCTACCACATGCGTTTTCAGTAAATTGTTTTATTCCCCCGAGTTCTTTTTCGTATTTTATTTTCTAGGGAAAGCTGATTTGATTTTGTAAATAAAAAGGTGGGTATTGTATAGTTAATTTAGGAGTTATAATGTGTTGTCGAAGACAGAAAAAAAAAAGAGAAATTTACTACTAACGCCATATTACAAAACTCAACTTTTCCCTAATGCCACATTACAAAACTCCTTTTCTGCAGTGCCACAACCCTTTTTAAAAAAGACAAAAATACCCTACCTTTTATTTTTCTCTTTCTTCCTCATTTTTATTTTGGTTTTTTTCTTTTATTTTTCTCTTTCTTCCTCATTTTTATTTTGTTTTTTCTCTCTCTCTCTCTCTTTCTGATTGCATATGGATGGTGGACATTAATATCAGTAGACAACGCGTCGGAGATGGACATTATACGATTAATCTTGATATGTTGTCTCTGCAACTGGTGGACAGAAAAATGCAGTGGACAAAACCTATAATCGGTGAACTTAATCTTTGGTAGACATTAAGACAAGAGAAGAAATGTAGGGGCGGATCAGGATGGTGGACATTCATGAAATTCTATCAATGTTTCGATTTATTGTCCATCATTGGTTTTCGGAGTTTGTTGTTTCAGACATGGACAATATTTTTGTCCACCAAATGCCATCGTTGATATGATCAAGTTGGGTTTAGTACTACTATTCGTAGACAAGTTTTAAAAATTGTCCTCCGCGGACGAAACATATTTCAATTGTAAACAACTTATAAAAGTTGTCTTCTGCGAAAGTTGTCACATCATCTGGCCCTACCCACTAGTGTCACATCATCTGACAGCTTTTTTAAAGTTATTTAAATTACAGGGGTATTTACGTCATTTACTCTTGTGGCATAAAGTAAAATATGGCATTTTCTAAAAGGTTTTTGGTAATATGTCATTTGTGAAAAGGTTTTTCACACATATGGCATTTTTGAAAATATTCCCAAAAAAAAACCTACTAGTTCAAAATTTACCCAGAAGTAATAAAGGGTTTGCACGCTGAGAGGGTGCACCATTGGAACTTTCCTCGTTGTCAGAAGCTGCTACATTGTTTATTTTTAAAATAACTCGATTTCTCCTTGAAGTTACAAATGAAATCAGAGATTTAGAATTAAACCAGTTTAATATTAGAGTTTTTAACGAATATGTGGAGCATAGGTTTCAATTCAGAAGTCATATAAAAAGATGGATTTAAAGTTAATCCAACTGTAGCGAGCAATTTTAAAAAGTAGACCTTAGAAAATATTTCCGAAAATGGATACGCATAATAAATTCTTATATTTGTTGATTTACTTATTACTATCGGCAACATATATGTAAATGTAATAGTACTATAATAACGAAAAAACCCAAAAACGGATCTTGGTTACATTTAAAAAAAAAAAAAAAAAAAAAACATTTCATCAATTGTGTAATTAATAACCTGCGTGGTACAGCGGAAATTTTTTATTTTATTTGTTCCGTGTAACTCAATGGGCCTAAACGGAGAATAACAACTCAAATGGGCCTTCAAGACTTGTTAGCACTTAGCGCATTAATTACCTTTGAAAAACTTTGGGCCGAAGGTGTTATAGATCTTCTAGAATCCAGACTCAAAGGTCCTTAACCAATTGAATTCGACCCAGTAGTCTTTTTGTTTTTGCTTTTTGAAAGCGAGAAATGACGGTTGACCAAAAAAAAAGAAAGCGAGAAATGACTATATTTTTTTGTCATTTATTTACAAGATCACTAAAAATTGAATCAGTTAATTTATCGTGTATATTTTCTTTTAAATCACATGTTATTTTATATGATACGGTATACGTTTAAAACCACATGCAAAAAAAATAACCCGCTTATTACGATTTTACCACAACATTCTATTTTTGCAAATAAGTTTCCCTCATATGATAAAACCAATTGAATCAGGCTCATAAAATTCTCTGATGTAGTAAAAGTTTCGAAATTAATAAACTATTGAGCTATTTATGGGTTATCCTTTTTTTTTGTCAACAACATATATTGATTAGCTTATAAAAGCCAATGAGACGGAACATCGTTTACATAAGTAACATATTACGGGTGGTTTATGGGTTATCCAGGTGGTTTAGTTTTAACTTTAAGGTTTGATCAAAAAAAGTTTTTAACTTTAAGGAAGAATTAAAGTGCAAGACATAATCATAACCGTCATAAAACCTTAAATTATAAAAAGAATCCTAATCCAATAATCATATCACCAAAAGCCTCTAATTCTTCTATGTCCTCTCCATGTCGCCTTCTCTCTATTTTATTTCCTCATTGTATGCCTTTTTAATGTACTTCTTTACTTTTGGTTTGGTTTAAACTTTAAATCAAACTCTTGTTTTGTTCTACGAATAATTTTTTTTGAAGTTAAATGTTTGCTAACTGGTCCCAAAATATAATGTGCCCTAAAACTAGGTCAAAGTCAAGTGTAAATGCAGGACCACAAAACTCTTTTTCTGAATGTAATCACTAATTACAGCTTTAATTATGCATTAATTATACGGCAAAATCAATCTATGATTAACCGTACGTTGATCAATTCCCTGGTTCGTCTTTTTCTTCATTTTCATTTAAAGCTAGAAATGTAAAAATAAAAATAAAAAATTCAGTCTACTAAGTTTAACGTTAGATTAGCATTTATAGCGAAAGATACTAATATTTTCTTGAAATGTTGCACGAGAAAATGTAAGAAAAAATGTTGCATGATTTTATTTATCATACATATTTCGTAATACAGTCACATTAATTACACGAAGACATTTGAAAAAGATAATTAAATTCGTCTTTGGACTAAATGTCAACAAAAAAACAGTCACATTAATTCGCCTTTGTAATATTTTTATTAAACTCTTGACATTTAAAACAAAAAAATGGAGACAAATAAGTTGGATTATGAGCTTTGATAGTTAAAATGGGCCCTACAATTGTTCATAGGATAAACACATCTCAAGAAATTCTTTGGTGGTCTAATCATTGAAACACTCTTCTTCCTGTTTTTCCTCCTGGATGAATCATTACAAATTTACTTGGGAGTTTTATTTTATAAGAAAATTTAATGTTTCTTTACTAAATTATCAAAATATTTACACACTAGCCTTCACCATTCATATAGACAAACCCACAAGATCCTCATCTTAAACGATCAGTTTGATCATGAAGCTCTTCCACAAATTACGAAAGATTCTCATGAGGCTCATCGATCTCACTCTCCCTTCCTCCTCTCGCCGGCAGAAGAATACCTTCCGCTCCGGCGATGGAGAGAGGTTTGAGCCGCCGAAGATTTCGTGTAGTAGTTCGTACTATTCGTCTCACGTACACTACAGTGAAGCTATCGCAGATTGCATAGAGTTCTTCAACAAGTCTTCTGCTATGTCATGTGAAGATCATGAAGCTCGTCATGTAGACGATCACCATCGTGACTGTTTTTACGTTTAATCAACATCTCAAACTCACATGTTTTTTCTTTTTTCTTTACTTCAACATTTGATTCGAGGCTTTGCCTTTCTTTTTTTCTTTTTTTCCTTTTTATTTATTTGAGTAGTTTTAATTTTGAAACACCTATATTATGGTCACTTATAAATTATCCACATTTTTTCGACATTTGTTCGAAAATTTTCATCATTTTCAAACCATCGTAGATTTAACGAATTTATGGTTGTCTAGAAATTAAAGAATTCGTTTTGAATAATTGACATACGATGAATCAACTCTTTCCACCGTATTCTAGTTACGATAGACCACTACTGTAAATGTAAATATATGGTTCTTCATATGCTTTAAGAATTATAGTCTGAAATCTGAATTCCGGTCCGAAATCTTTTTGATATAGAAAGAATAGATTTGAGAAATGAGTCAGAGTGAACTCTACTTGCTACTGTACACAAAATTTGTATGTGTTGCATATTGTTACAATTTAGGTTTGAAACACACAAATAATGAATTGAAAATTGGTCCAATAATTAATATTCAGTTAAAAAGAGCAGATTCATATTACGATAAAACATTTATTTAAAACATTTCAAAAACTAAGGAGAGGAATCAAATATTTGCAATAACCATTTACGAAGGTCATACATGATACATGTGACATTATTACCAAAAACAAAAAAAAAGTAAAAAAACACACAAGAAAAGAGAAGAAACTTTGGAAACAAACAGTTTCATTGCAAAACCTTTTTCTTAGAAAAAATCCCTCCAATAAACAAAGGGATCAAATTCTTCTTCTTCTTCTTCGTAGTCTTCGCCTTCTTCTCATTCTTCTTCATTGAAGGATGTCTCTCAAGAAACATCCCCACGACCGAACCATTATTACCAGTCGGGTTTGCAAATTTCACGTATCTCTTCTCACTCATTGATCTCAACCTCGGACTTCTGATTGGTTCATCACCAACCCGAGGTACCAACACTTCGAATTTGGTTTTGAAGACAGTCTCATCAATTTTTGTTTCGTGTTCCTCAGGATCTACTCTCAGCTTCTGGAGTTCTTGCTTTGTTCGTTCAAGCTCTTCCTTGAGAGAAGACAAAGAGTTTCTCATTTGTATGCTTTCTTCTTTTGCCCTTTTGAGGTCATGTTTTGTCACTTCAAGCTCTGTCTCATTGCCTGATGGATCTACCCATTCCTCATCCTGCATCTGTTTCTTCACTAATGTTATTATCATAATCCATCTGGTCAAATAATCATATGGAAATTCAAATTTATAGAGAGAAAGAAGGACTTGCCACTTTGAGATGGTTGGAATAGACTTGACTGGCTAAGACTCTCTCGCCAAACAAAGCAACGGCTTCTTTGACGGTTTTAAACGGTGCCGTTGTGTCAATCTCTGCTCTCCTCGTCTTCTCCATTGTATGTCTAGTTAGTGCCTAGTTAGCTCTCTGTGGTGACGCTAAGAGATACATAAGCTTGCTTATAGCTTTGTGACTTTAGAATTGAGTGAAAGACGAGGCAACGCATATTATTTTCTTCATCTCCACTTCTTCCTAATACTCTTTCTTTTTAATTGCTTTTATATATATAAAAGATTGTTCATGAAATATATATATACACCGTTTTAGAGTTTCATCTTTGTTTCACAAAAAGTAAGTCTTTTTACATGGAAGTATGGAACTGGAAAGCCAAAAGAAAATACTCCTTATTGTTAATGCTTAATTAATAGACGCTTATTGGAGCAATTAGCTTGCGGCACAAGAAACTCAAATGCTGCTTTTATATATATACTCAATAGACATTCAAAAGAAAAACCTAGCACGATATTTTGTGGTCACTGTCTCACTTCCAAAAACAGGGTCCTCGAAAAAATTTGCCACTTTTGAGAACTCGTAAATCATTTACATAAAATGACATTAAAGGGTTTTCTCAAACAAGTGGGATTCAATCATCTCTCACTGACAATCCTTGTTCATCCGATTTTCACCACCATCTCAAATTCCGGCGAGGACAGAAACAGATCTCTGTTTTTCTCAACCATCTGTAAAAAACTTTAGAGCTATTTAACTATAAAGCAAGCAGGCAGCTTCATTACTGTTCATTGCAGAGTAGTTGCAATGGTGTCCTTGTGTCTTCATAGATAAGTGGGAAATGGTGTTCTTGTCTGTTCATAACCGTCCGTGAAGGATTGTTATTATGTTGATGGCTCATAGACATTGCAGCTGCAGCAGCCATGAGACGATGTTGCTGTTGAGATATATTGTTGCTGTTGTACCTTGGGGAGGAAGCAACCTGGAGAGGTTGTTGTATACTAGTCAGGTTCAAGGAGAGGTTTGGCTTATTACTGCATTGGTTCGATGGCATGGTGTTTCCACTTGTTGATCTGTACTGAGCAGCCCATAGCCTTTTTTGAAGCTGTTGCTGCTGTTGCAGGTTTGCGTTGTAAGCGGTTTGGAATCGACTTGCTAGATAAGGAGAAATCTGCTGCACCTTACAAGATGAAAGAATGTCTGTGTTAAATTATGTAAGTAGAACCATTAATATTTGCTGAGTAGAGAGACAATTTGAGTTAGAGCATAAAAAACCTGATGGCTAGAAGTTGCGGGTGAGAGCTGGCTATTATAAGCTGCAGAGATGTGATGATACTGTGGAATTGAGTTTGGAAGTGGGAAATGAGATTGTGTTGCTCCAGCAGATGAGAGAGATAGGAAATCATAGCTCTGTCGGTAAAAGAGATAAGAGATTAGAATCTGAGAGGAAACGGATTAACCGAATAAGAATAGTGATGTATATTACCTGTTTCTGTGAAGTATGCGGACCATAGAGCTCGAGAGCAAGCTGAGTCATGTCTTCTTGCATGGGTTTTGGGTTATGCGTCCTGTGTATATCGAGAAGATGCGGGTTTTGATACCTCTTGGCTGAGGAAACCATTGTTTTAAAGTCACTTATGGGTGTCACCGGATCAGGGAGTCTACATTCTGACATTTCTGAAGATCTTTGCTCGTTTTGGTTAAGTGTAGTGGGACTACTCTTACTGGTCTGTAATACTTTAATGAGACGGGAAATGTAAATGTGAGAGGCACATCTCTTCAACTTTCTTGGCTTAACTCTTAATGGTTCACTCAAGTGTGAAGCAGTCATGGAAGGAGAAGTAGCTTGACCCATCCAAGGTGGAAGCTTTGTGGATGGTGGCCTGGTTCAAGAAAGAAAGATCCGCATAAGAGAAGAAACTGAGCAGCACGAACAAAAGTTAACAGACAAATTAAAGGTTAGGAGTTACTTTGAAAGAAGTTGAGCTCCTGAATGAGTTGAAGATAGGCCAGGCCACAGCGCAAGACCTTTTAGAAGCACATAAGTCAGCCTTTGGACAGTACAATGCGATAAAAAGTTTGTAGGTAGATTTTATTACCGTTGCTCTTATAGTCGGCGTCACTTGTTGCAACCTTTGATTCAATGAATCTTGCCTAGAAATCTCAATGGAATCATTGGCTATATGAATCTAAACCATGCAAATAAGATTCAGATGGGATCAGAGTACTTACAGGTGCATCAATCACATTCACTGAGCTGCTTTGCTTCAATCTATCAATGAAATCAACCATTCTGTAAAATTAGACAACAAAAACCACCAATCAGAGTAAACCGACAAATTCCAAAAGACAAGTTACACGGGAATTTGCTACAAACCCTGTTGATCCTCGCTGGTTATCAGATTGCACCAATGGCATTGCATCAATCAGCTTAGTTTTCTCTGAAGAGAGAGCGGAAACCGCCGGTTCAAGCGATTCAGCTTTTGTATAGTCAGCTTCCACGACCAAGATTGAGTCAACTTTGGTGGTTTCTTTCTCATGACAAGTCTCCTCATCAATAGAGTCAGTCTCAGTAAACATTCCAGCTAAACCATATAATGTCTCTGCAACTTCTTTCTCATCTTTAGAAATCATCATCGACTCAGGACCAATAGCTTTTGATTCCTAACCAAAATAAACGAAAAAATCATTAGTCAAACTTCTAGTAAACTGGTCTAAAACTTACAAAACTTGCAATCAAACCAACCATTTCTTGATTCTCCTTCTTTACCAAATCCTTCTTAAAATATTCAATTCCGGTTTTGGACCGGTTAAGTCTCTTTGAAACAGTTGATAACTTAGAAACAGATTCAAGATTCCGCTTCTTCATGGCTGCAATTGAAAGTGCACAAAAAGAGAAGATGAAAGATAAAAAGTTAGAAAAACAAAAGTAATTGCAGGTTTTGAATTCGAGATGATAAAGAGAGTTCCCCAATTGACAAAGACAAGCTTTAAAGAAAAGAAAGATGATGAGAATAATAATATAAGATGAAGATTGATGGCTTTTGATATTAAAAGTAGAAAAAGAAGATATAAGACATGTAGCAGAATCTTGCGTCTATAATAAGAAAGTGAAGAAAAAAAGCAAAAGAGTTTGCTTGAAAAATAATCCAAAATCTCACAGTTTCAAAAGCCAAATGCCATAATCTTCCCAACTACTTAGAAACTGAGTTTCACTGACACACTTACATGAATTTACAAAGGAAAAAACACAAAAACATTCCATTTTTATATTTTTTATAAAATAATATTTGGTTTGTACAAGTTTCTCATTGGGTCACGAACAACGCACCTGAACGAAGCTTACGTGGTACAGAGGCATGATCCACACCATTAGTGTCCTTCAAATTCTAAAAAATGTGAGAGAGAGAGAGAGAGATAAAAAAGATGAAATTAAATATGAAAAGACTTAAGTAAGAGGAAATTAAGGGATTGTTGTGACTAATTAGTGGCGTATTGATGAAGAACTTACCCTTTTTGGAAATTTAGATTTCTTCCTAGAAACCTCGTTTTCTAAATCTGAAGGTGGAGGAAACTCGTAGCTCATCTCTTGTTTGAGTTTCTCATCAGCTAAACCCAGTTTCTTCAACATTCCTTTCTTTGATTTTGCAGAAAACCCAGATCCTAAATCCATGAGTGAGTGAATGCAAAAGTGAGACAAAAACAGAGCAAACAACGACAAAAAGATTGGATTTTTATTTTTGTTGGTTTCTGAAAAAAACTAAAAATAAAAATCATTTTTTACCAGATTGTTTATTGGAAAATCGATTGGTTCCTCCACGTCTCATCACATCTCGACGACCCATTTCCATTTTCTCGATTACTATCTTCTTTTTCTTCTTCTTCTCACCACTCGAACAAGAGGTGAAGAAGAAAGAAAGACTCAGAGAGAAGAAAAAACAAAAAAAAAGTCTCAATTGTTGGACATCTCTGCAAAAGAAAAATCCCTTACGGTTATCACACACTTTGATTTAGATTAGATTACAGAAAGAAAGAGAGAAAAGTAAAAAGACGTTAAAGAAGAGAGAAAAAGAGAGAAAAGTTATAAAATCGTTTCTCGTGTCTCGAAGAATCAGGTTCTTCGTGAAAGAAAAGAGAAGAGACAAAAAGCCAAAAAAAAAAAAAAAAAGAGAAGATTTTTATTAATGTCTCTACATTCAACCCGTGAATAAAAAAAAGAAAAACCTCGCTTGTAAAATAGTAGTAGTGTAGATCGTTGAATTTTGAAAAAAAGTATTTTGTAGATAGTAATAAAAACTTCATTTATGGAGTCACTGTTTTTCCATCAAATCAAGCATTTATATGTAACTGACAGAAATATAAAAAAAAAAAAACGTACACAGTACAAATCATCGAGAAACACAGAAGCTATTCGAGCTTTCGATTCATCGGAGAGAAACACACAGAATTTCAAAATTTCAACTAGAACGAAAAGTGTAAGAGAAAAGAGATCAAAACCTTGTGTTTAAATAATCTTTTAGCTCTGTGTGTCTCTGTTTCTTCTTGGTATTATCTCAAAGTTTCCACATTCCGATAAGACGGATAATCCGAAGCTGTCGCTTCACTCGATCGCTTTTATAAATGTCACACAAATATGACAAAACGTTTATTCACTCTCTCTCTCTCTCTCCTTCTCTCTCACTTTCCTTCGTTTTATCTTCCTCAGTTGATCTAACGGTGTGTAATACAGGAGATACGAGAGCCGTCCGATTATTTCAGTGTTGTGCCACGTACTCCATTAGCAAATCAATGTGTCAGACACGTCAGCAGCTAGAGCTGAAAATGTACTACGACATGGGTTTCTCATGATGATTTGAATCCGTACGAGTGAATCACATTGGATATGCAAAGAGACCAAAATATATACTACGGTTGTGAATGATAGCGGCGATTGAGACGGACAAAATCGTCTACGGATTGGACCGTTTTTAAGTTACCATTCGTTAATTGTAAACCGCAATAGTGCGGATCTAAGAAAATATAAAAAATCAGCGGCGGACTAAATGTAGAAAATATAAAAATTCCGCGGTGGACTAAATGCGGTCCATTTTTACAAACAAATAAACTCGGTTCGCGGAGGATTGTTGTTTGCCCTATTTTTGAAGCAGTTCAATCCGTAGACGATTTTGTCCGCCCCAACCACGATCACCATTACAACTCTATTAACATGTAAAAAAAATAAAAACTGTTTAAAAATCGCTACCAGTTGGTGGTCCTAGTCCAAATCAAAGGTTACCACAAAACCTTGATCGTCTTATCCGTAAGTGAGTGTCTTAATTTACTTAATAAAGATGTTTATAAATTATAGTCTTAAGAAGATAACCAAATAATTAATGGCCAAACGGCTAACCAATTAAATAGTTTGTTGGACACCAAATTTTGTAGATATTCCAAATTGAGAATAAACTTTACTAAATACAATAGGTGGCCATTTAATTTCATACGTTTTGTAAGACTAGACATCCAATTTTCTGAACGCATCATCTACTTGAGTAATATTCAAATGTTTAGCACTACTCCTATTAATGATTTTTATGTACTTTTCCGCAACCATATTTAGAACCAAAAGTACCATAAATTATGACAGTTTCGTCAACAGGGATTGTGGGTCCCCACCCTAACTCAGACGTCTGGCTGTCTTCCATAATTAGGAGAGAATGTCACGGCGTTTTTCTATCTCTCTACTCTTTTTTTAATGTCTCGTCTCTCGTCCAATAGTAAAACGGCAAGGCATTCCGAATGTCCATCCAAATGCCACTAACTAGAGTTTAAAGAGAGAGTATATTGGTGATACTCAAAATCGACGGCTATTATTAGTTTCTGAAAGTATAATCATTTCACCACGTCATCACACTGAAATCGACAAGTCAGGTGAATTCTGCCAACTGTCTACTCATCTACAGTGTCTACCAAAGAAACTCATTCTTCACTTTTTCGACTTTTTTCTTGTCAAACTGGTTTGCAAGGACACTCTCTTTCCCATTCGATTATCAGTTCACTACTTCACGGACATTTTATTTCTTTATTAAATAAATTTGCCTCTTTTTTTACGTTCATTTCATTATCCTATATAAACCCCAGCTACTATCGATTATTTTATTACAAAAAAAATGAAAGATCAGGCGGTTCAATGATCGGGAGGTCTAATAAAAATGAAAATGAAAATGATTTCATGATTTCCTCTTTCTTCCGTTTTGTGCAACTGTTAGTTATGCAAAGAACGATTTTGGAAACCACTCATAGGTGGGTTAGTGGTAGGAAGGATTTCGGGCTGAGGGTGAAATTCTCAATAATCCCGGGTTCGAATCTCCACGGCTGCAAACACCTTAAGTGGCCACCGCAGACAATTTAAAATCGGGCTATGCGGCCTCCAGGAACTACTCTTGCCGCCTTCGGGACGCACGCAGTGGGCTAGTCTGGGCCTATTGGGCTTGGGATACCTGGGTTATCCAAAAAAAAAAAAAAAAAAAAAACGATTTTGGAAAAAGCCCCCCACTCATATGACAACTAAGGCCCATATAACGAACAATGGCCCAAGCAAGAAGATATAAAGTTACAAATTTAGAACCATTAAAACGAAGGCACACAGTCCAAAGGTCGGGTTGGTCGTTTCTGAAGATAAGTTGAGATTATTTCGAAAGGCACTTCTCCACGTGTAGTCATGTCAGCGTAGCAAGAATAGGTCTCGTATTTTGAAAACCACTTCCGACGAACTACGCTCCAATTCCTATTCCTTAAAATTTCTCAGTGTATTTATTAATATATAGAATTATAATTCCACCAATAATCGAACGCCTCCGTAGCATAGTGGTATTGCGTTCGCTTCGTAAGCGAAAGGCCGCGAGTTCGATCCTCGCCGGGGGCTTCAACCTCTATATCATTTTTTTTTTCTGCCAGAATAAGTATTCACAACGTAACGACCCTTTCACAATGGATTTTACCAAATCAGTTGACTGCTACTGCTTTTGTTGCTTAGATTTACGGAAACTCTACCATCGATTCCTGTACGCTAGTCACCTTTTTTTTTTTTTAGACGAACCTATAAGCTAAATAACGCTATTCATATATTCTATCCTATGTGTGGACCAAATTTTGGAATAGTGTGTATGGCTGTCAAATAAATATCGATGTTAGCAAAAATCTTACACCAAAAGTCGATCTGTTTTTAGAAGAAAAAGAATCGATATGTGGTCTCGGGATCTCCATAGATAAAATTAATCAATGGAATATAATTATTTAGTTCACTCTATCGTTGAAACTTGTAAGTTTGTAACACAAATTGGCCTCTCTAAATTCATGAAACATAAACGCAAGCAACAGTTGTTTACATATGTATGGTCGTCAGGTCGTGATATAATAAATTAAATATTGGATGAGGCCCTTAAAATACATAACATCAATACTCAATCAGTCCAATAGCTATCATCTTGCATCGATGTCGAAATTACTTTGTATATCGTTCTCTATATCTTTCCAAAACCGCTTACCATGAGAAAAATAAAGCATGTTAAACAATCACTCAAAACTCAAAAGTAACATATTTTATTACAAAAACAAAAAAACATATTTTATTACATGAAATAATACAATGAGATTACTGCACGAATCGATATACAAATAAGAAAAAACAAAATTCAAACCAAAAAACTTACAACAAATTAAAATAGACCAATTAACAATACAGTACTCACTCACGACGACAACGTACGGTTCTCGTTTATTATTCGATCCACATATATATGCCAACAAATACTAACGAAACGACACCGTATCGTTATGCGACAGCAATTTTTTTTTTTTTTTGTCGAACCGGGGGGCTTCAACCGCGAGTTTCTTATGGGCACTTGGGGCGTCCACCGTGGGTAGTGAGGCTAGCGTAGCACTCGCACTTGTCGTAGTTACCGTATGTGCCAGGTGGCACGCAGTTGCACCTGGAGCAGCAAGTCCCGCACGCTCTGTGACACAGCCTCGGCCTCCTCGAAAGCCTGCACCGTGCTTGACACGCACTCCCACAGTCTATACATAAAGAAAAACACCGTTTATTAAGTTTACTAAACTAAACGTTTAATATTAATATAAATTCTACATGTATTTGTTTGGATTACCGATCTTCTTTGCGTAACCATCTTTTTTGTTTGAGTTTTCCTGCAAGAATATTTGCGTACATGTAAGAAATATGATTTAAGAAATTAAAGATTATATTGAGTATTTGTGATGAAAAATACGTACTATATCGGCCTGGACGAGTTGAAGAACAAGAAGAGATATGAGAAGAGAAGCAATAAGGGCTTTTGAAATAGCCATAATTCTCGAAGGAGAGATAAGAATGTGAGAGCTAGCTCAGTTGATCAGGCTCTGTGTTTTTAGTTGTTCTGTTGAAGTGAGAACTTGGAGGCCTCTATTTATAGCCCCCTTTGGATGGGCAACGGACCCCATTTTCTGTCTAGACTATTCTTTTTAATTTATTTATTTCTACTATAATAAAATTTTCAGGAAATTATTGGTTGATCTGTGTTTCAGAATTTAATTATGATAGGAAATTATTGCTAATGGTCACGAAAAAAAATCACTTTTAAAATTTATTGAGAAAAGTCGTAAAATAAATTTATTTTTTAATAATTATTTTTACTATAATTGGTTTTTTTGATAAAATTCCTAATATATTTGTTTATAAAACCTTTTTTTTTAATATCATATCTATATATACGTACGTACGCTTATGTCAAAAAAAATACATCAGAATAAGACGATTGATAACTTACTACTATAAATGACTAATAGATGGAAATGGTTTGGTGTTCAAAAAAAAAAAAAAAAGATGGAAATGGTTATTAGCAATATAGCATATTGTTTAGGTGTATAAATAAGATTTCTTTTCTCTTTAATTTTTTAAAATGGGTCGGTTGGTGCGTATAAAAGTTGTGCGTACGCGGAGAAGAGAATATTATGGTGGGGAAATAAGGATGTATTATTTGTGGTTCCTTGTTTTCATTTGATCGATGGATTCGGTATAAATTTTTCCCAGCGAATTTTAATTAATAAATTTGTTTCAAATCCAATGTTTTATGTGAGTCCTGCTTTAATATAACTAAAAGCCAATGTATTACTGCGTAACTGTATAGACTTCTATGATGTACATATACCTAAACCTAAACTCTATTATTGGCTTCGCTTGGGTTTGGTAAGTTTTGGTTCTACCAAAAAATCTTGATTTAGTGATAAAGTATAATATATATATATATTTTTTTTTGGTCACGAAAGTATAATATAATACTCGATTTGAACGATTGACTTTTGACTTCCATAATCCATAGTGAGCTTTTTATGTGAGATTGTTAATTTAGCATAAACTATTATTACCTTGACGTATTCACTGTCTACTAGCTCGTGCCGGTTTTGAAGTATGTACGCTCTTTCTACGATGTATGTGATTTACTGAATTGTGTAAAGTGGAAAACTATATATATATGTATATTCTTTTGGCTGACTTTAATGGTTTTAATTGAATTTGTATTTGGTGAGTTATATAACAAAAAGATTTTTAATAATTAACATTTGAGAGAACACCACAACTATTTAGTCCAAAAGTGTTTTAGGTTTGGGTGGGGTGATGTCAATTCTCAATTTCGAGTTTCATTTTGTGTTGATCTCCTTTGGTTTGGGAATCCATTACAATAATTTGTGGAAATTAAATTAAGGGAAAAAAGGAACAAAAATAGAAGAAATAAAGAAAGTGGAAGGACACTAATTGTAAGGAATTAGTTAATGATGGAAAATGAGTTAGAAGAGTTGATGAGGTTGAGACAAGAAGGATGAGGGGATGTAGACGTGAGTGGTCCTTTTGATGAATACTTCATTCACAGCTTGCACTTCTTCTTATGAGATTATGACCCACACTTCGTCGTTATATATTTCTTCTTTTTTTACTTTAAATAAATCGATTTCTGGATCAATCGTTATGTTTTGTTTTAACAATACCTATTGTATGTTTCTTATGGTCCACTCTTTGTTGTTTTTCTTTTTCATTTCTATTATCAAAAAGTAACATACGTTAGCACATATCTACTCTGAATAAGAACCAGGCAGGTGAATTTAATATTTTTTGAAACATCAAAATTTGTCTTTCAAGTGTTTTGTTATATAGAATATATATAGTTTAGATATTCATATAATACAAATTCTGCTTAAATTTACAGGATTCACAAAAAAAAAAAAAAAAAAACTGATGATAAAAGCAACAAAAAAGGGTTTCTAAACAGAGAAAAGGGTTTGAACTCATGAATTAGAGGTGTTATAGTCTTAGAGATGCAATCGACCACTACACTTGGAATATTGTTGATGAAATTAAGGCCAAAAAACTCTATAAAACCACAAAAAGGGGTCTGAATACATGGTTTCATATTGTTGTACGTTGTACTTTACCAGTGGACTACTTTTTTCTTTCTCTTAAAGGAATCTTTTTTTTTTTTTTTGAACAATCTCTTAAAGGAATCTAGGACCCATAAATTTATATACATTTTGAGGTCCAAAACAAATGCCACACTGAAATTAAAGCAAGCACAACTATGTGTATTGTATTTTTGTAGCTGGAAAAAACACCGCATATAAAATAGATTTTGTTCAATAAATCGTGGCGTCGACATAATTTAAATAATATATTTATGTATCTCTCCAAAGAAAATAGAGAAACGACTGGAAAGGTAAAGAAAGAGAGAGAGGTCACGGATCGTCTGTCTTCAGTGTTTGGCTTTTTCACCAACCTTATCGACTCCAGTCCCATCCACACGCGCACACAACACACATTTTTCACAAAGTCATAATGGTCCTATTTTCTAATGCATGAAAATGTCACTTCAATTATCATGACGCATAATACTATACTCTTATGGTAGTCATTTCATTGAACTCTACGTTATGTACAATATTTTATAATTTTAGTATTATCAATAATAACATTCGGGGTTCCATTAAATTCATTAAAATATCGTTAATTAGCCAGCAACCATATTTTTTCATGGTACCAGTTGATATACTAAGGGACATAAAGAAAACAATAATTCACAACCGAAGAAAACAAAAATCTCTATATAAAAACACCTAAGGAAAACAAATGAGAATTTGAATCATAATTCATAACGAGTAAATTATCTGACAAACAATAATATAATTCCCTTATTTTGTTGTTGTTTGGATATCTCGATCGCCATTGATTTATCAAGAAACGGCTCTTCCTCGTGAAATAGGATACTTTGTATTTATTAAGTACGAAAATGGAAGTAGCCTTTTTATGTGCAAATGTATAAAAAAGGAAGGAAAATTAAGAAAAAATGATAGAGAAGTGAGTTCTTAAGACAGCTGTAAAAGTGTTGTTATTCACATTAACAGCTGTTACATAGCTAATTGCCAACCTGTGATCTCTTTTACTTTCTTTTGTTTCCATCCCAAATTCCCAATCCATATATTATACTAAGATATTTATAATACTGTTTGATCGATTGATATTGTACGAATTACTACCGTTTGATTGATATCGTACGAATTACTACTGTTTGATTGATATTGTACGAATGGAAGGAATTTTGTTTTATAATGTGATTTTGAAGGATCAGAGACTGTAATTTAGTGCTTTGGTTTCGAATTTGAAGGATCAGAGACTGTAATTTAGTGCTTTGGTTTCGAATTTGAAGAATCAGATCCTGCCGACTTAGTTTTCTAAGTTCTACGATTTTGGTTTTCCATAATATTTTCGGTTTTGTTTCCGTTTATCCGATTTTGTTTTCGACATTGTAACTTTTTTTTATTTATCATATAGATTTTCTAATGAAAAAAAGAAAAACAGACTTTAATTTAATAATTTGTATGTTGCTATATCATAATCCAAATTCAAGATTCAATATTATGCATGTGTAATAGTAGTAGACTTAACAAAATTAATGTGATTTTGTGGATGATTTTAAAAGCTGAATCATATGAGATGGTATAAGGAAAAAGTGAAGAAACGCATATTTGATCAAAAGAATTTGGCGTCTTTTTGCTACATGCTTTATTCTGTTTAATGTAGGCTTTACGAGAAATTAGCAGTAAACTAAGTAAATATCATTAATATGTTACCATTGTCAATCACTTGTTAACCCCTAACGTTTGTGATCCTTTTTTTTTGTTATAGTTAATTGCAGAATTATGTACCGAAAATACATACTATGTCTTTCCGTTAGAACTTAAGATTCTTCCCATGCAAGTTTTCGAACGGAGCACAGAGCCAACAATGAACATAGTTATTCCACCGAAAATGGTTCGAAAAATGAGTCTATCTATTGAAGTTCTCAAAACCTTTTTTGAAAATGCTGGAGCTTGTTGCGTGGAACTCATTCGGAAGACTGGATCTTTCGTTGGTTATTTCGACAAAACGATGTCCACATATTATGTTCGAATTGACATACAAAATATCCCCCAAGAATATCTATTATTCATTAAAATTAGTTTGTATGTATTGTACTACCCAGTAATTGTACATCAAAATCTTAGTGGAATATTAGGTGATATGATTACAAAGACCAGCTGTAGCCGCCGCCAAAAGAGTCTAATCGAATATAAAAAACAAATTAGGATAAGCTCAGACTTAAGAACTTTGCAGTCTCATAATAACTAACAAAAAAGTTAAAATAGTTGAAAGAAACAAACAATAGCACCAATCATCATCGCCCTCGAGTATTATTGTAACTTACGTATTTCGTTTGAAGAAAAAAAAAAGTCTTAGATTAATTATTTGGAAAAACAAAGTATAACTTAGTTTTCCAGTTGTCACAATACCTAATCTTGAATCCAAATAATATTTCTTATTTCCTCAAATGAACTAAATTTTTGTTGAACATTTTAAGTTTTGTGTTAATCTTACAAAGTAACATTAAACAAGCAATTTATTTTGTACTAATAAAAAAAGAGTTGTTCAAACTAAAGCATTAGAGTCTCATATTTGCAACCCTATGATTGAATAACGTATGCAATGTTTTTGGCTGGCATTTAAATTTGTATATAGGTCACATCTAAAATTCAGTCCCTCCATGTTTCTTCTCATGTTTTTCGTTGTTTTTCTCCTTTTCTACAAGTACAACCTTTGGAATAAATATTTGTAAATTAAATCCTTTGATAAATATGCACCATATAAATTTTACATCCCTATAGATATAGCAAAAATAATCGCACGCTAACAGATACATCTCTAGTTGCTTCTGCCAACAACATAAAAACCATATAATAGATTAAAAGCTGAGAGACTAATATTAAATTAAGATGTCAAAATCTCTAATCAATTCCCTTTTTCTTTACAAGTCCTCCAAGAAAAAACATAAAGGGAAGAAAAAAAACGTGATTAGAGAAGAGTAAATCGATTAGCCTGCAAGACATGGAGCATTACTCCACAGTCCACAACATAAGCTTAAGCAGCATCGTATCTTCTTCTTCTCTCTTTTCCACCAAATTTTACACAACACCTGATGGGAGACGCAGAACAAGCTGACCACCCATTAAACTGCAGAACACCAAAAACATCAAATCTTAGAGCACTTATCGATGTCATACATCAGTCATTACAATCAACGTATCAACAAATGACAGATGACAGAAAACATTTATGATTTACCTCTTGACATAGTAGTAGCAGAAGTCGGCGAGAATGAAGGTTTGGACGATTTCAGAGAGGAGGACCATTATAGGCCAGAAACCATATCCTAAAGCAGTCAATAACCGCCCTCGGGTGTCCAAAACCTACACCATCATCAGGTTGTTATAATATACTACAATCAAGTTCATCTAGCTTTAAAGTTTGCAGAAGTAAAACAAAGAAAAACCTGAAGGACCCAGTGTGCACAACTCAAGAACCTGGCTATCCCCAAAGCGAATACGTAATGTGCTGTGAACGGCTCCACGATCTGAGACAAGACATGCGTTACTAGTGTAAACCGGTAAAAGATAGAGACTGGTTTAAAGCTCTTAAAGCACCTTAGTGTTTTGCATGACTCTAAGTTGAGGAAGGACTGAAACAGCTTCAAGGTAAACGCAGAACGCCCAAGAAATCTTATTGATTATATGGTGATGTGTTGATGGGTGAATGAGGACTGATAGAACAGCACATGGAATAACCTGCAGCCATATGAAAAAAAGCTCGGAAATATCATTATCGACAGGAGCAAATACTCTCCAAAACTAGACAGCAAATCACTTCTTTACGCTCCTAAGTTTATCTCATCGTTATGAGTCAGAATGCATCTAAAATTGATATTAGCAAAGCAAAACATAAATGATGATCTTTATTTAGCTAGTAAAAGCTGCTCTTTTGGTAATCTAATATGGAAATTAATTAAAACAGAGATTGCTACTTAGCTTTTTTCAAATATATGATTCACATTCTTCAAAGTCGAAAAAGAAGCAACTAAACTGAGAATTGAAGGAAGAAACCAAAAAAAGGAAAAAAACTTACGACGTAGTAGATAGCAAAATTGTCTTTGTCTTCCATGTAACTAGCTTTGAGCTTAAAACGGATCATATAGATAACCCAAAGAGTAGTCACCAACGTAGCCGAATCAAGCAATGTGTGAATATCAAATTCCATCACAAAACTACAATACAGTCTCACCGCCAAAAACAGAGCCGTTAGCTCTTGTGACTTTAGAGACAATCCTGTCAAAACACCAATAAAAGATTACAAATTTAATCAAATCGAGTGTTCATCAACACACTTTTCAATCTCAAATCCACGCAATTCTCATTTTTCAATAGCATCAGAGAAACCCTAATTCGAAATCGCTGCGGATCCGGAGAAAATCAAATTCAGAATCACTCATCCCTAATCAAAACCTAAACTTGATTTTGAAATGTTCGTAAGAAATCGAATACCAGCACAAGTCTTCTCCTTGGTGAGTTTGTAGATAAGGACGGAGATTCCAAGGGCATGAACAGCCTCAGCAGCGACGAAAAGATTGTCGTGGTCATGAACAATCATTCTTAACAAAACGAGAGCAGTCATGGCGGAAACAACACCGAGAAAAGCTTTAACCTTTGGAGGTTGCCGACGAACCCATGTCGTCACGGCGTGGATCGGCCTCTTCGCCGCCTTCATCTTTCGATTCCTTCTTTCACTTACCGAAAATAGAAACAGTAAAGTCTAGACCTTTAGGAACTTGTACGATGATTGGAGAAAAACCAGATCTGTCTCCTTTATGTCCTAATTGATTTTTGAACGATCAGATGATTATTATTATTACACTGTTTTTTTGGATGTGGAGTGGGAAACTGGAAAATGGGTAACGCACCCAGACCTAAAAATTACTCCTTTTTTACTTTGCAACATAAAAAGTCTAAAAGTCTAACACTTTACGACGGTGACACGTGGAGGGTTAGTTTGTGTAGGTGGATATTAGATTTGTGGTAAGCCAACGACTCTGCCTCGTCTCTTTGTATCCATTGAAAAAAGTAAAGGTGGTATCGAATCGTTTTCTATTAGAGCATTTGTAATGAATAGTTAAGTGCTTTAATTGGATTGTGTAAATATTGATTCATAATTGTTTTGGACTTTTTCTTGCATAACTATTGCGGCATTTTGTGTGTTGTAAAATTATTGTTTCTACAGGTATGTATGATGAATATCTTTCTTTGTGTTTTAGGCTGTTTCACGATTCCACAGAATGAATATATTTTTTTGTCATATCTTGAAAGAAAAAAGTTCAAAATCATAGGGAACATGAATGATTTTGTCCTATATTCTTATAATAAGATAAAATTGGAGCTTTGATTGAAAACCTCAACAAGTACAGTTTAGAGAGACAAAAGGCCATCAGTATAATGACAAAGGTGTAACTCTTCGCGTAATTCTCCAAAATCCTCCACATCGTTCTTGCTCGTGTAATAAATTTTCATCCGGCTCGGAAACAGAACTTGGAAGAGCACACAATCAGATTGTATATCATGTATCTTGATCGGAAACGATTGATAGTAACGGATCAACGCTTCTTTTAGACCAATACGGTGTGTTTTCACCCAAGCAGATCCATTGGAGCCACTCATCATCCAAATCTCCATATTTGGTGCAAGAGGATTGTAGTCTATTAGCCAGAGATCCCCTCTAATGCCGCATAAGCTAAAGTCGTGATTAGGGTTGTCTTCAAAACATGGCGGTGGAGGCAGAACAGAGAACATCTCTTGTTCTAGAGAGAAAGACACGATCTTTGGAACATCCTTTGTTGTCCAATAAAGGAATCCATCAGCGTGAACTGGAGGGTATGGTTGTAAAAGGTAAGGACATTGTTCTTCTTGTGATTTCCAAGGAGAGATCTCGAGATGATGACGATTGTTTCCTGTGATGGTAAGAGTGAGTATCTCGAATTTGCAGATTGGGTGATAAGGAAGGAAAAATCTGACGATTTTGTATTGCAATGTCGAGGAAACGAATCCGAAGGAGACGACACTAGGGGAAGAAGAAGAAGAAGAGGATGATTTTGGTATTTCTAGAGTTTTTTGGTTAATAGGGTCGAAGAGAAAGTGTTCCTTGTCGGTCACGAAACAGAGAAACTGATGGTTAGAAAATAAGACTCTGACTCTGTGTCCAAGGAAGCGTTTCGTGATGGGTTTTAGTGTTTGCTCATTGTTGAGCTGAGGTTCTGGGAGGAGGTCTATCCAAAAATCTTTGCGAGCGGTGAGAACGGCACGAGTGACGTTGTTGGGTTTGGTGAAGAGGAAGAGTTTGAGATCTACGGTTAGGGATCCGTGGGGCACGGTGAAGGCGGTTAGGATAGAGAGGGAGTTAAGGGCATGGCGGTCGTGGAGACGGAGGCGGTAATGTTCGGAGATGACAGAGTTGAATTGCTTTGAAACTAATCGGAGTTTTGCTAATGTTTTGTCCGGAAGAAGAGAAAGGATTTTGAGAATAACTTCCGGAGGCAGAGAAGAAGAAAACATCTTTACAATTAAATGTAGGAAACATGCATGTTTCTCTATATATATGTGTATGCGTGTTCGCTAAGGATTTAGGTTAGGAAAGAAAGTCAAGTATTCCAATTTACTTTCATTTTCCCTTAAATTGTAGATTTGCTAGTGTGGGTCTCAATGTCGTATTGGTTTGGGTCTCTCAACACAAGCTGGGCCAAAGCTGGGCCAAAGCTGGGCCATGAAGAAATCGAAGTCCAAGATGATGAATTGATGTTTCCTATTTTTGGTCATGAACGAGAAAGGCAAATTCAAGAGGAATAGGAAGTTCTCCTGTTTCAATTTGGAATTGGAGGTCTTACACGTTCTTATAAATAGAGAGGCAAGGCTTCACAATTCATCATCACCAACAACAAAGAAGCAAGAGAGAGACATAGCTTAGAGAGAGAGTTTTCGGTAAAGAGAGCTTGAGAGAGTTATTGTCTTGGGGCTTCGGATTTACATAAGTTTCTGGTTTTACTTCTTCTTCTTCTCTAGGGTTAGCCTTCTTCTTCTTAAGGTACCTGTAAGGGAGAAACACAAAAGGGTTAGAGAGAGAGAGAGAAGATTGTATTGAAACTTATACTTGTGCTCTTTAGTGGATTACAAGGTTCCGTCCTTGTCGAGACGTACTCTCTGGTTTGGAGAGGAACTCGTTAAAGATCTTGTGTTATTTAGTTCTTAATTCCGCAAAGCTCAAACCTAAAGAACTAAGGCTAATCGGATTAAAACCTCACAAGTGGTATCAGAGCACTCAGGTTAAGCAGAAACAGATCGAGTATCAGGTTCTGCGAGTGATCACACTAAAGACATCAAGTAAGAAAAAGAATCTTGAACAAACACCATGGGAACTAACGAGCAGAAGATCAAAGTCCCAAAGCTTGAAGTCCCAAAGTTTGACGGTAAAGGAGACTTTGGGCTATGGAAGTTCAAGGTTCGGTGCCAGCTGGAGTTACTAGGATTAGAGCACACCATCAAGGAGAAAGAAGCTGTTCCCACCTTGGTACAGACCAGCACCTCAACAGATCCTACAGACAGTGGCAAAGGACCAGCAGAGGTTAAGACTGAGGGAGGAACAGTTGTATTTGATGCAGCTAAAGACAAAACAGCAAGAACTCTAATCTGCATGAGTTTGGGAGACGTGCCACTGCGCAAAGTCATGCAAGAACTCACAGCACTAGGCGTTTGGCAGGCCTTAGAAAGGGATTACCAATCAAAATCCCTACCTAACCGCATCTATTTGAAGCAGAGATTCTCATGTTTCAAATTTGAAGACAACAAAAGCATAGAGGAAAATTTGGATGTTTTCCTTAAGCTAGTTGATGACTTGGCAAGTGTAGGAGTCAGCATCTCTAATGAAGATCAGGCAATTCAGATTCTGTCAGCTCTACAAGAGCCATACGAATCTCTAAGAGATACTCTAAGGTATGGAGCCGGCAAAACACAATCCTTGACCATTGATGATGTAACAAGTGCTGCTTACTCTAAGGAAGTTGAGTTAAAGCAGAAGGTTAAATCAAAACCAAACTCAGAAGGACTGATTGTGAGCAGAGGAAGATCTGAGACAAAGAGCAATGGTCAAGAAGGCAACAGGTCAAAGAGTAAGGGTAAGAGATCAAAGTCAAGACAGAAGAATCAGCCAAAGGCTAGAGAATGTTGGGTATGCGGTAAGGAAGGTCACTTCAAGGCAGATTGTCCTGAAAGGAAATCTGCAAATTCTGCAAATGTTGCTAAAGAAGAGGAGCACCCTATGATCCTAACAACAAGCTTACAAAACTCAAAAGATGAGTGGGTTCTAGATTCTGGTTGTACATTCCACATTACACCAGATAAAGATGCTTTATTTGATCTCAAAGAGATTGATGGAGGAAAGGTCTTAATGGGAAACGACACTCACAGTGAAGTTAAAGGAATAGGCAAGCTGAAGATACTAACCCCGGAAGGTACAATTGTAACCCTTACAGAGGTCAGATACATGCCTACGATGGGCAGAAATCTTATCTCATACGGACAGCTAGAAAAGAATGGTTGTAACTATGTTGGTGAAGACTTTACAATCACTTTTTTCAAGAAAGGCAAGAAGGTGTTTACAGGAAAGTATCAAGATGGATTATACTATTTGCAGGGAACAGTACTAAAAGGAGAAGCATCTGTGGCTAGAACTCAAGTCAATCTAACCAACAGATGGCATTCTAGGCTAGGACACATGAGTCTAAAGAACATGCACATTCTGGTTAAAGAAGGATACTTAGACTCCAAAGAAGTTCATACATTGGATTTCTGTGAAGAATGTGTCTTAGGGAAATCTCACAAACAAAGTTTTCCAGAAGCTAAACATACAACAAAGGACATCCTGGAATATGTACACAGTGATTTGTGGGGGTCAGTCTCTAACGAATCTAGCTTGTCTGGTTGCAAATACTTCTTAACGTTCATTGATGATTATTCAAAGAAGGTCTGGATCAGATTTCTAAGAAGTAAAGATGAGGTGTTTGATAATTTCTCTGAGTGGAAGAAACTTGTAGAAAATCAAACAAACAAGAAGATCAAGTGTCTAAGAACTGACAATGGTCTAGAGTTCTGCAACCAACAGATGGATAAACTATGCAAAGATTCAGGGATTAAGAGACATAGAACCTGCACCTATACTCCGCAGCAGAATGGAGTATCGGAAAGGATGAACAGAACAATAGCTGATAAGATAAGGTGTATGTTAGCAGAAACAGGGTTGGAGAAGAAGTTTTGGGCTGAAGCTGCAGCAACAGCTGTCTACCTAATCAACATGTCTCCTAATGCATCCCTAAAATTCAAGATTCCAGAAGAAGTGTGGTCAGGATCAAAGGTGGATTTCAGTCATCTCAGACGGTTTGGATGTGTGGCATATGTACACATTCAACAGGACAAGATCAGTCCTAGAGCTGTTAAGGGAATCTTCATGGGATACCCTATTGGTACAAAAGGTTATAGGGTATGGTTACCAGAAGATGGGAAGTGTACAATCAGCAGGAATGTAGTCTTTGATGAAGATAATTTGTACAAGGAAAAAGAGAAGAAATCTGAGAAACCACCTAAAGAGAAAAAGGTCACATTCAGCTTAGACCTTATCCGTGGACCAAACACAGATGATTCAGTTCAAAACTCTACTGGTCAAGGTGGAGTTGACTCGGATAATGGGAGCTCTAATGGTCAAGATGGAGCTGGTTCAGAAGACGCAGAATCCGCTGGTCAAGGTGGAGCTACTTCAGAAGAAACAGAGTCAGGAACAGAGACTAATGCAGAAACTGAATCAGAGGAACAACAGGAATCGGATCCTGAACAGGAAAACCAGGAGGAACAATATGCGTCTCTTGATGACTACATGCTGGCAAGAGACAGAGAAAGAAGACAAATAAAACCACCTGACAGATTTGATGGATCTCACTACGTGGCTTATGCACTAGCTTGTGCAGAAGATCTAGAACTAGATGAGCCAAGATCAGTGGGAGAAGCTAGGAGAAGCAAATACTGGAAGGAGTGGGAACAGGCTATGATTGAAGAGATGAAGTCTCTGGACAAGAATGAGACATGGGAACTTGTCTCTAAACCAAACAAGCAGAAATTAGTAGGATGTAAATGGATTTTCAAGCTTAAGGAAGGAATTCCTGGAGTTGAAAAAGCAAGATACAAGGCCAGACTTGTAGCTAAAGGATTTACACAAGTTGAGGGAATTGATTACAATGAAATCTTTTCTCCTGTAGTCAAACATGTTTCCATTCGGATCATGTTGTCTGTTGTGGTCAATTTTGATCTGGAATTAGAACAACTAGACGTGAAGACTGCTTTTCTGCATGGAACATTGGATGAAACTATCTACATGAATCAGCCTGAAGGATTCATAGAGAAAGGAAAAGAAGACAAAGTTTGTCTACTCAAGAAGTCACTCTATGGATTGAAACAATCTCCTAGACAGTGGAATCACAAGTTTGACAACTTCATGAAGTCACAAGGATTCCACAGATGTATCGATGATCCGTGTGTTTATCACAAAGGATCAACAATTGATGATAAAGTGTTTCTCTTACTCTATGTGGATGATATGTTAGTAGCAGCAAAAGACTTGGAAAAGATTAAAATCTTGAAGAAAAGTTTAAAGAAGGAGTTTGAGATGAAGGATCTAGGGCCAGCAACTAGAATCCTAGGCATGGATATCATCAGGGATAGAAAGAAAGGGGTTCTGAAAGTGTCACAAAAAAGGTATCTTAAACAAGTTTTAAGATCATTCAATATGGATGAATGTAAGCCGGTTGTGTCACCTGTTAACTCAGCAATGAAGCTCAGGAGCTTAACACAAGAAGAGTTAATCAGAGAGACACCACTAATGAGCGAAGTACCCTATGCAAGTGCAGTAGGGAGCCTGATGTACGCTATGATCGGTTCAAGACCGGATCTAGCTTATGCCATCTGCTTGGTCAGCAGGTTTATGGCAAAACCAGGCAGAAGTCATTGGGATGCGGTTAAATGGATCCTAAGGTATCTAAAAGGAGCAACAGAAGTGTGTCTTACATTCACAAAGTCAGATCACATGAATATTGAAGGATTTTGTGATTCAGATTATGGTGCTGATCTTGACAAATCTAGATCAATATCAGGATATGTTTTCCAGGTTGGTGGGAACACAGTGAGTTGGAGAGCCAGTCTTCAGCCTGTGGTAGCTCTTTCAACCACAGAAGCTGAGTACATGGCACTCACTGAGGCAGCTAAAGAGGGTATTTGGTTACAGAAGATGTGTGAGGAATTGGGTTTCCTTGAGAAGAGTTTTAAGCTTAATTGTGATTCACAAAGTGCAATTCATCTAGCTAAGAACTCAGTACATCATGACAGAACAAAACACATTGCAAGGAAGTTTCACTTTATCCGGGACCTAGTGAACAATGGTTCTGTAAACCTAACCAAAATCCACACTACCCTAAATCCAGCTGATATGTTAACCAAGGGATTACCTGGTAATGCGTTCGAGAAGTGCCTCGTAACGCTCAAAGTCATCTCCTGATTTGAGCAAGGCGTACTCCGAGATCTCTCTGTTGGTTGGATCATCTCGGAGGAAAAGGATGAGAAGTTTTTTGTTAGGACAAACAATTGCAGTCTCAGAGGAAATCAACAAGGACAGATTACAGGTGGTAAAATCTGAAATCGAAGGAAGGTTTGAGAAAAGGAGGTTTTCTTACTTAGGATGACCTCCGGTTTCACACAAGGCATCGAACTCCTTGCGTTCTTCTTCACCTGCAAAGTCAAGAAAGAACATTGTCAAGTTCGGGTTGAAACTCAGGAAGAGGAGAAAAACAGAGAAGCTTCAAGATTGAGGTTCGCTTTCGTTTTTCAGGTACCAATTCCTTGAGTCACGGCGGCATTGCTCAAGACGGCCTCGAGGATTTCAGGCGGAAGTGACGAGGAGCTGCCGGAAGCATCCATTGAAGACGGCGACGAGAGTAGAGCTTCAAGTCTCGGTAAGATTGAAAGGAGCAAGCTTTTCGATTGGAGGAAGTGAAGCTGAACCAAAACGACAAGGTGGAGATTTGTGGGTCTCAATGTCGTATTGGTTTGGGTCTCTCAACACAAGCTGGGCCAAAGCTGGGCCAAAGCTGGGCCATGAAGAAATCGAAGCCCAAGATGATGAATTGATGTTTCCTATTTTTGGTCATGAACGAGAAAGGCAAATTCAAGAGGAATAGGAAGTTCTCCTGTTTCAATTTGGAATTGGAGGTCTTACACGTTCTTATAAATAGAGAGGCAAGGCTTCACAATTCATCATCACCAACAACAAAGAAGCAAGAGAGAGACATAGCTTAGAGAGAGAGTTTTCGGTAAAGAGAGCTTGAGAGAGTTATTGTCTTGGGGCTTCGGATTTACATAAGTTTCTGGTTTTACTTCTTCTTCTTCTCTAGGGTTAGCCTTCTTCTTCTTAAGGTACCTGTAAGGGAGAAACACAAAAGGGTTAGAGAGAGAGAGAGAAGATTGTATTGAAACTTATACTTGTGCTCTTTAGTGGATTACAAGGTTCCGTCCTTGTCGAGACGTACTCTCTGGTTTGGAGAGGAACTCGTTAAAGATCTTGTGTTATTTAGTTCTTAATTCCGCAAAGCTCAAACCTAAAGAACTAAGGCTAATCGGATTAAAACCTCACAGCTAGAATCTTTAAAACTAGGGATAAAAAAAGCAACCTTCTACCAAAAAAAAATAAAAATAAAAAAAGCAACCGAAAAATCTTTAGGCAAAATTCTCCCTATTTTTTTTTTTTAACACTGGATTATTATTATTCAATTACAAATCATGATAAATAATACATCGGCTACTCATATGACGGATAATTCTACCGTCTGGCCTCTACGAAAATCCATATTTAGCGCTTGCACCTGCTCCACGCAGAAGATCTCATATAAACTTGTCTCCTTAAAATCTCCTACCTGATGTAGAAGCATAATCAACACCTTTGGTCTCAACCACTGGACCAAGGGGGCTTCCACAAATTCTCCCTATTTATCTACACATTTATATATATTGACAATCAACTAAATTTTATTTTTTAGGATCTAAACATCTCATGTAATATATGACTTGTGAGCAAGGGTTGGTTTTCACAGATTGTTTTTTTTTTTTTTTAACATCTGCATTTCTATGACAGATTGTTTAATCAACTGAAAACATAAGAATATGTAATTAAAATGTATTTTTTGTTAAGTAATTAAAAATGTATTTTTTAAAATCTAAAATGTACTACTCACATTCTTGCAGTTTCTGTACAGTAAATAACTTCATTAACTACGACCCCAATAAATCTCATTCAACGTAAAGGAGATTTATAAGGCATTAATTATTTTCCTTGATTAAAACGCTAACTTGGAGAAGCAAAAGACCATTACCACTTTGATCATATAATTGTAGAGTTTGAATCTGAAGCCCATTAGGGAGGCCCATAAAATTGCGTGTGTGCTTAAAAAAAAAAACACACACACACACATCAAATCGACCTTTTCATTCTCAACGGTCTGAATCTCTCTCTCTCTGATAACAATTCCTCTGCTTCAGTTGGATCGAAAGTGAGATTGGGTTTCGTCGAGATGGTTATTCGAAAGCGTTCCAGAGATTCTTCAGATAAGGAGAATTGGGAAATAATCTTCAGGAGTTTGGTCAAGACCCATCAGAAAAAAGAAGACGAGCTTCAATCTGTGATTAAACGCTGGAAACTTCTTGAAGATAGATTCAAGACGCAACACGATTACTGGGTCTCTGATGTTCACAATTACGAGAATAAACTCTCTCTGGTAAAAAACCCTTCAAATTCTTCCTTTTATTGGAATCCAAATTTTCAAAATTTAGGGGTTTTTTAAGTTTCACTCTCTCTCTGCCATGTTCAAATTTTAGAATATTTCCAGGTATTTAGGCTAAAGGAACTCTTTTTTATCTTTGATTTTATTCAGATGAAAAAGGAAATTGAAACAATGATGATGATAAGGGTTGTTGAGATAGCTAAATTCAATCTATTGCTTGGATTAAAGGAAAGACATCGTTTTTCTTGCAGAGAGAAATTAGGTGAGAGCGATTCTTGTTGATTCCTTATGTTTATGATCTTAGAGGTTTCTCTATCATTAGGAAATTTAATGTAAAGTTCATTACCGTTTTTGTATTATGGAAATTTCAGAATACACTCAGGCTGAGTTGGATGACTTCAGAGCTTGGTTTGATTTCTTCACTCTGACTAAAAATGTATGTGAAAGTTTCTAACTTTTTTTTAAGTTCATCTTATTGATTTGTATGAGAATGTAAAGATGGTCCTTTTTTTTGGTTTTCTATATTACGGCAGAAGGAAATTTGTGATTCTGGAGATGCAGATTATTGTGAATCACTGGAAGCCAAAATTAGAAAACTGAAACTTGAATTTGAAAAGCTTGCTTTTGGGAAGAGATGTGATGTTTCTACACTGTTACGAGACACCGGGTTTGCGTGGAATCAATTCAAACGCATCGAAAGTGGATTCACTGATAAGTTAATGAGGAAAGAGGAGGAGATCATACAAGCAAATAAGAAAATTTCAAGTCTTCAACAGCAGCTTCTATCGTCTAATCATGAGAAAGATAAGATCGTTTCAAGATTGATGGCTAAAGTGGCTGAATTAGAAGACAATGCTAGTAAGGAGGACAACGAAATCTCAAGACCATCACATGAGGTAAAGCCATTAAGAAGGTCTCGTAGGCTCAACCGATGTTAACTCGATGCACAACTCGTAACAATGGCAAATTAGCAACTATGTGGACTCAGAAAGAGGTTTGCTTACTAATTGAATATTGTAATTACTAATTAGTAGTTGTGGAACCCATATTGTAAATTTAATATTTTTTTTTCTTCCAAAATTGACAGAAATTAGATGGCAAAAAAGGTAATTACCACGAAAACAAGAAACCCTGAAAATCAAAAATAAGAAAGAAAAAGAGAAAAAAAGGCATGAATTGACAAAAATGTACTGACACGTGTCATAAATATAGACCATCAAACGCTATGAGATATATGAAAAATAAAACAAAATAAATAAAACGAAACGAAATCTTCGGAGAAAGATTTATCTCATTAACCCAATCGTTTCAAGCCGAAGAGGAGACTCTCCAAAAAAAACATTCGTCGTGCCTCTCCCATTACTTACTCTAAGCCAATGTCGAAGAAGAAGAAGAAACAGAGTATATCAATGGAAGATCACGGTTCACTCCGTTACCGTGACGGCAAAGAAGATTTCTTCGATAGAATTGACTACGAAATTTCTTCAATCTTATTGGAACTTTCGCATCCAGTCATATTCTCTTCTGATTCTCCTTTGTTCCATAAATGGGGTCGCACTAAAAAGAGGTCTTCTTCACAGCATCCGCCGGTGGTAAAGTCTCTGCCGTGTACGGAGCTCGGCGATATGGGAAGTAATTCGAGTTCGTCGTGCTTAACCGGCGAGGCAAAGAAAACCAATTCTCAATTCGTAAGTCTTCTTTTTTATCATCTTATTTTTTCGTGGTTTTATTAGAGATTTCTTTTTTTTTTTTTCTTTAATCGGTTGACTTGTTTGATAAAAAATATTACTTTTTTACTAGATTACTTTTTTCTGTGTAAAAATCCAATTGATGTGCTGAATTGGTACTGAGTGATTGTTTTTTTGTGTGTGTTTTAATATAATCGACAGATTAAAAAAGGTTTAGAAGAAGAATTTTCTACAAAAAACCAGAGTTCTTCTCAGCCAAACACATCATGCTCGTTTCTCGAGGTGTTTATTTTTTTCCTTTTAATTTTTGTTTCCCCAAAAATGTGTATATTTTTGTTTCCATTTTGATAATATTTGGTAAAGATACAGGCGGAGACGGGTTTACTTAGGGCGCAAGCTGGGTTAGTAGCCCAGCCCATTAGAGATTATCAACATCTGCGTCATCTACAACCGTTGATATCCGTTGATCGTACGGTTAACGTGAGGGATGATGTTGAACAGGCGTCGTTACGAATGGATAACTTGGAACGACGTGGCTTTGATCTGAACCTTCCAGCTGCAGAGGAAGGTAACCGTATCGCCGCCATGGTAGGTTTTCAAAGAGTGGCAGCTAAAGTCCAAGCCGCTGCTCAAGCAAGACAAAGAAGATTAGGTTTAATTCGATCCAAGAAGCTTTATAATAGATCCATCTCGTCATACCAACTCAAGTAGAGATGGGTAATTTTTATATAACTTTTTTTGGGGGGCCTTTCTACCTAATATATAGCAGAAATGTACTGTAGTAAGATTTTGATACGAATATTCAACCAAAATTGCAAATTCCTTTTGGAGGAATGCAAGTTTTGGTTGTGTATGATTTATAAATGGAAACTCAAAAGGATTCTAAGAATCCTTTTTTTGATTATAAAAGAAAGGCTAAAGGCTAAAAAGAGAGATACGTGGACAAATTATTATTGCAAAGGAAATGAGAAGAAGGAAAGAACAAACCAAATGGCAAAATACAATAAGAGAACCACAAAGAAAAAGTAAACTCAAGACTTCTTTAACAATACTAAACAAACAAACACATTTTTTTGAAAAACATTTCCCAACTTGATGTGTATATATATATAGTAGTAGTAGGCATAAGAAAGCTTTCAAGCATTAAAAGAGAGATGAAACGACTTCTTTTTTAATCTTTTAATTGGTTTATGTGTTCTCTGAACCATTCTGATAGGTTTGGAATCAAGATTCATAAACTTCTTCTTCTTCATCCTCGTACTCGCCTTCTTCATCAGCAGTAGCATCTTGGTATTGCTGGTATTCAGCGACCAGATCATTCATGTTGCTCTCAGCTTCAGTGAACTCCATCTCGTCCATCCCTTCTCCTGTGTACCAATGCAAAAAAGCCTTCCTCCTGAACATAGCCGTGAACTGTTCGCTCACTCTCCTGAACATTTCCTGGATCGAAGTCGAGTTTCCGACAAAAGTAGAAGCCATTTTGATTCCAGTTGGTGGAATGTCGCAAACGCTGGACTTGACGTTGTTTGGGATCCATTCAACGAAGTAGGAAGAGTTCTTGTTCTGGACATTCAGGATCTGTTCGTCCACTTCCTTTGTGCTCATCTTTCCTCTGAACATGGCCGAGGCTGTGAGGTAACGTCCGTGGCGAGGATCAGCTGCGCACATCATGTTCTTGGCGTCCCACATTTGCTGTGTCAGCTCGGGGACTGTGAGAGATATGTACTGTTGGGAGCCACGGGAAGTGAGAGGCGCGAAACCAACCATGAAGAAATGGAGACGAGGGAATGGGATAAGGTTCACGGCGAGTTTCCTTAGATCAGAGTTGAGTTGTCCAGGGAACCTTAAAGAGCAAGTCACACCACTCATAGTTGCAGAGATCAAGTGGTTCAAATCTCCAACTGAAAATGTATATATATGATGATCTTAGAATTCAGAAACCAAGAAAAAAACCATTAGGGGTATTAATGAAAAGTGGTACTTACAGCTAGGAGTGCTGAGTTTGAGAGTGCGGAAACAGATGTCATAAAGAGCTTCGTTGTCGAGGACCATGCATTCATCAGCGTTCTCTACGAGCTGATGGACTGAGAGAGTAGCATTGTATGGCTCAACAACTGTGTCTGAGACCTTTGGAGATGGGAAAACAGAGAATGTAAGCATCATCCTGTCTGGGTATTCCTCACGGATCTTTGATATCAAAAGAGTTCCCATTCCAGAGCCTGTGCCTCCTCCGAGAGAGTGACATACTTGAAACCCTGTAATTATGATAGATTGATAGGTAATGGAGTTAAATACATTGCTCATAAGTTATAACTTGAAATGCAACTAAACATAGGACTAAAGGAGTCCCTTATATCTAGACCAGATCCAAATTAAAAGAATTGACAGATGTTTATTCTATGAAATATTAACAGTACTGAAACCAATCATGACCCACTTGCTTATTAAATAGTATCACAAATTAAATGATATGCTTCACCTCGATGGTGTCGACACAACTAAAGTGCTTATATTAAAAAATTCGATATGGTTAAGGTTCACGTGATCATTTTGATCCACTGTCACAAATCTGGAACAAACATTAGGGGCCACATTACACTAGGACCAAATTAGGATATTGTCTTTTAAATTCAATGACGTTAACTATTCCCTATAAAAAAATTATCTAATTTCAAGAGTATCAATAAGTGTTAACAGCTCACTCTTAAACAGTAATTAACATAGAATTCAATCAAGGGGTTTGACCATAATATGAATTACTGAAAACGAAGCACCGACTCACTCACAAAGGAGAGAAAACACCTTAAGAATCAAAGCAAGCACGAGAATCTCGAAGGATCATGTTCATGTAATTCATAAACTGTAATTGGAGTCATGATCTTGAAGAGATTAAGTAGTGCAATACCTAGAGATCATCGGTTACTAGATATGCAATTGCATTAACAGTTCCGAGATCTAAATGATCGAAACTAACATCAATGTTGTCACGAAATCAGCAATATATCAGATTCATCGTTTCCGAGAAAGAACGAAAAAAAAAGAAGGAAAAAATTCGATTTAGATACCTTGAAGGCAATCACAGTTCTCAGCCTCCTTACGAACAACATCGAGAACAGCGTCAATAAGTTCAGCACCTTCGGTATAGTGACCTTTCGCCCAGTTGTTTCCGGCGCCGGATTGGCCAAAGACGAAGTTATCAGGACGGAATATCTGACCATAAGGTCCAGATCTAATACTATCCATAGTACCAGGCTCGAGATCCATAAGCACAGCACGAGGAACGTATCTACCACCAGATGCTTCATTATAATAAACGTTGATACGTTCGAGCTGAAGATCAGCGGAATCACCATTGTAACGTCCGGTGGGATCAACGCCGTGTTCATCGCAGATAACTTCCCAGAATTTGGAACCGATTTGGTTACCGCATTGACCGCCTTGAACGTGGAGGATCTCTCTCATGATGATGATCGATCGGATGAAGATTATTGAGATCTGGAAATAGAGATTTAGAGAGAGATGGAGAAGGAAGGGAATGAGAGAGAGGAAGGGGAATAAGAAGGAAAAGGAGAGAAGTTGAAAAAAATGCAGAGGGCGGGATGGTTTTCGAAGAGGACGTGTTGTGACAGCGTGGGATTATGGAAGATGGATCTTGCCAGCTATAATAACCCTTCTTCTCATAAAACCACACATTTAAATCAAATCGTTAATACCGTGACATTAATTATTCTTGTAGATAAAAAGTAAATAAATTATAGCCGACGAATTATAATGAATACTTTTATGATTAATGTTATTTAAGATATTGTGGAATTATATCATCTACTACCCCATGTCCCCATCATCTATTTTAATTTCCATTATTTCAACAAATTATTGTGGGATAGTAGCTATTTTTAGATTTACTACTATGCCAAAAAAATAAATACAGAATTCGACTCGTCGCCCTACTTTGATTCACACTATGAATCTTTTACCGTACCAAGTTCATCACGACAAACCGCAACAACTTGATTCTCTGTAACAAAAATGGTGAACCATAACAATAGAAACAGTCAGTAATATTTATGATGGTATTATACAAGATAAATGCGAAATGAATACAATAACTTGTCTTTAGTCTCTTAGTTGTTTAGTGACATAGCACATGTAACATGTAATAACGATCTGGAGGAGATCTTGAATACATATATTTCTATGTAAACGATAAACACACAATAATTGAAATCGGTTGAATTATCATCGTATAAAAAATACAATCACACCGATTGTGTTTGGATCTATTAGATAACAAGAAAAAAAATTATATGTAATCATATAGAAAAATAATAATGTCATAGCACATGTAGCTAGACTGTAGTAAGATCTGAGATTTGATCCAATTATTTTTATTTTTATGTCAAGTTCGATCTACTGTTTATACGAACGACAAGATCAATAATTGAACTTGTAAAAGGGATCCTATTTTTTTGTGTTTTGTTTTCTTTTTTTAAGAAAAATACTTGTTCCCAACCATTTGTTCTTGGTTATTACTTGCTCCCAACTTATTGTAAAAATGTCACTGAAGGGAACATAGAAGAAAGAATAAATGGGAGCACGTTAGCTGTTCATATATGGCAACAAATATTTCCATTTCAATTTTCTTGGGCGAGATTCTATCATTTTCCAACAAAAATACAGAACTGATGTGGAAACAGACCTGGGCTGGGCTTGCAGATAACAATTACACGAGCCCATCAAAAACGCATCGTTAAGAGTCTTAAAATCACAAACCCTAAGATCCACATGATCATCTCTTTTAAATCGCCATCTCTTTAATTAAGAGCCCATCATCTTTTTTTGTTTGTTTGGTGATCATGTTGGATTTCTCTACAAAATTTTGATTTTGACATAATAATTCGGATTCAAATGATGAGATTAGATTAAAATTCTCACGACGGTCATCTGATTCTAGTGATGCACACTGATCCTAATACTCTCTAATGATTAAAATTTTCATTCCTTCAAACAGTTCTTGTTTTTTTTTTTTTACTAATAGGCTTTGGTTTTGATTATTCAAATTACAAAAATTATTATAGAAGTCTGCCGCAACGGATAACATTTGCTGGTATCGGATTTTCATCTCTAACCGGAATATTGGAAGGATCTTCTTGTCCCTCGCCTTTAACCCTCAAATAAAGCTCTTGACCAAGATACCATTGCTCTGCTTTCTGTGATCTAACATTCCACATTCCTTGATTATCCATAGCAATCAATATTGCTGCCCACGAAAATGGATAAACCTAAACCCAAACAGAACCAATTAACCAAAACTGATCACTGGTTTAATGCTTTTAATTACGATATTAGAATATGATTTAACCTGAACTGTTGACCGTGAAACAGCGTCCACTAAGTTATATCCAGCTCTTTTGCTCTCAGACCAACCTCCAAATCCATATCTAACATCAACCAAAATACGATTAGAACCTAAATAATCATCATCACATATGATTTCGATTCTGGTTGTAATTTTTACCCGACAACGAAGAAATTGTAACCATCGATGTGATAACTCTGCAACTCAAGTAGAGGATTCTGGAACACGATGTGGACGAAATCTCTGTAATGAATATCGACCAGTGAAGTTCCTAAAGTTGGTGTTTTGTTGGAAGGGTAAATCGGGAACATGTCGGGGATAATCGTGTCATTTAGCTGGAAATGATCAGCGAGCTTTAACGGAGTTTCAGGGTAGACAAACGAAACACCGTTTATTGTGTAACGGAGTCTGCCCGAGGATTGCATAACGTCGTTATGTAATATTATAGTTTTGTTTACATTTATGCGTCCGTAGTGGTACGAACCTTGCGGGTTCGATCTTGCCGCTCCAACGTTAAGGTCCATTCTGTATCACAACTTACATTTATTAATTAAAGAAAACAAAACAAAAGAACATAAATACTAAACGTAAAATTTCATAAAAAAGTTATATGTTTTCAAATTTCCCTAAAAAAATTGGAAGTATTTTATTTACCTAATGGATAGGGCTTGTTCAACGGAGGAAGCGTAATCCCACGATGCAGGTGCGAGTGGAACTGATCCGACCGGGTCAAGGGGGGAGTTGGGATATCGAATTAAAGCTAAGCCGCCAAGGTAGAAATCAGTGAACCGGGCTGTGGCGAATATGTAGTAGGTCCGATGAATTCCGACCGGATCAGTTTTAGCAGTGACGAGAATAGAGTATGATTGTCCCACGTGGATATCCAGGCTCGAGTAAACACGTTTATCAACATACGTACCCTCTGTCTCAACTAGAAGCATATCATGGTCCTGAATCCTGAAGTTTAAGCATGTTTTGAGGCCAACGTTTGATATTCTTAGCCTATATGTTTTACCTGTGATTATGCACAAAACAAAACGTACATTTGTCTGTAACTACATTACTAGAGATCAAATATGACAAAATATGTAATCTATTTGTACAAATTTACCTGGTTCAAATGCAAAAAAAGTCTCTTCAGGCCCACGCCCATTGATAAGAATACCATCAGGAGTTGGCAAACGGTGACCAGTGTCAAGTGAAGCTCTCATATCCTTCACCAAACCATTTGCGAATGATTATTAGTGTTATGCAAATCAATCAACACACATTTTAGAATAAAACTAGCTAAAACACAATCAATGATTAAATAGGAAAGATAAAACTCAACAATCAAACATATCAATCTTTAGTTCTGATATTATTTGATTTGCTAAAATCTAAAATAACACTATATAACTTTTTTGATAAAGAAGATAATTTTAGATTGTGACTTTGGTAATTATACGGTAAATCATAAAAGAAACTTACTGTATGTTCGGCATAGAACCAATCTCCAATCAAGATGTCGTATTCGTCGTCAGGCTGAGGGAATGGAACGGGGACTAGTTCGGGGGTATAGATTCTAATAGCACCGTATCCTCCGGCAGCTTTCTGAAGTAGAAGGGATGGAAAGTAAAAGTAACTTCCAAT
This sequence comes from Erysimum cheiranthoides, assembly GCA_011420285.2. Taxonomy (NCBI): domain Eukaryota; kingdom Viridiplantae; phylum Streptophyta; class Magnoliopsida; order Brassicales; family Brassicaceae; genus Erysimum; species Erysimum cheiranthoides. Next base: position 2,500,580 of record CM022179.2, on the reverse strand, counting down.
CTGATCCTTCACTTGAAAACGGTAAGTCCAATTTGTCTGCGGTAGTATGGGACAGTTTGTCCCCCGAACTCCATCTTGCCACGAATTCTTCCGCAATCGCAATCCATTCCTTTAATATATATATATATATATATATATATATATATATATAAGTTTGATAACAAATATGACTAAAACAAAACCAATAAAAAAGAAAAAAAAAAGACACTTTAAATAGGTGCGAAATATTTACCACGTCATAAGAAAGGGTTCGTTCAAATTGTTGAAAATGTTGACGGTTATGATATCGTTTGCTGTTGCATTAATGATCGGTCCAGGAAACATATTGTTGATCACAATAATCTGTTGATTGATCATTTATTATCTCATATATAACGACTTAAAAGTATAGTTTAACAAATAAAATTATAAAGCGAATCATCAAGGGGACCTGCTTGTTGCCTCCAAGAATGGAACGTTGAGAATAAGAGACGACCCATTGATACGATACCATAGGTGCAAACGCATAGCTCAATTCGAAGACGACCAAAGAGGCCAGAAACAACACCTCGACAAGGACATGTCTCATCGCCAAAGAGTGATTTAAAAAGATATAGAAAAATCAAAGTAATTTTGAGATGCTTATGTTGTGAATATATAAGAAGTGTTAAAAGCAAGAAGTAGCTACATTTTTTCTTAATGAAACGATATATGAATTCGTGATGGTTATTATGACTCCGATGGAGTTATAGTTTATCTTGTGTGCTAATAGCTATGAATATTGAATATGATCGAAATTTCATGCAAATTACATTTTCCACCTAATCAGTAATCACCACGCTCTTTATACGTAAATCACGACATATGTTCCTGACCAACAAGAAAAATCAAAACAAAATCACGACATATGACTTGTGTGTCATACGTGTGTTTGGAAATTTATGGGCAGCATATTTGTATGATTTTTGATAAAACCCTGCTGGGCTCATTCATTATACCGAAGCCATAAAAGCCCATTACATATTTTATCGTTTTTTTTTTTTACATCAAATATTTTATCGTATAAAAATAATAGATATACGCATAATATTGGTACTGTATATTGTATGTGACGGACGAAATAAAAAACGTGAGGGAAGACGATGGCTTACGATATATTGTAAAGTGGATGTGACCTGTCTAATACATAACTACAAAATGGTCGCTATTCAGTCCTACAAAATAAAATACGAGAAGCAATTATTGAAAAATTATTTATCACTTTTATATCTTCTTTTATCTTTTACAGTTCACACTACGTTTAAAACAGTAAAAAGTAACAACAATTTCACTTTTCATAAAGAAATATCTAGCAAAAATGTCATGGTTGATCTGTCTTGTGGACGGTGCGGACTAAAAATGGTATGGTTGTAGACTTTCTCGGTTCTTATTCCAATTGGCGGTTTCTTTAGACTTGATGAGAACTGTTGCATCTGGAGTGTGTGGTAACTATACTGTGGTTCATTGCTTTGCGATCATAAGTGATATCAGTTCCAGTTTGCTTTTACTAGCTTTTTAGGAATGGTTTGGAGCTTTGAGACCAGAGCAATGCGAATGGCTTTAATCTATTTATTTTTCACAAGGTAAACAAAGCAATTGAGTTTCGTTCACTCATTTCCTGTTTCCATTTTTTTTTTTTGGGGCATATATCGTAGCAATTGATCAATCAAAACGCAGAGATATTATTATATTGGACAAATAACTTTATATAGCCAAGATATTATATGGATCCTCCAATATAATATACAGGTCCCGCGATTATCATGAAAGACGTTGAAACGTCCACTAGTCGTACCTAGTTGTTCGGAAAATGAAATGATAATTTTATAAATTATATGGTTTTAGACTTTGAGGTTCGTAATCATTTTGTGCTAGACCCTTCGTATTGTTAGACGATAGCAACAACGTTGCAATGAAATCGCATATTTTTCACAAAATTCTTATAAATCATAGAGGAAGCTCATAAAAGTAATTCAGTTTTGAAGGCTTACGTGGTTACAAATATTAATAGCGTAATTACACAGTAAAGTTGAAGAATCTTGGAAAAAGTTAAAAATTACTTTACGTTTTGTAGATATGTTTAATCAAAAGTGATTGTCAAAAGGTAGTTGGATATTTTTGTTGAAAATTATCAATCAAACTCGGATAAACAATTAGTGGTAATTAAACCATCTTTTAAATCAGATGAACCCATTATTTTTTTTTTTTTTGTCAACTAAATATATTGATTAGCTCAAAAGAGCCAATTTTGCGGAATGTTGTTTACATATGTACAGATGAACCCATTATCGTATAGTGCTAATTAAAGAACAAAATTAGCTCAAATATGTGTATAAATTGTGTATAAATTATATACATAATTTTTGTCCTTAATCCCAACGGTTAAAAATCCCAAACCCAATTAGGTGTACCCACGTCAGCAGGCGTACCGTAAGCCACCAACCAACACATACACCTGATTCTTACCAACAGAAAAATAAACTAATTAAGGCAACGGAATATGCTTCTTCTATAAATCACACATCCTCTTCTTCATCTCTCTTTCGCTCTCAGAATCCTCTTTTAAGTCTCTGTTACATAAATAATACAAATAAAGAAGAAGAAGAAGAAGAAACAGAGCATTAAAATCCTTAAATCTTCAGATTCTTCTTCTCCAATCCAATGGCTCTTCCGTTGCCATTGACTATCCTTATCTTCTCCCATTTGTTCGTTTCTGGTACGAATCTTCGTTGATAGACTTTAGTAATGCTTAATACTGTGACTGTGTGATGATTTGGGGATTTATGATTTTTTGGTTTATAAAACAGGAGTTAGATCCACGAGCTTCATAATGGAGAACAAATGCGAATACACAGTCTGGCCTGGACTTTTATCAAACGCCGGAGTTCCTCCACTTCCGACGACTGGATTCGTTCTTCAAAAAGGTGAAGAGCGAACAATCGACGCACCGACTTCATGGGGAGGTAGATTCTGGGGAAGAACTCAATGCTCCACCGACACCGACGGAAAATTCACTTGCCTCACCGGAGATTGCGGATCCGGCACTCTCGAATGCTCCGGATCCGGAGCAACACCTCCGGCGACACTAGCGGAATTCACACTCGACGGATCTGGAGGACTCGATTTCTACGACGTCAGTCTCGTTGACGGTTACAACGTCCCGATGCTAGTGGTTCCACAAGGAGGCTCGGGTCAAAACTGTAGCAGCACGGGATGTGTTGTGGATCTGAACGGCTCGTGTCCGTCGGAGCTGAAGGTGACGAGCTTAGACGGTGGAGGAAAACTGTCGATGGGATGTAAAAGCGCTTGTGAGGCTTTCCGTACGCCGGAATATTGCTGTAGCGGCGCGTTCGGTACGCCTGACACGTGTAAACCGTCGTCGTACTCGTTGATCTTTAAAACCGCGTGTCCACGTGCTTACAGCTACGCTTACGATGATCAGAGCAGTACCTTCACATGTGCCAAGTCCCCTAATTACGTTATCACATTTTGCCCATCTCCAAACACCAGGTGAATATATTCCCTTTCTACCCTTATGTTGCTGATAACATGCTTTGATTAGGGAGGGTAATTTTGTCAATACACAACGGGTAATCATATCATCTTCTCCACTGTGGCAGCAAATTAGCATGAATAGTAGGTTATGATTAAGGTTAAGTGAGAGAACACGCTTCATTCGAGGGTATTTTCGTCAATTATAATAGACATCAGAATTACTAACCATCAATAACCTTTTGCCTACTTACCGTGTACCCGAAGTCACTGCGATCTTAGATTTTTGTTTTTTTGTCATTTATTATAGCTGGAAATAAATTAGAATCTGTAGGATTTTGCTTTCTACTGCAAAAAGATCAACGAGTGTTCTTGAACCAAAAAAAGAAAAGAAAATGAGTGTTCATTACGATTTTTTTTTGTTTTGTTTTATAGTCCCCAGTTTTATCCTCGAGTATAGAGAGATCGATTTATTGGGATGTGGATCGTTAACGGTCCACAGAGATATTTTAATTTCATCACCAATGCCGAGGTGACGCGTGTCAAAATCACTTACACATTTACTTAACGGCTACTATTATTTTTTTCTTTTGTTGCAGTCAGAAATCATCTCAAGATCAGAGCCCAGATCCGAAACCGACGACGCCATCAGGAACGTCGACAACTCCTGCCGGAGATAGTAGTACGACGTGGTCGCCGGTAGATACGTCGATGATATACGAAGGAGCTTTGGACCAAAGCAAAGGATCCACGCGTCATCTTTCGTTATGTGGAATCACAGTCACTCTTGCGCTGGCCTTTTGTCGGATGTGGCCGCTCTTTTGACCTAACTTTGTCTCCCGCGTTAAACACCGAATCAGGACGTTGTGGGCCCTCCCTGACTAAAGCCTTATCTCGTTCCGGCCCATGTGACCTTTTTACCTCAGACCGACGTCGGATTTGAGTCAGAGTTGAAAAAAGGTGACACCAAAAAACGCTCCTTACCCAAAATTTACAAGAGTACCCCTTCATTCATGGGAGGATTCTTATTTTGGGTGAGGAACACGTGGGGAAAAAAGTGGGCTACTGGTGGAAGTTCAAAAAAGGTGGGAATGTTAATTTGTAAGGTCAGAATATTTGTTGCACAAAAAAAAAAAAGGTCAGAATATTTGTTTGATTTTCAAAATAATTAGGATTAGAAATATATTATGTACACTATATAAAGTAAACTATTAGTTTTAAATCTATATATTGGAAAAAGTGGGGGAATATTTCATTTGTTTGTTATCTGATGCTGCGTTGGCCATTCGGAACATTGAAATGAATAAATACTACTATTACATTTCTTAGTCTTGTCTCAACCGCTGTATTTAATAATAAATTGACATTGCAAGCGCATGAGAGCCATAAGAAATGCTCAATTATACATTTCAAAAGTAATTATCAAACATTAATAGTGATTTGTGGTGACCACTAGCTGAAAAAGATTAAACAGATAATATAAATTAAGGGTGAGTTGATGATGATGCCTTTGATTTATAGTGGGAGTGAACCTATAAATATAATCCAAGTGTCCATATCACTGCATATGATTTGACAAAATTAGCCATCATGGAATATGAAGATTTAATCTCTCAAAGTTAGGAACACTATTCAAATTAGAAGTTTAATGGTAAGATCAAAGATGGGTCCAAAACTGGAGTCCATTATTGACTTTAGAGGTCCATTAGAAATAGTTACGAAGCCCACGAGGAATTTCAAAGAGCATTTATTTTTGAGTACGACGATCAAAATTTGACCAAGACATAGGAATAGAGGCCCCTTGCCTTGACAATGACATGCGTGAATGTCATACACCCATAAATACATATAGTGCGTGGCAAGTCTCACCAAATCAAGATACGGTGTCGTTTACGCGAAGGGTATAATTACCAAACTCTTCTCACACTTAGTTATAGACGTCATGATGAGCGACATAGAGAAGCAAAAGATCTCTTGAAGGGTATTTTAGTAAATTTAAAATATCCTTCCCTTCATTGACAAGGATTACGCCTTGAGTTTTCAACATCCACCACAATTTCGCTTTCTTCTCACTTTCGGTTAAAGCTTTCCCACCCCGCAACGAAGAAGCAGCGCAAATTTCACGGCGACGCAGAAGAAATTCGTAATACAGACCTGTCTCTATGTGTCTCATGGCGTTATCCGACGCGGTTCTCGGGAATCTCGCGACGATCTACGTGGCGGTGATTATCGCTATTAAGGCTTACGGATTGGTCACCGGGAGGAGCTTCAGCGCAGGGTTCGTCGTCGTGGTTTCAATTACTGCAGTCGGCGTTTTATTGGCGGTTACGCTCGCCTGGGATGTGTCTCGCAGAGCCACGGAGGCTGTTTCGCGGTACAATCGCGTTAGTGGTGATGAGGATCTCAGTCATCACCGTCACCATCATGACGGTGTTGGGAGTAGTTGTAAAGGAGGAATTTGCTGGCACGGTGTTGCGGTTCGATCACCGGCTTCTCAGGTTCGATTTAGGCTTCCACAACACATTCCATACGGCGCTTTCTAAAGTACATAAACTTGAATTTTGACTTTTTTTTTGTCTTGTTTTCCGTTTGTTTAAAAAAACTTGCACGTGAAGTAGATAACATGTATAAGACATAAACTTTCATGTATAAATAGATGATGAGGAAATAAGGTGTAATGGTGTTCTTCTTGTAACTCTGAAGTTGAGAGGTTTTTTTTTTTGTCTTGATATATTGTAAAATTTGATAGTGATAATAGATGTTCTTGTTTTTAATCAAATCGATTTTGAATCGAGAGTTTTTACTGTTATTGGATTTGAATCATGAATCAAGATCCACATAGGTATTGTAATACGAACGGAAGAAACATGAGAAAGCCTTGAGATTTATAGAGAGAGAGTAATAAAGGATGTTGTCTCTATCTTAATGAATTTGTGAAACCTGAAATGCTATGTAATTTAGATTTGGTGTTGGATATCGGTGGAATTTAGTTGTGAGCGGACGGTGGAGTGGATCTCTCTTGGATTTTATGTTGTCACTATGTGTCTCGTCTTCTTCTCACCTATGTTCCCCTGCAAGTGAATTGCAATCCATCACACCCATTTTTCTGAAATTTGCCATGAATGGAGGTAAGATTATGTATACACTTGGTTCTGCAACATCATCCTCATCTATAACATTGTTTATTTCTCTTGTCGATAAATGATAACACAGATGACAGAATGAAGTCTCTCAGTCGGTGCGAGTTGCGACTGAACTGACAACCTTTTTGGTTTTTGATGCCTGTATATTTGTCGGTTTCATGGTTGATGCAGGTTTTGATTCACAGGCAGAGTATTTCTCTGTAGGAGTCTGATAAGGTCGTGTTTTACCAATACCAGACGAAGTTTCAACTTTTTTGATTCGGTGTCATATTCATTTTTCCACACCTTTTACAATTCTTTGCAGGTAAGGTCAAGACCCTGATTCACAAAGTTATGGACCATTGTGGAACCAGACTTGAGTTCGAAGCTCTCACATTCTGTTATTAGAAGAAATATGTAAGGCCATTATCAATAAGCATACTGATTACACATTACATACTCGAGTAGATAAGAACACATAAAGAGGTAATATACAAATTGAAACACAACAAATATACAACCCAAAAGTATTTTAAAACCACAGGAACACCCAAAAAAATTATTATCACAACATTACACATCTTATTTTTCATTTATCTTGATTGAATCAGAACGCGATCAAGTTAGTCACGGACTTGGGAAGGTTAGTGAGCATGTGCACAACTTCCCTCATCGTAGGCCTTGACGCTGCTTCATCCTCCACACACATCATAGCTATCTTGAACACATGAACCACACTTGTCAACGGGTAACCAGTCAACCTCGAGTCAACTATTGCAACAACCGTAGCAGCATCTGATGGCTGAGATATTTCAGCTTCCGTGTTCCTCACCCACCTAACTATATCCACTCCTTCTCCAAATTCACCAACCGGTTTCTTCCCAGCTATTAGCTCCAACAAAACCACTCCGAAACTATAGACATCACTCTTCTCATCCACTTTCAAGGTATAGGCATACTCTGTTCAAACCAAAACAATGGTGATTAGAGCATAATTAGTGATAATACGTTCTATATAACATTTTGGTTGTTACTAATGTTGTTAATATGTCACAATCCGAAATACTGTACTAACCTGGGGCGATGTATCCATAAGAGCCCGCAATTGAAGACATACACTCAGACGCAGCACCATCCACTAAGAACTTAGCAAGCCCAAAGTCAGCAACATGGGCTTCAAAATCAGAGTCCAGAAGAATGTTATTGGACTTAACGTCTCTGTGCAAGATCAATGGTGAACAGTCATGGTGAAGATAACACAAGCCCTTCGCTGCTTCCACGGCTACTCTATGTCTCGTCTCCCACTGAAGATGGCCACCTTTAGATCCGTGCAACATCTCTCCAAGGCTTCCGTTAGGCATGTACTCGTAGAGAAGAAGATTCGTATCCTTGTTCGCTACGTAACCGAGAAGTCTCACTATGTGACGGTGCCTGATCCTTCCTAAAGTTTGAATCTCCGCCGTGAATCCATGATCGCTCCTACCGGTACCACGGCCTACGAGGCGTTTGATCGCGACGTCTACGTTGTTTGGCATGGATCCACGGTAGACGATGCCAGCTCCGCCTTTGCCGATTATGTTCTCTTCTTTAAGGCATTCGAGGACGTCTTCCGATTTGAAATCTAGTTTCTGGAAGGCCGTAAGTTTCCAGGCGAGAGACTTCTGGTTTTTCTTCTTGTTCATCTGACGAATCGCTATGCTGATTAGGATCAAGGCGGTGATCGCTGCGATAACTGTGATTATTATCCTCGACGGTGAGAATAACGCCGTGTGGTTGTGATCGGAGGTTTGGCCTGGCCGTGTTGGACATGAGACGCGGTGAGGGAGACATAGGTAAGGGTCTCCAGCGAAGGAAGTGTCGTTGAACACCATGAATTGACCACCGAGTGGTACTCTTCCGGAGAGATCGTTGAAGGAGAGATCGAGAGTTGTTAAACTCGTCATGTTTCCGATTCCGGTAGGGATTGAACCGGTTAGTTGATTTCTGGAGAGATTTAGAGTTCCCAGGTTAATCACGTTATTGATATCTTTAGGGATTTCTCCGACGATACGGTTACGGCTGAGATCGACGGAGATTAAAGTAGTGCAGCGTGAGATTGAATCTGGAATTTCGCCGGTGATGTTGTTCGCGCTTATGTTGATCTTCGATAAATGCTTCAATTCGAAGATTTCTTTAGGAATATTCCCGCGAAATCGGTTCCTATCTAAGAACAGAGTCTGTAAATTGGGGAAATTACCGATTGCAGGTGGAATCTCGCCGGAAAACCAGTTGTTAGAGAGATAAATCTGATCGAGAACATTGCCGGACATCGTCGCCGGAAGTTCACCGGAGAAGAAATTATCGGTGAGTTCGATAATCGTAACTAGCGGCAGATTGAAAAGCCCCGCCGGAACAGTTCCGTTGAGAAGATTCTTGACGATTCTGATTTTGTTTAACGACTTGCACTGACCAAGCTCTTCTGGAATCGGGCCAAAGAAGAAATTATTAGAGAGGACCAACATCTCCAATTTCCCACCTCTGCACAAATCCATGGGGATAAGTCCGGTGAAATGATTATAAGAGACATCGAGCATTTTCAGATTCCCGTTACGGCCAAGATTCGCCGGTAACTGTAACGTGAAGTTGTTCTCCCACACTTCGAACACTTGAAGCTTTGGTAAATCTCCGATGAACTCCGGTATTTGTCCGTAGAGCTTGTTTCTGAAGAGATTGATGAGAGTGATGTTTCCGAGTTCGATGAAGCTTTGAGGAATCTCTCCGGTTAACTGGTTGATTGATAAATCGAGAGATTTCAAGCTGATTAAACCGGAGAGCTCCGGTGGAATATGACCGGTTAAGTTGTTGATATGAAGAAACAAAGTATGTAAATGCTTCAGATTACTTAAACTCGTCGGAATCTCTCCGGTGAGAGTACAACTCGCCATGTCGAGGACCTCAAGCTTCGTTAAACCACCGAACTCCGGCGGAACACCACCGGTGTAGCTGTTGAAGTAGCCGACATACATTTCTCTTAAGTTCTTAAGCCGAGATAGAAACGCCGGAGATTTACCGGAGAATCCAGCTCCGTTGAGTCCGAGATACTCTAAGCTTTGGATATCTCCATAACTCTCTGGAATCTCTCCGGTGAAGAAATTTCCACCGAGAGAGAGGTGTTTCAGCTTCTTGAGCTCTGGAATCTCCAGTGGTAACGTACCGGTGAAATTGTTGTTATAAGCGTCAAGAACTTCAAGCTCAAGCATAGCTTTAACAATCTCTCCTGGGAAGTTTCCATTAAGGTATCCATTGTTGGAGATATTCAAAACCTTGAGAGAAGTGAGACTCTTCATCTCTAGTGGTAATTCACCGGAAAAATTGTTCGCAGCTAAAGTCAGATTCACCAAACGATCTAACATTCCAATCTCCGGTGAGATAGTTCCAAACAAAGGAGTAAACGAGACGTTGAGAGAGATAACACGAGCATCGCCGTCACATGAAACGCCAGAGAAAGAACAGTGAGCCGCCGGAGAAGACGAGTGAATCCAGTCGTGGAGACCGTTGCCTTTGGGACCAATCATAGAGGATTTGAGATTAAGGAGAACTTCCATGTCAGTGTAAGCGAAACATGGTGAGAAAAATAGAAAGAAAAACGAGATAACGTAAAGCTGATGGAGATGCAGAAACAGAAGGTGAGTCTTCAAAAGTCTCATCGCCATTTTTTTTAAGATGTCCTCTCGGAGAGAGAGATAGAGAATAATAATAAGTTAGCGTGAGTGTTATGCGATAGGACGAGTAGACAAAGAGATGAACAATGGCATATTATGAAGAGGCAGATGAAGAGAATCGAAGTGGTACTGTTCTAAATACCCCAAGACTTTGAGAGAGAGAATAAATACTTTTATGTGACTTTATATAGATAATGCGCCAAATTAAAACCTTTTAGTGTTTTTCTATTTCAAATTATCTTGTAAATTTTGTTATGGTTAGTGTCTAATGGGGTATATTTATTCATATATCATTTGTGAATAGAAATTATACGAAACTAAAAGTGAAGGCAAGTACAATTTAGCTGATAGAGAACATCTGCAGGTGGTCAAACATACGTGTCAGTTTTTCATTGGCTTTTCATATTCGATTTTTTGATAACGAGTGATCAATAATATTGCTGAGACTGTACTGCAAATTTGGTCACTATTTAAATTTTATAATTCACTGGAAGATATAGTATAAATTAAACTTACACATTTTACACTTAAAAAGGCACTTCTACTGGAAAAAAACTTTACAGTTTCTTATAGCCGCCACTAGTACACTTTTAGACATGGAAAACGGGAACGTCGTCGTTTTCTTCTTCTCTGTTAAGTCTTCTGACACGATTTTTTGGCTCTGTAAAAAGTAAATAGATAGATTCACGGCGTTTTCAATTTAACGGGAGAAAGAAATACATCTTCTTTAACATTGACGGGTGTTTGTCTAAACGGCGTTGATCTGACCGTTATAATGCTAGACAGGACTTTACGTTACGTTATCTAGAGCCTGTGGTTTCTTCTTTCTTCTGTCGCCGTCTTGTCAACGGCATTAGCTAATCCGACGGCGTTTGTTGCATCGTCACGTGCTGGGAAAAGGGGAATAAGAAGACAAAGAGAGGAGTAAATGGGCTTATTAAGACGTAGGGCCCATATTCTAATTGGCCCTTATAGAAAGTTTGTCTGTGTCCTTTCCAAAAGAGACAAATTTACCCCTTCTGTTTTGGCTTCAACCTCCAAGTCAACGCTCTTCCTTGTATTTTGTCTTCTCCTTTCTCATTCATTCAGAGTTCAGACACTCACTCAGCCATATAGACGACCTTCTGCTTCAGGTCCCCACACTATGTTCATTTACCTTTGTTTTGCTCTCTATCTATCTGATTTTACCTTTCTTTCTCCTCTTCTTTTTGAAACCCAAAGATGTTTTGATAGTCCACAACTTCATAAGTCTATCTAACTCTCGGAATCTGTTAAAAAGAAAACCATCTACTTATACAAATTTATAACACATACAATAGCATAACTGAGATCTCTGTTTGAAAACTTCAAATATTGGCCTCAATTTATAGTGCTAATTTTCAATCAGTAGTCTAAACTTACACTAAAGATGTTTTTGTGAATGAAAAGTTTACAAAATGAATGGTGAGTTTTTTAACAAGTTAGGCCGAACCAATTAAAATTAATAGAAATCGACGACATTGGTAAATATCTAAATCATGTTCGTTTCATAATCGTTGGTTCTGTAGCACTTTGAGGAAAAGAATATGCACGACTAAACACGTAGCATATAAAAAAAAAAGAGTCTTTAAGAAGCATTATTTGTCTTTGGTTTGTCTGATTTCTCCTTTTTAACTTAGAATGTTCATATATCCAATTGAGAAATGTAGAATTAGTATCAAATTTTTTTAGTGGTGTCAAATATATTTTAACTAACTTAAAACATTAATATATATAAATAAAATTTTGTACAATATACTTATATAAACTATTGTTATAAATTATATTTGGATGACACATAATTTTATAATAGTATTGATATCAATTCACTTTGCAACATGCTTAATCACATATTAAAAATATATATAGTACTCTAAAATAAATTAAAGCACATAACTAAATTAAATAATATTTAAATTTCTATATCAAATATTGTGGTTTTACTAGTTATGAGTTTATATGAAAGTCTTAGTTATCAATTTTACAACTTTTTTTTCATTCTCTACACATAGAATTTTTTTTTTATGAAAATTATACTTGAAACAAATTAAAATGTATTTACTAATAATATATTCTAAGTTAAAATCTTTAAACAGGAAATCATCTTAAAAAAAATGATTATTCAATTAAGGAGGTGTCATTGAACTCTATACTCTAATAAAAAAGGGTGTCAAACATAATTAATATGCCAAAGTTTCATTTAATTATATAACTAAAACAAAAAATTTTAAATTTAAGAGGTGTCAATTGAACCCCCTTCCTTATACATAGGTCCGCCCATGATATATATATATATATATATATATATTCATTTTGTTAGTGCATGTCACCGTAATATCCAAAATGAAAATCGATTCTATCAACAGTCTAACAATAAAATGATAAATAATAATAATTATGAATTATTGGTCTGCGGTTATACAAGCACTAAGAGCATATTTATCAGCGTATACTCTAGTGTGTTATGTGATTAAAAAAATCAGAAAATATTTGTACAGTGGTGATACACTCGGTAGACACTTTTTCAACAAGAAGCTTCTTGCCCCAAATATGTATGTGACGTGTCTTGTTCTTATAGGCTCAAGCATTTGGTAAATGAAATTTTATTTTCATTTCTCGGGAGAAAGACATTTGGGTGCTTAAAATGATTAAGGGTTTTAAACTTTGTAGTAATTAAATAAAATGTTTGTGTGCTTTGATTATTATGTTTGTTTGTTTTTATGTTTTTCATTTCTATTTTTAATGTTTTGTTTGTTTCATAATAATTTGTAATTGTATTTTGGGTACTTTGTATTTTGAAATAAAAATTTAGTTTAAGTATTTTATGTTTTCAATTTAAAAATTATTTTCAATTTTATAAAAATGTTTTATGAATTACTTAATTATATTATTTAAAATCTTATTACATTATTTAATAATTTCTCTCACCAAAACACATATACTCAAACATATGCCTATAACTCCACCTCTTACATTATTTAATAATTTATCTCATCAAAACACATATACTCAAACATATGCCTATAAAGATGCTCTAATGGTTCTTGGCGAATATATCTTCATCCCGCTAACAATTTTTTATTTGATTAAATATCAGGTGCTTTAGCAACAAAGGGACTTTAATTCTATACATTTTGGGGTTGACATACACACACATACACTTAGGGGACCAATGTTCTATATTTATGCGGTATATTGGTATAAAGGTCCTTCCTAAATGGCAGCGAATTTCTCATTTCAATAATTTTTTGCATTCTCTTTTAGATATTGTCTTATGATAGTACAATATTATTCGTTAGATTGAGAAGTAAAGGCTGAAAAATATACATACTTAACAACAGATAACTGTGCGTTTTCCACGTGTCTATGTTAAACGACTATTAACCGGATTAAGTGGATTGAAACTCAGATTAACCGGTACAACCTTGATACAAATGATGAAATGAGATGTCAATTTGTGATGAAGAAGAGAAGCATCTCTTCTGTGATTCGCTGAAAATGCCCAAACTCAATGAACTTTGGGAATAAAGTTTTAGGTTCTCTTCAGCAGAAAAGGAGCTTTGTTTAGTAATTGGGAATTTTTTTTTGTTGTTGTAGAAAGGAATCATAAAACTTTGGATTTCTTTATCCTGATATACATATAGGAGAATAATATAATGACACAGTAAAGATGGGACATTATCACCAAAAATCATGTAATCTTTATCATTAAATGACTCACGGTGAATGAACTTTGGACTAATTTCTAGATGGATATCAATAATTTTGTTAAAAATAAAATAAACGAAAAGGAAACACGATTAGGTAGTAAAACTGTAGAAGCTTAGTTCGCATGTTTAATTTTTTGATTTTCATCGCGATGATAGAATTTGCATCATATGCTTCTTTCTCTCTGTTGCATGAAATTTTATAATTTTAAAACAAAGTCGTCTCAAACAATTTGTTAATAATATGCAATTTGATCGAAGAATAAATTGGAAACTGTTTTAAATTAGAAAGTTAGCTATCAAACTACAGTAAAACCTTTATAAATTAATAATGTCGGAACCATAAAATTTTATTAATTTATAAATGTATTAATTTATCGATAAATTAATTTATAGAGAAATTTTGTCTTATTTCGTAATTTTCTTTAAAAATATATTTAAAAAGTTAGTTTTTTTCTTTATAATCAATATTCTTTTAGAATCAATTACAAGTAAAAAACAATTATCATATTGAAAAGATAATATCAAAATTTTTCGATGCTGTTATATAATATTATAAATGAATTATAACAAAAATTAAAATAAATTCAAGAAAAAACAAACAACATAGAAATCATATTTCACTAAAACTTTTCATATATATAAATATATTATGATATATTTATAAAATTATTAATTTATAGTATTAATGGGACCATATATTTACATATGATTTTTTTTAAAAAATATTATTTTTTTATTTTATCAAATTTTGTCAAAATTAACACTGATTCCAACTCGGGACCGGAAAAATTTATTAATTTATAAAGGTTAAAAATTAAATACAAGAAATTAGTTTTAAATCGTAAAGTTTATACAGATGCCGCAATTGCACACAAAAGAGGATCTTACTTCATATACTTTCTCGTCCTTCTAGAAAATACAACTTGTGTTCTGCCTGTTTCACATTGTGTTCTGCGTGTTTCACATATAACGCACTAATCATATGCTTACTGTTTACTTAGGGATAAACCTTTGAAAAATTATAAAGTAATAATAAAAAAAGCAATAGAGAGAGAAATGACCAAATGAGATATATATGTCATGGTCTTGTCATTCAAGTTAATGATAAAAACGACAAGGCTACAAAAGTAGTAGTAAGAAGTAGAAGAAGAAGATGATGATAGTGAAGACAAAGTTGTGTCATAAGTGGTCTTACACTATCTGTCTTGGAAACTGGTGATTGCCTAATGGCCTGCTGGGCTTTTGCTTCAGTCACTACCGAATCCTCTTGGCAGCTTTAATCCCAAATCTATTCAACTAATGCAATGATTTTGGACGAAGAAAACTTCTCAATCCCAAATGACCCTTTTAAATCACCTTTCACTTTTTGTTCCATCGTACGTCTTTTAGATCTTATGAAAAGGTTGTGCACAAAAAAAAAAAAAAATCTTATGAAAAGGTAGCACAAGTTATACAACTGAACAAAATCAGAAAAATTAGTTTTTCTATTTTCCCGGCCCATCCACATCCTGCCTGTATGTACCCTCTTTAATTTTCGTTCAACTCATCAAGTTATATTTCTCTAAAATGTGGAGGTACAAATAAAAACAAGAAACTCTAGTTCTCTTGTAAGAGAAAAAAAAAAACTATTGTTTCATACTTGATGATTTGCAAATAAACAACTCTTTAATTAACTCAGAACAAATCTAAAAAAGTTTGGAATTTTTGGCTCGATACTAAAAGAGGTTCGGATGCATAGTCACCGGTCTCCACGTTACAACCGGTAGTTAGTTGGGCCTTGGGCCTTCAGTCACGTTGGCGATCAACATTCACTTACCCATTCGAAACATTGGACCAGCGGGTCCAATACCAGCCCAAAGACCCAAACCCAACTCGGTTATTTTCATGTGACTGGAGCAAATTAGAGAGATTTAAATCTCTCAAATGGAAACGTCAAGAATATAATGGACAGTCGGACACATGGCCTGCATAAGTGTCGCCAGATGCATCATGGTTCATTCTTTCACGTCCACAAGTTCCTTTCAAACTCTGATTCAAAACATTGAGCCATTTAACCATCTTGAGATTATTGACCAAGTCAAATTATAAAGCCGCGTAGGCTACATTTGATAGAGAGGCAGCCTGATACGTGGTTGAAAAACCGGACAAGGACTGTTCAGCATCTTATTTTCTATTATTACCTACATGCGTGTTAATCTGTCATATTGTCTACTAGAATGCGGTATGTGTTTCATCAGTGGGGTTAACACATTTATTGTACGTTGACAAGTAAAATACTAACTCACCACCATTTTATTATAAAAAGAGTTTGATACTAGGATTGTTACCTCACGCTACACACTATCTAGTTGGAGAAAAGAAGATTATAAATTGGTGACATGTTATTATAATATCGAGGTGATTTCTTGCGCCTCAAGCAAATGACCAATCGTATATAGTATCCTTGATCCTAATTCCACTTCCAGCTTTATGCTCATGCAACGAATGACTTAAAAATCTTTGAGAATCAAAATATTTGTGTAACTATGGCTTGATTTAGATCTTATTATCTTCTTGAATCTTGACAAGTTATATTAACCAGCCGCCCATGTGGACGATGTAGCTAGCCTTAGCTCAAAGGCAAAGCTTAGGTTACATTTGATATTGACAGAGAAAATTATGTGGTGGAGAAACCAGCAATCAACTATGAATAGGCCAAGATTTTTTTTTTTTTTTTTTTTTTTTTTTTGTCAAGGGCCAATCTTATCTTTAATATTAGCTAGCTCCTTGAAGACGCTGTGTGTTTAATTTGTGGGGTTACCACGTGATTGTGCGATATAGTAGAAGACTAATTCACAATCATTTCACTATAAATAGAGGGTGATGTTAAGGTTATTTCTCCACACAACACATACATACATACATACATTGAAAACAAAGTAGTAATAATCATCATGGCTAAGTTTGCTTCCATCATCACCCTTCTCTTCGCTGCTCTTGTTCTCTTTGCTGCTTTTGGTGAGTAATGATCTTATCATATGAATGCAAAGTGTATTTTAAATATTACTTTCATTTATTTTGATAATTAACCTTGAAAGATATATATATGCAGAAGCACCGACAGTGGTGGAAGCACAGAAGTTGTGCGAGAGGCCAAGTGGGACATGGTCGGGAGTCTGTGGAAACAGTAATGCGTGCAAGAATCAGTGCATTAACCTTGAGGGAGCACGACATGGATCTTGCAACTATGTCTTCCCAGCTCACAAGTGTATCTGTTACTTCCCATGTTAATATACCAACAATCTTTGGTGCTTTAATCGTGTGTGTATTTTACATAAAATAAGTCTGTGTCACTCTCTATATGAGTGATTTTATGACATGCGCATGTTTACGTTTTAATGTTTTGTTTGACTTTTCTATAAAAATATAAAATTTTATGTACGACGTAGGACTGTTTCTTCTTGTCCATACAGTATTTGTCTACAACATAACAACTATTTTCAATGACTGAGTATCTCTCGCCAAGAATTGTACACACCATAAAAAAATATATTGGTTTTGCTATTCAAACATGAACATATATACATCATCTAATATCTGTGTGTTATCCAACTCCCGTGTAATGATTAATTTTTTTTTTTTTGGTGTAATTAATTATCCCCCCGACAAAACTATGAATTGTCCAATTATAAATGACCGATTATATGTCAAAAGAAAAATCTTATTTTTTTTTTTCCAGCTGAAAAAAACTTATTTATATGTTGTTATGGGAATTACTTCACGTTAAACACTAGAAAAACCCCAATTCAATAGTTCGATTAGACTACCAAATTATAACGTTGCAGAAATGAAATATTATTTAAGAGTTGAATTACGGTCATAAAAACTCAAGATCGGGATACTATTTTGCAACACCAACTCATTTTTTAATATTGTCTAAAATAAAAATAATAGAAAAATATTTTAAAATACCACTAAACAAGTTTGTTTTTCAAAAAAATTATTGTTAGTTATTTTATTTGAAAAGTATCACTACAAATTTTTTAATTTAAAAATATAAAAATAATTTTTAAGGGTTTATGATTTAAAAGTTTTGGTTTGTGTTTAGTATTTTGAGTTTAGGGTTTAAGATTTATTTCTAGGATCTAGGATTTAGTTTTGAAGATTTAAAGTTTAGTTTAACTTTTATGGTATTTTGAAAAAAATATTTTTAGTGATATTTTTGAAGAAAAAAAATTATCGTGATATTTTTAGAACAAAAACACATTTTACTAATACTTTTAAATATCGTCCAAAAATAATATGTATAAAAATGTATGTATGTTCGGGGTGAAGCAAATAAATATATTGAAATTAAGTTTCGAATATAAATGTAAACGTGTAACTAGAGATCTAATTCTCAAGATGAAGGGTTAATTACGTATGTTCGTATGTTATGGACAATATGACGACTTTACGCATAGCATGCATCAGTATCGCTGGTGCATCATGGTTCCTTCTTTCATCTCTACATATTCCTTTGCAAGTTGCAACTCTCGTACTACTAGAAAAAGCCATATTTTGTAGCCAAATCCTAAATCCGTGGCTAATACTTGAATTAGGTAACAAAGGATGACTAGAAAATTATACGTGACTAAACTACAGTGGTTAAGCCGTCAAGGCATATCAGTTACCAACTTACCACATATTAACAAACGAAAGCCACATATTGGTTACATTTGCGATGATGACTAGTCCTGTAACTTCCAGATCTATAAAAAAGAAATTATATTCAAACAACATTAAATTTATATTCTTCTAAAATTAATAATTTTTAATCTATCACTAAAAAACTTTTCCTTTTTTATATTTATCACTTAAAAACTTGTCTTTTTTTTTTGATACAATATATGCATCCTTTAGCTGAGAATGTTTTGAAATTTAGAAAAAGGAACTAAAAGAAAATGATCCTAGTGTTAAACGACACACGTAGGCCATCCTCAAATTTTGGAGAGCCATGCGCTTGTCGAGTGATAAGTCATAGTAAAAAACTTGCCTTTCGCTTCTTAATAATATCTAACAAATTAACTTGTGTGGTCTTATTCTGAGTTTGCTACTTGTCCGTGGCTTGTGTTGGGGGTCTCTTAGTAGGGCAAGTTTTTGGCACGTGGCTGTTGACAGGAGATGTCAAAGTTTGTGGATGACGACTATGAAGTCGAAATCGAATTTCATTTCGATTGTTTTTTTTTTAGATTTACTTCTAAAAATAGTTAAAAGTTAAATTTAAAATCGGATTTTTCTTCTCGGTGGTCCGAATTTGGCTAGTTAAATCCATGACGTTTTGTGTGGGGGTGGTAAGTACCAAATTACATGTGTGGGTGCGATTTAACAAATTTGTTAGTCCAAATCCACTATGTAGCTAGTATTTAATTACAGGTCTGGATATTATTAATTAGTTTGATGATTATGAGATCAATAACAAAGAAAGTGAAGAAACAACCTATTTAATCAACTTGCCAGCTAGTGAAGGTTTCAATGAATGGAGAAGAAAAGTCCATAGAGAATATCTAACTTCATATTAAATGTGATGTGGTCAGGACTTATCACTACCACTTGTGTACCGTAGTAGGGTTGGCTTAAGATATTTAACATTTTGACCAGCTGGTCAAACAAGCCACCTAGGTGAACAAATAATATTGTAGTAGCCACCGAATGAAACTGCAAAGGAACAAATGTGGCTGTACCTGAAACTAGCAATTGATCAACTCGTTTTCCTTCGGCTTAGTTTCCGAAGACTTCTCTATTATCCGTCGACTTAGTTTCCCATGTTTGGGCTTTGTATTTCACTGTGGTTTCCATCAAATTTCAATATCACACTGTTTATGAATTAATTGGTCAAGATATTATATTCTATCAGTCGGTACTTGCGTGTTAATATTTTCTACTATGAGACAGGTGTGTCGTCTTTTTAATATTTAACATTTTCATTATGTTTGATGTACACGTAATGAAAATCGATCTCCCCATCATATTTTTCACTATAAATAGAGGTTGATCTCAAGCTTATTTCTTGAAACTAAAACATATAAACATTAAAAACAACTAAACAAGAGCAATAGTCATGGCTAAGTCTGCTACCATCCTCACCCTTTTTTTCGCTGCTCTTGTTTTCTTTGCTGCTCTTGGTGAGTAATGATCTTACCATATGTATGGAAAAATGAGTTTTAGATTTTTCTTTCAATTATTGTGATAATTAATTTTGAGAAATATATTTATATGCATGCAGAATCACCGATAATGGTGGAAGCACAGAAGTTATGCCAGAGGCCAAGTGGGACATGGTCCGGAGTCTGTGGAAACAATAACGCGTGCAAGAACCAATGCATTAATCTTGAGAAAGCACGACATGGATCTTGCAACTATGTTTTCCCAGCGCACAAATGTATCTGCTACTTCCCATGTTAATCTACCAAAAACGTCTAGGGCTTAATTAAGTACTGTGTGAGTCTTTCTATAAAATAAGTATGTGTCACTCTATATATATATGAGTGGTCATATACATGTATCAAATAATGTTTATGTTGGTTTGTTATAATTAATAAGTTTTATGTACGACAACGACGTACTACTGTTTCTTCTTGTCCACGCATATTTATTTGCAAGACGACTGCAACACAAGTTACACAGCCATTATTTGGGAATAAAAGTAGAGAATTGAAAGGATATATAGTGTTGATCTCTTTTTGATTCCGATATAAAATCTTCAACAATAACTTTTCCATGAAAACTGCTTACAATTATAAAGAGTATTCAGCTTACATAAAAAGAGAGCTACATAACGATCATCTCTAACTTGTTGATCAAAAAAAAAAAAAAAAAAAAATCATCTCTAACTTAATAACAAAGCGATTTACCTAAAGCTAATTCAACTTAAAAAACGAGGTACCTTAAATAATGAAAACTGAAAAGAAAACATATCTTCATATGTAAGATATATTTTTATTTTTATTTTTTTTTAAAAACAAAAATTGTACTTGGCTCGGCAACATGGAAAAGAGAGGCGCGGTTTCGGAGAGGAATACCAAATGTATGTCAATTTACAAGACTGATAGAATATTAGAATGTTCATGCTGATCAGCTTGTTTTGTTGTTACTAAAAAGAGACTTCTATATATATATCCTAATTCCAAGATTTGTAATTAGGTTTATATAAACAAAATTGTTGTTTAGATGGAGTATGGACCAACATGGCATAAATTTCGTGCACCCATATTAAATTCTCTCAATCTAGAATCTGATGTTTGATTTATGTACAAATGCTACTCATTACTCAATAGTGTAACAAATATATATGTGTTTTGATTGTTAAATAGTGTAACAAATATGTGTGTTTTCATTGTTAGATAATGTAACAAACATTTGTGTTTGATTCATTGATTGTTAAAATTTTCTGAATTTCTCTCTCTTAAAGTCTAACTAGAATTACCTTTGACTGTTTTAGTTTGAGGGTAGTTCAGAAAAGTGATCAAATCTCTCATCAATGTCTTACCGTACGTATGGCCCTATATTACATACGGTCCAATGTCTCGATCCTGTTAGTACTAAGCAATGCCTGATTGTTAGACGCAATTAACTATGCGACATCTGTTATTGAAACTGTTTGCACTTGTCAAACGTAAAGCACAATGCTTTTAACAAATGTTGAATGAATGATAAGCCGACAAACTTTAGTCATCTTATCTACTAATAGCGTAGAACAATTTTGCAAGAATATACCAATAGATATATATTTTAACTATCATTAACTATGGTAACTAGGCCGCCCTCATGTACGGCGGGGTTTAAATACTTTTATTTGTTCATTTATTATCATATTTTATTGATTTATACTGTATATGATATTGTTATAAAAGATGACACTAAAAGCATGTAAATATCTAAAGTAGTAATTATTAAATTTTTTGGAATGAAAAAAAAAAATTGGAATGAGTCGGATCGGACGATTGATTTGTGAGAGTGATATTCATCTAAAATTGGCCGTTCGTCTTGAGTTTTGATATACCAAAAGAAACGATTTGACCAGTAGAAAGCGAACGTAACTTCATCCTTTGGCCTTTGATAATAAGAGATCGATTCTTGGGAGAAGGCATATGAGAGGTATGTTGAAATCAGTAGGAAAAAATTACTCGACTGATCAAAGAGCCGAGTAGTTTGGGGAGAAAGAGAGATATGTTGGCTATAGTTTACGGCTTTAAGCCAGACCTCTTTAGATCTATGTTTAGTACAATTTGTAATACATGATTTTGAGAGATACTTTTATCAGTTCAAATCTGGTAAATTCACTCAAAACCTTCGATGACCGGAGATTTGTATCGCCTTCGGCTTCAAACTATAGGTACACGTTCAGTCCGGATTTATTTACAATTAGAGTGGCAAACTAACCCAAAAAAATAATTTTGGATAATGTTTTATAACATAACTGACATATTTTACTCTTCTATGGCAGATGATTTACTAAGTTTGCAAAATAAACAAGTAAACTTTTGTTACGTGGGTAATCATGCACTAGTCAATCAATTCATTTTCCGTCTCACCAAGCTTCTCTCAATGAGCTTATCTTTCACTAACACTTTACAAACTTAGCACTGACAAGTTGATCATTCACTAATTCTATAAAAAAAACCTTAGGTTTTCTCTGTTCATCCACGTGGCAAATATGGTCTAATCCGCCAGCACTAAAATATCATATTGGGCCTAAATTCGCTACTAGGCCTCAAGTGAGCCTTGCCTTCGTGTTATTGGCTTTTCTAGCTTCCAGTTGTGTTAGTGTTTGTGCCTTTGTGTTATGGGCCTTATGGCACTCCATATCGCTAGCTTTTTTCTTTTTTTCTTTTTTCCTACCAACAGAAAACGGTGATGTCACTTAACTCACTACGCTTTAATTACAACTTACATTCTTACAAGCACTAGATTTGATGATCAATCATATTAAATTCTCTTAAGAAAATCAGAAAGTCTGAAATTCACTTCATGTACGAATTAGAATGAATGGGTAAAGCAGTTTTGGTGAAGAGTAGGTAGAAACGTAGAGCTAACTCCAACCCCTTCTTTAGTTTCATATGATTGCTTAATAGCTCATATCCTATATATAAATATAATAGTTGAAATTCTGATGCGTCCATCTGTTGTTAGAAGAAAATGTAATAATGGGACCGTATGATTTCTGGATAAAAACTATTGTGGGAACAGTTGATGATGTGTCCTATGCTCATTGGTAGGTTGAATGAGAGTTGAGCACGTTCTTGTAAGATTTTTCGATTCTTATTTATGTCGTAAAGATGAAGGAAACTCTTTAGATTACAATTATAAAACAAAACAACAACACTCTTGACAAAATAAAAACTACACTATAAAATACTCAAGAGATTTTGATAAAAGGAATGAAAAGGTGCCATAACACTAAGTCGCACGTTCTTGACGAGAGTCGTCCCAATCCAATGATTAATATTTCAATTTCATGGCCTCCCCATAGTTTGGTCGATTATGCTTTACTCTTAGTTTTTAATTATAATCTTTATCTATTTGCTGTCTTCTTCTTTTTATAAATTTCATTTAGGTTAACAACTACGGTCAAATTAGATAACCTTTTTTTGTACAAAAATTAGTGAATTAGTTTGTTGTTTCGGTGATAGTTTGGCTATCTCAAACAAATTAGAGTATATGCATAAAATAACCATACTGTAGCAAATAATTAAGTAAATAACCACGGCTCAATAGTATCTTGTCGGGAGGTGTAGCGAAATGACCACCTTCTCCTTCTTCTATTGGCGACATGCTCCCGACAACTTGTTTTCGAGTAGAATATTGACTTACATATTACATGTGTTCTCTATATATCACGTCTCATAAACTCTCTCTCTCTCTCTCTCCTTCTTCTTTGTTGTCTTCTTCAATTGTAATGTAACATGATATTTTTATAAAAAACCAAACTTTTTATTTCCAAAATTATACTGTTAAATCCTATGTTTGGGTTGCCAATGGTAGAATTAGATTATACTAATGGGGGTAGGGTTTAGTGAATACAAATGAAAAGTACTGTTTAAGTTTTTATTTGTTTTCACGAAAAGCTGTTAGATTGAGAGAGAGAGAGAGAGAGAGGATGGTTTGAGCGATGGCCATTCCGACGTTTCCGACTCCGACGACGGAGATTTTGGTACAGCGGTTTGAAGAGAGAGGAGGATCGGATTTGTGGATCGGTTTGAAAAAGGCGTTGGTTAGATCCAAACCAGTCGGACCCAAGTCACTCAGTGATGAAGTCGATGCATTTTTCTCCATTACAAATCAATTTTAGGGATTTGATTTGATTTGATGATTCTCTTTCTTCTTCTTCTTCGAATTTTGGGTGTGTCCGTGAGCCATTTTAGATTGAGAGGAGAGAGAGAGAAAGGGAAAGAGGAGAGAGGAATCTCAGATAACAAATTAAATAACATGCTTTTTTTGTTTATCACAGTAACACGTCACCACCTACTGCTTTTGCTCCCTACCTATGTACTTACTCTGTCAGAAACCATATTATCCCGCTTCTCTTACGAGGGTAGTCATGTCATTTCCTTACTATCCATAACGTTATTTACCAAAACTTTCTGACACCATGATTATTTCCTTAATATTGGTGTCAGATTTAGTCATTTGCCTAAATGACCCTAATATTTAATAATGTAAAAAAGATATATTTCTCTTTTTTTTTTTTTGTCGAACGATATGTATCTATATAATTTTATACTACGAAGAAAAGAATAAAAAAAAACTCATTAATTACAACGGATAATAATATCTGATTTGCATTCAAATTCAAAATTAATAGTATTAAAGAAATATAAAGTGGGGTGAGTGTAAATGATAAGGTGTAGTTTGGTGTAGCATTAGCTGGCATAAGGTTGTATGAAAAGCTCATCTCAAAGTCACCAACGGCCCAAAAACACCACAGAAATTTTAATAAACAAAATTTAAAGCAAATATTCTTCTCATTCTTCTTCTGCTAGCTGCCATTATCTCTCATCGATTTCGCTTTTGCTAATTTGAATTCTGCAATTCGAAATTTAGGGTTCTTTCTTGAGTTAGAAAAGGTTGTATCTTGCTTCTTGGGGATGGCTAGGATTTGAGGAAAAAATAAGTGATTTTTTAGAGTTTGTGAATTTGCGGCGGAGATGAGTGCTTCGAGGTTTATAAAGTGTGTCACCGTCGGCGATGGTGCCGTCGGAAAAACCTGTATGCTCATTTCTTACACAAGCAACACTTTCCCTACGGTAAAGTTTCATCCTTTTTTGTTTTCTTGTTAGTGTTACTTTTTTTTTTCTCCAGTAGTGATCTTGAAGCTTCCTTTGACAATGGATTTTGGAGATTATATCATCTTTTTATTGATTAACTGGTAAAGTTGTAAAAATCAAATCTGACATTTTCTTCAGAACTTTTATGATGCTTCCATGGATTTAGCTTCTTTGTTATTATCTTTACCTATGAGCAATGTTCTTGATTCCTTTTCGACTTCATGTTCAATTTGTATGTAATAATCTTGTCCTGTTTTTGTGCGTAAATGATTATTCATTTTTGAGCTAGTTTATTCTAACGAATTTCATGACTTTGTTATTGACTATATCAGGACTATGTTCCAACTGTTTTCGACAACTTCAGTGCTAATGTGGTTGTAGATGGGAACACAGTGAATCTTGGATTGTGGGATACAGCCGGTAAAAAATCATTTGAAACCCATCAAATCTGATTTTCTTGTTTTTTTTTTTTTTTTGGTCGCATATTGACTAATAATTCTTGGGTTACTTATGCAGGTCAAGAAGACTATAACAGGTTAAGACCATTGAGTTACCGTGGCGCAGATGTCTTTATTCTTGCGTTCTCGCTTATTAGCAAAGCTAGCTATGAGAATGTAGCCAAGAAGGTTGGCTTTTTCTTCATCTAACTTCCTTCATTTTGATCAACCTTTCTCTGAGCTAATTTTTGAATTGGTTTCTTATCTCAGTGGATTCCTGAACTCAGGCATTATGCCCCTGGTGTTCCTATTATCCTTGTTGGAACAAAACTCGGTATTGACTCTGTTCTTGTCTAAAAACTCTTTCTTGATAATAAGAGAGAGAGAGAGAAATAATAATAGTTCAAAATTTGGGATTTGCAGATCTTCGAGATGACAAGCAGTTCTTCATAGACCATCCTGGTGCAGTGCCGATTACAACAAACCAGGTAGATAACTCCATAATCCAAAATTTCTTTTAAACAGTAGTTTTTGCCAAGCGAGTTATTGATCTTTAGCTGTTTGTCTGCAGGGAGAGGAACTAAAGAAACTGATAGGATCTCCAATCTACATTGAATGTAGTTCAAAGACGCAGCAGGTATAATAATACTACACACATAATATCATATCTCACATGTCTTTTTGTTTGGGTCTTTCTTCTCGGTAAAAGAATGAAAATGTTGGGTCTTGGGTTTTGCAGAATGTGAAAGCGGTCTTTGACGCAGCTATAAAAGTGGTGCTTCAGCCACCGAAACAGAAGAAGAAGAAAAAGAACAAGAACCGTTGCGTGTTCTTGTGATCATCTTTTTAAATAAAAAGATTTAGGTAACAAATGAAGTTGAAGAAAAAACACCAGCATCAAAATGCAGCAACATTGTATAGTTGTTGGATCCGGCTAGTTTCGGTCTTTACACACTTTTTTTTTCTTTTGCTGGTGAATCTAATGTGTGAAGTGAGGCCAATGAGATGAGTTCTTGGTGTGTTGTTGTTGTTGTTGTACTTTTGCTATGTAGACTAATCTCTTAAATACTTTTTTTTTTTGTCTTTGTTTTTGCTGTTGGGATCCATTTTGTATTTTCTTAACAGATGAATTTAATTAATTTTACATTAATCTTTTCTTAAAGCTCAGATTCTCTTTTTTTTGTTGAGTATGTGGTATTGAACATTGGCATGCAATTAGTTTCAGACAAAATAAAGTAAGAGCCAAGACGTATTGTGATGGATTTTTGCATTACAATAGGAACAGCGTTGAACTGAAGCATGGATTCAAAGAATTGGTTTCCAGAAACGAGGATTCTATACACATAGCCATAGGAGAGTATTGGGAACAAAGAAAATAGAAATTACAAAGGTTTTCTCCATCATGGACCGAAAAGAAAACAAACATGTGTGTGTGTGTGTATACACATCCCTTTCAGTGTTTTCACAATTTCTTCGGAAAATACAGAAAAATCAAATCCTAGGATTGAAGCTCTCGGGATTTGATCAGGACTGTGTTGCGGATATAAGTCACAACTTGATGGGGTCATATTTTTCACCCATCAAGCCACCTTTCTGTTTTTGGAACTTAATGTAACGCAATGTACTTGTAAAGAAGGGATCTGAGTGGATTGTCGTATTACCATTGTCGCTTTGCATCTCGGTGTTGATTAACTCTATGAGACTCTGTATATCAGATGGAGTGATATGTGGATTCCCTTTCTCAAAGAAGTAGATATACCTGTTGTATATAAGAATACCATTATTAGTATTGAGATGCTACTTTGTGAATGAATCAATGTCAGATGTTATTGTCTCTTTGTTGTTAGGTATACCGACTTGTTCAAGATTTCGACAAACAGCGTGACAGGTCCGCTGTTACCTCTGGTTGCATTAGCCATTTGTTGAGCTGCGTTCGCTATCCTCAGTGCACGTCTTAAACAGAGAAGAACTCTGCAGAACAAAATCGAGAATCAATTAGTTCTGGAGAGAAGATCATTAACTTACCCATGAAAACAGCAAAATCAGAGGAATATGAGAGTAAGGAAAGAAGAAAATCACTTACCTTTCTCCATCTTTGATACCATCGGGATCATCGACCCAAAAGAGGTGAGAGCATGCATAAACTGCTCGACATTGATCAGGCTTCTTCAAAAGCCTTGCTGAGTACTGATCACAAGGAAAATTCAACATACGTGTTTAAATAGAGAAGTTAAGCTTACAAACTGAGGAAGCATTGGCAAAACAATTTTGTACCCCGGTTGCTTTATGTGTCAAGGTGTCCCTATTTTCAACACCAAAGACATTGATCCTTTGCAAGGTTCCTACGATCAGATGAATCGCAGTTACCTGTGCCTTGGAGTCCTATATTATAATACGACACACCAAAAGAAAAATGGAAGTATAATAGTTTAGGAAAGGCTTTTAGTTATCTTTGTGTAAAGTTCACACAGAAAGGAAATAAAGAATATACCGCAATTTCTTCCTCGTATAATATAAATGCTTGGGTAAAAAACTCATAAGCAACAGGCTCAAGATCACAATCACTTGCGGCCTGATCATCAATCCAAAACAAAAAAAATATATTTAGAATGCTATGTAAGATTACACCTTGCCTACAGGTGAACTGAGATCAAATGAACAACAGATAACTGGAGCCAATAATTATATGAAAACAAGTTGTTCTGAGCTTTAAATAATAAGTTGACTTGTTCAAGGCTTCACAATTTTCATGGTGACACTATGACTTACCTCAGCGCACTGGAGGTAGAGCCTTAGAGCCAGTTCAGGACATGGAACTGAGGAAAGAACCTCGATCATCTGGAATAAAAGCACATGTTCTGAACTTATCAAGAAGAAAAACGATAAATACAGAAGTATAACTTTTTAACTCCTGTTAATCCTGCTTCAGTGAAGTAACACATGTTTCTCTATCTTGGATGTATGGAAAAAGGAAGAAAAGAACCTGGTTGAGAATCTGAAAAACCGCCCTAGGGGTTGCTGGGACATCTTCTCCAGCTATATCTCCACCCTGGGATTCTAGCTGCCTCACCAACTGTGGTGGAAACATTCAAGCACCTCTTAAAGTCAACCACTTGTCTTAAAGCAAAGAATCTAATCCCGCAAGAGTGATCACGTGAATATGGTCACATTCCAGGGGCTCTCTAAATAATTATCGTATGAGATGGTATTCAATATAAACACATATGCAAGCACGTTATAGGGAAAATAAAAGTTCTACCCTGAGTGCAGAAAAGACAAGCGGGGGAACGGTAAAAGGCAGACGTCGTGGTCCTCCTGTCATAAGATGCTTTCTCACAACACATATAATCTGCATATCAGTAAAGTATTACTTAGGTAAGCTATTCGTTTGCTCATAAACTATTGATAATGATGTAAAAGGAATGCTTATCTATTTGACTACTGTAAAAGAACGCCAATGGATCTGAAACTGGCCTGCAGGTCAATTTAAGGATGCAGGTCGATTCAGGGGAGTGGAGCAACAGACTCAGATGTACAGTTGCAAGTAAGAAAAAACATGTAGACTGGAACCATCCCATTTGTATCAACTAAAATCATGGGAAGACAGTAGGTCCGGACACAAAATACTTATAACTATTGAACCGAAAGTTTAGTATTTGTATGATGTTTCACCTTTAGCATCTCCTCTGGTTCTTCATTATCGAGCATATGTATGAGTCGGGCTACTGAATTTTGTTCCTCTTGGAAATCCTCCTCGTCGAGCTAAAGGAAAACACAGAAACCCATGACCAAAATGTTAGATTAGAGCTGAAAGGAGTTGCTCATTACAAACCACACAGAGAAAACTAAGGAAGAAAGTGGCAGTACCTCCTCTGTGCTGGTTCCATCCAAATCTTTAATAAGCCCTTTTATCAATTCAAACAGCACCTCAACCTAGTGAACACAAATTGGCATATCATTACAGTATAAATATTTACTTCTATAAATGAAAAGAGTAGTAAGCATACCTTATCTGCAGTTGAAATACACGAATCATTTTTCATTATACTTTGGATGATAAGCATTGCCATTACTTTATTCGTCCCATCATCAAGATGATCCATGACACGTGGATAATTTGACAGCGTAAGAGCTGTAACTATGTCATTGTATTTTTCTAGAGGAGCACTCAGAAGTGCAACAACTTGTTTCATTGCACGGGCGTCCTCCAGTTTGGGCACACTGGAAAGCTTAACTACACATGCTCCCTACAAAGTTTGCGGATCAAGAGTTAGTTTAACATTATTGCTACACCAGTTTCAACTAATGATAAAACTTATACAATGTATCATAGACCAATCGCAGTAAATTAATTTTGATTCTGTAAATGGACAATACTTGTATAGTCTAGATACAAGATACATTAGTACAGCACAAAATTAGAAAAGATGACGACAGAAGAAAATCATACCAATACTTGATCCACATAGTCAAGACGATCAGGATGAACTCGGAGTGTAAAAGTTAGAAGAGAGACAAACAGAGTCATAGCTCCAACAATAGGCATCTCAAGCTGTGTATCTATCACCTGCGACCCACACCATACGTCATATAAATGTATTTTAAGAAAGTAAAGCATCATATGCATGTGGCTGAAAATAGTAAAGACTCGAAGCATTGAGTCTATTGAGCTACAGATTTTAGAAAATGAACTGGGGTAGTTGAGTCCAAACCAGGAAAAAAAAGTTTGAGATCAGGTTAAACTTGATGCATCATCCAGCAATTTGATAGGTCGATTTCTTAATGGTTTTCATTTATTTTAAGTTCTGCATATATGTTACATGAACTCTCAAATCTAACTACTAGAGGACACAAATTTCAGACTTTAGTGGCATTATTTTTCATCACATGTCACATAAGAAACTGATTAAATGATGCCTAACAAACGAGTTGATTTCGAGAAGATAGCCAACGATCGGAATATAGCATGGCAAACTACAATTAAGCTGACTACTTTTGATGGTAGTGCTCTAAGGGCCATTATGTTTTAAGAATATCCAACAGCAGAAATAAAAATTGCATTCATAACAAACTTTCATTTAATGGAGCCAACCTTTCCAATTGCATTGCTCAATTTAGCAAAAGCTTCCACTTGCAAAAATTCGGGTAACACCTGCCCAGGAGTATAAGACATCTAAGTAATATTAGACAAAAATAAAAAAGGACAAGATAGCTCAAAAACACTTACATCTGGACTTGAGGCAGCATAGTTTGACAACCGGTCCATCAGTTGAGTTAACACTATCTTGGTGTCAACTTTTGGCTGAGAAATTATTTCTTAAGGTCAGAGAGGAAGGAAAGGGTCAAAGATCTCAAGTGAAAAAAGTGCAGAGCATGAACTCAAAACAAAAGTGCTCTTTGTTGAGGATTCCTCCTCAGAGTTTTGTAATTTCAGTATAATTGTAAGAGGAGATCTTATTGGTGAGCAAAAGCTCCAGTCACCAAGAAATATTCAAAAGAATACCCCAAAGCTCCAGTCGGGAGATAATGGCAGCATAAGAAGACTTAATCAGAACGACACAATTATCCATTTTAGAAAACATATAATAGCATTGGAGAGTAGGGAAGAGAAAAATCTTGATTGCTAGCCTACCCACCATCAATTGGGTACAAGCAGCCAATAAGGTATCAAGAGTCTGCAAATGGTACTCATCAGGAAAGACTTGAATTATGCACTCCATCAGATAATACTGAGCCAGCTCATCTTTACAGTTCACGACCTGTTCAAGGTTTCAAGATTTAACAGATTTATACAGCAACTGACGTCTCATCCATAAGAAAAGTAAACTGGTGATAGATGCAAAAATAAGCTGCTGAACCTGCTCTAAGACCCTAGGAAGCACAGTCTCTTTGTACATCTCAAGGTCAACACCTTCAATCTGTCCTAGAACGTGCAGATTTTTTCCAACCTGAGAGGAAAACATTAAATACAACTTATTGGGCAGTGACATGGTAAAATAGGTATTCAGTCCAGTAGTGGTATTTGATAGTACAAGATCACGAAGTTCGTTCCTCTCTTTCTCCTGCTTTTCTCGAACTGTTCCTGGTCCCTGCAGTCCAAGGAACACCTCAGCTCAGGTTCACCAATATCAATGATTCACAAGCACCACACAACCTGCATGACCAAAAGCATGCTCTTCATCGTTCATTTATGCTTCAGTCAGAGGCATGCAAGTGCAGAGGTGCTATGCGCATCTAAATACCATAAACTCTTCAAAGATGGAAAGTTCACCTGATGCTGTATTCGAACCCAGAGCTTATTCATCTCTGTGAAATTTTGTAGCACAAATTCCACAGCATCCATCACAGTATTTGCATCTCTACAGAAAGGTTGCAAGGAGAGTAAACAAACAGCTAAGCAGCTAGATTTCATGGGAAAATGAAAAGAGCAAACCCACCCTTCGTAGTCTGAGCCAATCTCAGGTAACTTGTCCCTGCTGATTTGAGCAAGATAACTCCTCAAAAAGAGGCCGCGAATGGGATGTTGAACACCTCGACACATTTCCACAAGATCCTTCAGAACATCCTTAGAAGGAGCCTGCTTGCTTTTAATATAAACAGACCCTACTGTGCATAGCAGATACCTGGTAAATCAATGCAGCCCAAGAGAAACATTAATTGGTGACTCTAAGAGAATGTTGGAAAAACAAATAATCTCATTCTGCGCCTAGCTGCTTCCATAGATGTATAGGAGGAGATCGCCATTTTCTAGTCTAATCTCATAACTGTAGTTCAATCTAGCTAGAAAATTGAGACTATCAGATCTTAATCCGATCAAGAGAAATAGAAAGTAGCTGAGAAGGATGAAAATGAATCTAAATCATGTGCTTACATCCTGGGCAATATGTTGCCGGCATGTTGAACAAGCTCATACAAATCCACCACCGGTAATCCATGCCTACTCTCATCCTTAAAGAAAATCTCAAGCTGCCTCAATTGATCGAAAGCTCGCATATCTGAATTAGCCGAATCAGAAAGAGAAATCATAAGGATACGGTCAACAGAATCACAAAATCGAAAGATTCAAAGTTGTGGCGATGGAATCTAACAGAGATCGTAATATTTCTGAGGAGAGAGCTTGGAGGTGCGGAGCTCCGAAAGCATCAGAGCAGAGTACTTGAGCACTTCTCTGAGATTATTCGCGTCCTAAGAGACGAATAGAAAATATTCATCAGATTAATCAAAAGAAATGACTCGATGGAGAAAAAGATGAGAGCAAACGGACCAAAGCGCGATGCATGAAGAAAGCGTTGTGCTGGATTCCGGCGATTCCTTCCGCCAGCCACTTGTCCTCGTCTTCTACTCCGGCGAGCGGCCTCATCCTCTTCTTCCTCCTTGTGTCTGTCAGCAGTTTTTTTTTCCCCAGTTGGGCGCACGAATAATTATAGACTTCCGAATTTTTACTTTTTTTTTGCTTTCTTTTTTATAAATCATATACTGTATCTCCCAATATCGAACTCAACTAGATTTGTTTTTTGTATTTTAATCAAAAATCCCAATTGACTGAGATTATGATCCCATCTCTTAATTAGCTTATTTTTTCTCAACCAGTAATTTTATTATATAGTTTGAACTTCTTTTTTTACAGATTACATTGAATAGTTGATTTTTTGGCACTACATTCGTTCTGCTGATAAAACTTACAGTCTTCATTTATCTTCTATTACCATAATTTGATCATAGGAGACGCTCCAGTTATCAAATTACAGTCTTCATGTATCGATGAAATGGCACTGTGATATTTATGCAAACTAAAGAGTTTAAAGTTAGAAAGCTTTCAACTTTATAAAAAACTTCTTTGGATTCCAAAAACAAGAAAAACCAAAATCAGTCATGCACAATTATAATTTTATAATTAATGTGTACTAATAATAGCTTTTTAGATGTGAAAACTTGTGATCAATGTTATATTGAACCTCTGGTTCTCAAATTTATCAACGAATCTCAAATCTCCACTTCAGAGGTCGTGGGAGGGTAGAACAATCACCTTATACACATTGATTTGAATAGTAAATCTATATATTTCAAAGCTTTTTGCTAAAGAGATATGATGAAAATAGAGCTATATCAAAATTGGGTTAGATTAAAAATTAGAATTGTTGTTACAATCAGTCAACACTGTACAAGCTAGGCTAAAGCTAGACCAAAAATGGAACATTAGAACGGGACTGTATATGGTAAAGAATAAATCCCGACATCAGGCAAAAGCTGAGCTCTAGGCCAAGAGGAATCTCCTGGTCCCATCTTCAACTCCTCAATCGTAACTGCTGCTTTAGGCTTAACCAGAGCTTGTAACTTGTTCCCAAATAGCCAATCGTCATCGTCATTTTTAGAAAAAGAATCATCAGTAAAACAAATGGAAGTGGGAGTCCAATCATCAAACAATGCATTGTATCGATCTTCTTTGCTTGGTCTGTGTTTCTTTCTCTTCTTTGTTTCAGAGATTGCAGCCACAGATGTTGACGGCAGATTCTCTTCAGGCTCAGATATTTTAGAGCATGGGATAGAATTTGTTATGACATCTTGGTGACTCGGAGACTTTGCAACCGAAGAGGAGCTAACAAGATCCTTTTGAGGCAGAACAGAAACTTCAGCCTTGGGTTTTTTGAAGATGAACCGAATCCGTAGAGGATTACCAGCTACACGTGCAGCTGCAAATACATGATTCAATATACATGAAAATCATATGCCACGATGTCCTAAATTGCCCATTTAAGTATCAATACAAACCTTTGATGAGACTTTCAACAGCTGGAGGAGATTCATCTCTATTCCTCTTCTTACTATTCTGGCTTCCATCAGACAGATATCCGAGGTGGTTTTGAGGTTCATCAAGCTCTTCTGTCAAACCACTCTTCTCAAGTTGGTCAGACTCATCAGAGAGTTTCTTGGAAGAGACAAATTGTTGCTTGCCATCTTTCCTCGACGAATGCTTATGCGATTTCTGGCGCTTTATTTCTTTCTTTTGTTTTCTCTTCTCCTTCTTTTCCCTCTTCTCTATGCGGTGCGTCTTTTTGGAATCAATTGTGATTCTTTCAAGCTTTAATCCATTAGAATAAAGGGTTTTTAGACTCCACGTCTTAGGGAAGATAAGATCGGCACAACCATCCCACTCAATGTGGAAACACAATTACAACAAACAACATCACAAAAGACAAGGCTCTAAACATATCACATGAAAGCAATCATCACTAGACCTACCAAATCATATTAGTAGAATGATAAACAATACAGCTTACCTGATTCTTTAAAACATCTAATGCTAGCTAATAAATACAGTGAAGAGATGAAATTATGGAAAGCCTAATAAACAAGTTCATATATACGATATATATATATATATATATATACGGTTCATGTGAATATACAATGATAGCGTCAGGAAAATTGAGGTATATAGATTTTTTCAGAGAAAACATACGATTTTCGGAAATATATTGAGACTCTAGTCATACACATCAAGGACTACCAAGTTCAAATTAAGATTCCCCAAAACACGAAATCCAAAAATTAGGTTTAGAAAAACCGTCATGGAATTCAATTATAAACAAGTCAAGCAAGAAACCAGATTTGTGGTTCTCAACGAACCTTAGTCGGTTCGACCAAGCTCGCTTGGTTCCTTGCAATCACAAGCGGTGGGCAAGAAAAAACGCGCGACATATTTTCTCAGATCGAATCGGAGGATATAGGTAAAGGGGAACGAAGAAATCAATCCTAAACTAGATAACCCAAGATTGGTTTCAGATTCGACCAACCAAACCCAAAGAATATCGAGATAATCCGGTAGCCTTTATCTCGATTTCGCCTCGCCACCCAAAGAAGAAGATAAACCCTAACAAATTCTTGACCTAGAGATAGATTGAGAGAGAGAGAAGATAGCTAAGCGCGTTAAGGAAATAAGGAAACATTGAAGGGTAAGGTCCTTTATTTATAGACGTGTGAGAGTCTAGATCCACCGACTCGGGCAAAGTCGGTCACATTGAGGACTTTTCCGTAAGTTCACATCAGATAACAAAAAAAAGCCCTAATCGTCAACTAGCATAGAGGGGTATATTAGTAAATTACCAAGGTCATAAGGATCGGTCCGAGTCTCCGAGATTGCTAAGTAGAACAATGGGCCTAAAATTATTTATTGGGCTTTAAAGATCCATTGTATCCCGAAAAATAAAGCCTTTTGTCGAAACGATGCCTTAGTTTTGTATGTTGCAACTCATCAGTTTCTTACAGACGCGTTTGTATCCGAACATTCGCGTCTCTATGATTCATACATTTCTGATTTTTCCCTATAAATTCAACACACTTGCGACACATATAATCAGGGTTTCATTATCTCTTTGCAACACACATATTTCATTGCATTGATATTAAGTAACGGAGGCTCTCTGCTTCTAAATTTGGTCTATCAACGATGCAAGAAACCCAAGAGAAGTTGTCCCTGAATGTTTCATCAGTCAATGGAGTAGTTTCACAGAATCCGGTGTTACCTCGAGGCTTGGTTGCTCCATACCATCAACAAGCACATGACATCAACAAGATGTTACAGGTTTTGGTCAATTCTTTCTTATCACTGATCTTTTCATTTTTTAATTAAGAAATATATTTACAAGTTACATCTAAAACATGTGCAGAACCAGATGACGATAGAACTGCATAGTCAATTAAGAAGTCTTGAGCAAAGAGCCGTCTTCTGTATGAACATAAAAGACAAAGTCATCGCAGAAATGAACAAACGATATGGAGAAATGGAGAATCGTATGAGAAAATCGTCAGCAGAAGCCGAGTTTTGGAAGAATATGGCGGCTCAGAAAACGGACTTGTGTAAGGATCTTGCCGGGAGGCTTCTGAAAGTGAAAAAGAGAGATATGTCGAAGAAGATGAACGTGGAGACGAACTTTGCAGATGAGGCTGAGTTGTCCACTGGGGATAATGGAGACGATGTTGTAGACACAGCAAGGACCCGTGTATGCAAACGTCTTCGTCTTTGAAAGAGGCGGGATTTTGAGTTTGTGATGTTTTAAGCACGTGTGTGTTTGTTTTACGGACGTGTGGTTCAATGTTCGGATATAAAAAATTAATGCGTAAAGTATCGGCTACTACATTTTGTTACATGCGTAATTTTTTATTATAACTTGAATAAAGTATGACTAAATTAAATTATGCAACGTTTAGGAATTTGAAAATGTTTTTAAAACAAAAAAAGGAAACTAAAATTACAAACCGCGTGAAAAGTAGCCTATTGTTTTCTATGTATAGTCTCCACATGCTAATTAGCCAAATAGATATGCATTCTTTTGTAAAAAAACAATTCATTATGTTGACGGTCGAAAAATTTAACCAAACGGAAAGGTTGTTTCGACGCTGTAGACTGCAATATCAAATACTATTAAATATTATAGACAATTGAATATTATAAAAATGTTCGGTTGTTACATGTGTCGAGGATAAGAGAGTATATATGTCCTATTTCACGTCAATATTATTAATTAACTAACCTAAGACTATGTTTATCAAAGTTTTTTAGTTTGTCCTTAAATATATTTAAAATTAAAATAATGAAGAAGTAGAACAAAAGCAAGGGACAGTCCTTATATAAGGACATTTGATATTGTCCTTAAGACAGGTGGCGTCAGTTGATTTGATGTTGATTAACATAATATTATCTAAGGACAATTTATGTCCCAACCGATAAATATGCTCTAAGTACCTGACGTTTTGCAATAATATTATTATTATTTTGGATGAATTTAACTTGAGTTGGGGCGATGACTTCTCATCCATGGTACACGACAGTTTACATGATGTTTAGTATAAGCTTCCCCCAAGAGTCGCCGAAAATATAAATGTCGGCTTTTTGTAGTATTTTATCAGTCTCACGATCATAGATTGTAGGATATGCCAATAACCCTTTCATTGTCCTCGTTCATTGGATATTTTTGATCTTATATACCTCTAATAAATTCTCTGCGGAAAAATCTTTGGCATGAGAGACAAGCTTGTAAGTTGTAACTTATTTCTTTATGGCCCACGAGATCAGATTTTCTTGGGCTGGTTTTATACTTTAGTGTAGATGTGAGGCGTATCACATGTGGATAAATCTTAGCCGCGTCTTGAATCTTACACTCGTTCAATGTGGCTGCACAGCTTATTAGACTGACTTAACCACCAGATGTTTTCATTTCATTATTTCATTTTATAATTGTCAAACTATATAACCTATTGATTAGAAAAGGGAACTGGGGTCGACAATGCTTTCTTTATACATGAAATTATGAATCACTGTGGAACTTTCTAAGTTCTAATTAACTATACTTCTCAAAACACGAAAAATAAATTGCAGTAGAACATTAACTTTGTTTGCAATTTGTTGTATTCGAATTAAATCGACCGTATTGGGTCGTTGTAAAGTAAAGTCCCTATGCACTACATAAAATGTAGGTTACGAAGATGAGTACGCATAGCGGACCTCTTAATTAAAGAACAGAACAAAAGTCGGTATATGTCTGATCGAAAGAGAAAGAGAAAGAGAAAGGGGACATGAATAAATGCACAACTGATAATTGTTGTGTCGTCCACTCGTCGTGGATGTAATATAGAGTATCGTATGATATGACTGTATCATTTAATACTATCCTCTCAATTTCATATTTTATTGACGAAATGTAATTTAGTAATTTATGTTAATATTATTGTTATACTATCACCTAGATTCAAATCTGCATTATATTGTTGACAGAAAAGAAAAGTTCGATTTATTTTGGACTGATTCCATTCTGCAGATAGGATTGAGCCCGATCCGACTTTTGCTTTTAACTCGCCTTAGTAGTTCTTGAGTTAATGAATTTTAAAAGATTTTTTTTGTTTTGTTTACAAGTTTTTTTTGTTTTTTTTTGTTTTGTTTTGTCTACAAGTTGTTGCTTATAAACCAAATTTGATTTTATTTTCGGACCATAACGTATTCCAGTTGTTTAA
The DNA here is from genome assembly GCA_011420285.2 of Erysimum cheiranthoides. Classification (NCBI taxonomy): domain Eukaryota; kingdom Viridiplantae; phylum Streptophyta; class Magnoliopsida; order Brassicales; family Brassicaceae; genus Erysimum; species Erysimum cheiranthoides. The sequence goes on along the minus strand of CM022179.2, from coordinate 2,461,789 downwards.
AAATTTCGAGTTTCTCGGCTAGAGGTTTGACAGGAGCATGCTTGTCTGATTAATACCCGTAGCAAACAAAAAAAGGTATTGTTGTTTCGACGTTCTATATACCGTTTAACAGAAACAAATAAATTTTATTTTTGTATTGGTATATGACTTTTGTTTTACAAATAATAAAACAATGTGACTCATGAATATGATCGAGCAACCGCTAACTTTTGACTATATCACGTTCTTTGAAGCTCAAAGTTCAAACTACCAATTTGTATATGAAAATAAATAAGAACATCGGATCGAGTGGTACTAAACAAATAGATTGGATGGGGCGGTATAATTCAAGTATAGTTAATATAGAAGAAATGTATTATGGAAAACAAATACGATTAATATAGAATAAATGGTATTCCCTCCGTCCTACAAAGATCCTTGTTTTAAGATTTTCACACAGATTAAGAAATAATTAATAGGTAATCATCAATGATATTAATTTTTTACGGATTACACTTTCCCATAAATATTAACCAATAAAAATTAAGAAAATTCATATATGTATAATAAATACTTCTTGAACTTTGCAATTTCTTAACATTAATTAACAAAAAGTGTGTTGAAAACTTAAAACTTGTATCTTTGTGAAACAATTTTTTTTTCTAAAACTAGGATTTTTGTGGGACGGAGGGAGTATAAAACAGTATTTGAATGGTGATTATCATAAATATGATGTAGATAAAATAATTATTAAATTTTTATTATTTTTTATAATATTTCTAGTGATCGATCGAAACAATTTTTTTTTTTTTTGATAAACAATCGAAACAATTTTTTAAAAATAGGATAATGTTATTCGATAAAATTAACATATACAACCTATTTCAGTTTTTCAGAGTTATAAAAAGTATATTATAAAATTGATATGAAATATTTCTAATTTGGTGTGGAATTGGAACACCATGCCGATTGGGCCAAATATTAATGTTATAGTGTGTTTATTCTTAACATATTTTATCTCCTATGCTATTCAAAATAATGTGAATGAGAAGTTGAGAACAATATCATTGGAACGTCTCATCTCCCCTCCTCCCCACTTGCCCATTCACGCCCAAAGACGAAAAAGAAGAAGTGCTTAAACCGGTAACGATTGCTATCATGGATACTTAGGGGGATGTATTCAAAGTTGGATTTTGAAAGATTTTGAGATTTTATTAAAATCCACTGTTATTCAATTTGTGATTCTTAAATCACTTTATAAATCCAGTGTTATTGAATCTAATATTTATACAAAATCACTTAAAATAACTTACAATCCTCTGTTATTCAATAAATGATTTACAAAAATCACACGAAATCCAGTGTTATTCAAAATTAACAAGTACATTTTGAAAAAATCCTAAACAATGATTTTAGATGACTTTGGATACCTTTTTAGTTGAAAATAGGAACCCAAAAAATTTCACCTCTAGAGGTGGTATTGTGAAGGATTTCAAAAAAGAAAAAAGTCTTTTTTTCATCGTCCCTGTTGTTCTTCTGGGTTTCATTCGAAACACAAGCCATAGAGATTATTTCGAAGGGAGAAAGCACAGGGATTCGTAAAGGAGACACCTTTGCTCACTCTCTCTCTCCAGCGCACAAATTGCAATCTTAGGCACTCCTCCTTCTTAAGAATCCAACGTCTCCTTCTACTCCTTCGGCCACTCTTCATGGCGTTATCTTCGCTTTTCTCTCCAATTCTCAATCAATTGAACTCAGACTCCAATTCTCAATCAATTGAAGGATGAGCATCCGAAGATTTACAGGATGAAGCTCTGGGCCACGATCGTGGTTCTCTGCGATCGTTGTTGCTTTAGCTCTTGACAAAAGAAGGGATCATCAACAAAGATCAGTTTCTGATAAGAACTCTTCATGTTCTAACCAAAAGCATGAATCTTTCGATATGATTTGATTGTGTGTCTATTTGATGACAAAGATATGTGTTTCTTCCATCTTTAAATATTGTAGCATTGTTGGAAACTGGAAGTCTTCTTTAATTCTCCATTTGATGACCAACAAATTTTGAAGGCAAGTTGATACTCTTCTGTGATTACATCAAGACATTGGGCTTTTCAATATTCTACCTTTTTTCTATAAAAGTTGTATGATGACCATGTATTACATTAGCTTTTGCAGAGAAAAGCTGAAGAGGTTAAACCGTATTATGGACGATCGATGTATCGTGTTGGTCAGTTTCTATCTCTCACCCTTTTTTGAGTATTGTTTAGCGTGCATTCTGGTAATTGAACATTTATCTTGCGAATGCGTTAGGAATGATGGGTTCCGGGAATACGACACTTGGTTATACATTCTTTGATTGGTATATTATCTTCCCATTTTTCAACTGCGTGTTCAAAACTTTAGCTGAGCTAAACATTTTTTTGTAACTGTGGCAGTGACACTTTGATCGAACAGGCAATGAATGGAACTTCTGTGGCTGAGATATTTGAGCATTTTGGTGAAAGTGTCTTTAGATTGATTGTGTTGACACTTTTATGCATATTCTTTCTAGACCGAGGCACTAAAAAAACTCTCTTTGATGTATAACCAAATTGTTGTTTCAACCGGGGGAGGTGCAGTCATAAGACCCATCAATTGGTTTGTTTTCTTCTCAATAGATATATAATGTGAAACTCAAATCATTTGGTAACAATGTTTCTTTTTGTTACAATTTTTTACTCAGGAAGTATATGCATAAAGGTATTAGCATTTGGCTTGACGTTCCTCTAGAAGCCTTAGCGCATAGATTCAAGACCATTGTTACATGATGATGAGTCAGAGGACACATACACAGCAATCAGACGTGTTTTTTTTTTATTCTTCTGCAAGTGGAAAGAGAAGTGAGACTCTATTGAAATCTTCATTATTTATTTGATTCTTCTGCAAGTGTTTTTTTTTGTTTCTTTCTCCCTTTCAGTTTCAGACGTGCAAGTGTTTTTTCCTGTGTATGTTCGTCGTTTGATTGTTTTGAAAATCCATTTTTTTCTTAACAATCTCCCAAAATCCCCTATCTTAATTCTTTAAAATCTCATTAAATCTCATCAAATCATAAAGGTTTTGTTTAAAAAAAAAAATCTAATAACAATCCTACCAAATACTTACAAATCCACTTAAAATCTCTCAAAATCCAAAATTTTCAAAATTCCACAGAATCCTCTAAAATCTTAAGTCCAATACATCCCCCTTATATTAAATGTTTAGGCTTTTATATGATTATATATATCTCTAGCTGTTTTGATAAGAGAGAGATACATATGGAAACTTGTTACGTGTTTATTTGCTCGATTTTGAGGTATTTATTTCATAATTAGGAAAAAAAAAAAAAAAACCTCAATTTGCATTCACTGCTCCACCGGTGAACTGATTGTGGACTTATGGGTCCTATCTCATTTAATAGCGATGTTAACACCTATTTCGAGAAGACATTGATAGAGTTTGAACTTTGAAAGGTCATATAACCACGTGGTGACGTCAACTATTATTTAGGAAAAGTTGATACATTAGTGTGTTGATACATTAGTATTTTGTACTGTATTAAAATTATATAGAAACTACTAACAGATTAGTTTATAAGAAAAAAATCTAAAAATTGGAAAACTAAATAATACTGTACTAGTCATTTAGTCAACTTTAAATTAAGATAAAAGAAAAATATTTATTGAGTAAGCTCCATAGAGGCAGGGCATGGACCATGACTATGACTATGAAGATATATTTGAGAAATGCAATTAAAAATGTGTGATAATGTTAGAAGTACTAAACGTTGGTAATGGTCTAAAATATAACGAACACATCATTTGGTACAAATCATTAGACCTGTGTATATATTTCTTTTAAGTCATACTATTAGTTTGTACATCTACAAGACTTAATTGGCTCTTTTTTTGTTCTTTTCTTTTTTGATATCACTTAATTGGCTCTTTAACTACCAAATATAGGAAATATCTGTACGCTAGCTGGAAGTGTCAGTATTTATAAATTCATTCTTACTTTTTTTGTAAAAGCAAAATGGTGAAATGTTTAAACATGGTGACAGCATTTCTTCTCTCAATTTTACTCGCATGTGAACGTGAAATAAACTAAATCAGTCAGTACGTGAAGTTTGTTCTGCTTTACTTTTATTGTCAACCCGTAACAACTTTCCATTTTATGAAAAAGTTCAAACTTTCCATTTTATAAGATAATCTAACATATAATTTCAAGAAAAAAAAAAGAAACATATAATTTTATAATTGACGTCCATGCATGTGATTGAATCATTTTTTTTAATTAAGACAATCATATGTTACTATAGTCTAACTTAAATTTGATTTAATGAAGGACAATCATATATTACTATAATCCTTATCATATACTCCATGTGATTGGACTTTGCCAAAAAAAAAAAAATATATATATATATATATATATATATATATATTTTTAAATTTTGATATGCGCTTCAAAAAATCTGTTAATTCAAGATATCTGTACAAAAAGTAATTCAAGTGAGGCAATAGTCACACCACTATGAACGAAATCAAGAGTTATACCTCGAGTTTCTGTTGAACTAGGATATGATATCACAGTTGCTTCAGATCGTTCTTCATCGTCAATAAATCTCCCTCGTAAGTTTCCTGCGCCATTACTGTAAGGCGGTCTTTTAGTTTGCGTACGTATTTGATGCTTCTGCTCCTCTAACTCTGTCCAAGCAAGAGATACTGTCATCTGTACACTGATAAACAATCCCAAAAACAAGTAATCTTAGTTACGAATTACCTATTTTGAAAAATAAATATATTTAGTTTAGTGGATGGACACTAAAATATATACGTTCCACTAAATTTATGTGTTTCTTCAAGAAAAAGCTATATATAATTATGTTGGATATTAGAAAACCTAGGAGACTAGTTTATTTATTCATATTTGCGTCAAACAGATTGTAAGTTTGAAACAAAGTTCATAGGGATATTTTTTGTCATTTGTTTGGAAAAGTTTGTTATTATTTGTTAAAAAACTGTGGTCCTCTAACCATAATACGTAATTAGATATTATAACAACATGAAGAAGGAAAAAATATGTCAATGTCTGCAATTAATGTACAACAACTAATCCAAACACATCACATAGACATATCTCCATAGGAAACGAGAGGATTATTTATATCCATATCGTTCCAAGATTTTAAAGAAGCAAGATTTTTTTATGTTTTGTTTTACTCACAAAACACACTACATCAATACGTCATAGCAATCAGCAACTATGGAACGACATCGTTCTGTTCATCATCACATAATTTCTTATTTTTGTCTCTCTTCTTGGTCGATACTATTTTGGGGTACTTTCTTTCTTGTGCTGTTATTTACGACAACTACAAATGCTTTAGTGAAACTCCCGGAAAACACGATTGTTCCCGCGGTGATAGTGTTCGGAGATTCAATTGTCGATGCCGGAAATAACGACGATATGATAACGGAAGCTAGATGCGATTATCCTCCCTACGGCATTGATTTTGATGGTGGAGTTCCTACGGGAAGATTCTCCAATGGCAAAGTCCCCAGTGATATTGTAGGTTAGTTTGCCTGTAATTTTTTTCTTCATTAAATAATTTATTAAAGTCTTACATAACACTATTATCCTTGACAAAAAAAAAAAAAAACACTATCATATGCATTCATTTTATTGGATAACTTTTTTTTTTGTTTTTTATCAAATTTTATTGGATAACTATAAATCGAGTTATTAAGAAAAAAAAACTTTATCTCGAATGCATTAGCTAATAGTTCGATTTTCTTACTCTATACAATGATGTCTACAATATAGTCAAAACACCAAGTTGCTACCTTGTAATTTCATAATTATAAATCCTTTAAAACAAAAAACAATAGAAATAATCTAACAATTATATTATATTTTCATAAATTTTTGTTTTACAGCAGAAGAGCTAGGGATTAAACCCAATATACCGGCATATCGAGATCCAAATTTGAAACCAGAAGATCTTTTGACCGGTGTAACTTTTGCTTCTGGTGGTGCTGGTTATGTTCCGTTGACAACCAAAATAGCGGTACTTAATCTTGAACTCTTATGCATTTATCTAAAAAATTTATTAAAATACAATACTTTTTTTTTTTAATGTTAAAGGGAGGAATACCGTTATCACAACAATTGAAATATTTTGAAGAATATATAGAAAAATTGAAGGGAATGGTTGGAGAAGAAAGGACACAGTTCATACTAAAGAATAGCTTGTTCGTTGTTATATGTGGTAGTAATGATATCGCCAACGACTTCTTTGCTCTCCCTCCGGTTCAGCTCCACTACACCGTTGCTTCTTTCACTGCTCTGATGGCCGACAATGCTCGCTCTTTTGCTCAGGTAAAGACAATTAATAATTGTATAATAATATTAATACACTAACTAACTAATGTCAAGAATACGGTTAGTAATTAATAATTACGATGTCTTTATTCTAAATTCTTTTTTATCTTTTTAAATCTTTTTATGTGGTGGTAGACACTCTATGGATATGGAGCAAGAAGAATACTTGTATTTGGTGCACCACCAATAGGATGTGTTCCGTCGCAGAGAACCGTAGCAGGCGGACCGACAAGAGATTGTGTTGTTAAGTTTAATGATGCATCAAAACTTTTCAATACTAAGCTCTCTGCGAATATTGATGCCTTGTCAAGAACTCTACTAAACCCGACAATAATCTATATTGACATCTATAATCCTCTTCTTGATCTCATTTTAAACCCTCAACAATATGGTAATTAATTATTATTTCTTTTCTGGTTGTTAAACCGATATACTAATTCAATACATTTTTTAACATCCCAATTTTTTTAAATAATTAAAGTGTATATTTTTTAATGAATCTTATAGGATTTAAGGTGGCCAATAAAGGATGTTGCGGAACAGGATTAATAGAAGTTACTGCGCTATGCAACAACTATACAGCTGCTGTATGTCCCGTAAGATCTGATTATGTGTTTTGGGACAGTTTTCATCCCACTGAAAAAGCTTACAGAATTATAGTTGCAAAACTTTTAGATAAATATCTCAACAGATTCTTCTAATCGATATAGCTCCTATTTCTTAGCATGTTTTTTTTATATATATATATATATATATATATATATAAATTTCTTAGCATGTTCGATACACTTTTGAATAAATCATTCCAACTCGAAGAGAAATTACACTTTTGTCAACTTTCTCTTCTCAAGGCTTGTAATTGTCTCTTATGATTATTGATGGTTATTCTATATACAAGATTCCTGTATATTTCTATTTGCTTTAATATTCTTCACAAATCGGCAATTTTGTTCTTTTTCCTTCTTTTCTTTTTTACAATAATCGTTACAACAAGAAAGATTAAATATAGTCCTGAAATCACTTTTCAGAGAGTCCTGATGGAACTCAAACATAAGGCCCAGTTAAATCTGATCTGATCAACGCAGGTCCCAAAGCAATTCATGATTTTCTTCGTCGGAATATAAAACATGACAAAGTGGGAAACCAATGACAAATTTTTAGTGGGCTTCGTCATCTAAGCTCGAACTCACTTCCATTGATATGAGCTCCAGATCTACAAATGGAAAAAAGAAGAAAAAACCCAAAAGCAAAAAAAAAAAGTTCACGAAAGCCCAATCAGAGACCTCAGATTGGTTTTGACAAAAAAGAAAAGACCTCAGATTGGTTTGAAGCCCAATGAGAATTCGTTTAAAAACCCTTTTTATATTTTTCCTTGAAATAAGTTCCTGCCTGAGTAAAATTTTCGGACTTCGATCATAATTGGTAACTCCATACTGTGTTTGGTTGAAACTAAAGTATAAGGAATTAAGGAGATTTTGAATTAATTTGGAATTTGGGACCTATTTAAGCAATAAAATTATTTCAGATAAAAAAAATGAATGCTTGTGAAATCGATATCTCTCAGAGGAAAAATGAATGCATGTACTCTTCGAACGACCTAATTGATGGTTGAGTTATATACGTATGTTGTATGGGAGAACACGGCGAGAGATCGGCGGAAGGCGCGGTATGTGACTATCCTGACTATGTGTATATCTTAGAATTAGTAAATAATTACATAAAGGTTAAAATAGTAATTTAGTCTAATGATTTGTTTTTATTGGGTAAAGATGAAAAATATAGTAATTAATTTCAGTTTTTCCCAAATTTTATTTTAATTTAAAAAGAGTTTACCGTTTACGTATCACACGTATGTGCTAATCTAGTTCAGCTTTAAATGTTCTAGACTAGACTATTAGCCATTTTGAATCAAAAGTCCTCATATGTTATACATATACTGCCGATCCAAAGCTTTACATCTATATTTACTCATCACTCCAAGAGCTTCCAAATAAACAAGATCCGTTACAAACAAGAGCAACAATGAAACGAAACAGTATGATTGTTCATCATGTTCCTTTTTCTTCTTCGAGTATGTATCGGTGTGTTTTCTTTCTCGTGTTGTTATGTAAGACGACCACGAACGCTTTGGTGAAGCTGCCGCCAAACGAAACGATTCCGGCTATCATCGTGTTCGGAGATTCGATTGTTGATGCCGGAAATAATGACGATATTAAGACAACGTTGGCTAGATGCAATTATCCTCCTTACGGCATCGATTTTGACGGTGGAATTCCTACCGGAAGATTTTCCAATGGCAAAGTTGCGACTGATATTATAGGTAAATTTCATGTTGCTTTCTTTGATACATCGACATTTTTCTCATGAATAGATAACATAAATATTTACTTTTTACTATATTTTTGTGTTATGTAAACACAGCTTATAAGTTACAACTTTTAAGTTTTAACGCCTTTCACTTGCAAAAATCATATCGATAGAATTCTCTTCTTTTTTTTTTTTCCAGTTCCAATTTATTGTATCGTACATCGTACTGAATTATATCTCACTGAGTGGTTAGAGTTTGTACCACAAAGAAACTCTGAAAAATGGCACCATCACAATTTAATAACGATATGGATGGACGATTATATGAGACACATTAACTAGAAGTCTAGGACATTTAATTCAGTGGTTGAGTATTTCTCCGTAACATGTGCATGGTCTTCTTTATCAAAAAAGAAAAAACATGTGCATGATCTATTTTTCTCTTTTTAGTCTTCAAGTATGTGTCATTTTCTTGTGTTATATGAAAACTGAAAACCAAACATCAAAGAGATTAAAAAATTATTAAAGTAAAACTTTAACCCGTTATAATTATTTTTTCTCGTTTGTTATAGCGGAAAAATTTGGAATTAAATCAATTATACCGGCATATCGAGATCCAAATTTAAAACCAGAAGATCTTTTAACCGGTGTAACATTTGCGTCTGGTGGTGCTGGTTACGTTCCGTTCACAACCCAATTATCGGTAATCAAACGTCTAAATCTTACACTATCTATATAGCAAAAGTGTGATAATTTCTGATCTTGATTAAGAATTTTTAATATTATTGTTCTTAAAGGGAGGAATAGCTTTACCACAGCAACTAAAATTATTTGAAGAGTATATAGAGAAGGTGAAGGAAATGGTTGGCGAAGAAAGGACAAAGTTCATAATTAAAAACAGTTTGTTCATGGTTATATGTGGCAGTAATGATATAACCAACACCTACTTTGGCCTTCCTTCTGTTCAACACAAATACGATGTCGCTTCCTTTACCACTCTTATGGCCGACAACGCTCGATCTTTTGCTCAAGTACGTATGAAAATTAATTAATAAAGTATTTTCTTATTTATTTAGTAAGCTATCAATGATGTGGTATTCACAGAAATTACATGAATTGGAGCGAGAAGATTACTTTAACACCTTTTTTTCTCTTAAATTTGGTCTTTTAATGATGTGTTACTCACAGAAATTATATGAATATGGAGCGAGAAGAATACAAGTATTTGGTGCACCACCACTAGGATGTGTACCATCACAGAGAACCTTAGCAGGGGGACCAACGAGAAATTGTGTTGTTAGGTTCAATGATGCAACAAAGCTCTACAATGCTAAGCTCGCTGCAAATTTGGATTCCTTGTCAAGAACTTTAGGGGACAAGACAATAATCTACGTTGATATATATGATTCTCTTCTTGATATCATTCTAGACCCTCGACAATATGGTAATCGTTTTTTTTTGGTTATTCATTCGTGATTACCATAAACAATTTCTATTACATTAAAAAGTTAATGAAACTGTATGTTTCTCCTTATTGTAACAGGATTTAAGGTGGTGGATAGAGGATGTTGTGGAACCGGACTAATTGAAGTTGCTGTTTTATGCAACAACTTTGCAGCTGACGTATGTCCAAATAGATACGAATATGTGTTTTGGGATAGTTTCCATCCGACTGAGAAGACTTACAGAATTATGGCCACAAAATATTTTGAGAGATATATATGATCTCGACAATACATGTAATTCACAGCTTGATTTATCATCTATTGATGTCCAACAGTCGTGAACTCGTGATCTCGAAATGTTTATCCAAAAGAATATGATTACGTATTTGGAGACAATTTCCATCCAACTGAGAGAAGACTTATCAATTTATATTCGTAAAAATAATTTAAAAATGTCTCTACAAAATTTTCTAATATGTGATCAATAGATAAGTAAATATGGTTTATCATCTCTCTATTATTTTCTAAAGTTTATCACATCTTTTGCTGTTTGCCGATTGCTAGCTGGATATATTTTCGATGTCTTTGCTTTCTCTTATACATGTTTATCCTTTTTAGATCTTTAGTCGAACTATTTATCTGCCAACAGCTCGCGGCAAGATCCAATGCCATCTCTTGTGTGTCAGGCTCCTTGCCATTTCCATGCAATGTTAACAGTAAAGAAATTTGGAGCTATCAATTCGATTCATGACCGTTATTAGATCCAAACAATTAAGATGATTTTACTCTAACTAATTTAGTTGATGCTAATGTATACATAAGAAAATTTTAAAAGTTATTGATTGATTATTTTATCCATTAAATTTGGAGCTATTTGGATTATGACCGTCATTATGTCCAAACTCCAAACAATTAAGATGATCTTACTATAACTAATTTAGTTGATACTAATATATACATACGAAAATATAAAAAATAATTAATTGATTATTTTTTACATTAAATTATAGGATTAATTTTATAAATATCTAAATTGACAAAAAAAATGTAATGACGAAACCCTAAATAAGTAGTGTATTCTTTAGCATACAATATCATTATCATATGAAATAACATAACATTTGTTATGATGTATTTGTGTTCAAAAAAAAAAAAAAGGTAAAATTTGGCTATCTGGTACAGGTACTCTAAATTAAAATGCTAGCAGGAGTTGCCCACCATATTTGTTACAAAAAGCCCACGATTATTAAAAGCAATACAACCCAACAAAAAATACTAATTTGAACTCGGGAAATTGAAAGAGAGGCCTAGAACTGCGAGCCAACTCATTGAGAAAGTAGAAGGAAGAGTCCAGTAGTTGAAGAGCCTATTCGACTGAAGCAGGAAAATTCAGTTTGCAACTCAAGAGGTTGAAAGAGAGGCCTATCTTTGCACCCCAATTAAGTTTAATGAAAGCTATTTTTCCCCCAATAAACAAATTATCAAGTGAAGGAGAAAAATCGACATTGTCTATAGAGCTGATTTGAGATAGTGAGATAAGAAGACATATTGTTAACTGATATATTTAAAATTCTTTGCTTCTCTAATTCGAGAAAATATTGAATAAAAAATGTTATGTAAGAAAATTGTAAACTGACCAATAAAATAAAAAGAATTAAAGTGGACTCTAGACAATCAACTCAAAATGACAATGCCTAGGTACAGTTCTGTTTCAACAACCAAAAAAACACTTGAAGATAGCTTATTAGGCCATGCATCATTTGCCACGACTGGTTCGGCCTATAATTCTTTAACAGCCAAATGAACATTTTGAATTTAAAAAAAAAAAAAAAACATTTTGAATTTTTATTATATGAAACAGTTGGCTGTAAACAGTTAAGTCAGTAACACTCTCACTTCTAACTATCTACCACGTTGGATAGGAGGATCAAAACATTGACGGATTGACCTATTAATTCCGTGAGTAATTTAATATCTTTAGCATGGACCTACTAATAAATGATTAATTAAATTTCAAAATAATAATGAATGCTTAACATAACACCAATGCCTTCAATATACTTCTTTTGTCTTCATTAGACATATAACTAGTTAGTTGGTTAGTACTTTCATTTGTCGCTGTCGAGGTATTACTATATATGAATACAACTACAATAGTACGTGGTCTATCTTTCTTTTTTGGTATTAATGTTAAGATACGTGGTCTATCTTCTACGATATATATGAATACTATAGACTATAGAATTGCTTCTTTGAATGTTTGTTAGATTCTGAATTGGTTTTTAGTTTTAATTTTTGAAAATCTAATTTTTTGCTCATTCATAATTTTGTAAAATTGGTTTTTCTAAAAAAATAGGAAAACTGAATTTTGAAAACTTTTAATAATTTTCAAAGAGAATTTAAAACTATTTTATTTAAATTTTTTACTTTTTTTCTAAAAAAATCTTAACGAGATATTTTCCTTTTATTTATTCATTTTTATCTCTTTTGTTTTTATAAAATCCAAAAATCAAAAATAAAATTTAGAATCCAAAAATCATAATTTAAAAATTAATGAAAAACTCAGCCATTCATGGCCCTTTTTTTTGGCATCCTGTAAAAGAAGGATTTTAAATTTATACTTATCTACAAATAAATTATATGATATTCATTTAAAATATGTAAAGCAAATTTTTGTTATTCGGTGTAAAGCAATATAAAACGGAAAAACCTAAAGCATTTCAAGATATTTATAAATGTTTTTGTTTGCACATGTTTATAGAAACATAATTATGTTAGATAGTGGTTGGGCGATAATATGGTTGTGTGAATCATTAAATTAAATTCCATATTTTAGTAGCCTTGTCGATATATCTTAGTCTTCATTAGCATGATTTTTCGGATACTTGCGCTCTGGGTTACTATTTATATTCTATAATTATTAGATTTGGACCATCGTTATGTAGGTAGCATTAACAGCAAGCTTCTCTAGAAATAGACTATAATAATTTGTCCTTTGATATATTTTCTGATAGCCCCAATTTTTTTATTCGTAAAGTCTCTTTTGTACCTATTTCACGTGTATGTAAATAGAAAGTTACCTTCTTCACACTCAGTTAAGTGGAAATAGTAGTATCACCTATTGCTTGTGATCTACATCTACCCTACGGTCGGTCCCTACGTCTTTGTTCGTTTTTTTCTTCTAATTCGTACTTATCATGTGATTCACTACGTACGTCAATTTTTAAAGGATTATAAATTACTAAACGAAGATATGATATCCACCCAAAAAAAATGATTTGTTATGGAAGAGATCAAAATAACACCAACAGTATATTATATATTGCTGAGCTTGATGGGCTCTAGAAGTCTTGGTTGTATTAATTAAGGTGACCTACTAAGTTGTAGTTTGGTAACAGTTTACATCACATGCTCAAAGATTTTAACATGAGATTCTTAAATTAATTAGTATTACTATTATCGAATTTCATCGTAGCACAATTGTCATATCAGATCACAAGATATATATATATATAATATCACAAGTTTCTATTATATACATTGATATTTAACATCATATATTTTTAAAAAATATTTTGATAAAAATTTAAGTTATAGTTATTCGTCCAAAGATAGATTTAGCTATAGCTAGTCTTTCTACGTTGTTATTTGGGATCGCTGATGGCTGACATATGAGGAGTAGATGAACCTTGTTTTAAGAAAACGAAGAATCAAGATTATTTGTAACACTGATGTGATGTCTTCAGAGAACTTTCAAACACTCAAGAATCAAGATTATGATATGTAGTTGTTCTTAAATTTACGCATAATTGAAATGTTTTTAGATTTATAGTGAGAGATTGAGTATTGTCTTTTAAATAGCGTTTTGGACTATTAGATATTACTAACAAGGTTCAAATACCGAGTTTCTGAAAATAAGGTACTGTATAGGCTATCCAATTGTTGTCATGTTGTATGAGACAAATATAGTAGATTCAGCATCAAGGCATGCATGCTATTATGTTGGTGCAATATACTTGATATTATTCCCACAAAGAAATGCGTATGATATGTCTCATCAGATTTTGGTGTAATGTGATATGTGCTAGTTTTTTTTTTTTTTCTGAGCGATGCGAAGATTAGTCTTTAAAACATCTCTTACAAATTTAGATTTTACGTATCGCATTTATAATTGGCAAATACCTAATAACTAAAACTTATCCCAACAATTATGATAGTTTTACATGTAAAACAGACTTTGCAATTTAAATTCAACCGAACTAGAGTAAGTTTGTGTCAATCATCGGCATACATAAATATGATTTCATAAAAAATTCCACTTAAGTTAACCGAATTTGACTAAATAAAAATAATTTAAAATTTATGATATAGCTATACTTAGTAAATTTAAATTTATATTTGATATATATCTGATTAATAAAAATATTATTAATTTATTGTGTTTACTCAAAATCAAATAAAATGTAAATAGAATTTCAATACAATGAAAATATAATTTTATTTTTCTATAGCATTTATTATAATCCAAATACAATGAAAAAAGAAAAACTAAACCTACTGAACCGAAAAGTCTACCGGAATGTCTTTTTTTTTTTTTTTAATATAACCTATTCCTTTATGCAATGATGATCTTTTCGTGGAAAATTTAAAATTCTCAAATAGTGTTGGCTTTGAAATGGAACAGAGTATTTAAACTCTGATAGCGATTAACTAATCTCCTCCGTTTACACATACGCACTAAAATAGTAATATAATTATCTGCCTATTATGCTCTGCCTGTCACATTCTGCTGGCAATACGTGTTTCAATATACGCACTAATATATGTTGTTAAAAACAGCCAAGTATATTATGTAAAAAAAAAGAGACTGGTATGGTTGTTTAAGTTAGTACACTATCTCAGTTTTCTCGAGGATTATTATTAAAGAGAAAAAAGTGCATTTTAGTACTCCTCCCTTAAGATTATTAGAAGAAAACACCTAATCTATATCTCGAAAGGTTTACAGCAGTTAATTCGGTCCTGTCCTAATTAAGTCTACCGGTCCACAACATTTCCACGACGCAATGCATAGCACATATATACATATAGTAATATATATCGACATGTGTCTATATATAAATACGTGTGATAGCATAGAACAAAAGCTGATTTAATATCCTCTGGTTTGTCTTCGCTATGTTGTAAAATTTAGAACTTGGAAGCAAACTCATTTTTATAAAAAAGAAAATCTTATTTTATTTCTACATTACATTTAAGCAACATGAAAAACAATACAAGCTGGTCTTGTTCTTGTTCTTGGTCTTGGTTGAAACTATGTTTGCTGTCTGTTATCTTTCTCAGTGAGACGACCGCTGCAGTGAAGCTCCCCCCAAACTTGGTTATTCCGGCGCTAATCGCTTTCGGAGACTCCATCGTGGACTCTGGAATGAACAATAATGTAAAAACTGTGGTTAAATGCGATTTTCTTCCTTACGGTATCAATTTCCAAGGTGGAGTTGCCACGGGGAGGTTCTGCGACGGACGAGTCCCAACCGATTTGATAGGTCTCTTCTCTTCACTCTTATTTCTTAACTTTAGTGCGAAAAGATAATAGTAAATTTAAAAAAGAGATTCACGCATTTTATATACAATGACCATTAATTTATTAGGACACAACTAATGACTACGGCAAATTAATTTTGAGCAATCATTTGTTTTCTTTTCCCTTTTAGATGTGTAGTTAAAAATAAGTCTAGTAACATTGACTCAATAATTTTGCATACCAAAATTTATTAAGAAAACTTTTTTTTTTTTCTTGGTAAAGAAGAAAACTTCATTTCGGTTATTGAAAAAAATATCTTATAAACAAAATAACGTAATTTATTTTTATGCTCTGTTTTTTATATGCAGCCGAAGAACTGGGAATAAAATCAATTGTACCAGCATATCTCGATCCGAATCTAAAATCCAAAGATCTTTTAACCGGTGTAACATTTGCGTCAGGTGGTTCTGGTTATGATCCCATAACATCGAAACTCGTGGTAATGCTATGTAATCTAACGATCATGATGTTTTTGATTGCAAACTCCTATGGAAATATTTGATTTTCCTAACTGGTTGGTGTAATTTCTATTGGTTGATGGTATTAGGCGGTAATATCATTAGAAGAGCAATTAAATTATTTCAAGAAGTACATAGAGAAACTGAAGAATATAGTTGGGGAAGAAAGAAAAGACTTCATATTAGCCAACAGCTTATTCTTAGTGGTCGCAGGCAGCGACGACATAGCCAATACATACTACACTCTTCGTGCAAGACCTGATTACGACGTCGATTCCTATACTACTCTTATGTCTGACTCTGCCTCAGATTTCGTGACTGTAAGATTCTCTCATATATATGTGTTTTAAATCAAGCCTAACTAATACTTTTAATATAGACTTTTGAAATTATATTAATTTATATAAAAATATCAGTCGAACTTAACACACGAAATTCTAGTAATAACTCAAAATAATAAATAATATAAATCTTATGGTATACTTTCGTGTTATATTACTCTCATAGTTTGTTTGACAAAAAAAAAAAAAAAAAAAAAATTACTCTCATAGTTTAACGTTTATAAGTCACCAGCTAGTAGCTTACACCTTGGTAATTAAATGATTGTTAGTCCAAGTTCAAAGTCTCACATAGTTCGATTCCCATAAATGACACCCATAGGACAAAAAAAAAAACCCAAGAAGCAATACATTTTTTCCTAAAATTATATATTAATATTGTCGTATCATATATACACTAATCATTGATGTGTCTCATTTTTTCTTGTTCCTTCATCGATCTCCGATGGAATAGGTAATAATCATGTGTGGATTGAGTTTTGTAAAGTTTATTACATTAACTATAACGATCACTATGAAATGAAATTGACAGAAACTATATGGATATGGAGTGAGAAGACTAGCTGTGTTTGGTGCACCACCAATTGGGTGTGTACCATCACAGAGAACCTTAGGAGGAGGTATTTTGAGAGATTGTGCTGAGACTTACAACGTAGCAGCAAAGCTTTTCAATTCAAAGCTCTCCCCGAAATTGGATTTGTTACGTAAAACTCTACCGGATATCAAACCAATCTACATTAATATCTATGATCCTCTATTCGACATCATCCAGAATCCTGCAAATTATGGTAATTCACAAAGATTTGTTTCGTTTAAATTTGCATGTATTAGTCGTTCTACTTCAATATATAAAGTACTATCTTTTGAAAGTTATGATTTGGGTATTTGGGTTATTGTAGGGTTTGAAGTGTCTAATAAAGGATGCTGTGGAACAGGAGCCATAGAAGTTGCTGTGTTGTGCAATAAAATCACATCTTCTGTATGTCCCGACGTGTCTAGTCATGTGTTTTGGGACAGTTATCATCCTACAGAAAAAACTTACAAAGTGCTAGTCTCATTGTTGATTAACAAATTTATTGATGAGTTCATCTAAATTCAAAAACTATATTCACTGCATAATGATTTTATTATATTTTTCACATTTGGTTTGTATTATTGGAAAATTGTATTCGATCTAAATAAAGTTAATATTTATTGTTGTTTTATTTTCTGGACAATCAATCAGATTTTTTGCTTCACATCTTACCATCCTAGTAGTTTGTTGCTCTTCAAACACATAAGTATGAATATGAGTCTACATGACAAAAACATCGACCTCGCAAAAACAAGTCATCATATATATCATTCATTTAAGTCTTTGTCTTTTTTTTTTTTTGGGTGTAAAGTGACTACATATTCTTAAAATTATATAGTAATTATATGAAAAGTAATTCTTTTTGGTATATATGTCATCAGATTTATGAAATTAAATTTTATATATCATCCTAAAACATGCTGACATTCATCCTGTGTGTACTCACCACTTTCATGCATTTTTGGCTTCCTTAGACATAAAGACTAGACGTCTAAAAATACTTAGAAAATCACTTGTATATATACTACTGACATGAGGTTAGAAGCACCAGAAATTGAATTCTCTATAAAACATAAGAGAATCTAAATTACACTGTCGTTGAAAAAAAAAATATGGACTTAAAATTAGATATGTGTAGAAAAATAACATTAGTGTTAGCATTATTTTCATTTTATTTCTTATCAACAAATGCTGCGAATGGATCATTTCCTGCACTTTTGGCTTTTGGAGATTCAATACTCGATACCGGTAACAACAATTTCCTCTTGACTCTAATGAAAGGAAATATCTGGCCATATGGAAGGAGTTTCACCATGAGAATGCCGACGGGAAGATTTGGAAATGGAAGAGTTTTCTCCGATATAGTTGGTATAATATCACAGTCTATTACAATGTTTCTTTATAATTCCTGATTTTTATCATATCGCTTAGATAATCATATATATGGTATGAATACTATTATTCTCATATACAAAACTTATCATTAATTACTATTACAGCCGAAGGTTTGGGGATCAAAAAGATTTTACCAGCTTATCGTAAGTTGTTCGTTTCTCCAAGCGATCTCAGAACTGGTGTTTGTTTCGCATCAGGTGGTGCAGGAGTCGACCCTGTTACATCCAGATTGCTGGTGAAAAAATAAAAATAATAATGAACTTGTTATTTCTGTTTAAAATGTTATATATATCTTAACTATATATATATATTTTTTAAAAATATTTTAATTTATTTTTGGGTGCTGGTTTTGTCAGAGAGTTTTAACGCCAAGGGATCAAGTAAACGATTTCAAAGGCTACATAAGGAAGCTAAAGGCCACAGCAGGTTCTTCAAAAGCAAAGGAAATAATTGCAAACGCAGTGATTCTTGTTTCTCAAGGAAATAATGATATTGGAATCTCATATTTTGGGACTCCATCTGCTACTTTCCGAGGATTGACTCCCAATAGATATACCACTAAACTAGCTGGTTGGAACAAACAGTTTATGAAAGTACGAAAAAAGAATGAAATTTGTTTTTATCAAGCATCGATATTTATATATAGTACCAAGTATATATACTCGTTCACATTCTTTTGGTTTGTGTATATGTATGAAGGATTTATATGATCAAGGAGCGAGAAAATTCGCCGTGATGGGAGTGATACCGTTGGGATGTTTGCCTATGTCAAGAATCTTCCTTGGTGGGTTCGTAGTGTGGTGTAACTTCTTCGCGAATAGAGTCGCAGAAGATTACAACGGAAAATTGAGGAAAGGAGTTAAAAGTTGGGGAGGAGAATCAGGTTTTAGCGGTGCAAAATTTGTCTATGTCGACATGTTCAACACTCTTATGGATGTTATCAAAAATCATAGAAAATACGGTAAGTAAATACCCACCATCATTTACATATATAGTATACATGCATTCCCTTGTTTTTCAATGTATTGTTTTGCCAAAGACATGAGTTATAGGGATATATCATAGTAAAACCTATTAATTTTATATTTCACGATTAACTGTTCCTCATTCATAAAGATCGATTCTTGTCAACCACATTTATTTTATCGCTGCAAAATTCATACAGTAATTAAGTATCATGTACTTCTATGGTTGCAGGATTTTCTAATGAGAAGAATGGTTGTTGTTGTATGATTACGGCAATAGTACCATGCCCCAACCCAGATAAATACGTCTTCTATGACTTTGTTCATCCCTCCGAGAAAGCATACAAAACAATTTCTAAAAAGCTTGTCCAGGATATCAAGACAGGTCTTGCCTGATTTCTTACAATGCTTTATTTTAATCTTAATAACAGCCATCGTTAATAATATAAATGAGAAGACAAAAAGCACACATGCATGGCGATCTTTCTGTTTTTCTTATGTTAAAGAATGTATAATCCAGATATGTATTGTTCATTTTATAAAATCCCAGAACACAAAGGCGTTTGTTTACAAATGTATTTTAAAGAAGTTTTTATTTTTTCTTACGACATACAGTATATTCTTCTTTTTTTTTTTTAAGTTAAATAACTGAATAAGTTACAGCTATGAGTCAAGATCATACAGTATTTAAAGAATAGAAAGGCAGAGGATAAAACATATATTTGGTTACAAATATATGAGATATCTAATAACAATATATTCAAGAAAATAAAACTGAATACTCGATACCGGATAAGAAAATGATAAAATTAATATATACTTTCGGACGTTAGTGAAATAAGAAACCATAAAAGTTCAATAAAAGTCATGATTTTGATGATTATAGCTAATATTGTACGATTTTAAATATCGTCAAAGTAAAATAATTATCAACTTCAGTACTTCACTCATAATTTTTTTTTGTAAAACGTATTATTTTTAGATTGGACAACAATTATTGCGAAACAATAATTTTCATAAAATATGTCCAATATGAATAATATTTTCTCCTATATGTACCAATCAAACAAAAATTTGTGAATGGCAAATGAAAAAGGTTATGCATATTAACGAAATAGTTCCGTTCGACCGCTACCATCACTGACAACCAATATATCCAACCCATACAAAATGATACAAAAGGGATCACATTATTTTAGTTTTTTTTTTTTTTTCAATTATATATATATATATATATTAATTTTAATTTACCAAATCAATATAATTACACGAAAAATGAAAAAGTAACACAAAAAAAATGGAACAAATGTTAGTAAGATCAATGGTTTGCTAGCTTAACCTTAATATCATTCTTTACACGAAAAATCTTGATCAACAGGATATATCTTTAATAGATGCGCCGTGACTTTGATTATATGCAATAACAAGATACACTAAAAGTCTAAAACATAGTGAACATATTATTTTTGGCTTTTTGCATTTTTAGTGAGACTGATACACTAGCTTATTCTCTTCTTAAAAGCTAAAACATGCTAACACTCATTCTGTGTATACTCTACTCTCACGCTTTTTGGCTTCCTTGGACAAACAAAAACTAGACGTCTAGAAATAGTTAGAAAACCGTCAATTGATATCTGTATTAAACATAAGAGAAACTAAACACTGCCGAGAAAGAAAAAAAAATGAACTTAAGATTCTATATGTTAAGAAAAAAATGTTGGTGTTAGCATTATTTTTCACTTATTTCTTATCAATAAAAGCTGTTCCGAATGGATCATTTCCTGCTTTATTGGCTTTTGGAGATTCAATACTCGATACCGGTAACAATAATTACCTCATGACTTTAATGAAAGGAAATTACTGGCCATATGGGTGGAATTTCGACTTTAAAATACCGACGGGAAGATTTGGAAATGGCAGAGTTTTCTCCGATATAGTTGGTATTATATTATTTGAATACTATATAATATATGTTCACAGATAGTGAAGTTCTTTTTTATAAAAAGAAAGAAAAAACAAATTGCAGCTGAAGGTTTGGGGATCAAAAGAATTTTACCAGCATATCGTAAGTTGTACATTGCACCAAGCGACCTTAAAACTGGTGTTTCTTTCGCATCAGGTGGCGCTGGAGTCGATCCCGTTACATCCGAACTGCTGGTAAGAAAAATATTGAACTTGTTATTTCAGCTAAGAAGTGTCATATATCTTAACTATTTCCTCGGGCGTTTGTTTGGTCAGAGAGTTTTATCGCCGGCCGACCAAGTAAGAGATTTCAAAGGCTACATAAGGAAGCTAAAAGGCATAGTAGGCAATTCAAAAGCAAAGAAAATAATTGCAAACGCAGTGATTCTTATTTCTGAAGGAAATAATGATATAGGAATCACATATTCGATTCATGATGCTGGTATGCGATACCATTGGGATGTTTGCCTATGTCAAGAGTCGTTTTTGGTAGCTTCTTTGTGTGGTGTAACTTCTTGGCAAATAAAATCTCGGAAGATTACAACAAAAAATTGAAAAGCGGAATTAAAAGTTGGGGAGGAGAATCGGGTTTTAATGGTGCCAGGTTTGTTTATGTCGACATGTACAACTCTCTTATGGACGTCATCAACAATCATAAGAAATACGGTACGTAAATACGCATTATCACTTATATATAGTAGTCATTTTCCTGTACGACATGCGAGACTTTTGTCGAATTTGAAATTAGAACACTGAGAAATGAGAATAGTAACACTATATATGCCAACATTAATACAAACGATTAGGTAATAGCTATATCAGGTCAGGCCATGAGCTAAATGACTAAATCTCAGAGAACATGGACTTAATTTAGGCACAATTGATGGTTTATATTATTATTCTTTTCGTATTCTCTCTCTTTTCATCTTATTTAATATAATTCAAAATATGCATGTAATAATAAAATCTATTAAAAAAAATATTTACGTGAACAAATTTAATATTAAAGAACCCACATTTTTAGTTCTACCAAAAAAAAAAAGAACCCACATTTTTAGTGTTGCTTTAGCCATTTCAAATTAATCTCAGGACCGACCCGAGTAGGTACGTATCATGTACTTCTTCCATGGTTGCAGGATTTACCAATGAGAAGAATGGATGTTGTTGTATGCTCACGGCAATAGTACCATGCTCCAACCCAGATAAATATGTCTTCTATGACTTTGCTCATCCCTCCGAGAAAGCCTACAAAACAATTGCTAAAAAGCTTGTCCAGGATATCAAGAATGGCCTTGCCTGATTTCTTGAAATTAATGATTTATTTTCATCTTCATAATCACCATCATTAGTTAATTATATATATGAGAAGAAAAATCGCACATGATGACGATCTGTTTTCCTTGTTATAAAGAATGTATAATCCCATTTTATATAATCAGGAACAAAGGAGTTTGCTTACATTGTATGTTCGAGATACGATATACTCTTCCTCCAAAGACATCAGACTGGTCACGCTTTTTCTCATCCAAGCTCTAGTCTATTTCATATGAAAAGAGCACCACTCATGCATTATGCTTCGGTTCTTAAGCCTCCGGTTTCAATAGTTGGCGACATCATTTTTTTTTTCTCATTTTTTAGTTGGCGACATTATTGGATGTATGAGAGCGAAGCTTCTTGAATTCTACAGGCGACAGCTCTTACCAAACTACTTCAAACTCTCTTCTCACTATCTGGTTTCAATATTACGACTCCACAACACCTCGACGATCAAATGTGCAAACTTCTTGAAGCTCAACTACTATCTTCAATATGTTTTCTCATTTAAAAGTTGTAATGCGGTAAAAGTCTAAACAATTCCTCTATACAGAGCTGGCTTTCGACTTCAAGTCCACCTTGACACCATTGACACTGATTTCCTGAGCTAGCTTCACCAACTTCTTACCAGCAAGCTTAGACGCTTCCTATCCATCACTATTTCGATATCTACTCTCATGGAGGTCTCTTCGGTCGATCAGAAAACTAGACACCCCATATATACTTGGTTCTTTTTGTTCCTTGTTTTAAATTTGGGCTTATTGGGCCGACTTTAGTATGGGCTAGTCCCAAACAAACATTAAGGCCTAGCTGGGCTTGTATTATTTGTTTCTCATGCAATTAAATTGATAAGTTTTCAGTAATACTAATACTGTACAGATGTAATATTTATTTATAAAATTAATCTTGAACCAAAATAAAAAGAAAGACCGAATAAAAAATAGCAGACTTGACAATTTCGGACTAAGTAAGATTAAAAATCCATGGCTTTCGGACGAAAGTAAAGTAAAATTCATATTTTGAATAACTATAGTTAATATTTTATAAATTTTATAACCTCACATATATATTTCAAAATCTTCAATCATGATCTAGTTTTTCATCACACATATTTTTTTTCTTTTCTGAAAGTGATATGGAATTATTATCGTCTTAAAATATCTTCACATTCATTCGGCATGTACCCTCTCATGCATTTTGGCTTCCTTCGACAAAAAAGAACTAGACGTCCAAAAATGGTTAGAAAAATCATTGATTTCTTTATAAAACATAGGATAAATTAAAAATTGTCCAGAAAAAGTTTGAATTTATTTTCGATATGTTTAAGGGGAAGATATTTGTGTTAGCTTTATTTTCTATTTACTTCCTCTCATCGGCGGCTCAAACAAATTCATCATTTTCTGCGATTTTTGCTTTTGGTGATTCAGTACTAGATACAGGCAATAATAATCTTCTTCTCACTTTACTCAAGGGAAATTACTGGCCATATGGTTGGAATTTTGACTATAAAGTACCGACAGGAAGATTCGGAAATGGAAGAGTTTTCACAGATATAGTTGGTATATATAATATCATAATGTCTAACAATAATTATATAAAAATTGATTTAATCATATTATTTATATAATCATGTAGTAAGAATACTATTCTCATGTGGTGAAGTATTTTTTTTTTTTTTTTTTTTTTTTTTTTTTTGTAGCTGAAGGTTTGGGAATCAAAAGACTTGTACCAGCTTATAGCAAAATTCGTCGCATAGATTCTAAAGACCTTAAAACTGGCGTTTGTTTTGCATCAGGTGGTTCAGGAATCGACGATCTTACATCAAGAACACTGGTACAAAAAAGAACTTAATTGTTATTTCGATAAACACTATTATATATCCCAACCAGTGTTTCCTAATAATTATTTTCATCTATTTTTGGATGGATGTGGGTGGCTTGGCTAGAGAGTTTTATCGGCAGGCGACCAAGTAAAAGATTTTAAAGACTATCTGAAGAAACTAAAGAAAATAGTGAAACATAAGAAAAAAGTAAAAGAAATAGTTTCAAACGCAGTGTTTCTTATTTCCGAAGGAAATAACGATCTTGGATACTTTGTTGCTCCCGCTCTTATACGATTAGAGTCCACAAACACATACACCAGTAAAATGGTTGTTTGGACCAAAAAGTTTCTACAAGTAAGACATAAAAATAAAAATTTAAACAAGGATTGATATAATTAGTAGTATATATGAATTATATGTAACTGTTCACACTCTTTTGTTTTATGTATCTATATGTGAAGGATTTATATGATCTTGGTGCGAGAAAATTCGCGGTTATGGGAGTGATGCCGGTGGGATGTTTGCCTCTGCATCGAGCCATATTTGGTGGGGTATTCGGATGGTGTAATTTCTTGTTAAATCAAGTTACGCAAGACTTCAACACCAAATTGCAGAAAGGTCTTATAAGTTATGGAGTAGAATATGATTTTAGAGGTGCAAAGTTTGTTTATGTTGACATGTACGGCACTCTTATGGATCTTGTCAACCATCCTAAGGCATATGGTACGTATATACACACCCCATATGCATGAAGTATGCACGAAGTAACCAAGTGATAATATCATCATGGTTATTGTATTCTTATGACACAAATTCTCTCTCTCTTTTTTATAAATATTTTATATATTATTGATGTAGATTAGAGTAACTCTCACATCTAGGATAAGTGACTATAGATCATGTTTTGTGTGTCGTTCTTTTTTTGTTTATTAATTTGTTTTCTCTTTATTTTTCTTTAAGATCGTATATATATCCAAATCATAGCACTGATGAGATCTACATATGATAATCATGATCACCGTTGTAATAATAACAATTTATGTGTACATATACTTGCAGGGTTTTTAGAAGAGAAAAAATCGTGTTGTTGTATGCCGAATGCAATAATACCATGCTTCAATCCAGATAAATATGTCTTCTATGACTTCGCTCACCCTTCCCAGAAAGCCTACGAAGTAATATCTAAACCACTTGTCTATCAGATAGCAAAAGGCCTTGCCTAATTCCTTATTTCTTACAATGTTTTAGTTTAATCTTAGTTGTCATCACCATACCGTTAAATATATGAAATAGAAGACATGACGATCAATTCGATTTTCTTTTTTGTAAAGAATGCTATAATTCAATGATATGTATTGTCCTTTTTATGTAATTCAAGAACAGAAGTGTTTGTTTACAAATGTGCATCAAGCAAACAAATCAGGAAAAGGCTATATAACACCAAATCACCAATTGTAATCTTGTGGATTTGATATTGTTTTGAATCAAGTAACAAACTGAGATACTAGCCCCAGCAAATTTATTCAAATCAAACGGAATAACAAAAATAATTAACTCCTTCAGGGTAAAGTGATTGCATATCCATGTCTTTCAGACTAAAAAGGTTTCTGTTTCATATGATTAAAACGAGAAATGTGGAAGACTTTGATTCGTCTTAGTTACAAAAGAGGTGGTTGAGCACTAAACTTGAAGTAGGTTTTCGGGTCAAGAGGAAGAAGAAAAGACGATATATAATATCAACGATTTTTACATTTAAAATAATGCTTCAAAAACACACCTTATCATTGTGAACAAAATTGTAAACTGAGTTTTTCCCTTTTATTATAACCTAAACTTTGAGTTTAAAAATTTGTGTCCTGCATTTTCTTAAGTTAATTGCTGGTAACTAATTACTTCCTTATTGTCGGGATTATATATCACACAACAACTAGAGAGTCGTATAATCAACAGCAAAACTGGTGGGATTACTATTGTATAGTCATGCCTAATAAACCTCCTTTAAATCTGTAGTCTTTGTTTTTTCTTCTTCACAAGGATTGCATTGCTACCATTTTTCCGTTTCTTAAATATAAATTACTTTTTGGTATAAATTTTTTTATTAATTAAATAAAATCACTGAAAATATTATTAAAGTAACAATTTGTTTGATTATTACAAAAAAAGTAATTGAACAATCTGTTTATATATTCATATATAACTCACACTTTTCATCTCATACATTCCCATTCATTGCCGTCACGTATGTGAATCACGTGGCTTAACTCTTCCCATATTTTACTTCAAATAGAAATAAAAAAGAATATATATGTATATACCAATCCACAGTGTCTTAAAGGCTTTCTAGTCTCTATATATAACAGCAAAAACCCCTTCCAACATATTTGTCCATTTACATTTCTTAAAGTATTGGATTTACTTAAGAGATCTATACTAATGGGGAGGTTTCATAAATTTCCTCTCTTAGGTTTAGTTCTGTTCCTCGGTCTGACCGGCTCACTTACCGCCGCCAATGAGTATGCCTGTTCTAGTACCGATATACACTTTACTCGTGCCAATTTCCCTAAAGGTTTCATTTTTGGTACCGCAACTGCTGCTTTTCAGGTACCATATATGCATTATATCTATCATACACAACAAAAATTAAATAGGTCTTCAATTATTACTTTTTGAATTTAGACCATAGGCCAAAAGTTATGAATTTACATTATAGATTATATACGGTCTTTTGTATCAATAAACTATGATGTAAAGTGATTGTTCGAAAAGTTGATTTTCTGAAGAAACTTCTAAAAATAGTTAGTGTTTATGTGGTAAACGAAATAGGTTGAAGGAGCTGTAAATGAAGGCTGTAGAGGTCCAAGCATGTGGGACGTATACACCAAGAAATTCCCACGTCTCTTTCACTCTCTCTTCCTTTTTTTTTCTTTTTCCTAAATTCAGTTTGACTAATGAATGTAGTATCAGTTATATATACAATCATCTGTTTTTTTTTTTAATATAATTTGTCAGATAGATGCAATCATCACAATGCGGACGTTGCTGTCGATTTCTACCATCGTTACAAGGTATCACTTAGGTTATTTACCACCTAGTTAATATACATAAGCTTGTGAAGCTCCCGTGAAAGTATGTAAATTTAAAATTTATGTTCTTTTTCTTTTTTGATAACAATTTTAAATTCATATTCAATAGGAAGATATCAAGTTAATGAAAAAGCTGAACACTGATGGCTTTAGATTTTCCATTGCGTGGCCCAGAATATTCCCCCGTAAGTAAAAAAAATCTCAACGAATTATATTTCAATGGTTGATAGCATTAATTGATTATAACATAAATTTTACTAAAACTTAACAGATGGTAGGATGGAGAAAGGAATAAGCAAAGCAGGTGTCCAGTATTACCACGATTTGATCGATGAGCTCCTCGAAAATGGTAATTCTTTCGCTTTCCGATAAACTAATTCCTAAACTCTATATTAAAAATACTACTAATGCTAACTCTAAATTTATTTTCAAAATTCAGATATAACACCATTAGTAACCGTTTTTCATTGGGACACTCCTCAAGACTTAGAAGATGAATACGGTGGTTTTTTAAGCGACCGCATAATGTAAGATTTTAACAATTTTTACAATTTATGATTTTTTTTTTATCGTCTATAACTCAAACTCGATTAATCTTTTTTATATATATTCAGAAAGGATTATACGGAATATGCAAACTTCACGTTTCAAGAGTACGGACACAAAGTGAAGCACTGGATCACATTTAACGAACCATGGGTGTTCAGTCGAGCTGGCTACGACATTGGGAAAAAAGCACCGGGACGTTGTTCTAAGTACATCAAAGAACATGGAGAGATGTGTCACGATGGACGGTCAGGATATGAAGCTTATATCGTCAGTCATAACATGCTCTTGGCACATGCCGATGCCGTTGATGCCTTCAGGAAATGCGACAAGGTTTCCATATAAATATTAACTAGCATAATTCAAATTATTGCGAATATTTCAATTAATCTAATGAACGAGTATTTATAAACATATCTTTCTAATTATTTATAGTGTAAAGGTGGTAAAATCGGGATTGCTCACAGTCCAGCTTGGTTTGAGGCGCATGAGCTCTCGGAAGAAGAGCACGAAACTCCTGTAACCGGCCTGATTGACTTCATATTGGGATGGTAAAATATCATATAATATTTTAACACTTTAGTACCAAAAATGAACACATGTAACAAATTTTTCTGATTCCGCAGGCATTTGAATCCGACCACATATGGAGATTATCCACAATCTATGAAGGATCATGTCGGACATCGACTACCAAAATTCACAGAGGCACAGAAGGAGAAGTTGAAAAACTCTGCTGATTTTGTAGGAATCAACTACCACACTTCAGCATTTGCATTGCACGACGAAGAGCCAGATCCTTCGCAACCAAGTTGGCAGAGTGATTCCCTCGTGGACTGGGAACGTAAGTCTCGTTTTACTATTTTCTTAATTTTGATATAATTTTAGACTATTTTCATTAGTCTCACTTGACTAATTTTATTTATATACTTTTCCTTTTCTTCAGCAAGGTATGTGGATAAATTCAATGCTTATGCTAGCAAGGTATATGATTATTATTTTTTTTGTTATTATTTACAATGTAAACTTAAAATATAAAAATTGATTTGTGGTGTTTTTTTTTTTTTAATTCTTTGTCTATTTAAGCCTGATGTTGCTAAAGTGGAAGTCTACGCAAAGGGCTTGAGGAACCTGTTGAAATATATAAAGGATAAATACGGCAATCCTGAAATCATAATCACCGAGAATGGTTAGAGAAACGTTTACCTAAATTAAATCTCAAATTTATATCAGGGACCACAAATTGAGTTTTGAATGTATGACTTAAGGATACGGAGAGGATCTAGGCGACCAAGACACAAATCTTGTAGTGGCGCTCTCAGATGACCACAGAAAATACTATATCCAGAAGCATCTCTTGAGCTTGCACCAAGCAATTTGGTTTGTGAATAAATCATGATTTTGACTTATATTTTGATAAATATGCTATTAGCGTGACAAATGTTTTTTTTTTTTTCTTGCAGCGATGATAAAGTAAATGTTACAGGGTACTTTCTTTGGTCACTGATGGACAATTTCGAATGGCAAGATGGATACAACGCGAGATTTGGGCTCTACTATGTCGATTACAAAAATAATTTGACGCGCCACGAAAAATTGTCAGCCCAGTGGTACTCGAGTTTCCTCCACGATGCACTGAAAGAGTTCGAAATTGAGCACGATGAGTTGTAGAGTGAATTCTCTGCAAATAGACTTTGAAAATTTGAGTCATATATTTATATTCACAAACTCTTTGTTTACAGTTAATGCATTTCCATATTCAAGTAAATAAATCAGATAATCGATATACAAACAAGTAAAGTTTGGATTTGATATTCATAAGTTGTAAGTTTTTGGATAGTTGAACCATAAATCGAGATCAAGAGTAATCACGGAGATTGCGTAGTTATAGATATTCCACGCATGGCAAAGTATAATTATTGAAGAATTCAAATAGATGCTCGCATGAATATGATCCATTTCTCTAACTTTTTCTAATTTTGCTAATTAATGCATTAATGTACTCAAATGTATCAAATGTATATATGGACCATATATTGGCATTCATATTTGGGTTCTGACTTTTAGATATGGGCCTTAAAACTTTCTGATAAGACTCGGTATCTTTAAGATTAATAACTAATGGAACGTTAATTTATTAGGTGAGAACTGAGAATCATCATCATCAATAAACAAAAGGTTATGAGTACAATTTTGATACATTTCATACTAAAAAATGTTATAATGCTTGTTATATGACACATGTCCATTTCAAATGAAAAAGCATGTAAGAACAAAATATTTCTATTACTAAAATCTGAATGCATTAGATAGTATATGTATTTTCAAAAAACTTATCATATGATATAGTTATAATTAGAAAAGAAAATATAAAACAAATGTGATGATGATTATTAAATAAATAATATGACAGATAAAGAGAAAAAAAAGTAGAATAAAATACATAAGTGTTGTAAACCACTTAATGGATGGACTCCATAACCGTGGCCCATGTCCTAGGAGGTTAGGCCCGTCGGCCCGGTCCGTGGAGACAAGACCATAGGCGGCTACTAATGACGGTTTAACTTAGGCTTAGTGGGCTTTTGTATACCTAGCCCATCTAGACTTTGACCTCCTCATGTTCCTATATATATATGTGATGTAACCTCATTCATAATCATCAATAAGAGCAATAAGAATACATGAGATTCATAACACGTTATCAGCACGAGCTTGCTCTTAACGAAACCCTAGCCGCCTAAGCTAAAAAGAGATTAGGGTTTTAGTCTAAGTGAGAAAGACAGATTCGACCTGCCATCTTTCACAGCAATTTCCCGGCACACCACAGCGAATTTCGCGGCGATCCACACATCCCTGGAAAGCTCTTCGAGTCAGCTTTCCAGCGCCACCGGCCTTGATTCATTCCAGTCCGTGGGTAGAAAGATATCGTCGTTTTACTGAAACAGGTGCAATCTGTCCGAGTCCTCAGATCTTCCTTGTTACGGGGCGATTTTCCAACGAACTACAAGGAGTGTTGCGACGATTTACCCACCCACGAATAGATATTTGAATCAGCTTTCCATAGCCGCCGGCCACGCCTCAATTGAGTCCACCGTTCGGGAGTTATGACCAAAACCGTGAAGTCGCTGCAGTCTGGCCGAGCCCTCCGCCGGCGATTCCGATCAGTCACCTTCAACGACGTTTTCCCGGAGATTCAGGAAGAATCAGGTGACGATTTGACTATCCACAGAAAGCCCTGGACGTCAGCTTTCTTGGAAGACCAGAATAGCCCCAAACGGAGTTGTACACGGAGAGATATGATGAGATTTATACAACTGGTGGAGTCTGCAAAAAAACTAATCACCGATCTCTTCATATCCGTTTTCATGACTCGCGATTCCTCTAAGCCCCAAGCGTTCGTGATCAAGTTGAAAACCGAGGTCTTTAGCTCCCGGTTCATATCCGTACAACCCCATAAGGTGAAAGGTAACATCGAAACCCTAAAGCTAAAGAACCAACAATCGAATTTGGAGATACGCAAAAGAGAAACCCTAAAACGGATGATGATTGATTAGTGATTGATATTTGCTTGTATGATTCGATTGCTTGACTTGTTTAGGTTGCTAGAAAGATTATTCTTGCTTAATCTTAAACTTGCAAATCGAAAATACCTTAATCTAGAATCCGAAACCTTAAAAGATTAAAACCTAAAATCTAAATCGGATCAAATCCGAAACCCCTAAATAAAACCGGATTGATTGAGGTTATTAGGTTGTTTAGATTGATTGTTCCTATGATTGGTTGCATGCATAAATTGATAGAAATCAAAACCCTAAAATCGCATGAACCCTAGAAAACCTAGAAAAGGAATAATCCCATTGTGAATGGGAAAATCCTAGAAACCCTAAATCCTATTGTAAATAGGAAATTGTAAAACCTAATCAAAATAGGAAAATCATAATTCTATTCAAGATAGAAAATTCCTAAATCCTAAGTGAAAAAGGAAATCCTTAAAAGGAAAAGATATTCCTAAGGGAAAGAGGAAATTAAATTCCTAAAGAAAAAGGGAAAGTCAAATCCCTAAGATGTCGAATAATGCCCTAAATCTCTAAGGAGATAATTATTAAGAATGGGCAATGGATAATAAGATTATCCTAAAGTCAAAGGGACTTGGTTAATGTATCACATAAGGCAATAATGCCCAGTGAGAAAGATAGATACATGGCAATATTAAGTATTGGCCACCATCTTATTGAGAGTCTCAAGATCAGTATATGACTATTGAAAATCCTATAGACCTTTGGACAGAATTAGGGCCGAAAAGGCCAAAGAGCCTAAAGAACCTCAGGTGACCAAGGAATCCAACTACGTCCACAGAGGTTACTTTCACGGCCGTGGCCGTGGCAGAGGACGTGGTGGAGGAGGTCATGGCAACTCCTACGGCTAAGGAAACTACAATGGTGGTAGAGGCTGTGGGAACAATGGCCGAGGTAGAGGCCGTGAGAACAATGGCCGCGGTAGAGGTCGCAAAATCTCCAAACCGCAAAACAAGGCTAAGTCCACTTGCCATAGATGTGGAATGGTATTACCAAAGGTTATATGTGATTGGAAGAGTCTTAGAATCCAGGACTATAATTTCGTGGATGAGTCTATTGCTAGAAGAGCAAAATAATGACGTACTGATAAGAAACAAAGAATTAAGACCTCATTGATTAACCCCATTACCTAACCACGTCCATAGTAATAGACCACACGGCCGTTGCCATGGTGGATGGAAAGGACGTGGTAGTGGCCACAATAACTCATCTGGACCGTGGGAACCACCATAACTGTGGACCCACGGCCATGGTCGAGGGCGAGGAGGCTGTGGTGTACTAAACCACAACACTCGACCAAATGAGTATGCCATAGATATGGAATGGGGAACTATTGGGCTAAGACATGTAGGACTTCCAAACATCATTGTGACCTCTATCAAGAGAGTGTAAAAGGGAAGAATCCTAAAGCCCATTTGGTATAAAGATGGTAAAGACAATTGAAAAGAACCAAGTTGATAAATCTGAATTCGACATCAAGACATGATTCTTGTCCATATAAGAAATGGCTGAGGACAAGAAGATACTTGTGGTGGATAGTGGATCAAGTCACAAGATCTTAAAAGACAAGAGACATTGAAATATGCCAATATTAGCACCATAGCGGGTATAGCGAGTCTCATTGAGGGCCACGGCCAAGCCCATATACTTTTACCAAATGGCACACATCTTGAACTAAGTGATGCCTTGTATTCACCCAGCTCAAAGAGGAGCTTATTGAGTTTTAAAGATATAAGAATGAATGGTTTCCATCTTGAAACAAAGGGTGAAGGGAACGAAGAATCCCTAAAAATAATTGAGATCACCCAAGGACATAAGAGAGTCCTAGAGACTATACCCGCATTATCCACTGGTCTCTACTAAGCTAAAATCGATATGATCGATGCTAATATGGCAATGAACGAAGAGTTCATAGAGAGATTCACTTTATGGCATGACCGGCTTGGCCATCCGAGTCATAGTATGATGCGTAAGCTTATGATAAATTCAAAGGGGCACACCCAAAAGAAAAAGAGTTATCCCTAAGAATCTCACGTGTGAAGCATGTTCACAAGGGAAACTCATTATAAGGCCATCACCGGCTAAAGTTAATAAAGAGACCTTAAACGTCTAGATAATGCCGGTGAATTCATGTCCCAAGTGTTTAATGACTACTGGTATGTCCATGGGGGTAAGTGTGGAACATCCCGTGGCACATGTACATACATAGAACGGATTAGATGAATCCTTCATTAAACAAATTCAATTGATAGCTCGATCATTACTTCTGAGGTCGAGGCTTCCAGTAGCCGCTTGGGGACATACAGTATTACATGCAATAGAGCTTATACGCATAAGGCCATCTAGTGAATATAGATATTCGCCATCCTGGTTACTCATGGGTCATGAGCCAGACATATCCCATCTAAAGATATTCGGGTGTGCCGTATATGTACCAATTGCACCACCACTAAAAGAACAAAGATGGGACCTCAAAGGAGGATGGAAATGATTCTCCCACCATTATTAAGTATCTAGGGCCAACTACGGGTGATCTATGTTAAGGCTAGATACGCGGATTGTCATATTAATGAATCTGAGTTTCCTACTATAGGTGGAGAGACGAACAAGCTGGGTAAAGAAATAAAGGAAATATTATGGAATCAAACATCCTTAGAGTGGCAAGATCCTCGGACTCTGATGTGTGATTCAGAGGTCCATAAGATACCCTGATGTGTGATTCAGAGGTCCATAAGAAAGCTAGCTAATGAATTGCCAGATTCCTTGTTGACCCAAAAGAAAGTTATAAAAGCGTACATACCAGCTTGTAATGCACTAGCACGTATTGATGTCCAGAAGGGAATCAATGAAATTGCTACCGAGTCTAACGCACGTAAGAAACGTGGTAGACCATTAAAGTTCCAAGGATAAGAATCCTAGAAAGTTAAAGAAATGTGCAATAGGAAACATAATAAGGAAACCATCCCAGACATGGAGATAAGGCCGGCCGGCTCTAAGGTACAGGTACCATATAATGTAGCTTGGGACGCCAAGTTGCAAAGTATTAAAGGTCCTGTCAATGATAAATCTCAAATCGATTGTCATGTCTGGAAGATAATGGAACATATAAGAAATGTCGACATAAGATGATTTTGCATGCAAGGTAGCACTTGAATATATGAATATAAATGAGGATCAAGAGCCCACGTAGAGTGCACTCAAAGACTTGATTGAAATGGTAAAAGACCATAAAACGTGGAGCTAAGAATCATTAAGAAAAGGGATGTGTTAAGGACACCATCCGGGATAAAACCAGTAGGACATAAGTGGGTCTTTGTGGAAAAGAGAAATGAGAATAATGAAAGCGTGAGATATAAGGCACGGCTTATAGCACAAGGATTCTCACAAAGACCGGGGAATAGATTATGAAAATATATTCCCCTGTGGTGGATGCTAAGTCTGGCAATATAAGAGAAAGATTTGATTTGCGGCTAATGGATGTAATGCCTGCATATTTCTATAAGTCCACTGGATAATATATGAGATTACCAGAGAGTATTGAGCTCAAAGATAAGAAAGATTCTCGAGAATATCACTGCATAAGGCTGGACAAATCCTTTCATGGACTTAGACCAAATGGGCATATGAAAAGTTATAAATGACCCATTAGTCCATGTATATTCATAAAGAGGTTTGCAAACAAAGGATTTGTAATCATAGCAGTGTATATGAATAATTTAAACCTCTGGGTAATCGACCAAACAGTTGAAAAATAGTCTAAAAGAAAGACCTAGGCAATAACAAAAGTATGTTTGGATTACAACCTGAGTACGTGAATAATGGAATCCTTGTGCATCAAAAGGCATATACTAAAGAGTACTCAAGGATATTTAATAAGGACCAGGCCCACCCATTGACCAGGCCCAATGGTGGTGAGAAGCCTTAGATTGGACAGTGATCCATTCGGTCTAAAGAAAGACGAGAAAAAAGTTCTCGGTCCTGAAATGCCATACCTCAGTGCCATAGGAGTGTTAATGTACTTGGCTAGCCACACTAGACCAGACATATGTTTTGCCGTGAACCTCCTTTGTCTAAATTTAGTTCATGATCAACCCAAAGGCACTGGAAAGGTTTGAAGGAAGGTTTGGTTAAATTTTAAATTCTATTCTTCCTATGTTTTGTTTATTTGGGTTTATTTCATACTGATCTAACCAAAGAAGGTCTAGTTTGCTTTGGTTTAGTTTGTTTTGCTAATGCAGGTAATATCAGATTATGGCATGGTCAATAAATGGGAACTACGTGTGGCTTGATCCCTTCCAAGGGTACGTAGGCAGCCTTTTTCAAGGCGCAGCTACTACAACATCAAAGACCATCATATGTACGAGGACAATGCAGCCTGCATAGCCCAGCTGAAGGACGGCTACATCAAGGGAGATCGGACGAAGCACATTCTACCAAAGTTCTTCTTCACGCATGACCTACAAAAGGATGGTGAAGTTAAAGTGGTGCAAGTTCGTTCAAGCGACAATTCAGCCGATCTCTTCACCAAGGCACTACCAACAAAGACATTGAGGAAGCTCACGCATCAAATTGGGATGCGGAGGCTTAAGGACTTACAGGGATGACCAAATCAGGGGGAGTAATGCGTGCTGTACTCTTTTTCCTCACTATGGTTTTGTCCCAATTGGGTTTTCCTAGTAAGGTTTTAATGAGGCAGCATCCCCCTAGCGCATTATTGAGATCCCGTTGGCATCTGCACGGTTATGTCATCCAAGGGGGAGTGTTGTAAACCACTTAATGGATGGACTCCATAACCGTGGCCCATGTCCTAGGAGGTTAGGCCCGTCGGCCCGGTCCGTGGAGACAAGACCATAGGCGGCTACTAATGACGGTTTAACTTAGGCTTAGTGGGCTTTTGTATACCTAGCCCATCTAGACTTTGACCTCCTCATGTTCCTATATATATATGTGATGTAACCTCATTCATAATCATCAATAAGAGCAATAAGAATACATGAGATTCATAACAATAAGCACAATATTGTATGACTCTTGACCAAAATATAGTTAGATGTATTATTGTATGACATGTTATTAACTTAATAAAAAATAAAAATAAATGTTTCATTAATGCATGATTTTAAAAGCTAACAAAGCTGATTTGATTGATGGATTGATTCTTATCCTACGGTGAATTTTCTTTTTTTCTTTTGTTTCTTTTGTCAATTGTGGAATTGGATGCAAAAGAAAATGGAAAATAGAAAACAATCCTAATTTCATTAAAGTTAACTGTTGACAACAACCAAAAAAAAAAGTTTAATGAAATTAGGATTGTATTCTATTTTTCCAAGAAAAAAGAGTTAACCCTAAATCTAATGTAATTAGGATTGTTTTCTATTTTTCTCTTTTGGAAAAAAAGATTTTCCTAATTTCCTAAACTTGCGAATGACTTTAACAATCGACCGACTTATAAAAAATTAGGGGTTTTTATTATTTATATATATATAGGCTTCCCTTCTTACTTTTATTTCCTTCATCGCTTCTCAAATTTTCTTCAACAAACAAATCTCTCAAATCTAAAATCTTCTCTTCGTTTCCTACAAAGATGTCTTCGAAGAAGATTGTGTTGAAGAGTTCCGATGGTGAATCCTTCGAGGTTGATGAGGCCGTGGCTCTCGAGTCACAGACCATAGCGCATATGGTTGAAGACGACTGCGTTGACAACGGAGTCCCGCTTCCCAACGTCACAAGCAAGATCCTCGCCAAGGTCATCGAGTATTGCAAGAAGCACGTTGAGGCTGCTGCTGCTAAGAGCGAGGCCGTTGATGGTGGTTCATCCGATGACGACCTCAAGACCTGGGACGCTGAGTTTATGAAGATCGATCAGGCCACGCTCTTCGAACTTATCCTGGTTTGTTTCTTCTTCCCGCGATTTGATTTTCCTTTTCATCGGTGTTACTTTTTGGTTTTGATTTTGGGATTCTAGGGTTTTCGATTTGGGAAATTAGGGTTTCTTTCTTACAATTTAGGGGTTTGTTTCAGTTGCATAAGATTGAATTTGTTAGGGTTCTTACGAATTCGACAGTGATTGAATCAATATCTCGCAGGGAATTGAAGTTTCAATTAGGTGTTCGTTTATATATTCAGATTCAAAATTTCAATATGGGTTTATGTTTCTTTGTTTGGTGTATTTGGATTCTGATCTGATGGTTTCAAATTTTGATCTTTTGCAGGCTGCTAATTATCTGAACATCAAGAACTTGCTCGATCTCACATGTCAGACGGTGGCTGATATGATCAAAGGAAAGACTCCAGAAGAGATTCGCACAACCTTTAACATCAAGAACGACTTCACACCCGAGGAAGAAGAAGAGGTTCGCAGAGAGAACCAATGGGCTTTTGAATAATCGCAAGAGCGTTTGTTGGAAGGGAGGTCGAATCGAAAACCAACCAGTTTCTTCCTTATGTTTATCAGTGTTGACGAATTGCTTTAATATTCATGACTATGTTCTCCATCCTCGTGCTTTCTTTTCTTTTACTATCAAGAACCAATCTTTTTACTCTTTGTTGGATAATTTGTGCTTTTTAGATATCTTAAAGAGTGATGTTGGTTTGCCTTGCAAAGATCTTATCCCCTCTCTCTTCTTTAACAAATCCATTTAACCGCAAAGCTTCTTTGTTTGATCATCAATCTCTAGTTTTTTGGCTTTTAAAACCTCTTCTTCGGTGACATTAGATCAGGTTGTCTGAGCCAAATCAAAGTCCTAATTGGTTTTGCAATTAGAAATCTGAATGTTGGTCGAAACGAATTTGCACTGTTGGGTTTAGGAATGTTGTGCCAGGCCAATATGTTGGTGTATTGATCTGACGCAGAATAATTAAGTTCAAATCGATAGATTAAAAACGTTTGTATTGCTGAAGTTAACAAGGATTTATAATGACTACACTCATTGAATCACTGACAAACTGAAGTTATGCCCTCTGCTGCTCTTCTACATCTCCTTAAGGATATGACCTGCAGGAGCAAGTCTCCAATTTCGAAACAAATATTCCGGTGAGATTCTGTGATGGAAGCTTTATTCGGAAGCCTGCCGCAGCGGACACAATTATGGTACTCCAACATACATAGTAAGCTTCATCACTCACTCGTATCTTCCTCAACATCTTCTCACGTTTTTGGTATTGAATATCAATTGTAAAATGTGATTAGTTCTTGTCAAAGTAAAGATAATATGTGATTAGTTCTTGTCAAAGTAAAGATAATATGTGATCTTTGTTTCCAAACAAGAATAGAAAGATTCACATGTACAATGGTATCTTCTTCTCTTTTTCTTGCCTGGCTAGACCATTTCTGTACAACATGGACGCCCACGACATTGAGGATTCATCCATGAGGCTATCTACTCTGGTCATTGAGTTTTATATGAATATACAGTAAAAAATTTCATTCTAAGCCTTCATCATATTGCGGTCATTCAAGATTCAAGAAGAGCTAGAACATGGAGGATTTGAAGTCATGTGCCGCGAATTTGCTGCCGTTAGGCTTTCTTGAGAGAGCATCCACCGTGTATGGAGACTGTACCTCCATCGCTTACGTCAATTCCACCGTTTACACATAGCGGGAAACGAATCTCCGTTGCCTCCGCATCGCGCCCTCTCTGTCGTCCATTGGCATCAGAAGATCAGACATTGTCCCCGTTATCTCTGCTTATACTCCGGCAATGTACGAGCTCCAATTCTGTTTCGATGTGTGGCGCAAGACTTAACAACATCAACACACGTTTCGATGCACAATTCTGTTTCGATATGTGGCGCAAAACTTAACAACATCAACACACGTTTCGATGCACGAACCGTGTCTGTTCCACTCCGCCATTGCGAGTGCTGCTCTTCGTCGATGCCAACACTACATGGTGCCTAAGACGATGTCAGTTCTTGAAGAGTTGCCCAAGACTTCCACGGGGAAGGTCAGTTCTTGAAGAGTTGCCCAAGACTTCCACGGGGAAGATTCCCAAGTTCTTGCTTAAAGAGATTACTACTAAATGGGTTCCATGAGGTTGAGTGGGATGTAAACTATTGTAATTTGATCTAATTTGTCATCTCTTTGACTAAAATTTGGTTTGAAAAGTCAAAGTCGTTTATGATCAAACAAAAAAAAAACCTCCGTTGCCGGGAATCGAACCCGGGTCTCCTGGGTGAAAGCCAGATATCCTAACCGCTGGACGACAACGGATTGATGTTTAGTGTTTCATTTATAAAGGTTTAGTTTATAATATTGGCATTACAACGTTTGTCATGAACTATGCAACCCCATGTCATTATCAACGATGCAATAAATTCTGTTCATAATATAATCTGATCGATTAAAATTAGGAAAGAGTGGAAGATTTGTACGATTAGATAACGAAAGGTTTAGAATACCTAAATGCATGTAGAACAAAAGTTATAATTATTTTAATATTCATAAACGATATAATATATCAAACTCATAACAAAAACAAATTAAACTGACATAATTTATCAAACTCATAACAAAAACAAATTAAATTGACATAATTTATCAAACTCATACTAAAAAAAGGAAAATTTTTATTGATATCAAACGCTATCAATTTCTTCATCATTGTTAGTATCGATTTCTTCATCATTGTTAGCGTTTATGTAGTCTCGTGAGATTATCCACTTCTCCCATTTGCCGCGTTTTCTCAATTTGGTACCCTATACACAATTTGATTTCAACATTAGTAAATATATATGTATTTGAAGTTTTAAAAAAAAAAATATATATATATATATGTATTTTAAGTTTAAGACAATAAGAGGATATATACGAACAAAATAGAAATGCTTAGGTTTGTTTATATATGACATTGAACTTATTCTTAATTTAATTATACTTTGAACTTAAATTAGACTTAATAATAATAGATAAATACAAAAACACAATTCCAATTCTAGTTGAATTACACTTTGGAGTTAAATTAGACTTCATAATTATATATTGTAATTTGGGGGTTTTTAGTATAGTAAAAATATTCAATGAAACAAAACTTGAGACCGAAGTTATTTTGCTTCTAAAATTGTTTTTTTTTTGATAAAAAAAAATTCTTTTGCTAACCTAACTCGTAATTACCTGAAGTTCAACGGTAGTTGATGATCTCATTGAACACAATATCACCTCAATATCATTGGTCATGCTTTTGATCTAGGTTAAAAAAAAAAAATTGATATCAAACATCCTATTCTTCAAAATCAAACTTTTATATTCATCAAATTTTGAAATCACTTACTCGTGGAAATTCTGCAATCACGAAAATACTAACCCATCCTTGATCATCCATTTGAGATCTAAGGTGTACATCTTTTGCCAAATTTTCATCGCTGCATTACAAATCAATAAGCATATCACAAGAAATCTATAGAACCACAAAACAAATAAATAAAGCGAAAATTGAAGTTTATTTTACCTAAAATAATATTCAATTTGGAAAAGGATAAAAGAAGGTAAACTGGAATTTAATGCCGACCTCCTTAAATATGGAAGATGCGCTAAATCTGTAGCTTACATAAGTTAGTAAAAACTCAAAAATAGTTTAGTTATTATGAAATC
The DNA here is from genome assembly GCA_011420285.2 of Erysimum cheiranthoides. Classification (NCBI taxonomy): domain Eukaryota; kingdom Viridiplantae; phylum Streptophyta; class Magnoliopsida; order Brassicales; family Brassicaceae; genus Erysimum; species Erysimum cheiranthoides. The sequence goes on along the minus strand of CM022179.2, from coordinate 2,420,457 downwards.
CGAATATAAGAATTTAATTTAAAAATAAAAAACATACCAAACATAGGTTCATAAGAATGCTGCCGAAGAGGGAACCATGGTTCAAAAGAAAAGGGTGGTGGAAAATTAGACATAAGAGACGGTTGAGATTGCACTTGTCCGACTAGATGTTGATTTGATCCATCAGATACAGAAATTTGATACTGATTTCTATCTGTTCTTTGATTTGTCATCATGTTCACGGAGAGGGGATTGAACAAAATAATTATTAAGGAGAAATCTGAAGGGAAACAACTTTTCTAATTGAAACGTGTGTTCAAGAATTATTGTGTAAGCTTAGGATCTCGTTAATATGCTAAGGGTTTGTTTATATAAGGGATGCACTAATCCTATTTCTAACTGAGTTATACTTCGGAGTTACATTAGACTTCAATAATAATTAAGAAAAAAAAACACAATCCTATTCCTAGTTGAATTACACTCTTGGAGTTAAACAAAATTGTTTTGTTGCCAAAATACAACACAATAGCTTCGGGAATTGTAAAACGAGCACACACGGTTCCAAATAAATCAACCATGGTTTCGGACAAATTGTATCAGAAACACAGTTCTTTCTTCTCTTTATATTCTTCCAGGGTCATTAGTGATTCCTTGTTTTTGGTCCAATCTGCAGGTCTTGGCATGATTATAGCTATATACCCTTCCCGATCAGCCTGAAAATATTTAGATTTTATAAAACGAGATGTAATCAAAATACAGAACGTCATAAACTTTTTAACCTACTCATATAGTAAAAGCAAAGAAAAGAGGATCAGGTTATTTGACTTATCCTGTAGTGTACCCATTGATTCCAAAAGCAAAAATTTTGACATAGAAGAATAACATTAGAGCTCAAATTGTAACAGAAGAAACTGTAACAATAGAGACTCATAGCACAAAACAAGAGATAGAGAGTCATAGCATAAACATGAGATATTTCACTGGTTCATCAATTTGGGGATTTGTTAGACAAGACAAAGTTTATGGTAATCTCAAAACTTTTTTCTATTATTTCTTACCGATGAATTAAGAAGCTGTGGTTGCGTGATTAATCTCTCGTTGACCTCCAAGAGAGAGCCTTTAACGCAGCACCTAGCAAAACCAACTCAAAACAAAAACAACTTCAATTTTTCGCATATGAGAACTTAGAAGAAAAGGAAACTGAAACCAGAAAACGCTTTGCACCTCACAATGTAGGAATCTTTTGCAGTGGAAACTTTGCACAATGCGGTATTCGATTCAGAACGTAACGCATTCTGCATAAGAAGAGCATGTGAAAACACTAGCTAAAGCCACGAAAACAAACACACAGTTTCAAGTAAGCAAGAAACAAAAGAGAAAGCCACCTTTTTACGCTTGCCGGAGACTTTCAAGACGCTACGATCAGACTTACCGACATTGAAATCGACGTTAGTGATTCCACCTTCATCCTTAAAAGCTATATGCGTAGGAGCCAATCCAATTACACACAAACTAACAAACAAACACACACACACACACACAAGTAAGAAAAACCAATTTCATTACTTCAAAGAGAGATTCAAAAAGGAACAATCTTTGACATACCCATTAGCGTGACGGTAAATATACTGATCATGACCCGATTTCGTAAAATCTACAAAGCATTGAAAAGGGTTTATAGTCACATTATCAAAAGGGGGTTTTTGAAAGAAAAAAAACAGTAGCTGAATCTGAGACGAACCTGTGATGAAGTAAGAAATGAAATTGACTTGTGTAGCTGAAGGAGGAGATAAGGGAAGATCTCCGATATCTGAAAGCAGAAGCTTTTGCAATTCTTCTTCGTCTTCATCTCGATTTTCCTCATCTTCTTGAGCTTGCTGCTGCTTCTGTTGCTCGTCGCATTCTTCTACTTCGTCGTGTCTCCTTTGCTTCGTTAATTCAATTACATCCTCAATTTCTGGGTTCTTTGCTACCTCAGTCTTCTGAATCTCCATTCTCCCGAAGTTTCAAACAACACAAAACAAATCGTTTCGAGAGTTTTAACCTTCCGACGGCGAAAAAACAATCGGAGATAATTCGCCGATTTGGAATTAGATAGCTAGTGGGCCCTAGACGAGGCCCATCTACTGATCTTGGGTTTGCATCATGTTCCTGTTCTATACAGTATTACTAAATGAACACATTACAAATTTGACAGAGCTGTGAAAAATTCAAATCCAAGTGTTAAGACTTGTAACAAAGTTCTGAGTTTTTGTTTATCTTAAAGTAAAAAAAGCTGATGTGCATTAACAAGAAAACAGTCAGATATTTCGAAATAACAAAAAGTGTTATGACAGACAAAACAGTTTTGAATCAAATCTAGAAATCATCATCGTCTTCCTCAGCCATGTATTTAGCTAGCTCCTCTTCTTGCTGTTTCTTCTCCCTTCTTTTCTCGTCGCTCTCTTTCTCCTCGTGCGTGTTTGGTGGGAACCTCAATGCTCTGACAGCTTCATTGTGCATATTCAAACAGAAAGCAATCCTGGAGTTAAACGCTGTCTGCGGTTCGTTAGTGGAGTAGATGTCTCCTGTTTCTTTGGAGACCATACAACCGTTCTTGTGGTCGATGGTCGCGTCAATTGCTCCATCTCTAATGGCTTTAGCCACAATGCTTTCTGCATCAGCCACTGGGTTTGCTGAGTTCAGTCTTAGCTTTAGTGCAACGTCCTGTAGAGAGATTCTGGAGTAGGAAATGCTGATGTTGCGCAGTCCGGTTCTGATCACGTTGTGTCGGAGTCTAACGATGAGGTTGTGAGTCCTGTCTTTCGCAAATGTTTTTGCAAACTTCTCTTGGACGTTCCCGAACAGCTCCAAGTCACCAATTCTCACAGCCTATCAAAATATAAACAAGGATATTAGTAAGAGAACCTTAATTATAGAATATATCACAGATGCAAAGATGGACTCACATTGGTGAGCTCAAAGTATGGCCTAAGAGGCTTCTCCATTCCCTTCTGAGTGAAGATTGACCGTTCTGGTATTTCACCCAACAGCAGTCGAACTATAATAGCCCACTTGTTGCACTGAATTCTGAAGCCCAGAGATGCAACAGGAGCTTTCCTAGCAGCCTGGAGAAGGCTTTCTTTTGCATCAGTGTACTCAAGCTGAATTGTCCGGATCTTCCCCAAGTAAAACAGATACCTACAAAACTGTAAATCATATCATGAGATGTGTATCCTCCAGCTAGAGGATATATATACCTTTGTGAACATGGAGGTCTAAGAAACCAGAGAAGGTTCAAATGAAGCTAAGAAAAGGAAAACAAGGTAGGATTAACTATTAAGAAAAATGACCAGCGAGCAGTTTTAGTAAGATAAAAAGAGAAACAAGAAAAACTGAATCACGGAAGGTATAACTAAAGTACAAACATACACAGAAGAATATGAGCAGCAGATATATGAGTGCAAAAGAACTATGTGAATGCAAATTTAGCAAAAAAATGACTGTGGAAAGTTGGCATAAGTACGCATCAGAGAAATGATATTCACAATAAACTAGAAAGCCACAATGAACAAGTGTATGCATGGTCATGACTGAAAGGTACCTGTTGGTTAGAATGTGCCTCAAATCGAGGTGCTTTTGATCTTAGCTTCTCTGCCTGGTCATACAGGTTGTAGTGCAGGTAGTTGCGAAGCAACAGATTCAGAAGTGTTTCCTGCATCACAAATGGTAGTTTGAATAATCAAAGCAAAAGTATAGTACGAATTGAGTATTTGTAAAATATGTAAACCACGCACCTGACCCAACTCATCATGGCGTAATGTTGCTGAATGGTGCAAGGCAAGAAGAGTACTGCAAATGAAACAAGTCAATCAAAGAACTGAGCAAATATGGTAAAGTTCAAAGATGGAAACAAAGTGTCTGTGAACTACTCACCTACGTATCTCTGCAAGATCATCTGTTAGCTCATAACTCAGAGAGTAGTAAAAATACAATTTTGAAGCTATGACATCAACGGTTCTCCTGTTTACGCTCTTGAGGCGAGCAATGCTTGCTGAAGAGCAAGCTTTGGCCTGAAAGTTAAGAATGCAAAACATACTTGGAACTAAGACTTACAACAAGATTAATAAAGAAAGTATGTAAATGAAAACACTCAGAGAGAGACAGAAGTAACCTCGCTGTACTTTTTCTGATCAATCAGAAAGAGAAGAACGATGAAGTAGCAGTAGATCTCGAGCTCTGCAGGTAAATGCTTAGGAGGAGCTTGGGAATTGGATGATGCTGTATCAACTTCCATGTCATGTTCATCACTCTGAACCAATATCATAAATTTCAATCGTCGGTATATAAAGAAACTTCACTGGCAAAAATCGAAGGTAAACACTAAAACATGATTCTAAAATCCGCAAGTTACCGAGCCTAATAAGCTCAGAATCACAATTCCATGAAGTCAAAGTGGGAGAAGTGAAGCGAACAATACCTTAGGAACAAAAGAAGAAAGACGAGTGTGAGCTTCGGATCCAGGAACCAAAGCAAAATCAAGGAAAGAAGAGATCACGGAACCGGTGAGCTTCCGCCGTAGTCCAACGGTGAGACGCACAGCACGAGCAATACGGCGGATTTCTTTGGTATACGACCCAGTATCGATCAGAGCTGCAATCTCCTTCAAATCTGGGAAAAAAAAAAAAGGCATTCCAATGAATTCAATTTTGAAACAGAAAAAACAAACCTAGCATTGTGAAACTAAGCGAAACTGAAGCAATAAAGATAGAGATTTACTCTGCAACGTGGAGGTAGTAGCAGAGACGAGAGATTGAGTTGGGGTCTGATTATCTTTCATCTCCACGTCCTGAGTCATCTTTTTCGCAAATCTCACTTCTTCTTCTTCACAAAGATAAAAATTGGGAAGAGCAGGTGCTCAAGAGTAGTTCTCCTTGTTCCTTTTCTTTTCCTTCAAGACAGAATTTATATATTTTATAATATATACTTAGTTCGGTTATTTCAAGCATCGAAGTCGTTGTAGTATAGTGGTAAGTATTCCCGCCTGTCACGCGGGTGACCCGGGTTCGATCCCCGGCAACGGCGTAGCTTTTTTGGATACTATTTTATTATGATCATATAAAACGCTGCCGTTTCGGGCTTCTTTTGCCATGGGTCACTCACTCACTCTCTTCTCATATGCTTATCTGACTTGCTGAATTTTGAACATACAAGCCTATTAATGCGTTGCTTTCGTGTCCGCAATTAAATTTCGAATCAACTCATTGTCATTATCAACTCCGACAGTAATTGAAAATTAAAAGGTTGCTTAGAAATTAAAGAATCAACTGTTCCATCACATTAAAAAACTGATAACCAAACGATGTTAAATTTGTCCAAACTGTGTCTCACTCTCACCTAAACAAAACTACAAAACGGAAAAGAAAGTAAGGAAAAAAGAAAGAAAGAGGATGCCTCAGTAGTTCTTCTCTAACAAAAACCCAAGACGACGACCGACTATAAATAAATTGAACATATATTATACCCTAAGTGACAACTCTAAAAGAAAACAGACCACAAACTAAAAAAACTGTGAATCAATGGATAATAAAAAGGGAAAGAGATACACTTATGGCAAACATGTCTTCTTGATGGACAGAAGAAGCAAACATAGAAAGTGAGAGAGCAAGGAGAGATAGAAAAAAACATCCAACGACTTGGGCCTTTTTTTCCTTTTATGTTTGTGTAAGAGAAACCTCACTCTCAAGCAGCTGCCTGAATTGGTGGTCCATCTGATCTGTTGTTGAATCCACCACCACCACCACCACGACCTCCTCCTCTTCCACGACCTCCCCTTCCGCGTCCACGTCCACGCCCTGTATCAACCCAATTCAAAACTCATCGCTCATTCACACAAATAAGGTTTAACAACCTGGTAAAAAGAAAAAGGAGTGTTTTGATTATTTTACCACGGCCTTGGGGACCATCGTAACCACCACGGCCCTGAGGACCATCGTAGCCGCCACGGCCCTGAGGAGGACCATCGTAGCCGCCACGGCCCTGAGGAGGACCATCGTAACCGCCACGGCCCTGAGGAGGACCATCGTAACCGCCACGGCCCTGAGGAGGACCATCGAAACCACCACGGTCATCATATCCACGGTGTTCATGAGGAGGAGCATCGTAACCATAACCTCCATCTTGTGGTGCATCATACTCATTTGGAGGACCATTGTATCCTCCTCTTCCACGACCACGACTGCTGCGCCCTCTGCCACGTCCTCTTCCTCTACCATAGGACTGGTCACGTTCCCAACCTCCATCTTCATACTCAACGTTCACATAAGCATTTCCTGACAGCAAATAAATGAAATGAAACTTTACAAAATATACATGAATCATATGTTCAGTTGAAATTTGGGAAGCGTAGTGATCTGCATAGAGAATTTCTAAAGCAATCTAACCTCTGCCCCCTCGTCCCCTTCCTCTTCCCCTTCCCCTTCCTCTTCCCCTCCCTCTGCCACCAGGTGAACCCTCTGCAAGAAATATAAAAAGAAGGAAACATATAAAGACTGCAAGGGAAGGAGGATTTAGAAAGTCATAGACAAAGACATTGACATACCTCGTCCTTCATAATCGATATCGCCCAATGGCTTCACCATCTCAATAGGAATCGGGCACTGATAGCTGAAACATCATTTCATCAAAATTATAAGAATTAAGAAGCTATGACACCGCCTATAAAATAAGGGATACAATAAAGAAGCTTGTAAAAGAATGCAATTTTTATGTCGAACAGATACAGCCTCTCCCAACAGACAATTGCTTATGGATCTGATTATAGCTAGGACAACTAAAAAGTCAAATCAGAAACAGAAAATAAGAGGCCCTAGAAACTCACCCAACAGAGGATGTATTAAGCTCATTCTTGGATAGGATAATGGTTATCATTGACACATGCCTTGTGGTCTCCAAACTTCAAGACAAAACAAAAAAGGAAAGAAATAAGAAACAGTTTGCTTTGGTGACCAAAAATGATACAATAGAACATATTAAAAATGAGCTTTTATAAAAGTTTTTTGGATCCTTACGGTAGAAGGCCTTCCTCCATAGGTTCCCATGTATCTGTTATGTCTGTGGATCCAATAGATGTGTTCTGATGAAGATCAGGGATCCTTCTCTGCGTTACATTTTAAAAGGGGCATTTTCAGACGATGGGGAATCACGTTTTCCAAAATTGGACAGGAAAAATCTAAAAAAAAAGTACCTTAATCAGCTCTACAATGGTCACAGTCTTGTTGATAGCTCTTCCCATTGCCTTGAATACAACTTCAGTTGAACCTTTTTCCTATATAAGCAAACCAAAGTCTAAATAAAATCTACAAATCGAATCACAACAGAAAACTTAAACACATCTCTAATCACACAACAAATGGCATTACTAATTACTCAGAAAGTCTGACTATCTATCTGCCACATGATAAGAAACCTTGAATCATTAATTTGCTCAATCTGAAGGTAAACTCATGTTAAAAAAAACTTCTAGTATCCAATACTAAAAAAAGCAAACGCATTGATCAGTAAATAATACATCCAATTTTACAGAGGAAATAACATAAATGATGCTAATCCCTTTTTTAGTTTCAATTAATTGTGAAGTATATCTAACGCCTAGATTACAGAAGAGATTATATAAAGATTCAAAACATCCTCATATCATACCAGTTGACAAAACCGTTCAAAAACCCTAGACCATATCTCCCAACACACCGTAAAAAGGTAACAACTATAAACTGGATTGACACAACATTCATCTGAGGAAGAAGAAAATGCAAAAATCAAAAGAGGAAAACGCAATACCTGAAGAAGAGTCATCGCATAGGTGATGTAGTTTCGTGCCCTGCCCTGACTAGTGATACGAATCTCGTTCGCATCAATCGGCGTATCCGCCTTCGGCTTCACCACTCGCTGATACCTATCCATCTAAATCCCCACCAAAAAATGGGAAATCAGTGAGAAAACTAGGGTTTATGAATTTTTTTAATCCTTTTATCAAAACATACAAACAACAACAAAAAAAAAAGGATTACAATCGGAAAATTTATCTTCGAATCATTGTGTAGCTTTGATACTTACCTTATGCAGTTGTTCTGGTTAGATCTTTTGAGAGAGACGAAGATTCAGATAAAACGAAAATGGTGGTTTCGCTCAGGAAGAGCCCTTTTTGTACGGCTTTGTTTCTTCTCCTTATACGCCCTAAGAAGAAACCATTCGATGCAAGCGCCTCTCTGATATATATCAGCCGCACTACTTCTCTTCCACACACACGTTGCACTACCCTAATCGGTTTCGGTTCGCGACTTTGCTTTAAACCCAACCCAACCGAACATAAATCAATCTCAACCGATCTTTAAACCAGCCGAATTACTCATTACTTTTTGATTCAGATCCGGTAATTAGGGTTCCGAACCGATATGTGACCGGGATTGTTCTGTATTTCCGTTTATTTTCGGTTTAGTTGAGCCAATTCATTATTTCTTCTTTTTTTTTCTTTTTTGTGAGTAAACTCCAAATTCTGTAATAAAATAAAATCTTCAAGAAGATTATCTATCCAGTTGCACAAAATGCGAAGGAAAAAGTCTAAATGGTTTTTTCAGAAGAAAAAATAATAATTGTTTGATGAAAACCAAATCTACAAGTTATTAATAGAAAATATCTGGATCATCGGTACTAACGATTATATAATAAAAAGGACAATATTGTTTTTTAATTTAATTATCTGAAGAACGTGTCTGTGTTATTTTTGCAGACGGGTACACTCTATGATGCTTTAGAGTTTAGACGAACTTTTCAAAAATTTCACAGCTTTTATGCAAAAAAAACAACATATTGTACCAGTATACTATTCATTTAAGTTAGATACACATTGTCCTCTTAAGGTTTTTAAGTAATGCAAAATTTGAAATTTTCATGATAAAAATAATAACTGTCAAACTTCAACAAGAAACTGAGATCTATGTTTTCTTAGGATAAAAGAAAAGTAATGTCTCTTTGAATTTTAGTTAACAGTATAATTGTTTTGACCATCCATAATTACAAAATAAAGTATTGTTGGAAGTCTTGACCCACCAAACGTGAGAAGCATTTAAGTTGTTTTTTTTGTGACAGAAACCAAATTGATCCATCCAACTGTCTAAATAAGACTAATAGCATAATTAATTAATGATGAAAATGTTAACACAACGAGTCATTCTTTTGTCCTTTTTAAAATTGAATTAGAGTAATTCAACGAAGATATTACTAATAGTAGTAGACTAAGCTCTCTTCAGTAGAGTGGAGAACACACATTAATCTCTGCCTTTCCTAATTATGTTGATTCGATTTAATTTTAAAAAATCTACCAAAAGATAATTATAATGTTCTTTTATAGAGAATCAGGTAAAATTTTCATCTAGTTTGTATTAAATGAACTGAAAAGATGTAGCTTATGTATTTCCTCGAGGTTATAGATTCGGCAGAGATATTTTGATATGATGCATATTTTATCAAAGCTCTCTCACATGATCACATCGTCACACTTCCTCACGTCGTTAACACACAAGACAGATGGAGGATTGGTTTCGTTCACTACTATTAAAAATTTAAAACAAAAGTAGGCCACAGTTTTAAGATATGGATATAATTTGGTATAAAAAAATTATTTAAATAAATAGCAATATCGGAAAAAGTTAACAATAAATCCAACATGTGATTTTATTGATTGTACTTTTCAATATATTTTATTTAATATTTGTGTAAATAAAAATAGTGTCAATGGTGATAGAGAGCTCAAATTAATAGATTTTTCTTTTTTTGTCAACATTTGGACCACAACTGGCCGGCCTATTAGCCTAATTTCTACAACTAAATTGTAGAGTCGGGGACTCGATCCCTGGTGTGATGGTGTCTGTCTTCTGTGGATTTTGCCACTAGACCAAGATCACTTCACAAAACGTTTACATGGCGAAATGAAAAGTATTTTGAAAAATTGAATGTCAATATAGAAAAAAAAAATAACTTGTTAAAAGAAATTATGCTTCTTATTATCACCAAATCACATAAGACACCATTGCCATTTTCTTATTATCACCATTCTTATTGCCACAGATAGTACCATGACACAGCAAATGCACTTAAGATCTCCCAAGGAAGGAAATGGGGTTATCTAGTATCTCTACCTCATGTGGTTGAACCAGAGGATCAATGATTTTTTTCCATCCTCCAAAATTTGAGGGGGTAGCAGCTTCAGACAGTACAAACCCGTTAATGTAGAAGGTTGGTGTCCCATAAACCCCTCTCGAAGCGCTATACTGCAACACAAAACGCCACAAAAGCAAAATATGAACTAAAAGTTACTACTGTTCGTTTTCAGGTAAACAACAATGAGAACAGCCATGAAATATTATCGACACCACAAATTTATACTTGATAGGTAACGATTCAGGCCATTAAAATTCAGTATTCTTCTAATGCCCTTACACAGTTACACTACTTAATATTGTGTGGGATATAGATGCAAGGCAACACATAAAAGAGATGACTAGGCAGCCTATGACCTTATAAAAGGTGTTGAAGAAGGTAAATAATTCAGAGAAGAAAGCTGAAGGAATTACCTTGAAGGAAACCCTGGTTGCACGATCGGATTTTTTGTCGCTGAAGCCGGATTTGAGGACTGATTGATATGTGTTTCCCACCGTAACTCTTCCGAGCTCGACTATTTTCTCCACAACCGCAGGTCTTGACAGGAGTTGTGTTTGAGTGTTGTAGAACAATGTCTGCCAAAAAAACAAACAGTTTCATTGAACCATATTAGCATTACATATCAATTCTTATTTTAATAGATGCAAACAGTAACCAGCGGCTGCAAATAGATTCACAGTTAACTAGTTGTAGCTTTCTACAAGATAATATCACCATTTTGTTTTCCCGACCTGCAAAACAAGTTTTTACTATCAAGTATTAACATTGAACAAACCTGTTGCTTGAAGAACCCCTCCAGCAAACCGAAGGTAGCATTGGCGCTTGCGGTATTCACAATGTGCAAGGCCCGAGATGTTACATATGCATTGTCATGGTAGCTGAAAATTCCAAAAACGCCAAGTTTTATTACAAGAACGAATATTCGACACCAATCTCAAACGAACCCATTCAAATTTTCATGAAACAAATCATAAAACATTCACATTTTCATGAAACGAGTCAAAAAACAGATAGGGAAACATATTTTAAAGTCCAAACCTTTCCTAAGCTACTTGTCGATTGACTATGAGAGTTAGAATCAATCAATAACAGAATTAGGGTACTAAAATAGCATGTGGCAGCTTCAGGTTCAGGAGTAAACAAAATGAAATCGGGAAGTCATGGAAGAACAATTTCAATTTAAGCTCAGAACAGAAATTGAGGGCGAAGAGAGAATTTTAGAGTACTGACGGTAAAGGAAGGAGGTGAAGGAGAAGGGAAACGCGAGATCCATAGTGATGAAGAGCTTGCTTCAGCGGTGGCCAAGAGTCTCTACTATCCGGGCAAACCGGGTCATAAAACGCCTCAATTAGTATAGTATCCGGGTCGAACCGATGACCCGATGGGTAAATGAAACCATCTTGCCTCACCGGTGGTACTAGCTGCGCTTGTACTCGTGTCCCGATAACGACGACGACGACGACAAAGAACAGCAAAACCGTTCGAATCATCATCATTCTCTCGCTCACACTCTTTCTATCTCCCAGGATCGCCGGAGAGATTGTTAAAAACCAGAGAGACGGTGAGTGTAAGCAACGGCTACGATTGCTCGGAAGCTAAGCGAGACACCTCTCTTTCATTCATCTCCAACCGTTGATTTTCATTTTTGCTGACGTGGCAGGAAAGTAATCTGGTAAATGGGGCCATTTTATTACAGTTATAGAGTTTGGTCTTCAGATGTAAATATACATAAATAAGAGCCTCTTTCTATAAATATGATAAACTAAAATAACGATCCGGGGGACCCATATAATAATAGATTTGATATGGTACCACCAGGTTCACAGACAAGAACTCGCATAAGTTTGATTAGTCACACAAACTCATAAACCATAACTCTCTCTATATCTCTCGGCTCGAATCGAACCGTCCTCAGGTACGTGTTTTGTTGATTCAGATCATCCTTACAATTATAGAACCGTTGATGTCTCTTTCTTGGCAAGAAGCATAACCCAACCAGAGTTTAACTTACATTAACTCTAGTTCTTATTTGCTTAACTTGAGTTAGCACTTGTGTGGTTGATAAAACTAGTTCATTAAGTTCTCATCTTCACAATATCGATAGGCAACTTCACACAAGACCTTGATCATGGTTTCGCTTATATTATAATCGGACTGTGAATTTATCTTTGTCTCTTCTATACAACACAGATGTGTCGAACCAGCTCTATGCAAATTATGCAATCGGAAAAGATGTTCAAGCGATGAAAGCAGTTGTTGGAGAAGAAGCACTTTCTTCAGAGGATCTGCTTTATCTAGAGTTTTTGGATAAGTTTGCGAGGAAGTTTGTGATGCAAGGAGCTTATGACACACGCAACATTTTCCAATCGTTGGACTTAGCTTCGACATTGCTCCGTATCTTCCCACGTGAGCTTCTTCATCGTATCCCTGCAAAGTTACTTGACCAATTCTACAGCCACCACACAACCAATTGAAAACTCAGGTAATGGACCTATCGTATCGAAAGTCTTTTTCAGAGAAAAAGTGTGAATTTTGTGATATATTGTTTGGTGTTTATATAGACAAACAAAAAAGAGCTATATACAGTATTTTGTATTTACTTTCTCTTTTTTGTACGATTTCCTTGAGATTGGTTCATAAATACGTACGTAGTAATTGGTCATAACCATTGAAAAATCTTTAAAATTGCAGTTAGTATTGTGGAAAGAAATGAAATCATGATGACACGATAGACCACCGAGATAAAGGAATCAATGATATTAGTGAACCGAGTTTTGTCCTTTTTCCAATCACTCGCAATCTCCGTGATCTATAATAATCATCTTCTCAAATTAAAATTCACAAATGTAAATAACTATCGGTTCCTTTATAACAAACTTAAGTTTACGCGTTGATTATTTTGATTGCAAAGGAAAAAGAGAACCTAGAGAGACCCTCTCCAAGGGGCCACATTGAGGAAAATTGATACCCTAACCTTCTCTAAACGCAAAAGCAAAGCACCCCCACAAAACCAACCGAAGGCAACATTATTTTGTATTTCTTTTAAATTTCATTTTTTGTGTATTCGTCTTCCATTTATTTCAAGATATCGTCTAATAAAAAGACCCAAACAAAAATACGGAATAAGACCGAAGAGTCGAAGACCAATCTACTTTGCCCACATGCTTAAAAACCCCCATAAAGCTACCAAAAACCAGAGAAACAAAAACATTCGAACAAAATATTTTTTTAGAAAAAACATTATGGGATTTTGCTTCTCCAAATCACAAACCCATGAGATCCCAATCTCTTCTTCTTCCGATTCTAGCCCTCGCCACCACTACCAACCTCTCCCCAAACCAACCGTTTCTCAAGGCCAAACCAGTAACTTCACATCCAATCCTCAGCCCAAACCCAAACCGGCTCCTCCTTCATCCTCCTCCGGTTCTCAAATCGGTCCAATCCTAAACCGACCAATGATTGATCTCTCAGCTCTCTACGACCTCCACAAAGAACTTGGCCGTGGCCAGTTTGGAATCACCTACAAATGTACGGACAAATCCAACGGCCGAGAATACGCCTGCAAATCCATCTCAAAACGCAAACTCATCCGTCGCAAAGACATCGAAGACGTGAGACGCGAGGTCATGATCTTGCAACACCTCACTGGTCAACCAAACATCGTCGAGTTTCGAGGCGCGTACGAAGACAAAGACAATCTTCATTTGGTCATGGAGCTCTGTTCTGGAGGCGAGCTCTTTGATCGTATCATCAAGAAAGGAAGTTACTCTGAGAAAGAAGCTGCTAATATCTTCAGACAGATCGTTAATGTCGTTCACGTTTGTCATTTCATGGGCGTTGTTCATAGAGACTTGAAGCCTGAGAACTTCTTGCTTGTTAGTAACGAAGAAGATTCTCCGATCAAAGCCACTGATTTTGGACTCTCTGTTTTCATCGAAGAAGGTAATTAAGTTCGAACCAAAATTTTATCTCTTGAATACAAATATTCAATGTTTCTTTCCTCGTATCTTTAATTTCACGAACTGAATTAAGTGTCTGTTTCAAAGATTTGTCTTTGCTTTTACATTGAGTAATTAGTGTGTTTAGGAGGTAAACCATAATGTTTAGACTTGTGGTAGAATCAAGAAAAAAGATAGCGACATTGTATCTCCGTGTGGGATCAATCTAGTGTGACACCAAGTCAGCTTCGAAAACGACTTGGGTCAACCCAAGTCAACAGATGTTTCCCACAAGCATTAAAAATGACAAAAAACAAAAAAACAAAAAACAAAAGAACAAAAACAAACAGCAGAAATCATTTAATGGGGAATTAATTCTTTTGATAATTTTGATTGATATTTTGTAGGTAAAGTATATAGAGATATAGTGGGGAGCGCATACTATGTTGCACCTGAAGTTCTACATCAAAACTACGGGAAAGAAATCGATGTATGGAGCGCTGGTATCATGCTTTACATTCTTCTCAGTGGTGTTCCTCCATTTTGGGGAGGTATGCGAAATAAAAATTGAATCTAAAGTCTAATATCACACATACTCAACTTGAAGAATGTTGGAGACCTGAAATTTTGGTACTACTTAATGTTGTTTAGAGACCGAGAAGACTATATTTGCGGCTATCTTAGAAGGAAAACTGGATCTTGAAACTTCTCCTTGGCCTTCTATATCGGAAAGCGCAAAAGATTTGATTAGAAAGATGTTGACAAGAGATCCTAAAAAAAGGATTACAGCAGCTGAAGCACTTGGTATGCTTGCAATGTCTCTACATTTGTAACATATTCTACCTCCTAAGTCCAAACTAACCGATCTATTGTTGTGGTTTTTTTAATGGTAAAACCAGAGCATCCATGGATGACAGACAGCAAAATTTCAGATAAACCAATCAATAGCGCTGTTCTTATTAGGATGAAGCAGTTCCGTGCAATGAACAAACTTAAGAAACTTGCCTTGAAGGTAAATTGAATGATTCTCCATCTTCAAGATGATTTCAAGATCGATTTAAAATTCCTAAATATGCTTTGTAACTTTTTTTTTTTTTTTTTTTTGGTTTAAGGTGATAGCGGAAAACTTATCAGAAGACGAGATAAAGGGATTAAAGCAAATGTTTAAGAACATGGATACAGACGGAAGTGGCACTATCACTTTTGATGAACTAAGAAATGGGCTGCATCGTCTTGGATCTATGCTTACTGAATCTGAAATCAAACAACTCATGGAAGCTGTAAGAAAAAAGAACACAAATCCAATTGGTTAATTTATTAAACCCTACAAAATAAATCATCAAAAGCCAAGCTTTCTCAATGGGTTTTGTTCATATATAGGCTGATGTGGACAAAAGCGGGACAATTGATTACATTGAGTTTATAACTGCTACAATGCATCGCCATAGATTGGAGAAGGAAGAGAATTTGGTAGAAGCATTCAAATTCTTTGACAAAGACAGAAGCGGGTTTGTGATTTTTCTCATATATATTCACCCAAATAGTCACAACTACTATATATTAAAGATCAAATCGTGTTCTAACATATTCTTCCATTTTTAAAAATCAGATTCATCACAAGGGACGAGCTTAAACATTCCATGACTCAGTATGGCATGGGAGATGATGCGACCATAGATGAAGTTATCGGTGATGTCGATACCGACAATGTAAGAAACATTTACTTTTAGTTATTTTGTTCCGGTCTAGATCACGTATATAATATGATGATGATGATGATGGATGTATAATTTAAAAAGAATTTATAATGATGATGATTGTTGATAGGATGGGAGAATAAACTACGAGGAATTTGTGGCGATGATGAGGAAAGGAACTACAGATTCAGATGCGAAGCTGATCAGATGATATATGTAACTATATTGACGGATGCTTTGCTTCTACCATTTTAATAAAGTAAAGTAATAATAATAAAGACGAATGAAATTAAAATTGATGCATCCCTATAAAATGAATTGTTTGTAGCTGCGTGAGTATGAATTTTAAAAATTCTAATTTTCGTACGTAAGAAGAACTTCCTGGCCCATTTACTATGAAAAAAGCCTTTCTAAGACCTAATAATAGATCCAGAATTTATAAACCTTATTGATTAACGGCATAAAATGAAGAGTTGGAAAACCGCTGGATAAGCTAGAGGTTTTGAAATTGTTTCAGAGAGCAAAACAGGATTTTGAAGGTGACGAGGAGTGACGACGATGCTCTCCTTTACTCAGCTGCCGAGTTTCTCGTTAACCTCTGTCAAATCCCTTTGCAATCCTTCTTCCTCTTCTTCTCTATCTGTCTTCTTCTCCTTCTTCCCTAGAGTTTCGAGATTCGTCACAGCAAGTTCTGGATCCCCCAATTTGGTCGCCTGTCGTAGTACGCCGGTGAGCATTCCGAGAGTTAATAACGCCGGACTCAGAATCGAGGAGACAGTCGACGCCGTCAAAGGGAAGATTCGTCTTGATTCGTGGATCTCTTCTCGTGTCCATGGCGTTAGTCGAGCTCGTGTCCAGTCGAGTATTCGGCTTGGGCTCGTTACCGTCAATGGTCAAGTCGTTGATAAGGTTTTTGCTTGGGATTCAATTCTTCAATATATGTTTCGAATTTCTTATCATTCTCAACCAATTTTCAATCTCTCAATCTCTCTCGCAGGTTTCTCACAATGTTAAACCTGGCGATGAGGTTAATTGTACAATATCAGAGCTTCAACCTTTGAAAGCTGAACCTGAAGATATACCATTGGAGATAGTTTATGAAGATAAACACGTTCTTGTGGTCAACAAACCAGCTCATATGGTAATCACATTTTCTCAATATACTATGGTTCTGATTTAGAATCGTCATTAACATTTAAAAGAATATCTCTCCTATTGTTTAGGTTGTTCATCCAGCTCCTGGAAACCCTACGGGAACGCTTGTTAATGGAATACTTCACCATTGCAGCCTTCCCTGTGTTGCTTATTCAAACCCACAAGAAGATGATTCCGATGATGAAACTTATTCAGATGATGAAGAGATGACTTCTTCTAGTTCATATGCTGCTTCTGTTCGTCCAGGTATTGTTCATAGGTTGGATAAAGGCACAAGTGGATTGCTTGTTGTAGCCAAGGTTAGTGTTTTCATTTCTTCTTCTTTTGGTGGCTGCTTTGCGAACTAGTACTATTCTTGCTTCTTCTGAATTTAACGAAAAGTGTAATGGCAGGATGAACATTCCCATGCCCATCTAGCAGAACAATTCAAGCTACACACAATTGAGAGAGTATATGTAAGTCTTACTACTGGGGTTCCTTCTCCAACTGAGGGGCGTATTGAGATACCAATTGGTCGTGATTCGAGTAATCGGATCCGTATGGCTGCTATACCTGGAGGGTTAAGCGGTGGAAGAGCCCGCCATGCTGCTAGTAGGTGATGAGAGCAGTCTTTTACAAGTGCACCAAGCACTATAACACTGCATCTATTCTTCAGAAGTAGAAATCTCTTAAGAGTGGTTAACCGATACTGCTCTCTTATGTTCTCTTAGGTATAAGGTAATTGAAACACTCGCTGGTGGTGCCTCTGCATTGGTTGAATGGAGACTGGAAACTGGCCGTACACATCAGGTATTATCACATTGTTCAGAGTGAAACTCTGTCCACATGAAAGAATACTAAAAATCTTTAAAACTCTACTGCTTTTTATTGTTTTACATCTTTTTCTGTAAGAGCTTGTGTTGGCCTTTATGTTTCTATTACTGCCTCAAGTCATTTATTTGATCAAGCTGCTTTGAACTTGTCATCTCTGAAAATTCTCTCCCTTCCATCTTGATTTGAAGTAGATACGTGCTCATGCTAAGTATATGGGAGTTCCTTTATTGGGCGACGAAGTGTATGGTGGAACAAAAAGCATGGCCCTTTCTCTTCTGCAGAAAAGAGTCTCCCGCAGTGATCAAGAAGAGGTCCTAGACCTGATTTCCAGAATGGATAGGCCTTGCCTTCATGCTATAGTTCTCGGGTGAGAAAACCCGAATCTCTGTCTTTATATTCTCGATTCAAACTTAGGAGAAGAACCAGTTAATAACTGCATTTTCTACTCTGTTCTCATTCATAGCTTTACGCATCCGTGCACCGGGGAAGTTGTAAAGTTTTCATGTCCACCGCCTTCAGATCTCGCAGAGATAGTAGGCTTGCTTCGTAGAAGCGGATTAGAAAAAGTAACCCAACTCTCTCTGCTTTCTAACTAACCTTTATACCTTGGGACTCTGTTTTCGTTACAAAGCTTTTGGTTATACTGAAACATCCAAGTCTTGTTCTTGCTTTTTCTGTAGGTAAAATAATCTCTGAGACATTCACAGCCACTGATGTTGCAGACCACGCGACATGTCACCTAAACAAGGGAACTCATCTTTCGTACGCTTTCAAGCAAGCAATCATACTTCTCTCTGGTGATCTTTGACGTAACAAAAGAGAATTATAGATTCTAATTCATGATCCGTTATGATGTTCTAAAATCAAAAAGCCTTGTTTATAGCTTTGTAGAGGTGTATACAAACTCTATTACAATGACATTTGTTCAATTGCAACACTCAAATGGCTTCCAACAAAAAAATCTACAAGCCTATCTTCGAAACCCAAAAAATCTTTCAGTTTCTTCTTCTTCTCGCAACCAATTACAGCAAGAGTATCAAAAGCATTCAAGAAAAGGAAACTTATAAGCATTTCATTCTAATCTCAACGGATTTGGTATTGAAACATTCATGTACGATGATCAGACGAATCAGGGTTGATCGCCGCGGCGTTTATTCTCAATCATCTCTCTTTGCTTGTCCGCGAGCTTATCTAAAGCAGACGAAACAGCATCGCTTCCACCGATCAGAAGCCTAGTGATAACCTCCGGATCCGTCTCAAATCGCGCCGCTTCGAACTCCTTCCTAGCGTTCTCTCTCAACACGTCCCTCCACAGGAATCCTCTGGAATCAGTCCACATGAAGAACCGAGTCGCTCGTAATATGTCTCTGTACAAACTCAGCGCCTCCCTGCGCGTGCTCGTTAGACGCCGCCTGTTCAGAAACTCAGCCTCATCGTCATCGATAATTGGTTTCTCTTTCTTCGCTAGATGTCTATCGAGAAGCTCCTCCACGGTGTCTGGACCTTCGTGCAGTAACCTTCTCGTCGACACAACGTTAGCCCGAGCCATCAGATCTAGACGACCTGCCAAATTTCGCCATCTCTGAATCTTCGCAGCCATCATCTCTCTCTCAAGTCTCAACACCAACATTGAAAATTTCCGACTCCGAGTGACGACGACAACATGCTCGATAGCAGACTGGGCTTCAAATGCTAAAACCGTATAGGCCCGTTTAAAGCCCAATAGAATCACTGATTTCGCATAAATTAACGGATTGATCTTACTTTAATGAAACGGCGTCAGATTCAGCTCAAATTTTAGTCAAAAACGCATCACTCAGTTTAACCTCTGTGTTCTCCAGAGGAAAGAGGGAGAAGTAAGCTTCCACTAATGGCGTTAATAGTAATACTACCGAAGCCGCCTTTTTTCTTTTCTTTTTCTCTCTTCCTTTGAACTCAAACTATAGCAAAGATTAGAATTTAAAAGATGCCATAAAGGTTTTAAACACAATGACTAAGAAAAGGGTTCAAATAAGCAATCTTTTAAGTGCATTGAGAAGGAAATGAATGTGATTGCTGCACACACACACAGGATATGAAGTGTAAGTCTAAATACAGTTACTTACAGCAAATGGTTTTGCCAGGTCAAAATCCACATACATGGTTCAAAAGATGATGAGAGAAGAAGTCGAAGACACATAAAAAATTTCATATAGATTATTTTATAGAACTAGTGAAGTGTTATATGAGAAACCAAATGTTTTTTCACCGTCTGCTTAATAATTGATGCAATGCTAAACTCTTACACAACAATGCTAATGGCCTTGCATGTCCAACATCTCGTCAAGTCCTTTAACCCTCTCTAAACCTTCACTAATCAGATACCGAATCTTTTGTTTGTCATTGCAGTCTCTGTTCTTTTCCATCTCTTGCCTTACTGTCTGTTTCAGTTCCCCTACAAAAAATTCAAATCACAACACACTGATAACATGTACACACGAATCAATTAAAGCTTATTATATCCTCCTCCATGAACTTTGATCTATGACTACAAGAACTCAAAAAATACTAATTGAAATTCTAAAAACTTTCTCAATATACCATTCTGATCAGAATCTACTGATAACCCTAGATTTCAAAAGGGAATATTCTCGAGATTTTGTACCAATTGAATCTACGGGGAAGGCCAATTTCTTGTCTAAAAGTTTCAAATATCTGTGATGAATCTCCAAGTAGAGCAGGCAGAGATACAGAATCGTGTTCAGAAATAACAAATGAAAACACTAACCTCTAACATGAACAGGAGCTCTGTGAGCTATCTTCAATGCTTGTCGGTAAAGTTTAAGCACTCGAGCCCGGAGAATAAAGCTCTGCAAATCTAAGGGATGAGCCATAAATTATCCCCACCCTTTGAATTAAGAACTCACGGCTGGAGAAAGGATCGATTCAGAGAGAACTCAAATCGAAATCTTGGGCAAGAGAAGGTTCCTGAATTTTATCGCAAGAGAGAGAAAAAAAAAGAGAGAGGAGAAGAAGAGTCACGTGAAAAGCACATGATGATGAATTAATTGAAAAGCTGTGCAATAAACCGGTAATCAATATTAATTAAAATCACTGTACCTTGGTTTGGTACGATCGCAGTATTAACCTATAGCAAACAGATACCAAAATTAATTAGGTAGCTTTAAAAAATAAAAATAATATTAAGAAGTCTATTTCGTTTGAAATGATTTTATTAATCCTGACCAGTGGACAGCTTTCGCATTTTCTCCATTGTTTTGGTCTATTTCGTTTTTGTCACATTTCCAGCCTAATTTAAAAAATCGTTTACTAGTTTGTAACGTTCGTGCCTTGGTGGACTAATATTCTACTATTTTATTTTCATTGGCGCACGAAATAGTAAACCATAAGGTATCACTAATCTCAGACAGGGGTTTAATAATTTAATGAAAACTAATAAACATATTGTCTAATATTTGCAAATAGTTTACCAAAATAGTTTGTATCATTGTTGTTGTTATGTTATTATCTGAATTTAAACGTGTATATTGTATTGTAGGGAGAAGAAAATGTTTACTGATTGAAAATATGTGGGCAAATTTTTACTGAATTCAGATTGAAACAGTTTCTACAAATCGACAAGATAAAACATGGTCGTTTCCTAATCTTTCAATTACTGGACTTTATCTTGCAAAATTTGTATTTGTAAATTGTAACTACTAGCTCCAACTTTGTATAAAAAAAAACTACTAGCTCCAACTAGTTCAATGCATCGTTGATAAGTTCTAACTTCTACCTTCCCATATGGTTGAATTTTTCTCTTTTACATGTAGGTCCCAACTATCACCACCGTTTCAAAAGAATGTTATACAACTATTTTGATTTTGGACTATTGAGGCCCAAAGCAAAGACAAATTAATAATTAACTATCGTCTTCGAACAGAAGAAAAAATGAAATATTGCCCTTTAGCCTTTAGGTGGAATAGTAACATAATGAATTAAGAGGAAACTTGGAACAAACAAACATGCCTTACGCATTTGTTTTCTGGAAGTCGGCCGTATAAACACAAAGGTCTTCTTCCTTTTAGCTCACATTTGACCAAAACTCCTCTAATCCAGGCATCATCGTTGACTTTTTCAAACTCATTTCCTCTCATTTTCCTTTTTTCGATATCATATACACAATAGAGAAAAAAAAAAAACCCAGAATCCTCTGTTCTTATCTGCGATTTTGCTGTGATCAGCAATGGACAATAAACACCATACTTCAACTTCAAAACCTAAGAACAAGAACAAGCTCTTGAAGATGCTTCCTAAAGCGATGTCGTTTGGACATCGAGTTCCGCCGTTTAGCCCCGGGAGAGATCTCCACCACAACCACCAGCATAACACGGCGGCTAACAAAATGTTTTTCTCCGGTCCTATGGTTCCTTTAGTTCCCAAGGCGGCTCGGGTTAGAAGAAACAAAAACGACGCCGTTTGGGATGAACCCACTTCACCTAAAGTCTCTTGCATCGGTCAGATCAAGCTTGGTAAGTCTAAATGCCCCAACACTAAAAAGAACAAAGCAGCTGCATCGCTGATTCCTAAAATCCCCAAAACGTCAACGTCGTCTTTAACCAAAGAAGATGAAAAAGGTCATCTTTCGAAGATCAAACGTCTCTTCTCCTTCTCGCCGGCGGCTGGAGGAAACACATCAAGAAAATCCAATCCCACTGCCGTCTCCGCAGCGGATGAACATCCAGTTACGGTGGTTTCCGGCGCGGCTGTGCCTTCGTTAGGACAGATGAAGAAATTCGCGAGCAGCCGTGAAGCTTTAGGAGGATTCGATTGGGAGGTTGAGATGAATCATGAAGAAGAATCTCCGGCTGATCATCGCCGTGGTTACTATTCCGATGATGAGACGAGAGGTAATTACTTAAGAGACGATGATGACGACGACGAAGAAGACGACATAATCATACCGTTCTCAGCTCCGTTAGGGTTAAAGCCAAAGAAAGAAGTTAACTTGTGGAAGAGAAGAACCATGGATCCACCAAAACAACTTCATCTTCAAACCACTTGATTAATTTCATTTCATTTTTCTCTTATATATAAATTTTTACTGCAGTTCAAATTCCTATAAATGATCATCATAATGTGTGTATACGTTGAATTGTGATGATGGTGATGATGATTGTTCACTTCAATAGATAGCTAGTCTTTGTAAATATCATCAATTTCCCTTCAATTTTGATCCGTCCAAATAAAAATCTCATAAGTCTCACTACATTTTGATTATTAATTTTGTTTTTTCTTTGAGTGACAGATCGCATGACAACAACTAATGTCTTTCCACCACCAAATTGTCCATATATTAAATGTAAATCACAATCAACCATAAATAATATCACATACAAAATGATATAAATATGCAGAGAACAATACAATATCTTCATTGGGTAGGTACAAATCAATTACATCTAATTCCCTTAACCAAAAACTCGAATACCGTCCAATTTCCGTGCCTTCAAAGTTAAAACACAATGCAGAATCGAATCAAGAATCACACTTCTTTGCGTTTTTCATATTAACGGTTGCGGTTCGAACATACAAAAACCAAAAACTCATTTTTTAAATGAGATGTAATAAAATTGAGTTTTGATACAAATTAATAAGTGACACGAACGCCTGAGTACCGGAGAATCTCTCCGATGAGTTCTCCTTTACCGGAACCAACATACCGGCCACAAATCTCGCCGTCTCGAATGAACAAGAAAGTTGGGACTTCGATAACATTCATGTCCTTGAGAAACTCCATACAACTATCATTCTCGTCGCCATTCATTCTAGCGAACACGACTGTTTCTGACATCGACCGGGACAGCTTCAGAACGGTCGGATACACCTTAACGCAAGGTCCACAATGCTTCAGACCGACGTCGAGCACGATCAGCTTACCTCCGGTGCGATTCTCGTCTATCAGTTTCTCTACGTCAGTTCGGCCGTGTAGTTGCACCACCGCCGAGTGGTTATCGCCGTAGTATAGAACGTCTCCCATTAACTGGTCCGGTTCAATACCTGCCGATGGTCAAACACTTCCATTTATTTACTTCTTTGCCATTATATTGCCTTTACTAATTTTATATAGAATAACATTGAATTCTCTTCTAAAATTCGTTATGATCAGTGTTACAACATCAACATATAACAAAGTATATACCTAAATAAATAATCATCGTATACAACTATACATCGTAATCAGTTAATATACTGTAGAAGTGTGTGTGCAATCTGCTAAAATCTAGGTAGAATTTGAGAGATTGTGTTATATTTTTGATTTTTCCTTAATTTGAGAGATTTGTTCAACGAATCATGGGCATTATCGTTTTGAGTAAAGTCTAATTCCACGATGTTTTTTTTTTGTCTATCTGGAGTAAATCGAGTTATCTTTTTAATGAAAGAAGAAATTGGGGAAAATTGGAAATAACCTTCTTCCTCGTGTATTTTCTCCATGCTCTTATAAAAGCTAAAGTGAGGAACTTTCTCGATCTTCTCTCTCCGACAAAGCTCTCTGGTCTTGTCAGATTCATCACCCATAACGAGCAAGAAAACGACATCATTACAGGTCCTGCTCAGCTCCACCATAAACGGATATATCTTATTACTCTGATCACTCTTACTCGTAGCAAACTCCGCAACTACAAGCTTGCTCTTCGCATTTTTCAAAGCTTCGTCGAATTCCTCTCCGCTGTGAATCTTCTGCACCTTCTCGTCTTTCGCCGGCGGTGAACCAACCTTTCCCGTAGACGCCGCTCCAGCCTTTACTTTCACGGCGGAGAATAGTCTTCTCGGGAGGTTTTTCCTCAGGAACAGAGAATTGGGTTTATGGTCGAAGAATACAAAGGAGGAGGTCGAGGCCACGGTGGAGGAAGGCCGTGGGACTACGGTGGCGATTGGTTTGGCTGAGAAGTTAGCGACGGTGGCCATTGTATGTGTGTGTGTGTGTGTGTGTTTGGATTGGTTAGAGATCAGTGAATGGTTTAATGTGGATAGATGTTATAAAATGGGTCCAAAAATTTATGTCCACTTGTTTAAATTGTGTGGATTGTGTTCACTGTTGATTAGATTTTTTTTGTGGGAATATAAAAGGAATATGTGAACTTGGAGAGATTGCTGTTTCTAAAAGCAACTGAAGTTGATTTTGTCTAAGTTGTTGCATAAAGACAACTATTCTAGAAAATTCCATCCGCATCCAAGTAAGACTAATTGAACCGGTCGAATAACTTTGAGATTTTCATTAACTAAAAAATCCAATGTAGTTTCGATCTGGTAAACGGAAAATGTATCCGCCACAGAAAACAAAAAATTGCATCAGCTGTCAAAGTTTGGACATTTCTTAACTTCGACCCAAAGGTCCATTGACTCACACATGTATACGTGTATTAATGTTGATGTCACGCACGAATATAAGAACTGTCAACTGTATATATCCACTTCCACAGGCAGACTAATATAAAGCTATGGGCCTTTAGCCCATGTCTTATCAGTAAACCCATTTTAGATTAGACCAAAACAAGTATTTATTAAAAAACAGTATTTATACTATTGTTTTCTAAGGTAAGCTGAAGTGCGTGCGACCACGCTGCACCCACTACCGCAATGCGACAAACCATAAGCCTAAAATAAATAAAAAAACGGTTTTTAAAACAAAATTAATTAATAATAAATCAGACGGTTGACAATAACATATACATATCCCCCCACCCACGACCACTCTACTCACACACGTTCTAATTTACCAAACTACCGCTTTACTCTAAATCGAAAAGTGTCAAAGCAACACTAAACCCACGTGCTAATCCCGTGAGTTGTTTGCTCGCCGGCGCAAGCATTAGCAGATATCCACCGTCCAATCCGTTTAGATTTTTTAGAAGTTAAAACTAAACAGAGACTGTACTCTTTACAAATATACAAAGAATGCGGCGGATCACTCCGATAGATTTTTCCGGTGAATAGTTTTGGAAACTATTAATGAGGTAACCAAATAACAAATTTTAAGTGTTCATCATCAATTAAACCAAATCAAATACAACAGAAACAACAAAAAGTACAAATGAATAGCAAAGTGATATTAAAAAAGATTCTTAAAGGCCAAAACGAGAAATCGAAAAAAGAGAAGAAGAAGATTCTCTCATTCATTCAGAAGCTTTCTCAGGTTTTCTACAGAGAATCATATGCATCGGCGAGAAGATTCCAGTCTCACCACCTCTGGTCAAATAATCAGCAGTCTTAAACAACATGTCATGAACATCAACTGTTCCTTTAGGAGCAATCCCAATAGCAGCGAGAATCACAACCACAACATGGTTTCTCCAATAAGCAAGCCTTCCCATCTTTAACCGGTTCCACCACGGTTCAGACGGTGGTTTAGCCAAATCTTTCTCCTTCACAACCTCGAACCCGACTTTCTTCGCCGTCGCTGCGATATCTGCGTAGCTTCTTAGTCCAGGAAGTGCGTCTCCTCTCTCGATCCCTTGAATCACGTCCTTGTGTTCTTCATCATCGTCTCTGTACTTCTCAGTGGTGACCCATTCATATGAAACAAACAAAGATCCTGGTTTCATCACTCTGTAAATCTCAGCGTACACTTCTTCTAACTCAGGAGCGTGACACGTGGCTTCGATCGAGTAAGCACCGTCGAACGTGTTGTCATCGAACGGCATCTGTAAAAAGTTACCGCAAACGACGTCGCAGAGAGAATCAAGTCCAGCTTTCTTGTTGTGTAGCTTCGCGCGGTTCACTTGGTACTCGTTGATGGTTATTCCAACGACTTGGGCCTTTGAATGGGCCGCGATGGCTCTCATCGGCCCACCGACGCCGCAACCTGCGTCGAGGATCTTTTGTCCTGGTTTAACGTTGATGAGATCGACGGCCATTTCTTCGTGGATCCGTGTGGCGTCTTTGTGAGATTTTCCGGGAATATGAGGAGAGAAATGAAAAGACTGTCCCCATCCCCACTCGTATATGTCTGTGACAAGATTGTAGAATGTGTCGACGAAGTCAGGAACTTTCTCGGCGGTTTCGATCTCTTTTGGTTTGCGGAAGAAAGACCAGTATTGGTTGTAGTTGTCTTTGACGTTCTCGGCGGAGATTGAGCCGCCAGAGAGATCTGAGGCTCGTTTGCCTTTTCGCTCTGCTGGACCTAAGACGCAGATGAACCAGTAGAGAGCGCCGGCGACGAGACCGGCAGTACAAAAGAGTGCCACCGAGTCCATTTTTGTAAGAGGGAGATAGAGAGAAGGAGGGGAAGACAAAGAGAGAGAGGGAGACGTTAAGTTTACGGCTCTTTACTTGTACACGGGTCAATGGTTTTTATCTGCAAAGATGTATCATAGGAATATCCAGTTTAGAATCTTGCAATTAAATAATCCTTTTTAGGAGTTAGGTATCACAAACTTTATGGTCCATACTAATTAATGCCTATAGAAAATGTAAGATTTCGACCGGTGACTAAAAAGATGTTGTCTACAACTCACATACTTACATTTTTAAGTTTAACCTCAGTTATAACTCGCACGACGATAGCATTACCATAAATTGCTAGATAAGAAAGCTAGACGGATACAATTTAAATTTATATTTATATTTTTGTCGTCTACAACTCAAGTATATACAATACTGAAGTTGAATCAAAGTTACGACAGAACAAATACATTAATATAAATTATTTAGTTACAACCTCCAATTATTTATAGATCCAGATCTACGTGACTACATGTGAATATAAATGGCATGAGATCATTTTTTGTCTACTTTTTTTTTAATTTCTGTGATCTCCTTATTAAGTTCTACAAGCATTTCACTATTTGCACGTTGTAGGGTCAGACTCAGGCCAGCTCCTTAATATTTTTCTGTGGAAAGTATTTTTTTCATTTTATATATCTCACTCGCTCTCCGTACATCTGATCATTTTTATGTGATTTTATATAAGAGATTGTTAATAAGTATAAAATTATTAAACGAATTAAGGAAAAAAGATAGCAAATGAATTAGTTGAAGCTCCCGCTCCCGCTCCAGACATGAGTCGATAACGCAAAAAAAATTGTATGCCCTCGAGTGCGGGAGCTAAATCACTTTCTTGAATTAACCTATGCGTATTGATAAAACGCCGATAACATAAAGAAAAGAAAAAAGATGAAAATACTCCATCGCTATACCAGGGTCTAGGATCCGTGAGTTCATTATTATTTTTTTTTGAATGAAATGTGAGTTCATTAATTTAATTAGTAACTATTAGCTGTTCCTTGGAGTATCCCCAATTATTGTTTAAATAAAGGTTTGAATTTTTGGTAAATTGGTCATATCACATGACTCATATGATCATATCACATGACAATGTATTATGCAATCTGTCTGCATATTAATACGATCGAATCTTTGATATCCATATTACAGCT
The DNA here is from genome assembly GCA_011420285.2 of Erysimum cheiranthoides. NCBI lineage: Eukaryota > Viridiplantae > Streptophyta > Magnoliopsida > Brassicales > Brassicaceae > Erysimum > Erysimum cheiranthoides. The sequence goes on along the minus strand of CM022179.2, from coordinate 2,392,260 downwards.
TGTTTTTTTTTTACATCGCTCACGTGCTCTTTTTGCACACAAGACATATTTAATGTATTAATGAAGACAAGTTCGTTATAGATTAGTCCAATTTTGAATCCGATATTAATTTACTCAATTCATTCCAACTGTAGACCATAATGCACATACGACATCGATCTCCAGCTGTTATACTCGACCGCAAAACCTATTACTGAATTTCTCGTTGAAATTATGATTTATGCATTGTAAAACTAAAGAAAAATGAATACACAGATAAGAAGGATGAAGCCTTCAAATATGTTTTTCACGGTGATTTTCTTTTTAACACACAAAATGTGACAACTGTTAAGAGCTTTCTTCTCAATATTAATGTAAATATTCATATTGTTGATTTCAAATTTTCAACTAGATTCCAAATGGGAAATGCCATTAGACTTGTTCAAGATCTAGGAAGTAGGAACTGTGTTTGCTGTCAAAAAAAAAAAAAAAAAAAAAAAAAAAGGAAGTCTTTTCAACGTTGAAACTTCCACTCGAGAAAGAGAGTCTCGGTCTCTTGTTCCATGTTTGGCTCCAAGATCAGATCAAACCAGGCAACCAAAAAGAGACTTTTTTCCTGCCTGACCCTTGGAGCCACGAACTGTCTTCACTCTTCAACTTTCTTAGTTAGTTAAATTAATAATGATTTTATCACGTGCTATTCACTATTATTATATTCGATTATTTAGCGCATTTATTTGCTAGTTATTTTATTAAGGGTTAACATATTTATTGTTTTAAACGTTTACGGATTTGTGATTTGTTGAAGCAATTCTTATTGAAGCACCTTAGGCCCAATCATAATTATAGGCCGTGCTGGGCCTTGATAAGATTCGTACGCTCGGACTTAACTAACGCAAACAAGCACAACCGCAGAGAACACATTTCTTTTTTTCTATTTTTGAGAACACAAATTTTACAGAATCCTGTTTAATTATCCAAAACTCTTCAAAATTACAGTTCTCTATGGATTGTGAATAAGCTTCTCTACTGGACGGTGAGTTTCCCGACCATACCAGCACCCTGGTGCGGCGCACAATAGAAACCGTAAGAACCAGGCTCTGTCAAAGTAACCTCGTACTTGTCGCCTGCACCATTGAGAAGCTCGGCCTCGTCCATCGAGATCTTGCTCGCGTCCACGCCACTTGGGATCTCGTCTTCGTCGAACACCACGTTGTGTGGGAACCCTGCGTTGTTCTTGAACACGATCTTCTCTCCTTTAGCCACCGTGAATTCACTTGGTACGAAAACAAGAGAACCGTCGTCGGATCCTAGAAGAACCTCCATTGCCATCGCATTTCCGGCCAAAACGATCGAAGCTGCTGTTGCCACTGCAATGACGCCGAAATCCTTCAGAGAGGACTTCACAGCGAGCTTAGGCGCCGTAGCGGCGGCGGAGGAGGATCTGATGGCGGTGGATACCGTTGTGGGTTTTGAGCTCACGGCGAGCTTGAGGCCAGTGAAAGAAGGGATGGCGACGGTGGCAGATGTAATTGAGGCCATTTTTTTAAATTTTACTGTTTTGCTGTTTTTTAGTGATCACTTGAAAATGAAATGAATCAAAAATATGGAATTTTGATAAGATATATATGTAGAGAAAATTTGGATATCTTGCCAAAAAAGGGGTTTGTGAGGTTTTATGTAGTGAGAGAATACAAGAGACTTATCTGCATGGAATTGCTCTGATTGGCTGCTTTCGATATTTTGTGAGGTGACGTGGATTTATTTTAGATAGTTTTATCTAATGTTGCATTAGTAGATAAGCTTGGGAGACTTTGAAAATTCCAAGTCCCCGTTAATAGTTTCCAAGAGAGAAGAAGACTTTAGAGTGTTATTAGTCAACGCAATCGATTTGCAGCTAATAATCTCCTGATTAATATATTAATCGTTTGGTAAAATCCATCAATAACTCAGAAACATCTAATGACTTTTCAAGTTTTGAAAGGAACCGTCCAATAGAATCCAAACGCACAATATTGTCAAATCTCGCCTTACTGGGCCTAGTTTCGCATGAACAACTACAATAACGAAAAGTTAGAAAAAACAAACGGCGAGGCGTCCAGTCTTGTAAGAGAGGAACGACGTCCAACAAAGTAACTTGCCGTTTTAACTAAATCACCTAAAAAGCCTTGCCGTCTGTCTTGTCACCATCCCTGAGCCTCAAGGTCTCTCTGTACTCATTCAACTCCCTCTGATACCTCTCCTTATCCTTCAATCCAATGTTCTGATAAACCTACAAACAACAACCGAAACTACGTTCAGTTATCGGTTTACTATAAATCTAATTTCATTTCAAACAATGTTAACCGGTCCCGGTTCATCAGATAATTGTTTACCATTCGTTCCTCGGTTGAGAGATTGCTCCACGATTCGCCGATAATTTTCGTAAACTCTCTCTCCTTGTTCGGATAAAGAGACTTTAGCTTGCAATGTTTCTCCGCGAAGAAGAAATTGTAGCCGCTCCGGTTTGGTTTTGGGTAATTTGGGTCTTCTCTGCGTCTGCTTCTTCGTCTTTTACCTAAACGACGTCGTCTCCTTCCAGGTTCCGAATATGGCACAACGGCGCCGTTTAGATCAGCGATTGGTGATTGTGGGCCGGGCTGGGCCGAGTGATAAAGCACGCCATTAAGAATCTCGGAGCCCAACTTTACTTTAACCAGATAGCCACAGTCGAATTTGCCTTCTATTGTACCTATGGCTGTGAAACTCGATGAACCTGTGACATGTAATATATATTCACATGTATCATAATGCACAAGCAATATAATTCACATGAATCATAATATATAAGCAAATTTAAATACATTATCTTATATCATTTCTTATATGTGACCCAAATCTTATAGCTTCCGGTTTGGTCCACGTCTTCGGTTTATTATCCAACAAAATCCAAATGAATTTGCATCAAACATAATGACAGTGGGACCATTATGATTCTAGACTATATTGGAAAAGTATTGAGATAAACACAAAGATTTTACGATAAGTACATAAAGCTAACTGGACAATAACTTATGCCCCTAAACATAAGTTACATATATCTATAATCACAAATTAATTTCCTTAATCATTTTTTGTCATTATCAAAAATTATGAATAGAGCATAGAAAAGAAAAGTCGACAATAATACGTACGAACCTTGACAAGGCGGATGAGAATTATTAAATCTTATACTTGGAGGAGTATATTCAACTAGAGCCATTTCTTTGCTCGTTGAGGGATCCTTGGCATGAAATGTAGCTGCAAAATTGATATGTAACATAAATAATCGTCGCTAAATATTTTTAGTTCCAAGATATTAACATAATTAGAATAACCATAGAGATAAAATGATGAATAAAATTCTGGTAAAAACAATCGTGAACTCCCTCCCATGTTTGTAGTAAGAATGTGTCCCACGATCATACCCATAACTTAACATTTCAGAATTTCATTTTTTATCACTCCTTTAGACTATCGTTGATGGTAAACAAAAGTTTGAACTTTCTAGTCTTAGGGCATTAAAGACAATATTGGAAGCATCTTATGATTCATTGATTAGCATTTATCAAACGGTTGAATTAAATAAATTTCAGTAGAGATAAATCATCTATGATAATTATAGGATATAATGAAAATATAAACCCTGTGGGATTTCTTTAACAAAAAATAAACCTCCGGGAATAAAATGCTTGTGTCCTATGTTTCAAAGTGATCAATCAAAGAAGAGTTTTGTTTTAATGAAATAAATAAACCTGTGGGATGAAGAAGAGGACCACGAGCAGTGAAGAGATGAACTTGTTCGTAGTGGAAGAGAAGATTGAGATAGTGTTTCCTTAAAACAAAAGAAGCACTTGTTGTCGTCGCAGAAAATCTAAACACTCCTCCAACTTCCCTCCATTTTTTCTCTACAACAACCTTTTAATTTACATGCATTTACAACACAGTAAATAAGATTGAGAATAAGTTACCATAAAGAAAGATTTTCTGAATTGAAAAAGAAACAAAAGTGTTGACCTTTTCGTAACCTCCCCTCCTCGTGACTTCCACATACAGAACATGCAAATCCAGTTCTTTTCCTCCAATCACAGGAATCCTTGTATAAATAGTTTTAAATATAAGATAAATTAATGACGGAAAAATAAATCTATAAAGTAAGAAAAGGAGGAAGAATAATGGTTACATGAATTTGGTGGCCATAATGGAGTGAAACCGCCTGAGAGTATCCCAGAAGCGAGAAGAATCTTTAACGACAACTTCATGTGAATCCAATGGTTCTGGATATTCCTTAATCTTAGCCGACGACGTCGCCGTCATTTCTACTGTCGCCTGAGACGGCGTCGATTCGTTCTCTGATGACATCGTAGTAGAGAGGAGAGACTATTTTTTTTCTTCTGTCTCGAGAAGGTTTTTTTTTTTTTTGTCTGGTCTATCTTTTTTGGGTTTTGGTTTAAGGAAAAGAAGAGAAAGATAACAATTCAAGATAAGATTTGTGATTAAATCAGAAAGAAATAGAAATAGAAATTAAAATTTTGCTAAGGATTAAAAAGTAACGGACGTGAGAGGATTTGTCATTTTCTTTCTTTTGTGTTTTTAATGTATACCACAAAGATATAAGGAAAATTAAATTTTTATACGTCGTGGTTGTATATATCTATACTTGCTTTCAAAATTTTAGTTTTTATTTTCGAGGCGTTTTGAGTGATGTTGCTAAGTAATTTGTCTGATACTACTAATGTGTATTAATTACTTTTTTCACTGGTTATTAATACTGATATTATTGCACCTCACCTACTTTAGATTTGAAGCTTACGAGCAGTCGAATTTGTCACATCTTCTTCTTTCCAACCAAATCAATAATTGAAAATTATATCTTCAGTCTAATGTCTAAACTACATGAAACATCTATATTATCGAAAACATACTATCTTGCTTTAAAGTTTAAAATATATATATGTGAGAGATAAGAAAAATACATGTGAAAATTCTTTCAAATGGAACATAGTCATGTGAGACTTATATTTAACAATTTGGAAATCGATTTATACAATAATGATACTTAAAGATACAAACAATGTTTAGGTGGGGAATTGAAAACTCGTACGATCTTAAAGTATCAAACTTTTCGCATTTAAAAAACCTCTGAAAATTAAAAATTTGTCACTGTTGAGTAATTGACATGCATTGGTAAGCGAAAGTTAAAGTAGTACTTATTAGTGCAGACGGAGATAGGAGTCACACCCTAAAACTCATCGGGTCAATCGATGTCTGACATTTTTATTTACCCTAAATAACAATTTTTAAAACAATTAAAAGATAAATAGTAAAAAAAGAAAGGAAAAAAAAAGTTATGGGCCTTATGCTTCGGAGAGGTTGACGTGCGTTTAGGGATTTTATGGTTCTGCTCATATGTAACGTCACGTCTCTGTGCCTGTAGATTCGGTTCCACGTTTCTTACTTACAATCATTTTTGCTAATCTTTATTCTATAAACATTGTTCAACTAAAGATTCTCCTTTCTTCCATAAAGGAAGTCTTTTAGATGATGACATTGGTGTTTATCGTTAGACAGAACGAGGATAAAAACACAATTTCAGTAGTACCACCACATAACACAAAAAAAACATTAGCTAAAAGTTACAAGAATAGTTAACCAACATGTTTGAAAAATACTCAAGAATACAAACAATGTTGAAGAAATCTTCTAACTAAGCTTTGGCCATTTTGCTTAAAAACTACAACTGGCAGTTCTGTGATAACTTTCTCTTCGTGGTGGGTTTCATTGACTTTCTTATAGACAAGAACTTGGTCTGTGTTATGTCCCAAAATTTAGGTCAGGATAGTTTCTATGGTTCAAGGAATGCAACCAAAGAGCCACATTTCCATATCTTCGCTCTGTAGCGCCGATATGAGAATAGATATGCTTCAATTTGAATGCTTCAGCTTCTTCTTTGTATGCTTCCATGGACACTTCTTCATGACTGCCTTCAAAATTTTTGTTATAAGACGTGAAGAAGCATTCATCGAGGTAGAGTCCAACTTCTGGCGCCATTGGTACAGTTATATTCACATCCCTGTTTACAAAATTTTCCAAATTTAAGTATCAAAACAAATATAACTATAGACATTGCAAGCTTTAAACCGAAGAAAAAATCAAGATGCTTACTTGCTGAAAGCAGTCTGGATAAGTGATTCAGAAGCACAATTCCTCATGATTGCAACAGCAAGACCCATCATCTTTCGAATCTGATGAAGCATGAAGCTTTTGCCCAAGACTTCACACTTGATAAAGTCAATCCCATCAAGATTAATAACAGTATTTGCAGTGAATGAGATGATATGACGATTTGCAGCCGGATCATCTGCTTTAGTTCTTGTAGTAAAGTTATGAAAATTATATGATCCAACATAACAACTTAGTATTCTATTAAACCTCTCCTTCTGCTCTTCCCCGTAACAAAACTTGCTCTTTGCCTCAGTCATTTCATTGATCTTCTCTACTGATTCGTTTGATGAATTTGTATTCAATTTACAACCTTCATCTTGTATCCTAGCTACTTCAACATCTACTGAGCTTAAGCTAGCTACATTAGAACTCAACGCTTCAATCTTGACGTCAGTTCTTAATGCACTAAAGTTGTTCGACAAAATGTCTGACTGAACATCCAATGATTTTGTAACAAAATTGGTACCTTTCGAATTACCCACAATACCTGGGATCTTACGACCTCTCTCTGAGCACTCTAAACACTTAACATATACCTCTCCTGAACCCAAACTAGCCATTACCGCTTCTCTATCACGATGCGAGATTGGATCAAGAGCAAACACTGGCAGCAGATACACATACCTCCTTCGATCGCAGAACTTCTTGGAGCTAAATGACGGCGTAACACGCTTGTATCCGAAAACCCTAATCTGATTAGGGAGATTTGAATTGAGACGATCCACGAATCCAGGCGGATCAACGTTGAATCGACCGGAAACTACTTGTCCTACAGCACTCACTCCTTTATCGGTCCTTGCAGATCGTGCAAAATCGTATTGTTTTGGTTTGCCTCGATTGGCTTCCGTTACGGCTCCGGCATGGAACAGAGCTTCTTCGAGCTCGCCTTCAATGGTTTTCGCGCCGGGATTCTTTTGCATCCCTTGGTATCCTACACCACAAAACGCGAATATTATAGCAACTTTATGCGGCTCTGTGCCGCCTCCGCCGCAGGACAAGCCTGTTTCGTCGTCAACGGTGGTAGTCGGCATTATGAGATTTTTCTGGTCTTAATCTCGATCAGGAACTTCGTAGCGAGGAAAATTTCACGATTTTTCAGGCCCCTGAATCTCCATTATTAGTGACGCGAGTTCATCGAACCCTCCTTTTTCGAAATCTTCCTCTGTAACTACGTTAATGGCTACCGCACAAAAGTCAAACCCTAGAAGACGACTGAGGTCAGACATTCCTACGACATCGTTTTCGACTCTCAGACTGCTCTTAAACTGGGCCTCTAATTTTATTTTATACATGGGCTTTTTCTGAAGCCCAAAAGTTTCTCTTATCTAATTTGACGAAGTCAACGATATCCTTAGATCACACAATTAAGTCTGCAAATTTGTCACTTTGGTCAGGGAAGAGAGAAAGATATAGCCGTTGTGCGCATTGTTCATTGATCTCTATTATGTATCAAGTATGAAACTTTCATATCTCCTCCAGACATAGGTGTTGCGCATTGTAAATACATGTATACTCACGCTCTTATTTCAAATGTATCTGTCACGTCAAGTTTACTTAATGTATCAGTTTACGCGTCTAAATATTTCTTTTTTAAGGACGAAGGATGAATTTGTTCAAAAAAAAAAAAACAAGGGACGAAGGATGAAAAACGAAAACTTTGGCAATTGTGAAGCTTCGTTTCTTGATTGACTTTACTTTTTTCCCCGTATGATTCTGCACACAAGTTGTTTACAGCTTTCTACTTTTTGAAGCAGGTATGGTATTCTGTGATTGGCTCAGCCTTTAATACCGTAGAATCGAATCGTCGCTGCTGGTGCCTGGTTGTGTGTGTATACTCCAATCAGCGCCGTATGTTCTTCCTCTTCATTGTCACCTTTATAAAAAAGTTGGTTGTGTGTGCGGCCGAAATTTTTTGGACATTTGATTCTGATTCGTTTGGGATTATAATCTCTTCAATCAGTTCACGTTCCTTTTTCTGGTCTATATATGCAGGATTGTTTGTGGACTTTGCTACAACATCGCTCGACGACGCATTAGCTTCTTCCCTTCCTTGGTAATTGGCTCTCCTTTATTTTTATGATTCAGTCACAAAATTGATATCCAGCAACACTGCCTAATTTCTTGGTTGGACTAAAATCAATCTGAAATTGGAAACACAAAAACTGCTAGAAAGTTTTGCTATTGTTACACTTATCTGTCCTGAATCAAATGATGCTATTCACTGATTTGTTATCTTAGTGGAAATGTTTGGAATTTAGGATCTTGGTTATTTCGTTTGCTGCTTCAGCACTTACTGGTTTGTGTCTCATTACGCATATTACTTATTGTTTGATCTCCTTGAAGTTATATCATTCTTGATGCAGGTGATTGTTAAATTTCAACCCGTTTTTCGTCCATCAGTGTTTGAGATATTGTTTTTGCTGAGATCCTTATCTCGACATGGCCTATTCTAACAATGTAAGTACCTTCTGTTTTCTTTTTGTTGCTCTAACACTTTATTTTGGAAGTTCTTGCTGCATCGTTCTTTGTTCTAAAGCACTATACCATTGCAGGTCTTTGATGGATGCAACGACCAAACTGATATCGGTATGCTCATAATTGTAATCACCAAGGATTTAATTAAGCCACGTTCTTATAAATTTTAGTTTCTTAGTTCTAAAGCTGCAACTATTAAGTCTATTGCTTCTCTATATCAGGTCGGGTTATACGCGATGGAAGGGAAGTCATTCTTCAGGTAAGCTCATCTTCTTTTTAGGCTGTTCTTGAAGTAAGATGTGAAGGATTTTAATTTATAATCTAACACTTACAATTGTTTAATCTTGGTTTGACCCTAAGAGAAATTTGGATTTTTAATTCAGGCTTATAACTGGGAATCTCATAAACATGATTGGTGGAGAAACTTGGACGGAAAAGTTCCTGACATCGCAAAATCTGGCTTTACTTCTGCATGGTTGCCACCACCATCTCAGTCTCTTGCACCAGAAGGTTAGAGGAAATCGAGTCCAAGACCTAATGAGCTTTGTATATTTGAAATTTTTTAACGAATAACCTTTACTAACTGCAGAATCTGTTATTATTGTAATTGCAGGCTACCTTCCACAGGACCTTTATTCACTAAACTCAGCATATGGCTCTGAGCATCTGCTGAAACCCTTGCTTCGTAAGATGAAACAGTACAAAGTTAGAGCAATGGCTGATATAGTCATCAATCATCGCGTTGGGACAACTAGAGGACATGGTGGAATGTATAACCGCTACGATGGAATTTCATTACCGTGGGATGAACACGCTGTGACTTCTTGTACCGGAGGACTGGTGAGTGATGATTGAATCACATGTTTGACATATCATTATGTTCTGAAAGCTAAAGGAAAGTTTTTTACCACTAAAACAGGGTAACCGAAGCACAGGGGAAAACTTCAACGGGGTTCCGAATGTTGATCACACTCAACATTTTGTTAGGAAAGATATAATTGGGTGGCTTCGTTGGCTGCGCAACACCGTCGGGTTTCAGGATTTCCGGTTTGACTTTGCTAGGGGGTAAGTTTTCGAGTAGCTGGTTTGTCTGTTTTTCTTTTGGCTTGTGGAGTCCTTAATCTGTGAAATTTGAATGTAAACGATGCAGTTATTCAGCAAAATATGTGAAGGAATACATTGGTGCAGCGAAACCGTTATTCTCGGTTGGAGAGTGTTGGGATTCTTGCAACTACAATGGCCATGGCCTAGACTATAATCAAGGTTTCACAGCTTTTCTTCATCTTATACCGTGTGAATTGTTTGACAAGTGATTCTAGCTCCATGATTCTTGTGCTATGAAATTATAACACTGTTTTTTATTTTACAGATAGCCATCGACAGCGCATAATCAATTGGATCGATGCCACAGGACAGATTTCTGCTGCATTTGACTTCACAACTAAAGGAATTCTGCAGGTACATAGATAGATGTTGTGTTTTAGTTATTTTTATAGTAGTCGTCTCATCTTCCGCTATGTCAGTATTTCTTGCATAATGTATTGAAACACAAATGCTTCTTGTTTCTGTAGGAAGCCGTCAAGGGTCAGTATTGGCGTTTATGTGATGCCCAAGGGAAGCCACCGGGGGTAATGGGATGGTGGCCTTCAAGAGCTGTCACGTTCCTTGATAACCATGACACTGGCTCTACTCAGGTTACCTAAGCAATTTCTTCTGTTGTTCATTTGCTTTTTAGCCTTCACATGTTTGCTTACTTTTTGTGGCTCTTTTTTGTTGCTTTCTTAGGCTCATTGGCCGTTCCCTTCACACCACATTATGGAGGTAAAGAAGCTCCCAAAACAAAATTCAATCCATTTTTTCGTGCATTTTAATTATTCTCTCTCTAATCAAAGAAGATAATGTTGTGTCTTTGTAGGGATATGCATATATACTTACTCATCCCGGCATTCCCTGTGTGTTCTACGATCACTTTTACGATTGGGGAAGATCGATTCATGATCAGATTGTCAAACTGGTATTTTCTTCATTTCAATCTATCCAGTTATCATTGGATCCATCGTCAGACGTTTTCGATCTCTTATAAAGCGGTCCTCTGTTTTGTTTTTCATTGGCAGATTGACATTAGGAGGCGACAAGATATCCACAGTAGGTCAACGATCCGCATTTTAAAAGCAGAATCTAACTTATACGCAGCCATAGTTGGTGAGAAACTGTGCATGAAGCTCGGAGATGGCTCTTGGTGCCCTTCTGGTAAAAACTGGACTCTAGCAACAAGTGGCCATCGCTATGCCGTCTGGCACAAGTAAACCTTTTTTTGTCTATCTAGCTTCCGATTGATCTCAAAGGTTCTGGTCTTCAGAGTCCAGAGATATATGTAATTCATTTTCTGTACCGGGTTTTACAATAATGTCAAGCACTTACGTCTTCATGACGTAAGATTTTATAAGTTATATATATTGAAGCATTTTGTGTTGGTTTTTTATGTTGAGATATTCTAGAAAACAATGGATGACTAGTGAGAACGAGTAAAAGGAGACTATAGAAAAAAGGGGTTCGTGCTTTTCTATGAGAAGTAAGTTGACTTGTGTTGTGTTTCAAAAGTTAAGTATCCAGATTGCAAGTTAAAACATTATAGGAACTTTAAATAATCTGCACAAAGCAAATGATGATCGGTTTGTTGGGATAAATAATTACTTACCATTAAACAAATCCCATTTATTTTAAGCATGGTCTATGAAACTCAAGTTCAGCTATTATTCCTTGGTCAAAAGACTTAAAACCATGGCCGTATATATTCGTCTTAAAGGATACATGAGGAAATTAAAAAAAATACGTGTGGTATTATTGGTGGCCACTAGACTAGGACTAGACGAGCAGAGAGATCTTCTAAAGCAGATGATGTGTTTTGTGTATATTATATGGTCATAAGACTTCATGATTCTTGTTTTGAAATTTTAACAACAAAAGCCCAGTTCCCTTTTTTACTAACACTGTCTTTTCCATCTAAATTTCTTATATATTTTAACTAGTTTTGTATGCTGTTTTAATCTCTATGCAAAAAGAAATTGGGAACTGCATAAAGAACAAAATCGAATCAATCATGAACACCTTCTGGCTTCACGTGACATGCTGTGCTAAAAAGATCTTCTGTTCATAGAAGCTCTCCTAGATCTTTCCAGTTTAAAATTATACTATTGTTTTCTTCTGAATTTTCATTTTTTAATGGTCATGGATTTTAAAGCTACTATATGCATTGCTAATTGGATATTGGCACTGGTACATATTTTTGTTGTGTTCAAAACAAACCCACGGAGAATAGAAGTACATACCGTAATAGACTATAACATAAAATTCATAAATGTCCAAATATAACGAAAATTATGAAAATATATGAAACCTAGTAAAAGCGATTTATAGAAAATTGAAATTGATTTCATGAGAAGATATACAAGTTAATCGGGAGAAAATGATGGTGGTGATGAGCATATGAGAAAGAGAGTGTCCCGCATGCATATTGCATAAGAAAAAGGTGAAAAGGGAACAAATTTGGCTAAACCGTGATTAAGGATTTTCCGGGGGTAAACTCCTATCTTCCCTAACCCAGTTATTATAATTAAGCCACTAATTACACATTTTCCAATTCAACGTCTCACTCTTTCTAAAAAATTCCCAAATCTGAAAAAAAAAACTCTAATTCTAGTAACTCTTTGACAAAAAATAAAGATTACTAGCACATTGCTTTCTTAATTTTTGTCAACATGCACTTTATTCTTACCATATATTCCAAAAATCAAATCTTGCAAAAATTTCTACAGTTACCCTTATAATAATCAGAATAAATTTGTCTTCTTATTGACTTCTAAATACACATATTTTTCTTCAAAAATTTATATATGAAAAACATTCATACTTGAACTTCCAAATAAGGCACAAATGAGTTGTATGATGGGTTTTTAAAAGTAGGCAATCCTTTCTTTTAAACATTGATAATTTGAAAAACAAAATATAGAAAAATCATGTTTAGAAAAATTATCTCTATTAGAAAAGTATATCTATGATAAAGAAGAGTTAATCCAAATATATTTACTTGAAGATTTTGACAAATGTCTATAAATGTTAAACTGCCAAGTAAGCTTTTGTTTTAAAAAAAAAAATTCGCGTATCCTTTTAAAAATCCATACATCACCGTATCAGCTCATGTTCCCCCTTCAGCAGCTCTTTTGCTCTAAAATTTATCTTCGGTAACTAATCGTGCCAATCGAAATCCACTGCTGAATCACTTTTACATGAATCCTTTTTACGCAAATGAAATCAGACTTAAGAGCTTAATTTGACTTTACAATCAAAACCAAAGAATATCTAATGCAAGTCAAGTCCAGGATCTGTAAGGAGCTTTGAGTCGTCTCCATTAGTGCATTTGGTTCGTCTTTTGTGGACTATAGGTGTGAAACTGTAAATCTAATGGTAAACTATCCATAACAAATATAAACGCATTGACAAAACTAGAGTTCTAGTTACCGAGAATTTTTTTAAAAAATATAGTCCTAGCTATATATAAACCACGCCTTGACAAAAAAAAAAAAAAAAAAAAAAAAAAAAAGCTATATATAAACCACGAAGAACATATAACCAAAAACAAAAGTTACAGCGGGGAGAAATGATTATCTCTGAGAATTACTGATACGACACTAACAAAGCATATGTGTCATGTGTATATATATCGACGGTTGCTCCCCTTTCTGTATAAAGTCTACTCGCAATTATAGTTTACCAACTATCTCTGCAATTTTTTTTCTTTTGTTGCCTTTTTGGTAACCTCTGCATAGTTTAATTAGAGAAAACAAGATTAGAACTTAGAAGTACATAATTTGTTTTTGTTATTAATGAAAAATGGTATTTACAGGTTACAGCATATCAGCGAAATACGAGATCAGTTTAGGCAATCATGTGGGTGGGGTAAAAAAGCATTTTTGTCCATGCATCGAGCTCTGCGTTAAACGAATGATATAAACATGCTCCTACACCATTAATCTAATTTAAAAGCCATATGTTAAACAACAAATGAACCATATATGTTAGATATATTAAGTGTTTACTCATTATAATAAGAAAATAAGAGGAATCGTCTAACCAAAAAGAAAAAAAAAATTTGTCTCCAAGATGGAATGCAGAATAAAAAGCCTTTCTAAAAGCGAACCAAAAGTGTTGACCTTTTTTACATTCGAGCTCATTTTCATACCTTGAATTTGAAAACATGATAAAATGGCATGGATATATAACAATTATTCAAAAATTCTGTGTATCATGTAGTGTATAGACGGCATTACAAAATACCGCCATAGTTTGACATTACGTCGAAAAAAAAAAACGAAATCTTTTGTTAAAACATACATATCAAGACATGTGTATGAATCGATAGCATGGTGATGTTCTGGAAAGTAAAATTTGAGGCCATTTCTTAAATAATTCAATCATATCACTGACATTTTCACTATGCGACAAACCCATCGTCTTTTAGTTATTTTCACAGTCAAATAACAATAAATTCGCTTTAGACTACAAATTAAGTTCGATGAAAAAAAATCATATATTCTTTTCCTTAATCAATAAATACGAAACCTATTTTGTCAAATCGGTTGTTCCAAAAAAAAGAAAATGTTCCGGCATATGTTCTTCAGCAAAACTGTGTTATAAATTTATAATACTCCATGTGTTTTAATTTTCTGGCATAATTTATTTTGAAAATATAATGTTTAAAAATTTGAAAGCAATATTGTACAAAAATATATCATTACATTAATATAGCTACAAAATTAAGTTTGAATTTTTGTTTGAAGTGTGAGAATTTAATGGAGAGAAAGTTGGATGGGGGTGGTAGATTTTGAGGTAATAAATAGTGGGGAGAATTATGAGTTGCAATTAATGCACGCAAGGCATGCATTTGTTTTCTCATCCACACTACTAATAATAAGTCCATTTGTTGTTGGAGTTTGTTCCGTTTATAAGAAAATACTACCACTGAATAAAATATCAAAAAAATACTCCCCGGCAACAAATTGTCACAAAGAATAAATGAGACTTTGCAGGTTGTGCGAGTGATGAGTGCGACACATCAGTCGACAGAAGGGAAATATCATTTTGTTATATATTATAAAAATGATGTAATTTTTTGGTAGGAATAAAAATGATGTAATTTCATTTGTATATACTATTCGTCATTTAAAGTAAGAAAACATACGGGATTGACCTTCTTGTATATTTCATGGATCATGGTTAATTTACAAGGTCAAAAGGTTGAAATTATCTTTATTATAAAATGTGTGTTCTATTTACGCGAGCCTAGGATTCTGCAATCCACTCCATGGTGGAGTTTAAATGGACCCATTAATTGGAAGTTGCCTCACACGAACAGAAGTCAGATTTTGTTAATTTTACATGATTCTCAATAATATAATACTACATTCACAACAACAAATATATCTCTTTCCTTATTTTTAATTTCTATACATGTACATGTTTTAACGATATATATTACAAAATAATTTTAAAAACACAAGCAAATAAACTCGATTTCTCTCTCGAGTAAAACAACTTCTATCATCGAACGTGTCATCAAAATATATTATAAATGATTGGTATGGTTGCCACTACCATATTAACATCGGAACTCAATGCGTTAGAGTTAAGAGTTAGCAAATGTGGATTCTGATTAATAAATCCGTGTGTCTGCAAATTTTCTCTATCAATAACATAGTTTTAAGAAAACATACCATTTTAATTTTATTATAACATCTGATGAAAAATCACAAAATATCTATAGTCAACCACTAACTAAAATCTCTGTTTGATTCGATTATTTTATTCCTCATATAAATTCATGTTTTTGGTTTTCTGTAAATATTGCTTTCTCATAAAATTTTGTTGTTCAAATATATAATTTGAGCAAATTTTAATAGCGTTAATAAACCATAGTCAATTAAAAATGGTGCCGTTTAAGTTGTGGTCCGGAAAAAAAGTTGAGAAAAGGAAAAACGAACGGTAGGTCGTAGGCGTAAAGAGAACCCCGTTGAATTTCTTTTTTTTTGACATTTGCTAAATAAAGACCAGAAGAAAAGAAAACAAAAAACCTCAAATAAACTCCCTAGAAATATTTGTTGGGTTTCGCTTATATCATTAGGAATTTAGGAGTGTGTTTTCAGTTCTCCGTAATGAGATTTTAATTCCACTGTGTTGTTATTTACTTGTTCCCGAGAAAACTCTTTGAGTTTCTATTTTCTTTTTGTTTCTTCCTCGTGTTTCCAATCTCTTTCTTCACTGTTGTTTTTTTCTGTTCATAGTTGTTAGATCTTATGTCTTTTCAAATCCGAATCTTAAACTTGATCTCCTCTCATTTGATTAAACCCATCCAGGGAAATTTCACCTATCGAGACGATTGTTGTTCGATCTTCTCCGTAGCTTTGTGAGTTGTGACAACAGAATCTAGGGTTTTGTTTTTTTTTGCTTTTAAAATATTTTTTCTTTTATTTGTTTTTAATTCTTGGTTCATAAATTTCCTGCTACAACAACAACAACTGTACATCACCATCATTAAGAGAAACCCATCTGCCTCTTTCCCAATCTCATAAATATTCTCACCGTTTCGCTTCTCTCATCTAAATGTTCTCTCTGTAGGCTGTAGCTTCTCTCTCTTTTGCCTTGTAAAGAAAACCCTTTTTGCTCCTTACTGTGTACCTTTCGATATTACATTCGATCGACAGTAAGGATATGAGTGAAAAGGTTTTGGATCTTTAACCTTTATGATCATGCGGGTTTGACAAAAGAGTCTCTTACAGAGATCTTTGGCATTCTGTCCACCTCCTCTCTCTCTATATATATGTATAAGTGTACGTATCTACGTGTGTTTTGTGAGGGGAGGTGGGCATACTGCCAACAGAGATCTGTTAGGGTTTCTTTGTAAAACCCCTCATGATTTGATATATTCAAGAGAAGACGTTGGCTCATTGTGATCAAAATCACCTGAGTTTGAAGAGAACTGGGTATTATCTCGACTCACTCTTTAACCTTTTTTTTTTTTTATCTGTGATCATTACTTGTTCTTCATTAAGTCAAATTCATCTGCTTGTCTCCTTGGATCTGATTAATTTATCTCTCAAAATTTAATTTTTTGCTTGGTTGAGACTCTAATCCGACTGTGGGTTTCACAGATTGATCACATTCACATGTGATTGTTAAAAACTCTCCAGCTTCATGATTTGTAACGGCGTTGACAAATTTGAGGCTTGGAAGTAGTGGTGGCGTTTGAGACGTTTACATCATCTAGGAAAGGTAAATTATTCATAAAGAAAGAGGACCCATTACTCCCTATAAAGGTACAGGTAGATTGAAATCATAGGAGAATATGGTAATGAAAAGGAGAATTTACTCTTCCTTTTTATGTTTCTGAAGCCCACACAATGTTATTATGATGTCTTGTGTTTCTTTAAGTTGGAATCTACATTAATAGAAAGTGATTATTTTGTTTATATGTAAAGTTTGCATGTTTCTGTATTATCTGATGATATATATGTGTTCACTCTGATAATATGGTTCGAGAAAAATCAATCTTAGTGCATCTACTTTCTTAATTATTGTTATGATGTTTTCTTTTGTTATAGTTGCCGGTTTATTATATGTAATGTCGCCGGTTTCTATATGATGTACTGATGTGTTTTAATCTCGGGACTTTTAAGATTTAACATTCTGGTTAGTTATATGTGAACCATACTTAGGTTCACACCTAGGGTGAACCTTTAAATTCACCAAACACCTAGGGTGAACCTTTAAATTCACCAAACAGATTATAGCCAATTGTTTTGCCATGTCATTACTAATATTAGAGAATTAAAAAAAATAAAATAAAATAAAAAGAAACAGAATTAAAAAAACAAAAAGGAAAATCGACGTATCATAACCTTAACGCCGTCGACGGTGAACACGGTTTTTCTACTTCATCTTCTTCGTTAGCCAAAATCAATTTCCATCGATTTTAACTAAACCCTAACCACTCATTTGTCAACTCAAACCGATATCTAATTTCGTTTTAATTATAAAATCTAAACCCTAACCACTCATTTGTCAACCCAAACCGATATCTAATTTCGTTTAATTTAATTGTAAAATCTAAACCCTAACCACTCATTTGTCAACCCAAACCGATATCTAATTTCGTTTTAATTGTAAAATCTAAACCCTAACCACTCATTTGTCAACCCAAACCGATATCTAATTTCGTTTTAATTGTAAAATCTAAATCCTAACCACTCCTTTGTCAACTCAAACCGATATCTAATTTCGTTTTAATTGTAAAATCTAAACCCTAACCACTCATTTGTCGACGGCCTTAAGGTTATGATACGTCGATTTTCCTTTTTGTTTTTTTAATTCTGTTTTTTTTTTAATTTTTTTTAATTCTCTA
The DNA here is from genome assembly GCA_011420285.2 of Erysimum cheiranthoides. Lineage (NCBI taxonomy): Eukaryota > Viridiplantae > Streptophyta > Magnoliopsida > Brassicales > Brassicaceae > Erysimum > Erysimum cheiranthoides. The sequence continues at coordinate 2,374,109 of CM022179.2, read as the reverse complement.
AAATTAGTAATGACATGGCAAAACGATTGGTTATAATCTATTGGGTGAATTTAAAGGTTCACCCCAGGGGTGAACCTAAGTATTTTCCAGTTATATGAGGTATTTATGCTGAGATTATCACTTATATTTATTTATTTTTCCTCACATTTGTAGTTTAAAATGGAGAATGAGACGTTATAGACGATTCCGACAACTTTGTGTTTCTTCATGTCGGTTTCGATAAATTTGGTTTTTAAATGGTAGGAAAATGATTTGCAATTTTTCTTGCATTAGATTAAACCAAGAAACTAGCTGTTGTTTTATGGCAGATAAATGAAAGCAAAATAAAGTTCAAACTGGAAAAAATCCTGGTTAAATAGGATTTTTGTCAGAGCTTAATATTGTTACGATTATAGGCTTTTTAACGTAGAGAAAGTATTGTAATGTAACTGTGATGATATGACCTTCCGTGACGTCTTTGATGTGCCTATTGGTCTAGCCTTCTAGGAAGTAATTAGGGTTATATATTTTTATACACTTACCATTAGTTTGAAAAATTTACAATTTTATATGTGAAAGAGATCAAAAGAAAAAAAATTAGAATTTCAACTTAACCTTTCCCAAGTAGCCTCATCATTGGAAGTGTGTCAGCAGCATTTAAATTATCCTTTCAAGACAATCTCCAAACTTTTCTACGCAATGGGCGCGTGACTCCCAAACTTCCCTTCCTTTACGCTCTATTCCGTTTTACCGCTCCCGTTATGTAGGTCAAAGTTGCTTTATTTTTTCTTTAATTTTTGTTTTGTTTGGTCAATTCACAGAAACTCGAGTAATTACTTTTTCTATACGAGAGTCTCTAGTGTGGCGTATGATTGATTATCTCTGCAAACTCTGCGTAACACAGACTTTAAAGAGTCCAAAACCTACTTTCTAGAAAGAAAAAGAAAAAGAAAATTTGTCAAAAAAAAAAAAGAATTGAAAAAGAAAATGTTCTTTTACAGTAGTTTCCTCCTACACGGTGAAAAGCCTCTGTCACAATTGTATACATTTAAGGAAAACTTGGCTCGTGAAAAAACGAGAGTTGGTGGGCTTTTTATATAATAAATAAGCTCAAGTTTATATCAAGCATGTCTCTGTTTAATATGGGCTTCATATTTTGTCAAAGATTTTGCCCCAAAGCCTTTAAATATAAGTACAACTGCAATACATTCTTCTTATGCATCATTTTCGCAACCGTATAAATCGAAATCGTATGTTGCATGAATTGGTGGCTGATCAAGTTGTGCAAAGAATAATTAAGTGAAAACCTAATATTTATGATCATGACATAGCAAGTTGTTGACAAAAAAAAAGACATAGCAAGTTGAATTTATATTTGCTCTAGTAATTGATATGGTTTGCAGTGGATATATTGTCTGATAAGTGATACGAAATGATAAGAGTGTTTTAGTGAAAAAAAATTTCTTTAAAAATGGTATATTTTTTTTGGTATTAAAAATGGTATTGCTTTTGGTATCATTAGCTTTTACCATTTTTGTGATCGATAACTATTAATAGATTAAAACATATATTGATGGAGTACGAGTTCATGGTTATCAATCAAAGCATAAGATTTTGCAAAGTCAACCACTACAATAAAATACCACATTAGTGCAAACAAAACCTCTTTACTGGTTTATTTGGCGTATGCAACTTAAAACTCTTCCTTTGGAAAAGTATTCATGCAACCCAACCACAGAAAGAAGGACTCAAATCGTTTTCTACTTTTCTTCGTTACTTACTTTTACGGAAATATACAAGACAAACTGTCAAAATATAAAGATCTTAGCCTAAAAAACATTCATACAGTATAGATTTTGTTTTAATATAAAACCTTTTCCCATAGTTTGATTAAATTTTGGTACCATATCCATAAATATTTGGTTGAACGACGAAACCATTTTTGACATATCAACGGCAAACTCGGCGAAGAAGAAGAAGAAGACCAATGCTCACAGCGTTTGCAAGTCACGCGCGTTCTCACGTTTTCGCGTTTGTTACCGTCCCAAAAATAACACGCCGTCTCCGTATAAATACCTTACGCCAATCATCTCTCTCCTCTTCTCTTAGCGAAAACTTCTCCAATCGACCAAAGTCTGTTTCGAGCTCTGCGATTATGGGATCTTCTTCGGTGCTAGGCGAGCAATTACGGTATCCTGCAGCCCGGCGTGATGATTCCGTCGTCGATGACTATCACGGCGTCAAGATCGGAGATCCCTACCGTTGGTAAGAGTTCGTTTTCAGCTGCAATCTCTCTCGTTCTTTTAGTTTTTTTGTGGTGGCTCTTCGCACCAGATGGACACGAAATTGCCTGGGAAATAAATGTGGTTTTGAATTTTATGCATATCGCTATGAAGAATTATTAGCAGACATTGAATTTGACTTGGAGATTTGACTTTTAAGATCAATGTGATTTATCAATCTTCCTTACGCTTCGTATCCTTTTGAAGTTTCTCGTTTAATTTGTCATTCTGGATTGGTTTTTGCTAGGTTAGAGGATCCTGATGCTGAAGAAGTGAAGGAATTTGTGCAGAACCAAGTGAATTTGACAGATTCTGTGCTTGAAAAATGCGAATCAAAGGAAAAACTCCGTCAGAATATAACGAAACTTATTGATCATCCGCGTTACGATTCACCCTTCAGGCAAGGGGATAAGTACTTTTACTTCCATAACACAGGTCTACAGGCCCAAAGTGTGCTTTATATGCAGGTATTTGTTGAGAGACGTGGCGTTTGTATCAGTACATATACATCTTTAACTTTGCTCTAGCTTTGTTTTCTCATTGACTTTTATTGCTATCGGGTTCAGGATGATCTGGATTCTGAGCCAGAGGTCTTGCTTGATCCAAACACTCTTAGTGATGAAGGAACAGTGGCCTTAAACACCTTTTCTGTTAGCGAGGATGCCAAGTACTTGGCCTATGGTCTTAGTTCAAGTGGTAGCGACTGGGTGACGATTAAGCTGATGAAAATCCAGGATAAGAAAGTGGAGCCTGACACTTTATCATGGGTATGATATTTAAGCTGGTACTGATTAGTGGGGTTGATCAACAAAGTTGTACCATCATGATTTCTGATATCCTCATTATCCTCTTGTGAAACAGGTTAAGTTTACCGGGATTACATGGACGCATGACACTAAAGGATTTTTCTATGGTCGCTACCCAGCTCCCAAGTAAGTCAATATATACCACAAGCCAATTATACCATTCGAAGAGTCCTTTCAATTTAGCTCAGAAAGTTTGGTCATAACCTGGGGATTTCCTTGAAAATTAGATTTGTGTTTCTTCTGCAGAGAAGGAGAGGATATTGATGCTGGAACCGAGACTAATTCTAACCTTTATCATGAGCTGTATTACCATTTCCTCGGGACGGATCAATCTCAAGATATCTTATGCTGGAGAGATCATGAGAATCCCAAGTATCTGTTCGGAGCTGAAGTGACCGACGATGGGAAGGTAAGACAACGAGTTCTTACCTCGGGTTTATTTAACTTTGATTAAGCTCTTAAGCTTAATCAATATTTTCCAGTTATACTGTCAGAGAACCATTTTGATCCTTTTCCTTTTTTTTTTTTTAATGATGGTCATGGCTTCAAACTGTGTTACTTAATTTTGTAGATCTGTGATTTTTTATCTGGAACTTAAGTTGGGTTCAAATTTAAGTCTCATCATGTTGTTTTCTCATGCAGTACCTAATCATGAGCATTAGTGAGGGTTGTGACCCTGTCAACAAGTTATACTATTGCGATCTGTCTTCATTCTCAGGAGGTCTTGAGAGTTTCAGAGGAAGCAGCAGTTTTCTTCCATTCATAAAGCTTGTTGACACATTTGACGCGCAATATAGTGTTATTGCAAATGATGAGACTCTCTTTACTTTCTTAACAAATAAAGATGCTCCTAAGTACAAATTAGTGCGGGTTGATCTAAAGGAACCAAACAGTTGGACTGATGTTGTAGAAGAACATGAGAAGGATGTCCTAGCCTCAGTCTGTGCAGTCAATGGGAATCAACTGGTTGCATGCTACATGAGCGATGTAAAGCACATTCTGCAAATTAGGGACTTGAAATCTGGTTCTTTGCTTCACCAGTTACCTGTAGATATCGGTTCAGTATCTGATGCTTCCGCTCGGCGCAAGGACAACATCTTTTTCTTTAGCTTTACTAGCTTCCTCACTCCTGGTGTGATTTACAAGTGTGACTTAGCCAATGAATCTCCAGAAGTTAAGGTGTTCCGTGAAGTTGCTGTACCTGGATTTGACAGGGAAGCATTTCAGGCCACTCAGGTAACACGCTCTCTTGTAGCATATTCCTATTTTTTTCATGATAATTTTTTTATTTGCCATGTTAAAGTGGCTTTGCTCCTCTCCGTAGGTTTTCTATCCCAGCAAGGATGGAACAAAAATACCAATGTTTATTGTGGCTAAAAAGGATATCAAGCTAGATGGATCACATCCATGTTTGCTCTATGCATATGGTGGGTTTAACATAAGCATAACACCGTCTTTCAGTGCAAGCCGTATTGTGCTTAGCAAGCATCTGGGTGTTGTTTTCTGCTTTGCAAACATTCGGGGTGGTGGGGAGTATGGTGAGGAATGGCACAAAGCAGGTTCACTTGCCAAAAAGCAGAACTGCTTCGATGACTTCATCTCTGGGGCAGAGTACCTAGTGTCTGCTGGTTATACACAACCGAGCAAGCTGTGTATTGAAGGTGGCAGCAATGGTGGACTCCTCATTGGGGCTTGCATAAACCAGGTAAATCTATATATAAAGCTAAGAATTTGCAATCATACGCTTATACGTAATTTAAATTTTGCAGAGACCAGACCTTTTTGGGTGTGCTTTGGCTCATGTGGGCGTCATGGACATGCTACGATTTCACAAGTTCACCATAGGTGAGTTCAGTTATATTCTCTCTCTTTTTATTTTTATTTTCTTTCATGGTTTTATGACTCATGAACGTTATGCATGCATAGGTCATGCCTGGACTTCTGATTATGGTTGCTCCGAGAATGAAGAGGAGTTTCATTGGCTGATAAAGTAAGTATATTAGTATATTTGATATGTATGTGATGTTGTGTTGATTTGTTTCCCAATAATGATATATGTTACAATTTGCGTGTGAATGTAAAAAGGTACTCGCCTCTGCACAATGTGAAGAGGCCATGGGAGCAACAAACTGATCAATTAGTTCAGTACCCATCAACCATGTTACTGACTGCTGATCATGATGACAGAGTTGTGCCACTTCACTCTTTGAAGTTGCTTGCGGTCCGTATCCACTATCTTGTTTATCTTTTCCTTAGTGTTTTTTGTTCCCTCTTAAGGAGCCAGCTTGTTGTTCAAACATTTAAACTCGTATACATCTACAGACGATGCAGTACGTGCTGTGCACAAGCTTAGAGAATAGTCCTCAGACAAACCCCATAATTGGTCGTATAGAAGTCAAGGCCGGACACGGAGCTGGTCGCCCAACTCAAAAGATGGTAATAACAAAATTCACACATTGGTAGTGATTTACATCCATTTTATCATGGCTAACCATTTTGGGATTTTTCAATAGATCGATGAGGCAGCTGATCGGTATGCATTCATGGCAAAAATGGTGAATGCTTCATGGACTGAGTAAAAACATCCCTTACCGGCAATTTCTCAGCTTGTTCTGTCCCAAAAAGAGATGTATGAGTCATAGAAACAGGCTTCGACACATTTTTCAGGTTTTCATTGACATTCATGCTATTGTGGTCCACTTTATGATGTCCCTTCTAAGCTTGACACCCAAATTAGGGTGTAAGGGACTTTTGAGTGGGTAACGTAACTGAACCGCAACCAGTTGAATTATTGAGATTGGCTCTATTTATTATGACTTTCAGAAGACACAGTTAGAATTTGTTGATGCTACTGTGATAGCAACCGCAAATACCCCTGGCTGCTTCATCTTATAACACATTTGCATTTTGCGATTCACAACATTAACACATATGATACAATCGGAAATTTTCATTAATCGTGACCGACAACAAAGAGTCCATACTATATTTGGGAACGAAAACCAGTTCATGTAAAGGCTGCTACACCAAGAGCCTTCTGAAATGTTTGTTGCCTTTGCAACTTTATGACTGCCTTACATGGACAATATAAGGACCATACTTTTTAAAGTGATGAAGATAAGCCACGTATATCAACATAACCAGATAACACAGCTTTGTTCCTCTCCTTCACTTTCGTCTGATATATAACCCTGTGAATACATAAAAAGCTAATTTCAGGTTTTTCTTATAACAGTGCCTAAATGTAACATATTGCCAATGAACAATACAAGGGAGAAAAAGAGACGGAGAGCTAATTCTACCTCAAGCCTTCAAGCCACATTTCGGTTATCAGAGTTTCTCCAGGGAAAACAGTCGTGAGGAATCTTCCAGATATGGTTTTGACAGCGGTTGGGTCACCCTTGCAAACACACTTGATGACTGCCTTGATTGCAAACCCGAGTGTGCATAGCCCATGCAATATCGGGCGTGGGAATCTTCAATGAAATAAGTGTCTAGCTCAAATTTTATGATGGAACTTAAGAGAAATAGTTTTCGTATATAATAGAAAAATGATTCAATTAGTGTTGATAGCTCAAATTTTATGATGGAACTTAAGATTCATTTCTTGCAGGAAAATGTTGCCAACGCGTTTATGGTTATATTCTCTGAATTATCGAATTTAGATGTTACTATAATTAGGAAAGTATGATCTAGCATGACACTGATCTGAATGAGCAGATATATAAGTGTTCACTAACCCGGCAAGTTTTGCAATTTCTGGATCTGAATGCAGAGGATTATAGTCACCAGACAGCCTATAAAGTAATGCCTGCCAGGATATATAAACCAGAAGGTCAGATAAAGTAAACAAGTTGGCGTCGAAGGGAACATAAACAATTTTAAAAAAGATCACAAATACACCACACCGTAATGAAAATTAGAATTGGTTTTCCAAATCCAGTACAAAACAAATCCAAACAAGTTTTTACATCATCAACTTGCCTGTGATGGTTGGGTGCGCTCTTCACACACTGTTGAAGGTTGTCTTTGTGGGATTTTCACAGCTAAGCCCTGGTTACTTGGATAGTTTTTGTAAGAATATGGTTGAGATGAATTTGAAAAACCACCAGCGCCTCTTAGAAATACAGTTGTCCTGCAGAGAAAGTCCCAAATAAGTTCATGAGTTTCCAAGCTAAATCTCCCAGAATAAGTACTTACAGAGACATTTTTACCTATTCATGCATAACACGTCGCCTGACCCTTGTTCGTAACTTCTGGTTTCTATTTCAAGGATAGCTGCTTTACCTAAAAGATTGACATAAGAGAGGACAAAAAAGATCAATTTAAAATGACATGAAATTACCATTATCAACGATGAATGTTGAATGCATTACACAAAAAGACCAAATTATTCCTCTTCCCGTTAAACTTGGGCTTAGTATAGTTGAAAGTTAAGATTTCCAATATTAGAAACCTGTTTTTTTTTTTAAATAGCAACTTCCTAGGAGAAATTGATGTCAGTTAGTTATGTCTACTTTTTAGTTTTCTTTAGTAGTTAGTTGGGTAGAGTTTTCTGCTGAAAAGTGGTGTCATACAAAACAAAACAGTTTTAGCCCAAAAAAACAAAACAAAACAGTAGTGACAAGTACCTTTATCTTGCAATCCAGCGAGGCTTACTTTGTTAATTAACTGCGTCAACACAAACAACATCAATTCAGAAAAATGAAGCAAATGCTATTTTGGATATAGAAGAAGAAGCCAATCAGTTCTTGAAGCTCTGAATTTCCACAATCCTCTAAAACTAATGTTACTCACTCCTTAATGAGTTCCTAGAGCAAATCCTACTATCAAAACATGTATGAATATATAGGGATTATACACGACTACACGTAAAAGCTACTTACACAAGCCTTGGAAGGTATTGGCCTGTATATTTCTATATACTGCTGTCCATGCAATAAGAGACTAGGATCATACCTGCAGACAAGATACAACAACATTATGTATTTTTTTTGCATCTTTGATGTCTTAAATGATGATTGGGGAAATACATTTTTAATATTGTGGAACACTAAGGATGACACCTCAACGGCCCAATTGCAATCAAGAAACTTCTGAACTTGAAACAAATCCAGTTTACAACAAAGTAACAAGTCTAAGTGAACAGATAGAATAATAAGCTTACTTAAAACCTGGCAAATCCAGTCCTTTGGTCAAAGATCCAAGCGTGAACAGTGAAGCAAAAGTTGGTAAGACCTAAAATTTAAAACAAATAGCATCGATTACTCAATAAAAAAACATAGAAACATCACAACTTAATCCAGATCAATTTCATTGAGATACCTGGATAAAATCTTGCCCATCTTCGTGATATACATATTTCAGCTCATCCGAATCAACAGCATCTTGGCCACAAGCGCCGACTCCCAAAGCATAGATTGCTACATCTCTATTTACACAAGTAAAATCAAGTTCTTCATTGATCTGTTCCTCAATTCCTCAAGGGAAATATTTAATTTCTCGATTTTCTATCGTTTTCGCCAATTCCCGAAGATGAAAAAACAAAATCCATTTTACACACAGACACAAGAGTAGGGAGAAACACAGAGAGATAAGGATGCGAACCTTTCGTTGTAGGTGTATCGCGTCTGTGAGGAAAACCAGAAGAAAAAAAACGCGATCAAAGAGACTGAGATTACATACGAGTTTCGTCTCGATCACGGAAAGATCCGAGTGGCAGAAGAAGAAATCAATAAATAAGGATGTAAAACGAAAACAAACCTCGGGAAGCTTGTGAGCGAGGAGCAGATCAGGATTGAATTCAGAATCGCTAGTCACCATCTCCGATCAGGATTAGAGCTCAGCTGATTTTTCTCCTTTCCGTCTTCAGTGTTAGATAAGACGTTAGCTATATGTAATTATGTATGTTAAACGGTGTCGCTTTTTCAATCGCTGAAAATTCAAATCCCAATGCATTGTAATCCAAACTCCAAAGATAGGATTATTATTATGGTTTTGTTGCAAACCCAAGATAGCATTTAATATTTTTTTCTTTTTTTTGTTAAAGATAGCATTTGATATTCCAACTTAAATATCAATTGGGCTATGCATTAATTCAGAGCAAACTTTCCGATCTCGGATTAAGAACAAGAAAAAAAGAAAAGACTGATGGAGTGATGGATTGTCTTATTCTGATGACAAAAAAAGAAAGAAGATTGTCTTATTCTATATCACATACCAACTAGTATTAAAAGTACGGTCGTAAATTATATAATAGAACATTAAATATGGTGGTCATTTGGTCTAGTGGTATGATTCTCGGAATGCCCCTTCTTTTGAAGCTGGCCAGGCACTTTCAAAATTGTGTTTTTAAAGTGTTTACTGAAAATTCATATCATAGCAAACTGTGTGAATAAGGTTTACGACGAAACTATAAAATTATATATTGAATAAAGTATTCGCTCCATAGAAAAAGAAAGAATATAAGAATGAGACCTCGAGCTGAGATCGTTACAAACTGATATACCGAATTACACCATAAACTCTTTCATTCATTTGGAAAATGAACAATGAATAAAACTAGAAACCGCTTCGTGAACGCGTCAGCTGGCTTGGCTAACCATGCATGTCTCTCTCAATCTCTCTATCTAACCGCACGCTCAAAGCGGTCTTGTGCGGCGACCACTGGCCCTACCGCAGAGAAGAGCGTTCTTGGGGATTGGGTATTCATCTCTGAGAGAAGTTGAGGGTGTGTAGACACGTAAATACAACTGTTGTCCTAAGTATTGCCTCGCCCAGAACTCGGATCTTAGGTTCCACATCCCTACGTTGTCGAGTGCTATTAATATAGCTGTCCATGAGCTTGGATATACCTGTAGATGAATGTTAATCAAACGGTTCACATTTGACAAAAACAATATTAGATTATATGCAAAATCTGTGGTTTAATTACCTGAACGGTGCAGCGAGCGACTGCATCGCGTAGATTGTACTCGTTCCTACTATCTGGAGTCCACTGCCCACCGTCCATTCTGTATCAAAAGACATCTTTAGTCCAATTGCTTATAGCGATCAAGATCAAGAAATAAGTCAAAATATCCTTTTTATATATAGAATCAAAGAATGAAACTTACCCAACAACCCAGAAAGAGTAACCATCAAGATGCCAGCTCTGGACAATATCCTCCGTGTTTTCAAAAATAATCTCTATAAAGGTCCTGTAATCAACTTGCATAACAGATGTGTCGAGATATATTCCACCACCAGTGGGTTGGTACTGAATGCTTCCAGTCCTGTAAACACCATCAATCTTGAAGTAGTCCGCGAGTTTCAGAGGAGTGTCTGCTGGTTTGAATGATACACTGTTTACAGCGTATCGTTGCTTCCCATCGACCTGACCAGCAGAGCTAGCAAGTCTGATCGTTCTTGTAGTGTTTATCATACCGTAGTGGTATGATCCTTGTGGATTTGGTCTTGGTCCGCTTGCTGAAAGGTTAGTCCTATAAGACACATAACAAAATCAAAACTTTAGCCACAACCAGCTAAATCCAACTATCATATCATATAAAGAAACTCCTTAAAAAAGCTTTCTTATGTGCTTTAAAGGAACAAGCCAGTGGCTGCACAGTCAGTATTCAACACATACCTGATGGCTCGAGCCTGGTTTAAGGACCAGTCGATCTGAATGGTGGGTCCACCGGGAATAGGTCCAGAAACAGCACCAGCAGAATTACTGTAACGGAGAACACCAGTAGTGGTGAGGACATTAGAGGTAAACCGAGAAGAGACGACCACGTAATAATCCCGAGGAGGCTGGTCCGCAATTACAAGGACCGAGTAAGTTTGGCCAACATGAACATCGAGTGAAGAGAACGTAGTTTGAAGAGTGTGTGTCCCTTCGACTTCGACCACCTTCATCTTGTGGTTTTGAATGCGGAAGTTAAGAGAGTCTTGTAACCCTACATTGGATATTCTCAACCTGTATGTCTTACCTGAAGGAACAAGAAGAAGAAGAAACTAACGTCATAAGTTAATCAGTAAACTCAAAGCAATGACTTAACTGAAGAAATCAAGAAGAGTAAAGAGGCAAAAACCTTGTTCAACATTGAGAGTAGCACCACTTGAACGACCATTGATTAGGATACCGTCTGGTAATGGAAGCTTCTTACCATTATCGAGCTGTGCCTTCAAATCCTACACAAACGAATTTACACACAAAATTGAAAATTAGTTGAACTTGACTGAAGTCGGTTAAGGAGTTAGTTACTCTGCTTTACTCTGTTTTAAGCTAATGCATCTTGCACATAAACACTTTTAAGTTCATTTGACGAAGTTAATGAGAAAATCAGATGACATAGTTCAAACAATTACCGTGTGGTTGGATTTGTACCAGTCGCCGATGAGGACAGTGGTATCTCCGGCGGGATCAGGGAAAGGGACGGGGATTCTTGGACGACTGAGGATACGGATACCTCCAAATCCACCGGCGGCTTTATGGAAACCGAGAGAAGGGAAGTAGTAGAAACTTCCGATCTGATCCTTCATCTGAAGCATGTAAGTGTAGTTCTTCCCCGGCGGGATTGGGCATGTCGTTCCGTACACTCCATCCACGAACGAGTTCCTCCTCTGCTGAACACCATTCCTTCATTCCATATTTTCAAAATATTAATATTTAACCCCAAAACTATTATTAATTGTTAATTCGAACCCCTGAAAAGGGTGCTACCGTGGAAATTAAAAAGTTAACTCAAATGCAGGATACAGCTAATAATTTGGTAAGGTGGGTCCATTTTCCCCACATGTAAATAAATTTAAAATTATGTAGCCACTGTTCATCGATCGCCATGCATACAAAAGAAGCAAAAATCAGGAAACTATATAATAATAGTATGACGCAATTGAATTTAATTAACCCCAATCACCCCAACTAATCATGTCGTCTTGTGGGTAATTAATTATTACGTGGACGGAGTCCGACATAAGGTGTGGCCAAAACAAGATCCTTACGTACCACAGTGTTTTTTTTTTAAAGCACGTTTTCTATTTTTACATCATTATTTGAAAAAAGAGACGAAAATACTATTCACGAGAAAAGAAAATTAACTACTACGCCTAGCCACTACTATCAATCGACAACGACATTGATAACTCAATACTAAATGTATCTAAATTTTGAATTAAACTAAATTAGTATTGTTCTGGTTTGCAAACTGATTTAGATTTAGAATAAGATTGAAAAATAGTTACCATGAAAGAAGGAAAGGTTCGTCGAGGCTATTGTAGACGTTAATGATGAGATTGTCATTAGTAACGGAGTGAATGTCCGGTCCCGGGAACTGACCGTTGATCAAAATACCCTAAACCGGAAAATGCGACGAGATCCAAAGATTATAAAAAACCGGATCTAAAAAACCGAACCGAGAATTAACTAACTGATATAAGAGAGATTCGATACCTGTTGGCGAACGCCGAGTGGGTAGATATCGCCGTAAGTGACATTCCATTCAAAGAATCTGTACGGATCCTCCGCTGTGACGACGGCGAAGAGAAGCGAGAGTCCGATGATTAGTGCGGCGGCGAATGAGGCATTGGCCGCCATTTTAGAAAACCGGTGAATAAAGAAAGGTATTTTTGGCGTGATATCTCTCTCTTACATTCAGATTAGAGTCTAGAGTTATGTAGAGAAGAGTCGGCACGTTTTAAAAAAGAAGTTCACAGTAGAGAGAGAGGAGAGAGAGCAATTTAGAGAAAACGAATACTCCAGAGAGAAGAAAACAAAGGTCAGTGTCGGTGGCTGGACCCACTAGCGACTCTGTGTTACTTTGAAATCTGTATTTGTCACCCACAATCCACATGGCTAAGCAACTTGGTGCAATGTTTATTTATGTTTTGAGCGCTAAAAGCCTAAAAACATTTAATTTGAATAAAGGAGAAATTAATTTCTTTTCGGACAGACGATTATTTGTGGTAATGTTAACTTTGGGTGATGATGGATTAAAAAAATCTTGGAGTTTTGTTCTTTTCAATCGTCAGTATTAATTAACTCTGGTCTCTTTTTAGATGGGGAAAATCTGTGGTAATTAGTAGTTTAGCACGCATAACACGCGGTTTTTCATTCTGTGATAGATAAGTGGTAAATTAATTACTACGGTCTCTGGACATCTTTTATTAGATATCTATGGTAAATTAGTTATTACTATTGACTAAGGAAAACATTTAATGATCTGGCTTAAATTTGGTTTATAATTTTTGTATAATTGAGTTTGAGTCTTTCTGACTTATGTTTTTTTTAGTCAAATGTCACATGTGCATTAAAGAACCAAGATAAGGTCTTCCAATTATTGAACTGGAGGAGACAGAAATACATATATCCTAGTGTAATAATTATCTGTTGAATTAGTAAAATCAGACTTTGGAAAGAAAAAAGAAAAAAAAAAACTTAGAGAACCTAATAAAACGTCTAGAATAAAACATTCGACATAGAATATAAAACTTCGAAACGAAGATAACCAAAGAAAATAAGATATTGGGCATCAAAAGTGATTTATATGGAATAAATAATATTGTTTTTTTCTTTTTTTGGTTGTTGTATGTCCTTTAAAGTTGCTTGAAAAGGAAGAAGGGACCCGTTCTTGATTGCAAGATTAAATTCGTTTGGAAGCTCAATTCAATTTCTTTTGGCATTTTCGAACGTTTTTTTCTCTTTCAGTAACTTCGCGATTCTGGGCAGACGCATAACTTCAGTGGTAATTCTCAATTTTTGGCTTTTAATGGATCTCTCTGCTCATATGGCAAAAAGAACGAAAATATTGTAGAAGGCTCCAAAAGAAGTCGGAGGGAAAACCTTACGTGTGGTTTATCAAAAAGTAAAACATTAACCTGACATGCGTTTACATTTCCGGATTTATCGCCTCTCACTACTCTCATACTTTTCTTTCTTATGCGTCATTACCACTTTTATAAAACTAACTCTCCAAAAATTAAGGTAAAGCGAAAGGAAATAAAGAACATCTTAACTACTAAATTAGAAATTTGCTACAAGAAGATAATAATTGGATGAACAAGCGACGCGTCAGAGCAATTTGAAATTTCCGTGGGGTCCATGGCATGTTAAATTTTGGAATAAAGTTGATCTAGATAGGCCTGTATGAATGACAACACTTGGAAAAAATATCACAATAATACCAAAAGAGAAAAAGCGAAATAAAAATAAAAATATCAAAAAGATACAAAACGCGTACAGTGACTGTAAACGTAATAACGACACATGGATGTGGCGTTTCTGACTGACTGCTCTGACCTGGTGAAGATGGTGTCTTCCCCAACAGAGTGGCCGGCATTCGCAGTATACTTAGAGGACATTACATCTGATAGGGAAGAATTTTCATCCTTCTCTTTATCTCTTATTCCTCGTAGCGAGAATGTAAAATCGGACCGTTTGGCACGAAATGTTCGTACCATGCCGCACTCTGTTACTTATGTAAACAACATTACGCAAAATTGGCTTTTATGAGCTAATCAATATATGCAGTTGAAAAGACACATGGATTAGGTGTTCCATGTGTGGACAACAACATTCGACTCCAAAAGTACAGTGGTTAGAACCTGAAACGACATCGTACAGTAGGTTCAGTAGAGCATTGTTTGGATTTTTTTTTTTTTTGGTAAAAGAGCATTGTTTGGATTTGTTCTTACTAAATTGTTGCGTACTACATTTTGTGCAATGGCGCTTAAACCTGAACAAAAGTTATGTTTTGTAAATGAATTTTACACGTTACTACACAAGAAACTGATAATAGTAGTAAATCTACTACATTGTCAAATCCTTTTACATCACTTTTTAAAGTTGCAGAATTAGTTGGTTAAGATAATTTAAGAACAAGACTAGTCTCAATTCTGGACATTAAAAGTTATAATTCGTGTCTTTGTTGAAAAGGAAAACCAAACAAATTTAAGCGATGGTTTCAAATTAAAATAAATGTCAACTATTACTCCTTAAAACCAGAAGATGAGTTAGGTTGATCAGCTAGTGGTTGAGGTCATTAATGGCGTAACACTGCTGGTTCAAGAATTACTAACCAGGACCACCCTAAACCAGAGAACCAGCTGCAAAACTCCTGTGCCATAGAGGCAAAACCAAAATCCTCTTGTAGGTTAAGTTCTACAACAATGGGTTTAAGTTATAACAGTTTACCTATACAGAACAGGTTTGGGCATTGTTAAGAGCATCCATTGCAGTCTCTTAGCTTCGGTTTCTCTCTTAATTTAGAAATCCAGAGATCCACATTGTTTGCTCTCTATAGATTTTGCACTAGATCTAGCCTTTGTGTCCTTATGATCACCATTAACGCTTCCTCGTGGTCTTCCAATGCCCATCTTAGGCAAACCACGGTTCAATCCCTCCAACAAAACACAAGCTTTGCACCATTTCTGCATCATTATATAAGAATGATTCATTCAAGAAAACACATTAATGAAAATCGTATTACGTTTTTATGTTTTGCAACGTCTCACCTGGCTAGAAATATACCCACATCGCTCACACGTCCCTTGCTCAGGCATTTTTGTATTTGTCGCAATTCTGAAGTCTTCACCGGATTTGATGATATCCAAAATAGCCCTTGGCCTGTAGTTTATATGATATAAGTTGGAGATTGACTTGCTTATTTGGTAGTGGCGGATATAAACAGCAAAAATTGAACAAGAACCTTAGTCTTTCCAAGTCTTTGATGAACTCACGGGCGAACCCACGATAGGCATTAGGAGAGTATATGCCTGCAACCAAAATAAATTAATCAACTCCAACATATTCGACCGATTGTGCATTCAGCTCGTAGTGAACATTTGACTTGAGAAAGCTAGTTAGATAGAGTTGTATTCAAGTTATATTTTACAACAGAAAAAAACACTCTACAAAATTTTGAAAATGCAAAACTTACATTCGGTGGAGAAGTAGTCCAGCTTCTTGAAATAAGCATACGTGTAGCTATGTTAAGGTCTCACAATATCCTCCGTTGACAGTTAAAAAAATGTTTCGGAAAGCAAAACAAAGGATTTAATAGCAAAGGATATATGACAATCTCTTTCTCATATGTATATTTGAAAGGTTTACATCTTGGAATCGGACCATCTTCGCCTGTAGTGATAGATGTGCACCGACTCAATCTACAATAGCAAAGTTACAAATCAATCAATTGAGGGACAGGAGACACATTTTAGCCAAAGATATAGCATCACCAAAAACAAATATATTTACCTAGCAATATCCCCTCGGAGTATGTTTAAGAGAACTGTTTCCGCTATATCATCTGCATTATGTCCAGTGACTAGCTTATCTACTTTCAATAATGCAGCTCCTCGATCAAGAGCCTTCAAGGAAAATCATAAAACAGAAGATGACTGCTCTGAAGAAACTTGCTCAAAGAGGAAATGCTATGAAGAAACTTGCTCCTAACCTGTCGACGGAATACACCACAAAAGGTACAATTGTTCTTCAGACCGATCATCTTCACAATCTCGTCCATTGTCCATCCATACAGATCTTTGTATGAAAGAATCTGAAGAGGCAACCCATACTGGAAAAAACAAATCCTTAAAATGATAAGTCGACATAAAAGATCTTCTTAAGACTCTTCTATTCCTCAATGAAATGTTAGCACCATTTTCATGAACAATAAAACAAACAAAACAAAAAATGAAATATCAGAGATCTTTACACATAAATTCGAAAGCTTACTTGAACTTCATTCCTTTTAACGGTTTCAAGAGAATCATCACGATAGCCTGTTATCCCTTCATCAATGGACAAAAGAAAAAGATCCAGCCCGTAATTGTGACGTCTGTTTAGTTCTGATAACACATATGCCAGCACTGTCGAATCTGCACAAGCACCAGCTTGTGAGTTATTGATGAAACAAGGAAGGTCTCCAAGGTGCAACCGTTTGGTTTATAACTTTTTGGTGTTCAGACGAAATTGGAGGAAAATTATGGCGCAAAACATCAAACTAAAACAGAGTGATTCGTAAACATTCAAAGGTTTGAACTTTGAAGAAGAAACCATTGGTTTGTAAAAGAAAGAACCTTTTCCACCGGAGGCACCTATAGCAACTCGTTCGCCGGATTTGAATAATCGATTCCCAACAATGACTTGGTGAATCTCTTCCTCAAAGACCTCATAGAAGCACTCTCTGCATATCTTTAATCAAAAATACTCACATCATTGCTCATACAGGAAACGGCAACAGTAGCAAACTAGCAACTAGCAAAAGATTGTAAAACTAACATCTTTCCAATTCCAAAGAGACAATTATTGGCTTTATCCTAATTCAAAAATTACCTGTTGAAGGGTTTTGGGTCGTTTGAGGACGGGTCGTCTCTGGTTACAGATGCAGCACAGACGAGACCCTCCTGCTCTCTTGCTCTTCGCTTCTCCTGTCTCCATCTCACCGGTGAATGAAACTCCTGATTTTACTAGTCGCCGGTGACTTGCTCGAACCGGGATAAACGACCTAACTGGGAGTCATATGCCTGGAACGACGCCGTTCTGTTCTGGCTGACTTATTTGTCATTAATGGGTCTGTTGGGCTTTTTTTGTTTTGATATGAAATATATTGGGCTTTTTACCCATCATCAATTACAAGATTTTAAAAGCATAGAACCCACGATGATGACTGATGAGCATTATCTGGATCTCATTTGATTATCTGGATCTCATTTTTATACGTTTTGAGTAATTGTGTCGAGCACCACAACGCCTGCCTAATCAATCACTGCGAGTCGTGATCGTGACGAATCATGTTTCTTCTATGCCAACGCATTTAATTTCCTAAATACGAACTTGGATGTAGTCAAGCTGGGGTCATGTCATGTGTACGGGTATGAGCAATAGTTGAACATTATAAACATAGAAAATGGATCATTTTGCCTAATGAATAACTTACTTGGGCTGTTGTGCAACTCTCATATCTATAACACTAATCAAGAAAAAAGCATAGGATTCGCAATCATCATCAAATATCAAATGAAAAAGATTCATACCATTAAAATACCTTGAAATATTCATTTTTAAACCATATACAAGAGAGAAATAAGAAAACTGTAATCAACAAAAAGCCAACAAACTTAAACATCACAAAAGCAAAAGGTATGATAATTCATCACAAAGAAAAAAACAAAGCAAATCAACCATCATTATTCATATTTTAAATCATAAGCTTTTTCTTATTCATTGTCCTTCTTCTTCTCCTCTTCTACGGTGGTCTTGGGGTGGTATCCTGGAAGCTTCTCCTTGATCTTCTCCAGAATCCCTTTCTTCTCTGCCGGATGCGCTTCCTCCACCGGAGGAGTAACCACCGGTGCCGCAGCGACGGCTGAACCATCCTCTGGCTTCTTATGTCCTGGAAGCTTCTCCTTCAACTTCTCCATAAATCCTTTCTTCTCTTCCTCTGTTTTCACTTCTACTTCAGTACTAGTCTTCTTCTTATCCTTCTTCTTCTTCCTCTTCTCACCGTTTTCATCTTCTTCCTCGCTTGACTGTTAAAATTCAAATCCATATGGTTAAAACAAATCATTCGATCAGTTTTATAGCCTATCATCAACAGATCGGATCTAACACAGTAGATAGAATATTTCGAATCATATATTGAATAGATCTAACTTACGGAGCTAGAAGAACTGTCGCTTCGGTGAAGCTTCTCAAGAAGACTAGGCTTCTTCTCCTCTTCCTCGTGTTTAATCTCCGGCGCCGGCTCAGAAATATGAACCTTCTGCTCAAACTCAGAGTCGATCGTCGTCTCCTCGGGTTTTGTTTCCTCCTTCTTCTTCCCCAAGAAATCGAACAATCCACGATCTGTAACCTCTGTCGATGATTCCTCCGTGGCTACCTTAGGCACCTCCTGCTCATTAACGTTCTTGGTTTCCTCAGCCATGGTTATCGGAAAAAAGATTTGATCGGTTTCGAAACACGGATTTAAAGTATATATTTGAGAGTTTGGAATTCAAAAGCAAATGAGAATGGAAATGATTTCTAAGAGACGGATGAGAGAAAGTGTCTTTTATAGTGTGAGAAACTGAGGAGGGGCGGTCCAATCAAACGCGGATTTCACGCTCTATGTTCATTTTTTAACCTTTAAAAATTTTATAATTATAAAGAAATTGCAAAATGGCCCGTCTCTTTTTTTTTTTCCTTTTTATTAGCCTCGTCTCTTCGTTGCCACGTAATTAACATTCTCTTTTTTATTAGATAAGATTATAAATGTATAATCAATACTACAAGTTTGCTTACGTGATCGGAGGCCATTCCTTCTCTAATAAATTAGTGGATAATTAACATCAACAATGGATAAGAATGATATAGTATTTAGATAGGGTTGTCAAAAAAATATGAGAACTAGAAGATTATCAAACATAACAGTTGATTCTAGACTTTTCCATTTTTAGTTTCGTAAGTGTTTATTTAAAACATTCATGATAACATTTTTTTGTTCAGTAAAATGACAATAATATTATATCAAGGTCTTCTAAGCTATAAAAATTTATAGAATAAGCAAAAAAGACACAAAAGAAGGAGATATAAATTTTACATTATTTAAAAATAGGTTTAATATGATTCAATAAATTAACTTTTTAAAAGTTTCGGGTTTTCTTTTTGAAAATCAGAAATATAGGGACAAAAATGCACATACCCCAAAATGGGTTAAAGAAATGAGAGAGTAGTACTAACCACTAATGGGCATTTAGAGGTGGATCATACACGCTTAACAATTTAACTCACCATAGATGAGAAGACACGTGGCAAGCACTAACTTAAATCGGACGACGGACGTGAGTAACGGCAAACTTACAGTTCGAAAATGGGAACAACGGATGTAGACAAAGAAAGGAAGACAGAGAGAAAAGTGATATCAAGCAATGAAACGTTGGCACGTGTCAATATAACGTGGGAGATTGTCCTTTCGTGGGACCCAATAGCGTGTACTGATTGGCGTAAAAGACGTGAATGTCGGTTATGTGGGTCCATTTGACTTATTGACTAATGCCAACGTGGAAGAGGCTTGTTGGAGAAGAAATGATGAACTTTGAGAACGTTCCTTTTTCCTTTTGTTTTTTTCTACTTCTAACTTCTCAGCGTTAGCGTTACAAACAAAACAATAACAACAACAACAACGTGGTTCTTTAATTCTTATCACGCTACGAATCAACGATTAGGAGTTAATATTCACAAGACATTTCGAAGAGGCCAATTCAGGGAGGCATGATATTTGAAACAGAAAATACATGATCATGACGGAAAAACAAATCCCACAAAAAATCAGATGAATAATCCAAGTTTCAACCTATTAGAGAGGTCTTGTTTCAAGGGTTACCATACCCGGTATTAAATCGTAGGTGCTATACTTGGATACAAAATTTACGGTTATAGATCTGTCACAAGTATTATTAAAGGTTGGTTTCGGTTTTTAGAGTGACTATGAGTCTATGACTACATTAATTGACTATAGAGATTTAGAATTTCTCAACCTATAAATTTTGATTTGTGAAAAAGTAATTTTCAATTTTAATTCTGAATGATATAATAATTAATTCAAACTTTGCTTCTCACATTTGATATTGTGCTTCTTTATTTGGGTTTTTGACGGATACAGTAGTATCTAAACTCTGAATATGATTACATATCATATTTTGGTATTTCAGTTTCTAACTCTTGTACAAATTCATTTCAGACATCTTTACGAATTTTTGCTTCAACATATTATAACGAGAATCTCAGAGACCAAGATACCAACACGACGCATATCACTTGCCCAAACCCCAAACGAATCAACAAAGTCATCAACATTCTTGTTTCTTCCATTTTTGGCATCTAAACCATCTTTCGTAATCTCATTTATGAAAAGGTTGTGTGTTTTCTTCAACGTAAATTAAGGATATTATGTTTTAGTGCATTTTAGAGAGATAGACTTTAGATGTAGATAATGAAATCAGGAAGTAACAAATGAGCATTGGATTATTTGGATTTCTAAAGATAATGAAATATGTTAATTTGTGGGATGTCGTTTTCGACCTATAAAAAACCGAAATTAAAAAGATTAAAATAAAAGGACAGATGGTAATCGGGAATGAATCATCTGTTTAAATTTGCCTAAAATAATCGTGTTCCAGTTCCATTATAAGATTGAACACGACGTGCCACATCATTCGTAGTCTCTCGTCCCAAAATTTAATCAAAACGTATCACGAACCGTGACGTACCAACACACATATCAAACAAACCAATCTTTGTCAATACTAACTTGTTCGTCTTTTTGGTTCTTGACATATGCTACTCATGAATCTCTATCTTATTATTTGAATAATGTTTTCCGTTGATAGCTAGCGAAACGACAAATTCTAGCCGACAATCATACTCCTTATCTAGTAATATATAGTTTCTTTTGTATAGAAATAAAGAATTTCAAAGCAGATTAATCCCAAAACATTTGTAGAAGAGCCGGGTTTTTTTTGTCAAACGGATGATATTTTTTGTTGGGTGCAAAATCAAACGGATGATATGTTTTCAATTTTCAATAATCCATTACTCTTATAATCCACAACTAAGTAGAGATATGAAACTACTATAATTCGAAGGTTTCAGATAGCTAACTGAACGGACCAAAGAGTACTTAAATTGTCTGTAGAATTAATTAAGTTTAGTGCTAACGAGCATCATTCGTTTCCTCTTCTGTCTATTTGTGCTTTTCACCACCCGTCTGAGATCAGTGGGCGTGATATTTGCCTTATTGTGGTCAAATCAGGAATATTCAACAATATTTATCACTCGCTTTATTTGGTGGGTCACGAGAATCATCGATCAATGTATAGCTATTTTCTTTTTTTGACGTTGCTATTTTCTGTTAATTCAATGAATCGTTGCTAATAGTAAAATGATTTTTTTTAATATTTAATCCCAAATTCGACCGTCAAGAGTTCAGAAGAAGAGTTGACAAAAAAAAAAGCTCAGAAGAAGAGTTTTTATTTTTTAATATGATGAGACGAAAAACAAAAGAGCAACGAAAAAGGGCCCAATAAAGTATGACGTTAAAAAAAAGAGCCCAATACCCATGGAATGGGCTAAACAAAAGAAGGCAGATCGGATCTATAACCCGACCCGGTTAGTTGACACCGAGAGAGAGAGAGAGTCCACGCAACGTTGGCCGAATTGCTAACGAATCGAACATCGTTTCGTCGCTGTAAATTTTGATGCGAAATTTCCCATCCAGCAAAAGTTTTGTTTCCGTTGATGCATTTCTAGATTCTAGTTATATGTTTGTGACTGAATTTTCCTGCATGATCTCGTGATTCTCCGACGCTTCCTGAGCTTTCCGTCGATTCGGGGAAGGGGAGAAGAGACTGTGATCGGAAAAGAAGGGATTGCGAGGGAAGCGATGATAACGAGATCGAATCTAGCAGAACAGCTGAGGGAATATCAGATTAGATCAAAGCATGATTGGGCCTCCGTTTCTTTCTTCTCTTCCACCTCCAATTTCTCTTCGTCCAGGTTAGACAACTAATTTCTCTGCTGTGATCTTGAGCTGCGTGAAGAGAGCTGTATTAGTCTCAGGGTATTATTGAAAATTTAGACTTTGTGATATTCAATTCAATTGGAATCGTAAATTTCTTTTGTTTCAGGGTTTGGCCTAGAACATTGGATATGAGTGCATCTAGGTAACATTTCTACGTGAATTCTACACAATGAACTATGATTTTGATGACAAGTGACATGGATATCGATCCTCATTGAACCATGTTGTTTGACTGAGAATGTTTCATATCTGAATTGTTTGTGAAAATTCCCAAATTGAATAACACAAGTAGTTTCCACGTTCTTGCTAGGAAAATTCATACCCCAGAGGTTCTGATTTAAGTATGTGTGTTTAGTTTTCTTCTCCAGCTTGAAGGTTTTATATAACTATCTAGTTACTCTGTGACTTCAAGGATAGTTTTGACCATTATTATTCTTTGGTAGAATCGATTCAAGGATAGCCTTAAGTATTTTAACTTAGTGCGTTCTGTAGGCTTCAGTCTCAATAACCCACTTCTGCCTTTGGCTATTTCGGCTATTTTCACGACATGAACAAGACATTTTTGCGCTTTCAGGGGTTTATAATTCATAAATATACATCAAATATCCATGTCGTTCTTGGTTCTTCGTGGTACAAATATTAACTTGACATACTATGCTATTTCTTTCTTATCTCATATTCGAATCGAGTCCGTTGCCATCATGATACCGTTGGTGTGTCTTGACAATGACGATGACATGAACATTTGATTCTGGTAGTTATGCTATTCGTTTTTTTTTTGCTTTGATCCAGGGTCGACGTCGTAGTGTTTGTCATATGGGAACTAGTGATCTTAGCGTTCCTGGTGTTTTCAGCTGTATCCTTGTACTTCAGGCGGTTGCAACTCGCATTCATCCTGGTGTGTGTCTCCTTACTATTACTCGTCTGTATGAAAATCACGAAGCAAGTGAGACAAGCCAGGAAGAAGAAGCGAAGGATGCTTCTTCCTCTCTCCATGTAAAGACCGAACCACTGAGCAGTTGCAAACCTTTTATCTTCTCACGCAACCTAACCCAACTCTTCCCTGGGATGAAAGTTGTACCCATATGCATTGATGAAGATGACCGATAAGCTCAGACTATGGGACGCATCACTTTTGTCCTTGGAAGAATCGACCTAACTTGAGATAGGAAACCAGGAGATGCAATTTCACTATTTCAGGGCTTAGCTTAGAAAAATCAGAACGAAAGTGGTTGAAAAAGTTGTTTTCCTGTATAAAATAGTATGGGAGGTTGCATTTTTTTTGCTAGGCACGATCACGGAAGATTTTATTTGTTTTGTTTGAACATTTTGTGATTATATCTAGTTTTCCATCTATATACGTAGTATTACTTACTATAATGGTGTACTTATTTAGATTTTGTTGGCTGTAAAAGTTTTTCAAAAATATGGTTTGCAGGATTTTCATGTGACTAGAAAAAGAGAAAACAAAGAACACTCATGAAAATAGAAGAGAGAACTACAAAATAAAAAGTCGCAAGCAACTTGCTCGAAACGCTCACATGTTTCTATCACCACCTTTGCGCTCTGCAACCGGAATAAAGATTAAAAAAAGATGTAAAACCTCTAGATATTTGTAGAAGATCAGTACGTAACTCCACGAGTGGCCGTGATCCAATTTGTGGACAAATTTGAAAAGCAACTAAAAACAATCAAATAAACACGAACGTCCTTTTCCCTCCACGCATACCAAAATCCACTGTTTGTCCAAATATTTGCTATATATATATATAGAAGCAGTGAGGGACTTTATGGTTGCATATAGATACAGTGACAACGAAACTATCAGAGCCGACGTAAAACACAAAAAAATATGAAGAAACTATATTCAAAGGGGATTAGACTGTCCGAGTTGATGGAGAAATGGAGAAAAAGGAAGAAAGGGCACTTCACAGTGTACACGAAAGAAGGGAAGAGATTCGTTTTGCCATTGGAATATCTGAACCATCCGATCTTACAGGTGCTATTGGAGATGGCCGAGGATGAGTTTGGAACTACCATTGATGGTCCTATAAAGGTTCCTTGCGATGGAAGTTTAATGGATCACATCATCATGCTTGTGAGGAGGAGTGCGTATGGCGATGATGATGATGTGGTAAAGTCAAAGGTTTCTTCCACGAGCAGCACGTGCAGGGGAGCTTCTATCTCTTCTCTGTTACCTCTCTATCGTGGGCAGGGCCAGCATAAGTCATTAATTTCCTAACAATTTGGAGTTGTAGTTTTGAAGAAATGGTGGTGCAGATAGCTTTTTCCGACAAGGGTTGTTCTTGTTTGTGTCTAAAAACAGGATCTAGTAATTTAATTAATCAGAATTGTAATGCATAATTATTCGATTTTGTTCGGTAAATCTAAGGATAGGAATTCGTATCCTACCGTATATTCCGAAAACCAGATTGAAACACTTAACCATCCATAATCCAATACTGTACCAGTACTACTTTTCTTTTGTGCAACCAATCCAATACAACCCAAATTTTTGATTTAAAGCAACAAAAAAGGAGGTAAAAACTTTTGTACATATGGGCTTTTTTGGTCTTTTAATTGGGCTTAGGCAATTTAATTGAGGCCTTGCCGAAAGTCACGAGTCAGATGGTTGAATCAAATCTCAGGTAGTAATTTGTCAAAGCGGAGGAGCAAACAAAAAAAAGCAATCGGTCTGAAATTGCAGTGCGAATCGGGAATCTAGGGTTTCGAGAGAGAATGGGTGGAGGACATGGCGGAGGCATAACTTACAAGGGAGTCACTGTACACACTCCAAAGACGTGGCACACCGTCACCGGAAAAGGCTTGTGTGCCGTTATGTGGTACATTTCTCTCCCACCTAATTCGCTTTTGCCTTCACGACTTGGCTTCGACTTTTTCTCTACTTTCGAATCATGATCGAAACTAGATCTCACCATGGGACTGACTTTCGACTAATTGATCATCCGATGAATCTGGTATCTAGTATCCATCGGATTTGTTGTTTCGGTTTATGAATCAAAATTTGACATTGGATGTGTCAAATTAGAGTCAATCAGGTAGATGTTGATTTGAATTGGATTGTGTTTCCGGAGAGAACCAATGTCAATTTCAGTTCGATGAAAAATGATTGAAGAAGCAATCACCTTGTTTTTAATCTCTCTAGCGTTCACATCTTAAAACTCAATTTGTTGATATCTTCAGGTTCTGGATTCTGTACAGGGCAAAGCAAGATGGTCCTGTAGTGATGGTAAGACTCTTTCATTCTTATATTTGCCTCACTCTTGTAAAGTTTCTAGGTCCTAATTCTCCCATGGTGGCTAAATGTGATCTTGCTATTGGCAACTGCTAGGGATGGAGACACCCATGGGATGGCCATGGTGATCACGGTCATGGGGATCATCACTAGGTAATGTCTGTAGAATTGCTGATGGATTCATTAAAGTTCCTAGACACAGTTTGGTTGTTAACAAAGATGATGATTTTCGTAGTGAATGCTCATTATCGTTTGTACAGTGCTAGTAGTGAAAAAAAACAGCAATTCCTCGGTGAAAGTTAATTTCTTTGCATTATGTTGATTAGCTATTCTAAGTTGTCACTTACTAACGAGATCTCTTGTAAAGCGCTATGTAGTTGGTTTTGAAGATCTTTAACTTTAGAGGATCTTTAACTTCTCTAAAGGATGTTCTTGATTGATTAATGAATCATTGAGTCTCTTGGAAGTTAAATGAATGACAATTGAGTGGCTTTATCTTGAAAGTTCGTTATCAGTTTAGTGGTACGTGTTTTGAGTTTTCTCTTTGTTGAGACATCGTTGATTTGTAGTTAGCCAAACAATGATTTTGCTATATTATCCTCGACTTCACCTTTCATGTAACCTTTATAAGTATTGCTCCCTGAGACTAATCTGGTTTTGGGTTTTGCTGCTAGGTCTCATTGAACCTTTGAAGATCATGACGAAAAAAGGGATCGTCTCTTGTTATTTAATTTTCAGCTTCATATGTCGAAATAAAGAGAACTCTGAAGAAGACGTGAATTGTTTTTGTACACAACTTTGTAAGGCTTGCTACTTCTGTTTTTAAGTTACTTTGTGTTGCACTTCCTGATGATGTTGTCATTTTGCTGCCTACAAATTAATTTGAAATAAAATGAATTGCGAGATTCGTGTTTTAGATCCAAGCCTCTTATGATACGAGTTACAAAGAAACGCTAGGGATTAATATTCGCGGTGCTAAATCTAAGCATACAAAGTAATACTTATGAAACTGAATGTGTAAATGGTATTTGAAATCATATTTTGAAAACAAAAATGCAATTAATCACATTGAAAATGTCTATTCTAACAATGTGAATAGATAAACTTCTATAATTCAAAATTTTACTTAAGTAACAACTATATTCAGAGACTTTTGGTATGGTGGAGACAAAAAGTGTATGTGGCTTCAAGTCTTTAACCGTAAGTCCATAACCAAGAAGCCAGTATAGTAAACGGGTAGAAAAATTTAATGTTAACTTCGAAAAATATATAAAATAAAAGAATATAATGTTACAAACTTAAAAAAGTTTACATATCAATCTATTTAATGTTAACTAATCATGTCCGCTTGAAGCAAAACGCCAAAACCTAACCGGACATATCATATATTATTTAGTTGGTGAGGATGTTAAGAAGCGAAACTCTCGTCTGAATCAATCGCCGAAAAATAGACTCCAACTCTATCTCAAGCTCCTCTACAGCAATCTCCGCCGCCTCCAACCTCGTAGTTGCACTTTGCACCGCGGTCTCGTCCCATACATCATCTAACAAATACGAAGACCGAGTGGTAAAGATCGAAGACAAAGACCCTTTGCTCGATCTCTTCTCTAGCCAAGGAATACAACCAAGTGAGAATAAAGACTCAACCATCGTCACCACGACTCTTCTCACTTCCTTCAAAACCTCCGCCACAAAAAGAAGGTTCTGTTCTATTGGCATGGCCACTTTTCCTCCGCTCTCTTTCATATTCTTCAGACAGTTTAGGCATTTCAGTGTCTCCTTCTTGAGCTTGTTCTTATACCTATTATATGCAGCGATCTTCTCGTTGACATCAGATGATTCGTTGCCACGAAGAGTCAGTTTTAGATCTTGCAAGCTGTGTTTCACAAGTGTCATCACATCTTTGGATACGTTACAGATGTCTAACATCCTCAATGAAGCTTCTGAAACTTGTTCCGTCCATTTCTCTTGTCCTTGTTGAGACAGAGATTCTCTTGTTTTCGGACAGTGATCGAGGAGATAGTTTACGCAGTCGTGTAGCTCTCTCAAACCCTCAAAGTTAATCTGAGCCATATATAGATCTTAATCTAAGAATGTAAAGAAATGAATTGAAAAGGTAGTTTTTGATCTAATTGTGATTGGGTTTTAGGGTTTTTTGAGAGTTTTAAGCGAAGATTAGAGATATGTTGAATGTGTGTAAGAGTGAGATTATATATAGACGAGAAGAGGGATCTGAGGGAAAGTACGAAGAAGGGTCCTCGATCTGGGTTTTTGTACGGACGTGGGACATCTGGGGAACAGCTCATTTTGGAGGTATTATCAAATGAATGATTTAAATTATTCAAACCATGTTTCAAGGAACCTTCTTTGTACGTAACACACTCGTGGATTAGGCCATATTTTGGATTCGTTTAGATATTCTGTTTAATATAGTTTAAAGATTTTTATTTTATTATTGGGTACCTGAAGCTAGAAGGTTTAAGTATATACCATGCATGCACGAGCGACGGTGCCAGGCTGTGTCGGTAAATTGCAACAATATGGAGTAGATGGGGCGAATATTAAATGAAATGAAAAATGTACTTAGATTTTGGATCAGACGACTTTAAATATTGTGTTACGTGTTGTCAGAAATGTTTATGTATCAAATTATATGGATCTATTTATTATCGATGGTACAAGAAATATAGGTCTTACATTAAGACAAACTTTTGTATTTTACTATCGATCAATAATCATTCCTTATCCGGAGTCGATCTTCGCCAATACATGCGATTGTGTAAACCTCCTCTCTATATTTTCTTTTTATCAACCAAACAAAGTAACAAATTAACTATCTACGCTATAATACGTAACACCAATATACTTTTTTAGGTTTTGATAACGTGGATCATAATAATACACATATCACATATGCATATATTATAATATCTCTATTAATAAGGTAACCACCTCGAGTTCGACGGCTCGACCCATGGATACATGCTGGATTAGATTTGGTGTTTAAGATCTTTATATCTCAGGTTTTTTTCAACATATTCATATTACCCAAATCTCAC
The DNA here is from genome assembly GCA_011420285.2 of Erysimum cheiranthoides. NCBI lineage: Eukaryota > Viridiplantae > Streptophyta > Magnoliopsida > Brassicales > Brassicaceae > Erysimum > Erysimum cheiranthoides. The sequence continues at coordinate 2,345,186 of CM022179.2, read as the reverse complement.
AAAAAAATATATAATTAGATTCAAATCCCTCCAAATGCATTCATTTATTATGTTGTTAATGAAGCAATCTTATTATTCGATTTTCCAATTGGCCAGTATAGCTACGACTTATAACGAATAATCAATCATGCATAATGCATTATATACTTTTGTTGTTGTCAGCATTATGTAGAGACATATTATTGCGTAATAAATTAAAGAAGAATACATTATTGCGTAATTTCTATTTGCAAATTCCGTATGATTAGTCATTAGCTGTGTTTTTCAAGGCAGCCCATCAAAAGATAAAATAAGGCCCATTTAACCATCATCTCAAATTCACCTCTGCTCTGTTCTTGCAACAACTTTTAAAGATAAAACTGAGTGATATGCTGAGTCTGGTGATTGTATAAACTAATGAAATATTCATAAAATGTTGAAGTTATCTGCTCATAATTGTTCTCTCGAACTCGTGTTCTTGACAAGTAATCGTTTAAATATGATTTTAAGAACGATGCACACAAAGTTTTATGAGTTCCTTCAGATCAATATGATCTCAGAACCTTTGCCTAAACTAAAGCCAATAATACTTCACATGAACGAAATTACATATATTCAATCTCAAAGAGTAAGCATGTTAAGAAAAGCAACTCTTGTCTTCAACAGTTTCTTATACACACACTCCAATTCTCTCTCTGTTTCTTCAATCTCATGTTCTGTTTCTCTCAACTTCTTCAGCTCCTCCACATCAACTTCTTGATTCTTCCTATTGAAAATCCTCGACACAATTCCTCTTCTTGATCTCTGCTTATGATCGTTCTGATTCGCCGTCACCACTTTGATCAACAAAGAAACCAAAACATCAAAAGTCGTCTTTTCAACTCTTTTCATTACATTAATGACGTCTCCACAATCTCTTTTCTTCGTCTTCATCTTATCCTCTGTTTTCTTCAGTTGTTTAGCAATCGTTCTGCTCAAGGCTCTTCTCTTAAACACGTACGCGTCGATCTCACGCGCCACGAAAGCCTCTTGATCTCCTCCTGATTTGCTTATGATATTTCTCCTCCTCAAGCTCGATTCGAGTTCCCTGACTTGTTCTTTTATCTGCATCAGAACGTCTCTTATTGTGCTACAGATATCAAGAACCTCGAGAAATCCGTCGGAAACATCTTTAAATCCGGTGAAAGCTTTTTGTGTTTTCGTCGTTTGAAAACGGAGGAAAACTTCGACAACCTCGTACATATTCTTTAAAACTCCGAGTTTCCAACAAGCAGAATCTGGTCTTTTCTTTAGTACCACAAGATGATCTTCGATGGCTCGAGACAGAGGATGAACGTCTTCGGACCAGCTTGTTGAACGCACGTGTGCACCAGATGATGAAGTAGTAGCCATGGCTGATTCACTCTAGAGATATTAATGTATAGTCAACGATCAAAAGTTCAATTTCTCATTAATACTCTCACCAATATATATGTATGTGTCTATATGTACGTACATGTTTGAGTTTGTATATACTATATGCGTGCACATAGAGGTCAGTCAATAGACGAATATAGACACAGGCTGTAATTAGGTGTTGCGATTGAGTTTCTTCCGACCGTGATGCGACAAATCTACACTCCTCTTCTTCATGATAATTTTTTCCTATTTTTTTGTTGTCAACTATAACTTTTTGTTTAGTATCGAATATTCAAATATCGCTGAAACAACCAATTAAGCACATAGGTGAACATGCTTCTTAGCAAATAATTTCATGCAAGATTATCATGGCCTAAAACATCCAACAGAAAGTTCAAGTGATCAAGTGACCGATGTGTAATTTTGCACATAGTATCGTAAAGCTATTAACCTCTCCTATAGATAATTTGTATTCACTTGATTTAACAACATGATAGTGATAGATCATTAGTTTCTAATGTAATAGTGTAAAGAAAACAAAACATAACGAACCTTGAGCAAACAATATATATATTTTTTTTATATGGTTTCATTTTCAAATTAATTTAGTTAGCAGATTGGTTGATTATATTTGCGGCAAAACCTTGGCTGGGCTGCGGAAATATGAAACCAACAAGAAACTTTTTTTTTTTTGAAAAAGCCAACAAGAAACTTATTGAAACTATAACTGTTGGTTGCGACGTCGCTCTCGAAATCCCAGCAACAATTATTATAATGCATCCTTAGAGATTCCATATATTAAGAAATGTCCAAATAACAATTTTGTATACTATATACACGCAAACATGTAATATTATATTTTATCAAATGGGGGAAAGCTGGGATTGTGCACGAACGGAGAAGACTTCTTTAACAAAAAAAACCATCAATGAAGTTGGTTTTTGTGACAGCCTGGTTGTAATTCTATGTTTCCTTTACATCAAAGATTACTTTTCTTAAGGTTATATATATTATAACTTGAACCGAAATAAAAATAATTCCAGCAAAAAATAACACCTGATAATAAAATAATTTAATAACTAATTAGCCTTAGAAGAGCTAATTAATAAGAATGTGCAATTCTTTTTTTTTTTGCTAAGAAGATATGTGCAATTCTAAACGATGTGGTTTCATAATAAAGTTTATTGCAATATATAAAATCAGTGTAAGTAAAAACTAAAATTATTTTAGTTAAAACCAAAAACTAACATTTAGAGATTAGAGTTAATTCTTATCAACGTTATTCACATACAAATATACAATATTCAATAAATTGTTTTTCTATTTTTTTTTTTTTTTAATACCTTTGTTATATAGGGACATCAAAAGTTTTTCATGATATGATCAATATATGAAAAATTTGTAAATGTTGTTTTTTGTGGAAATATTCAACTGTGGTAAGAATAATATGAAGAGTGTTTTCAAAGAAAATAATGTAAATGAGCATATATAAAAAAACAAAAACTAACAGAAATTATTATTTTGGTCAATAAATTACCTTTTCTTTTGTTAGAATTGAGAATATATTAGTTTTCAAAATTTAATTCGGAAGAAACAGTGTAAAAATGATCAAAGTATATGAATTGTTCTTTTATTCTCATTCTCTTGAAAGTAAAATACAAAAGAAAACCTACAAAAAGGAAATAAACAAAAAGGAAATCTACAAAAAGGAAACTCTTGTACGATCAAATATATACAAATACGTTATATAGAGAGATATTCAGGGTGATATATATGAGATTATCCGAATAGACAGGTTATACGGCTAAATCTTAGAAAGAAGAAAACAATCGGGGGACTTAAAACGGAACTGTATATGGTAATGCAAAAATTCCGACTTGAGACAAAAACTGAGCCCTAAGAAACAAGGAATCTCCTGATGATCTCTGCAGCAACTTCATGATCATGTCTTCATCATCGTTCTTGATAGCTGCTTTATTATTAGTAACATTCTTTTGCTTATTGTTACCAGAAAGCCACTCTTCACCGTTCTTGATAGCTTCTTTATTGTAAGTAACATTCTTTTGCTGATTGTTACCAAAAAGCCTGCAGTCATCATCAAATAACGTCTTGTACCGAGATTCTTTGCTTGGCTTATGCTTCTTTCTCTTCTTTGATTCACAAGTCGTATCTTCCCTTATCCTCTTCTTACTGTTATGACTACCATCAGACAAACAGGCATCTTCTTCTTCTGTCAAACAACTCTTATTGAGTTGTTCTGATTCATCCGACACTTGCTTTCTAGGCAAGTATTCGTCTTTCTTCTTCTCTTTCCTTTGCACCTTTCTAGAAGCCATTATTTGTCTTTCCATCTTCGACAAAGTTATGACAGATCAATCGAATCTAGATTTCAGATCACGCCTCAGAGATACCTCTATGTGGCTCTAACTCAGATCGAAATCGAAGCCAGAGACGGAGAAGAGAACCCTAAAAGAAAAATCTCGACTTGTATATTGTTATATCGAAGAGAGAGAGGAGGAAAAAACGAATTGTTGTTGAGAAAATAATGGTGAGACTGAGGGTTAGGTCTTTTTTTAATGGTGAGACTGAGGGTTAGTGCCGACTTACGTGTGGCGGTGTGGGAAAAAAAGGAAAAATGAGTGATTTTTTCATTGATTCCTCTTGATTATAAAAATTTGAACACATATTGGGCTATGGCCCGAATCACTTGTTTAGTTTTAACTATTGGGCTCTTAATTGACCTACTTGTATATATTGTTCTATGATAAGGCCCATTTCTTAGGAAAAGTCTTCAATAAGAGTTGTAGGAACTGCGTGTTGTTCCGAAGTCTTAAAACATGGGGGACATGTACGTAAGGCGTGAAATGAACCATTGCTTTTAATCATACATATACTTGTGCATTAAAAAAAGGATTTCGATATACAGCCCCTCAAAGTTTTTAATTTTTTATATTCAAAATTCAAAACCACACAAAGTTTCAACTTTTCTAAAACACTACTCAAAACTTTGATTTCTTAAAGACAGCATAAAATTAGACTTATCCATCTACTTCCCAAAATTTGAAAATCAAATTCCAAACCACACAAACTTTTGACTTCTTCATAGATCGACATAAATTTAAGTTTAGCATCGTTTAACCCCACAAAGTTTTAAAACTGTGTCTATATTAGTTCTGCTATCAATTGTTAACACTTTGAATAGACCTGAAAATCAATTTATTTGATTAACCTGAAACAATTGTTAAACATACCCTAGCCATGTCTAGTTTAGATTCCAGTTAACTGATCATTTATTCGACAGTTAGGTTTTGACCGTGAAATGTTGTGGAATGTAAATAAAAAACTCAACTAAAAAATAAAAGTTTGGTAACACATGATTTAAATGCGGTGTATTTTGTTTCTCTCTAATAACAAGCTACGTACCGTTTTCTATTTAAATTGGCATTTTCGGGCCACAAAGTGAAATTGAATTCCTCAAGAGAATATATATAAATGTAATCATATTTCATTTATAAATGAAACTATACTGTGAAAAAAAGGAAAAGAAACTATACTGTGACAAAAAGAAATATACTCCTATATCCAAGTATGCATACATTTTTACAATCAACTATTAAACGACGAAAACATTCTTGAATATCAATTTTTGTCGTAAAAAGAAAACAGTCGATTATAAAAAACATTCAATTGATAGAAAGGATAAAACCTAATATCTAAACTAAAACCAACTATACATATTGACAAAATAACCAACTATACATAATTGATGTATAACAAATAGTGACCAATAATTGGGTAAGATATTTGAAGTCCTTAATTATTAGGAACATGTAAAGTTCATCTTCTAATTATTATCTCTTCTCTAAATAGTGCTATTAACATTTAGTTGGGTCCTAAATTAATCAAAGATTAATCATTCATTGAAGACCAATATCCCTTTTCTATCTGTGTTATCTTCTTTGTTGGGAGTTGGGTTGAAGTCATGACCAAATCCGAGTTGTCAATTTTTGCCTCGTTGTAATATTATTCCAAACTAAGTAAAGCTTTTTATCAAAAATACAATAATTCACGCAAGTTGCATTTCAATGCAACCAACCCAATTATAGCTCAACTGTTAACCGGATTTAGTATTTTATGAGTGATGAGTCCGGTTATATTGAATTCACATGTCGAACCGGTCATGACCGCCACGCCACCAACACGTACCGCCGCTAAAAGGGGAAAGATCCTAATTCCGTAGGTAAGAGAAAATAATTAGCCAATTAATTATTAAACTACTAGCACTATACTACTGTTTGTTTTCCAGCAAACCCCACGTTTAATACGGTGTTAGTCAAATAATTAAGTCCTAATTAATCCGAATCAGATCAAGATGATAATTGAAAAGCATCCCTAACAAACCATGTGGTGGCATTCTGGGTTATCACTAATTAAAACTTAAAAGAGACCACAAAATATTAGAACGAATCCATCAACGTGAAAACCTTACGAGTTATATGTCTTCTTATGTCCTTTAATTTAATTTTCTCTCAATTATTTCCGGCAAATATATGTGTCAAGTGAGTTTGTTCACGCACGCTGTTTGTGTTCTTATGTTCAATGTTTTGTTGTCTGCCAAATAAATGATAATGCATGGCCATGGGATGGCTTGTGAAAATAAGTGGACCTTGGTTCTTAACGCGTAACCATTATTATTTTTGGGTGGAATTAAAGAACTTTTTAATAAATAAATGTATAAGTATATAACTAAAGTATAACAACAATCATCAGATTTAGAAGCAACTAAATCTAAGATCAAAATTTGGTATGTTTCTAAATTGTAACAGAAAAACAACAACAACAAAAAGAAGTAAAATTTGGTATTGCGGTAATAAATCACGATTCATTTATAATTTGGGTTGGTTATGATTTAGGTTAAAAAATTTCTAGTATTTACTGTGGAACAAATAATATTGTAAACAAGTTCAAATAAAAACGTCTCCCAATTATCCATAAAATTTTCAAAGACTGCATTTTTTTTTTCTAGCTAACAATCTCGCTGATTTATGAAGAAGTCGCCATTCAAAGTTCAATTTAAAAGGGTGATTTTAATTCTCCATACAAAGAAATGTAACTTATCTTTTATTTATTTGTTGTTTTTCTATTTTCTTTCATGTAGTTATAACTCATACAAATAATAAAAATAATCGGGACAAAACGCAAATAGACAAAAACCCAAAAAGAAAAGAAGAAGAAAAAGAATGAGAGTGATCTTAATTTAGTTAATGTGTTAGGGCATTAAGCAGTGAGACCCGAGTGCTAATCAAACCCCTAAACACTTTCTCACTCTCACATTCGATTTCACGAATGGAATTCTCCAATTCCATCATGTTCTTCATCAAACTCTTTACTTCTTCATTTTTCTTCTTGTTTAATCCAATCAAGCTTTTCTCGTTAACTTGCTTCAGCTCCTCGATTCCTTCGTCTATTTTCTCTTTTTTCTCGGATCGCTTAAGAAACCCAATAAACGGCGCCGTTTTGGTTGAACGGAGTGAGAAATAAACGCCGTTAAAAAGAGCGACGGAAACCAAAACAGTCGCTTCAATGACGTCACCTATAACTGACGCTAGCTCTGCGTCACCGTACGTTCCGTTTACGCTGTCCACGTGGCAGTGCTGGTGTTTCGTTTTCGGCTCGCGGATCGACGACGTAAGTTTCGCGATATCTCTCGCGAGAGATCGACGAGATTTTAGGTACGATGCGATTTTCTCGTCGTCTTTTTTCCGGAGAGCGACTTGAGCGGCGGACTGGTGCTCACGGAGGCAGAGGATCGACGTGCGGAAGAGTCCGTAAGCGTCAACGAATCGGAGAAGGTCTTCTAGAAGATTCTCGAAGAAAATGGGACGGTTTCGGAGAGACTCTTGAGATTGTGGGAGCTGAAGTATATCGGCGAGCGTTTCTTGAACGTCCTTAAGGAGGCTTAGACCGTCGGTGATCCAGGATGTAGTACGGCGGTTCGATTCGCCGGCGAAGGAGAACCAGGATTTGAGCTGGGAGATCTCGTGGTTAACGTGAGAGATTAAGGGATGAGATCGGCACGGAAGACTGATGGATCTAGTGTGGTGAGAGACACGTGGCTTTGACGGTGGAGATGAACGGCCGCAAGGTTTGTTCGGGAAAGAGAGTGATCGCCGGAAAACTCCAACCATTCTCGGAGGGGGGAGAGAGAGAGATAGAGAGATGGTTTGATTTTGAAATGGTGAAAGAGGAAGAAGAAAGAGCGTTTATATATACGGGTGAGTGTGGGGGCAATGCGGTGGGGTTTGAGCAATGAAGTATGAGATGATGTGCACGTGGGATAGTTACGCTCATTTTTAAGAATAATTGCTTTGTTATTTCCCCAACTATATTTTTATTTAGTTCGGTTTAGATATACACATAATGTACATATTTTATTTCCGATAACTTCTTCCACTGCACCTGATTGAATTTTACATTTTGATACATACAATACGCAAATTATGAAAGACCAACTAGACGTTTTGATTAATGTTAGATCACCATCCGAACTTAACTCTTATAATATCAAATATGATGATCATCATGTTATATCAGTAAATACATAGATTCGAGAGCTCCTATGTAATAGTTATCTAGTGTATCATAGTTTAAAAGATAAGATGAATAATGAATTATCTAATCAGATTTAACGAGTTAAAGAGACATAACAAATGTTCCATTTCAAGCGGAGAGGGGACACACGTGGGTTGGCCACCCTAGCTTCGACTTCCAATCAAAAACTGCTCTCCTTACATGATAAATTTGAGTGATTCACACTCGGTATTTGTATTATTAATTACCGCATAATTGTATTTAAATAAGCATACTTGAGTGTTCCATAAACTAATTTGGTAGGAGTTTATACGCGTTAAGACGGTTTTCTCACATGGTTACGAAAGACCATCAACATGAATTGAATAATCAAATATATATTATCTACATTCGGCGATTTAGTTGGTTAAGTTCCATTGTTTTCTTAAAATCAATATCATTTATAGACAAACAATAATGCTCTCACGAAATAAAAACGATAATATACCGTAGAACAAAGTACTATCAGATTTTAAACCCGGGACATGGTGTTTAAATCGACTAAATCAACAAAATCAATTTGAAACTATACATCCGGTTTATACACCATACTAAAAATTGTATTCCCGGCCGCAATGTTTTACATAAAGAAAAACTGTTAAAACTAAAGATTATGTGTCTAGTAATTAACATAGCACGAGGGATGAGCTGGTACGTGTCAGAAGGGCAGCTCCAACTATGCATCAAAGGATCAAAATCACGGTTTTCTTGTTCACGACACTTCACTTTTGTCCTACCACGATCACCAAAAAAAGAGATATATAATTGTATATTCTAAACTAGCCCCTAAATCGATAATTTACTTATACTAAGCATTATATAATTAGGTGGTGCAAGCGTGTGGACTTTTAAAACGAGTGTTTCGGCGTAGATCTACAAACATCAAGAGGGCCTTACTTAACGCTAACAGTAATAGATTTTTTTTATGCATGTGACTTGATTTCTGGATTTAATTGCAACTGACTTCAAATGAAATGTAATGAGCCACAGACTCTGTGATCGGATTTTAGAGATATTTCTCGATTCAAGTGCTTAAGATCCATGGAATCCATATATTTATTAGAAATTTTAGCGGTGAGAAATTGAGATTGATGGTCATTTTACATGTCATTATTTGGAGAAGGTACCATTTAGATCTCAATATAGTTGACAAACTAGATGTTGAGTGTTTGATCGACAGTTTCTGCTGTAAGATTTTTTTTTTTTTTTTTTTTGTTAACTAGGAGGGGTTTAGGCCCAGGCCCTAATCCCCCCTTGACCCGGAACCAGTGTTTACTAATACTTTATGACATGGCGTAAAGCATCCCTTCCACCGGGAAGTGAACTAAGGGCACACAAGACCAACCTTTGTGCCTAACCACTAGCCCACTTCACCCGGTGGTAAGATATTTTTGATGATCCATCGTTTCTAATTGACGTTCTATGTATCTGTTGTGTATTAATGGTTTAGCATTTTTAGTGACATAGATGAAATGTGTAGTTTATGACAGATGAAATGTGTAGTTTATCAATTGAATGGAACAATAAATATAGATACTCCATTTTTCCTGAAATAAGCTATTTGAAAACAAGACATAATTGGTGGTTGTCGAAAATAATAAACGGCTGATATATTCGCATCTTTCCTCGCGTGATGTACCGAGATTCCAACCCGCCTGCCAATGCAAGGTCACGTGAGCTGTTAGATAGTTTAGTTATATGTACATATCGATGTATTATATGGCTGGTCCATAAGAAGTTCCACTAGTAAAATTCATTTATTTGTATAGAGAGTGTTCATGTAATAATGCGTAAAAGATGTATAAAATCTGCAGTATATCAAAGTGGAACAAAACCGAATCCTGTAACGGTTCAATTTACGAATAGATTTTGTGCTTCTTCCATGTGACGATAGATCTATAGAACAAGTCTCTCTTTTTTTCTTTTCAGAAAATAGAAGAAGTCTCTCTCGATTTATCTATTTTGATTTATTTTGTTTCCCACTGAATAGAGAATAAAATAAGACGATCTATTGGTTAGTTCAACTGTCAATGTGCCTAATTGAAGTGTACTTGTATAGTTTGCATTTTTCAAAATGTAACCTGAAATATTTCTCAAACCAAACAAATAGGCAAAACATGAAAATAGGGGAAAATTTGTTAGCGGATTAAGTTGGACCTAAAGCCCGATCTGTTCTAATTGGGCCGTAAGCCCAGCGTACAAATCTGTTCGGAGGCGGGAGCTTCCCATTTAACGGTCATTCCTCTCATATTTTCAAACTCTTCCACACATCTTCTCGAATCCAAACCTCCGACTCGTTTCCTCGCATGTGAGAGTTTTTCTCCGGCTGTCTCGTCAAAAATCTTCTCCCAACCATCCTCCCATTCCCCTTGTGCGTCGCACAGCTCCACCGCCCCGTTCTCCCACTCCGTCCAGCTCCACTCTTTGTGAAGCTTTCCCATCACTTCCGCCACGCACGAGCTGTTGCATGCGACAGTGCACGGACGGCACTTGGCACCGTTCAATGGTCCACGGCTCGAAAGTGCCGCCACAGGAACTCCGTAGCTAGACGGAGGGAATTCGTAGGTCCGGTCGGTCATGATGCAGAAAGGGAGAGGTTTGGTAACGTAAGGGACACGGTGGGTTGTGAGCTGAGCCTTGAAAGCGGACTCGGAGTTGAGACTAGTTAACCCGGCTGAGTCGAGGTCGGGAATGAGGGAGAGGCGAGAGAGAGCCACCGTCGAGGTGTAGAGATCACCGACACCGAAGCGGTCGTTGAGGCCACCGTAGGATGATCCAGGTGGGACTAGGTACTGACCCCGTATGAAGTATTCAGGGTCAAGCGGGTCAGCCCAGTAACCGTCAACACGGGTCCGGACAGTCCAGTCGTATGTGAAGTTATTCTCGTTCTGGTATGCCTTTATCATCGTGATGCAACCTTCAACGAGGTTGAAGTACTGTAATAAGCCCTGTCATTGACACCAAGAGAAAAACACAGATAAGAAAATTCCTCTAAAACAAAAAAACTACGGTGATTATTATAAACTTATAAGTATATAATTGAATAACAGAAAAAAAAAACTACCAGGTACATTTGACCAAATTACCAGATGTTAAAAAACTTAAATAGGTATTTTTTTGTTATGTTATCCATATACACCAACACTACATCTCAAAACATAAAACGTCAAAAGATGATAAATAATACGAATAATATAGCAGAATCAAGTAAAAGCTGGTTAGCTAGAGTATACGATTCATCATCACCATTGTTTCTATAAATAGGATAAATGATGCAAGAAAAAAGTTCAATAAAAATATGTTAAAATGAAAAAGATAAATGCAACAAAAGTTTTTTTTTTTTTTTTTTCCTGTTAATAAATGCAACAAAGTGGAAACCAATGTATACTTAATCATGCTTAAAACCAAAATACACTAAAACTCTAAAAGCCTCCGTATTCACATCATCACGCCACACATTAACATCATCATGCCACGCATTAACCATTTCATAAAAAATTATTACCCGAAATTAAAAAAAACCAAAAAAAACAGAATACCTTTTTATCTACAAACCATATATGTAAATCAAAAGCTGTCAACTTAATCAAGATCTTATAGGGAAAACGTGGGCCCCGAAAAGGTAAGGAGTCAATTTCAATCTCGGACTAGTAGGACGACTATAGACTTGCGAGTTGCGAGACAATGTAAAGTTCCAATAAATCACATTAATTGAATTTCAACCTCATTACAGAACCCAATCGAGAAAGAAGCAATTAACCCAGAGGAGTATAAGTTTGTTTCTGATTAATAGTCAGCAAGTAATTAATAGCACCCACATTCTTGTGTCATCAAATCATAACCTTTTGAAATGAAAATTTTCAAAACGCTAAATTTGTTACTATCAAAATAACGAGAGGAAAAAAATTCATATTGGATGAGATTGTAACAACTAGCTAACAACCAAATACCAAACCCATCATACAAAAATTCCTTCACATGAGTAACGTACATCACAAACATTTGAAATGACATCACTAACATGCAATTCTTTTATTTCTTTTAGCAGCAGTTGAAGGGACAATTTTAAAACGCTATTATTCTTATGAAACAAGGAGAAAAAATCATATTGGATGAGATTGTGAAAACACCAAATACCAAACCTAACCAAACCATCATACAAATATTCCTTCACATGAGTAACGTACAGATCAAGAAACGGTTGCACCAACCCTAAATCTCTCCAACTAAACGGACCCCTCTTGACCACTTTCTTATTTTTTTATTTTATTTTCTGAATTGTATGTACTCAAATATTTAATGTAATACCATTTAGTTAATTGAAAGTTAGTGAAAAGAATTATAAAGGTAAGAAACTTAAGAGTTGATAAATTACCTTAATGCCATTGGGCGAATTCATGGGTGTGAGGACTCGAACCATCGGCTCAGTCTCATTGATCGGCGTAGGCTCGAAGATACGAACCCACGCGAGCCTAGGCGCGTCCTTAAGCAACCTAAGCTTGAAAGAATTTTTGTCGAGAGGACTATTGAGAAACAAATCCGCATTAGGATAAACCCTCAGGATCTTCTCTATAATCGACGGTCCGGTTAGCTCGAACCGCCTCGCTCCTCCCACCAAACACACCGCAATCTTCGACTTCACCAACTCTTCTCTCTTCCTCCGCCGCCGATTGTCCATCTTCTCCGCCGGAACTACGTCCCTAGGATTCGAATCGGATAATTCGACGGAGAAATCAGAGTTTTCGGTGGTGACGGTTAGGGTATGAGTGTAGATTAGGGTACGAAGAGGGGCTAGAGTGGGAAAAGGATCGAGTGAGATAGAGGACAACGAGATTAAGAGGAGGAGGGAGAGAGAAGGTATTATGAGAAGGAGGAGAAGACGACGATCGACGTCGGAGATTCTTCTGGTAACGTACATGGCGGCGGCGTAAGTGATCGCAATCCTAATCTGAGATATAACGACCGTGGATTGTTCACACACGATTCATTTGCCGAGAGAGAGAGAGAGATTTGTATGTATGTACGTATACACAGTCTTGTATATATGTTTATTTTTTTCGAAGCTTTTGAACTGATTCGGAGAGGCGCTGATTTGTTGTGGTGGAAGGTGAAATCAACATTCAGCGTGTGATTTTTGGTTTTGTTTTTCTTTATTTATTTCCCTTAGATTTATTTAGTTTCCTGTAGAAATGTGAATATGTAGCCATATAAAACCGATGATTAATTAATTTTACACGTATTGATTACGTTTAGAAGGAAATGGTATTATTTTTGGTTTTTCACGTTTAATCTTCGTTTGCCTAGTAATGTATTTATGAACCCCTATTTTAAATAGTTGATATAAATTTTTTTTTTTTTTTTTGACAACTGCATAAATAGATTAGCTTAGGAAAGCCAATTGGGCGGAATGTTGTTTACATAAGTAACACAATGCGGTAGGACACGAACATGTCGTGCCAACTGATCCGCTTGAACATTCTCACTTCGTTTGATATAAATTCGTACAATGAGTCAATGACTTTACAGCGGTTATATCATTTGGTTAAATTATTTTAGTGCTCCTCATCAATTCGAATATAGAAACGTATTAACTTTTAATTAATTAAACTTGGCGATTAAAAGTGTATTGTTACTGTTGGACCACCATCGCTAATACTTACTTGTATTACAAAAATATAGGGGTGTTCACATATATATTGAAGAGATCGATTCTCGAGGGACGTGGAGTAAATAAATGGGTTGTTTGGGTGGCAAGAAAAGTTTTTTACCTTTTTATTTAACAAGAGGAAAAGAAAAGTATTTGTTGTCGTCCAAGAATATATGTATATTCATGTGAAAGCATTATATTAATTTAAATGTTGACATATATCAAATATATCTATGTATAAGTAAAAAAGAAAAAAAAAACTATATAGAAGTGCCTTTGAATTTTATGGTATGAGATTCCAAATTTGTTATTGGTGCTCCATATAGTTTTTTATTACCTTAGAAATGAATCTATAAGATTTCTTACTTTATTTTCCATGAATTTGTTTTATTATTTTTGGTATTGCCAATATGGGCAATAAGATCTTTAACAAAAAGTGATGGGTGATAAACTATATGATAGACATAGATCTTTTTTTTACTTATTTCATATATGAATATATTTACTTTTACACATTTGTTTATATACTTAACTATTTTTAAATATATATATATATATATATATATATAAAATGTAATTTATTTAGATCTAAAGTTTGCAACACTTCTTTTTGGATACAAGGCTTACTGTTGTCAACCATAGAAATAATAATATGAGATCACTACTTTATTGCCTTGTTGCCAAAAAAATAAAAATTCAATTTGTATAATGGGCTTGTTCGGTGGGTTTATATGTCTTGATATTGGCCCATTAGTATCATCTGCTCGAAACCGGTAAAATCAGAGAGCGGCAAATCGTTGAACTGTGGAGATCTTCTTCCTGAATCTGTAACGTTGGCTCAGGCGCGAGAACACAATGCAAGGTGGATCATCGGGTATTGGTTACGGTTTGAAGTATCAGGTACTTCACGATCGTCTTCGATTCGGATCCTTTTTTTCAATTTACAGCTTCTTTAATGGAGGAATTTGCTGAATTCAGGCTAGATGTATATCGGATGTGAAAGCAGATAAAGATCACACCAGCTTTCTCACTGGAACTCTAAGTCTTAAAGAAGAAAACGAGGTGATCGATCATTAGATCTGTTTCGTCTTGTTTCTGGATCGGAAGATTCTGATTGTTGATTTTTAGGTTCATTTGCTTCGCTTATCATCTGGTGGATCTGAGCTGTTATGTGAGGGTTTGTTCTCGCATCCTAATGAGATATGGGACCTTGCTTCTTCTCCTTTTGATCAACGCATTTTCTCGACTGTCTTCTCCACTGGTAATTCTCATTCTCGAAATAGTTAATTTTGAGTTGATTTTGAAGTAACCAAATCGGAATTTTCGATTAAATGAATGTTTTTTTTCAGAAATTGAAAGCATGGTTGAAGAAAATTTTGCTAACATTCTGAAGTTGAAAATTCATGTTTTGGGTCAAACCACAGCTCGAAAATTGAAAAATGTCAGACGATACTTAGTTTACTTACAATGTTGTTTCCATTTCAAGGCGACGCATATGGAGCAGCAATATGGAAGATTCCGGAGCCATATGGTCAATCGAATTCTTCAACGTTGGAGTGTGTTGCCTCCCTTGATGCACATGTTGGTAAGATTAATTGGTGAGTTCATGGTTTACAATTTTAGCAGTCTATCTACTGAGTTTGCATATATATGCGGTGGTCCAAAAGTATTAGAACTTTTTTTATCATTATTTTCATGAAGACTCTGTTTTTCTCTTGTGGAAACAGCGTTCTTTGGTGTCCCTCTGAAAAATCTGACAAGTTAATCAGCATGGATGAACAAAACCTTGTCCTGTGGAGTTTAGACTCTTCAAAAAAAAGTGCCGAGGTGATTTTAGCAACCAGAAGGGAGAGACAAAACCCTTAAAATCATTTTTCACTCCTGTGTTTATAGACCACCTTTGAGGTACTTTCTGCTTAATTGCTTTCTGCTAATTATAGGTTTTATCTAAGGAGTCGGCTGGTATGCGGCATTCTTTATCTGGTGGAGCATGGAATCCACATGATGTTAATTCTGTTGCAGCAACTTGTGAATCATCTATCCAGTTTTGGGATTTACGGACTATGAAGTATGTCATCATTTCTTCCTTTCCTATGTTCCCATGAAAGTTAATATGTTGGATTTCGACATGCACGGTTAGCGGGTTGCACCTAATCAATAGCATGTCATTATTACCTTTTGGGTTCCAAAATCAGATACCTTTATGTTGTGTTTATTATGTTTGCATATTTACAGGAAGGTTGATTCAATTGAACGTGCCCATGTACGTAATGTTGATTACAATCTCAAGAGAGAACATATACTTGTAAGATTTCACTCCATATGTAAATATTTTAAATGCTTTTCAAGCAATGCAAACAAAGAAAAACACAGTACTTCACACCGA
Source organism: Erysimum cheiranthoides (assembly GCA_011420285.2). Lineage (NCBI taxonomy): Eukaryota > Viridiplantae > Streptophyta > Magnoliopsida > Brassicales > Brassicaceae > Erysimum > Erysimum cheiranthoides. The sequence goes on along the minus strand of CM022179.2, from coordinate 2,329,146 downwards.
GAAAACAAAAACTGTTATAGATATTGCAAATGGGTAGGAGGAACAAGGAAGTGATCGTCTCATTTCTCATGTAAATTTTTTCTTCCTGGCTAGAACTTTTGTTCTGAAAGGAAGTAGGTCCACTATTTTATAATAGTGGTATCAGATGTTTGTCTTTATGCAATGGATTGTTTATTGTGTAGGTTTCTGCAGATGATGAATCTGGCATACATATCTGGGATCTTAGGAAGGCCAAGGTTCCTGTGCAAGAGCTCCCTGGTCATACACACTGGTAACTTTTAGCTCTATCCTCATTTTTGGATTGTTTTTGTTTTTCCTTCCATGATTCTACTTGACATGCACCCAAACTTAATGCTTTGGACCTGGGATTTGTTTCTAGCGTGACTGGTCTTTCTGGAAAATTTTACAGGACATGGGCTGTTAGGTGTAACCCTGAGTATGAAGAACTAATCCTGGTACTCATTTTCTCATACCTTTTTTCCTTTTTACCGGAATCAGCCTAATCTATATTGTAACTGTGCTTGTCCTGTATCAGATACAATGATACTTTTACCTGTCAAAAGCATTTTAGTGTCTGTAATACATGCTGCAAGTTGATGATTCAAGAACAAGTTCCGTCACTATGTATATCTTTTAAGTGTCAGTTTCTGATTAATTTTAACCAAACACAGAGCGTTGGAACAGACTCAGCTGTCAACTTGTGGTTTGCTTCAGCATCTAGTGAGAAGAAAACCTCAGAAAGGTCAATTCTCTTTATCATCGTAGCCAATGAGTTGCATTTTTCCAACTTTGTTTTGAACTTTTATTCTAATGTCGATGATGTGCAGCCCGGTGGAAGCATCACGACAGCGTGTGAACCCGTTACTGAATTCTTATACTGACTACGAAGACAGTGTCTATGGTAAATGCTCTTGGAACAAACTGAGTTTAGTTACCATATTTTTACACTAAAATATGCATGAAGTTACTAAAATAATTGCTGTCACAGGCCTCGCTTGGAGCTCGCGTGAGCCTTGGATTTTCGCATCGTTGTCATATGACGGGAGGGTACGTAACTTTGCTTACAGCAACAACCTAAAGAACTATGGATAACTAAGAAATAAACCATCTATTGTGCCACTTATAAAATCTCAAAGCAGTTTGGACAATTCATCTTATAATTTTGTTGTTGGCTTATGTTAGGTTGTGATAGAATCCGTCAAGCCTTTCCTGCCAAGAAGATAGGTTCATGCACCCAATCAAAGAAGGCTTCCGAGGAACTGCTGCATTGTCATATGTTATCATTTTATACAAATTTTGAACGTTTTGATAATAATGACATCACCAAAATTATTCTTCTACAATTGTTGAACTCTTACTCGTGTCTCTGTTCATCTCTATCACTCCACCATAAGTCACAATATCTATTTGAGGTAAGAGCCTATATTACATACGAAGATGTAAACAAACCTCGTGAATATACCTTAGTACAAAGTCAATGAAGCTAGAGAGAGAGCTGCTATAATTCAGTTTATATAAAGAAAATATTCAGATCAAGTAATCACCAGTAAGTGAAATTCTTGTCATAATGCTACATATGCCTTCTTGTTTTTCCTTTTTTCTAGCTATATCTCTGGTCAAGCCCTGATTCCGAATATTGCTAAAATATGACTGAAAAAATTGATCTTTCCTCGGATCCTGAAAAAGTAAAAACAATGCTCTATCGCGCGGTTCTATGTACAAGAGACATTAGATGCAAAATGGTGACAACAAGGCTTAGTCCCAAGGTTGGGAAACTTGCTGTGAAGTGTCCAAGCAGAGGAGAGATCCAGGCTAATGAGTGAAGCTCATTGATGTGAATCTAACTAGTCTGATAGCATTTCTTCAAGCTCAGGCTCATCGGAGGTAGATGGATCATCATAGTCTAAACTTGTCCCGTTGTACAATCCTCTGTCCTGAAGATCACTCTGTTCTTCCTCATAGTCTGGCTCTGACCAATCTGGCTCATCCTCTTCAGTTTGATCATCATTGGTTACTGTTACTGCTGTGTCTTTACTTGTGGATTTGTTTTTCTTTCCAAGTTTTCTAGATTCTATTTGCGCCTTTGCCTTAGCCTCTGTATCTTCACATATGCACGTGGATGGGTTCTCGTGAAATTCACCTCTACCGGCTCTTACTTCCTTTGGCTCTCCCATGAATCCTCTCTGAAACGAGCGGATTCTAGAGGAAAACTCCTCCCACGTCGTGTTCTCTTTGTTCAGGAATAATCTGTAAAGCTTTTTTGCATTCGGCCGAACAGTGGGTTTATGTCCAAAGTATCTCCTGCAAATTTCATCAAAGAAACAAATTGAAAAACGCTTAAAACCTTGCATTTCCATCAAAGAGATGAATCGAAAATGAAGAAGAGGAAGAAGAAGATGTTTCAGTACCTCCTCCCAGCCAATATTTTTGCCATATTGCCATTGTTGTTGGTTACAAATACGTCGCTTTCGTCACAAACAAGGAAGTCGAGTGCAGCCATTCTAGAAGAGTATGAAGAAAAAGGTTCTAACTCTTCTTTTGTAGCTATAGTGTCTTTTGAATAGAAGTGTGGAAAAAGTGCTTTCAGAGGAGCCAAGGATTCTTCTCCTCCATATACTTCACCAGATGCGACATATATATGGACATCACTGCCATATCCCAAAGCTCTAAGCATCAGTCCAACTTCTTCTGGAGTGAGCGGACATCTTCCTTGTCGCCTTTGTTTTTCTGGGTTGTTAATCTGCAATAAAATTGCAAAATTAGTCATTAGTAGCTTTTTAATACACAATGAATTGCGTGTAATCTCTAAAAACATTACAGAATAGGCATTACATGTAATGTTTTCCATCTCCTTCTAATTGCTGCAAGTTCTCTCCTTTCCTTATCACCACCACCATAATAGCATCCAGAGAATGCAAGCATATCAGGTTCAAACCTGCAACAAACTCAATATGGCTTGCGTCAAGACACTCTCTAGTATTTATATCTTCAACATGGATAAGTAGAATATTTTAAAGATTCCTTGTTGGCTAGGTTGTCAAATGCGAAGGAGTTAATAGATGAACTCCAGGATACACATGTTTATGCATTTGATTCTACCCGTTTCACGATGCAACTTCGTCTATTAGATAAGAGCATTGACTTTTACCAGGAACAAAGATAATACCAACTAAGCCAACCTATGAGGGGATGCTAAAAGGTTTCAGCTGTGCTACATGTTAATTCTCCCCAGGACAATTCCCTTATTCAGTAACAAAGTGAAATACGAGGAGATATCAGGATTTAAAGGTGAACGGTTGTGCTACCTTAGATGTAAAGCAATGAAATGTTTGCTCCTCAATCGCATTCGCCGGACCAATTCATTACCCATTGTAAGTATAGGATCAGTGAATTTTAGAGCATGGTAATTTACTCTACATCTTAGCTTTTGCAAGTCATCGCTCAGCTTGTTTGAAAGTCTGTAGTCAAATTTGTTCAGTTGAATTGCCTGAAGATAATACAGAGAAAAGTGATATAAGCCTATGTCGAGATGCTTATTTAAATGACAAGCACTTCTCCGTAGGTACAAAATGCTTTAAGCTCTATGGTTGGAAACAAACATAAACATGCGAGCAATCAACGAAAGAAATATAAACAAGGACATAAACCAACAGCGCCTACAAATGGGTGTACCAAACAAAAGAATAGTACCAAAAGCAATTAAATGGTAACACTTTTAAAGACAATTATTTGGATCACGCAAAGCAAATAGTGGATAGGGGAGTAAGAGAGCAAACAATTTGCTTTGACATATTTTTCTTAAAGATGCAAGAAGAAGAAGTTTCAGAGAAGGAGGAAACTTACATGCCTTTTGTGAAGAACAGGTAAAACCCGATTAATATAGCATCTCTCATTACATTTCCGTGGTACACGCATTCTACCTGGACTCCAAGTTCGCCCTCCTTTCTGTGGAAGTTGCTTTATAATTCGAACATCTTCCGACAAAAATGAGATATACCAATCAACATCGAAAATATGCGAGAAGTCACTGCACAAAACGCACAAAGTTAGTAAGAGATGCATAAACATTTGATTAAGGAAACTATGTAAATGCTTATTCGTCCCGAACCTGGCATCCTTCCAGTAAGACTTCTGGTCTAACTTTGGAACAACAAGAGTAGCATTTAGAATTCTTGCCGCAACAACTGCATCTACAATCTGCACAAGGATGCAGTTTAAAATTCCATAATACTACTTAGAACAATAATAACACTAGATAGTTAATCTGAAAAGAATATATTTGTTCGAGAAAGATAAGAAGTAGATCCAAACAGAGAGGATTAGGAGCAATTGGCTGATTAAGAATAAACCAATGCTCGTATGTGATGATTCGTGGAGATAGGTTTAAATAAGAGAAGAGAAGTCAAGAAACTCACTCCAGTTCGTTGTTGATTCAAACCACCACTAGTGGCGATTGCCAAGTATCGATCATTTCTCGTCACTGCTTTCGCATCTGCAAAGAAGTATGACTAATCAATGCCTGATTCCAACTAATCGAAATTGAATCCAATTCTCTAACAAATTAGAACGAAAGTTACGTACTTGCGAACTTGGTGCTCGCATTGCTGCATCCATAAAAGAACTCAGCATTGCGTGAACGCCAGATATCACGATCTGATCTGCCACCAGTTCTCTGTATGGATCGAAGCCATTTTTGCACAAAAGTAAATCATCAAATAGGTCGAAAAGTCTCAAACTTTAGCCAAGTACTAACCGGAACTCGGAAACCCGTAGCTTTGATCGCATCATTGGATGTGTAACGAACACGTGGTTGAAGGCGATCGAAATCTCCCGGAGGTGGGGCGAGGAAGGAGAGAAAAGCGAATAGAATGAGGAGAGATAAGGAGACTGCGAAAATGAGAGGAAGAAGACGGCGGAGACGGTTGTAGTAAGGGTAGCGCCGCCGATGGAAACTCATGGCGGCCGCCGCGCAACTAACTCGCCGCTCTCAGCCCACAGAGTTTGAGAGAGAGAGAGAGTGTGTGTGTGTGTTTGGAATCAAAACATGTTTAGAATGTTACGATTTCAGAAATCACAAAGCATGGTTTCGATCACGAGCGACAACTACAATATTCTCTCTTTTCTTCAAACAAACAAAATAATCTGAGAGAGAGAGAGAGAGAAATTGAGTTACTTTTGGTTTTTGGGGGCATTTCTTATAGACAGCTAAAGAATCCTTTTGGTCTTACATCTGTTTTAATTAAGCTGTAAATTTATAATTACGAATACTTTATGAATTATTTAATTAAAAGGTGAAAGTTAATAATCAAAATCTTATTGGTAAATAGTGATCTAAGAGGCAGTCGGCAGCATCGATTTTATTTTATTATATAAGATATTATATAATAAACATGTTTAAAATGTTAAGCTCAGATTTAGCTAATTAGCTTATACTTCCGTCAAATTCATATTTGCATAACTCTAGTTGTTATCTCCTTGAGAAAACATTATTATCAAGGCTATATATGAATCAATGGAGTGTACATATAACAGTATAACACTCATAGATCTTCACTAGACAAGCAGATGTCTCCAAGTCGGCAAAAACAAACAAATGTCCCCAGTAGTTGACAAATCAAAGAGAAGAAAATTGTCCTCACTGAGTAGCTAATTCGAACTTGTAGATGACTAGTATCCTATATCTACGATTTGTGCCATTGAACCAATCTTTTAAATTACCACTTTAGTACATTTTTGTCAAAAATAATATCTTCTTCATTTTTCTACTCAGAAATATCTTCTTTTTGTTTGCATTGTTGTACAATATAATAGTTAGTACATTTTGGTTTTGTTATTCTATGGTTTGAAATCATCTTACTAAAGGATTGGTCCTCTATCTATGGTAAATGTTTTGTATTTGGATGATTAAAATACAAAACAAAACTAAAGAAAAACAGTAGCATGTTGTAACATTATCATGTCCTTTTTTTTTTCCCTCAAAACATACAAGTATTATTACCAATACTCAAGAACATCATACAAGTTTCTCTTGTTCAATATTTGGCACAACCAAATTAGGAGGACTACAATCCAAAAACAGCCAATATCTGTCGTTTTCATCTGTCCTTTATGTTTCCACAGTACATATTCTCTTTCTCGTTTTAAGTGAATCAAGTTTCAATCTCATGTCATGTGTTCATACCATACGAATCATATGCATTACACTTTTTACCCTTTTTAAAAGAGGGTTAAAATTCATAGTAAGAAAACACAAGTATAACTTTGGATGACCAAGTTTCAGGTGCAACTTGAAATTTCTTTAGCTGTTTCTAAAAAAAGATAGTACAATAAGAGAAAGTGGTATAAAAATAATTCTAAATTATAATATCTAGTTGAATGATAAAAAAGAATACAGTAAAATGTTTTTTTTTTTTGTCAACGAATACAGTAAAATGTTAAATAGATTTTAAAAAATATATAAAAAAAAACTCTAATCGCATTTGGTGGTTTGCAAATCGCCTTGTTTTTAGGTGGTTCGTAGACGCTTAAAAAATGCTTCTAACCATCTTGTTAATCCGTCTCGTACTCTCATCAAACCGCCTTAATGAACCACCAAAACGAACCGTTTGTTTGGTTGGTTGGTGACCTCCAAAACGGTTGAATGTCACCAATTATAATCACCAGCTTGTACACCAAAACGAAGCAGCTTCGTGAAATGGCAGAGAATCAACATCGAAGAGGAAGAGACCAAAACCGCTCTTCTTCAGGAACAATGAACACTTCCCATTCTACCTATTTAACCATACTTGTTCGAGAGTCCTCTGGCCCAGGGGCTTTGGTCTTCTGACCATATAATCCGGGCGCCGAGCATCGCGCACCATCTAAGGTTCAGAAGTGCTGCAGCAAGATGCTCCTCAGAGTTTCTGAACAGCTCGATTATCTTTGTTTCAGCTTCAGGATCTTCGCTCATGACGAATTTTTCCTCAAGCTCTGTTTTTCTCTCTCGAAGGCTCTCTTTGTCTTCTTCGTCGAGCATTCTTAGGCTTAGAACATTCAATGCTTCTATTGCTGTTGTATGATACCCGTTTTCCACGTAACAAGTGAAAACATAATGGCATGTCGTTGGATCTGGATTCACTTTCTCTCGGTGCATTTGCTCCACTATGTACTCAATCACATCAATCATTCCCTGCAGACAAAGTTATGTGTAAACTTAAGCAGTTTATTCGCTTTCATTACTTTCAGCATTCTTGCGACAAATATCTTTACCTTCTCAAATGCTTTACGCAAAATGGTGTTGTATGATAAGACATCGAGATGAATCTCTTCCAATGCAGCTTGGTCCAAGAAATTGAGTGCCTCCTCGAAATTCCCATCATTCAACAAAATCTATGAGGAAGTACACAGCTTTAGTTAATAGAACCGCCTGCAGCCCAAGAGTTAATGTATCTCATCCAGAAATAAAGAAATAAACAGCAATATAAGCAGCCAGATTCCGTCGAAAAATTGGAATTTCTGAGTGTGAGTGATGGTTTAAGAATATTTAGTATGTGGGTGTACCCTGTGTATAAATTTTTCATCTTGAACTGAATACTTGTATCAAGTTCTTGAAAAACAATGGTAGCAAACTTTTATAATTGTAATCAGATACTCGGTTATTACCTTCGTCAGAGCAGTAAACGTAACCGCTTTTGGAGAAAACCCGTCACGGATCATCATGGAAACCAGGGCACACGCTGATTTATAAGAGTGAATAATGCTGCAACAATCAATCATTATATTGTAGGTAGCAACATCTGCAGGGCAGCCACATGATTTCATACGTTTGAATATTTTGATCACCATGTCAGTCTGCATGTAATTTAAGAATAGCGATCAATATGCAACATATATGCTGGTCCAAGGAAAATTTCAAAAAGCTATTAGACTATGAAAACTTACTTCGTTTGCCTCGAGAAGTGAATGAAGCACTATGTTGTATGTAGGCGTTCCTAGATACATATTCCTCTGAACACTGAGGTTCTCAGCCTTTTTCAGGTGTCGGATCATCTCATTCACCATACCTTCAGCTCCGAGGGCTCTAAGCTGGAGAAAGAAAAGGGAAAGTGTAAAAGATAAATTCATTGTTCTGATAGATAAAACACACACACACACACAATGACGAAGTAAAGATTGACGGTATCGCCTTGAAGGGATTTCCCAGCTGGTTTTAAACTGAATAATATCTCATATCTGCTTCAAACAGATCAAGAACTATCTATATAGCGCAGAAACTAACCACATTCCGCCTTGAGATAGGACTGTGCTGAAAACCATTTCTCATCATGTCCAATTCTATAGCGTTCATCCTTTTACAACAATCTACTTGGGACAACATGTTGCCCTCTTCATATGGTGCATTCACATTACCAAATAATGAAAAGAGCAGTTCATACGTCCTCATATCTGGACGCAGTTTTAGCTGTTTCATTCTAGCCAAAACTCGGACAGCACGCTCTGGTTGATCCTACAAAACAATAGTAAGAAACTGAACCTCTGTGTGACTTGCATAAATTAGCAGAACAAAGTTGTTTAGGTTCAAGGATTATGTACTAAATATATGGACACATAATAACAAGACCTATAAAACATGACAACCACTTAGTGTGCAAATTAATTTTGGATGAATATTTTGAGTAAATTAATAAAACAGACAGTAAGCCATTGTTCCAAGCGTCTCCTATGATTAGAACGGAGATATAGTCATAAGTATGGTCTTTTGAATTTTCTATAGCATCTAGAATCAATTCATGTCCTTCAGGCTTGGGGAAAACAAAAATTGTAGTAGAATACACGAACTGCAAAAGACAAAAAAGGTATCTAGGGTAACTGAAATTTAGACATGTAGAATAATAAATAACTAACCAAGGAGTCATACGCAGCAAGAAGGTTATTAAAAGGATATGTATACGAGCATTCAGATATTTGATCCAGCAGATGTTCAGCTAAATCAATCTGAAAGGCTTTACTGCAATAGGATGAAACTGTAGCAAGAGTTGAATCATATGGTTTCAGATTCTGCTGCTGCATTACTTTCAACTGCGTAGAGATACGAAATATATAGGAAAATCGTTATAAGAAAAGGTAAACTACAAAAAAGAAAGAAATTATGAAAGAGTGGCTTGTACAGTATATAAACTCTTACCAGTGTCATGCCATATTCGTATCCTTCTGGAAATGCAACAGCTCTAATGAAACCATCATATGTGTGGCTTGATGGTAGCAACCCAAGATTTTGCATCTGATAGTGCAGATAAGAAGAAAGTCAGAAATGAGGTTTTCACCAAATACCACAGAGCAGGACCGGAACCAGTTAAAAGACAAAGGGTAAGAGTCCAGCTACAGAATTCTACAGCCAACAAGGACGGTAAAGAGCTGGTATCAATGATCATGAAAACTTGGGGACTTCAATCAAGGTCATAGACAAAAGATCAAAATTCCCATTCAAGATTTGTTAATGCTGCAAGCTTGCAACTGTCTCCTAAGACTTTTTCAAAGACTTTTTTTCTTCATAACTTTACAGTATTGCATGCGTGCAGTGCTCAGCGGATAAGGAGCTGGAATGGATGAATGGGAAAGTGGTTAGAAATACCTGCAGCATCAGCTGGTGCGCTAGCTCAGAGTTTTTAGATTGTCCACATGCATGAATTACATCATTGAACGACCACCTGAGGACCCTAGTTGCAGGGATGTGACCTCTCGGCAAAGCCACTTTAGAAGACTCATTTTCATTACTCTGTGCATCAGAAGAACTGCACTCCACAGTGTTATTTTCATGAGCATCCACCCTTAGTGTAACCATGTGATCATTTACTCCAAAAGCAACTTTCTCTGATCCTGTTTCACCATTTGATGGTACAGGAATATCCAGTCTTGTGGAATGCAATTTTCCTCGGTTGGATTTTACAAAGAGCTCTCCTCTTAAAGCTAGAGCCACCATGTGTTGCAATAACTCATATGCTAATTTCAAATCCCCCAACCTCGTGAAGGACCATATGAATTTTCTGAGAGAGAGTATATTCAGACTATAGTGGTCGACATAGTGTTTCCAGATATCATTGACAGCTGATAGATTGCGTTGAAAAACTGCAAGCTGAAAATAATTTTAATCAGATAACAAAGAAAAGTAAGATCCACTATGCAGATCAATGAAAATTAATTTAAACCTCTATGTCAAGGAAGTAAAGAAATTCCTTAAGCGACATTAAAGCTAAGACAGAGATGGGCACAATAGCGAAAAGATAAGTCTTTTCCATATATCCTACACTCCAAATGAGCAATGAAATAACATATGTTCTTAACTAACCTTGAGAAGTGCTGCATATGTAATTTCATTCTTCCCCACTCTCCGTTGATCCATTAATTCCAAACATTTACTAGCGTGATATCCACTTCTCGTTTTTGCACAGGCTCCAAGAAAATAGTTATAGACAGGCAGAACAGGAGAGATACTATCATCTTCTCCGATAGCGTGAATAAACTCTGATGCCTGAACAGACATTGTCAGAGAAATAAATCGATAAATGCGAGTTACTATATTATGTAAGGAAATATTGGATCTTTCATTAGAATCTTTTATACCTTATCCAAGTGTCCCCCATTACAAAGGGCTTGTACTATGAACAACAAAGATCTGCTGTCCAGACTGATTTCCTTCTTACACATAACACTGTAAGTCTCCATGCCAAACTACAGGAACAAATTACTGCCTTGAGGTCAGAGACAACAAAGTGTACTATGAGAAACTAATTACGGATACACATGTCAACTCCACCAAAACTTCAGTGATAGAGAACTACGAAATCATGCAACATACTTAAAACAAGCCTAAGGGCGATTTTTTCATATATCAACTTACCACAGGATCCGGTGATCGCGCACAGTAACTTAGAATACCATGAAAATCATCAGCACTAAGTGAATAATTCCCCTGTATTAACTTTAAGAGTAGAGCTGACGCTGCAGGCCTCTCTCCGGAACGAAGAGCATCAACAATCTGCACCTGTAAGATCTTCCTAGTTGACTCATCTTGGTATCGAATGAATTCATTACCTGCATATGGAGCATATGCATTCTCAAGTTAAAAAATCTCGTCTTTAATAATAATACAAATAAGATCAATAGATAGTGAGACACAGAACATATAAAAGGATAAATCAGACATACCGATCAATGTCGTGACACTACGAGAACAAGAACAACCAGCCCCATTATCAATTCCACTTCGTCCCCGTCCCTAAACTCAAATTCCCATTTAATCAAATTACAAGTTTTCAAATTGAATAGAAGAAACACTGATCATTAACAAATCTCAAAGCAACACAAGGAACAAATAACTAACCCGAGATACGTATGGCGTTAACTTTGACGACGACGAGCCCACAATAAATCGCAATGGAGAAAGCCACCTTCATTGCACAAACACGAAGCAAGTCAATGAGCATTTATTATTGAACTAGTAGGCAACACAAAAAACCCAATTCGCCGAATTAACTTACAGAGCTCTGTACATGTCTTTCAGGCTCGATTCTGAGGTTCCTCGAGATTAGAATTTTACGAAAGGACAAAACTTACTTCACAGAACTAAAATCTACACTCTTTTCAATTAGGTGTATCTGGTTTTAGCAATCTACACAAGAGATGCGAACATGTAAGAGAAGAGAAGCTTGCCGGAAAGAAAAATCAACGAACAAACTCAGGTTTATCAGTCTGATGAAAAAACAAATAATGGGCCGTCTTCTTCACATTCGGCCCATTTATGAATGTGAATCTTTTTTTGCAATTTAACCCTCTCAGTCAAACTTGTGCAAGTCAATACCATGAAATCAAAAGTCACCCGCAGTATAAACCTTCCCCGTATTGATGACGTGACATCCATTAAACATAAGGGTTTTGTGCAAAAAAACTCTCCAAGTGAATATTTTTTTGCAATTTAACCCGCAAACCCGCAAAACCACATCGGGCAAATCCGCATAACCCGTAATCCGCAAGACCCGCTTCTTTTTGGGCACATAAACTGTTGTCCAAGCCCGCTGCGGGTTTGCGGGTGACCCGCATAATTTTGAGGGCTCATCGGGCAAACCCGCATAACCCGTAACCCGCAACGGGTTGACCCGCAAGACCCGCTTCTTTTTGGGCACATAAACAGTTGTTCAAGCATGTCCCATCGTTATGTTTTTAACGGATGTCACGTCATCAATACGGGAAAGGTTTATATTGCAGGTGACTTTCGATTTCATGGTATTGACTTGCATAAGTTCGACTTTGAAAAAAAAAAAAAGTTCGACTTACAAGGTTAAATTGCAAAAAAGATTTACTTGGAGGGTTTTTTTGCACAAAACCCTTATGTTTTTAACAGATGCCACGTCATCAATACGGGGAAAGTTTATATTGCGGGTGACTTTCGACTTCATAGTATTGACTTGCACAAGTTCGACTTAGAGGGTTAAATTGCAAAAATGATTCACTTGGAGGTTTTTTTTGCACAAAACCCAAAAATCAACGAACAAACTCAGGTTTATCAGTCTGATGAAAAAACAAATAATGAGCCGTCTTCTTCACATTCGGCCCATTTATGAATCCATTTTCTCTCCGGTTTAATTTTATCTGGATTGGTTAGTGTGATAGCTGATCAAGGATCTATTGAAGAAAGATTCTGAATATTTAAAAATTCTCGTTTTACAGTATGAAAAACTTAGCAAAAACTTGTGAAAGATATTTGCATACAACTGTACAACAAAAAGGTAAATCAAGAAGAAGAAAAAAATCACCAAAAACCATGTATAACAAGATTAGCCACCTAATACAAAAATATCAAGTAACATCATCACTCATCAGTGTGGTTTAAACAATGAAACTACATAACAGTTATATCCACTGATATTTTTGTCTCTGTTAAGATCAGTGTACTAGAAAGGGGACTTCGTTATTTTTTTTATACATAAAATTACATATAGTACATAACTACATATAAAAGGTTGGATAAAAAGTTTTACATTATTTTACTTTATTAGTTGCATTGGCAAAATATCATTTTATTTTACTCCACAACTTTCATTGAAACATAGCCCATATCCTTGGCCATCTTTCTCAGAACATTCTTCTGAGTCTTCCCAGTGGAAGTCTTAGGAAGATCCGAGAAAACTACCGTCTTTGAAACCATCTTCTTGTTCTTGTTCCCAAGCTTTCTCTCACAGAACTCAATGATCTCTTCCTCTTTCGCTTCAACTCCTTCCTTGAGCTTCACGGATGCGCATATAGACTCTCCTAAAGCTTCGTCCGGTCGACCAATCACCGCTGCTTCATAAACCTCCGGATGACTATAGAGAACCCCTTCGATCTCCGTGGACCCCACGATTTCTCCTCCACAAGTTATAACATCTTGTGACCTATCTTTCAAATGTATGTATCTTGCATGTGGAAACATCAAATAATCATATTAGTAAATTCACTAACTCAGTTATATTCAAATTTTAAAGCGATGCGTGATTAATTTATTCACCCATCAGGATCTATAACACCCATGTCACGACTCCAGTACCATCCACCTCTAAAAGCCGTCTCTGTGGCTTCTTTTTCCTTGAAGTAACCACTCATGATTGTGTTTCCCCGGAGAACAATCCCACCGATCGTTTCCCGTCGTGTGGACCTCCTTTTGAGATCCTCTTGTTTCTTACTTATTTACTTTGTTGGAGCATTCTTATCAACTTAGTTGACTGATAAGTGACTTCTTGTGAAATCTTGACAGGTTTATAATCATTCCAGACATGCTGAAGAATGCTCCAATGTTCAAGCACTTTGATGCTAGAGTCAAGGTATACTTCTTGAACGTGATGGAGAATATCAAACCCATCTACATATATGCTTTATAAACATGAAAGATAAAGCATATAAACAGGCAACAAAAGTCGTTAAACCACTTACGACGTCGTGGCGGGAGAGACCAAGGTCGGAGAGAGCAGAGGCGAGGCGGATGCAACGGTCACGTGTCTGGCGCCACGTGTACTGAATATCACCGTACACGACGGAGGTTCTGCCGCCGAAGACAACGGAGGCCCGCTAGAGGAAGCTGATCGGAGAAAGTGGGACATAATTCGCCGAACACCTGATTGTTCCTTCCATCTTTTCTCTATGGTTATTGCGCTAGTAAAAACCATATAAAACTGGATTAGCTTATTATTATGGTGTTACCTTGTATCTTATATGCAAACTTTTTTGTGTAACGCTCTAATAATTAACCAGTAATATTAAATCTTTAATTAATATTGGCCACGAGTAAATCAGAATCTGTGAAGAAGCTTGGTAGTACCTTGCCACGTCTTGTTAGAGGAGCTTTTACAAAAATCTTGTACAAATAAAGCCATAGGGAGTTAAAAGCAAAAAGATACAAAAAATAATGAAACCAATCAACATTCAACTAGTGGGTCTAATAGATCAATGGGCCGAACTAAACTTTATATAGAAGCCCATAAGAGTAATTTAATAGAGGTTTTTTTTAACAAAACTTGTCCTACGCAACTGAAACGATTTTTTTCTTCCTCCGCCCATATAAAACTGTTTAGGCTGCAAAAAAAGAAAAGGGAAGATTCAATTTAGGGTTTGTGAATCGAAATTTATTTGAAACCGCGAAGTAGCCGAAGATGAGCCGGAGCTTAGGGATTCCAGTGAAGCTTCTTCACGAGTCGTCCGGTCATATCGTGACGGTGGAGTTAAAGAGCGGTGAGGTGTATAGAGGAAGCATAATCGAGTGTGAGGATAACTGGAACTGCCAGCTCGAGAACATCACCTATACGGCTAAGGTAATGTATTACTTTTTCGATTTCGTTTCTTCATAAGTTGACGTAGTTCTTGAACCCTAGGTTTCGTTTCTTGTCCATTGCTCATGTAGGTGCTGTGAAAACCCTATAAGTGGCAAGAATTGAATAATGTAATCTGAAGGTAGTTCTATTTTCGTGAATTCTGGTGAAATTCTTTCCAGTAAATTGTGATCCCAGTAGTGAATGTGAGTATGTTACTCTTCAGATATTACAGATTGGGTTACGAGCCTGTATATGTTAGTAGTAGAGAACAAAGATTATGCAATTCGTTACACATTTGTAAATTTTGAATAGAACTTAGTATCTTCTATTCATGATTGTTACTGAATTTACGTCTGCGCTCTTAATGATTCCCTGGAACAGGATGGTAAGGTATCACAGCTTGAGCATGTCTTCATTCGAGGCAGCTTAGTCAGGTGTTATATAACCTCCTTTTGAGATCCTCTTGTTTCTTACTTATTTACTTTGTTGGAGCATTCTTATCAACTTAGTTGACTGATAAGTGACTTCTTGTGAAATCTTGACAGGTTTATAATCATTCCAGACATGCTGAAGAATGCTCCAATGTTCAAGCACTTAGATGCTAGAGTCAAGGTATACTTCTTGAACGTGATGGAGAATATCAAACCTGTCTATGCTTTAGAAACATGAAAAGATAATAACATCTTGCTTACTTGATCAATGCAGGGAAAGAGCTCTTCACTAGGTGTAGGCAGAGGTAGAGGTGTTGCAATGCGAGCCAAAGTAAGTTCACCCTCGCCTAACTCCTTTATGTTTATGATTTACTGTTCAAGAAGAAAATGTTTGGAAATGCAAGCCATCTATCTAATTGAATTTTGATGATGTCATAAAGGCTCAAGGTACTGGGCGTGGAACAGGAGGAAGGGGAGCCGTGCCACCTGTGAGGAGATAGTTTAGTTAACCCTTGTAATGTAGCTTCGACTCTTGAGACAATCTCTGCAGTATCCTGGAGAATCTGCCATCGTTAGCTTGTCATTTATGCATTTAAGGACCCTAAATTAGGGTACACAGTAAGTAAAATCTCTAACAAGGAGAGAGGCAGAGAAGGGAGATAAAAAAAAAGAGGGTCTAGTTCTGTGTTTTGTGTTACTAAAGATGTTTGAAACTTTGTCATGTTTTCTTTACATGGTCGTCTTTGAGAATTCCACATCTCTTGTAGAACAGAGCACCATGCAAAATTCTATAATGGTTTTTTAGTCTTGGAGATGTATATTTGGTTAGAAATCAGAAAAGGGTCATCAGATGGTTTCTATATAGAAGATACTAAGACCGAGTTTATTCATTATGGTATTAATCGGACAAAGATGGTCGGATCAAACGAATGGGACACGGGTTGTAAGAGATAAAACATTCAGCATAGGTAGTCAGTAGTTGTAAAATGATGCAACCGGGAGTACATGGTTTGGTCTTGTACATTCAACAACCTGGACCACGCTCTGAATGGCTATTGTCTACTCGACGGCGACAGATACCTCGCTGTCCCACTAATATCAACATTCTCACTCCACTTTTTCTTGGTCCTCCTGTTTTTCTCGCCTGATATGTCTCCTCTGCACCGTTCATAGTTTATGCATATCATTTAACAAAGAAAAACTTGTGCCGAAGATGACGAAACAGTTTTTATTCTCTAAAACTCTTTGTTATATGATGATAATTTTAGGCAAAGGGAAAACTTACAAACATAACTAGCTAGTGAGAAAGGATGCGATAAAAAAGATTCGAATTTATCTTCTAAAAACGGGTTTGTTCTTGTATGAAAATTATACTACTATTTAGCTTGTCGACTAAGCTAGAAAGTAAAACAACGACAAACTCACCAGCTGGGAGAGCTGAGACGAACGAGTTCTCAGGGGATGAAGACAAAAGCAGCAACGTTACTGATAAGCAAAGACACAATTTGGCAATATTACCACTACCACTTCCTCTCTTATCCATTTCTCTCTTTTCTTTTTTCTTTTTTTTTTTGGTAATAAAACTTTATGAAAGAGGTATGTTTTATAAACAAGTCTTCCGCCTGATTTATAAAAGAAAAAAGTCGTCCGTCTGAGAACAAGTTATATCAAGTCAACGTTAATGGACACTATAGTAGACGATTAGTCAAAGTCATTCTAAGAGATAAAGCACGTTATGAGTCTCTGATTGGTGTATGAATAAATAGAAGTCATGGGAGAAACACAATAAAAAATGCTCATTAATCAAATGCTGTGACGTACGATTTTTTAAAATCATTAAATTTGTAGTTTGGAAAAATAATTTGTGGAAGTTAAAAGATAACTTATGCACTAAATTTTTGTAATCAATGCATGGAACTGGACAGAGCTTGTGTAGTCATAGTAAGTTGTACCTTTTTCTAATTTTACAGCCCAAGAAGGGCCAACTTTGCACATCAAAATTTTGTGTTGCCTTGTTCTTTTTTATTTATTTTGTGACTACTAATTGCTCAACCTTGAATCTTGGTGATGTTCGTTTATGTATATGATAAGAAGTAGTAACCAATATTCTTCTCTAACAAGTAAACATTCAGAAAAATGAAAGAGATACTAGTTTCGTATTTTAGGTTACAGCGACATGTTTTTGATATGGTTGAATTCTCTATTCCAAGATGAACAAAACACTATGCAAATTTCTACAGTGATTTGCGTCTTCCCAAGTCTTGGAATTGGACATTTAGTATCCGCTGATGGTGTCAATGTTTTTTTTTCAAATCCAATGGACTCAGGAGAGAAAAAGAAACTATACATAGAGGGAAAACACTTGAAACACACTTCTTTAATTATTATGTTCTTAGTCGGATCAGACGATCATACTGATCATAAGACAGAAGTTGTTAAGGACGAAACACTCAGGAGAAAGTACATTAATATATAATGCAACCATGTCTTAAGGAGTATATCATATACTGTATATATATGTTATTTGTTGTATCTTTGTGTATAATAATCGTTGCCTGTACGGATCAATTGGCGGATGTTCTCACCAAACAAAAGTTTTTCGCCCTTTGCTCAACTTGTCTACCTGACAATACAACAACACGCATGACGCATCATATATAATCCAGTCCTCCACGGCTCCATCATTACTGGTTTTTTTTTTCTAAGTAAAAGAGTGAAACATTATGACTAAGTCAATTATAGTTTCAAACGTCAACAAATCATTCAAGTCTTTACGTACAACTCTCATCCAAAACCAAATGGATATACAAATCTCGTAGTAATTACACAGAAATTGTTAAGTTGTGATTTGTGAGAGTGCTAATCAGAATTGTCAAAAGTTTGACTCGGAAAACAACAAGTGTGTTCTCTTAGAAACGAGAACAAAAAGTTTTAGAGAAAACAACTACAGAAGTTTCAAACACACATTTCCCCACTTAGGCAACTTTATGTTGCTGGTTTAGTCAATCCCACTCAGCCTTCTCTCTCTGTCCATTATTACTCATTACGTGTCATGATACGATTGGTTATAGCAGAAACCCAGCCGGTTCAGTTCTCGCAGCATAACCAAACTTAGAAGTGTTGTATTTCCTGTGAACACCTGTTAGCTTCCCTGTCCCTGCCTTGTGATGGAAAGCAACCATCTTTCTCGAACAGTCCCTGTGACAATTGATCATCAAAATATCAGAAATGCGAAAGGCCTGTAATGAGTCAAAGGTTAATAAATTTGGTGTTCTTACAGAAGCTTCTCTTCGGTGTAGCCAGTGTGCAACTCACAGGTTTTGCTCCAATCCTCGAATCCTTTAAGCGTGCTCTGAGCAGTGTAGATAGCCGAGGCTGCTAACTGAGAAGGAGTGTACTGAAGCATCTCGTACTCCACTAGGCAAAGCTCGATGATGAAGAATGATAGAAGCTCAAGCTGAAATATACAAATTTAAATTTAGTCACACCTTATGATGATGATGTTTTGATTCTTTATATAACATAAGAGAGAAGATTACACAAACCTTTTTGTCAGACTGTGCAGCTTTGAGAAACCGCCTCATGAACACATATGGAGTTGGGAGACAGAAATTGAACTGCAAGGTATTTGCCAATAACTTCTCCTGCACGACACAATAATGATCATCTACATGACTACATATAAAGGAAAGCATCCATGGTTATGATCAGGACAAGATCTAGTGAAAGATTTTACCATATCAAGAATCTCTGTCCTAGTGTAAGCCTTGTCAGAGATCAGGATAAGATCATCTACAACCGGAACTGAAACTTCTTCATATTTGCAAGCAAGCAACATAGCTGTTACACCCACAAGCTGAAGCTTTTTCCTCGCGATATGATGAACCGCAAGAAATCTGTCAATGAGATTGATTGTGAGGTAAAGCGTCTCCTCCATCAGCTCAAACTTGTAATGTACCTGCAATAAATTTTCACTGTCAAACAATGCTAACTATCTCCAACAACAAACGAAATAAGAGCAATTCATGTTTATTTGTGTGTATCTACTACACATACCTCAATCAACCAATCGATAAGGATTCCTCTCATCCTCTCGTTAATGTCTTGTTGATTCTCCATGTAATTAGGCGGTACGCAGCTACGACACTAGAAAATAATTGAATGATTACAATTTTGATTGAAACAAGATTGATCATATCGATACAGAAACAACAGAACACCAAAAGTTACCTCATTTTTCTTGTAGAAGCAATAAATGTCATCGATGTATTCGACTACAGCTAGAGGATTGTTCTTGTCACAGCTATCTATATCCATCACAGACTCATCTTCTTCAATGTCAATATCATTTGAATCTTCCATTTCAATCCCTTCCTGCAGATAAAGTAAAGACAATATGTTTCTCATCCGAGTAAACAAAAAAGAGTAAAGAGTGGCTTTAAACAAACATGGTATTATTGTTACCATTCGATCAATCTCTTCAAGCATGGCTTCAGTGTGTTGAACAAACATTGGCTCATTAAAGTCTCCTTCTTCCACATCTATTATGATTCTATCTAATGCTTCGTTCGAAATCAAGTCTGATTTCTTGGTTTCCTAACAACAAAAACCACTTGAGATTAGACCCAAACTATGTCATATTTTGATATACCAAATTCAATAGTGTCAATATCAAAAAGGTACCTCCTTGTGGATTTGGGGATTGTTATCAGCTAACTGAGCAGCAAACTTCCTGAAACCAAAATCAAGAACAAAAAGATTTTAAACAAACTCATCATACAATTGTGACACTGAAGCAGAAATCGATGAAATTAATACTGACCTAGTAATTGGTCGATGCAGTGGAACAGGTGGAATCTTCTTGTTGCATATCCCATTTGTCCTGAGAAAAACAAAAATCGGTTCTTAAGATAAGTGAATACAAATATTACTAAAGGAACATTCAAAGAAGACGGTAATAAATAAAATTACTCAGTGAATGGTCTCTTATTGACAGCACAAGGATAAACAGGAGCTCCGATGATGTTCTTGTTTATATTACTGAGTGCTCTTCGTGTCTGTCCATTCGCCGGAATTATTTTTCCTCCACGTAAGCCCCCTTTTGTAAAAATCGGCAAAATCATACTTTTAGAAAAAAGAAAGGAAAAAAAGATGGGTTTCGATTTAATGGAGGATTCTTGTTTCGATTCTGATCTAACCTTGTTGTAGATTCACCGGTCCAATAACTCCGTGTCTGTTCTCATCTGTTCCACCCATTTTTTTTTTTCCCGTATCTGGGATTCGCAGAAACATGTGTTAAAAATTCAAGTCTAATCCAAAATTAAATATTTGGGTCTTGAAACCCGATTTGATAATCTAAAAGACTCGACGATCAAGAACAAGATGTAATCTCATAAAACCCAGATGAAATCAACACTAAATTGTTTACCTTAACGCTTTCGAGGAAACTAATAGGCTCTCTCTCTCTCTGTCTTTCAGAAGCAAAATCCCATAACAGCACTCTGTTTCTTCTCTCCAATGATCATCAAGAGTCTCTCTTTTATCTTCTTTCTCTCACAACAGAAACAAAATTGGAAAAAAGAAAGAAGAAAAGAAAAGGGTTAAGAAGGGACTGTAGAGTAATCAAAGATTTTGAAGACGTCAAGAGCGGATATATGTCCGCAACACACAAAAAAAATGTTGTTTTTCTTTTCCTTTTTTAGAATCAACGGCTAGTTAATCTGAGCCGTTGGATGCAACCTCAGAAAAAAATAACCCAGGAACCCAACGGCTATATTGTTTACCATGTGCGTTTTCAAATTCTTCTCTTATTTTTCTTCGTTATTACTTATTACTACCACTCCCAACGGTCCAATGGTCCATCTTTTAATTTCAATGTCGCCGACCACCAACCGCCTCCTAATTATTTGTTTTCTACGTATTAAAACTCATACAAATAGGGAAATACCCTCGATTTGGTTCATTGTTTGTCCAATTATGATTTATCGTAATTATCTTAACTATGATTTACCGTAACCAAGATAATAGATGATTTAAATCTTTCAAACTTAGCTTAATGGCTCTTCACCTTTGTGCTTTTTGCTTTTTTTTTTCTTTAAGACTTTTTTCTCCAATATCTTTGTCAGACACTCTTGATAGTCAATACATTTGATAGGAATATTTAGATTCCAAAAGAGTTGAAAGAAGTCAAACAACACACCTAAATGCTCAAGAAAGAGAGAAAAAAAAGAAGCCCATTTAATATCCTGAGAAACAAAAGTTAGGCCCAATATGGCCCACTATTTGTACCTTCTCCTCAGATAGATTTGCTAGTCTCTCTTCCAACTTCTCTCGAATGCTTCTCCTCAGAGTCTTGAGTTTGTTTCTTCGGATCTTTCTTAAACCAATATCGGGTGAAGATGAATCAGTTCTGTGATTCGTGATCTATGTTACTCAATCTGTTTCGCGTGTTGTAGTCACCGATCTGTATCGAATTTTGGTGTGGATTCGAGCTTCTCAAATGGAGTTTGAGACTCACGAAGATGCGTATTTGTTCTACAAAGATTATGCAAAATCTGTTGGTTTCGGAACTGCCAAATTGAGTAGTCGAAGATCAAGAGCTTCAAAGGAATTCATCGATGCCAAATTCTCCTGTATACGCTATGGAAGCAAACAACAATCTGATGATGCGATTAACCCTAGAGCTTCTCCTAAAATTGGCTGCAAAGCGAGTATGCATGTAAAGCGAAGACCAGATGGGAAATGGTATGTTTACAGTTTCGTGAAAGAGCACAATCATGAGCTTTTACCAGAGCAAGCTCATTTTTTCCGGAGCCATAGAAACACTGAGCCTGTCAAAGCCACAGATTCTCGTCTTAGGCGGAAGAAGAACAGTCCATTGGCTGATTGTAAACATCTCAGCGCTTATAATGATCTTGATTTTATAGATGGTTATATGAGAAATCAGCATGATAAAGGACGGAGACTTGTTCTTGACAATGGTGATGCTCAAATCTTGCTTGAGTTTCTTATGCGTATGCAGGAAGAGAATCCAAAGTTCTTTTTCGCAGTTGATTTCAGTGAAGATCATCTTTTGAGAAATGTGTTTTGGGTTGATGCTAAGGGGATTGAAGATTACAAAAGTTTCAGTGATGTGGTTTCTTTTGATACAACTTATTTCGCGAGCAAATACAAAATACCGCTAGTTCTTTATGTTGGAGTTAATCATCATGTACAACCTGTGTTGCTTGGTTGTGGATTGGTTGCAGATGATACAGTTTATACTTATGTCTGGTTGATGCAATCTTGGTTGGTGGCAATGGGTGGTCAAAAACCAAAAGTTATGCTTACTGACCAAAACAATGCCATAAAAGCAGCAATCGCCGCGGTTTTGCCGGATACTCGTCATTGCTATTGTTTGTGGCATGTACTGGACCGGCTTCCTAGAAATCTGGACTATTGGAGCATGTGGCAAGACACTTTCATGAAAAAGTTGTTCAAATGTATATACAAGTCATGGTCTGAGGAGGAATTCGATAAGAGGTGGTTGAAATTGATTGACAAGTTCCATCTTAGAGATGTTCAGTGGATGCGGTCTTTGTATGAGGAACGTAAGTTCTGGGCACCTACTTTTATGAGGGGAATAACATTTGCCGGGTTATCAACGCGTTGTCGTTCAGAAAGCATAAATTCTTCGTTTGATAGGTATGTTCACGCTGAAACTTCACTTAAAGAGTTCTTAGAAGGATATGGACTAATGCTAGAAGATAGGTATGAAGAGGAAGCCAAAGCAGATTTTGATGCTTGGCATGAAGCACCTGAGTTGAAATCTCCATCACCTTTTGAGAAGCAAATGTTACTTGTATACACCCATGAAATATTCAGGAAATTCCAACTTGAGGTTCTGGGTGCTGCTGCTTGTCACCTTACAAAGGAGAGTGAGGAAGGAACAACTTACAGTGTTAAGGACTTTGACGACGATCAGAAATATTTGGTGGATTGGAATGAATTTAAGTCAGATATTTACTGCTCTTGCCGTTCCTTTGAGTACAAGGGATATCTCTGTAGACACGCAATTGTTGTTCTCCAAATGTCAGGTGTTTTCACCATTCCGATAAACTATGTGTTGCAAAGATGGACGAATGCAGCTAGAAACAGACATCTGATCAGTGGAAACCTTGAACTTGTGCAGTCTAATATCCGTCGTTTCAATGATCTTTGCCGCCGAGCCATTATATTGGGAGAAGAAGGATCTCTTTCCCAAGAAAGTTATGACATTGCCATGTTTGCAATGAAAGAAGCTTTTAAACAATGTGCTATTAAGATTAATACCATCGAACATCCCGCCAGGTGTGAAGAATCTGCAATTCAAGCCGGAGATCCTGTCCAAGAAGAAAATCAATATGGATCCACATCGACGCAGATTGGACCCGAAACTAACATACATGCAGGCAATGTTCCAGGGCAAGCTGATACCAGACGGGAGAAGAGAAGTAGCCTTAGCAATGCATCTAAAAAGGCAAAGGTCTGTTAGTTTTTTCTTTTTCACTATGCTATCAGAATCTATTAATCTTTTATGGGTACTCGATAGGCTATATGATATCATACACATGAACAAAAGACAAACAACAATTTCCGCTAAGCTGTCAGATACATAACTTTGTTCATGATTGGGTATGCTTCATTGATCTTTCCTCATCTGCGCAGCACGTGGCTCAATCTGAAACTGTTGGTGAGGGAAGCCAAGAAGGATTTCAGCATGTGGTATGTTTGATTTTCCTATCTGCATCCCGAATGCAAACCACTCATTGACATTTAGTGAACTTGTAAACAATTCATATGGTTTAAGTGTTCTGACGTTCTCTATTACAGGCTGCTCCAAGACCGTTTCAGGCGGTATTGGTAGGGCAATATCAGAACACAATGCCGGGAGTATTTCAAAATGTAATCCCCACGGAGTTCCACAACCTTCGGGCAACAAATATGCACCAGAACAATCCCCCTGGGTAAAAGTTAGTAAAGGAATCACTGCCAAATAGCTTGATAGCTTTGTTGTGTGTAATATATCTCCTACTCTCCTTGTTTATCAGCTTCTTCTCTGGTCTCCTTTTACTTAGGATAAGTTAATAGAGTAGATGGTGTATCTTTTGATGAACTATTCCGCGAGGTGTGGTAGGCATCTGTATGAAAGCTAATTAATTGTCATGCTTATATAATGCAAGCAGTGTGAGAAGCTCATGAGCAATTTTCAGGGTCATGATCAGTGCGATACATGAAACAGGACTGGCCGGTTCAATGAGGGGATTTAATCTTATTGAACGTATGATAACAACTCATAAATCTTATCTATCCTTATCAAGTTATGTCTTCAGGATTTTACCAAAAAAAAGTTATGTCTTCAGGTTCTTTACCTATGGTATGTTTTGTCAGGCTCTGTTTTCTCGTGATTTCTTGGACCATTTTAAGGGAGAACTGGTGGCATGAGATTCCATGTAAACATGTAAAGGAATTTCCTTTTTAGCCTGAGGAAATAGAAACAGGGCTTTCTGAGTTCTGATTTTGCAGAGAGTGAAGATTTTGGGACCTGATTTGGCTTTTAGAGATTTTGGGTGCCCTCGAACGTACAAACCCTATGAATATTATATCCAATAAATTTTAATTAGCCTTTGTTATTGAGTACAGAACGATGAAGTCTTTGATACTAGAGAGAATCTCCACCATCAGATTTACTAATCTAAATTTTTAATTAGATTCGTTTATTGGCTTCAACTAATCTTCAAGAAATATTACAATCTTCTTAAGCTACGAAAGTACGAAGGATCAAGAGCTGCGTTTGACTTTTTTCTATATCTTGTTGTGGTGTGATTTAAGAAAAATGTGTCAGTGATGTATCAAATTGTCAATATGTCCGAGTGGTTAAGGAGATAGACTTGAAATCTATTGGGCTTCGCCCGCGCAGGTTCGAACCCTGCTGTTGACGAAATCTTTTTTATTTTTCATTTTTGGGCTCAAAATCGAATATAACTCGTCTGTCTTACCTTAGCTAGCAACTTACAAAGATTAGATGGACTCCCAACGTAAATACTTTTTGAACTTTTGTAACGTTTACTTCATAAACAGATTCTCAACACAGCGAAAACATAAGAATTCTTCACTCGAATAGAAATCTGAAGCAGGTCCAACAAAAAAAAATCGAAACACATCATAATGTAAACAAGAAATCAAATATTATTCCACTACTGGATCAGGAACCTAGTACTCTTACCTCTAGTTACAAAAGAATTGCATAACCACTAACTACAATATAGTTCTTTACTCGAAAACTAAATCGTATGATTATAGTTTCTCTCCTGATTTACCATCTTCAGTGGATGGATATGATCATAGTTTCTCATCTGATTTCGGAGCTTCCTTTATCTCGATGCTGTTACTCTCCTTGTTTTCCTGCATCTCTAGCAGTTTCTCTTGTTCCTCGTCTTGCTCTTGCGGTTTAGCTTCTTGTGCAGCATTCGGTTTCTTGATGGTAGACTGCTGATACATGACTCCACCAAACATACAAATCAAGAGCCCCAAGGTTCCAACAAACGTTGAATGTTTATCCCACACCACCAGATTGATCACAACTGTCAATAGCTTGTTCACAATTCCAAGAACAGTGAAACCCGTTGCAGAAATGGCCCGTCGACATGAGAACCCGAAGAAAGAGATGGCCAAGCCGAATAGACACGATAAACCAACAGGTAAAACAACTTGAAACGAGTACCAATCAGTCTCGTCAGTGATTTCATGCTTTATCTTCTTCAACTCTCCCATTATAAGCAGCTCAAGGGGAAACAAAAGCAGAGCCTCAAGGTTATTGTAGAGAACAAGACCCCATGTGTTCAAACCAATCGTCATAACCACATGCTTAATATAGACAAAGTCTATGGTCATGCTCACCAGATAAGCAAGAGCCCAGCTATAAGCTGCAATTGTAAACTGGTAATCCGTGAAAACGTAAAGCAAACTTCCCCCAAATATAGTGGCCAAAGACCCCCACGTTTTAACAGATGGCCATGGCTGGTGCAAGTAAAGCGTTTCCCCAATTGCAACAAAAATCGGAACAGCCGAGCGAAACACAATGAAAGTATCGACATTCGCATGGAGAAGAAGCTCGCTGTTGGTGAACAGAGACAGGTAGAATATCATAGCTGCAGGAAGAAACCGCCACATTGTCAAGAGATTAAGAGAATCATGCTCGATTAGCTTCATCTGAGCACAGAGCAAGACACCAGCTGCACTTGTAAAGTATTGCATAGCGGTCAATGCACCAGGATAAGGAAATTTCATGATTGCCCATTTGTTGATGATTGAGAGAAGAGAAGCTGAGAGGCAATACCCTGCAGCTACACCATAGACCGACGCTTGACGAAGCAAACCACTATACCAAGTCTCTTGGCTCGGTTCTGGAACCTTCTGAGCTTCAATTGAAGTTCCATTTTCCTCATCGTTCGACATATCTCAAATGAATCAGTATGTCGGTGGATCCTAAGATTTAGCACTCAAATACTCATTAGCTTCGACTTGAAAACTCAAAATTGCTTCCAATCAAAGGCGATTCTGGGAATATAAAAGCACTGTGACTGCACAGAGATGCAGAAAATTAGGGTTTATAAGTGACACCGATCAAATCGACCCCACATTCAGATCCCGACTAATTACGATTAGATCTCGACATGTTAAGCTAAAGTTTCTACAATGGAACGGGAACATTTATGGTTTATCAATCTCTGCAAAAATGTTCGAAGAGGAAAATCGAAGAAGGTTGTTACCTCTTGGAGTTCGAGAGAGAAGAAACCCGTCGCGGAAGAAGAAGAAGAAGAATAATAAACAGAGGGCGAAGCTTCTTTAGAAAACAAATCCACTATTTAGGGTTAATTAAATACTAATGACAATTTAACAGTGTTATATATAAGAAAGGGAAATGTTATGATTTACCAAGGAAAAAATAGTAGATTTGCTAATACTATTTGGTTTCTAATTAATCAATTTTTAAAAAATCTTACTGTATTAAAAAATATATTAAAAATTGATTAAAAAAATAGAAAGTTATTTCAAAATATAATGGTTTTGGTTTTGTTTGAAAAATACTACAAACACAAAATTGTTTGTTAATGGAGTAGAATTTTAAATCTTTAGTTTGGATTGATTATTTTACATTTAGAATATAGTATTGAGGGATAATATTTAGTGTTTAAGATTTATAATTTAAATTTTGAAAATTGAAAATTTAGTTTTAGTTTTCATGTATTTTTTTATCTAAAAAAAACTATGGTATTTTTGAAAATTACTCAAATAATTATCTAATTGCTCCTAACCGTATGTGTATCGAATCTTTCGTTTGAGCCTCTAAGACCATCAGCAGTGGCAAATCTGGTTGAGTGGGTGTAAGTATTTTTTTAGTATTATAATTTAAAGCAAAACAGAGAGAGAGAGAAAGAAAGAGAGAGAAAAAGTGTTGCAACCGATTGTAACTTTGCAACCGAGTTCTTGCTCTGACACAACTTTTCCAATATTTTTTTTTTTCATAATACATACACCCGGGTTGTGGATGCGCCACTGCTCGTGCTCTAACGCAAGGTGGACTACGGTGGCAATAATCTTCACATATATGTGCGTAATACTATTACCTAATGAATCTCATTCAAATTCTTATCTCTATAATATTAATGCAAACAAGTAGTTTACTCAAAACTTGAGCAAGGAACAAATTTAAAACGAAGAGGGGAAAAATAAAACCGTATACGTTCTTTCACCATTACAAATTAACAATTGGGCCTCATAGATGTATTACGTGGTTTCCTCATTCCTTGCATATCGTACTAATCGGATTTTATAACTATCATGCACATGAATAAGGAGGTGACTATACCAGAGCCATGTGTCATGCACGAGATCCAAAGCATCTTAATCTTTTAGCGGTCTCAGTCAGGCAGTTCAGAGACTTAAAAATAAGCTGGTGTTTCTATGACTATGAGTGTCCCATTTTTACAGATTAATATATTAGCGTGATAATTTTGACAAAAGAAAAACTTCTTTTCTTTTTTTAAAATATCATTTTTAATCTCCTATTACGGGTTTTTGAATCGCTTGATTAATTATGATTGGGTCTATACTTCTGTCTGTAATTTGCGATTCGCTCTTAGGTCTTGTGCTTGTAAGCTATGCAGTCTTCACATTAAGCCAATCTTTAATAAATAATAGTGCAGTGGTGAATATAAAAAATCGGCTTAAAGCTCCAATGATGAGCTTTGGGTGTAGTTTACAAAATCTTGGATCCGTGTTTGGGAAACTTCAATTTCATGATAGCTAAATCAAGTTGGCTTAGCTTTGATTCCATATCAAGGAAAACTTTTTTTTACTAAATCAAGGAAAGCTTTATAGAATGTAGTAGTTTTGGTGTTAACTAAGAGTATATTAGTTTTGGTGTTAAGTTTCTGACTTTCTGCCAATTTTTGTATTACAAGGCTTAAGCTCGATATACGTCGTAGTCATGTTAAGATTATCAACTGCGCTGTGGTTGGTGGTCGTAAACTAGCCTTATTATTGATCAAAGCTAATATATATTAACTGTTAAATTTTTTTTTTTGTTAAAAGGATAATAAAAAAAAAAAGAACAAAAAAAAATGAATCAACCATAGGCTTACCTACCGATGTTGTCAGCCTTCTATATCAGTTTGCGTGCGACGAGACAACAAAAATGGAAAACTCCTTACCTAAACTATGACGTGCGAAATTATCACAACTTGCAAAAGGTTATTCGACCAATCTTCTAACTTTTTTTTTGTTTTGTTTTCCAATCTTTTAACTTTTACTTTTAAAACAAAACTTTAATTGCTTATTTGTCATATATACTTTGATACCAAAATGAGAGAGGAGATTCCCTTGGCAAGGAAGAATAATTTTATACAATCGGATTCTTCTTCCATACATGTTATGTCAAAGTTTGTTGTTCCTTTCAATTTCAATCATATAAAACTGACATTGTCTCCAACTTTCAGTTGAGCTGGCTGCATCTTTTTTTTTTTTTTGCAAAAAAAAGATGTTTTCTAAATTCAGTTCACTTGAAAAAGCAAATAAATAGTTAGGAGCCGGTAAAAGATTGTCTATAGGGGAAGAACGAAAACTGAGACGCGTTGCATTTTGCTTCTTCGCAAATGCAAGTTGCAACATAGAATATATCATCTTTATTTTTTCGTCGTAAGAAAAAAAATCTTAACCACAATAAAAGAAAAAATCAAATCATCTTAACCTCACAAACCACATTTTAGGATTCTTTTGTTAAAGTACTATCTAAAGATTTGACGAGTAAGATCCATCCGTAGTATAACATGTCTTTTGGATTTTTATAAAGTGGTGAATGCCAAATGCCAAGCCTTTTTAACTCTATATGATTTTCTAACCAGGTATCATCAACATAAGTTTTTTTGTCGTTAACATTAAAGAAACACATTTAATTCTAAGTGGTTAAGAAAAATTATAATTTCATAGTCAGACATAAGAGTTGAGAAAAAATAATCTCATGAATCTAAGAGATCTAATTGGAGAAACATTGAAAAGTCTATTAATAAGTAAGTAATTAAAGTGGGAGTGACATAAGCCTCTTTGTCCTTGAGTGGGAGTTTAGGACAAGAACCCAAGTGGAGGGAAGCCACTCGTCCACCACTTATTTAGTTATTTTCCTTTCTTCACTTTGCGTCTATGTGCATACAATTACATACACTTAAGCGTCTACAATTAAATTATCATATAATATTTTATTTGTGAGTTTGAATATAAACAGTAATATATTAGCATTTTTTATATAGTTTGAAAGTTCTGGAATCTAGATATTTACATTTTTACAGCCGGGGATCAACTTTCAATAAATTATCTTTCTTAACGAGATTCGAATTCATGTCATGTTTACGTTTTTGGTTTACATAGTTTAACTCCATATTAATTAATACTACTATATTAATATTAACACTAACCTATATGCTAAGATCAATAAATAACTTACTACGATAAATTAGACCGTTTTAACACTTCTATACGGGAATGATTTTACAAAGGAAACACAGATGTTTCTTGAAGAGTATCACATCTCCACGAGGCTAAGTGGAACACACATTGCCCTCTATATCATCTACAAAGTGTCCTCTAATCCAATTAGACAAACGCTGACCAACAAAAGAAAATTCAATAAGACAGAAATTAAAATAATTAATTCCTATTGATTTTTGTTTTGATTTAATTTTTTACCCATGGGGGAAAAGCAAAACCTGCTCCCCACTTGTTTTCTTTTACATTCCAACTTGCTCCCATCAATTATTAATTTCTTTCAACGTCTTTTTTGGTTAAACTTTAAGTAATTACTCTCTAAAGGTGCTTTTCGATTCTCTAATTTATTTTTTAATAACTAACAAATTGTTCTCTTTTCGAGAGTGTACACATGGAAGAACCTTTGTTTTATTTTTCTTTAACTAAACTTGTAAATGATTTCTCCTCCAATAGAAAACTATAAGACGAAATCACCACAAGAACTGTTCAAGATTAATCAAATTATCTCTAAATAATCAGAGACGAAATCGTTACTATAGACACCCCCTTTTCCAGTTTGTTGGGTTTATTTTCTTTATGAAATATCTCCAAATTAAAAATAGCAAAGTCAACGGCGAAAATTCAACTTACATTCATAGTTTTATTACTATATCTCATTAATATTGTCAACCCTATTTGGTTACTTATTATTGGCTCCAAGACTTTGCCTAATAAATTGTACTCAGATTCGAAATCAAACTTTTTTTATTTTAATTTCAGTTACCAATTTAGAATTTACTAATGCTAATTGCGGATACGCTCTCAACATTTGCCGAAAAAGTTGACTTTTACATTGATTTTAAAATATTTCTATTTTATATTAGGACTACTACATGGAGAGAAATTCACTGCCCAAGACATCAAAATTCTCTTTTTTTTTTTTTTCTATCTCTATAGAATATGGGAATCTCCGCCCTTTGATATGAACACCCACGCAGCGTGGAAGTGAGAGAAAGGGAGAGAGAAAGAGACAGTAATGTTCTGTTGTGAAATTATACTAAGGAAGGAGACTAATAAATTACTAAAATAAAACTAATTGAAGGGTCTTATTTTTCCCGATGCGTATTATGAGATAACGATGCCCCAAAAAATGATATTTTCTTTATCTTTTATGTTGGGTGATTTCCGTGGGAAGAGGTACCTTACCTTACCTTACCTTGTTCAAGAGGGACATTACCCATCAAAGACATCTTTACAGCTTTCTTTTCCCTCAGATTTGGGTTGTTTCAACTGTTTCTCCTGTCTCTCAGACAAGTGGTCTTAGGACAGTTTTTTCCCAAAGAATCTTCAATTAAAAAGGATAAACATTTAAACCTACTTCAGGAATCTTCCCAGAATCTGACGTCTTTTGTGAGTTTTCGTTTCTTTCTTTTTTTTCTATTTCTGAACTTCAAAGGTCTCATCCTTTTTTTTTTTTTTTTTCTTTTGTTAAGCAGGAATCTGATTAGTGTTAAACTTTTAAAAGATTCCTTCTTTGATTGGGGTTTAATCAGTATATCTTAACCCACAAGGGATTAGGGTATAATTTAACCAACTTGTAGGAATCACAACAAAGAAAAATATTGGGGGCTTTTCACTCTTGATTCTTTGTTTCTTTTCTTTTTTACAAGATTTTTGGTTTGATTTGATTCTCCTCCTAAAAATGTAATCTTTTGTTTCCATCTTAATTTGTTTGGGGTTTGGTGACAGATTCATGATTTCTGTCAACTTCCACTTCTTCTTCTTCTTCTTCTTCTCTTTGGGAACTTGTTGAAATGGATGCTTCGTTTATTTCAGATGTATCTTCATTGATTTGAGCAATGGAAAACAATTCTCTTCCCATGGATCCAGCTATGGATTCTTCGTTCATGGACGGATTACTATTAGAAGGTTGCTGGTTAGAGACAACTGATGCATCCGAGTTCCTTAATTTTAGTCCTTCAACTTCCGTAACCCCTTTTGATCCTTCTTCCTTCATGTGGTCTCCAACGCAAGACACAGCTATTTGTTCATCTAATAGCTTCTCTCAGATGTACGGTCAAGATTCCGCAGAGAGATCGAGTCTTGAGGATCATAATCATCAAGTAAGAGATCTCTCTAGTTTCAACAGACGGTGGTGGATTGGACCAAGTGGTCATGGCTCTTCGGTTATGGAGAGATTGGTTCAAGCAGTGACACACATTAAAGATTTCACAAGTGAGAGAGGCTCTCTTATACAGTTGTGGGTGCCTGTGGATAGAGGTGGTAAGCGAGTTTTGACCACAAAGGAACAGCCTTTTAGCCATGATCCAATGTGCCAAAGGCTTGCTCATTACAGAGAGATCTCTGTCAATTATCAATTCTCTACTGAACAGGAGGATTCAGACTCCAATTCCAAGGACTTGGTTGGTTTGCCTGGAAGGGTTTTCTTGGGGAAGGTTCCTGAATGGACTCCTGATGTCAGGTTTTTCAAGAACGAGGAGTATCCAAGAGTTCAACATGCTCAAGACTGCGATGTTCGAGGCACGTTAGCTATTCCTGTCTTTGAACAAGGTAGTCAGAATTGCTTAGGTGTTATTGAGCTTGTAATGACCACACAAATGGTTAAATTGAGCCCTGACCTTGAAAGCATCTGCAGAGCACTTCAGGTTTTTGTTTCTTTGCTTTCTCTCCTTAATCTTTGGGATAAAGCTTTCTTGGAACCATAAGTCTTGCTTATATTTTTCACAGGCAGTTGATCTTAGGAGCACAGAAGTTCCGATACCGCCTTCTCTAAAGGTAAAAGTTTTGACCTTTTTTTGCTTTTTTGTTTATCTTCGTTTCATTTACTTAACAACAAGCCAAATCATTCTTGAAAATCAGGGACCTGACTTCTCTTACCAAGCTGCATTACCTGAAATCAGAAACCTTTTGAGATGTGCTTGCGAGACGCATAAACTACCATTAGCTCAAACATGGGTCTCTTGTCTCAAACAGAGCAAAACCGGTTGCCGTCACAACGATGAGAACTATATACATTGTGTATCCACAATCGATGATGCTTGCTATGTCGGTGATCCTACAGTCCGTGAATTCCACGAAGCTTGCTCTGAGCATCATCTCTTGAAAGGTCAAGGAGTTGTCGGAGAAGCTTTTTTGACCAATGGTCCTTGCTTTTCATCTGATGTTTCTAGCTACAAGAAATCTGAGTACCCTCTCTCTCACCACGCAACAATGTTTGGCTTACATGGCACAGTCGCCATACGCTTACGCTGCATCCACACGGGCTCGGCTGATTTCGTCTTGGAGTTTTTTTTGCCTAAAAATTGCCGGGATATCGAGGAACAGAGGAAAATGTTGAATGCTCTTTCGACTATAATGGCACACGTACCTAGAAGCTTAAGGACAGTCACGGAAAAGGAACTAGAAGAAGAGGGAGATTCAATGGCGAGCAAAGTCATAGAGAAAGGAGTGACATTGCCAAAGGTAGAGAATACATCCGAAGTACATCAGAGTATTAGTAATCCTCAAATTGTAGGATTAGTATTCGATGGAGGGACAGCAGAGATGGGCGAGCTAGGTTCTGATTATGGCAAAGGATTGAGTGTGAATGAGAAGAGCACTTTCACTAGTGCTAGTGGTTTCAATAGAATGACTGAGAAAAAGCGGACAAAAGCCGAAAAGAACATAACTTTGGATGTTCTTCGCCAATATTTCGCAGGGAGTCTCAAAGATGCTGCCAAGAGTATTGGTGGTAAGTAATACATGTATACACTCTAATTCTTGAATTGTCAATTCATCAGAGATTTCTGTTATTGATCTTGAAATTTGTTTCAGTTTGTCCAACGACATTGAAGAGAATATGCAGACAGCATGGGATACAGAGATGGCCATCAAGAAAGATCAAGAAAGTTGGTCATTCGCTTCAGAAAATCCAACGGGTCATTGACTCGGTTGAAGGTGTTTCGGGTCATCATATTCCTATAGGCTCCTTCTACGCGAATTTCCCAAATCTAGCTTCTTCACCAGAAGCATCATCCCTACAACAACAATCCAAGATGACGACAATTTTATCTTCTTCACACTCACAGCCTGCAAAATCCCCTGGTTCCTCGTGTAGTCACACCTCAAGCTGTTCCAGTGAAACACAAGTAAACAAGGAAGATCCTATGGATAAGACTAGACAAGAGACGATGACTCTCTCAAGATCTTTTAAGGAAACGCAAACCACACAGTTATCACCATCAACATCATCACAAGAGGATGATTTTCTGAGGATAAAGGTAAGCTATGAGGAGGAGAAGATCCGGTTTAGAATGCGAAACTCGCGTAGGTTAAACGACCTATTGTGGGAAATAGCAAAACGATTTAGTATAGAAGATGTGAGCAGATATGATTTGAAATACTTAGATGAAGACAATGAATGGGTTTTGTTGAGATGTGATGACGATGTAGAGGAGTGTATAGATGTTTGCAGATCTTTCCCGGGACAAACAATTAAGCTTTTGCTTCAGCTCTCTTCTCAATATCTTCCAGAACGTTCTTCTGCTAGTGGATGCCCTTCATGACAAGAAGAAGAAGAAGAGACATTTTAGGAGAAGATACAAAGATTACATATAGTTTGTGTTGTGTAAGCACTGTACATAGGTTTTCTTTTCTATATTCAAGATTATTTAGGTGGTGCTTAATTTGGCTTTTCTGTTGTAAACACAGGAGAGAAAGAGAGAACAAACATGTAAAGAGTCTTTCTTCTAGAAAAAATAACTGAGGTTTTCTTGTTTACTAGTTACTAATTTTGTATTTTGTTGTTGGTTTGCAAATGTAGATATACATTTTTAATTACATGTCTCCGTAAAAACAGGTTCTAAACATTTGTTATGTGTGTATATATATATTAAAAAAAAAAGTGGATTTGCAATCAAAAGGAAGAGAAAAAAATAAAAGGGTCAACAATAAGAAATGCAATAAAATGGTAATAACCAAAAATGACAATAAATTATGGGTATTCACAGTAGAAATAAAAGCTTTTTTTATTTTATTTTAAAAAGGATTACATTATTTTTGACAAAATAAATAAATAATGGCTATATTTTGACTCACAGTTGACAACAAATATGTCACTAGGTCTAGCTAGAAATTAATTTTTTAAAAAATTACCAGAGAAAAAAGATTACATTTAGTTTTTTTAAAAGGTGTTTGATTTGTATATAGTGTGTACATATGACTGATCCAAAAGAACTCTTTGACTATCTGGTTCGACCGGTTCTACGGCCGTGCGGTGAAGCATTTCCATGAACTCGGTTATTTTCAGAACCATTGCTCCGTTTACGCCTCTCTTCTTTGGGTTGGTCTCTGATAGTCCTTACGATTTCTAATTCTCTGAGCACATCATCCATTGGCGGCCGGTTTTTCGGGTCAGCCTCGAGACACCGTAGAATGAGCTCGGCGGTTTTGACCACCGCCAAAAGTGGATACTTGTGCTCCAGCCTTGGGTCCATCATTTTCTGAACCTTCTTTTTCTGGTTCAGCACCGGTTTAGCCCATTCCACAAGATTCTGTTGCGCAGATGGTCGGTTTGGGTCTAGTGCTCTTAAACCGGTTAAGATCTCCAAGAGTACTACTCCAAACCCGTAAACATCACTCCGCACATATAAATGACCTATAACATCAATTCAAAATTCAAATGAAGTTATAAACATAACTAAACATGCTTTTTTATCAACCGAAGAAAGTTAAACATGTTTTTTTACGATTCACACAAAATCAATTAAACACGTTCTTTAAAAATATAATTTGGACGTTTCTTTTTACCTGTAGCCATGTATTCGGGAGCTGCATAACCTTGCGTTCCCATGACACGTGTGGTCACGTGGGAGTATCCATTAATGGGGCCAAGTTTAGCTAGTCCGAAGTCAGAAAGCTTGGCGTGGAAGTTCTGAAAAAAACAGCAAGAACTGTTACTAAAAAGGACAATCTTCTTGAAAACAGTTTCGTTTTAAACGTGGGACGGTGCTAGAGATGAAAAACGACACCGTACGGAATCGAGAAGAATATTGGAAGCCTTGAAGTCTCTGTAAATAACACTCTTTTCGGAGTTATGCAAAAAGGTAAGTCCTTGAGCTGCTTCAATTGCTATCTTCAAGCGTGTATCCCATGGCAATGCCTCTGCTCCTTCTGCATTAACATTACATGCACGTCTTTAATTATGTATATGTATAAATAGATGTATCAGTTAAGATAATTAATGGATCGAGTAAAACTAATTATACTTGAGAATAGGTGATTTTCAAGGCTTCCTTTAGGCAAATACTCATAAACCAACAGGAACTGATTCTCTTCCCAGCAGTAACCCAAGAGCTTCACCAAATTTGGATGATGAAACTTCCCTAAGAATCTTACTTCACACTGCAGTTTCACAATATAAACAACACTCGCATTAACAATTATATTCGATAATCGATACGACTGTTTTAGAATACTATAAGTTCACTGTTATTTAATACGTTTAGATGTTTTTTTTTTTATAAAGTTATATATTTAGATGTTTCGTATATTATATTATTATTTATATATAAGCTGATATTTACTTATCATCGTTCCCTGTCGAAAACCAGGTCAAGATTACTTGGTTTCATTTTTTTTTTCTCCATAAATATATTAGTTCCATATTATAGTTATCTACAAAATATATGGTCGTGAATGTTCTTTCACAATTTTTTATTTGATATTGTAGCTAGAAAGGAATTTCTAGCTGGAGACACGTACATAAAAGAACAAAATAATTTTCACGCGCCAATAATATCATTAATATTTCATTGACTATTATATTATGTATTGTTTCTTTCCGATTGACAAATATAGTTAGGTGATAAATTCCCTTGACTTCGTCTTCTTCTTTTAGCTTAATGTCAAATTGACCTCTTCTTCTTCTTTTAGGTACTAAAAAAATGATAAATAACGAGTCTAGTAACCTACTAATAATTACGTTCGAATTCTAGCGAGACCGGCGATGATACAACGTTATTCATTTATAAGTAAGAAATGCTCTAGAATGTCACACAAATCATTTTTACTTCCAAATGTATCATTATTTTGTCAAAGACCACAAAAGTTAACGTTAACAAGGATTTTTATTAGTAGTTTAGTAAGGGTTATTAAATCATTTAAGACCCGTTCATAACTTTTAGCAATCATTCATAAATCCAAAAATTATGATATTTTTGAAACTACCACTATACCAAACAAGAAAAAAACAAGTAGCAAGCTAAATTGTAAGGAAAAAAAAAAGAAAAAAAAAAGAAGAAAATGTTGGAAGATTATAGTATAATTTTATTTTACCCAAATTTGTGCTTACAGTTTCTTTTTATGGCGTGTTGTGTTTACATATGTATTGTTGTAAAGTAGAAACAATTATTTAAAAGCAATTAAAAGTGACCCGTTTACTCAGCTTTTCTGTCATTAAATATTCAAAGGGAATTCATCGTTATGCTGGAATTTTTCCTAATTGGCACATATACGTATTTAAACTATAGAAATGAATTATGTCAATATAAATGCACATATGACATTCCTAATTTTGAAGAAATTGAGACAAAAAAAAAAGTCTATTTTTGTTCAAATTAGAATCTTTTATAATGATTTGAATGCAATTAAAATAAATAAAAAAGGAAAGATTGGAGTAACTCGCCTGCCATTCATGTAAGCCTTGTGCACTATCAGGATTCGATTTCTTAACGGCGACTGGTATTCCGACGCCGGCTCTCGACGGAGCTAAGTTTTTCTCATCCACCCATCCTTTGAAAACCTGGCCGAATCCACCTTCTCCGATCACCGACTCTGGCCGGAAATTCTTTGTCACCGTCTTAAGCTCCGCTAATGTGAACATCTTGAGATTTGGCGTCACTATTTTCCCGCTCGGCGGCACTGCCTTTTTTAAACCTAGTACCGTTTTTTCCGCCGGTGGATTATCGACTGGTCTCGTTTTCTCCTGCGGTTTTTCACGAGGTGGATCCTCGACGGATCTCGTCCTCAGTTGCGGATTTTCACGAGGTTGGTTCTCAACGTATCTTGTCTTCTTTCCTGTTTCCGGCGTCGGAAAATTTGGTTTTACTTCTCTTACCGCCGGCATCGTCACCAACGCCGGAGGATACTTTTTCTTCTCTGGATTTTGCCCACCTCTCACTACTGTATAGATCAACACACGATCTTATTGGAGAGAAGTTTAATTTCGAGGGGAAAAAAACAGAGCTTTAACAAACACAATAAACACATAAAACAGAGCAAGGCATTGACATTTTCAAAATTGAATAGCACAATGAAACAAACAAAAAATTCTAAGATTTTTTTTTTTCCTTCGTTCATTCAAGGACTGAAAGAAACTAATGAATCATCAGAAAATACCAAACAAAAAAAAATAACGAGAAAAAATAGATCTAAAGTGTTTGGATTTGCCCAAAAAAAAAAAAACAGAGAGATGTGTGTATGAACCTGGGAGGGGTTTGGTGGAGATAGGGCTCTGTTCGTGTCGAACAGTGGAAGATCCAGAACCAGGACAGAAGTTCCCCATTAAGACCAAACAGCTCTTGACTTAACTCTGTTTTGGTCTTTTGGATAATCTATGCTTCACCCTTTATGATCATAAGATTTGAGAGAACCTTTTCACCAACTGTCCCCTTTTTTTCTTCCTTTTCTGGGGATTTTAATTGAAAGATGGAGGAAGAAGCTGAGAAGCAGAGAGGAAAGACCAAGCAAAACTCTTTCTTTCGGAGTATATATATTACTTACTTTTATAAAAGCTTGTGTATTATTTGATTTCGTCGTGATTATTACTTGATTGGTTGATATTAATATATATATATTTTATTACCAAAAATTTCAACGTTAGTTAGTCCTCGATTCAGATTGTTACATTTTCTCATTCATACCTTTTTAGTCATTTACAATTATAATGTCCACTGTCATTTAATTTTAACATTTATGGAACTTCATTTTTCTGTTATATTTTCTTTTATTGTTTATGTCCTTTCTAAATATGGGTTTCCCGTTCGAAAAAATACCAAAACAATTTTAGTCGGGGTCAAAGGGAAATTTCGTCGTTATAAGAGAGAGATATATGAAATTGTTAATGTGATTTACAAGGCGGTGCTCCTCATTCGGTCGTAGATCGGGAAACAATATATGAAGAATCATAAAACTTACCATATTTCATAATTAATTTGCAATGAATGGTTTACATATCAGATATACGTACTAATTTAACAAAGCTGATGCTAGTTATGTTATGTATTTTCTGTTTTCTTGGTGCATCTCAATATCTCATCATGCGTAGTTATTTGTTGAAAGTAATTATGAATAACTTTTTGTAACGGATTATACTTGGTGTAATAAGTATCATATATTTGGACATCCTGTGGATCTTTTCTCGTTTGCATTTTTGAACCTTTTTACTGTAAATATATTTGTTGACAAAAAAATCATAAAATTTAATCTATTTAATTAGATGTTACAAAATAATTACTTACCTATCATCTTTTAATTTACAACATGTTCGTAATTCTTTATTCTTCCCATGCCAAATTACCATTCACATTAATTTGTTACACATGGACTATATATACCGATCACATACGTCACCTTAATGACGTAACAACTGGAGTAAAACACACACCAAATTCAGATATTAAGTGGGTTATGGCCTCTGGGCTCTGGGTACGTCATAAACGCAAACAAATTTAAGATATTAGTAAAAAAGTAAATAATATTTTTGTTTTTATATGTGAAAAAAATATATTAGTAAATTCTATATATAAAGAATCAAACATTTTCAGATGTCCGGAAAAAAAAAATCAAATTATTTGAAAGAATCAAAGAAAGTTTAAGCAAATCTAAATGAAAGCTGTATTGCAATATACTGTATCATTATTTGAAAAACCTAAGAAGTAAGAAAATATCAGTGGGAAAAGGTCAAACAAAAAGAACACTGTTAGATGGTTTGAAATATTGCATATGATAGTACCGATTAATCAGAGGGTTTCAATTTGCTTTTATTTAATTTTTTTTCTTTCTTTAAAATTATCTTTTAACGAGATCACGTAGAAAACGTGGGGAGATGTTATTTTATTCTTCTTCAATTGTAAAATGCAATATGCAAATATTATATATTTATATCTATATTACTATATATAGATGGGAATCAGTATTTGGCAATGTGTAAATCGGATTGAGCTATGTATGCAAGTTGACATGGCCGCGTAATTCATTTCGTCACCTACTTGCATTTATTATTCCATGTTCTCTTCTCGCAAGAAAAAATCAAACGACTTCGCGTTTGACTATATTATGTGTCATGTATGTCACATTCTTTTTATCAAAATAATAAAAAAAAATGTATGTCACATTCTTAATGAACTCCGAAATCGATCTTTAAATTTGAAGATATATTAGAAAAACATATTTATACTATAATCTAACTCATTTGAAGAAACCTTTATCAAACTTATCACTTGTGTACGCATATATTTGTACAAATATATCTAGATTGATCATTTTTATCCATTTGTATCATCCTTTTAGTTTTCGTTTTAACAACTGAAAATTTACAAAAACATAATTAGTTTCATTAAACAATAGTTTTGTTAAATAAAGCTGTAAGACAATTACCTATATATTGGCTATATTTATATATTTTTGAACGTAAGAGTTCATTTTTACAGAGCACCATTGACCTCAAGCCAAAAATAACCCTCTTCATGCGACCAAATCCCATTCTTACTTAAAGCTGACTAAACAAAAACCTCCGGAAAAAAAGCACAACAACATTACGCGGCCTTATCAAGAACCTTCTGATTCTAGCAGAGGTTTCACTTCTGACATATAATTTAGTAACTCTGTTTTGTTTCCCTTGTCGACCGGTTAGAGTCTGTAGACTTGCGAGCCGCTCTTCGAGCTTCATGAGCTTTGCTCTGAGCGGCTATGTACTCAAATGCCACCACGACATCTCCTATCTTCGGTCGGTAATTCGCTTCTTCGTTCAAGCACATCTCGGTTATAGCAATTGCGTAGTTAAGACACCTCTTCGAGAACTTTCCCCGTAGCAACGGGTCAACTAGATGTCCGAATTTCTTAGGGTCCTTGAGATACGGTCGAGCCTGCATAAACACGAAAAAAAAAATACGATTAGACGAGATATTGAGTTCCGTTTGAATCTGGTCTTCCAATCGTTGATCTTACTTACCCAAGCAACAAGGTACTGCTCTCCATTTGGTTTACTCAAATCAATAGCTTTCCTGCCGGAAATCAGTTCAAGCAACACTACACCGAAGCTATAGATATCCGATTTAATGGTTAATCTTCCGCTCATTGCGTATTCTGGAGCACAATATCCATAAGTACCCATGACCCGAGTCGACACATGTGTCCGGTTTCCCACAGGACCGACCTTGGCGAGTCCAAAATCAGAGAGTTTGACGCTAAAGTCTTTATCTAACAAAATGTTTGCGGATTTCAAATCACGGTAAATCACGGATGGGCTTATTTTACAGTGAAGATACTCAATCCCACGAGCTGCACCATGATAACACCATCGGAGAAAACAAGAAAACAGAGGAAGTGGAGTTTTCTTTGTCTCAGTCTCCAAACGATGTCGCTTCAGCAAAAACAAGGAAGTTGGGCCCAAAAACAAGGAAGTTGGGCCAAGACAGAAACAGATCGAAGCCCACTACGAAACCCATTTGGGTTAAACGCTCATCTTCTCCAACGGCTAATTTAGAGGAAGCTTCCTTGCTACAGGACAAAACCAGAGGCAAAAAGAAGGTAGAGGAGCCGCCTGAGCCATGTACGAACATTGAGCTGTCAAACCGATTCCTGGCCCTTGATCATGAATGTGAAGCATGATGATGACACCTGTGCAATCTATTAGGGTTTTGCTTCAGCTCATGTTTCAGTATAAAAACGTTATTACGCCGTTTGTAAAGCTTAAGCGAATATCATCAATAAGAATCAAAGATGAGTATTTTCTTCATTTCTTAGTTTTGTTATCATGGTATCAGAGCTAATGGTTACAGAATCCATGGAGTCCTATACGGTGCCTTCCTTGAAAATCGAAAATTGTGTTACCGTAACTTTGACAGAGAAAAACTATATCTTGTGGAAAAGTCAGTTTGAGTCCTTCTTAGCAGGTCAAGGTTTGCTTGGGTTCGTCACTGGTTCCATTCCTGCCCCATCTGCCACCATAGACGTTCCAGGCATCAATGGCACTTCAACACAAGCACCAAATCCGGATTTCCAAATCTGGTACAAGACTGATAGAGTGGTGAAGTCATGGCTGTTGGGTTCTTTTGCAGAAGATATTCTCAGTGTTGTGGTCGACTGCTCCACATCTCATGAGGTATGGATGACTGTGGCAAAACACTTTAATAGAGCTTCTTCCTCTAGGTTGTTTGAGTTACAAAGGCGCTTACAAACTCTAGAAAAGAAAGATAAAGCTATGGATGTTTATCTTAAAGATCTAAAGAGTGTCTGTGATCAGTTGAGTTCTATTGGTAGTCCTGTTCCAGAAAAGATGAAGATTTTTGCAGCTCTCAATGGTCTTGGTAGAGAATATGAACCTATTAAAACCACCATTGAGAACTCTGTGGATTTAACTCCTGGCCCATCTCTTGAGGATGTGGTTCCTAAGCTGACAAGTTATGAAACCAGAATTCAAAGTTATCTCACAGAATCAAGT
The DNA here is from genome assembly GCA_011420285.2 of Erysimum cheiranthoides. Taxonomy (NCBI): domain Eukaryota; kingdom Viridiplantae; phylum Streptophyta; class Magnoliopsida; order Brassicales; family Brassicaceae; genus Erysimum; species Erysimum cheiranthoides. The sequence continues at coordinate 2,286,139 of CM022179.2, read as the reverse complement.
GTTTCTCCTCATGTGGCCTTCACTGTAACTCACCCCAACTCACCCACTGGTTACTACAACAACAATAACAGAGGAAGAGGCAACAATCGATACAACTATGGCCGAGGAGGAAGAGGTGCTTATTCAACACGAGGACGAGGCTTTCATCAACAGATATCATCCGGTTCTTCTGTCTCCTCAAACTCTCAAAGTGGGCCAAACTCTATTCAGTGTCAGATTTGTGGGAAAATGGGGCATCATGCTCTTCGATGCTGGCATAGGTTCAATAATGCATATCAAGCTGAAGATCTTCCACTTGCGCTTGCTGCGATGCAAATAACTGATGTTACTGATCAACAGGGCAATGAGTGGTTCCCAGATACTGGTGCTTCAGCACACGTCACCAACACCACTCAGCGGCTGCAACAGTCTCAGCCTTATCATGGTTCTGACACAGTCATGGTGGCTGATGGCAATTTCCTTCCTATTACTCACACAGGTTCAACCAGTCTAGCTTCCACATCAGGTAATTTACCTTTAAAAGATGTTCTTGTGTGTCCTAACATTGCAAAATCTCTGTTGTCTGTTTCTAAGCTCACTAGAGATTATCCATGCTCCTTTGAATTTGACTGTGATGCTGTGAAAATCAATGATAAGGCAACAAAGAAGCTGCTGGTAATGGGAAGCACCCATAATGGTCTTTACTGTTTGGAGGAGCCTAGTCTTCAAGTTCATTACTCAACACGTCAACAGTCAGCTAGTGATGAAGTTTGGCATCGAAGATTGGGTCATGCTCATGCACAAGTCCTCCAACAGCTTGCTCAAGATCATTTTATCTCTATCAACAAAACCACTAAAACGGTGTGTGAAGCTTGTCAACTTGGGAAAAGTTCAAGACTTTCTTTTTCTCTTTCAAGTTTTTCTGCAAATCAAGTTTTAGAGAGGATTCATTGTGATTTGTGGGGTCCTTCTCCGATAACTTCTGTTCAAGGGTTTAAATACTATGTAGTGTTTGTTGATAACTTCACAAGATTCAGTTGGCTTTATCCTTTAAAGATGAAATCAGACTTCTTTGCTATCTTTATGATGTTTCAGAGATTAGTTGAGAATCAGTTTGACTGCAAAATCAAAATATTTCAGTGTGATGGAGGTGGAGAGTTTATAAGTAAACAATTCTTACAACATCTTCAAGATAATGGCATTCAACAATTAATTTCATGTCCTCACACACCTCAACAGAATGGATTAGCAGAAAGAAAGCACAGGCATGTCACAGAGTTGGGATTAACAATGCTTTTTCAAGGCAAGCTACCTGCAAAATATTGGGTTGAAGCATTCTTTACAGCAAACTTTCTCATTAACCTACTGCCTAACTCTACTCTTGAGAACACTGTGTCACCATATGAGAAGCTCTATGGTAAGAAGCCTGATTACACTGCTTTAAGGTCCTTTGGATGTGCCTGTTTTCCCACTCTGCGAGATTATGCTTCAAATAAGTTGGATCCTAAGTCACTGAACTGTGTTTTTCTGGGCTACAATGAGAAATTTAAGGGCTACAGATGTTTATATCCACCAACAGGACGGATTTACATCAGTAGGCATGTCATCTTTGATGAACTTGTCTTTCCTTTCTCCACCACATACAGCCACTTGCATCCAGACCCTGCAACACCATTGCTCACTGCGTGGTTAAAAGGATTTGTGCAGCCAAAGTCTCCTGAAGCAAATATAAACAAAGACAGCGTCTTGATTTTTGGTTCAGTGACTCCAGGTGTAGTCATTTCAGATATTCAGCAACCGTCATTGATTCAACAACCTGCAAATGTTGAAAAACCTGCAACTTTAGAAATCCCTGCAAGTGTAGAAGCATCAGTAGTAGACGATCAACCTATAATTTCAGAAACTCAGCAAGAGGAGAGTCACAGCCCTGTGCTTGAGGAGTGTACTGAGCGTACGACAGGCCTTGATCCTGCTTCTATTGGCGACAGCGCTCTTCAAACACAAGAAGCTGTGACAGCTCCATATTCCGAAGAAGCTTCAGCAAGTCAAAATAATACTCACCCTATGGTGACAAGAGCAAAGTCAGGAATTTCAAAACCAAACAGAAGATATGTCTTGTTATCCCACAAAGTTTCATACCCTGAGCCTAAAACAGTGACAGCAGCATTAAAAGATGAGGGGTGGAATAATGCAATGAGTGAAGAGATAGGAAACTGCAAAGAAGCAAATACCTGGACACTGGTACCATACACACCAGATATGCATGTTCTTGGTAGCAAATGGGTGTTTAGAGTAAAATTAAATGCTGATGGAACACTAGACAAGCTCAAAGCCCGATTGGTAGCCAAAGGTTTTGATCAAGAAGAAGGAATCGACTACTTGGAAACATATAGCCCAGTAGTAAGAACTCCAACAGTTAGACTTGTTTTTCACTTGGCAACAGTTATGAATTGGGAGCTAAAGCAAATGGATGTGAAGAATGCGTTTTTACATGGAGATTTAAACGAGACAGTATATATGTTGCAACCAGCTGGATTCATTGATGCATCAAAGCCTGATCATGTATGTCTTCTCCACAAGTCACTCTATGGGTTAAAACAATCGCCTAGAGCATGGTTTGATAAGTTCAGTACCTTTCTTCTTGAGTTTGGCTTCTTCTGCAGTATGATGGATCCTTCTCTGTTTGTTTATGCTCATGGCCAAGACATTATTTTCCTGCTTCTCTATGTTGATGACATGATCATCACTGGTAACAACTCCAAAACTCTTTCACATCTGCTAGAAGAGCTTAATAAACAGTTTAGAATGAAGGATATGGGACAAGCTCATTATTTCCTGGGCATACAGATACAAACCACTTCAGAAGGTCTCTTTATGTCTCAGCAAAAATATGCAGAAGATATATTGGTTGCTGCTTCCATGGAATTCTGCACACCAATGCCAACTCCATTACCTTTACAGCTAGACAGAGTGCCACACCAAGATGAAGAATTTTCTGATCCTCAATATTTCAGAAGCTTAGCAGGCAAGCTCCAGTATCTCACTTTAACGCGCCCTGACATACAATTTGCAGTAAACTATATCTGTCAGAAGATGCACAAGCCAGCAGTATCAGATTTCAATCTTCTCAAAAGGATACTAAGGTATATAAGAGGAACTACTACAATGGGAATTTCATATCAAAGAGATACAGATTTTGTTCTTCGGTCTTACAGTGATACGGATTGGGGCAATTGCCAGGAGACAAGCAGATCCGTAGGAGGTTTCTGCACATTTATGGGACAAAACATCATCTCATGGTCCTCTAAGAAGCAACCAACTGTCTCTAAGAGCTCAACAGAGGCTGAATATCGATGTATGTCTGATACTTCTTCAGAGATCATGTGGATATGCACAATCCTGCGTGAAATTGGTGCACAACTGCCCGATACTCCTGAACTATACTGTGACAACCTGTCAGCAGTTTATCTGACAGCAAATCCTTCCTTTCACGCGAAGACAAAGCATTTCCGTCTGCACTATCACTTTGTGAGAGAAAGAGTAGCTCTGAAATCCTTAATCGTGAAGCATATCCCAAGTTATCTACAGATTGCAGATATATTCACGAAGTCCCTTCCTCTTAAAGCCTTTGAAGAACTAAGATTCAAACTTGGTGTTGATTTTCCACCTACACCAAGTTTGCGGGGGAATGATAACACCATCGGAGAAAACAAGAAAACAGAGGAAGTGGAGTTTTCTTTGTCTCAGTCTCCAAACGATGTCGCTTCAGCAAAAACAAGGAAGTTGGGCCCAAAAACAAGGAAGTTGGGCCAAGACAGAAACAGATCGAAGCCCACTACGAAACCCATTTGGGTTAAACGCTCATCTTCTCCAACGGCTAATTTAGAGGAAGCTTCCTTGCTACAGGACAAAACCAGAGGCAAAAAGAAGGTAGAGGAGCCGCCTGAGCCATGTACGAACATTGAGCTGTCAAACCGATTCCTGGCCCTTGATCATGAATGTGAAGCATGATGATGACACCTGTGCAATCTATTAGGGTTTTGCTTCAGCTCATGTTTCAGTATAAAAACGTTATTACGCCGTTTGTAAAGCTTAAGCGAATATCATCAATAAGAATCAAAGATGAGTATTTTCTTCATTTCTTAGTTTTGTTATCACACCAACTGCGATTTTCATCCGGGTGTTCCAGCTCAACGGAATCTCATCAGGCTCAAGATCTGATTCAATCAACAAGAAGAGAAGCTTATTAATGAAAACATGATGAGAACTCTTTTGATTTTGGTGGTGTGATTTGGAAAACAGGCTGACCAAAAAGATGATCTTCTAAGCTGCCCATTGGCATGTATTCATAAACCAGAAGTCTCTGAGCACCAGAAGTACAATAACCGATTAAAGTTACTAGATTTGGATGATGGAAGACGCTAAGCATACACACTTCAACTATGAATTCTTGATTTCCTTGATGCCCATCTGGATTTAATTGTTTGATCGCCACCACCTAGCGCAAATTCAGTTGCCATCAAATCTCTTACAACATTTTAGTTTTTTTTTTTTTTTTTTTTATTGAAAACAGAGGTTGTGAGTTTACTCACTTGTCCTGAATCTAAACGTCCCTTGTAAACACTCCCGAAACCTCCTTTACCGATCATATTCCCCTCCCGGAAATTCTTCGTGGCGGCGGCTAACTCCTTGAACGTGAAACTCCGTGCGCCACCGCCCGGTTTTGGGCTATTCACTTTCCCATTAACTGATCAGAACACAAAATAATTAAACATTTATTTTCATCACAATTTTCATATTTAATGATCATCCAAAATCTTGACCCAAAAAATAATTGTCATCCAAAATGTCCTAACCTAAAATGCCAGATTTCGACCCTGTTCCTGTTGATTTGCTTCTTGTGTCAACTGAAAACATGCAAGAGCATCACAAACGATGAAACTTAATTAATGAGAAGGAAAAGCCAAAAACTGGAGATCTCGAATAAAAGAGAGATAGAGATTTTATAAAACCTGAGGAATAATCTGTTAGGTCGGAAAGGGTATCAATGTTGATTCTCATGTCATTGGTTTGCGTGTTGAGACAAGAGAAACACCTCATTTTCCTTATAACCTCGCGATGATGATGATGATGATAGTTATATTTTTGGTTTTCAATATTAATTTGATGATGATACTTAACAACGATGGTGGATGAAATGGATTCAGAGACGGAGCTGGTTTGAGATTATGCCCAACATTATCATCAAACCCAGCTCCCGGAATCCCACACACGAAACAGGACACAAAAAGAGAAGAAACCTAGGATTCTTGTAATAATAATAAAAAGAAGCTAGGATTTGTCTCTGAGATTATAAATGGGAAAGAGAGAGACTTTTCATTTCTCTCTCTCCCTATAATTCCAGAAAAACAAATGGGAAGATTATTCCTTAGGAAGAATCTCAATTGAAGATGAAAGTACTAAAATTATACAAATGGCATTTTTAATGGTGAAAAATGGTTTCTTTATATACTAAAAGAAGAAGGAACAGCTTTTTTTTTTTTTTTTTTGAGAACAGAAGAAACAGCTTTTTTACTCTCTCTCGGCTAATGGAAAAATCTTTAGGTAGGAAATAAAAGAGAGTGGTGAGAGGAACTGTGAAAATTTTGAGGGCAACGGAAGAGAAATTAAAGGAGCCGATGGGCACCTAATTTTGGAACTGCGCGTTGTTTCTTTCTTCCTTCGGTTGTTTTTTTTTTTCAACATTTTCGGTTGAAACAAAATTACGCTGTTTACTTATAAGATGTGGGCTGACTATTAAAAAGACTTTTTTTTTTTTTTTGGTTATCTCATTAATTAGTGTGTTTTGACTAATTGCAGGGATTATCATATCATTTTTAAACAGAGCTTTAGAGAAAAAGAAACTTCTCATACGGACGTTTTCATTCACAGTTTTACTATTCACGACGAATAAATCTAACTTTTATTTAGACAATAAATTAAACACTTAATACGTCACAACACACAATTCAATCTATACTTCACATGCATGCACTACGTTCAACATTTTTACTTTTAACATACAAAACCACGATGACCAATTCTATATATACCATGAGACAACTGTACAACAGACAATTTTACCCGCAACACAAAAATCTACGAAAGATAGTTTTACATGCATCAAGCTTACGATATTTTTACCTTTAATACATAGAACCACGATTAACAGATAAATTTATTTCCTTTAATTTATAGAATTCACATTCTCTAGAACATTAAATAAATACAGTATATGGTCTCGGAATGGACTCCCACACTCCTTTTTTTTTTCTTCGGTGCTTAAAAATAAAACCAGTTTACTAAGAAAACCAACAGATTTAGACCTCATCGATCAAAAACAACCATCAACAGAAAAAATAACACAAATTTTTCCAAACAAGGACGATGTCCACTTCCGCTGCCGAAGAGCCTTCGACGAAGGAGGAAGTGTTACCGTTGTTGTTTCCATTATCCACGTTGCCAGATCCGTTGACTTAGAGCTGCCTGGCTCAACTAGTGTCAAGATTGGACCACTTAGCCTTATCTCTCGTCTCCAAGATACCGCTCTCTCGTAACTTCTCCTGAGTTCTACAAGACACGATCGCTATTGGGTCGCACCGATGAGTGCCTCTACGGCTCTACGTATGCTTAAGCACCAAGACTTACCCAACCTCTCGTTGGTTCATCCTCCGCCGTGAAGATACCAAAACCACCCTAGAAAACGACGAAGAGGACATGAATTTTCCTAACTCGGCCTCAGTTCGATCCTCTGCTTACGAAAAATGTGTCAGTAAGCTGAGCAATTTTGGTGTAAACGTTGTGGTCTCCTCGGTTAGGGCTACATTTGATATATGGTGGGATGTTTGGTGTACCGAGATTTCGTTGGAAAGAGGCGAGGAGGAAGGTGAAATTTGGGGCACTATTGAGTCAGAAGCATTGACCGTAGTTGATCATGTTCCCTTTGATGGTGTTCCGGTTGAAGTTTTGTGTGCTGCTACTGTCTATGTCTAAACTGATCAACGACACAACTTATTCGGTCTAGGTTTCGATATTTATATCGTCTATAAAACGTTATTTCAGTTACTCTTTTGTTTGTGTTTGTGTATGTCTGTTTGCACACCGATCTTATAAATCTTTTTGTTTGGTCAGACATAAATCTTTTTCTTATTAGCTACTATTAACTTATTACAGATTCACAGGACCAAACCAAACGTACATATGTACAATCCTCTCTCAGAAGCTCAAACCAAAGTCAAATGCACATTCATTACTCTAATTTGATGGAATAGAAAAATGGTACAAATTATATATATATTCATACATCTTGTGAGTACTCTTATCGGTTTTCTTCGTTTTTCTTTTTACCCTAAAAAAATCTGAAAGTTGCAACAATCTGTACATGGACTTTCCCTATATTTTCAACCTTGTACCAACAATCACATGCCTCAGCCTCACTTCTTCTTCTCCCTCTTATCGGTAAAGCTTTCATGATTAGTAGAAATTAGTTAGAGCTGTAATGCCAAATCCGGATGCTGCGATGAACCTGCCTGATGGTTAGAGCATGGCGAGTTTGGGGAAACGAGCTTAGCGTTGAGATCCGGTGGTAACCCATGGATTTCCTGTTTTCTGTCAGAGAAAGCTGTTTCCCGCATCTGGTTTGGTAGATGGTTAAATCCGCTGAAACCATGGACTAGACCATTTCTCTCAGTTTCTTGATTCAATACGCGAGCCGATGGTGCTGACTCTAATTTTATTTCATGAGAAGAATCTCTGTTCCCTATGATAGAACTTGAGACAGAGGTTGTTGGAGACATTATTCTGCTTGAATGATGATGATCATCAGACGTCAAGTCATTCGAACACTTTTGCTTTCCCGACATTAAGATTTGCTGTTGAGGAGATCTCTCAGGAGGAGCTTCTGAGTTCTCTCCAACCCACCCGGGACCAAATTCGGTTCCAGTTGGTAACACTGTTTCAATTCTTCTATTGGCAAATCTCCAAGCAACAGGACCAAGATTTGCTGCATATCGTGCTAGACTCCTAGCGTACCCATACTCAGTTCTCAACCCAACCTGGTCAAATTTGAAAACAACGGTCAGATTCTTTGTTTCTTAAAACAAAGGAGAATTTTTTAAGCTGCTAATACGTACTGGAGTTAACTGCTTTAAATCATCTTCAAGCATTGTAAAAATCGAAGCTTCTTGCAAGGAAGTAGAGATCTGGTTGTAGGTATCTCGCCTGTTCTCGTCGACATTTTTCATCCCGTATTTATTGACGGCCTTCACAACAGAAGCTACAGAAAATGGTTTATGTCAACAAAATATTGGCAAAATGGAGTCTGAAGAAGGTAGTATTAGAAAGGGAAGATCTTTACGTGGAAACTCCTTCTCCCAATCTATCAACAAGCCACTTTGGTTCTCACTATTATGATTGATTCTAACCAAAGTTTCTGCTTGACGGAATCCACAAGGAGGAGGATTTTTTCTTAGATTGTAAGAACCGGATAATCTAGAGCTATCTCCACCAGGAGTGAGTGCTGCTGCAGCAGCTGAAATTTCTGAAGTAGTGCGGTCAATCAAAGATTGCTCAAGCTGTTTCTTAAGGCCTGAGCCTGGAGGACGGCCTCTTTTGACCACTTTAGGCTGCTGTGACAGTGACACTGGTTCTTCTCCATCACTTTCGTGTCTCAAATTCTCGAAGTCCTTTTTAGCCAACTCAAGCATAGCTCGTGCCTGTTATAGCCATAGATATACAATCAGAGAATAGATAATAACAAAAGGAAACAAATTAGCAAGTTTATACAAGCCAAGACAAACCTGTCGAAAGTATATTGTATCTGCTGAATTGTATTCCATTGCATTTGTACATATTAAAAACACATCTTCCTGCAAAAATATGAGATTGGATCAGAGAGATTTACTCCTGAAAATTAACAATTATATCAGACCCCACCAGTTTTCACTTTTAACATTATATCTGCATCTTCTCATGGTTACAGAGTTAACACACTGTAACTATCAAAATGTCAGATAGTTATCTTTTACATAGTTAAGTAGTAAAACTAAGAAAAGCTTAAAAGCTTGTTGGCAAACACGATGTTGTAACTGCCAGATAAACTATTGCACGAGACTAACAATACGACGAATCAAACCTACGAAAGATGAACACGCCATTCTAGTAAAAGCAAAAAGCAGAGATATATATATATATATATAAACACAGCCAAGTTATCATTCAGCGAGAAGCATCGATGATTGTTATACAAGACTTGCCTCAAATTGTTCTAAACTAGCATATTCCCCGGATTCTAATTTCTTCCGCAATGTGGTGAAATCCATCGGATTCTTGATAATCTCATGATAATCAGGAAGCTGTAAACAAACTTTCACAGATAAGATAGATAAACGCGTTAACATTAACAAGCTTAACAATAGATAACAGTTCACCTCCTCTGGATCAACTGGGTCAGAGTACACTCCATATGTATCCTTCCTACAAGTATTGTAAAACAAAAATCAATCAAAAACCAAACCCAGATTTGAATCACTTCACCCAAATCAAAAAAATAGAAGAACATGGAGAAGGAGACTATGTCAGAGCCATAAAAATTTGACATACTTTTGAACTCTATCAAGGATGAACAACAGCAACTTTTTGTCTGGCAAAGGTGTAGAGGGGCCAGACTCCACAAGTGACTCTGTCCACAAGTAAATACCACAATGTTTTAAATTAATTAGCAGAAAATAATCACTTTTATTCTTGCACAAATTCCAGGTTTCTGCCTTTTCATGACTTGAAGAAAAATGGAAAAAAAGGACATGTGTATACTTTGAAGAATGTCTGTCGCTTTCGAAGCCTTTTCCTCCTGCAGGAATACAAAAAAAAAACAGATTATTAGCATTTAACCTCAAGTAAAAATTCCTAAACAATTATTTATACAGGTGTCTGTATTTATGACAACTTTCATGTCCGTGAAGTAAACTGATAGTAATAAGACAAAGTGGAACTTGTCTCAGAGATGATTGTCTCTTCAGTGCAGAACCGTCTTTAATTTCTGATAACTATGAATTAATACCAGAATCAAAGAATAAAATATAATATTCAAAAATAGGAAAAGATTAAAACTCAAATCAGCTAACACCAAGATTTTCTCGACCAAGACAAAAAAAAAAAGGGAGAAAAAAATAAAAATAAATATACAGAAAAAGCTGAAATTATGAATTCCCATTTCCCACCAACAAAAAAAAAAGGGGAAATAGTCAAAACTCATCACTCACTCAAACCATATTTAAGCAAGAAGACGAACCTCAACTAACGCGCGAAAATCCCAACTGTTTCTAAAAACCTAAATTAACAGTTTTTTTCTTTCCCCAAAAATCAAAACTTGAAATTTCCGAATCCCTAAGGAACTCAATAGCTACCGTATCGTTAGATCCGTGCCGACGGCTGATTGATGCATCGGCGTCCAAATCGCATCCGTCAGATTTGGAATTAGAAGAATCACGACGATCCGTGGAGTTTAATCCGTGCAAAAGCCGGTGCTTCTTGTCTCTCCGCTCATCGTCGTCGTCGTCTTCAGAATTAGAATTTCGCCGATTTGATCGGGCGCCGGAATTGGGAGCCGGATTAAGAGAATTAGGGTTTGTGAAAGCGGATCTAAGCTCTCCTTCATCGGGCTTTCTTGTCTGAAGCAACTGTTGCTGTTTGAGAGCTCGTTTCTGGAGGTCAAGCAGAGATGGCCGACCTTTCTTCTTCTTCTTCGTCAATGTATTGTCAGCTACCTCACCCATTATTCTCTCTCTCTCTCTCTCTACCTCTTTCTATCTCTCTCTATTGTTCGGTCCGCCTCCTAAACAGTCGTTTCGTTTTTATTCATTTTTGGGTTTGTTTTCTCTTACGCATGTGTGAGTTTGTTCGTACGTGCTGACCAAAACGTGGACACGGGTTACTCGTGCGCGCTTGCAATACACGTGGTTTACACTCTATGGATAGTTCTGGGATAACGTTTTCAGTTTTGAATTTTATTGGGCCTTATTTCTAGCTTTAAAGCTGGTCCGTATAGATGACTAGATTGTACATCATTCGTGAATTGTAATTCCTTTTTTTTTTTTTTTTGGGTGGCTAAAAAAACTCATTTAAAATGACACCAATAAACGTATTTGATAGTTCTCCTCCGTGTTCACACATGTTCTTTCAAGAATTGTGAAAATAGTCAACGCTTTTGCTAATATTTCTATTTTTTACTATAGATTTTGTCGGTCTGTGGTTTTTCTCTTCTTCTTTGCTTAGCTGACTGAAATACCTCTTCTACTTCCGTCGATTCAGGCAAAAATATCTCTGTCGAAAATTCAAGCTTTAAGAGAAGAGTAGAAACACGTTTTGCTCGATGTTGTTTACATTGAAGTGACTCGATTTCACACTAGGATTTGGAATTTCACCAGAGATCCTTCTCAATTTCTCAAGCTAGCAGAAGAAGAAGCTAAGGTTCTTGGAACGGTTTCGTCGGGGCTTCTTGCGTTTGGAACTGGTACACCTACTAATCTTCGTTTTTCCTGTGTTCATCAAATTCACTACTAACTATCCTCTGGAAAGAAAAAAACAAAATTCTTTATCGCGATGCTAAATTTGGTAATATATGCTATATTAGGGTTCTGTGGGAATGATGATTGACGGATTTTGTTGGAAAATTTTCTGCTTAACTTTTGTTCCTCATAAAAGGAAGAACTTAGCTTAATTTGGTATAAATTTTAGGAAGTTTATAACCAAAATTTTTTAAGACAGTTCTTTTCAAAGGTTGCTTATTACATTATAGTCTAATTGGGACATCTTCAATTAGGATTGATTTAGGAATCCAAATGCTTGATTTTGTTGATTATATAAAGCTCCGATTCCTACTCTCAAACCAAAAGGTATGTTTTAGAATTTATGTGTATTTTTGCTTAATTACAGCAAGTGAAGAGGAATCATCAAATGGCCGGAAGTGGAAGTGGAAGTTGGGATGGAAGCCAATCAGATAACAGCTCTCATTTCGAGCCAGGGATCGATAACATTTACGAAGCGTTTATATGCCCATTGACAAAGCAAGTTATGCATAATCCAGTCACTTTAGAGAATGGTCAGACATTTGAGCGTGAAGCAATTGAGAAATGGTTTAAGGAATGTCACCAAAGCGGTCAACCGCTATCTTGTCCTATAACTTCTCAGGAGCTGACTATTACTGATCTGAATCCGAGTATAGCTTTACGTAACACAATCGAAGAGTGGAGAGCTCGGAATGATGCTTTGAAGCTTGATATTGCTCGTCAGTCACTCTATCTGGCTAATGCTGAGGCCAATATTTTGCTGGCTTTGAAGAATGTCAGAGAGATTTGCAGGAACATTCGTAAACTCAAGCACCGTGTGCGTAATCCTCAGCTTGTTCGATTGATTACCGACATGTTAAAAAGTACTAGTCATGAAGTGCGGTATAAGGCTCTACAAACTCTTGAAGTCGTCGCTGAGGGAGATGAAGAGAGCAAGGTTGTCTCTGATTTCTCTTTATCTGTCTCTTTGTCTCTTATCTCTTTGTTAATAATTTTTTATTGTGTTGCAGGCAATAGTAGGTGAAGGAGACACTGTGCGTACTATAGTTAAGTTCTTATCCCAAGAGCCACCGAAAGGGAGGGAGGCAGCTGTTTCCGTGTTGTTTGAGCTCTCCAAATCAGAAGCTTTGTGCGAGAAGATTGGATCAATACGTGGAGCAATCATATTATTGGTTGGTCTGACAAGCAGCAAATCAGAGATTGTTTCAACTGTTGAGAAAGCTGATAAAACTTTGACAAACTTGGAGAGATCAGAGGAAAATGTTCGACAGATGGCTACCAATGGTAGACTGCAACCTCTTCTTGCTAAACTTCTTGAAGGTGATTTCATCAAACTACTGATTTGCTCAACAAACTGATTTTCTCTGATTGGTTTGAATGAAACGATAGACTCTCTTAGTTGGTTGGATATCTGAATCATAGCTAAAACATGATCTGCAGGTCCACCTGAAACAAAAGTCTCCATGGCTTCTTATCTTGGGGAGCTTGCCTTAAACAACGATGTGAAAGTTGTTGTGGCTCAGACAGTGGGTTCTTCTCTTATCGATCTTATGAGAACTCGCGACATGCGCCAACGGGAAGCTGCTTTGCGAGCTCTCAACAACATATCAACGTTCGAGGGGAGTGCCAAAGTCTTAATCGATACAGGAATTCTACCACCGCTTATCAAAGATCTGTTTTATGTTGGGCCAAACCAGCTTCCAATTCGACTTAAAGAAGTCTCTGCCACTATTCTTGCCAATATAGTGAACATTGGCTATAACTTTGACAAAGTTCCTGTTGGACCTCATCACCAAACTCTTGTTTCAGAGGACATTGTGGAAAACCTACTCCAACTAACAAGCAACACGGGTCCAGAGATCCAGGGAAAGTTGTTGGCGGTTCTTGTTGGACTCACTAGCTGCCCAAACTCGGTTATTAATGTTGTTTCTGCTATCAGAAACTCAGCTGCCATCATTAGCTTGGTTCAGTTCGTTGAGATTCATGAGAACGATGATTTGCGTTTAGCTTCTATCAAGCTTCTTCATAACATTTCCCCTCACATGAGTGAAGAGCTAGCCAATTCGTTGCGTGGCACTGTTGGACAGCTCGGAAGCCTTGTTGCGATCATAACAGAGAATACAACAACAATCACTGAGGAACAAGCTGCAGCTGCTGGACTTTTAGCTGAACTTCCTGAGAGAGATTTGGTTCTGACAATGAGATTGTTAAGAGATGGTGCTTTTGAGAAAATCATCTCCAAGATCATTGGTATTCGCCAAGGAGAAATCAGGGGAATCAGGTTCGAAAGAACTTTTCTCGAAGGACTTGTTAGTATTCTCGCTCGGATCACCTTCGCACTCACCAAGGAGACTCAAGCCATTTCGTTCTGCCGGGAGAACAATCTTGCTTCAGTTTTCCTTGATCTCCTTCAATCCAACAGTCAAGATAACATCCAGATGGCTTCCGCGATAGCTTTGGAGAATCTTTCACTTGAATCTAAGAATCTAACAAAGATACCTGAACTGCCTCCTCCCAACTACTGTGTATCAATCTTTTCATGTCTGAGCAAACCGCCCATTGTTCTAGGGATCTGCAAGATCCATCAAGGGATATGTTCAGTGAGAGAAAGCTTTTGTCTAGTTGAAGGACAAGCAGTAGATAAGTTGGTTGATCTCTTGGACCATGAAAATGAGAAGGTGGTTGGAGCAGCACTTGCAGCTCTATCGACATTGTTAGAAGACGGTTTAGAAGTTGAAAAAGGAGTGAGATTGATTGATGAAGCAGACGGTATAACGCCTATATTAAATGTTCTGTTGGAGAATCAAACAGAGAATTTAAGGATTAGAGCTGTGTGGATGGTAGAGAGGATCTTACGTATTGAAGAAATAGCTAGAGAAGTGGGAGAAGAACAAAACGTAACTGCAGCACTTGTGGACGCCTTTCAAAACGCGGATTTTAGGACACGACAGATTGCTGAGAACGCCTTGAAGCACATTGATAAGATCCCAAACTTCTCCGGTATATTCTCCAACATTGGTTAGATCTATGTGTATTTTTGTAAATGAGATCATTTGATTCATTGTTAAACACAAGAGGAACTAGAGCTGTCTTTCAAAGTTGATAAACACTGCTCATTAAGGACCAAAAATTTTCTAATGGGAGTGGATACAAAAGTCTGGTTTTAAGCTTAAGTAGATCTGCTACATTTAACTTTTCTAGATCTCGTCAATGAATTCTAGAAGGTCTTCAATTTCTTGCCTCAAAGCTATGATCTTTTGCTGCTGAGAAGCGATCCGGTTTTCGATATCACGCCCCGAGGATTTCTTCTCGTACCCTTCAACAACAGTGGTATGTTTGGCCATTAACTTCTCTTGAAGTTCTTTCTCTTTGGCAACTAGCTCTTCAACCTGCATTAACGCAATGGTTGACAAAAGAGACTGTTAAGCAGAACTGAGACTAAGAGAGGTGAGACGGGTGTAAAGGGTAATTTGGAACCTTCGGAGATATGTGAGACGCTGATGGGGAAGACTGTAAGAAACCGAGCAATGGTTTCAATTCTTTTGAAAGATCTTTCAGTAAACTGTCAGTGGATTTGCGAGCAGCTTTGCAGGTTTGAATGTCACCAGTTCTTGATAGATCACGCAGTGATGCTTCGAGCTTATCATGTGTGGCTAAGCATTTTTGGATAATGCTTTGAACCTCCTGAAGTGTTGCTAGGACCTGATAAACAAATGAAGCCGTTTATATATCTACCATTCAGAGAAACAAAATATCAGTAAATCTCACAAAAATGCGTTTGAGAAAAGTTTCCAGTTTACCTCATCCCATTGAAGTTTCGCCAAATATGCAGGAGAGGACTTGGAGATTGAGAAGTCAGCCCGTGTGTATATGATGCAAGTAATGAACAGAACAAAAAATCCAGCGATTAACATCAGTGGCTCACTGAGCAGGTTGATGTTGCTGAACTTATAGTAGACCTGTACAGAAAACAAATCTCATGATCAATTAAAGTACGAATAATTTGGATTTAGAATAACAGCATTTCTGATGTAATACATTACCTGGATATGCTGATTGTGATCTGGGACAACGTTGTTCTTTTCGAGTACAACAACTGGTCTACCAGCTATATCTAAGTGCGAATATTTGATCTGCAAAGAGCAGCAAGTTTACAGACATTGAGAATTCAAATATCCGAATTGAAACACAGGAGACTTATTATCACCAGACAGAGGATAAATCATGATAAAATAAAACCAAGACTCTGTTACCTCTTGAGACTGCTTGACAGCAAACGGAGTGGTAACTGATATATCCTTTGACCCCTCGGGTAAAACAACCTACAATGGAAGAGGAAACACACAAAAGAACATCAAGCAACGGCAAGGAAACTTTCACTCAATGTCATTCAATGTCACTCAATATCTGTGTATAGCAGGTCAATCAAGTCACGGTAAAAGGTTGACTGCTTGATCGATGTGCTTCCAATTTATTCATAAGCTAAAGAAAATCAAACTATGAAAGGAAACACAACACTTCAAGTGGAAAGTGTATGATACCGACCTGTACGATAAGTTTTTCAGTGACAAGGTCAAGCATAGGAGAGCCAAAGGAGATGTTGAGGAAACGCTTCCCTTCCGATGCAAACAAGAAGTCACTAAGTGGCAAACCATAACCTATCGTGAAAAAAGTTTTCCACCCACCAAACAAAGGAAACCTAGGCTCAATTAGTAGCTCTGTCTGCAACCAAACCAGCAAAAATATCAAAACACAGAGAGCAGTAATATTTGGACGACCAAATCTCGTTAATCCAAAATACCAACCTTTTTTGAGTCACTTTGCATCTGAGACGTGGAGATATTGCCAATATCATCCCTGTAATATATGGAATGGGCCCTGGGTGGTAATCTAGCAAGTAAATGCCTAAAAGCAGATACTCCTGAGGGATTAGGTCTGGCTTGAAAGTCTAACCTGCGGTTGGAACATGAAGAGAATGAAGCAACCAATTTGTAAGTTAGAAATGCGAGTAAAACGCAGATTAAAGCTTTAGTAAGAGTAATAACCTTGAAAACTCGCCCTTGAGTTGAGCCCCTCGGTGAACAACATTGTAATGCTCTGTGACCTGCACGTTCCCCCAATGAGACACTTCTATCTCTCGCACAAGCGTCTCAGCCGCAGCAAATGCAGCCTTGCTTTCAAAGTGGACAACTATTGGAGAGTATGAAAACGGTAGGAGATTCTTGTATGGGCCATATTTCAGCTCTGATCCCTGGAGCTTTGTATTCTCCAATTTAGTGTAAGATTCGATTCTGGCATTGGGTAGTTTGACAGACAAAGACTGAGACTCGACCGCGTAAGGAGAGAGATACTGTGCACTTTCTTGGAGCATAACAAGATGGATTTGACCCTGACTTATCTTCTCCGGAAATGGCTGAAGTACATTGGTGAACACAGCAACTACATCTAGCGTCAAAGTATCGCCTTTACCGAGAGCTTTGGGTAATGTAACTGAGTAAACACTAATTGAATCAGGTATTCCTTTGGGATCAGCTGCTCTCACAGAGAGATTGACCAAAGTGCGTTTAGATTTCCCCTTTCCCTCGCTATGGACAACCGATAAATATGCCAAGTTGTTACCAAGAAACTTTGGGAAGGTCAAAGTAAACTCAGAAACTGATTCAGAGCCAGAATTTACGACCTAAACACCAAATTGGAAACAGGACTTGGTAAGTTGGAACCTGACTAACACAGAATCACAATAAGTTTAGAAAATTACCTTAAGGGTCTTAGTAAGACGAGCAAATTGTGAAGTCACATCGATCTGCACAACAAAAGCAACAAAATTGGATGAAGAAAGCAGAAAAGGAAGCTAAAAGACTATCGAAATGAAACGTTAAAGATCATTAGCTACAGACCGACATTTCCGATCGGATTATAAGAAATTAAGAGTAAAAAGGAAGAATCTTGTGAATTGATTCGGAGTGTTAAGAAGAGATCAAGATATGTAAGTTATGCGAATGGATCAGGAACCTCGTGAATTGTAAAAGCAGATCGAAGATACTGTGGGAGAGTGATTGAGACTTACACGACGTTCGACTTTGGATAAAACCAGATCGGAGAAGGCCGGCGTCGCGAGAACAGCGACCGCCAGCAGAAGAAGTAACAGATCGACGACACTCGATTGCTTCATCTTTGTCAGATTTTTCGGACCAGTCTCGAAACTCGCTTTACTCACTCAGAGAACCAAAGACCTTAAGCATTTACAAAATCTTGACTATTTTTCCCCGGGTCGGGTCTGTTCTAAGCCCATATAAATTGGGCCTAAATATGGGCTTAAGGGGACTAGATTGGGTCATTCATTATTGACACATGGCAGTGAGTTATTGGTTGGATTATGGTGAACCTTGGTACAGTAGTCAAATGGTGAAAACTAGGTGAGGTTTTGGTTTTCTGCTCTGCTTGTGTTTTTGGTAGTGGCCGTAGTGATTTTTCCAGGCGATTTTCTCGAGAAAATCTTTTGCGGAAAATGGAGACTTCTCTGAGGTATACCTGCAATTCCAGGTCTATGAAAATTCATGCCAAAGAGAAGCTACCGGTGAACTCGAAAACCCATTTACAGGTCAAAACTTTGTCTTTGTCTCCTTCGTATTAGTGCTGCTATTTAACTCTATTTCAAATTTTGAAACTATTTAGCTTCAGTTGTCTAATGGTCTCTGGTTTGGTTTGTTTTGACTAGTTTCTTTGCTTTCGAGCTTAGTGCCCAAATGTCTCTAGGAATTTGCAAAGTTTAAGTTTTGATGGTCTATGTAGGGTTTATTTTGGGCGTTTTGGAGAATTTTCTGTGCGTTTTGTATAAGTGAACTGTGTATCTTGAACTTTTGGTTGAGAGATTAAAATCTGACCGGGGATTTGTTCCAATTTTTAGAATTGAGTTGTTGCAGTAGCCAAGTTGAGGAGTTTTTTTGTGTCTCACTCTGTGCGTGAAGTTCTTGTGGGATTTTATATCATCATTTTGTAACAGTTTGCTGTTAGGGTTTTTAGAATTTGATTTAGTGTAGGAATATGTCTGAGTGGTTTACTCCTTAAAGTAGTTATTGTCAACAGAATCGTTTAGAGGCTTCTCTGAATCTAATCTTGATTCATTACTTGTCAGTATGAGTATCTGGCTTGCTTGTTCTGCTATAGTTGTTTGGCTTTGGCTATAGTCTGTTGACATGTATAGCAAATTTGTGTTACCTTTCTTGCAAACATATTTCTGTTTCTTATTTTTGTTGATGGTTTGTTTGGTGACAGCTTCATGGAGAGCTAGATACTGGAACTGGGTCCCCGAGTTACTTCTGTGCGATGATTAGACACTTTTTTCCTGAGGTTTGATCTCAGTTTCTGCTATTTTTCTATCTCGTAGCTCTGAAACATTTTCCACCCGGAGACTAATACTAATATAGTGTTACAAATTTCCCTTAGTCTTCAACAGGCCTCGGAGTAGGATTGCATTATGATAAGCGCCAAAAGCTTCGGTGTCTTGTACGCGGGAAGAAAGAGTTTCCTGTGAGAACTGATAAGCGTGTAACCTTTAATATTAAAGGGCGGTGTGATTTTGATCAAGACTTAAATCAGGTTCGGTGTTTTTTTTTTTTCGGTCTCAGGGAACTTTCTTTGAAGTTATATTTCCTGCTTGTGTATTATGCCTAACCGAACTGTCCTCACTTTGTGCTAACAGAAGAACCCTAAAGGAGCTGCAGAATTTGCTTGGAACATAATGGATTTTAAGGAAGATCAGGATGTACGGATCAAAGTCGGCTATGAAATGTTTGAAAAGGTATCTTTCTCATGGCTGAAAGACGTTGACTCTTCCAAAATTCGCTCTTGTGGTTAAAGTTCAATTTCTAAAGCAGAGTGTTTGCTGAAAGCTTAAGTCTTTTCCATTTCATAGTTTCATTGATAATCCATCTACTTGCTTAATTTCCTCTATTATGAATGCTAAAGCAGCACTCTTGAAATTGATTGTCATCATTTTTAGGCTTTGCATCTCAACTGTAAAACTCTAAAAATATCTTCTTATAAATTCTGATGTTCGTGAAGCCTTTATTTCGAATTCTTCAAAACGATGTGTTGGCTCTCTATTTCAGGTCCCTTACATGCAGATTAGAGAAAACAATTGGACTCTCAACGCAAACATGAAGGGAAAATGGAACTTGAGGTATGACCTGTAACTGCATTTAAGATTCATGATCATCGTCTGAGAAATGTATTGATACCACTACTGATAAACACATTTTTTTTAATTCTACCAATTAATCAAATTCAGAGATCTTCCAAATCGTTTCCATTACTATTGCTAGCGTCTGTGAAGTAGACTTAAACACTCCTAGTTTCCTCAGAGATCTTTTGATCCTGAACCAGTGTGTGGATGCATAACTTAACCGGTGAACACATGCGAAACCGTAAACCGGAAAAGCCGTCATGATTTCACTAATAAATTCCAAACCCGTAACATCAGAAAACTAACTATCTAAGGACCAATTTGGTGATATTAAATTTGAGATGGTGCTGCTCGGAACATCAACATCAGTACCAAAATCTGTGTTAAAAAAGTTCGCTCAAAGTGTTGATCTTCAGAATCCAAAGATGGGGTATGCTCAAGATTTGCTTACTGATCATCATCACTCAAAAAAGAGAAAAAAAAAGGATATCAAAGATCGTTTTCAAACGGTAGAAGAAAAAGAGACTTTAACAAGTCACCAGTTTTATCGTTAGATTTGTTAGTGACTTTTACTAAAAAAAATCCACGTGATCTCTATACGTATAATTTAATTATAATATCTCAATAGTGTTTTTATTAGAGGCGGCGATATTTAAAAGCTTTAAGTGATGAGGTCCCTTTTCGTTTTATCCCAAACTTTTTTCTGTTAATTTAAAAAAATTGCACTAGATGTGACAAGTTTTATCCCAAATCTTTGTTACATACTTTTAATTCCCCAACCTGTAAAGTTATTTTGGAAAGTAATTGCAATTATCTTCTGTTCATGCATCTCATTCAACTTTTTAGTCTTTTAGACATCATCTTTGTATGTAAATGATGTCAGGTAATAAGTCGTTTTAGCATGTAAGCTTAATTTTAATTTATTACACGTAGCAAAAGTTTATCTATACAGTGCGATAGAAATATTTGATTCTATATGATATCTGCATGATAGAGTTACGTTATATCCGTTCTATAAATTTTAATGTATAAATGACTACAAAGACGAATTACATACAGCTACAATGATAGAAATATTTTTTTAAAAAAAAATTCAACAAATAAAACCTACTAACAAACGATGTGGAGTGAATTCATTAAAACGGAAAGAATATATAACCTATCAAAAAAATCATAGAATAGTATAAATCATTAAATTTCAATTATATTTGCAGAATAGCTAAAGAAAACCCGTGATTTTGCAATATGATATAGATTTGTACGATTAGTAACGTGAAGAATTGTTCCAAAAACAAAAAAACGTGAAAAATTGCATAATCATTCCATTATTTTTTCTTTTGGACACCAATCATTCCATTTTGAATTATTGAAATTTTCTATTTTTTAGATAACTACAATGAAATGGATGGAAGAATAATTTCATTTCAATTCTGTTTGGTGAAACTGGAAAGGCTGATCACAAGGCATTATGCAAGCCACTTCTTCGACTGAAAGAGGGCTATGTCAGCTTTTGAGTGATAACGTGGAATTTTTTTATTAGGCTGTCTCTCTAAGCCATTAATTGAGGAATGGAGAAAATCTCATGGCTAGCATTAAATTGATTTGGTCACATTCGATGCATTTTCTTTAAATCCTATAATTTGGTTACAGGTTTCCCTACTTCGATGATGATGTATAAAAGCAAACACTTACGCATAATCAAAATATTTAAATATATACTACGACCATGCATAATATAAAAATGATAGAATGATAATGAGTCCAAGAACGGGTTTATATAAAAAATAATAAAAAGTAAAATGTGCTTTATACATTCACATGTGACCTGCAGGGTGCAGATTGTTGCATTATATAATTCCGCCGGTACATATCCAGAAGTTTTATACTATTAATAAGGAAAATTAATCCAAAATACACGAACGTAGCAAGTAAAGTTTTAAAACTTATTAGATCAACTGGTATGGTAAAAGCAGTTTATAACTACACGAATTCGTTTATGAATTTATGAACTTTTTAGATATTGAAGTGGTCAAGAATTTATGTTTTTAAATATATTTTTTGCTTCATTTTCTAACATTTCTGTAACGAGTTATGTAGTTTTAATTAAGGACTATAGTTTCTAATAATAATCGATTAAAAAGGCGGAGCATGTGATGGAAAGCAAGAGTGGGTGGTGGGAAAACGGAAAGTGATAAGTGCACACTAGAAGAGAAAGAGTCAACAAAAATAACTAATGGTCTCTTTTTATATAAGTATTAAACTTTTGTCATCTAACTCTATTTGGAAGTCTCAAAAAAAAAATATAAAAAAAAAGCCCGAGAGAGAAAAGCGAGAGACCCCGAGAGAAAACCCTAGATCTGAGCCGCCGCCGCCTCTCCGCCGCCCGTGGCTTCCGCCGGCGGTGTGAGAGGGCTCCCCCCTTTCTTCTTTTCGTTGTCTTGTCTAGTAGTGTAGAAATAAGGTCGACTCGTTGCTCCTTTCTCCGGAGGCTAAGGTGAAGCTAAACGACGATGGTGTGACGATGCAGAGGCAGTAGCTGGAGGAGAGAGATCTCGGTTCGATCCTTATCCGGGAGACTGGTGGGGGCTCGGAGCTGCTCCGAGCAGCTTTCCGATCTCTGTACTCCCTGGAGAACCAAGCCGACGGAAGAACAGAGGCAGAGTCGCAGTTAGAGTTCTCCAGGCGTTGGGCAGGAGCTGTGGTTGCCGGTGACCGAGATTCGAGGCTGTCCTCAAGCCGGAGATCCAGTAAACCGCCTCAATGTCTGGCTCAGTCCGGCGACGGAGCGAGGCAGCAAGGCATACCGATGAGATCGCTCCGGCAAGCACCGGTTAGGTGAGGTGTACTGATCCGGGTTCCATTGTCTCATTATTTCTCGATCAGTACCCTGATTTGTTAGATTAGATCGGAGAAAGCTTCAAGTTATGCTGGTCTGCTTCGTATTCTTAGTCGGGTCATTCGGACAGTTGGTCTGCCTTTGGTTTAAGACCGGAACAACGAAAGCCGGAGTTACTGAGTTCATCTGATGACGCACCTCCGGGTGGTGATGCTATTGGGACATACTTTCCACTCCGATCAATAGAGTCTAATAGTATGGTTATCTATGTACTTCAGATTACGATTTTGTCTCTTCCGTGATTAGTAGTCGTTTTCGTGTCGCTTAGGGTCCTAGTTAGTGGTCTAAGAGTTGATAATACTCTGTTAGGTGGAGTACTATCTATCTCACTGTGGTTGAAAAAATGCAATGGGATCGCATCGGGTAGCGTTGGATCCGCTAGTGTTTCAGGGTGATACTAGATAGACCCATTGCATTGAGAGGTCCAATTCTATAGAGGTGAATGTTATGTACCTTGAATTTGGATGTATCATTTGGTGAATGAAAAGTTGAAGTTTGAGCCAAAAAAAAAAAAAAAAAAACTCTATTTGGAAACTCCTCCTTTTCTTACCACACATTCTCAATTTTTCATTTGTTTAGTTTTCTGTTAATCATTTAATCCGTTTAGTTCCCATGCAACGATACAATAAACTTGTAGTAATCTTCAAGAAAATAAAAAAGGTGACAGTTATATCAAAATGCATACTAGTTTATGATCCATTAATTTGTGTTGAATAAGTTAACAACCATAGGTTTTCTTTAACAGAAATATTAACTTCTGGTTGATCAATAATATTGTATAGAAATATCACGAAGTTACCTGTTTAGATTGCTATTAAGGTAACAATTGATAGTAGAAAACAAATGGTTGGGAGGAACATTAGGGCATGAATATATGCAGCACATCAAGAGTAAATTTGTAACATTGTTTATCGTCCATGATTTTGGGAGACAGCAATTATAATGTTTGGAATTATAAGACAGTAAATACAATCCAAACTGTTAATTACAAATTAAAATTACGATTTTTTTTAGTTTGAACGGCTATGTATATTTTCAAATGATAAATTAAAAAAGCTATGACCAGATAATATATATAAAAAAAAAACCGAGAGTGTATATAAATTGAGTGATAAGTAAAGGAGAAAAGTTTATGAATAAGAAATGGACAGGCGTCCCTCTTCGCCAAATCTTTTCGAGTCTTGACGCATGTTTTTTCAGTTAGTTGTTATTATCATCCTTCACACAAACTATGATGACCATTGAGGACAAAAGTTTCACATGAACCTTCATTTCTTTCTTTACATATTAGGTCGATGAGGTGACTGTTCTGCACATATGTTTTATACCTCATTTTACTTTATAGCCAGGAGAAATTATCATTATTTTCCATATGAATAATGTTGTTAGTAACAAGTTTCACAAGAACCTTCGTAATTGGTTTGTTTACAAACTATAACCATACTTACTTTATCCAAGAGAAAAATATAATTATTTGCCATATGAATGATTTCGTTAGAATATGTAGTAGCACTCCTTTAACCAAAAATAACGTGCTTATCATATCAATGTATATAATATCGAAAAACCAGAAAATTGTGAGATAGTCTATGTAGATATATAATAGCACGCTCTCTTCTCTCTTGCGACTCTAAAGGCGAAATTTCTTAAAACCTATTCACCGCCGTCTCTCGGCCTCACGCCGGAGACGAGAAATTCCGATGGCTAGGCGGAAGAAAAAGATGGAGAGTCTCTCTCTTCTCTCTAAAAAATCTTTCAGAGAGAGATTTCTTTGAAGGAAGGAAACCTATCTCTTTTGGGTTTTCTCCTTATTTGCAGTGAGTTTAAGGTCGTGACTGGTATCCGATGGCTTCTTTAGTGCCGTTGCCGGATCTTTGATAAAATTCTCCACCGCCTGTGAGTTTCAGGCCGTCACCGGTGTCCGACGGCTTCTCTAGCGTCGTTGCCGGTTCTCTGCTGAAATTCTCCGCCGCTCGCTTCATCTGACGGAAACGGTGGATCTTCACGGTGAGGCTTGTTGGCTTCGTCGATGGTCAGCTTCTCCCGGGAGAGTTGTTGTTAGGTGCCCGAGATCTGTAGATCTGTTTGGGTGCTCTGTTCTTGTAAGATTTGGCGAAAAATCGGGATATGTGTTGGCTCTCGAGGTTTGGTGTTTCGCGAATCTATGGCCGTGGTCTCGTCCTTTTCTCCAGTCCGGTAAGCCAGCCTTCTCGCTCCTTAGGTTATCTGGAATCACTTTAGGCTGCTATCATTAGGTTTCGTTGTTGGTCTGAGAGGCTTGAATCGGTGTTGGTTACTCTGTTTGTGGGTGTTAAAATTGGATCTTCGCTCTACCTCTCCGTTGAGTCCTCTTGCTGGTTTGTGATTGCGAGGTGGTTTGGGTTCGCTCTTGGTGTAAGCCATTTTGATGGTATTTTGTTGCTGAGTCACCTACTAACCTCTCTTTGAGTTTCCTTTGGAAGTTTTGGAGTTAGGTTTTAGTCGAAGCAGTGGAATCGTTCTCTAGTTCTTCTCTTGCGAGGAGGTTGTCAGTTTTAAGTCTGTAGGTGGCTGAAACTGTCTTGACGAGTGTCCGCGTGTAAGAATTGTTGTTCTTATGTGGCTTATCTCCAGTCGATTTCAAGGTCTTGGCCTTGATCCTAATGTATCTTGCTTTCTTCGTCTGGCTGGTGAGGTGTGATGATAGTTGTATTTGTGTCTTTGGTATTGGTGGATTCTTGCTTTCCTCCCTGTCGGTTTGCTACGGTTTTGATTTCGGTGTGATATATCCGTCTTCTTGGTGCTTCTGGCCTTAAAAGGTTCTATGGGGAAGTTTGATGAGATTCTCTGGTCCTTTGTACAATTATAGAGCTGAGGTTGCATTTTCTCCTTAACGGTGGTATCTCCTTTGATTGTGGTCTCTCCGTTTGCTTTGGTATGAATTAGCTTCCCTGTTCTTTGGGGCTGTGTCTCCCTCTTTTGGGCTAAGTTTCTGGGGACATCTTCGTCGTCCGCCAGCATATGTAATTCTCCTTGTATCCTTTCCTTGGCTTGTTGTACTGGCTTGTTGTAATGTCTTGTTGCTCTGGCTTGTTGTAATGGCTTATAATGAAATAAAATAGACACTCTTGTGAAAAAAAAAAGAGATATATAATAGCACTAGCTAGTAACCATTATTTATATTTTAAATATTACTGTCATGTTCTTCGATCACGACTTCTAGAAAAAGGAAATTTTTTTGTTAAACGCGTTTACAAATTCACAGTAATATATATTACATATTTTATGTAGAATATTTTAGCACAAGTTAATTTATTGAGGGGACACCTGAAAACTTATTCCTGTCTCTGGTCAGGAAACGTATGAGCTAAACTATCCGTGACAAAACAAAGTATATACTATATTTTATACTATTTTACTACAATGATATATTGATATACTGGTTTTGTTTAGTAACACTGTACAATATTAATGACTAAAACGTGAAAAATATAAAGAGTATATGCAGGCATAAATAAAAGATGAATAATAGTATCATTCTGGAGGAAAACTTAATTAAAAAAGAAGCTGGAGCCCGAAAACACGTGAAATGTCGCTAAAAAAACAGAGACAAATTTTACTTTCATTAATTTGCCGAATCTGCAGCTTAACTTCGTTTTCGTAGGTTAGCTCAGTTGTTCGTTCTGTTTGTACGTGGCACATTATTCTCATGGCTAATATTTTCTCAAGTGTTTGGAGAAAACTGTAAAGCCAAAATTAGAATTTTTGGACTATCGTTGAGACTTTGAAAGCCACAAATTTTCTCGAATGTAATAGTACGAGATTTAATAATTGATACTGAAATTATTCTTCCAAATACGTAGATCTTTGAATATGCATGCATCTGAGACTTTAATATTTATAACACTAGTTTTACTTAAACTAAAGTTGTGTAGATCTGACTTTTATTCCTTTAATACGGTTCTGGTCGAGATAAATTTTTTGATAAAAATAAATTTTATTTATAATAAAATTATCTCTAAAATTAACGAAATAGTAAAAAAAAAAAAAAAAAAAAAGTTGAGATAGTAGAGAGAGAAATCAATTTTGTTATTTGTCATTGACCCGATTTCTTATTCGTTGTTTTAAAGTTACATAATATCATGATATTATTGTTTGCAGGTTTGGTGATACAATTTCCTTGTTTTCAAATTTGTTGCCAAAAGATCAGATAAAATATTATACTTTAGTTTCTTGGTATAACATGATAAATTGGACCAGGAGTTTGAAAAAGTTTACAATTTATTTATTTTCCTTGGATCACTTTGAGGTGTATGTGTGATGCAATCCCACGGTCATTAATTTATTCGTCTATTCATGGGATTATTACATACAAAAAGACCACTAATTAGGTTTATCCCAAGTATAGGAAAAAGGTTACATTGTTTTTTTGGAGGATTAAGATTTAAGATTGATCTTATCTAAACATTCAAAAAGTTTTCCTCAATGAATTAGTCGTTATCCAACACTCATTTCCATGTCAGCTTCATTGACTAGCTGCAAGTCCTCGACCAGCAGTACTGAATAAGAAACAAACTGCACATTATAAATTGACTTCGTAATTTAATAGAAAAAGATTGTGAGCTATTATCATTATGAAGATTTGTTTTTGTAACCAATTTTTTGTTTTTTAAGCATTTCACTCATAATTTTTTGGAACTATAATATCAATATTTTCAAGTTGCGGAGTTCACAATACGTAAATCATCTATGTCCCCAAATCAATACAATAATGGATCACTTGGTTTCTCTCCTGGTGTTGACACATCATCATTTGTACTGAGTCTGGTGTTGACACCTAGGATAAAATCAACAGCCAATGAAATTATAACAATTAATATGAGTCAGCATTTTTTTGGCTTAGCTGGACAATCGATTTGTTTTTTAACTTTGTCTCTCTCTCGCTCTTCTTCTTCTTCGTTTGGGCAATCTTCAGGAGAGGAATCCAAGTGATTCAGTGAAGAATCAAGCGATGATGATGTAGGATTGAGAGAGAGATAAGGATCATTAGCAGCAGAAACGGATGAATCCAGAAAACGAGAGTGAGCGAGAGAGCTCCGGTTAGGGTTCCGATTACAGCAGACAAGCTGCAGTTCAATTCTTCTTGAAGGAGTATGAAGATGCGATGGAAACATACCAAGAGGGTCTCAAGCATGATCCTAATAATCCAGAACTTCTTGACGGTGTTAGAAGGTATATACACAGATACACAGAGATGATTAACTTTCTATCTATTGCCATGAATTTGCTTAATGTTGTTCAAATCTATTCTGCAGATGTGTACAACAAATCAACAAGGCTAATCGCGGGGATCTTACTCCTGCGGAATTGAAAGAGAGACAGGTTACATTCTGATGATTCTCATGTATTATGTATTAAGATCTAATAAGCAACCTGTTTCTGTAGTAAAATATGTCTTCCAACTCCTAGATTTGTGATTGTATGATGTAGTTTTTGCTTGAATATAATTTCTTACTACTGATGGTACAACCTGTTGTGACTTGTGAGATATCTTAGATAGATCTGACTATGTTTTAGGTATATGACTATCTTGATTAAGCAACGGGATGGAGACTGGAAATATCTGACATTAAGAAGCAACTGGAGGAAGCTAAGGGGATCACTGTAAGAGCCTTGGTTGTCTTAAACCCCGGTAACCCAACATGGCAGGTAATATCAAATCTTCAAGACTTAGACTGGCATATATTAGCCCTTATGATGCAAAACGTGTCATTTTTCTAATTTTGCGTTTGGTTAAGGTTCTTGCTGAAGAAAACCAGCGTGACATTGTTAATTTTTGCAAGCAAGTTTCAAGCTTTGGGAATCAATATCAAAACAAAGGCAAAATCCAGATTTTGGTTCACGGGTTTAACTCAAAGACGGAGACGATTCACACGGTGGCTCGGGCTGGGAATAGGAATGATCATGCTTCGGCTTATCAGATGCATAACGGAATGAAACGATCAATGACATAAGCAACTAGAAGTTCGCTCAAAGGTATGTATCTGCATGTGCTATGCAAATGTGTATCTTTTCATAATCGTCTCTTTGTTTGTATTCAAGTTATCAAATCTCCCGCTTATTCATGTTTAGAACACAACCATTAGTGAACATGTTTGATTCTCTATTTCTCAGTTCCCAGCTTTGGTCTAAGAATAGTTGCAGATTTTGCAATCATAGAGAAGACAATGACATCCCTTAATTCTATTGTTCGTTTATCTGTGTGAAATTGAGTTTAAAATTTTTTCTAAATTCGTTTGGTACTATTTGTATCATGAATATGATGTATGGAATCGGAGGGGAGCCCGATTGTTGATTTTGGGAAAACCTTTGTTTTGTTTTGGTTTTTTAAAATCTCTGTTTTTTTTGTTCTCGTTTCTAAGAGAACACACTTGTTGTTTTCCGAGTCAAACTTTTGACAATTCTGATTACCACTCTCACAAATCATAACTTAACAATTTCTGTATAATTACGACGAGATTTGTAAATCCAATTGGTTTTGGATGAGAGTTGTAAAGACTTAAATGATTTGTTTATAGAAGGATCTACAAGATACTGAAGATCTTTAAATATATTTTGTGAAACTATAATTGACTTAGTCATAACGTTTCACTCTTTTCCTTAAAAAAAAAAAAAAAAACCTAATGGTGGAGCCGTGGAGGACTG
The DNA here is from genome assembly GCA_011420285.2 of Erysimum cheiranthoides. Taxonomy (NCBI): domain Eukaryota; kingdom Viridiplantae; phylum Streptophyta; class Magnoliopsida; order Brassicales; family Brassicaceae; genus Erysimum; species Erysimum cheiranthoides. Next base: position 2,256,792 of record CM022179.2, on the reverse strand, counting down.
GGTTATATGATGCTTCATGCGTGTGTTGTGTTGTAGAGATTTAATAAGTATTGCATCTATACGAGAAAAGGTACCAAAAAAGATTTGCTATTATCAACATATTTTACTCTTTATACGCGCCTCTGCAAGACAGAGGGCCATCGAGAAATCTGATCTTGTCAGGTAGACAAGTGAGCAAAGGGTGAAAAACTTGTATGGTGAGAACATCCGCCAATTGATCCGTACATGCAACGATTATTATACACAAAGATACAACATTGACAGATTCAGCTGATACTAAATGTTTAATTCCAAGACTTGGGAAGACGCAAATCACTGTAGAAATTTGCATAGTGTTTTGTTCATCTTGGAATAGAGAATTCAACCATATCAAAAACATGTCACTGTAACCTAAAATACGAAACTAGTCTCTTTCATTTTCCTGAATAGATGATTGGTTACTACTTCTTATCATATATATATAAACGACATCACCAAGATTCAAGGTTGAGCAATTAGTAGTCACAAAAAAAAATAAACAAAACAAGGCAACACAAGACTTTTGATGTGCAATATAAGTTGGCTCTTCTTGGGCTGTAAAATTAGAAAAAGGTACAACTTACTGCGCCTACACAAGCTCTTTCCAATTCCATGCATTGATTACAAAAATTTAGTGCATAAGAATAACTTATCTGTTCGACAAAAAAAAAAAAGAAAAAGAATAACTTATCTTTTAAATTCCATAAATTAATTATCCAAACTAAAAATTTAATAAAATTTTAAAAATCGAATAATGTACGTCACAGCATTTGATTAATGAGCATTTTTATTGTGTTTCTCCCATGACTTTTTCGTTATATAGGGTGAAGGAATGACTAATTCTCACTTATTCATACAGCAATCAGAGACTCAATTATTTGCCTAAGTGGGAGATTCATGGCGCTAATGGCTATCTGATTGACCAGTTCATGAAGGACACTGTAAATGATAGAACTGACGAATACGGTGGATCATTAGAAAACCGTTGCAAATTCGCTTTAGAAATAGTTGAAGCAGTGGCCAAGGAGATCGGGCCAGATCGTGCTGGAATCAGGCTCTCTCCGTTTCCTGACTACATGAAATCAGGAGACACTAATCCAGGTGCATTGGGGCTTTACATGGCGGAATCTCTGAACAAGTACGGAATCCTCTACTGTCATGTGATTGAAGCAAGAATGAAAACAATGGGGGAAATATCAGCTTGTCCACACACACTAATGCCAATGAGGAAAGCCTTTAAGGGGACTTTCATCTCCGCAGGAGGTTTCACAAGGGAAGATGGGAAATTAAGGGCTTAGCAGGGTTACAAATTTCAGCCTAAGATTAATCTTTTTGTTCTGCAGCAGACACGACATAACAAGACCCGCGAGTGTTTTAAGCTCCAGATTACAGATTTGAATGTTGAGGGAATTTAGTAAATCTTGAAGATTCTCTTCAGTTTCTCAACGTGCTACCGATTCTTCTCCGACAATTCATCCTGCAATTTTTTTTCGGATTTTAATTTCTAACATTCTTATCGACTCAAAGAAAACGCAGACCGGGAAACAACTTATCCTCCACTTACCGTGTAGCTAGATTCAAGTATGTCGACAGATCTCCTCGAAATGTGACTCACAAGCTGATCTTCCTCGTCAAAGTGCCTTCCAAACATTTTCTGTTCTTCACGATTTGAAGCAACAATCTGTATACCAGAGAAAAGCATCGATTACAAGGTGAATGCATCAAGTCGAAACCTCAACAACCATAACTCTTTTGTCTCTCTCTATAATGATCCCATTATTACCTTAATCGCCACCTCGTTGCCCTCTGCACAGTCAACAGGCGTGCGGTTGTGCTCAATAGAGGCAACGCAGCCAATATCTATAAACTCTCTGTGGGGGACGCAAATGGGGGTTCCAATCTGAAAACCAAGACGAATGTTAAAAGGAGTTGTGTCAACATGTGAGCAAGTTACCGAGAATATAGCAGCCTAAGAATATGATACCGCCTTTGACCTTAACTCCAAGGACTATTGGGTCTCTCTTATTGAACACACAGTTGGATAAAATCTTAAGGACACATGGGAAGACTACTTCATCGGCTGATTCTTTCTTTTTCTCCTCTTTGATCTTCTCAATGTAAGCCTTATCTTGTTTGGATAAACCGTAGATGGTATCATCACAGAAGATTTTAACTCCCATCAGTTCATGAGCCTCTTTAGTCACTTTCACATCAAAAGCCAAAATTGTAGCATATTCCTTTTTCCTCTCGAGCATCACTCCAGCCTTTATTATATCCTTCTTATGCACAGGCCCTATGCCAACATCAAGAGTTTATCAAGACTAGGAACACAAAAGCAGAATTGTATTTCAAATGAACCTTCGCATCTGGATGATCAAATAGTACATAATGTAAGTTGAGAATCCTGTTATTTTACAGTAAACCAAATACGAGTAGTGTACCAAGTTTGGCATACGGTCTTCTCGGTTTAGATTCATCAGAAAGAACCAAACAAGCAGCGTACCAAGTTTGGCTTACAGTCTTCTCGATTTAGTTCCATTAGAAAAAAAAAGTCAAAAACCAAACCACAAAACATAGTTCAACATCGGAATTAACATATCATATATGAACCATACAGAATTCATTTTTGTTAATCACATAATATTCGATCAGGGAAAAGTCGAATTTGACCCAAGAAACTAAAACAAATGCTTTTGGTTCTCATTAGAGTTTCATCAAAATGAAGCCAGCAATAAATCAGGAACTAAGACAAGACTAAAAGATATAACTAGAGCTATAGACATATCCTGGCTCTACTACTAGATAATTCTGTGTCTCCCACGTCTTCTGAGTCCCCCTGTAAATTGAGCAAGCATTAGAAAGAAAGAACCAAAAATGTTTCTCTTACACCAACAGGTAGGTACGCTTACATGATCGACATTTACTTCCTATGCCTTCCAATTTTGCAGGTATTCACTTTTTTAGCGAACTCCAGGGAATAAGAAGTCTCTGCAGCAGAAGATGAGTCAGGCGAGACGTTTACGAACATCGACGTCTTTGCATCCCCTGTTAAGCAATCCTAAAAACGAAAATAATCTTGTTAGTTAATATTCTAACTGGATTTTTACAAACCATTTATCAACAACTAACAAACAAACCTTGAGAGACTCTGTTAGCTTCGAATCTTTGTAAGGAACAAGTTCTTTCTTAATCAATGCAGTAATTACTTGAGAAAGAGCAAATAAACTCTTGTTTATAGCCTGTGATAATGCAGAACATTAAATCAGTAAGATTAATAGAAACCAAAAGTTTTGAAAGAAAGTTTTGAAACACAAGAAATAAACCAGTGTCTCCTTTAATCGGTCTCCAACTGCCCCAGACTTTGATAACCTCTGGCTTCCAGCAAGATCAATTAAGTTAAGAGCACCATCAACATGTTCTCCACTGCTCTGCATGTAGAATAGAAGCGTAAATAAAAAAGATTTCAAAATAGGAAATAGCAATGGCAAAGACATTACCTTATTATCACCAAGCAGCCTAATTTGAAAGATGAAATGACTTCTAGATGAAGCCTCATTCATTTGAGTCATACCTGTTGCCCTGCAGAAGAGAATTCACTCCTGTTTGGTTAAAGAGTTATTCGCTTTTAGTTATCGAACAAGAATGTTATTACCTTCTCCCTGCAGCCCGGTCGAAGAGTGAAGTGACATGTGCAATGGACCTAACATCAATGCAGCTGAAAGAACCTGTTTGATCTGTAGAGAGCAAATCTCTGATGGTCTCATTGTAGATCTCAAACATTGATACCTACATTTTAAAGAAAAAGTCAAAAATCCAACAAATAAAGTCAGACAAAAAGAAAATGTGTCAACTGATGGGCTGAAAGGTAAACCTGGATATTGTACTTCCACCCTTGTGCAACAAGTGATTCAGTGGCTCCAAATATCTGTTCAAGTGATCGAGGGATCAGTCCTCGTTCTGCCGTCTCAAGCGGTGAGCCCATCATGGTGTAGGTCTTTCCAGAACCTGTCTGACCATAGGCGAAGATGCAAACCTGAATTCACAAAAGATTTAAGTTTTAAGATACCAAGGCATCAACTAAAGAACCTATCTTCAAATTAGATACTGACAAAAGGAGTTACATAGAATAGACCTTATAGCCATCTAGTGTGCACTCTGTACAAGTTGAGATATTTCAGCATATACTTCCTCCTGGGAAGATTCGGGGTTGAAAACTTGGTCAAAGGTGAACCTTTGCTGCTTCCCTGACATATATAATAACAAAAGCCAGGGAAAAAAGATGTTTATGTCTATGGAATTGTCTTTGTAGCAAAAAAAAGTAATAAAAGTCAAGGTCATACCATTCTGAAGCATGAGAACTAGCGTTCTTCCACGAGATTCGAATGAACTCGGAAAATATATGGCTGCAGATCCTTCTTCATTGTCTGGTGACAAGGGACGCACTCGGCAGAAAACGCGTATGTTTCCTTTCAGTTCCTGAATTAAAAGCAACTCATAAAACAGAAAATTATTCGCCCTCGCAAAGAGAGAAAAAAAAAAATTACTTACAGCAATAGTGTTATGAAGACGCTTCCGCTCTAATTCTAACGCTTGAAGTACGGCATTTTGCTTGCGAATTTCTTCACGTTTCTTGTCAATTTCTTCAGCTTGACGCAAACTAGTCTGATATGCAGATTCTGCCCCAACGACCAATGGTTGTAGTGCCTCCCAGAGACTGTCAGCAAGCTCCTCAAAGAAACTATCCATGGCTGCAAATTAACGACATTCAACACACAATCAAATAACTAAACACCAAGCAAACATTTACTAAAAAGCATCAAAAACAACAATCAAATGGGCAAAAGAGATAAAGAACATTGTAACTTGTTGGAACCATATCATACTATTCGTAATATTACTCAATGACCATAAAAGATATTTAATAAACAAGACAGTCCAAACCAGAAAAGACATTTAATAAACTTGTTGGAACCAGAAACGACATTTAAACTTCCAAATCAAAAGAGTCCACGACCTCACCGTGAGAAAAATTAAGCATATACAATGATACTAAACAATGTTTTACATTTCACCAAACCATGTTTCAGATTTTAGTAACTAAGTAAAATTTCAGAAAAAAAAACTATGAATTACTCAACAGTTTATCAGCAAAAACCTTAAGCATTACTCACTCAATCATCATCACAAATTTACAATCGGTTGTCAGATTTTACCAAACAATGTTTCAGATTTTAGTAATTAAGGAAGAGAATTTAAACACACCCATTAACATAAACATTCACCAAAGGATTTTGGTAATTAACGCTGGAATTGTGGAATTTTTCAGTACACGATATAAACTTCAATACAACAAAAAGATACTTAAAGATTGTTTCACTTCACCCAGTTAAAATAATATTTTCGATGCAAAATTGAAAACTTAAAATTCTCAATTTGACTAGCAATTTGATTATTATAAGACATTGATAAATAGATAATACAAAAACACATGGTGCAATACTCAACTAAACCAGAGCAAGGTTAGTAACAGCCAGCAAAAATCCAAATTAGAAAAGACACAAACACAAACGAGTTGTCACTTAACAACGGAGGAAGAGAACCTGAGAAGTGGTTGTCACTTAGGTCAAGGTAGTGAAGCTGAGGTAACTCGCTGAGTTGAGTCGGGAAAAGTGGTTTCCGGCTAGTGAAAGCACTTTCAGATACTTCAAACTTGAAATCTCCTTCGGAATCTGAAATCGGACTCGAGATTAAATGTAAGTAAAGTAAAACTGAACTAAATAAAAAAAAACTAAAGCCAACATCGATAGAAACAAGTACAACCCAGAACGCAGTCAATAAATACATCTCCAGTAAAAAGATTCACTACCTTATCAGGATTCACAGTCACAATGATGCCATGAACAGCTTCTTCCAGACCTTCCTACACCTGATTAGCCCTCTCCTTGAATGATTTGCATTGTTTGCTTCAAGAAAACAACACCAAACAGCTTCAATGGAAAAGTAAAAAAAAAAAAAAACAATCCCAATTGCACAAAAAAGACAATCTCAATCTCAATGTTTCAGATTTTAGTAATTAAGGAAGAGAATCATGTTAAACTAAAACACACTCACACTTGTTATCAATGAAAGAGCAATGGAGAAACAAAGAGATGAAGAAGGACGAGCTGTATTTAAGTGTGTTGAAGTGTTTAAGGTGTGAGCTGAGTGTGTTGCTTTCATTGATAACAAGTGAGTGTATTTTAGTTTTTCTAGTGTGTGGTGTTAGCAATAAATTTGATTAGACAGCCCTAACAATTAAAAGCTAACTACCAAGATACTAGACTTTGCCAAGCATTGATCACTTAAGTTAATTTGATGTAGACTTAAACATTAATGGAACACTTCTTCTTACATTATGTTAGTAACACAAAAACAGGAACTAGACTCTACCAAGCAATTACTAACCTAAAACCAAGCATTGATCACATTATGTTAGTAAATGTGATGTAGACAACCATTATTCAAAGCTAACTACCAAGAGCTAGGCTCTACCAAGCAATTCATCACAAGCATTTCTCACATTACACAACCAACCAACCAAACTAGCAGTTCTCTAATTACACATTCATAGACAAAAAAACTAAACACAAAAGTCAGTAAATTTACCAATCATCTGATTCATCTCCATATTTCAGAATCAAATCACCCAGAAGCGATGAAACATAAACAAACTGACTCAACAAACACATACATAAGCAGAAGCAAACTGACTAAAATTACACATTCATAAACAAAAATTAGACTCAAAACTCAAAAGACAAAAAACCCTTTTGATCAAAAGAATAGAATCATCATTAGCTAGCTTTAAAAAGGTGAGATTTCATGAATTGGTACCTTCTTAAGCTCTGGTTTCACAGGAGGTCCTTGGCAATAAAAGTCAGGAACGGGATTAGCCTTAAATTTGAGGTTTTTTCTAAGCTGTTTAATGGCTGCTTCTTGTTCTTCCTGCAAAAAATGGGTTTACATTTAGAGTTTCAGAAGCAAAAGGAAGCTCTCTAACAAAAAGGAATCATTTATAATCACATCCCAAAATCCGTTCACCATCAGTAACAACTATTATAACTTGATCAACCTAACTATTTATGAAAATTGTCTTCATTCCTGGCTAATATCAAAGAAACAGCGTACTTATTGATATACATTAACCCTAATTTTGCTAAACAGATCGACGCATGCTAAACAGATCTACCAAAATCGGCATAGAAAAGGTCAAGCGATAAGGGATCTAGACTCACCGTGAAGAAGAAGATGATACAGAAGATTCGAGAAGCAGAGAGAGAACTGAAGGAGAAACAAGTGTTTTCTCTTCTGAAGCCGTTTTAGGGTTGATAAAAGAAAATAAACAAAGAACGAATTGTTTTTTATACGGTCTATTTACTCAAAAACTAAAATAATAGATACATGTAGGTACCGGTTTTAGCACACCTCCTTATAACCCGACTAAACCGGGACATCTAGAATTAAGATAACCGGATTATGATTTGGGCCCTGAAGCCCAAATATCAATCCGAGGCCCATCAGATCAATCGACGACCTCATAAAGGAAGAGTGAGCTCGGAGATCGCCGGGATAAGCTCGAATAAATGAAAAATATTACGAGATTATTTGAGATCCTAGATTCATCTCCGGAGGTTAAGGAAATAGGGCATTTCCGTAGGATTTACGGGAGAACAATAAATACGAGACCTTCAATCAATGTCGTTTGTTCATGCTAAGCCCCTAGAGATTTCCGGTTTGTGAATTCTATGTATACAGACCAGATTCTTATGATATTATTTTATATATACGCATTTTGTTTGTCTTGATTAATAATCTCCTTTTTTCTGGCTGGGATTCATAGTTTTTTTTTTTTTTAATTCATTTTGTGTTTTCTTGGATCGTTTTGGGACTGGTGTTAGTTAAGAATGTAGTTTGAAATCGAGTTGGTCTACTCTAAACCAGATTTAGATCGATTAGGTACCGGACATAACCAATGAATTATGAAGTGGTTGTTGGAATGATTCGGAGCATCGAGATTGATGTACTATAGAATTTAAAGCAAAGTAACGATAATTAACTTCGACTTAAAAGTCATCACAAGTATATCAGCTCTTGGACTAAAACTTAAGCTCGAAATAGAATATGCGGGTGAAGGAGTAAACTGCAGGAAAATAAAGACAAGGTTTAGAAGATAACCCAAGATACACTGTAACCATCTCAATAGATTTCTAATTAATTGAATATTTATGTCTGCAAATATAATATTGAAATGAACGGGCTTACCTGACAAAAACAATGAATGAGCAACTGAATAACTGATGTCATAAAAATGGAATGAGCTCTTTGCCGGTTTGCACATTCAATAAGCCTTTATGAAATCTCCATGGTAATTCTAATAAACTGCCTGCAACACAATAAAATAAACCAGTATTAGTATGAGAATGAAAACGGTAACCACATTAACCTTTAACAAAAGTATAAATTAGAAAAGTTGAGTGTTTCTATAGTGTCCTTACCAGAGCTTCGTGCATCCATTCAGAAGGGATACCCAAGTCCTTGATAAATTGCTCGATAAAAAAGTTCTCTCAAAGTGTTGATCTTCAGAATCCAAAGATGGGGTATGCTCAAGATTTGCTTACTGATCATCATCACTCAAAAAAGAGAAAAAAGGATCAAATATCGTTTTCAAACGGTAGAAGAAAAAGAGACTTTAACAAGTCACCAGTTTTATCGTTAGATTTGTTAGTGACTTTTACTAAAAAAAATCCACGTGATCTCTATACGTATAATTTAATTATAATATCTCAATAGTGTTTTTATTAGAGGCGGCGATATTTAAAAGCTTTAAGTGATGAGGTCCCTTTTCGTTTTATCCCAAACTTTTTTCTGTTAATTTAAAAAAATTGCACTAGATGTGACAAGTTTTATCCCAAATCTTTGTTACATACTTTTAATTCCCCAACCTGTAAAGTTATTTTGGAAAGTAATTGCAATTATCTTCTGTTCATGCATCTCATTCAACTTTTTAGTCTTTTAGACATCATCTTTGTATGTAAAATGATGTCAGGTAATAAGTCGTTTTAGCATGTAAGCTTAATTTTAATTTATTACACGTAGCAAAAGTTTATCTATACAGTGCGATAGAAATATTTGATTCTATATACCTGTATGATAAAGTTATATCCGTTCTATAAATTTCAATGTCTAAATGACTACAAAGACGAATCACATACAGCTAAAATGATAGAAATATTTTTTAAAAAAAATTAACAAATAAAACCTCCTAACAAACGATGTGAAGTGAAATTGTATAAACATTAAAACGGAAAGAATATATAATCTATCAAAAAAAAATCGTAAAATAGTGTAAATCCTTAAATTTCTATTATCTTTGCAGAATAGCTAAAGAAAAATCGTGATTCTGCAATATGATATAGATTTGTACGATTAGTAACGTGGAAAATTGCATATTCATTCCTTTTTTTCTTTTGGACACCAATCATTCCATTTTGAATTATTGAAATTTTCTATTTGTTAGATAACTACATTGAAATGGATGGAAGAATAATTCTTTTCAATTCTGTTTGGTGAAACTGGAAAGGCTGATCACAAGGCATTATGCAAGCCACTTCTTCGACTGAAAGAGGGCTATGTCAGCTTTTGAATGATAACGTGGAAATTTTTTTATTAGGCTGTCTCTCTAAGCCATTAATGGAGGAATGTAGAAAATCTCATGGCTGGCATTAAATTAATTTGGTCACATTCGATGCATTTTCTTTAAATCCTATAATTTGGTTACAGGTTTCCCTACTTCGATGATGATGTATAAAAGCAAACACTTGCGCATGCATAATCAAAATATTTAAATATATACTATGACCATGCATAATATAAAAATGATAGAATGATAATAAGTCCAAGAACGGGTTTATATATATATATATATATATATATATATATAAATAAATAATAAAAAGTAAAATGTGCTTTTTACATTCACATGTGACCTGCAGGGTGCAGATTGTTGCATTATACAGTATAATTCCGCCGGTACATATCCAGAAGTTTTATACTATTAATAAGGAAAAATAATCCAACACGAATGTAGCAAGTAAAAGTTTTAAAACTTATTAGATAAACTGGTAGAAGCTGTTTACTACACGAATTCGTTTATGAATTTATGAACTTTTTAAATATTGAAGTGGTCAAGAAATTATGTTTTTAAAATATATTTTTTGCTTCATTTTCTAGTCGTGAGCTTATTATATCCGTTCATAACTTCACAACTCTTAAGTTGACAATCTAAATTTCTATAGTTTTACTGCTTTAAGTTAATGTTGACAAAAATGATGTTTATGTAACATGTTTTTTTTTAAAACAACATTTCTGTAACGAGTTATGTATTTTTAATTAGGGACTATAGTTTCTAATAATATTCGAATAAAAAGGCGGAGCATGTGATGGAAAGCAAGAGTGGGTGGTGGGAAAACGGAAAGTGATAAGTGCACACTAGAAGAGAAAGAGTCAACAAAAATAACTAATGGTTTTTACCAAAAAAAAAATAAAATAACTAATGGTCTCTTTTTATATATTTAATTTTTGTCATCTAACTCTATTCGGAAACTCATAATATCACACGTTTCCTCCTCCTTTTGTTACCACACATTCTCAATTTTTCATTTGTTTAGTTTTCTGTTAATCATTTAATCCGTTTAGTTTCCATGCAACGATACAATAAACTAGTAGTAATCTTAAAGAAAAGAAACAAAAAACTGACAGTTATATCAAAATGCAAACAAGTATATGATCCTTTTGTGTTGAATAAGTTAACAACGTAACCACAGGTTTTCTTTAACAAAAATATTAACTTCTGGTTGATCAATAATATTTTATAGAAATATCACAAAGTTACCTGTTTAGATTGCTATTAAGGTAACAATTGACAGTAGAAAACAAATGGTTGGGAGGAACATTAGGGCATGAATATATGCAGCACATCAAGAGTAAATTTGTAACATTGTTTATCGTCCATGATTTTGGGAGACAGCAATTACAATGTTTGGAATTCTAAGGCAGTAAATACCATCCAAACTGTTAATTACGACTTTTTTTAGTTTGAACGGTTATGTATATTTCCAAATGATAAATTAAATTAGCTATGACCAGATAATATATAAAAAAAAAAAAAAAACCGAGAGTGTATATAAATTGAGTGATAAGTAAAGGAGAAAAGTTTATGAATAAGAAATGGACAGGCGTCCCTCTTCGCCAAATCTTTTCGAGTCTTGACGCATGTTTTTTCAGTTAGTTGTTATTATCATCCTTCACACAAACTATGAATGACCATTGAGGACAAAAGTTTCACATGAACCTTCATTTCTTTCTTTACATATTAGGCCGATGAGGTGACTGTTCTCCAATCTCCACATATGTTTTATACCTCATTTTACTTTATAGCCAGGAGAAATTATCATTATTTTCCATATGAATAATTTTGGAAATTAGTAACAAGTTTCACAAGAACCTTCATAATTGGCTTGTTTACATACTATAACCATATTTACTTTATCCAGGAGAAAAATATAATTATTTGCCATATGAAAAGTTTCATTAGAATTAAAAAAAAAAAAAAATTCATTAGAATATGTTATAGCAATCCTTTAACCAAAAACAACGTGCTAATCATATCAATGTATCTAATATCGAAATTTCCAGAAAATTGTGCGATAGTCTATGTAGATAATAGCACTAGCTAGTAACCATTATTTATATTTTGAAATATTACTGTCATGTTCTTCGATCACCACTTTTAGAAAAAGGAAAAAAAAAAATTGCTAAGCACGTTTACTAATTCACAGTGATATACATTACATATTTTATGTAGAATATTATAATAGTACAAGTTAAGTTATTGAGGGGAGACCTGAAAACATATTCCTGTCTCTGGTCAGGAAACGCATGAGCTAAACTTTTTTTTTTTCTTTTTCTTCTAAACTACCCGTAACAAAACAAAGTATATATATTTTACTACAATTAATATTGATATACTGGTTTTGTTTATATAGTAACACTGTACAACATTAATGATTAAAACGTGAAAAATATAAAAAGTGTATTTTAAAAATTGAATAAAATCATTCTGGAGGAAAACTTAATTAAAAAGAAGTAGGAACCCGAAAACACGTGAAATGTCGTCGCTGAAAAAAAAAAGACAAATTTTATTGTGGATCTGCAGCGTAACTTAGTTTTCGTTTAGCTCAGTTGTTCGTTCCGTTTGTACGTGGCATTATTCTCATGGCTAAAATTTTCTCAAGTGTTTGGAGAAAACTGTAAAGCCAAAATTAGAATTTTGGGACTATCGTTGAGACTTGAGACTTTGAAAGCCACAAATTTTCTCAAGTGTAATAGTACGAGATTTAAAATTATTTTCCAAATAGGTTTGAATATGCATGCATATGAGACTTTAATTTAGCTTTTATAATAGTTTTACTTAAACTAAAAGTTGTGTACATCTGACTTTTAATAATTTGAGACGGTTCTGGTCGAAATAGTTTTTTTGATAAAAATAAATATCATTTTTAATAAAATTAACGAAATAGTAAAAAAAAAAAAAAAAAAAGTAGAGCTAGATAGAGAGAAAACTTTGTTTATTTGTCATTGACCCGCTTTCTTATTCATTCTTTTAGAGTTACATAATACCATGAGATTATGGTTTGCAGGTTTGGTGATCCAATTTCCTTGTTTTTAAATTTGTGCCGAGAGATCAGATAAAATATTATACTTTCTTGGTATATATAACATGATAAATAGGACCAGGAGTTTGAAAAAGTTTACAATTTATTTATTTTCCTTGGATCACTTTGAGGTCATGTATGTGTGATGCAATCCCACGGTCATTAATTTATTCGTCTATTCATGGGATTATTACATACAAAAAGACCACTTAGGTTTATCCCAAGTATAGAAAAAAAGTTACATAGTTTTTTTTGGAGGATTAAGATTTAAGATTGATCTTATCTAAACATTAAAAAAGTTTTCCTCAATGAATTAGTCGTTATCCAACACTCATTTCCATGTCAGCTTCATTGACTGCAAGTTCTCGACCAGCAATGAATATATAAGAAAAAAACTTCACATTATAAATTGACTCGTAATTTAATAAAAAAAAGATTGTGAACTATTATTAAGATTTGTTTTGGTAATCAATTTTTTTTTACCATTTCACTCATAATTTTTGGAACTATAATATCAATATTTTTCAAGTTGCGGAGTTCACAATACGTAAATTATCTATGTCCTGAAATAACATTTTAAAAGAATTGTTAGGGGGGTGTATTGGATTAAAACTTTTAGAGGATTTTATGGGATTTTAAAAATTTTGGATTTTGAAAGATTTAAGTGGATTTGGTAGAAAATTTCTATGACTTGGTGGGACTTTAAAGAATAATATATGGTAATTTTAGGAGATTTGTTAGAATAAAAATGGATTTTAGGAGATTGTTAAAAACAAAAAATTGAAAACGACAAACTTCAGTTTCAATCCAGGGTAATATCCCCATTTCGTTCCATTTGCATACATATGTTCTGCAACTTCATCATGCTTCCCCTCAAACTCCAAAATATTCTCTTCTTTTGTCTGGATCTTCTTATCATCATCTAATGTCTTACGTTCACCTCTCTTGATCTCACCATTTCTCTCATCCCTTCTCTCACCACCACTACTCTGCAACCTAAACTCATTTGGTTCCTTCTTCTCTGCAACACTCAATGGCTTCTTCGCCATAAAAGGGTTTCTCTTAATCTGATTCAACTTCCATTTCTGCACAACCTTATCCTCTCTAGTCAATCCAGTAATCCCAACACCATTAGGATCCTGCAACATTGGATTATTCAATGGATTCAACGTCTCAATATTCGATTTAAACATCCTATCTCTTCTGAAAAAATCACCTTTTTTATCAAACCAATCTCCCCAACCTTCTCTCTATGGCGATACCTTCTTCCCCAATTTCAACAACAACGCATCTTCCACACTCGAAACCTCAACAATCTTCCTACGAATCGATTCATCTAAAGGAACATCATCAGATCCAAAAGCAGCTCTTCTCTTATCACCCGGATTATCCAAATCCATACTAAAACCTGTGTAATCGTAATCCCATTCATCAATCGATCGTTTATTAAAAGCTCATCTAATAACTCAATTAAGATCCACTCCTTGCTCTTGCTCCGCATCCTGATTCTCATTTTCCTCATTTGTAATGCCATCGTTTCTATCGTCTTCGATCGCATCGTCGTGCTCGTCGATTCTATCTTCGGTTGAAGTCGTAGTTACTCTTCCTCCTCCTCCGCCGGTGGTTTCAACAACGTCGGAATCTGAGACGAGGATAGAATGCAGGAACAAAAATGCGTCTTCGCCGGAGCCGGAGCGGAGGTGATTCAGCGACTGAGATGAGAAGAGTGAGAGACGAGTGTAGTAGAGGACTGTTTCTACAAAGTGGTCCAAAGAGAAGAGGAACAAAAGAGGACGATAAAAAAAAATTTCAGTCTTTTTTTTTTTTTTTTTTTGAAATCCTTCAGAATACCACCTCTAGAGGTGGGATTTTTTGGGTTCCTATTTTCAACTAAAAAGGTATCCAAAGTCTTCTAAAATCCTTGTTTATGATTTTTTTAAAAAGTACTGGTTAATTTTGAATAACACTGGATTTCATATGATTTTTGAAAATCATTTATTGAATAACAGGGGATTATAAGTTATTTTAAGTGATTTTGTAAAAATACTATATTCAATAACACTGGATTTAGAAAATGATTTAAGAATCACAAATTGAATAACAGTGGATTTTAATAAAAACCTAAAATCTTTAGAAATCCAGGTTTCAATACACCCCCTTAGTGTATTCCAAGTATCTCGTCCAGCAGCCATTGATTTAAAATGTTCTTTTCGTGATTTCAAAGGTCATTATAGTACGTAGAGTAGAGAATCACATTTCTCCACTATGTCAAACGTCATTAAGGTTCTTTTAACATATGTATCATCTATTAACGAGGCAAATGCTAAAATATTCGAATAAATAAACAACCTAATATTTAGAATAGCTACTAATTAAGATAGTGGTATTTTAAAAAAAAAATTTAAAATTATGAGTGCGAAATGTAGGATCTACTTGTGACATTTGCATCTAAGAAATGTATATTAATTCCTACCTTTTTTGTGATAATCTGAAAGATCCGCAGCAAAACTCAAACTAAATCTTAAAATATATATAAAAAAATATTAATATTTTTGTCATTTAAAACATCCACGATAGTCAACCACAAAATCGTAGTTGAGTAATTTAAATCTTATTCATTGGCTAGTAAATCACTATGAGTTAATTAATCTGATCCAACTTTGTGAAATCAACATTCCATTACAGTTAAAACTTAGAAAAAAAGAAGGTCCAAAAATTCCATAATTTATCTATAATGTAACATTTTTTTTTGTCAACAATAATCTAACATATTGGTTAACCCACTACAGTAGATTCCGCCTGATTAAATACTGTGGATGACAAACTGATAATTAATATTTTGTAGGGCAATTAATACGAGAAGAAAGAATGTTAGGATAAGCGATACACAACACACGCTATCGTTTTATATCGTGGTTTGGTGTTCAATGGTCGCATCGCACACACACGCTTCTTCCACTTCCATCATCATGTGTGCCCCCACACCCACCATTTTAATCCATATGTCAAATTTCACGTCTTCAATCCACCAAAATTATCAGATTACTAGTTATGATCAGATTATCAAATTTAATGTTTTTCATCCATTTTATTCCACCCTTAGTTACTAGACCAGATTTTCAATCTAGTATCGCATACACCAAAAAAAAAAAAAATCAGGCCATTCAATTAATATGCCCAAAACTGCTTAATTATATAACCAAAGGTGTTAGTAAACCGTAAACATTCCATAATTTGGACGACTAATGTATAGGGAGAACACAATTGATTATAGTTTAAAACCAAAAATAAATAACATTAGTAATTTAATCCATATAGCTTGATGGTATTTGAAAACAAATCCTTATCTAGTGTGTCGACACAATTGATCTATGCGTAAAAACCTTTTCTTTCTTGCCGACCCATCCGTAAAAACTTGAGAACGTTAACATACAAAATATCGAAGAAAAGGACTCATAGAGTTTACATGAGTCTTTTCTTTTGAGTCACATTGACTAAAGGCAACAAATATTGAACTAATAACATTTAAAGATTTTACGGAAATAACCTTATAACCGAAAGTGATATAATAAACTTTATAATATAAAGCAATGCCCAACAAAATCTCTCTTCACTATAAATCCCCTTTCCTCTTTGCCTCCTCAAAAAACGCTCACACTCCTAATCCCTCTCAATTTTTCAAACCAATCTCTCTCTCTCTCAGTAACAAATGGCGCGCCTTCTCTTTCGTCTTCTCCAAGAAGCCAATTCTCCATCGTCGGCGGAAGCTTCTCCGGCTTTCAATTCTGATCTCGTCCTTATCCTCGCGGCTCTTCTCTGTGCACTCGTATGCGTCCTCGGTTTAATCGCCGTCTCACGTTGCGCTTGGCTCCGCCGTCTCGCCGCCAGGAACAGATCACAAGGAGCTTCGGGTGAGACTCATCCACCGGTAGCTGCGGCCAACAAAGGATTGAAGAAGAAAGTCCTCCGATCGTTACCGAAGCTCACTTACTCGCCGGGTTCGCCTCCGGCGGAGAAACTCACCGAGTGCGCCATCTGTCTTACGGAATTCGCCGCCGGTGACGAGCTCAGGGTGCTGCCACAGTGCGGTCACGGTTTCCACGTATCGTGCATCGACACGTGGCTTGGGTCCCACTCTTCGTGTCCTTCTTGCCGTCAGATATTGGTGGTTGCCAGGTGTCATAAATGCGGCGGGTTACCGGGTAGCTCAAGCTCAGGATCCGAACCCGATACCCGAATCAAGCAAAGCGAAGATCATCCCGATATATAACTTCTTACCTTGATTCTTTTTTTAGATGTTTTCCATTTTTATTTTTTATATAATGGATTTCTATTTAACGATATATATATTAAAAAGCGTTCCTTGTCATTTTTAAAGGATAATGTTACTCTGTCATAGTGTCATGTATATAATTTTTCTATTGTAAATGTATTATGGAATGGAAAGTTTTTTCTTTTTGGAGAAAAATTGTGGAATGGGAAGTTAATGTCATTTGAACCCTTTATTTCTCTTATTGATTGTAAAGAAATTTATTTTTTCTTTCATTTTATCGACATGATTTATGAACCTGCTAAAGACCATGAAACTGAGACGTTGAGGCACACAATTTATACGTGATTAAAATTTAAAATCCAATTTATACAATTTTGTACCAAGTGCTTGTTTCCATTTCTTTGGTATGTATCCTTTAGCCTATGGTATAATCAACGTCATGGTACCGATTTTAATATATTTTAGATGGTTTTGCGTCGTTCCAAAAGAAATAAGAATCTACAACTAATATCAAAACTAAGTATCTAACTAATCATTTAAGTCCACGCACTTTTTTATATTGTCACGAGTTTAAAAGATCACGAATGATCATCACTTCTTTGATTATTTTTTTATTTCGTTGATTATAATTTAAGTCCATGCACTTCTTTGATTGTCATTTCTACGAATCAATATTTCCCCACCTACAATTTGTTAAACTGAAATCCATTTGATAACCAGTTCTGTATTTAATTTCATGTGAGATATATAAAAATAACAGTTTACGTTTGATAGAAGCATCAAGGGACTTTAGTCTACCTAAAATGTTGGTTGTTCGTTGCTACAAATTCGATTAACTAATGGAATATTCCATAATAATTGGGAAAAAGTAGACAGATGGACCAGTGTGCGTAGAACAGATGGTGTAATGTGTATTGTGTGAGTTCTCTCTTTTCCCTTTTCCATTAATAAAGCAGCAAACTAATTGTCGGGTTTTATATCTTTAATGTGTTCATGTTTTCTGTTAAAAGTATTTTATAAATATTGGGAACACGAGCCTGTATCCCACATTCCCACTTAATCATCAAACGCGACTTTAAATTATTATAATTAACTTCAAAAATGACCATGAAGATGGTCTTACTTTGTCTTCGAACATTGACCTAACAAAAGATCGTGAAAATCTTAAGAGTACAACTAAAGTGCAAAATAAGACAACTAGAACGTAATTTAATAATAATTAGTCAAGATGTAGATAATTACACACACGAAAAAAAACTGATTATATGGATTATTTATCTTTCTCCGTGTAGCCATTGAGTAATAAAACACATACGAATAATGATGGTCCACCATCGCGAGCTATCATCATTCATCACGAGTTTTTCCACTATGGAAAGTGCATCCATGTGCTAAGTGCTATATTTTAAAATGAAATAAACTAAATTGCATAATTGACATTCAATATAGCATTTTATCACAAAAATATCCATCAATTATTTCATCTAACTACTACTTCCTCTGTGTTTTAATATTAGATGTTTAAGATTTTTCTCACACATTAAATATTATTTGTAAACTAAAATATTATTCATTATTTAACTAAACATGATTTAACTAATAATAAAACAATCTGCAAAATATAAATATTGAAAACTATATAGGACGAATAAATAATCTTTTAAAAAAGGAACGTAGTAGTTTCTATTCAAATTTTAATTAGATTTGTACTCTTTTATTAAAAAATTGAGCTATTTATGTCTTTTTGAAAGTAGTATCAATTGTTCGTTGTATAATGTATATTATACGTGCATGCATGTGCATGATCTATTGCATATTTACATATACCCCTTGGCTTTATCTCCATGGATAGGTGATATCATTATATTGCCTGGCTCTCTAATCATATTACTACATTCTAATACTTTCTCATATTATATAGTAATGGATATCTATTTCTACTGAATCACATATAAAGAGTAGGAAGTAGAAAGTGAAGACGTGCTTTTTGTTTGTTAAAAGAGGAACTATAAATTCTCATTGAAAAAATAATGAGACCAAAATTCCCAATCTGGCCGAAGATTCCCACACTCCTGTTTTTTGCATTATTAGTTAGCTACATTGATTTTGTTTTTATTATGAATGCTTTATTCCCTAGCTAGTGGTGTTACAGTTAAATAAATCACCATCGGTTGACAATATTTGGAGGTTTTAAAAAAATTGAACAAATTTTTTTATCAAAAGGCAACGTATAATGTTTAAATGGTTGAATCCATGTATGCAGTAAGCCATACACGTAGTTATTTATGAAGATACGGGTTTGATTTTTATTAGAGAATCTAATTTATTAAAGGTTAGTTTCTGTTTTGGGAGATGTATGGTCTATAGGTCCATGATTTCTATATATTAAAAAAAAAAAAAAATCAAAATCAAATTTGATAGACATAGCTAATTTTTCTTTCATACATTTAGAAATTTCATGCACTAAATATGAAATATCTAATGCACTAAGTATTCCATGGATATTTTTTTGTTAAAACGTATTTCATACTAGGGAATATATATATGAGCATGCATCATTAATCTTTTACTAGTATATAGCCCGTGCTACAGCACGGGTTAAAATTTCTTTGTATATAGTCGTCACATAGTGTCATAGGCCTGGGCATTCGGGTTCGGGTCGGTTCTATTCAGGTTTCAGATTTTCGGATTGAGAGGTTTATGACCCATTCGTCTATTTCTAAAATTCGGTTCGGGTTCGGTTCCGTTTTTTCGGATTCGGGTTAGTCAAGTGTTTGGACACCCGGCCCGGACTGCCCGGTCGGCCCGGTTTAACCGCGACCCGGACCATCTCCCGGTTTGGGTTTAGTGTTTAAATTCGGCAATCATCAAAACCGGCAAAACCCAGAAAAATTCGCCAATCACCCATTACCCGGTGAACCGGTTCAACCGATGGATCAATAAAATTCTTTGATTTTAGGAATAAAATATAGAGTTTTAATGAATTTCAATTGTTTTTAGATTTTTTTCAACTCTTCGTCTTTTTTTAAGCGGCCATCCTCTAGTCTCTCTTCAACTCTTGCGCATCAAATCAATAAATCATTAGTGATTGCTTACAGTTTTAAATTTTTAATGTGGTGGCAATCTTCGTCAAATGTGTTTATATGTCTTATTGTTTTATAAATTCAATAAATTCGATTTGAAATAATTTACTCCGTCCAAATAGTTGTTTTCAATGAATGCATTAGTTATTTTTGGAAATCTAGTTAATTGATTTGAAAGAAAATTAATTAGAATTGTATTTTTGATTACAGCCCGTAAATATTCTCGTAGATTTTGAAATACGAATTTATTAGTTATTGTAGATTACTAAATATACGGAGTATCTTTATTATTAAATATTCTGGTAGATTTTTTTAAAATTTAATATTATTTATATATTTTTAATAACTGCACAAATTTTAGATAAGGATATGATTATTTAAAGCGATTTGTAAACGAATCTCTAAATTATAAATTCTAACTTGTTTATGAGCTAGATGAAAAAATGATAATATGAAAGTATAAAACTTGGCTTTGTTGTTATCTCCTTCGGTCTTGTTTGTCATCGACATCTAGATCCCCAAGTCTAATTTTTTTTTAAGATCTGCAAACAGATAGTCAAAAGGAGAATCAAAGAGAAGTTATCAAAAATTATAATATATTAGAGCTTTAAATCAAGGAAGCAATAGAAACCAAATCTGTGATGTTACTTTCCATAGACAAACAAAAATAACAATCATATATTGAAACTCTTACCTGAGTAACACCCATTCTATGTGCCATTAACGATGCAACAACGTTTCCATCACTATAGTTACCGATGATAAAATCGGGCACACCTTGCAATTAACAAACAATCTCACTTGCTGCATTCTTTTTTTTTTAAGAAAAAAAAAGATAAAGAAATATGAGTTACCTTCTAATTCTTACATAAGAAGTAAACAAAACTCAAGAAAGCTAAGAATTTCAAACCTTAGCATAATTCTCTAGATAAGGCCATATGTCGAATCTTGAAATCTACTTATGTAGGATCCCTTTATCAGACCTAAAAGGAACCTGAGAATATGAGTATGCTCTGTTCCGTTGGTTACATGTAGTTCCTTTAGTTCCAAACTCAGAATCATAGTTCCTCGAATTGATATCAATAGACAAATCAAGTTCCACGCGGGAAGTAGAGGGATTCACTCTAACCTTTAAGACACATAAATAAAGAACATGATTAGAACCAAACAAAAAGGAAAAAATGCAAAAATCAAAAGCAATAGCAATGAAACAATTAATGAGAGTTATCTTTTCGTAAAATCTCTACAATATGTTTCTAAGATTATGTTTATCCACCCAAAATCTATAAGTAAGATACGATAGCTGTTCATTTGTATATATTAAGGGATAAGTTTAACAAAAAAAACAAATAATAATTTGTAGATATTAAGGGATAAGTTTTTAACAAAGAAAACAAATAATAACGAAAAGTAAAATCCGAAAATAATTAAAGAAACATGAGCATACAACTGAAGAGTGAACATGTCCAAGATACAATTACAGAGTGTCTCAAGTTAAACATTAAAAGCATCTTTATATGAATAGCTCTAAACTCATCATAGATGACAAAATTAGCAAAATCTAAGGATTAATACGAATCTCTTGAACTCAAATTTCGATCCATGGCCACCAAACAAAATGAAGAAGAAGTCAAATCTAGGTTCCCAACGGAACTCTCAGAGTTTCCCAGTAGTTGTCCAGATTCAACTCACATTATGACTAATTCACACATTAACTAAAAGGAATCTGGTTCTGATCAGGATCATTTGTTCATAATATTCCCAAATTCCAAAAACCAAAACACTCGTTCAATGAACCAAAGACAATAACTAATGATCCTTTAAACCCACACGTTGCTTCTAAAGATACAATCAATAGTCAAAATAGAATCGAAATAAAAAGCCAACAACTTTAAACCGACACAATGAGTTAACCAAAAATGATAAAATGTAAAATTAAAGGCGGGAAGAAGAAGAGAGACGAACCAGCCACGGATGTATTGGTCTGCAGCAAGAGAATATCAGGATAAGCCTTCATAACAACAAAGAAAAAATCAACCTTCCAAACCATGAATTCAGGGAAAATGAAATCTTAAAAATGCAATCCTTCTGAAGGATACATACCAGAGATATTGAAAGCAGTCTGTTGGCCAAGCGTAACAACAGTAGGTTTGTTTCCTTGAGGCACATGGATTGGAACAGACTGAAGAAGTTGCTCTTCTAGCTCGGCGCCTTCTAGTTCTTCAAATTCTGCTTCCAATTCATCCTGTAATTGCCAATAAAAATAATGTTTTGAAGCATATTATGAATCCACACTTGAATGAATGACTCTATTAATATTCGGCTAAAAGAAACAAACTTGAAGACGACATGGTCTACCTCAAGTCCCAAATCTTAAGTGTGCCATCCTCTGATCCTGAATACATCCATTTCCCATCACACTGGAATCCTACTGACTTTGTATGTGAATCATAGGTAATGACCTGATGCACACAAAGACTCCTTCAAAATCATTTAAGCAAAGCAGAAGAAAACAAACACCACATTCGAAAAAAAGAAAGGGTATTTACAGGTTGAGGGTTGTTCGAATTGACTCGTATATGAGGATTGCAGGCTGCTGCTAGATAACGCTTATCTGGGGTTATCTCAAGCCTATTTACATGCCGAAAATACAAACATCAAAAACAGCAATTTGTGTCAGTCTCATTACTCTATAAGATATCCAGAATTCACAAAATCAAGGGAGAGAGAGAAACACACCGAATCAAGATACTGAATAGTACGGTAACATCGACCAGTTTCGGCTTCCCAGAATCGATTCGTGTGATCATAGGCTTCATAGCCGTTGCAAGAATCACAGAAGGCTGACTCATTCTCGATCGATTTTATCCCGATCGAAATAATGACCCAACCATTTGGTGACTTTTGGTGGTTCCCAGAAACCAAATAAACACCCTTTTGCGAAAAAATCAACAGAGGAATATGACCCAAACAAAAATCTTCAAGCTAGGGTTTCGTGATTGAGGATCAAAAACAGGGAAAAAAAAAAGAGAGGCGAGAGGGAGAAAGAGGCGTGAATGAGAGAAAGAGCGAGACCCTAAAAAAATTATTAGGGTAAAAAGCAACGGTCATGATCATTTGTAGTGAACGGTCAGGATTAAAACCCAAAGCTATCCGATTAAAAACACGCGGGTCAAAAAGATCCGCGTGTTTATCCGAATTTCTGAGCATATAAAATTACAATTATATCCTTAATGATATAAATTGAGTTTAATAATAATTTCATATACTCATGAGCATTTTTGACTGAGTTTTAAAGATGTACTTCCCAATTACTTATATTGATTATATTTTTAATCTGAAAATTCTGGATTTATTGATCTTATATTTCTCAAGAATAAGATCAGAGAACACTTGTAAACATTTTACCATCTATTCTCAAACTCAATCATTTTTTGTTATAGATTGTTGTGATATTATTTTATCAGCGGGTATAGAAATATACAGAGGTAAGTTCAATATCGTAATATTTTAGCTATTATCTATTTCTGGGCCTTGTTGGTGTTTAATGGGCTTCATAGTTCGAAATTATGAGTATACTTATTAAAGCGGGCTTTTTTCTTCATTTTTTTCGATAACACTCATAGGAGAAATTTTGGGAATTGATGAAAAGCAAAAAGGTAGAATCTGGCGGATATAAAAGCTCTTAAAAGTCATTAAATGGTCTAATACTGTATACGAATCTGTATTGCGTGCTCACCTCCTACAAAGATAAACCGGACTCGCAAACCGGCTTAACCATTCTAAGATTATAAATTCATAATCGAAGATGGTGGTGCGTTGTTAAACTAAAACAAGGCTTCTTTCTTTTACCAGAACAACGCTTAAATTGGTGATAAAACTCAGTTCCATTGTTTTAAGTTTTAACTGACTAAAGCATGTAACCAAACTGACTAGACATAATAACCCGCCTAACCGGCCCAATTTAGCACTATAACCGAAATGTCATTATTGCAGTTCCAGAATCTTGAACACAACAAGTAAGAAAATATGAGGTGAAATAGTCCATCCAAAGCAAAAAAAAAAACAGAAAACAATGACGTCAGAATAGTTACAAATATTATTCGTATTTATGACATAACATCGAACAGTGAAACGCCCACAAATACAGTTCATCAAAAGTAACACAGGAATAGCTTTACCTGCAAGGCTACAGCAAGCAGTCACATAACTTTTGAAAAATTTGTTAAATAATCTACAAAAGATGTTGGATCTTATAGGAATAACAATATTTATATAATATGTATTTTACAAAAGGTGAAAAATTAACAAAAAGACCAAAAATATATTATGATCCAAGGGCCAGGATATTCTACAGCTGGAAACCTAAGGGACATGGAGAATCTAGTAGCATGTGAAGAGGTCCAGGAGAAGACGAAAGACCCAACAGACCGTAACTCGCTTCCTGAAACAGAGGATTCTCCAAGTAATCTCGTACGTCAAGTTCGTTATTATTATTACCACTGTTCGAAGACGGCTCTGTCTTCACACCGAGGTTGAAATCGAAGTCGTCTTCGTCATTGTTGTCATTTCCCGGCGAAAATAAAATTCCGTTGAGCTGAGAGACGACTGGGTTGATTAAGGCTTTGAGCCCGTCGACGTTGTGGCCTGATGATCCATGGAGGACGTTGTTATTATTGTAATTTTGGTGGGGATCATCGTAGAGTAGTGATGGGAAGTTGGTTAGGGTACTTTTGGAATGTTCTAGAAGAGATGGTAAGGTTTCATAATGATGGTGATGTGTTGTTGAGAGTGAATGGTTATGAAGGTAGCTGATTTGGTTATGGATTCCAACATTTTTTCTATCTCCTGTTTTATTGAACACCCTACAAATCACCCATTCCTCCTGTGTCTCAACCAAAAAAAGAAAAAGAAAAAATGTTATTACACACTTTTATTTATAAATAAATACCTATTTATACGTAATGACTACACCTAACCAAGATCGATACAGAGATCTTGTTTGAAATGTGAGCCTGACAAATTGATTTCTGATGATAATTTTGAAATGTAATTAAAAAAGGCTGGTAAACAAGAGAAAGCAATAGTGATGAAAACGACACAACAGTAGCATCGGTGAACAGAAAACGGCAAGGTGTGTTTGGTGTTGACATCCACACCACACGTACATGTTTATATCAAATCTATCACATCTAAACTGCTCTCTCCCCTGTACTCCCGATAAGCCAAACAAGATAATGACAATACTTTTGAACATCAATTTAGTATTAAAAAAGAAAAACCATATGAAAATTGGAAAACAATAAAACAAGGTGAAATATATCGGTTAAACCTTTCTTTTCAACTTGTCGATTTAAAAAGTCAACACATTAATGGACAATAAAAACATCAAATTCCTATTACATTAGCATCTAAAAATGAATATTTAATCTTGTAATGTACTGTAATGTTTAATTATAAAGAGATGCACGTGTGGGAGTAAAGTAACAGGGTTTAAATTACAAGTTACAACTATGCAACGATGTAACAAAAAAAAAAAACACCACTTCATAAAACACTATATATCAATAAAAGTTCCGGTTTCAAAAAGTCAACTCATAATTGACAAGAAAATACAAATTTCACCAAGTACTCGAGTTAAAATTAGAGACGCATGAGTGATACTGTGAGAGTATAGTAAATAGAGTTTTAATTTACCTTACACGTGTGGCGGTGTGAATGGTCGGTTTCGAGGCGATACTCATGCATTACCCACTTAGTCTTGAGGCCACGTGGAGCCCTGCCTTTGTAGAATACCAACGTCTTCTTCATCCCGACAAGCGGTCCTCCGCCGCCGGCGAAGACCTCCTTATCTTTTCCGGTAGCTTTCCAATATCCAGCAGTAGTGGCTCTGTTAGTCCTCAAACCCGTTGGATACTTCCTATCCCTTAGACTATAAAAGTACCACTCTTTCTCTCCCATCTTCGCCATTTCTTCATATAACATATTTCAAAACATTCAACCTTTTTTTGTTAAAAGATTTATCAAAACATTAAACTTTAATCAAGATTCCAAAAAAACAAAAAATTTCGAGGAAAGAAGAAACAAGTGTACTAATATTTTTTGTATGAAGTGTATGAATATATTACCAGGTAGTTCCCAAGGTTCGCAGCGGTTGAGATCAACTTCGGCAATGTGAATGCCGCAGAGACCTCCATGGAAGACTTTGGAAGATAAGTAGAAGGTAATGAGCTCTTCGTCCGTTGGGTGAAACCGGAAGCCAGGTGGCAGTCCTCTCTCGTTCCTTTCATCTCCGGCGAGTTCGCTCAACACATCTTCCACCGCAAGCATCATCTTTTGATTGTTATAACCGAGAAAGAGACTTTTTGTTACGCTGAAGAGACACCAAAAAGAAGAACAAAGAGAGCAATGATACAAAAAGTGATGTGAAGTATATAACCTTATTGTGTGCAAGATTATATATTTATATACAAAAATGGCACATAAATCGAAGATATAGTAGAGAGAGAGAGAGAGCGTATGGGGTGTGTACGTAGAGGTGTGCGTATAGATGTGTGGATTTTGAGTGTTTGAGGTTAGAGGAGCATTGATGATAAAGGCTGTGAAATTCAGGGAGCAGGGGTTTCTAGTATTTGCCCTCACCTGGGGAGCTTTCAGGAGTCTCTTTCTATTTTTCCATTTTTTCCTATGCAAATAATAAATAATTATATAACATTCTAAAATGTAAAACAACTTTTGCCGTTTTGTGTTTTATCACTATGATGCTGTAGCGAAATTCTTAGACCTTACGCAACGGTACACATTTCACCCGAGTGTAAGTATTAAACAAAAGAAATTTAATTGAAATGTCTTCTCTCTCTTCCCACTCGATTGTTAAGTTACAATCGGTTGTATCTCCCTTTATTTTTCTCTCTCTCTTTCTTTCTCTCTTTTTTTATTCTCTTGCTTTAAATTATAATAATTAAAAAACATTTAACACCCACTCAAACACTTTTTCCACTGCCGATGCTCTTATGGTCTTGGAGTTTTGATTGAGACTGGGTGATGTTAAGTTATGATCTTTCGTTAATGACTACTCGATTGGTCAATGGCTCATTACAGTGTATATTGTTTTAATATTTTATCTAATTTTAAATGTAATATGACTTAATTATATATATTAGTGTTAAATGTTCTTGACGATTTCGCTAGCTAGTTTTTAAGTCTGATTATTTATTTTTTATTTTTCAGCAAAAACTGACATTTTTTCTTGTTAGTTGAATAGAGAGAGCTGTTTAATAAGCATACTGTTTTGACTGGATATATAGTTGAAAAATACCAACACCCATAAAATATTTAGTTTTGCATAATTACACTCTTTAAAAAAAATAGTGTACATGCTAGTGCCTTCTATCGTATCTTCAAGTTCATCCCTACCCCCTAAACCAAATAATGTGTTTTCGAGGAAAAATCAAAACTACATTTGGTCCAACGTTTTTCAACTGATATCACCAAAAAATTTTAAATAATTTTTTTTTTTTTGACATCAATTTAAAATAGGCAGTTTTAAATGAGTAAACTGTTATATTAAAGATACTTATAATGAGATTATCTCATAATCCAAGTCGATTTCTCTACCCCAAAAATATTGCTGTCGCAGTTAAAATTTTCAGAATTTAAGAAAGGTCAAATAAATAATGTACTTTGACATTTTACATTTTATGGTTATCAGCAAATAAATTTTACTTTTAAGAAACGAAAAGGAAAAGAGTGTGCAGTAAAGATGGCAGAGGTTTATGCGTGCGGGTGTAAGCATATCATTATACATTCATGAGTCAGACCTTTTTATTTATTATTTTATACACATTCTCCCTGAGATCCCAATTCCTTTCGTTTCCTTATTTTTCCTTAACTACTTTCTTTTATACTCTATTTCTCAACGGTTATATCAATTCTGTATTGTATTTTTAAAATAATTTTGTTTCATACTATACTATTCCTCATAATATAAAATATATTTTGCATAAACCATGAAACTGCCTCTACCACATCGATTATTTGTTACATTTACTGTGTATTTTTTTTTACTGTGTATCTCATTAAAAATGAGTTCACAATGTTTGATAGTTCAAATAAATATATATTTCTTAATTGCAAGCACATTTTTTTTATTACTTAAAATGTTTTAACCAAATAAAATATCACTTTCTCGAGTTTAGTTTTTACTCAGATTAAAAAGAAATCAACACCCGTAATCAACCATACAGACAACATTTCATATGAAAAAATAAAATAAAACATAATGTTGGGAGAAAAATGTTAAAAAAAAAAAAAAGACCAAACTCGACTTGAATGAAAACACTGCAACAAAACAAGACTTTTGATTTTAATGTGTTTTCGTCTAACTAAAAGTCTTTATTCTGATTTTTAAAAACAAATAATAGAGGTTAAAAAGAAGACAGATAATTGACATAAATAGTTATACATATTATCGATATTACTGACAAAAAATATAAAATGAAACAGTAGAAGATAGCAGATGTCGGCGGTGGCACGTGCATACGTAGAATGATACAAAAAATCAGGTAAAAATATAATAAATGCAAACGTACTACACTATCTATCTCACTAAATATTAACTGCCCACACGATCTTATGTTAAATCTCCCAAGTCATTCTTTTACCCTAAACGCTACACAACCCTATTAAATTTATTTTAAATAGATTTGTAAAAGTAAAATCTACAAATTGAACAAATATTTCATCCAATAATGCAAAACCTGCTGTACTTGCATAGGCTTACCTAAGCCTATCCATTATTAAATGCTTATTATATATAGTTTCTGTACTATTTAAAATCTAAATTATTTTTTCCCCAGGGGGTCTATCCCTTATAGCTCTGATGATATTTCTGTGACTCTCTTTTATATCCTTGCTTTTTCTTCTCAAAATTGTTACTCCTTCCTCGTAGATTGATGTTTTAAGTTTTATTTTTGTGTTTAAAAAATAGATTTTGTAGTTTTTTCTTTTAATTTTTAAAAGTAATTAATGATTAAAAGGTGAAAAAAGTGGAAAAAGTTGTTACGTGTATGAAATAAGGATCGTGAAACGATGATATTTGCTGTGGAGTATTGAACAACTAGAAAAAGTAAACAATAAAATAAATAAATATCTTTTGTTTCTTAATATGTGTGAAAAAATCAAAACATCAATTTATGAGGAACAGAGGGAGTATTTTTTTCTATTTCAGTTAATTATTGCTCAAGTGATACCGTCGGTCTACTATATATTATAATGCTGTTCCTCTGCGTCACAAAACAATATTATTGGCTCTGTCAACCAAGTAATTTTTTAAATTTACTATCTGCGATAAACTTGGCAGAATATCGAAGCTGGTAGACTTTTGGAAATAATCTTTTATAGTCGTACGTCATTTCAGTAACACTATTTCATTTATTTCCCTTATTTTTAAAGTAAAACTAATCTAAGTTAAACCACTTTACAAGCAGAAACGGTACTTGTCTGTGTAACAGAACTAGTGTATAAAAAATAATAGTCGAATTTGTTCAGCATTACTGGGCTAGTAATATACAGTATATGTGACACTAAACTTTGAGGTATTAGGTGAAACAAAAATCACTAAAATGAATATAGATGACTGTTTGTCACATTTCTTTTATAGTAGTATATCTGTATATGTCAATCAAATGACAAGAGGGTCCCTTGCTCGTCTTTGTCTGTTTGTATTTAATATGTCCGTATCAAAGTTAAATTTTAAAAATTTATAACAAAATTTATCTAAATATCTGGCTGTATATATATACATATCCAATATAGTTTCGTTCGTTTCACAAGTTCAAATTAACCTAGAAGTAAGGCCATATTCAATTGTGTTTTATTTCGAAAGAATTATACTCTTCCAATATAGGTGATTTATTATAAAAGATATTTTCAGAACGGGATTGATTGAAGACACTGGGTTTTTTTATTCGACCAGATACAAAATCTAATTAAGTCATCTTTCATTACTAACTCTTAAGAAAAAATGCAAAAAAAACTTATAAAAAACTTTAGGAAAAAAAAGAAGAGGAAGTAGAAGGAGAAGGTGGAGAAACAATAAATGAAGGATGAAGAAGAGGAAAGGACAATGGCAGCACCGACCTGCTCCACCAGAGAACGACCTCTCACTCATTTCCCTTCACAAGCAATCTTTTCTTCCTCCCATTTTGCTTCTTTAATATTGCCATATTTTCATTTTAATTTATAGTTTATCAGTTAGAACCCAATATATTTTAGTTTCTAATTGCAAACACTTTGAGATAGTAAAAAGTAAAAACGAAAGAAAAACCATATATCATCTAATGAAAAAGTAAATCTTAACTGGAGTATTTGATAAGTCACTATACATATGTTCCGTATCATTATATTGATTGATAAAATTTGCAAATATAATAATCATTTCATCATTCATCTTGGGGTAGCAATCATAGCCTATATAAAATTTATCACGCGAGTAGTCTGATTCGTAGAGTATAGATTGTAATCCCTTACAGAGTGATGGATATAGGAGTATATGATATTCTTACTTGGTTAATGTATAGTTTTGGTCCAGCTTTAGTGATAGTTTGATGCGAAGATGGGGTGTCCGTGCAGTGGATGGCAATAAATGTGAAAGGTTTTGAGGATTTTGGGGCAGATGAAACCTTCATAAATATGGGCGAAAAGTTGCAAATTTGGGGGGACCAGTAAAAACGTGCACATATATCATATAATACTTGAATTTCTGGATAAAGCTTTTTTAATGGTATGCTTGTATTGTATCTCTAATTAGTAGTAATTGGTACGACATAAAGATCCAAGGGTGAAATGTCTAATTGATCACGGTTGCGTTTTCAGAATTTACCCAAGTTTTCCAACAATACTTTGTTTTCCTAAATATCTATTGACCTGTAGACTTTAAGATTACTTATGTGAGATTTTTGTACTGCTAGTAACTATTTTCGTCGCTACAACTTGTAGACTAGTTTAAAACTTCATAAAGAAGTGACTAAAGAATAAAGATGGCTGTTTTAAAAAACGTAATTAATTAACGAGAAATGGATAACTTTTTTTTTTGTTCACAGAAATGGATAATCTAAAAAATGATATATAGGTTAAAAGTTGGTTAATATCATCAATAAAAAGTGGTATTAAGGATGATATGGTAAGTTATTCCATAAATGTAACTCCAATGTGAATATGTAGAGAGAGGTAGAGTGCGCACGTGATGTAGCCGGCGTAGGTTAGGGGGAGAGAGAGGAAGTCTTTCCACATTTGTCGTATTTTTTGTTTTGTTTTGATGCTATGTTTTCTTATTAAGTTACATTCCTTTTTTTGTTACTAAATATATTCCGGTTATGGAAACTAATAAATTAACATATGAAGACTGTTTTAGTTTTTTTTTTTTTTTTTTTTTTCACAACAACTGTTTTATTTTTCGTACTCATGATTCTTCTATTTTTTTTTTTCTGTTCTTGTTTTGCGATTTTTTGTTTGAATGGCCCAAGTGTGCTTAACTATTGGTCTTGTTTCCCAATCAATGAAACATACCCTCTGAGACAGAGGTTCGACCGAAGTGAACAAATATGAGGGTAATAAATTACTTGGATTCAAAGTGACCTAAGAGGTACAGAACTACGCTTAAAGACTGAATCTTCATTCAAGATTAAGATTCAGACAGCTTAAAGCAACAGAATCTACATAATTTTAATAACTAATATATAAACAAACACATCAATTATAGAGCTCGAAACTCAAAATATGGCTCTCACTTCCTCCTCCAGAATCCTCTGTTTTGCTTTGGCCTTATCCGTCACATCTCTTTCTCTCCATTCTGCTACTTCTCACGATTATTCCATTGTTGGATACGCACCCGAAGACTTGGAATCTCACGAAAAACTCTTTGAACTCTTTGAGAATTGGATCTCCAATTTCGAAAAGCTTTACGAGAGCGTTGAGGACAAGTTTCTTAGGTTTGAAATCTTCAAGGACAACCTAAAACATATTGACGAGAGTAACAAAAAACCAAAAAGCTATTGGCTCGGACTCAATGAATTTGCGGATATGTCTCATCAAGAGTTCAGAAAGAAGTATTTGGGGCTCAAACCCGAGCTTGTCTATAGGAGACGTGAGGAAAGGTCTTACGAAGAGTTTGCTTACAGAGACTTTGAAGCCCTGCCTAAATCCATTGACTGGAGAAAGAAAGGAGCTGTGAGCTACGTGAAGAATCAGGGATCGTGTGGAAGTTGCTGGGCTTTCTCTACCGTTGCCGCAGTGGAAGGTATAAACAAGATTGTGACCGGGAATATGACAACATTGTCTGAACAAGAACTCATAGACTGTGACACAACGTACAACAATGGGTGCAATGGTGGTCTTATGGACTATGCTTTTGAGTATATAGTAAAAAACGGAGGTCTTCGTAAAGAAGAGGATTATCCTTACGCTATGGAAGAAGGAACCTGCGAAATGCAAAAGGTATGTATGCGTTTTGAATCCCATATTGAAAAGTAGACAGAGCCTATAATCTCATTGATTTTTTTTTTTGGTCAACATTGATTTTGTTTTGTTTGTTTGTTTGGCAGGATGAGTCCGAGATGGTGACTATTAGTGGGCACCAAGATGTACCTACAAACGACGAGAAGAGTCTATTGAAGGCATTGGCTCATCAACCAGTCAGTGTTGCCATTGACGCCTCCGGTAGAGACTTTCAGTTCTACAAGGGTGTAAGTTAGCATACATTGAAACAATTAATACTATAGTTTTACTTGAGATTTTAAATTATTGTCTTGGTGGTGTGAAGGGGGTGTTTGATGGGCGGTGCGGGGAGGACCTGGACCACGGCGTGGCCGCGGTTGGGTATGGATCAAGCAAAGGCATGGGTTACATCATAGTGAAGAATTCTTGGGGACCAAAATGGGGAGAAAAAGGTTTCATTAGGATGAAGAGGAACACTGGTAAACCAGAAGGTTTATGTGGAATCAACAAGATGGCTTCTTTCCCAACCAAAACTAAGTGATATAATGCTTAATCACATTTCAATTTAAACTTTCTTTTGTTTCTAAATTGGAGTACGAAGAAAATTGAATAAAAAAAATCAAGCTCTGAAAACTATATACCCCTTTAATATGCACGGAAAAAAAAAATGATCCGAGTAAACACGAGAAGAAAAAAAAAAAAAAGAACCTTGAGTATCAAACATCAAAAAACCAAGGAAAATAATTTAAGAGTTCATTGGAGAGGAAAGATTCACAAGACGATTGATTAAGTTGTGATCTCGAAATCACTATTGTCTCGAAAGTAACTCATTCGCAGAAGATGATCCTGACGTGGAACCAATCTCGTCTTCGTTCTCTTCTAACGATCTTCCCATAGTTTCTCGCGTGAAGAAATACGTCACGATCATCCCCGCGATACAAACGCCACCAAGGATCAAAAACGCGATTCTTACGCGTTTCACGTCTGGAAAACTGTCGTCCTCGTGGTGTTTCGTGGCCCACAAGAAACCAACAGTCCCAACAATCGCTCCAAACTTCCCAGCAGCTCCGGATATCCCGTGACACGTGGACCTAAACCTCGCCGGAAATAGCTCCGCCGGGATAATGAAAGTCGTCGTGTTAGGACCAAAGTTGCTAAAGAAGAAAATCAATCCGTAGAGAACCATAAAGCCTTTATTAGTCTTCTCGTGCTTAGACCAATACCAACTATACGGAATCCCAGCGACTAAGTAAACAACGGCCATTAGGAAAAATCCCATCATCTGAATCTTTACTCGACCGATTTTATCTATGAAGTAGACTGTGAACCAGTAACCGGGGATGGTGGAGCAAGCGGCTACGATGGCTGCGACTTTAGCTACTTCGAAAGCGGAGTCGTAGACGTTTGTGGAACTGAGAGGTTTGTTGGAGAAACTGAAGATTTGAGAGAGGAGGAGGTTGCTTGTGTAGAAGACGACGTCCACTAGGAACCAATTGGCTGAGGCTGCGAAGAGGTCACGGCCGTGGAGGCTGAGGAAACGGCGAGAGAAGAGCTTGTAGGATGGGGAAGACGGTGGTTGTCGTATCTCCGATGATGAATCTTCGGATACTTGAGCTATAGATACAGACATGACTCTTTGCATGTCTTTTGCTGCTTGGACTACATTGTTCTCTACAAGTGCTGTGTATCTGCAAGTATTTTTCAAAACTTTAGTAATTATCATTATGGCTTAATTATTTACTTATTTAGTACTAGTACTGGAAACGAGAAACTCGACAGTAAAGATTTGATTTTAGTATTAAATTCGTAATTTACTGTTAAAAATTATCTAAAAATATATACCAAAATTGAAAAGTTTATCATTTTTAGTTAGTTGGGAAATGATGTAGCAATAGCTAGTGGCCTAATGCCTAGTTTATTACTACATTTACTTTAGCATAGAAATATAAATATATACTAGTATAAATGTTTAATTAGCTTATTTTATTTAATTCACAAAGCAAAAATTAATCAAAAACAAGGTAGCATTATATCAAATGGTTAATTTATTTTAATCACTTTCGCTTTAGTAGTAACAAAGATTTACTAAAGTTAAATAAACTTTAGTCATTCAACTATCCAGATTAGACTTTCTTTTCGTTAACAAAAAGTCACTAACTAGATTTGTTACTAGTGCACAGATATATGAATAATTAGTCATAAAGACTCATAATTCATAAGATACAAGGAAGGGAAAAGATCAATCTCTTCGATTTGTATATATATATGAAGTAAGAGAATCAAAGTTGGAGATCTTGATAGGAAGAGAGTACGTGGTTAATTAGTTGGAGGGATTAAATTTAGTTATAATGAAATAAAACTCTGTTAATTAGCTGGAGTTTATACCTGGGAGGAATAGTTAATATAGCAAAGACATAATTAAACTATACTATACATATTAAAATGGAATACTATGTGCATACGTTATCATGAGAGGTAGCTTAAAAAGGTATATACTTCTGTGTCCGGTATATCTCCCTCACAAGTCAACGTACTTCCTAGGAACAAACCACGAACTTGCCACTCTTTACATTATTACACACATATTTATTTAATGTTTTATCATCGGATCGAATTTAGGTTAAATTTCAGGTTCTCCAACATTATTTCGTACGGAAACATGGGTAGAACTAGAACTTCTGTTTTGCACACGACTACTTTTAAGTAATTTTAATTTATAAATTCTATATTAAGATTTCATTGAAAATCTGAAAACTTTTAAAGCTTGCAAGGGGACAATAGCTAACAAAGTCACGCAAGATTTTTCATCTACATAAAAAAGTATTATTATTGTTATTAAATAATCTTAATACACATAAAACACATATTTTAGAAAACACATATTTTGTCTATAGCAAATGAATTTGATGAAAAATATGATCTAGTTTGTAATCGAAATATCCATTATCCATACTGAAAACGGTTACCGTTTAAAATTTCAATGTATCTAATATCGGAAAATAATATACTGAAAAATAAGATTTAGGAGAAAATTAAAGAGTTATTTAATAATCGAGAAATTTCCAAGGTTTGTATGTGGGATGATAGGAAGCAAAGTCACACAAGATAGTGCACATAGTTATAGTATATACTATTACGGTAATATTAAAAGATAAAAATTGGTGAACAAAAGACAAGTCGCATAGGAAAAACAAAATATTTTTGTCATACGCAAATAAATATCCTTATTTTATTATACGGCGGAAAATATAGATTTTTTTTTTAATTTAATTTACGGAAGAAAAGACTAAAGAGAGAGAGATAATCGAATGGAACCTGGCGGTTTCAGGCATGAGCATTCGCCAGTAGAACGTTAACGCGGCGGGAAGAGCTCCGATCATAAGAATCAACCTCCACGCTATATCTGATTCCGGCGGAGCCAAAGTCTCAAAACCCCCCGCGTTGGTCTTCTCCGAACTCCCCTCTCCGGCGTTCTTAAACGCCACGCACACAACCATAGTCACAGCAGAGCTCATCAAGATCCCTAACCCTTGCATCGAGAACACGGCGGCGATAAAAGCTCCACGCGTTCTTTTATTAGCAAACTCCGACATAATCGTGGCGGAGAGAGGATAATCTCCACCGATCCCGAGTCCAAGAACGAATCTAAAGAATCCAAGACTGACCATAACGCAAGAACGTCGAGTCGTGCATATGGAGAAGCCACAGCCAAAGGAGCTAAAAACCATGATTAAGAGACAAAGTCCGTAGACTTTACGGCGTCCGACTCGGTCGCCTAAGTAACCGAAGATGAGCTGACCTAAGGCGGTGCCGAGGAGAGCGATGGCGTAAGAAGTGGAGAGAAGAGCGGTTCCGATTGAGTCTTTGTGGTAATAGATTTGACGAATCATTTTCATAACCGGAGCTATACAGAAGAGATCGTAAGCGTCGGTGAAGAGTCCCATTCCGGCGACTATTATCGCCTTGAAATGGTACCACTGTATCCTCGCCGCATCTAACGCCGATAACACTCTTAGCGCCGGCATCGTATCCTCGATTTTAAGGATTTTTTAGGATACACAAAATGAGAACAATTGAAGTCTTTGTCTCTTCATTTTAATGCTTTTTTTTTTGGAGATTTTTTCTGCTTCGAGACAATATGGAATATGCTCTGGGTTGACTGCCAGGAACACAGCACCTCCCTGGATCGAGTCCACTTCTTTAGTTGACTTTGACAACGTTTTCTTAAGATAAAGTTCCTCTTTTTGGTACAAAAAGTTTTTAGTTTAAAGATGTGGTAGCCAAATCTTTTGTTAACATTTGCAAGAAAATACACGTCCGCAAAAATGTACATAAGAGGTATACATTTCGTGTATAAATTAAGTAAATAAGATGCTGAAATTTGGCAATCTGGTGTGTATATATATTCTATTTTAAGATTTCATAACTCTCTTGACATCTTTTTCTTTTTGTTCACTTACTTCAATTTGCTCAAAAGAGTAGCGTTTCACATCAAACAACTACTTTACTCAGAGTCTAAGAACATCTTAAGGAATCGGATCATTGAACGTCATTTTGCACAAAAAACTAGAACATATCCTAGTAAAATGAAAACCGGAACTATGAAGTTGGAATGCGGACTCCGAGCTTGACGACAATTACTTCAAAGATCCCATCAGGCCTAAACGTTGGAGAAATCAAGCGAGGATCCACTTGTCCCGGAAGATTAAACGTGATTGAGAATGGACCCGGTGGGCAGAGCTGTTGCACCTGCATTCTGTATAAGCATCCCGAGTCACTTGGAATCGCCATCTCAGGTACTACTCCTTGGATGCATACTCTTCCCTCCCTCTGAATCTCACATTTGATCTTATCTGTTAACAGATCAGCAGATAGCATTTTGGGTCACACTTCTTACATAGCAGTCAATTGAGAAAAGATTGTGACTTTCATGTCATCTCATTGGTCATTATGAAACACAAAACATGAAGAAGCCATTCTGGTTTTAACAGGCAGAGAATTAGAAGGAAATTTCTTATTGAGACGGCTCTTTTCACTATCCAACAACACTATTATTAATGAAGGACAACCGGAGTAAAGAAATGTGAAGGCTCTTACTTTGATTTTTCTCAATGCCAGGGAGAGAGACTCTGAAGATGTAGGCAACTTCGCTCACGCCAATATCGACAAGACCGATGGGTGGCCCAGCAGAGCCTTGCTTAGCAGTACCAGTGAAAAATACATGTGAGATCACTTTCGAGTGAGTAGTAGTCTGATTATTCACAGGGTTCATGGCTTTGCGTTTTTCCACAAGAGATAGAATCCAAACCGACCTGTTAATATCAAGCACATGTCATGTTTGAAGATGTAAGCAAAGAGACCAATAAGATTATTCTATACAAGTAGTAGTAGCAAAGTAAGAGTTAAAGAATAAAAGAGTGTAATCCTCTGAAGTAAGTTTAATCCTTTCAACTCCAACCATTCCTTTTCCAAAAACATTGAATTCGAAGTACAAGGAAAGAGACAAACTAGGCTGGATCCATGAACAAGATCTCCAATTCTGATGAACCAACTTCTAAAACTCAAATCATTAGAAATATGAGCTAGGTTTCTGGAGTGGTAATGAAAAGATTGAAAAGAAGAAAAAAAGGAACACGAGAAGCTAGAGGCACACACAGAGAAAGATAAATCTGGAAGCTGCATTTCATAGTGTACAAAAAAGAAGAATTCATTGAAATCTAAGCTCAATCAGGTCAATGAAACTAATTTCTGAAACTTGTTGATTCCGACCTTTTTGGCATAAAACAAAATTGATTAAAACCCTAGAATTAAGCAGCGAAGAGTTGTCGTCACCCTAGAGATGAAGAACCAAAATCAAAGTCGGAGAGATGGAGTTAAAGGAGACAGCGAACAACACCCTAAAAGGAAGAACCCTAATCTTGATTCTACAATGCCAAAACCAGATAACCGAATTTCTGGTGATGAAAACGAAGTCAATCAAGCAGATAATCAGCAAAGCGAAAACGGAGAACGGTGAGTTTAGGGTACCTTAGCTAACTCCGGCAAGTCTCGATGGTGTTGTTGACTGCGAAGCTTTGTGGAACAACGTGACCGTCGTCACTCGCTTACCGGTGAATTTGCTGAGTCCTCGAGGTGAGGAAGCCAAAAGTTAGCTGGTTAAAGTTACCACTCTGAAGAAGCCACGTGTCAAGAACTTTGTTGACCAAGCTGACTAAGCAATCTTGTAACCAAATGCTCTCACTTTTTATCACTGAACATTTGAACAATATTAGATTAATATAAATATTATATTAAGTACTAAATATTTTTAGTTATAAATTACGAAACTAAAGAAATTATAGGACTAATAATTTCTTTAGTTTCGTAATTTAGTCCTATAATTTCTTTAGTTTCGTAATTTATAACTAAAAATATTTAGTACTTAATATAATATTTATATTAACCTCTCATTAATAACTAAGTCTAAGTGATATCTAAATTATTCGGTGTTCACCATCAACCATATGTTGTTCACCAAATTATAAGATAGTATACACATAATGTTTTTAAATTGAACATTTAACATCTTAAAACCTTAAACATGAAATAGAAACAATAAATTGTATGCCTGGTGTCACAAAAAAAATTAAAAAAAAATAAATGGGATGTTGTTGCGCAAAAAAAATAAGTTGAGGAGTCAACCAGAAGACCCAAATAAACTTGCTTATGCTAATTAAATTTTTTTGTAAGTAACATTACTTCGTTTTTTATTACTAGTTAGTGTTAATTAAATTAAAATCGTGACCAACATTTATAATACACTATAGGGTTTCTAACTTGTATGGTTGATGTTTCACTAATTTGATTCAAACTTTGGCAAATACTGCTTAGTTGACAAGGAAAGGAGATTAACTAGCATTCGTAATTAATAATACCTTAACTTGCGGATTCTGAACACGTTAACTTTCTCGTCGCCCGCCACCATCAATCAATGCTACTTGATCCAGCTGGCCTAGACACGTGCTTCAAACGACAACGAGGTTCTCGTGCATAACGTTAATAAATCTATGAATATATATTGAACTCTTCGTTGACCATTTTGGAACGATCAAAATCCAACTATCGAAGAAGAAACCATACCCGAAAATGGAGATGATAGAAGAGAAGAACAGAGGAATAGAAGGCAAAGTAGTAGTCGTGACGGGTGGGTTGGGTTTAGTAGGCTCCACCGTGTGCCTTGAGCTGCTCCGCCGTGGCGCTCTCCAGGTTCGCTCCTTAGACTGCCGCACCACTTCTTCTTGGTCCGACCGTCTCAAAGAATCCGGCGTCCACTGCATAAATGGTATTCGAAATTATTTCACTCAAATTAATGAGATCAAGATTAAGATTATATATATGAGTACATTGAGTAGATATTTTTAGAATCATATGTTTACAATTCAAAACCAATTGACAGGAGAGGATTTGTCTATTTGCTTTATATACTATGTTAGATCTATCTCCAATTTTCAGTACGAAATATTCTAACATTATACTTTGTTCACATTATATATGTATATATCAGGAGATGTTGTGAGCAGAGAGGACGTAGAAGAGGCTGTTGAAGGAGTGGACATTGTTATTCATCTTGCTTCGTACGGTGGTTCGGGTAAGGAAATGGTTCGGGCTCATCAGATTGAGGAAGTCAACGTAGAAGGGACGCGTAACGTTTTGGAAACATGTGTGAAGAAAGGGATCACCAGGGTAGTGTATTTAAGCACGAAAGATGTCGTTTTCAGTGGGAAAGAGATTGAGAATGGAGATGAAACTCTACCTTATGTAGCTTCCAATGAATACGTCAGTTCATATGATCGGACAAAATCTATAGCCGAACAGTTGGTTCTAGAGAACAACGGTCGTACGGTTGAGTAAGTGCAAAATCAATATAAATGTTGTTTATTATGCTAGAACTACGTTTTTTTTTTTTTCAAGTGTGGAATCTTGGAAAATAGAACTAGTTATGTGAAATGAAATGCTAAAATTACTCAAGCTTGTGGAATCGCAGAATACTCAAAAATAAATTGAGTAATTAAATTCGTGTGGAATCAGTCTATCGTTCTGCCAATTACCTATGGCTATGGGAATGGTAATGCTAATGTATTATATATGTTTATGGAATCTAGGAACGGACATGGAAGTTTTTTATCGACATGTGTGATTCGATGCCCGATTGTTTATGGACCTGGTGAAGAGAAGTATCTTAATAGGATAATCTCTGATGCAAGATTGGGTTTATTTCTCTTCAAAATTGGCGATACAAGCTCAAAAACCGACTGGATTTATGTGGATAACATTGTATTCGCACTCATGTTGGCAACTACTGATTTACTCAATGAACGCTCGAAAGCCTCAGGGAAGGCCTACTTTGTTTCTGATGGTAAGATTTATACTCTCAAACTTTATTAATTTCCTATATACTCTGCTTTGATCCATTTATCTCGAGCCCAATTTTATGGTTTGTTTATGCAGGTAATCCAATAAATTTCTTCGAATTTCTTCAGCCACTTTTAAAGAATCTTGATTATGATCTTCCCAAGTTATCCCTATCTATTTCGCTTGCGGTTTTCCAGGGAAAAATATGTGAAACAATATACGCAATGCTATCACCGCTACTAAACCAATGGTGGATTCCACAACCATTGATTCTTCCACCTGAAGTTTATAAGGTCAGAGAGTAGTCTTGATTACATTAGAGAATGAATTGAAGAAAAAAAAAACCACAGAATTCGTATGAGTTGTTGCCTTTTATCTTAATGGAACAGGTTGGGGTGACTCATTACTACTCGATCGGCAAAATCAAGGAAGAACTTGGGTACGAGCCCAAGACACAACCTGAAGAAGGCATGACCGAAACCATTTCATATTTTAAAGAAAAGAAGAGGAGAGAGGTTGATGGTCCAAGCATTTACGCATGGATTTTCTGTGTGATCGGTTTGCCTAGCATTATATCAGTCGCGTGGCTACCTGACATTGGACCCATACCATTCTTTCGAGTCATTGCAATGTTTATCTTTAGGTCGATGTTGGTGTTACGGATAGCATCCGGGATTGTGGTGACAACTCACGTGGGTGAAGCGGTGTATGCGTTATGGCTGGCTCGGAGAGTGGACCCAAAGAATGCAAAAGCTTGGTTTTGGCGGACGCTACTTCTTGCTACTTTCTCGCTTCGATTACTTTTGAAAAGAGCCAAGGAAGTAAAACAATCAACACTAAGAGAAGGTCTACTAACCAATTCGGGGTCGTCAATTGCTTGAAGATTCGTCATGAGAGTCTTAACCATGATTCGAGACTTGAAGTATTCAAACTGCAATATTGATCATTTCAACATTTTTAATGGTAAAGTTATTTAGCCGTGGATTCTCAGTTTATCGAAAACAAAAATTGAATTAACATTGTTTACTGTCAACTTGGATCTACGCATTATGCAATTTAAATGTTGGTGAAAAAAGAAAAATATAGTGATGGTTAACATATGTTTGAACAAATTTTACCGTTTATGTTTACTTTTACTAAAAAAAATGTTTGAACAAAATGTATATATTTTAAATTACATTAATATACAAATGAAAGTTAATTCACATTTGTCAAAAAATATTAGACTATCAAACATATTTATTTTCGTTTATAAGTTTTTTTGCTTTAAAATTTTAAAATATTATATTCGGAAATTCAAATATTGAATTTAATCATCAGTCACATGTTTATTTCAGAATTAAAAAATAAAATAAAAAATGAAACAGCAAAGGGCGATAGATTTCGTTGAAACACAGAAGTGGACATATCTTGAAATACATGGCAGCGATTTCTCCATGGTTTTCTTCTCCGCGGAGCTTTTCGAATCCCCGCGTTTCGTCTCGTTATACTAAGACCATTACAGGTCCTCTCAATCTCTCTCTCTCTCACACACTTCACTAATTCATCGTCTTTCTTGTACAAAATTCATATTCTTTTGGAGCTAATTCTTTCCAGATTCTATAAGATGTACATCAATTCCCGCGGAAATCTCTGTTTTAGACAGCTCTAACGAGGAACGACATCGGATTTCGTAAACTCCATTACTGTCACAGTGAAATTCACTTCATTTCTTTATCTGGGTTTGTTCTGAATCTGTTTAAGTCTCACTCTTTGTTTTGTTAACAGGTCTAAAGATCATGTTGGGATGAAGAGAAGGGGAGTCATGTTACAGATAGCTTCCTCTGCTTTCTTCCTTCCATTGGCCGTTTCACCTGTATTTGCAGAGACAAGTATTGTTGATTCTAAGTTCGTTTTGATGTTTGAATCCTTGAGAAAATGGAAGCCTGATAAAACCTTTCTTTAACGTCAGATGCATCAGACAATTTCCGTGTGTACACAGATGAAGTGAACAAATTCGAGATATCAATCCCACAAGGTTATTTATTTATCAAACTCTGTTTTAGAGACTAATGCTAGTGAAGTGAAGTAATCATGATGACTGATGAATGAATCTGATTGCATTCTCACAAAGATTGGCAAGTCGGGCAAGCAGAACCCAATGGATTTAAGTCGATCACAGCTTTTTTCCCTCAAGAAACTTCAACTTCCAATGGTAACTTTATCAACGACTAGTTTCTTTTTACTTTCTCTTGTTCAGGAATGCTAACTGATAAGTGATGAATATGGATTGTCTCAGTGAGCATAGCGATCACTGGACTAGGTCCGGACTTTACAAGGATGGAATCTTTTGGAAAGGTCGAAGCTTTCGCCGAAACACTGGTTAGTCTCTAACTGCAACTCAAACAGACATACTCTCCGCAAAAAGAGTTCCCTAAAATTGTAAATATGACATTTATTTACAGGTCAGTGGATTGGATAGAAGCTGGCAAAAGCCAGCAGGAGTGACTGCAAAACTAATCGATAGCAGAGCTTCTAAGGGTAAAGGAAAAAGAAATCTCCACTAACTCAGACTCTCTCATGTATCTGCTTTCTTTCGTTGACACAATTAAAAACTCTTGGACCAATGACCAGGATTCTATTACATCGAGTACACCTTACAGAATCCTGGAGAAGCTCGTAAGCATTTGTACGCTGTAATTGGAATGGCAACAAATGGTTGGTACAACCGTTTATACACTGTCACGGGACAGGTATGTCTAGTCCTATTGCCACAGTAACCTCTCTGATTAGTTTCTCATGTCTAACACAATGGCCATCTTTGTGTACTACAGTATACAGATGAAGAATCTGCTGAACAAAGCTCCAAGATCCAGAAGGTAAGACAAAAGACACTACAACAGTGAACAGTTTCACGAAAACCCAGCTTATGACATTTTTCTCTGTTTTTGCAGACGGTCAAGTCATTCAAATTCATATGAGATGATTGTCATTCATATCTATCAGCAGAACCAAATTATAGAATTGATCAAACAATTTGTTTACTGAACAATCACTTTTTTCAATGAAATTATGAGAAATGAGCTGACTCCATACTTTGAAGTAAGCTTTCGGATAACAATTCATCAGTGTGTTCAGACATGGAAGAAGAGAGAACCCTAAATATGCACAGTCACAGAAAAGAACATGAACATGTTTTACTTACAATGCAGGACTTGGGGACAAAGGTTATATACCTATCAACGTTACTCACTACACTCCTGCACCAGAAGGAAGTGTTGTGGTATTACGACTTTCGACTAGAA
The DNA here is from genome assembly GCA_011420285.2 of Erysimum cheiranthoides. Classification (NCBI taxonomy): domain Eukaryota; kingdom Viridiplantae; phylum Streptophyta; class Magnoliopsida; order Brassicales; family Brassicaceae; genus Erysimum; species Erysimum cheiranthoides. The sequence continues at coordinate 2,212,496 of CM022179.2, read as the reverse complement.
AAGAATCAGATTTTGATTCTACCATGTATATGCTTGTATATGTGTGTATAGTGCCTTCAAACTCAACCCGAGCTCGAGCCAGCAGCATTTTTTGTGGCTGTGTTTATACACATTGATGGATGGGTAAGAAAACTGAAGCACAAACCCTGAAACTCCAATTTCCTTTTCTTTTTTTCCTTCTGCGCCTTCCCAGCGAGCAAGACTACTTTATATAACCTGGACTGCAATAAGATCCCGAGGTTATATCAACACATTATGATAATGACCGTCCTCTGTTTATGCATTTACAATAATGCCGAATAAGAAACACATACCTTTAGGATGCAAGATAAATAACGTGCAAGACTTAATAAAACAAGAAGCCTCTGCTGCCACCGTAAGTAGCAGTTTTGCTACCGCTTAACTTCCTTTTCTCCTCAGTCCTCAGTCTTCAAGAATAACTGAAACCATTACCATCATATAAGCGGTGAAAAAGAACCAAAATGTGCATAATTCCTCGCTACTACAACCAAAATAAAGAAAGTGTGATCCTCACCTTGTTGTTTGGTCAGGACCGCTACTCTGCATAAATTGAGGGGAATGGACAATGATATGCGACTGTACAGGAGCAGGGCCTGGTATACCTGACAAACATATTCAAAAGAGGACATAACTAATTGCACATAAACTTAGCTTTTCAATAATGCCTCTAACTCAGAAGTGATCGAGCCAGTCTACTTTTGAGATTTGATCAGTCAAGAGAATACGATTATGGTGCGTAAGACAGTAAAATATACCTGAAGGGTATGGAGTTTGAAGAGTAGACATAGATGAAGTGGTCATCGCACTAACAGTGGGTCCACCAAGCTGCAGAATATGGCTTCCTGGAACTGAATACCCTTGAATTGCTGTATAACCATGGCCACTGGGAACAGTTTGATTTAATTGTCCGTATTGATAAACGGGTGAATTCACTGCCCCAGGTACTCCGTAGACCTGAAGGTACTGCTGACCCATGTATGGACCATATAAACCCTAAACCATAAAACGAGACAAGATATAGCCAAAGTTACAGGAGAGTTAATGACGAAAGAAAATAACAGCAAGTGTTCGTAGCCATTGTCAACCTGTGATTGTGAGTACATGTACTCGGGTCCATATGCGGTTACTCTGGAATAAAAAATAAAGCAAACATTAGACACATATAATGAACCATAGACACATTAATGTCCTGTGTAGATTAGAATTGCATGACTCACCCATAAGGATACACAACTCCTTGCTGGTAGTTATATGGAAGTGGTTGCTGGTACGGATAATTGCCAATAAGTGAACCACGAGGACCCTGCACATTTCCAATGTACGGGGAAGCAGGTCTTAAGCGTCCTAACCATACAAAAAAAAAACCCACCAATGCACTAAATTACGGGTATTCGGCAACAACATAGAATATTAGACCAAAGCAAACAAGTCTAGAAAAGAGAAATGGCAATGGAATATGAAGTATAGCAGGAAGACTGACCAGGCATATTAGGTATCAATGCATAGGGCAATGGAGGGCGAGGTCTCCCAAGGGAAGCAAGATTACAGTTTGCACGTCTACCGTCTACAGTGGGAGTTGGGTCAGCACAAGCTCTCCTAGCAGCTTCTGGATCTCGGAATGTCACCTAAAATCCTCCATATGAAATAGAAACAGAGCAACTGAATCATTCACAAAATAACTGCAACAGAATTACACCAAAATTAATGACTTTCTTTGCTCTGTAATAAATTCACATGATCAACAGAGTTATATGACATTGGACTACAAGCCTCTGGCGATGCCATTACCTATAAATCTAATTTACACTGATCTAAAATTATATCTCTAAAGCAACATTTAACATCTAATGTTAAGTATAAGCAGCAATTAACAAACTTGGCAACAAAAATGAAGGAGAAGAGGAGACTCACAAAGCCGTATCCTTTGGATCGGCCAGTGTTCTTATCAGCAATGACAACAGCTTCAAGGATTTCACCGAACTGTTCGAAATGCCGACGAAGCGTTTCACTTTGAGTCTCCCAAGCAAGACCACCGACGAATACCTTTGTGAAAGTTGTATCACCGAAAGGAGAATTCAAGTAGTGAAACCCAGAACCCGGAACAGACTGGTACGCCATGATTACAGATTTACAGGTGAGTGAGAAAGAGAAGTAGAAGAAAGGAAAAAAAATGGAAACTTTATGCCAAAGAAAGAAAGAAAAAAGGATGAATTATGAACAGAGAATCAATTCTTCTAAGTGATAACAAAGGTAACCGAGTAAACCCTAGACATAACTACAATGATTAAGCCCAGTGAAAACCCTTAAAATCCATGGAATTAGAAGAGGAGATTCTAGGGTTTACTCGGTTCTGAGAAGATGAAATGAAAAAAAAAAAGAGAGATTTGGGGGAAACAAAAACCTAAAAGATCATTCCCTACTAATAATGAGTAAAGGAGGAAAAAGAGATCAAATTTCCCGGAAAAAAAGAGAAAAAAGAAAAGCAAAAGCAGTGTGGGTTTAGTATGGGCCAGACAGAGGAAGAAGTCGGTGGGTGGAAATTAGGGTTTTCTGTACTGGAGGATCACAAGAAATTATAAACAAAAACGAAGCTACAGGGTCGAACTCGAAACTTGAGAGTAGAAAAAATCTGGAAAAAAAAAAAAGAATAAAAAACCCTAAAAAGTTAAAAGAAGGAAGGAAGAAAGACGAATCAAGTTAGGGAAAAGGGTTGTTTGGTTTGAGAAATTCCATTGATGGTGATGATGAAGAAGTTGGTGATGACGATGAAGATGATGATGGTGCGTGATTTGTTCAAGATGAAGAGAGAGAGAGAGAGAGATACTTTTGTTTCTGGCCACTGTAAATGACGTGGGACCCACGCATTTATAGTCTAATTCTTGTAATTAACGTCGTAACTCGTAATCATCTATCTGTGTTTTGTCTGATCAAATATATTCTTTGTAGTAACGTTACACAAATGTAAACTGAAATGAAACTTTCTTGATTAACCCTTCGAGTTGAAATTATAATGAGACAAATAAGGTTCTACTCACGGAGTTAATTAAACAATCTAAATAAGCAATTTGTCATCTTTTTATCGATTTTGGACGGTGTAGATTTCGGAATATCCCAAATAAATGGCTAGGGGTTTTTGAGCTCGTGATTCATTTTAAAACCCTACTCCACTAGTCTACAACTGTGGTCCAATGTGAACGATATTTAGGAACCGTAGCTAATGTTATATCTACTAGACTACAAATACAAAGCTAATAACGACATAATCCTTAAATATTGATATCTACTAGACTACAAAGCTATAACGACACAATTTAAATTGGCTTTTATTTTCCCGCGGACTACGATTCTGACACTTCAGTCTAGTGGTTGGATTCAAATCCAATAAATTCCAAATTGTTTTGAGATAAAGAAAAACTGTGAGAATTTGAAATGTTCCATCAGATTATTCATGTATGTGAAAGTGATAAAGATCTGACGTTTACAAAGAAGAACACCAACATGATAATAAATATATAGTGGATTTCAGAATGAAATGATTTTACCAAAAAACATTTCATGGAATCACTTTATTTCAGGAGTGAAGAAACAGTCACTGTGACTCTGTGAGTAAGCTTATGGCTTTGGAAGATCACCAGCTACTTCAAAGCTGACCACGGAATCATCAATGGTTTCTTCTAATGGCCTAAACATCCACCCCAAATTCTGCAACTTCTCTGAACTTAGAGGCCTCACTTCCTTCATCTCCTCCTCTTTTCTCTCCGTGAAACTTTCATCATACATTTCATCAGATCAGACCGAATATCTCAAAGTTTGAAAGCAACCGTTGGTTCTACTCTTACCTTTCAGGGAAATTGCGTTTAGGATACATATTCTTCAGCTTCTCCATAAGAGAATCGGTGTGAAGTGAATGGGAATTGCATATGTATCTTCCTTTTGCTTTTGGATTTTCATACATCAACAAAAGCGCATCCGCGACATCACGCACATCCACAAGATACAGTTGATCGCTCAACAAGGACTTTATACCACCTGAGACACACCAATCCATCAAAAACCCTTCAAGAATGAATCAATCACAAAAACCAAGAAATGTAACTTAGAGAAACACACATTACATCACCTTTTATAAATTTGAGAAGTGCCAAACTACTAGAGTCAAGCGTGGATTGAAGCCTAGGGCCTATCGTGACAGACGGACAGAGCGTAACAACATCAAATGAGCTTTTCTTGCTCCACTCTAGAGCTTCACGTTCCGTTAATGTTTTGGCAAGATAGTAATAAGGCCAATAACCCTGAGAACCTCAGATTTTGCATCACAAGAAACACTCAGATCTGTTACTGTCTTTGGGTTATACTTTTAGTCATCTGACCAGCATGCTAGCTTTCAAAGATACAATATTACCTCAAGTGAGTAAAGGTATTGAGTGTCTGACCAACAATCCTCGTCCTTAGCAACATCTTTAGGCCATTTTGGATTGTAAACAACTGCAGCAATTGATGATACAACCACAACTTTCTTCACTTTGGCTTCATTGCAAGCTTCTAGAACATTCTTGGTGCCAGTGAGAGCTGGTTTAATCAGTTCTTCCTGAATGTTTTGAACAATTAAAGCTGGTTTTCTTTAGTGATTCAAGAAACAAACAAAAGAAGAAGCAATGTTAAAGCACTTGCCTCTGTTAGAGGAACTCCTTCAAAAGGAACAGGAGAAGCGATATGGAAAACGCCAGAGCAACCAGCAATGGCTGAAGAAAGACCTTCATAATCAAACAGATCTGCCTTGAAAAGTTTCAGATTCTTTTCAGCACTATCCAGTTTCCTCAAATGGTCATTCTTTTCATCACCTGATAACAACGAATCAATGCATGCAACTTTCTGAAACAGAGAATATCCAAAAGTAAACAAAAAGATGAGATAATGAGTTGTTTTCTTTCTTCTCCCTTACAAGGATCTCGAACGGTTCCATGGACAGTGTAGCCACGAGAGAGAAGAAACTTGACGAGCCATGAAGCAATAAACCCTCCTGCACCAGTAACACATACCTTTTGCTTTCCAGTCATTGGGGTCGTTCTCTTTAGCAACTTAAGATGCTCTTTGGAGTGAACGAAAGAGAAAACAGGTCCCAAAGTATTTATACACAAGTCATATGTGATTTTAACTACTCATGCATCTTGAACTGAAGTAGCGTCTAATTATGAGGGAATTAAGCTGGATAAAGATTGCAAGTTCATATAGACACTGATATATTAAATGAATTTGTATCGAATTTGTTAAGCATTTGTTTTTTTTTATAAGTTTTTAATTTGGCTATCATTCTAACAAAAGAGGGGAGAACATTTTTACAGGTGAATTTTTCTTTAGTTAAGAAAAGTATAAAGGGAAAAAATACTTTAAATTTTATCATGCACATTTTCTAAGTCGCAGCCTAATTTGATATTTCTTAGAAATCTACAGTCATTTTTACAGTTGAATTTCACTTTGGTTAAGAAAAATATAAACGGAAACAAAACAAAAAACTTTGAATCGTATCATGTACAGTTAGTTGTACATAGTCTATCTAAGTCACAGGTTCACAGCCTAATTTGATCACTTTTTCATTCTCACGCCATTGGGCAGAAGAGTCTTCAATGATAAAGAAACAAAAGAAGAAAAGACAATGTTAAATTGTGCAATAACTGATTCAGAGTAAATGGAGTACATGAACAACAAGAACTGATTTAAAGTGAATCCAAAGGAAAGATTTAGATACCTAGAGCTTTGTCAGTTTGTACTAGAACTGGAGATTTCCCCTGAACCTAACAGTTAAGAGCAAAAGAACATTAGAGATGATGAATAGACAACTGACAAGTTATAAGAAGAGAAGATGGTAGAAACAGGGGAACTATGAACGCCACCATAAGACACGAAGTCGAAGCTACTAATATAACTACTGACCAGCTTGAATAAAGTATGGACCATGAGTTTGTCCTTCACAAACTGTTTTTGTTACCAAAGAGTTTTAGACTTAGAAGTAGGCACAAAGATGCAAAAGAGTGATTAGCTTTCAATGTAAGAGCTTGCCTATGTTGTAAATGATTAAAGATATTTCTTTGGGATTTGGTATTGCCAGAATCCCAAAACATTCAATCCAGCCTAAAACAAAAAATGCTCAGGACACACGTTCGAAGGAATTAACAGAAGCTATACTCTTGATGGCAATACCTTTAGTGTTAACTTCTTCGAGACTTTCCGCCTTGAAGATCAACTTCTCAGGGTAAAGCAATCTCCTCATCTGGTAGTTTCAATCCCATTTCACGGTTTTTTAGTAGTTGCAGCGAAAAAGGAGCTGGTATCTGTTAAAAGCAAAGAACATAAGATTACAATTCAGCAGCACAGTAGTAACATAACACATAACACAATAACTTAGTCCCAGCTTGTGGGGAGACAAAAGTTACAATTGAAGATTGAAAAGCTTCAAGAACACTAACATGTTCTCGTGGGCAAGACAAGGGAAACGATTTACAAAGACATTTTTACCAAAAAAAAAAAAAAGACATAACAGTAAGTAGCAGCGTGTCTATTGTAATGGGAAAGGCGACTCTTTTCCAATTCCAGTCTTGTAATCAGAGGAAACCCTGAAATCGTAGATTCCCCCAATTACAATTGATTTTAGGCTCGTACGACCTTACTCCAACATTCTTGAGTAGATTATCTTGAGTAGTTTTAATCAGAGATTACTAAAATGGCAACATTCTTGGATTTTCACTTTTTCAGTAACTTGACTTGTCTTTAATTACGTACAAGAAAACATCCTAGCGGACAAGGAGGACCACATCTGACAATAAGTAAGATACAGAAACAGAAGTGAGCCAGAGAGAGAGAGAGAGAGAAAGATTCCATACCCATACGTCCGAATCCTGAATTTACAGATGAAAATTGAAGAAGAATCTCTCCTGTGATTAAACGACCGCGTTTTAGGCAAGCGCTGCGCGATTGTTACTTACCCCTAGGCCCCAAGTCAAATCCGTTATTCGGTAGGTATTCAAATTTAGATCCAACATACCATCAAGCTTATATCGACATAGCCATTGTTTTGCCTAATTTGGTTAACTTGTATATTCTCTTTTTAAAAATTTCTCTACGTTCTTTTTTTCTCTTTTATTCTTTTTTTTTCTCTCTCTCTTTTATTCTTTCTTGTCAATAAAAGACGGATTTGTGCGTTTGTGCGAAGGAATCTGAAAATATAAAATCAAAAGTAGCTAGGAGCAGAGCAATCCAAGGGATTTACTATTAAATACTTAAGGGAGGTAGGTTTGATTTGTCAGCTTACTTCGAGTAAGGTAGAGATCGAGAACGTGACAATGTGACTTCCACTGCTTCAGGACAAAACAAATATGGAACCCACCTCACAAAATTAGTATTACAATTTACACACATTAACATTATCTCGTGTCTTGATAAGTTGCTATCACTGTATTTACATTTTTAATTTTTTTCATCATATTATTATTTACTGATATAATTTTAAAACTAAACACGTTGCATAAAAATTATATTACAATTGTAAATAGCTTATATTCAAGTTTTTATTAATATCTTTGACAAAAAATTATTTATTCATAAAATGTTTGTCTGAATAAGCATATTTTTTTAATAACGTGTAAAACGTTTGTACAATTTTTTAAGATCTTAACTGAAATAATGTATTTTAAAGAATGGATTCCTAATGAATTCAGAGTGTTTCTTTCGTGAAAGAAAGTCCCGTTGTTTTATATTTGAATATTTGATCTTCTCTCTCGAGTTCCACACCAAATCATAATAATAATAATAATGTCAAAGATTATGTTTGATTCTGGTATTTTTTTCTATACTAAAGTCTAAATTAAGGCTATAACGATTATGTACGTGATAGTTCTTTCGGGATAACTGAGCTAGCTGTAAATTCGCTTTTCCAAAGTTTGATTTTCACTTGGAATAATCTCGTTTTTTGGTACAACGTTTTAATAATGTACTACTCCCTCTGTTTCAAAATATAAGTTGTTTTGGTTGAATGCACAATTACTAAGAAAGTTACTTTTTAATATAAAAATATGATTTAATATAGGAGGAATTGGAAATAAAGGAGGATTATTTGAACATTTGTCCATATATGCATTCTAAATTATTGATTGGTAACATATGCTTTTTCAAAATTAAAACCCCATTATATCCTTAATTTTTTTAAAAAAAATCAAAAAATTTAAACTTTCCTAAAATAATTTGATTTATAATTTTCTTAACTTATCTATATTTATCCTATTTTTAAATATGAAAAAAAGAAAAAATCTGAAAAAAAAAATATTCAGTATACATAATTTTTTATTATAATTAAAGATTGTTATTTTGTAAATTATATAATTAAACATAATTTTAAAATAGCGATCCTCTTTTTTTATACAAATTTTATAATTTACAAATAGCAATCCTCTATCTTTTTTAATACAAATTATATATTTTTTATTATAATTTACTTAATTATAATTAATAGCTATTTTCTCTCTTTTTATATAAATTTTGAAAATGGCATACGTAATCTAAACAAAATATTCAGTATCCTTAATTTCCGATTTTATTTCCTTTATTTTCGATTTTATTTTTTTTTTTAAGAAATTCTAGATTACATAGAATTTATGTACTAATTTCCATAAAATAAAGGCGAAAACATAAGAATGTATTTTCTAAGTTTTTTAGACGAAGAGTAAATTTTAGACGGAATATTCTAATTTTTGTAGAACATAGAGTAAATTATAGAATATGTATTCTAAATTTTATAGAAATTAAAAGTCTAATTTTTTCAGAACATAATTCACTTCTAAATTTTCAGGAACATGAAGAGGGTATAGAACACATAATCTAAATTTTAGAGATTATGTTCATTGTATAGAATACGTAATCTAAACTTCAGAAGACGTATTCTAACCATTTTAGATCAATTTTTATCAATAAAAAATGATCACAAAAACCACATATTCTCGATATTATATGATTTCTAATAACTTTTTCATCATTATTTACAAGTTATCTTTGAAAAAGTTGTTTAAAACTAATAAAAAGGGTAGTTTAGGAATAGTTGATTTTCAATTTTAGAATGCATATATGGACAAATGTTCAAATAATCCTCCTTTATTTCCAATTCTCTCTTTAATATATAAAATAAATATAATTTAATCAAATGAAATAATGTAATTGGTCACATCCTATTCAATAAAAGTAAAAGTACATTAAACTATCAAAAGAACTTATATTGTGAAACAAAAAAAAATCTCTAAAACAACTTATATTTTGAAACAAAGGGAGTATCATACATTATCCTGAATATGTTAACGGACATTTTTCACTACCATGATTTACTATATGTCTATACTGCTATACATGTTGCATTTGTACTCGCAAGTCGCAAGTCGCAATAATTTATACTAATTGTTTTTTTAGATACATTATTCTTTTATTATCATATCGTTTAAGCCTTTAAGGATCGGTAAATATATATAAATCGTTTTTTTTTCCTAGTTATATACTCTTCTACACTCATCATAATGATATGGACATGAATCAAGTTTCACTTAACACCATTAGTCTTTGCGGCCTAATCTGCGTACACAAATATATATCTATATAAAAACTTATTTAACTTGACTCAGATTTAAAGTTGAGTTAATTAGGTGTATAGCCAAATTATGGATAGAAAATTAGACAAATGATCACGACTTCTGTTTTTTTTTTTTTTTTTTTTTTAACTGTATACACAAATGACTATAATCTCATTCATTGTAGAAAAGACAGATACATTCATATCACAGAGTTTAAAACCTATAACATGAAATGATATAAGTTTTTAGTGATAAAAAACCGTAAAAATAGTGAAATAATAATAAAAAAAAGTCCTCGACAACTAATATCATTTGATTCGATTACTCATATAATAAAGAAATAAAACGTGAAAATCTAAAATTAGATGAGTGACGAAAATTATGCTAAAAAAATTTCACAAAAATATACAGTATATAATAATTTTGTTGTTTGCATAGAAAAATGGAAGGAAATGAAAGTAGAAAAAGCGAGCTGGGGCCAACAAACAAGCGCGTTGGTCTCCTATAAAAGTTGGGTAATCTCTCCTTCACACTTATCACGCCACCTCACCCTCCTGACCTCCTCTCTCTCTCTCTCTCTCTCTCTCTCTCCCTGGAGATTCCCTCCAATGGATCTCCGACGGAGGCCTCCTAAACCGCCGGTTAACAACTCCGACGGTTCGTACCGGTCTTTTCAAAACCGCACTCCTTCGACTTCCGATGACGATCATCATCGCCGTACTAATACCACGATTGCTCCTCCTAAAGCATCCGATGCGCTTCCTCTTCCTCTCTATCTCACGAACGCCGTCTTCTTCACGCTCTTCTTCTCCGTCGCCTATTATCTCCTCCACCGGTGGCGTGACAAGATCCGTTACAATACGCCTCTTCACGTCGTCACTATCACAGAACTCGGCGCCATTATTGCTCTGATTGCTTCCTTTATCTATCTCTTAGGGTTTTTTGGTATTGACTTTGTTCAGTCATTCATCTCTCGCGCTTCCGGTGATGCTTGGGATCTCGCTGACACGATCGATGAAGACGACCACCGCCTTGTCACCTGCTCTCCACCGACACCCATCGTTTCCGTTGCTAAATTGCCTAATCCGGACCCTATTGTTACCGAATCGCTTCCTCAGGAAGACGAGGAGATTGTCAAATCTGTTCTCGACGGCGTGATTCCATCTTACTCGCTTGAATCTCGTCTCGGAGACTGCAAGAGAGCCGCGTCGATTCGGCGTGAGGCGTTGCAGAGAGTCACCGGGAGATCGATGGATGGATTACCGTTGGATGGATTTGATTACGAATCGATATTGGGGCAATGCTGTGAGATGCCTGTAGGATATGTGCAGATTCCTGTGGGGATCGCCGGACCATTGTTGCTTGATGGTTTTGAGTACTCGGTTCCGATGGCTACAACCGAAGGATGTTTGGTTGCCAGCACCAACAGAGGCTGCAAGGCTATGTATATCTCCGGTGGAGCCACCAGTACGGTTCTTAAGGACGGTATGACCCGAGCACCTGTTGTCCGGTTTGCGTCGGCGAGACGAGCTTCGGAGCTTAAGTTTTTCTTGGAGAATCCAGAAAATTTCGACACTTTGGCCGTTGTTTTCAACAGGTCCGTCTTTTCAAACAATATTATTTCCCTTTGATTTGACTGATGATACTACGATTCGATTTGATTGACTTTTAATACGTTTGAAATATGTCATCTCGTGGGTATAAGTTTTAGGTGTTTCTTTAGTGATAAAGACTTATTCAAATCTTCGGTAGAAAACTGGCTATAATTTACAGGAAGCTTTTGTTTTTAATCAAATTTTGTGTTGTAAATTTCATTGAAACTTTATTTTAGATTGAAACTTTTTCAAGGGGATCTACTGACAAGTAAGTGATTTTATGGATGCAGGTCAAGTAGATTCGCAAGACTGCAAAATATTAAATGCACAATCGCGGGGAAGAATGCTTATGTAAGGTTCAGTTGTAGCACTGGTGATGCTATGGGGATGAATATGGTATCCAAAGGTGTCCAGAATGTTCTCGAGTATCTCACTGATGATTTTCCCGACATGGATGTGATTGGAATCTCTGGTGAGTTTCTTCCTTGTGTGATTGATCGGATTTTTAAAAACCTCCCTATATCAGCTTACTGTCATCTTGAGTCTTAAAACTCTTAGTTTTGTTTGATGCTATCTTGTGAAATTCTGAGAATTGCATATTTGGTTGTTCAATCTTTTTTCACCTTCTTATTATATTTACGTTTTTTTTAAATCGTAATTGTTCAGGTAACTTCTGTTCGGACAAGAAACCTGCTGCTGTGAACTGGATTGAGGGACGTGGCAAATCAGTTGTTTGCGAGGCAGTAATCAGAGGAGAGATTGTGAACAAGGTCTTGAAAACAAGCGTGGCTGCTTTGGTCGAGCTCAATATGCTTAAGAACCTAGCGGGCTCTGCTGTTGCAGGCTCTCTAGGTGGATTCAACGCTCACGCCAGCAACATAGTCTCTGCTGTATTCATAGCTACTGGCCAAGATCCAGCTCAAAACGTGGAGAGCTCTCAATGTATAACCATGATGGAAGCTATTAACGACGGCAAAGATATCCATATCTCAGTCACTATGCCATCTATTGAGGTAATTGATCGAATCTCTCTCTGACCGTACTTATAAAGTTTCTTGAATTCGAGAGATACTTATGGTTTTGGATTATCAGGTGGGGACAGTGGGAGGAGGAACACAGCTTGCATCGCAATCAGCGTGCTTAAACCTGCTCGGAGTGAAAGGAGCGAGCAAAGAGTCGCCGGGGATGAACTCAAGGAGGCTAGCAACGATAGTGGCGGGAGCAGTTTTGGCCGGAGAGTTATCTCTAATGTCAGCAATTGCAGCTGGACAGCTAGTGAGGAGTCACATGAAATACAACAGATCCAGCCGAGACATCTCTGGAGCGACGACAACAACAACAACAACATGATATTTGAATCATGAATCTATCGCTCTGGCTCAAAACAAAAAGAAGGGCACCAATCCAAAAAAGGCAGGCTTTGACAACTCATTCACTCAAAACTCGCTGGTGGACAGATTAAAGCCATGTGCGTGTGTGCCTGCTCCCTTTTGTTAAATAAATAAAAAAAAAAGACTGTTTTTTTGTTTGTTTGACTTGAAATCTTTTTTTTGATTGAGGAGGAGTGATAGAGATTTTACAGTCTTTCTCTCTCCCTCCTCGTTCTCTCTCTCATGGATTATTCGTGTCTCTTTGTTCTGTCTAAGCTTTGTCTTTGTTTGTTAGGAAGTGGTCTATATGAAAATATGTGTATGCAGTTGCGTTTGGGGACATTTTGAGATTTTTTCTCTGTTTTGTTTCCTTCATTTTTAATTTTTTATATAAAAAATTTCCCTGTGTGTTGGGACATCTCTCTGTCTCTCTAGTTGTTGTTGGTAAAGAAGATACGGATCTTCTCATCTCCACAAGACTCCAACCTATATAATATTCCCATCTTTTGGTCTACTACATTTGAGATTTCTTGATAAATAATTAAATACAATTCCAGCTTCCCCTATTTTAACGGAAAATAGAAAACAAATTTCCTTTGTTCACTAGGTCAAGTCATCAATAGCTTTTAAAACTTATATGTTTGCATGATTGGGTTTCATATCATAGTTTTCTTTAATAAAATATATATAGGTCTTAGTTTTAAACAAGAATTAAAACACGTCAGAAACCTTACATCGAAAACGAAAGAAAACCAATGATTCACTAGTTATTAGTTGCTTTCAAATTGGAAGTTTATGATTTTCTCGCAATTTACAAAACATTTACTAATAGATTTTTTAATCTTATAGCAAATATAAATCTACTTCGCCTACATTCTTCACAATAACTCACAACAAACAAATCTCTCTATTTAGTTATTAGAGCATGTGCAGTGGCACACTCAATGGCCGAGTGTGTCTAATTAAATAATGGAGAAGAGTGTATGTTTACACTCGGATGTAAACTCTTTCTCTCTCTCTCTTTCTTTCTCTCTCTCTTTTCTCTTTTCCTTTAAATTTAATACTAAAAAAATACTTACACCCACACAAACACATTTGCCACTTCACATACTCTTATAGATGTTCGTCCGGCTCAAAATCTGTTAAAAGAAAAAAAAGAAAAAATCGGTTGGTTTTCTCAGTGTCCATGATTAAATTTAGACAGAGCCCATTTTTATTGGGCCACTCTTAGACTACCTGTAGGTCCTGTACTTACACGAAAAGTCCAAATAAACTGTTACAGTAATTTCATGGGCCACTGTTTCGTTCACGTCTCTCACTTTTTCGTCACGTCATCCTGTCCACGTAGAGTACTGAAGTTTGTCCTATCCGAGTGGGTCTCTCTACCCTGGCCCAAATCGTCGACAATTACTCACAAAGTTCCTAATGGTTAGGTAGACATAGGCGTTATCTTCTTGAGCCATTTTGGTCATTTGCGCCCATTGTTGTCCTCTATGTATAAGTTCGTAAATGTCATCCTCTTCTCTTATAATAACCGGGTGACTCTGACCGAAGCACAAACTAACTTCAGAATTTATACTAGACGAGTATTTTCACCATTTAATGTATCTATAATAGCTGGTTATAATTGAAATCGCATTGAACATATTTAAACTGATCAAGTCTTTCAACTTACATAACGAATTTGTTCACTTTTAATCTTCCATGACATTCAAGGTTAGTTCTTTATAAGAATACGTGTAACGGTGTAAACCAAATATTTGAACAAATTATATATATTTGTATTATTTAGTGGCTTTTTCTAGTTTACTTCATCGTTCGTGAAGGTTGCTCAAGTTTGAATGACTAAAAAGAAGACAGAAAAAAAAAGAGAGAAAGATATGCTCATAATACATTTGGAAAAAGCACTAAATTCGAATTGGACTTTAGTTTTGGTTTTGTCGTCTTTTTCGGCATTAAAGGTAATAAAATAATAGTGAAAAAGACATGATAATTGGTGGATGGGGTTACCGGGTTAGTGGCAGCAGATAACTACTCGCCAAAGATATTTGCAAATGAGAAAAGGTAATGCTAAATATGTTGTCCCAAAAAAAAATCAATGGATGATTAAGCACGATTTATTAAAATCAACTCCGGTAAATTAAGAACCGTACAGATATAAGTAGTTAACTACTTAACTAAATGAACTTGAAACTAATAGTCGTATATAGACTCCAAGTTATCCATTCCCTATTTGCTGAACTCCGATCTTGTAAGAAGAAAAATACACGGACCGACGAGAAAATTTATGTAATATGTATGGCCCAGAGATGATCTCAAGTCAAAATCCAATCAACCGTTATATGCCATGTGGAAAATAAGGATGGAAAGAAATTCAATTTTGTATGGGTGTGTTAATTCTGAGTACTTCACTAATTTGTGCTACTAATAGATGCAATGCATTATGCAACGTGAGAGGTCCAGCGACTATAGATACGGTCCATTCCGAGGTCACATGTTTGGTTTCAATTGTATAATTAAAATATAAAATTATTACCAAATAAATAAAATAATATAAAATGCAATATATTATAAATGCTTTTGTCATAAATCTGTTGTAGTCCAGTGAACGAATGTATACTTGATGCTAGTTCTGTAGGAAACTATGGTGGAGATCATGTAATAGCACTAACTAATCTTTAAAAAACTCTGAATGTCACTAATATAAGTAATAAAGTAGCATCGAACAATATTTTATTTCAGTTTAGGAGATTCGACCAATATAGTATGGTCTCAATTCTCAACTCTCATATAATTCAAACTAAATTCGCCATCTACAATAGTCACTATTATAAGAAAACTTGCTGATATCAATGATATGTCGTGCATCATAGTATAAACATGAAGGCAATCGTTTTTAAGTGCAACCTTATAAGTATTAGATTCTGGCCCGCTCAATAGCACTAAAAAACAATTATGGGCTATATACAAAACTTAAAATGTAAATTCAATTTTATAAATTTTAATATTTTATTCAGGATCGATCCTGATTAGAAAGAACTTCACTCCCTAGTACAATCTCTACATGCGACATGGTTACAGTATTTTCAACAGAAGTAATGATTACAAAAGAAGTTGGAGAATTGCCTCTAGCCAAATGGTGACCCACTAGTTTTCGTCTCTTCTCATATGGAGTTTCAATTCCATCCACTGAAAAAAATGGGAAAAAATCACCGGACCGGCTCGTTGTGACCCGGGAAAAAAAAAAAAAAAGTTGGATTCCAGGGGAAAAAAGTAATTGAATTTAATTTCAAGAAATTTGATGGTATATATTAACGTAACTCGAGGTATTTAATACCTTCGCGTGGTGAGATAGATTGGGGGAAACCTCCACGTGGACCAAGTACCGATGCTCCCGACCGCCTACACGTGGTACAACAGCTCTGACATTTTGACCGCACGTGACTTTTGCTCCGTGCACGTGTGGATCAAGCAGACTGTGCGATTGCATCGCCACGTCATGAGTCGTCCGATTGAACCCGTCATGTAAATGAACGGCTCCGATCGACATTACCTGGTTGCGTGAGACACATGCATCCACGTTAATTAAACTTTATGTTAATCTTGTTTAACATTTCCCTATAGTTAACTTTTCTCGTCTCGTCATTTTGTTTTTTTTTTTTTTTTTTCTAATGTTTTTAGCTAGGTTAGGTCAAATCTTCAGTTAGCCTTCAATTTTCTTCAAATTTAGGTTGCGGAATGGGGTTAGAGGTATATTAAAAGCGCTATGTGATCTACAAACTCATTTTCAATACTTTTGTTTGTTCGTTTTGCATATTTTATAGCTTTCACATATGGATCCTTCTGTGCAAACTGTAAAGTACTAACATGCTTCGATCATCGAATAATTTTAATGTCTGCACACAAATGATTTTAAATATGCACATATGTAGTTTTAGCTCACATACACATAATTAATTAGACAAACATGAGTTGGTGATGTCAAAAAAAAAAAAAAAACATGAGTTGGTTGTAAAATAAAATTTTGATACACTAAACATTCCTTTAGTATATACTAAGATAAAAAAAGATATAATTAGTTGTTCGTTCTTATCAACTAATTATAAGTCATAAATTATTCTTAGTTATGTCCGCCCACCTTCTAGTACAGTAAAAGTGGATAAATAATATATTACCTACTGTATTAAACAAGTGGGAAACTTTGGTAAGAATTTCAATTTCTTTAATATATAGCTTGGCACCACCAAGATCGAGTAGTAGCATAGAGGAGGGAATATGCGTCCAAATTAATATAAAATGCTGTTAGTTTATCAACAAAGGTACGGTTAAACAATTAGAAGTATTTTAGTTAAAAAAAAAAAAACAATTAGAAGTATTATGAAACGTTGAAAGCAATATAATTATGCATAACAATAGTTTTCTAAATACGGTTCATATCCGTTTTAAAGAATAACATAGTAGCTCAAATCTGCTAGCACAGTTGACGTGCTATTTTTGCAGGTTATTTCAACACGATAATTCGATTACACATCTCAACAAAAGGTTGAGAAGAGGTCATATAAATTATGTTGACAAAAAAAAATATGTATTATATTTATTTATGTTAGATATACTGAAAAATACATCTGCGGTACCACCATTCGCATAGTATTATTAATGTTAAGTTACATTTTTCAGCAAAAAGTTGAGAAAAAGTCCAATAAATCTCGTTGACAACCAAAAGTTTATATACTGCGGTACCACCATTCGCATAGTATTATTAATGTTAAAATTATTAATTGAAAATTAAGTAAATTGACACATATTATATACTGTGTTAATTTTTTTATACTTTTGATGTGAAATTTTAATATGTTTCTTCGAAACGATAGTTTTTACTTATTTATCTTAAATCATACTCCCTCTGTTTCTTTTTATTTGTTTTTTTGGAGAGTATTTTTTGTTTCAAAATATTTGTTGTTTTGATTAACTTTAACTTTATTGGAATATGTGTAACCAATTATATTTTATATTTCTTTTTTTTAATTGAATGAATTATTTTTAATTAATATTTTAATTGATACTTTTTAGAAAAAATAGTTGTCTAAATTGTTGTGCACAAACCTTAAACAACAAATAAAAAGAAACGGAGAGAGTATATTATTTGATAATAAAAACTTTTTGAACCATTTTGTTCGAATAAATAGATAAATTTGATGAGAATTCAAAACCAATCGCTAATAAGTATATTGGTTTTTATATATCCCTCTTATGTATTAGTGATAATTTTTTTAAAATTAAGAATATATGAGACACAAATTTTCTAAAATAGAAATTGTTTTTGGATAAACATAATTTCAGTTTCAAAAGATGATGAAATTGATAATAGAAGGCGTTAGACCATACACATTGCAATAACACATTGTGTGTTTTTAAGTTTTTTTTATTAATAAAAGAGGTGAATACTGGAAGAACTGTCATTGTGGATCTTGAGTTTTGTTCTTGCGGAAAAACTGTTGTTTGCATTTGTTCTTAGTGTTCTTAGTATTTTAATAATTTTTTATTACTAAGAACACAATAATGTGTTGTTGCAATGTATATGCCCTTAGATGCACACGACTTCAAGGTTTTAGATTCGTTTTCATTTATTTTTTGGTCATTTATTACATTATTTGTAAAAAGAATTGATATTCAAGCAGTTTATGTACCTACAGATGATTTGACTGACCCCAAATTCATAATTTATTACTTTTATATTATATTATTACAAATAATTTATATTTAGGCTTCATGATTGATATTCTAAATTTCCAACAATTAATAAATGTCAGCTTGTTTCTTCAATCTTCTATTCATATTATCTGACTTAAATTATAAAACCTTTTTCTTGATTTCCTTTATTTTCTCCGGTTTGAAGCTACAAGCCAAAAAAAGAAATGGATATATCCAGAGAAGAAAACTCGAAACCTTTGTCTTCTCATGGATTTCAAGTATATTATTAATATGCAATTACATATGCGTACATAATATATCGATATGCCATTATGCGTATTAGATTTATTTATTTTTTTAAATGTGAAAGGAATGATTTTTAGCTAAATTTTCGGTGTGTCTATTGCTTTTTTTTTTTTTTTTCTGTTTTTTTTTTTTTTTTTTGCTTTCCTCGTTCAAGAGAAGTGTTGCAGAGTCACTCACTCTCAGCACATGACTTAATTTGAAGCTTCTCTTATTTCCTTTTTACATCACTTAATACGACGCCGTCTTGAGTGAAGAATCTGCTTCTGTATTGCCCTAAAGCGAGTTAGGGTTTAACACACAAGTATTGAAGTATACCCTTTTGATTTATGTCTCTTTGCTCTGTTTTTGTCGGCTTGTGTAACCGATCAACTCAAGCTATTGGCTCCTCACCCCCTGAAATTTGACTTCTCCAATGGATCTAAAAATTTCTCTTATATGAATCCCATCTCCACCCTCACAATATCACTATATATGAGCCACAAGAACAAGACCCAGTAGATGCGGCCGAGATGGACGGTGGTTACGATCAAACCGGAGGAGCTTCTAGATACTTTCACAACCTTTTCAGACCTGAGCTTCATCACCAGCTTCAACCTCAACCTCAGCTTCAGCCTCTGCCTCAACCTCCGCCTCAGCCTCAGCAGCAACAATCAGATGATGAATCTGACTCCAACAAGGATCCGGGTACTGACCCGGTTACCTCCGGTTCAACTCCCGGGAAACGTCCACGTGGACGTCCTCCCGGATCTAAGAACAAGCCTAAGCCACCAGTGATAGTGACAAGAGATAGCCCCAACGTACTTAGATCTCATGTTCTTGAAGTCTCATCTGGAGCCGACATAGTTGAGAGCGTTACCACTTACGCTCGCAGGAGAGGGAGAGGTGTCTCCATTCTCAGTGGTAACGGCACGGTGGTTAACGTCAGTCTCCGTCAGCCGGCAACCACATCGGCTCATGGGACTAATGGTGGAGCCGGAGGTGTTGTGGCTTTACATGGAAGGTTTGAGATACTTTCCCTCACCGGTACGGTGTTGCCTCCGCCTGCGCCGCCGGGATCCGGTGGTCTTTCTATCTTTCTTTCCGGCGTACAAGGTCAGGTGATCGGAGGAAACGTGGTGGCTCCACTTGTGGCTTCGGGTCCAGTGATACTAATGGCTGCATCGTTCTCTAATGCAACATTCGAAAGGCTTCCGCTTGAGGAGGAAGGAGGAGAAGGCGCAGGAGGAGAAGTTGGAGAAGGAGGAATAGGAGGTGGTGGTCCACCGCAGGCCACGTCAGCATCACCACCCTCTGGAGCCGGTCAAGGACAGTTAAGAGGTAATATGAGTGGCTATGATCAGTTCTCCGGTGATCCTCATTTGCTTGGTTGGGGAGCTGCAGCCGCTCCAAGACCACCTTTCTAGAATTGAAAACTATGATCCGCAACATAGCTGTAACCAAATTTCATTTTCAATATTAAAAAAAAATCATTCGATGATAACGACTTCTTCTTCATTATTTGGGGTTCGTTTGGTTTTAATTTTAGTTGATCATATATGAATATTTGAATTCGTCTTTAAATATACTGGTCCTGTGATCTGCATCTGCAGTTTCTCTTCTTTTTTAATCACTAGGGTTACGTGCTGTACTCTTATGTATTATTTGTTATATGTTTGACTTCACAAAAAAAAAGCTATTAGAAGCCAATTGTATTATATCATTTAACAGTAAAGTTATTGAGTTCATATGTTTATAAATATAGATATGGCTCATACTATGATACTATTATGCGTGTAATCCCCTTTTTTGGGGTAGGCATGAAAGGTAATCACTTAATCTAACCAACAAATCAAACATCTGGTTCCTTTTCTCATTCATGTAGTTACCATCCATGTAATTAATCCTCAAGATTTTTGTGATTTGGAAATCCTCTCGAATGAAATCTTGTTGATGCATGGAATCCTGATTTGATGATGATACATCTTTCAACCAACTGATTTCTACTTTGTTTTTCGATGAAATCAATATGAATCTTTCTTCGATTTTATCAATCAATCACGGAAATAACGCTTTAAAAATTTACGAAAAAGTAAATAACGCTTTAAAAATTTATGAATTTGTTTTAAAGATAGCCGTTACAGCGATAAATCCATACTATTTTTTTGTCGATTATAAGAAAAGATTGTTTCATCCGTTACAACGATATAAACATGATTTTCGACAGTTACAACGACTAATTAATGGCGTAAACACGAGAATATTACATGACCTGCCAAAACCAAGACATGAAAAACATTTAGCTCAGAGTTTTATCAGTTTCCATTAAGAAGATTAGGAAACTCTGCAACAACATAGCCAAGTGGGTTTTTGAGTACCAAGATGTGTGAAAATGAGGGCTGCATCAAGTCCCTAGGGAAGATTTGTATGGATAATATGAAAGCATATAATTTTTCTTTTAAATCAAATGAAAGGAAAAGCTTGTACATGACCAATGCATGTCCAAATAGATTTGTGGTGAAATATCCCCAATGAGCTGCTAAGAGAGAAAATGGGCCGGGTGACAACTTTTTTATGTAAATAAGAAATTGAGTAACTTCAGGTTTATTTGTTATAAGATAAGAATGAAAGTTGGTTTAAAACCCTCTTCTTTATTATGAAAGATTCATAATTTTTTAGATATATATTTGACTTTTTAGAGCTTGAACCATGATGTAAGAGAATAAAGGGTAATGTACTTTGGGACTTTTAGATACATGCATTAAAGATTTCCATGTGCTCATGTCATGTGCCTTACATGCAATCGAGCAACACAATACCGAGATCAAACAATTGGGTTAAGAAATCTTGTTCACTCTGTGTTGTGTTTCTACGTTTGCTGGTAAGTAAACGTAAATGCAAAGGTATGCCTATATATGAATTATGATTAGTTCCAGGGAAAACTAAAAGAAAATGATGTTCGTAGATATATGCACTATGTACTTTATCAAACAAAAAAAAAGATATATGCACTATGTATTGCCCAAAAGAAAGGAAATACACGCACTCTGTATAGGCCATAAAGCTTGAAACAATATGTGACATCAAGCATCATGGTTTATATTTTTATACGACAATTTTAATTATGGTTGGTTGTTGTAAACGTCTAAAACAATATCATACTCTTACATAAATTATGGAATTTTTGTTTGGATTTCGATTCGAAACCTCGCGGTTATAAAAACAAATTGAAACAAAGATTGTATAATGAACCATATATGATTGAATATCATAAAATAATGTTTTGTTAATCATTACCACAATTTTTATCTGAAATTCAATAAACATTTAGAAATTACAAAAGCAAAAGTATCCATAAATTATTAGAATGTGGTAAATGTAAATATTTATTAGTATTATCTATAATGATGATTGCAATAATATTTACATCAATATACATATGCATACGTCAATATTTGTAGTTAATATAAGGGGTGAGATGGATCAGATATGCTGGAATTTTAAAATATCATGATCTAGATCTATTTCTTTTAGATATCTGCTCAAATATCATACTATTCACAGATATCTGAATTAGTGTACATATTAGTAAAAAAAATCAAAAAAGTTACAAGTATAAAAATTGAAAAATTAATATTTTATTTATACTTTTACATAAAGAATTAGATAATTATATATGCAAAAAAGCTATAATGCAGACTGCAGAGAATTTAGATCTTAAAATTTTGATTGCTAGATCCGATTTTTAAAAATCCAAATTTCACTATCCATATCTGAATCCAACATCCCCCATGTATTATAATTCTAGGAACGTCCGAAACGGATCCAAATGATAATTCTACTACCTCTTAGTTTCTTTCTTCTTTTACCAAAACGTAGAAAGAAATTGGGGAATGTTTAAACCAAAAAGAAAAGGGACCGTTACTCCGTAAGAGTTTTTACATTTTATGGTTATGGATCACGAAAGCAGCACAACACATGTAAGGCCTCGTTTTTTTCTTTTTTTCTTTTGACGTCACCTCACAGGCTACAGGCCAGGTCCAAGTAAAACTTGAGGTTGTAAGTTTTATTTATGTGATAACTGAAACTGAAATAAAAAAGAGAAACAAATCAAAAATTCAATTTTTTCAAGTGCTAAATATTATACAATCCTACGAAACAAAACTAAATGTTAACTCTTATTTCATAACCTGAAGGTCAGATGGATATATATATAAATTTATCCTATAAAAGTAACAAATAATTTGAAAACCCTCCCAAATCATACAACAGTGATGTTGTTGGCTGTATCCTTGACATAAGTATCAGGAGCAGCCTCCTACTAGTTCCATCAATATTCGTTTTTCCAACTTCATAATCTTCAGAGCTCGAGTTACAGTCAAACTATCACATTTGCTAACGTTTTTAATTTCTGATACAAACGAATTCCTAAAAGAAACAAATAAAGAACGAGCTCACTTTAGATGAGACCGGTCACTGCTCAAATGGGACTCGCACAAACAGTCGACCATGCAGGCTCACAACCGCTGACGTGTGCAGCGGATCGATTCTTGCTGGAAAGTTCACAACCTACCCAAACCAATATCAATATCAAATGACCACTATCCTTCAGTTAGTAACCATGGCTCTGTTTGGAGTGTTGGAATCTAACCTTTTTGAAGGGTGTGATTCCCCAAGGATTGTCAAGCTGCTCAGGTTGGCCTGCTATAACTAGCCGCCCTGCAGGATCTGATTGAACGCGCACCTGAAAGAAGAAATCAACTTATGTTGAGTAACTACATTCTGTGCGCTCTGATTACTAGCATGTTCATTATAGCTAACAATAAATGGTGCATTCCAGATTTGAAACCACTATCCATCTATATTGTAACAACCTCGACCAAGACACTTTGCACTCAAAATTAATCTTTTTGTGCATGCCAGTGATGAAACACTGATCAAAGAAGCTTAAGAGATTGAATTCCAAGAAGAAGAGCTCACCTCTTCGCGAAGAAGTCCAGGTACCAGCGCAAATATCTCAAAGCAGTCTTTCTGTAAATAAAGACAACAAAACAAATTTGGTAAGACTTTAGATTAAAAAAAAAAAAAAAAAAAGCGAATGCAGTTAACTCTCTTTCTTCAGGCTGTCTTGTTTTTTGACTTTTTTTCTCCTCATGCCTCTAGTTTCAAGAGTTGGGTAAATGTTACATTACATGAGAGGGGAAACGGCAGCGGTACTTACAGTTTCTCTGACATTTATCTTCACCCAGTCTGCAGGGGGTCCAACATCAATAACCTCGGCGGTCGACCTATCAAGCCAAAACCATTATTAATCTTTTGCTTTGATTAGACAAAAAGAATGAAAAGACATGTCACAAAATTCTCTGTATTCATTTGCTGAGAACAGTGCTTGTGATCCACCAAACATTTGACAATGTAACAGGATTTTCTCAATGGATATGACTGTATGTAATTGCACATGGTAAAGCAATCTTGCACAAGAGATACAAAAATACAGGAGATGATAAAGCTTTCGTAACTGTTTGTCTGATTCATGTGAGAAAACAAGGTCCATGCCAGATGGTGTTTTTTGTTTCTGCACACCTGAAAAGAACATTTAAAAACAGTGGCGTTAGGTAATCATTCTGTAGATCATGGAGAACAATAGCCACTCCTTGGGAATATTACCAATGTTTTTGAGGTTCTTTTGCTTTGGGGTTGAATTTAAGCCTTTATCCTGAAAAGAAGACGTCCAAACAGCATCATGTTGAAGCGCAAGTTTGTGCATGGTGAATTATGAAACGTGGTAAGGTCTAAATAGAAACCTTAACAATAGGCTCAGTAACCTCCCCAGATCCAAGAAGGCGCTGAGAATGCCAACCTTGCATAGCACGAGCTGCAGCATCTCTTCGTGCTCTGCCTGACCCTGAACCTTGATGGCTACTTGCCTGCATACGTACCCTTATATCAATGGGAGAAAAAGGGGAGGCATGTAAAGTTTAAATTTCTGTTTTCTGGAGCTTCAAAGGTTGGTAATTATCTGGGTTGTGTACATATTATTTCTCATGCTTCCCATTAAACACAAAAACGGTACAGCTTTATTCAACGAATCAGATGCAGAGAGTAGTATTCAACATGATTAGCTGATATTACGCATGCCCGAAGTTCCCCTCTGCAATAAATAATTTTTTGAAAAGAACTACTCAAAAAGCATAAAAATTACAAAATTTTAATATTCTAACCTCCTTTTCAAGGCCTGAAGACGGAAGAAAAGCTGAACCAGGAAGGTTAAGCTCACCATTTTGTCTTAAATGCTTCTCATACTCCAAAAGTGCCTGCATTTGGAAAATAAGGATAATAAAGTTTCTACATCTTCATAGGATAGAAATCAATTAGAGATAATGTTCCAAAGAAGTTAGTCCAAATAAACTATTAGAAGGCTACTAAACCACGACATAAAACGAAACTAGCTAGTCTCAGACACACTACCGAAAAAGGAACACAAGGAGAGTGTTTTATTTGAACATGCATGAACTGAACTGAACTACGAAAAAAGGAGCACAATGAAATTGTCTGAAATAAACATGTATGAATTGAACTGAACAGGTACAAACTTGTTAATATCGGTGCATATTGCATATTCGGTACTTAGAACAAATATGAAACTCACCTTTTCATAGAATATGCGGAATGTCCAGGAGACTGTAGTGCATGTTCTGAATAAAGACAATGAAATAAAAAATGTGGAAAGTCAATTTCATACAAAAAGGAAAAGGTTGAGGACTTTAGGGACAAAACCAGCCATACTTTGGAGGATGGAAGGATTCTCCAACTTGCCGCCATAGCTTAGATGTGGTGACCTATGTAAGGAAATGAAAATCACAGGAATTTTGAATACCACAGACATAGAGTTTCACCCAACGAGGGCTAGATTTGAGTATAAACTTTCAAACAACAGACAATAAGCAAGTTCAGTTGCCAAAACACAGACCTAAAAATAATTAACACAGCTGCATTGACTTATTCTTCCCGGAAGCCATTCTTTGGTCTTAAATTATCTTCTCATTCATTAGCTAAAAAAACTAACTTTTCTAGCTTATTCTAGTTCACGCGTCATCCACAAACAAAAACATACAAATCTCATGAATCGTATATAGTAAACTAAACGATTTTTAACCTACTAAATGGGGGAAGTTAGGAGAAGATCTTAGTAAGCATAAAATCTTCCAAAGTTCGAAAGTAGATAATTACCACGTCGTAGCCACCTAACTTGATAACAGCTCTCCATAGCCTACATTGCAAAGTAAAGCATGCAGACATCAAACAAGGATTAACCAGAAATATGGAATTTTCCAAGAAATAAAGCAACACTTTCCAGCAACTCACTTGAGACAATTTAAGGGCTGTCCATAAAACTTGGGGGCTTTAAATTCCAGGAAATTCTCCTTGTGGTAGGCTTCCACTTCTTTAATAAACCCCTCTTGATCCTCTGGTGTCCCTGCTTCATCAACTCCCTTGGCCTGTAAAAAAAAGTGAACTTGTAATGAAATGGAGCCACTGAATGACCACAAAATGCTTTTCCCGAAGATTAGAAAACAATAACTTAATGATGCAACCAGGCTCAGTCTCAAATGTGATAGAAATGTGCTCTCATCACCTCAAAATCACTTAGCAACCATGTCTTCCACTTCTTAACACTTTCATCTGCAACATGAGGACTCGACGATTCCCCTTTGAGAGGAGTTGACTCCTCTAATGTTTTCTCCTCTTGACCACCTTCACTCGTAATCTTCTTTTCAGACTGATTAACATCACCATTCTTGCAATCAACACTGCTCTGACCACCTACCTCTTCATTAGCCTCAGTCTGATTAGTCATGGGAGCATCAGATAAGCGAACATCACTGTCCAAAGTAAGAGTATTATCCTCTGGAACAGGGGACTTGGGTGTTTGAATGGACTTTTGGTCCTTGTCTGGTTCTGAAGGCTCCTTCTGTGGTTCTAGAGGTTCCTCCTCAACGGATTTGGTATCAGCACCAGAAGGCACATCTTGCTCTTGCATTTCGGTGTCCGCCATCAAAAAGCTTCTCCTCTGTGATACACCATCACAACAAGAACGAAGCATTCAAAATCCGTATATATACGATCAATCCAGAACTCATAAATAGTTAGAAAGCACAATCGATAATTCCCGAGAGAATGCAAGAAGCATGTAATTGAGAATTGGAACGCAAAAAAAGCTCTGAGTCATAATACTCTCTCACTGATTCGCTCTATCGCTCTGATTTGAACAGAGAAAGTGACCGCGAAACAACAGAATTAGAAAGCAGAGCTTCACGAAATTGATGGAGTGCATTGAAAACAAAAAAAAAATGGTTACCGGTTACGAAGCGAAGACGACGCCGGAAGAAATCCCGGAGACGGTGGTATCGGACTAGGGTTTGTTAGTTGCCGGAGAAATTGAAGGACGCCGGCGGAGAAAATGGAGCGAGAAACAGAAATATCAATTTAACGGAGAGAAAGGCGAAGATCAACAAAATAAAACTCAACACAATTCCGAAGAAAAAAAAACAAATCTTTTCGCTTAATGGTTATTAAATTTTTAACGAACAAGATCGACGCTTAATTGCAAAATTAAAGAGGCGTTAGCCATTAAAAAAATGAAATAATGATGTATTTCAGGAAGTTGAACCTTTACGGCCCACATATATAACGAAGCCCATTACGTTAAACATATGGGCTCAACATCTAAGTTGTATTACGAAAAGAAATCTAGGCCACAACAAAACAAAGAAGAAAACTTATCTTTTAAGGTATAGAGATTTTTCTTTGTAAGCTTTAGTCTCTGTTGGGTTTGTCTACTGTTTGATTTTTCCGTGACTCATTCCTAACTCATAGATTGGTTTTATGTGTGATTTGTTCATAAAACTTTGAAAATTTATGTGGCGGGTTTGAATAGAATTGATTCCCAGCGGTTCTGTGTTAATTACTTGATTGTTGGTCCGTACTTTTGCGGTGTTATAATTTGTAACCAAAGATGGAGGACGAGAAATTGGAGTCTGAGCAGTCACGTTCATCTTATAGTGTTTAATCCAATTTAGAGTTTTTGGTTAACTTAAGGTGCTTTGCTCTGCCGTTATGATGTTGATTTTCTCAGTAGTACAAGGCTTCTCACAGTGGCAAATAATATGAAAATTTAATGAATTGATATGGATCCAAAGGATAACAAATATGAGGCATTCATTCAAACCAAAATGATACAGAAGAAACGCTTTTTTTTTTTTGTCAAAACTCTATTGAATTTTTGGGACCACTCTTTTAATTATATTGCCTTTGATGCCCCCATTGCCCCCACATCTTTAATCAGACAAATCAGAATTTTTCAGTTGTCAAAAGAAAATTTCAGAACTTTTCAATATCTGTCACGTGTGTAATGTTCATTGACGAACATTACAACGAGTGGTCCATTTCGATTTGACATATCTTTTTTTTTTTTTTTATAAATACATATCTTTTGTTCACGTTCGTCGCGTGTTATTAGGAATCATAGCTGTACTAGGATTAAGAGTGGTACTGAGAAGAGTTACGAGTCACAAAAGAGATTTACTATTGTAGTATCCCACTTTTACGACAAGTTAACTGCTTGATATTATTAAGGTCGGAGTCTACAACAAATATTGGTTTTGCAATTATTGACGAGCCAAATAGATATAGACAGACATGTCATTATTATTGTAGGGTTCTTTTCACATGGTCTTGGGTTTTAGTAAAATTGTTTCTATTGTAAATATAATTATTTGAATTTTAAAATACAAATATATAGACAAAAACCTTTTAATGAAATTTTCTATTTTTGGAAGACCCTAAATTTTTTAAAACATGCAAAACAAGACTGAACTTTTTAATTATAATAATAGCCTAAATTTCTTTTGAGTCGGGCTTGTACAACTTCAGTGATGAATTATAGAAAGTTAGCGCCATTTCACATGTAATTTATGAGGGACGCCGAGATATCATAGATGAAAAATGTATACACCACATATTTCGAATATTGCGTCCCAATCATTGATAAGGTAAAAACTTTGCGATATAAACTCCACATCTACCGGCAAGACCCATGAATTAAACATGGGCACGTTTCGTAGTCGCTGTGACGAAAGGCATGACGACGGTTACGATATAATTTGTCGTTCTCAGATAAAGCCTGATTTTACATGAGCACGACAACATACGAAACAAACAAAGAACTTCTGTTGAGTTTTCCAAAATTTGAGGAACTTTTTCTTGCTTTTTTTTTTTTTTTTTTTTTTGGTAACTCGATCAAAGAAACTAATTGAATATATAGTTAATGTATTTCAGAAAAACAGGTAACAAAATACACGGACGTCTCTCTATATATTTATTATAATTTAAAAAAAAAATCAAAGAACAGAAACTTATGATTTATCATAAGATGTAGAGTTCAGAAACTTACGAGTTGTCAAAGTTGGAGGAAAAATAAAAGTTTATCAAAAAAAAAAGTTGGAGGAAATAAAAAAGTAGCTAGATCTATGATAATAAGTTAATTTGTTTCTTAAGGAACAATAATATAATTCAAAAATTGAATTTAAAAAAGAGGATGTAAAGTCTGACCCGGATCAAGCGGATACCAAGTTGTACATACAATACAATGCTTCTTTTTTTTTTGGTAGGATACAATACAATGCCTTTTAATTTCACTTGACATTCCACAGATAATAAATTAAAATATGAAGTTCTCATCCCATAAGGCATAGAATAATAATTCACCTTACTTAAAAAAAGGAATAAGATAGTTTTCTAGAATTACAAAAAAGACCAATTGTTTGTTTTCGGATAGACAAGAATTTAAATAGAGCGGAGAAGCCATGCAAGTGTACTGCTACGCCACATTTGAGGGGAGAGAGAGAGAGAGAGAAGTTCCGACTTTTCTGGATTATACGGCGGATTGTCACTGTCGTGTAGCTGTATCACCGACGACAATCTCACCTCTCTCTCTCTCTCTCTCTTTTTCTCTTTTCTTCTAAAACGGTAATTAATTATTCCATTTCCCTTCGAATTCTCCGATGCTCTGTTTTCGTCGTCGGTTCTGGCAGCTTCGATTAATTCATTATTTCTTCTGTATATATAAATTATATATGTTTGCAGATTCTCTAGCTTTGGAAGAATAGAGTAGACATGATGAAGCTTTTGGCGCTGTTCATAACTTCATCGAAACCAGTTGTGGAGATTCTGTTGATAACATCTGTCGGATTTTATATGGCTCTCGACGGTGTCAATCTTCTCGGTCATGATGCTCGCAAATTTTTGAACAACGTCTGTTTATTATCAATTAACTTTTACTCTTTTCTTTAATGTAAATATAGACTTTAATAAGGGTATCTCTGTTCTGTTTTCATTTTTTTTTTGGATGTGAATATTTTAGATTGTCTTCTATGTGTTTAGTCCTTCTCTTATTGGAAGCCGTTTAGCTGACAGTGTTACTTATGAAAGCTTGGTGAGAATGTAAGTCAATATGAGATTCTCATCACAAGTCAGATATATCTTAATTTGCTCTTTGCTTATAATGAAAATGATGATTTGCAGGTGGTTTATGCCGGTTAATGTTCTGTTTACATTCATCATTGGTTCGTTATTGGGCTGGATTGTTATTGTCATCACTAAGCCTCCTCCGCATCTTCGTGGTCTCATTCTTGGTTGTTGTGCTGCTGGTACAAACCTTAACATGAATGTGTCTTATAATTTCAGAATCTGTTTATATTGTGTTTTGCTTATGAATTGAAACCTAAAAACAGGGAATTTGGGGAATATGCCACTCATTATAATCCCAGCCGTTTGTAAAGAAAAAGGAGGTCCCTTTGGAGATCCTGAGACTTGCCAGAAATATGGAATGGGTTATGTTGCACTCTCCATGGCTGTAAGTTCTCTGTCTCCTTCTTCTTCAAGGTTTTTTAATCAGTGTGTACCATGACACTGCTTGGTATGCATCAGATGGGATCGGTTTACATATGGACTTACGTTTACAATCTTATGCGTGTGTTATCGAACTCTCCCGTTGAAACCCCACACTCTGTTGAATCCAACTACGACAGCTACAAAGTTCCACTTATTTTTTCAAAGGAAGAAGAAGACAACCATAAGGTTTCATCATCACTCAATTAACTTTTCATCATCAGTATGGGGATGATCCTTTTGGTAGTGACTCTGTGTGTGTGTGACAGGTTGGAAGGTGGGAAAAAGTGAAGCGAAGATTGGTGTCCCTGTCAGAGAAAGTGAACCTTAAGACAATATTTGCTCCATCAACAATTGCTGCAGTTTGTGTTTCAGTGGCTCTTTTTGTATACATCCGAGATATCACTCACACTAGTGTAAATTTGTTCTGACCTGTTGTTCTTCTGTTTTCAGATGATCGCGCTTGTGATTGGGCTCATTGCTCCTTTAAGGAAGCTAATAATCGGCACGGGAGCTCCTCTCCGGGTGCTTCAAGACACAGTAACTCTAGTGGGGTAATTGTAGAATAAGACTTGGTCTTGAAAATGATTCATATATCTTTTAGAAAAACTCAATCACTCAGAAAGCTTCTTATGTACGTCTTGTTTCTTTTGGGTGAAGAGATGGGGCCGTTCCTTCTATGACCATGATTATTGGAGGAAACCTACTCAAAGGTATGAGGAGCTCAGGAATGAAAAAGTCCAGCATTATCGGCGTCTTGGTTGCGCGTTACATTTTGCTGCCTATAAGCGGTGTTTTAATCGTGAGAGGAGCATATAAGTTGGATTTAGTTTCCTCAGAACCTTTGTACCAATTCGTTCTTCTTCTTCAGTATGCTGTCCCACCAGCAATGAATCTAGGTTGGTTCCTGCAAGCCAACTCTTTAAATACAGTTACTTGTGTGTGTCTCAGATAAGATACATCATTTATATTTTTCACTTACTTTGCAGGTACAATTACTCAGTTATTTGGAACTGGGGAGAGTGAATGCTCAGTGATTATGCTCTGGGCTTACTCTTTGGCTTCGATCTCACTCACTGTTTGGCCCACATTCTTCATGTGGCTTGTGGCCTAAACGCCTACACTCCATCTTATTATTTGTATTGTTTTGTTCCATTGATTCAAGAATTGTTCTTGGACTTCCAGATGATTGGATCATGTATAATACAAAACATATATTTTTTAAATGATAGTATAAGCCTTTGGTACAAAATTTGGACTTAATACATTAAAGATCAAGGGGTTCAGGAATGAAAAAGTCTAGCATTATTGGCGTCTTGGTTGCACGTTACATTTTGCTGCCTGTGTGCGGTGTTTTAATCGTGAGAGGAGCATATAAGTTGAATTTAGTTACCTCAGAACCCTTGTACCAATTCGTTCTTCTTCTGCAGTATGCTGTTCAACCAGCCATGAATCGAGGTTCGTTGTTACAAACCAACTCTTTTTAACTTAAGAAATATTAGTTGTATCAGATCATTTGATAAACTACTTTAATCACTTGCCTTGTAGGTACAATGACCCAATTATTCGGCGCTGGGGAGAGTGAATGCTCAGTGATTATGCTCTGGACTTACTCTTTGGCTTCGATTTCACTCACTGTTTGGCCCACATTCTTCATGCGGCTTGTGGCATAGATCCCCACACTCAATCTTGTTATACGTATCCATTTATTCAAGAATTGTTCTTAGACTTCCAGATGATTGAATCATGAAAAATTGCGAATATATATATTATATAATCCCTAAAACGTTAAAGCCGTTGATACAAATTTTCGAACAGAAAGAAACACAAGCTGAGGCAATATTATGCTAAGGAGTTCAGAGAAGCCGGAAGCACACTAGAGATATGCTTGAAAGAAGCACAAAAAAAGAAAGACTGGGAAAGAACTGAAGATTAAAACCTCAGAGAGAGGACTTTTCTGGCAGATCATCAAAGTAAGGATGCTCCATAGCCATCTTTGCTGAGATTCGCTTCGCTGGCTCGTACTGCAGCATTTTCTGTGCCAGGAAGATAGTAATGAACAATTAACTTGTCTGTTGAGTTTGTATTGATAACTAATTTAAGAACTTTGGACTTACTGATAGAAGATCAAGTCCAGCCCCATCAAGGTTCGGAACCGATGAGGAGAGACTTGACGGTTTCCACTGTGGGTATTCGTGCCAGTTCTTGAGTGTGCTCACTCCTGGCCACATTTCTTCATTGGGTGTCCCGAGCAACCTGAGTTTTACCGAGAAGAGCGACACAATGAAAAATGTTTTGTCGTGTTTGTCATGTAGGAAGGTGAAGAATCAGGACAGAGACTTACTTGAAAATATGGAGGAGCTGTTGGAGCTCAGAGTCTCCCTGAAAGATTGCTTGGTTGGTCACAAGTTCAGCTGTAAATGGTAAAGTAACAATGTTAGTAGTTGATATTTTATAACTCAAGATTGCTATTTGCGGTGGTACTACGGGGTAAATAGCGAAATCAATGAGGGTAGAAGGGAATACGTACCAAATATGCAGCCAACAGACCACATATCCACAGCTGTAGAGTAGTAGCTTGACCCAAGAAGAACTTCTGGAGCTCTATACCATAGAGTTAATATCTGTTGTAATGGACAACGGATTCAAAACCAGAGTTCTAGGTTCATACAATACACATATTGAGATCAGACAAACTAGGATAGAAGCACTATACAAGAAACAGTGCCAACATAGATTACCTCGTGGGTATACTTCTTCATTGGCAGAGTGAAGGCTCTGGCTAAACCAAGATCAGCTATTTTCAGCCTCATTGTCTTGGGATCCATCAAGAGATTGTGAGGCTTCAGATCTCTGTTATGTGATACCAGGAGAAGTAGTAAGATCAGAGATTTCTCCTGCTAGTTATTTTCTCAAATCATTCTCAATTGAAAGTTGAACCAAAGTAAAACCAGAGAACAAATTCACCTGTGCAATATCCCGTGGCCATGGCAGAATGCCATTCCTTTACATAGTTGGTACATCAAGCTCTGGGAATAATTTCAGAATGTTGTATTAATGGACTATTTTATATCAAACGAGCACAAAAGAAATGAAGGAGAGATGACAGAAACAAAGACAAAAAGCGCAAGTGGTTAAAACCTTAGTAGTTTGGGATGGAATGTTCTTGCCAGTGCTACGGAAACTTCTGATGAACTTTTTGACATCAGTGTCCATGTATTCAAAAACCAGGTACAGTACAGTTTTGCCTTCTTTGCTTAGTCCTTGCTTAACATCCATCAACCTGAAGAAGATGACAGTCAGATCTCGGTCGAAGCAACAGATAATTTGATTTTGCAATCACTGGAAAACTAAGTGATACTGCGATCGAGATCAAACTCTACGAGATGACAGTAAGGTACTTAGCAAAACCTAAAGGAGATCAAATTCTAGGAAACATCTATCAAAAAAATTCGACACAGAGCTAAATCATCTAACAACTAGTAGACTGTTCGAACAGATTAATACGAATTGAAATTGAGATCTATCTAAACTGGAAACAAACGAGAGAGTAAGAGAATCGACTATACAAACCCTAACGCAAATGAAAAGAGATGGAGACAAAATGGGGCAATTGGAACCAATAAGCGGTTAAAACCCTAACCTGACGATGTGGGGATCGCGAGCAAGCATGCGCAAGATGGAGATCTCGCGGAGGGTGGTGGAAGGAACGCCTTCTTCGTCCTCATGGAGACGAGTCTTCTTGAGAGCGACGATCTTTCCGGTAGCTTTCTCTCTGGCTCTGTAAACTTTGCCGTACGTCCCTTCCCCAACTTTCTCAAGCTTCTCGAAAGCATCCATGGCGGAAACAGCTATTACACCCTCGTCCATCGCTTTTTGTTTCTCTCTCTCTGAAGTTTTCTTCTCTGGCTCTCTCTATCTGAGTTCTTCTTAATGGGAAAGTGAATTGATGGAGAAACAAAGTGTAGATCGGTAGATATAATTAATTATTAAATGAAATTGAAATTTTGATTCCTCCGTAACGGATACATTATTCGAAATTCAAATGGGAGCGGTCCTTTTATTTTTATTTTATTTTCAAAAGGGAGCGGTCTTTTATTTTATTTTATTTTATTTTTTTTAAAAAAACTTTTTTATTTGCTTCGGACTATAGTATGTAATTGTATTTGTAGGTTTTATCATTTATCACAAGGAATTTTGAAAGATCCTGTAAAATATACCAACTATCTGTAAGTAGATTAGTAATAATATGGTGTTTTAATAAAGTCTGAAAAGTAAAAGCTCCAGATACTAGTATTGCACATTTGCACCCACACACTTCTCCATTTGAAAGCATTACCCAAATCCTTAACTTTGATTATTATTTTCCTAAACTCAACTTTGAACAATAGAGTTGCGTCAGTCAGAAGACGACTTCAAAACGGAAACAGGGAGAGAGAGGTAATGAAGTTTATATGGTTTAGGGAAAACCAACAAATCAAAATTAAAAAGTTGGGGATATAATAAAAATCTTAAGCATATTGCTGACCGCTGGTGGAAGAAGATGAGATTGTAGTGAGGACATCAGTCACCGACGCCATAACACTCAATGCCGCTTTCAAAACATCTTGAGAGCAACCCGGTTTCACTATCGTCCTCACCTGATCCAGATACTCCTGTAGTTTCTTGATTCTCCCCATGTAATCTTGGTCTTCTACACACAGACTTACCGCCTTTGCATCTGCTCCTGGACCATCATACTGGAGCGGTCCTGGATTTCTGTACATATCTTCCATCAAGAATTTCTGAGCGTTTTGTCTCAATAGCCTGCAAAAATCATTTAAAAATCATCACTTGACCTCATTCATTCTAATCTTGTCGTATATTGGGTTGATGAGGAAACAAAAGCTTACTCGTATGCTTTGCCTTTCAAGTCCACTGAAGCTGGATGAATTACAGGTCTACCAATTGTAGTAGAACCAGAATTTTGGGACCAACGCTTAACCGTCATCATTGCCTAAGGTTAAACAGAGAAAGATAGTAGTGGTCACTGGTCAGTAAAACTGAAACTTATAGTCAGTAAGAACGAATATATACAAAAGAGACTTCAGTCTTATAAACAAGTGGGACAAAACTCAACTGAAATAGGTGCAGCCCCGCATTTCCATTTGTTTACCGGACTCTTCAGGTTAGTCACTGTTGCCATGTAACCATTCAAACTAGCTGCGAGGATGTGGTAACATACATGCCCAAGAACCTGCATAAAAATGTTACAATAATCAATTGTGAAAATATCCCAAATATTAAAGTTAAAACAGCATTGTAGTGCAGTTGACAATTGCATACATAGGCATAGTCACAATCGAATTTTGATGGTAGAGATCCACGTGCTTGGTAACCAAAAAAGTGGCAAATTGCGTTGAATTTCTTCCCTTTGTATGTCTCTTCTTTCTGACAATTTCAAAAATTAGTGTTAGGGGAAAGATTAATTTTACATCCCATGAACAACTTGAATGTTCAGGAAAGGTTATTAAAAAAAAAATGGTATTTGGAATTTTGGATTGTGATTAGTGAAAAAAGGTGCAGCATACCAAGCGCTTGTTCATTTCAGTCTCCACAAGATAAGCTAGGAGTTTCTCTGTCTCAATCTAGGGAAGAAAGAAAATGAACAATTAAGATTCCAACTTTTTAAGTTTTGTAGCACAATTCCATCATTTTAATTCTTCTTACCTGGGATAGCTGAGCAGAATCATCAGACTCAGGATGGAGAAGTAGCTGTATTAACAGAGAAGACAACTTCATAAGAATTCATACTCGTTTAAATGTAAGGAAAACAAAGAAAAGTCCCATTTATAGAATTAGAACCTGTTTCTTAATGAATGGAGGCAAAAATTCAAACAAAGCAGATGACCAAGGTGACAGCTGAGAAGAAATATTATCAGCATGCACACCCTCCTTAAGCAATCCATGAATTTCCTGCATCGCACAAAGTCGGCAACATGTAAACACTTTTGGTACTCAATAAACTAGATAGAAGTGCTTGTCAGTACTGAATCATTACCTTCAACAGAGCATAGAGTTCAGGAATACTCTCAACAAGCCCTTCAGGAATTAGGATGACTCCATGATTTTTGTCTGATAAATAAAACGGTTTATCACTAAAGTCAGTGAACAAGCAAAAGACATCACTGCCAACATACCCCAAAATGGTTTTAATTATCACACCTTGTTCTGCTCTTGCTTGAACAGCATCACATATTTGTTTTGTGATGTCAAATATTGTGAGTTTAGATGCTGTAACCTCCTCACCCAGTATCACCTGAGACAATTTCATTACATGCAAATGATGAATCCAGAGCCAGCATAGCCAACTACGTCAATTGTATATGTTTAGAAATTGCAAGAATACCATGTTGGGATGAGACTGAAGTGTACACTCAAGAGCAACATGTGAATGCTTCCGACCCATGAGACGGACGAAGTAATAATACTGGCAATACGGAGGAAAATATATTATTTTAGAGAAAGTTTGATAAATGAAACATCGAAAATCACATCATAATTAACCAAAAATAACTACATCGATATGAAAAGAAATTTCATTAAGATGCAGCTCGACTGAACAGTTCAATGTTTATGAGTGTCCTAGCAATCTTTCTAAAACATAATAATGTCCGGAAAGTACCTTCTCTGCTGACAGGGCATCGGTGCAGACATTGCTAATGAGCTGGGAATTCACCTGTATACGGTAAAATAACGAGATAAAATGTTATTAACTAAAAAGACTGGCGAGGGAAAAGAACGAATGTTGGCTACAAAGTAAAAGAAAAGAAGCTAAAAATCACATTTACCTTGCATGTAGTGTCGAAACCAACATTTGCTTCCACAAACTGATTCTTAAGATCTCCATTAATAGTGACCGGAACACCAACTACCTGAAACATATTGGTAATTTCTGCTGTTAGCGAAATCTTCAGTTATGAGGTGCAACTATCACTAATTTGTATCATGAATACAAGATCAGACAAAGAAAAAGAAAAACTCAGGAAAAATTAGGACCTTTGTTGGGCATTTTGCTTCAGCAAAATATTCAGCAAGATGAGCGGCATCTGTGTTTGATGTTACACCTAGCCAACAAAAATTATTGATTTAGAAAATTCTGCAATGAACTTCAACATCAGATTTTCACGATTTAAGAACATTAGATACTACCATTGCAAACACCCAATTAATAAGAAAACTAGGTACCTCCAATGATAACAAGGCCATCCAATTTCAAATCCGTGCAAGCTTTTAGTGCAGCATTAACCTGCTCAGTTGTTCTAATCTGATCCTTGGTTCTTCCAAGCAAATCATAGCCACCTAATACGAGATACAAATATATGCCATCTGTCAGAAAGCAGTAGAGATAAAATTCTGAATTATCTCAACAACGTTTTTATTAAATAACCAACCTTGGTTTTTGTAGGTTTGGAGGACATTATCAGTGATCTCCAGGGTCTTTTGGGCAAATAGACCTTCAGAACCACCTGTTGACAGGTAACCAAAGTTTCTGATTAATGAGCAGGCACACATCAATACGAAAGTAAGATGTGACTTTTTAGCAAACAATGAAGTTACAGAACAGTACTCACCCAAAAAACCAAGCAAAGTGTTCTTGGCGTTGTGCACTTTGAGAGCCTCATAAAGACCCCAAACTACATTGTGCCCACCAGGAGCCTGTCTTCCAGAAAACACAATTCCAACCCTACAATAGAAAGCAACTAGCTTGAACCAACAACATAACCTCAGAGCAAGAATTACAGAGAACAATAAATATGCAAATGCATGCACACCTCTTCACTGGATGCTCAGTAATGATCTGAGCATCAGGAACTTTAGCAGTTGCCCTAAGGAAGTGAGCCAAAGGCTGGCCTAAAGTATGCGGGAAGGCACGGGCAATGATATGGGCATCACCAGCCTTTGCCACAGTGGTTCCATCACCAAGTTCCACACGAACAGTAGTCCCCTGTAATGTACATCGAATCAAGAACAAATTCAGCTACGATTCCAATAGTCTAATCGAGAAAATCACATTCAGTCACTACAAGCCTCAATGTTATTTCTCCATGATGAGAGTTTAACCTTGATAGGCAAATTCTACCTACCACACTAAACTGAGATATTAAATCAGACCGTAAATGCAAACGAACGAGTATAAGGGGACCCCAAACCGTAGATCGCGATCATAACAAGAGTGTAAATAGATCTGCATGAACTACACCAACATTGCAAGCTCCTCAAGCAGAAAATCACAATAAACAAGTCCAAGGGAATCAGAATATTCACGAAGTGACGAAATTGTAAGAAAACGAAACAACGGAATGGATGATTTCAATGAAAAACATAGAGATCCAAACATTGGAGACAGTAGCAACATTGAACGAGAGAAGGAAGCAAGAGATCTAAGGAGGAGAGGAATAAAGGAATAAGAAGAAGAAGAACCTGAAGACATGGGGGAAGCTCAGGGTGGTACTGAGATCGGAGTTGCTGAAGAGGAGAGAGTTCTCTGGGGATTCCGAAATCTGAATCCATGGGCGATAACTTTTTAGGTTTTTAGAGAGAATAGGTTGGTGAGTGTCAGAGAGACTCGGAGAATTCCTGAGAAAAAAATTTCTTTGGCCCGTCAAAAAGTATTTATATAGTGTGCGGGGGACTTGGCGATACGATCAACCAAACAGCCAAAATTTGGTCTTCTTTTTTTTTTCCAGTTTTAGTCCACGCTTTTCTCCATCACCCCTAGTTATTCTGGTTATTACGAGACTGCCATTGGACATAAATACCCCTGCTGCACCTTTCTTTTTTTTTTACTTAAAAGGTTTGCTTAATGCCCAAATTGTCTACATCGTTTGTATTTTTTTTTTTGTTTTTGTTAATTGTGGTCATATTTTATGGGTTAAAGACTTAAAAGTCTTTTGGACTGACAAAGATCATCTAGGTGAATGTAATTTTAGTTTGTTTTTATGTTTAGGTTTACAAATGCGGTTAGGTTTTGGTCTAGTCGACAAAGTCCCACCTAAGTGAGACCAAACTTCAAATTGAGAAACAATAAAATCATAAATGGGATGATGATATGCTAAAAGGGAGAGTGAATGCGCCCCAAAGGATAGGTGAAGGGTAAATACGGAAATAGCGAGAAGAAAAAAAATGGAAATATTGGAGAATATAGCATTCAATAGGGGAATATGCTTACATGGTAATTTTGTAATTACATGAATGGAAGAAAGCAAACATACAAGGAAACGACCCTCTCAGATTTCCTCCTCCCCAAGTATTGCCTGAAAAAACTACCCATAGAAATATAATATCTATAGTACCAATGTAATTATGCACATGGTGTCTAAAAAAGTGGATCTTTGCTTTTATTTTGACCTGATTTGGGCTTTCAAGGCTTCTTGTTTACTTTGGTGACACTAAAAAATGGGCTCTCATTATTTAAAGACATCTAATAACATAATCTCATCTGTCATGATCGATGGGATTAGGTTCTCAAATTGTATTTAACAGGTATTTAAATACATATAAACATGTAAAAGAAAGATAACACAAGCTTATCGTTATGCTCTTAATAGGCCTAATTTTGATTAAACCTCAAAAACAATAGCTATGATATACGATGGGTATATTATATATAAAAAAAAACATAGCATAATGATATAACAACGAGATCAAAGTTGGTGAACACCTAAAATGAAAGGAGTAGCCGAGTAGGTAAAGGGGTCAGCTCTGCCTTGTGCCTATCTCAACTACTTTTATGAGATGAAAAGAAAAAAAGTGAAATGTTTGTTGATGAGTCTGGAGTCTGGAATGGATAATGCCGCACTGATAAACAAAAAACAGAAAATAAATTCTCGAAATGACGTGGCAAATATAAGAATAAAGATTGGAGGGTGTCTTTGTAATTTCACTCCATAGTCAACCGGCCTAAATAAATAATTGGCAATTATGGGAAAGAAGAGAAACGAAATTCACAGAGATGATGTCGGCGACAACGAGCAATGTGAGAGTGCTGCTTGCGTCACACCATGAGCGACGGTCGATCTCAACTGGATCGGAGATTTTACGTTTAAGAGAAACAGTACCGAGGGGATTCAGGCTGACAATTGCGACGACGGCGATTGCAAAGTACAAAGGGACGAAGATGAGGGAGGTGAAGCTATCGGAAATGATAGAGGAGAAAGTGAAGGAAGCGACGGAGGTTTGCGTGGAGGACGAGAGATCGGAGGAGTGTAGAGTCGCGTGGGATGAGGTGGAAGAGGTGAGTCAAGCCAGAGCAGATCTGAGGATCAAGCTCAAGCTCCTGAACCAGGATCCTCTCGAGAGTTTCTGCCAGGAGAATCCTGAGACCGATGAGTGTCGAATCTACGAAGATTGAGATTAAAAATTTCGTGTTTTTAATGATTGTATCTAATTTAATAACAGAAGACTTTTAGAACATACTGATTCAGATTAGTAAATCTCAATCCATCAATTGAAAGTTGAAAGTTGAAACATTAAAAAAAAAAAAAAAAAAAAAAAGTTAATCACCGATCGGTTTGGAATTAAACGACGTCAGTTTATTGTTTATGGATCTAACGACTTGGCCTGTTAATTAATTGGGCCTATAATTTGGATCCGCCGGGACCGGGATTTTTAAAAGAACTGGCTACTATCAAGACACGTGGTCAGATCCGTAACGTTGAAAAA
Source organism: Erysimum cheiranthoides (assembly GCA_011420285.2). Lineage (NCBI taxonomy): Eukaryota > Viridiplantae > Streptophyta > Magnoliopsida > Brassicales > Brassicaceae > Erysimum > Erysimum cheiranthoides. The sequence goes on along the minus strand of CM022179.2, from coordinate 2,171,279 downwards.
TTGGTCTTTACTAGTTAATGAATCATTTATTTTTGTGGAAATTTGATGACCGCTTCTTCCAAAGGGTTGGTTGATTCGAGAACCATGGCTCTGTTTCAAGAAAACCTGTCACTATTCTCAAGTTATTCGTCATTCCATTCTCTTCCGAAGATACTCGTACAGGAGTCTCGTAGTAGAATTGGCGTGACAAGGTCCCGTTCGATTTGTAGAGCGTCGTGGCAAGAGGTTTTTGTTGAATTTCTCTTCTCATCCGAGAGCAGTGTTTTTTTTGGTTAATACTCAGTTCATTCAGTTTCACTGCCGTCTTTTTTAGCTCGCCGGAGTGTTGGTTTTCTCGGCGATTCCATTCACGGCGGTTAAAGCAATCGCAAATAGCTCACTAGGAGAATCTCTACGGCGGAGATTAGAAGAGAAAAAGAAGGAAGCCGTAGAGAATTCTTCTAAATTCAAAGCTAAAGCTCAGGAGGCTAGAAACGACAGGTGATTAAAGATTCAATTTTATCAGTGTTTTCTTTTTTCCGGCTAAGAAAAATAATTTTGCTGGATACTTTCAATATCATTCAGTACGACTAATTCAAAAAAAATGTTGGATATGTGAATTAGTAATCTTAGTGTAGTTATGGATAATCTAAATGACAATTTGAAGTTGTGTGACTTGGAGATGAGATCTCCTGGATGTTCCAATTTAACCATGCATGATCATGTTAGTTTCATAATTACTGGTGGTTTCCTGTTTAACTCAAAATAATCATAGACTCATAGTGTTAGATCCTATCACTCAAACTTATGATTATTATATTTTTAGTTTTTTCTCCTACCCGGGAACAAAAAAAACGTATATATATTCTTAACGGAGAGACACAAATTGAAATAATCATAACTTTGAGTGTTGGAATTATGATTAACTGAAAACGCAAGTAATTATGAAAGCTGATAGCCACGAATATTCATATGTATAGTTGCATTTTGTCTAATATTGAGAAACATAATCAACTGTCCAATTTGACTTATCAAGGTAACTTCGAACATCTATCAGATCTCCTGTCCAGAGCACACAACAACTTAATTTGTGACTTAGATTATCAATAATTGTTAAATGTTGTACAATTCTTTCACCTCAAGCACTTTGTATTTAAAATTAAGCTAAGACTTCGACATAGTGAAATATGTGAAGGCAATGTTTGATATGATGGTAGATGAATTCAGTCTTCTGCGGCAATGATGATTTGATAAATTCATACGAAAGTGCTATTTTACTGTTACAACATGGGTCAAACAATTCCTTGGTTCGTTTGTTCCTGTAAGTGTGCAGCAAGTGGTATGGAGAAGAACGTCCCCGTTGGTTTGGTCCAATACCATATGATTATCCTCCATACCTTACAGGAGAACTTCCAGGGGATTATGGATTCGACATTGCAGGACTTGGCAAGGATCGTTTGACCTTTGATAAGTACTTCAAGTGAGTCTTCTCCCTTCAGTTTCTATCTTGTTTTGTATTATTTGAATCTTAGAAGCTATCTGTGATTGTGCTTGATGCTTACTTGTTTGTTCTTTATACCAATTCATGTGAGAAACATTTTGAAATTTCACTGAAGTGAAAATAGTAGAGTTTAGTCCTACCGCTTGTTTTGCTGCAGCTTTGAAATACTTCATGCTCGTTGGGCCATGCTTGCAGCGTTGGGTGCTCTAATCCCAGAAGTATTTGATCTAACAGGAGCTTTCCATTTTGCTGAACCCGTGTGGTGGCGAGTCGGTTATTCGAAGCTTCAGGTTTCATTCGTTACTTAGCTCTCATTTCCAAATATCTTTGATCAAATTACTAGCAAGTCAATGGCATCTAAGGCTCGATTGGTCGGTAGACTGATCGTGTAAGCTTTCTTTTTCACCAGGGAGAGACGTTGGACTACCTCGGCATTCCAGGGCTTCACGTAGCTGGAAGCCAAGGTGTCATTGTAATCGCCATTTGCCAAGTACTCTTAATGGTAATACCTTTAAGACATCAAAAACACACTTGCTTCATCTCATACATTTCTCTTAACCAAAACCTTTTATACAGGTAGGACCGGAATACGCAAGATACTGTGGGATAGAGGCCTTAGAGCCACTAGGAATATACTTGCCAGGAGACATAAACTATCCAGGAGGGACACTTTTTGATCCCTTGAAACTCTCCGAGGACCCGGTAGCTTTTGAAGATCTTAAGGTTAAAGAGATAAAAAACGGGAGACTAGCGATGGTCGCATGGCTTGGATTCTATGCACAAGCTGCTTTCACTGGAAAAGGTCCTGTACAAAATCTTGTTGAGCATGTCTCTGATCCATTACATAACAATCTGCTTGCAGTGCTTCAGACATGAAAAGATTATGTATATGTCAAAAACACAATGCATGGATATGTTTAATACCATATGTTGACGGTAATACTGTAAAATGAATTTCTCCAAAAAAAAAATATATTGTGAAATGTGATCACATTGTTTTCCTATATCCTATAGTATGATTATAACCTACACTTTTTATTTTTCTTGCTACTCACTGTAATATATCGAATACTTAATTGGCAATAAAAGAATTTGAAAAAAAAAAATTATCCAAAAAATAATTAGAAGAAAAAAAAAAACGATCAATATAATTTGTGTAGTGAGTTGTTCCAAAAAAAATTAAAAATTAAAATTGAAAGAAAAGAAAATCAATACCAACGAAAAAGCTAGGTTTATTGTACGACGATATACGTGTTTCGGTTTTTGTGGATGTGAAACGAGTGATCACTATTCACTTATAATGAGATTTTTTTTTCCTCGTTTCACGTTTCTTATTAAATCGCATCGTTATCACTTGTTATAACTATATACACGTTTTATATATGGTATGGTGTCTTATTAAATTGGGCCGCTGGATTCAAAATAAATGCTCGAGTCCAATAAAATGGAAGGTAGCTATCGTCTAGTGTACTTTCTATGGTTTTTTTTATTCTCAAACCTTAAACTTTGCTTTAATTATCGTGAGCCCCCATAGCTTGTAAATTTGTTTGTATAGCCCATAGTTTTGTAATTTAGAAAATACAATAAATAACTATATTGATTATGGCCACCATCTAAAGTACTAATCTGATCTCGACTGGCTATGTCCTCGTGTAGCGTTCCAGATTGAAATCATGTGATCTTATATTATACTTATGTGAATTAAAAGTTAAACATATGTACTATACTTCGGAGTTTTACAAAATAAAACTCGGAAATAAAGGAAGTCTAACTAAAATAAATTAAAAAAATAAAATCGAACTTTTCATCAGCGGACTAAGGACGCTTTCAAATTCAGGCTAACATTTTCGGAAGAGTCACTGGACACATGGGACTGCAAATAGTTAAACAATTCGTTAACAAAAAAAAAAGTTTTTCGAAAGAATAAATTGTTCAGGGTATATGATGGTTGTATGACTCACGAGTCATGACACAGACATTCGATTATTTTTATTTGTTTGGCTTGGCTTTCGACGCTCTAGTTTATATAACCACTCGATATTAAACCTAGGTGAGATTTAACTAATGTTTATAGGGAAACTTAAACGTTTTCTCCCTTCAAAAGTTCCAAAATTCTATATTTTAAAGTTGCACATCACACTTGCCAAAAAAGTGTAGATGATATCATCATCATGAAATAATAAATCCAAACAAATGGTTAAGATAGTGGAAGATTGTTGTACTCGTACTATATAATGAGTAAATTGACCACGTGCAGTGAACCATTTCGCTAAAAGTCCAATGAAGAAATATCAACTATTGTGTACGTTAATACTCAATATTTTTATCGTCCTATAATTTACATCTAATTCTTTTTACCTGTATCATTTTATTTCTTATGTCATTTCCACTATGTATGAGTAGATTGCCGAATGACGATTATAACTTATTTTAGCGGACTATCTAAATCGCATATATGTATCTTTTTATCTTGCTTCTTCTACTTTTTTTTTTTTCTGATTGTATCTTGGAAAGTTTTGGCCAGCCAGACGAAGTGGAATATGATCAAAATATTCTATTACACATTAGTTACTATATGTTTCTACCAGTTCAAGATAAGAACGAATACTTAGAGTTTTAATATTGTAAGAAACAAATTAATACCTGCATGCGATCATATGATGTGTGATTGTGTTCCGTCGGTGAATTTTGAAATATATTTGATGTAGTGTTTTTATAAATTTCAGATATTTATTAGAGATATTTTAACCGAGACACCTGACTTCTCACGTGACATGAGGAGATTCTCATTTCTCAGCAAGTGACCAAATAACTTTATTTGTTATATGTATATGCTTATGCACTCTAACTTCGCTTAACATGATAATATTCCATAGCATATGCAAATATACTGAGGAATTCAAAATAATTAGAATTTCACTCTATTTTTCTTCTTTTTCATAATCGTTTAACGATGATTATTGGGAAACGCAACGTCCGTCCATAACTCCATATTGTTTAGCGGTTAGCAAACCGATTACAACATTAGCTACGATCTGAATATCTGATACACAGGTTCGATCTATATATGGTTAGTACCGGCATGTGAAAATTTAAACTGTTTGGTTGTCTTTGTCTTCTTTATTACCAAGAAATTTCGGACCAAAGACTAAATTATTCTCCTCTCAACTCACCGGTTAAACTATCGATTTTAGTTTAATAGCTAATGTAGTTTTTGTAGCTATGGTTTTTATTTCTTTTATCTGTTTTGACCAGAGTTCATTTTACTTTGGCTATGTTTTAGAGACTAATTGACTATTTGGCTCTCTGTAGCAATCATAATCCAGATAATTAAATGAATTATTTATTGACATGAGAAATATATTTATGCATGTCGATGTGAACAAAAACAGTTTGTAATCAAGTATAGGTTCAAAGAGATTGTGTCGGCCGACAAACTAAATACGCTCTTTGGTAAACATATAAATTATACCATACCGAAATTATTAGGGATTTTAAACTATAAATGAGAGTAGTAGTTAATTGATGTGCAAAAAAACTTTTATAATAATATTTACTAGTTAGGGAACAAAACAGAACTTCTCCACGTTACGGAATCAGACACTAAAACCGCCAAGAATAACGTAAATTTTGTTAAAAATATATAGATTGGAATCGAAAGCAATCAGTAACATACATATATATGTTTTCCAAAAATATTCGCTATGGATCCAAACCAATTAATCACAAAGAACTTCTTTTGGCACTACCAAACCGGACATATTTCATCGACCATCATATAAAAATGATAAAACTAATAAGATTTCCATTTTTTATCGTTGTAATTATTATCATTATTAAGTTAATTATCACAGCCCATTATTAACGTGCATGTTCTCCTATCGACGCTTCCGAGACTTTCATTCAATTTTAGGAATACCGTTGCTGCAGTGGAAGGTATAAACAAGATTAGCTCGTTCCTAATATTAAATACATTTTACGGTGAAAATAACTCGATTCCATATATATATTACAAAAACAGTAACAGGATATGGGAATTTAGGAAATAATTTTGTGAAAGCGTCACCAAGAAATAACGTTGAATTATTTAGACCAAGCAGTCTCATGTCCAGTTATAGGAAAGTGCATTTTTTTGGTGGATTATAGATACAATTTATTTTGAAGGCTTACAGTTTGATATAAATTGAGTTGTTTGTTTCTCGTGATATCGAGCCTGTGTAAGTTGTATGTAGGTAATTAAATATGTATATCTTAGACTGTACGTATGTATCTTAGTTTATAATATAGTAAGCTGTTGTAATGATTTTAGCCTAAACAAAGGATGTCATAATGAATAAGATGGATGATGATTAATAGAAAAATGTTTTAAAAATCACTTTTTAGCAAAATATTATTGATACATCTTGTAAAAACCACTTATCAGAATTAGCATATTTTCGGACACAAATACATAAATATTTGATGAGTTTGTTTTCTTTGTTAAATAGAGTAAGATATTGATAAGAAAATATTGGCAGAAGCTTAATAAATAGTTAATTTTTGTTTTGATGGTACTAACTAGTGATAATGCTTTTCGTACAGATAATAATAATTTCAATTTAGGGCGAATGTAAACAAAAAGGTTAAAAAGAGAATAATAATAATAATAATAATAAAAATAAGAAAGGGAGAAAAGAGAGTTTGTACGTAGTACAAGAAATGAAGCAAGAGTAAGTACAACCTTCTACGAATGGTGTCAGTATTCTCCCAATCAATTTTGACATCTACTTTTTCCGTACCAATTATACAGCTGTTTCCCCCTTCAAACTTTTCCCCACTTTAAAATTAGTACCTTTTTTTTTAAGTACATTTTTAATTACATATATATATATATACATACATGCACTCTTGTGTTATTGTGTATACCTTCCATCAAAAGTATCCCACAAGGGTAAAAAGAGAGATCTAAGCATTTTTTGATAAATAGAGAAAACAAAATTGATACGAGAAAAGGTATTCCGAATTATGTATGGCTGAAAAAATATATTAGCGACTATTCGTGTCCATAGGTGAGAATATTCTCACGCGACATAAATCCGTACGCGAGAGATTTCTTGTTTAAATTTCACAGCGGGGCTATTTTGTAATTTTGTAAAATAAAAGGGTAATTACGTCTTTGCAATATCGACAGGTTTTTTGGGTGGAAGGAACTGTTTATAGTTTAGGCCTTACCTTCCGTTATGACGACGACTTCCCCCAAACGCGGACGCGCTTTTTCATTTATGGACTTCAAACTACTTTTTCTGTTTACTTTTTAACCGCTAAAATTTTATAGTGAAGCCACGAACTAATTTTCAAGTTAATTGTTAAGTTCATATAATGTAGCGTGATTCGCGTTACCGATTAGATTGACTTTGCTATACCTATAATTTGTCGATATCAAAATGAACACACATTCTCTGGTCCATATAACTGTAAAATTGATATATATCAAATTGATATGTGCACGGTCAGATACAACTAGGAAAATAACATTAGAAAAAAATTAGGAATACTTTTATTATATATTCTAAATTCTAATACATCTCTATGATTTAATATTATATAGATTCATTTATTTATAAACCAAATAAGAATACCTTGTTTATAAAAAATATTGCTGACTGTTTTTCTACGCAAAATATAAAATAAAAATGTATGCTTGTGGTGAAAATGAAATACTCCTCTTATTTTATATTTTTTTAGTTGTCTCCTTTATAAAAATAATAATAATTGTCGTCTTTGCCAATTTTGTCTAAAGTGGTCGAAGATATGATAGTCAATTCTCCGACGTTGTATTCCTGATATCTCGTTTAGATAATATTTGTTCTCTGTACATTATATTCCCTCCGTATTTTATTATTAAAAAGTAATAAATTTTGCATAAAAATTTGAAAACGACATCTAATTCAAATAAATAAAAATTCTAAAACGACAATTAATAAAATACGGAGGGAGTATATTTATTTTTTTATTAATCGATGACGTATCAGATGAATAAAGATTAATGTTTGACAAAAAAAAATAAGAAGAGAGATTAATGTTGTCCTCAAATCAATGTTTTTAAAACCGGACCGGAAGCCAAACCGGATAACTATTTGGGTCACAGTTCAATATGGTCTGATCGGGTTGAACATGGTTCACAAATTTATATTTTTAATTTATAAATATATAAATATAAAAATAAATATAGTAAGTATTATCCATAATTGTAATTTATTATACTTTTGTTGATATTAAAATTAAAATGTATAATTTTATTGCTTTTAATTAATTTTTATAGTATAAAACATACTTAATTAGTTTTAAAAGTGAAAATTTTAAAGAAAATAATGTAAATATATTTTAAGTTTGAGGATATTTATTAAACCGGGGTTAACCGGTTCAATTGGTTTATCCAGTTCACGGATTTTTGATGGTTTTTAGTGGTTTTTTAGTTGGTTTAATAGCTTTTGGGTTTGATTGAAACCCAACCCGGTCATATGTCCGGTTCATGGTTGAACCCGGTCATGACAAAAAAAAATAAGAAGAGAGATTAATGTTGTCCTCAAATGTTTGATAAGGAAAAATTGGGAATTCAATGGTGAATACAACAAATAAAATCTAAAGAGAAGAGATAATAACAATTGAGATTTTGATGGTAGTAAGTACAAGAAATAAATTGTTAAAATAGATAATAATACGAATTTGCATTATTTTGAAATACAGTAGTTGTTTCTTTCTATGTAAATGAAGTATCTTGGATCCTTCATCTCTTTCTCACAAATGAAAGGCCAAAATATTATAGAAAAGAACCTGAATGTATTCGAATTTACAGTTTGTGCCACCACCGAACAAAATAAGAAAAGTTTCGTAAAAGGTTAGGAGAGTCGAGGACAAGGAGAAGCAGGAAAGGCTCAAAAAGAAGAAAGACTAACAAAGAGAAAGATCAAAAATTGAGAGGGAAAAAAAAGAGAAGAAGGGCAAGAGAGAGAGAGGGGAAAGCTGCACAGAATTACAAAAATCCTCTAGATCCCTGGATCGAGTTTTCAGTAGGAAATTTCGGAAAATCCGAGATTCGATTTTGGAAGTTGGCTCTAATCTGAACAAAGTCTCTGTTTTTTTTGAAGATTCGATTCGAAAAAAGGGGTTTTTATACTTGGTAGCTGGGAATTCGTGTAAACTAGTTCGATTTAGCAGAGTTATGCTATAAGGTACAGAGTCGATTCCATGTTCAATCTGATCTCTTTCTTCTATTTTCGGATTTTCCCAAAAAAAAGGGTAAAAATGATTTCTTTCCCAAGTCTCTAAATCTTCGTGTGTTGAATTTTGCAGTTGGTGAAAGGTGAAGAAAAAAAAAAGAGTCAAGCTTTTTCAGAGAGAAATGGATGAGGTAGGTCCTCAAGTCGCTGCTCCGATTTCAATTCACCATCCTATGGGGAAAAAACGCGATTTTTGTCAGCAGCCACACTGGCTTGTGCCATCGCAGCAGCCGAGTAATGATTGGAATCCTAAGATGTGGGAGTGGGATAGTCAGAGATTTGAAGCTAAACCTGTAGAAGCCGAGTCTCTCAAGCTTGGTAACAATAACAACGCTGGTTTGAGTTATAAGGGAGATGAAAGAGGCCTTGATTTGAATCTAGCCAGTGGTTTTAACGATGTGGAAGACACGCCGGTGGTTATTACCAGACCTAACAAGAAGGTTAGGTCGGGATCTCCGGGAAGTGGCGGCGGTGGAGGAAACTATCCAAAGTGTCAGGTTGATAATTGTAAGGAAGATCTATCAATTGCTAAGGATTATCATAGAAGACATAAAGTATGTGAGGTTCATAGCAAAGCTACCAAAGCTCTTGTTGGGAAACAGATGCAGAGGTTTTGCCAACAGTGTAGCAGGTGATAATAAGAATCTGAACTTCTGTTCTTAATCAATCTCTTTTGATTTTGCTGCCTATAATTGGGGATTTAAATGATTGGAACTTTTCGGTTTTCAGGTTTCATCTGCTTTCTGAGTTTGATGAGGGAAAGAGGAGTTGTAGGCGTAGATTGGCTGGCCATAACCGGCGGAGGAGAAAAACGCAGCCTGAGGAAATTACATCTCAGGTTGTAGCTTCGGGGAATCGTGATAATACCTCTAATAACACTAATATGGATGTTATGGCTTTCTTAACAGCTTTGGCTTGTGCACAAGGTACTTTTAGGCTCTGCATATTCTCCTCTCTGCTTGGTAACTCGGTTTTAGACCATTCACGTTGTAAAACAAATTATTGGGGTCTGTTCTGCAGGTAGGAACGAGGCTAAACCTAATGGGTCTCCGGGAGTGCCTCAAAGAGAGCAACTTCTTCAGATACTTAACAAGATCAATGCTTTACCTTTACCTATGGATCTTGTCACAAAGTTGAACAATATCGGAAATTTAGCCAGGAAAAATCCGGATCAACATTCCGCGATGAACCCTCAAAATGGTTCGAATGGGGCTTCTTCTCCATCTACCATGGACCTACTTGCTGTTCTCTCGACAACTTTAGGTTCATCTGCACCGGAGGCCATAGCTTTGTTATCTCAAGGAGGGTTTGGTAACAAAGAAAGCGATGATAAGACTAAGCTAGCTTCTTCTGACCACGGCACTAAAACCAATTTAGAAAAAAAAACTTTGGAGTTTCCTTCTTTTGGGGGAGAGAGGACAAGTAGCAGTAACCATTCCCCCTCTCAGGATTCAGATTCACGCGGTCAGGACACTAGATCTAGCTTATCTCTACAATTATTCACCTCTTCGCCAGAGGATGAGAGTCGACCAACAGTTGCATCTTCAACAAAGTATTATTCTTCTGCGAGCAGTAACCCTGTTGAGGATCGATCCCCATCATCATCTCCGGTCATGCAGGAGTTGTTCCCGTTGCAGACTTCTCCTGAAAGCAGGAGGTCTAACAATTACAAAAACACTAGTAACAGTCCCAGGACCAGTTGTTTGCCCCTAGAGCTCTTTGGCGCATCAATCAGAGGGGCTGCTGCAAATCCTAATTTCAATGGTGCCAGGCATCAATCTGGTTATGCTTCATCTGGTTCAGATTATTCTCCTCCCAGCTTAAACTCTGATGCTCAGGTATGCCACTAGCCATATTCCCTTTGTAAAATCAAGGTCTTAGCAAAGCAGGTCTAAAGCCAGTCTTATGGGTTTTCAAACAGGACCGCACCGGAAAGATAGTTTTCAAACTACTTGGAAAAGATCCTAGTCAGCTCCCTGGGACATTGCGAACAGAGGTGAGAACCTCTGGAGCATATTCTGACCTCCTTAAAATGTTAAAAAAATGATTGCTTGCTCTCCTTAGAGTCATAACAGTGGTCATCTCTTAATTTCAGATCTATAGCTGGCTTTCTAGCATTCCATCAGAAATGGAGAGTTATATCAGGCCTGGTTGTGTTATTTTATCTGTCTATGTGGCAATGTCAGCTTCTGCTTGGGAACAAGTGGGTGAATTTACTGAATGGTTGAATGATTGGTTAACAGTATTCAAATTTCCTCTAAACATCCTAAGGAGCTGATGTGTTCTATGTCTTCTTTTTCAGCTTGAGGAAAACTTGCTGCAACGGGTTAGTTCTTTGGTTCAAGATTCAGATTTTTGGAGTAACACAAGATTTTTGGTCAATACAGGCAGACAGCTTGCGTCATACAAACATGGTGAGTGCTCATAACCTGGTATTTTCTGTGTCTGTTGGTGCGTATGGTCTGCAAGATAATAACTTAGTCATTTTTATGCAATATTACAGGTAGAATTCGTTTGAGCAAATCTTGGAGAACTTTGAATTCACCAGAGTTGATCACGGTGTCGCCATTGGCTGTTGTAGCCGGTGAAGAAACAGCTTTGGTAGTAAGGGGTAGAAACTTAACTAATGACGGAATGAGGTAAACAATTTTTGTAGGGGATTTAGCTATTTTAAGACCTTTCTGTCTTTTTTGGTCTAAGCTTTATGGTCATGCTGCAGTTTTCGTTGCGCGCATATGGGTAACTACGCGTCAATGGAGGTAACTGGAACAGAACAAAGGAGAACGAAATTTGATGAGCTAAACGTAAGTAGTTTCAAAGTCCAGAGGTCAAGGCCTGCTTCTTTAGGACGCTGTTTCGTTGAGGTAAGGACTTTGAAATAATCGAATTTATAGTTTCATGGTAAATCCTTGTTTTTGGAGATCTTAGTTTTACAGTTCTTATTATGTCAAAACAGGTGGAAAATGGATTCAGAGGTGATAGTTTCCCTTTGATAATAGCGAATGCCACGATTTGCAAAGAGTTGAATCGCCTTGAAGACGAGTTTCATCCAAAAGACGTGAGAGAGGAACAAACACACAACTCAGATCGTCCAAGATCAAGAGAAGAAGTTCTTTGCTTCTTAAACGAGCTAGGTTGGTTATTTCAGAGGAAATGGACATCCGATATTCATGGAGAATCCAACTTTTCCCTCCCCCGCTTCAAATTTTTGCTCGTATGCTCGGTTGAAAGAGATTACTGTTCTCTCACAAGAACTCTCCTGGATATGATGGTAGAGAGAAATTTGGGAAAAGACGGTTTGATGAACAAGGAGTCCTTGGATATGCTGGCTGAGATTCAGCTATTGAATCGCGCTGTCAAAAGGAGAAACACAAAAATGGCTGAAACGCTGATTCATTATTCTATTAATTCCTCAACTAAAAACTTCATTTTCTTGCCTAATGTCGCTGGACCTGGCGATATAACACCTTTGCATTTGGCTGCTTCCACATCTGGTTCTGATGATATGATTGATGTCCTGACTAATGATCCACAAGAGGTACAGTTCTTATATTTAACACCCACTTCTTTAGCCTCTTGTTTCTTTTTTTTTTTTTGGTAACCAGAACCCGAGTTTTCTTTCTCTTTGTTTCAGATTGGATTATCTTGCTGGAGTTCCCTAGTTGATGCAACCGGGCAGACTCCATTTAGCTATGCTGCAATGAGGAACAACCACAGTTACAACACCTTGGTGGCTCGTAAACTTGCAGATAAAAGAAACGGTCAAATATCTTTGAACATCGAAAATGGGATCAATCAGATTGGTCTGAGTAAGAGACTAGGCTCAGAGCTCAAGAGATCTTGCAACACATGTGCAAGTGTCGCTCTAAAGTATCAGAAGAAGGTTTCGGGTTCACATCGTTTGTTCCCAACTCCGATCATCCACTCGATGCTTGCAGTTGCAACAGTATGCGTTTGCGTCTGCGTGTTTATGCACGCTTTCCCAATCGTCAGACAAGGGTCTCACTTCAGTTGGGGAGGTCTTGATTATGGCTCAATCTAAGGTTTGTATAATTAAGTGTTGTTAATTCTTTTGGTTTCACAAAACAAGAAAAAGTGTGGTGAAGGAAACTGAGAACAAGAGGCAAAGTGAGAAAAACCGAAAATGGAAATCACTCGGTGGTCTTTATGAGCCAGAGAGTACAGAGAAGCAACAAGTTCGGGTCAAAGCAGACATAGCTTCAACACCCGAGTTTTTTATACTTGGGCTAATTATGCTATAATATTCTTGAATCGGTTAATTTCCTTGTGCTTAATTACAGTTTTAGTTGCTTCTCTCTTAACAACACAGAAGCTGTTGCTATTTTACTGAGAAGGTTATTATTGTATCTGTAGAGTTGTGGAAGTAGTTGAAGATTGTTGTAAACATGTAATGTAATACATTTTCTTAATGCTATGTAAAAGTAGTGTTAGCTTCTGGCTGAACATTTCGAATGGAGACAACGGTCTCGGAAATGAAGATGATTCTCACAAATACGGTCACGTGAGTTACGTGCTATTGACTATTTGTTCAGGTCGGTCAACAGTGCGTTGCCCCAATCTTCACCTTCTTCTTCCCACAACTGTCTCAAAGGCTTTTTTCTTTTTCACTTTTTAAATACAAACAAAATAAACCAATCTCTTTTTTGTGAAGTTGAAAGAGATAAGAACGCAGAAAAAAAAAGGCGATTCGTCAACTTTTCTCCCAACATTTTGAACAATTAGTGGTTATGTGTAATTTTCAACAGATAGCTACTAACTGATTACGTGGATCACACTTCTCTTTTTTTTATTATCTCTTCACGATATATTTATCCCATTTAATATTTATAAGGTCTTTCTCGAGTAATAAATACATTACATACTGTAGGTTGATTATTTACTCCTACTCATTTCTGTAATATATTAATATTTTGACTTACAACATGAATTAAAAAAAGAATATTAGAAACGAATTAAAAAGATCATTTAGATTAGTTACTTAAAAATACTTTTTATTGGATTTCGCTAGAAAACTTGTTATTCATTTTCACCAATCTCTATTAGAGATATCTGTAGAAGATTTCAAGATAGCGAAGTAAAATACATATAACGGTAAAACACAGAGAATATAAATTCATTAATTTATAGGTAGGGACTAGATAATTACGCTCATTTTCGAGTTATTTCTCGTAGTTTCAAATTTTATTTCATACTTTTTGATCATCTGTTAACAACCTTACTATTTGTATTAATTCGTTACCGGCCAGCCTCTCACAAGCTACTATCAAGTATCGGATTTAAGTATTTAACGGTGATATTCTTTTGGTCAACTGATAATAGTAGATATTAAAAAAATGGTGATAAAATTGAACTACTCCACTGGTAAATCTTTTTAAAAGTTAATATAAAAAAGTGCAATTAATATATATATTTCAGTCGACATATGTGATAAGCTTCAGTTCCACACACATAAGCCGTACAGCGGTACAGCCTACTACGGATTCTGGACAACTCCTCGTATAGTTTGACTTTGACCGTAAAATCTAACCGTTTAATTCATCACACACAAGACACAACCCTGAAACTGGTAAGCACTTTCACCAAAAGCACTCGCTACATGTACATGATAAGAACTCTTTATTATATTTGCTATTAAATTAAAAAAATATTGACTTTACGTGACAAGACGCTTACTGACCTTACGATTATAAGAGGTGGCATATGACGCCCCACTCAACTTCTCCATCCGACGGTCTAGGATTTGTCATGTGGATGAACCAGAAAAGGACAAAAGCGTCTGCCACCTCACATAGAAAGATTGTCTTTTCAATCCAACGGCTCATACCAGAATCTACACCAATCCCCCAATTCGGTTCTGTCTCCTCTCCTCTCCGTCGTCGATCTCTCTAACTCTTCACTTCTAGCCACGTGTTGCTAATTTTGATTATTTTTATTTTTAATTTTTTTTAAGGAAATATATATAGCTAATTTAGTATCCACAGTCAGTTCTCTCGTATGGCCGTATCCTACCAATAATTTTGAGCTCTATGTTATATGTGACTACAGTAGTTATCACAAACATAATAAACGTAAAAGATACGTATTTGATATGGAAAATATCCAAGTTTGGGAAGTGTAGGACCAAATCATCTAGTCGGCTAATTTGATATATGACGCGCGCCACGAATTGATATTATTATTTTTTGTCGTCAACCACGAACTAGAATTGTTTATCATCATTTGTGAGCAATGATTCGCAATTTTCAATAATACTACTTTTTTAAGTAGCTTTACGTCTGGGGTCTCTAGCGACCCACACATGTGCACGAAATATACGTGTGTCTCTCATGGACTTAAATGAATATTAGAGAAACTGATTTTACCAAATTAATACTATGGTCTATGGCCAGAAAGAGTAGTTAAAGAAAGAAAGAAAGAAAAAAAAAACAATTAAAAAGGAGATATTAAATTATTTCCATGTAAATTATAAACCGCTGAAAATTATCGTGACCGACTTAAGTTACAAGAAAAACCTCAACTTCTCTATTTCAGCTATTGCCGCCGCCTCCTCCACTCTCTCATATCTTCTCCTTCTCTTCTTAGTCTTTCAATCAAATCTGTCCTTCTTCACTGTTGAAGCTGGCTATCGAAAATCACCTTAACTATGGTGATTGATTGAATCTCTTTAATATTCCTTAATTCTTTTAGTTTCTTCTTATATTTACCCTTTGGAATTGGTTTCAAAATCCTCCAGGGACCGATGATGAGAGCAGAAGAAGATAACTACAATCTGAATCCTCCACCATGGCTAATCTCAATGTTAAGAGCAAATTACTTCGTCCCCTGTTCGATTCACGCCGCTTCCAACAAGAGCGAATGCAACATGTTCTGTCTTGACTGCACTTCCAATGCCTTCTGCTCTTACTGTTTGCTCAATCACAAAAACCATCGTGTCCTTCAGGTTCTTTCATCAACTTCAAATCATTTTGTCTTTTCCTCCCCACAAATTCACCTAACGGAGTTAAGAAAATGGGATCTTTATTATTTGCAGATACGGAGATCATCGTACCACAACGTGGTGAGGGTGAACGAGATTCAGAAGTACATAGACATCTCTTGTGTTCAGACATATATAATCAACAGCGCAAGGATCGTGTTCTTGAACGAACGTCCTCAGCCAAGAATCGGCAAAGGAGTCACCAATACTTGTGAAATCTGTTGCAGAAGCCTTCTTGATTCTTTCCGTTTCTGCTCTCTCGGCTGCAAAGTAACTCTCTTTCCTCCTCTGTTTGATGTGAATTAGCTCTGTTTTTTTGTGTCTCTAAAATGACCATATTGCCCTTTGCTTGGTGATTTCAGCTTGGAGGGATGAAGCGAGGAGGGAATGATCCAAGTCTTACCTTCGCTTTGAAAGGGAAGCATGGAAGGGAGTACGAAGCTGAGTGGGAATCTGATGAGGCGACCACACCAACTAAGATACGCAAGACGTGTGCGTTCAACCGTCTGATGAGCGGTCTCTCCATCTCCACCGTTAAGTTCGATTACTTGTCAGGAGATCAACGGTCTTCGAGCTCTGGTGATGAGAGCGGTTTTAATCTTTCTCCGCGGACGCCGCCGATATATAATCACCGGAATTCAAGCAGGCGGAAGGGCGTCCCACACCGTGCTCCCTTCTAAAATTATTACTAACGAAAGCTAATTATGTAGTATAGAAAACACCCATAAATACGAGAAGATGTGGTCGTTATGTTGTAAATGGTTAGTATGGTTTTTAACCTTTTGAAGCTAGGAATATATATTATCAGAAGACATATATACAGGTTTTGTTTGTTTTTTATTTCATAAATATAGAAAATAGCTAGGTATATACTCGTGTATTCAATGGATTGAAATATGTTTTCATATAGTTTTTGGCTGTAAATATACGTTCGAGTTATCGTGTATTATCGTTACAATTAAATAGCAAATATACATTCTGTACAATTAATTTTTTTTTGTAGTATGTTGTCGACAAATATATTTCTATCAATATACATATGTTCAATGAGAATTAATCAGACGAAAATTATATATTGTCAATGAAAATGAATCAGACGAAAATTGGTATATTTGAATCCATCTAACTAAATAAAAACGAAATTTAAAATAACAAACTGCAAACTGTGGATCAAGATATATTATTTAATAGTAGTTCAGTAGATTAGTATTGTCAGAATTCAATCATGTATCATATTATTAACAAAAAGATAAAAATAAATAAATTGTGTTGCCATATTTACAATCACCTAAATAATAAACTTTAAATAGATTTTAAGATAACTCCAAAAAAATTGGTGATCATAAGGTGGAACTCTATATGAAAAGAACTCATTTTTGATATCTGAAGTTATACTTATACATATGTTTTATTTAGAATATGTAGTTTCTAGATAATTAGAAATTGGTGACGCCCATAATACCGGTACGGTAGCCCTTAATATGGAAAGAGTTTATTTTGATATTATATAAATAGAATTTCCTAAATCTCTTCCATTATCTTTTTTTTCTTTTTCTTTTCTTGGGCAATTACTTGATTTTTGGATTGAATTTGTATTCCTTTAGCTGGATATGAATAAATAAAGAAACTATAAACACCCAAGGCAACAGGTAACAATATACTATAAATATAATATTTTGGGAGTAAATTCTAATATACTATAAAAGTCTGCATTGATTTTCTATAAATAAATAATTAAAGACTATAAATATTTTCATTTGCCTTGACCTTCTATCAAATCGAATACTATAGGAGAGTCAGAACCATGACTTTTTCCTGTAATCTTCAGTGCATAAAATTAATAATTTACAGTTTTGTTCTCTATGTATCCGTGTCGTCACTGTTAGCTTTCTCAGATGTTGTATCAAAAGAACCAATCGCGAAAGCAAGACAGTTGTTACCTTTTGAGAAGAAAACTGTGGTGATCATCAATTTCGTAAGAAACAGAGAAGTTTTGAATGCACATTGCAGTTCCTCAGAAGATGATTTGGGGTTGAAACATATCCCTTACCTTGGTGCTTGGTCTTTTAAATTTAGAGTAAACTGGAAAGGCACTACGAAATTTCGTTGCCATTTTACCTGGAGGGGAGGTGGTGATCATTGGTTTACTATATTTCAAGATCGAAGAGACCACTGTGATTTGTGTATATGGAAAGTCGTGGGAGATGGTGGAAAAGAAAAACCTATGATTCGTAATCGATGGTGGAAAAATAAACAAATTGAATATAAAGGCTTTTTCGATTGGGACAAATAAACATAAATTACTAAACTACTTAATAATAGATCGAATAAAACAATACCGTTCAATTAAACTTTGTAATTTAGTGGTGCATGTTATTATTGTTGTCTGTGTAATTATCTAAATTTAAATACAGTATAGAATCAAATATGTGTATGTTAAAAAAAAAAACTATTAAGAAACATCAACTATTTAATATTTTTTTAAAAAAAAACATAAAAAAAATATTTACTTTTACTATAGTTCACAAAATTTTTGATAATAAATTTTTTGATGATAAATATTTCATAAGAAAAAGAAAGCACTGTCATATGGAACGCAACGATGTAAGCCCACTAACGATAACCAAGTTAAACATCTACTTCATAGCCCAATATGTAAGCCTTTTTGGGATCGATCGATCGCCAAATTATCTCTATAGTACTTGGTTCAGTTAAGAAGACTTTAAACAGATACATAACTAATAAGAAGAGCAAGTCGTTGGCGCAGGAGTCACGACCACGTTATATATAAGCTAAACCAGAAATTAGGAAATTTTCTGGCAAGGAACAAGGCAGACGTGCGAAGATATTTTATCTAATAACTTGTCGGATCATAGTACATTTATATGGCTATTAAAAATCCCATCTTTCCGGATTAACACGTGAAAATCGTCACCAATAGGACAAACATATAGTGAACAAAATTTTTTTGTGTTCCGATCATACAAACACAAACTAATATAATTTCCAATAGGATACACTATTTTTCATTATTTTGAGCCGTACAAGAGAATTCAAACTTAGCAACGTGATCGCGTGACCGTTCTGACAATACGCACACGTATTATAAATATAAACTATTGACGTCTGTATAAAGCAGTTATCTATCTATTTTTCAAACAATCTTGAAGCGGAAGCAACGAAGTAAAATTTATATAACTTCTTAATTAGTTGATTGACAATTAGACTTGTGCCAATTGCCAAGTTGAAAACTCTGCAACAAGCGTGTATTTACGAAATTCTCTGAAGTTAATTGTTTTATTTGTAATCGTTGTATGACAATTACGCGTTCAGCAAGCTGCCATACCGAAATCTAAAGATATCTTCAAGTAAAGGACAAAATAATCTAATGTATTTACCATCAACTTGATATATCAATTAAGACTTTTATGAACATTTTACGATACCACCGGAAGTCTCATGTCCAATTAATTAAACTAGATTCTAACAATTGCGATATTCCAACAAAATATTGAATTACGAACAAGATGCCGTCCTTTTTACTCATAACATGAATAAATTGAATAGCTCATAGCCTTATATGAATGAAATATGTGGTGTCTGAAATGAACGCTATAGTGCTATACAATATAATAAAAGAGAAAACCAATAGCTTGTTTATTTGTGCATACAAAAAAAGTACTTCAAAATTTCAAATGAATTATTATAGCGTCGTGGTGTGATCGTTTATTTGATCGTATGTGTTCAAACTTTCGAATTGGATATATTAACAGAGTCGGGTCTTGTTATTCGGGAATTGAGTATTAAATGTATAAATGTAGTTAGAACGTAACGTAGTATCGGCTATAAAGTCAACGGTTGAACACGTGAATCCTTCTTGCATTATGCATGGCCTGCGACCTGTTCAACTTTACTCACTTTGATGGAATAATTAAATGCGTACGGTGTTCCCTAGTATTCTGCTTCAGACTTCATTAATACTAGTTGAAGGCCCGGACTTTTTGTTTTGGTAATAACTGATGATAAAGTTCATAAATCAATTCAAATTTGTTCTTTTAGCTAATTTCGAGAAGCATATTTAAAATATACAGATGTCAACTTATTTAATATAATCCAAACACACGTAAGTAGTTGCACATTATATACTGTACTCCCTCTGTTCCAAATTATAAGAGGTTTAAGGTTTTTTTAGTTGTTTCAATTTATAAGAAGTTTTCAAGTTTCTATGCATATTTTATATTAAAATAATAGTTTATAATTATTTAAATTGTGCAGTCTTTTTGTTTATTGGTTGAATCTCCATAAATGAGAAAACATTTATTATTTCTTAATCTTAGTCTTTTTGTTTATTGGTTGAATTTTCATAAATTAGAAAACATTTATTATTTCTTAATCTTTGTGCTTTTAGCCAAAACATCTAATATAATGGAACAGAGGGAGTATTTGTTATGACAGCGAAGTGACAGCAAAACTATGATTATAGTGATATTGATTAAGGTTATAATAACACCCAATAGACTGATTAATAGTTATCAACTTATCATAAACCTTAGGTCCTTAACTAAACATCATTCATGGAATTGACTCCGTACTGGGAAAGTTTTGAAATTTTTTATTTAAGTACATTTTACCCTATATATAAAGTTCTTTATATTTTCATATAAGAGTATAAGACTATACGAGACAGAATGAGTAAAGTCAAAAGTAAAGTGAAAATTTTTATTAGAAAAATGGATGAAGTGAATTGTAGTGGAGTAAATATCATTTGGAGGGTCACTTGGAAACACGCATCATTGAAAATAGTATTTATTTATACATAATTTTTTTTTTTTTTGGTAATCTATTTATACATAAATTATTGATTTGATCATTTGCGCTTTGTTTTGGTACCACTAGTTGAATTTTATTGTCTTGCATGGTGAGAGTCAAATACCAGTTGCTGTGGCCTGTGTGGTCTTTCACATTACAGTATAAAATAAATTAACGAAAAAGCTGCTGCGGTTTCCTTATTCCCCACGCTTATTTATTTATTGTTTTTGGTCTCCTTATCGCTAATTTTGGGTCACGTGTTACGGCTGAGCGCCTTAACGCCACGCCAGTGCTGACCTAATCTTCATCCGTACGGATATGAAAAATGGAAAAATTTCTCAAAACGTTTGCTACCAAAACCGCGAATTATTACATTAGTTTATTAAATAATCACAAAATATTGTAAATCAAACATCCTCTTTAATTCCGAAAATAGTTTCCGTATACACGGACGTACAATCGGTCAATCTAATGTATATGTACAATGAATGTAAAGATTTTATTTTGACGCTTTATATTGCGTATCTTCTAGTTGGGCGAAGTTGACAATTTAATAGGCTTATAGGTCAGTTTACAGAGTAGATGGATAAGAAAGGCTATCTACATAAACGCACATCTACGTATAATACAACTGTACAATACATCCATCCAAAATAACCATATTGTATTCACACTTGTATTACCAATAGTTAACAAAATAGAGTATTTCTCAACAAATAGTCTACTAACTCAGAGTAGTTTTAACCGGAAACTACTCTATTAGAGTGTGTAAACGGTTTTTTCTCATTAATGTTAATCCGTCCAGATACAATGTATCAACTTATATAGTTGATTAGTTGGTTTACAACATTGAACCAAATCGGTTAACTAAACCGTTTACACACTCTAATATACTCAACAAAATGACATTTATTTAAATGACGTCAAAAAATTAAATTAAATATATATGAATTGGTGACTAGTAATTAAAGGTTCGGTTACCGATTTAGATTAATCGGACAAGTTGAATACTTGAGCAGTGATGTAATATTGAGTCTGGATACATTTGATGTAAAATAAATAGGATTAGTTGAACAGTGAGTTAAAAAGGAAAACAATTAACGAGTTTCTATTTTTAAAATAAAGGAGATGCACTGTATTGTTTGAATTGAATAGTGAGATTAGTCAACTATTTTGTGACGACAATAGAAGGTGCATAATTTGTATGGATAGTGACCGTACCATCATCCTAAAGTAAGTATCCCTTTTTAAAATGGCCTTGTAAAACAAGAGTCAACCAGACAAAGCTAAGCCTACGCGTCATCTCCCGGTTTGAAAAGTAAAGACAAACCGTAATTGGTTTTCGTTTTTTCCTCTTTTAACGGCCGGTTAAGTGACGTCACCAATTTTTCCTATTTATATCCCATCTGTAACCAACTCTGTTATACGCGTTCTCTCTTCCTCTCTCTTTGCTATCAATCAACTCTCTCTCTCTCTCTCTACAACAATCAGAATTCAAATTTTATTTTTGGAATTTTACCAGAAAATTTTGGAGAAACTAAAAACAAAATGGGTCTTTGTGTGTCTGTTGGTCGAAACGAGTACGATTCTTCGCCGACGACGGCTAAAATTGTGACAATTAACGGCGATCTCCGTGAATACGATGTACCGGTGTTAGCCTCTCAGGTTCTGGAATCTGAATCGACGGCTTCTTCTTCATCTTCCTCTTCGTCTCGATCTTCTTCTTATTTCCTCTGTAATTCGGATTCTCTCTACTACGACGATTTCATCCCGGCGATCGAATCAGATGAGATTCTTCAAGCCAATCAAATCTATTTCGTTCTTCCCATCTCTAAACGACAGTACCGTCTCTCGGCGTCGGATATGGCGGCTCTCGCGGTGAAAGCCAGCGTCGCTATTGAGAAAGCAGCTGGAAAGAAAAATCGCCGTCGTAAGAGCGGGAGGATCTCGCCGGTCGTGACGCTGAATCAGCCTAACGAACATCGTATCGCCGCCGTTAACGGAATTGGAGGCGAAACGACGATTATGCAAAAGGGAAAGCTACCGAATAAAATGACGCCGTTGAAAGCTACAAACGGTTATTCCCGGTCTGGTTCGGTTCGGAAATTGAAAAGATATACGTCTGGGCGAGCTAAGTTGGCGGTTCGATCCTTTAGACTGAGACTCTCAACTATATACGAAGGCACCGTCGCTTAGATCACATCAAACCAAATCGAAGAAACATATATAGAATACTAAAGTCTAAATCACATTTTTTTGTTGTTGTTACGGAAATGATTGTGTAATATAATGTTTCAAATGGAAAACACTCTGTAAATTACAGCTTCTCACTTTGCTTTGTGATATATTTTTTATTATCTTTGATAAATTTTCCCATTTTGTTATGTCATGTGTACTTATAGTATTAGCTTATAAAACCAAGTATCAAATTACACTGTTGCGACTTTCGAGTTTCAAGAGATCGCACACTTACTTTAGGATATTTTATTGTTCTATGTTCGAAATGATATGAAATCTTATACATTTAGTAAATATTTTTCTGTTCTAGACATTAATTTCGAAATTTTAAATTCGAAATTTTAAAATTTGTTATATTATATATTGAATTTTCACTAACCGATTAAATAAAAAATTTAAAACATTAGAAAAGAACATTCATTTTATTTTAAAGACGTGGGTCAGACAAAGCTTCGCTCTAGGAAACATGATTATTAAACAAACTTAAGTATGGTGATCAAAAAAAAAAAAAAAAAACTTAAGTAATACTAGTATAAATTAATTAATGAGCTTAGAAACCTTGTAAATTTCCACAAATGGAACTTTCGTAGGGGAAGTTAAAAGTTACTAAAAAGACTTGGAGAGGAAGTTTGGAATTCCAATGTAAAGAGTTATTTAATGGTGTGGTGGGATCGGAAAGTGACAAATGGAAGCTTTGGCTTCGAAGCCAATAGGATTTAACTTTCTGAGTCTGTTTTAAATCAATTTAAGCTTTAGACTTTGATTTTTGTTTTAGACTTTTGATGTCAGATGGTGATGTTCTAAACTACTACTCCCTCCGTATTTTATTAATTATCGTTTTAGAATTTTTATTTCTTTGAATTATATGTCGTTTTCAAATTTTTTTTTTTTTTTTTTTCGACGAAAACAAACTTTCATTAATCCAAAAGAGTTATTACAAAGACATACAAAATTAGTGAAACACAGTTATTACATACGCAGATGTATGTGCCATACACGAAGAGAAAATACAGCAGAAGGGAGTTTGGCGATGCTTTCCGAAGAGTAGCCTTACTCGCTAACCGATCAGAAGACCGATTATTGTCCAACTTCATATTTGATTTCTCTTTGTTACGAATTGGGTACAGCAACTTGTGGCTGAGACTTCTTTTTACAAAACGTAACATTAAAGCCGATGTGTCCAAAGCTAATTCTGGAATGGAGACATAGTGGCACCAACACTTCCGTACCAACGTCTCTTTGAAATATTGTGACTGTGCAATCCTCTTCAACATGATGACAACGAAACTGACCATATCATCCCAAATACTCGATCCTCTCATACCAATAAGAAACCATCTCCAAGTCGCTAATGCCTTCCTCCGCAAGTAAACGTTAACCGTAATCCGTTTGATTGGAAAAATATATGTCTCCTCCTGTACCTCCATTGATAACGTATGGAGCCAGACGCCATATGCTTCGTCCAAAAGATCTATATGGAGTATACAAGCCTCTGGTTCAAGATAAATCACATCGAGAACAAATCCAAGAGCAATCCTAACCAACGTCCTATACCAATTCCGTTCCATAACTAATAAGAAGATGAAACCCCGGTATATATAACGCCACTCAATTTTGGACAAAGAAACTCCCAAAACTGAGACAAAAATACACCATCCAATCGAAAGGATGATGAGAACTACCCTCGGACATAAGGTATTCTTACCGAACACCGTTGATTTCACGGTGATGATGATGCAAATGACCTTGGAAGCCGAGACAACACTCACCAAAAGAGGAGAGAAAGAAACCGTCGTTGAGATCCTCTGAATCGCCATTGCCACCGAGATTTGTTCAAGGAAACCGGTCTTAATTGATGGAGATAGAGATGGAAAACGACAGAAGAAACCAAGCAAACCGAAAACAACCATGAAGGAGGGAAATCAGTCGCGAGAAATTGATGAGATCGATAAACGGATCTCGCAAATATCGATCAGAAACGATGCAAAAGAAGGACAAATGAAATCTAAAACAGAAAAGAAAACTAAAACAGAAAAGAAAAGCCGACCGACGCCGGAGAGGCCGACGCCGGTCGGAAACGGTGGTTAAAAACGGAGGCTTTGTTGAAGAGGTGTAATCGCCTTTGTGATCGCCACAGAGGGGAAGACGGTTGACAAATTTATTACTTTTTAATGTTTTATGATGTTTATAAAACATTAAAAAGTAATAAATTTTGCATAGAAATTTGAAAACGACATCTAATTCAAAAAAATAAAAATTCTAAAACGACAATTAATAAAATACGGAGGGAGTATTAACAAAGCCTTTTCATTAATATTTTCTTAAGAAAACTCAATATTGTAATCTTTTTTTTGAACAAACTCAGAACTCAATATTGTAATCTAAATCTTGTTAGTTCAACCAATTAATTACAATGATACTATCAATGCTACTGAAAGGAGTTTGAGTCCAAATGTTAGATTTGAGATCACAACACTATAAGCAGACATAAAATCTAAACATCAAAACTGGTTATACGGACAAACATAGCTCTAAATTAAAAAATTTGAAGTTTTAAAGGCATCAAAAAAATATGAGATGAAAATGAATTATTTTGCAAAGTTCGTGATAGTTACTGTAGTACTTAGTTACTTATTTAGTGATTTGTATTAGTGGTTTTTTTTTTTTTTGGTAGGATGTATTAGTGGTTTTATTGTGACGATAAATAACCAAGTGATAAATTCACAAAATGTTGGCCTTGAGTTTTGTAGGACCCAAAACATTTTACAGTTTTGAGAACCAGATGATCTTAGCCCAAAAAAAAAATATTAGCTCATAATAGAGGCTAAAGCCAATGTTTCGTCTAATTCTATCTACATAATACATGTTGTCATCAACTAATCTATGATCGTACATAAGAAAATGTACATTGTCCCTCCTCAAGTAATCTTCAACGAATTTTTTTTTTTTTTTTTTTTTTTTTTTTTTACTTTGGAGAGCATTGATCTCAATCTCATAATTCAGTCAAAATAGTGCCATTGAAAAGTCTCGTGGTGTATATATATATTTTAATATTTTCTGTTCTGTTTTGTTTGGAAAATATTTTGGGAATTTGTGTGAACCCTAAGATTCGATTAAGAGTTTAAGATTATTGGACGAAAAATTGGGAATGTATCTGCTAGTCCTCAGGCAAGTCTCCGACAATGACAGGCTGTATCTGGCGGCGACAACATTAACTAAATTATCTTCTTATTTTTTGTAATTAATTATATCATCTTCTTTAAGTACAAGACTCCAAAATAAAAATGAGCTTAATTTTCCCGATTTGGTGCTGCTGCCTCCTACCATACGTGTGTTTCGCCGGAGGATTATTAAATGTCATGCTTTATGACTTGAAGTAGCTAGTAGTATAATTTAATTTGTGGATATATACATATATGAATTTTTGTTTAATATATTTATATTTTTATAAATGAAATTATTATTAAGCTACTAAAATTTACCCTAAAAATATGTTAATCATAACGAAATCAAACGGATCAGAAACATCACAAGAATAAAAATATCTTCTCCTATATATCATCGTGTTATCATTTGTGAAATTTGTAGATGCTCTTTAATCTGAGTCCATTAGTATGAATAGGTCTAAGTATGAATGCATGATATGTGTATTGACTTATTTTAATCGTCGGCGTTGTCATTTGTGAAATTTGATTCGGTTTTGAAAAGCCAAAAGTTTTCTTTCTTTTTTATTTCTTTTTTTCGCCTAGCCAAAAATTTTCATAAACCCAAATTTCAACATTCGTGATTAGTTATTAACAAACGTGAAAAAACAGATATAAATCCATTTCTGTTTCTTTTAACATTATGTTGTGGGTTATGTAAAAAAAAAAAAAATGTTGTGGGTTGTATACGTACATGAAAATAACAGATTTTATATTCCGGCATCAGATCGGACCATTGATTTGTTGTTGGTATGGTGTACCAAAAAAGTTTGGCCTTACAGGAGGCAACAATTTCTGTTGCAATTATTTCTCTTTAAAGTTTTTACTATTTTCATAACCATATCGCCTTATTTGACCTTTTTGCATTTTATAAAATAAATTGTTTTAAGAAAATGTCAACTGTCAACACCTTAAACGATTTGAAAATTTCGATTTGGTTCTTGGTATATGATTACGCTGTTTTTTTTTTGTTTTTCTTTTTAATTACGTTGTTACATTATCCAAACCCGGAAACACAATACACATATATTGACTATCACATTGACATTCTTAATCCTATTGGCTAGACTTCAAAAATCAAAACTATGACGTGTATGCACACACCAACATCCTGGTCACTTGCTCTGAATGTATTCAATATATCAGTATCAAATAAATTTGTTAAATGTAAAACAAGAGTATGACAAAAGGGGTACCGTGGAGAGACTTCGATTTTTCTTTTTGTTTGGTCCCCTTCGCGTCGTAGCGGAAGATCGAGACTTCGATCTTGTCACGGTCTTTCATTGTAACTTCTTTTTATTTACTTATACGTGTAGGGTATACACATACATTGATTATTTTTCTACAACAAAACTAAAACACTTAAATCCGGATGATATATTAAGTTTTATGAAATTCTAATCTAAAATTAATTAGTAATAAATAGATTTGATTATGCTTTTTATATATTATTTTATATCATTTTTAATTTTAAATGTGGGATTCTTTATTGTATTTCAAACCGAATTTTGTTTTAGAAACGACAATTAATTTATTTAAACCATCATATTTGGGTCAACAAACTAGGCTATAATATATACTATTGCAAGTTCATTAATTTCCAACTAAAAATTTATTACAAAATCAAACAAATTAACTAATAGTATATTTTATATACTATAAGTCTCTTCTAAATTTAGATATGGCATATGGGATCCTAACATGATATATAACATCAACATATTATTAATGAAAACTATCCATTTTACATGTCTCAATCAAATATGAAACAAAGAGATAAATAAGCTGAAGGTTTGAGGCTTTTTCAATATGTAGATCATACATTTTCAAACGTTGAGATTGAAGGATTATTTTCAATTTAGTCAGCTTAATAGGAAATTAGTTGTTTTTTATTTGTGAACACAAAATAAACGAGGACTCGACGTTTAGATATTTTCTTGTTCATATTCTATATAGTCGGGCGAGAAATGAAAGACTGATAGGGAATCATGCATGTAATAAGCAAGCTTATTTGATACATTTATTGGGTCATGCATTGCATGAGAATGATACAGTGGGGTTTTTATCAGCCCACTGGAGTAGCTTCTTGAGCCATCTAGGAACAGGCCCACTCTTGAGAAGCTCTAGTTGTTCTGTTTCTGTACTCTGTACTCTCTAGTCTCTGAAAGCTACAACGATGCGTACATGGACAGAAAAGCTCCGGGGAAGTAAAATCAATTTTCAGAAAAGGTTCATTTTACTTACCAGTGAAGAATCTAATCTTCTAAGAATAAATAATTGTTTGAATTGTTTACGACTTATATACGTATACCACCATATATATAAACTAAAATTATGACATATAGAACACTAATATGAACAACTAAAGTATAAACTCTTATATCAATTCTTTGATTGTTATAAAGATTTCATATATGATGCTTTGCCCGTAAATTTGGCTTTAATGGCTTATCTTTCTGGTTAGTCATTTTAAAATTTTTAATTATGGACAAAGGAAATGTATAGCCCCCACTACAGCACATAATCCTGACTATTCGTGGCACTATACCGGTATAAAGTATTAGAAATCAATCATCTCAACAGTATGCATGCTTCTTCGACGGCCTTCTCACGCTCAATACCATCATTGCCATGTTACTTTTTATGTGTACACTCACTATTACTAAATCATCTTTTTGTTGACACCTAAAAAATGACCTAATAGAGAGCAAAACATGCTTTCTGGGTAATATATATATATATATATATATATATATATCTGTATAGCGCTGTTGAGAATTACGTGGCCAGATGAAGTATATAGAACATATACATCTCTATATGACTTAAAGCTACATGTAAGTTGTAACCCAGCTATAACAATGCAAACGTTAAAAAAAAAAAAAAAAAAAAAAAACAATGCAACCGTTGTTTCGCTTATTATATAATCTCAAAGTCACAATTGAGTAGCGCTTAGATCGTGTGCACAAGGCTTACACGCATCTACTCCAAAAAATTATTTAAATTAGTCTATATATTGAGAAAGTCACGTATGAAAGAAAAATTAATAAAAAAACTCAACCTTCACATTATTTAAATTTCTAATATATATATCAGCATAAAACAAGGTTTTCCATAAATGTAAGATTTTAGTTTATGAACACAAGAAAAAAAAAAAAAAAATCAAAGAAGTGGAACACACACAAACTCATCGATTGGGTTCTTCATTACAAGTGGTCCCATTTCTTGTTCGTCCAACCAATTCTATCAGTTCCTCCTATTCCCATCTCCTTATCAATATCATTTACTATTTACATAATTTTGGATCTTGTTTCGCAATTACATGAAACGTAATACTAAATTCAGGTTAGTCGACCACCTTTTGGTGAACAGACTATTTAAGGAAGCTAAATGACTCGAAAACAGAGAAGACGAAATTACACGCATGTATAAAATGTATTTATCCATTACATATAAAACTATAACAATTAAAAAACAATATATAATAACTTAAAATACATTAAAACGAAAAAAACATCCCCTCCACTTATACCATCAAACTTACTCTCGTTCTCTGATCTCACTTACACGATTGCAACGGAAAATAAAAAGATGAGAACGATGGCAGATTTGGGGAAACAAAGAAGTCATCTACAAATCATTGATTCTCCGACGAATGTTGACTGTGCCCGTGAAGTCGGACTCCGACGAACCCTCCGTTCACTCATCGAGTGCGTAATCCCATATTGTTGCACGTACCAACCTCCTCCCTCCGACCAAAACGACACCGTCTCTGTCTCTTCTTCCACTTCTTCATCCGACCAAACCGGCATCGTCGTCACCGGTACTTTCTTCGGTCACCGCCGTGGCCATGTTAGCTTCTGCCTCCAAGACAACACTCATCCCTCCTCACCGCCTCTCCTCCTCCTCGAGCTAGCCGTTCCCACAGCGGCTCTCGCTCGAGAGATGGAGGAGGGCTTTCTCCGCATCGCTCTCCGGTGCAAAAGCAACCGCCGGTCTAATATCTTTAACGTTCCGGTTTGGTCTATGTACTGCAACGGCAGGAAAGTTGGGTTTGCGGTGAGGAGAGAAACGACTGAAAACGACGTTGGTTTTCTCAGGCTGATGCAGTCTGTTTCCGTTGGCGCAGGGGTGATTCCGAACGGCGAGACGTTGTATTTGAGAGCCAAGTTCGAGCGAGTCACGGGGTCAAGTGACTCGGAATCGTTTCATATGGTAAACCATGGGGGTGGTTATGGTCAGGAGCTTAGCATTTTTCTTTCGAGATCGTGAAAGTTGTGATTAGGAAGAAACGTAGTTATAATGATCATTTTAATGTTCGTGTTTGTATTGTAAATTTTGGTTGTTACAACTTACAAATCGTTTTTGCGAACATTATTATATAATTATAAAATTTCGGTGGTATATGGGCGCTGGGAGAAAATATATTGAATAATCACAATGAATATACATCCTTAAGTAACAATCTTATACACAATATATAAAAACCAAAACTAAGATCTGCACATATGGAAGCCGATTTGTGTTTTAAACTAAAAGATAACTATATTACTAGCTAGCATAACTTTTTTTGATTTTTTTCCCACTAAATTTAAAGAAACGAGTCAAAAAGAATTTTTTTGGTTAAATATATCATTATGTGGTATTCGCATAAGTATCTATTACCATATATCCCGACTCTACAAAATATTAGATTGATTACCTATCCGACACCTTGATTTTGAATCTTTGATAACGATATGCATCATGATCAATAATTAAGCAATGTTTTGTACACATGAATTGTTGGTAGGGAGATGATGAAAATGGATTGGTGTGCCCCTGTTTTGACTCCTCTCCTGCCATTTTGCATTTGTAATTTCTTCGAAAACTGAGTAATCCTCATGGGCCACCGGCGCGTGGACAGTACGCACGTGCATTGGAGGAGTCTGATTAACTGAAAGCAATGTGCAACCAAACAGCAACCATCGAAGAATCTAGCTTAGTGCTTAGGTGCCGAACCAGCGCCCTTCATTCTTTTCATCCACCGTCCCATCATATTAAGAATTTTTCCCTTTTACACCATTTTCTCAAATTCATTAAGTCCGATCCATCTATAAGACTATAACCTAGCCCTCATTAAAAAAAATACACTATATGTGATATTTGAAATTTAAGAAAACTCGGAACCCGTATGATATATGGACGACGTGATATTGTAAATATACATGTCATATGATAACCTTAGTTAAATTAAATGAAGATAGAAAAATACATACACGCTCGTTTTTTAGTCACTACGGAATTCAGATAACGATTGTATATAAACATATGGATTGCGGGTTGGATATTCCGGTTTAAAAATATTATATAGACACACACTATACACTAAAATATACTATTATTTATTACATATATAAGCCCACGTCTCATAAAATGGCAAATGCATACAGGAACCGTGACATCCAGCAAGGGATCTGAGTCTCTGGATTGTCTGATTGATATGTTTTTATGCCCCCTTTGGTTCTCTCATGATTTTTCTTCTTCTCCTCAAATCTCAATTATATGTGTTTATAAATCTTACAACTTTTATATACTTTTATGAAAGCAAGAAAGACAGACTAAAAATACAAGAAAATGATGAGAAAATATGGAATGCACACGAGGTTAATTACGTTTAAACACAAGTCATTGACATAATGGCTCCACCACTATCTCCTGTGAGTATGGTTTCACGTGCACTCTCAACCCCACGGCTCTCTCTTTAATTTTCTTCTTGTTTTTATATTTTTATGAATACAACTGCTCGTGAATCGTATTGAAATCAATCAAAAAAAGATATCAGAATTAATTATTTTTTGTATGATTTTTTTCTTTTCTTTTGGATAAGGTGTTTATTGATCTTATGTTGATCTAAAATTTTATCACCAAATATTTATGTGTGTTTTTTTATATAATTTTTTTTGTTCTCTCACATGTACTATGGTTAATGGTAGAAACTAGCAAACTAAGAACAATAGAACGAATGATGTTGTCAAAAAAAAAAAAAAAAAGTAACGGATTCAGTTTCGTTACTTGTTAATAAGATACTCCTATATAATTAAACAGAATTACAATCTGCCTAATTGTATTCGAAGTCAATTCTTTTTGTTTGTTTCCAAGGTTCTAAAAATCGTTAGGCGTTACCTAGGCGGTGGACTAACGCCTAGCGCCTAGACGGCCGAAACGGGGATTACTCGGGGACTAGGCGGTACAAAAAATTAGAAAAAATATATAGTTTTCTATAGATAAATAGATATATAAAGCTATAGTCGAATATTTATCCTAAATGTTTAAGTGGCACAGCGGTAAAAACGAGCTTTTTTAGAATCCCCACACCGGTTCGAACCCTTATAGCTGCATAATTTTAGTTTTAATTAAATCGTAGAGGTAAAAACGTAATATACACATGTCTTTTTCTTCCCCATACAGAAACCCTAATCGCCGGCGAGCGACTGTATTTTTTTCTGTTTGTTTTTTTCAAGTTTCTTCCTTTTGTTCTCCATTGTTTCATGAAACTTAACCTTATTAAACCGGACGACTTGGGCGATTTGACCGATTCTCACCGAATTGAAGCGCCTGAACCAGTGTTCCGATTTGTTTCTCCGATATAGCATAAATCGCATCGGTTGGACATAATTAAGCGATTAGTCGACGCCTAGTCGGCGACTTGACCGATTTTTTGAACATTGTTTGTTTCTAAATGGTAATTGTGTAATGCATAATTGGGTTTATAACAACTTTACAAGAAAAACAATTATTTACGTTTATACATAACAGCAGAAAATTCGAAATGGCGTTTTGATGCCAGAGAAAGACGGGCTAGTACTTGATTAAAAAGCCGAATGGGTAAATGGGCCTGTGGTTTAGGGTTGAACAGCTGGGTCCTTTTTCGTGTGTGTTAAGGGATATATCATATATACCCATTTGTGTTGCCATATAGATATCGATTATGTTTGTTTTCCGGTGAGCGGTGGTGTGGATCACAGCTGGTGATCGGTGATTAGGAAAAAAAACAAAAATTTAGTTGATAAACAAAGATTATAGTGGTTTTTTTTTCCATTTGTTAGAGAATCATTATGCTTGCACACGTGCAATATTAATTTATATCAGAATTTGCATAATGATTATTTAAACAATATATATATACGACAAAACAAAGATTATTTAAATAATTGACATGTTATGCTAGTATTACAAAACATGATTTATAAAATCTGGTGGAATGGCTCTGAATTTCACAGAGCACGTGTCACGTCGAGTTATTACGATCATGCAAGGTTACATGCGCCGGTATTAACGGCGTTAACTATATGTGTGTATATATGGAGATAGTAGACTGAATCTGTTCATATGATGTTTATCATGAGATATATTGAATCGGAATTGATGAAAAAGGTTGAATTCTTTTGTTAAAATTTGGATGTCAAAGCAGGCTTAAAATATTGAATGGATTAAGATATTTTGAGTTTTGATAGGTTGGTCCGCAAAAGATTGTGGTCTTTTAAAGAACTAATAGTACCATGGCCGATAAAATTAGCTAGTTGTTATCAATTGTCATAGACAAGTTCATTTAATTAATGTTTTATTAGACTATGAAATGATATGAGTACTGAAAACAACACAATGAATATGTAAATGAATCTGGAAAACGGGTAGATAAACAATTTAAATGGGTCACCCAACGTGCCTGAGTTTCCTTTTCGATATTTAACTGTCTTCGTTGTGTTGGCATAAAAGTCGGTGGTAAGGAAAGCCCCAAATTATTAAACTTGAAAATGAAAGTTGGTCCACCTCTGAAATGAATTAATAATACTCAAATCAAATTTGTCATAAAAATTGTCCAATTATTAAATTATTCAGTCGTGTTTCTATCACTGTCTCTAGTCAGCTAGGCTAATATTGCATTCATCTATAATGCACACACACACATCTACGTATAAAAAGCAAAACTGTACATTGGCATTCCTAATCTCATCAATCTTTAGATGGCTACAAAATCTCAGATAGGAGATCACACTTGCCCAAAATATATAGTACTATTATTTGCGTACAAAATATAACTGGCAGTCTGGCACATGACGTGTGTGAGAAAAAGGTACAGTAGACATTTAGGAGGTGTAAATGTTAAAATTAGCATAGGTTTTCTAACTATGAGCCACTCGATCTTGCTTATAAAGTCAAAATAAATTAAATGTTTATACGTAACGTTACTAAATATTGGAAATACTAATTAGAGATCAATTTTAAATTTGAAATAAAATGTAAATCAAAATAGTTTATCTACCCATTTCTAGATTCATTTACATATTTATTAGGTTGTTTTAATCTAATACGCATATCATCTCATAGTATATAATCTAATTATATTTTTAAAATAAAATATGAATTATTATTTTTTTCTTGCAAGAAATATGAAATCTAATCCATTAATTTTCTAGTCCAATTGTTTAGAGTACGAAGCCAACTTAAAAGAGAATGACATGGGTATGACTTTGCCCGTTTTTACTTTAAAGAGAATGAATTGTACTCTAAACCCGTATTAATAGCAGTAATTAATGGATACCAAAAAAAAAAAAAAAGTTGTAAAAAAAAAGAAAACTGGACAGGGTGGCATCATAATTTATGGGGACAGCTGTCGTGGTTATGCATTTATGACCACTAACATGCAATGGCACGGATGCACATTTTAGTCATTTATATGATACTAGACTACTAGTAGTGTATATCATTGTTAGATTCTTCTACAAATTTTACATTTTCAATAGTCAATACCTCTGAAATATTTCTCATATTTCTACATATAGTTTTATATTTATTTTATAATATATGCCAGTGACCGGTTGTCATTAATTCGGATTTATTTTTCTATGAAATTCGAGTTTGCATATTATTAAAAGTATTTTAACTTGTTGACAAAAAAAAAAGGTGTTTGATTATTACCAAGTTCAGGTCGATAGTTAAGTATGTGGGTGCTTGCAACATATTTATTGATATTTTATGACCCCATGTCAACTCTTATGTAGTAACTTGTCCCCACTTAATGACCTTGTTTATTAGCTCAAATGCATTAATTGCATGGTTTCTATTTTTTTCGTATATATGTGCAGTAATCATTTTTATATTTGAGGAATTTCTCAAAATATCACAATTTTAGTTTTCTTTCCAAAAATACCACTAATATCAAATTATTGTTCATAGGTGGGAATTTTAAATCTTTGGTTTGGGTTGATTATTTTACAATTTAGGGTTTAGTATTTATGGTGTAGAGTTTATGGTTTAGAATTTATAATTTAAAGTTTAAAAATTTTAAATTTTATTTTATTTTGTTGGTATTTTTGTCCTAAAAACAAAAATGGTGGTATTTTAGAGAAGTGCCCTTTTTATTTTGCAGAGGAAAAAAACATCAATCAATTATCTTACCGGTTCCATTAGTCCAGTAAATCCCCTTAAACACTGTAAAAAGTAGTACTCCTATTATAAATTCAAATATCTGCAACACGTTTTTAAAATAATGATATAAAACCCTTTCTATTGTTGAGCAGTAATTGTAAATTTACAAAAAAAATCCGCATAACTTCATCATCTATAACTTTTCCTTATCCTATTGATCTTCTTAGCTTGCATTTATTGTAATTCTCACAATTTAAATTTTATTTATTAGAGTACTTAGTTTGTTTATTGCATTATATTATTGTGTAGGTCTGATTTCTTCATTTTTTTTTCTTTTTTTTTTTGTGTGTAGGTCTGATTTATGAGTAAAATATAGACATGCAAAGGGACTACGAACTACTGTAATCACACTGCAAGAAAAACAATGCCATAAATATGAAAACAGAGGACAGAAATTAAATAATGTATTTTTAGACATATAAAATTCAGATCTTAACGAAAGTGTGTGGAGTAAAGCTGGGTTTCACTTGACCCGCCTTTGATTTTCCGGGGACAATAAAAATGTCGGTTTCACTTACTAATTTCCTCGCTCACTTTCCCGGAAAGTTACAAAGTCATAATACCCTTTTCAGGTTTTGAAGTCACGGAAGAAACATAAGAGTAGAAGCAAAAAGGCTGGAGCTTTGCATTTTTTCTATTATTATTTTTTCTCCTAAAAACATGATCTTGACGTTTCGAGTAAGATTCTTGTAGAGAGCTTTCAAAGAGCGAGAAGTGTGAGAAAATGATGGCTCTAATGAATTGTGCATATTCTTCTTCTTGTTCTTCTTCTTCTTCTTCTGCCTCTCCCACTTCTTCTTCTTCATCTTCTTCTACATCTTCTCCGAGGTAAATGATTTCAATTTGCTTAAGAGACTGCATTTATCAATCAAAATTAAATGAATTTCTCTGTTCTTGCTTGTATAGGAACAGAGAGAACATGGTTTTGCAGAGTGTGGTTGATGTGTCACCTTCAAGTTTCTCTTGCGACAGAAAATCTGTACGGTTTCGAAATCATTTCATTTTTCTCCTTTTCTTCCATAAAAAGCAAAAGTTTTTACTGTAAAATAATTATAAAATAACTCTGCTTTTTTCCTTGGTTTATATGTTTTGATGCAAATTTTCATTAACGTGAAAGTGAAGAGATGTTTCTAATTTCCTTCAAATGGCAGATTTTACCGATCGAGAAGGCTTTAATAACCCACCAAAATCCCAATCTCGGCTTGATCCCAAAGGTTCGTTTATAATGCTCAATAATCATTCCCTTTTTTTATTCTAATACTTCTTCTTGTTTTGCTATGTTTCTTGATATCTTAAATTTCTGTTTTTACAGTCTTCAGACGAGTTGAAGAAGGAGATTGCATCAATTGAGTTAGAGATTCTACACATGGAACGATATCTCTTATCTCTTTACAGAAAATCTTTCGAGCAGCAACTTCCTCATTCCTTCTCTAATCTCTCTGCCACTACCTTATCTCGTTCTGTGACTACTTCACCATCATCACTAACTCATTACCAAATTCAAGCTTACCAAAAACCTATTTCGTATCCTCGGAGTTTCACCACTAGTTTAAAAGCTTTATCTTCAAGGGTAAGTCAAAACTGAAGTCAAGTTTTTTTATTATTTTTATTTTTATAACAAATCAATCAAACTGGTTTTTGTGTACTTTTTTTCAGGAAGGGACTAGAGTAGTTTCTGGTAATCACAGTCTTGGAGAGCTTCTAGGATCATCTCATAAAGTTGATCAAAACCTCATAAACCCGAATAAACTCTCTGAAGATATCATTAGATGCATTTCTTCTGTGTATTGTACACTTTCAAGAAGCTCAACGAGTAACAAATTTTCCACTTGTTTCCCTGCTTCTCCGGTTTCATCAATGTCGAATTCCTCAACCATTTTCTCTTCCAAGTCCAATTATGACGATAAATACAGCTTCAATTGCGCAAATGAGGATCATTTGCTGAATCACTGTCAAGATCAAGGCAATGCTGTGCCTTGTGGTGTTGTTGTTATAGAGGCTCTTAAAGTACATTTAGACGATGGTAGTTTCAGTTACGCTGCTCTTATGCTGCAAAACTTCAGGTAAATGGTTTTGGGGGAAAATCTAACCTGTATATAATTGGATTGATCTTTATTTGTATTGTGAATATTTTGGTATGCAGATCATTGGTTCAAAATCTTGAGAAAGTTGATCCAAGTAGAATGAAACGCGAAGAGAAGCTCGCGTTTTGGATAAACATTCACAATGCTCTTGTGATGCATGTAAGTAATAAGCAAGCTCTTAAAATCTTTCCTTGGTAATGATATTTCCATACCATAATGTTCCTCTATATATTGAAGGCTTACTTAGCTTATGGAACTCACAGCCGCG
Organism: Erysimum cheiranthoides; assembly: GCA_011420285.2. NCBI lineage: Eukaryota > Viridiplantae > Streptophyta > Magnoliopsida > Brassicales > Brassicaceae > Erysimum > Erysimum cheiranthoides. Next base: position 2,133,470 of record CM022179.2, on the reverse strand, counting down.
CAAGAAACAATTCGGTTTTGAAGGTTAAATCCCTATGACACATATCATTTAAAAGAGCAACATTTGTTTGATTTTTTTTTTTGTCTAAGCAATTCTCTTTATATAACTCAGGCAGCTTATGATATTGGAGGCTATCGCATAAACCCTTTTATCATCCAAAGCTCAATCTTAGGAATCAGACCTCATTACACATCACCATCACCTGTAAACCAAATTCATTTTGCTTTCCTTTCCACTTGACTTTCACGACATACTAAACGCATAATTTACATTTTGCAGTTAATCCAAACTCTGTTTTCGCCTTCAAGAAAGTCGAAAACTTGTAGTGTTAGACACGTTTACGCATTAGAATACCCCGAGGCTTTAGCTCATTTCGCGATTTCTTCAGGAGCATTCACAGATCCTACGGTAACAATCAGAATTCAATTTTAACTCTTTAAGTGATTTCATTCAACTCCTGGATTTGGAATTAACAGTATAGATTATTATTCATTAGGTTCGCATTTACACCGCGGATAGAATCTTCCGAGATCTAAGACAAGCGAAACAAGAGTTTATCAGAAGTAATGTTCGTGTTTACAAAGGGACAAAGATTTTGTTGCCAAAGATCTTTCAGCATTATGTTAAAGACATGTCAATGGATGTGTCTAAGCTCATGGAAGCAACAGCTCAGTGTTTACCAGAGGATGCGAGGAGGATTGCTGAGAAATGTTTGAAGGAGAAGAAGAGTAAAAATTTTGAATGGTTACCGGAAAATTTGAGTTTCCGGTATGTCATCGCCGGAGAATTGGCTGGAGCAAGAAATAAGACGTGATGTCTTATTCAAAAAGTTTTTTTTTGGCCTCCTGATGTGTGATTAAATAACTGGATAACAATTTTTAGTGTTCAGTTTCAATTTTTTCAAGTGAGAAATTGTAAAACCTACAGTGTTTGTTTGTATAATCGTAATAAACCGAGAACTTTATTAGGATTTAAGACCGCGTAACGGAAAAAACAGATAGATCAAACCGGTTCTTAAAGCGTTAGATACTTGGGCCTATGGGAATAATAATTCCAGGGTTTAATAAGAAATAAAGCAAAATAGAGAGACGTAATTTTGATTTTGATAATAATACAAGGGTCTAATAAAAAAGTTGCTAGCTTTGTCTGCGTTTGGACGCCGATGATTTTCCCGGTGAGAGGAAAAGTTAGGGTTTTTAATTGTTGAGTAGAGAGATAGAGTAAACAAGAAGGAAGAGATTCATATGTTGAATCATTCTCTTCTTACTTCTTTTCACTTCAGATTGAAATTATAGTATCTCCTGGTTTCGAAATATTCCATCTTTCGTTCTAAATTGGGATGGAATTGGAGCAACTTAAGAAGTCCGTGGAGGCGAACCCAGACGACTCTTCTCTACAGTTCGAACTCGTAATTTGTTATCTGATGATGAATTTAGTTCCTTTTCCTATGGATTCTCTTGTTATCTGGAGAAAAATTGGAATTTTGATTTGATTGCAGGGTTTGTATCTGTGGGATAATGGTGGAGATTCGGAGAAAGCGGCGGAGCATTTTGTGTTGTCGGCGAAATTAAACCCGAGTAATGCGGCGGCGTTCAAGTATCTAGGGCATTACTACTCGCGTGTGACGCTTGATCTCAATCGAGCTGCTAAGTGTTACCAGAGAGCAGTGTTACTAAACCCTAATGATTCTGATTCCGGAGAAGCTTTGTGCGATTTATTTGACCGACAGGGGAAAGAGATTTTGGAAATTGCTGTTTGCCGTGACGCTTCTGAGAAGTCTCCAAAGGCTTTCTGGGCATTTTGCAGATTGGGTTTTATTCAGGTTTTGTTCAATTGGCCTTTTCTGTTTCTGCAATCTGAGCATTTTGATTATCTTGCTTGCTAATAATCTATGGCTATGGATTGTATCACAGCTTCATCAGAAGAAGTGGTCTGAAGCTGTTCAGAGCCTTCAACATGCAATTAGAGGTTATCCTACCATGTCTGACTTGTGGGAAGTAATTGTCCTTTTCTCTTCTTCCTTCAGTTTTTATATTTTCCTTACATTGTTTTTACTATATTACCGAATTTGACAAGAATCTTTTTTTCTTTTTCTGTCTGTTATTGCAGGCTCTAGGCCTGGCTTACCAACGACTTGGTATGTTTACTGCTGCTATCAAGGTAAAAGACAGACGCTGTTTCTTTTTTGGTACTTTCCCAATTTCTTGAAGTGGTTCGAGTTTGTTGTTGATTTCCGTGTGACCTTATTTTTATATGATACAACAGGCGTATGGTCGCTCCATTGAATTAGATGAGACCAAAATTTTTGCATTAGTGGAGAGTGCAAATATCTTTTTGATGCTTGGTTCATATAGAAAGGTAACATTACATTTGTATCCGCTACTTGCGTCTGTTCAAAATGACATCTTTGGAAAGTTTGTTTGTGTAGCACCACAAGTCTCATATAGTATTTGTGTAGGGTGTGGAGCTATTTGAGCAGGCCCTGAAGATTTCACCTCAGAATATATCTGTGCTCTATGGTCTTGCTTCTGGATTGCTTAGTTGGTCAAAGGAATGCATAAATTTGGGCGCATTTGGATGGGCAGCTTCATTATTGGAGGTTAATAATATTAATCTCTTCCTTTTTGTCCTGTTCGTATCCATATTGAATTCATCTAAATGAGAGAACGCTGAATGCCAATCCACTATAGGATGCCCGTAAAGCTGCAAAAGTAAGTAGTGAGCTGGCCAGCAACATGTCTTGTATATGGAAATTGCATGGAGATATTCAGGTACTTAGGCTGTCCTTGTATTTTAAGTGCAAAGCTCCCTCGTTATCTGGGCATCTAATATTTTATTTCTTGAGCAGCTTACATATGCAAGATGCTTTCCTTGGTCTGGTGGAACGGAAAACTCAGAATTCACTTTAAAGACATTTAATGATTCAATCCTTTCTTGGAGAAGCATTTGTTACGCAGCTGCATTGTCAGCCAAAGCTTCTTACCAGCGAGCTCTACACTTAGCCCCTTGGCAAGCAAATGTTTATACTGACATAGCCATAACTTGTGATCTCGTTTCAAGTTTAAGCGATGACTCTGAAACTTCAAGTTCTTGGTAAGATAATACGAGCGTTATTTAGCAGTTTCTTAGTTTTTGTATTTTTGATGCGTGCGTCCTTGTAATAGTCTACAATTCTATCAGGAAGCTACCAGAAAAGATGGCTCTGGGAGCGTTATTGCTGGAATGCGACAACTCGGAGTTCTGGGTCGCGTTGGGTTGCATGTCTGACAATAATGCTTTGAAACTTCATGCTTTGATCCGGGCATTGCATTTAGATGTATCTTTAGCCGTTGCTTGGGCTTTTATGGGCCAGGTATTGTGCCTTTTTTTGTCTTTCTGGCTTTGTATTGGATGTCCTGACTTTATAGGAGTAAACCGTAGCTTGCATTCTTGTTTTACCTATGTTCATGATTTCAGCTATGGTGTCCCTCTTTCTTACTGTTATATCGGTCGCATTAAACAGATCTTCAGAGAATCGGATGAAATGAAATTGGCAAAGCAGGCTTTTGATTGTGCTAGAAGCATAGATCCTACACTTGCGCTACCTTGGGCCGGTTCAGCTGATACTTATGCTAGGTAGATGCTTATTATGTGAAAAAGAATCCTCATGTTTTCGAACTAAATTTTTTCCCCCATAGACTAATTCTCACCTCAGGGAGTCAACATCAGATGAGGCTTTTGAGAGTTGTTTACGAGCTGCGCAGATTTCACCTGTAAGTGCTGCTTTAATTGTGGTTTGTTTACTTGTAAGCGTGATGGCTTTATTTAAGGCGTGAGATCTTCCATCCAGCTTGCGGAGTTCCAGGTTGGTTTGGCATGGCTTGCTTTGCTGCATGGAAATATTTCATCTCCGCAGGTATACATACACACACACCTATATATTTTAATATCTACATAGAATTTCTCAACGGATTGAGCTTTTGAGTAATTTGCCCTCTTGAAATTGTATTCCAGATTTTTGCTTGCATTGAGCAGGCGGTGCAGCACACCCCTTATTACCCTGAATCCCATAATCTCCACGGACTAGTTTGCGAGGCAAGACAAAATTATCATACTGCCAGTGCGTCTTACAGGCTAGCACTAGCTGCAATGAGTGTTTACCCAGACAATTCAGTGAAATCTCATGCTGGAAAAATATCTGTTAATTTGGTCAGGTCACTCAGCAAGGTGAGATCTCCACTTTTCCGGTAACATGTTTTTTAACAGCTATTTTGGGATGGGATTGAGTTCAAATTTTATATAATAACCAATAGAAATGCTACTATCGTACTCATTTAAAAGAGTTTTGCAGGCAGGACGATTCAAAGAATCTGTTATGGAATGCGCTAATCTGAAGTCAAAAGGTTTGTATTTACTGTTCATCCCCTAGTCTGAAGACTGAGTTTCCTTGCAAGTTTTACTAACTTCTAGTAAAATGTTACTACATTTACTAATATCTAGTCAAATTTTCCAAAAGGTTTGCTTGATGCTGGAGGTCTGCAAATATATGCTTTCTCTCTGTGGAAGATTGGTGACAATGATTCGGCTCTCTCGGTGATTCGGGATCTGGCTGGTAGGATTTCTACCATGGAAAAAACCTCAATACCCTTCCCAATCAGCTTCATCTGTAGTCTGCTTTATTTCATATCTGGGTTAGATTCTGCTATCACCAGCATCCAGAAAATGCCAAAGGATTTCTTCCAGAGTTCGAAAATTAGCTTTATAGTATCTGCCATCCATTCTCTTGATCAGAGTGATAGACTTCAGTCGATTGTTGCGAGCACTCGTAGCTATATAACATCACAAGAAGAAATAGTTGCAATGCATTATTTAATAGCACTCAGCAAATTGGTGAGCCTTTGATCTCAGTCATCATGTCAGCCCCTTCATTTTAGAATGCTGTATTTGAACTCTTGACATTGCAGCTGAAAACTGGAGCAGAAGATTTCCTTGGATTTGAGAAGGGGATTGCTCACCTCCGAAAAGCTCTTCATATGTATCCTCATAGTAATTTGCTAAGGTGGGTTTTGATCAGTAACAGAGGTTACATACGCGCTAGGTTTTATTAGTGTAATGCATATGTTTGTTATTTGTAATCATAACGGAGATAATAATTTGTTGGAATTAGGAACCTGCTTGGATATATTTTGTTAGCTGGGGAAGGAATGAAAGATGCTTGTACTGCTAGTAGATGCTGTATCATAAATGTCTCTGAGTGTGCAAATAAGGAAGGTCTGAGGTCTGCATTGGAGGTCCTTGGTGGAGGATCGGTTACTTGCAATGTAATTGGCAATACAGCTCCAAGGTTCTCATTTCCGACATGCCATTGTCAGGGTCTGTATGCTCCTATTGTTGTTGTGGAACTGCAAAGGTATTTGAGAATCTTACTATATCAATTCATTATTTTCAGAATCTGAATTGATCCACTCTCAAAGTGGTGTCTGGTCCTTTATCATCTATAACTCAATTTTTGATCCACCTGTTCTGAGAATCTCTCATTCAGAGCATAATACTTACGGAGCATATCTTAACTATAACAATTTTGACAAGTATTTTCAAATACGCAGATTCTTGCATCAAGAACCTTGGAACAGTGGTGTAAGATACTTGCTTATTCTGAATCTCGTGCAGAAGGCCCGTGAGCAGAGATTTCCTCACCAGCTTTGTATGACTATTGAGCGTCTAATCTCTGTGGCACTCTCTGATGAGACATGTTTGAAGGAAGGTGAATATCAAAAGTTCCAGCTTCTGCTTTGTGCTTCTGAGATCAGTTTGCAGAAGGGAAATATAACAGAGTGCATTGGCCATGCTCGAAAGGCTTCTTCCCTTTCCCTTCCACATAGCTACCTATTTCTTGGACATTTGCAACTTTGCCGTGCCTATGCAGCAAAAGGGAGTTCTAGAAACATTCAAGAAGAATACAGAGCATGTATGGAGCTCAAGACTGACTCGAATATTGGTTGGATTTGCCTGAAGCTCATAGAATCTCAGTTTGATCTGGAACCTGATGCTAACCTCTTAGAGATGAGCCTACAAGAATGTTTGAGTCAGAAGAAGAATTCATGGAAAGAGTGGATGTGTGTATACATTTTAGCTCTTGGCTTAGTTTCTATCGGGAAAAAGGACTTTTTCTCAGCAGAAGAGTTCCTTGCACAAGCTTGTTCGTTGGGTAATTCAGAGAGCTGTCTACTTCTCTGCCATGGTGCTGTCTGCATGGAGCTTGCCAGACAGTCTAATAACTCGGAGTTTCTCTCACGAGCTGTAAAGAGTCTTAGCAAAGTTCAAGCGAGTTCCGTCGTTCCTTTACCTATCGTTTATACATTATTAGCTCAAGCACATGGAAGTCTCGGCTCTAAAGAGAAATGGGAGAAGAATCTTCGTCTTGAATGGTTATGCTGGCCACCAGGTTTAACTGCTATTTCTAATCGTTTTTTCTTTTTCTTTTATCAGAATTTTGCGCACAACTGAAAATGTTTTTAAAATTTTGACAGAAATGAGACCTGCAGAGGTTTACTTCCAGATGCATATACTTGCAAGACAATCAGAAGACAGACCTGAAACCGCCTCAGCGATTGAAAACTTCCAAACTCCTGAGAAATGGGTGATTAGGGCGATTCACACTGACCCTTCTTGTCTGAGATATTGGAATGTCCTGGCTAAGCTTGTTCAATATCCCATGAGCTGAGAACCAAAGTTGAAATTCAATCCCAGAACAGAGAAGAGAAGAGCAGAGCAGTTGGTGTTCGGTTTCCTTATAGATATGATGCTCTGACATGTAGTTTTTGTGTAACACCAAATAGAAACACAGTGGAATAGGATTCATGTACATTGAAACAACATCAAGGTTTTTCTTAATGAAGTGAGATTTTGGATAATATAAAACAAGTTTTTGAATATTGCTTGCAAAGCCTTATTTACACAGCAATCAAACAAAAACTATATAGACGAAAAAACAAAGGCTTAACGCATCATGAGGGCAAACTCATCAAAGCTTAAAACTCCATCAGCATTGAGATCAAAAGCTTCAATCATAACTCTGCAGTCGTCAGTCGTTCTTGACTCTCCTAGCTTCATGAGCATCATCTTCAAGCTTCTCGGGGTAATGCAATCTTCACCATCAGCACTGTACATCCTAAAAGCTTCCATTATCTTGCTCTTCTTCTCTTCCTCTGTGAATTCATCATTTCCTTTGATTAGTTGAGCAAACTCATGAAAATCCAACATCCCATCTCCGTCTATATCAGATAGTTTAACCGCAGCCTCGGCTTCTTCATCAGACATTTGCTCTCCCAATGTCTTGAAACACTTCTTAAGCTCCTCTGCAGAGATTCTACCGTCTCTGTTTGCATCCATGTAAGCAAACACAGCCTCTAAGTCTGCGTTCTTGTCTTCTAAGAATTTCATGAAAGATGAAGATAACTGACGTTGAGTATTCTTCATTTTTGAAAAAGAAAAAGTTACAGGTATTTTATGTTACAAGTATTGTTCTTTCTTTTTGATTTAGGATTTGAATGAGAAATGGTATAAAGTGTTTCTCTATTTATATAGGTGTGTTTCTAGTCGAGAATAGGAATAAAAAATAGAAATTGAAACGAATCAAACGTGGGAGATTCAGATTAGTCTTTTAGATCTAGAACAAAAAATATTATTAGTCTTTTAGATCTAGAAGCAATAGTATTTTTTTTTTTTTTTTTTTTTTTGCTAAATGGTAAATATTCATTTCACAATGAAAATTTTAGTTATACAATTAAGGATAACCATTAGATGGTCCCATGCCAAAAAAGCATTAAAAAACATGGAAGCATAAACATTCTTGCATCAAACACCAACTCAAACGGCAAACCGTAAGCATAGATCAAGGAAGAAGATGGAATGATTCAAGATCAAAATCCCTCAAGTGAAGCAAAGAAGAGATACCAAGAAGGAGAACAAAGGAATAGAGAGTAGTCATGAAGCAAAGTGGCAGTCTTTTCAACGGCAATCCGAGTCGTGCAAGCAACTGCGGAATCACCGAGCTTGATGAGGCAGGCAATGCTTTCTCACTCTACGAAGTCCCTCCTGGAGTTGGTAGCATGGAGTGTAGCAACATCATATCCGGAACAAGCCTTACTAGCACCGCCATTCGCAAAACTAACCTCTGATAGCTTTGTCATTATCCGGATCTCTTTCCATGACACACAGTCACTCAGTCCATCCACTCAACATAGGTTCTTTTCTAATAGAGTTAGATGAAGTGAAACACGATTTTGGATGTTCTTCCCATTTGCTTTGCAGGAGAAGATGGGATAAGCACTTCGCATAAGCTGAAAACGGCAAGCCAAAGAAGCTAGAAGCATTTCACCGTAGGTCCGAGACTAAGCCGTCAACGGCGAAAATCCATGAGCTTTCTCAGAATGGAACCTACAAGCTAATTGTTGCAAACGGTGCGAGCTCACTCTACCAAGTTCTTTCCCCGAAGTCGGCTAGTACAGAGCTATATAATGCAAATAAGCATGACACCAAAAGCCCTTAGCCTTACTAACTCCTCTAGATCTTAAAGCCAACACAATCAGTAAATAGTCAATGCATCACTAACCAAAACCTCACAGCAACATCAACAGCAAGACACAACCAAAACCAGGGCAATAAACTAACGTCAAGACAAGAAACCCCAAGGAAGCTTACGAAATGGAATGAATAGGCAGCCACCACCGGTGGCCAAAACATTTCCAAAGCAACATCCAGGGACCTGCCGGAAAGCTTGAGTGGAGAAGCCACGACGAGAAATCACACAAGGCGTGCCACAATGTTAACTCTCCTAATAGATCTGCTGCTGTCTTCAGGCAGATTTGACCAACAGAGAAGCTACCATTCAATCACCCAGTGAAACTGACGAGGCAAGATCTCCAAGCAGAACAAACCGTAAGCACTGACCCAATCAATCCCAAGAAGCGTGGCTAGAGAGGCCGAGGATTTGGCAGAAGGGAGAGACTCGGGAGAGACATCAGCCCGAGAACACGGCAGAGCCATGTCTCTACCGCCAAAAGCCACATCGACGCCGCTTTCTTCTTAGGACTACTCGAATCAACTCGGCGCAGACAGAGGTACCCTTTCAACCCAAAACTGCCGTCCTCGAGCGCAGGAAAAAGGTCAGAAAGGTTACCTACCACCGGAGATTGAGACGAGACGCGGCGGAGAACCCAAACAAAGCTTGGGAAGTGGTGAATCCAACAGATCTGGTGAGCGCCGCCGCAGCGACGAGCGACGCCACCGAGAAGCGAAGCAAGCTTCGTCGCCGGAAACACGAGGAAGGAGAGGCCGAAATTTCAGATCTCCAATCCCAAGCCGCGAAACTGAAGCAGAGATCTGGAATCGACGAAAAGCTTATTACGGCTGAATCAAGTAACGAGCTTTAAACGGTCACAGGGGAGCCCTCTCGCGGCACCGGTCGCAACCGGACACCGGAGAGGCAAAACGCGGCGGAAACTGGATGTGGCTGAGTCGCAGAAATTTGAGAGAAAAATATGTCAATAATTGAAGCAATAGTATTATTAGTCATTTAGATCTAGTAAAGGAAAGATTAGTATATTCGTTACAGGTCTCATTTCCATGTTTAAAACACGCTTTCTCTTCATTTTAAATTTAGGAATTCGGATTAAGAAATGGTAACTCAGTAATATTAATTTTTGACGACTGCCACTTGTTTTGTCACTAATTTATCAATTATACAAGTTTAGAACTATGTATGAGCCTTGTGTTTCAACTTGGTTGGCAATATGCGTTGGTGTTTGATTGATCTCTCTATTGACTTCTTTTTTCCTTAAAGCTCAGAGAAGTTTAGAGGCACACAATTGAAGATTATAATCAATTCCATGAAAGGATACATACATAAAAGTTTGAGGCATTTTGTATCCTATAATCTCTCACTTTGTTGATTTAAAACGAAAGGTGTCAAAAATCTTGCTCTGAATTAGAGATGAAACTTGAAATGATATAAGTAACATGGTCAAATTTACTCATAACTTATTGACTTTGGATTGAAAATTCATAAAACTTAATATGATATTAAAATCTAATTAACATGTTGCTTTGGTATGGGTATTGACGGTCCAATAGTAAAATTCAGTTTGAGATGGGTCGATAAAATCAGTGTATATATGTGTTACAAATTTCACCATAAAATAACTCTATTGGTTAGGGAAAGAGGTTGATTGGTTGGGAGGGGATTCTTATTAGATTCCTCAATTGTTACGGTTAGTAAGGATCTGACTAGAACTCATATTGAATCTTATTACGAATTATTGAATTGCACATGGTTAGCTTTTGTCATGAGTTGTAAGCCTCATGAAATAATATGACTATGAGCAGAGTCAGGGTCAAACCTGAATTGCCTCAATAGATTGACCCTTTCCTCTTCCTGTAAAAAAACATCCTCTCTACTCTCTAGTATAACAAAGTTTCACATATGGTCAAAATAACAATCGTACGTGTTTATTGTATCACAAGCCATTAAATTATATACAGTAGAAGATGAAATAAAAGAAGAACAAAAACAATGGAGGTGATGATAACTAGCTCATTAGCGCATCATAAGAGCAAACTCATCAAAGCTTAAAACTCCATCAGCATTGAGATCAAAAGCACTAATCATAACTTTGCAATCATCAGTGGTTGTTGATTCTCCCAGCTTCTTTAGCATCATCTTCAAGCTTCTTGGTGTAATACACTCTTCACCTTCTGCAATATACATTCTAAACGCTTCCTTGAGTTCCATCTTCTTCTCTTCCTCTGTGAATCTATCATCTATTTTGAGTAGCTGAGAGAATTCCTCAAAATCCAACATCCCATCTCCATCCGTATCAGATAATCTAACCGCAGTTACAGCTTCTTCGTCAGACAGTTCCTCTCCTAATGTCATGAAACTCTTTTGAAGCTCTTCTGGAGAGATTCTACCGTCTCTGTTTGAATCCATGTAAGCAAAAACAGCTTCTAAGTCTCTGTTCTTGTCCTCACCATTGTTACTGCTATCTTGTTGACTCGCTGCGGCTGAATCTTTCCTCTCCGGTGACAGTTTCCGGCAGAATTTCATGAAAGATGATTGAGGTTTAGTAGTACTATTCTTCATGAGAAATAAAAAATCTTTGTTGTTGTTTTGTTTGTGTTAGTGTTTGAATTGGAAAGTGAATGAGAAATGTGGGAAAAAAGTTTGTATGTTTATATATAGGCGTGTATCAAGTTGTGGTAATGGAATGGGTATTTGACTATTTTCTTGAAAATATATTAAGATCAAGTGTGTGTATCAGACGTGGGAGATTAGTGTTGTAGATATTTTGGACTTTTAAAATCATTTTCTTGGTATAAAACACGCTTTTTCTTCCTTTTTAATTGGGTTAAGGCCAATTAAATGGATATCTTCGGAAAACAATAAATTATGGACAGCGGCCACTTGTTTTTGACACTTGCACACGAGATTTATCGGTGGGCGCTTGGAAGCTTCACTCCTTTCGTCTTATCTCTTTTTTTTTCTTTTTCTTTTCGGTTTTAAAAACAACGAAGATAAACATTTGTTTGACTATGTGTACGAATATGATTGGTTGAATTTCATTTCATTTCGCACAACCGAGGCACTCGTATGCACATAGAAATAGTATACAGTTGATTGTTTTTCGTAGAAATTTATAACAAAAGTAGATATTTTTTCAGATAGGTATTTAATAAAAAGCCTATTACACAAATAGAAAATTTTATAGTTATCTTAAAAAGAAGAGAAAACAATTAGAACCCTAAAACAATCTTATAAACCTATCTTCACATTAAAACCAAAAAAAAAAAATCTTATAAACCTAGACCTAGTATTTTTTTTTTTTTTTCCTTTAATCAATAAAAATGTTTAAATACCGTAAAATTTCGAAAGTCCTATTCTCCACAATCTATTTCCTCAGAATGTTCTTTTTGTAATTAACGCTTTTATTATTACTAGGGTTAACGGTCATAAAACGGTCGCAGACTAAAACATTTAACACAATGTTTACTTAATTTAAAGATAAATCGATTAATTAGTACTTTTTTTTTTTTTTGTCGGCTGCAACGCAAGCAACATCCACAATCCAATATCTAAACTGGTCCAATAATATTGACCCGGTCCAGCAATATCTAGACTCATCTAAAATTTACATCTAGAGTGTTTTCAAAGTGAACATTTTTTTTTTTTTTTTTTTTTTCTAATTTGAAAGAACCTTAAAACTTTGTATAATTTAGTAACTTTTAAAATCTATAAACGATTTTTCTACCAAAAAAAAAAAGAAAAACTATAAACGATTCAACAAAAAAAAAACTATAAACGAATTCGACATTTACAATTTACAGCACATTCGACAAACAAACAAACAAAGTTTTGATTGTTTTATTTGAAAATGAACACAATGTGTTAACATGTCATTGTAGGTACAAATACAAATACGTAATACTAATGCAGAAAAAAGGTCATATACTACTTAGTGTTAACATAGAATAACATGAATTTGTTTTTGCCTTAAAATAATATTAACATTCACAAGTTCCAATTTAACATCTTAACATTGATAAGAACCTCAAACAGATTGCTGCAATTAGATAAAAAGATGGGTCTTACAAAAAAGCCATGTCAAACTAAAAAAAAAGCATTCACTTTCTCACCCTTGATCTCTGATTATATAACATCATTCTACTAAAAACCATCTGTAATATATATTTATATATATCTATATATACTTAAAAACTAGATTCTTATCTCAGGCGTTAGCATCACAAGACCACATTTAATACTTTTGGAAGATAGAAGACCTTAAGAACAGAGCTGGCTTCGTTTGTTGTCTTGATCACCCTATCCTGTGTCTGCTCTCTCTGCCTTCTCTTAAGCTTCTTCCTCTTCGATATTCGATCTCTGCATCAGAGCTTGAGATGGGATAGCTTCTGCTTCCTTTTACAGAGCCCACTCTCGATAACAGAGCCTCTTCATCTGCGTGGATGCGGTGGTTTCTTGGTTTGTGATCTGAGCCATACAATATGATACAATTAGCACACAATGAAGCAACTCAAGATAATGACTATGCAAGATGATTGAGATTCAAAAGTGATATACTCACCTTTGTAGCCATTTGATGCTTTTGGTGAATGGAAGTCTGCAGCTTGTGTATCAAGATCGGTTTCTGATCTGGGGCTTGTTTGACTCAGCAAATTTGCTTCTCTTCTAAGAAGCTTTTGTCCATCGCTTGGAGAATAAGCCGCTTTGGTAAAAGAATCATCCATCACATCAGTGATCTCTACATACTGACTAGTTGTGATGATTTCATCTGCACTAAACCCAAAGGAGGCTCTGTAAGCTTCTAACTCCTCCATGTCTTGCTTGGGACTTCTGTTCTGCCTATTCTGGTTCCCGTTTCCGTATCCATTTGTAGGATACACATCTGAATCCTTGGACACGCTTAATCTTCCACCGTTTTGAGGAACCGAAGGGTCATGATCCAGGTAAAACTTGGCAAAAGTTGCAGGACAGAAGAAGTTCGACTCCTGCAAAGGTGTTGAGACTCCATTTGTGTCATACCCAAATGTGTTGCCTGAATCGCTCCTTGAACATTTACCATTTTGAGGCGACAATAACCCATCTCCCGAAGCGCGAGAGATTGGTGATCTAAGAGCACTGGCTGGACTACCTGGATAAAGAGAATATGTAGCTTGAAGATCGCTGGAAACATTGTAATGACCTTTACCAGAGTTCTTGAGATCCATGGAGGAAGTCAAGAAACGAGCATACGGCACATCCGGTGAAGAAGGAGCAGTCAGACGTGCAAGCTCTGGAGGAGGAGTGAAAGGAGCAGTCGACGGCTCGGTGGTGAATGTAGAGAAAACAGGCGGTGAGACCAATTGGGTTTCATGAGCATATGGTCCAGTGGCATACATACTCGATGAAGGACCTCCAGGTGAATTTGCAGCCAGCGATAAGTAGCAGTTTGGTGACTGAGCGGTTGAAGGAAGAGCAGAATTGGTGAAGGAAGCAGGAGAGGATGGTGGAGCCAGAAGTGAGAGATTAATCCCTCCTGTAGCTTGATTATTTAAGACACCAGCTTGATGAGCTCCATTAGGTTGTGATGCTGAGACATTACCACCTTCAGGAATGCGAGATGCAGGTACGATCCGTTTTCCGCCTTTTTGCGACTTGAAACAAGAGAACACTCCTAAACAACCTCCCCACCTTTTCCTCTGTTAAAGAACACACGCACACACACAGTTACAGTGTCATTATTAAGGTCAATGAACTTAATTGGAGCCGAAACACGTAAAGAGAGATCTAGAAGCAAGAAGATAATTGCCATATGAATCAACTGTTTCTACATAACCATGAAATGATTATGGATCTACCTAAAGTATGCTCTCTCAGAAAAACAATCATATTATAAGCTTACACGCATCCAATCTAAATCACAACCTTAGAAGCTTGAATTTTTCTCGAATTGAAAGGTCAATTTCTAAGAAAAATGTAAACTTTTTTATCAGTTGTCAATTATCACTTTAGCCTAAAGGCTGGGATTTACAACAAGACCACAATGATCAAAGGAGAGAGAGACTCAACATAAAACCCTAAATGAACATTGCTCCATCAAGTGAAAAAGGTATAAAAAGGTAGATCTAATTAAGGAGCAAGAAAAAAAACCAACTTGCCAAAAACGAAAGCTTTAAAATCTGAAGAACTTAGACCTAAAACCCCCCATGAACTCGAATATAAACGAAAATGGAGAGACAGTATCAGAAATTAAGAGAAACCTGTTCCTGCTGAAGAAATCTATGCTGCTCTGAGCCCATTTAGGTGTCTCTGTTGGTCAGAAAATCACAGCGTTTATTCTTCTGAGTAAGGTTTCAGGTTAAAGAGGGAGTAATCTGGGTTTTCTCCATTTTGTCCACAATCTTCTTACAGCTTACTGATACGATCCAGAGGAGAAAAAAGAAAAGCTAAAGGAAAAGGGGAAAAAAAGATTAAAGTTTTGGGAAAGACAAAGTTGATGAAATTTTGTGAGTGGAGTGGGAGAGAGATTAAAGAAAAAATGGAAATTTTAGAAGAGAAGAGTAAATAAGGAAATCTGCACTGATGCAATCGGCATGAAAAGATGATCCTTATGATGGAAAAGCATTCCTATTTTAATCAGAATGTGACTTACCAGAAAGAAAGAGAAAGATCAAACAAAACAAAACACACACACAAAAGCTCAAGCCAAAAAAAAAAAAAAAGAAAAGAAAAAGAGAAAAAAGGCAAAAAAAAGAAAACTAATGTTAAATCTCTTCGGTTTTCACACACTCTCTGAATTGGCAAAAAGTTAAGTTTATGAGTTCTGGAATTTTAATTGTGTACCCATTTTGGAAAATACAAGGTTTATCAAGGTGATTAAGTCGGTCATTATATGGGTAATTACTAATTAGACATCTAAACCCTTAAAAAAGTTGATTCCCTGAGCACGTGAAGGACGTTTACTAATAAGGGTTAAGGAGAACATGTAAAAGTCAAATTTTTTAGTTTTTGCTTTTTTGGTTTGGTCTAAAAACACGTCCCAGATCAGTGTATAACTGCTAAGTCAAGCAACCATTGAAGTTAATAAATGCGATACTTATCATGAACAACATGATTGTTGTGATTGGCAAGTACTAGTAAATTTGAGTTTATATAGAAAAAGAAATTGGCAAAGATTAGTTTAGGGGATTTTTGTGTTAAAATAGTATTATTGATTGATCATATATCGGCAATTTAGGGGGTTAAAATAAAAGTTATTCTTTTCCCAAAAATTTTGTTTAAATCTTTATGAATTGTCTATAGGTTTTGAGGGTTCCAATAAAGACATTAAAGCAGAGGAAAAAGAGGGCCTAGTAATAGTATGGTACCTAGTTGTAGGATTTGGATCTTTTTTGGGGTCTGGATTCATATTAGTGGGACCTTTCTTCTGATTCCTTTCTTCTAAACCCAGGAATTTTTATTATTTTTACTACAATCTAGTAGTAGTAAGTTTTCCATCAATATACAGTAATAAACTATTAACAAAATTGTTGTTCAAAAAAAAAAAAAACTATTAACAAAATTATTTACTGGTCTAGTGAATAACCTATTTTTTGTTTTAATCATTACTAATAACTTTAAACCACATCACATGTACTTTCTTGAATTTTTTAAGCACACATCACATGTCCTGACTCCTGAGTCCTGAGGTACGCTCGTTTCTACGAAATTCTGGCCATTGTTAAAACTTTTAAGCCATTGAATCATATATATAATACAAAAGATCTGTTTTTGGTAATTCATATATAAAATGATTAAAATCACATGCTTTAGTTGACATTTCTGTATTTACTATATAGGACGTTCACTATTCAAGATAGGTCTTGTTCTTAAACAAATGACTTATGGGCTTTCTAAAGGCCCAAAATCCTCTAGAACATATAGAAAGTGGAAAAGGAACAAGTGAATTTGGCACACAAAGGAAATATTTGTATAAAGAATAAAAATTCAGTTTCGACGTGTAATTTCAAATGGATGATAAGCACACACTTAAGCTTTAGTATCACCGAGCTCAACGTCTTTTAAGTCGATATGCTCAACTCCTTCCTTGAGTAGCTTAATCTCTTCTTCGGTCATACTGTTTTTGCCGTGTGGCATTGACTTGGCGTTTCTCTGTTTCTCTATATCAACCGCCCAACTATAGATCACCATTCCAACAACAGCTATGGCCATCCCTGCGATGTTCTTGAATGTCATCTCGGAATCAAAGAGAAGCCATCCTAATGTGAGGACGCATACTGTTTTCATGTGGCCTAGTACTTGGAAAGATGTCGCTGAGAATCTTCCGATGCACAGATATTGGCTTATGTTACAGAAAACGGCTAATGCACAGGAGACAAGAATGCAGATCTGCAAATTCAGAGATAGTAGTAAGGATTTTGTGTTTACGTTTGAGTCATCCGAATCTTAGAGAAGTTGAGAATTTACTTACGATGGCACCGTAAGTCATCTTGTAAGTAGATATGAATTTGCCGCTCAAGAAGTAGTCAACAAAGGGGCCAAAGATGAGAAGTGAAATGGCTTGGATTGGGGCTGTTTTGCTCAACAATTCAAAAGATCCTACTGAGTACTTCTTCTGCAGAGAACCTATAGACTAACCAAAACAAAGAAAAAAGTTAAAATTTATCAACCAAACACTTGACACACACTTGCCGGAGAAAAAAAAATGCCCTTTTTAGGATTCCAGCAAGCTCTACAGAACTGTATCATCCCAGATTTACAGACGAAAACAAACATAGCTTTTGAATTCAGATCTGGGAGGCTTAACATACAGATTAGACATAAATCGAGATCAAAGGGACAAAAGGTTCCCTCTAGATACCACTGATCTAAGAAAAGTTTGAGCCTTTGTATATAAAGAATGAAAAAGATCGAAGAGAAACCAGATCTAACATAAACAAATGGATGGTGTGTCATAAACTTACAATCTGCTGGAGAGATGTGGAGAAAACGGCAGTGCATGCACAAATGAAACCTTTGGCATTAACTTTGACATCAGTCACTGTACAAATCCCAACACCGATGACCACAACCATTACAGATGCTTTCACTTCTTTACAGTAATGCTTGCTATGTAGAATCCATTCCAACACGCATACCACCGGAATCATGCTCAATTTCGAAATCTAGGAGCAAATGACAAGGAATCAACAGAAAGATCTTAAAATCGAACAATAGAGGAGCAAGATCCAAGGGAAATTACTTGGTAGAAGCCAACAGAGTTGAGCATAAGGCTAAAGTTCATAGCAGCAATGGAGATGTTAGCAACAATAGAGAACCAGAGAAGCTCCCAAAGAGGAACATGCTTAGATGCTGATAGTCCCGTTGCGTTTGAAACCATACCAACAAGTGCAGTGAAGGCGAAATGAAATCCAGTAAGAGTTGTAGCTGTGGAATATCAGACAAGAGTCGTCAGATTCATGAAAGCTAATTCAGAGTTAGAGATGCAAAGAAATGTGAAGTTAATACCAAAGCTAAATCCGAAACCAGAGGAAGACATGAGCTGTTTATTAGCCATGATGATTCCGACGGAGCTGATGACATTCATAGCCCATGCGCCGACGTCAGACACCGCCGATTTCTTCTCGCTCTCCGTTTTCTCCATCTCTCAACTAATTGGATTGAAACTTAGCTCGAATTTGCTAAAATTGAGCACCGACACTATCAGATCCGGAGATCTCGATCTGATTAAACCTCAGTGCAAGCGAAAACGAGATCTGAATCTCGATTCGCTTGCAGATTTTGAGAGAATCAAACACGGAAGAGATGAGATCTGGAGAAAAAGTCGATTCACGCCGTTCAGCTTCTTCGTGGAAGCGGCGAAGAAAAGCCAAAAAAGCGAAAACAAACACAAATACACAGAAACACGTCTCTCTCTCTCTCTCTCTCTCTGCTACTTATGGTTCACTGCGTCACTCGTCGTTGCTGGATATCACAGTTTCCACCATTGATGCCTTTCTTGGATTGTATATTTCTTTTTAATTCTCTTTGCGATTTCGAAAAAATATTTTATATTAATTGAATCACATTTAAGTATTTAAGTATTAATTGATTTATTGACGCGTGTCGTTTACCATATTTGACCTTCTTTATTTCTCTTTTGGTCCACTTGTTGTTACTTCCAGATGAGTTCTATATAAGGGATAGTTTTGTCTTTTCTTACCCCTTCGTAACGACGTCGTTCTTATAATTTATAAATCAAATTTCCCATAGATTTATCAGAGAACGTCTGTAATTGTACTTACCTCTCAAATTAAGCCACACGGAACTGATAACAGCGAAATTTTAACGGTAAATTAAAACGGATTACGTACTTAGGATTTAGGACTATTATTTATTTCAAACTATATATTTAATTTAGATAGGAAAATATCAAGATGGGTAGCTAATAATAGTATATATAGTATTGATTCAGATTTTCGAACATTGTTTGAAGATCTAAATAGAAAAAATATTTAGCATCAACGGCTAGGAGTTGAGCTTCCACATTTTAGTATAATCATAATTGTCGAAAATAAAAGATAATCACAATTTCCCATTGGTCACAGTCACACCGTCACACTCAAGCCAAACATTTCCAAACTAAATTATTAAGTGTGTCCTTTGTTCCAGCTATTCTTTACTTGATTACAGTATCATTTATATACAACCAAAAAATCATTACCATTTTTTTTTTTTTTTTTTTGGGTACGGTGTTTAATAAATCGTTTTTAGAAATAATGATGGGTCTCCCGTCTGTGTAAATTTCCCATATGCAGATGAAATGGACAGCTAATGCAGTATAAGTCCTTTTAAGAGGACAAAACCTGCGCAACTTAGCCTGTGCCTCAACACAAGTAGTAACGAGAACACATGATCTCCAACGCATTGTCACAAAAGAGCTTTTTCATGTGCTTTCAACATCAATCATTTTCTTCTATTAATCCCATATTCACATTAAATTACCCCAAAACCAAACAAAAAGAAGTTATCAAGTGAAACCAAACTTACCCTCATTTTTTTTCTTGTATCCTTTTGGTATAAGATTGATCTCCTTCACTGAAGATATCAAGTGAAGACATTGATGCCATAACAAGATCCATATGTCACAAGGAAACGAGACTAAGGTTGAGATCCCTGACTTCACACATGTATCATAGCCTGGTGTCTGTGCTAAATCTCTTAGCACTTGAATAAGACACCTGAATAAGAAGTTACGTACTTTTCGAAAAAACTACCCAAAGAAACCAATATAAGTAGATCGTAATAGAAAAAACGCTAGGCCAACAAGTCTAGGAATTTCAAAATTGGGCTGATGATGTAAACTTAAGGCCCAAATAAAATTGTTGGAGCTCTGTCTCTTTCAAGTGACCTTTTTTTCTTAAGCTAGTCAAGGAAGGTGGGCTACACAGACGCAACTTAACGGGATGGTTGGTTTCTTATTCTTTTTGATGTGAATTAGCCGCAATTCAGTGTGTGATAGAGGTCAACGTTTCTTCATAATGTGTCTTTCCATTCTGTTATTTGACATTCTGATGCAGCTAGATATTCCAAATATCTTTATTATTTATTATTCTGTGTAGATAATTACTATTAATTATGTTTTAATTATTTATTATTATTATTTAAGAATATTCTAGGGTTTCTAGGGTTTTTGGGGTTTTCTTATAAATAGCCATTTAGGCTTTCTTTTGTATTAAGTAGTTTATGATTTGATTAATAAAGAGATTTAAAG
Source organism: Erysimum cheiranthoides (assembly GCA_011420285.2). Classification (NCBI taxonomy): domain Eukaryota; kingdom Viridiplantae; phylum Streptophyta; class Magnoliopsida; order Brassicales; family Brassicaceae; genus Erysimum; species Erysimum cheiranthoides. The sequence goes on along the minus strand of CM022179.2, from coordinate 2,113,182 downwards.
AGCTTTAAGCCCTGTGAAGAGGATTCACAAACCCTAAGAGCTTTTGCGAAAACCCTGAGAGGAGGACTCTCAATTCTATCCCTTTTTCCATTCCGCTGCCGCATCACATTCTCGTCTCTAAAAATACATGGGAAAGGAAATTAGTGGATTGATCAACCAATCCTACAAACAACGGAAATAACTAAACGTGCAATTAGTAAGTGAAATCATGTTTCCTAAATAAGTAGGAAGACTTGATCTCTTCTTGTTATTGAAATAAAACTTTGGCTAAATCATCTTGTTTGGATTTCTAAGTTAGTAAGAACCGGTATGTTCTCATCAGTGTGTCTTGTGAATCTTTCATTTGAATCTCAATGCCCATTCTTTTGAATCTATCTTTTCTTCTTTCATATACTGTGCAGAAAAACAAAAAAAAACAGAGCAAATTTTCCTCAAACTCTCTACCTAATATTTGTTGTCGGTGGTCAAACTTGGTTAAAGTCAAACCAAAAAGAAGTGATTGAAATCATCTGAGGTCCCATTTATTATGTTCTGTAAGCTCCAATAAATCAAAAGTCGAATCTGAACTGTAGATGATAGCAGAATGATAGGAGGAAGATAGAAAGGAATATGGGTTAAGTTCAAAGTGGTTAAGCTCTAATGTCGTCAATGTATACGTCATCATCCATAAATAAATACATTCCAAGTTGATGGATTTTGGAGGTCCACACATGCGTCCTCAATGACGTCCACGTCCCTTAAGACGAAAAGAACACTTTGCTTCCCTAATTCTCTGATCAATCAATGTGTATAAATATCTGCCGATATATCCATCGTCTTCCAAAATTCACGGAAAACTTGAAAGTGTTTTGAGAGAAAGAAACAATCAAGAGACAAAATCAACCATCGAAATTCATTGAAATGGAAAACGAAGTAGCAAAACAGAGTATCCCTCTCCTCACGCCCTATAAGATGGGAAGATTCAATCTTTCCCATAGGTATCTATATATTTTAATTGTATCCTTCCTTTATCTTTATGATGACTTATTCTGAATCCCTAATATAAGAAGCTTGTTGATTCATTTTGTTTTCTTTCCAGGGTTGTTCTGGCACCATTGACGAGACAGAGATCGTACGGAAACGTTCCTCAGCCTCACGCTATCTTATATTACTCTCAGAGAACGTCACCAGGAGGTTTTCTCATCACTGAAGCCACCGGAGTTTCAGATACAGCTCAAGGGTAACTGAAAAGTTCTTCCCTTTGATTAAAGTTTACGTTTTTATTTGTGGGTTTTAATCTGATACTCCCACATTTGTGTGATTTGATCTTTAAGGTATCAAGATACTCCTGGGATATGGACTAAAGAGCATGTGGAGGCATGGAAGCCAATCGTTGATGCTGTTCATGCCAAAGGCGGTATCATCTTTTGTCAGATCTGGCATGTTGGCCGTGTTTCTAATCGTGGTTTTCAGCCAAATGGACAAGCTCCTATCTCTTGTTCGGATAAGCCATTGATGCCTCAAATCCGCTCTAATGGCATCGACGAAGCCATGTTCACCCCTCCAAGACGGCTGAGTATAGAAGAAATCCCCGGCATTGTCAATGATTTTAGGCTTGCAGCAAGAAATGCTATGGAAGCTGGTAAGCAAATCCGGATTGAGAATTCAAGAAGCTGAAAATCATTCAAGATTCTTATATGTGTCCTTTGAATGTTGTTGTTGCAGGCTTTGATGGAGTTGAGATTCATGGCGCTAATGGCTATCTGATTGATCAATTCATGAAGGACACGGTAAATGATAGAACTGACGAATACGGTGGATCGTTGGAAAATCGTTGCAAATTCGCTCTAGAAATAGTCGAAGCAGTGGCCAAGGAGATCGGGCCAGATCGTGTTGGAATCAGGCTCTCTCCGTTTGCTGACTACATGGAATCAGGAGACACTAATCCAGGTGCATTGGGGCTTTACATGGCAGAATCTCTGAACAAGTACGGAATCCTCTACTGCCATGTGATTGAAGCAAGGATGAAAACAATGGGGAAAATATCAGCTTGTCCACACACACTAATGCCGATGAGGAAAGCCTTTAAGGGGACTTTCATCTCCGCGGGAGGTTTCACGAGGGAAGACGGGAATGAGGCCGTGGCGAAGGGACGAACTGATCTGGTGGCTTATGGTCGATGGTTTCTGGCCAACCCTGATCTCCCAAAGAGGTTCCAAGTGAATGCACCGCTAAATAAATACGATAGGCCAACGTTTTACACTTCTGATCCTGTTGTGGGTTACACCGATTACCCTTTTCTCGAATCAACAGCTTAAAATACTGTTATCAATATTGATGTAATAAGTTTCCGATTATTCATTGAAGATTGTATGCTTTATGTGAGAATTTAGAATTTCTATGAGATTATATAATTTCGGTACTAAGAAGTATTATTCCGAGTTTTCTTGGTTAAATTAATTAGCAGGGTTACAAATTTCCGTCTAACATAATTAACAAAAAAACGAATCAGGAAGATAAATCGCTTTGTTCTGCAGCAGACACGACATAACAAGATTTGCGAGTGTGTTAAGCTCCAGAGTACACATTTGAATGTTCAAGGAATCTACTGAATCTTGAAGATTTCCTGCAGTTTCTCAACGAGCTTCCATTCCTTCGTCGACAATTCATCCTGCAATTGTTTTGGATTTTAATTTCGAACATTCTTATGGATTCAAAGAAAACGCAGAAAGGGAAACAACTTATCCTCCACTTACCCTGTAGCAAGTTTTGAGTATGTCGATAGATCTCCACGAAATGTGACTCACAAGCTCATCTTCCTTGTCAAAGTGCCTTCCAAACGTCTTCTGTTCTTCACGATTTGAAGCAACAATCTGTATACCAGAGGAAAGTATCGATTACAAGGTGAATGCATTAAGTTGAAATCTCAGCAACTTTTGCCTCTCTCTGTAAACAAAAGTTGCAAGCTTTTTGAAGGGAAGGATCCCATTATTACCTGAATCGCCACCTCGTTTCCCTCCTCTGCATAATCAACAGGTTTGTGGTTGTCCTCAATAGAGGCAATGCGGCCAATATCTATAAACTCTCTGTCGGGGACGCAAATGGGGGTTCCAATCTGAAAACCAAGACGAATGTTAAAAGGAGTGAGAATCCTAGGTGTTGGTCAATATGCGAGCAAGTTTCCGAGAATATAGCAGAGTAAGAATATGATACCTTAAGTATACCTCTGTCGACCTTAACTCCAAGGATTATTGGGTCTCTATTATTAAACACACGTAAAATCTGAAGGACACATGGGAAGACTACTTCATCGGCTGATTCTTTCTTTTTCTCCTCTTTGATCTTCTCAATGTACGCCTTATATTGTTTGGATAAACGATAGATGGTATCATCACAGAAGATTTTAACTCCCATCTCTTCTGCAAGTTCATGAGCCTCTTTAGTCACTTTCACATCAAAAGCCAAAATTGTAGCATATTCCTTTTTCCTCTCGAGCATCACTCGAGCCTTCATTATATCCTTCTTATGCACAGGCCCTATGCCAATACCACTGACAGGTATCTCTACAGCTGGGGACTTCAATAATTCAAGCAATGCTTCTAATGACCCTAATGTAGACGCTTGTACATAAACTCCTTCACCACTTTTGTCAATCCTGCTCAAAACTGACTCAATATCTTCCATAGCCGACTCTTTAATTGCATCGATGTCATCATCAGGTCCAACCACATGCAGGGCAGTACCAGCAATTGCGTATTCAAGGCCCTTTAAACACAACCCAAAAATAGGAAAGGATGTGAACCAAACATCAGTAAATCTAACACCAGAGGCTAGCAACTAAGATTATTGTAGAGTCAGTCCAATCACCTGGGCAGTAATCTTGATACCCTGTGCAGCCTTTATTTCTTTGTGATGCACATACGTACCCTGAAACATCAAAACAAGAATGTTGTGTATAGAAAAGGAACGTATGAAGCCATTTGCATGATTTGGAGAAATAACAGTAACAAGACAAATGAAGTGGAGATGTGAAAGTACCTTCACTCGTAACTCCTTCATTGGATGAGGAGTCAGTAATGCTCTAATCGTTGTGACAATAGGTCCCTGAAATAGGAGGAAGAAAATAGTATCACTTTTTCTAAGTTTTATGTATACTCAGTGCCATCACTTGTTTGGGTTTGGACCATAAGTTTATATGTACTTGCCTGTAGCCCACAAACGACGATTTTATCACCTTCATGGAGTTCACCGTTTACCAACACAACATCAATTGTTGTACCATGGCCTTCAATAACTTTGACCTCAAGGACAGTACACTGTTCAACAATTTCAAGAACGGATCAGAATCCTCATGCTGAAGTTATGCACAAACAAGTGTTACATAAAAGAGAAAGGAGAGAGACCTGCACTTGGTCAACATATGTAAGTTTCTCAACCATTGTTTTCTGAGCCCACTGAACCAACAACAGCAAGAGATCTGGGATTCCTTCCCCACTAAAATATCAAAAAACCAATGTTTTAGGATGGATAACTTGTCTGTCACGCTGTAAATTACAAAGAATAAACAGAGATTCATACCTAATAGCGCTAGTAGGAACAATACTGAAAGTTTCTCCCATTTCTTTATTCTTGCCCATTTCTTTATTCTTGTAATAAATGCTCCTTGAATTGGGTGATAATCTGGAATACCAATGAAATAACATAATTTAAACAATACGTACACCAATTGTCAAAAAGAAAAAAAAAAAGAAAAAAAAAAGAAGAAGGTGATAGCTCAGTTTGTATAAGAAACTCTAAATGTATAACTTACCTCAGTGAGCTTTATGTTGAATATATTTGTAACATCTTTAGTTTGCTGCTTCATTGCCTTCACGATAGGAGCATTCTTGCATGTTTTCCATCCATATAGCCTATCCACCTGTAAGTTGAAGGTTTTATTTTCCATACACGTACTAAAAACAGAGAACAAAAATCCCATCCTAGCAGAATGACAAGCACTCTCACCTTATTCAATGCAACAATGAACTCTGTATTTCTCATTCTCAAAAGATTTAGAGATTCTATGGTTTGTGGCTCTAACCCATGCATTATGTCAACCACCAAAATGGCAAGGTCACACAAACTTGAACCTCTTGACCGCAGATTCGTGAAGGACTCGTGGCCAGGTGTATCAATAACCAATAGACCTGGCACCTTGAGTTTTGCATTGGCTTTCAGTTCCCTCGTTCTCTCTCGGATGTTTTCAGCAGGGAAATATGTTGCACCAATCTGCTGGGTAATACCTCCAGCCTCGCCTTCCTGTACATTTGTTCCTCTGATGCAATCCAACAGCTTTGTTTTACCAGTATCGACATGACCCATGATGCAGCAAATGGGGGAGCGGAGATTTTCTTCACCCTCTATAGATTCACTCGGAGCTAAGCCTTTACCCTTCTTAGAGGCAGCTAAGCCTTTACCCTTCTTAGAGGCACCTTTTTCCCGGGTAGCACGTTTTGTCTGCGTAGCATCTTCCACTTCAGGCATAGCTTTTGCGACAGCTGTTGTTGGCTTGCTCATACCTGCTGGTTTAGCTGTTGGTATTTCAGTTTCATGGTCTGTAAAAATTAAAATAAAAAATAGATTAACAACAGACATTGGATGAAACACTATGAAGAAGAACAAAGAAAACATTCCATACTAACATGAATCATGTGCCTTTGATACAGGATCCTTTAATTCTTTCTTAATCACAGGCTGAGCTTCTTCCTCTTCATCATCCAAATCACCTTTGATGTTAACATCAACATTATCCCAGCTTTTTGCATCCCACTCATCTTCTTCATCATCTTCGTCAACCCAATTCTCCTGAGCAGGTCCTGATTCCTCATCTGAGTTTACTGACTCTATTAAATCAACCTTTTCAGTGTCTGCTGAACACACTTCGCCTAAAGTATCTGGTTCATCTGCATGATTCTGTTTTGGCTCTACCTCATCTTCCACCGGAACAGAAGTGTCATTGCCTTTCTGGCAAGCTGACTTTTTCTTGTTGGCATAAATGGGACGCTTTGAGGAAGTAGCCTCACCATCATTATCTGCAACAGGAAGACCTCCAGCAGCAGCCAGCAGTTGGTTCTTAAAAGCCTCCCTCTTAAGTGCTTCACTCTTTTGCTTTGCTGTTAGAAGCTTGCCCTCTTGCTTTTTCCTCAACAGTTTCTCCTTTTCCTTTTCCTTTCTCTTACGCTTAGCCTCCTCAGCTTGCGCCTCAAGCTCTTCCTGCCTGCGGCGCTCCTCTTCCTCCTTCCTCAATTTCTCTTCTTCATCCTTCTTTTTTCTCTCTTCGGCTTCTTGCCGCCGTGCAAGAGCCTCTTGCATCTCTCTAACATGTTTTGGAATTTTTTTCTCTGCTGCTTTACCCTTTGCATCCTTCTGCTTCGGATGTTGTGGCTCAGTTACTGATTCTTCTTGTTTTTTCTCTTTAGCCTCCACAGAAGAGGTTGCTGCTGCTTTTTTCTCCTTCTTCTTTTTCTTTTTCTTGGCTGCGGCAGTCTCTTCTTCTCTTTCCTTCTCACCAGCATTCTCTAAAGGCGCAACTGGCCCAGGCTGAGCTTGAACTTTCTCTTCTTGAGGCGGTGATGAAGCAGGTCTTCCAGCAGAAGGGGTTTCTCCAAGTTGGGCAAGAAGTTTGTCCAAATCATCCTCTTCCTGTACTGTCCTTCCACTCTTATTATTCTTCTTCTTGTTTTTCTGATTCTACAACCCCCACACTCTTAGTATCAGAAGTTTTAGCTTGACTACTTGTATATGCAACTGAGACATCGCCTAATGAGGCCAAGACACTGCTGCCTTTCTTTTCAGAGGATTTCGTCTTACTTGAAAACGTGATCTCGGGGATCATCTCTTCATCTGCCCCTTGTTCCTCATCAAGCAAAGCAGCACTAAATAAATTAGTCTTCTTGTTAGAAAATTTGGAGGACTTGTTTTTCTTATCAGAGAAGGTGATAGGAGACACTTGTTTATCATCATCACTGCCTTTTTTACCCGTAAAACTTATAAGTGGCTCATTAGATTCATTATCTTCCGCTTCCTCCTTGTCATCAAGGAGGGAAAAGCTAACAGAGCCACCACCTTTCGACTTCTTCTTCCCTACAAAAGCATTCTCCGCCATGTTATTCCCTGTCTTACCCTTCTTCTTCCCACTGATAACAACTTTCTCTTCCTCATTACCTATGGAGTACTCATCGTCATTAATTTGAACAGCTTTCTTCTCAGATTTGGCACCAACGAGAGATGACGCAGGAGGTTGCTCATCATCTCCACCTTGAGCACTCGGCTTCTTCCGACCCATGGGTAAATTTCCCAAATTCTTCCGACTAATCAGTCAATCCAGGTCAAATTTTCTACAATTTAGGTTTTTTGAGATCGGCACAACACCACGGGAGAGATGAGAATGTAGAAAACGGTGGTTAAAAAGGAGAATCGAAGAAGCTTTACCTTGGCGAAGCTTTTTTCTCTGTAAAGAAGGCGTGGCGTGAGCAAACGCTGTGTTGAATGTTCTTCTTATAAGTTTTTGAAACGATTGTTAATTATTTTAATTATGTTTTTGAACAAAGAGGTTTAGAAAAATATTCTGTTTATTATTGATCTATTTTATAATATACAACATTAGGGTTTTATCTAAAGTTAAGATCATATAGAATCTTCTAAAATCTATTAATGGTTATCCATATATTAACAATATATTCATAACAAATTAGAGAATTCTGGAAAGAAAAACAAATGTATAAACTATAAAGACTCTTTTCCAAAAAGAGTTCATTAATCCTTTCAGCGTTGACACCTACCGCAATATATTTATTATTTTATCTATTTTTTACTCAAAAAATTAAAACATATAGTATTAACTTTCTGTTGCTTATATGAAAACTTAAAATTGATATGTTTCTACTTATTAGTTATATACTTATGTATATAAATCAACTAATTAAAAAAAATGAGTTGATGTATGTGATTTATTTGTTTATATTTGTAAAGTAAATCAACTACTTATTTATTTTTAGTCAAAAAATTAAACCATACATTAATTCTCCATACTTATATGAAAATTTGACATATCTCCACTTATCCTTATTAAATTACATATATAAAATAACTAATTAAAATTTCGTTATATTAAACTTTATAAAAGTATGTATAACCATAAAATCAATGAAAATTTTAATTTAATTTTAGATTTCATTAAGGAGATTATTAGAAATGCACATTTCTCAATAGTTTTTTTTTTTTAAACGTACCTTCCCTATATATAATAAAAAGTATATAAAACTTAATTTTCAAAGTCAGTGACATATGTCAACTCAACTCTATCAATCAGAGAAATTGCAGTGTGTAAAAAAATTATATAATAAAAAATATACAATTATTTATAAATTCTAAAATTAAAAGGATTACAATTATTTTTTATGAAAAGGTATATAAAAATAAAATAATAGTAAACTACAAATCCTAAAATAATTGCATCTCTCTAAAATGTTTAGGAATTTTCTTCTCAACTCTTTTACCCTTTGCATCCTTCTTCGGCTGTAGTTCATTGATAGACCCGTGAGAGTGTATGTAGGGAGGAAGAATAGAAGAAGTGCTGAGGGGGTCAGAAGGTTTTGAGCTGGACGAATAGCAATGGAGCTGCAAAGGAAAAGAAGCTGAGTCAGCAATATATAAGTTTTAATTGTTGGAGACATGTTTCAGTAGAAGAAACTGGATAACAGAATCTTGTTAAGGAGGAGCAGGAAGTACTCATTGATCTCTTCTGTGTATAAAAAAATGACATAATATGCATTGATCTAAAAAAAAAAAAAAGCATACGAGGCCCCATGTGTTCTGCATATCGAATCCGGAAGAAAGAAAGGAATATGGGTCAAGTACTCATCAAAGTGGCTACACACTCCAATGTCGTCAATGAATACGTCATCATGAAGAATTAAATTCCAAGTGGATGGATTTAGGAGGTCCACACATGCGTACGTCCTCAATGACGTCCACGTCCTTAAAGACGAAAATAACACTTTGCTTTCCTAAATCTCTGATCAATCAATGTGTATAAATACCTGCGGATATATATATATATATATCTAGTATTATCTTCCACAATTCACGAAAAACTTAAAAGTGTTTTGAGAGAAAGAAACAATCAAGAGACAAAATCAACCATCGAAATTCATTGAAATGGAAAACGAAGTAGCAAAACAGAGTATCCCTCTCCTCACGCCCTATAAGATGGGAAGATTCAATCTTTCCCATAGGTATCTATATATTTTAATTGTATCCTTCCTTTATCTTTATGATGACTTATTCTGAATCCCTAATATAAGAAGCTTGTTGATTCATTTTGTTTTCTTTCCAGGGTTGTTCTGGCACCATTGACGAGACAGAGATCGTACGGAAACGTTCCTCAGCCTCACGCTATCTTATATTACTCTCAGAGAACTTCACCAGGAGGTTTTCTCATCACTGAAGCCACCGGAGTTTCAGATACAGCTCAAGGGTAACTGAAAAGTTCTTCCCTTTGATTAAAGTTTACGTTTTTATTTGTGGGTTTTAATCTGATACTCCCACATTTGAAGGTATCAAGATACTCCTGGGATATGGACTAAAGAACATGTGGAGGCATGGAAGCCAATCGTGGATGCTGTTCATGCCAAAGGCGGTATCATCTTCTGTCAGATCTGGCATGTTGGCCGTGTTTCTAATAGCGGTTTTCAGCCAAATGGACAAGCTCCTATCTCTTGTACGGACAAGCCATTGGCGCCTAAAATCCGTGCTAATGGCATTGATGAAGCTCTCTTTACTCCTCCAAGACGGCTGAGTATCGAAGAAATCCCCGGCATTGTCAATGATTTTAGGCTTGCAGCAAGAAACGCTATAGAAGCTGGTAAGAAAATCCGGTTTGGGAATTCAAGAAGCTATTTCACTCAAGAATCTTATGTATGTGTCCTTTGAATGTTGTTGTTGCAGGCTTTGATGGAGTGGAGATTCATGGCGCTCATGGCTATCTGATTGACCAGTTCATGAAGGACACGGTGAATGATAGAACTGATGAATACGGTGGATCATTGCAAAACCGTTGCAAATTTGCTTTAGAAATAGTTGAAGCAGTGGCCAAGGAGATCGGGCCAGACCGTGTTGGAATCAGGCTCTCTCCGTTTGCCGACTACATGGAATCAGGAGACACTAATCCAGGAGCATTAGGACTTTACATGGCAGAATCTCTCAACAAATACGGAATCCTCTACTGTCATGTAGTTGAAGCAAGAATGAAAACAGTGGTAGAAATATCAGCTTGTCCTCATACACTAATGCCGATGAGGAAAGCCTTTAAGGGGACCTTCATCTCCGCAGGAGGTTTCGCGAGGGAAGACGGGAATGAGGCCGTGGCAAAGGGACGAACCGATCTTGTGGCTTATGGTCGATGGTTTCTGGCCAACCCGGATCTTCCAAAGAGGTTCCAAGTGAATGCGCCGCTAAATAAATACGATAGGCCAACGTTTTATACTTCTGATCCTGTCGTGGGTTACACTGATTACCCTTTTCTCGAATCAACAGCTTAGGATATTGTTATCACTTATCAGTAATGTTATGTGTTTCCCTTTTGATGTAATAAGTTCATTGCATCTCTTTATACTGTAAGTCATCATACCTTTACAATAATTTCCACGGACACATTATTATTTATCACAAAAGAGCTTTTTTCATGTGCTTTCAACATCAATCCTTTTCTTCTAACAAGCCAAATTCACATTAAATCACAAAAACCAAAAGAAAGAAGAATAATATTACCTAATGGCACACAACTGCAATATCAATATGCTAAGGCTCATATACATATAGCTCGATCTCACGTGACTCAGTCATAGCCAGTGGAAGAGTGTTTCCCTGCGCCAGGTGGCGGCGCTGGTCGTGGGAAGTAATAGTTGAATTGTTCATCTCCGAGTTTGAATTCTTCCACGTAGGGGCTTTGTGGTTCCTAAGATTACCCAACAAGAAAACAGTTTATTTTCGATTTGAACTATTTAAGACACTGTGACTGATTCAGAGTGTTTCTAAACACACAAGCATGAATGTTATGTCTATCTAACACAATTCAGATAAAGAAGATTTGTCCATTGTGGAAGATGGAGAGAGATGAGTTTGGTGAAATTGAAAGATCAAAGATAAGCAAAAGGTTCATGTGAATACCTGAGGACCAGAGGTGGAGTGAGATGCTTCATTGGATTTTGGTGATGTAGAGGTATAATCATCGTGGTCCCTTCCATTTTCATTTAATTTTTGAGGTTCATTATTTGTTAAAGGATCAGTCTCACTAGCTGTTTTGGCTCTCTGTATGAGTGAAAAGTTAAATCCTTTTGGTTAGTCTTTTATCTTAATTCCCAAATTACATTTGAACAAATACACGTCAGACTATAAGAAGGAAATGAAACCAGATTATACCTGGAAGATCCTCCCCAGAGTTTTTAACCCTCTCGCTCTTGTACGAAGCTCCTCTCTTTTGGCTTCTGGATCTTGAAGAACCTAGAAAAAAAGAATCATAAAGAAGTTTACATACCAGAGATATTGAACAAAGAGTTCAGATGTGAACATGTGTATTGGTTAAGCTAAACAACCAGCTGACAAACACGACAAAGAGTGGCTTCGATATCAGCAACGTTGAGCTTCCACAGTGAATCAATCATCACTCTTTTATGGGACTGAAGGTATTCCTCAAGTTCCTCCTCAGTATAATTTCCTTCAGTATTTAGCTGCCTTTTCATTTCCTCCTGCAACTGGAACAAAGCATATGCGCCTAGGATGACAATAAACAGCCAGGAAAAGAAAACAAAATCACTACATGTCTTGCTTCCTAAGAGAGAAGACCAGATTCTAGAAATCTAACCTAGAACATTCTTGATTTAGTTTCTTTTTTAATCTAACCTGTTGCAGCTGTTAATTGGGATTTGATGAAGTGGCCTTTGTTCCTAAACCATTCAGCAACGAATGGTACTCCGAGATAAATTGCTTTCTTCCCTAGCTCTTTTGCTGCTTGTCTTACATATATATATCCAATTGTATTCAACATATCCACACCATAAGCTGAAGAAGATCCAAAATAGAAGAGGTGAGACTCATTTTAGCACGGAGATGGTATTGATTGAACGAGAAAGCATAACTACAGAATAAATTACCTGCATTTGAAAGTTTAGCTACTTCAGCTTCAGCTTTACTGACAAATTCGTCTTTGTTTATCACATATTCGTTGAGTCGGTCTTTAAGAACCTCAAAAAGCTTGTCTTCTCTTTCTTTCTGGACAATCTGAAACAAAATACAATCTACAATTTTTAGCAAATTTTGTACAAGGAAGACTTGGTTTGAGCAAGGGACACTAATAAATCCAAAACTTACCCTCATTTTTTCTTGTATCTTTTTGGTATCTAACTGATCCCCTTCAGTGAAAATATCAAGTGAAGCCATTGATGCCATAGCAAGCTGTCCTATGTACCCTTCAAAAAGTTCGCTACCAAAAAGCATTGCAAATATTGCCGCAGGATCAATGATAGCATCACTGAAAAAAATGAACAAAAACAAGTAAGCGCCAATGGAAAGGAACCAACACTTTCTGCACCGAGAAGATCCATGTCACTAAACTCAACAAGAAAAAGAGACTAACGTTGAGATCCCTGACTTCCCACAAGCATCATAAGCTTGGCGTTGTCCTGAATCACTTAGCACTTGATAGGCCTCTCCCAACACCTGAATAAGAAGTTACATTTTTAAAAACTATCCAAAACATCCAAAAAAAAACTATCCAAAACATCCAAGATAAGTAGATTGCAATAGAAAATACACGCAAGACAGACACATCTCCACTAGCCATGTAAACATACATAGATCGTTAATAGGAACACCAATTTTCATTCTTGAATTTTTTGCAGATAAAATTGGTAGTAATGATTGTAAGTAGCTTCCTCTATGTTACAAACTTACAATACACAAGCTTCTTATCACCAAAGTAAGTTTTTTTCCCTAATCTGATTCCAAGCATGGAAATTGTCAAAGCTCTTTCTGTTGAAAATCAGAACTTGCCTGGAAATTATGTGCCGCTTGAGGATCATCTGGGTTTTTATCTGGATGAACTTGGCGTGCCTGTGTATAAATAAACAAAACGACCCAATAATCACTATACCGTAAAAATACAAACTTCAAACTGGAATCACGCATATTACAAAGCTATAATCTCACTCCATAAACTCTTCTCAATTCGTCACTCCCCAAATTCAAAAGCTAATCAAACTCACCGGATCCAAAAATAGAAACCCATAAATCATAAAAAGTGAACCTTGATGTAATAAGCTTTCTTGATCTCAGTCTCTGTAGCAGTTGGGCTAACGCCGAGCACATCGTAGTACTCTGTTTCCTTCACCATCTATCCTCTGATCACAAAATCAAAATTCTCACTTAACTCAGATCGCCGGAGATGCCAAACAAAAGACAGAAGAACACCAGAAAATCCCTTCTCTTTCTCTTTCTCTTGTTTTAGTCCGACGAAAACACTCCACGCGCCGCCGACGAGATTTCAAAAATCAACCGCTAAGATTTGGCTCTTGCTTTCTCTATTTTTCAACTCACTTTCGCTGGTCGGGTCAAAGTATAGAAAAAGTCTTTAACTTTTTTTCTTCCAAGTGTATTCGTTTTTATTTGAATTGACAAAAGCCATTTATATATATTCCCCACGCGGTTTTTCGTCAGCCTCTGATTGGCTTTTTCCTTTTTCCCATAGACTCAAATTCTTCATTTATCATTCGGCAACAAATCAAACAATAAAGAACATATATCTTAAAGATGAAGGATCCATGTCGACCAAAAAAGAGATGATGGGTCAATGATATATACAAGTCACTAACAAAATTATATTTGGAAGATTCAAGGGATTTACAGGGAAATTATGTTAACAATCTTAAGGGAAAACAATAATTAAATTAATCAACAAGTTTTGATACAATTATAATCATGAATCAGAACCTTCCGAGTTATTTAGTTTGATGCTTATTTCTTTTTAGGATTCCAAGAGTTTAATCTGGTCATCATTTCCTGCTTCCAAAGGTTTGGTCTTTGTGTCCTGTGGTTTGATGGGAGTGCAAGCGATGTTCTTTATTACACTAGAGTAAAGATCAAACTCTGCCTTGAGTTTATTACAGCTTGCTTCTATCCATTTCTCCGCCACGCTTGTTGCTACACTGTCTTGGCTATCTCTCTCATGCTCTTCAATGGCTGGCCTTATCTCATCGTACAATGAAGACAGCCGTACTGCTGCTTCCTTCTTCACTTCCTGCAAGCAACAATTTGCCAAACGCATCAGATGCTTGAGAGGATTTTGAATTTGTACCTGTAAGCTTGAAAAACTCTTTTACCTCGTATTTGAGAACTTCATCCTGAGCTTCTTTGGTTGCTAGTAGCTGAACCACATTCGCTATGTCTACGTGCTTCTGAGCAACAGTCTTTGTCTTTCCGCCTGAAAATGGCCTGCCTCTTTTCTTTGGAAGAGGCTCCGACTTAATTTTGTAACTGTTACCGCGAACCCTTGATACTATTTCAGTCTTCTGAGATAAATCTTGTTGTGAATCTTGTGAGACCAGCTTCATGTCTTCAGCAGTTTCAGTTTTAACAGTATCCATGACAACATCTGTTTCGGTTTTAACAGTCTCAATGACAACATCTTCCTCCATGGGAGTTGAATCTGATTGCTGAACAATCAGCGCAGCAGACTCCAAATGGTTCTCTGTTAAGATATCTTTCTCTTTCTCTTCATTTGTGTTGGACTCGTCATTCTTAGAGGGCTCAGATGTAAGCTCGTCCTCTGCAGAATCATAGACTGGAATTTTATCAACTGAATACCTGGAGACAAAAGAAAAAAAGAGGGGCTTAAATATCGCCACTCCAAGATACAAATATGACCACTTTTATGCGGCATAAAATAAGTGAAAGAATATTACCGATCATCACCATCCTCCCATACATATGTATCCTCCTGAATTGGTAGAAAGGCGTAAGATTATGTATTTCCCGCTTTTCACAAATAATACTATTAGGATGATAATATGATATAGTAAGGACTTGCCTGAAAACCGCGAGACTTGGCTCCAAGAAATCCAGAACACGCGACTGCACCACAAAGACAACGGACTTTCGCACCACCGTACCACTCAAAATTGTAGTCGTAAGCCAATTCGGTCCGGGAAGAAATGCTCTCTTTTGCAAAGATTCCAACCCTAACTTCTCCCAGAACATTCCACTTCCTCGTCTCACAATTTGGTCTACTGCAGGAAAATAGAGAAAAGAAACAATAAGGACATTTATTTAGATAAGGCTTTCTTTGGAGCATGTAGAAGCCAGTTGCTTGTTTTACCATGAATGATTTATAAACCTAGCAAGGCTTCCCTTCTTAGTTGCATCAATAGCCTCGGATGCATTGAGAGATATTATGTATGCATCCTTGACACCTGCTCACGTAACACACAAATTATAAATCACTTAGACCATTACAACATTATCATCTCTGTAAAGTTCCTACTCACCGTGAGTTTCATAAGTTTGAGCCCTACGCTTTGCTTCTTTCCATGATATTACTTCTCCACAGTACTCAATTATGAACTGTCCAGCCTGAATCGTAAACATCATATACAACCAGTTTTAGGTTCATACCCAATGGAATAGTTACTTCAGAAAAGAATACACCAGCCTTTGCTCATTTGAATTAGATCAATGTAGTGTGATGGAAATTTTCATAACTCTTGGTAATAAGAGTATCAGAAATGTTACAGACACAAGAATAAGCTTGAGTCCTCACCTTTATGTCTTCAAGAGCCACCAGTCCCCACCCACGACCTTCGGACTTGATCAACTTTGTTTTGGCGTATTCACATTTTTGGAATTTCTGTAACCAGCAAAGCATGTAAAACTACTAAGTAACATACATTAAACTGAATACGTTCCATGTTAAGCCCAGATTAGCTTGAATAGGGACTTCTAAGAACATCACCAAGCTTTAAGTCAACCTTACTGAATTTTGTTGCTGACGGCTAAGTATAAAAAAAGATTCTGAAATTACAGTAGGATCACCCTCAGCCCGTAATATAAAAACATAGAAGCAAACATTTTATAACCCATATACCTGATTCTTGCAATAGACACCACAAGGGCAGTATCCAGGTGTACATTCGGTGTTCGTAATGACATTCAGGCATCTCTCACCACAAGCACTGTCAGGGTCTCCAAAATCAAACTTGCATTCACAGATAGAAATATCTTCTTCCTTCTGTTTCTTGTGCCTATAGAGCCAGTAAAAAAAAAAAAGTGTACTTAACAACACAATGCGAAGATTCAATTGAGAAGATAACCAAAAAGCAATGAGGCAGCAACAAAACTTGAAGGGTGTCAAATCAAAGAAAAGGTTCTTACTTTCGATATGAGAAGTCATTTTGATAGATGTGTTCATATTGTGGCAGCTCATCTCCTTCTTGATCCTTTAGACAAAAACAAAATAAGCATAATGCTACAAACCAAATCGAAATCTCACCCATATCCAGGTTCTTGATAAGAAAATTATCACTTACAGGATCACAAGAAAATTGCATTCTTTTTCAGCGATTCTCCCAATTTTTTCCAGACTCACACTACTCAGGGCCTAACTAATATAGGTCAAGCTTCTACAAAAACGGAGACAATTAGGTTTATCAATTTCTGGGATTGGAAGATCGACACAAATCTTGGGAAAGGAAGAAACTTGCGTCTAGAAATGAAACCACAGTAACACATATGTATTTGAAAAGCGGAAAATTGGGCATTGGTCTTTATAGGAAAAGTGGAAACTGAAGAAGCTTACCTGAGAGTTTGAGAGAGAACGCGACGACCAGCGAGGAAGAAGAACAACAGACGGCGTTAAAGTTTTTTTCTTCCACGGCGTTAAGTAAATAAATACTACTCGTAGTATTTTCTTGGGATATGGTTGCCAAATGCCAATTGTTTTTTTGTTCGACTAAACCGTCTGGTTTTTACCGGTTGTTTCCGGTTACTTTTTATAGGAGGAAACAAAAAATAATGAATTTATTCATTATTTAAAGTTTCAAACACATTTCATTATTTCAAACCTTTTGTAGCAATAAACATACATAGAAAATTTTTTTGACTACACATATTTTCATCATTCATAATCTGTAAAAGATCTTATTCATTCAAGAAATACTTATTCTCGTCAGTTATTCTCCATGAAAACTAATAATTACAGAAGAAGGTAAGCTGATTACGTTTAACACCTTCCATGCATCAGTTATTACGATTTTATGAGATCAAGCTTTTTGAGAATGAACCATACCCCAAGAGCCACCAAGGCTATAATCACCCCGGCAGCGATGCCTATCCCTAACGCCACCATAAAATTCATTTTCCCTTACTTGTCTTCTCACAAAAAATTGTTTCTGACCTTATTGTACTATGTAAAAGTTGGATGATGTACTCATATATAACAATATTAAAAGTGGTATTTTATAATAATTAAATAAAGCTTGACATGCGTTCAAATATATGCGATATACAATCAGATCATGACATGTGTTTAATTATTTAAATATATCTAATATTAAATTTAGCTTGATCTACATAGGTTAATTATATCTAGTATTAATTAGGTCACACATGTTTAAGTATATCTAACACTATTAAACACGTTGTGACTATATAAGAAAAAAGAATTAAATTGATTGTGACATTTCTCAAAGAATTTTGATAAATATTTATAAATGAACTATTTTAAATATGTATCTAAGAGAATTAAAAATATATATAGGTGAAAAGATATGTAATGCATTTACATTGCATGTAAATGATATACAAATACATTTCAATTCATTGTAGCATTAATTTATACATATCTTTTTCAAATTATTGATGATCTTGTAAGAACTACTATTCAAAAGGATACCTTTTCTCATGAAAACTAATTATTAAAGAAGGAAATAATCTGATTGCCGTTAATCCATCATGGATTCCGACTTAAATAACATGAAGCTTTTTGAGAAGCAACCATATCCCAAAACCCACCAAAGCTAAAATCACCCCGGCGGCGATCGCAATAACTCTTTTTTTGTTTACCCCTATCGCCATCGTCAAAGCCATTTTTCCTTACCTCTTCTTCTCGCCAACAAATCTTTTTGTGTGTTGTGTGTTTTATGATCTTATAAATAATGTACGCCATCACAATATAAACATTGCAAAAGGTGGTACATTTATGATTTATATCACTAAATCAATCTTGTCATGTGTTCAAATATTTCTAACATTAAATAGATCGTGATATGTGTTTAGATATATGATACATTTTCTATCATTTGTGATTAAATTCTTTGACTATATAATAGCAAAAGTAGTTATTTTTTACATCATATTAGATGTAATTTGTATGTGCATTGGATGGGTTGTAGGAAATTTTTACGACCTTTATAACATTTTTACAACACTTGTTTACAAATCAGATTTTAAATATATAAGTAGAAGTGTAGAACCCTTTTAAAAGCCACAATCTCTTTAATATTAGATATACTTAAACATATGTTATGACCTAATTAATAGTAGAACCAACATATACCACAGTCTATTTTAATATTAGATATAAACACATGTCATATGATCTGATTAATATTAGAGATAATAAACTTATATAATTTATTTTAAATTCATGATTGAATAACACCCCTTAGATATAATTGAAGGCTTGAAGCGTATGTCAAGCTTTATTTAATTATAAATACAATATTTTCATTATTTTGTATTGACATGGGTACATCACATAATTATAAACAGATAACTACTACATAACATAAGACACACAAAAGATTGTTGACGAGAAGAACAATTAAGGGACAATGAATATTGCGGTGGCGTTAGGGATAGGCATCGGTGCCTGGCTGATTATAACCTTTGGTGGCTCTTGGGGTTTGGTTTCTCCTCAAAAAGCTTCATTTAATCTCGTAAAATCGTAATAATTGGGATGAATTAACGTAATCAGCTAATCTTCTTTAATAAATACTAGTTTTCATGGAGAATAACTGACGAGCCATAAAGTATTTCTTGAATTAAGAGTTTTTACAAATTGTCAATGATAAAAATATTTACAGAGGAAACAAAATCAATGTCTGATTATTGCTACAATGGTTTGAAATGTGTTTGGATAATGAACAAACTCACAAATTATGTATTGCGTAAATTTTTACTACGTTTTCACTACTCAAATCCATCATATACATATCTTTTGTTTTCTCGTATAAAACAGTAACTGAAAACAAACCGGTAAAACCCAGACGGTTTAGTCGTACAAGAACCAATTGGGCAAAACTAGAAGCTAGCCGTTAGTTACCGGCGTTTGCGCTCAGCTGTAGGAGGTAACTTCTCAGATGGTCCAGTAGGAAGTTTACGGCCAGTCTTTCTTTCCAACCGCTTCTTTAGCTCTCTTAGTATCCGAATCTGCCGTAGCTTCTCAGGCGACAGTTTGTCCCAATAAATTCCTGCAAAAAAATTAAAAAATAAAAAGATCAGCTCTCATCAACAAATCACAGTCAGAGAATTCAGATAATAAATCCAGTGAAAAATTCCTTGAAATCTTATAAAACCTTGCGGTTTCGGTATTGGTGTATTTGTGAAAATGACTCGAGTAGGAGTGCATATAATATCCACAGGAACATCGTGAATCGCCAGTTTCTCTAACGGTATATCGTCCACAAGCTGACAGTCATGTACTGCAAAAGAAGTAAAAGCTTCATGAGCCATGATATGACGATAGAAGAAAAAACCAATAGAAAGGTATCCAAAGTTGTTCTAAGTTAATATCTATACTGACTGGTTGTAACAACGGGTGTGGAATCATCAATGGCTCCCATGTAACGCAACATTCCATATTCAAGTTCCGCAAAACCCTGCACACATAATGAGGGACTCATATCAAACTCCAATCATATGGTTGGTTCAATTGAATTTTCTTTTAAGTGGCAATTGAATTGTAACAATCTCACCTCTCCCTTCCCTAATCGAGCACCTGTTTGTGGGTTAACCGCAACAGAGCCAATGACAATGAGATCAACTTTGATTTTCTCATCAAGACCAATGGCTCTTCCATACTTGGCTACTCCTACAGAGGTGCAAGCCTCCATGATCGTTTCGGGTTTCAACAAATCAGATTCTAGTACAGAGAAGAACCCTGTTCTTAGCCTAGGTTGAGGAGTCAACAGCTTCTTGTCACCTACAATCACAGAACACAATGTCTAAAATCCGAATTCAACTTAAGACTATAGTTCTTACATCACAATAAGGAATAAATTTTCATCAAACTCTGACAATTCAACACTTTTGCGGCAGAGGGATTGAAGTATGAGAATATTTCCTAAGATAATACATGGTTGAACATGATGCCAAAATTCTAACTTTTGAAGAATTGCTCAGACATTAGATATAATAACTAACCAGAAAGTGTAAGAAACCTGATTTGCTTTTGCGGCGAATCGGGATTAACCTTGACGACCATAGCCTTACGAAAAGCGTCAAGCTCGGCAAACTGCACTAAGAAAGGCCTAACTTATCAGCAAGAAAACCATTTGTTTCTCTGTGATGACTATCATTTTCCCTCTTAAACATTTGAGTTGTATTGCTTTCTTCATCTAATTCGCATTGATATCCTTAGATGATCATATAGCGTTGATCATTCTCCAAACCAAGATGTTTACTTTATAATTCGGATTGTCCTATTTGGAAGACTGATCATGCGGCAACGCTATTTGATCATATAGTTATTATTCATCCCAGTGAAACAAAAGGTGCTGATAAATTAAACAAAACCTAGAAATTAGAAAGTGAAGAAGGAATGTAAATTCGCGAACTTTTCCTGCAGCAGCCGAAGCACCGACGAAATTAGGGATTCGATGATGAACAGGTCTAGGGCTCATTGCGTAATTCCGAGCTTCCATCAGATCCCACATCTTCTTCCGGATTATCCATTTCCACGCTTTAGGGTCGTTATCTGGATCCGATTCTAGTTCCTTCTTCGCCGTCTCCGCCATATCCTCCATCGCCGCCGCATCGAGGCTCAACCTCTCAGATTCATAAGCTACAGCATCGAAAGCGACGCCGTCGCCGCTATCTGATCCGATTCTGGAGAAATTCCTCCGCCGTGACCCGATTTGGGCGGGGAAAGAAGTCGGTTTCTGGGTATTGGATCGAAAACGAGGATTTATTGCAAATCCAGGTGATAGTGATAATCTTATCATCGTTGGATCCACGAACACACTCAATTCCGATTTTGGGTTCTCGAAAAATCTCAGCTTTGTCATCCGTGTTATTATTGTTAAGATAAGAAATCAACGGCTCCGATCATTCGTTCAGTTCCCGCTGAAAATACTTACGTTCTCTCTTCTTCGAATGGAAAGGTTTCAGTTTCAAAATATCCCTTTTATTAATTTGATAAAATATTCAAAAATTAAAATGGCCCATTATCGGCCCAAAAAGTGGTTCTTCTTCTATACGCTTCGGCGAGCATTTTTCGTTAACCACCGAATCCCTTGGCGTCATAAGTACACGCGCTCTCCATCTTTTGCATCGGACGGGTAAAAGAAGCGAGTAAAGTCGCGTAACAAAATAAAGCGCGTGATTCTGACTCTTAACAGTTCTACTCGCGTTTTACGAGAGCGGGGTTGCAAAATTCAAATTTGAAGAAACATTTATCACCAAAACATTGAGAGACGATTGACATTCCCAAACTTGTTCGATTCTCTAAACTCTTTCACCGATTCTGTTATATAATCTTTCATTTTGTGGTGTTTAGTGATTCATGGTGAGAGAAGAATCTCGCATTGTTTTGATATTTGAAGGATGGATTTTAATGGAATGAAGAGGAAAAAACTACAAGCCTTATGCAAAAAGCAAGGAATCCCTGCAAATTTGAAGAACATTGAGATGGCTGCTAGACTCGCTTCTCTTTTTGAGGTAATCACATGATCCTCATCTTCTAAATTTTATACATCTTGATCATCTCTTGCTACTTTATTTTAGAATCCCTGGTTGATTTGTTTGTGTGTTACTGTAGAAGGAAACTGAAGAAACTCTAACGGATTCTTCGACAAGTTTGTCTGAGGACTCTCTTGAGAGTGATGGTGTTAAGGATGATCTAGTTGTTAGCAAAGAGACTAAGAAAGTAAGATTCAGTCCTGAGAATGAAGTATTTGAATTCACTAGGTCTGTTAAGAGATGTCAGCGGAAGAATGTTACAACACGTAGCAGAGGGCCTGTTCAAGATCTTCAACAAAGTGGAATAGAGCTACGGCGGTCAAAGCGGATTTTGGCTAAGGGGAAAGCAATAGCTGGATCTAATCAAAACGAGGCAAACACAAGAAGAGGTCGTTGCCCAGATGTTACAAAAGCTCTCAAGCTCCCAAGGCGAACTGGCTCCACTGCTAATAGTCAACAAGACAGTAAAGTAACAGGGTTGATGGTTTTGGAACAGTTTGAATTTGAAGATACCTTGGAAGGATTGTCTGCAAGTGATCAGGATGGTTTCAAGTTAGAAAAGACTGGGAGACGTTCCATACGGCTGGCATCCAAGGCAGGAGTCTTATTACCTGTTCAGCGGTCAAAACGACTTGCAGACATCGAAGATAAAGAAGAAAAGCTTGTCAAGAATAATGTGAAGGAGGTATCTATGGATTCTGAGTTTCATGACACAGAAAAATACCATAGGAAGGATGAACATAAAGTTGAAAAGGTTCCTAGGCGATCAGGACGATTTGTGAATGCTAAGGAAATTAAAGAAGAAAGAAAGACTAAGCAGACAAAAGGATCCACGGTGGTCAACAGTCAAGAAGGTGAGCTTGTCAAAAATAAAACAAAGGAGCCTTTGATAGATTGCAAGGTTCAGACAACTGAAAATTACCCTAGTATGAAAGGGCAAGATGTTTCTAAAGCTGAAAAGGTTCTTCGGCGATCAAAACGACATGGAAACGACATTAATGTGCTGTTGGATAAAAGGCATGAAAAGGATGTGAAACGTGATGACTGGGGAGTAGAAAAGGCTCCAATAGTGATTGAAGGGAATCTGGTTCAAAAGAAGACGGATAGATCAGCAGAACCAGGGATGAGTCAGTCCGCTCAGTTTGAGCAAGAAGAAGCAGGTGTCGCTAATGTGGAATCTAGAGGCTCTTCCAAGAAACTAAAGAAAATGAATCAAGAATGCGCTAAGGATAAGCCACAGGGAATGATTGAGAAGTCACCTTCTTCATCCGAAACCAAAGCTGCAGAATCTGTTATGATTACTGAGAATGTTTTGGATTCTCCACCGAAAAAATCAGTTGATAGTTCTCAAAGAACGAACACTCAAGAGCTGAATTCTCAACTTATGGAAGGAAATCAAGACACAGTTTTGATGGCTGCTATTGAAGATAACAGTTTTGCTCCTTCAGTGCAATTTGCAGGAAGCAACCCTAAAGATGAGTTAGTTGTCACTACTGAGGGAAAAAGGAAGTATCAGGCTCTTGTTAAGGATATTGCTGAGGAAAATACCAAAACTAAGGAGGAAATCCTTATTTTCACTCCTATATCTGAGCTTAAGGACCACAGCTCTGTAGAAGGTACCTACGTTTGATACATTTGATCTGAATATTTTCAGTTTTTTTGGCTAACTAATTATTTTCTAAAGCTGTGTTTCTTTCTGATGTTTAATCACAGCAATCCTGGAAAGCTCAGCTAAATGTTGGAAAGAGATTCACCCTGGCAAAGATGATGAGAAAGGTTCCTTAGGAAAGGAAGTACAAATATCAAATAACTTTTTTGAACACAACACTGAGAACAACAGTGCAGTAGAAGAAATGGAGATTACTAAGGTCGGTTGTGTGAGTGTTGGTCAGTGTGTGAATCTAACACTGCAAGAACTTTTGGATGAGTACACTCAGTTGGAGCCAGAAGAAGGAGGCAGGGCTTATGTGGAAGCAAAAAGCTCTTCCAAGAAAATGAAGACAGTGAATCAAGAACTCGTAAAAGATAAGCCACAAGGAATGGATGAAGACTCGCCTTCTACATCTGAAACCAAAGCTACAGAACCAGTTATGATTTCTGAAAATGCTTTAGATTCTACACTGAAAGTTTCAGGTGATATTTCACCGGTAAGAAAAACTCAAGAGTTGGATTATGAACTTCTGCAAGGAGAATGTGAAGAAAAACATGAGCCAGACACATTTCTGATAGCTCCAATTAAGGAAAAAGAGGAAGCATCATCACTGGCTGTGTTTCTTACCAAGGGCTCAGAAGTGAGCAACCCTGAAGTCGAGCTATCTGTGGAAACCACTCCACCTCCTGCTTCAGCAGTGAGCAACCCTGCAGCTGAGCTAGGCGTGCCTACTTCCCATATCCTTGTTAAGGATATTGTTTCAGCAGTTATTGCCAAGGAAGAAATCAAAACCAAGGAGGGAATCCATATTTCCGTTCCTAGATCTGAGCTGAAGGAGCATAGCTTTGTGGCTAAGTTAGCAGAAGCAGAGGGTACATACTCTTATTCATTTAGAGTTATTTTTAATTTTATGGTTAACTATTTTTTTTTTTTAATCTATGTTGCTTTCTGATGTTTAATCACAGCAAACCTGGAAAATTCAGCTGAATGTTGGAACGAGATTCAATCAAGCAAAGATAGTGAACAAAGTTCCTTAGAGAAGACAATACAAGCAGAAAATCTTCATGGAAACTTCTCTGAATACAGCACTGAGAATAGTAAGGTTGGTTGCATCAGTGTCAGTCATTGTGTAAACCTGGAGAAGCTGGATGAGGTCAATGCTGAGAGTCTGGAGAAATCCGAGCAAATAAGTTCTTGTGAAAGAGGTTGTAAACTTAATGCGTTGGAGCTAAGAAGATGCTCATCAACTCACTTTACTTCTCATTCTCTAAAGGAAAATAACGCTAAGTGTTCTGAGGTAGACGAGATAAAAGTTTTGTCCCTACCTCTACCTAGAAACAACGATGCTAGTGCTTTTGATGAGTTAGCTATATTCACTACCCCAGAGAAGAAGTTGATGTTGATGGAACAAATCAGTGAGAAAGGAAAGAAGCTTGCAGTTGATTCAGTGACCCATCACAATGATGCAGAGGTAGAGTCTCAAGCTACAAAAGGGACATCAAAGATAAGCAGAGAGCAATCTCCACATGTTGACTCAGTAAATCTTTTTGATTTTGACATTGAGGAGTCAGAGACAATCTTGGAAGCAGAAAGAAATGTTTCATTTAGATCCGATGTTCTTGCGTTACCAGCCAAAGGTAACTCCGAGAACTACCTTGAAGTCGCTGGAACCTGTTCCATGGTGTCTGGTGAGCAACTTTTTATACAAAAATTTCATAGAACCAATATAATCTAATCAGAAGTTCACCCTTTTGTCTGAATTTATTATGCTTATGTCATTCTATCACTATCAGTTGAGTTTAACTTTTCATATCTCTTTCTTCATCTTTGAAACGCAGAAGAATCTGGCCCTTTCACAGACAATCAGAATCAGATAAATGATGTGCTGGAAGAACTGGCGATAACAGGCACATTAACACTCTTACTTTTCAATATCACATACTCTGTTCCTGGAGGCATACATAAGTGATAATTAAATTATTTCCAATCACTTGTAGACAATAATGAAGCAGATGAGCTCATAGAAGCAAAGAACATTCAAATGGGCTTCGAAGGAAATCTCCTGTTGAACTCCTCAAGTGGCTCTTATGTCTCTGGAAAGACATGCATCTTAGCTGGAACAGAGAATGAAGATGAAGCAGGTGTTCCAATTGCGACTGCCTTTCGTAAATTTCTCTTCTACATCTAAGCAATTTCTAGGTGTTACTTGCTATATTTGGATACTCTTAACAAATTACTGCTTCTACTCAAATCCATTCTCACAGAGAAAGCTATCTCCCTGACTTCTGATGAATTGACTGTTCAGAATCACATGAATGAAAAAGGTTAGATTTCTTACAGATGTTATGTCTCTTATATCCAACAAAATAGCTAAAACAATGACAAACCTCTAGCTAGAATCATTTTTTTGTTTCTTTATGAAATTGCTGCAGATGAGGAAATTATCACGAGAGAAACTACTCCAATTTCTGAAGAAACCATGAATTTGTCCCCTGAGAACAGAAAGGAGTATTTGAACACTGATGAATCAGGTACGTTATCCAAGAGGCAAGCTAGAAGAGAAACAATCTTGGTTACCAGAACACAAGTGAAGCCTACAAGGCATGACATGAAAGAGAATGCACCAAACTCAAAGATTGTGCAGAATCTTAACGTAACAGCTCCAAGAACATCAAAGAGACAGCCTCTCCAAGACTTGAGCAAGAACTAGAAGACGAATTTGCATATCTCATGCACGAATAGGCCTTGCCTAATATTTCTCTTCTTTTATATATTTATCTATTTTGAAATACCTATCATGAATCAGCACTGCTATATCTAAAAACCTTTTAAATTTGCAGTATTGCATTTGTGTGTGTCTTCAAAAAATATTTGCCTTATGACTTCTTCTGTTCCAAGTATATATTTCTTGCAAAGATTTTGATGATGAAGATAATTTGGTTAGATTTTAATCCAGCCCATTAGCCCCTAAACAGACTCATTAAGCATAATCGCTTGTGAAGATAGTAAATGTTCTATAGTCCCACTTATAACGCAGATTTAATAATACCCACTACGCCACTAAGCACTAATTATCTCCTAATCTGATGAGCTTCCCTCGTAATTACTTTGGCCTTTTCACTCTACCATTTTGTAACAGTCAAGTCCTAAGTGACTCTATATAAACTCTCTAAGGTTCTCACTCAATTCTCATCACAAACACCAAAAAATTCACCAGACCTACTCCTTCTCTTTCTCCTTTCGACCTCATCAATCTGCAGAGAAATGGCTACCAAACACAGTTTCACTGTTACCTTCAACATTGTGACGATCATGCTTATGGTGGCTTCTTCCACAGTGACAGCTCGACCTCTCATGAAACCATCTGTGGGCTCATCTTCTCCTCCCACAAGCCTTGTGTATAGGCTCAGGCTTGATGAAGAAACAGGTTACTGCTGGGACTCACTGATGCAGCTTCAACACTGCTCTGGAGAACTGATCTTGTTCTTCCTCAACGGTGAGACTTACATTGGCCCTGGGTGTTGCAGTGCTATAAGAACCGTTGGACGCAAGTGTTGGCCTACTATGATTGGTGTTCTTGGTTTTACTGCTCAAGAAGGTGACATGCTCCAAGGTTACTGTGATGACCAAGACTCTGACAACAATGGTGAGGACCATGCTCTTGCCTCCTCACCACTGCCTCTCTCCGTGAATTTCAAGCCTACGATTGTTAGATCTTCTTCTTCTAACCCTTGAGTCGTAGTATTCGGGTATACACTCCTCCTATGTTTTCTTTTGCTAAGAGAAATTTAGTATAATGTAATTGGAGAGGAATGCTGAAAATAGCTTCTCTGTCATTACTTTGAGAATAAAAGATTGTTTACTCACAACAAAGTTTTGCAAATCTGTCATACATAATCCTTCTTAACTCTCAAATTCTCCTTGTTAATCAATCGAAAAACATCACTACCCCTAAGCCCTGATTAGGTCAGGGACAGTGGAAAAACATACCAATAATTAAAAGAGATCAGGATCTATAATATAACTATGGCTTCACTTCCAAAGAATCCTCAATTCGTTGGATGAGTTGTTTGGCCGTCAAAGCACCCTCCTGGAAGTCAATAAGGAAAGAAAACAATTGTGAGCGAGATTAAGAACCTTAAGAATAGAATGTAAAGGAAATTAAAGATATTAAATGGCAAGGAACTCATCATACAAAGCGATCACAAGGTTCTCCATCTTTGAATAGGATAAATGTAGGAAGTGCCTCAATCTTGTATTTGTTGGCAATACTCGGGTATTTTTCGGTATCGATCTTCACAACCTTGATCTTGTCTTTCAGGGTTGCACTCACTTCATTGAGTATAGGAACCATGAACTGGCAAGGGCCACACCTGCCACAAACATTAAATTCAGCTTTACTTGCTTGACAAAATTCATCTGTTAAACGAATAAAAAGGAAACCGATCCCAAACTAGACCAAGTATACTCAATGAACATCAACTCATTCGTCTTTATAAGCAGAAGCTGGGTGGCTTATGAGTTATGAGAGAGTCTTGTGACACCAAAACTTGGAATTGTACATAGAAAGCGGACTCACCAGGTTGCATAATAGTCAACCAGAACTGGCTTATCCGAGTTGACAAGCAGATCCTCAAAGGAGTCATATGTCTGCTTCTTGGCTTCAATCTGAAGTAATAATATCAACACTGGTCAGTCAATTAGTTCAAAGCGAAGAAGATAAAAGGCACTCACTTTAAACCCTAGTGAATTAGCTAGGAACTAAAATGAGAAAATTCCACCATACGAAAGCTATCATCAGCTCTGCTATTACGGGAAAGTTTCAAGCTTGAGAATTCGAATAGTTCATCGAGTTACTTTTCACTAGATCAGTACAAAGAAGCCAGGTTTTAATAAGATTGAGCAGAGAAGGCAATTACAGGTCGAGGAGTGCATCGAGTCGTTGAAGATAAAGAGGGAAACTTTAAGTCTCCGGTTCGAACCCGACGAACCGGAAACTGAAATTTTACGGCGGAGATAGAACGAGAAGCGAAAGCATCAAAAGAAGATTCTTTCGAATTCAGCGAGGGAATCGTAGACGAAGAGAGAGAAATCGCCGCCATGAAAAGAATCAGACAAAAGACGATCTCTTGATTCGGCGTTAGGTAGGTTGATGAATGATGATGACCAAAACAAACAAAAAAAAGTTGCAAATTTGGGTTTGACTTTGACCAGAGAGAGACTCTGAAGGAAAATGACAGAAGGTACTAGAAAGAGGGTAATGATCCACTACGGTCGAGTGCACCGTATCGTTTGTTTATCCTTTGTTTTCATGTTGTTTTGTTGTGGCCCACATACACATAAACACAAACACGCATAGATCTGTTCCCAAACACATCCTCTCTTCACGGTAACTTTGCTCACAATCTTCATGCTCGTTCAGCCTATATAGATGATAGATCTCTTTTCAGATATTTACTTCTCCCAAGTAAACAGTCCTTGTAAATGCAATCGTCAGAGGGATAGCAACTACTATAAAGGTAGCTGTTACTTCATGCCAACGCAAGTGGGACAGTTAGAACCGTTGAAAGTATCAAAAGACAAACTCAGGACTCCGTTTTTTGAGTTTCCTGAAGATGAAGGAACGAATATATTCTTGTGGGCTACTTCAAAGAAACATATGAAATAAACCTAATTTAAACAAAAAAACAAAACTGTGGATTAGAGGGAGACTTTAATAAAAACTAAAAACAGTTGCATCTAAAGAAGAAGAAACACAAATAAAAAAGATGGAGCTTGAATTAGGTTTGAAGATCACTCGAACTAAAGATGATGTCTCTTCCGCTACAGATTTTCGGGTTGCCAGAGATTCTTTTGGTCAGCTCTCGCTTTCTCAAGAAACCAATTCTGTGTTCATCCTCACTCTTAATATCAAAGGTTTCATAGTTTTCTCGTTTTTTTTTTTTTTTTAATCATCTGAATAGAGATTGAGATTGAAAACCAAATGCAGGATTTAAGAAGGAGGGTATTGATATCGAGATAAACGAAGAAGGGAATCGGATAAAGATAAGCGGAAGAAAACAGGTAGAAAAGATGGTTTTGATAAGGTGGGTCGAATGGAAAAAGGAAACGGAAATAAAGGAATTCAAGAAAGTGTTTCGGATTCCAGATATCGTCAATCTTGACAAGATCAAGGCCAAGTTTAATGAAGAAGATGGGACTTTAACGGTTACAATGCGCAAGAAAGTTAAGGGGATTACCGGTTTGAAGATCGAGGAAGAGGAGGAAGAAGAAGAGAAAACAGAGCCAGTAGAAGAGGAAACAGAGGAAAAACCAGAGCCAAAAGAAGAAATCAAAGAGGAAACAAAGCCCGAGGAAGAAGAAGAAGAAGAAGAGCCACAGAGAGAAGAGGAAGAAGACAAGATTGAAGAAGAGGTTGTGGAGGAAGAAACAAGGGATTATGAGGAAAAGAAAGAAGAAATTGAAGATAAACCAAGAAAGAAGAGAAGAAGAAAGTTCCGTTTACCATGTTTTGCAGGATCCACTCTGCTTATGTCTATTATTGTTTTCATCATTCAATTGATTCAGTCCAGAAAAAAATGAGATCTCACTCCTTAGTTTTGTAGGATAAGGTTCTTGCTATTTTTTGAAGAACAGAACCCACTTTTTTTATTATTCTGTTTTTGTAAATAAATCTGAATTTATTATATGTAATGTGAGTTTTGTGTTGTTTCACTGATCCTCAAATACAAAAACAAAATTGAATCTAAAGTATATATAGTTGCTACAGCTACACAATGGTTGCTTATAGAACAAAAACGATATGTAAACTTTAATAATGAATAATTTTGATGAATTAGTTGAGTTATTTGTGGTCGAAGGCAACAAGAGAAGAAAGACGTTGACCGTTTGACTATATTAAGACCTAAAGAGGAAGTAACGAATATATACTCCTTCTCCTTCCCTTTACTCTTTAGTGCAAACATCCGAGCATCGACAAATCTATACCCACTAAAAATATCGAGCTAGAACACAGGAACGGAGTTGATAATGGAGCTCGAACTGGGATTGAAGGTCACCAAAACGAGAGAGGATGTATCGTCCTCGGTGGATTTTCGTTTCTCCAAAGACCCATTTGGTCCTCTGGTGCTTTCTCGAGAGACCGATTCAAGGTTCATCATCATCATTCATCTTAAAGGTCAAAATTTTACTGCAGTTTTCTTCAATTCTGTCTTCTTTTTTTAGTAATTTCGATGAATGATCTGGGATAGTTAGGGTGGATTGACTTAGGCTTTCGTGTTTTAAGAGTTAGAAAAACTGATTAGAGAAAGTTAATTTGAGGCAGGATTCAAAAAGGAAGGTATTGAAATAGAGATAAACAGAGAGGGAGATCGGATAACGATAAAAGGAAGAAAGCCTGTGGAAGAAATGGTTATGATTAGATGGATGGCATGGAAGAAAGAAGTTGAGTTTAGGGTTTTTAAGAAAGTTTTTAAGATTCCTGATACTGTCGATCTAGACAAGATTAAAGCGAGATTCGACGACGATGATGCCACTCTTACAATCACAATGCCTAAAAGAGTAAAGGGAATTTCTGGATTTAATATTGTGGAAGAGGAGGAAGAAGAAGAAGAAGAAAGAGTGGACTTTGGAGATGTGAGTGAAGCTGAGCATAAAGAGGAAACAGAGAAGGGAGATGTTGAAGAGGAGAGTATAGAAAGAGAAGAATCTGATGTACCTTCTGAGAAATTTGAGGCAGAGATTCAGAAAGAAGAAGAGTTTGGAGAAATTATGGAAAATAAAGAAAGAGAGAGTCAAGTCTTGGAAGGTGAAGAAAAACGTTTCAGTGGAGGTCTAGACGAAGAAGAGTTTGGAGAAAAAGATAGTCAATTTTTGGGAGAGGAACAAAAGGATGAAGAAGAAACTGAGGATGATTACTTAGAAAAGAGTCACCAGAGTGATGAACAAGACAAGATTATGGAACATATAGAAGAAGACAAAGAATTGGCTGATTCAAATAAAGAGAGTGAGAACAGTAGCTTAAGAAATCCTGGAGACATTGCAGGACGAGATTCTCATGAACAGACATTAATACATGACGAACAAGAGAATGACCAGCAACTGGTCCAAGCAGAGAGTAAAAGTGATGATTTTGGATCCAGAACAAATGATGAGGAGAAAGAAGAGAAAGAAATTGCAGGAACAGAAACAAAGGAGCAAGAATCAGATAGACCAAAAATACTCAGGGAACAAGGAAAGATCCAAGAAGTAGCTGAAGATAAGACCAACTTTTCAAAAATTGGTGTCAAGGAGGACGAAGACATTGCAGAGAAGAAAACAAAATTTGGTGATGATGATAATATTTCAAGAAAAGTTCGAGATATTGAACAACGAGATTCAGATGCATTGAAGGGACAAGAAGAAAAAGAATTAGTACTGGAAGAAAAAGTAAGTGATGGCAGCAAAGGAATCATCACAGTGGCAGAGAAAAAAGCTGAGAATGATGAATCAAAAAAAGTTCAAGAGATAGACGAACAACAATCGCATGAAGAAGATATATCTGGCAAACAAGAGAAACTTCTAGGAGGAGAAACAAGTGGTCGTGGAGAAGTTGAAGATGTGGAGATCAAGAAGAAAAAAAGAGAGACAGAGAAAAGAATCCAGGATAGAACGAGAGAAGCTCAAGAGATTGAAAAAAAAGATTCAGATGTATCTGGAAAATATATTAAAGGTACCATGATCCAAGAAAACGAGGAAAATCTAGGAATTGATGGAAATGAACATGAAGAAGAGAAGAAGGACGAAGCTGATAGACCTGAAAAGATAACAGGTACGATAAAACAAGAATTGGGTCATTTGAACAGCCAATTGGAGCAAGACAATGTTGAAGATGGAGAAAAGACTCAAGAACCGGTGGAAGAGAAAATCAAGTATTGCAAAGAAGGAGAGGGCAGTAAAGAATCAAAGACCAAAACCGATGATGATGATGTTGTAAGAAAGGTTCCAGGTAATAATGAACAGGAGTTGTATGAACCAACAAGGGAACATGTAAGCAAGATTAAAGAATTGGTAGAAGAGAAAACAGGTGATCATGAAAAACAACAACAGAAGGAAATTGCAGAGCCGGAGATAGAAGCTGAATGTGGTAGCTTAAGAAAGGTAGATGGCATTGAAGAACTGGGGTTGCATGAACCGAAGATACACAAGGAACGCGATAAGACCCGAATAACTGGGGCAAGTGGTCAAGAGGAGGAGAAAGTTGTAGAGTCTATGACAATTGTAGGAAGAGCAAATTACAGTGAAGAACAGGAATTGCATGAACCGAATGTACACAAGAAACTCGATAACACCCGAATAACTGAGGCAGCGGAACCAAGTGGTAAAGAGAAGAAGAAAATTGTAGAGCCTATGACAATAACAGAGAATGAAAATTCCGTAGATGTTCAAGAGATTAAGAAAGAACGACCTGACAAGCCAGAGAGCCATGAGAAACGATACAAAATTCAAGAAGTGGTGGAAGCGGAACATAATGACCATAAAGAAGAACAACAAGAAGAAAAAGTAATGGACAAGGCAAAACTGGAAAATAAGGAAGAGAGCTCAAAAAAGGTTCAAGAGGTTGAACAACAGGAACATGATGAATTGAAGAGATCTATGATACAAGACAAGATGCAAGAAACAGAGGAAAAAGACAGAACCAGAGCAATGGAAGAGAATGAGATTGTGGAGAGGACAAAAACTAAAGAAGCTAGCTTGAGAAATGTTCGAGATGATGAAGATTCGGAGTTGCGTAAACCTTACAAGAGACAAAAAGAAGACAAGATCCAGGAACTAATGGAAATGGGAACAAGTGATTACAGAGAAAAAGTCAAAAAAGAAGATGAGGACGATATCTTAAAAAGCCAAGAGGATTCAAATGAACTTGAGAGACACCGTGAGCAAAAAAACATTCCTCAATTGATGGGAGAAGACAAAGTGGAGAACATTGCTGACCTAGGGGGACCAATGGAAGATGACAGTTCAGGCAAGTTTCATGAGTCTGAAGAAGGAAAATCACATGAAGATTGGACACAAGAGGAGCGAGAAAAGAGAAAAGATTTAGTTAAAGAGGAAGCAAATGATCTTAAAGATAAACATACTGGTGGAGAAAACCATAATGACCATAAAAAAGAAGAGCAAGAAGAAAAGATTATTGCCAAGGCAGAACTGAACACTGAGGAAGATAGCTCAAAAAAGGGTCAAGAGATTGAAAAACAGGAATATGATGAATTGAAGAGATCTATGGTACAAGACAAGATGCAGGAAACAGACAAAAAAGACAAAACTAGAGCAATAGATGAGAATGAGATTGTGGATAGAAGGCCAAAAACTAAAGATGGTAGCTTGAGAAAGGTTCAGGAAGGTGAAGATCCAGAATTGAATAAACAGAAGAGACATGGGAAAGAAGACATGATCCAGGAGGTAGTGGAAACGGAAATAAATGATCACAGAGGAAAAGTCAAGAAAAAAGATGGAGATGATATCTTAAGAAGCCAAGAGACTGGAAAACTGGATTTAGGTGAAAGTGAGAGACATAGCAAGCATAGAAAGATTCATCAATCAGTGGAAGATAAAAAAGGAGAAGGAATAATGGAGAACATTTCCGAGCCAGGTGGGAAAATGAAAGGTGATAGTTCAGACAAGTTTCATGGGTTGCAAAAGCAAAAATCATATAAAGATTGGAAACATGAGGAGAGTGAAGAGAACAAAAATTTAGTTAAAGACGAAGCAACTGATCTCAAAGATAACCACACAAGAGGAGAAGGAGAACATGAAGAAGAAAGATATGAGAAAGTTGCAGAGACTAAGACAAAAGCTGGAAATGAGATCAACAAAAAGGTTGGTGAGGATAAAGAAGAACCGGAATCAGGCAAACAGGAGCGATACGGGAAACTAGACAAGTCGGAAGAAGTACTTCTAAGAGAGGGAACAAGTGATCGCGAAAAGGAAGAAGAAAATCTAGTGGATGATTTTACGACAAAGATTCAAGAAACTGAAAAAGAAAAACTACATGAATTGGAGATACAGGAGAAACAAGCTATAGTCCCCGGTATTGTGGAAGACGACACAGGGGATCAAGAAGATGAAGAGGTAGAGGGAGATGCAGCTGTAGTGGCAAGCAATGAGAACGGAAGTTCAAGAAAATTTCAAAAGATTGAAGAAGAAGAACGAGAAGAATCAGAAAAACAGAAGGAACAAAACACTATCCCTGAAACAAGTGATCTTGATGTGAAAAAAGAAGATCAGGAAAGAGTTGCTGAGAAAGAGACAAAAGAGGAGGCTCCCAACACAAGAAGTATTCGAGAGACAAAAGAGCTAGAAGCACATGTCCATGAACTTGAAGGAAAAACAGAGAATTGCAAAGATGATGATGGAGAAGGGAGGAGAGGAGAGAATGGCAAACAAGGAAAGACTGTTGAGACTATGTCACACGAAAGGTTTATGTCAAAAAGTGACGATAGTATTATGAGAAAAATTCCAGAGACCAAAGTGCAAGAACCAAATGAAAAGAAAAATCAAGAACGGAAAGGCAAGATTGAAGAAATTAAGAGGAAAGAATCGAGTAATCATGAGGTAAAGCTGATGACTCAAGATGAAAGCCTTAGAAAAGGTCAAGATTTTTTGGAAAAGGAGTCAATTGTGTCAAAGAGACGACCAGTGGAACAAGAAAAAATCCAAGAACTAAAGGAGGTGGAAAAACGAGATCGAGTAATTGAAGATGAAGAAAAAGCAAAGGCAGAGACAAAATTCAATGATGGTAAATCAAGAAAGTTTGAAATGTCTAAAAGGCTGGAATTGGATGAATCAGAATTCAACAAGGAGCAGAAGAAGATTCTGAAACCATTGGAGGAGAATTCAAATGCATCTAAGAAACAAAAAGAAGGAGATGTGAAAATTGCAGAAGAGGAGATGCAAGATATGATTGACAGCAGAGTTAATGAACAAGAGATTAGAGGACAAGAACCACATGAGCTTCTAAAACATAGAGAGCATGACAAGATCCCAGATTATCATAGAGAAAAGGAAAAGGGAATGAAGCAGAGGGAAATTGAAGAGATGAAGAGAACAGCTGATGATGTTAGCTCAAGAAAGGTTCAGCAAATTAAAGATGAATTAGATAAACATCAGAAACCAAGTGAGATCCCAGAAAAGCATAATATTCAAGAATCAGTGGAAAAAACAACACAGGAACACGGAGAAAAAGAAATGAATGAAGGGAAAGAATATAAGGCAGTGCTCAAGACAGAATCTATGGATTTAAGCAAGTCTCAAGATCAAGAACTCATGACTGAGGAGGATGGAAAAGAAGAATATCATATAAGAGAAGGAGAGCAGAACAAGAAGGCGAAGAGAGTTCTGCAGGTGGAGTCGAAAGCTAATGATGATAGCTCAGAAAAGAATGAGACTGAAGGACACGGATCAACAACAGGATTGAGAGAGCAAAAGAAAAAAAATCATCAAGAACTAACGGACATAGAAACAAGTGATCAGATGAAAGAAGGAAAAGAAGAGGAGGTTGTTGGGAAAGCCGAGACAATAAATGAATATGATAGCTCAAGGAAGATTCATGAACACAACAAACGGAATTCAGATCAAATGAGCGAAAAACTTGCTGAAACAAAGGAAAAAAGCGATGATAAAGAAGCAAAGGAAGGAAACAGAGCAGGGGCAGTATGGAGAGAGGGAGAGACACAAATCAGGGATGATAGCTTTGGAAAGATAAGAAAGAGTGAAGAACTAGACAAGAAGAAATCGTTTGTGGTAAAGGATACAAGTGGTAAAGCAGAAGAGAGCATAAATCAAGAGACAGAGAGAAGAGATGATAGCTCAGGATATAAGACTCAAGAAAATAAAAAACAAGAGTCTCATGAACAAAGGAGAAATGAGGAGGAGGTTGTTAGGAGAGCAGAGAAAATAGATGAATATGATAGTTCAAGGAAGATTCACGAACACAAAGAACGAAAGCCGGATGAAATGAGTGAAAAAATTGCAGAAGAGGAAACAAGCGATGATAAAGAAGCCAAAGAAGGAAACAGAGCAGGGGCAGTATTGGGAGAGGTTCAGACAAAAATTGGAAAGGTAAGAGATATTGAAGAACAAGAGCTAGACAAGAAGCAATCACTGGAAGCGGACAAAAGTGGTAAAGCAAAAGATAATAAGAATCAAGAGACAAAGAGTAGAGATCATAGCTCAAGAAAGAAGACTCTAGAAAATGAAAACCAAGAGTCTCATGAGCAAAAGAGAAATGACGAACGAGAAAAGAAGAACCTGGGACTGGTGGGGAAGAAAACAAACTGTTACAGAAATGAAGAGGATGGTAAGGAAGACAAAGAAATTGCAGAGGCAGAGGTTCCAAGAAAGTTGAAAGGGATTGATAAAAAAGAATCAACTAAAATGGTGGAAAGACATGCAAACCAAGATAATATCCAAGAATTGGTGGAAGAGAAATTGAACAACCAAGAAGGCGAAGACAAGAAGAGCATGATTACGGAGGTCTTGAAAAAAGCTGAAGACGGTGAATCGATAGGACCTGAAGCACTGAGGAAACAAGACAAGAGCAGTGAAAAAAGATTAAGAGATAACCCTAAAGATGAAGATACCGCAAGGACAGAAACAAAAAGCAAGGATAATGAATCGAGAGAGATTCACCAGATCAAAGAAAAAGATACAAGTAAACAAGAGAGACTTAAAGAACAAGGAAGGATCAAAGAATTGGTGGAAGATAGGACACATTCTTGCAGAAAACAAGAGAACAGAGAAACTGAATTTGAAGATGGTAGCTCGAAAACGATTCAAGAGTTAGACAAACAAGAATCAAACGAACCCGGAAGAGATGAGAAAGGAGACAGTATCCAAGAACCGGTGGATAGGGAAACAAGTGAAGATGACGAAGAAGAATTAGAAATTGAATTTGAAGATGAAGAAGAAGACTGGGAAGCTGAAGTAATTCAAGAGACGGATTCAGATGAAGATAATGATAAAATTAGACAGATAAAAAGAATCAGACTAGGATTCCGGTTAGTCGGAGGATCAACATTGTTTATGTCACTTATAGTCATAGTTATTAGTTTCATTCGTTCCAAGAGAAAAATAAGATGTTACAAGTTCTAACCAAATTATTAAAGCAGAATATCATCTTTTTTACTTGTATTCAGATTTTCCATTGAAATGAGATCAAGATCCATACAACTTTTATTACCATGAGACGGCTCAGCCTCTTTATAGAACACAAGCAGAAACAACTTACAACTTTAAGCCTGTTTAGAGAACTCAATGACCCACAAATGATATGCGCGGCATACAAAGTTACGAGTTACCTAAATCAAGGGTACATACATCAAACTATGAATCAATCAAACTTACAAAGACTTATCAATCTAATCAATGTTGCAGGTTCTCTCAAGATACAAGAAGGTTCCAAGTTTAAAAAGAAGACGCACGATTAAGACGTTTCGAAGTGATGTAAAGAAAATTTTGGAATCTTTTATTTGATTTCTATCTAATCTTGATTACCAATTTACCATGCTACTTCTTAGCTAAAACGTATGGATAAGCCGGGGAGAGAATTACAAAAACAAGTTTTTTCTTTCACAATTTAAGAGGCTATAGTTTCTGCTAATCTACCGGAATGGCTTCAGCTTTTGTAGTTGCGGACAAACCGCCAAATACTAAATGTAATGAATTATATAATTCGGAGAAAAAAGAACTAAACTAAAATGTATGACTACTGAACAAATAAGGTTAAGCCCAAAGTGACCAATGTCTAGCCGAAATGTTCTAGAAACATTTTGGTTCAACACGTCAAATAATGGACCCACTGGATAAAATTAGTGGCAGTTGAGTATTCTTCTAAGATTGGGTAAATGAGCCCAACCGTAAAAGCTTTGGTTTATCAGCCCATTGTTTTAAGGCCCATTCATTTCAGCCTATTTTGTTTCGGCAAATATAAATTAGTCACAACGTCGTGAGCCCGTGGGTACTCCAAGCGACAAGAAGTCAGAGACAGAGAGTCCAATCTGAGTTCAAGCTCTATTGACATGGATAATTATGCAAAGATAGAAGATAAATAATAGCTTATGGATTACTTCAAAACTACAATATATTTTATTTTATTTATTCGAGAATATATAATAATATGCTTTTTCTTTTCGTTATAATGGAAGACAAAACGAGACAACACGTAGTCATTGCATTAAAATGAAGCCTTGAAATGGAAAGTATGAACCGTCAAGTCTTAAATCCACTACTGGTTGTTCCATACAGAAGTCCTGTTCTTATTATTTCGTTTATCAAGATAAAATAAAGTTAAAACCTTTCCTCAATCAAATGATAATACTAACAAATAAGAATTTCACTGCAATTAAATCAATATTGGATCAAATAAAATAAAATAAAAAATTCTGCATTACGATAAAATATTTGTTTCTTGTAAATTTTGTAATTTTTAAAAACACAATTATGCGAAAATTTGTACTTGTATTAATTAATTTTTTTGATGAACATCGTGTTAATGATTTACGAGAAATGTTGAAATGTTTTCCTTAAGTCTATAGATATTTACTCGTGTTTGTCTAACAATCCGAATTTATATGAACACTAACAATTGTTTATTTCAATTAAAATGCATTTTCAGTTTAGTTATTAATCATGCATATTAGTAAATTGGGAAGAAAAAAAACCTAACTCCGAGGGTTGTATATACAACGTTTTACTATGTCTTATGTCACAATAAATTGTGTGATCGTATGTGTCTACTACGTTCCAAACACATTCTAGTTATCTAGTATATTCCAAACTAAAAAAAAATTAACATTTTAGAGTTCAAATTTTAGCAATGGTAATCGTTGTGGCAACGTGAGTGTACGTAGGCGAGTACGTATGCATGCTCATTGGGTGATCTATATTCAGTATATATTATTTTTAAAAATGTGTTAGAACTTGTGACAAAATATAATAATAATAATAATAGAACTTAAAACTAATTATAGACTGCATTAATCTTTAGGGTTAAGTCGAGTGATGGTGTATGTACAAGTGTGGTGATGCGTGGGTGATGATGGTGAAGGATGGTGCTCTTCGTGTGGCAACCACACTCTTCCTCTTTCTTTACTTATCAATCTCTTTCCATTATTTTATCTCACTCTAATTTTCCCAGTGCTTTCCAATTCATCAATCCATTTCTTTAATATATATTTTTATTATTTTATTATTTCACGAAACCCTACTTTCATCTGTTCACTCTCTATTTGTTGTTGTTTGGGTTTTTCACTTTCAAACGGATCTAATTGATGATTGTGCTCTTCAGGGGATCAAAGAATATGTTGTGTGAATAAACATCTGATTCGTTTTTAATAATAATTAATTGGATTGGTGAAACGCCTTTTGAGTTGTATTAAAATTAAACCAAATATATAATTTAACTGCATTTTCCAGTATATATGGTTACAACTCCAAAAATCACTTTTGGTTAAATTCACTACTAATTCAAAAGCGAAAATTATTGATAACTTTTCTATTCAATATAATATTACATATTGTGATATATCCATTCAAATGTAATAACTTTTGGTCAAACTACCAAAACCTAAAATTATTGATAACTTTTGGGTCAAACATTACTAAAATATAATTTATATGAATAGTTTGATTGATTAGCTACTCATCTTCCCTTCTTTTTCTCCTTTTTGTTGGTTCTTTTCTTTGTCGAGAAAAAAAAGTATAAATAACTATCAAAAAGAAACGAGAAAGTAAAGAGAACAAGAAATTTATCAATACTAATTAGGAGAAGGAAAACTGATTTGAAAAGCACTACGACAAAGTTCGTGTGATAAGAAGAATATATATGAGAAATTCTAATTTAATGAAAAATAAATCAAAATTAATACGTTGACATTTAAAAAACTTCTACGCTGAGACTGATATACCGTATGCATTAGCCTCCATATATAAAATATCAGCAAAATTTCACATAATTGACTCATGCATGGTTTCCATCACGTAGAATTCCTTAACATATTACTCTCTCTCTCTTTTTTTGTGTCAAACATTTAAGATATTACTTTAAGAAACATGATTAATATTATAAAATAAATATTGGATCAAGTTGAAATAAACATGATAAATAAATTGGGTTAAAGGTTGCGTATAGCAATGGATCAAGTTGAAATTTCCTTTAATTTCCTTTATATAAATTCTGTTCTTCTTTTTCCCTAGAAGACATGCATGCCTTTGATCATGAAGAGGACAACAGCTTCTTATGTAACTGCCTTTTTTGGCCTCACTAAGGATTTTTGGCATCACTTTTTTTTGCTTCCCATTCCCTTTATTTTATCTGTGATGTATGTTTTGTTCCTTTCTAATTTAATTCTAGAACCGACTGCTATTATAATGCTTCTTTTTCTTTGTTGATCGTACGCGGACGACCATTTTAGTTTCTTGAACTTTGTTCGTTCAACTTCATATCAAACATGCATTGTATATATTTTTTCAAAAAAAAAAAAAAGTGCATTGTATAATTCCCGCATTTTTTTTATTCGGGTAGTTTTTTTTTTTTTTTGTTAAAAAGAATATATTCGGTCGCAAATAAGAGTATTTTTACAAAGGCAGTAGTGCCATGCACTTTTACAAAATACTCGATGTCTAACCATTTCGGGTACTGTTGTACGTGAATGTAACCGGAAAAGAAAAATGACAGTAAGTTCAAATCCTCATCCTATATATAGATATACTTTCATACACACGGCAACAAACTTTTTAAGTGTTTGAGATGCTACTTTCTGCAAATCAAAATGTTGTGATGGGATTTGGCGATAGAAGATATGTGTTAATTAAGGTCTCGTCTTATTATACAAGTATAATTTGTTTAAGATATACAAATTGCGATGAAATTATTAAATAGTTGCAATTAATTAGTCGTAAACTTTTTTAATTATAAAACTTGTGACAGAATTACGGAAAAATATTTAAAAATGATTTTTTTTTTTTTTTGGCATCAATTAAAGTTCTTACAAGATTGTTATACTTTGAAAATTTTGTAAATTTAGAGAGAAAAAAACTATTGAGATGGACTTATGAGGAAAACTTTGTTGCTACGCCAATATGAAAATTTTGTGTCGTGCACCGACTGCAAACCAAAAAAGAAAAACAATTAGTGGTGATGATGATGCTCCACATATTGTCTCCACCCAGCCAAAAAGTAAGCCTCAAAGATCTCCATAAATAGAACTCGGCCTAGGCGTGTGTTCTCCACACTTACTCGATTCTCTACTCAACAGAACAAAACACAAAGATATCAACGAATTTTTCTAAAAAATGGATCAATTAGGTAGTAACACGAACATGGACATAGAGAAGGAATCAACAACCTTCGACTACTCCAAACGTTCTCAATGGCTACGCGCTGCCGTGCTCGGAGCCAACGACGGCCTTGTCTCCACCGCGTCGTTGATGATGGGAGTTGGCGCCGTGAAGCATGACGTCAAGGCAATGATTCTATCCGGATTCGCCGGAATGGTCGCCGGAGCTTGTAGTATGGCGATCGGAGAGTTCGTCTCCGTTTACTCTCAGTACGATATAGAGGTGGCTCAGATGGAGAGAGACAGTGGGGAGATAGAGAAAGAGAAGCTCCCGAGTCCACTGCAAGCGGCGGCTGCGTCTGCGCTTGCGTTTTCCGCAGGTGCGATTGTGCCGCTTTTGGCAGCTGCGTTTGTGAAGAAGTATAATATGAGGATCATTGCGGTTGTTGCAGCGGTTACGGTGGCGCTTGTAGTTTTTGGGTGGTTAGGAGCGGCGCTAGGGAAGGCACCAGCGGTTAGGTCATCGGCTAGGGTTTTATTTGGAGGGTGGTTAGCTATGGCGGTTACGTTCGGGTTGACTAAGCTTATTGGGTTACATGGATTGTGAATCGTTTCTGTCTGATAACATCTTCTTATAAGATCTCAAGGTAAGTCTTGCCGATTATAGAGTGGATTTCAGTTGGAAATACATGACACTTACCAGTATGTTTATGCTACGTGAACATACTCTTTTACTTCAAATGATCTTCATACCAACAAAGATTACTAAAATTAAGCGATTATATATCTTTTTTAGTTTTAAAGGTGTAATTTTAAATTTGGTGATGAATTACGGTGGATGTTGATGTTGTAAAGATGTGTCCAGTGACGGTTTGTTTTTATTTTGGGGGAACTTCGATATTAATAATATAATGTTCATTGTTCAACGTTTATATCAATGGAACTTAGAATGAAAATAAGTTTTTCTCTGATATAGTCTTCCACTGTGATATCTGGAGGAATAAATTGCGGTATATATGTCTATACAAAAAGTCAAATCGAAATTGTAGGTTTTTTGGGTCAGGGATCGTAATTATGATTATTCTCAATAGAAGGTATGAAGATAAGAATCAAGAATGGATGTGTTAAATAAGCAAAATAAATCGTTTATGTGACTAAAAAGTATGTGTGCTATTTTGAGATTACAACTAATTCTTTACAGCTATTCGACTACTGTTTAATTAAATTGGATCACTATATTGGATCGCATCATATGCTACTTTTTTGTGGAAAAAAAAAACACACTAAATAGTATTCGTGTTGAGTTTGTGAACCAATTAAATACTCCATGCAGTAAAGCAATGGACCAGAGTTTAAATAAATCACTGATAAGTGAACATTAAACATAACATATCAATGATCTCTACAACATCCACAAAGTAGAAAAGAGAGCTACTTTAGAACTGTTGTCGTATACTATAATCTTATGTGATATTTCCATTCATGCTTTCACATCTCCATAAAAGGA
The DNA here is from genome assembly GCA_011420285.2 of Erysimum cheiranthoides. Classification (NCBI taxonomy): domain Eukaryota; kingdom Viridiplantae; phylum Streptophyta; class Magnoliopsida; order Brassicales; family Brassicaceae; genus Erysimum; species Erysimum cheiranthoides. Next base: position 2,069,684 of record CM022179.2, on the reverse strand, counting down.
GGAGCAGTTTACTTTTTGTTACGCATCCCATATGATTACGAATAAAAAGATAATTTTTCCAAAAAAAAAAAAAAATCCTCTATTAGCGTGAGAAGTGTTGTAAAAGATTACAGTTGAAATCGGATAACCGAAGCTGAGCTTTTAACCAAAATTCATTTTTGATTCTACTTTTCTATAACCAAAATTCAAGATTTAACACCACATAGGGAATGTACTTAGACAAAAACATTTATTCGATTATTTTTCCTTTTGTCAACAAAAATGGAAATAAGTCAAAAAGGCATAAAAGGATGATGTGTATATCTCAAGACTCAAAAGGCTCTTCTTTCCCTGCAATTTGCCAGCATGAAGGTTCATGAACCAATTATTCAGCACTTTTCAGGGAGAAAGAAAACAAAAAAAAAACAAAAAACAAAAACAAAACACTCTTTTGTCTCTCTATCTCTCTCAAATCTTCTGTGAATGCTTCGGTTAGAAGCAGGAAGATGAATCTGTTTGTTCTGCATCCACGTACGCAGACACGGCATAACAAGGCCTGTGAGTGTTTCAAGCTCCAAAGTACACATTTGACTGTTCCGGGAATCTACTGTATCTTGAAGAGGTTCTTCAGTTTCACAAGTAGCTTCCATTCGTCCATCGATAATTCATCCTGCAATTGATTTAGGTTTTGATTTAAATCATTTTTTTTTGGTCAAAATAATGATTTGAAGAAAACCCAGAAGGGGAAACAACTTCTTCTCCACTTACCCTGTAGTTAGCTTTGAGTATGTCGATAGATCTCCTCGAAATGTGACTCACAAGCTCATCTTCCATGTCAAAATGCCTCCCAAACATCTTCTGTTCTTCAGGATTCGAAGCAACAATCTGTATACAGTATCAGAGAAAGCATCGGTTACAAGGTGAATTCATGAAGCTGAAACCGCAGCAACCATAATTTCTCTCTCCGTAAACAAATGATCTGAGAGCTTGTTAAAGAGAATGATCCTATTATTACCTTAATCGCCACCTTGTTGCCCTTCTTTGCATAATCAACAGGTTTGTGGTTGTTCTCAATAGAGGCAATGCGGCCAATATTGATGAACTCTCTGCCAGGGACGCAAATGGGAGTTCCAATCTAAAAACCAACAAGACAAATGTCAAGAAAGTGTGAACCCTAGGACTTGTGTGCGAGTTACAGAGAATTTAGGATGGTAAAAGTAGGATACCTTAAGTATACCATCGATGACATCAACTCCAAGGACTATTGGGTCTCTCTTATTGAACACACAGTTGGGTAAAATCTGAAGGACACATGGGAAGACTGCTTCATCGGCTGATTCCTTCTTTTTCTCCTCTTTGATATTCTCAATGTAAGCCTTAAATTGATCGAACAAATGATAGATGATATCAGCACAGAAGATTTTAACTCCCATTTCATCTGCAAGTTCACGAGCCTCTGTAGTCACTCTCACGTCAAAAGCCAAAATTGTAGCATATTCCTTTTTCCTCTCGAGCATCACTCCAGCCTTCATTATATCCTTCTTATGCACAGGCCCTATGCCAATACCACTGACAGGTATCTTTACAGCTGGGGACTTCAAGAATTCAAGCAATGCTTCTAATGACCCTAATGTAGACGCTTGTACATAAACTCCTTCACCACTTCTGTCAATCCTGCTCAAAACTGACTCCATATCTTCCATAGCCGACTCTTTAATTGCATCGATGTCATCATCAGGTCCAACCACATGCAGCGCAGTACCAGCAATTGCGTGTTCAAGGCCCTTTTAAACACAACCCAAAAACAGGAAACGATGTTCAGGATGTGATCCAAACATCAGTAAATCTAACACCAGAGGCTAGCAACTAAGATTATTGTAGAGTCAGTCCAATCACCTGGGCAGTAATCTTGATACCCTGTGCAGCCTTTATTTCTTTGTAATGCACATACGTACCCTGAAACATCAGAACAAGAATATTGTGTATAGAAAGAGAACATAGGAAGCCATTTGCATGAACCATATTTCTGGAGGAATAACAGTAACAAGAAAATGAAGAGGAGATCTGAAAGTACCTTCACTCGTAACTCCTTCATTGGATGAGGGGTCAGTAATGCTCTAATCGTTGTGACAATAGGTCCCTGAAATAGGAGGAAGAAAATAATATCACTCTTTCTAAGTTCTATGTATACCTAGTGCCATCACTTGTTTGGGTACTTGTTTGGATTTGGACCATAAGTTTCTACTTGCCTGTAGCCCACAAACGACGATTTGATCACCTTCATGGAGTTCACCGTTTACCAACACAACATCAATCGTTGTACCATGGCCTTCAATAACTTTGACCTCAAGGACAGTACACTGTTCAACAATTTCAAGAAAGGATCAGAATTCTCATGTTGAAGTATTGCAGAAACAATTGTTCCCTAAAAGAGAAAGGAGAGATACCTGCACTTCATCAACATATGTAAGTTTCTCAACCATTGTTTTCTGAGCCCATTGAACCAACAACAGTAAGAGATCTGGGATCCCTTCCCCACTGAAATATAAAAGATGATAGTTAACAAACTATTTAGGATTTAAGCTGTAAATTACAAAAAAATAAAACAGAAATTCATACCTTATAGCACTAGTGGGAACAATGCTGAAAGTTTCTCCCATTTCTTTATTCTTGTAATAAAGCTCAGTGTTGAGTCCTTGCTCCTTGAACTGAGTTATAATCTGGAATCCCAACGAAACAACATAATTTCAGCAATATGTACACAAAGTGATAGCTCAACCCATGCATCAGAAACTGTAGACGTATAACTTACCCCAGTGAGCCTCATGTTAAATTCATTTGTAACATCTTTAGTTTGCTGCTTCATTGCCTTCACGATAGGAGCATTCTTGCATGTTTTCCATCCATATAGCCTATCCACCTGTAAGTTGAAGGTTTTATTTTCCATAGAAGTATTTACCACAGAGAACAAAAATCCCATCCTAGCAGAATGACAAGCAGTCTCACCTTATTCAATGCAACAATGAACTCTGTATTTCTCATTCTCAAAAGATTTAGAGATTCTATGGTTTGTGGCTCTAACCCATGCATTATGTCAACCACCAAAATTGCAAGGTCACACAAACTTGAACCTCTTGACCGCAGATTCGTGAAGGACTCGTGGCCGGGTGTATCAATAACCAATAGACCTGGCACCTTAAGTTTTGCATCAGCCTTCAGTTCCCTGGTCCTCTCTCGGATGTTTTCTGCAGGGAAATATGTAGCACCAATCTGCTGAGTAATACCTCCAGCCTCGCCTTCCTGTACATTTGTTCCTCTGATGCAATCCAACAGCTTTGTTTTACCAGTATCGACATGACCCATGATGCAGCAAATGGGGGAGCGGAGATTTTCTTCACCCTCTATAGATTCACTCGGAGCTAAGCCTTTACCCTTCTTAGAGGCATCTTTTGCCCGAGTAGCACGTTTTGTCTGCGTAGCATCTTCAACTTCAGGCATAGCTTTTACGGCAGCTTTTGTTGGCTTGCCCGTACCTGCTGCTTTAGCTGTTGGTTTTTCAGCTTCAGGGTCTGTGTAGAAATTTAAAAGATAAGATTAAAAACAGACATTGGATGAAACTCTAGGAAAAAGAACAAAGAACTACATTTCATACTAACCTGAATCATGTGCCTTTGATACAACATCCTTTAATTCTTTCTTAATCACAGGCTGAGCTTCTTGCTCTTCATCATCAAAATCACCTTTTATGTTAAGATCAACGCTATCCCAGGTTTTTGCATCCCAATCATCTTCTTCATCATCGTCCTCAAACCCATTCTCCTGAGCTACATCAGCAGGTCCTGATTTTTCGTCTGTGTTTACTGACTCTATTAGATCAACCTTTTCAGTGTCTGCTGAACACACTTCACCTAAAGTATCTGGTTCATCTGCATGATTCTTTTTTGTCTCTACCTCATCTTCCACCGGAACAGAAGTGTCATTGCCTTTCTGGCGAGATTTTTTCTTGTTAGCATAAATGGGACGCTTTGAGGAAGCAGCCTCACTATCATTATCTGCAACAGGAAGGCCTCCACCAGCAGCCAGCAGCTGGTTCTTAAAAGCCTCCCTCTTTAGAGCTTCAGTCTTTTGTTTTGCTGTTAGAAGCTTGCCCTCTTGCTTCTTCCTCAACAGTTTCTCCTTTTCCTTTTCCTTTCTCTTACGCTTAGCCTCCTCAGCTTGCGCCTCAAGCTCTTCCTGCCTGCGGCGCTCCTCTTCCTCCTTCCTCAATTTTTCTTCTTCTTCCTTCTTTTTTCGCTCTTCGGCTTCTTGCCGCCGTGCAAGAGCCTCTTGCATCTCTCTAACATGTTTAGGAATTTTCTTCTCTGCTGCTTTACCCTTTGCATCCTTCTTCTTCGGCTGTAGTGGCTCGGTTACTGATTCTTCTTGTTTTTCCTCCTTAGCCTCCACAGAAGAGGTTGCTGCAGCAGCAGCAGCTGCTTTTTTTTCCTTCTCTTTCTCCTTCTTCTTTTTCTTTTTCTTCGCTGCAGCAGTCTCTTCTTCTCCTTCCTTCTCACCAGCATTCTCTACAGGTGCAACTGGCCCAGGCTGTACTTGAACTTTCTCTTCTTCGGGCGTCGATGAAGCAGGTCTTCCAGCAGCAGGGGTTTCTCCAAGTTCTGCAAGAAGTTTGTCCAAATCATCCTCTTCCTGTACTGTCCTTCCACTCTTATTATTTTTCTTCTTTTTCTTACTCTTTGCAGTTTCTACAACCTCCACACTCTTAGTCTCAGAAGTTTTAGCTTGACTAGGTTCGTCTGCAACTGAGTCATCACCTAATGATGCCAAAACACTGCTGCCCTTCTTTTTAGAAGATTTCTTCTTACCTGAAAAGGTGATTTCGGGGCTCTCGTCTTCTTCAATTGTATCTTCGCTGGGTCTAGAGGTTGAAACATCTGTCTCTTCTTCTTCCTCATCAAGCAAAGCAGCGCTAAATGAATTAGTGCTCTTCTTGGAAGATTTGAAGGACTTCTTTTTCTTACCAGAGAAGGTGATAGGAGACACTTCTTCCTCATCCTCCTCATCGTCATCATCACCACCAAGTGCATCAAAAGCTGAAGCCGCAAATGAATTACCGCCTTTTTTACCCTTCTTAGACGCATGCTTCTTACCCGTAAAACTTATAACTGGCTCATCATCTTTGTCACCACCAGATTCATTATCCTCAGCTTCCTCCTTAGCATCTTCATCATCAAGCAAGGCAAAGCTAACAGAGCCACCACCTTTCTTACCTTTCGACTTCTTCTTCCCAACAAAAGCAATCTCCGGAGCATCATCTTCCTCCCCGGCAAGAGAAAACTTATCAGCAAAATCATCGTCGTCATCTTGCTGCGTACCCTTCTTATTACCTTTCTTACCCTTCTTCTTCCCAGTGATAACAACCTTCTCTTCCTCAACTTTAGGTTCTTCAGAGAGCTCTGTACCTATGGAGTACTCATCGTCATCAATTTGAACAGCTTTCTTCTTAGATTTAGTAGCACCAACGAGAGATGACGCAGGTGGTTGCTCATCATCTCCACCACGAGCACTCGGCTTCTTCCGACCCATTGGTAAATTTCAGGCCGGTTCCAAAATTCTTCCGACTAATCAATCAATCCAGGTCAGATTTTCTACAATCGAAGGGAACCAATTTAGGTTTTCAGATCGACACAACACAATCCTTAGAAAACGAAACCACAGGAGAGACGAGAAAGCAATACTGTGGCTGAGAGGAGAGAATCGACGAAGCTTTACCTTATCTCGGAGAGGAATTAATCGACAGGTTGAGCGAGTTTTAGAGAGAGAGCGAGCGCGGCGCAGAGACAGAGAGAGAGAGTAGAAACAAGAAATATAGCGAAGAAGCTTTTCTTTGTGAACCAGCGTCAAGCTTCCTTCTAGGGTTGAGCAAAGGAAGAGAAAATATATAAACGCCGTGTAGATTACCGATTCTAATAAGTTTGTAATTTGTAACGATTGTTAAATATTTTTTCCGTTTTCTTTCTCGACAATGTTTGCTCTCTATAAATTACGAGTAGTTTTTTTGTTTTTTTTAATATTACAGCTCATCTTTTTCTTATAAAATGTAATTATTGATTATTGATTGGCTTCTGATTTTCTCGTTTTAATTGATAACTAATTTAAAATCTACTTTATATAATTATGATTTAGTAGATAAATAATTTTAAAATGGAATTAAATTAGGTAACGATATAATAATTCAAAGTCTTTGGTAATTACAGATTACTGTAATAATTTTCCAAAATGACCTTATACACTTTAGACCCATAATCATAATCCCAAAGTTCTCGAAATTTATGATGCATACCATCTCATGCATAATCACGACCAAAAGTATCATCACGATGTAGCATAACAGTTAGCATACAGATATAACATCATATCATCCACTACTTAAAAACCACTTACTTTCAAACCCGTAACCCAAGAACAGATAATGCAATCTCTTAAATATCATCTTCTCTCTTTTCCAAAAGTTATGATTTGATAAAGAAAAACTATCTTACATCTTCTCTAGAACAGTGTGTTAATCCAAGTAACCATCTAACAACAAAATCTCTTTGAAAATCTTATTTAATTATTTTTCTACAAGGAGTATCATGTTCCTATGAATCTTCACCTTCAAAACAACACACAAAGTAGCATATTGGACCATTTCTCGTCTCTCATACTACTTGATTAGCACCGATTTTTTCACATAATTTTTTTTATTCTCTAGTCAATCGTGTGGTCTAATTTTGATCTGAACATCAAAAATTCTAATGGTTGAACTGCAAATAGGAGCATTCAGAGCTCCTCTAGAAATTATGAGTTCGGGCTTCCGGTGATCAAAATGTGTAGACCTCATCCGAGAAAGAAAGGACAAATCATGTCTCAACAAAGGTTATTCGTAATTTTTGCAAATAATTTGGAAAATTAATTAGTTTGGAAAAGAAAAAATTGAGAATAAAATTGAGCTGCTGACATGTGTCGGTCATTGACGAATGACGACGATTATTCCGTCAAAGCCATCACACCGGAAAAGATTATTTTCTTAGCATCCCCATGTTTTGATTTTTCCGCGTATACACTTTTTTATCTTTTTTTCTCAAGAGTATTTTATTAAACAAGTCAAACCAAAAGTTACAAGGCCATAAGCACACAACGAGTTTGCAAGATCAAGACAAGGAAAGCCCAACAAGAGCCCACTAAAGTTACAGCCAAGGCAAAAGGATGTAAGATCGAAGCTTTGGACTCTATCTAACCACGTCGCTTGAGAGAACCAACGCTACACGTGTAGATGAGTCATCAGAAATTTACGAACATCAACCACCACTGTCGAGCACCAATTCCGGTAAGGAAAGCATCGCCGGCGAACGGTTTGACGAACTTTCTGTTTGTGTTACCGGAGTTGTTCCAATCGGAGCTCCAATAGAATTAAACAGCAGCAAGGAAACCTATAACGCATCGGAAGATTCTGCAATCCTTCAACCCAAGAAGCGAAGTCTTTAAAATTTCCTGCAATTCGAGTTTTAAACTGAAATCTCTTCAATCTCTATGAAATTGAATCGATTCCTTTAACGCAAAAGAGACAAGCCGAGAAAATCCATCATGAATAGATAATCACCAACTTATATCAATTGCAATTATTGAAAGGCAAAAACAGTAAGAGATCGGAATAAGGACTAGTGGCGAGATTTGCTGGAAAGTCGTAGATCGGAGACACGGAAGTATCTTTGATTCCGATGAAGGTACCCAACAGCAAAATCGCAACAGCAAAATCCGGCCAAAGAGACCGGAAACCTTGGAACGCCGGCGAGATCGAAGCCAAAGCAGCCATCTTCTCCCGGACTGAAACAAGTAACCACATCGTAAGCACCGCCAAAAGTGAACGCATGCCTTCGGAAGCTAAGCCGGCGACACGGATCTTCGGTAGCCTCCGCCCCCCGGAGTCATAAGCCGGCGCCGGTGAGACCATGTTCGCCTCCACCACCCGGAAGAGAGCCGGCCATCACCGCTAACGAAGCCGGTAGATGCCAGAGCCAACCACCATCGCTAAATCGGACGGCGAGAAGAAAAGCGCTTCTCTCTCTAAAGGATATCGAGAGAGAGAAGAGAGAGAAGCTCATACACTTTTTTATCTTAAACTCAATATTTCCGGAAACAAAAAAAAAAAACAAAAAATAAAGAGAAAAATTGTCACAGCTACAAATCACAAACTGAAATCTCCAAATCGAAACTAAAAAAGCTTCTCAGATCTCTCCGATAGCTCAAGGCGGATGAGACTTTGACGATCATCTGAATCGCCGAAACATGTCGAGCGACAGCAACGATCTGGACGAAGATGAGCTTCTTCAAATGGCGTTGAAAGAGCAGGCTCAAAGAGATCTTACCTATCAGAAGCCTCCTTCGGCCTCTGCTCGCAAGCCTGTTGCTAATTTAGTGCAGCAGCCTCGACAGCAGAAGCCTGTGCCTGCTGCTGCCGTTCCGCCTAAGAAGTCTGCGGCGGCCGTTAGGAAACCTTCCATGGATGAGGATGATGAGTCGGAGGTCGAATTGCTTAGCATTTCGAGCGGGGATGATGATTTGGAGAGGGAAAGGGAAAGAGGTGGTTCTGGTGGTGCTGCGGGGAGAGGAAGAGGCAGCGATGTTCGAGAGAGGGGAAGAGCGAGGAAGGAAGATGATGGAGCTTGGGATGGAGAGGAGCCTGATTGTTGGAAACGGGTTAATGAAGCTGAGGTACGTATTTGTGGCAAGATTCATGCGTGAACACTCGAATTCTTTTGGATTTGCTTGTTCGATCGAGCTCAAGAGTTTGAATTCGATTTCGTACCAACTAGTTGAATTGTACGACACTGAACGATGCCCAATCTTGGAATACTGTGTATGTTATCCTTAGTTTCTAGCTAGTGTGGAGTTGATATAGAGAGCTTGAAAATTAGCAGGCCGAACTTGAGGTCATTGGTGATTTTAGAACTATAACATCACGTGGATATAATTGGAAACATGTCCAATTCACTTTTATTCCGATGACATTTTGGCAGCTTGCCCGTAGGGTTCGGGATATGCGGGAATCAAGAACGGCACCCGTGGTTCAGAAAGTAGAGGGTAAAGTACCTGCACCTGGCAAGAAAGTGGTTCTGACTAGTTTGCAGTCATTCCCTCGTGGCATGGAATGTATTGATCCACTAAAATTAGGGTAATTTCTCTCGTTTGTTTTGCTTACCTTGAAAGCCAGTCAGATACTTTATGCTCTGACTTTGATATGGTAGAACTTTTGTAAACCTGACTTTGTGTATTTCATAGGATAATAGACAATAAGACACTGAGATTAATCACTGAGTCGTCAGGCAGCCCCTCAAAAGCTGAGAAAGTGGATAATACTCTTCGGGGTATGTCTTTTATCACCATACCTACAACTCGAGTTGAATAATAGCTCTTATGAAAAAACTTAATCATTTAGTACAATTTCCAGTTGTCTAAATCTTATTTTTCCTCTTCTGAGTATTTGCAGAAAAATTGATTTACTTCTCTGATCATTTCGATCCGAAGCTGTTTCTTTCTCGCATTCACCAAGACACAAGTGCAGCAGATTTGGAGGCTGGTGCCCTTGGCCTGAAGAGTGACTTAAAGGGTCGGAATCTGCAAAGGAAACAATTGGTGAAGGACAACTTTGACTGCTTTGTCTCATGTAAAACAACAATTGATGGTATGTATCATTGCTCTCAACTGGATATTTCTGTTTTTCTTCTCTCAAGTTCATGTAGACTACTGATTTTCTTAATAGATATCGAGTCAAAACTGAAGCGGATTGAAGAAGACCCCGAAGGATCAGGAACTACTCATTTGTTTAATTGTATGAAAAGTGTGACATCAAGGGCCAATCTTGCATTTGAACCTCTTTTTGAGAGACAGGTTGGTGTGGTTCTGATTTGCTTTTTTGCATGTCACTTTCCTTTCCATTTGCTGAAGCCTTTTTCACAATCATTTTTAGGCTCAAGCTGAGAAAATCAGGTCTGTACAAGGAATGCTTCAGAGATTCCGGACTCTCTTCAACTTACCCAGTATCATTCGTAGCAGTATCAGCAAGGGTGAATATGATTTGGCTGTTCGAGAATACAAGAAGGCGAAATCTATTGCTCTCCCTTCTCATGTATGGCTGAATTTTCAATCACACTCTCTTGAGACAGATGCTATCCACTTTCTTATAAGCACTGAATCTTCTTTTTATTATGATTTTATTTACTTACATGACAAGGCTCTTGACACATAGAAAAACAAGCTGCTTTCAGGTAAATATACTCAAGCGTGTACTCGAGGAGGTTGAGAAAGTTATGCTGGAATTTAAAGGCACACTATATAAGTCTATGGAAGATCCAAAAATAGACTTTACAAGTGTAAGTCAGTTATTATTCATTTTATTTTATTGTCAACTAGTAATTGAACTGAATAATACTTCATTTAGATCACCAAATGCATTTATCACAGTACTGCTATCATGTCAATATTGCAGTCACTATTCTTAAATTTCATTAAGGATAACCCTTTTACATTTTTCCAGTTGTTATACATGAAGAAAATGCTTAAATTTTTGTCCTTGGTTATAGATCCATTTACTTGATTTGCTGCATAGTGATTTGTCATTGTTTCCATGTGTACAACTACTTTTAAATCTTTCATACTTCCTCTTGGAAACTTTGAGAAACCAGACTTGACGCTGTCTGTCCAGTCTATTTTTCTGTCTTGATACTGATGTCTGTTTGCTTAATTCAGCTGGAAAACACTGTGAGGCTTTTGCTGGAGCTGGAACCTGAATCTGATCCTGTGTGGCATTATCTAAATGTTCAGGTTGGTATATTCGAAGATGTCACTCTTTTACTACCCTCTTGCTATGTTTTGCGTAGAATCTGGATTCCTAATAGCTTTTCTTTGTGATCAGAGTGACTTTTAGCTTATTCATCTGTCTCCTTTACGACTGCTGTCTTCACTTTTAACTTAGCACCACTATATAATGGGGAAACACACTCATATTTGACTCGGGTGTGGCTCCCACACTTTTTGTTGTAATCATTGTGTATCTCCATAACGTCATCTTGCTTGGCTCTGTAATTTACCAGAACCATAGAATCCATGGCTTACTTGAGAAGTGTACATATGATCATGAAGCAAGGGTGGAAATTTTGCGTAATGAGACTCATGAGAGAGCCATCTCGGATGCGAAGTGGCAGCAAATTCAACAATATGGCGTTCCATATGTGAGACCAACGTTGAGAATAATATATCACTAGAATACCATTCAAGATTCAGTTCTATAGATGATAACATGCGTTTTTTTCAATCCTTTAGTCAGATGCTCCCTCCTCTATTGAAAATAGTGAAGTTCAAGTTGACCTACAATCAGTGGAATTTCCCAGCGAAGAGATTGATGGTTTGAAGGGAAGATACATCAAAAGATTGACTGCTGTGCTTGTGCATCATATCCCTGTGTTTTGGAAAACAGCTCTATCTGTTTTCAGTGGAAAATTTGCCAAGGTATCAGCTATTCTTTCTGCTTATATTCCTATGCTTCCCCAAGATCAATTCTATAGTTATTATTCCTTATACTGAGGCTGGTACCTACGTATTTCTTTCTTAAACTGGAATTACTTCTTAATTTGAATTTGAATCTCAATTTTTTATGCGCCCAGTCCTCCCAAGTCACTGATACTTCAGCCAATAAAGCTGAGGATAAGGTCACAGAGGCAAGGTATTCAACTCATTCTTTGGAAGAAGTTGCTGGGATGATACGCAAGACTATTTCTGTCTACGAAGCAAAGGTGCTATCTTTGTTTCTCCTTTTTCTAACAACCTCTTCAGTTGTGCTTCTCTCCACATTGGAAGGATAAATCGGGTGGTATATCTGTGCCATAAAGTGGCTCTAAAGATTTTCTTTTCCTGATTACTGCTGTTGTAGGTGAATAGCACATTTTGTGATTTTGATGAATCATGCATGCTCCGCCCATTTATGAGTGATGCCATCAACGAAGTATCAAAAGCATGCCAAGCTTTCGAAGCCAAAGAATCAGCGCCCCACAGTGCTGGTATTTGAACTTCTTCTGAAGATTGAGCTTTTTGTTTAATTTTAGTATACTAAAATGCTGTATAACCTTTTTGGTTATGGCAGTTGTTGCATTAAGAAAAGTCCAGGCAGAAATCACTAAGATTTATATCCAAAGGCTTTGCTCTTGGATGAGGGCATCCACAGAAGGAATATCAAAAGAGGAGACATGGATCCCCGTTTCTATTCTTGAAAGGAATAGATCTCCATATGCCATCTCTTACTTGCCTCTTGCATTCCGTTCGGTTATTGTCTCTGGCATGGAACAAGTCAATCTGTAAGTTTCAACCGTATGTAGAGAACATTTGCATTGTGTGGTTTACTACTCATAGAAAAGGCATTGATGCTCTTTATTGAATATTGATTTTTGTGGAGGTGAGAAAACCCTATTTTTGCCATTTCATTGTGTTCAGAGTTCCAGACGCCTATGTTTCTGGTACAGACATCAGGGTCTAGTCTTCTCCGTACATATCAGAAAAAAACAAAATGCCAATAGTCACGAATTGTGGTTCTAGCTTGTCATACTATAATTACCAATTCCATGCTGTGACATTTGAAATCAAATGACTGTGTACCATGATGTATGATAGGAAACAGGTCTTATATGCTTTTCATTGCTCTTCAGGAAACTCCGTATACAAATATGTTCTTTCAATTTCTTGTTTAACTACAGTGTTTACTTCGTCTTGTTGTTGATCTTTGTGTATACCTTTTACAGGATGATTTTGTCTGTCAAAAATGAAGCTGCTAAATCAGAAGATATGTTTGCCCAAATTGAAGAAATTCTAATATCTGTTAGACTGGCTTTTTTGAACTGCTTTCTCGATTTTGCTGGTACGACTTTTCACCAAACTTCCTTGATAATATCCACATGCAGATGCCCACATACCCACGTGGACAAGCACATGGATGCAGGCAAATGCACACACTGTATAGTGGTTAAGCTAATATGCTAATTTGTTTTCTCCATGGATTAGCTCACTTGGAGCAAATTGGTGCTGATCTTTCTCAAAGAACCTCCAGACAAGAAAATTGGAAAAACGGATATTCTGATGATCATCAGGAAGAACCATCAGCCGACGCTTACGGAAGTGTTGTTGATCCTCACAGGCGGTTGCTAATGGTCTTAAGTAATATAGGTTATTGCAAAGATGAACTTGCTTCCGAGCTTTACAACAAGTTCAAATATACCTGGTTGCAGTCTAGGTTGGTCCCTGCTTAGTTGATGTCATTAGTGCTCTTCTGAACATCAATAATTATCTACGTTTTCTCTAAGTGGTAAACAAGTTGGGCAGACTCATCCATGCTTAAATGAGTCAAACTGGATAATAACAGCGATTGAATTCGATATGATTCACAAAAGTGCTCTCATGGGTGAATTTGTATAGGGTGTTTTAGTTGACTAGACTAAGATTTGTTTTGTGTTTTCATTCAGGGACAAAGATGAAGACACTAGCGATCTTCAAGATCTAGTTATGTCTTTCTCTGGTCTTGGAGAAAAGGTCCTCGAGCATTACACTTTTGCTAAGGTATTAATATCTTTTCAGTCGGGTTAGTCTAGAAAAGCTTTTGCTACGTGTTAAAAATAGAACTTTAAATTTCCGAGAATCTCACCTGTACTCAGGCAAATTTGATCAGAACAGCTGCCACGAATTATTTGCTGGACTCTGGTATTCAGTGGGGATCAGCACCTCAAGTGAAAGTAAGAAATCTCTGTGCAATGATAATTATTAACTTCTTGATACTGTGAAGAAAAGAATTACTAAATATTTTCTCCGATCTTCCAGGGCATACGAGATGCGGCTGTTGAGCTCTTGCACACTCTTGTTGCTGTCCATGCAGAGGTAATACTATTCCTCTTTATATTCAGAAATTTTGACGGGTTGTTTTATGGTTCTTTAGATATTGGACATTTTATTGTATTCCTCCACAGTGTTCATAGTGTAAAATCCTAATAACTTTGCACCGAAAATTAAAACGGCAGGTCTTTGCGGGTGCCAAACCCCTCCTGGACAAGATTCTTGGTGTTCTGATTGAAGGTTTAATCGACACTTTTCTCAGTCTTGTGGAAGAAAACAGATCAAGTGACCTAAGGTCGATTGATGCAAATGGTTTCTGCCAACTGATGTTTGAGGTAACTTGTTCTTTTCACCGAAAGAGATCCTGACTAACTAAAACTTAAATATAATATTCTCGTTTCATCTCATAAAGAAAAACAAAGCTCTTTACAGAAGCAGAAAAGCTTTCTAGATTTGTGATTTGCTAATTTTGTTTTTTTTCACAACAACCTACTGCAGCTTGAATATTTTGAGACAGTACTGAATCCATATTTTACAAGCGATGCAACCGCATCTCTTAAATCCCTACAAGGAACCGTGTTGGAGATAGCTATAGAGAGCATCAGTGAAGCAGTCGAGACCCCGGGGCATCATCGCAGACCAACTCGTGGCAGCGAAGACACAGTTTCAGATGACAAGCAATCCGTTTCAGCAGATGACCTCCTCGTAACATATTTGTTCCCTTCTCTCTCTCCAACGAATTCGATCAAATTTCGAAACCTCAATTTTGATTATTTTTTATTTTTTTCGTGAACAGGCTCTAACGAAACAGCATTCAAGTGAATTACTACAATCAGAGTTGGAGAGAACTCGTGTGAACATAGCATGCTTTGCAGAGTCAACCCCGTTAGAGTCAACGCCTCCATTACCTAAAGCTACCTACTCTTCCTTTAGAGGATCAATGGATTCTCCAAGCAGAAACTACAGAGGCTCACAATCATCTGGTTCCCCAATTCATGCTCGACCTCGACGAAGATAATAAGACACCAAAATTTGCTTTTTTTGTTTCTTTAATCACAATTTCTGTCTCCTTTTTTTGTACGTAAATTTATCATAATTCCATGGTTTGTTGTTTTATCTTTTTGTTGCTTGTGCACTACTGCACTTCCAGCTTGTTCAGAACCAATCTTTATTTGTGAACTCAGATGATTGGTTTGTAATTAAGATATCACACCATGCGAGTAAACAAAACCTGTCAAAGATGTAGAAATATCCGAATAGCAATGGAAGTTAAGCAACTGAGCTTCTTCAAGCTTTTTGAGTTTAAACAACAAGTGGACACAAGATTTGTTTTAAAACTGTTCCTTGACTTAGGATTCAGGTTTGAGTTTTAACTCAGGTTGTCCTCAGTGGTGGAGACACCAATATCACTCCATCTCCTCTCACAAATAGAAACTGAATCGTCCGCTTTGTCGTCTGCAATCAGAGATAGTAAGGGTACCAATCACATACACGAGATACAAAAGCCACTTATCCTAATCAGATCAGAATATAACACAACTAGAAAAGTCTCAACAACTAATTTGTGCCTAAGAAGCCTAAAGGATACTAGAAACAATCAGTTACATGGAAATTCCCTCCTGACTTTGATCCAATAGCACTTCATTCAGGGCAATAAGATCCGTGTAGGATTAATTATGCATCTCTATTCGAGCAGCTTAGTAAATGTACTACACAGCTACAAAACAGACTCATTGAGCTGAAACTTTTGTATATATGCCATATGAATGTGAAAGCTAAAAGACACTTGTTCTCTAACAATATCCTTAAACTTGAGATATAAACCCATCAAGATCGCTCTAAAAATTATCCATAAAATTAACATAAATTCCATCGAGTCAGAAAAAGCACGTACCCGGACAATCTCTTCGTATGTCTCGTCATCGATTTCTACTGTTGTGATAACTTCTTCAACATCACCCAGAATCATATTCAAATGCTGATCAAACGCCTGCTCGGAGAAATAAAACAAAAATCAAACCTTAATTGTGCAACTTAAAGAGTGTAGAAATCTTACAAAATTTACCACTTTTGTCATAATTGAGGTTTCAATCCGATACAATTACAATCCATAAATTCCCGATAACAGCTCATCGTTATAGCTCGAGAAAAAAAAACTGAAACTTCAAAAGCAAAACCCTAGACTTTCCTACCAAATTCGATACGAAACAGTGAAATCAACAAAATAAGTTACAAAAGTCAAACGAACTATATGTGGAAGGAATTCTAAATAGTTACAAATTGAAGGTACAAGTAGAACCACAAACGAGGGCAAAGAAGACGTACATGAAGCTTGCCGCGAAGTTCGCGGTCTGACCTGAGCTTGACATAGATTCTCTCATCGAGACTCAGTCGAATCAGATCTAGTGGCTCCCTGACGGTGGCGTCTTCCTCGCCGGACATTGTATAGACACACCTGAAACAGTTCTCGAAGGGTTTCGGTATCGACGAATCGTAACTCGGGACACGAACTCTGATCTCGCGGCCGCTATTTCCCAAATTTAAAAACCCACAACTTCACACTTTCGTCCCACGAATAAGATTTTACAATCATTTATGGCCAAAGGCCCAATAGAGCCCATATACGAACCTGACAAAAATAAAATAAAAATCTTGGCTTTCTCTATTTGCTTAAAATATTCATTGTGTAGAGTTGTATAGAATTTTTAAGGATTATTAAGTTGAGCTTTTGAGATTTTTTGAGTTGAGATTATCAGAGTTGACGTCTTGTATGTATACAGATAGTCTTTTCAAAAAATATTAATGTTAAAATTTTTAATTAAAATATAAATTGACTTTTTTTTCATTTGCCCGCATCTCGTATTTTTTCGAGTTATAACACTTAAAAATTTTACAAAATGAGCACACGTGTAAAAGTATAATAACCTTTTGTGACTAGCACGGTTATTCGATGCTGAAATCTTGCAACGTCTTCTAAAACGTGATACCAATCACTTTATAAACTTTAAACTATATTGGTTTAAAATGCAAATTATAGAAAAAAAAAACTCTTTGAAACAAACGTTTAAAAAAAATCAATGTTTTTTTCTAATTTCCAGCTTTGTTATTTCATACTCATTTTGAAAACTAAATAACCTTAGATATTCAATATTATAAAATTTTGTACCAGCATAAATAGAAAAAAAAAGATAATCACATTGTGTTTATTAAATTTAAACTAATATAAATTTATATATCAAAATTAAGAAAACTAAAATTTGAATTTGAAAAAAAAAATGATAGTTGTTATTAATAATTCAACAAGTAAGTAGAATAAAAAATAGTTATACTTAATTTTCCCTTAACAAACCTATTCAAAAATTAAAAAAAATAAATATAATTTTCCTGACATCAATTTAGAAAAAATCTAAAGCTTTCAAATTTCTCCATATAATATAATATCATATACTAGACACATTTGGAGTGACTACCAAAAGCAATCATAAATTAAAAAGGTTTTGAAGATAAAATAAACATAAAGCTAATAAAAGAAAAAAAATGGTGGGTCCAAATATCTTGTGATACAATGGACATGAATAAGCGACAATTTGTGTGATTTGTCACTAAAAATATAAAGTGGAAAAGATTAACACTCTCTTCCTCAAATGTTTTGTTGTTCGCCACACACATTCTCGTCACTGATCACTTCTTCTTCTTCGTCCCTCTATAGATTTCTCGCCTTCAGGTCCGTTCAGTTCTCTAATGATAAGTGGTTTCCATGCTTCTCGCTTCCGCCAATTTCTTCTTTTGGTAAAGATGATTTATAGTTTCTCGAAATCGCAGGCGTTTATGGAACTCGATTTCGTTGTTTTTGCTTGCGATTGATTTGTGTTTCAACAGTTTCTTGCGTTTAATCGGATGATGACTGTTTGTTTGATCTGTTTTTTCCTTCCAAGTATCGATGGTTTAGGCGTAGATGCGAGTTATATAAGAGATTCTTCTGTCATTCTAAGATTTGGAGAAATCTAGGGTTTGAACTTGGATTTTGAAGAGAAAAACCTTTGTTTGTTCCAGATTTTCTTTTATAATTGGAGAAATGGATAGAAATTGTTCCCAACAAGGCATTGTTCGTGGTGAAAATTCTTGTGGACACTTTGATTCTCAAGCTTCTGTGAGAGATCTTCGTCCAAATGGTATGAATCAGAATCAGGACTCTGGTACTATGGTTGCTCATCAGAGTTGTGTTCAAAACTTGCCAACAACCGAGTACAACAATGGCGAAAGAGGGAAGAAATTGACGAGTGAAGACGATGAACCATGTTTGAGTTGTGGTGGTCAAAACAAATTCAAGAATAACTCTCCTTGGCAACGTGTGAAATGGATGGATAAGATGGTCAAGCTAATGATAACTGCTCTTTCTTATATGGGTGAGGACTCGGGTTTCGGTAATGGTTACGGAAGGAATTTTGCGCTTTTGCACAAGAAAGGTAAGTGGAAATCAGTTTCTAGAGTCATGGATCAAAGAGGTTATCACGTTTCGCCTCAGCAATGTGAGGATAAGTTCAATGATCTTAATAAGCGCTATAAGAAGCTTAATGAGATGCTTGGCAGGGGAACTTCTTGTGAGGTTGTTGAGAACCCTGCACTCTTGGATAAGATTGATTACTTGAATGACAAAGAGAAAGACGAAGTTAGGAAAATCATGAGCTCTAAACATCTTTTCTATGAAGAGATGTGCTCCTACCATAACGGAAACAGATTGCATTTGCCTCATGACCCTGCATTACAGCGATCTCTTCACTTGATGACGCTTAGTAGCCGTGATGACCATGATAATGATGAACATGGGAAACACCAAAATGAAGATCTCGATGATGAGGATGATCATGATGACTCTGAGGAACATCATTTGTCTCATAGGGATTGTAGAGGAATCCATCATGGAGTCTTAGATGACCGTCCCTTGAAGAGGTTAAGACAAAGCCAGAGCCATGAAGAGGTTGGTCTTTCGAATAAGCGCTATGTCCCTCCCTTGCCTTGTTCCCAAGCTGATGTGAATCGAGGACTGTCACTGGACAGTGGAAAAGCTGCTGGCTTACAGAAACCGTTGAATGAGTCTAAGTCTCTCGAGGTAGAAGGACGCAAGCTTCAGATTCAAGCTGAGTTGGTGGAATTGGAAAGACAGCGATTCATCTGGGAGAGGTTTAGTAAGAAACGAGACCAGAAGCTCGAAAAAATGAGAATGGATATTGAAAGGATGAAACTTGAGAATGAAAGGATGGCATTGGAACTGAAACGAATTGAATTGGGTGGTAAATTTTGAAGAGTTGGGCATTAGACTTTATTAATCTTATATGGCTTTAACAATGAGGATCAAAGAAATTAATTAAGAAAAGTTGTAACAATGATCAGTATCTAACAATTTGCTTAACCTTGCAATAGGTATTATTAGCTAAGATTTGAAGTGTGAGGTAAAAATTATTTTCATAATTTCGTGATGTAATATTATTGGTTATATAGAAAGTGGTTCTCTTCTTTATGCTTGATCATGTCATGTGAGTATCAGTGACAGTGACAAGAGTAGAGAGTAAACTATTCAAAACGCAGCTCTCTTTGGCCTTGAGCTTTTAGGTAAGTGAAGAATCTTTTGAATCGGCCTTTTTAGTTTTAGGGAAATAGAACCCAAAAAAAGGGCGAATCTTAAGACTTTCAAATTTCTAACTCTACAAATAAATGATGGGGAAAAAAAGTTAAAAAGTACAACTAGGAAATTACAAGATTGGCCCAAAAAAGGTGGTTTGGGCTAATAAGAAAAATTAGGCCTTGAGATTACTGATTTCTTTACCCACATGATATTTTTGGTCAAGCCTTTCGTGTAATGTCATACAAAATCAGGAAAAAAGTAAAATATGAAATGTGTGATCGAAATTTCGGAAAAGAAAAAAGGAAAAAAAAAAAAGGCAAAAGAAGAATGTGAAGTTTGCCTTTGTTTTTCAATCTTTCACCTCTTTTTTTGCCCTTTCCTTCTCCACAAGAGCCTCTCCTCTCTTTCTGTCTTTCAAATTTGTTTTTGCCTTTCTTCCTTTCATTTCTTTTTCCCATTATTATCATTACAAAAAGGGTTCGTAATAAAAATGTAATTCATTAATATATTTGAATTTGAAGTTAGATTTGTAAATCAACATTTTTAACAACGTTTGCTTAAGTTGTACATTAAAAAAAAAAACAAGCTTTTACTTGACGCTAACCTCTTTTAAATTCCATGTTCCAACTCCAGCACATCACCTTAATAATTTTTCAAATTTAGCTTCCATTAAAAAATGTTCGGTATCTTACCTTTTTTGGGTAACATAAATATGTGGATATTACAAAATACACAAGGAAAAAAAAACATGTCACAATAAAATTTTGAAATTAGTTAGAGAGAGAGAGAGAAAAGGTGAGCTGGAGACAGATAAACTGAGAGGTAAAACCACATGGGAAGATGAAAGTGGCGTAGATAACTCATATCCCACATGCCTCCCCCTTCCCATGTTATTTTCTCTATTTCATGTTCTACCCATTACTTTCTTCTCCTTTCCATTTCTTACCCCCTTCTTTTTTTAAACCCCCCTCGCCCCTCGCCCCTCGCCTCACCTTTTCTATTTACCAATTCACATTTTACCAAAATAAATATAGTCTGTAAGACTGTAACTAATCAAAACTATACCATTCAATATTATTCATTACGAATTACACTTTCATTTTGTTTATTCCGTTCTTGTTTAAACGGAGGGTTGAAAATAACAATGGTTTATGGATCGTCTACCAACTTTTTAAAAAATAATCCCAAGATTTACCCTTTTGAAGTTCTTAATTAATCCTATATATGGACCCACTTGTATCAACCTTTTATTGTTTAATATTTAGGCAATCTCTATTCTTCTAGATTAATTGCTATCCCCTTACTCTTAATTTTAATCTTCTAGCAGCAGAATCTATTTATTTATTTTATTCGTTAAATTATACAAATATATTTTTATTCTCCGGGTGATTTATGAATCCTTGAGTACCAATATTAACTTAGTTTTTGTCTGTTATCTACAATATTATTATATATTTTTGCTCCATGATATTTAGGTAGACCATATAATGTTTATACAGTATATACTGATGTAGACATGTTTAATCATCCTCATCAGCCCTTAAACAATCCATTCACATTCACATTCACATTGTATCTATAGTCTCAGTGGAAACTGGCAATTATTCATTAAGAAAACAGAACCGTTTTGGTTCTAATTCAACTTATAAACTTTGTCGGTTGTATAAATCGAAAAGATCCGCATCTAAACCGTGTCATTCATAATCATAGTGGATAGAATGCCCATTAAAAGGGATTAATATAAAAGGGTGAAAACAAATTACGACAGTGAAGCACCTTCACATGCATCCAAAAACCGCCGTTATATATATCTCAAGCTATGTAAAAAAAATGAATGAATTTGCCATGCCAGTATAGATATATAGAGAGAATATATATATATATGTGTGTGGATATAGGGATTTTATTTTAACCTAAGCAAATAGTATAATATAAAGAATAAGATTAAGGTAATTCTGTAAACTGATTGAGCTGGAATAAATTTTAATTTTAATCAGACTAACTAGTATAGTTACTTAATAGTTTGCATGATGAGAACTAAAATTTATCAGAACTCGTATTTCTAATTGGCACAAACCTTCGCAACTCACAGTTCTTTAAATCTATAGATAAAAATATTCTGAACAAGTTTATTTTTGGTGGGTTAATGGTTAATATTGTGAACAAGTTATCAAGTAACTTTGTGGTTTTTATGCCAAAATGAATAATGGAGCGTTAAGTTAGTAATTAGTATTAATGATAGTAATGTAAAACACTACTTATAAAGTACGTACTACAATAATGCCACGTTGGAAAATGAGTTAGATGCTTAGAGTAGATTAATTACTCGGAGCAGAACAATTACAGTCCTGCACAGACACACTGACACACATATTTGTGTATAATAGTATAGAGGGAGTATTAAATTTTGTGTGAGTGTGATTTTCCGTGCGCACACATATTTGTGTGTATATGTGTGTTATACTATGTGTGTATGATTTTCCGTGCAGAAGCAGTCGTGCGAGTAATGATGGTAAATAAAGCTGGCATTAGAATTGTCTGCTAAGTTAAAAAAAACCTCTAAAACAATACTCCTAAAAAATTGATGTTTTACCTTTTGCACACATATTAAGACATGAGAAAATTTTATGTTTTAATTAATTTAAAATTATTTCATGAGTAGAAAGAGAAAATTTAGACCATAGTTATCATGACATGTGGCAAAAAGCATAAAGAAAAAAAAATATTTTAGTTTTTAATTATAGAAAATCAATCTTTAAAAAACAAAATTAAAACCTAGAACATCAATTTATTAGGAACAGAGGGAGTAGTAGTAACGGAGTACTAGTTTATTTTCTCAGTAGTCTCTAGGGAGTAAAATGTTAAAATTATGGAAGTAGAATGATAAAATTACAAAAAATAAAAGGATCAAACTACAAACATATTTTTCACAATTTCACCTATTCCTTTTTTGTTGGTGTAATTGGTGCAGTAATTTCGTCTTTTTAGATGGGTCCATGGCTCCTTGCTCAATCCACTTGCAATTTTTTTCGTCATCCTTTTTTTTCCACCTTAAAATTACCATGGCCCATCAATAATTGAATTACTTAATTTTATGGCTTTTTTTTGCACACTAATATCTCTGTTCATTTTTTAATTGAGTTCTACCTAATTCTTAAACTGTCATCTGTAAATCAAGATTCTTAACGGGGTTGTAATTTGTAATCCCACCATGTTTGAAAATAGTAATCATAGTAATCATATATACTTTTCGTTATGGATAAATAAAAAGTTAAGCGCATATGCATCATTGCGTGTATATCCCGCATATGGTTTACGAATTAAATTCTTTGAAGTTTGAAGAAACCTTTGCCGAAAAAAAAATTCTTTGAATAAACGTTGTGTATTAATAATCACATATAGGAGTATTATTTAATGCAAAGAGTATATTGGTATTTATTTTATTTACACTTTGCTTGAATTTTATGGAGTTCTACTTTATCTAAAACCAAAAGACGCCAATTTCTTTTGATAAACATCTTTCACAAAAACATAGTGTAAAATACATTTGTTAGTAAATTAAAATAACATTTTTTTTTTGAGCACCAATTAAAATAACATATATATAGTTGCATCATGCATATAATAATATAATGGTACGCAATATATATACTATTTTTTGAGACCCGTTATTATAATGGTCGTTTTCAACTCCGAAGTGCACCTACGAAAAAGACCCACGAAAGATAAAATATACTTTTCTTTTTTAAGTATAATAATACAATAAGATAAAAATTGTAACGTTAAGGGTTGAGCCATGCGAAAATCGAGTGGCTATTATATAATTCGTAGAAAAATCATATTCAATGCTTTTAGGAGCTACCAAAAGGATGGTCCCTGATATCACCTATCAATATATTTTCGTGTAATTCATTAAATATCTCAATCTAACGCTATTAAAAATAACATTTACTGCCTAATCATGCCGTGAACTTCGATGAACATTCCAATCGTTTACCCGAACGCTATGCTGAGTAGGCTGATAATTAGCCTTATATACAAATTTGCTGCATTTGACAATTTACATGTTATTACAATCCCTACCATCGTGTTAGTATATATATATATATATATATTCATATATATGTTATCAAGAGTTTGGAGAGAAAGTATGCGGTTAATTCGAATACATTCATCAACATTTACACACAAAACAAAGGTAGTGAATAGCATTCTATCAGCGAATGATCATTACAACAAACAGAATTCGAAATATATTGTTATTATGTTAACTGTAAAATCGGCAAGTTCTAAAGGCCGTGAAAGCCGCGGAAGACTTATTTATCACTACCAACATAATTATACTAGAATGTCTTGTCTTATTGATGTTTTAGATCTCATATGTCTCATTTGTGTATATATAAAATATCAATTTCAATTCCACCTCCAACTAAATATAGAACCCTCTTCCAAATATATTTTTTCAATACGTGTTTTTGTCCAATCTACATTAACCCTAGTGTGTTGGGTTTTCAAATTCGTATTGGTGTTGATCCAAAAGTAAATTTTTCTTTGTTATGGTTAATATAAAGATTTTGGATCAAAGTATATATGTTTCTCCGTCAAAAACCTACAGAGGCCTTTCCCAAACAAAGTTCAACGGAGCATCTCCGAGCGCCTCCTTCAATGGAGGACACAATAAAATTAACCACCAAACTACATACTGGTAAAAGTAAAACTACTCCTAACAAAAAAAAAAAAAAAAAAAAGAGAGTTATTTTTCACTCCTAACCTCAGGTAAGTTTTTAGCCCCAAAAAAAAAAAAAAACGTCAGGTAAGAATTTTTGTAGGTTAAAAACGGGACGTTGGACAAATTAATATCCTTAACTATTTGACATTGATTGTTATAGTTGTCATCGTTTTAAGTGTTTAAATAATTGATTTAGTTAAATAACGGCCGTCAAATCGGTTTGAGATGATGCAAAAATGAATAACAATAAAAAATAAAATTAAAAATAACGGAGGCTATGTATGGCCTCAACGGGAAATGGTGTCCATTTACTTCAATCCCGAAAATGACTTACATCTAACCACTTCCCTTCCAACATCCCCTCAATATCCTTTTCTATTTATTATTTTACTTCCTTTGGCTCATTACAATAATTTATTCAAAACCATCTAATCTCCGGACTGATTTCAAATGAAGCCCGTGTTTACAGCTAGAGTGTGTAAGATAAGTACCGTGGAAATTAAAATAATTTGCATTTTTGTGAATGCGAGGGGGAACAAACCCAGATCAACAATCAAGATGGTTTAGTTTATAAGATTTAAAATGTTTTTTTTTTTTTTTTTTGGTAAAAAAGATTTAAAATGTTGAGCTAAAGAAATAGATTAATAGCTTAAAAACCCTCAATGATTAAAGGTCAATGGGATCCACGTTAGGGTCAAAGTAGTAATTTCGAATAATACGTAAGTCACCCGCCACTGAATACGTTCCAAAAAGCAAAGTTGATCCTCATCTTCTTCTATATTACTCCTTTTTTTTTTTTTTTACTTTTTACCCCTTAATTATCCTTTTTCTTTTTCTCTGAAATCAATCTCCCTAAATTAGATTCAAGTTTATTTTTAAATATATGTTTATTTCAATATAAAAAATGAGAAATTTGTGTATAGTTTCTTTTATAAACTCATATTATACGAATTCGTTATTGCAAACTTCAGCTTTTATTTATTTTTATTTATTAAAAAAAAAAACTTCAGCTTTAAGATTGTTACACTATTTCTCAGTATTTTTTAAGTTTCGAAATGATCAGCACATAAGGATAATAGCATTATTATGAAACTCGCAAGTTTCAAATTACTTGAGATTAAAAGCCGGCTTTTTAAGACATAAAAATTCTAGCTGGACGGACAAAAACCAACTAATAATCACCATCGTCTTTATGCGCAGCTGTCCATAAATCTCTGTAATAATTTCTTCTTTTTTTTGTAATAAATAGCTATTGGTTAAAAATTAATCCTTCAGTTTCCTTCGTATATATCTTTTTGTGCCCACTTTTTTCATCATTGCACATACAACCCATGATGATAAAAACTCTTGTTTTTAAAACTTACACCATCACTATCTCTTTGCTTTTTCTTACTATAAAAGATTATTAAACAATTTTTCATCAAATGACTATTTATTATGAAATAAAAATTATGCAGTGATTTTTTTACTAAATATTTTTTATTTTTTGCAAAAAAATATCGCTTTCAAAGTATTACTATATATATTTGGTCAAAAAATATTATACGGAGGAATAATGTTGGATTTGATATATTAGTTGGAAAATATAGTTAGTATTAAAGATATATTAGTTGGTTTATTAATTTTTATAATATGCATAGAACATGTCAAAAAAATTACATAACAAAAAATATATAAATCAACAATGTGGGTAATTGGTGAAAAGATTTTTGGTGAAATATAGAAACTTTAAAATGAATTACAAGTTGTAAATCTAACAATTTCATCAATCACACTTTAACTTTCATAAAATTACTCAAAGTCTCTAAAATCATTCACAACTCAATTTAATTCTTTTTGTTTTTATCTAAAACAAACTAAAATTATGTCTTTAACTCACAACCACAACTAACAAAAAGAAGTCACAATTTAAATCTTTACAACCAATATTTTTATAACAGTCCACAGTGATGACAAAAAAAAATAATAATAACAGTCCACAGTAACAATTATCACCTATAATGTTCTGAAACGTGTACATCAATTTTATATTTTTGAAATCAAACAAAATTTACTTAATATATTTATTGTATTTATTATACGTTTCGTTACCTCGATTCAATCTAAATATTATTATAAAAAAAATCTAACTTTGAATATGAAATATTAAAAACACCTTTACCCACTTAATGAGATTTTTATTTTATATTTTGAAATAAAATTTCATGGGGTCATTTTGATGATAGTTATTTATCAATCTAAATACCTTTAAAAATCATCTAAATCACAATGTAATACAAAGTGAAATACTATAATTTACCAAAAACTCGGAATATCTAGGAGAGAGAAATTATGAAGATTCCAATTTGGCTCAAACAAAGGAAAAGTATCAGATAAATTAAAATAAAATAAGTAAAAGAGAAATAAATCAAAAAATATAAATAATTTTTTTTTCAGAATGGCTCCTTGAGATTGACAAGCAGATCTCATCACCAGAAAATTATAAAAAAATAAAAAATAGGAAAAAAAATTAACTTAGGTATTTACAAACTCTCTAGCACCATAAAACCCTGCGCCTGGAGATTTCACTCTTCTTCCTCATGTAAACTCTCTCTCTCTCTTTATCTCTCCCATTTTTTTTTCTTCTCTAAATTTTTATTTTTCCCTTTTTAATTTTTCATTTTTCATTTCTGTAACTTCTCCGTCAAAGACAGAGTGGGGGAAAAAATTTCAGGAATAAAAAAAAAGAAGAAGAAGAGATTAAAAATCAAAACTTTTTAACGATGATGCAACTGGGTGGTACTCCGACCACTACAACATCTTCTGCCGCCGCAACCGCCACAGCACCGCCGCAATCAAACGATTCGGCTGCTACAGAAGCAGCGGCAGCAGCGGTTGGGGCGTTTGAGGTGTCGGAAGAGATGAGCGACCGCGGTTTTGGAGGAAATCGTTGGCCGCGGCAGGAAACGCTAGCGTTGCTGAAAATACGATCTGACATGGGAATAGCGTTTCGGGACGCTAGCGTTAAAGGTCCCTTATGGGAAGAGGTTTCTAGGTGCGTTTTCCTCCTTTCCCTTTATTCCTTTTCCTTTTTTCGGTAACTTTTCTTATTCAAACAATTTTTTTTTATTTTTTATCTTTGAAAATCGATTGATTGTTTTTAACTGATTGAGTGAAAGATCTGGTGGATTTTTTTAGAGTTAATTGTCCCAGATTCGGTTCAAAGTTGAAATTTTTCTTTTTGGGTTTCTTGAATTTGTAAGAAATGTCTTTTTTTTTCTTTCCCGAAAATTTTCCGTTGTGAGATTCAGATTCGGACAGTGGGTTTAATTACAATTTTAAACTTTATTTATATAATTAACTGCTAATTTAGATAAATTAAGTTGGGTCATGTTTTATTCATGAGATTGAGAAGTCTGATGAGTCTTTCTCACAAACTCATGCTGATTGATCCACTTCTCAACTATATTATCCTCATTTTCACTAATTACTTTCATTTAAAACATAATTGTCTTTTTTTTTTTTTCCTTGAATTTTGATTTTACAAGATCATGAACATGCGAGGTTTTTTTTCTTTCTTATTTTTTGTCAGGAAAATGGCGGAGCTTGGTTACATAAGAAACGCAAAGAAATGCAAAGAGAAATTCGAAAACGTTTACAAGTACCACAAACGAACCAAAGAAGGCCGTACCGGCAAATCCGAAGGCAAAACTTATCGCTTCTTTGATCAATTAGAAGCTCTCGAGACTCAATCTACCTCCTCTCTACCGCCTCAATCGCAGCACCTACCGCTTCAACCGCAAACGCAACCGTCTCTACGACCACAGCAAAACAACAACATATTCTCCACTCCTCCTCCGGTAACAACGGTTATGCCGGCAGTAGCAAACATCAGTGCTCTTCCTTCTTCATCAATTCCTCCGTATAGTCACCAAATGAATGTACCTTCGTTTCCAAACATCTCCGGTGATTTTCTATCGGATAATTCGACATCTTCATCCTCTTCTTATTCTACTTCTTCTGACGTTGAGATTGGCGGTGGCACGACCACGACGAGGAAGAAGAGGAAGAGGAAATGG
Source organism: Erysimum cheiranthoides (assembly GCA_011420285.2). Lineage (NCBI taxonomy): Eukaryota > Viridiplantae > Streptophyta > Magnoliopsida > Brassicales > Brassicaceae > Erysimum > Erysimum cheiranthoides. The sequence goes on along the minus strand of CM022179.2, from coordinate 2,041,387 downwards.
AAGGAGTTTTTCGAGCGGTTGATGAAACAAGTAGTTGATAAGCAAGAGGAGCTTCAACGCAGGTTCTTGGAAGCTGTTGAAAAGCGAGAACACGAGAGATTGGTTAGAGAAGAATCTTGGAGAATGCAAGAGATCGCTAGAATCAACCGTGAACACGAGATCTTAGCTCAAGAACGCTCTATGTCCGCTGCTAAAGACGCCGCTGTTATGGCTTTTCTTCAAAAACTATCAGAAAAGCAACCAATTAGTCCGCAAGGTCAGGCACAGCCACAACCACAACCGCAACCGCAACAAGTTCGACCACAAATGCAGCTTAATAATAACAGTCAACAAGAAACGCCTCAACCGCCTGCACCGCCACCTCCTCAGCCAATTCAAGCCGTTGTGCCAACCTTAGACACTGCGAAAACGGACAATGGTGATCAGAATATGACTCCAGCTTCAGCGAGCTCGTCGCGGTGGCCGAAAGTGGAGATAGAAGCATTGATAAAGCTGAGGACGAATCTTGATTCCAAATATCAAGAAAACGGACCAAAAGGACCGTTGTGGGAAGAAATATCAGCGGGAATGAGACGGTTAGGATTCAACAGGAACTCAAAGAGATGCAAAGAGAAATGGGAAAACATAAACAAATACTTCAAGAAAGTCAAAGAGAGCAACAAGAAACGTCCCGAAGATTCCAAGACTTGTCCTTACTTTCACCAGCTCGATGCTTTATATAGAGAGAGGAACAAATTCCACAGCAACAACAACAACAACAACAACATCGCATCTTCTTCTTCAGCTTCCGGTCTTGTCAAACCGGATAATTCCGTTCCGTTGATGGTCCAACCGGAACAGCAATGGCCTCCGGCCGTAACGACTACGACGACGACGGCTACTAATACAGTGGCTGCGGCTCAACCTGATCAACATCCTCAGCCGTCGGATCAGAACTTTGAAGACGAAGAAGGTACAGACGAAGAATACGACGATGAGGATGACGACGAGAATGAAGAAGAAGAAGAAGGAGGTGAGTTTGAGCTTGTGCCTAGCAATAACAACAAGACGACGAATAATCTGTAATGATGCATTATGATTCGAGTTCGAAGCGGATTGGTGGTGAAAGATTAGTAATCTTTTTTAAGTTTTGATACAGAAGATGAGAATTTAAATATTGGAGGGGGGTTTGTTTTTTTTTTCTTTTCTTATCTCGATTTTTAAGTTATACTGAGGAGAGATTTAATATGTTAAAACAAAATTAAATAAATGTGATTTAATTATTTTTTTTCCGGGGATATATAAATAAATAAAAATTGTTAAGGGAAGGGGTGGGGGGGGGACAATGTGGGGTTTTCATAAGCAAATAATAAAAAGAAACTGTAATTGTATGTTTTAAAAATTGAATGGTTCTTGTTGTTGGTGACGATGTGTATTTGTTTTGTTACATATTATTTATTATTGTTTTTGTCTACATTATTATAAGGTGGGACTGAGAGACGAGAGTTACTCATCCTTTTCAGTAACAGTTTCCTTGGTAAGATAAATAAATAAATTAAAAACTTTATATTAAATTTAAGATAAATGAAAAAAAGAAGATGCCAAGTTCACATGCACACAATGAGAGAGAGCGTGGGGTTTGGGGTCCACGTGGAAAAAGGAATCTTACTCTTTCATCTGCTCTCTCTCTCTGTCTTCTTCTCTTCGTTGCCCTAAAACGCAAGACTCTCCTTTTTGCAAGGGTGGTTTTGTAAATTCCAGTGTCGAACGCACGTGACAGATCCAACCATTTGTACAATAACCTCTTGTTTGAGACGATGATGATTCGTTGTGTCATAATTTAATTCTAAGTACTATCGACACATGTTTGGTCGCATTTCCAGATCTGTATAACCAAATATTGATGTATCTACCGATGATCGTGACTTCTCTAACGTTTTACGTTTTACTTATATATATGTGTACACAAACACTCGCTCGTGGAATCCTCAAGGATTAACACGATATCATACAAAATGTGATTCAAATAGATGGTTTAATTAAACATTATTATTCATGCCAAACTCAAATCATTATATATGGTTTGGTTCGGTTCATGAACATTCAAGATGTTATAAATATATATATATATATATATATATGTTGCACATGTTAACAATATGAATAACATCATATTTATATATCCCAACTTTGGTTGTACGTTAAGTAATATTATATATATGTATATCTATTTTTGTACACTGTAAAATTAAGATGCGGTTTATATATCATGTTGGATTAGTCCATTTCTTAATTATCATATATCTAGCTGTAAATACATAATCCTCGCTGTTTTTATTCTATATGTTTTGCAAACTCTAATATACTATAAATTAAATTATTATGAAGTTACATAATCGAAATTTAAAATTTAGATTTTACATTTTTACTTTATGTGGAGACCTATTTTTGTGTCAGATTGGTTAAGAGATGTTTTCTTGTACTTTTTGTGTGTGTATATATATTTACATATTTACATGGAAAAGGAATATCATTTTTATCACTATTCGTCTATGACTCCTTAAAACCTAGACACGAATCTACAATATCTTACCCAACCTTTGAAGAAAGGAACTTTCGTCTCTCTTGCATTATAATATGTGACTGATCATGTGAGCCCACTTTAATTTGTTTGGTGTGTGCGATCGTTTATTTGGATCAGATAGCTATAGCAATCACTTAATAATCTGTATACGTTTTATTTTTCCGTGATAGTATCTTCTTAGTATAAGCAAGTCTAGTTTGTACCATGCAACTATCAAAAAAAAAGTCTAGTTTGTACCGTTGAGTTATAGAATATCAATAGGAGTATCTTGTTAAACTAATATATATGAAATTGCGAGTTCAAATTAAATGATTAAACAAGCCAATAAGTAGACTTTAAAGTACACGAAAAGGACATGTAGGAAATATATATCCTCATTTAATAGTATTGAAAACTAAAATTGCCGGTCCACCGTCCACGGATGTAGAAAGTTGATATCTATATGAATATTTGTACGTCCCTAAATTTCTCTATGTTTTTTTGGATGTTATTTTGAAACAATTCAAAATATTTTTGGATCGGTTTTTCAATTTCCTTGTCTGGGTAATAATTTCTCACCAAGCGAACTACTTAGGGTGTGATTGGTAACATGAGTTACCATGTGGTATCATTGAGTTATGAAGATAAATCAAAAATGTTACCAATCATGATTTGTTTTAAAAAACTTGATTTTGAGATTGATGTTTGTTGAGTTATGGTTGATGTACAATTTTGAGTTATCTCCTTTGTAAAATTGACTTAACTCAAAATCATGGAAATTTTCATGAGTTAACGATGTTGTAAGTTGAGTTATAATTTTTATTTATTAAAAAAACGAAAATTAGTGTTTTTTAATTAGAAAAATATATTTCTTTGTCTTAATTCAATTTGAATAATGAAAAAAATTGTTATTATTACTTAAATTTCATGCAATAACATAAAATCTAGTTATTTAAATTTCTTAATTTTTTAACATATGTAAAATTTATTAATTTATGTTTTTAATTTCTTTTAAAATCAAAAAATATTTGTAGGCATATATTTTAAAAATATGAAAATTTAAATATACTATGAAAAAATGTCATTAGTTTTGTAATTATTATCTTACAAAACTATTATTAAAATTAATTATATTTACTTTAGTATTATTTTATTTTATGATTTAACTTAATTAATAAATTTTTGTAATAAATATTATTATTATTGATATTTTAATTTAAATTATTTTTAATAACATATACTGCAACTTTTAAAACTCGAGTTACCAGTCAATGTTTTGATTAGACTGATAACTCATATTTTTACAGCAAATTTACTACATCAATCTGCAGTTTATACCACATAATTTTTACTGCAAATCACATCTAATTATAACATCGACCTTAATAATACGTGTTACCTGTCGGAGCCTTAGTATTGATTTCATATGATGTACGTAGAGTTGTAATATAAGAGGTTTGATGTTATTTTGACTTAGTCCAATTCTTTTTTTCGTGTGTTACGTATTTAATTTTATGATAGGTATTTGATGATGAATGCATGGCTTTATATATATTCTACGAAGAACAACTTTCTCAGCAACTTATCTCCCTCACTAATTTTAATTTTTCAGATAGAAAAGTTAATGTCTGGATTTGGCTAACATAAATTGATGAAAATTGATTCGATTTGTTTAGATATATAACATCATGATAAATCAAAATAAGTGAAATTGTTTAAATATTTGGCTAACCAGAATAACTTGAAATCAGTTAACTTATTTGGTTTATTTTTTTCATTGAAAGTTTTAATTGTTCTCTCACTCATTTCAACTTTGTAGTTAGTATTATATAGACTTTTTCCCAAAAATAAGAGAAAAAGAAAACATCAAAGCATTGAATTAGTAAAAATTTATTTAATGACTCAAACTAGATGCACCGTTTCACTGTCTTTAAAGTTTAAACTCACATTAGACACTTTTCAAAATGCACGACTTTAAATGTAAGAAAAAAAATCTTCAGAATGTGTCGAATGCATTGGGTATCCTCGTTGAGTTACACGTTTTCTAGATAGTGAAATTTTGTAGGATATGGATTTTTCTAATAAAGAAATTAGTATCATCCTTTAATTAAATATACGAAAATAAATATATATAAAATTATTCTGATGAGTCATTGAAATTGCACAGTTATTGCAAGACTATACCAGGAAAATTCTGTAATGCGTATAACATGATTTTAAACCATAGATCTGTAATAAATTCGAACAATTTGTAGCACCGAGTAAGTACCTCCATGGAAAGCAATCAACAAGTGGACGGCATTTTATCGCTGTATCTCAAAATAATGTTTTTTTTGGCAGCGTATCTCACAAAACAATGTTTTTTTTTTTTTTTTTTTCTCTCACAAAACAATGTTCTCCAATCATTTTTCCACCCAAATTTTATTTCGTATCACATAAATATTATTTATTTTCCAAACCCACCCAATTTTTTTGTTGCATTAAAAAAAAAACTATCCATGGTATTAGATAATTTAGATAGTTTGAATGATGCAGCAGTCAAACTATTCTACGATAACCACAAAATTTAAAGTTTGGTTATGTTGCTTATTTGGTTGCGAGTTTAGGTCTACTGATTTTGAAAATTAATTGTCAAAAAACAATATACCGACAACATGATAAAAAGAATGAAACTTGAAAAATCCGAAGCGCAGAGAAGTGAGCATGGAAAAGAGAAAATGAGATGTGAGAAAGAATGGTGGCTACTTATTAGGAACGGAATCTTCTTCTTTTTCTTTTCCATAAATGTTTTATAATTTCTATTTGCATCTATTTTTGTTTCGAGGGGCTATAACAATGATGACGACCCAAATACTATACAGTCTGTATATTCTCATACCTTTTTTTTGGGGCAAATATTCATACATAAGAGCGCATTTCCTATAAACTAGTGAATTTTAATCTTTCGGTATTAAAAATTTCAGCTGTACAACAGAGTGGTCGCGAGAATCCTTTGAAATTGATGATTCTTGAGCATGACAGGAATACAAATTATCTTGTAAGTGTAACCCCAATTACAGTTGATCATTTTTGATAAGTTTCCCCTAATTAACCTAAAAGAAAGTGATATCCAAAAAAAAAAGTGATTCTTTTTGCCATAAATGGTTTTTAGAAAAATGAGTTTGGCAAAGCATAATATCAAAGTTAGCTTTTACTTTTGTTTTGACGCGACAAAGGTCAACATTTCGTGGGGGGGACATAAAGAAGTTTTAGGCAAATGATTTTTCATGGCGTTGAGGAGCAAAAGTCTATTTTCTATGACTCTAAAATATGACACGGAAAATCTTTAACTTTGTTTTTCGCAGTTACAAGGCTCACATCTAACGAATACACACGTCTTGCAGACATAATATAGTCATTTCATTCTAAAAAATTCAATACTACGTTAGTATTATTTTTTGGCAACAATTCAATACTACATTGATTCGAACATATAATGTGTGTTTGTTTGGGTCCACCTCGTGGCATGTAGGCACATATTACAGAAAGAAACGCATCAACGCCATCTACCACACGGACGATATATACTTTTGATTACATGATTTAAGGTAAATTTATATATATGAAATATTTAGAATGGGATAAGAAATAAGAAGTTAAAGTTGAAATCATATTAAAAAGAAAGAAAAAATGATGAAAACGACGACCCAATTTGAATTTGTAGGTCCAAAATTTTATTACTTGTGTCGGGTATCCATGGATATAGATGGATGCTTGATTACGCTTGGCTTCTCCCAACCAATTGGGCCATTTTTTATTCAACTTTCATCAGTTGATGCTAGTGAACTTTTTGTTATATAATTACTATTAGATACACATATTTCAAAAAAATAATTATTAATTTTATTAAATATCACGAAATGGAATGCTAATAACTAAAAAATCAAGCCATTTTACTTACATTTGTTGTATATGTTTTTTTTTCTTCAACCCCATCGTTTAGCTTAACAGAAAAGTGTATATAAAAAGATAAAACCACTTAGGTGAAAAGATTATTGTTAATGTCCATAGGTGAAGATGTTTTGTTCAACACAATCTCGAACTCACTTGTGTCATTGTCTCCTTCTCCCTCTTCTTCTTCTTCCTCTTCTTCGTATTGATCATCTTCTTCACTCTCTCCTTCGTCTTCATCTTCTTTATGACCAACTTTGTCCCTCTGATCAGTCTCAAACTCAGTCTGGGTTTCTTGTGAGAGAAGCAACTGTCTCTGTGGAGTCACCATTAGAGGCAATGGCAGTGGCAATGGTGTTGCCCCACTTTTGTTCCTCTCGTTGTATAAAGCTTCGAGCTGGTGAAAATAAGGGCAAGTCTTGGAATCAAGGGGTCGTTTCTTGTTGCTTTCTTTGACTTTCTTAAAGTATTTGTTTATGTTTTCCCACTTCTCTTTGCATCTTTTGGCGCTTCTATTGTATCCCAGTCTTCTCATCCCTGCAGAGATCTCTTCCCATAATGGCCCCTTAGTACCGTTTTCTTGATAGTTAGCTTCAAGATTCTTCCTTATCCTTATCAAGGCTTCGACCTCGGTTTTAGGCCATCTTGAAGAACTTGGAGATACCGAATGGTTGGTGTCATAATTCCCCATCTTCATTGTTGTATCCAATAGAACCGGCCTTGGCTCTTTACTCTCAAACGTTATTGAATGATCGCTTTGATATTGTCTCCTCTGTGATGGTTTATGATTCTGGTTATGCGGTTGTTGCTGTTGTCCTCCTGAGATTTTGTGTAAGAAGGATATTATTGCAGCGTCTTTAGCTGCAGCATTGGACCTCTCATGGATTAATGTTTCGTGTTCTCTGTTGATTCTCGCTATCTCTTGGACCCTCCAAGCTTCTTCTCTTGAGATTCTCTCTTTCTCGCGATTCTCCAATGTTTCCAAGAACCTTTTTTGCATCTTCTCTTGTTTCTCCATCAACTCTTTTGTCAACTTCGTAAACAATCCTTTCCAATACTTCCTCCTCTTTCTCGATCTCTTTCCTTGATGATGATCTTCTTCCTCGTCGGATGCAGTGGATGAAGAAGTTGAACTTGAGAAAAGATTCAGCGATGAAACGTTGTTCATCAAGTCATTCGAAATTGGCGTCTCACTAACGGTAGTAGTACTGTTGCTATAAAAAGGGAAAGGCGTCGTAGAAGATGGTTGCTTGGCGGGGAAGGTAGGGTTTATGGTGATGGGTTGTACACTACCCTGATGTTGATGTTTCAACGGTAAAGAACCTTTTACGGATGATGGATTGTTAGAGCTAATCCATGGTATCAAAGAAGTGGTTACAGCCGCAGTCGTGGTCGTGACCGTTGCAGGAGATTTCGCGGGTTGCGACTCAAGTTCAGGCTGTTGATAGGAATTAAGAGTCTCGAAAGCTTCTAACTCTTCGAAAAACCGGTACGTTTTGCCTTCGGATTTCCCGGTACGACCTTCTTTGGTACGTTTGTGGTACTTGTACACGTTCTCGAACTTCTCCTTACATTTCTTTGCACTTCTCTTGTAACCAAGCTCCATCATTTTCCTAATTATGTATCAATCAATAAACCCATAATTAAGAAAGAAAAATATATCTGAACTTTTTCTTAGCTAATTGTATGTAATTAGACTCTTACATATAAACATATGTAGTTACATATAAATAGCCTTATAGAAATATTCAAATGAATTACCGAAAAACATGACTACACATATGCTCCATAAATGTGTAAGACGATGATCATAAGATTTCTGTTAGCATGTAACAAAATATATCAAACCTGGAGATTTCTTCCCATAAGGGAGCTTTAAGAGTAGAGTCACGAAAAGCTTTATCCATCTCAGAACGTATTCTCAATAGAGCTAAAGTCTCTGGTCTTGGCCACCGGTTTCCTCCGCCGCCGGCTCCCTCACCGGTTTCCTCCATCTTCGTATCTTTTTCCTCCTCGCCGGAACCTCCCACGCCGCCGCCGGAGCTCTCTAACAGTCCTGAAGAGTTTCCAGACATACTTAAGACTCGAATTTGGATCTTTCTTCAAAGAGAGATGAGGAGAGTTTGAAGAGAAGACGAAGGTTGTGGTTGAATTTTCTTTTTCTTTTCTTTTTTTCTTTTTTGTCTATTGTGATTTTATCTTAGGCTATTTAATTGGGTGGGATGGACCATTTATCTAGATCTTATAAATATAATAAACTTTTGTTCGTGAAATTTATTTTGTATATATATTTTTTTCTTTCTATATTACAAAAAAGAGGAGTAGGACTTAAAAGGGGAACTTTTTTCGCTTTCCTTCTGTCTTTTAATTTGGGAATCTTCTCATTGCTTATAAGAAAATTTTGGCACCAAAAAAGCAATTTCATATAATAATAAACTTTATGTATATTTTATTTCATAAGCGATGTAAACTAGGTGTCTGATTCACCGTAACATCTGATTAATGATTGGTTTGATCACTAATCAGTATTTTCGGCTAATAAATTTATCAGAAACTCACCATAGATTAGATTATAATATACTACCAAAGACCAAATAGTTAAAAATGAAACTGTTAAAATTAAATTTTGCAAACTCTAAATTTATATATGATCGGATACTAAACACAATTGCTGACTGTATCAATACATTATTTCTAACATCTAATTATTTTAACGTGGGTATATAATTGGACGGTGTTTAACTGTCCCACTTTACCACTTGTGAGTTGTGTGATTAGAAATTTTTTTCTATTACACGTCTTTTAATTATTGTAGAGATATATAAGTATGGAGTATATTCATAGTAATTAAATAGAAGCCCAAAAAAAAACCACAATGATGATTCGAATTGAAATAATAAAAATAATTATATTAGTATAAGATTGTGTGAGCTGTGGAGAAGCCTAAGAATATTATTACATTAATCTTTAAATGATTGACATCATAATGGATGCTTTATCGTTAAATAATTATATAAGGCAAAAAAAATAATCAAAGGTAATCAGCAAGAGCAGCTGCAGATAGAGACGATAGGGATAATATTCTTCGGGTAGTGCGGGCCCAGGATAGCTTCTCACCGCCGCTGGATCAAATCGCAAATTGGTCACGACACCGACTGTTTAATTTACCTTTTTACCCCCAAATGTTGACCTCTTTTAATCATGCAACTAGTTTATAACCCAATAACCAACACGTCATTTGTTCACCGTTTATTTATTTATGTTTTTTTTTTCTTTCATGTAATCTATAAATGGTGAAACATTACATTTTATAGTTTATATTTTTTGACGATTTTGATGTATATAGAGCGGTGTGGGCGTAATTAATATACGTGGAAGTTTTGATGTAACATCAAATTACGGTATTAAATTAGACGAGGAGTTAGATAAATGTCGAGGTTACATATGGTTATTAGGCGCATATCAAAGCATTTATGAGAAAAAGCAAGTAGAGACATCATTTAGTTAGCTTATGACCTACCTTCTTTAATGATATTGAAGTATTCCGGTGCCTAATAATAAGTAATAATGTATATATTTTACGTTAAACATTTTGTTGTTTCTTCGACAACCACTGGTTTTAATTTCGTTTTTCTATTTACCGTATTTTTTTCGTCTTAACGAGCGTACCACCGGTATATTCTAAACATATTATGTCCCTAAGATCAACGTGTTTTCCGTTTGCAGACACATTTGTAATTAGATAAATCAAAATAAGTAACGTAAAACTATATCTTATTGGTAACATAAATGGGAAAACTATCGAACATTAAAACTGAATTGCTTTTACTGGTCCATTTTATTAGACTATACGTTCGCACAAGTCACAACGGTGAACTTATTAAAATTTTAAAACTATGATAGCTTAGTGTTGTACAAACTACAAAACAGTCCCGTCTATTTTCATGATTTTTTTTTCCAGTTTCAATATTAGAAAATGTAATTAACATATTTTATAATATTCTTTGTTACAATTGTGAGACAAGACTCGATTTTAGACATAACGTTATTCCATGCAATCACCTCAAAAAGTTGATGATGGTAAAATTCTGCATAATTTTGACATTTATTGTATCCTGAATCAGTGTGGTTATGATCACGAAAAGGAAAAGGAAAAAGAAGCAAAACTGTATAAACATATAAAAAGCAATCACATTTTAGTTATGGAGATGTTTTGTTTAAGTATAACAAAACATTAATAGAAGAATGGACAATCTTACTGGCAGTTTGTTTTTTGTCTGAAACACCAAACTCATCTCCCACTTTTTTCGCATCTCTTTAATTTATTTTATCGTATATGGTTAAGTTCTGTGCATTTTAATTATTTCTTTCAAAAATTATATATTCGAATTATTAGTTTCTTTTTCTAGTCTATATAAGGGGATAAATAAATAAAAAGAGAGGAAATTAAAGCAGTGGTTACAATGAGCTGGATTCAGATGTATTTCCACTACGTATGGCTCTGTAAAGTGGCCCAACTTGATCCCTTTCTACGTATTGTATACATACGCCGTTCATATTTATATAACTGGTAGTTTATTAATTATTGAGTATATATACATATGTGTATATATCTCCCTATTGTTTATAACATGTGAATAATATATATGGTACGCAATTACCCAGCGTGAGTACTAGTGAATAATGTGATCGTTATTACCCACATGTAAAAGTAAAAACTTATTGGAGTGTATATTGTTAATCATCTATAGAGATTTAATAAATACATATACTCACCGAAGTGACCGATGAATAAGACGAAATTGTCTTTTATTAAATGCGGTTTGTCATTGATAGACTCTTATTTTTCGAGGATGGTACCAATGATTCCAACTCCATAAAGATTACCTGTACTCTCCTTTTACAATCGACCCCAAGAAATTAAATGCTATTAGTTTCTGCTATTTTGTACATATATTTTAATTTTCTTACTGCAACCAATGTGTTCCGTATTATTTTGTTCTGTCGGCATCTGAAGTTTTCCGTTCGTAATATTATCGTTTTGTAATTTGTATGCTCATATACTTGTACATAATATGATAATACCGTCTTATGGGACTTAAATCCGTCTTATGCTGGTAGTTGGATGTGGCGCAAGTTATATAAACTTAGACCCATTGCAAGACAGTTTTTGGTACGTGAAGTTGTCTCAGGCATCACTGCAAAATTCTGGCATGATAATTGGACGGGTCTCGGACCTCTCTTGCTTATCACTGGTCCTAATGGCCCTCAGACAGTTGGCATCCCCTGCGATGCCGTGGTCAGAGATGCAATCAGGAATCAGGATTGGTGGATCTCTTCTAGTAGAAGCAGGAACCCAATAATCATGAGATTAAAGAATGCTCTTCCTCAAGCTCAGAACATAATTGAATGTCAGCATGATGATACATATTTATGGAAACCGGACCATCGAGCTCCTTCAAATGTGTTCTCCACAGCAAAAACTTGGTTAGGCTTAAATCCTCAACGCAACCATGTTCCTTGGCACAAATCAATCTGGTTCACGGAGAGCATCCCGAAACACGCCTTCACCTCGTGGGTTACAGCTTGGAATAGGCTGCCGACTCGGGACAGATTGAGAAGTTGGGGCTGTCAAGTTCCTTCCTTATGCATTCTTTGCAACAATGGTGATGAATCTAGAGACCACCTTTTCTTTCAGTGTGACTTTAGCTCTGAGATTTGGTCTTACTTCACAAGAAAAATGCATCTTTCTCCTCCGGTTCCATTCGCTAGTTGCATTGCTTGGATGCAAACAGCTGCTCAGAATAGGAATGCCTCCACTATACTCAAACTCACGTTTCAAGCCTCTATCTATGCAATATGGGCTGAGAGAAACAGCCGCCTACACTCGGGATGTTCTAAGACTGCTTCTCTAATCATCACGGACATTCAGCGGACCATCCGAGCAAGACTAGATCCTCTCTCTCGAGGTAATACCTCCTCCTCCTCTCCCACCAGTCTATTGTCTACCTGGTTTAGCTGGTTCCCCTTCAGGTAATGCCTGCTCTTTTTTCCTTTCTTGCTTGATCGGATGTTTGTAGCAGATTTCCAGGTCCTTGTTGTTGTTGACCTTTTTTTTGTGGGCCATGTGGCCGTCATGGGCCTTTGGGCTTTGTAATCCTTTAATTTCAATAGAAATTTAAAGTAAAAAAAAAAAAAAAAAATAAAAAAAAAATAATATGATAATACCAACCAACATCGAGAGGCTGTAACAGGTGAAGAACTGAAACACATTTGTGCGCGACGATACCAAACGTAGGCGTAACACATCAAGAGCCGTTAAATAATGTGACGTGTCGAATTCAGGGCTGTTCGATCTAGCTTATGTCACGTGTAGCGTTTCTGTATGTGAAAATTTGCCACGTAAGATATTAGTTTCTCCGTCTACGTGGAATTTTCGAGCCTTTTTCTTCAGTCCGAAATAAGTTGCTTTATTCCAACAAACCATGTGAGAGCAATAAAAAATAAAAAAATATAAAAAATTCCTTAATATAGCGAAACAACTTTATTCCATTTGACAATAATAAACTTTATTTAATATCTCGTCGAGAAAATGATTTCGTGTCCCGTAGAAGTTAAATTTGATCAATTTTTTAAATATATTTTTTCGTATCTGTATTATAAAAACAGTGGTACAGATAAATAACTACAGCGATGTTTGATTGATTTCCTTTTTTTTCTTCCGACGATGATTTCCTTTCGGGATTTCTTTTATTTATAAATTCACTTGTAAGAAAATATATTATCCGCCACTTTTTAGTTACGAGTATGCAAGTTATTAAGTTGGTAAACAAAAAATAAATGATATTTTTATATGTTGATGGTCAACCTCATTTGTCATGCCAAGTTCGTTACCGTCTATCGCAATCAGCCAGGTCAGTGTCAACATTATAATAATTGGAATAATTGACATATTTTGATCTTACCGTAACCTTGCTTGGCTTGACCCAAATAAAAAACGTAAACTACAATAGAAAAGATTAATAAATAGCGGGACCCAACATTCATTTTAATTTATTTTCTTGTATGTAGCACTTGAATTTACTTATAATAACAATGGTCCAGCGAAACAATTTTTTAGGTTTTGGGCCTTCAAATATTAAAAAGGCCTATAAAGATATCCAATAACTTTCTAATCCAGTTATCATCATTTCTGCATTATGTTATAGGTGAGGGCCTTAGACGTGCATGATGGCCAAATCCAGTTTCCCAAATTTTAGTTTGAATTTTATGGTTTTGAAAATTCTAATTTACACCAAAAACGACATACTCTCGGAAGTCCTTGATAGTTTATTCTAACTCTGTTTCCTTATTCTATGCTTTCTTAATTTTTTTTCGACGTGCATATTTTTGTGTGTGTTTCTTGAAGAAGACGATTGTCGATGTGAGGATTCGCGATGAAGATGCTTAATAGAATTAACTTTGAAAAAAAGTTTCGGACCTTCATTATTTGAACACAATACAATTTTAGACAACAAACAAAAAAGAAGAAATACGTTGGTTGTTGTATTGATAACTGAATAAATGAGTGAAAAGATAAATATTCAAATGAGTAGTTGTTTGAGAGCTTATTAAGTTGCCAAGAGAATTTACAAAGCCCTTCATCGACTGTAAGGTTCCTTCTTTTTATAGTCAAGAACTCAAGATCTGTTCAGTGAACGCTCTGCAGGACAAATGATCTTTCACCACTCTAACTCAATCACTAAGACCTCGCCTACACCACCTGGTTTAATTATGAGATTCTTTATATGCAATATTTTATAAGGAATTAATTAATAAAGAAAATCATGATGAAAATTGACATAATTGTTAAGGTAGGTTCCTTAACATTGACGAATTATGTTTCGTATAGGGCCTATAGGCAACACGCTTACGGGATTATTTTAATGCTCTAATCATATAATCACACACACACACACATATACATTACATATTAGTTTATTGATAAAAAAGTTAATAACCAAATTGGTTTTATTATATTCTCCTGCCGTCTGACATTGAAGCCCCTCCTGGTCTTAGGTGACTAGGTCTCACTCAGACAACGTTTTTTTTTAGTAATTATTGTAGTTAATACTAATCATTCAACCTGTTTTGTATACTAGTGGCTTGGTGGATACTTTTGCTTTTTGGTTGGTTTTTCTTTCGTGCCAACTTTCATTTAAACTATTCAAACACAGTATGGTATTTTTTTTTTTTGGTAAAAGAACACAGTATGGTATTATCACAGCTGCTTTGTTTTCCAACTGATTTGCATCGTTTTCTTTATAATTTCTTATTCCTTACATATACGGTATTCGTTAAAAAGCCGGTTATATTATAAATGTAGAATGATCTAACATACACTAGTGTTTTGAATGATCATCAGTTAACAACTTAGTTTATGTAATTTTGGAGCTAAAAAGCTTCTAACACACCCACTGTTAATCGTGTATTATGTGTGGTACATTAATAAAAAAACGTACAAGTATTTGCAAGTTTGGAAGGCAATCAAAACTGTCGGAAAAAAAAGGAAGGCAAGCAAAACTTATAAATTTTATGAAAATGTTTATTAGAAAAACTTACAAATCGTTGATTTATTAGTTTTTGGATAGTTATTGGTTAAATATACCGTTTGCAATAATTTTTAGAAAAGGTAAATTGAAAGACAGTTGTTTTTCAAATAGAAATGGCGAATAGAGTAAGTAGCAAATGGTATTAATAAATAATTTTAAAATTTTTACCAAAAAAAAAAAATAATAATAATTTTAAAATAGTATTTTAGTGGATAAAGAAACTCAAACAACGACCACTAACCATGATTTTCCTTGCGTTTTCTTATGAAAGAAACCTCTACCTAAGTCCGAGGCTTTGGAGGTCAAAGTCAACCTCTTTGGTGTGCCTTATCTGCCACGACGTATCGCTTTCCAAAAATAAACAATATACATCTACGAAATTTATTCTTTTTGTCGTTTTCTTATACTCGAATCGGAATTAGTTGTTTCTAGCTTGCAAATCTTTCACAGCATTGATTCCACATAAATAAATATTTTTTAATAAACAACATAACACATCTCTTTTTCCACCTATGCGTATCGCCAAGATCTTTTTTTCGTATGTGTTTCTTGGTTTATTATATTAAAAAAACCAGATAATATAGTTGACAAAACAAATTTGGATAATATATTGCATATGTTTGTTATCTATCAATCTAAAATTCTCGATAACACTCTTTTACATAAAAACTCCATCAACATAAATAATGGTAAGCAGTGTTCAAGAAAGCGCTAGGCGTTAAGCGGTCGGTGACCCAACGCCTAACGTCTAGAGCGCTTAATCGGAAATTTAGGCGATTTTAGACGGTTTAGGCGTTTATAACATAATATATAATATACTATAAATATAATATTATAGATAAAAATTATACAAAAAATGTAGGCAAAAATTAAATAAACATATTCATATCAAACAATATATGAACTTTTATAACCATCTTTATGAAGTTAGAAGTTATAAATTTAAATTTTTGTAGTTAGAAGTTGAAAAAATATATTAGAAAACAAATTTTAGTTAATAATAATTAATTAATATTTTTTTAGAACTGTTTTGAACCATTTATGACTATTTAAAATCGATTAAAATTATTTTAATAATAAAAATGTATAATTAAACGGTCTAAGCGGTCGTCTAGGCGTTACTTGAGCGCCTAGCACCTAAGCGGGGCCTAGGCGAACGCCTAGACCGCTTTCTTGAACACTGATGGTAAGTAGTAGAAAGTACATAATCAGTGGGTATTATAGGTATTGTAAACGTCATGTTAGATGGAGAAATCGTCTTTATGAATGAGAGTGTGTCGCTCAACTAATCTCATCACGGAGTGATCAATCTCAGCCGTCCAAATTTATAGAATAAACAGCCTTTTTACCTTATCCATTTATCCATATCTATCTCAACTGTTCTAACGTAATTAATCTTCCATTTTTATCTAACCAAAAAAACAAAAAGAAGAAGTGGACTTTAGCACTCTTTTTTTTTTTTGGTTTATGAAAGTTGAAAAATGGTGGCAAGTAATTAAGAAGGTTGAAGAAATCGACCATAACCAATGATAGTGGAATTTAAATATAAAGTAAAGTCCAATCAAAGGGATATGATTTTGCTACAAAAGGATAAAATGCTTTTTGTAGTTGAGACTTGTCGTTTCAGCATAGATTTTGCACTAATGAATTTATGGCTAGCACCCGAACACATTGTGACTTTAGGTATTGAATAGTCGGTGTAAGAAAACGTTACAAACTATTTCATCTTTGAGCAGATAACAATCATACAGTATATGATTCATTTTACCATCTACAACTTTGTAAATAGTGATCGAAAAACAGTTTAATTATGGTGGCGATAACCATTACTATCTTTTTTAATCTACATTTAAACAATGTTTTATGAGAAAACCAAAGTTGAATAAGCTTATAAAAGAACGGTAGGTAAGCCGTACCAAATTTCACACCCCTTAAAACTATATTTTATTGTTCATCAATATACAAGTAGACCTTTTTTCCTGTATTACTCATCATGAAATCTAATATTTCTGTAAAAACATGACAATATTTAGATGTTAATTGTTATCAACAACATGAATGACTTACAAGCTAAGAAATATAAACTTACCAATGTGATAATCTCTAAAAAAGAATTTTTTTTCCGGATATCTACAAGAAATGATAAGGAAGAGAGAAAAGGTCAACGACTAAATCTTAGTCACTAAAAAACAAATTGCCGAATAATATCTCCCCGGCCAGTGGATTCATTTTTTTTTACCTACTGTATTTGTTAAACATTACTTTATGTTTCAATAAAATAGTATTTATATAAATAAAATTTCTTGCACAAGCAGAGAGTATTATTATAGTCAGAGTAATAAACAGTTGAATTAATAATATAAAATGATGAAAAAAAGAAGATGTGTTTGGTGTTCGTGGAGCGGAGGACAACGTAGTTGGTTTCCGCGTGCAGAACGAGACAGATAACTTCTAGAGAGAGAAAGAGACAAAAACCCTTAAAGGATTTGAACGGAGAAGACGAGGAAACACACACACAACGATAATTAATCTGTAAGTTCTTATCCAATTTTGTTCTCTGTAAAAATTTCGAGGCTTTGATTTTACCGGTTCTTTTTAAATTTGTGGGTTTTGTTTTTAAGTGATGAAATCTGGGGAAGCATTTCAGGTGTGGAGTGTGTCTCTTTTTTCTTCTCAAATTTGTCTGATAAATTTGAGGATATTCACAGATCTCTGTTCTATGATGGAGTTTCTCTTGGAATTATCGATTTTCTTCTTTTTCTGTGTCGGTTTATTGCAAATTTGGTAAAGTTTTTGTAAAGCTGTGATTATGAAACTCTAGATCTATCTCCTTATTGACCAATTTAATTAACTAAAGTTTTGGATAAGAAAAATCTTAAATTGTGATCTACAATATGATCCGGGATCAAGAGTCTTTATTTCCACTTGATATGTGTAAATCCTCAAAAGTTTGTTTTTTTTTTTTTTTCCCATTTGAAGTAGTAAAGACTTATCTTTTTTTCTCAATTGAATCCAAAGAATACTTAAGAGGGTTTATACTTGGAAATTGGAATCAGATCTCAATTATTTTGGGACCAATAAACAGACTCTGTTCTTGGGGGAAGACATGTCTGTTTCCTTTTGCTTTTTTACTTCTTTCGAAGATTCTTCATTTTGAATTAGCAGTTTCTGTCTTTCAATTTTGAACTTGTTTTCTTCTCTTTTTACTAAATGTGAATCAAAAGAATGTTTCTTAAATTTTAATAAAGCCTGTGGTGTTTCCTACTTTTGGTCCATTGATGAGAATCTTCTTTTCTTCTCTTCCCTGTCATTGCTTTCTTGTTAAGTACCATTCACAACTTGAACCAAACTCTACTTTTTTTGTTGTCCTTCAGAACCTTGAGAGAGAAAGAAAAATGTCATTCCGCAGCATAGTTCGTGATGTGAGAGACAGTATTGGAAGTCTATCAAGGCGTAGTTTCGATTTTAAGTTAAGCAGCCTGCACAAAGAAGGTGGGAAATCTCGTGGTTCGGTTCAAGATTCTCACGAGGAACAACTTGTTGTAACCATTCAAGAAACCCCGTGGGCGAATCTGCCTCCAGAGCTATTGCGCGATGTGATCAAAAGGCTTGAAGAGAGTGAAAGCGTGTGGCCTGCGCGAAGACATGTGGTTGCCTGTGCTTCTGTGTGCAGGTCATGGAGAGATATGTGCAAAGAGATTGTTCAAAGTCCCGAGCTCTCTGGCAAAATCACATTTCCTGTTTCGCTGAAACAGGTTAGCTTTTGATTCTTTCTAATGTCATTGCGTATGTTTTGGTTAGTATTGTGATGATCCTGAGTAATTTTTCTTTTCGGGGTTTATAGCCGGGACCAAGAGATGCAACAATGCAATGCTTTATCAAAAGGGATAAATCAAACCTCACTTATCATTTATACCTTTGTCTCAGTCCTGGTGAAGCTTCATGGTCTCTGGTTATGTTCCATCTTATTTTTGCCTGACATTAAGATTAATCCGTTCATATCTTTACAATTTCAGCGTTGTTGGTTGAGAATGGAAAGTTCCTTCTTTCCGCGAAACGCATAAGAAGAACTACTTACACAGAGTATGTGATCTCTATGCACGCCGACACCATTTCAAGATCAAGCAATACATACATTGGCAAAATCAGGTACAAGACTTTGCCTAGTTATATAAAACATTTACAAGCTATAGTTTCTGTCTTAACACGTAATTATCTCTTCTCTTTTGCAGGTCTAATTTTCTCGGAACGAAATTCGTAATATACGATACACAACCTCCATACAACAGTAATACATCACGAGTGGTCCAACCGGTTGGCCTTAGCCGCAGATTTTACTCAAAGAGAGTCTCTCCCAAAGTTCCGAGTGGGAGCTACAAAATCGCAGAGGTGTCTTACGAGCTAAATGTTCTTGGGACCCGTGGTCCAAGGAGAATGCATTGCGCAATGCACTCAATTCCCGCCTCTTCCCTCGCTGAAGGAGGAACCGTTCCTGGACAGCCCGAGATCATTGTCCCACGCTCTATACTTGACGAATCATTCCGCAGCATTACCTCCTCCTCGTCAAGTAAAATCACTTGCGATTACTCGAACGATTTTAGCAGCGCACGGTTTTCCGACATTCTCGGTCCGTTAGGCGAGGATGAAGAAGCGGGATTAGAAGAAGGGAAAGAGCGGATTTTGCCGCCGCTTGTGCTTAAGAACAAGCCGCCAAGGTGGCATGAACAACTTCAATGCTGGTGTTTAAACTTCAGGGGACGTGTAACAGTCGCATCAGTTAAGAACTTTCAGTTGATTGCAGCAAACCAGCCTCAACCTCAGCCTAGACCTCAAACTCAGCCGCCGCAGACGCAGACACAACCGTCAGGCCAGACAGATGGTCCTGACAAGATCATATTGCAGTTTGGGAAAGTAGGAAAAGACATGTTCACGATGGATTTCCGTTATCCGCTTTCTGCGTTTCAAGCTTTCGCTATCTGTTTAAGCAGTTTCGATACGAAGCTCGCTTGCGAATGAATCAAAAAGTCAGCTTTGTATGTAATGTTTTCATATTTGATTCCGGAGATTCTTGTCTCGTGGTGTTTTATTTTCACCGAGAATCTCGTAATTAGAATTGTTTCAAGCTTTCATTTATTCTGATCTGCTTTATGTTGTTTGTTGCTTTCAACCAAAGAGTTTATCGGAGTTTGGTTTTTCAAATCTAAAATTTGATTGTATTCATAACGGTCAAAACTCAAAACGAGAATAACAATGAATCATAAACCTGCATTTGGTTATTGAAATATATCTCTGATTTTACATTGATCACAAGTTTGACATTAAATAGAGGATAAACGGACAAACTGTTTTCTGTAAAACATCAAATTATGTTAAGGGAAAGAAAGGACAGATGAGACTAGCCCTGGGCATAAAATCCGAAAATCCGATCCGATCCGAAAAATCCGAATCCGAATCCGAATTGAATAGTCTTAAAACCCGAACAGATAATGTATTATCCTACCCGAATAATCCGATCCGAATCCGATCCGATCCGAAATCCGAACGGTTTATCCGAAAACCCGAAAAAAATTAGATATTCAAAAATATTAGTTATAATTTTATATTTAAAAAATAGCAAATAACAAAAAATATTTGAAATAACCTAGATATCTGAAAAGTTTAAGTTATATTTGTTAAAACTATACAATTTTTCCAAAATATAACCAATTTTTAAAAAAATAAATGGAATTTTTAGTTTTTTTTTTCCAAAAATCCGGTCCAAATCCGAAAATATTCGAACCGAATCCGATCTAAATGGTCATAAAAATCCGAACGGATAATGAATTATCCTCTCCGGATTATCCGAATCCGAAAAAACCCGATCCGAATCCGATCCGAAAAATAATAAAATCCGAACGGATATTAAATTCTCCTATCCGAAAAATCCGAAATCCGAAAATCCGAACGCCCAGGGCTAGATGAGACTACGAGAGAGCAAATGACAGACACCGAGAAGTGAGCACACTGCTTGCCGACTTGACGTCAGAGCAGATTTTGAAAACGGCAAGCATTCCTTGTCGGAAAAGCTACATGGCAGAACATTTATTCTTGCGTTCCCACGGTGGTGTGGACGGACCGACGCGACTTCTCGTTAGAAGATACATCGAATGATCTATAAGATTTATACTCTCTCTCTCTCACTCGTATGTGAACGACAGAAACTTCAATCTTTTTCTTCTCAAGTATAAGATTTATAGTTTCTTTTTCGATTGTCTTCACTTTATTTTATATTAATTCATCTTTTTCGTCAAACTATTCTATTGTAATTTTCTAAAATTCCAAAGTCTAAAGGACCAATCGTGTGTGAATATGGTGTGAAGAGTCCATCAAGTAGGGGAAGACCCCACGTTAACGCATCGTTTTAGATTTCCGTTCTCAAACATTTTGTTCAACTTCTTTAATATTTTGAGGATAGGTTCTTATCTATATTCTTATAAATAAAAGGAAGCGAAGGATGTATATATGTTTGGGCTTATTTTCACGAACAGAAATTAGGTATAGCTTTTTTTTTTTGTTATGATTCATTGATTCCATGGTGGAATTCGAACTCAAGAAACTTGTTAGAAAAGTTTCGCCAAACTTGTTATTGAAAATTGGTGATCTTATTTTGGAGGTGTGGACCAATCAAAGAACAAATCAACCACTATGTATGGATTTTTGTGAGGAAAATAAAATGATTGGATAACTAAAATAATAATTGACCTAACTACGATAGTTATAGTTTAATTAGCCAAGTTACGTGAGATAATCCATTTTTAAGTATAATTTCATGTCATATTGGTGATCCAAAAGGCAAAAGTGTCCTTGAAGGGCCATCCCGGGTAGTCGTCTTTTAAAGGGTCAATGTGGCTCATTTCTAGTTGCCGCTTTTGATTAGTAAAGATCGTTAAGATTTTAATTTCATTTTCTATACAGATATCCGATAAGTGATAAGCTAAATCATATATAAGACTAGAATTGGACCATGAAAATTAATGTACTAGTATATATTTTCCTTGCTCAAATATTATTCGTTTTCTTTCAGAAGTTTTTGAAAACAACATACGAGTATTTTCTTCTTAACCAATCTTATTCAAGAAAGTATGTTAGAAAGCTTAGTTTAAAAATGAAACATCCTTTACAGCTCACATTGTTGAGCTTCGAATTAATTACGGTGTGAGGTTTCTTTGTGTTTAAATATTACTCCAGGTACAAGAGTGGTGGAGCACTAAATGACACCACCAAAGCTTGTGACTTGTGATTACTCTCTCATAATCTACTAATCAAAGTTATCGCAATAACCATTTCATATTGTAATCTTGTTGTCAGCGTTTATCATACCACGCACATTCCATTACAAGGACCAAACCATGCAATATAATACATGTAGTAGACCAAGTTTCCCATATACGATTTGTTTAAACAAGCACAACACATTGTCGACAAGTAAGAATAAAACGATACGTTAAATTGTTAATCTTATGTTTTCCATAATATCAAATTATTTTAAAATTGGAGATACAGTCTATCACGAAAATAGATCTTTAACTAGTGATTTTGTACATGTATACAAACAATTAGATAAAATAAAGTCACGATCTATCAAAAATCAAGATTCAACGCCATCTCCAGTTCGATTGAAGACAAAGGAACTTCATCTAAGTCACCATCATAATGCATGGGAGAGGGAGGTTCAAATTCGACAGAAGCAATCTTTTCCTCCGTCGGCTTGACCATGGGAATATCAAACTCTTGTCCTTATATATTTTCAACAGAAGCAAAGATTTTGCTTGATAGATTTTCGTCTCTTGGTCCATATCTCTAGACCAGATCATGGGCTTATAGCTATGGATTAGAACCTCAAAAGCCCATGAGCCTAATACTTTTACAATACTATGTTGCAAGGGTATAATCGTCATTTTAACAACTGAAGCCCTAATTCTATCGTCTCTACATAAGCTTCAAACTCCGCTTTCAGTTCTGTTTCGTCACTTTCTTGTCGCCGATTAGCGATTTATGTTTATAGTTTTCTTTTTTTTTTGTTGGTAAAAGTTTATAGTTTTTCGAAAATCAGTTTTTACTAATGTTTCGTTTTTTAAGCATGAATCCTATTTTCTTAAAACGTTTCTGCGATTTTTTAGTTGGTGTTGATTTGCCCAGTGATGCATAAAATATGTATAGAGCGGTTGTATTTGGGAAATCTCCGGCCTGTTGTTTAACCTAAAAGCCTTGAACGCCGTCGTTTCGCGGCCGACGACATTCACACGCGCACACTTCCACCTTTCTATATATCCATCACACGTGCGTCGGTTGCGAGGTGGTGGTGTTCAGGGCTTTTATGGTTTGCTGGATTTTGCCCTTTTACTTTAAGCCGTGAATGATCAGATTTATAGCTATGAGATCTGAGGGCTTTGTCTTTTTTACTAAAGTTTCAATTTTTATTATTTCATTGTTTTGTGATTTTTGCCCATTGATGTAAAAACTCAAATCAAATCTGAGTGGTGCCCTGGCTTTGAATTGTCCTCGTAGTTATCATTGCGTCTCATCATCATCATCATCATCATCGACTCATGATTCTTCTTCTTCTTCTTCTTCTTCTTCTTTCTCTGTTACTGCTACTGTTACTGGTTTATTGCAATGGTAACTACGGTTCTATTTGAAAACCGGATTTTGATGCGCCACATATGACAGATTTTGTGAATACTGAGGGCTTTTTTTTCTTCCTTTATTACTAAGTTTTGTAGTTTCCCGTTTGGTATCGATATGATTAAGTCATTATAGTTGTATTTAGTTGTTATATAGAGATTTAAGCCCTGTGATGATGACTCATATGTGTTTGAGTGGTGCCGCTTGGTTTTTTCTAGCTGAGACTTGTCATCTCCATTGCTACAGCTTGCTTCGATCTCTCTCTCTCTCTCTCTCTCTCTCTTTCTCTCTGTCTCTCAATCTATATATATATATATATATACATTCACACACATACATTCATGGATGGTTGCATCG
This sequence comes from Erysimum cheiranthoides, assembly GCA_011420285.2. Classification (NCBI taxonomy): domain Eukaryota; kingdom Viridiplantae; phylum Streptophyta; class Magnoliopsida; order Brassicales; family Brassicaceae; genus Erysimum; species Erysimum cheiranthoides. The sequence goes on along the minus strand of CM022179.2, from coordinate 2,017,303 downwards.
ATGGGGATGATGATCTTAAGGGTCATTGGCTTTGAAGAAACCATTGCGTTGTGCCAACAATGACTAATTCGGTTATTACAAAATTGTCTTTAAGACCTGAGGGCTTTATTCTTATGCTGTTTTTTTAATCTGTCTATTGTTAAAACGAACTCCTTGGATTGGTGTTTTTCAAGTTTAGGAGAAATTTGAGGTTTTTGATTTTGCGATTGGGGTTCTAATATTTATCTCTTTTGTTTCAATAGATATCAGATTACTATGTAAGAATCAAATATTGGCTCTGGAAACGTTGGGGCAAGCTGCTTGTCACTGCCACCACTGTGATACAGCTAAAGCAGTGGACTCTCTCATCAAGGGGGCAGATCTTCTAATAAAAAAATCGCATCGATTATGTTACAGTTATGGTTCTCGCACTAAGATATTCTGTCTTCGTGCTCCATCATCCCACTGCCCAACCTAGAAGAATCCCAAGTCTCATGGATGGGCCTCCCACTATTGATTCGAATTAGGTTATTATTTATGTGTATCTGTGCTATTTAGCAGACTGGGCCTTATATGGTGCTGTAACCTTTTTATTTTTCTCATTCTTTAATTAGAAAATCCTTTATGAAAAAAAAAAATTATTTGAGCTAATTTTAAAAGCTTTCTTGTTTCTAGTATTTTATTTTCAAGCAGTTTCATACTAGACTTGTCGTCATATTTGTGCCTCTTGTTGTTTTTGTTGCAAATATTTATAGGCCACACAAACTCCTACGCGTAGTACAAGAGTTATTTGAGTATTTTAGTAACTTTGTTCCCTTGCCTGCAGCAAGTGTCTCAACTCTTTGAAACTTGAACATAATAGTGTGGCATATCATTGAATAATTTACACTTCATAACTGGATGCGTTTGTTTAACATTTGTGTGTTTGACACATTTTTTTATTAGACAGGATGAGAATTGTAACCCTTATGACATGTCTCACTCACGGCCCTGGAACGGCCGAGCCATTAGAAATCCTTCTTGAAATCAAGTTCAACTAGTTGGGCCCAATATAATCAAGTTACTTTCCATGGATTACAAGCCCACGTTACTGCACTTGGCGACCTGAGCTCCCGTAAACAACATCGTCGATTTTGCTTTAAGCAATGTGGGTCTTTGTATTTTAGCAGTATATGGAATTGTAAATCCTAATATATTAAATTAAAAATGTCTTGTATGGTTTTTATATATTACCATTGTTGAACAATATCTGGTTTTTTGTTTTTATTGGGGACAAATAATGGAAATGCGATGTTGAAATCTTAAGATGAAAATCGTTCTGTGCCTATATTTCTTTACCTGTCTATTTTCTGTGCATAGATTTCAGCATGCAATTTGTATAATTTGACTTTTTTTTTTTTATTTATTATTTATAACTCACAAAAGTAGCCGAAAATTGTTTTGGTCCGACCCGATAACCGACATAGCAACTTGGTTTTTCAGACAATTTTTGTTCGTAATAAACAATGTAACCGTGTTCAATTCTAATAATTTTTTTTTTTTTTTTGTAGGTACAACAACTAGAGCTGGTGGAAGTCGTGCCCTTCCATCCTCTGCAAATTATTGATAAACCAATAATAGAATGAAGATTTAAACTATTATAGTTTCCTAGCAATATTTTAAAAATGCTTGCTTATGTAAAGTCTTTCTAATACCAAATTTATACACTTATAACTTTTTTGAATAAAGTAAAGAAAGAAAATTAAAATAGTCTATTATGAAATTTTAAAATGATAACCAGACAAGTAGGACAATAATTTTATTATTCTTCTAATTTATGTATACTGAATAACACAAAACGCTCTCGAGGTGGTGACCAAAATGGCGATCGTAGGGTTTTGGTGAACCCGATGTCCGGCTATCTCCGGGATCTTTTTATTCGGTGGCTCGCTGACGGTGTGGTGGATAAGGTCGGATGGTTCCTCTCTTTCAAGAGAGCATATGGGTTTGATCGGTTATTTGGTGATGAGGGTTCTAAGGGTTACTATGGATCGGATCTGTGGAGATTCTGGATCTCGCAAAGTCTTCTGTGGATTTCTTGTGAGGATTTTCCCAGATCTGATTGTGCTTACTCTATGGAAGTCGGGATCTGTCTTTTCAATTTCGAGATCCGGTATCAAGATAAGGAAACCACGGTGGTTTCGCCCCTCCGGAGACTGTCTTGCTTGTGGTTTTTGAAGGATTTCACGGATTTATTGGTTTCTCTGAGATCGGATCAGGGTGAATCCGATTACATCTCTTCCATCTTCGAAGGGAATCAATTTGGGTATGGTTGGTTTAATGGCTTGATCGGACTGGATCTTCAGATCTTCCGGTTGGGGGTCAGCTTTCTCGGGATATTGAAGGAGAGTTACTGCAAAATCAAAGGAGATATTCGCGTATTGAGTCGATCTCAAAGCACTAAGCAAAATCGGACAAATAAAGGATTACGGGAGGATTCACGGCTTCTGATGGTCCCGATTATGGTTGGAGTTTCTATGCGTTCGATTTTGGAAATAGTCGATACTGGTTGTCTACGGGATTTGTGGAAGCTTTTCCAGCCATGGTTTTCTTTTGTTTCTCTTATTAGATGTGTGTTTTTTGGTGGGAATCACCTCCTATTGCTTTCTGGTTTCATGTTTGTACCACCGATTTACTTCCTTGGATGTAATGGTGTTTTGGTTTCCTATCTTAATAATAATATGGTTTCTTCAGGTTTCTTTGAGTTCTTATGTTTGTATGTTGGTGAGATAGTGAAGCAGGGAAATTTTGTTTTTCTGATTATAGTGTCTCGGTTCATAGGTTTTCATTATGGGGTTTGGTTTATGATGGTGACAGATTGGGAATATGTAATTCGGGCTATCTTTGGATTTTGGTACCTATGGTGTGTGATTTCACGAGTCTCACTACAGTATGGACTCAAGGTAATTACTTTCTTCTTGTTTTGGCACTTGTTGGAGAATAAATGGAGATTTAGTGGACTGACTTATGAAATTAAGTCTCAAAAGTTATCCTCTCTTTGGATGTATTTAAATTTGCATTTTGGTATTACTTTTGGTGACACCGTAAATCACATTAGTTGTAATGATGATTTAGCTCCTCGTATTAATTTTATCTTCAATGGTTTATCCTTTTCTGGGCACTTATGGTTTTTTGATTATGAGGTATTGGTGTATGATTTGGGATATTGGGTACTAGGAAACGGCCTACTCTTTCAGAGGATAGAAAAGGCGGATTTGAGTGGCCAGCAACCACTTCGGTCAAGAGTCTATTTATGAATGTTTTAAGTTGGAATTGTCAAGGATTAGGTAATAAGGCAACAATTGGTTATCTTAGAGATTTGTGGGGAAAACATAGGCCTGATTTTTTATTTCTCTCGGAAACTAAACAATCGAGGTCTTTTATGGAACAATTTATTGGTCATTTTGGTTTTTCTAATTTAATTTCGGTTGATCCAATTGGATGTAGTGGAGGCTTGGCCTTATTTTATAATAACAATATGTTTCCGGTTACCATCTTATTTCAATCTAATCGAATTATCGATATAGAAACGGTTTACAACGGCAAAACGATTAATTTAACATTTGTGTATGGCGATCCGGTCCCGAAAAAACGTGACCAAGTATGGGAGCGGTTAACAAGGATAGGCATTTCTAGGAATACTCCGTGGTTCGCGATTGGTGATTTTAATGAATTAACCGGAAACCACGAGAAACGTGGGGGAAAATTAAGGCATGCTACCACATTTGTTTCATTTAATTTAATGATCCGAAATTGTGGTTTCCTTCATTTTCCGCATCTGGGTAATTGGTTATCTTGGCGAGGATGGAAAAACAAAAAACCAATTCGGTGTCGTTTAGATAGGGCTCTGGGTAACGAGGACTGGCACGAACTTTTCCCGGATACAATCGTGGAGTATTTACCTATGGTGGGATCGGACCATAAACCAATTCTCACAAACATAGTTGGGAAAACCCCTCGAGGGCGAAGAAGTTTTATGTTTGACAAGAGATGGATCGGGAAGGAAGGCCTATCGGAGGCAATAACCAAAGGATGGGAAGCGGCACCTGATGGCAGAACTATAGGTTTTGTGGATAAAATCATCTTTTGTAGAAGGGAAATTTCGAAGTGGCGGGCTGCTCTGGTACCGCATGGGCGGGATACAATTGAAAAAATTAAGTCGGCCCTGGTTAAGGCTCAAGCGGACGACTCATGCCCACCCGAGGTAATTGCAGAATTAACATTACAACTACGTGACGCGTATCGTGATGAGGAAACTTACTGGCATCAAAAGAGTAGAACAAAGTGGATGCATTGCGGGGATAAGAACACTAAATTCTTTCACGCTCAGGCGAAACAGCGACGGGCTCGAAACCGAATTGTCGGTCTCTTTGATAAAAGCAATAATTGGTCTATGGAAGAGGAGGATATACAAAAAATAGCAGTATCATATTTCGATGAGCTGTTTACCACCTCGGAGCCTCACGGCTTTGAGGAGGCTTTGGCGGAAGTTAATACGGTGATAACAGGAGACGTAAATGACTTTCTTACGGCTCCTGCTACAGAACAGGAGATCAAGACAACACTTTTTATGATGCACCCAGATAAAGCTCCGGGTCCCGATGGAATGACAGCTTTATTTTATCAGAAGGCTTGGACTTCTATCAAAGAAGATTTGGTAACATTGGTAAACTCTTTTTTCGAGGAAGGCACTTTTGATCCCCGGTTAAACATGACAAACATTTGTCTCATTCCCAAGGTTGAGAAGCCAACCCGTATGACAGAGCTAAGACCCATTAGCTTATGTAACGTGGGATACAAAGTAATCTCCAAGGTTCTTTGTCAGCGGCTTAAAACAGTGTTGCCAAGGATTGTTTCTGAAACTCAATCTGCCTTTGTACAAGGAAGATTGATCTCGGATAACATTTTAATTGCTCAAGAGATGTTCCACGGACTTCGCACCAACCAATCGTGCAAGTCAAAATTTCTGGCGATTAAGACGGATATGAGTAAAGCATATGACAGGGTGGAATGGATTTTAATTGAAAAACTACTGCGAAAGCTGGGGTTTTGTGATAAGTGGACGTCTTGGATTATGAGTTGTGTAACTACGGTAGAGTATAAGGTTCTTCTTAATGGACAACCCAGAGGGGCTATAACGCCAGAGCGTGGTTTACGGCAGGGGGACCCTTTATCCCCATATCTATTTATTTTATGTACGGAAGTATTAATAGCAAATATTCGGAAAGCGGAGAGGGATAAATTAATCACCGGAATTAGGGTGGCCAATAAGAGTCCACCAATATCACATCTGTTATTTGCGGATGATAGTTTATTTTTTTGTAAGGCAAACAAAGAGCAATGTGCTGTCATCCTAGGGATTCTGAGACAATATGAGGAGGTATCGGGTCAACAAATTAACTTTGCAAAATCTTCGATTCAATTTGGGCATAAAGTGGATGAAACAATCAAATCAGAGATCAAAAGAGTGTTAGGGATCTCAAAGATTGGAGGCATGGGATCTTATTTGGGACTTCCAGAAAGTATGGGGGGTTCCAAAACACAAATTTTTTCGTTTGTCAAAGACAGACTACAAAGCAGGATTAATGGTTGGACAGCTAAATTTTTGTCTAAGGGGGGGAAAGAGGTCATGATTAAATCGGTTGCGGCGGCACTCCCAACCTATGTCATGTCTTGTTTCAGGTTACCAAAATCAGTTACCTCAAAGCTTACAAGCGCGGGTAGCAGATTTTTGGTGGAGTACAAGTGGGGATTCTAAAGGAATGCACTGGAAAGCTTGGGACAAACTTTGTTCCAGTAAACAGTTGGGAGGGCTTGGTTTTCGTAATGTTGACGATTTTAATACGGCACTCCTGGCAAAACAACTTTGGCGACTTATGGAGGTCCCTGACTCCCTCTTTGCTAAAGTTTTTAAAGGACGGTACTATAGGAATTCCAATCCAATGGAACAAATAAAATCATACTCCCCTTCTTATGGTTGGAGAAGTATTATCTCGGCGCGCTCTCTGGTTCAAAAAGGACTTATCAAAAGAGTTGGCTCAGGAGAATCCATCTCAGTATGGAAGGATCCCTGGATACCAGCTCAATTCCCGAGACCAGCCAAAAGTAACGGATCCTTTATGGACCCCTCTCTACAAATTCATCACCTAATTGACCATCGGACAAGATCATGGGATCTGGACAAGCTGTCAACTACATTTGATCCAACGGATGTGGCTTTGATTTCAGCGATACCTTTAGGATATAATTTGATTCAGGATACTATTGGTTGGCATTTTACAAAGAATGGCAAATATACGGTTAAATCAGGGTATCATACGGTTCGCCTTCCGAACCCTACATTGACTTTGTCTCCGGTACACGGTCCTGACTGTATCCCGCTACAGGTACATGTTTGGAAGATCAAATGCCCTCCTAAAATTCAACACTTTATGTGGCAGGCACTCACGGGTTGTATCTCGGTCTCAGTTAATCTCAATAAACGGGGTATTAACTGTGATATAGTTTGTGCCAGGTGTGGATGTGGGGAAGAAACGATAAATCACGTTCTTTTCGAATGTCCTCCCGCACGACAGGTTTGGGCTCTATCCCAAGTACCATCAGGTTCACAATTTCTCTCGGCATCTCTGTTTACAAACATGGATTATTTATTCTGGCGACAAGCAAAACAGGATTACAGTGATTCTTATCCCTGGATTTTATGGTACATTTGGAAGGCTAGAAATGCCAAAGTTTTTGAAAATATAGATGAGAATCCTACCGAGGTAGTTCGTTTGGCTAATACGGAATCTCAGGCTTGGCAAAAGGCGCAGGTGGAGGAGGAGGATATTAACCCGAATATCCAGGTGCACCAGCACATGACCCTCCTACGCTCAAACCTTTTGCAATCTACTTTTACTGGACATCGGTGTTATGTGGATGGATCATGGAAGGAGACGGATAACTTTGCAGGTTATGGATGGTTCTGCATTGACTCTGATTCAACGACAACAATGGGAGCGGCCAACCGACGAAGAAGTTTGTCACCCTTGCATGCAGAGTTGGAGGCCTTGTTGTGGGCGATGAGATGCATGATCGGTGCTGGAAATCTACATGTAGCGTTTTTGACTGACTGCTCTGATCTGGTGAAGATGGTGTCTTCCCCAACAGAATGGCCGGCATTCGCAGTTTACTTAGAAGACATCGCCACCGATAGGTTAGAATTTTCATCCTTCTCTTTATCCTTTATTAAACGAAGCGAGAATGTACGAGCGGATAAGTTGGCACGAAGTGTTCGTGTCCTACCGCATTGTGTTACTCTTGTAAACCACATTCCGCCAAATTGGCTTTTCTAAGCTAATCAAAATATGCAGTTGACAAAAAAAAAAAAAACCAGACAAGTAGGTGACTCAGCCCATTAAGCAACCAAGGACAAAATTGGAACTATATATTATTCCCTTTTCTTCACCACTCTCATTCCGATACCAAAAATCGCAACCAATGACAACGCAGAGGACGGCTTATTCTCTTACTTTTCCAATTTTACCCTTTAGATTTTCCACAAATCTCGATTAGGCCATTTCTCCGCCGTCGCAAACAAACGGAGGTGGAAGAGACAACCATGGAATCGTCTCCGATCAACCGTCTTCCGCCGGATTCTCTTCACCAGATCTTCTCATCTCTTCCACTCCGAGATATCATGGTGTGCAGATCCGTTTGTAAGTTCTTTAACCAGCTTTTGACCTCTCAGTGCTTCATAGAGATCATCTCCACTCGTCCGCCGTTGAATCTACTCGCTCTCCGTCCTCCGCATCACCACCACAGTCACCGTCACAGTGGAAACGGACACGCGGCGAATATCCGACCGTACATCCATGTATACGATCCAGAGCAGAATCAATGGTTCAGATTCAATCTCGATTTCCTCCCTTTCAGATCGCCCCAGCCTGTGGCTTCTTCTAGCGGATTGATATACCTTTGGGGAGATTCGATTGATTTGGCTGAGTCTAGCAAATCGCTCGTCGCTTGTAATCCGCTAACTCGGCAGTTTAAGGTTTTGCCTCAGCTTGGCTCGGCGTGGTCACGCCATGGCACTGTTCTTGTTGATTCGGTTAATCGAGTCATGGTGCTCACTGAGCTAGCAGCGTTGTATTACTCCGGTACGGTAATTGCTAACCAGTGGCTCAAATTCTCTTCGAATTTACCATCGAAACCTAGAAGCCCTGTGTTAATGTCGAGCTCTGTTTTCGCATTATGCGATGTTGGATCTCCATGGAGAAGTCAGTGGAAGCTATTCTCATGTAAATTGACGAATCTCACAATCACTCATACCAATTGGGTTTGCTTGGAGAAACATGAATGGGGAGATATATTCGATATCATTAAACGACCACGTTTGTTGCGCGGAAATGGTGATTCTAAACTACTGATGATTGGTGGTTTAAAATCGACCTTCTCGTTGAACCCGGCTTGTTCGACGATTCTGATACTTAGGTTGGATTTAGAAAGCTTGGAGTGGGAAGAAGCAGGTAGAATGCCTTTAGATATGTACCGAGGCTTTCAAGAATCGAGTAAGTTTAAAGTTTTTGGAGGTGGAGATAGGGTTTACTTCTCTGCCAAAAGGATGGGGAAGCTTGCAATGTGGGATTGTTGGGAAGGTTGGAGATGGATTGATGGTGTGCCTGGTTATGCAGATGGATTGTGTCGAGGGTTTGTGTTCGATGCTAAGCTTACGATGATGCCATGACAAAGAAAGGTCCGTTTGTGTTCTTTTCATTCATAGGAGGAACATCTATCTCTGTTTACAATTATTTGCTGATTTCTATATGATTGTTTGTGCTTCCTTGTTGTTGCTGTTCTTAAGTTGTTTCGCTGTTTGTCGTTGTGCTTTGTGTTTTCTTTTCTTGTAATTTCAGACTCTGGTAAAACTGTTAAATGGAATGTGCTATGATTCTAGTCTTGCTTTCTGATTGCCTTAAGCTTCAACCTTGGATATGTGATCTTCCTGGTTTTGTTGCGAGTTTGAAATTCCAGTAAAATGGGTTCATAGAGATTTGCATAAAACATATTTCCTCTTTGAATCCCTGTACCATCTCAGTTTCATTGTATTTCACCTAAACTCTTGACAACAAGATTTGCTCATCTTTGTTAATAGTGATTTATCACGATTGTACTATACTATGTACTACTTTTGTAGGAGTAAAGGAATCTCTGAAATCTGTGTGTCAATCAATAAAGTAATTGGTGGTTTCGACCATATCCATATAGAGAGAATCATTCTCTTTTGATGTCACCAAGCAATTTCTTGTCCATTGAAACTAATCTCCTTCTTAATTAGTCAACTCTAACACTAATCATTTGTATGTTTGATGTAAAGCATACTTAATACATTATGCATTCAATGATGAAATCATTAGCTTGAAACTGAAGGAAAGTGCTTGATGATGCAGATTTGCTCATAACTAATGATATTTTGTCACATAAGTCAAAATGGGGCCATTTACACATGCATGTGTCATGAACCATTGAGTTTAGTCTATAGATGATCGAACAAATCATCACCAAGCGTCGATTAAATTGATAAATATTTATTTGGACTATCATTTGGGTGTCGGGTGTAGATGACGATTGTGGTTTTCGCATTTTTTGGTTTGGCTTCAGTTATTAGTTAGGGGTTTTCTAGAAAAAGGTTGCTGAAATTAAAAATAATTAATTGGTTCGGCGTTATTTGCCCAAAAAACAAAAATCTGCTTATTCCCTATTTTGGTGAGGAATCCCATCATTTTCTCGTGTTTAAACGGATAAGTTCTCCCCAAGTCTTTAATAAACCTACGCCATCCTTTAAATCTTCCAGTGAACTCGTATTTGTGGCTCCAGAGATTCTAACTTCTAAGCAACTGTTAAAGATCCTTCAAACCAACATTGTTTGGTAGTGTTGTTGAAAATTCTTCTCTACATACAGTTCTTTCGGGTCGGCATAGAAGAATAGATGTGAGTTTACGTGAAGGGGTCAGAGAGAGTTATTTTTTTTTGACGAAATGCGAGAAGTGTCAAGAACAACGACAATAAGGATCCAGAATTTTAATTTTTGACTTGACTAATGTTATAATGTATAGAAAGAGTGAAAAGATGTAACAAAAAGACCGAAATCCGAATGAACCATATAGTTTACGGAAAAGGCGACAACAATATAAGACTGTAATCACACAAAACTGTTAATTTTATATACATATACATTACATCATTATTTGTTTCGCAATAGCCAAGTGTACTCTCTCTTCTTAATTTTTCTCTCTAACGACTCAAATAATTGCAAGACAAAATAAAGCTGAGGTAATATACCTGAATATACCACCACTTGTTTCAAATGTAATTGATACATCTCCGTAAGCCGAAAAATTAAGAAAATAAAAATTGGTGATAATTGATACATCTCCTTATAAGGAACAACCAGTTTCCTCTGTTCTGAAAAGCAAGAGGAACACGTGAAATGTATACACGTTACGGCATAAGACAATGGCGATTCTAGAGCCTTTGACCTCAGGGCACTAAGACTTAAGAGGTTGTACTTATACAACACATTTTGCTCAGAAGTACGAGTGTACGACATATGTTGACCAGTTCCACTATATCGTCTGTTCTCCCGATGAAAAACTTTTTTTTTTTTTTTTTTTTTTTGGTAAACATCGATGCTATAATGTTTACATTATGAGTTAGTAAAAAACCCTGAGATGAAAAAAATATATAAATCAGTATTACAAGATCTATATATTCTTATAGGGAACTGCATATACTAAATCGGAACTTTCTGTTATGGTTCATTTGAGAATTTCATTACAGGCTTTGCAGCCAATTGATATTTTGAAAAAGTGGAGTAAGAGAAACGAAAAGAAATATACTTTTTTATTTAACCAAACTTTGAAACTGAACAGTTTGAAGAAAACGGGACTTGAACTTTCAAACATACGACTGATTTGCATGCATGGAAGGACCACACTCATTCAACATATATGTTTGAAGTTTTATTACAGTAACTTTTTTAGAAATAAAGAAAAGACATTAAAAATGGGAAATTTTCTCTTTAGACATATGTATCCGTTTCAATTCACTCGTCAATGATCTTGTGTCTTTTATTATATCACCAAACGATTCTTTGTTTTCTTGTGTACCGTCGTCGACTCCTGCAAGAATATATGAATTATGTTAACGTATGAGCTAAGTAATCGAAATTTGGTTGAGGTGTAGCATATTGTAAAGTATGAGAAATATACCATTAGTAGACGATTAAGTAATCTAGTAGTGGTATGGAGGAGGAGGTGGGGATTTGTAAAGGTAGGGTTGGTGTGGAGGTGAGTAGTGGTGTACTGGGGGAGGAGGAGAATGGTAAACTGGAGGGGGAGGAGAATGGTAAACGGGAGGGGGAGAGTAATGGACCGGAGGAGGAGGAGATTTGTATTCGTAGTGCTTTTTGGGTGGTGGTGGGGAATGGTATACTACGGGAGGAGGAGAGTAGTGAACCGGTGGTGGTGGGGAATGGTATACTACTGGAGGAGGAGAGTAGTGAACCGGTGGTGGTGGGGAATGGTATACTACGGGAGGAGGAGAGTAGTGAACCGGTGGTGGTGGAGATTTGTATTCATAATGCTTCTTCGGTGGTGGGGGAGAGTGGTAAACTGGAGGAGGAGGAGACTGGTAAACCGGTGGAGGAGGTGATTTGTATTCGTAATGTTTCTTAGGTGGTGGTGGAGATTTGTAAACCGGGGGAGGGGAGTAGTGCTTAACTGGTGGTGGTGGAGATTTGTACTCATAGTCTTTCTTAGGTGGTGGAGGAGATTTGTAAACCGGAGGAGGAGAGTAATGCTTAACCGGTGGTGGAGGAGATTTGTACTCGTAATCCTTCTTGGGTGGGGGAGGAGATTTGTAGACGGGAGGGGGAGAGTAGTGCTTAACCGGTGGTGGAGGTGATTTGTACTCGTAATCCTTCTTGGGTGGTGGGGGAGATTTGTAGACCGGAGGAGGGGAGTAATGCCTAACCGGTGGTGGGGGTGATTTGTACTCGTAATGTTTCTTGGGAGGAGGTGGAGACTTGTAAACCGGAGGAGGGGAGTAATGCTTAACCGGTGGTGGTGGTGATTTGTACTCGTAGTCCTTCTTAGGTGGTGGGGGAGACTTGTAAACCGGAGGAGGGGAGTAATGCTTAACCGGTGGTGGAGGTGATTTGTACTCGTAGTCCTTCTTAGGTGGTGGGGGAGATTTGTAAACCGGAGGAGGAGAGTAGTGTTTAACCGGTGGTGGAGGTGATTTGTAAACCGGAGGAGAGTAGTGTTTGACCGGTGGAGGAGGAGATGAGTAGAAGTAATTTGCGGTGGTTTGAGATACAAAGGCAAGAGAGAATACTAAGACAAGGAAAGAGGCCATTGGTGACCCCATTTTGTTATGTGTCTTTCTTTTGTGTTTGATGCTCTTACTCTCTCCCTTGTAACCCCTTTATATAGCATCTCAATTTTACATTTAATCTTTTTACTTTTATCTCCCATGGTAATAAATTTGTGTCGTGTCTTAGTAATACAAATATTTCTAATGAATATTTTAATAATCAAAAGAAAGAGAAGGAGGTTACTCTCCCTCGGGCTTCATTATTGATTTTTTTTTTGTTTCTTCTATTATTTTTGGTCGTCGTTGATCGACATGTTCTGCATGTTCCGAACATATAAAACCAAATATATATAATACAGACTATAGAGAACACTGAATCTCAAGCTAACAGAAGTTTACCATGATATGTTAATGGAAGACAAACAAAGAATTAATCGAAACTATTTTAGAAAATGGGAAAAAAGATAGATGATCCCAAAAAAAGAAAATATGAGAAAATAATATACGTCCATTTCTGAGTATGTTAATGTAACTATTAATCCATTTAACAACACATGAGAATATATACCTTATATTAATTTTCTTTATCAAAATGTTGGAACTTATAGAAACGAAGCCATATGATATATGATATAATAATTATGCAAAAGCTATTAAAGTTTGGAATATGTGTACACATATTTTTGGTTAAAATATTAAATCTATTGATCAACAAAAAATATAACAATTAAAAAAACATTATACACATTTCTGCAACGTTTGCAATCAGATAATAACTTAATCTCCATATTCTTAGCACTATCCACAAATTAGTCTCAAGGATATTTATCATGCCATAATAAACTAACCTATTTTGTGTTTCAAATTTTTTCTTCTAACTCTCCCTTGTTTTAAATAAATGCTATGCATGTTGTGGTTTCATCAAGCACCCAAAATTATGTATTGCAAATATTAATATTTCGTCAGTGATGAACGAAAACTAACATAACACATTTATCAGTTACATGTTCATCCCCAACTTCAATTTTTGAGAATTCTTTTTTTTTTTTCTTTTTTTTTTCCCTGTAATAGGAACAAAAATTAAAGAATTAAAGAAAAAAAAGAAGAAGTAACGCGTTAAAGTCTTAAAGATAGGCGGCCTAGTTGACAATAGAAGGAACATTGAAGGAGAAGGTGGTCCGTCATGCACTGGATTCTCTCTCGTGCCGGTGACAGTCAAATCTTTTTGGGTTTTGATTCATACGTCCTTCGTTTTATAACACGTTTCTTTGTCATTATTCTGATTAATTCGTATTCTCCTTCACTAACTATTAATTAGTCTACACTAATTTAATTTTAAATACATTTTAAGGTACAGGATATATAGTTTATGTGAATTTTTTATGTAAACAATTCAACGAGAAAGGTAATACCATATTGACATTTCATATTGATTTTCATATAATGTTAAAAGATTGGCAATAACATTATCACGAACAGGTGTTTTAGAAATGTACAAGGAGGAGGATAATCCAATTTAAGGCCAATTTTCTTCTTGAAAATAAGTTAATAAACTATATTACGGAAGCTTGGTCAACATATATAAGACAATATACCATTTTGGATAATAGACTTTAATTGGGATATTTGCTTTTGATTTTTATCAAATGGGTAAGTAACCAGCTGGGTTATGATTTCGACAAATCAACAACTTAACATTCTATATAGTATTTATTTTTCTCGGTATTTGACTATTTTGGTTAGGCGTCAAAAGTTATATAACTAATCTTGACAATTTTGATAAAGAAGAAATCGACGTCAAACGAAATTACTATAATCACCGTCACTAATAATTTAAATAAAGTAAACTTAATTAGGGGTTGTTATTTAAACACAATATTAATGTTTGAAAAGCATATGAAAAGTACGATGTAAAGTGTGTATCTGTTAACCTTGAAGTTTTGAAGTTCAACTTTGTTTGATTGAAAAAGTTACTAATTTATTAATGAAGTTGGTGACCGAAAAAAAAAAAAAGTTACTAATTTGATAAGGTAATTTAGGCAAATGCGAAACATCGTTTGGTGATTCAAAGTCCAAGCCAACCAAGAAAAATTAGATAACAAGACGAAAAAAGGTATTTGATTGTTAATATGTAATATCGACGTGTGTGCGAACTGCGAAACATCGTTTGGTGATTCAAAGTCCAAGCTTGATTTTTATTTTTGTTTTTGGTTAATTTTTTATTTTATTTTAATCTCTTCTTTGGAGATAACATATTAATATCAATCAATTACTACCTACGTGCCTCTGATTTTATTTAATATGAAGAATAATATCATACATATATCGAAATTCAAATAAGTACTAGTATATGAAAAGGAAAAAAGAAAAAAGAAAGAACACACATTGGTCGAACCATTTTAAATGCTACTATTCCCTGGTAAACATCTATGGAGTTTATTTTTGTCGTAATGCACACTTTGCCCAACCTTAATGTGTTTCAATAAATGGAGAGTAAAAATGTGTGTCCCAATAAATTGCCGAACAATTGGATTAACTTTGATTACTCGTATATTTCAGACCGGCGAAGCTTTAGTCATCTTCCGAATAATTACCATATTATTTCCACATAAAATATTTTCAAATAATCGCTACAACTTTGTCTTTAGTGACCCCTGCAAACTGAATTACGGACTCGGCCATCGTTCGTTCAGAAAACGTAAATGAAACCTCATATCATTATGCATGCATATAAAAAAAATTATACTCTTTACCTAAAAAAGATGGTCAACAATTATTGTGTTGCATTCTCCTCCAAACTCATTATTATATTAAAAAATACGTGCTTGGATTTTTCATAATGTTCTACCAAACAAATCAATGACTTTAAAGCAAAATTCCATGCAAAAGTTTAAGTAGTAAAGAGTCTTTATTTTTTCCTTCTAAGATGGCTGATTGATTTTTTCATACAAAATTGGGATAGAATCGTTAAAGCTGGTGAAAAGGCTCCCTCCATTACCGGAATATTCACCTGAACATTTTATTTAAATTGTTTATATTTGTAGTGAATCGTGATATTCACACAGCTGATGGTTATAATCAATTTACGCCAAGAAAAAACAATTACTGCACTAATTTCTTTTGTTCTGCCACCTATCATGCACATAATGTGATTCACATTGTATATTACATGTTGCATTAATTTACAGCCTTTTTTTTCAATGTCAAAAGAACAAAATTAACATCTTTTAATTTTTCTGGATAAACACACACACACACACACATATATATATATATATATATTGATATGTATATATTTTTTTTTCTTATTGTAATCTGAATTACCAAATAATTTGTCCGTGTGAAAGCATTGGAAGGGGTTGGTGCACTTCATTTCTTCGCAGGGCCCGCCAGACGGCTGCTAATACGTCTTTTTGTACAAATTTGTTATTCATCCTTTTAATTGATTTTGTCTCCTCTCGGGATGTCAATACCCCTAGCAGCAATATCTGTCACAATCAACAACTTAGTCTTCCTTGCTCTGAACCTTGATACATGAATCTTACGCGCGTCTTGATCCATATCACCATAACATACAGATGGCTCAATATTTTCCAACTTAAACAATGAGTTGACGAATTCCACATGATGCTTCGTCGAAACAAATATCAAGGTCTGTTGATCTGAACTTATATGCTCCCTTACCAAGTACAGCAATGCAGCATACTTCTCTTCCGGTCGTAAGGTCAAAAACGAAAGTTTCAAATCCGGGCTTATCTTGTTCTCAACATCTAAACGAACAAGCTGAGGCTCACGCAAACCAGCTTTTGCAAATTCTGCAAGAGCGCTCGGTAAAGTGGCACTAAATAGCAAAGTCTGCCTATTCTCACTTAATTGAGTTAGAATCTGATGCAACTGTTCAGCAAAACCCATACCAAACAGACTATCTGCCTCATCGAAAACCACATACTCAACCGTCCTAAGTGTCATATCATCAACCTCGGACAAAAGATGCATAAGCCTCCCAGGAGTCGCAATAATCACATCAGGTCCCTTTGTTAACTCTTCAAACTGGTCCTCCATGCTATCTCCACCAACCAGTAATGATACACGAAGATCTGTAAATTTGCCGAGTTCCTTGGTGAACTTCAGAGTCTGCTCAGCTAAATCACGAGTAGGCGATAAGATGAGAGCTCTAACACCTCCCTGAGGAACGTGTTGTTTGAGCTCCTCTCGGGAAAAATTCGTCCCTCTTATTTTCTTTATCCATTTCCCAAAATGCATAATCGCTACTACTGTAAATATGTATGGAATAAGAGTTTCCTAGCTGCTAGTATTTGTGCATCATACTTATTACTTAGCATATGAACAAGGCTTGAATGATGTAAACTTACAAACAAATTACCTTTTTGTTATAGTTGTTAGGCAACAGTTTTTCATTCATCACCCATGAGAGAAGTTGTGACTAAGATTTCTCCAAATTAGGTAACAAAACACAAAGATAGATGGATACATATTCGAGAACAATGACTATTAAGTTAATAATTTAGTATCATATAAGTCTAAATTTACAAGTAGAGAAAAGACTTGAGGATTGTGACATGCACTACATGTACAAATCTAGTAGGTACTGAGTATTAGACCAAGACCCGATGAAGTTTCTTTTGGTTTATGGTCCTTATATGGATATTATGTTTTTCTGATAATTTTCTAACTTTGCTTTCCTTTTTTTTTTTTTAATAAAAATCCCATTGGCTACAAATTTACAGAGTCTTGACAGAACCTTATATATTATAGTCGGGAAGAAACCTAATCGGAAATCTCAAACAATAATTCCCGAACTAACATTACAAACTAAACGACATGTTTACGTATCACTCAAAAATAATATTTTCATGCATTGTTATATCTCAATTAGAAAAAGTATAATTAAACCCACAATAAATTTCAGGCTCTAAAAAAATATACTGTATTTTTTTTTGTTAGAGACCTCAGACAAACACTCCCGCATCTATTGTCTTAGAACTCGATTGAAAAGAGAGGTATGGAGTAACTCGAGGAATAAATATTCCCAATCTATTTGTAATATTTACTTTTTTATATACCTAGCTAAACCAATATCTTTTACGAAAATTATATTATACTAGATATTAAATTATGGACAATTCTCTAAAATAACATTTTTTTTTAAAACAATTTAATTTATACATACGAAATAACAGAATTGACATGTGGCAATGGTTAGGAAGTTTAATTTTTAAATGATCGGAGGAATGAAAATGTTAATTTGTCTATAGGGTTGAATTTTAAGGCTACACGTAAAGAAAGCAAAAACTAGTTTTTCGACATTTTAAGAAGATATGACGCACCTTGGAACTATTTTTTTGGGTTAAAGTACAGCTTGGAACTATGCTAAAGTAGAATTGTGTTTTTTATAATTAGAACTATAATACATCATGAGTCATGACTAGACGAATAATATATACTGTATTTGGTAGAGCATATATACATCTAGATCCATTTGAACCAATATTCTACAAAATTCACAAAGACAAGTTTTTTATTCATAAAAATGCATCTCTTCTTCTTTTTCTTTCATGGAAATAAATTGTAATTCAACAATCCCCTAAAGGTAGTCTTTCGTCGTGCCAAACAACAAAAACATGAAGAATAAATGAATAATTATTGGATAATATAAACGAATATGTTAATCACCGACTAGGAAAAGTATATATAGCAAATATAATCTAAAAGGATACCACCTCAATCTCATTAACTTTTTTTCGTAAAAAATTGCCAATACATATATTCAAAAAATTCATGAAGTTTGGATAAAAAAACGTATAGCGTGTATATTTTAGTTTAAATTTATTAAAAACAATATTAAAAAGAAATTTGGAAAAGGAAACTAATCATATTCGTCTACGGTATTTTGACAAGCGACATCCAAACTTAGCCATACATTGTCAATGAACAGGTTTAAATAAGTATTAATATTATCAAATTTATAGTATATGATCGATATGAATAAGTGATTAGAATCCGAAGAAATTTAAGTTGTTTTTTATATATTAACTTTCCAGCTTGTGTATCAAATGTCAATTGGAACTTCTATGATTGAGGAGACGACTCCACGAATTAAAAAAAATATGTTTATCTTGAATGCTACGAGTTAAAATATTTGTTCCAAACTAGTGGCTAAACAATACTTTAGAATACTATACAAAATTGTCAAAGATATTTTAGATATATAGTGACTAGTCGTATTTGTTTATTAATCTCAGCAGTAAATGTAGATAAATTAACATCGTGAAGGCTATGGACCTATGGTCATTATGGAGCACGTTGCAGCATTTCGTAGGAAACATTTAATTGTTAGAGGACAAAACTTACTACTCATTTTCTTGTTTCTTGCCAATCTATTATGATTTTTTTAAAACCTATAACAAAAATTATCATAAGGATGTACATGTGTTATGTGACCAGCTTATTACAAAAAACAAAACAAAAAAATACGTCTCCAAAATCACAGACTATTGCTCGTAAAGTCTAAAAGGTAAAAAAAAAGAATTAATGTAATGTTTTTTTAAGTTTGTTAATGAATTGATGTAATGTTAAGAAGTTAGCAACCGAGAGAAAAATAAAGATTGATCGGTCCTAACTCAGAGCTCTTGCAAAAAATGGATATCGTATCCATTCAAAGTTGGAGACCGGTCAAGCTAACCCGAAAGGACCAAATAATACAATAGACGCTTGTTAGTGGTACTGGTCGAGTTAACTGTGGCCGACGTTAATCCCAGTTTTTACCATAACAAAAAAAAAAAAAAAAAAAATCCATTGATGATGAAGCGTTAATATCCTTTTTTTTTTTTTTTTTTTTTTTTTTTTTTTTTTCTTATAAAGGGTTTAAGCGTTAATATCCTTCATCTAAATATGACTCACAAATGGAGTTATGTGTTGGATGGTAGATTTTTTTACGTTAACACGAATTTATTTTATGAGTATTCTTTTTTTCTTTGTTAAAATTAAGTGGAGTTATTTGTTGGTGGTAGATTTAAGATAGTGAATTTTTATTGTAAAAATCCGGTTCTTATTATATAAGCGAAGATTTGTAGATGTAAAATTGGCACGATCTTAGTCATATCACACTATGCTATATTTCAACTCGTTTTCTTTCTTTTTCTTTTGATGTATTTGTAGGTTCAGTTATTTAGTAGGACTAGTTGATAAAAAATGCACATGGTCGACAAATTCTAGAAGAATATGTTTTTTTTTTTTGTGCAAAATTCTAGAAGAATATGTATATCTAGAAAACAATTAATGAAGATGAATGTTATATTCTCTTTTTAATTTAAAGAAAAAATGTTATAATTATATTAGGAATATGTAATCGAACAACTTTAATTTACATATACAGTATAGAGATCTCAAATTCTTATTAATTTCGCTAAAAAAATAGGACTGATAATAGTAAAACATACTGCCATCAAAAATCTGACTAATAATCGATATGAGGTTTTAAGTCGAAATTAAGAAAATAAATCCACAAATCTCGAAAGCAATCACGTCTCTGTATTTGTCCATCTGTACTGAGTGTCCAGAAAGTTTAAACATTCAGACAAGAAATGTAAACAAGATAACATTACGTAATTCGGACCACAAAAATGATTTAGATAAATAATCTATTAAAACTTATCTCAAATATTATCAAGTCTTTCCCGCCTATGCAAAAAAAAAAAAAAAAAACTCACAATTTTTTTTTCCAAAGTAGAAGAGAAGACAAAAGGAGGAACACAAGTCAAAATTATATAAATTGAGAAATATAAAAATTAAAACAAAGGCTTATGGAGAAAGTAGAGCAAATGATGTTTTATTGATATTTAGATATAGAAAATCCTCCTTCATATAAAAGTTCCATAATGCCAAGAATGCATCCCATAATCTAAAAGACTAAAACCAAGCTATTTGTCATCAACATTTGAAATCAACAACACAACTTAATAACAGGACACATGAGCTTGAAATCTAGCAAGGGAGCAAAAACAGTATATATGTTGAAAGAGTCTTTTCAGTTTTCTATAACCTCATTTTCTACACTCTCCACGCATCTTTGTTTCGCTTGACTCAGGTTGCTTCAGTGATACAACAAATGATGTAATGTGCGGTTTAATTGAGATTCTACTTGATGGAGGATGGATCTTTCCGCCAGACGAGATACGATAAATTACCATTTCGTTGATGTCCCTCAATGTCCCTGAGTCATTCATCTTCTTCCTCGTTGTCCTGGTCTTGAACCTGGTTTTCTTGAAAATTGGAGCCGTAGGAACTTGGAATCAGGCTCGTTTTCGTCCATTCGATAGCCTGTGAAAGGTATTAGGTTTTCAAGAACATTAGGTTCAGAGCATAGCTTCATAGAGGACAAGTTTATAATAAATGTGATTCACTAGCCAGTAAAACGACAAATAAAGTGGCAAGAGATTTTGAGAAGATGATCATTTACCTTGTAAGGCGCTCAGAGCAGTCGCTGCACAGGCAGGGTTTGTAAAATCTACAAAACAAAGAACAATAGGATCTCCATTCCGCTGCATTACCCATGAAGATGAACCCATTAGTAGGTATCAAAGTAATAAAAAAATTTTTGGAACAAGCAATTTCAACAATATCCGAACTTTGAAGCAAAGAATCTTACATGTTTGGAGTCTTTGGTCACAAGTCTCACTTCTCTGTATCCTACAAAAGGTCGAAATATATCTAGACCTCGGTTAAGGACAGCAAAAAGAAATGGTTTCTGTTAAGTTAGTTAGAGGATAAAAAATTATCGGTTTCAAGAAAAAAACTTGTCATGTGTCATCAAATAGGATACGAGCTACTTCCCTCCTTGAGCAATTAGAAGGAAGTCCTTCAACATATAAAGTGTTGGATGCATCTGGAGGTAGAGGAAGAGGTTCTCGGTTACGTCTACCAACAGATTCTGGTGGATCAAAACCCATAGCATGGCCATTTGGACCATGGTCTAGATGAAGAACTCCACCACGTCTCATCATAAACTCATCCATGGCTTGGCCATTACCTCCTGGTCTTCCCATGGAAACAGGACCAGCTTCTCCTGATTGCATAGAAGGTGTTTGCTTCAATGGACAAACAAAACTTTTCAGGTCAATAAAGCAAGAAGAACGAGCCGGAAATTTCCAAAAAAAACGAATCAATAAGAATGGTTACCACGCTCTGGAGATATCGATCGTAAGCTGAACCGATAGTTCTGGTATCGGGAACATCAAGATCCTCATCCCGCGGGAAAAAACCACCGTGCATATCATGCCCTGAAGGCATTGATGATGGTGGAGCCTCTACAAGATGGCAAAACATATAATAATGAATTCACTACTCTTTCTTAAATTTATCACACAAACTCTGGATTAGTAAACTAAAAAATCCTTCGATTTTACACAAAAAAAAAAGATGCATAATCTGGAGTTATAAAGCAATGAAATGTGAGCAAGCATTATCTTAATTCAAGCAAACTACGAGCATAACTATATGTGTTTCTTGATCCTATGATTGATAATCAAATTGCTTAATTATGGCCTCGATTTTCATCATCAACGAGTTTTGGAAGCTGCCTATTGTGTTCTATTTAGCTATCGAGAACCAACCAAGGAGCAAAACTAAGAGAAAGAAGCTTACCGAAATCGGAACGGGGACGTTTCGGAGGACCACCAGGAGGATGCTGCTGCTGTCGCTGCTGGTTCCAGTATCCATCCGCCATGGAAATCGAAAGATCACGAGCTACTAGGTGCAAACACAAACCCTACTTTCAGTGAGTAGCTTCGATCCGATCAGGTTCAAATTGAAGAAAGAAAACCCTAGATCGCTCTTTCTTCTGTTCCGAAGCTCGCCTGAAACAAAAATTCTCAACCCCTTTGATTCAATTTCTTGCGTCCCGATTTCGAAATTTCTGATTCTTTTGTCGTAAAGACCCGAATCTCGATGACCCGGTCCGTTTTATGGACCCGTTTTAATTGGCTGCTAAATCTTTAATTTTTAGGCCCATCTAATTTAAGTTTGGTTTTCTCGGGCCCATATGACCCGATTTCAGTTGTGTTGTATCTGAGGAGTGAGGACACGGTTTCAATCCAACTTCTGATTCCAAGATGATGTCCACGAATATATTGTCGTCTATAAATTAGATTTTAGCACATTACGTGTTTCTTTTTTTCTTAGTTTAGCACATTACTACATGCATGCATATATTGCTATATGTTAGTTTTTACAATCGTCAAATGATCTAAACCATGCATGTTCGTTTTGTAATCTTTGGTTACATCATAAGTTTTGATGATAAAACAACAAGATTTTATTTGTTTTGTAGTCGCTATTTTATATATGCATTTCAATAATAAATTGCCCTTGTCTTGGAGTATTTATGATTGTGTCAATATACTGACATGCAAAATCACAATGAATGAATTTTGAATACGCGAATTAATAGCAGACAAAAAACAATACTATATGTAAATGTATAAACGACAAAACAAAAACAGAATTATGTTTTTATTACAGGTTGATATAAAGGTAGGAAATGAGGAGATGGGCCCATATACAACAACAAACAACAAAAGTAAGTAGGCTTCCATGTTTCCTTGGAGCTTTTTTCTTTTTGTTAACCTAAAACTTTCATTTGTTCTCAAGCCTTTGCCTTAATCATCATTCATCTTATTTCTCTAAAGTCCAATCATACAATCTATCATCGCAATCCCTCCTACATTAATCTTATCAAAAATTCCACCCGAACCTTCATGTAGAATATTTATCTCCCATACTTTTTGTTAATCCATATGTATAATTTGCCTTTAACATATTTACTCCTTTTTTTTGGTAAACAACATATTTACTCTTAAACCGGAACCAATCACAAAATAAACTTAACCAACTCTATCCAAGGTACTCTAAGAAAAGACTATATGATCTTATTAGTTTTTTTTTCCATTTTTTATACGAAACAGTTTATATATTACGAGATTTTACGTTTCAATAAACGAATAAACAATTTTTTTTATGTGATATTACTAGAATTTAATGTCACTTATTTCATGGATGTCTTATGCCATATGATTGTAGAAGAAAAATTATATGTGGTTCCACTTCTGTTCAAGGTACTATTTTTCCATTTTAAAGTCTACCTACACATATATAGATAATTTAATATAAGTCTAGATGAAATGTACATTGATATTCTAATGTACATTTGATTTAGACTTAGTACTCAACATTTTGATTTTTAAATTATATTATCTATATGTGTGTGTGGAAAATTGAACTACAACTTTGTGTGTCTTGATCCTTGGGCATGCATCATACCATCCAAGGTTTCGATTTGCTTTTACAATGTCGAGACGAGCTAGATCCTATGTAATTAATTATGTATGGCTATCAAACAAAACAAATCACATTCATATTCGTTTATAACCACTAACTAATTTGTTTTGTCGGTGAATTTCAAGGATTAGACGAATAAAGAATCATATAAGAATGATAAATAAAAATAAAAGAAAGTAGAGAAAATGGAGATGCACTATTATTGTTTTCACCAAAAGTGATACATTCTCCTCGACGAACTCCCCGAAATGTGGAGGGAAGCACCAGACCAAACGGGCCCACTTACCTCCCCCTTAGGGGTACTTTTGTCTTTTCAAAGCAAACGGCAACCAACATTCAACGTAGCCTACGCCAAAAGAGTAAGCCGTCTCTCTTCGTAAATTACCATTATAGCCCCCATTCTCTTCTCCTGAGTTTAATTAGACCGGACAAACTGAACCGGACAGCTCAGATCCTGATTTAACTCACGCAATGAGCTGAACCGTAATTACTCTCTGAAAACAACTGGTTTAGTACATTTTGTTCGGGACATTTGAAAATTGATTATGGGTGAATTTATTATAGTGGTAAGGAATCTATACAATGATATTAAAAGTAATCAAACCAAGAAAGTCAATATTATTCATATCTAAACAAATACCAATGCACATATCTAAATGAATAAGAACTCAATATTACTCATATTTAAACAACTACCACCCCTTTCAATAAACAAAGATTCATATAGTTAATTGAAAGGGTTTTGAAACCATAGTCGTATACAAGTGTTGTGTTCCTATTTATTAACCAAAAAGCTTATACTTGTATAAAAAGTAGTATTTACTTAACTAGTAACAAACTTCTTTTACAAATACGATAATTAAGCTCGTTTTATCCAAAAAAGAAAAACAATTTAAGTTCGAATGTACTGCTGCATGGGGAACGCCATTTCACTTTTTTTTTTCTTTTTCTTTTTCCCTAGCTTCAATAGAGTCATAGGGATTAGGGATGCATTTTTTGTTTTGTTTATATAATACAACAACCTCCATATATTTGAAAAACATACTTATAAATTGTTTTAAAGAACATTAAAGATATAGAATAAAGTATATTTAATAACTCTAATAAAAGAAACTGTTTCCCTTTATTATTAATTAATCTGATGTTAGTATATTTTACCGTCAAGTCTTCGAGACTCCGTCATCTCTCACACCGTCGTCACTTTCTTTAATTCTCTCTCTCTCTTCTCTCTGTCATCGCTGTCTCTGACTTGTTTGTCTTCCTCCTTCTTCCTTTTTGCTTTTCCGTCGTTTTTCTCCGCCGGATTTTTCTCTCCCCACCACTATTTATCTCCCTTAGCTCCTCCTACTTTGCTTTTCCGGCGAATTGTTTCGTGACAGCTGAACTGAACTCAGCACTTGCGAAATCAAAACTGGAGAGGACTTTCTGAAGATCGTGTAGCTTTTTTAATTTGAGTTGTGGTCTTTTCCATCTCAGAGAAGCCTCATTAGATCTGGGCAAGTGCCAAAGTTTTAGCTTTTCCCGTTTTACGTTTCTCTCTCTCTCTGTCTTCACCAACTGGGCTGGTTACGGGTTTAATTGATGGTTTCCGCGGCGGCTAGGACCTCGTGGGCTCTTGTTTGTAGATGATGAACGGTCCTTCGGGTAAGGATCGAAGAGGGTGGTGGTGTTCTGCTGATTTTTTCACATGGAATGGCAGATCTTGTGACCTACAGTAATGCCGACCATAACGTTGAACAGGTTCCTCTCTCTCTCTGTCTCTCATCCTCGATTTTATCTCACTTGCAAATAATTTATGTTGTAAGCAGTATAAAGCGGAAAGCTTGACCGAAAACTGTAATTGAGGAGTTTAACAATTGAAAGAGGTGATTAGTAGTATGAAGCCCCAAGTTGAAATTTTTGGGGTCTATAGCTGGATTTTAAATCCGAATTCTCTGTGTAGTTGGGGGGTCTATTTGTGTTGTTGAATCTTGTTTTATAGTAAACTTTTAGGCTTATAGATGAAGCAGGACCTTGACATTGTAAAGCTATAGAGGAATCATCAATCGAAGAGTGGACTTAACAGATGATTATGGTTTTTTATACTTCCATTTAAATTGACCATTGAGACTGATTACTTGGCGATGCAAGTGAACATAAACGATCTTTACTTGAGTTCTCAATATGGTTTTTGATATACTAATCCTTTACATTTGGCAGGCATTGATTACATTGAAGAAGGGTACTCAACTTTTGAAATATGGTCGCAAAGGAAAGCCAAAGTTTTATCCTTTTAGACTGTCTAGTGTGAGTTGCTTTCTGCTCCAACCACTTCCTTTTCTTTTACTTGATTGTCCAACAATCACTTCATCTGATGAAAATTATACTCGCTGATGTTGGTTTTGCAGGATGAAAAATCTTTGATCTGGATATCGAGTAGTGGTGAAAAGCGACTCAAGTTAGCTTCCGTATCTAAAATTGTACCTGGGCAAAGAACTGTAAGATATCTTCATTTTGTTTACAGTCTTTTCTTATGAAAATTCCATTTAGTATCAATAATTTCTGCTTGCCTCTCAAGCTTATAAGATAAACTATTTCGTCTTTGAAACAGGCTGTTTTCCAGCGTTATCTTCGCCCAGAGAAAGATTACTTATCCTTTTCTCTCTTATACAACGGAAAAAAGAAGTCTCTTGACTTGGTTAGTCAATGTGAAACTGATATTTGGACTCTAATTTCAAAAACACTTGATAATAACTCCAGGCATAACAGTTTACTTCTTGATAGATTTGTAAGGACAAGGTTGAGGCTGAGATTTGGATTGGAGGACTGAAAACATTGATTTCGACTGGCCAAGGCGGGCGCTCAAAAATTGATGGCTGGAGTGGCGGAGGCCTTGCAGTTGATGTAAGTACTCTGGCAAGGACTCCGTGTATGCCGTTTGGCAATCAGTTTTTCAGGACGACTGTTGAACTCATTTTTGTTGACCCTGTTGATATGAAGAATTCCATTTGGGTATTCAATTCATTTGTTTGTTATCTATATATTCCAGGCCAGCAGAGACTTGACATCAAGCAGTCCAAGTAGCAGTTCTGCCAGCGCTTCACGGGGTCACAGCTCTCCTGGGACTCCCTTTAATTTCGATCCTATTGTTTCTCCTAAGAGTGCTGAGCCTGAGGTTCCTTTAACTGATTCAGAGAAATCACATGTTTCATTGGACAACAAAAATATGCAAACAAAGGTATCTGGTTCAGATGGTTTTCGGGTTAGTGTCTCTAGTGCCCAAAGTAGTTCTAGTCATGGTTCTGCAGCAGATGACTCTGAGGCTCTAGGTGACGTTTACATTTGGGGTGAGGTTATATGTGACAATGTTGTTAAGGTCGGGATTGATAAGAATGCGAGTTATCTGACCACAAGAACGGATGTACTTGTGCCGAAGCCACTGGAGTCGAACATTGTCTTGGATGTTCATCAAATTGCCTGTGGTGTCAGGCATGCTGCATTTGTGACAAGGCAAGGTGAAATTTTTACTTGGGGTGAAGAATCTGGAGGAAGACTGGGACATGGTATTGGGAAGGATGTTTTTCATCCCCGTCTTGTTGAATCTCTCACAGCTACTTCATCTGTTGACTTCGTTGCTTGTGGAGAATTCCACACTTGTGCTGTTACTCTGGCTGGAGAGCTCTATACCTGGGGTGACGGTACACATAATGTCGGGCTTCTAGGGCATGGCTCTGATATCAGTCACTGGATACCAAAGAGAATCGCGGGTTCTCTCGAGGGGCTTCATGTGGCTTCGGTAACTTGTGGACCCTGGCATACCGCTTTGATAACATCACATGGGAGGCTTTTTACATTTGGAGATGGAACATTTGGTGTCTTAGGGCATGGTGACAAGGAAACAGTTCAGTATCCAAGGGAAGTTGAATCTTTATCAGGATTGAGAACGATTGCGGTTTCATGCGGGGTTTGGCACACAGCTGCTGTTGTTGAGATCATTGTCACGCAGTCGAACTCAAGTTCTGTATCATCTGGGAAATTGTTCACATGGGGTGATGGAGACAAAAACCGTCTTGGACACGGTGACAAAGATCCTCGGCTTAAACCAACGTGTGTGCCTGCACTAATTGATTACAATTTTCACAAAATTGCATGTGGACACAGTTTGACAGTCGGTTTGACCACCTCTGGACAAGTGTTCACAATGGGCAGTACCGTTTATGGTCAACTTGGGAACTTACAGACTGACGGGAAATTACCGTGTTTGGTGGAGGACAAGCTTGCAAGTGAATTTGTCGAGGAGATCTCCTGCGGGGCATATCATGTGGCGGCCTTAACATCTAGAAATGAAGTTTACACATGGGGTAAAGGAGCCAATGGGAGATTAGGGCATGGTGATCTAGAGGATCGAAAGGTACCAACTCTTGTGGAAGCTTTGAAGGATAGACATGTAAAGTACATTGCTTGCGGATCAAATTACACTGCAGCCATATGTCTGCACAAATGGGTCTCTGGTGCTGAGCAGTCTCAGTGTTCAACCTGTAGATTGGCTTTTGGGTTTACACGGAAAAGACATAACTGTTACAATTGTGGACTTGTGCACTGTCATTCATGCAGTTCAAAAAAAGCATTCCGAGCTGCATTGGCCCCAAGCGCAGGAAGACTATATCGTGTTTGCGACTCTTGTTATGTTAAGCTCAGCAAAGTTTCTGAGATAAGTGATACTAACAGAAGGAACAGTGTTGCGCCTCGTCTTTCTGGAGAGAACAAAGACAGACTAGATAAATCTGAAATAAGATTAGCTAAATTTGGTACATCCAATATGGACTTAATTAAGCAGTTGGATAGCAAAGCGGCCAAACAAGGAAAGAAAACTGATACTTTTTCACTCGGTCGAAACTCTCAGCTGCCTTCTTTGTTGCAGCTGAAAGATGCTGTGCAGTCTAATATAGGCGATATGCGAAGAGCTACTCCAAAGCTAGTTCCGGCTCCATCAGGTATTAGCTCTCGGTCGGTGTCACCTTTCTCTAGGAGATCTAGTCCTCCCCGCTCTGCCACTCCTATGCCTTCAACTTCCGGGATTTATTTTCCAGTGGGTATAGCAGATAATATGAAAAAAACCAATGAAATTCTGAATCAGGAGATCATTAAGTTACGGACACAGGTATACATTCTCTAAGAAGGGACTCATGCTTCTTAGTTCGTTCTTACATGGTCATTAATGTGAGTCTAATTAGAATCATGGATTTGGTTTAGGTTGACAGTCTAACTCAAAAATGTGAACTCCAAGAAGTAGAGCTTCAGAACTCGGTAAAGAAGACTCAGGAAGCCTTAACATTGGCAGAGGAGGAATCTGCCAAATCAAGAGCTGCGAAAGAGGCAATAAAGTCGCTCATAGCACAGGTATAATCAGTTTGATACATTTGTGAACTACACTGAAGCTTGACTTAAGACTGGATTTACTCTCAAAAGCTAACTTGACTGGGAAACTTGGTATTTTTGCTTCGGGAACAGCTGAAGGATGTAGCTGAGAAGTTGCCTCCCGGTGAGAGTGTAAAACTCGCCTGTCTTCAAAACGGATTAGACCAGAACGGTTTCCATTTCCCTGAAGAAAATGGTTTCCATCCTTCAAGGTCGGAATCAATGACTTCTTCTATATCTTCAGTTGCTCCTTTTGACTTTGCCTTTGCAAATGCATATTGGTCCAATCTCCAATCACCAAAGCAGACGCCTAGAGCCAGCGAAAGAAACGACAACGCTTATCCAGCGGACCCACGGCTTAGCAATAGCGGGTCAGTAATCAGTGAGAGAAATGAGCCTTTCCAGTTCCAAAACAACAGCGACAATGGTTCGAGCCAAACAGGAGTTGGTAACAATACTAATCAGGTAGAAGCAGAGTGGATCGAACAGTATGAGCCCGGCGTGTATATAACCCTTGTCGCCCTCCACGATGGAACTAGAGATCTACGAAGAGTCCGCTTCAGGTTAACATTTGCTCATACTCTTGAATTACATTCCAAGTTTTTACTAGCAAGTGTGGTGATGCTAAAGGTTGTGATTGTATTTTCTTGCAGCCGAAGAAGATTCGGGGAACATCAAGCTGAGACATGGTGGTCGGAGAATCGGGAAAAAGTGTATGAGAAATATAATGTGAGAGCGTCGGAAAAATCAACGGCTTCTCAAACGCATAGAGACAGAGACGACGAAGAAGAAGGCATTCCTCAGTAGTAGGCATAAAAACATTTGTATGATTTTGCCCCATAATTTTCAGTTTCTCTATGTTTTACCCCGAAACTCTTCATTGTTCAACTTAACTCTTCTTTTCTTTCTTTCTTTCTCTATCTCGATTCAATCTGTCGGAGATTAATTTTCATGTCTTTTACATGTATGTTGTATATATATATATATAAAGACCATCGGTTCTAGGATCAGTTTAGCAAGAAAAACAATTGAAGTATTGAATTTGCCTATTGAAAGTATTGACTTTTAAAGTTGAAATTATCTTGATTTTTGTGATTAATTGACTAATGAAATAATTTAGTTGTACCTAATTATGTGAGACAATGTGTTGCCAAGATATAAGACAACCCCACAACTAATTAAGCAACTAAAATCCATCAACCTACAATTTTGACATTCTCATTATTCCTTTACAATTATTCATCTGTGAAATTTAATACATACTACCAACTTCTTGTTGACTCTTGCAAGGCAATAACTAAAAAGTGTATAGCTACTAAATAGTCAAATTTTACTCTATTATTTAGAAAAATGGCAAAATCATAAATAAGTTTTTTTCTCATGTCTTTTAAGCTAGTCGCATCATTTTCACACGTATTTTAAAACTTAAATATTTGGTCACCTAAACTTTGCTTCTTTCCTTTCTTTTTTTTTTTTGATATGAGAACTTTGCTTCTCTCTATGCTATGGAAACAACCAAAGCGCCTTTTAAAGTAAAATTCATTTTACTTAGCTCATAGATAACTTTACAATGTGTGTATCAGTGTATGTCTAGTCAGGGTTTTATGTCATAATTAGGAATTTCATAGTACTTATTAAGTTATTAGATTTAATCTTTGTAAGCTTGGTTCAAACGCAACTTTTACCTTTGCATTTAGCGTTTACGTTTACAATAGACAAATAAGTACATTTTGTTATCATACCAAAGAAAAACGGTATATTTTGTTTGACATAAATATATACAATAGACACGAACATAAACGTAAACAATCGATACCCTTAACCGTATTACGTTATTTTTTTATTGGTTGAAACAAGATCACTAGATACTATCACTAGTTTGGTTGGTCGCTTGATGCTAATAAATTAGTACGTTACTTCCTCTCACTATAAATTTTCAAAGTCCTTGTTGTATAATCATACAGTCACTTAATAATGAGTTACATTAATAGTATATATTTCCCCCTTTTTGATCAAATAATGAGTTACATTAATAGTATATGTCAAGAATATCTATGCCGTATAAGTGACCTCACCCTCAGAAATTAATGCATCATTTATGGTGACTTCATTTAATTTTATTTTCCTTTACTAAATTTGTGACTTCATTTATGAAAGTTTTAGCGTCTGCAGGTCCCATGTAAATGTATATGTACATATTCCAAAGAAAAATATAATTTACAATTGACCGTTATAATATATTTTCTCCATTTCATATACTGTAATTGTTATTTTATTATTTTCAACACAAACTTACAAACACGTTAAAAATTCCATTATACTTCTATAAAACAACTTGAATCTTGGTATTTTGTTTTATCCTTAATATTGATATGAGATTAAAAATTGACATGTTTTGTAAAAAGATTATTTCAAAAATCTAAAATAACATTTAATTTGGAACGAATGGAATATGTCATTATATATATAATAGTTTTTTTTTTGTTGGGATAAATGGTACATATTTGTCGGTAATTAATTTAATAACGCGAGTAGAACATTCTGCCGCTTATGAAGCATTGAAAGGCTTCTCGATCAAGAAAAAACAATAAAGCATATATAGGCGTTTGTGATAGAACAAAGAGGTACATTAACATGATGCATTACAATGATTAAATCATGAGTTCATACATAGGATACATATTCTCCAAACTATGATACAAGTGGGGTTAATATAAGTAGGCGTGCGTCCAAAAATAGCTCGACCTTGAGTTGGTTA
Source organism: Erysimum cheiranthoides (assembly GCA_011420285.2). Classification (NCBI taxonomy): domain Eukaryota; kingdom Viridiplantae; phylum Streptophyta; class Magnoliopsida; order Brassicales; family Brassicaceae; genus Erysimum; species Erysimum cheiranthoides. The sequence goes on along the minus strand of CM022179.2, from coordinate 1,985,421 downwards.
CTCGATATAATTAGCGATTGCAATAATTAATTCCTACCCAAAAAAACTTTCTCTAAGAAAAAAAAACACAAAGGGAGAAAGAAGATAAATATGACTAGGATGTCAAAAAAGAAGAGGAAGATAAACATGACTAGATCTCTATGTTATATATATGCATCATGCATAGATGTATATGTGTAAAGTATCTTGGTGATAAAGATCAAGGATATCTATGGGAATTAGTACTCTGTAGACCGTAGACGTTGTGTTTCTTGGAAGGAGCAGAATGTGGAATTGGCAATGTCTTGGGCAAAAATCCTGAGAAACTTTCTGGAGGATAATCATCATCAATGAAACCTTGATTATGATGATGATGATTAAGTGGATTAGGTCTTCTCACCTTGAAAAATCGTTCTGGTCTTGATGATGTGTGGCTTCTTAAGCTCTCCGCTTCACAAATCCTCCACGAGAACACCATCATAATTACCACTAGAATCATCATTGATTCTATTAGTTTATTGCCCATTATTGTTAAGTATACTATAAAGCTTGCTTTCAGAAAGCAGGTGAGAGGGAAGATGAAGAAATAGAGAAACTAAGTGTTCTTCTTTTAAGGTGAGTATTGGGAGGGCTGGTTGATTTTATAAGAAAAATAATTGTACTAATTAACCATTATATATTACTATATATATTGATATAAAGTTGGTATACAGATTACAGGGGTCTTGATTACGATCTTTCTTACCGAAATAACCTTACCCTTATAATCATGTTCTTCTGTTAAATCGTTGTACATATAAAATATTAATAAAAGGTATTATTTGACATTTTTATATGAATTAAGTATATTTTGATAAAAGTTAATTTTTCTTATATTTATAAAGACATTTTTTAAAACGAAGAATATGATATGTATTTGATTCTTATAATTATCTATTTTCTGTTTTGTTGGTTTCCTTGTTATTATAAACTCTCCAGCAAAATGGTTTTCCTTTTTATTAGAAACAAAGAAATAAGACAAACTAACTTAACTTTTTAAATTGTTGTATATATGAATCGAGACTTATTGGGATTTTTATTAGTTAAGCTTCATATATAGGTCTATATATCAAGCATAAGCATAATTGGGCAACTTTAATGTTTTCCAGTATAAACTATTAATTCTATTTAATTAATATAAATGTGATAAATTCGGTGTACTTTAGAAAGAGGAATTGCTTGATTAAAGGCATGAAAGATTGTGTTGTCTAGAGTTGGGAGTGGGTAGGATGTTTTATACTTTTGAACGGGTCTTTAGGGGATCAGGGGATTCATATAGTAAATATATATGTTCATGTGGTGTAAAATATTATGGTCATGTTGATTTTGTAGTTGCTGGTGGCAGAGATTAATAATAACGATTAACAATATATTTTATTGTTTGTCTTTTAATTAGTTACTAATGACCATCGACTAATGACAGTAAAATTGTTTATTTACAGTTGTTGGTTTAGCGAGATTTTATATCGACGAAGTTTGATAAGTAAACAGTAAAAAATTTAAACACTATAAGTACTAATTAATAATGTATGAAATTTCAAACTAGCAATTTGTCGATAAAATGTATTAACTCAACTAGTAACCACTAAACAGCACATGATTTATACACGAAAATTTACCATGATTGTTGAACCAACAACTACAAAACAAATACAGTATAGTTTGGTTGTTGGTCAACTACAAAACAAACTGACTATATATATATGTATGTATGAAATGAAATTTACTTATATTTTTTTTATTGTTTCTTGATACATCTGGTAAACAACCAGAATTCATAAGAGTAAATGTGAATGATGGAGTAAAAAAAAAAAAAAAAAATTCTTTCTAAATTCAATTGACCTTAAATGAGTTGTGAGGAACATGGAAAAAAAAAAGAAAAAGAAAAAGGAGGAAATTATATAAAGAAGGGGAAAGTGGATTCCCTAATAAAGAAATACTATAATAGGAAAGATAGGTAGCGTGGGCACCACACCAAGTTTGAAAATTGGAACTTACAAAATGAAAATACTACGCGAGCCCTACCGCCTCGGTCCTGTCTTCGTAACGAATTTATATAGCTTAATTTATTAATTTGATCAATAGTATTCATAAATAAAAAACAATTATTTAAATATATTTTAATATTCCAACTCAATATAAGTATATAACATTCCAATACCATGTATAACAAACCAAACCGTAGAATTTTTGAAAAATTAGAAACCCCATCTTATTAGTTTTACATACGCCCATGCATAATGTTGTAATGAAAATAAAGTTAAGAAGTCAAAAGAGACATTTTTTCAACGATCTGACATCTCTTCGTCTCACGTTCGTATATACTATTATATGCATAATAAATAACAACTACACGATTATGACTAAAAATAAAAATTAATACGGAAACTATATTTGTATACACAAAGTTGATATAGTTCATTCAATCCTTTCGCGGCTAGCGTAAAACTCGGCTAATAAATAAGCGACCAAGAGATACCCTCAATTTCGCCGACAAAAATTCTTACACACATATCTACTTGCCTTACATTATTATTATTATTTTTTATTAAAACTTTTTTTTTTTTTTGAAGTCATCTTGGTCTAGTGGCAAATGATAAGTCCACAGAAGATAGACACCATCACACGAGGGATCGAGTTCCCGACTCTACAATTTAATTGTAGAAATTAGGCTAATGGGCCGGCCAGTTGTGGCCCAAATGTTGACAAAAAAAAAATAATTAAAACTTGTTTTTACATTATCGAACTAGACTATTTATTTCACGTCGATGTCCATATTATATGTAGTATATTTTTTTTTACAAATGATTTACAATATTACAAAAGTTAATGGGATAAATATAGGTAAAAGGTATGGCGTTCATATTGAATACAAACAAATTCAAATAAAGTTGCAAGCATTACAATCAAGCTCACTAAACAAAAAGGAGAAACGCAAAAAATAAAAGAAAAATAGAGATCAAAGTGGACCTCGGTTTGCCGACAGACCTGATGACATATGCCATATGAAAAGACATGTAATATTAAATATTGTTGGATAGATTCAGGTAGTCCTACTTTAATTTATTGGGTCACGCATTTAGTATCGTTTTCTTTTCTTTTGTTTTCGTATAAACGCATTTAATATCATATGGTTGCTTGTAGGTCCTTCGGAAATTTCCAAATCCACAGGAAAAACATTTAATTACGAAAAAAGCCCGACAGTTTTTTCTTTTCATGATTATAATTAACCTTTTCTTTTGTTTGGCTTTGGCACAAGATAAATTGATAATGATCAAACCATATAAAATTTTCAACAAAACATAAGATATAACTTCCCAGACAAACGAAGTTTTCCGGCGGAAGACAAATTCAACTGTTGTGGGATATGTACGAAACCCCGACCCGAACACTCACATATATACATATATAAAAAATCAACAATGATACTTTTTTTTTTAACTATATAAAAACAAATCATAATTTGTACAATTATTTCAAAATATGTTTGCTATATACATTGTTATTATTTTCATTTTACTATATACATAATCTCTAGAATTTAATTTATGGACAATTAGCTTTACCAAAACGACAACCTCGAATTACACCATTAGCCTGTTTGTTTAGGTGAGAATCCGCAGACTTGATGAATTTACACACACATTTCTTTGAGGTCTTAAATTTCGTACAACATGCCCCGCTGTGTTGAGGTTGCCCGGCGCCTCCGTATAAATGTACACTGACGCAATGTCTAACCTCAGGTCTGCATTCTTGTGGCATTGGCATCTTTCCACATTTGGGTTTACGATAGTGACAACTTCCAAGCAGATCATTAGCGCCTCTCTTTAGCTTAGGATCAGTGGACGAAAGGAATTTGCACACACATGGTACTGAGTACCTAAGTTTCACACAACATGGCCCGCGGTATCTAGGTGGCCCGGCGGTTCCGTATACATGATCATTGATGCAACGTCTAACCTCCGGTTTGCATTCTTGTGGCATTGGCATTGGGGGCGGATTCGGTTTCCCAGGTTGATCCTTCTTGGGAATCACGACAATTGCCGCACCGGGGTCACCGCCACCAATTTTTTTAGGGTCTTGGGGTGAAGCCCCACCCCTATAACCGCTGCCAACATTACTCCCATCCCTAGGTTTATTGCCAAACGGATCCCCACCCCCACCTTTATAGCCGGTTCCAGGCGACCCACCACCACCATAATAGCCGCCGCCATTACCAACATAGCCGGTACCACCAACAAAGCCGCCACCACCCTTGGCTACGACTTTAGTCGGAGCCGGAAATGATGTCAAGAGTATGATGACGGCAGCAAGCATCAATGGAATGATCTCCATGTCTAATGAATTAGTTAGCTGGTCAAGATGAATTTGCTTTAATTTATAGTAATGATCTCTGCTTTATTTTAAAATAGGAAACAATTGTAATGAATGGTTCCTGCAAATTGCAAAACATGGGAATTTGGAAAGTGGGAAGCGATTCCTATAAACAAGGGAGGATGCTAATTTCCTATCGTTACTTCTCTTCTTTATGTGGCCAAGTAAAAATGTATGTTGTCTGTTTTTGGCATTAAAAGCTCTGTTTTAGTTAGTGGCTCTGTTTTTCTAGCCAAAGGTAAATTAATAAAATCCTGAAATTATACCCAACAAAATCCACAACATGGAAAGCTCGTGGATCTGTCTTCAAACCTTATCAAATATTACGTTTCATAATTAATCATCTTCTTACATTAATCTCTAAAATTCGCTCATTATTTGACAATAAGGCACACAAAACCAAAACATGAAAAAAGATAAGAAAAAAAGAATGGTAAAGCATACTTGTTACACAAGCAAAAGACTCAAAGCGACCTATTGTTGGGCTTGGAAGACCTGGTTTTGGCAAACTCAACCAGGTCTTTCAAAAGCAAATCCTCTGGTTTCTCTTCCTTCTTCGGTTCACTAGTTGCAGAGGCAGTCATAGAGAGGTTCCGGGTCTGTCCAACAAGACCCTCGTAAGAGGAATCAGAGCCGCTACTCGAGTGATGATGCTCAAAGAACTGTTGCCTCTGGTTGTGCCTTGACGGCGGAGGTGGAAGATTCCTAATTACCTCAGCATCCCATGGAGCCGGAGGAGGCAATTTCTCCTCAGAGGGTTTGCTTTGTGGACTTGGATCATCGAAAACGGGAGAAGACGAAGCATGAGGAGGAGGAGCCTTCTTTCCTCCTTGTGAGGAGCCTTGAGGTTTATAGACATCGCCGCTTAAGAAATCTACCATACCCGAATCACTACCATGCACTGGTCTCATTGTAGGTGGTGGAGGAGGAGGAAGAATCGGGCTGACATCTCTTTTAGACCTTTAGAGATTGAATTCACAAAGTTAAAATATCATTCCAAAATGTCAAGAGATCATAGCCTTCCAAGTAGGAATTATCATTATTACCTGTGAGCTAGCCGAGCAAAATCATCATCTGACTCGTCATCGTCATCATCATCATCATGATTGATGTTGACAATCTGAACTGGAGGATGAGCTGTAGTATTCATTCCATTTGAAGGAACAGAGCCGACCTTTGTGATATCATCGTAACGCTGAAGAACACGCTGCAAATTATCGTTTAATGCCAATCCCTGACACAGAAGTTCCTCATCTCTGGAGAATAAAAGATGAAGGTACTTTCACCTTTAGCAAAACCCATCAACTGGGAGGAAACTGCAGCGGATGAAGGAAGGAAGGAACAGAAACTTACGTTGTAGTGTTCACAAGAGTCATTACACGTCTTTGATAAGTAAGACATTGCTCAACTAAGTCAACTATAAGTTCTTCTGTTAAACTCTGCAACAACATCCAGAGGAAGCAGTTTCCATTACTTCAAAGAAAACCAGCAGTTTCTTCTATTCATGCATTAGAGTAAGCAAATTCCTACCTCGGGACTCCCGGGATCAAGCGCTCCAAGCATGTCCATCAAAACATCAACTGATCCCTCAGCGCTCTGAATCTCTTCCAAGCTAAAAGAAACTCAAAATATCAACAAATATAAGATTCAACCCAAACAAAACCTATCCGATAGACAACAATCACAATATACTAGAAGAGAGTACCTGAGGCTAGAAGAATCATCTCCTTGCAAAGACGCCTGAATAGCAGCATCTTCATCTGATGGACCAACGTGTGCAGCTGGCTGACTCTGAGGTGGAGTAAAGAACGATAGACTGCTTTCCGTTCGAGGTGGAAACTCAATTCCAGCAGACTAAAGTTACCGATCGGTAAAACCATTCGTCAAAACTTATTACAAAAATAAGTTGTCTACGCATGAATAAAAAGACCCATCTCATGTTAACATACCCTGAGTTCATTATATGCATTGTAGTATTGTGGGTATCGACCTCGACGTCCACCAAAAGCTTCTTGCCATGTGTCTAACAAACTTAGTATCTTTTCCCTCACATTCAGGTCCGGCTGCAAAATTATGTTAGGAAAGTTACAAGGTAAGAGAAGTTTCCAGAGATACCAATGGAGAATTTGAGATATTAGAGGCAGGTGTAACATAGCAAAACCTTTTTCTTCACTATTTTGACCATGTCAATCAAAATATCACGGTCAACGATAAGCTGGTACACGTTTTCGCCACAGTTCTTACTTAAAGTTTCCAATGCCTGCACCGAAACCCCTAAAATGAGGTCAAGAAAAACATGTAACCAAACCAACGTATTGAAAATCCAAGAATGGAGAAACCAGTACTCACATAAAGTGCAAGAATCTGGACTTTAGAGTTTTTACTTCCTAACCGCTTCTTGAGCACCTTCACAGCTTCTTTTGCTTGACTAAGGAATTAAACAATGTCAAGCTATTAATTAAGAAACCGAAACTAGCGAGGCAATCGTGACGATCAAAAACTCTAGCAATCTGAGAGTATTCTTATTTACAAAACAGATATATCAAGGAATTTTACCTAGGATCCATGTTGATAATATCACACAATTCAATGTTAATAGCCCAATCTGGACCAATCAGCATATCATTTGTAGCCCTTTCCGCACAAGCAGCCGCATCATTTGCCATCTTAACAACACTTATCAATCAAATCCCACAAGTTCCAAATTTCCTATAAGCACAAGTGAAGACACCATAATATCTTTAGTCCACAGCTATAACAAGCAAAATTCAGAGACTTTTTAAAGCTTAAACACTCCTAAGCACATCATTAGAATTATCACATTGGCGATTGCAACAGAATAAGTAAGAATAATATTGCAAATTTCATTGGAGCTCAGAACTAGATCACAAAAGCAAAAACTGTAAAGTAGACGTAGCCGATAACAAAACGAAATCGAATCGCAAAAAAAAAAAAGCCAGAAATTAACAAAAATTCAGTAAGCTCGCAAGGATTTTTCTTTACAATGATGGTGATTACGAAGAAACTAAAGAGTAAGACAGCTGAACAAGACTTGAGATTCGAACCAAAAGAAAAAAAAGCTTAAACCTTTACCTCGTTAAGAGACCTAAGAAGCAAAATAAGAGCAAGCGAGGATTTGTAAAGTCTCAAGATTTGAAGGGGTTTTCGAAGAACTATCAAACACGGTAAGGATATTTTTGGTGATCGTGTCAGGTCAAGTCATCCTTTCGCCGTCCTAGAATCAACTGCGACTTTTCTGCTTCTAGAGAGATGCAAAGTTGCAAACTTGTGTTCTGGGTTTTGGCTTCACTTTTGCTAATGTCACGGTCGGTGATATTAAGACAAAGTCACCCTCGACTTTTATTCCAATTTAATTAATACTTCCGTTAATGATTATATTTGGGTCGTAATTTAAGTAATTAACCATCATTAGGGAAGACGAAAATAACAAATAATAAAAAGAAAACAAGTCGCACGCACCGGTGACCGGTCTATTCACGGCAAAGTCATCGTAGTGACGAGACAAAAACGGCGTCGCTTTCACTATAGGTTTCGTCGTTGACTTGTCTGCTGAGATATGATAAGAGCGTTTTCTAAACGCAGAAAGAAAACGCGTTTAAACGACCAGATGAGTTCAAAAAGAGAATCTCACTCAAGTCCACAAAGAAAGACCAAACTCTTATCATCAACCTCACCAGATAAAAAGAACAGAGACTCATTCTTCTTGAACTTGAAGTTAAGGCAAAGATGATTACTTATTAAGTAATGAATCAAAACATTAAGATCCAATAACATAAAGTTTTGATTTACAATGATGAGAACTGGTACACTTTTAATGGTTTATAAAGCCAAGTATCTATCTACAAAAGATCATCAAGGAATCTATAGATACATTGCATAGACTTCCAAAAAGAAGACTCAGATTTATAGGATAACTACAAGAAGAAGAAAAAGATAAAATCTTTGTGGTACAAATGAAGAAGATGTTCATGTCCTCTGGTTTCATCTTCATCATTCCCGGATTCATTCGTCCACAGATTTACAGACTCCACTAGGCTCGAGTTATATGAGCCGGTTAGTCTCCTTAGCCAAACAAGTGTACAACAACCATTGAAGAACTTTTCAAATCAATCTCGTAGATGTACATTCCAGAGGAAAGATAAGCATCCGCTGTTTTCATCCCTGTATCATAATTCAAACATTTCGAATTAGGAGAGACAGAGAGAAGATTAGGCATGAATCTAGCTTCTCTCGGAATCAATCTATAATATAAGGGGAAGTATACACAGTTCAAAATTAGCATTCTCAGACATAATCTTTGGAAGAAAAAAAAGTCCAGATTTTGACCAACGACCCTTTCTAAGACCATTAACTTCAAAACCACCAACAAAAAACGACCAATTTACAAATCATTAACGATTCACATGATGGAGAGAGAAGTGTATCACAAAACAGTCCGGGCTCTAGGGAATTAACTCTATATCAGACCAAAGCTCAAAAAAAGCAAATCGAAGAACTAGATGCAAAATACGGCAACGGATTCTTAAAGAAATTGGCTATTTCATCAAAATCAACTTGGTTCTAATCGTATATGAGTTTTATTTATGTATCAATTTTCAATCATCTGAACTCTCGAAGCATTTAACCGGTTAATAATGTGTAAATGAACAAAAGCTTTTAAAAAAAACCTTTAATTTCCCAGAGTTTATGCATACCTTATACTGCTTCGACTTCGATCGCTATTGCTTCTACTGCTACTACCACCACTGCTCTTTGAGCTCCCACTGTTGATCCTTGAGACACCACTTTGACTCCTACGTGATTCTGACAATCCATTCTTCCACCAATCTTTATCCTCTGTTTTCATCGACAAATCAGAGATGGAAGGTCTGGGAGAAATCCAAGAGCCTTTACTTGTCACAGAAGAATCATCATCATCTCTCTTCTTCGTCTTTTTCTTAGCACCCAAGCTAACAGGAAACACCAATTTCAGAAGAAACCCACTGTTATTTACACCTCCGTTTCGAATCGGATCGACCCATCTATCACTCTTCGTCTTCCTCACGACTTTACTCGGCTTTATTTTTCTCTGAGGCATTTCATCGAACACCTTCTGCTCCTTCTCTTCCTCCGTGTTAACCTCAACGAGATCCTTCAACGAAAGCTCGTAACACGACTCGGGCATCTTACTAACCATATCCATTAGCTCACGCTGACCACGAGCGATGACTTGAGCCTTAGAAACAGGCGAGAGGTTCTGGAAACTGTTGTGACGATGAGCAGGACTCTTCGGTGGACTTGTTCTCCATAGAGGAGGCGAACAGACGCCGGAATCTGAATGATCATCGAAAGTTCTCGGAAAATTCAAATGGGTATCGAACGATTTCGATGAAAGATCAAACACTGCCATGATTGTTGATGATTTTACTTTGAAGGAACCAAGAGAAAAATAAAAATCGAGTTTTTAGAATTGAGAGAAGTTTGAGTCTTCTTGTTCACAACTCTTCCCCGTTAAACACGCCCTCCGCATCTACATTACATTGTATTATTATTTCTACAATTTATAAGATTTGTTTAAAATATACTATTGGAAATTCTATAAATAAAATATATAATTATTTTATTTTGTAGGTTAGGGTATTGTTGTCATTTGGGTTTTATATGATGATTAGCTTATAGTATTAATTATCAAGGAAAGCGTGCGACGGAGATAATCTCAGCCTTAGATTTTTGTTTTAATTAATAGTATAAGATAGTGTATTTTTTTTTAGCACCATCATAGTAATTTAGCAGTATCATTTATTTTGGGCTTAATTACTCGTCCCTAGTTGTTTACCACTAATAACACGATGTAGCTTTTTAAATGCTCTCGCCGTCTCGATAACCGTAGTGGAAAGAAAAATTAAATAAGAAAATGAATTTCATTGTTTTCTAATTTTGTTTATCATTTTATATAACTGGAAATCTGATTTGTTGCTAGTTGCTAGATTCGATTACATTTCCGTAGTGGGGATAAAATATGAGATTTTAACTATAGGAAAGATAGTAGAGGGTGAGAAGACAAATGATGGCTTTTTATATTTTCATAAATTATTCAGGACGAAGTTAGAAAAAATATATTAAATCTTTTGATTGCAACATTTTGTTTCTAGAAAGAATTAAAATTTTCTTCAGATAAGATGGTTGAATCTGCTCTAATATTTACTATTTTATGAATGGTTTGCATAGAGGCGTTTAGTACGTTTGGGATACGCCAAATTCATGAGTCTTTTTAATGTGGTAGACTAAAAGCATAAGCGTGTCTAATGGGTTCTTTTGACCTTCCTAATTCTCCAACGTATATATATTATCCCATCTAGAATACGAATTGAAGACATAAGAACATTTATTTTTATCATTATGTGCTTTCAGCTCCATACAGTAAAGTTGGAATTTGTTAAAAGTAATCGGCTTATACACAAGAGTTCGGCATATCAGAAATTGACATAAATGCGAAAAAGAAAACCACCAGTTCGTACAAACTGTAATATACAAATGTATGCCAAGAAAATAAAATCTAAACTATGTAAAACTGTTTATTTGAAATCGCTATGATTAATTTCGATCGAGAAGTGTAACCTGTAACCATATAAATAAATATAACGTTGATAACAATTTGCACACCTCCCTTCAATTTTTTTTTTTTTAAATGTCCACGTGTATTTGTCTTGTTGCTACCCTTCACTATCTCCACGGTTCATTTTTTTTCTTAATAAGACAACATTAGGACATTACGCATCCACTTACGTATACCTACCTCCTACAGATATTTATAAACATTTTAAAGATCGTCCATTTTGTTCATATTAGACCTTATTATTCTCACTATTGAATTAATCATAGAAGAATATCAAAAAATCATATACAGTTACATTAAAAAAAATTATCATATAAGTCATAAAATTAAGAAAATATGCAACCATCTTCAACAAAAATATATATATGCGCTACCATATACAGTTTTTTATTTGCTTATTAACTTGTTTTGTGGATGTGAATCCGAATTGCGAAGACTGGAAGGACCCATACCATTGGCCCATTGGGTAATGAGTAAGTGTCCCAAGTCACCAAACATTTTGCAGTTTTCAGGGGTTTTTGGTGCTTTTCGACCCAATTTGTTTTCCTTTTAGAAATTTACTTAACGGACACTCTTTGATATCATAATAATTTTAAACCGTTACTCAGAATCAATCCTATCTCCTTTCTTCTTTTTTTTGTCAACTAATGATTCTCATATATTAGAAAAGAAAAGAAAAACTGATGAGAGAGAAGCATGTGAAAATGGATTCAGGTTGTATTTGGGCTGATTGTTGAATACTCAATTTATGCGTGAATAACACTAATAGAAGCAAAACAACAAACCAAGTTCATGTCAGATGAAATGCTGACCCTTTGTTTTTACAGCTGACTTATCGCACCTTACAATACATGATCAATGCACTGACTGAAGAATAGGCAGAGGATATAAGATGGAATAATCCTTCGTCTGAAAAAAGGCATCTCAAATCAACAACAATTTGAGGTCAGTTCTCACGTCAAGCACATCTTCCAGCAATGTATATAATGTTCTGCCGAGGAATCTCCAGGTTTGAACTTTGAAGGGAATTTAGTCTGACACATAACCTCTACATCTTTATCCTTCTTGTTTTCTTGTCTAAGATAAAATAGCTGCAGTTGACTTTCAAAACTCAATGCATCATGTGACAATAGGCTCTCAACTCAACAGAAACCATCAATTTTTATTGAGTGGATCAAAGTGGTAAGCATTAAGAAACAAGTTTTTTTGTTTGTCTTGGTGAGAATTGAGCATAAGGGTTGTTTCAAAAACAGTGTTTAAAGATATTCTTTTGTTGTTCAACATTTAAGGTGGGAGAGGTTGAGGCCATCACATGTTTTCCACTAAGCAATGTTCTTTGTAGGAAAAGCACTTTGGCATTAACTTTATTTTTGTTTTTGGTGTTGTAATGAAAATAGAGGATAATGGAATTAACAAGGAACACAAAATGTGGGATACATTATTATTAAGCCTTTTGTATATCTCCATTCACATCAATTTATAAAGCTAGCTCTTTTTCAAGAAATCTCTAGGCTTCTATATATCGTCATCAAAACTCCCTTTCAATAATCTTTTATGAGATCATTCAAATTTAGGTATCTAAGAAAGCATGATGGAATTTATAAGCCACGTCCCAAATATGAAAGCAATCTTACAGATCTCTAGTCGAAAATTCAGCATTTATCTAAGTGTAACAGCAATTTGATTATTGTTTGTGACTTGTGAGTTTGAACTGGGATATCTAGAAAAATTTCTAATATCTTACCAGTATTAAAAAAAAAAAAAATCTTACCAGGATTAAAAAGAAAAATGTATAATTTAACTCTATTTTTTCACAAAAGATAAATCACATGCACCTAGTAAGTTTGACAAAAAAAAGAAAGAAAAGAAAAGAATTACATATAAGCCTTGGACTTGTTCGGCTTATAATTAAAAAGGTATCATTCCAAGATCCAATTTTCTTTTATTTTCATAAGAATCTTTGTAGGAGAAGTGAATTATTGAAAATTTGGCTGGTTATATGTGTACTGTTTGTGGTTGACAACAAAATATGTGAACTGTTTGTGATGTATGTATGTGTAAGACAAAATGATGGTTTAACTTTAGCAAAATAAAGAAATTAATGGACCATTGGCTTTGGCTGGGATTATTTTGGAGAAATGAAATAAAGAGAGAGAGTGACGTCGTAAGAATGTGGGGGGAGGGAGGAGATTAAAGGGAAAGATACCGAATCTTCTCTTGGTTTTGCGACTTGGCGCTTCTGTTTATTTTTCACACCCACGAAGACTCATAATATTATTTGGGAAATAACTAATTTCACCGATATTTTATATGATTCAAGTTTTAATTAAAAAAAAATTCAGTGATTCTGAAAAAAGTTCCTTTGAATTTTATGTAAGATTTTTTGGTATTATAATCTAACAGTTAAATTTATAGAATTCATCTTTCTCGTGTTTAAAGATTGGGTCTTCGATTTTCTGCATAGTTCACATGACTCGTAAGTTTATTGCGGTCAGTTACTCTAATTAAACACGTGATGGGAACAAACAAGATTGGTAAGTCAAAAATAATGATGACTACTGTCTCGAGAAACACACATGTTAGTAGTACAATTCTCAATCAAATTTTGTTTTATTTTGTATGATTCTTTAATCTCAGGATCAACCATAACCGGATCAATAAAAAATGGGTATTATGGATGATATTGATAAAAAGATGTCAGTCTTTAGAAAGTTTTATGTGGATTTACATTAAAAAATATTTTAAACCGATAAGTTGTAGTTGAAATCGTTAGCAGTGAATAACTTTTTTTTTGTGCTAACGCTATTTTGACCGTTACTTTTCATTGTTTTTTTTTTCATTTTATCAAGTTACTTTTCATCGTTTTAACTATTTTTAACCCCGTTGTAAAAACTTTGGACAACCAATCGCATTAGAAAAAAAAAAAAAAAAGATCGAGGTTATACGTGTTTCAAACTTAAAAAAGAAATAGCCTCGTGGATGGTTCATTTGCAGAATGGCTATTTTGTAATTTAAGAAGTTTTAACATGCACTCGATCAAGCAACTACGCGACAAAAAGGACCGCCCGTACTACCCCGTGAGATCCAACCGCTTCTATTTTCACGCGCCTGTGCTACGAATTCCTACACGCGCTTTTTGCATTATTCACTAAATTTAATTGGGTTAGTGATGTTAAAGTACCAGCTAAACGCTAATACATAACCACTAATTTAACCAAATCGGTCTGGTTTGCTCTCCAAATCATGAACTCAAACCAACGGCAATGCCAAAGGCTAATGTAGAGTAGAGGACACGCGCTGTAGCGAGCGCGTGTGGGAGCGAGAATAGTTCTTATTAACACCACCACTAATTATAATGTTCGCTTCGTCATATCTGACTAATACTCATTTAATTAAAAGTTTTTTTTAATAGTTATATTTTCAGCTAAATTAAAACTTGTCGTACTATTCCACTAGATTCCTATTAAAACCTCTGACAGAGAAAGAAGAGTTTCAATCTCATTAAAGAGAGAACGTTTAGAGAGAGAGAAGAGTCAGACATCTTTTTTTTTGTTTCTGTGGACACTTCCTCTGTGTCTCTGTCTCTCTGTGATCTTCGTTTTTCGAAGATGTAAAGATTTTTAATTTTTCTCTTTAAATAATCGTCTCTTTGTTTTCTCCATAAATTTGTCTCTCCTCTCTCTCCCCGACTCACAAATTCGAGCTTTTTTTTTTTAGTTCTTGAGGTAACTATTCTCACTCTCTTATATTATTTCTAATCCATACTTTGATTGATTTTGTTTATTCGATTTCAATTTCAACTTTTTCTCATTTTGATTCTGGAACTTTGAATCCTCGGTTTTACTTTTTACTTTGTCTGGAGTAAACCCAGAAAGTTCTAAGATTTTGCTGAATTGAGGAAGTTCTATTAAAATTGGCACATGGATTCGACAGAGTTTGAGAACGATGTATGGTTAAAATTTGATGTCGACGCACTTGATTATTATAAAAACTGAAAACAACAGATTTTGTGTTTTTCACGGAATCGACGAACAAAGTTTGGTCTCATCTTCTTCAAGTTGTTATTGATGTGGCTGCTGCTTAGAGTAGTGTTTGTTGCAAGTTGTCATGTTTGTCTGATCCGTAAATTATTATTTTATTTTATTATGCAGTGTTTCGATTTGTAACAGTTTAGATTCCGTCTTTGACCAATAAGATCTTTCCTCCATAACGTTTTAGTTTATTACTACTATTTTATAATCTTCTTTTTAACTTTGACAGCTACTTTTAAGTTCGTTTTTAAACTTTTTATGCATCAATTCGTTTATGCAAATAGGGAGAATCTCATGTCATGTCTTAGAAAAACAATTGCTCAGAAACGATCTTTTAGTTTTGATTTTCATAGTAGGAGATCTTTTAGGAATCTATTCCTCTGTTTTTCTTTGGTTGAGAAGGACCAGAGAAGAGCTTGTTTGTTTCAGAGAATCTCTGTTTGTGGTCTCTCTTTATGAAATCTTTATCTCTATCTCTTTTAGATTCTGCTTCTTCTGTCGAGTTACTTCGTGGCCAAGATTCACTTATTTGACTCGACAGGCAAAAAATTCTACGAATATCTTATCTTCTTGCAAGTTGTTGAGAGACTTAAAGCTCTACTTTGTTTGTTGCCTCTTCTTATCCTTTGTCATGTTCTGTGTCTTGGTGATATAAAGAAGTTCTTTTTGGTTAAATTGCAGAACGTCTGAAGAGCTTAATTAGTATTCAGAAGATCTTGTTTTATTAAATGGCTAAAGTTTATTGGCCATATTTCGATCCTGAATATGAGAACTTGAGCACCAGAATCAATCCTCCAAGGTAATAATTATTACATTTCACACTTAAGAGCCATTGATGCAAGCTCATACTTTTTTTTAT
This sequence comes from Erysimum cheiranthoides, assembly GCA_011420285.2. Classification (NCBI taxonomy): domain Eukaryota; kingdom Viridiplantae; phylum Streptophyta; class Magnoliopsida; order Brassicales; family Brassicaceae; genus Erysimum; species Erysimum cheiranthoides. The sequence continues at coordinate 1,969,523 of CM022179.2, read as the reverse complement.
GTTGTTGCAGTGTTTCTATAGATAATACTAGCTGCAAAGAATGCACTCTTGTCAAGGTAAGCATCTTCTTTCTCGGGTTTTAATCGATTTGATGACTTAACTGAGATTTTGATGCATGTGATTTGATAGGTTGATAGTATGAACAAACCTGGAATACTACTGGAAGTTGTGCAAGTCCTAACCGATCTCGATCTCACAATCACTAAAGCTTACATCTCTTCTGATGGTGGATGGTTCATGGACGGTAATAATGTTGCACATTTCGACATTCACAACATTTTTTATTTCCAATGAAACTTCTAACGGATTCCATTTTCACAACTTCTAGTATTCCATGTCACTGATCAACAAGGAAACAAGGTTACTGATAGCAAAACCATTGATTACATCGAGAAGGTATATTCATAAAAGCATTATATATATATATGTATAATGTGTGAAATTGGTTTGTTTTTACATTATATATGATTCTTGTTTTTTCTTTAAAAAGGTGTTAGGACCAAAGGGTCATGCTTCGGCTTCACAAAACACTTGGCCAGGTAAAAGAGTCGGTGTCCATTCATTAGGCGACCACACATCGATCGAGATCATTGCACATGATCGCCCTGGTCTTTTGTCTGAGGTCTCAGCCGTACTAGCAGACCTCAACTTCAATGTGGTGGCGGCTGAAGCATGGACTCACAACCGTAGGATCGCATGTGTCCTCTACGTGAACGATAATAAAACGTCTACAGCCGTTGATGACCCAGAAAGATTGTCTGCCATGGAAGAACAGCTCAATAACGTGTTGCGTGGGTGTGAACAGGAAGATGAGAAATTTGCTCGGACGAGTCTCTCCATTGGGTCGACTCACGTTGACCGTAGGCTTCATCAGATGTTTTTTGCTGATAAAGATTACGAAGCAGTGACCAAGCTCGATGATTCTGCTTCTCCTGGACTCGAGCCCAAAATCACGGTTGAGCATTGCGAAGAGAAAGGTTACTCTGTGATAAACGTGAACTGCGAGGATCGGCCAAAGCTCATGTTCGACATTGTATGCACGCTTACGGATATGCAATACATTGTGTTTCATGCCACGATTTCATCGAGCGGCCCTCATGCTTCTCAGGAGTATTTCATCAGACACAAAGACGGTTGCACTCTTGATACAGAAGGAGAGAAAGAGAGGGTTGTCAAATGCCTAGAAGCCGCGATCCATAGAAGAGTCAGCGAGGTAAGTAAACACATTTTCTTACTGCATGTTTCTTGCATTAGAAGCAACAATAGCTTAAGTTATTGCCTGAAATACAATTCTAGGGTTGGAGTTTGGAGCTCTGCGCAAAGGACAGAGTTGGATTACTGTCGGAAGTGACACGGATTCTGAGAGAGCACGGGTTGTCAGTGTCGAGAGCTGGTGTGACAACAGTAGGAGAACAAGCGGTCAACGTTTTCTATGTGAGAGATGCTTCAGGGAATCCAGTGGACGTGAAGACGATCGAGGCGTTACGCGGAGAGATTGGACACAGTATGATGATTAACGTCAAGAATAAAGTTCCAAGCAAAAGATGGAGAGAAGAAGATAAAGCTGGTACAGGAGGAGGATGGGCCAAAACCAGTTTCTTCTTTGGGAATTTGCTGGAGAAGTTTCTGCCTTGAGAGAAAAGGTAACTATAAATCAATTACATTGTGTGGATAAAATGTACTGTAAACTGTGTATCTAGAGGGCCTTAGTGTGGTGTTTGACTTGGTCAGGGATTTTGGTGGTTTACCCAAAATCAAACCGAACCAAAACTGGTTTTCGGTTACTTAGTCATAGTATGACCGGGAAATGAACATGTCTATAAAAGAATAATATGCAACTTAATTTTCCTATTGGAAGGCTTGCTTTTGTCTATGTAATATCAATCCTTGTTATATTATCTTTGGCTAAATGTAATATATCCTTGTTGTTAAAGAATTTTGAATCTTTTTTTTTAAATTTCCTTATTCTGTTATTGTGGATATTTATTAGTCTTTTTGAAGCAAAAGCAGTATAATAAAATGCAACATATATTAGCTGCATAATCCAATGAAAATAAACAGGTAAAAAGAACATAAGCCTCAAAAGGTGGCATATGGGTTCGCCTGCGAATGTATTCAAGATAGTCAAATATAATTCAAACTTTTCACAAAAGAAAAAGAATTTTAAATTGAGATAAGTATTAAGCGGTGTTATACTGTATTATTTATTTATGAAATAAGTTTCCTGATAAATTAAAGTTGAATTTGGCTAACAATACTAGTAGGCCCGTAGATTGGGGAGGGCTAATGCAAAGTAGATGTGAGAAAGTCGAAAAGCAATAAAAGAAAACGGCATGGAGTGCGGCCTCGGGTAAGGCTAACAGCTAGCTCTCTACATATGCACGACACTAAGAAAAAGTAAACGGCTTGCTGTTTCCATGTCCATTCGAATAAAATTATTTCTTCCATTACTTCAATATATTTAAGCAAATATTTAAAGTATAAATTATCTCGTTGCGTGATCTTCTCGCATAAACAATCAAACAAACCCAATTTATTGTTTAAAAGACACAGATGGCGTGTTTATTTTAAATTAAGTTGTGTATAAATTATTAATCAAAATAATAATGTTAGACTGGCTTAGTGCCTTTTAAATCTTTATATGTTCCGTGAGGTTACAAACAAAACAATAAACCGTCGAATTGATGTTATCTTTTCTTTTCTGGAAGATATGACAAATGTTGATTTAATTATTTTCTGTAGACATGTCGAAAGAATCAAAACTATGATGGATTTCTCAAAATCCCTTTATAAAATTAGTTTGCCATATTTTCTTTTTGTCATAAGAAATAATTTTTTTCTTTAATCATTTTAATTATATGTGATATTTCTAACAAACCTAACTAATTAAATAACTAACAATAACTACTAGATTATCATGATTTGGTTAAAAACTAGGTTAATAACATAACTTCTCACTATTTATCATGGAACTAACCAAATCCTAGTGAATTCATATTTCATAGGATACAGGAGGTGGAGGAATGAAGATTTGGTGGAAGTTGCCTCATTAGAGCCAAAAACGTGCCCACCAAACCAAAGGCCTCACTAGCCCCAAGGTGCATTTTTTTGTTGTCCTTACAAGTTGCATTTTTTCTTCTGTTTTTATATGGGTATTTTCATATTTTTTTAAAGTCAATATTCATTTATTTCTTGACGATTAAATTTTCGAAAGATGAACGATAGTTCTTGTCTTGATGATGAAGTAGATTTCTTTTATAGTATGACACAAGATAAAATATCTACGAAAGTAGTAAATAATAACATAAAGAAGAAGAATCCTGCTTAATTTTTTTTTTTTTTGTTGGTAAACAATCCAGCTCAAATTTGTAAGTGCGTGTGGGTTTTATAGAAGGTTTGGAAAATATTAATAGAGAACTATGATTTATACAATGGAGATTTTTCTTTTTATCCAACGTTTTTATTTAAGATTTGAAATTGTCATTTTATAAGTTCCTAACTTACTCTTTCTTTTTCTATTTCTATACAACAAATAAGGAGATAATTTTTTTCCACTCCGACAAAAATCCCTTAAGTCCTTCAATTATATGTCCATCACGATTCACAATTGTCGAACAATCATATATAATAATAGAATATTTTATATATGTTCAGGGCTTCGCATCTATTATATTAAACGAGCAACGTAGGATATGAGAAAAGGTTTATCATCTTCCTACTTTTTCCCTAATTTTCTTAACTTAATTAAATAGTGATATATTTTTGGACGTTATCCCTTGACTCGTAAACGGCTCCTGAGAAATGTGGAGTTTATTGTACATTATGAGACTTGGCTTAGATTTTAATCAAATGTATAAATGTATAATGTTTTCCACTGTTCAAAACCCGTTACGTATAACTTACTTCCAGTCAGATAACTTTATTTTGTATATATTCCGAAATTTTCATGTAATTTGATATTACAACTATGATTATCGTAACAAAATAACATAATAAACAACGAATTTAACAAAAAAAAAAAAAAAAAAAAACAAAATTAAAAAAGGAAGAGACGAAATATGGAATCTAATGTAATCATTGTAATGTATCACCGATCAGTTTAAGACACGTGGCAGATCACGTGTCATATGGTCATTACCCGTACGTTTACTCTTTGCCTCTTTCCCTTTTATATGCAAAACTCCTTTTTTATATTTTTCTATCTAATCTCGTGAATCGTTAATTCCTTATCAAAAGAGCTTACAAGATTAACGAAATTTAACGGATTATTAATAATTCGACGGATGAGAAGCCCCGAAAGAGGCAGGAAGAACACTAATTCAGAGGTATGATGGGAAAAATGTCCAAAGTTTTGATTTATTTATTTTATATTTGAGAGAGAGGGTTTATGTTTTGCAGCACCACAGACATATAAGTGAGGAAATAAATATTATGGTCCTACGCTAGTCAATGGAAATTCTCTTCCATTTTTGTCTTTTTATTTTAGTTATAAAGTAAATTCTGCAACTTTCTGGAAAAATCCAGCCAGTAAAAGAAATGAATTTTTGGTTTATTGAATAAAAATCTTCAATTCAGATTAAGCTCTAATTTTAATGTCAGAAAAAAGAGTTACAAACAGAGACATTAATGTTTGCTGCGTTTTAGTTTAGTTTAGTTTAGAGTTTAAGAGCATAATTTCAATCCTGATTTTCATTACATTTGTCGTGTATTGACGTCTTCCTAATTCAGAGATATTTATTTATCCTCTTTCTCTCTCTCATTCTCTTATTGTTTACTCTGATCTTGTGGTGTTAAGAATCAAAGGAACCGCTTTGAGTAATAAAAGATGGTGAGTGAAGGAGCAACAAGAAAGGAACTTCACCGATGCTTCGAGAAGATGAAGATGGAAGGAATCGTCATCACTGAGTGGAAAGATATCCCCGTCGAGCTTCTTATGAGGATCCTTAGCCTTGTTGATGATCGGACCGTGATCATTGCTTCTGGTATCTGTAGTGGCTGGAGAGATGCTATTTCCCTTGGCCTTACTCGTCTCTCTCTCTCTTGGTTTGTCTTTAGCTTCTTCTTCTTCTCTTCTTTTCTCTTACTTTCATTGTTACTTTGATTGTGCCTATGTGATTGATTGTATTAATTTGGATTTTTGATACTTACATGTGAGAAAGTGTGTTCACTGTGTTGGGGTTTGAATAAGGGTTGAACTTTTTTGGCTATCTACATCAATTGAGGATGAATATTCAGATTGATCGATGATAAATTGATATGATCATGGTGCCTGGTGATTGAAAGAGTCAAACTTTTTTATTTGATCAGATTTTGTCATGAGGACAGTTTTCTGGATGATCGTTTCAGTTGAATGGTTCCAATTTGTATTTATATATGTAACCAGAAACTAGGAGGAGGATTTTGATTTTTGTGTTTACTTGTTGTTTGTTCTTCAGGTGTAAGAAGAATATGAACAGTTTGGTTCTCTCACTTGCTCCCAAATTTGTCAAGCTTCAGACTTTAATATTGCGACAGGACAAACCGCAGCTCGAGGACAACGCGGTGGAAGCCATAGCAAATCACTGTCATGAGTTACAAGATTTGGACTTGAGCAAAAGCTTGAAGCTCACTGACCATTCCCTCTATTCTCTGGCTCGTGGTTGTACTAACCTCACTAAACTCAACCTTAGCGGCTGCACTTCGTTCAGCGATACTGCTCTCTCGCATTTGACAAGATTTTGTAGGAAGCTTAAAATTCTCAATCTTTGTGGTTGTGTGGAAGCTGTATCTGACAATACATTGCAGGTGCCTGTTTAACTTCATTCAACTCTCTAATGTCATCACTCTTCTATTCTTTTTTGCATCGGTAACCAGACAATTCTTCATCCGTTGTGCAGGCTATTGGAGAAAACTGCAGTCAATTGCAGTCACTAAACTTGGGATGGTGTGAGAATATAAGTGATGATGGAGTCATGAGTTTAGCTTATGGCTGTCCTGATCTCAGAACCCTTGATCTTTGTGGCTGTGTTCTAATTACAGGTAAACCTTGTAAAGTTTAAAGCTTTATGAAACCCGAGTCAGAGTTTTTTGTTCCCTCTCTTAAACATTTTTTGTTGTTGCAGATGAGAGTGTTGTGGCTTTGGCGAACAGATGTGTACACTTGAGGTCATTGGGGTTATATTATTGCAGAAACATTACAGACAGAGCCATGTACTCGCTGGCTCAGAGCGGAGTCAAGAACAAGCACGAGATGTGGCGTGCTGTTAAAAAAGGCAAATTCGATGAAGAAGGACTAAGAAGCCTTAACATTAGCCAATGCACTTACCTCACACCTTCAGCGGTACAAGCGGTCTGTGATACATTCCCAGCACTCCACACTTGTTCAGGCAGACATTCGCTTGTCATGAGCGGTTGTCTGAATTTACAATCGGTTCATTGTGCCTGCATCCTCCAGGCTCATCGCACCCATGCCGCTTTCGCTCATCCAGCTCATTGAACCGGTGTGTAAGCCAGAGGGTCTCTCGGTGGTATGTGTACATATAAGCCTATTGTGTTAATAAAGCTTCTTTGAGTTTTCTTCTTGTCTTTGATGCAATCTCAAGACTTTTACATTATACATTACAGCAATCTTGTAATGATTGCGAAATACTTATTTCTAACAATTTGTTAAGTTTGATCCATCAATCATCATCACTAATAAATAACTTATATAATAAGAAGAGTTTGCATCACATTCACCTGTGAGACAATCAATTGTAATGTGGTATTGTGGTACACAATTTCATAAATCTCTACTAGCAAATGCCCCTGTAAAATGCTCAATCAAAAATCTAAATCTCAGTTTAAGTATTGCACTATAATGTTCCATCGGAACCTTAACATGTACATTGGCACTTAAAACTCAATTATACTGTAGTTTCTAACAATTAATGATAAAACATATTTATTTTACTGTTTTTGTAGAAGAAAAAACATACGAATATTAACAAAATATAGCGAAATAGTTCCTTTTTTTTTTCCAAATAATTATTACTTAAAAATGATTAATGTGAAAAAAGAAATGATTAAATTTTTAATTTTTTGAAAAGAATTTAGTAATTCAATAATTCAAATCGTTTTATAAATCTATTTTTTCTTTTTTTTTTGTCAAACATAAATCTATCAATTGGTTAAATTCAGGCGGTTTATTTTATTAAGCACTTCAAAATTGAACTTTACGAATATTTCTCCAGCCATGGAAGTAGATTGTCGGCGTTATTACGTCCGTCTTCTTCAATCATGCAGCAACAGAAATCGCGAAACTTTATGGAGACAAACCCACGGATTGTTCTTGAAGAAGGGTTTTATAAGCTCAATTGTCATTGTTGCTAACCATCTTCTTCAGATATACTCGAGATGTGGTAGTATGGGAATTGCGCGGAACTTGTTCGACGAAATGCCTGAGAGAAACTATTTCTCGTGGAACACTATGATTGAAGGGTACATGAATTCTAAGGAAAAGGAAACGTCTTTGAGGTTCTTTGATATGATGCCACAAAGAGATGGCTACTCTTGGAACGTGGTTGTTTCCGGGTTTGCTAAAGCTGGTGAGCTAAGTGTAGCTAGGAGGTTATTCGATGCCATGCCGGAGAAAGATGCTGTGACATTGAACTCTCTGATTCATGGATATATTCAAAACGGTTATGCTGAGGAAGCTCTGAGGTTGTTTAAAGAATTGAAATTTAGTGCGGACGGGATCATAATGACTACAGTTCTTAAGGCATGTGCTATGTTGGAAGATTTGAAATGTGGGAAGCAGGTACATGCTCGGATTCTGATCGGCGGTTTTGAATTTGACTCGAAAATGAATAGTTCTTTAGTTAATTTGTATGCAAAGTGCGGTGATTTGAGAATGGCAAGCTATATGCTGGATCAGATTGGGGAACCTGATGACCATTCTCTATCTGCTTTAATTTCAGGTTATGCTAATTGTGGGAGAGTGAATGAGTCTAGAAGTCTTTTCGATAGGAAAAGTAACAGATGTGTGATTCTATGGAACTCTATGATTTCAGGTTATATTGCCAACAATATGAAAATGGAGGCACTGGTTCTTTTCAATGAGATGAGGAATGAAACCCGGGAAGATTCTCGTACGCTGGCAGCTGTTATAAATGCTTGCATTGGTTTGGGCTTCCTAGAGACTGGTAAACAAATGCATTGTCATGCTTGTAAACTTGGGTTAATTGATGACATTGTTGTAGCTAGCACTTTGCTTGACATGTACTCCAAGTGTGGAAGCCCGATGGAAGCTTGCAAACTTTTCAGTGAGGTCGAAACCTATGACACAATCTTACTGAACAATATGATCAAGGTATATTTCAGCTGCGGACGATTCAATGATGCAAAACGGGTATTTGAGAGAATTGAAAATAAGAGCTTGATTTCTTGGAACTCAATGACTAACGGATTCAGTCAAAATGGTTGTCCAGTCGAAACTTTGGAGTATTTCCGCCGAATGCACAAGCTGGATTTGCCGACAGATGAGGTTAGCCTCTCCAGTGTCATTAGTGCTTGTGCAAGCATTTCTTCTCTTGAACTCGGTGAGCAGGTTTTTGCGAGGGCAACCATCGTTGGTCTTGACTCTGATCAAGTAGTATCATCCTCTCTCATTGATCTCTACTGCAAGTGTGGATTCGTTGAGCATGGCAGGAGAGTTTTTGACACAATGGTAAAATCAGATGAAGTACCATGGAACTCAATGATATCAGGTTATGCTACGAATGGTCGTGGATTTGAAGCGATTGATTTGTTCAAAAAAATGAATGTCGCTGGTATAAGACGCACTCAGATCACCTTTATGGCTGTTCTAACAGCTTGCAATTACTGTGGTTTAGTGGAAGAGGGAAGGAAATTGTTTGAGGCAATGAAGTTGGATAATGGTTTTGTTCTAGATAAAGAGCACTTCTCATGTATGGTTGACCTTTTGGCTCGTGCTGGTTATGTGGAAGAAGCCGTAGATCTAGTAGAAGAAATGCCTTTCGATGCGGATGCAAGCATGTGGTCATCTGTTCTAAGAGGATGTGTAGCAAATGGATATAAAGCCATGGGAAAGAATGTTGCTGAAAAGATTATAGAACTTGAACCTGAGAACTCAGTTGCTTACGTGCAGTTGTCCGCCATATTCGCGACCTCTGGAGATTGGGAAAGCTCGGCGCTTGTAAGAAAACTGATGAGAGAGAAAAATGTGACAAAGAATCCAGGTTCCAGTTGGGCTGATTGTTGAATGCTCAGTTTGTGTTAATAACACCAATTGAAGCAAAAGGACTAGTCAAGTTTGAGTAAGAAGAAATGCACAAGGACTGTTAGTAACACCAATACTAATGCGTTGCTTCTGATCCTTTGTTTCTGCAGCTGACTGATCTCATTTTGCACTACATGATCTATACATTGGGAAATGAGACAAAGGAACTGTGCTTCTTGAGCTAGAGAACATTTCTGTGAATCTGAGCTATTGAGATGGTGACTTTTTACGGGTTGATAGAGAAATTCAAAGATGTACTACAAGTCTACAACTGGACGTTTCCACTAGCAAACTATATAGTATCATTGATTCTTTTACTGAGCTAGAGACGCATGGTTTCAGGTTACACCGCCTCAGTCACGGATCACGAGTTTGAAGATGGAGTAGTTTGAGTTGGAACGCCAGAATTCCTAGCTACAGGGTCAATAAACGGCTGAAGGCGTGTGTGCTCAAACTATTGACGAAGAGATTGACGTTGTGGAGCTTGAGTTTATGATTATTTATATAACTTAATTTGAGTGTAATTAATGACACCGATAACAAAACAGTATAGCAATCTTGTAATGATTACAAAACAGGTGGAGTTTTCTTCTTTTCTTCTTTTTCTAAAAAAAAACTTATTTAACACTTTGTTAAGTTTGATCCATCAATTATCATCATTACAAATATTTATAAAGAATTAATAACTTAAGAAGCTGCATCACATTCACATGTGAGACCCATCAACTGCAATGTGAATGTGGTATTGATCATTTGCCTTTGTATACAATTTCATCATCGTCTACATCAAATGCTGGATTGCAGAGACATCTGAAGAGTCTACCAATCCCCTGTAAAAATGTCCAATCAAGACTCTAAATCCCATTCTATCATAGAAATGACTTGAAAAGCGAGAATTTAATTTTACCTGAGTGAGCAGAGGAGTTCTGTATGAAAGTCGTTGTGAAGAATCGTCATCGCTGCTACTGTCATCATCGTCGTCGCTGTCTTCATCTTCTCTTCTTGATGTTGTACCGTTCCTCGATTGCTTTTCTTGCTGTACAAGCCAACAATAATCTTGAATCAGCACAAGAAAATATCAGATGATGTGATTATGGTAAATGTTAATAAGAACCTGGAAAATCTTCCCAAGAATCTTGAGAGCCACTGCTCTAGATTTGACCTCCTCCTTTCTCAAGTTGTTTTCGCGCAATACCTTAAACCAATTTTATTTCATGAATCGTATCTTATGTCTAAGATTCACATATAAGTAACAGAGGATTTAAAGAACTCACCATCTGACACACATGTAGCAGAGTAACTTCAATGTCGACCACATTGAGTTTCCATAGAGATCCCATCAGTGTTTCTTTGTTGGTCTGAATATGAGACTCCAACTCATTCGCTGGACTAGTCCCGTCTTTCTTGAATCTCCGGTTACTCTCTTCTTGCAGCTGAAGTAACTGAAAAGCTCCTTTGGCTGCACTAAGCTGTGATTTCCAAGAATGACCTTTGTTCCTAACCCATTCAGCTACAAAAGGAACCCCTAAGTAGAGCGCTCTCTTCCCAAGTTCTTGAGCTGCTTGTCTTGTGTATACATATCCAATTGTATGCAACATATCCGCTCCAAAAGCTTCATTAATAAGAATATAATTCAGAATGTGAAGACATGTAAAAGTGAAAACAAGAGAAGGTAGGAGACAAGACAATGCCTGCATCTGATAGTCTCTTGGCTTCAGATTCTGCGCGGCTTATGAATCCTTCTTTGTCTCCATGGACATATTGACTCAGAAAATCTTTGAGGAACCGTGCGAGGTTTTCTTCTCTTTCTTTCTGAACAGCCTGCAAAAAAAACAAAAAAAAGAAGAAGGATCTTTCTCTAAGTAAGATGAGATCAAGAAGATAGATATATATTAGTTATAACATATGGTTCTTGATTTGCCTTTAATTTGTCATGAAACTGATCAGAGTTTTCGATTTCAGAAGCCATTTGAGTGGAAGCCATTGATGCAACAGCTAAGTGACCAATATAATCCTCGAATAGTTCACTTCCAAAAAGAAGAGCGAAAACAGCCGTTGGATCAACCATCGTTTCTCTGATCAAAAGACACCATTAAACATTGTCAGAGAAAGAAGTGAGAAACTCAAACATAGTTTTTACTCAAAAAGAGAAGAAAGGAAAGATTACTTGGGAGCTGAGAATTTTCCAGTCCGATCATACGCTTCACGATGAACAGGATCACTCAGAACCTGGTAAGCTTCACCAAGAACCTGTTCCCAAAGAAGAAAGAAAACACTTGATTTGATCAAATTCATAATAAAAAAAAAAGCAAGAAAAATGAAGGACATAAAAGAATTTCACTTGCCTGAAACTTTTCAGCAGCCAAAGGATCACCTTGATTCTTATCAGGATGAACTTGCCTTGCCTAAAGATTTAAGAATCAGTCCTCCAAAACATAGAAAACTCACAGATCTATGAAAACTCTTAAGATGATGATAAAGACAAAAATAAAAAAACCTTGATGTAATAAGCCTTGCGAATCTCTTCCTCGGAAGCAGAGGGAGTGACACCAAGAACATCATAGTACACTGTTTCCTTCACCATGATCAGATCAAAGATGTGACAAGAGGAGTTACAGAAAGAAAAAAAAAAGATGTGATAAGAAAAGAAAGGATTGGTTTGGTGTGTGTGAAGGTTTTAGCCTTTTAGGAGATGTGGGGAAGAAGAAGTTCACAAAAGGGTACTTGATCTGGTTGAAGAAGCACCAAAAAAAAAAAAAGAGATTGGCTTTACAGTTATGATCCACTTTTTCTAATAAACTAATTGAGCGGGACTACAAGAACATCACTCTCTTTTTAACTGTCTACTTAGTGCCTTTTATCATTCATTTCATGTCCTCTTTTTCTCTTCTTCTTCCTTTTTGCTTATTCCATTTCAGAAATACTTGTTAGACAATAATTGCATTAAGCTTTCTGCATTGTTGAGCGTTGAAGAAGAAGACATTTATGTGGACTCCTTTTCCCAAACAAGAGAAATACATAAGAGACTGATATTTTTACCAAACCCGTTTTATGGATAATAACTTCTATCTACTTACAGATACACGCTTTGAATAACACTTAAAAGTTTTGAGGCGGATTCAAAGGTGAGTCACGGATCAATTCACCATTTTTCTCATTTACCAAAACGAAATGGGGACAGCATTAACTAATAAAAAAAAGAGGTCCTACCGGGAGTCGAACCCAGGTCGCTGGATTCAAAGTCCAGAGTGCTAACCACTACACCATAGAACCTTGTTGTACAACATCTGATGTCATCATATTTTATCCAACATTAAACAACGAATCGCGAGTACAAGTGTCCCAGTAGTAAATGGCTTTTTTTGCCGTCAACTATAATCAATTTTTGCACCTTTTAATAAGTTAATACACGAAAACAACAACTGGAGAAAAGAAAATAAACAAGATTATCAAGTGTTGCACAAAATTTGGGTAGAGAAGTCTCAGTGTGTGATATAACAATTTGATAAGTAATAGTTGCCTAAGCTCAAAAGTTTTGACGATTCTACTTAGCTCGTCGGTAGAGTCTTCATGACTATCTTCCTCTCCCACGATTACCTCCACCTCCCCTTCCTCCTCCTCCTCTTCCTCCACCTCCTCCTCTTCCTCCTCCTCTTTTACCACCTCTACTACTAGTGCTACTACCACCACGACGTCCGCCAAAATCCCTTCCGCTTCCACCGCCCCCAAATTCCATGCTGCTACCACCACCTCTACCGCCCCTACCACCACCACGGCCTCCCCTGGCCCCACCTCTCCCACCCCTCTTGCTCTGCAGATAAGACACTTTGTTCGCCTTTTGCTGTCTCTCTTTACGCACCTGCTCCAGATCTTTGATCTCTGAACGCACATTCGCGTTAGGCACTGATCCTTGCCGTCTCTTCCCGTCTCGGCCACCTCTACCTGCCAAGTTTCTCTTTAGACCTGTTGACAACTCATAGGTGGCAAAACGCTGAACTTGTGTGGAAAAAAGTTATACAATATTACCTGACATGCTTGTGGTTTCGTTCACATCACCTCCGTCTCGGCTGAATGCTGACTTGTGAGCCCTCTCTTTCCATCTCTTGTATATCCCTGTCTTGTTTGCTTTCACTTTCGCTCCACTCTCTGTCTTTATCTATGTAGTTTAAAGAGCCTTAGTTAGCTCAAAGCATCCCCCAAAATCATCAAACATTCTTTAAGCAACAGCCAAATTTCCCTTTTTGTAATTAGGGTACTTCTACTACCTTTCCACTAGCTGTTACTCGATCTCCGTTGTTCAACTTGATGAACTTCTTACTTTTCTGTTACCAAAGACAAATCCAGTGTTTTTTATAAGACTTTATAGATTACAGTTGGGGACATTGTTATGATGTAATCTCAACCTTACCTTGTCCCAGTGATAATTTGATTTTTGCTGCTTCATGCCTTGCCCATCATCTGCAACTAGATCTAGAACAGCAGCGTCCAACCTACAATCCGAAATCACAACATAAGGAACGTCAAGTATCATGTTTACTTTTGCAAGATTTGAATGCAAATCCTTGATCTTTCTGCGGAAAGTCACAAAAGCCCAATCAAAAATCTTTTTACCTATTCGATCCAAACCCTTCGTTACCCCTCACAGATAGCCCTGCCTCGGAATGCTGTGTGCATAAGAGTAATAAAGAGTTAAACTCTGCATCATGTCAATATGATCATAGGCACTGTAGCTTTGACTGCTAATGCATACTGACACAGAAAATGCTTTAAATTAAACCAAAAAACATACATGATTTACTGGTATGGAGCTGATATAGAAATCATCGTCCTTGAAGTTTTCTTGTGCCTTTCTTTTCTTACCGTTTACTGAAATAAATGAAGAATTTATTTGAAGGTAGGTAACCAAAGAAGTGGAAAACCAACCACGCACCACAAACTATTTGAAACATCAACAATAAATTAACACAGAATTAAAGAACTCATACATTTGCTTCCCTCTGTTTTGTCCTCAACAAAAGAAGTTGTAGGTTCAGCTTCCTAAATATCAAAACATTTATGTGAGTGAAACTAATGGCAAAGAAACAAGCACGTGTCAGAATTTAATATTAGAAATTGCACAAGGTTTACCATCTCCAAATGATTATTGGAAATTTTCTGATTCTTCAGATGTCTAGTATTGATGATCTCCTCATGAATGGCTCTTTTCTTCTTCATCACATCAACCCATTGGCCAGAGGGACCCTGCATAAGAACCAAACAGTGTTGGCTTAGGCTACTTATAAAGAAATACCAGAAACATGCAAGTACACTACCAGTCAAGTAGAAATGTTTGACAAAGATGATATGATCATGTATAATAGTCATACAAAAAAAAAGGAAGGAAAATATGGTAGGAAATGCGAGGATACCTTCACATTTTTGGATTTGGCAGCTTCTCCTTCTGCTTCAAGTATGGTCTGCTTGGGTCTAGCACAGATCAGCCATCATTTTAATGAATAATGTTGGTGTTGAATTACATATGGACATACCATCTTTGGCCGTATTAAGGAAATCGATTGTATACTACTCACCTGAAGTTTTTAATTTTCTGGAAAAACGCCATTGCCTCTAATTCCCCACTTTCAATTATGCTTCTGAAGATGGGATGCAAGCCTTCTCGGGGTAAATCCTTTGCTCTCCTAATGGACTCTTTTGACGGTGAGGGTTTTGTTTTAGAATACAAGCGAAAAGCTTTTGTGGATGTTCTTTCAAGGGAATCTAATTCTGCAGATGAATCAATCATTTCTCGGATTCTGTTAAAAATAAGATCAATGGTTTTCTGAGGAAAACGACCATATACGGTTACTCCACTATGAATTGCTTGACTAGTTTTGATCATTACTTCTTCCATATTCTTCAAGACCTCATCCTCAGTGGGTGCAGGCCTGATTGGTTTTGAGAGGAATAGATGAAGATCTAACAGATATGGCATATCTTCGGGTGTAACAAAGGAATATGCAGAACCTGTACGACCAGCCCTGGCAGCTCTTCCCACACGATGAACAAAAATCTTTGGTCTTGGAGGGAAATCCCAGTTTATAACATTATCAAGCAATGGTATGTCAATACCCCTAGCAGCAATATCTGTCACAATCAACAACTTAGTCTTCCTTGCTCTGAACCTTGATACATGAATCTTACGCGCGTCTTGATCCATATCACCATAACATACAGATGGCTCAATATTTTCCAACTTAAACAATGAGTTGACGAATTCCACATGATGCTTCGTCGAAACAAATATCAAGGTCTGTTGATCTGAACTTATATGCTCCCTTACCAAGTACAGCAATGCAGCATACTTCTCTTCCGGTCGTAAGGTCAAAAACGAAAGTTTCAAATCCGGGCTTATCTTGTTCTCAACATCTAAACGAACAAGCTGAGGCTCACGCAAACCAGCCTTTGCAAATTCTGCAAGAGCACTCGGTAAAGTGGCACTAAAAAGCAAAGTCTGCCTATTCTCACTTAATTGAGTTAGAATCTGATGCAACTGTTCAGCAAAACCCATACCAAACAGACTATCTGCCTCATCGAAAACCACATACTCAACCGTCCTAAGTGTCATATCATCAACCTCGGACAAAAGATGCATAAGCCTCCCAGGAGTCGCAATAATCACATCAGGTCCCTTTGTTAACTCTTCAAACTGGTCTTCCATGCTATCTCCACCAACCAGTAATGATACACGAAGATCTGAAAAACACACAATCACAGCTTTAAGAAGTTCATCCTTGCAAAATTGAATAGTCAAAGCCATTTCATCAACAAAAGAGAAAGTTTTTAGATTAAAGTTGAATTCAACCTGTAAATTTGCCGAGTTCCTTGGTGAACTTCAGAGTCTGCTCAGCCAAATCACGAGTAGGCGATAAGATGAGAGCTCTAACACCTCCCTGAGGAACGTGTTGTTTGAGCTTCTCAAGCATAGGGATAAGAAAAGCTGCGGTTTTACCGGAACCAGTTCGAGCCATGGCGACAACGTCGACGCCTGAGAGAATAAGCGGCATCGTCTTCCTCTGGATTGGTGTAGGAACTTTGTAACCCTTTTTCTTGATTGCATTGAAGACATTAGGACCGAGGTTTAGTGACTCGAATCCTCCAGATTTGCCTTTCTTCTTCTGTTTCTCTTTCCGGTGAAGCTCAGTAACAGAGCTCACTAGGAACCCGTTTCCTTCAACCATGATATGCAGACTTTGTGACTGCAGAGGATCCCCGAAATTAGGGTTTAAAAGCGAAGAAGATGACTTCGCCGTGATGATTCAGAGTTTTGTTTGTTTTAGATTTAGGGTTTAAAGAATAGAGACGAGACGACTCACAAAAACCCTTTCGCGGGATTTACTTGGGCATATACTTAATCAAGGCCCAACGCGCGATACTGGGCCTATACATAATTAAGGCCCAACACGCGATACTAAACGAAATGAAAGGCAATTAATAACCGGAACATTGTTGAGTAAGTTACGGTAATTAGGTGAAACCATTTGCAAAAGTTTTGGGTGATACTCACAAAGCTCAGTGGTTTCTAAAATCTTGATCACTAATGAGTACTAAGTACAGAAGCAACAATGGAGATGATTTTTCTGCTAACTTGGAAATATGAATTTTCTTACAACGGCAAAACTTACATTATTGATTGATACCATTGCTCAAATAACGTCTGAAAAAATAGCAAACAAAAGAGCTTAAGAGATTTTTAAAAAAACTTGTGGTCTTCATGATTTTCTTGTCCCAAGGGCTTTGTTGATTTCAAAAATTTAAAATCAAAACTAATAATCTCAAGATAAATAATAATAAAAAAAAAATCTCAAGATCGTATAATTGAAAATAAACCAAAAAACTTAGATATTAGGGATACAATATCCCACATTAGAACTTGAGTAGAATCTTGAGTAATATATAAAGGGTTTGAGCCAATCAACTCAAAATCAATTGGCAATGAGTGGATTGGCCCAAACCTTACAGCTTACATCTTATACACCATGATGTCATAATGTCAAAAACAAATAATGTATCATGAAGTACTACTATACCAAATTTCAGAACAAATCTTAATTTTTTTGTATATTTTTGTTGATATGAATATATGATCTTGAGATTATAAATGTGATTTTCATGCGCTTGTTACGTGAGATTATGTCGTTGAGTTTTTCTTTGTTCCTTCAGTCATGCTAAATTATTATTTTCTGGTTACAAGATCTTTTTGTTGTTCAAAGAAACTAAATTATTCGAGTCACAAAATCAAAAGGATAAATAATGTTTCTAGAGGTACTTCGCGTATGAACAAGTTGGCAATAAGAAAATTAACACTAGTTTTTAAGAAATAATATATATATATTTTTAAAAACTGTGATTAAAATAATGTTTTTTTTTTAGAATTATATTGTTTGTGGGTTTCTCGACATATTAAACACGGCATCAGAGTAAGTTACTCTTATAAGATTTAATAAAGTAATGAATTTAAGTGTTTTTTTTTATGTTATTTACAAAGAACAACTAATTAAAATAAGTGACGAGGATAGTCAATGTCGTAAAGTAAGCCCAATAAATATATAGAAAGTGTAAACAAAAATTTATATGGGGAATAAATAGAGATTACTTAGGAATTTGTTTTTTGTATTTTTATCTATAAAAATATATAGAAACTTATTTATTTTTAACAAATTAATGTTTTTTCTATACAAATATACAGGAACAATAGTTGTCCTAGTTTGATTTGAGAAATCCAACGAATATATCATGTCTATATATAATTAGGTAATTTATATATTGGTTGAACCGAATTTTTTGCATATGTTTTGCATATGTTTTTTTTTTTTCTTTTTTTTTTTTTTTGCATATGGTTTGCATATGTTTTGCATGGTTAAACCATAATGATGATATTAACATGAGTTAGCATCTACATCTCATCTTCAAAGTCTATTATGATCTTTTTCGATGAAAGTTTTTAGGAAATAAGAAATTGGTCTATTTTTTAGATAACTTTAGTAGTAAAGTAGTTGATGTGTAGTAATCAATGGTGATAAGAGAATTACTACTTTGTGCTCTCTTTATTACATTTTGATGATATTAAAATGAATTACTACTTTGTGCTCTCTTTATTACATTTTGATAAGAGATTATTACTATAACTTTAGAATAATTAATTATTTATAAGTTTTTTAAGCATAATTTTAATTATAAGTTTATATAGATCATAAGCAGAAAAAAAAATGAGAGGAATGATGATTACAATCGTGTTTTGTGTTTTGTTATTTATTGTTGTTTAACGCTTTAGTGGTCCAGCTGATTGTTGGGTTCTATACCAACAACCAGTGCCGGCTCAACTAGGGGGCGAGCGGTGCGACGGCCCGGGGCCCAGTCCCGTGCCCTAATAATTAAGGGGCCCATTTTTATTTTATTTTTATTTTTTTAAGAAAAAAAAATATATGTTAAACTAATATAAGATTAAAAAGGGTCCAAAAAAAAAATTTGTATGTATATTTTTGTTTTTATAACAAATTTATTTAGTTACAAATACATTAAAAAAATATATTTATAATAAAACATTATATTTAGCTAAAATTTTTTTTTACATATGTTTTTAGGGCCCAATTTTTTTTTTTTGCCCAGGGGCCCATATTTATTTTGAGCCGGCACTGCCAACAACTTGCCAATGGCATCCTGCTCCCACATTGTCGTTTTGGCCGCTCGTGATGCAGTTTCCTTGTCAAACGGCCCACACTTCGTTGTTCTAATAGGAAGACGTAATGGGCGCATCTCAAAAGCAGAGGATGCCGCGAACTTGCCGGATACCGAAGACAGCATCGAGACGTTGAAAGCAAAATTTATAAAGCATGGCTTAATTGAGAAGGATCTCGTGCTTCTCAGTGTGGGTAAGTCGTCACCAGTTTGATTTGACTGTATTTTTCAATTATTTAAAAATTTAATATTATTTCTCTCCTCAGGTGCTCATACAATCAGAAGAGCCGCTTGTTTCCTCGTGACTCGGCTATTGGATGCAAAAGATCCGGCCATAAGCCCCGAGTTTTTTCAAATATTGAGATCGAGATGTCCGCCACATGGAGACGTCGGTGTGAAGCTTCCCTCTGCTTTCGCTGAAGATTTTGCCGGAGCGATGGTGAAGATGGATCTTGCTAATTAGTATTATTGATTTATTATTAAACCATTTCTTTCAAATTATTTAAAAAAAAAGTCTAAGGGGGTGTATTGAAAGTAATATTTAAAGGGATTTGTAAATTTTTTACAAATTCTATGTTATTTAATCATGGATTTTAAAAATTCTAATGAAATCAATGTTATTGAATTAGTGATTTTAAAATCCACTTTAAAATTCAGTGTTATTGAAACTAATTTGTGGATTTGGTTTTTAATGATTTTGAAGGATTTGAGAGGATTTAAGATGATTTCCTTAGTTAAAAATACAGATTTTCAAATCTCATGGTTTTAGGTGGAATTTGAAAGGATTTTACCATAAATTATATCAACTCTCATAAAATCATCAAAATCATATAAAAACTCATAAAAATTCAAATCACTTACAATATTAAGTTGAATACACCCCCCTAAACCATGCCAAGAAAGAGACAAGTAGAGATGGGCTTTTTCCTATGTGCTATGTAGAGACGGAAAGCCTTTTTCTCTTCTATGATTTCTTAAAGCTCTTGGCATACTGAAACGAATTATATTATTCACACAACCACTTATCTCGGTTTCTGTAATTTGTAGGTGAAACAAATTTGGGCATATAATGGGCCTATTGATAAAGTCCAGAATAGTATTAGCCCAAAATCTCCATTTTTTGGCTCGTTGGTTATATTCTTAACGTTGGGCCGAAACGAGATTGGGAAGTAGACCGATTGCCGGTTTTGCCCGGTTCAGGTCGTGGGCGGATTCTGGTTCAGCTCATTGCGGAAGCGAACAAACATTGAGATTACGGCCGGAAGCCAATTTATGTTTTGTTGAAGTCTGCGTCAATATTTACTTCTTTTTTTTGGGCAACGCGTCAATATTTACTTCTAACATTGATTAATTTAATCAAAGTATCAAACCTTCTTTTATTACTTTTATTAGTATAATAAAAGTTCAACCCTTTGTTTTAAGAGAGTACATATTTTTTATCCTTTGCACATAAAAGTAGCTTCTTGAGATAGATTGAAGAGATGGTCTATAGGAAAAACAAACTCACTGCCTTCTAAAAACTCTTGGGAGGAGACTGGTTGATAGCACAAAGGTTTTGATCAAGGCTATTATGCACGTGCGAGGTCCTCCTAGACTCCTAGACTCCTAGTTGATAAAATTGGACCGTATATCGAAGTAGATGAGCATGTACCAAAAATTAAAAGTATAAAATGGTCAAGATCACTCGGAGTAGCTAGCAACATAAAAGTGGGGAGGTGCTTCCTGAAGATCCCGATGCATCAAGACCAGAGCCGTAGCAACGATTTTGAGGGCCACATGCGAGGAAAAAAAAAGGGCCGCTCTAAAAAAATACATAATTGTAAGAAACTTAAGCAAAAAATGTCTTTAACAATGTCTTAAATAATATTGTTTTAAAACAACAAAGGATCAACAAACTACTCTTTAAAGATTATTCTGCTCGCGTTTCTAGCTGCAAACTCATTCATCAATTCTGTAAAGTCAAGTTTTTCAGTCACGTGTTTGGTCACGTGTTATTGTTAACACTAAAAAAAAAACAAAAAAACAAAAAAATGAGTACATAACACGGTTAAAAAGACTCGAATAGGAGAACTCAGGGTCAGAGGATACCAAACAAAACCACTAGACTTAACTCAATCTTATTATTTTGAGGGCCGAAAAAAATATTAAACGTAACAAGGGCCACAAGCCTTTGCTTCATTGGCTTGTATTCAACTACGGCTCTGATCAAGACAAAGAAGGATTCAGAAAGAAAAGAAATAAGCAAAATACATATCCATATCCTCTTAGTTTTAGGTGTTATAGCGTTTTTAATATCAATATATTATCTTAAAACATATGGTGGTAGTTGCATAAACCATATATAGTTGTAACACTTCTAATTTTGTTGTTGCATACCATTAAGGTTCACATGTTCGATTTGGTAGACGTAATGATGTTTTTGTTCTTTCCGTACTCGGTCTATCCTAGGAGTCATCTCATATATTGATGGAAGACGAATCTCTACACGATTCTGATTGGTTAGCGATTCATGTGTCATGCTACAATTGACTATTATCTAATTATTATTGAAATTGATTTTTCCAAACATGATCCATAATTATTATGACACACTTAAAAATTATATAATTTCTAAAAAATATTTGGAACTTAAATCTAATCCTTTATCCATTATAGTGAAGGTTTGAATACTACTATACTGTAAGTTTAATTATCCGATCTTCTGTTAGAAGAAATATACATCAATAATATAGTTGAAATCCATAAATTAACCGTACCCGATTCATAAGCACTACATTATGGTCATCCTTAATTTCATAATATCAAACCAATGAGATAAATTAACCTAAAAGTCTAAAACCACCAATTAAAAGTTACAGCTTAATTAAAACCATTTATGTTCGGTGGGGATAATGATCGTACTCGGACTGGTCTAACCGACTGGATTTAAAAATCAAATTATAACAGCGCATCACTTATTAGTCTCTTCGTCCCTTGAAAACGCAACCGTTTCACTTATTAGTATTATTTTCACTATCCTTTTAACAAAACAAAAACAAACTTTGGATTTGTCATTTTTTTTTTGGTAGAAACTTTGGATTTGTCATTTGTCCTTAAGAACATGAATGTAAAAGTGGATTCCTTGGCACGAAATGTTCGTACCATCCCGCACTATATTACTTGTAAACAATGTTCCGTCAAATTGGCTGTTAGTATAAGCTAATCGATATGTTGTTGGTAAAAAAAAAAAAAAAAAAAAAAAAAAAAAAGTCATTTGTCCTTAAGAAACAAAAAAAAAAAGGAGAGAGAGAGAGAGAAAAACGAAGAAAAAGAGAATAAAAGAAGGAAAAAAACATTGAGCGTCTCCGGACATTAGGATCAAATTAGGGCATAATTAACCCTTATCGGAGATTGAAGCCATGGGAAGAAGAAAAATCGAGATCAAGCGAATCGAGAACAAAAGCAGTCGACAAGTCACTTTCTCCAAACGACGCAACGGTCTCATCGACAAAGCTCGACAACTTTCGATTCTCTGTGAATCTTCCATCGCTGTTGTCGTCGTCTCCGCCTCCGGAAAACTCTACAACGCTTCCTCCGGTGACGAGTAAGCTACTTTCCTCTTCTGGGTCTCACTCCAGTTCTGTGCCCATCCTATTTGTTTGATTACGTTCCCTATATAGAAACGTCAAATCTAGGGCTTTTTGTTTCCTTCAAATCTACTGAGATTTCTTCTTTGTTCTCTGTGTGAAGATAGCAAATGCGTAAGCTTAAACATGATTTAAGATTAAACATTTTGATGGCCAAACTATGTCCTGGTGTTCGTTTCGTTTCGTGTTTTTTTTTTTTTTTTTTTTTTTTTTCCTATTTTAAATAGGCATTTTTATTTTTATTTAACCTTCACTTCTTACGAAATTTAATATTGCATGTGATTCAAGAAAATTTTCTACACGTGGTGATTCGTTCTCGATGTTGTTTAAGTAATCTCTGTATTGCTAGTTCATCTGTTGTTCACTTTCAAGATTCGTTTTTTATATAAGAAACAATATGTATACTGTTAAATTTTGAGATTTGGTTTATATCCACTATTACAGTGCACTTCAGGTAGATTTATTGAGAGATTATTTGGGGTTAATGGTAACATTAATCGAGTATGTTTGGTTTAAATTGGCTGCCACATTGTCCAATATATTGATCCGAAATGTATTGTATGGATCGTTTGTTTTGTAATTTACCCTTGATGGAGTTGTTGATTTAGTATCAAGGCCAAAGGTTTATAGTTGATTTTGATAGTTTATTGTAGTGCTTGGATAATTTTTCACATTGATACTTGCCACACATGCTACATAACTTATCTAACTGGATATCGATTTCACCCTTTAAACCCTTTTAATTGTAATTGTTGTGTGCATATAACATATTGTACAAGATATATATATATATATATATAAAAATTAATGAGCGATCTCTTTGTTGCGCTTCAAAATGTTGAAATGAATTTAATTTGGGTTTCTTTGCTAAAGAAACTCAAACTATATAACTCAGTCTAGTGGTTTTACCGATTAAGGGGTGAAACCACTAGACTACAACCATTTGTTCGATGAATTTAACACTCTTTTGTTTTTTGTTATGGTTATTTCTAACCACATGAACGTCTGACTCTGACATTTTTCTATCTAGAAGAAATCTTATAGAATATTTTGAATGCGCTTACATTGACATTAATATTGAAAGTGTGTTTCTATATAAATCATGAATGGGATAAGAAATAAAATGTCGTGTAGAGGAAATGGAAATGTAACTCTTATCACTATGTGTATATCTAGCTCTTTCTCATTGCCTTGATGTTAACTCCACAAATGCTTGATCATGAACGTAAATATGTTGACTTTGTAACTGACAATGCATAGTCAAGCTCCAGTTGTAGCTAGTTTCTTTGGTAGTTCCTTTTATACCTTAACAAAGTGTTATGAGTTAAGGTTAGCAGTCGTATGCGTCTTACTAATTGTTCATTTTTTTCTTCTTTTTGTGATTAATGTAAAATTACTATTTCACTACTTAATATGTTACTAAGAATGTGTAAAAAAATTAAAGTGAATTTTAAGCCAGCCATATTATTATAGTCATGGACAATGCAAATTAGGATTAATATAGTTGTGACCTTCCCTGAAATGCTAAACCATTTTCTTGGCTTATCCTTTTAGGAGTATCCTGGCATCATTTAGCCGAAGGTATTGGTTTCAGTTATATTCGCTTGACTTTATGTGTGAAAGATTCAATACTAGTTTGGACTTGGATTGAGTAGTCAAAATATAAACTGACTTCGTTAACTTCTAGAAATTTTCCATTAAAATGAACAGGAATTTCATCGAGATTTTGTCTTTTGGGAGAATATGTTGTATATAATCTATCCACTTATATTTTTCCGCCTGATATTAGTTGTTGAAAGAACCAAAATTAGATCTTCTTTGTAAAACTAATTTAGCTTTAATTAGAAAAAGAAGATAGTTAAGTGAGCTCATGGGGAGGAGTTAAAAATGTGTGCATTTAGTTTCTAAAACCTTTCGAAGTCAAAACAGTTACTTCCATTGACTGCCAAGTTGATTATATATAACAGGATCTTCTAGATGAAATTGTAAAGTTAGATTTTAGAGCATCAGAGTTTCAGATTTACGTTTTAAGTAAAAAAAAAAATTAAACATATAAATGCATGAATATGAAAATGATAGAGAGTAAGAGTATATATGATGGAATGGAAAAGTAAAATTAAAGCAGTAACTGCAAAAATAGAGTAAACATACAAAAACTAGTTAATACTAACCTACAGTGTTTTTATTTTAAGCTAGATACACTGACATTTTGTTTATATATATGATTAACAAAAACTGCTGCAAAATGTAACATTTATGTATAAGCATTCTTTCACTCTGGTTCTTTCTCTCTATAATGGCATCTATCGATGCTATATCTTATTTGTAGTTTTGAAATGATTTTGCATAAATTATTGTTCTAATGCATATTTGTTTTGTTCTTGATATCTCCAGCATCTCCAAGATCATCGATCGATATGAAATACAACATGCTGATGAACTTAAAGCCTTAGTAAGTTAGCTAAAAACTTCATTGATCAAATATTCTTTTGGCCATGTGGTTTTTGGTGTTATGAAGGGATAGTAGCGCTGGTCGAGCCGGAGATCGCTCAATGTTATGAACTTGTCACACCAAACTTAATTCTCTAGAGTTACAGTTATTGTGTCTATTGGAATAATACAAGAACTTCACAATCTTTCCAACTTTCCCATCCTCTTCTCTATGTGCAGGATCTTGCGGAAAAAACTCGGAATTATCTTCCACACAAGGAGTTACTAGAAATAGTCCAAAGGTTAGCACTACAAACCTTCTCCACCCCTCTTCTTCTGATAAAAAATACTTTTTTCCATTTGTCAACTTATGAATACAGCAAGCTTGAAGAATCAAATGTCGATCATGTAAGTGTAGATTCTCTATTTTCTCTGGAGGAACAGCTCGAGACAGCTCTGTCCGTAAGTAGAGCTAGGAAGGTATCTGTGCTACTATACTAAGTGATTTCACCAATTATTCCATTGAATTTTCTGTTTAGTTAGATTTCCAAGAACAGTCTTTTGACATAATCCTTAATTAATGTCTTGTTGTAGGCAGAACTGATGATGGAGTGTGTGAATTCCCTTAAAGAAAAGGTTAGTTCTTTGGTTTTTATTTGCCATCAAGGCCATATTGTAGGCTTGCTTATTCTTGAATCATATTAACCTCGGAGTATGCAGATCACTAAACTTAGTCTATAGCTCTAGATATATCTTTTGGTCTTGTCCTAGTTCCCGATTAATTTATTCCTTGCGTTGTTTAGATGAAACCCTGATGAGAACAAATTTTTTTATTAATCTCTTGGTCAAATTCGACATTTCCCTCATGAATCATCGAATTTGGATGAGGATGCTTTATTTTCGAGAAGGAAACCTGTCTGGAGATAGCTTTGGAACTTGTTAGAAACTAATGACCTTAAGGATCTTGTCCAAACAGGAGAAGTTGCTGAGAGAAGAGAACCAAGTTCTGGCTAGCCAGGTAACAAAGACCTCAATATCTTATGCTTCTAGAAGCTAATAATAACTTTATACACCCACCCACTATAGAGATAATAAACACATATACACTTAAATAAAAACATCTTATTATATAAAGTTGAAGGACTTTGATCGATGCTAGACAACTTTAGTGGAACCATTATATCTTAAAATCTGTGATTAAAAAAAAATTTGCTTTAATATACAATTTGACTATTTTTTGTTAATACTTAGTAGGAGCTGCTGAAAAAGAAATGTAAAGGAACACATTTTGAGTGAGACTCGCAATATCTTAAAATGATTTGCAAATTAAAGAAAAAACATGCTTTGAATCTAGATATTTCTTGTTAATTTAGCTGTCGAAGAAGAAATGTTAGACAATTCAATTTCTCACCTATGGTAGAAAATCAAAACCCTATATTATAGTTTATTAAATTTGAAGAAAATGATAATGCTTTCTACAAGCTAGATTAATTTCTTGTCAATGTTTAGTAATACTGTAGAAAAAAGAAATGTAAGAAAGTTTCTTACAGATGGGGAAGAATACGTTTCTGGCAACAGAGGATGAGAGAGGAATGTCACCCGAAAATAGCTCCGGCAACAAAATACCGGAGACTCTCCCGCTGCTCAAGTAACCACCATCATCAACGGCTGAGTGTTCACCTGAAATTCAAAGCCTGATTCAGAATTATAAAACAAATTTGTAAATAGCTACATAAATCTCAAACCTTTTATCTTCCTCTAATGTGGAATTTAAGGTAAAAAAAACATGAAGCTCTTTTCCTACGAACAAGAATTGTAAAACTATGATAAAATATCGATCTTTGTTGTACCTTCGGAGACAAGATCAGAGTTTGTGTGTTTATCTTCTATCTGAAAGTACGGATTGGGTTTTCTTCAGCGTGAAGAACCCTAGAGCTTTTTAAATATTTTTTTTTGTTTTCCCTTATTTATTATTTTTTAGTTGCTTGATTATTACTTGTCTTACGTTACGTGGCAAAGTTATTTAGTTTAATTTCTTTTAATTTGACAAAACCATATCAGAGATTTTGCTCTTTTTACAAGTTTAGTAATTCTGTTTAATTTGAGGAACTCCAAAAATAGTTGTATTTATTTTAATTAATCATGTATTTAGTTCTATATCTTTTGATTTGATTAAGCCATATCAGATATTTTTCGACTCCTGAAAATAAATAAAGCGGCAGTAGCTAGAGAGAAACAAAAAGAGCTAGAGGGTCATGGCACACGTTCGTAAACCGGAATCAAGTTATCCGGGTGTAACCGGAGATTAAACCGGCAGAGATTTCGGTATGGTTCATATATCAATAAATTTTGGTTAATTCCGATGTTGAGCTCTGTTTCGTGGTTTGGTTTTTGACCTTTTTTCTAATGAACCTAAATCGATAAGACCGTAAGCCAAACTTGGTACACTGCTCGTTTGGTTCTTTCTGATGAATCTAAACCGATAAGACCGTATGCCAAACTTGGTACACTACTGGTATTTGGTTTACTGTAAAATAACAGGATTCTGATCAACTTTTTACAAATACATTATGTACTATTTGATCATCCAGATGCGAAGGTAGATTCATTTAAAATACAAGTCCGCTCTCTGTGTTCCTTGTCTTGATAAACTCTTGATGTTGAAGATCCAATGAATCGACAAAACTTTCGGCTAATGCCTCTAAACAACGCGGAACGAAGTAGCTATCCTCTTCAGATCCTTGTAGTATCTCTTCCACTGAAGACCTTTAGCATCAAAGATAAGAAAAGCAATAATGTGTAAAACCCAACAAAAAATTGTTTGTCTGTCTTCAAATCTCTGACTAGAAGAGAGACTTTGCCTTACCATTCCCGGTGACACTGAACAAGTAAAGGCGGTTTCCGGCAGCTGTTGCTGTGATCAGTACATGAGGCGGCTCTAGCTCGAATTGGTAATAGAGCCTACCCTCGTGTTCTGCTACGTTGGAACTTAACACCTTCCCTTCTACATTCTCTCCAATAACTTCTGGTCCAAACGCATTAATCACCTTGGCTGGTGGTCCAATATTTTCAATCTTAACATCGTCCCCGAGGTCTGTCAAACAATACATGTAAGTAGAACACACAAAATCAATCAATCTACGAATGCAACTATACAAGATTGCATTGCCTACAACTCAAAAGACTAACTTTGATGAATCATCCATCAGTGGCAGAGACAACTTACTATCTGCAAATCTTAGAACAGGAGCCACAATAACCGACAAACGGCCTTCTTTAGGACTAGCAAATCTCAAGTCAATCTCAGTGCCACCAAGATCAGCGATTGATACAGGTACCTATAGATATAACAATGAAACGAATCTCAAAATATGACTAAAACATTGCAACAAACCATATCGAAACAAGTGATCAAACCTCATTCCAATCTTGAGGAACTGAAAAGGCATAAGGGATAATAGGACTCCAGCCAACACCATGCCCTCCTGACTTCTCGTCTGGTCTACGGTATGTTCTCCAACCTGTCTGAGCATTACAATCACATTACACCAACTGTTTTTCAACTACTAGTGTTATACAACTCCCGGAATCAATGTCCAAAGCCTAAAGATTTATGAATATATGATCCAACGGTAACTTCCTCAAGAAGAATTAAGAGAGTAACGGTAATAAGATACAGAGCAAAACAAGATCATAATCTAACTGATTGTACATGTCATACACAGAAGAAGAGGAAGAGAGAAAAAGAGTGAAATGAACCTTCATCATCAGGTTCGGACAGACCAGGAACTCTCCCTGCAAGGAGACCCTGTTTAACCACAGCCAATCCTTCTCCAGGGAACCCTAGAGCCGTCGACGAGACTAACGAGAATCCAGCCGCCATTACCGATCTTCTTCTACTCAAAGCCGTAGCGCACCTCTCATCTCTCTGAGTCTCACCATCGACTCTGTGTTGAGCGGAGATTTTCTTGTGGTAGGGATGACTGGAAAAATTGACGCAGTACCGGAGCAGAGCTGTTTCCATCTTTTCTCCGGCGAAATCGAGAATGCTGATCAACTGATTTGCGGCTCATATCCATGCCTCCTTTTGCGATTGATATTTTAATCATTTTCTAGCCTCACACGTGTCAATATCACTTAATGTGTAATGTGAATCACATAAGTCGATCGAATAAAATTAATATTACAGATTCTGGTGGTACGGTACGATTATGTGCATTTAAGGTCACGCGGTACATAAAGGTTTTGCGAAGAAAAATAAAAATAAAAGAGAAGCTACATTCAGACGAGCTAATGATCGTTCTGATTCTGTTTATTTGTCAAGGAAGTACGCATTCTTATCAACATATGTTCATACGATTGGCTAATTTTAGTGAAGATAGCTGAAATTTACACTTCATCTTTGCTGCAGATGATCCCTTATATTTAAAAATATGTTCTTTTGGATCCAAAATAAGTAGAAAACTCTTATAGATTTACGAGAAAAAAAGGTTAGGAAATCTCTTTAAAAGACAAATTTATCAAAGATTATCGTGATAATCGATTGAAAAACTATTTAATCTAACTACATTACATCAAGTATAATTTTACATAAATATATAAAATAAACCTTATTATTGAGAAAAGGGAAAACAGAGCTTATAGATGTGGAAACAAGACAGAAAAAATAATAAAGAAGAAATCTGGAGTTACGTCACACGGACCTGGACAAAACAATCATGGAATTGGAGTTGAAGTAAGACTGCGGCCCTTCCGGGGTTGCTTGCTACTTGCCGCTGAACGACGCCGCGTATCACTGCTTCCGCTGTCGGACAGCTTTTATTGTAAAAACCTACATTAAGACCATCGGCAAGCTCGAAAAGTAGGAAGACAAGTGCAAAATACTTGAACATGACGAGCGGTTTTTTCAAGAAAACAAACTTTCCGAGTTATCCTCTGCAAAGGAAATTTTGGTCTTCAGAGTTTTGGAAAGCAAGGAGTATCGTTTGCAATGACAACTCCTTTACCTATATAATAATAATGAGTTAATGAGGATGGGTTAGTGATTACTGACTACTGAGTTTCAATCACAAATATATATATACATACGTATATGATTCCAGACAGTTTTACCTTGTGATAACTCTATCAATGAAAACATCTTGATAGGAAACAAATTAGACGTATTGCTTTTTTTTGTTAAAAAAAGATTAAAACATTTTTATTAATTCAAAATATTCGTATTTATTAATTCCAATATGGTGGGATTGAATATCTAATAGATTAATAGACGTATACGCAATGCTACAAATGATTTAGTAATTCAAATTTGTTTATTTTATTATTCCAACATATTCAGATTAAATACTTAATAATTAACTATATATGGGGTATTCGAAACTAGTTTGTAGCATTGCATATATGTCTAATCTCTCCTTCAACACCGATCTTCACTCCAATGGCACCCATCTTTACCATGGCTTTAGCGAAATCAACAGCAAAATTAGCTTTGAACTTCGATTAGTTTCTACGTACGAATCAATGATTTTTTTCATATTATTGTCTTGGTACAAGATACTGTCTGATAGAATAACTCCTTTGCCATTTTCGATATTTCGTAAGATTTGGTCATCGAATACAAACTGGCTATCCCAGTCCAACGGAATCCTGACATTAACATCGCCACCTTGAGGACATTTTGACCTCAAGATTTGGAAGAATTCAGGATTTATCGTAGGATCTTGAGCATCTAAACGTGGTATGACAAAGAAGCAAGCTGTTGTACCGATAGTATGTGCACCTTAAACAAACAAAAAAAATGTACGATTAAGGAAAAATATTGTTTATTTTATCAAGTTGTAGAGATTATGATAAATACCAGCACTAAGGAGTACAAGATCTTGATCTGAAAGCCCTTTTTCTCTAAATTTTGATTTCAAAGAGTTTATGGAATCTTGAACATCTGGCAAGTTCGTAGCGTGACCAACATTTGCAATCCTACCGTCTCTCCGACCGGTTGGAACTTCATAAAATGGTCCTTTTGCCTAATAAGTTAATATTTAATATCAAAACATCTTCTTTTTTTTGGTGGAAAACGGGGGACTAGTCCCCCATTTATTAAAATTAGAAATAAAAACTACAACCGAATACGTCTTGGGCGCGTAGACCCAATAACATCGTCGCTCAAAAGAGAATCAACAACAAGTGGAACAACAGAAAGAGAATGAAAGCCAAGAGGTTTAACTCAATATATATACTCCATTTGTTTCAAAATAAAATACGATGTTTAAGAAAAAATTTTTTTAATTATTTTCAAACTAAACCATCATTTATCTTTTTTTTTTTGTCAATTGACCATCATTTATTATTTATATAATCACAATTCAATCGATAATAAAATAATCTACATAATATAATAGTCAAGATCCACTAACAATTAATATTTTGTATTACCGTCTGACCTCGTTTCATCGCAACACCCCCCACATCTTTCACCACTCATCTATTATCCCCGAAGGGCCCATACAACCTCAATTGTGTTTCTCATTAAACCTTATTTTTTTTTAATATCCTGCACACTTTCTAACAATATCTACTCCTTCCTTTTTTCTTTCTCCTATTTGGTGGTTACAACGCTTGGCCCTTTTCAAACAATCGTACGAACTGTTTGTATTTTTGCGTCCAACACCTATTACTACTCTTAATTAATAAAAATCCTCCTACTTACTACCTCTTGCCGAGGATCCCATATATTGGTCATAAACCATTCAGCACATTCTATTATGCTAAATCTGAAAAAAAAATCAAATAAATTACAATAAAACATATCAAAACTTCTAAAACATCTAATAAAAAGATAATATATTATTTAGAAACTGAAGAAATATATGAATAAAACATCTATCTATTGTGTATTCAAATTTCTTTTATACTATTAATGTGTTACCTCAGCAATAGCGTCCCTAGCAGCAAGAGCAACAATGTCGGCGCAAGACACAACTCCCGGACAAAGACGTTCAAGCTCTGATTTGGCTTCGTCTATAACATCGAAACCAGCCACACCCGCGTTACCCGCAGCAAACCTTTCATCATCGTTCCCATCATGCTTGATTAGTATTGACCCATCACAACCCTACAACATATAACCAAACCAAATTTATGTCACGATCGACTAGCTAGTATAAAAATGATTATTAATTAATTAGTTGTATTTATTGCATTGGACCTCGACGAAGCAATCGTGAAACTGGAGACGGAGTAAGACAGCAGCCTTTCCGGGGTCGTTGGTCACCGCCTGTTGAACAACATCACGGACGATTGATTCTGCTGATGGGCATGTTTCCGAATAGAATCCAAACTGAAGTTGTGCCTCCGAATAACCTAATTGATCATGAAAATATAACAAAACTAGAAGTATTGCAACAGTGACCATTTTCGGACCAAAGACACGAATTGATATCTTCTCGTATTCGACGGGTCATTTTTTGATGATGATCATTTAAGATAAGTTGCAAAGTTTTTGTATCTGTTGGGTTTATATTTATATGCATAGAGGAGGTTCAGTATAATGTATATCCTTCATATTTTTGACCTTATGTCATTTATTGCACATAGCTGTTACCGCGTAAAACGCTTCCGAAAGGCGACAACCCTTTTTATAATATTTTGTAAAAAGAATTCTTGTACAAAAAAGACAAAATACAAAATGTAGTAAAATATTCAATCAAGTAAGTTTCTTCCATTTTATATTTTCAAGTTACTGAGTTCTTGTTCCACCAGAAGCCATAACGAGGGATAAAATCAATTTATTTTACTTTATTCCAACTTTGGCTCTCTTTTCATTAAAACTAAACACTTTATTCCAAGTTTCGCTCTTTTTTCTTTTTAAAATAAGCAAAATACGTTAAGCTAATCAATCAATAATTATATTTATAAAGAAAAGAGCTCAATACAAAGGCTTCGTCAAAAGGTTCACGTGGATAATTAGTAACGTGGCTAGTAAAGTTAAGAACACTCCATGTGGCAACATATAAAAGAGATATATATTGAAACCCATCGTAACGTCTTTTGTTTTCTCTGCAAAATGTCAAAGTGAGTATCAAAAACCTCAACCAAATGACCGCAAATGGCAACAAATTTGAGGAACTACGTTCGATGAATGTGGAAGAATCTCTCTGAGACAGAAGGTTTCAAGCTAAACAAAAGGTTAGCTAATTGACAAAAAAGTAAAACCAAGGATGTCACGTGAGTAACACGTGTAAATTGGTTTGTTCGTTATAATAGCCAAGGACATTTCTGTGATCTTGCTATCTCTGTATCGATTTTTTTTTTTTTTTTTTTTTTTTAAAACAGAGGAGTGCGACAGAGAGAGGCATGATGGAGAGATTGTAAAAGAGAGAGAATGAGATTTTGCTAATGTTCACGATTTTTCTTCTAAATTCGTTAATATAGTCAGAAATTTTCTATATATAAATGTCAGAACATTGAGTCTGTGGGAAACAAAAAGAGAAGACATATACAGTTATAGATATTTCTTTAACACTCGTTAAATTAATTGCATTGTGCTTTCAGTTTTCAAATCGCACAAGTGTTTTAAATCTTTGAACTGGCGGAGAATTTGGACAATTGCATTGTTTTCGATTTGGAATAATAACTATTCACCTTTGATATTTGTAACAAAAGAATTGATGGAAATCTTTTGAAGAATTGGGCCTAGTAAATACTTCATTGCAAAGGGCTCAATACCAAATTTAGGCCGGTGTAGGAGCTGATTTAGGAATCAGGTTTGTCTGACCAATAAAAAAAGAATCATACGTAAATTAAAGTCGTTTAAAATATCGCAGTACTTAGAAAACCCAAAACAAAAGACATGATGCTTCATACAAATTTGAACTTTGAAGTATGATTAACTCAAGTGGATCAACAAAACTATGAACTTACAGATTCTTTACAAATCAAATTGCAACAACAAAAGACCTGATACTTGTACGTGTCTTAATTTCTATCATATTCACATGTATATACGTATATTATACATTGACAAGACGGAATAATAATGTAACCATGTTTTTAACGAAAAATACAGAACGAAGTTGAGGGAAAATGAGGCAATAAAACAAAAATAAGAAATGAACAAAATGATGAATTGATGGCACGCGAAGAGAAGAGAGTTAGAAAGTTGCACAAACTTATGTTATGTCACTTTCCTTTGATATTCACACTCCAACCTCTCTCTTGCTCTCTCCAATGACTAGACCAGACACATCTTAGTTCTTGCCCCCTTTTCTCAGACCATTTTCTCACTCACTTTCCCATTTTTCCTTTTACATATTTTTAATTCCTAAAAATCGTAGATTGTGTAATTTAGAATTTTGAAACGAATCCATCATTTTTCGCACTTGAATTTGATTTGATTTTCCAACCTACCCATAATCCCACTTCTATTCATGTTTTCCCCTTTCCTCGATCCCATGCGCTTCCTCTTAGTCTTCTTTCTCATCATCATTCCTTCTTTTTACTATCTTTTTCCTCAGGTTTTTTTGGTTCTTTTTATTAATGAAGACCTCAAAAAAAAAAAATAAAAATAAAAATAAAAAAAATTTCGATGGTGTTTAATTCATATGTGTATGTATGTATATACTTTGGTGGTAACGTGAAGAGACGAGGTGATAAAATATTACAATATAGAATGATAAAGACAGCTTCACTCGAGAGTCGAGAAACAAACTTGCTTATTCTGAATTTTCTTTTGTCAGATCCATGTGTGTATTTATATATACAGACAATATAAGGTTACAAGAGGCTTTAATGTCATTACCTATTAGGAA